>CM024687.1:65401-2572254 GCA_014182735.1 Corymbia maculata | reverse complement strand
ATTACAATGTTTCCAATTCACAAAGACTTTAGATGAATTTTTATTCTCTAATATTTTTTTTTATATGTCTGTTAGTGTCATACTTTACATAGAAATGAAAAGGCGAATTGCTTTCAATTGGGTATCGTGCAAATTTATACTAAAATGAGGGAGTAGGAGAAAGACGATGGAGGGTCTTCATGTTTCAAGAAAGTCGGTACTTTAAATGATTTGAACTTTTATTCCATGAAAGAACACTCAATACAATATTTATTTTATGTTCTTTAGCATCATCGTTTGCTATTTTTTTTTTCCCTTAAGCAAAATATTCTCCCTTATTTCAATAAGTAACTCTACAATTTCCAGAAAAATATCACGCGACACACTTTAATTTCATTATAATTTCAAATCAAAATCGAGACTGTTCTAAAGTAACACGCAATAGTATCTCTTCAAATTCAATTATAAAAAAGTAAAATGATATGGACATATATAATAATTAATTGATGAAACCGACCAATTAAATATACCTCGTCGGCACCTTACCGGTTTCCTCGTGATAAACGAGCGGCGGCACTGCGGACCCACTCGGTCCCTTGCCAATTCTCATTTCATTATCGTCTTCTGTCCAGAACTAAAAGGGCGATACTTCGGGAAGTGAAATGATGACTCGAGGGAACGGGTCCTGGTCGGTTGCTTAGCTTTTAATTAACACGTGGTTCCTATTCTATCGCAGCCACTTCGTAACGAGGTTCGAGTAGGCTGCCGTCGTGTTTCTGTTTACATTACTTTCGCTTGAGTAAGCCGACGTTAATAATCGAGTATCTCACGTTTACATTTGGTGTGGAAACGAGTAGAATGGAATCGGCGAGAGGATCGAACGAGACGTAAGACCTCACCTTAAGGTTGGTAGAACGAACGAGTAAAGGGGCGACCGGCACGACCATCCCTTCGAGTATTATGATACAAGCCGCTCGATCGAGGTGGAAATCTCTACTTCGAGTAATTTACCGAATCTAGTCGTGCGGTGGGATCGAAATTTTTTTTACCTTGAGCAAACTTTTAAGCTTCTAATGCCACTACTGAATCTAGTTGGATTTCTCTTGTGCTTCCAAACTAAAGTCATTGAATTAATCAATAAAAAGGATAAAATTATTGCTTCATGAACTAAAGACTGTTTCTTCACTAACACCTTCATATGTGCACCTTAATATAGAGAATTCTTGAAACTTTTTTTTTCCTTTGAAAAGGTTGGACATTGTCGGCTCTAATCATGATCCATCCAAGTTTGCACCGCTTCAAAATGTATCATTGAAGGTAGATCCAATAGTTCGACAAATCATATCTAGGTGATATGGGATCAAAGTCGTATTTAGATAGCCCCACTTGAGTGACATTAAGGTATTGTCCATGGCCGCTCGACTTTAAAAACGCTTTGTGTTAGGTTAAGGATAAGCAAGACTCGACTACTCCGTCAAACAACCCTATTCAACACGATGTGGGATCAGAGACGTATCTAGAACTCAGCAATCCCTAGGTCGCATCACCGGTTTCGATATCTTGAAGGGCAATGCTTTGTCCCGATCTCGAGAGAGGCCCATGGGGTCCCTTCATTTCGGCACATGCAACCAAAGAGGGGCTATCTCGAATTCGGACCCGCCTCCACGGTTTTTGACTTTGGGAACGGAATGGATAGATCGAACGAGAGAGGGAGAGGGAGAGGGACGACACGGGGGTTGTCGTCCAAAGGGTGGAAGGGACGAAACGATGATAAAGAAGAAAGCGAAGCCGAGTCAAGCCTCTTTGTAGCTTTGTCAATTGCAAGCACAACCACCATGGTAGCACAAGGAAGTGGGTTTGCGCGTTGACTTTCTTGCTCTCGGGACTGCTCTGCTCTCTTTACATGGAGGCTCTGACTTCTTCTTTAGTTCAGTTCAGTTCAGTTTTATTTTCATTTTTATTTCTTAATTTCGAGGGGTTAGGTGGAGCTTGCGTTGTGTAGGCCCCCCACTCATGACTCCACGTTGACTTGGTCGAAGTTTTCTGCTCCTCACGGTTGGAGTCTCGGACGGGAACTCAGATGGGTCGAAGGAATCGGGCGTCATTCATTCGCGAATTGATTTTTCTGGATGAGAATCATTGGTACAATGACAAAATAATCTATGACCAACTTAGGAAAATAAGTTTTCTAATTTGAAAAGTAGAAAATATATTCTTTTATTATTAAATTTTCCTTGAAATAAACAAAGCCTAAAAACTTTTCTAAATCCTGCTATGATTCACACCAGAGTTGGTCATCTTGAATTAGAATCGAATTTAATTGGATCGTGGATATGCTTTGCTAACCAAGTGGCAAATAATTAGGAAACCCTGCTTTTGTCTGGGTTGTATCGGTCGCCATTTAATATTCTATAGGCCACATGGTGACCTTAATTAAAGGCAACAAAATGAATTAATAAAGGCGGGGTGGAACTATGTGACGATCTTAAAGGTCGCATAAGGTAAAATGAAATGTGCATTCTGTGCTTTATGATGACTGCCCCTACCAAGTGATTTCTAGTGTTCCAAGTCATGCTTAGGACATCGTTGTAATTAGAATTCAAACAGTCATGCTAAACAATTCCCAATTCAACTTAAAATGCGAATGAATAGAACCATTGGAAAGTTCTATACAAAAACTCGAGATTATAGATGGAGAGGAGCATGTCAATTGAGATCATGCATAAATTGGGACGGACCTTGGCTCCGACGTTACATTAAAAAAGTCGAACCTAAAATATTTAAATTTTATAGATGAAAGGAGACCACATGCATATATGGAGAATATTTGAATCTCGACAACAAAGTTACTTTATTAACAATCTTTAAAGGTGGGAAAAAACCGACCAAAAAAAAAAAGTATGGAAAAAGGAAAAGATTAGGAATGGAAAGTTGGGGATTTTGCATGGCCGAAAAAGGAATAGTAAATAAGGTGCCGTAAATCTTGCGGACCAAACCTTAATTTAGTCAGGAGCGATTTTAGAAGTTCGATAATCGCATTATGTTAATAAAGTTCCTTCTTTGTTGCGGGAAGAGGAAAAGGCAATGGGAAAAAGCCAAAAGCATGAATTGCCCATAAAGCAGCCATCATCCAATGGCCTATCCCCGCGACGTCCACGCATGGACGACTAACGAGGCCGTACGAACGAGCGAGCCCGGGCCAATGGAAGCTGGCCACGTGGTCCTACCTGGCGGGGACGCGTGGTCCTTAGAAAAGTCGCTCCCCACCTCGCCCGCCAGTCATCAGCTCCTCCGCACGCCTTTTGCTCCCGGTGGGATCGAGAGCGATGGGAGAGAGAGAGAGAGAGAGAGAGAGAGAGAGAGCGACGGGCGTATTAGGAAAGAGCCCAACACCACCACCCGCTATTTTTTTTTTTTTTTTTTTTTTTTCTCCACTTTATCTAATCTTCTGTTTTATTTATTTATAAATATTAAGAATATCTTCTTCTTTTTTATTTGCTGTTTCTGCAAAAAGAAAGGTGTGGCTAGTGGCTCTTCTTTTTAGCAAAAGCCTTTCTTGTCCTCTTAGACAAACCAACCCCCCCAAATTCCACGCACACGTTAAGAAGAGTAGGGCACCACCATCACCCTCTTTTCAAAATCCCAAATAGTGACATCGCCGAGCACGAAAAACGCTTGAATACTTCAAAATCCGGTCACACATCAGAATTCCACTCATTCCGTCCACAAAAATAAAAATAAAAAGAAGAAGAGAAACTACAAAACAGTGTCGTTTTGATTCCTCAGATCAAGAAGAGAAAGAGAAAAAGAAAAGAGGGGAGAAAATTCACACGAATTTACAGTTCTTTTTTCTTTTTTCGTTGGGGAGGGGAAGGGGGAGGAATTATACATATAATTTTTCCTTTTCTTTTTTCCGTCGGGGAAGGGATTTACACACAGAGGGGAAGCATGTGGCGGTTGGTGGTGGGGAGGGGGACACCACGCTCAGACCGACACCTCTCATGTCCTGGCAGCGGCGTCGCCGGATCTCGGTTGCCGTAGAAGCTGTATCAGTGTCTCCGCCTGTCCACATTTCCGCAACCGTCAGCACCCAATTATTATACCCTAATTTAACCCCCTTCCCCCACAAAAATTAAAATTAAAATTAAAATTAAAAATCAACAGATGATCTATCGAGCGGAGCACGGGTCGTGGGGGACCAAAGCGAATATACTTTGCCCCCACCCCCTGACACGAACTGAGAAGATTGTTTTAGCCCTAGACATATCCTCTTATCACAGCGACACGATTTCCGTCGTCCGAATCTTTTTTAGTGCCTTGCATTATCGGAGCCCATCATGTCGAAGCTAAGCACAACAGGGATGGCTGGACATGAAAACTATCATCATTTTTTATAATTTCCCGGAAGAAAATAATGGGACGCAACCTACGCCGCCGTCGGCGTTCGGTAGTGCTTCCCACTCCCTTCCTCCGGAGAGCAAGGAATATTCGCGGGCGGACAGCGTCGGAAGTGAATTTTTTGAAAAAAAAAAAAAAAAAAAAAAAAAAAAACCACTTTCTTTTTCCCGCTCGTTAGTCGTTTTTAATAAATATCATTCAGCCGCAATGATTATCTAGGAAAATGGGGAAATTTAAACGAGAATTGCGAAAAGGTAAAAGAAAAGAAAGGGGCAGATTCCAGAGGACGACTGACGTGGCGAAAAACTCAAATCTGTCACCCAAAAAAAAAAAAAAAAAAAAAAAAAAACCGAAACGATTGTATTTTCCTCAGAACATGACGGCCACGTCAGTCAGTCGCCGTGGGCTCGCCGACGGGGGGCGGCGCTCGGCACGCCACCCGCACCCGACACGCGCAGAAGATTCAATTGGGGTGCCTTACCTTTTGCTTTCCGCGATTGGTGCCGGACTGCGACAGGGCCACGAGCGGCGGGATCGCCCCTTCCCGAGCCACCATCGTCCGGTAGGTGACGCTGTCCTCGCAGAGCTCCAGCAGCAGCGCCACCGCGATCTCCTTCTGCCTCTGCGTCCCCACCTCCACCAGCTCCACCAGCACCGGAATCCCCCCTCCTCCACCAGCGCCGCCCGCCCCTCCGCCGTCCCCACCAGCGTGCTCACCACGAACGCCGCCTTGTCCACCATGCTCGACCCCAGGTCCGCCATCAGCTCCACCAGCGGCCTCATCGCCCCCGCCTGCACCGCTCGGACCTTGTTCTCCTTCGCGGAGCAGAGCGAGTAGAGCGCCGTCGACGCGTCCTTCTTCCCCCGCGAACCCCCAGTCTCCAGGAGGCTCACCAGCAGCGGGATCGCCCCCGACCGCCCGATCGCCACCTTGTTCTCCTCGATCTGCGAGAGGCGGAGCAGCGCGCACGCCGCGTTCTCCTTCGCCGTCGACGTCCCCGTCCTCAGGGCCCTCACCAGCGGCTTTATCGCCCCGGACGCCGCTATCAGCTCCTTGTTCTCGTCGCAAAGCGAGAGGTTGAGAATCGCCGTGACCCCATACTCTTGCACCTAAACAGACAAGAAGGTATTTTTATGCAACAGTTAATTGCGGCTACGTCCGACTGCTACCAATTCGACGAAATTTCATAACTTTTGCGCCGCCGCTGTCGGGGAAACCGAACAACCGATCCACGGAAGTACTCTCACGCAGTTACCTGAGGATCGGAGGACGAGATGAGAGCGATGAGAGGCTTGATCGCGCCGGCCCGGGCGATGCGGACGCGGTTCTCGGACTTGTTCTTGGCGAGGAGCCTGATCTCGAGGGCGGCCTGCTTCTGCTCTTCGAGGCAGCAGGAGTCGAGGTCGCTGACGAGCTGGCGGATGAGGTCGTCGGAGTCGTCGGAGGCGCAGGCGACGCGGAGGCGCCGGCTCTGGGAGGAGGCGGTGGGGAACTCGCCGGATCTGTCGCTGTTGCAGTCGCTGAAGGCGGAGGAGGACGAGGAGTCGAGGTCGCCGGCGCCGTCCAGGTTCCTCCCGATGTAGGCGAAGTTCACCGGAATCTTGGTCTCCATGGCGGCGGGCTCCGGTGGCCCAGATGCATCAATCGGAGGAGTCATGGTGGGTGGACCCGGGTCGTTTCGAAGCGATGGATATAGAGCCTACCTCTGGAGGGGTTTTGGAGAGCGAGCGAGAGAGATAGAGAGAGATAGATGGAGAGAAAGAGAGAGGGAGATGGAGGGAGTAGTTTACACCTGGAAGTGGTCATGGGGGGATGAGCCGACACGTGGTGGTCGGAGATGGACCGTACCAATTCCAAAGGCGAGGGCGCACGTGCGAAGGCTGCTGCCCCCGTTCCTTCCCTTCCCTCCCTCCGCTCCGTCCTCTTTAAACGCGTGCGGAGAAGGTTCTCTCGGTTCGATAGAGCTCTTCTTTTAGCAAGTTGGGAAGGCCCCATCTCTTTTCGTCATTTTAAAGTTTTTCTTCGATTAGATTTTTTTATCAACTCCCTAATTCCAAATAAAATACATTTAGCTCGTCATATTCCCGGACCAAAAGCATCATCACGGTTCCAACGGTAAAAATAAACAAATAGAGATGCATGAATTTTTATACTTACAGTTGAGTTTCTCGATATAACCTAATACATTCAGAGTTGTTGATTTGGAACTTTAGTTTTAGATTAGGCAAAAATGAAACTCAATTCAGGAATCATTGCTCTTTCCATTTGGAATGTTTGTTGCTTCTCTAATTTTTTTTCCCTTGTTGAAACAAATGAAATTTTGATTCAAAATATGGAACGACCAACTATTTGTTGGACCGTAATATATGATAGCATTTTTACTTAGCCAATATCTCCGTCGCACGCATCTATGCCCTTAGTCATGTCAAGTGCTACAGCAGCTTGCATGAATCAAAAGTCCAAAAGACGGCTACTTTTGCCAACGACTTGGAAAAATGTGCAAATTTCTTTTGAATTGTTTGAAAAGGGGGAATGCCTCTGCTCCCCCTAGCATTAATTCGTGCCTGTTTTGGGGGATTCAACCTGTTTATCAACAGATGTCTAAGGGGTTCCTTGACATCGCGAGCACACGGAGGACCGTTTGGACTTGACAAAAGCCAATCACATGTAACACGAGAAGACACAAAAGACATTGAAGGTTCCAAACTCTTTTCACTTAACGGATCTCATCGAGAAAATTCTTTTTTTTTTTTTGCAAGTATCGTCTAGTCCAATGTCCGACCGCAAACGAGAGGTGATATCTCGATCTGATGGCGGAATGCATGAAGTCCGACGGCCGGGAGCGATGATTAACGAGATGTATCATGCTAATTTAATTATGCAGACCGGGTCTCTGATTTTAACTAAATCTGGCACCAGATTGTAACGGACAGCAAAAGGTGCGCCCCCCGGGGAGGGAGGGGCGGGGGGTGTACAGCACGGGATTGGTTGTCGCGCCACGTGGATGGTTCGGGGGACTTTGCTGATTGGAGGAGGAGGAGGAGGGAGAGGAGGGTCTTTGCCCTTGCACATGGGGGCGTGTCGCACGTTCCTAAAGTTCCTTGATTGATGGGGGAGCCCGTCCGCCCATGCCACCACCCTCTCCTTTTCAGTCCTGTCTCTCTCTCTCTTTTGTACCCCCTTCGTTCCTCGTGCAGCCATGCCCGTCCATGGCATCGATGGCACTGGGCTGCTGCTCCCTTTTTATCATCACGCGAGCGCGACGCAAAGGCGATCCGCGAAATGTAGAGAGCAAAATCTAAACGCGATATGTTTAGATTGGTGCATTGGTGCGTGTTTTGCACGTTTTTCTCTCTTAATTTGATCTCTTAGCTTATTAGATAAGAATAGTACGGTGTCGATATTCATGCATGATGGGGAGGATTATCGTCGGCTCTAGTGAGTGGATGTGCTCCCTCCGATTGTCAACTTATCTCGGTGACTAAGTTGATTAAGACATCGGCTGGAGCACCATAGGAAAAGAGGGCACTTATTTGCAGGTCCCAAAGTTCCCAAGAGAAGCCTTGCTCTTGTCTGGGTCATCGATGCTCAGGCCTATTTCCCTATTATTCAAGTTGTATTTTAGGGTAGGAATGCAAATCTTGATCGAATATAATCTTGACCCTTTCTTGTACACCACGGTAGGCTCCTATTCCGATATGATGGAAAGAAGATGAATTGCAATTTGAGTTTGATAGGTTCTTAAGCATGTAAGATCATTTCATCATCAAATTAAATCTTAAACTCAGTCGATCTACCCTTATCCTGAATTGGAGCAAAGCGGACTCTCTTGATGCATATGTGCCTCACTCACATATGCCGTGAGATCACGTAGATCTCACACCCTTAACTTTTTCCTAAATTGAGATGTTATGCTTCATTTAGCCCGACCTAATTTTGTGGATCATGAAATTAAGGTTAGATTGACATTTGTAAACTACAAGTAAATCAATGGCAACCTAAGATTTTGCGTGCTGGTATTAGACAGAGTAACATGATGCATAAAATCCAAATATCTCTGCACTTGATCCGACTCCTCTCGCCGGCGGATTCGTCAAAAACATCTACTTCTATCTTCTACTACACGCACTATTTAACAATACAAAGGAAGGTTCATTTTATTTTTTTTCCAAATCTCTTTGTTCTAGCTTTTGAGTTTTTATCATTTTGGTTAAGAATCCTATGTGAATGAGCTCAGAGAGGTTACTAGAGGTTCACGGAACACCTTACGTATCTTATGAATTGTGTTCTTAACTTTTGATTTGTCCAAGTGGCCCCCAACTAAGAGCAGCTTGCACACAATTGATTTTGCTAAGTTTCGCGCACAATTTCATCATTTTAAATTTAACAAACTCGAAGCATGAAATTATTTAATTCAATGAGCTTTGAAATCGAAATTAATTTACAAATACAACAAATGTAAATGGTCACCATGTAAATGATATCCACACATCAAAGTCATATTGGCAGCCAAACGTAGTGAAAACGACATCGAAGCGTTCGAACTAAAGAAGCAAACCCTTAAATAGACGAAGCATACGGAGGCTTTTAAGAAATCGAATGTTTGAGATATCTCCAACATATTCAAAACACGTGTGCTTGCGAATTACCTCACACTTGTTGTAATCCGTACTAGATCACAAGGATGCCCATGGGATGGTACCGAATATTCGAACCTTCTTATCTAGTGATTTTGATAGACGCGTGCGAATCTCCCCCGTTCAAAGTGTTTCGATGTAGCGGTACTAGCTAATGGTCCTAATACATGAGGATCGGTGCGTGTGGACTGTACTCGCTCGCGAGAAGTACACCGGCCGGCTCAAGCGGCGCAAGAGATGGTCGAGCCTATTAGGATTACGCCTCCATATCTAAATTACTTCCTACGGTGGATTCGGTCACTACACGAGTCAAAGTTACGTGGACAGACGAATATCAGATGTTGAATATACTACTCGGTTTCGTCCGTAATTCGTGAAAAGATCACGTAATTCATGGACCAGAACCTCTAGCTCATGTCCATCGATTGACAGAGCTCAACAATACGTAGGAATCTGTTAAACGTCTTCATCATGTCTCGCGAAATTAAAATTAAAATCTTTTCAAAACGACAGGGGAAAGTAGAGAAGGTGGTGGGGGCTCCTATTTGACATTTAAGTCGAATCGAGCAGCCTTCCGAGATATTTACCAATTTTCTGTTCACACTCATTTTTCGCGACATATTTTAATCAGCAGCATCGCCAAGAAGTTAGTGCTTGAAAAATGCCAGAAGGCTGCCCGGTACGCTAAAGGATATTATCGTTTCGATCTCCATCATTGACTTGGTCGATAATTCATAGGACGAAAACGCCATTTTGAATCGTCGCCATGAATTCTGCAACCTTCGCCCGAAGTCCTCGGTTTCTGATCTCATGATTGACGGGTCATTTGCGTAAAATTACGAAGGGGGAAGAGAAAAGGGGAGTGGAAAGAAATGTCACTTAAAGGTTAGTCAAAGATAACTGATTGGGAGCCGTACTAATGGACTTACTGTTGGTGGGGGAGAAAACCCGCGGGTTAAACCGTTTGTCATCATATCGATTTACGACCAAGTTCGTCAATCGGTCGCCTTCGTTTTCATGTATTTGGAACGGACGTTTTTCTTCCCCTAGCACGAGAACGAGAATGCGAGGCTCGCGAGCCAATCGCGAGCCATCTGAAGGAGAAAATAGTCTAAGCAAACACCAGCTCTAGCTACTGTCGGTGCTAGGGTTGTTAACGATTTGGTTCGATTCGGGACCCCACTTTGCTATCGTCCAATCCGAACATGAAGGGTGTATACATATGGTTGTGGTCAGTTGACCCGCACGGAACCTGAACAAGAAACGAATTGAGCTTGGCAATCGGCGTTTCCTTTTCTTTGTTCGCGAAAGTGTTTAGTAAACACTATTTGCTGTGACTGTTTTGGGTTTCAAAGTAGGTTCGATGATTTATTTCGAGTTGGTCTTGATTTAGGACCTGAAATCGAATCGAATTGCTAGACACCCATTTATTCGACTTACTACCAGAACAGAAAAAGAAAACCCAAATTAGAAAGATTTGATTTTTTTTTTTCCGATTGATCCGATTAGGCTCGAGATTCAGTTCGGTGGTTCCTTTTTGAACGCCCCGATTGGTATGCTAAAGATTTTTGCGCTCCTGGCAATATAAGTTGGGAGGAAACTGAAGGAAAGAAAAATATATTTCAATTCCCCCAATCTTAAAGTGGACCGATGTGAAAGGAAATGAAGTCAGTGATCAGCCGAAAACATCCTTCGGTCTATTCTCTTTCTTAGTAGCGAAGCATTAAATTCTGGGGAAAATGAAATGAGACGTTCCCCAATCTCTACCGGCTGCAGCCCTCTCTACAAGGTTCAAATCATGACATGGCATCGCGTTCAACATCAGATCTTCAATGACATCACTGTCAAAGCTTCCATCCACATCCTGTTAGATATTTCCCACTGATATTTTAACCTACATTTCCCATCACGACATCTACGACTTCTCACCCGACCTTCTACAGACGTCATCTCCTTCACGTATTGAAATGACTAGAACGAACTTCTTTCGTCTTATCCTCAATCAAGGCAGCGCGACCTGTTTCTCGGACTGGCTCATTTCTGGTCCAGTCAATTCTAATGCCCGCACTCGAGCGAGGTAGTCTCACTGCACATGTTGGTATAGGACACGGCACTCT
Source organism: Corymbia maculata (assembly GCA_014182735.1). Classification (NCBI taxonomy): domain Eukaryota; kingdom Viridiplantae; phylum Streptophyta; class Magnoliopsida; order Myrtales; family Myrtaceae; genus Corymbia; species Corymbia maculata. The sequence continues at coordinate 2,561,122 of CM024687.1, read as the reverse complement.
GGGCCATAAATTCTATAGCCATATTATAATACTAGCATCTCCAACGGATCATCATCTGCATAGCGAGCACCAAAATATTGAATACGATGACACAATCTGTGAGTGAATTGTCCTAAAACCGGCGAAGCGACAGAAGTACAGCAAAAGGCCACTAGTCCAACTTCACACAGGATGCACAAGCTGGAGACCTTCCTGCGCATTCCTAGCTACGTACCATTTCGTTCATTTTATGTTGTATCCAGGCTCGAATCTTCGGACAGTGTCAACAGAGCAACTCCGTTTAAGCACTTTGCTGCAGTAATTTCTCGTACAAGCCAAAGGGAAAGCAAACCATTTTACACTGTACCAAGAGCATCCCAAATGATGGGAGAACTTACGGCTTTCACTGAGGTTGTTTGGTTTGCTAGATTCCGCACGACAAAAGCTCGTGCAGAACACTTTTCCCTTTTCCTATAGGGGGGAAATTGCAGTAGTTAAAGATGGACACATAAGTGACTCTTCTCTCTGGCAAACAAATTCAAAAGTAGAAGCAGACCGAGCAGTCCTATGTCAAATGATTTCAGATATTCATCCCAAGTGTTCGGTTGAACGTTCTAAGACCGAGGCAAAATGGCCTTGAAAGATTGCATAACGCTCATTCGGCAGGTTTTCATTAAACTAAAAACGAATGAGAGAGAGAGAGAGAGGGAGGCAGTCGAGAGTGAGTAACGTGTTCTCCAGAGATGGTTCACCAGGAGCGAGCGATAGCATTTTGCCTGAGCAATGGGAGAACAAGAAAAATAAAAGGAAGAGCCTAATGTTAACTCATTTTGGGGATTTTAATCCATTTTTTACCCAATTGCAAATTTTGGACAAAATTACCCTTTTTTAGTCATCGGAAAAATTTCATCGGCAAAGATTTGATTGGTTAGCGATTTAAGCCCCTTTTTAAAGATTACTTGGTCACTTTCTACCTTTATTTGATATAAAATCCATTTTAGGCCAGAATGGCCTAAAAAATGGCCCAACTTAAACCATTCTTTGCAATTTTCCTAAATTTTGTGAAAAAAAAAAACTTTAATAAAGTAAAAAAAAAAGTGACTTTCCTCTGTCTATCATTTCTGAAGAGAAATTCAAAAGCGGGCCTGCCTTGTTCCCTTGTCATTTCTCTCTCATTTTATACATCCAAACAAGGAAAGTTCTTCGCAAGGTAATTTCACTTGCTTCCTAGTCATCATATAACCGTTCAAAGGATTGCTACACAATCGACTCTTCAGGCATTTCTATTCTCCTGTGAATTGCAGGACAACGATTTTCTTTCTTTAACATGAGAAAAAAAAATCGTATATTAGAGATTATAAACGCATGCAATTGGAATGTTTGACAAATATTCTGAAGGTATATCTTAAATAAATTATATCCGTAAGTGCCTCCACAGTAATGATAAGGAGTTCCCAACTTCCTGCTCCACCTACATGGATCGCTAGGGATGTATAGTTGTTAGTGACACTAGTTAATGACGGTTGTTATATAAAGTATTCTAGACGGGCTTATTAAGCATATAAAAAAAAAAGAGGTTTGATTATACACCGTGAAATGATAGTGTGAGCCGGTCAAACTAATCAAAAGTATTCGTGATTAGAGTAGAGTAGAGTACGTACATTAACTACAGATCGAAATGAGCGCAACTGCCTAACAAACTCCTTCGCCAGCCCTGTCCTTTTACAAAGAATATTAGTTGTTCGAAAAGTTCGACAATTAGCAATCATGTTTGTTGAGAGACGGAGGAGGATAAAAGGGCAGTCCGAAAAGACCAAATTTGGATTGAGGGACGATTGAATCGACACGTTGCGAACTTTGAACGAGTCGAGACTTCTAGACGCTCGCCGGACTTGGGACTTTGGCCGCAGCAGACGGGAAAAGAAGGACGAGAGACTTTTTGGCGAGTCGGTCGTCCAGGAGGACAGTCAAGACCGCCGCTCTGAACTGAAACATTTCGGACAGTTCGGTAGGCCAAATCGAGGTTGGGCGTGTGCTCTCTCCATCAAACCTCGTCCCACTCCAATCCTCTCTCTTGAATTTTGCATTGAACGGGCGAAAACGTCACCGAACCGACAGGCATTGACACTGAAGAGCTCCGACCCTCGAGTCGAGACAGCAGCGGGCAAGCGAACGGCCCGACGGAGAAAACGCAGCGCCATTCTCCCTACTAGACTTAACCAAATTCTACCATCAATGAATGATCCGCAACGCGAAATGAATCGAGATTTTATGGTACAGAGCATCGTGACTCTGATCTGAGCAATGCTCGTGCGGAAAACTGAGACTTCTCTTTATTTCAACGGATGCAACAGCAGACTAATTGCAACGAGGATCAAGAGTTATTGTACAAAGCTCAAGCGTCTAGCCACGAGCCTCAAGCCATGGCGGATATCTCTGGAAGAAAAGAGTACCACTTGAAACCACAGCTCCACTTCTCAGGGAGCGAAGGGCACTTGGGCAGCCAGTGCCATGTCCGCCTGGAAGCCTTGTAGTACAGAATCTCCGGCCAGGTGTAGCAGCAGATGCACACCATCCCTTGGTGCCAGAAGCAGTACACGTGCTCGTAGTTGTGGTAGCACACCGACATGAACTTGCGGCACATCAGCTCCGGCAAGCTCTCCACCTCCTCCCACCTACCCCCTCCTCCGCCGCACAGCGCCCACAGCTTCATGCCCCTCGATATCCCGTTCGCCCCGATCCCACCCACCAGGTACAGCCTCTCGCCCCCGTCGCTCACCAGCCTCGCGAAGGTGAGCTGGCCGGGCGGCGGCACCAGCTCGGACCCGCAGTGCTCCGTCGTCCCGGCCTCCGGGTCGAAGCGGACGATCGAGAAGGGCTCCGCCTTCGCGAAGTACAGGCGCCCGTCGAAGTACACGCCCTCCTGGTGGTGGGTGCCGCCTAGGATCCGGTCAAACCCGTTGACTTTCCGCCACGAGTGGAACCTGGAGTCGTACAGGAACGCTTCGAACCGGGAGGACCCGGAGGCGAGGATGAAGATCCTGTAGCCGAGCTTCGGGGTGGAGACGAAGGTGAGGAGCTCGAAGACGAAGGGGAAGGAGGGGAACTTGATCTCCCTCCGGGACCTGGTCAGGAGGTTGCATATGAGGAAGGAGGAGGAGTTGGGGAGGGAGAAGCAGAGGAGGCCGTTGGAGGCGGAGATGAGGGAGGAGTTCTTGAAGTTAGGGAGGAGGAGGGAGGGGGAAAGGGCGGTGGGGCGCCACTCGCCGGCGGCGGAGTCGTAGAGTGGGAAGTGCTGGGGGCAGTGGGGGTGGGAGAGGAGGAGGAAGGAGGAGAGAGACGGAGGGGATGAGGAGGAGGAAGAGTGCTTGGAGACGAAGGAAGGGGCGAATAGGAGGGAGTTGAAGTGCCGGCAGGTGGAGCGGATCATGAGGAAGGCCCGGAGGGGCAGGAAGGAGAGGACCTGCTCGAGCAGCTCCCGGGGCAGGAGGCTCCAGATCCTGGGATCCATTTCGACGATCCGGGTAGGTGGCGGCGATGCTGCTGGCCTCCTGTGCATGATGATGATGATGATGATGATGGCCCTTCCTCGGTTGTATCGCTGCCGAGAACAAGAAAAGAGGAAACGTCGTCAGTTTTAATTCCCGAGAGAGAGAGAGAGAGAGAGAGATGTCATTGACTTTTTAACCTTTGACTGGGAAACAGTCGGCCTTTTCCACCTAGCACGGTTATGGTCCGTTGGAGATTCGAGAGAGCAGGCCGGACCCAGAATGCCATCTGGCTGCGTCTCTCCTTTTAGATTAAGAGCGTACCGTTTCGACTAGGAGATTTCGATCCGTCGTCACTCGTCAGGATGGTCCAAACGCATCTGCCAAACCCTTTTCTTACTGCCCTAGCATCTAGTCACAACCGCCCAGAAACTACCGGGGGCAACAATCATACATGCATCTGTCGCTGTTTCAGGCACTTGCTAGGCTAGCTTCGAAACCCAAGTCGAGAGGAATTAGGGCTCCACGGTTCAACTGTATTGTTGATTTAAAAGACCTCAAGTCGGTTTTCTTGACTGGAAAAGGGCAAGTCAGTGGAGAAAACAGAGATACAGAAATACAGCGGCATCATGCAGCATTTACTCGGGGAAGTCCCAAAAGATGTCGTCATGTATTTGTCTAATGAAACAAGATCGTCGAGAGAGTAAAAAATATTTCCACTTTTGACAAGTTTATTGTCCTGCCTCGAAATAGAGAGAATGGGCTGCAAAAAATGAAAACGAAATTAAACCTAGCTGTTCACAGATTACAATAATTTACAGTCATGACTCAAGACCTGCATTGCATAGAATTGGCCATTACAAATGTAGGCAGAGGAGAAATGCATGTCAATCGCTCCATGAGTCCTCATTCCTTGTTGTTCCTTCATCCTGCACGTATGATTCGAGTAAATAACAGATTGACAGCTCCATCAAACTCATTAACTCAATCCTTTGGAAATGAGGCCGTACCGCTTCATAAGAGATGAATGGTGACCATACAAGTATCTGTCTATCATTGCCGCCGGTGTATAATTCCTGTGGGCATTATCGTCTATGTCAACAATCATAATACATAATATACTTTATGAAACACCCCTTAAGGAAAAAAATGAACATTCAATTTAAATATCTGTAGAACTTCGTGATACAGGAGAAAAATGGTAGGAAATGTGCACCAACGCAAAATTCAGAGGCAGATGAGATGCCAATTTCATGGGGGAAAAAAGAAGACATTTTTATGCGATATTCCAGCTTCTAGATAACGTTTTCATTCATAAAATGGAGTAACAATTGCAATAGGGTACCAATGACAAACAATGTAGAGATTGACCATTTTTACCTGATCCTGTGCACTATAACAGCAGCAGTTCACATACTCATAGTGGCCCCGAAACGTGAAGCATGTCTTCCCTGACCAGAAATCAAATGCCTATTGAATACAATTGGAAACTTAATTCAATTGTCCCGTTAATTCTCTGAGTAAATCATAAGGAAAAACAAGGAAGGTATCATATACTTTCACCACTGTCATGCATGGGACGAAAACAAGGGCGGAATCCGCGCACATTGACAGCTGTATCGGCTTGTTCGTCTGCAGGCGCACCGTTTCAAAGTTTACAAGCGTGTTGCAGCCTGATTCAATGTCCCATAGTCGTAATCTTGAATCAGAACCTGAGAGAGAGAATATAGGTAAGGTGCAATCACAAATGTCTAGCTGGCTCATTTGATAAACTGACAATTAAGTGACACAAAAATTGAGTACTGATTAAGCACTGAAGTCTTTAAGTATTGAATACAAAAATAAGTTTTTCAATACCATTTGAAAGTCAAGTAACGAAATTTTACCGTTTTCTTATTAAACATGGATTAGTGAACATTATCGGCATGTTTTGAGATATATAATTGGCAAGATTTTACTTTCCATCATATCACTTAACCAATTAAGCAAGTCAATTTTACTTATCACATTAAGTGATTTTTGACTGCAACCAATCAATTGAGTTATGTGCAGTTAGTGGTTGTCGATTGCACTCAATGACATGAAGTGCTGAAAAGTTTAAATTTCAGCACTATATGTGGTTATCAAACAGACCCATAAAGCAGAAAGTTCTACGACTACTTATAATGCTAGTTCTGAGAACTTGAGACAAACAAATACAAAAGAGATCACCAACTAATTCTGACAAAGTTTTTAGAAGTGGAACATCTTTGAGGCCATTTTGCGCCAATGGAAAACACAATTATGGCAAAATGTTTGACCAACCTTAGAATGAAGGCATATTTTTCTAAAAACCATAACAAAACTATTAGCCAACCAAACAATTTGTTGTCCTTTAAAATCCTTGTAAGTTAACGCTAGAGGCTAGATGAGGTTCGATTTGGGATTGGACAGAGCTGAACCTGCACTAAAGAGGTACATGCCGTCTTCTGATACTTTTAACCCAGTAACAGCACCATAATGAGCAGTAGCACGATCCTGACCAGACAACATCCCTGGATGTAACCTCTGTTTAATAGGCCCCTTCGCAGAAATTCTATTTGAACCTGGATGCTTGGTACCATTTCCATGGGAAGATTTCCTTGACACCGCTGCCACTTTTGACATATTTTGGCCTCCTGACAATGATCTAGAAGTTGAACCCTGTGCAAGAATTCAACAAGTAGTGTCATTGTCCAAATATCCCAGCAAGGTTGTCAACAAAAGAAAATATCAAATGAAGAAAACCAGATATAGAAATCATCAAAACCCCACTAGCTTGAGATTAAATACCCAAACAATCAACTTCCTTCAATTCAGAAACACAAGTTTTAATCCAACTAATTGGATGCTCAATGATTGTTGTGAATTAACAATCTATTCACTATGCTACTGTCTTTGTTTCCTTGATAAGGAAGAATTTTTATCCAGAGGGCAGCCTCATCCCAACCAACTTAAAAACAACTAAGAACAGACTTCAAAGCAGTTCTTCCAAAGAAGATTTAGACAATATACTGAAAAGTAGCTCTCACAAATAAAAAAATCATTTTCCCCACATTATCTCTCACTGAGGACATTTCTTCGGCCTCCCGTCAAGTTAGATGTCCATTAACATTTCTTCATTTGAAAGAACCACTACTTGACATACTAAATTTGTGACATTTCATATTAGATAGTGAGGAGGACAAGTATTGAGCATGGACTCCACTCCAGGCAATTCTATTTGAAGAATGGTCATAAAAATTGGAAATTAGATGCTAACAAAAGGTCAATTAACCAAAACATGAAAAAGGTGATCTTCACGATTCATTGGAAGGCACACCAAAATGCAGATGTAAGTCACCATGCAACACACAAACACCTTTGTCATTGCAGAGCGCTCCAAAAGAGGTGGCCGCCTTCCAAGTTGAGAGTGAGATTGATCTAAGACACGAAAGCATCCTGCACGTCTGATATCCCAAAAGCGTATTGCACCATCGCACCCTCCAGTTATCAGGACAAACTCACTAGAATTAGACCACTGGACTGTCATTACTCCATCTGCTACCATGAAAAGGATAAATTATACCCACTAAGTACCCTAGCTATACCGCAGCATCAAATTCTTTCACATACTACTTTTTTTTGCCTGTCAGCCAAAACATTCATTAACGTGTTATGTACAAGTGCTTGTTTCAATAGCCAAAAAGATTAAAGGGAGATAAGGATTTCTTCTCTAAAGATCATTCACCAAAGCACAGAGAATGGACATCCAGAAGATAGTCCATGCAAGCAATTGGTTGCTACTTAACCAATCAAAAGGAAGCATAAATGGGATTTGTAATACATTTAACAGAAACAGCGAAAGAGAGACTATGAAATGGTAATAACATAGGAAAACCTTTACTTAAGCTTGAGCAACCACTCAGAAACTGTGATGCAAGATTTGCTGTGGAGCGATCACCTTGTCTTATCTTGATGAAAATCTTGCTTATAGGAGGTTCTGAATGGTGTGCTCCTTAGATGATCCTAGACCAACCAAGTTTCAGTGAGAGACAATTACCCTAGCTCTTTATAGAAAAGGGTGAGGGTTCTTTTAAAACAGCAATAGATTCTTGTCTACCATAACATATCTTCAAGAGGGCAAACTAAGAGTAGTCACTAATGGAGGGTAGCTTCTATACGCTGTATCTAATGAACCCCATATACTCAGGGCAGGTAATCCGATCATTGGCAACAAGACTAAAGACAACAAGAAACTGAGTCTAATACATGAAGATTATCAACTGGAAGGGGTCCAGAACGGAACAAGATCTAGTTCAACTGTCATAAAGTGACATTGATAAAAGGAAAAAAAGAAGATTAAAACGATCAGTTTACCTCGATGACCAGACAATGTGTGAGCAAATGCACCTGAGGCAATATCACACAGTCGGACTTGAACATCTTCAGTTCCAGCAGCAATTAGCATGTGCGATGTTGCTAATGAAGACATGGAAGTACTATAAACCTTCCCAGGCATTTTGAAATTCATCACCACCTGTGTGAGATACAGAGATTTTCAGGAGAATTCATAAGAACAGCCAAAGCAAGATGAAAAACTCCAACAAGCATCTGGAAGAAGAACAGAAGGAGCCTTTGCCTGTGTGGAATTTGTATCCCAAACTTTTATATAGTGATCATACGAGCCGGTAACAAAAAGCCCTGTGTCAATAGGATACCATATGGCTGAGGAAATCGCATACTTATGTCGGTGCTCATGCTGCTTATCAATGACAAAGAGGGGTCTGTGCTTTGCGATCAGCCCACCTCCCTCGAGCTTCTGTGGTTGTTGGACATCATAAACTGCAGCCGATGCATCCGATGCGCCAGACAACAGATAGCGGCCCTCTGTCAAATCAACCTGCTTTCACAATCGAAGCTCCTCATAATTTCTATCAAACTAATATCTTGCCAAGACCAACGTAACATTACAACATCATTAGTCGGGTACACACAATGTCGGAAACAAGAAACGCAGAGACAATTAAGTCCTTCAGTTTGGAACACGAGAAGGCTGGTCGAGCAGCTGCTCCATAGTTATCAGCATCACATCACATTACAACTTCACATTTTCCCTTCCAATACAACAAGTCAAAAACTACGAAACAACGAACACTTTCAATCACAACCTATATTCAGAGTTCTTAGTTTTCATTTAACGTCAACCTAGCTCGAATCATCAGCAGCCACCGGAATCGAACCGGCATCGACCATAAGAACATGCGGCAAAAAGGCCAATCCGCAATCAGCGACGAGGAGCGAACGGAAGAGGGGAAGAGCACCGACCTGGAGAGAGTTGACGGAGCCTTTGTGGGGGGAGACGATGTCCTTGTGATTGGAGAGGTGGAGGGAAGCGACGCGGCTGGATTTGACCCGGTTCGCGAAGGAACGTGGGCGGATTCTGCCCGATTCTCTCTTCTCGATCTCCTTCCACATTCTTCTAGCATCTTCGTCCTCTCTCTCCCCGTCTCTCTCTCTCTCTCTCTCTCGTCCAAAGCTGCGAACAATTTCAGAACTTGGGAAGTGAAAACAGAGATTCTGGGCGTCCGTTATCCCCCTTCTGCGAAATGTTCTGGTTCAAGACTGGGTAGAAGAAGACGACGACGACGACGACGGTGGAGGAGAAACTGAATCAAGAATTCTAAATTTTGTCTTTTTCCTATTTCTGGGCCGAGATTTACCGGCCCACTTTTGGGAGATTTGAACTGAGCTCCTGTACTTCGTATTGGGCCTGCATATGATTCAATCTCTTGATAGGCTCTTATCCAGATTTCGTCTTAATGAGGAGCCGCCGCCGCCGCCGCCGCCAATGGTCTCGGACGCCTCCCTCGACCTTGCCCTTGGCCTCCAAGCATGTGCCGCTGAATGGCTATCCCTCCTCTCCCCCTCTCTATTTCACCCCGCTCCTCGGTATGTTTGTTACTTGACTTGGGGTAAGCCCAGTAGGACTTGAATCCAAATTGAGCCATTCCTGAGCCCTAGTCTCGATTCTCGACTTGTTAACATATGCATCTCGTCCTCCTCAACGTGAATGGATCCAATTCCAATGCATAAGATCTTGTAGCACTTAACAATGAGACCCGTGACAAGTGTTAGGGGATGAGCAAATGGGCATTGATAGAGGGAGGGACCAGCTAAGGAGAGAATAGAGTTGATTAGGGGTGGTCGGGCAATGAAGAGATGCCAGCATCGTTGTTGAGGGACAAAGGAGGTGGAGGTAGCAGGGACGCGGCCCATTCTCTGTTTGGTCTTGGCTAATTGCTCGGGGGAGTAACAATTTTTTTTGAGTGGAGTGATTGGTAGATACATGACACAAATCCAAATATTGATAGGGATAGTAATAGGAGATGGTCACAACATGTGAAAATAATGCCAGCGGCGCATACCCATCGAAATTAAACTAGTGGCATGATTATTGATGTATATTATCTTCTAGAATCGTTATTTTTAAATTGGTATCTTCACATTAAAAATAAGAACAAGATTTGCTTTCCATTTTGACATGCTAGCTAATTAAACAAGTTATAGACAATATGCCCGTCCAGAATCATTGCCATGACTTTAACGTAGCCTATTGGCAAACCTTGATCACGATTGGTTCGGAAGTCAATCGTACTTCTAGAAAAAGGGACTCAAGGAATAAACATGCACATCTTCCTAAATCCATCTGTTATATATATTTATGTATAGACACACACACACTTTCTAGAAGCCCCTAATTAATAAGAATGAGTTAGGTAAATTGCCTTAATTCTGCGCGGCTGTGCTCTGGTCTATTTCTTGACAAAATTACAAATCGTATGCTCTAGTCTTCCTTTGTAAATAAGGCTAACGAAGCAACGGTCCAATCTGGGATATTGACAAAACGTCCCACCCTCTTTTGAAGTGCGGCCCCAATAATTCGTTTTCCTCTGGCTGAAGAGATAAAGATGGATAGACGTGACAGATTACTTATATTGCGTTTTGGAACTCGATTAATCATGTCGATGGTAATGCACTTATTAGTGTTGGGCTTTTGAGTTGCAATGACATATAGTTATTGACTTTACCAAATATATCGTAACGGATATGAATTTCTTTTGATAATGTTGAGAAGAAACCGTTAACACTTATCGCATCTTCCCACCTTTTCAGAGAGATATAGTAGGAGATTTCAAATAAAACGCAGTCTAATTAGATAAGTTAATTAACTAGATCTTGAAATCTTTTCGTGATTTTTTCTATCACGAAATATCTTGATCTTTCGTGTGAATTCTTTAATAGAAATGTTGTAGCCTTGACCTAGTCTTTCTTGTCATTTTCGTTTTGAGACTTTTTGAGCTTCCAAGCTTATCTTCATCGGGTAATTACCGAACCACAAGAGTCTATACTCCTAGGGATTGCCTCGAGCGAATGCGCAAAACGTGGTGATCTGCACTGAAATGTAGCGCGCGCTTGCCGATCGAGGCGCTCGGACACTTCTAGTTCTACTCATGTAGTTAGAACGGGGATGTCCCCAGGTATAGCAAGAACACCAGCTTTAGCAGTTCGAGAATTGGGGATGCAGCTGCCTGGTCAGTCAGTTCAACGGACATACCTTTCTCCATCGTCTCCTCCTCCCGTGAGTTAGCCGCTGCCTGGTCAGTTAGTTCAACGGACATACCTTTCTCCCTCGTCTCCTCCTCCCGTGAGTTAGCCGATATCAAATCTTGATTCTTAAGCAGCATATGTATTTGTTCGGCTCCTGTTCCGGACAAGAACGTACGAAGCACGAAATGAAAAAGGTAGCAAATCCCATCATTCATGGATGATCAGCAAGTTTCTCATTGGACTCTTTAACCAGACCACCATGCCATTACAGTTCTTACACGACATGGGGTGTGTCTTGTGTCCTAATACATCGCCTATACACTAGTAATTGACAGTGATTATAGAGATCACAACGGAGAACAAACCGTTCGAGATGGCGGATCAAAACCGACCCACATGTTAAGATGCAAAAAGTGAAAAAGGTTGATGCATCAGCAAAGTCAAAATGGTCTTTGTACACCTGAGAAAGAACAGAAAGAATGTGCAGAAGACTGGGAATTTGGCGAATTCTTGGACCTGCCGTCTTTCACCAGCTTTTCCGGTGGCCGTGGCGGTCGGGCGACTTGTCCGGCGCAGAATTATTGCCGCTCCTGTTATAAGGAGGAGAGGAAGACCTTCTGTTATTGTCGATCACTATCTTGTTGTCGCTCAATCTTCGGCCGAGTTCCTTCTTCTTCGTCGTCGCCGGCTTCTGAGAACTATTCGAGCTTCTGGCTTTGAGTTTAGGCACTACGTACCACCCGATCGAGGTGCACAGGATCGCGACCGACCGCCCGAAGATGGCCAAGAACAGCAGAATCAAGACGATAGCCACCGGCATGTAATACGAAGGCCGCCTCCAATTCTTCATTTTCATGAATCCCCACGCGAGGCTCTTGTTCTTTGCCTTCTTATCCGAATCATCCGCCTTCGTTTCGCTCACTTCCTTGACATCGCTCGGAGTTTGGGCAGGTAACTTTTCATCCTGACGATCATTGGTCTTGGTCCCGTGATCTCGAGTCTTGTTAGCCTTATCCTTCTTGACCACGATAGGCACGCAATCGTTGGAGCTCGTGTAAGCGAACCGGACGAGGGAGATGTCGCCGGAGCCCTTCTGGGTGAAGATCTTCTGCCGCTTCTCCTGCAGGTCGGACAGGAGGGCCTCGAACTTGTCGAGGCCACGGGTCGAGTACGGGTTCTTGTTCTCCTTGTTGTGGTGGCCGTGCCTCCTCGACGATCGCCTCGGCGTCGAGCAGGGGCTCGTGACGTCCAGCAGCTGGTCGTCCTCCTCCGGATGGAAAGCGCCGCAGATGAAAGTGGTCAACATCTGAGAAAGGGGTTTTGGCTGTGTGTTTCTGAGGATGCTTCTGGTGTTTTGGCCTTGATTTCTTCAAAGGAGAGCCATTTAAGTACGGGTCGAGAGAGGGCGAGCAGCTTGGAGGACAAGATCAACCCTCGCGGTCAAGCTCAAGAGGTTTGAAAAATCCACGGGGTTAAAAAAATAAAATTTAGGGTTAGAAGCTTCGCCAACGAGGACCATGTCTTGTTTGACTTTCTTGCAGAGGAGGTAACCGCGGTTTGGTGCATTTATTTAGAGCCGCATCGAGGGGGAAAAATCGACCCACACGAATGATTTCTAGGGTTGAATTTACCACATTCTCGATGGTTGCTTGTTCCCCATGATCTTTGAAAAGCAAAATTATGGAAAAACCCACAACATAAAAAGCGTGCGAGAAAAGACGAAAAGACGATCTCTAGAAGGGAAAAAAAAAAAAAAAACACCTTGGGATTATTCGTGGAAATGCAGTGGTGGGAAAAGGTTGTCGATTCCAAAAACATTTATGTCATGGGGACTTAAGGTGGGGACACTTGCCAACTTCAAAAAAAAAAAACAAGATCTATTATATCATTTTATCATTTCTCTACACATCACATCAATTTCCGATCGTCTCTACGTTCATCGAATTGCATTTAAGGTTTTGTTTCTTTCTTGGGGACTTCGGACGCCGGTCTTTTCGAGTTCTTCCGAGGAGTCTAGACGTCGGTTTTTTGCTATTTTCCAGGACGAAAGCCTTGGTTGAAACTCGAGGAAAAAAGTTTCGATATCAATATCGTTGTCCTCTGTGGGAGTCATTTTCTTGTCCACGCATTATGTATAATTCAACTTATGGAGAAAATTCATGCTCATTTCGATAAATTTAAATTTTTAAAAATTACCACAAAAGTCCTAAATTTATTATATGATAGTCAATTTGATCTTAAATCTTTTAATTTTGTTAGTTTAATTATAAAATTTTTAATCGTATCAATTTAATCATAAATCTTTAAATTATTTACCAAATTAATCTTAAATCTTTTAATAAATTATCGATCATTCATATTAATTTTAACTAAACACTACCGACATTGACAACTTTTTTTATTTTAAAAAATAATTATTTCTCTTTTATTTTCTTTTTCTTTTTCGCATGGTCGGCAAGGCTGTCGACTATTGAGCAAGGTTTCGCCGGCCCCTGGACAAAGGCCACAAAGCCCTCAAATCATCGTAGTAATTGAAATTGAAATGTTTAGAACTGAATTGATCATTATATAATAAATTTATGATTTTTTGGATAATTTTTTCCTTTGAAATTTAGTGATACATCGCCCTGGACAAGTTCAACAAGCGAACTAGAATCTTCCGCCTCTTTTGACTCGATCTCACATGAAGCTCGTATCATCTTATCAAAGCCGAAAGCACATGGGGAGGGCGGATGACATAACGATCGACGCAATTCTTATTTTGCGCCCTTAATCTCGTCTCGTCGGGGGGAGTTGACTTAGCGACGGCGATACATCGACAGCTGCACAATGGTAATGGTTTTCCTGAACGAGAATGACGTACTCGGTGATCGAATGCTCGAGGATCGTCGAGGACGAGACCATTTGTATACGCAGGGCTTGAATATTTTTATGCCCATCATGTGTGAAGAGACCTTGATTTGCTCCTCCCACACCTCAGCATCGGATCTGCGAAGACCGGCCCTGGTCTTTAAATCTGAGAATTGGTAGTTGCCATGAATTTCAAAAAGGGGGATTGAATGCTTGGGAATCACGGGAATTCAGATGTCAAAGGGATCTTTTATGAATAAAAATTCCATGGCACAATAATTATAATTAACGTGATATAGAGTCAGGATCAAACAAAGGAACTTTTGACGAAGTGTTGGGAGAGGATCTCTAATTACAGCAATGAGGAACCATAACTAATTTGTTTCTCTGTTTTATGTTTTCGTTTTTTTTCAAGTTTATTGGAGAAATCCGTTTGGTAATACAATTTCATTTGTTTATTTCTGGAAAATGAAAAATATTTTTTTTTTACTTTTCTATTTCTGAAACAAAAATGAAAAAATTAAACTATTCACATTATTCGCCCTCGCTACTAGCCAGCATTCCAATTGGTCGTGTTGGAGGAATAAATTTTGTGTCATTATCAAATAAATTTCTATTCCAAGAACAAAAATTTTGTATTGTTATCAAATGTGTATTTTTTTTAGAAATTCGTCTAGGAAATTAGAATAAAAAAATCTATTTCTAATCAGAAAATGATTATCATTCGCGCTTAATCATCAAACTCAACTAGACAACAATTCACTCTAACCGACTTGAATCATATCATAAAACGATAATAACTTTAGAAAGTGAAAAATATGATATAAATCAGCTTGTACCAATTAAATTATTTCAATATATGAAAATCTATCACAGTTTACCAGAGAGCATGAACTAAAACATATGGTTCGCAAATATATACAAACTTGTCAAAGAAAGGGAGAGAGGGAGAGGGTCAAATCGGGTGATTTGTTTTTTTTCCATGGAGTTGCACATTTACCGATCAATTTAGACATAAATTCTTAAAGGAAAAGGAGAGTTTCACAAATAAATCAGTACTCTTGTGTTTACTTAAGAAATAGAATACATGGTATCTTATAACATTCTATAGGGTAACTAAACAAATTATAGGGTGGTATGACACCAAACTTTAGAGCGTGCCCTCTATTCGGCGATTTCAAAATTTTGGAATATGAAACCTAACATGTGAGCTCTTGCAACTACCATGAAGCTGACTAGACCATGTCGATTTTCTTAGGGTTCGCTGGATCTATTGGCTCTCTTGCACACCTCTCATGAGATTATATGTACATAGGGGTGAAATCAAGTCGTGCTACTCATGAATAACTCGACCTCGTTTAGATGACTACTCAAAAGGAAAAATTGTTTAAAAAGTTCTGAGCTTATTGTAAAGTAGTGATCTATTAAGTCTTAAACCTTCTAATTTGATTAATATAGTAATAAACATTTTAACAATTTTTCAATAGTAGTGGGATATGCACATAGGGGTGAAATTGAGTCAATCTACTAATGAATAACTTAAGCTTGTTTGGATAACTACTCATGGGGGAACATTGTCTAAAAAATCATTAACCCATTGTATAAAGGTCAATTCAATCCCAAACTTTTCAATTTAATCAATAAGTCGTAAAACATTTTAACAATCTTTTAATGTAGTTTTTCTGGCTAATTTAGACCAAAATTCACTAACATGTCTAACGATACTCAAAATGACATCGTTTTGTGAATTTTTTTTTTTTCATTTGTTGATCATTTCTTCCTTCATCTTCTTGAGTTCTAGCAAGCGAGTTCATCAGAGTCTTAGCATTGGATAGCGACCCTTGCCCACATCCAAGTGAGGGGTCACAACCCTCGCTCAAAGCTAGGTGAGTGTGGCCCTCGCCTAAATCTAGACACTACGATCCTCACCAAGTGAGGGTTATCCATGGCCGGCAACCTGTAGAGAAGCATATGAATAGTAAAATAGGAAAAAATAAATAAAAGAAGAAGAAGAAAGAAAATATTATCCATGTTAGTTACTAATCGTGTCACATAAGACAGCTAACGTTAACATGATCGTTGCGTCAGTAATTTTTGGTATAAATTGACTGGATGTACTACATTGAACAATTGTCAAAACATTTAGGACCAAGTTGAACTTGAGCTTGGTAGCGCAGCCGCGTACTAGAGAGGTATCACGGCCCTCCTACTCCAACATTCATAAAATTGGACTTCGTTGTCCTTTTATCCTTTTCCCGTCCTCCTCTTCCTTTCCTTCTTTGTTGGCCGGCTGCGCTGGCTGCGAGTTCATCCTCGATCATAAATGCTTACCCACTTCGATAATTAATTGAAACGACGGGTCATGCATGCTTGCGTTTCCCCCACGAAACTACCCTCGATGCGAAAAAGACCGGCAGACACGACGAATCACGTTTTGACTTTGATCGAGTCCCGACCGAGTTCGGACTGTTACCCTAGTTTTTCTCATCGAAAACGTGTTTGGCCCGACAGACCCCGATCAATCATGTGACCATCGAGCCCTGAAGGAGGACGGAAATCGCCTTGAGACCCACAAGGTATCACCGCGTTCGACTCCCCCTCGACTCTCTCTTTCTCTCTCTAGACCAAGTCAACGTCTCCGCCGGGACTGACGTCATACTGGAACTTAGCAGAGCTTGGACAAAACACGTATATGCATACGTACACGTGTGTAATCTGATCTGCAATGCCCTTCTAGACGATAACCCCCGGTTTCTGTCGAATTCCTTCTGGTTTGGGCATCACTCTTTCGTTCGTCATCTTCGGTTTTGGGTCCTTTTTTCCAGAAAGGCCGACGGATTTTACTAGCGGTTGGCCTGTCTTTGTCGCGCTTGGATGAATGCATAAGTATCGATGGAGGATCACAACGTATGAGGGAACGATCGTCTTATCTCTCACCTGATTTTTCAATAAATTTGTGAAAACGATGCAACACGTGATCTATCCCTGCTCTATAGAAATAAGGTTCTATCTATCACACTTTATTCACCCAGCCGAATATAATTTCTGTTGCTTCTTATAAAAATAGGGTTATATCACATCATTGGTAAGGAAATCTGTTTAGAAAAAAAAAAAAAAAACGAAATTTTCACATGCTATATTAGATGTTCATGGCGTGGGTCATTTTAATCTACTTACCCAAGATTGATGATGGTATGTTACATTTATTTAGAACAAAAATTGTGCCGAATATAAATCCGTCACGTATTTGGATTTTGGGGTCATAGCATGCATCGCTCTTGTTGTTTCTTTAATTATTTGATGGTACGTAGGCTATGTAGCTAGAGCAGTCCTACATCACAATTAAGATCGCCTTCAGCAATCAGACATGGAAACCCAACCATTATATAGGCATTAGGTATGTGTCGTCAAGCTACAAGGATCTAGATAAAGATCATCTTTAATTAGATACCTAGATTACGTGACTGAGTTCCTAGTTTAGGTTCGTGGTCCACCATCGTGTTCGGTTTCTTTTTATCCCTAAAATAGGATCGATGGTACGTAACACATATGGCTCCATTGTGAACAGCATACACGAGTTTTCCAATGGGCCCCCTTGGCCTATCTAAGGGAACAGTCCTAATTTGCGGCGTTTGATTTGATCGCCAATTTTTTTTTATTGGACATAAAATAGTCGAGTTGGAATAGATATTTCATGAAGTGGTCATACCACATATCGATGATGTGAGATGGAACAAATTCATCAAAATATAAACTCAAAAGAGATGCATATCGACAAGAAATATAATTGGTCGGTCACATTGCATCGGCCATGTAAGCGACTCATAAGGTATCTTCTCCTCCTTAAGGGCCTAACAAAAAATTTTTTAGGAGATGTTAAGGACTCTAGGTTGTTCAAGTCACGGAAGGCTTGCGTGTGGCTTTTTAGGCCATATGACATGCATACATCGGGTTTAAAGGAGTGAGCAATGGTGCAGGTTCAACCCGGAAATCAGCTGGAATCGGCCTAATAAACTTGTTTCTAGGTTTATGAGAGAGTTGGAAATAGGCTGAATTTGATCTAAATTCCCAGATTGAGGACTGCAGTTATCCATTCTACTCAGGTATCGATTGAACTAGGTTGGTTCTAGGGAAGACTTGACTTTATATTACTCAAAAATATATTCCTTTATTAACAAATAAAAATTCAAAGAAATAAAAAGTCCACAATACACTCGCTCGTTCTAGATTTTTGCATCTCCATCGATCTTGCCACTTTCGCTCAAAAATAACTATGAAAAAAGAAATGAGAAAATACAGAGGCAATTAATCCTAATTTATTCATGATCAAGCTAAGAAATAACCGATTGGGGTACTAAGCTGGTTCAAAGGGTGCTAGTTCGATTTTCTATTCCAACTTCGATTTCAAATTCTGTTTCTCTCTCTCTCTCTCTCTCTCTCTCTCTCTCTCTCTCATGCGTATGCACATGCGCGTGAACTCCCAAAAGAGAGAAGAAACCACACACAACCGCAAATGCTCCCACAAAACATCTGCAAGCCACATATGGCATACTTACATGGATGTGACTCACAAGGAGCCACATACTTCTGCTTCCCTCTAAGCCAAAACATGCACGTATAAACTCATAAGAACATAGAAGTCAAGCAGACTTATCAATGATGAAACGAACCTCCCTGTAATGAGTGAAGGTGACACATATAGAGCCACATACTTCTACTTCCCTCTAAGCCAACCATGCATGCATCAATTCATGAAAGCTTAGAAATCAAGCGAGATCTATCAAATAATGAAACGAAGCTCTCTGGAATGTTTTAACAGCTATTAGAGTATTAATCTCATTATATAATACTTGTAAGGGGTAATATTTGCAGTTTAGTTTATTAATATTTCTCCTGTTATTTGACATATATTCGACACTTGGTTCAGTCTTCCCTCCCTTTTTGCCTTTCCTTCCAAGAACTCGGTTCATCATTGATGCATATATGTGTGTATACTGTTAATTGAGTTTTCTGCACTCGAGATCAATACTAATGCCCCATACCTTTCTTTTTAAGATTGAAGAAGAAGAGCGGAAGCTTGAAGTTACAATACAAGAAATAGATAAACAGTAAAAGGAAGTTAGTGGTGAGTTGAAGGAACTAGAAACTAAATCTAGCCGCTTTCAAGAATTGGAGGAGAGGTATCATTCTTGTCTCCACTGGGGAAAAAAATACCAGTCCTCATAATCGCTTTCGGATCTTGCTTGCTCATAGACTTGGGACTCAAGACTTTTTATTCATTTATCATTCTTGAACTTCTGTGAATCAGGTATTGGCACAAGTTTAACAATTTTCAGTTTCAGCTAATTTCACATCAGGTCTATCCATACTCTATAGTTTGTCAATTGCTCTATCTTTGTGCCCATGTTGTGCTCACATCAGCTTGTGCTCATTTCTTGTTCTGTTTTGTAAATACCGTTTGCTCTATCTTTGTGCCCATGTTGCATTGTTTCATCCATGTTGTTTGATTTGCTGGTCAATTGGAAATTGCTGGTCCAATTTTTTATTTTTCATTTTCATGCTATTTGAAGATGGCAAGTTCCTCAAAGGAAAAGGCATATTGGTCCGCTGAAGATGTGGAAACATTTTGTAAGTTATGCGTTGAACAAATTGAAAAAGGCAACCGTCCTGCAACCAACAAGAGGGATGGATGGACAGTTATAATTAATAAGTTCGAGGAATTGAGGGGCAAAAAATATGATAAAACTCAAATGAAGAGTAAGTGGGACAATCTTAAGGAAGAATGGAAAAGATGGAGGACATTGGTTTTAAGTGAGACTGGATTAGGATGGGATCCAAGGAAGAAAACTATCGATGCGAGTGATGAATGATGGGAGAGTAAAATTCAGGTTTTTATATCTTCTTCTTTTATTTCTACCCTTAGACGTCGGCAGGATTGTACTCCGCATGCCAAACAGAAGTACTAAAAATAAAGTGTGGATTGAATAGGTTAACAATCTACTTTAGAGAAGGTACATCTAAAAACTTTTGGTTAGAAAGCGTGAACTGACTGATTTCTTATCTAGAATTTCCACATGAGAAGTCACGTCAGTGGGGAAAGACGTGAATAACGAGAGAGAGAGAGAGAAAAAAGGGGGGTGGATGACTTAACATGTAGGCTGAAATATTTAGGCCGGGCTGGGACTAGACCAAAGCTCGGTGGGCCGGGCCTTTCGATGTAAGGCCCACACCCAAGCCAGCCATTTTGCCCTTCGGGGGCAGAGCGGGGCTTGGGCGGGCTCGGCGTCCAACAGATTACCATCATATTGTCGGTATGATTGAGGCATAGATCGGTCGATCCATGATAGTTTGGATACTAATTTATTTTCATTACTTCTTAAAAAGAGTTATTTGATATTATATCAGATGATAAAATAGGTATAGTAGATGTACAGCATTAAATATTTGTATTCAGCTTTAATCCTTTTCCATACAAAAAAAAAAAACCCTATTGTTCTGGGAATTGTCTAATATTTTGTTTCGTGCAATTTCTCTTCCAATAATTAACGGACAAAAATATAAGAATCCGACGGACAGCTCGTCATGGGACCATGGCAATGACAGCCAATGTCAAATCCCTCAACCACTGGCATGAAAATGCCACGGATCCTTTTTGTCCTCATCTCGTTCAAATTTCAAGCAAAGTTGCAGATCAGCCAACAAGAGGGAAACCGACATGCAGCTCCGCTCCTACTCATGCCCCACTCAGCACCTCAGGTTCTTTTTCCACCTTTTCCATGGTCAAAAGCCATCCACATCTGTCAAACACAGACCCATGAACTGAACCGTCGGACTACTACTCCCTGACGCTAGTCCAAGCGCACCGTCATCTTGTACGTGACGCTGCTCGATGTGCGATTCTTCGGATGACATGTGAAGCACTAAAGATTCCACGACGCAGTGTGCGCATCCACACACTAGAACAGATGCGCAGGCCAGAGATGTGGAAAACGATTCTGCCACAAAACCATAGTACCTGTTCGCGTAACGCGCGCTCTGCGAAATGCAAAGTGGCTTGCATCTTGCTTGACCTGCGGAACAGATGAGGATATATTAAAGTGATCCGGGTTAATAAACAATAGCGGGAACAGCAAACATCTTCACTGGCCATTTTGACAGCCGTTCATTAGCTAAGAGCTGATTGGAATATTGTCAGAGACATGTCCATGATGGTGGTGCACATGACGTTGCAGATACTTTGCGATTGAGTTCCCACCGATCAAAGCCTTAAGCAGGCACTTTTTATCATGACTCGGAAGGACCCAGATGGTAGGCGGGTGCTTCAAATTCAAACATAAATGATTGCTTTTGGTTGGTCGCTTCAAAAAATCAAAATTCTTGGTCCCCCCATTCACCTACAAACCAGCTTTTCCTCTGTATTCCCCTTTTCTTTTTGCCCCTCTATTGCCTCATCGTCCACACCCTCATTTGCTTTCTACTTCACACAACCGATTTTGAGGCACACTTACAGACGCAAGAGAGACTCACTCCTGCAGTGCTGGGTAGAGAACGATTGAGGGGTCATGGCTTTCGCGGGGACGACCCAGAAGTGCATGGCGTGCGAGAAGACGGTGTACCTGGTCGACAGGTTGACTGCAGACAACCGCATTTACCACAAGGCCTGCTTTCGGTGTCACCACTGCAAAGGCACCCTCAAGGTAAAATCGTGTTGCCGGTCTGTTTTGAGAGTCAGTGTGGATACGAGGTTCGATCCGTCGGGTCATGTTCATTCTTTTCAATACTTGGTCTGTTCTGATGTAATTCTCGGTGTCATTTGGATCATGTTGGTGCGGATACAAGACATCTACTGAATTATCTCACTGAATCTGCATTACAATGAACATGGATGCTTAGTTTCTCCCGCAATGCTGAGACAGTCTGAGCATTGATCAGATTTTGTTAGTTCATAATTGAAAGATCTGGTTTTTGAAAGTCGTTTGCCTTTGCAAGCAGAACATTTAGTCAACCCGGAATGTATTTTTTGAACGGACTCGATCTGTGCTAATCTAGTCACTTATCGTCCAGCTTCAAATAAACTATATCCCACTGCCAAAGTTTGTAACAAATCTGAAATCTCGGTTTCTCCAAACTGGCACTGTTGCCATCTGCTACAAATGGTCCGAGTCTTCCAACATGAACAGCTTGCATTTTCACAGGTAGCTTGATGTACTCTGTATAATTCTGAAAACTAGATTCGACCTTGCAGCTCGCAAACTACAATTCCTTTGAAGGAGTTCTCTACTGCAGGCCACACTTCGATCAACTTTTTAAGAGAACTGGCAGCCTTGAGAAAAGCTTTGAAGGTCAGAATTGATATGAGTTCCTCTCCCATCCAACTTCAATTTGAATCTCTCTCAAGTGAATTTTTGTTCTCTCAGGTATCCCAAAAATTGTCAAACCAGAAAGACCTTTGGGCAGCGAGGTAATTTTCTATGACTAAGTGTTCCTCTCCTTTCTTGTCTGATAATTCCTCACGAGCATCATGAGTCTTAATCTAAAGCCGCTCAAACAGAGACCCGCTGCGGCTAAAGTCTCGGGCATGTTTGCTGGAACAAGAGAGAAATGCTTCGGTTGCAAGAATACTGTCTATCCAACTGAGAAGGTACCTACTCGACCATTCTCATTCTCAGTATTATAGCCAACACAGAACAAGCATAGGCAGTCTAAGGACTTTGAATGATTCAAAGTTTCGGAAATCTTCTAAATTGCCGCAACAAATTCTTAATACAGGTGAGTGTGAACGGAACTCCGTACCACAAAAGCTGCTTCAAATGCACCCACGGCGGTTGCACAATAAGCCCATCGAACTACATCGCACATGAGGGGAAACTCTACTGCAAACACCACCACGCACAACTCATCAGAGAAAAGGGCAACCTCAGCCAGCTTGAGGGAGGCCATGCAGGAAACGAGAAAGTTGCAGCTAGAGAAGTTGCTGTGTGAGACATAATAGCAGCATCTGCTATACTGCGTTCTTTTCTCCCTTTGCATTCTCCTTCCTTGCTGGTCGAGACTGTTGTTTCTGTGGTCTGGAAGGCATCATGAATCCACTTTGTTCTACTTGAAATGTGTTGATCACCGTTTCTTGTAATTTCGGTTTCCTTCTTGCCAGAACATGCCAGCTTACGCTTACAGTTGCATATTCAGATCTCAGATGACTCTTGCATATGTATGTCCCTACTGTCGAAAATATATTGAGTTCTATGAGAAATTTCCGCAATGATCTGTAGCAAAGAATCTGCAACTGCAACCATCCATTCTGTACAAGCACCATGACAACAAGTCACTTATATCTAGTTCTTTACACATTGAATCGAAAGAGCAGAATAGCAAAGGTCTTCCTTTCCTATGCTCAAGAAAGCCAGAGTCCCCACTATTATTTGGGGAAGCTGGATTAGCTAGATATACTTTATCAGCTTATTATAAACTCCCATGACAGATCCTACAGCCTGAAAGTAAAGCAGTTGGCAAGGCATATGAGGGGGCTTGGGAAGACAAACTGAGATAAGAGAAATGGGCCGAAAAGAAAAATCACCAGGATTCATTAAAACTTTGGAAAAAATGTCATCATTTCAACAATAAACTATGTTACAGATCGGTCTACGAGGTGGAGACAAAGGTTTAAAGCAAAAGAACATGACACCAGAGCCATATTGGATACATGGCCCTTCTTTCTTAAGATTCTAATATGTACAGAATGAATTCAGAAGACCAAATCAATTATCACAAAGGCTTAGCCTAGTGAAGAAGAAACCATTCAGGGCCATGTGCTTCAGGTCTATAATAAAATTGTCCTGAAGAAAACCAAACCCAAATGTACCATCTCTATACAGCCAGATCCTTCCCTCGTTACGCCTGTCAGTTGCTGTAGTCCCAGCCAAATCAGGAATTAGCAAGTCATAACTTGAATTTATGTACAAGATGCGAAAGACCGGCTCATTTTCTATTGGAAGCTCCCCGAACATATAATTTTCTTCATCGATGGGGTGGAGGTGCATGCGACTATGGTACATGATTGTCTCATCTTGAGAAAAAGGTGGCTCAGTAAATGTAGCTTTGGATGTCCAAAAAACAGGGGCAGAACCAGAAAAACGATCTGCTGGTTCCCCCACCCTTCGGCAGGCAATTCCCCCAATTTCATCGTATGTCATGAGATAGAATTCCAGTTTCATGCAGTCACTGATTCCCTGCAACAGCAGGCGAGAAAGAGCTTTAGATACGAAGGAGAGCTCAAACATATTTAAGCCAATCCACCAGATAAATAATAAATTTACAGCATAAGATGTCATGGTTCATTCTTGTTCCTTTGATTGTGTTGGAACTGGAAAGAGAGCACTAAATTCTCGAGCACAAAATATCCTGAACTTTCTGGAAAGCACTGGCAATCCACATTTATTGAATTAAAGCCTCAACTAATTTCAACTGAGCCAAAGTCAATAGCCAGACTGATGCACAAATTTGACATCATTATTTATATGTAAACTAATTTGCCAGAGCAGTGAACAGAGGAAGAATTCTTGTGTAACAGAATTTACAATCACAAGGCATTGGCAATGGATCTTCTCTCATAATTTGATTTCGTAATCCAAATACTAGTCAACCAATCCCTACGCATCTTTCTTGGCATAAGTAAGTAGTGAAATGTCAACACAGGGCCTCACTTGAAAAATCAATGGCATAAGCTGTTCTTAAATCGTAATGTCTTAATACCCAGTTCAAGTTTGGCATAAGCATTTCCACTACTGAACAACAACAGCCATTTTGAGATCTATAATAATCAAGCAACATCAACAGATACCTATAGCTGTTGATTGGCATAAGAGCAAATATATAGTATTTGCATCATTGACATAATTTGTTGACAATGGTCTGGTTAAAAGTTAAACTTTTTTCATCCATTTTGACCTCATCAACAAATAATGCAGAGCGCTCAGTCCAAAGCACGAATTGCTTGGATATATCAAGAGAAGATCAATCAAATGTACTGAAAATCCCAGACAGCCAAAAAGCATATAAACTTAGCATTCAGCACAAAAGATCCAACCTTTCTTAAAACTGAAATTGAATCATTTTTAACCTATCACCAATTTGCCAATTCTAAACTAGAAAATGAACTCACAATTTCAATGCGATGATCAAAACAAAGAAAGCGACTCCAATCTCTCCATGAAAGACACAGCTATTTTAACTGATAAATGCAGATGCACTGATCCAGATAAGACGATTAAGATCAGATGTAATAGCTCAAATCACCTTCCATAGCCCCTGCAAAGGCCGAGAAGGAGTGGGCGAGCAATCTGTTATTTTCACGAAATGCTCCGCCACCCATTTTCTCTTCCCCTGCCTCTCCTTCTCCCTCTTCCTCTGCCTTCTCGATGCGCCACTCCCACTGGGGCTCGTCCGGTTCGCGAAGTGCTGATACATCTCTGACATATACCGATCCGGTAAGCTCCCGAAAGTCCCATTCTCGCTGCCACTGGCCTCCTCCTCATCGCTACACAAGTTCGCGGAGCTCGAGCTCCTCCGAAACCCATTCCTGTGTGAATTGCACCCGAGCCCGATGTTCTCCTCCACCACCAAATGCGTACACCCCATAAAATTCACATCCACCGGAATCAAATCCGTCTTCCCGATCGAATCGACGCAATAATTAGAGTCGAATTCGCCACTTTTGCCATCGGGGTCAACGAAATTCACGGGTTCCCCGCTGGGGGAAAGCGACATCCACAAAAACGGCGACTTCACCACGCCATAGGTGCCATCCTGGGAGGGGGAGACCCTGGAACCGGCGACGAACGACGGACCCAACTCGAAGACAACCAGCGGCGGAGGCCGCGCGACGGTCGCGACGGCCGCGACGGAGGAGGAGGTTGATCTCTGGCCGCTGCGCCGCCAGAATCCGATGAGACTCTCCCACTCGCTGAGGGTCTTGTAGAGGAGCCTGTAGCATATCTTGCCGTTGCCCCATTTCCGGATTTCGGTCTTCGATCCCCACCTCCGGTCGCACAGGGCGTACCAGAGCTTGGCGTCGCTCCTGCAGAGCGAGACGAAACGCTTCGAAGTGCAGGAGAAGTTGGCGATCTCGGGCGGAGTCAGGAACGACAAGATGCAGAGCTGGACGTCTTCCGGGAAGTCCACGAACGACGTCGGCACGAAGTCGGGTTCCATCTTGTGAGAAGCTCTGGGAGGGTTGTGGGCGATGGAGATTTCGCGTAATTGGACGGAGCTGCCGGGGAATTTCAGGGGAAAACCACGAACTTTCTCGGGAAAATTTTGGGGAGAGGGAATACTGCGGTGCCGCTCGTTGGACTGCTCGGTAGATTCCGGGAGACTGAAGGAATGATTCTTTCGGCACGATTCACCGTGCGTGTGAGATTGGATCGGGTCATTTTTACTAGCTTACGACACGTCAAGGTTAGCACTGTAGCGTGTGGAACAATCGACTGCATCGTGTCGTGTCACAACTCTGTTTGAGAGATAGAAACTGGAATTGTGCAATATCTCTTTCCCTATTCTATTTTTTTTTTGTTTTGGCAATTTGATCCTCAAATTATATAAATCCTTCTACCGTTATGTTAGAAGAGGACGTCGCCAACACCAGGACTTTTGGGAAATCGTTAATTAAAATATAAGCCAGCACAATTGAATTCAATTCAAATAATATGTCCATGATCTTTTCTAGAAGATTTTTTGATTCTTGATGATTTTGGATTACCTCATTGATCGTCGATTCTCTCCCTTCCTTCCCATCAACTATGTTTTCTAGATGTCTTTCGCTCTATACACCTACAGTTGATCTGAATATAGAGTGTATTTCTAAAATAGCATTTGGTTGCTTGTAAAAAAAATCTGTCGAAAATATTGATTTTAGGATTGAATAAGTTTTAAGGCAAGCATTAGAAAGTAAATTGAGTGTATTTCGATAATAGCATTACTTTTGTGAGAGTGTGCTGCTAAATAGTAGATAGAGTGTATTTCTGGAATAGCATTCAGCTACTTCTAAAAAGAATCTGTTGAAGGTGTCGATTTTAGGAATGAATAAGTTTTATGATAACGTTGTTTTTTTAGCATATGAATAAGTAATAAGTAAATTGAATAGCACATAGTATTTTAATAATTTCATTATTTTTGTGAGCATGTGACGATAGGTAGTAGATAGATGTACGGTTGTATCCGTACAAACTCTCTTTGAACTCTTTTTTTTCCATCTAAAGTTCTAATTAAACACACACACACACACAAAAGGCTGAAAATTGCCTCCGATTTATCGACAAATTAAATGAGGAAAAATCACATTTTTACCCGCTACAACAGAGGCTAATACCTTCATTTCCCTCTCTTTCCTTCGTTAGGCAGCTGAACCCGATTAGATCAACAAATCACTGACATCTGATCTGGACCGTCGAAAGTCCTTCCCGTCCCCATCAGCGCCGCCGCCGCCACCGCCCCTCGAACCCCCCCGACGCCTCGTCTTCTTCCCGTCACCTTCCCTGTCGCCTCCGTCGAACACCTGACTCAGCAGCTCCTGAATCGACTCGGCGTTCGGGCACGAGCCGTCCTTCAAGGCCGAACCGTGAGCGCTCACGAACTCGGCGTAAGCGGGCACCACCAGCTTCACCGTCGCCTCCTTGATCTGCTCCCTCAGGTCGGCGTCCGGGATGGCGTACGAACTCCGGTGCTTCTGCGACGCCTCCTCCAAGCCCTCCAGGAACGCCTCCATCCTCGCGCTCGCTCTGGCCTTGCTGCTCGGGTCGTCGGCCTTGGCCTCGAGGAGCCGCACCAGAGATCCCCACGCTTGCTTCTGATACAGGTAGGCCGACTCCTCGGCCACCACCTTGTACTGCTTCTTCATGTACTGCTCGCCGAGGAGCTTCCCGAGCTCCGTGTTCCTCGTCCTCATGTAGATGTACCAGTAGGTGTTCATGGCGAACACGTGCGGGAGTATCTTCTCCTTGTACCGCCCCCTCTTGGACTCCACGTTCCGCTGCAGAGCCTCCATGATGTTGGAGACGGCGTCCCGGAGCAGGCCCTCGTCCGACTCGGGCTTCGACAGGATGCCCGCCTTCCACACCTGCTCCGTCTGCAGCACCTTCGCCATGGGGCCGCTGTAGGTCTCGGCGACGAGGTACTTGAGGTAGTTGATGGCGTACCTCACGAGCTTCGGCACCGAGCCGTCCTGCGGCGGAGGGAGGCCGTCGGAGTTGCCCTCGATCTGGAGGCCGAACTCCCAGAACACCTTGCTCGAGGCGGCGACGAGCAGCTTCTCAAGCTCTCTGAAACGGGTGCAGATGTCGGATCCAGACTCGCCCTCAAAGATCTGGACAAAAAAATTAATTGACAGAATCAATCACGGTACGAAAACTACACAAAGCTTGTGATTCATAGTCGGAGCGGTGCATGAAAAATTATACATGGTTGTTCTACAAGTTGGAATTTAGAATAAAACGGTTGCACACTAAACTTCAACTCGCTATCAGAGATTGTTGTCTCAAGTTCAATCCTTCAACCGCTTTCAGCTATTTATGAATTTCCCTTCATGATGTACTATTCATTTCAAAGTTCCTAACAGAATGAGCGCACGCAATCCTTACTTGGATGAACTCAGCCTTGAGTTTCTCCAGGGAGTCGAACATGTCGAGGAGCTTGAAGAGCTTCTGGGGCTCCTTCTTGCTCCGGGCGACACCCTCGCCGAAGCGGAAGAAGACGGCCATGATCTTGTCAGCGATCTTGACGAAGCACTCGGGCCAGACGAGGCCGTCCACGAGGTTGCCCAGGACCTGGTTGCACAGCCTCTTCTCGGAGACGAGGACGGTCTTGAGCGCAAGCTCGAAGTGCTGGATCCACAGGGAAATGGCCGTCTCCAAGCTCTCCCACTCCATCTCGTCGATCTCTTCCGGCGTGTATGTCCTGAGGTACTCCGGGTTCAGGCGCATCAGCGCCTTCGCTGCTCTCCTATATCTCACCTGCCAAACGTCGCATTGCGAAGCGAAGTTGAATTAAGAGTACCAGCATCTACTAGTTTCTCCCTTATAGCTTATGATAATAAAAAAGATTATGTTATCGAGGCTTAGTGGAGCAATTAGTGCAATCAAGACAATGATTGTGATGTCGATTAAGAGACAGCTAACATAAATTGTAAGACTTCGTTACGATTTGTTACGCCATGACCTATGTGACCTGCTTTATGTCATCAAATAAATGTGAAATCAACGTAAAATATAAGATTGGTGAAAGAAGGAAAGGAACACAGATGATTTGCCGAAGATTTCGATGCAAGAGTTCGTCGCTTCGTCAAATGCGAAGTTCGAAAAGAGCTCGCTACGTGTCACTTCTTACCTTGACGAAGATATCGATGCAAATGTCCAAACAGTCATTTGCCGCCAACGTCTCCGACATCCTCCTCAGGACCTCCACCTCCTCCTCCTCCCCCAGCTCCGACCCCACAACCTCGCCGTCGCCACCCTCCTGCGTCTCCCCGATGTTCTCGTGCTTCAGCTGCTGCAACAGACCTTCATACTCGTCCTGCAACTGGAGCAAGGCCTCGTCGAGCAACCCTTCGAACCGCATGGCGTCGACCTCCGTCTCGTACAGCGCCCTGAGCGTGACGAGCGTCTCCCTCAACCGGTGCGTCCTGAAGTTGTCGGTCGCCTTGGTCCGGCTCAGGAACTCCACCACCTCCTGGAGCTTCTGGATGGCCGGCTCGCCCTCCTCGTTGATGGAGCTCACGGCGGCGTTGAGCCGGTCGACGCAGTCGACGTATTCGAGGAGCCTCTTAAGCCGGTTCGGGGATGGCCCCG
This sequence comes from Corymbia maculata, assembly GCA_014182735.1. Classification (NCBI taxonomy): domain Eukaryota; kingdom Viridiplantae; phylum Streptophyta; class Magnoliopsida; order Myrtales; family Myrtaceae; genus Corymbia; species Corymbia maculata. The sequence goes on along the minus strand of CM024687.1, from coordinate 2,531,361 downwards.
CCTCTCCGGAGAGCCTGGTGGAGAGGTCGACGATGTCGGCCTGGAGGTACTCGAAGAGGCGGAAGCTGTGGAGGAGGGAGAGGGCCGGGGTGATGGCGCGGTTGATCCGGGTGTCGAGGGCCTTGTTGGCCATGGCCATGGACTGCAATGGGGCGACGCGCCGGGACGCCAGGGAGAGGGACTGGTCGATGAGGTCGAACCTCTTGTCCATCTTCTCCAGGTTCCGGTCAAGGTCCGAGGATTTCTGGAGGAGGGTCTTCAGGTCTCGGCATGCCGACTCGAGCTTCGCTATGGCGAGTTTGTCTTCTTGAGACGCCATGGATGAAGAAGATGGAGATGAAGATGGAAAGAGAGACAGAGACAGAGAGAGACAGGGAAGGAAGGAGGGGTTCTGCTGGCCAAGGTTACGCGGAGGAGGAAGAGTATATGAAGAACGACAAGGAGGAGGGTGGCGAGAGGAGAAGAAGACGGAGAGAACCAAATGGCGTTTCGGTCCGGAACGATCCAAACGAGTTTGGGCGAGAGAAGGGGAGAGGGAATGAATGAGCTTTTTGGAATTATGCGGACGCGCAGCCTGTGCGCCCGAGCGTTTGGCGAACGAGTCCGAACGACATTTTCTTAGTGATCCGCCCAAAATTGTAGTATTAGCATCGTGCGGATTGGATCATAAATAAATGGAAAGATTATTTTTTGGACTCACCTTTTTATGAATGGTGAATCATGATAATGATATTTTCTGGAATGATGCGAGTTATTCGTATATTATAATTTGCTCAAATCTTTAAATATAGTAATGCAGTATATTAAGAGAGAAAGGCTTTAGTGTCCATTGCGTATGTCTTTTTAAAAAAATTAAATTTGTTAGATGAAATAAGAGATGAATTAGCAAACCGTGCACATTATGTAAAAAAGTATGTTAAATCTGTTGGACAAATAAAAAACTATGACGAGAGGCGAAATGCATTTTGTCTATTTTCGAAGTGTCATTTTTACTATTTGGGAATAAATGAAAACATATACAAGGATTTTCTTTTCCATAGTACTTTGGTTATTGTTTGTCCCACAGCATAATACGGTTGTGTTTCTAGTCTAATAAATTGTCTTTATCTTATATAATGAATTCATTCCATATTTGTTTGAATTCCAACTCTCTACTGATAAAAAAAAAAGGATTTTGAATTCCAAAAATTTGGTTCTCAATTTTAGGGTGTAGTGGATTGATTTCGAGACTCAAATTTGGAACCTACTTTACAAACTCAAATTCCAAAAAATTGGATGGAGGAATCAAACCAGTAATACTTAGAACCAACCTGTTCTTGGCTGTTCTCAAGAACCGTGATTGTTTTGTGAAAATCTCATAATTGATATTATGTATTATTTTTTTTAACCCAGGCAGAATCTTGTCAATTGAGTGGTCTTGTGTGCCTACTTCAAGCTGGAAGTCATGGGTTTTATTCCCTATTGTTACATCTCACTATTTTTATTTTTAAATAAGGTATACAAGACATTGGTTCTAGATTGGGTCAAACTGATAGCTTTGATATATGAACCGAGACCGAACAAGTTAAAGGTTGGTTCTAGTTTTTAAAGTGGAGAACTAGACCCTATTCTTCCCAGAACCAATCGAGAAAGGTTGGATGGTCAAGATCATTGGTAGCTAGTGGCGACTAGCCATGGTGCATGGAGGACGTTTGAGTTTGGAAATATTGGGCATGAGGTTCATGATTTTAGGTACTAAAGTGGCATTTTTAAAAATATAAAGTCGGTCATAAGCTAATGAAAAGTGAAATAGAATTCTGATATTTTCCCATTTACATAACATGTTACTTCGTTGTAGAAACCCCTGTTCAATTTGCGGTCAAAGGGACAACTAATAATGTAATGAGATTCGTGAAGACTCCGTGAAAAGTATAATGCACGCAAGATTGAGATTTTACTCATAAAAGTCACAACTTGAAGTAAAGTTAAAGAACAAAAGAAAAAATAGTCAAATCTAAAGTTTAGTTGAGGCCCAAACTATATTCCTAAGGTACGATCCAATCGTATAAAGAAATGTCAATGTCCATGGGCTTGGCTTCGTCCTTTGAGATATAGACCAGGTGGATTCATTTTCAGAGCTTCTGAAATCGGGCCTCTTTTTAAGGTGTGGTCGCTCGAGGCACCGACGGCAATCGCCTCTCATCGTAGTTAAAATTAATTTTGGTGGTAACTCCTCACGCACACACATCAAGCCTCTGTTTGTATAGCTAAGTACTAAAACTCAATACGAGGGGACACTTAAATTCCAAAAAAGATACACTTAAGTGCCACTTTTTTTAAAAAAAATTTGATTATTTAAGTGCCAATTTCAATCAAAACTACCAAAAATCCAAGCTTATTTAAATAATATAAATTGCTTACGTGGATCGTCAGTGAAAACTCAACCAAGACGATGTCATTTTGCACTGACGTGACATTTTAAAAATGTACTAATTAAATAATATTAAAAAATTAAAAATATATATTATTAAAATTTTGATTAATTAAAAAGAAGAAGAAGAGGAGGATGGGGAGGATCCGGTGAGGGTTGTCGAACCCTCCCTCCCCTTCCCTTTTTTTAATAAATAAAATAAAATCAATTTTTAATTTTTTTCTAATCTAATTTGGATTTTTTTTTCTTAAAATTGTCATGTGGATTTTTTATTTTGAAAAAAAAAATGCTCTGTTAACAAATAAAATCACTAAAAAATTGGATAAGTGGCAGTTTGGTCAAATTTTTTCGCCATTGACACTTAACTGATCATTTGGCTTCGATTGGCATACATTTCTAAACCTCTAATACTTAAGTATCTCTTCGAGTCAAGTTTTGGCACTCCAAGGGTTCGTACATCGTTTGTACTGCTTTGTAATCAAGTGAAATCAGAGACTAATGTCGTAAGGGGACATACCCGGGCTGCCAAAATCAAGAGAAAGGCTTGCCAAGATCCGATTCCAATGATCTGAACACATTCCAATTGCCGGATCCCGTCAAATCCACACGTAGTCCCCGCGTAATCAGCAAACACCACGCGATCGACGCTCGCGATGAATCTGATCCGCACGACTCAAAGTGGAAGCTGAGTAATGCTCCAAACCAATGAAACAGTCGATGGTTGTTCAAATCGATCTTTCAAGAAGATGAAATTTGCAAAGGAAAAAGCGAAAGGCGGTCTTGTTCAAGGGTAGAGAGAATGGCGGGACACCTCCGTAGGGTGTATTGGCTCCGGATATGCAGCCTCGCATCCCGGATCGTGTTCTTGCCTTTTCGCCAATTATTATTGCCAACCTGAATTGACGCCTCTCTCGAATTCTTTTTGGAAAAGTGGATTTTTTAAGGAAAATTCAAAAATTGAACATGGGAAGAAATCAAGGAACTTCAAAACATATTCCGTCAATCTAAACCCATCGAAAATGGCTTAGAAACTTATTTTGAATATATATTTGATGAGCAGAGTTATTGCATGAATTAATTATATTCAGTAAATAAGTAATCATATGAGTTTTAAATGAGTTTGGATATAGAATTTCCCAAGTTAAATTAATACGAAAGGGTGTTGTCTAATCACAACAATTAGTTACTATCACAACACTTGGATCATCTCATAGGAACGGCGGCGGCCGTTGCAATGGGGGCGATTTCTCGAGCTAGAATTGTCGTGGCCATGCCAATCATGTAGTCATTACTGTTCACCCGCTGTGGAGTTTGCTCCCTCCATTTATTCTTTCTGGGAAAAAGACATTAGAAGGGAGGGGATCAAGGGCGGCAGAAAAAATGAACAAGATTAGGCATTGCCTGTAGTGGTGGTAGCTAATAGTGATTGAGGTGCCACCGGCAGTGTTGCCGAATGCGTGCAACTGCTGCTAGTGGGTCGCTAACAGTCGTGGTGGTCACGCATAGATATAAGACCACGAGACATGAGAAAGAGAGGAGCGAGGAATCTTGGGCAACCATCGCACGATGGGTGCACACTTCGCTATCATGGGCGTTGATTGTGGCTCTAAGGAAAATGAAAGCTTTGAGCCACAATGTTGGTGACAGTTTCGTTCCATGCCTTAGTCTCGTATTTCTTATTGGGCATTTTTGTCCCAACATATTTAGATCTGTAGCACATCATTAAACACTAGAAAACATGTTGTGATAATCAATCTAGGCTGTCAAGTGCAACTTTAGCATTAGGATCTCTAATTGGTGGGTTCTAGTGTGCACGTATCACAATTTGCCCAAATTAGGGTGCCCCCACCACCAAATATCACAGGCTTATTCCAATCGTGATTCCACATTATTGATACTAGACTCTTGAGATACAAGTCGTGTGCTTATTCAAACATCACGGTGCAAATATGTCGATAATCGGTGCAAATTATTGGCATCGAAACTATATGATACGATGGAAAGTGATAAGGGAATCTTCAAGACAAGTTTAGATATTTTCTTTCCGTGACGGAATATCTCACCTAAAGATATGATATTTTTTTCATCTGTAGATTGAGATTGATGGAGTGGAGCCATACACACGGAACAAACGAAGGAACCAAAACTTACTGTGGTATATGCAAAGCACATCGAAACCTTAAGAGATGTTGGCGCCAAAATAACAATAGATAAGGGGGTTTTTTAGGCACTTTTTTTTTTTTATCTCCTGCCCGTCCACTTCAACGTGAGGGACCAAAAGGCCCCCATTGAAAACGACCAAGCAATTTGGAACACTCCCCCCACCCCACCTTTCCCTTTTATGGGCAATCAGCAAAGCCGGAGAAGAGCACAAGACACATGACCATGCACGAGTGTCATGTCTGCCATTGTCTGGTCCACACATGCCTACATTTTCCCGGTCGGACAGATCGCATTATTGGGCTAGCTGCCAAGGTTGATCCGGAAACGTGATATCGGAGATAATTGGGACAATAATTTTCTAAGGTATTTTTCTATATAAAATATAAGTAGAATATTCCCGTTGATTTTATGTATCTCTTAAGATTATGCGATATATATTTTGAGCTAATTTCTTTGGTGAGAAAGGTCTATGAGCACCTAACATTAGTATTAGAACTGGAATTCCTAAAATCGAATCTTTTCAAGTCCCATTTGCCTTCCTAATTAAAATTCCACGCTTAGTACCGATTAAAAAAACCAAACTAAACTTGAGGGAGAGTGTATTAGAATATTTAATTAATAAATGGATTATTTATCTAACAGCTTAAACTTTTAGACTATTTGATCCACTAAGGTTGTGACACTCTTTTTACGGGGAATGGAAATATAAGGAGTTCGAATCCTCACCTTTTTAGGGAAATTGGGGGTGGGGACATTTAGTTTCAAATAGGGATGAGCATATTGGGCCGTTCAAGCCAGGACCGGATCGGACTAATCACTTTGGTCCTGTTCTTGGAGGCATCGGTCCAGTTCCCAATTCCATAAAATTGGAACCAGTGATTTTCAGTCCAGTTTCCAATTTAAAGGGGGGATTGGACTAAACTGAATTGACTCTTTTTCTAATATATTTTTTTAATTTCTTAAAAATAACAATAAATCCTCAAGCAAACTATTTTATTTCTTAAACATATATATAAACTTAAAGATAAGTAGAGTTTGACTTTTTAACAATTGGGAACATATGCAAATGTTTTTACTAGGATTGTCTGAGAATTGAGTCGGATTGATCCGGAACGCAACCACTCTTTAGTAGAAAGAATAAAGTGGCCGGTTCCGTCAGACTAGACCAGAACTGACGGTCTAGTTCGATTCCCAGTTCCCAAAATTAGGAAACGGACTGAAAATCGATCACCCCAAATTTCATGTGTGAATTTCAATTTCTATACTCTACGAAGAGACATGGAAAAAATCTTAGAGTGATTTGAGATCTAGAGTAGGATGGAAAAAAAAAAAAAACACAATTGAAGTGATCCTACCAAAATCCCACTTATGGAATGAGAAATTACTGATTAGTTCATCTTCCATGGAGTCCTGGACGCCCTTTCTAGCACGTCAGTCCAAGACAAGTGAGATTGCTAAGCCCTCATCCCCTGGCATGGGGTGATGTTCCGGGACGCGATTGGATTCCATCCCGGACGGATGCACCATGGATGGTTCGCCACTTTACCAGGAAAGGGAAAACAAATTGTCCGGTTAGGAAGGCATGTCGTTGCATATGGAAAGAGCACATCCATTCATGCACGTGATGCTTTTTAAATCATTTCTGAGCAATGACGAAGAGTCGCCCTTTTGGAGTTTACCTTGCTATTCAGCACCCTACCGTCGTCGGTTCGGAAACTAAATTCCACCGTCATCTCTACTTTCGCTATCGTTCAAGCGACCTGTGCCGACACGGACAGATGTATCAACGGATATGGAAGTGTGTTGAAACTTAAAAGCACCGTACATTGTTAGTGTTGGGTTTGCTTCGGGCTGACTAATCACCATGAATGTACGTGGATCGCCTGATTCACGTGGAGTGACTAATGCTCTAGTCACAGGCTGGTGGACATGGCTACGAAGATCGTCCCGAATAGGAGATGCTATCAGTCGGATACCAGGTCTCTTTCGTCCACGTATGGTACTACTTTCAAGAGAGACGTTTCCGGAAGAGCAGTCACCCGAAAAAATTTCTTCTAGAGAGGTTAGACTTGATGGAGACATGGGGTTTTGAACTGCTAACGCTGGAGAGGGAGACAGACTCTGAAGATTTGCTGGAACGTTGAGGGCTGGGGAGGCAAACTAAAGCACCTAAGATGAGAGCAGCATTCGACCCTTACCAGTGCCATACTTAGGGGACCAAATGGACAACCACGTCAGTGCCCTGAACCGCAGGCCACAGCCCATGCTACAGATGTCCGGACCTCCTAAGGTCTTCAATGCTCAATGCCTCTTCCAGGTAAGAGGAAAATGACATAGATGGTCCCTAAATTTTGCATATCTATAAACTTTTAATTTGCGCAATGTGATTCTTGAATTTTAACCCAATGTGCAATGTATTTCTTAAACTTTTAATTTGTCTAATATGATCCCTAAAATTTTTGTACATATTCAACTTAATCTCCAAATCATATGAAAATATTCAATATTGTCCTTGATCTTATATTTATGGAAAGACTACATTGAATATTTTCATATATTTCAAAAATTATATTGAATATGTACTAAAAACCTAAAGATCATATTAAACATATTAAAAGTTTGAGACCACATTGAACATTAGACGAAAATTTAGGAATCACATTAAATAAATTAAAAGTTCAAGGATCATGTTGCATATTTGGCCAAAGTTAAAGGATCATTTGTGCCATTATCCCTTTATCTCTAACTAGTAACTTTTTTTTTAAAGTGAGATATAGTCTTTTAAAGTGAACATTGCTTCTACAAAAATAGCTCATATAATGGATGGATGGAGATTGGCTATTGCCAACCCAACAACGTTAATAGTGCCGGCAGTTGTCGATCGCCGAGATAAGGAAGGCGATGACAAGTCGGGAATGGCAACTTTCAATGCCAATGGTTATCTCTATGAATAGATTAAAAGTGAATCTCAAACCGATTTTCACTTAACAAAATAAAAATCACCTTAGAGGCAAACTTGATTAAGGATCCCTATTCATTTGAGTTAATCTAGAAATCGTTTCCAATTACAACTGGATCCAAACTTCAGACTTTTCGAACTTCGACAGTGAAGTAAGGAAGTAAAGCCGGACTTATCTATCTAACTTAGATGCTCCTCTTTAATGATGTGACAGAAGGATGAACTGAGAGCGCGAAAATGAGGAGCACCGGCTTCACCTTTATTGGCTGTCATCAGCGCATCTCCATTTTGAAGTCGACCACATCTTCATCTCCACACTGTTTCGATAGTCCACGGGCCAGCGCTTAGGATTTTAGCAGCTGAAAAGCCAGCAACCGTCCAAGCCGAGGGAGCGGACAACCGAGACAAGACCTAGGGAACCCAGCGATTCGACCGACATCGGACTTTTTAAGCTACACGACAGCAGAAGCACTTACTACTCCCTCTGTCTACACGGACGACTAGGCTGAGCTAAAAGAGAGATTGAAGCGCTTTTCTAGGCCATCTCCGATCACAGTGTAGTTCCATAAGTTTAGCAACGCTTATCGTCATCGCTGGATGGGAAATCCAGTTCATCCGGAATGGGACTAGACCAACCGCACGATTACGCCTAGGCGTAGAGTCTTGTGTTTGAAGTAGTCGACAGAATGATAAGATCTAAGAATTGCATTGAAAGACCGGTCATTTGTGCATGATGTCGTGACATGCGAATTTTAAAAGTGTTAACAGATGCCATTTTTCTTCTTGTTTGATATGACGGATACTGCATCCTCGAAGAATCGGATTCTCTAAGATTTAGGGAAGCCCCTTGGACATGCATATCGTAAGTTGTCTCCTTCGTGATGTCATTATGGTGAGGGTAGTTCAATGCGGTAGGATCGAACGACAATTGCAATGGAATGAGTTGGAGAATGAAGTGAATCCGGCAACTACAATGAAATTACCGAAAGAATTAGGGTTTTTTTATCTGAAAATTTAGGAATCGGATAGGAACTTTACTTCATATAGTTCAAGCGGAACGAAAAGTAATGGTGCACTTAAAATATTCTTCATAAGTACTCTTTGGGCAATCCTACAATGAATGGACTGACGATGACCATTTCCTCGGTTGACTCATACTCCCTAGTAGGAGTTCAGTTGATGTGCAAACTTGAATTAAAAAATAACAAATAGATCGCAAGTGATAGGGGAAAAAAAAGATGTATCGAATTCCAATTAAATAAATGCCCCACACTTTGGGAAAAGGGAAAATGACACTTAGTTATTAAATTTTGATTAAATATGCAATGTGAATCCTAAAAAAAAAAAAAGTTTAATCAGTATAATCATTAAATTTTAACTCATTATGTAATGTAATCTATGAACTTTCAATTTATTTAATGTGGTTCATAGAATTTTGGTACATATTCAATTCAATTCTTAAATAATATGAAAATGTTCAATATAATCCTTGAACTTTAATTAATGAAATAATATTATTGAACATCTTCATATTTTTTAGGGATTAAGTGAAACATGTATCAAAATTTCATTGACTATATTAAATAAATTAAAAGTTCAATGATCACATTACACATTAGACTTATTTTTAGGTATCACATTGAACAAATGAAAACTTTGATGATAACATTGCATATTAAGTTAAAATTTAAGGATTATTTGTGTCGTTATCCCTTAGGAAAATTAATGCTAAATCCTAAATCTTGCTCCTCTCCTCACACCTCTTCCTCCGCCTCCGCCTCCGCCTCCGCCGCCAACTCCGCCATGCCTTACCTCGTTCTCGTGCCTCTCTAGTGCGCACATTCAACCACCATCATCCTCAGCCCGTTGCTTGCGCCTCCCCACCATCACTTCTCTCTCTCTCTCTCGATCCCGAGAAAAATCAAGATGTCATGCTATGGTCAAAATTGGTGCCAAATTTAAGATGTCATTATCTCAACGCATAAAACCGAAATTCCCGAATCCCTTTTTCCTTGTACCACGCCACTGAAATTGTGACCTCCCTTGTGTCGATCCTACATAAAGAAATGTACTTTCTAATGGAGAAAGGATTGCCTCGGACATTCTTTATGCAAAGTATTTTTCGACCAAATGCTATTCAATAGATTGATTAACAGTGCTAGAAAAATGCTAACTAGGGCTCTTCAGGAAGGACATTGACTTCGTACCATATGAAGAAAAAAGAATAATGAGGCCTCAGATTTAGTTCGCTCTCAAGCACACGTCGCTCGTGGACGAGGATGCGGGAGGACAGCCAACTGGCAATACTGTATGGATTGCGCAGATTGGGTGGTTATTTATTCGAGCTGGACCTTGGCTCCTCTATTTCTATTTCTATAAAGGAGAAGAACAACGAGCAGAGCGAGAGCCACAGAGAGAGAGAGAGAGAGGGAGGCAGGGTTAAAGCCCATTTTGTGGCCAACTGTCGGAGAGCATCAGAGAAAGATGACTAGTAGTAGTGGGTGCGAGTCTGGTTGGACTCCCTACTTGTACGGGTCATCTTTCTCTCCTGAGAAAGATTTTGGCGGTAGCGGCAGAATCCTAGAAAGCCCCAGGGAAAGGGAGGAGGAGGAGGAGGAGGAGGAGAGAGTTTGTCTATGGTCTCTGACGCATCCTCAGGACCTCCGTGTTATTATGAGAACGAGCCTTCCTTCTCCTCTTGCGGAAAAAAGAGATCGAAAAAGCCCGAGAGTGTCGCGAGGCATCGCTATTCGTGTTTTGAGGACACTGCCACGTCCCCACAACTGAACTCTCCCAAGGCAAGCTTTACCAAAGCGAGAGTGAAACATATGGTCTTCTTACCATTTTAAAGATCGCTTACTGAATTCATGCAAATGACAAGGAATCCAACTTTCTTGCTTTGCTTCGCCATTGCGTTGTCAGATCTTTGCTTGACAGTCTCAAATCATTTGATTAATCAGTTTTGCGTTTGATGTTTCCGCAGAAGAGCTTAAAAATCCCTTGCAAAATCGAGTGTCGGCTAACCATGTTTGGGACTCTTCAGATAGTTGCTCTGCGGGCCGCGTGAAGGTAATGCCCGGTTTTCCACTGTCGCCACTCCCAATTCTTGATCTGTCGGTCTGCTCCCTTTGTGTTGATTTGGAGGATACTGGCCTGAAAGTCATGCTCATGGATCATGTGAGCCCCTAGTAAAAACCGGGCGATCTCAGACTGTTTGCCCTTGGTAACTTGACGAATCGAAGCTTGTTGCGTGCCCAACCCACGCCTCGCCCCTCTATGTTTCTCAACCTTCAAGTCAATTCTACAATTCTGAAGTTATTGATGTTACTGGCTTAAAGACGAACTGTTTGAAGTGTGTGTCCCTTGGGCTTGATGATTGCTCTTTTTTGAACTCTCTCAGGGAAAGCACCATGATTTCTTGGAGTCCTCCCAGGACGCGAGAGTGAGACAGCTCAGGAAAGCAGCTAAAGGCCTTTCGAATAGCTCAACTTGACACTTCAGCTCATGAATTGGCGAAATCAATTAATTTCACAGAAGAAATCATGTCAGCTCTACATGCTTCATGGGCTGAAATGAACTTTCTATTACAGTGCACGTAGTCTTCCTTATTTTTGTCTAAAGCTGCCGCGATTTCGTTGTGGTATAACTCCTGTTGTTACCAAAGCAAGAGGGAGAAAAAAGGAGAAACTGTGTTTGCAGATTTCGCAGAGGCGAAACATGGTTTGATCCGAAGAGGGCACTGAAATTTTGTTGGGCCGTCCTCTCTCTTTATCTTTCTGTGGATCATACAAACATGTCTCCCCTTTCATTTACTGGGATATGGAATGAAAGGAAGAATGTCATGCATCCTTCTGTCACCACCTTGGGGAACATCCTCAGATGTGGAGCATGTATAAGATGACAGACGGACACAGTAAATTCTAAGACTAGTTGTCCGCTTCTATTGTATTTTCTGTAATAACTCAATGCTTATTTTATCGAGAGTAATGTCCTGGCATCTACTTCTGAGAGCGATAGAATTAATTTGATTACAAGGTCGCTTTTGAGAATTGACTAAATTGGCTTTGGCATTAATTTTTCGTGTGCTAAGATAAAGAGAGATGTGACAGTCCACACAAACAGATAAAAGAAAGCGATAAAGATAGAACGTCATGCGCGCATCCTAACCATCCTACCAGAGAGCTCGTGCGCATCCGCGGGTGCTCTGACTGTTTTCGCTTTTGAATTCGCCAGACGAGCTTGCAGTGAATATGCACGAAAACACAAAGCCAGATGACCAGATGTGAAGAGCATTTGAATTCTAAGCATTAATCAGAGCTTTGCCATAAGAAATGATCTCGAATTTTTGACAGATGCTTCTTTGGGCGCTGTCCGAAAAGCAGTGTGAATCACGAGAAAGGCGCTGTGCAATCCGAATGAATTCTAATTGAGATGAATTCGTGTTAAAATCAAAGCAACAGGGAATTTTTAACCTGACCAGATGGACTTACCACAAGAGAATCACAGGGTTGCAATTTACAAGAGATTTACAGTAAACATACACATTTTTCTTTAGATTAGACAGAAAAGTAGGGACCTTTGTACACGGACGCCAAGATGAGAAATCATCACATTCAAATCGAAAACACTGCCTCTCGAAAACCCACTACGGAACAGTTGTGCAGATCAAGATCAAACAACAAAGTCATTTTTTCGTTCCTCTTTTCTGGTTCTTCCCGTGATCACGGCGCTTGATGAATTACGATGCGCCTCCTCAATGCACGTGATTTCTGTTTCCGATGGCATAGCTTCTGCTTCTCGGAAACAGCAAATCGACCTTCTTCACGGCATCCTCGTCTCCTCCGAACTCACAAGGTTCCTCCTCGTCGATCCGGCCCATCGCGACGCTGCAGCTCTTGGGCAACACCTTCGGACCCCAGTCCGACGACGGCCGCTGCTTCAGATGCCGCTGCTGCTGCTGCTGCTGCCGCTGCAGGATCGCGTCCACGTCGATCTTGTTCCCGAAGCTCCTCGCGGAGGCCACGCGTATCAGCTCCCCGAGATCGTCGGCCTCGCCGGACGACCTCGACGAGCTCACGCTGAAGCTCCGGGGCATGGCGGAGAACTGCCCGGCCGGGCACCCGACGTTGCCGTACCCGACCCTGTCCGCGTAGTTCAAGCCCCGGACGTACAGGTCGCGCGCCTTGGTCAGGGCTCTGAGAGGGATCATCATGATCTTCACGAACCGGTTGTGGCGCTGCGTCTTGGTCTCCATGGTCGCTCTCCTTGTGCACGAGAAAGATTGGAGCTCAGGATCAAGAATCAGAGGGGAGAAACGACAGTAAAGCGCTCGAAACAGAGGATAAAAAGACTCGAATTCAAGTCTTGGGCGGTGAGGATGAGCGGAGTGATGATGTTGCAGGACTACGGAGCGATGTGGCAGAGACGACGGGATTGGACTCGGAGAGCAGACGTGTTTTTGGAGAAACCACGGGCGGAGAGAGTTGATATTATAAGGGACGGAGGCTGGTTGCGTTGCCTGCCAACTGAGAGCAAAGGCCAAGCGAAGTACTGGGTTTCGTTGACCGTTGAATTTTCAACCTTTTGACTGGCCTCATGTCCCGTTCTATTCCTGATGACGTTCCTCAGCTGACTCGTTCGTTGGACTTATCTTTGATTGTTCAAAAGTTTCTGCCCACGTTTGAAAATGGTGGAACGAGATTCCGATCCACCGTGGATCGAATTCACACGAGGAGAAGCGGATCAGATGCTTTCCTTTAACATCCACTGTCGAACTAGGCCGAAAGAACGTCAAGACGGGCGAGAATTAATAAATTGCTGTACTAATGCAATCATTTATCTTGCCAAACACGAAGAATTGTCATATTTTATAGCTAAAAAACGGATGGATATGAGCACGACGCATAGATAAAGATTGTCGGCTCTCCAATAACACCTTCACACTTTTTTATGATTTGCCTACTTTAATGAGGCTAATTGACAAGGACTTTTGAGATATGTGCATTTACTATTTGGGATTTGATCGAATTGGACATCGAGAGTTCCTTTGTTTCTTCCACGACTTATGGTGCAATAGCATGCATCTATCGCAACTTCTCTAGAAAATTTGTGGATGGATTCGTGCTATCTACAAGGGTGAATGCGGCTGAATGTGATGAAACCTTGGCTTGTGCAGAAACCCTCAAGCGCTTGCACTCTTGACCTGAAGCCAAGTACGAGCCAGATAGCTTAAACTTGATAAGCTATCTCAATAGCTCAGATCTCTTTGCTTGGCACGTGATACAAGCCCCTATGGAGAGCTTGCATGTTTCCGAAATTCCTTCATATTGTAATCGGATTTACGACACTAGATCCAGTAATGTTTAGTAAAATTTCTATCCGGTCAACTAATATTGGAAACGTCACCAAACCTTACATGTGTTTGCGTTCTTCTTGTCATCGTTAGAACTGGCTATTTGCCACAGCACGCGCGGATACGCTTCGTTTTTCCCTGTGAAAACCATCAAATCAAAATAGGAGGTCGATGGGGGGAAAACCCGTCAGTTCGGATCAGGGCGGATGGGGGAGACTGCCAGGATCGCATTATTGAGGAAGGGACGAAAGACGGTGACGTATCGTGAGATTCAATGCGGCCGTGAATGCGTGGGGCTACGGACTGAGAATTCCACTATGGCGACTCTGCTGTCGTCTTCGTTTGCGAGAAGCTTGGTCATTGTGATTTGACGCGAACGGCGATTGTGTCGTGATCTTGCGAGACTCGGGATCGGGATCGGGATCGGGACTACTGCTATCTAATCCAATCTTATATCCTGTGAGGGTAGTGGCATTCAGCTTGACCAACTTGAGAGATGGCGTGAAGGACTTTCCACCTACTTTGGAACCACCCCACTTTTATGTTCGAGCTCCATCCCTTGTCTTTTCTTGGCTTTTACTTGTTCACTTCTTTGGACCCATCAAGCAGATGGATCAGACTTAATCGGGTCGAAAATGGATTACTCGAATGAATCTCTTTGATCCATTTTTGACCTATTTTCATACATAATAGATATAATAACCCATACTCCACCAGACCCACATCCAATTCATTCATAATGTTAAAGCACTTTTTATATTTAATTCAATCTATTAAATTAAGATGAGAATATGGAGCAAGTGAGCATGAGAATAAAGAATGAATTGAGTAGTCATAAAGATGAGTCAAATCTAAATAAAGTGGTAAATGATTTATGACTCATTTAACACTCATTTCATGTTTTAATATATTTATAACCCATTTATGATTCATTTAATAGTTATATGATTTTTTTTTAGTTCTATTATAACTCCCAACTCACTTTCAAACTTTTATCTTATTTTTTTGTAAGGCATGGGAATTAAAACCCAGCCTTATTCCCACCCCAACCTCCGAAAATATGAAGATTTGAATCACCACTTCCCTCTTCCTATCTAGTGGGTAATGGTTGTATGAGTTAAGAAATAAACAAATGACCCATTTTGATAGGTCTAGGGAGAGGAAAAGGATGTTGTGCAGAAGAACACCCTAACTAGATGAGAAAAGAAACAAGAATAATCAAGAACACGGAGATTTACATGGTTCGGCGAAAATCCGCCTACATCCACGGGAGAGAGAGACGATTTCTTATTGAGAGTTGCGCACTACAAGTATAAGGTACAATGCTGATATATATAGATCTTCAGATCCCCACCTTCCTAATCCAAATAGGAAAGAATTAGTTCCCCACTTTCCTAATTCAAATAGGAAATGAATTACACCCTAAAGATATTATCTAATTTGAAACTTACTAATAATATCTTCAGTAATTATCCCCTATATATTAGAAATATCATTATATATCCCAGTTACATTGAATCGGGACTATTTCCCATGAATACCTCTTATAGATAGGTTCAAATCTAGAAAATATATTAGGAACAAATAGTCTGCAATCTTCAAGCCTTCCTAGATTTCCCGATCGACTTTTAATTCGAATTTCCAATCGATCGAATTTGTGGAATTCAAGACAATATCAACAAATCTCCACATTTGGCTTGAATAAGCCACAAGCCTCCACTTGAACCAAGAAAACGAATATATCTCTCCCTCCACCGTACCTTTGCAAAGGTACGCCCGCACTTGGATCGGTGCGGCCTCCATCAACTACTATGATGAGTGAGAGAAATCAAGTCCCTGCAGAACTTGAACTTCTCTATAGTAACCGTCTTTGTAACGACTCCATCTCCTCCATCATTGCGATCATCCACTTTGTGATCACTTTTCAAAGCTTCATGGTAGGAGCTTGGATCGCTAGAGCCTACAGTAAGAGCATAAGCAACCATATCCTCAAAACCGTATCTCTCCGGTGCTTTGAGAGTGCGCCTTCCTCGACCCGTCGCAATGGTACAAGGAACTTCTACCGTTTCTTTGACTTCCAGAGCTTCAGCGGATGACTCGCCATTCTCTGTAGATTCTTTGGTTTCAAGCTCCACCTTAACGATAGATTTATCACTCTCCTCTTCAGTAGCCACGTGTGGCATGCAGCTTAACTTCAACATTGCAGATTCATCGAACATAACATTCATGCTCGTTAGAACTTTCTTCTCACTTGGATCCCATAATTTGTAGCCTTTCACTCTTTTCTCGTAATCGAGAAATATGCATTGTTTTGATTTTGGATCCAATTTCGAGCGTTTCGAACTCTACGCATGTACAAAAGCAGGACAACCAAATATTCTTAAATTAGAATAATCGACGATTTTACTAATCCATACCTCTTTAGGAATGTTGCATTTAATTGCAGATGATGGAGACCGATTCACAAGATAACATGCCATGCATACAGCTTCTGCCCAAAACTCCTTGCTCAGTCCCGCATGTAGCCTCATGCTTCGAGCTCTCTCTAATAAGGTTCGGTTCATCCTCTCCGCTACGCCATTCTGTTGGGGCGTATCCGGAACTGTGAAGTGACGTTTAATCCCTTCATTCTTGCAAAGCTCCATGAATAGTGTTGATTTGTACTCTCCTCCATTGTCCGATCTCAAGCACTTTACCTTCTTTCCCGTTGAAGTCTCAACTTCAGCTTTCCATTCTTTGAACTTTTCAAAGACTTCACTTTTGTGTCGCATGAAGTAGACCCAAACTTTGCGAGAGAAATCGTCAATGAATGTCACGAAGTATTCCTTCCCTCCTTTTGACTTTACTGGTGAAGGACCCCATACTTCCGTGTGTACATACTCGAGTACGACCTTGCTTACATGAGTTGCAGTATTGAACCGTACTCTGCATTGTTTTCCAAGCACACAAAATTTGCAAAAATCTAATTTGCATGTTTTCATACCTTGGAGTGCATTCCTCTTGTAAAGCTCCATCAATCCTCTTTCTCCCATATGCCCGAGACGCATATGCCATAGATTGGTGTTATCTATCTCCGTACTAGCATCCGTGGACACGAGATGCTCCACCTTGCACCGTGGTTCCTATAAGTCGATATAGGTTCCCGTGCCTCCGTCTCTTAAGAACAACCGAGCTCCCTTAATCACCTTCAAGACTCCACCTTGAGCCGTGTACTTGCATCCATTGGATTCAAGTGCTCCCAATGAGATCAAATTCTTCCTTAGACCGGAACATGATGCACGTACGCAAGGTTCTAATTATGCCATCAAACATCTTGATTTTGACGGTTTCGACTCCCACGATCTTGCATGAAGTATCATTCCCCATGAGGCGAACCACCATCATATGCCTTGTACTCATCGAAGGCCTCTCGATGAGGACACATATGATAAGTGCATATGGAGTCCAGGATCCACGAATCTTCAAAGGTGTCATTCCCCGATGATATGGACAAGACGTCCCCATCATTGGTCTCAATGCTGTCGGCTACACTTGCCTCAAATGAGCTCTTCTTCTTTTTCTTGTTCTTATTTGGACAGAATTTCTTGGTATGCCCTTCCTGATTACACCCGTAGCATCTTTCTTTGAACTTTCCCTTGGATTTTGATCGACCCTCACTGCTTGATCCTCGATCCATTGATCTTCCTCTTCCTTGATTGCTATTCTCCTTTGCAAAAAGTCCCACTCCCGAAGATTTTGAACTACTTGCCCTTTTTGGAGTGTCGTTTGAAATTAGGGCAGCAGTCACCTCTCCGATCTCCAGGGTTTCCT
Organism: Corymbia maculata; assembly: GCA_014182735.1. NCBI lineage: Eukaryota > Viridiplantae > Streptophyta > Magnoliopsida > Myrtales > Myrtaceae > Corymbia > Corymbia maculata. The sequence continues at coordinate 2,513,667 of CM024687.1, read as the reverse complement.
TGCCATAAAGGAGCGTAGTCACCAAGTGGTCAAACGAATCGGGCAACGATGCCAGTAGTAGAAGCGCTATGTATTCATCCTCAAATCTTACCTCCAAGCTTGTAAGTTCACTAATCATCTGATTAAACACATTGAGATGTTCCAACAGATCTCCCCCTTCACTCATCTAAAGTGAATACAATCTTTTCTTCAAGAACAACTTGTTCGTAAGAGATTTCGTCATGTAGATGCTTTCGAGTTTGAGCCATACCTCCGGAGCAGATTTGATTTCTGCTACATATTGAAGGGCCTCATCCGATAGGTTCAATCGGATTGCGCGCACGCCCTCTCCTCCATGTCGGCCAAATCATCATCGGTGATGGTGTTTGGCTTGTTCGATCTTCCCGAGGAAGAACCTTTGATAAACCTTGTTGAATCAACAGATCCTTCATCCTTCTCCACCATAGTGTGAAATTATCCTTCCCGGTGAATCGTTCAATATCAAATCGAACGGTTGAACATTTTCCAGCCATCTAGTTAGAAGTCGCAATATAAGAACGGAGAACCTGGATTGCTCTAATACCAATTGTTGTGCAGAAGAACACCCTAACTAGATGAGAAAAGAAACAAGAATAATCAAGAACACGGAGAACGTAAAAAATCCGCCTACATCCACGGGAGAGAGAGACGATTTCTTATTGAGAGTTGCGCAAAAGTACAATTAAATGCGATATATATAGATATTCAGATCCCCACATTCCTAATCCAAATAGGAAAGAATTAGTTCCCCACTTTCCTAATACCCTAAAGATATTACCTAATTTGAAACTTACTAATAATATCTTCAGTAATTATTCCCTATATATTAGAGATATCATTATATATCTCAATTACATTGAATCGGGACTATTTCCCATGAATACCTCTTATAGATAGGTTCAAATCTATGAAATATATTTGAAACAAATTCTCCCATAAATAAACAAATGACGACTTTTTTGAATTTCCAGGTCGATAATTTGTGGAATTCAAGACAATATCAACAAAGGAAACCTTCAAATAGATTCAACTACATGAATTGGAATGACGCAAATTGTCAAGTCTGGACGAAGTTCACCATTGTGTGTTCATTTTGACTAGGAATGGACTCTTGAATAGTTGGACTTAATGTAGAGATAGGATGATAACTAGTTGAGTGTGATTGGGGTTCCAACCAGTCTAAACCCTAGCGGGTCCTTTGTCCAATATTGAATCGTGGGATTGGGCTCGGGACTCGTTGACATGCCATTGACTTTGTAACAAGTTTGGTATTCACAACTTGGCCGGGAATGAAAAATCGGAACCTAACCAGCTAAAATCACCCTTGCTCCTTTAAAAGGCAAACTACGATGATTTTCTAAAATAGACTTCAACTACACGGTTATATTGGTACAAGTTCAGTCATGAACCTTATAATTATTCCAATTTAGTCATAAATATTTTACGTTTATATCATTTTTTACTAAAAAACACTAAAATGAATGATAGTAATCTTATGTGACATGATTAGAATTGATGTGGACAAAATTTTCATTAATTTTTATAATCTTTTTCTTTTTCTTTCATGGCCAGCGATTGCAACCCTCACCTAGGCCATCTTTGGCCGCAGGCGAGAACCACAGGTCCTCACTAGATTCGGCAAGGGCGACCCTCCCCCAACTGCAAGGGTTGAGCCCTTGCTCGTGTTGAATAAGGGTTGTAATGCTCACTAACCATAATGAAAAAAAGAATTTTTATTAAAAATGGAAAACAAATAGTAAAATATTGTAAAATTTATTTGCATTGGCGCCGATCGTGCCATGTATGATGATTGATATTTATGTCGGTGATTTCCAGTTAAAATTGACCGGATGGATTTAATTGGCATAAACACAAAAGGTTTATGTCCGAATTGATCCAATTTAAAATTTTAAAATTGAACTAGAATCAATATGCATCGTCACTTTTTTTATTTATTTGGTAGTCGGATGCATCATCATTTTCAAAACTTCCAATTTGCACCTCCTAGCAAAATCCAAAATCTCAATAGATTCATTCACCCCTCTTTCCAATGGAAAAAACAAAACACCCAACACCACTTAATCAACCCATTGTCCACGCTATCCAAACCTAAAATCAGCCGCCATGTTCGACGTCACCCACCACTGCCCGGCGCCACTCCAACCGCCATGATCCTCCCCTTCCCTCTCGCAAATGAGCTCGTGAAAAGCTTCGCCATTGGAAAACATAGGTTTTCAGAAGCAAGGATGTGAATTGATGAATGGATATAAAAGTGAAGATGAACGGATAAAGGAATGAACAGAAGGAAGTAGATTCAAGTCCTCATCGCCCTATTTAGTATCTACGAATAATCGAGGTGGGCCGCCTACCTCATCCACTAAATTCAACTTTAATAACCCATCATTTGCTTTGCAAATTCATGCTGCATAACTTTCATTTTTTAAAAATGCTTTTGTACGTGTGGAATTGGCCAAAAGGAACAGAAAAAAAAAAAAAAAAAAAAGGTGGAAAATCGCCTCGGCGGACCCCAAGTCGTGGGTGGGATGTCCATTTTGACCCTGTCAGCGAATTTAAAGTTTTAGTGACCCTTATCTTCGTCACCAACAAAGGATTGCAGTCATTTGTTGTTCTTTTAGGACAAAATACGGCGAGGCACGTCTCCAGATCAGTAGTGGCAGGGGTGGTCCTTAAGGGGACTGAACTTCGGACTAAACATACAAATCTCTTCCTTAATCAATTCACTATATAACCAAATAAAGCATCCCAAGATGCGCATGGCCACTTCCCTGTAAAGCTGTCAAGATCAATAATTCTTGGCGTGCAATGTTAGTGATTCTTAGGTAAAGATTGATCGGAATGATTATAATGAAATTTGCACTGATATTTATGACCAAATTAAAAAATTCAAGACTGAATCAATATTGTACAATAAATTTATAACCGATTAGGTAATTTCCCTCAATATTCTCATACTCACTTTACTCTCAATTCCTCATCCCTCGTACACTTGAAACAAAGAACTCAATCCGACTATTGAAAGTGAATGTTGATCTAAATCACGAACTTCTGAGTTCCAATTCAAAGAGTTTTCAAATCGAGCAGAAGTAACTCCAGAGGAGGCCGGATGGACTTCCCCAAGCCCAAAGTCGCGGGCTTGGTAAAGCGCTCAATCTAGCCTAACGAGGAAGGGAGATTGGCCCGGCAACATAGGTATTAAATTTCTGTATTATTATTCTCTCTTTTTTGGCTAAAAAAGTAAAATATACAAAAAAATGGAAAATATATACAAGTAAAGATTGCCTTATATGGACTTTAAAAAAAGAACATAATATAAATAAGTAGAAAAGCATTTATAATGTATGGATTTCAATTGGATGAAAGTTCTATCCAAACTAGTGGAGGGCAGGGTTCATGCCTTAAAGTTTGTCCTTGCCGGTTCAATCTTGATTTAAGACATAAGTTAGGGTTAAGCTTTCCTTGCCAATGGGCCTAAGCAGACTCTTTGATGGCTGTGGCCAAGTTTTTTTTTTTTTTCAGGACTTTATTGGCACTAGAAAGTCTTGTTATTGAAAAAAAAAAAAGTTAGGACAAGTAAAACTTCCCTTTTGATTCCTAAACATGTGCATTTTTTTTCCAATCAACCTTTGATTTTCATTTTTGTCTAATAGCCATTCACCTTTGGATTAGATAAATAGAAGTCGACTAAACCATTGGAGTCTACATGGGTTTTGACCTAAAAAATGAGTGCGGCATCTATATTAAGAAATCTCATTACTCAAAGTATGATGCGTTCTTCATGCTTGGTTTTTTATATGGAGTGCATCAACTCATAGGCTATGGTGGCAAAAAAAGATATTTCCACATTAGAATTGGATCGGCTCCATAGATATAATGACTTCCTTTTTGGATTGGAAGTTTGACAAATTAGAAAACTTATGCAAATTCAGGGACATGATTGGTTAAATAAAAAGTTGAAAGACTTTTTTTTTTTTTTAAATGCAAGTTTAGAGATTAAAAGTGGAACTTAAAGGGGAAAAAACCTAAAGGAAATTCTAATAATAGAAATTGAACGTCATAAAGGAGAAACCACCGTTTCTTGTCCTAATATGAACTCCACGGCTTTGTCCCGTCCGCACGGCCCCGAACCGAGGATACGCAATCCATGGTGGAGCCTTGTTTCTTAAGTTAGTTTTAATTTTTTGGCAGATAAAATTCAAAATAATAATAATGAGAATAATTATAAAACAGTAAAGTTTAAAATCAAGGTATTTAATAACGAAAATGAAAAATAATAATAATTTAAGATAACTAAGACAATGAATAATACAATTAAAACATGACGTACTAGTACATTAATAATATTTAGAATTTGATCGAACATAGATACACATTATCAATCATCTTGAGCGTACCTGAACACTCCACCTAATGGTAATTGCGCTCTTTTAAGTCACCACAAATTTCTCATCCCTTTACTTGGATTATACACAAAAATTTGTAGAATTGTTTTGTATATTACATGACGTTCTAAGTCTGGGATTACTTTGATTTCAAACAATTCCTTGTCTTCCTCTAGGGCCTAATTCGATACAATGACATTCCAATTGAACATACATCCTCCCTTTTGATTAGTTTTTGGAAGAATATAAGAGTTTCCGAACCGGCGGATTTCTATTTACAAGGGGTTTACAAGAACATAATTTATAAATTAATAGATTTATGGATTTAATCCAATAAGATGAGTTGGTTCAGCAAGAATGATCTCTACAAGTTAACCTTAAGTGGATTCGGTGGACCGCCGGATCTAATCGCGTCGTGTAATTATGATCTCATCATTCGTTTTGATTTTTTCCGAAAAATAAAATAAAAAGCAAAACGATTTCGTTAATTGTGAAACGCAATTTGTCGAGGCAATAACACTTAGAATACAATAGGCTCGGACATCGACTGGCGTTCCCAACTCCGTTCCTCCCCACGTGGCGACGCCTCATACGCTGGCCTTCCGCAAGCTCACATGGTTCCGGTGGCACTTGATTCCCCCCAACCCTCGAACGCCTTTCAAACTGCGATCTCTCCCCTCTCTCCCACACAACACTCTCTCTCTCTTTCTCTCTCTGCGCGTATCAGAATCCAAAATCTCAAAAAGAAATAACGGAATAGTAGGACAAGACAAGGGACAGGGAAAGGGGCAGAGAGGGTGAGGAAAAAAAATGGCGTGGCTGGCTCGCTCCTTCGCCGACTCTCTCCGGCTCGACGACAACGACGACGAAGCCGACGACGAGGAAGAAGACGACGACGAGGAAGGAGGAGAAGAAGAGGGAGCAGAGAACGACGTCGCGCCCACTTCCCCAACCGCCGGGCCCGACCGCCATTCCTCCCCGCGGGATCAAAATCACCGAATCGCCACCGAAGTCGAGATCGAGCCGCCCGAAGGACGGGGGCCACCGCGCGGCGTCAAGGAAGACCTCACCGAGCTCACGCAGACGTTCACGCGCCAGCTCTGGGGCGTCGCCAATTTCCTCGCCCCGCCCCCCTCCCAGCCCAACACGCCCTCCCCGCCGTCGAACCCGACGGCCGACGAATGGAGCCGGCTGGAGCCCTCCGATCGGTACGATCACGGTGACGGCGGGCGGCGGGAGCGATCGAGTGATGGCGTGTCCGGATCGAGGGGCGACGCGGCCGATATGGACCCGAAGCTGGAGCTGGACGCGATCGAGTCGGGAAGTGAAATTGGAGAGGAGGACGGGTATTTTGGGGAAGAGGAGCGTGATTATGGCGATGCGGCAGGCGTTACGGACGAGGTCTTGGCGTTCGCGAGGAATATCTCGATGCATCCCGAAACTTGGCTCGATTTTCCTCTCGATTCGGAAGACGATTTAGATGGTACGTCGATCGTGAATTTTTCCAATTGATTACGTGTTTACGTTCGGTAATTTCTTGTCATTGCACCTCCCATTGTGATTAATGGAACCATAAGTCAATTTTCGGTTCTTTGTCGCCTAAATTTTCGGCTGGGAAAGTATATATGCGGAAGGTTGAGTAGGAACGTTCGATTGTGTATAGTAATTACCGGATAAGCCGAGTGGAAATGTTGAAGTTTTATGCAATACGGCTGAATTGTATGATCTAAGCAGGAATGTCGATGATTTTTCCGATTTCAAGAAACCTTTTGACTTAGGTTCTCCCGGGGCACCTACTTGTTATATAAGTGGTCTTCGAGGGCAGTTGTCTGATGGTCCGAATGAATCGATCAACTGTTAAGTTATTGTGCTTTGGTGGAGTTGCCCCTAGTTATTTGGAAATGATCAGCTTTTGCAAATAATGATAACTTGGAACGCTTCTCTTGCATTTATAAGTTATAACAAAATTGAGCTGATCACCGGGGTTTTCTATGGTGTCCCTCCGTGATGTTATTACAAAAGTCTTCGAGGTGCTCGTGAATTGTATTTGAATGGAATATAAGGGCAGTGAGCTGCCTGACCATCTTTTTTCTTTATCATTCTTATATGATGAAGAAGATATGAGCTAGCCTGACCCAGTAAGCGAGACCAGATTGGTGAAGAAAGAAGTCTGGTCCTTGCTCATTGCCTCCGTGCACCATCATTAGACAAGGTGCATGCTGATTCAGATCCAGAGCCAGAAATAGCCACCTGATTTTTTGCTTCAAGTCCTTACTTTTTTGGGGTAGATAGCAAGACTAGTTTCTTTGGTTAGACCATTATTCATTGTGATTTAAAGAAATAGCTCTGGAAGCAGCACTCCTGCCTTGCCTTCCTGCTTTCTAAGCTTTTGTTTAGGTTGCCTACTAGATTAGAACTGTCTAGTTTGTCCTTATCAATGGTGATCCCAAGGGTTTTTCCTTTGTCTTTCTATTAAGATAGGGTTTGCCGAGGTATTGATTCAGAGCCTGCCTTATTCTCATCTGCTTAAATGGTTTCTCAGCTCTGCTTGATAAAGCAGACAGGGAAGGCAATCCGAAGTGCTCCAGTCAGTAGACATAACCTAATAGCATCACAAATGAGAACCTTCATAGCTGTGGTCCACTGTGATTTTCCTTATTTTTGCTAATGGAACCTTCATAGCTGTGGCATAAGTTGCAATAGACTGAGTGTCTCTCTTTTGTGGATATGCCCTCTATGTTAAGTTGTAGTGGAGTGGATAGTGTTGTATACTGTTAATATTGCTGAATCAAATTCACTTGATTTAATTATAAGGTTCTTATCTTCCAAGTACCTCAGAAAACTGGATGTTGTTCTTAGAAGCACTGAAGATAAGGTTGAAACTTGTAATCTTGGGTTCTCTGCTGAGTTATAATTATATTTCTACATTTACATATATTTATAATAACTCAACTTCATCCCATGATGAACGATTTGGTAAACCTTTTTTCTTCTGTGTAGATTTGGAGATGTCAGTTGCCCAGCGAGAGCATGCTTTGGCTATTGAACAATTAGCTCCTCGATTACGTGCCCTGAGGATTGAATTTTGTCCATGTCATATGACCGAAAGTTATTTTTGGAAGGTCTACTTCGTTCTTTTGCATTCAAGACTGGACAAACATGATGCAGAAATCTTGTCCACACCCCAGGTTAGCTGCATTTTTTTCTCCTGTCATTCCTATGAAAAAAGCAGAGTTTGTTTTACATGTCTTTACAATAAAAATGATGTTTAGACTTCGAATTTTCTGAAATATGGTACATCGGTACAATGTTTATTATAAATCTTATTGTCGATAAACTTATGATCACTTCCTTACAAAACCTTGAAGTAATGGAGGTTCTTGTGTTCTTATAACATCTGATATCTCAAATAGTTTGCAATGGGTATCAGATGATTCATGGTCTTTGATATGCTATGAGAAAGGTATAAGATTATTTAATCACCTTCTTTGTTTTTCTTTAATATTGTGGAATTATGACAATTAATGGCTGTTTGTTTGAGTAACCCAGTGGTTTCGGCATTATCTTCCAAAGTTATATTTCAGGGGATATTTGTCTGTGACTTTTTGGGATTGTTGTTCTCCCTTTGTCGAATCATGTTTGAAATTGGACTAATTTTCATTTCACTTTTGGTTTGTATAATCAGCTGTATAAATGCATCAAAGTAACTTTTTAATTGAAATTGTTACCTTTTCTTTAATTGACTGCTATAATGGCTAAGTTCACTTTGAAGTATTATTTAGGATGACAATTCTGTTAGTGTCACCTGCATGGTTATCTGTATTATCTATCCTGTCGATGAAAGCAGTTCCTTGACAAACCTTTCTATTGGTGCTTACTTATTGCTTGCAGGTTATGGAGGCCAGGAAAATGTGGATGCAGGAATTACAGAAGCAGACAAACACAGAAAATGACTGGTATGGAAGACGGATTTATGATATGAAAGAAAGCTCAGACATGCTGCAGGAAGATCTCCTTCCTGGTTCACCCAGTTACATGCATTCTGCTGGCATGGCGTATAGGACTAATGATTTTGAACCGTCCAAATCCTCCATCTCAAGATTTAGTGACACTGAAAAGTGTCCTAGTATAAGTTCAGGGACACATGTCACCAGTGAATCTGCAGCTGAAGAAAATGCACCGCAGAGTAAGAATAAGGATTTACTGTCAGGTGGATCTGCTAAAATGCCTGTTCAAGATTTTGATGATGGTGATGATGATGATTGGCCAGAGGAGGAAGATTCAGATCTCCTTGGCTACAATGCAGGTGTTATTACCATAGGAATGGAAGAGGATATTTCTTTTAGTGATCTTGAGGATGATGAGGATGTCTGTATGCCCATTAAGTCCAAGCCAGTTTCATGACCAAGGTTAAAAGAAGCGACCGGCTTATAATTTTGGAATACTGATTTGGGTGAATGATCCATTATTCGGGCATTGGAAGTATGTATAAACATGTTTCTGCATCAGCCTCCACCGTCCTCGCTTCCTTCTCACCTTTGTTCATGCTAATTTGGATCTAGCGACTTAAAAGGTGTCTGAAGGACCAAATCTTTGCATGGTCAATTCAATAGGTGGTTTTGCCTGAACAAACTGCCATGCTTTCATTCTTATGGACTATAATTCTTCACTAGGTCAAGTCTGCAGTTGGAGCTGACGGAACATCTGTCCTTCCTTTGATCAGTGTATTGAGCTTATTTGCATCGGGTTGAGAAGCTGTACAGGACATTGTCTTCGGAATTGCCTTTTCTACTTGAAAGAACACCATTCATTTGAAGATCACATACTTCTTGATTTTTTTTTTTTTTGGATTATTAAACTGAAACAATTTGCAGAGGACTTTGGAACCTCATCCTCCTAAAACTGGTAGGCAGAAGGTTCTACTTGTCTCGCATGGTTGGTTTGAGCAACAATGTGCATTGGATTTGGGAAATTCGTTTGCTTCATGTGATTGCTATTGTAACATAATGGATCATTACAAGGAATGAAAAGAATTTAAATTCTTTTGCTTCATGCGATTAATTCTTGGGTCTTTGCTGAGGATTATGGATCATAGACAATCCAATTGACTTGCTCCAGTTGATAGTGTTGCAATTCATGAAAGTTCAGCAGAGCATTGAATTCTTCCCTTTGCTTCAAGTTGGGCTGCTTGTTTGCATGTCTGCACGTGAGCTTGAGCACAAGCAGGTTTTAAGAATCTGCCCATGTGTAATTGGTATGTCCTGCTCTCGCTTCATTTCTTCAGAAAAGGGAGGACTCATTGTTTCATGTACTTTTGGGCAGAGATGCCCTTTTTGTTTGTCTTTTGCCACTTCTACTGGCCACTCGTCTTCAATTATTGGGCGCGAGTGCAATGGACGATACAACAGAATGAATAATGCTGAGAATGATTAAGTAAAACACGAAGTGGTATCATAGAATACCAAGGGAACTGATGGTGTTAGGGCATCATGTTTGGAATGTGCATTTTGTCCTTCCCATGCTTTGAATCGTCATTTTTTGCATTTCCCCCTCTTTGAGTGTGAATTGTGAAAAATGCACGATTATAATGTGTCTAGCTGCGCCCTTGGTGTATTTGTTGGGATACAAGTCAGGGAAAAGTGATGTCAAAGTTACAACTTTCGCAAAAACAGTATGTTTAATAAAAGAAAAATTAGCTGCAATTATCAGGAGGCAAGTTCACATGGCCAGGACAAAAGCTTAAGCAAGACCAACATGGTGAGATGAGAAGCAGCACTTCTTGCGGAGGCATGAGCTGACTTCACGAAGGTACTGCTGAAATGTAAAAGTAGAGGACCTATCCATTTGAATAATATCTCGATGTTAAAATTGCCTGAAACCCGAAAATAGGAGAAGATATAAATTTACCTTGCTCCTCCAGCGTACACGCGCCATGCCGGAGCAAACCAATCAAGTATTTTAGGCCACATTTTTTTTTGCAGAAAATCAAATGATTGACTGTCACTTACGAACACAAATTTATGAAAAATATCTCCATTATCGACTAAAATGTTAGATGTAAATTATTATAAATAAACTTATTTCTCAAAGAGATACAGGTAATTATTTTTAGAAAAAAAATGCTTTTAAAATAGTTAATTTTTTTATAAAACAAACGATCCCCTGTGCAAAAATAAGTGTTGGATTCCTTTAAAAAGCGATTGCCTTCCATTGAGCAAAAGATCTCGTGTTCTAGATGAAACAAAGAAACGTGTTCTTGATTGAGTTTCTCTTTATGGCATTTATATCTAAAATCGATCTGAAAAACCAATTCGTGAAAACGCAAACGAAAGCTCAAAACCAGTCGGCTTTGATCCTTAAAATCTTCGGGCATCACAGACCGATTTGGTAAACTCAGTCCCTCTCCTAGTATGGGCCGAGGCCCAATAGGCCCAAAAGAACCTTCGCCGGCCGTTCAGGGCGAAGACTTCCGAGCAGAGCCGTCCTTTCGTTTAAAAAAGGGAAAAGGAAAATCCGAAATTTCTGGGAAATCGAGGTCCACGCAGGCCTCTTAGCCAATCAGCTCCCACCACTCCAATATATTTATTTATTTTATTTCCACAGAAAATTTCCCCAATTACGCGCAACCAAATTTCTTATTCCTGGTCAGCCTGCAGAAACTCCATTCCCGGCTGCGTCTCCGTCTCGCTCTCTCCCGCCTGCCTGCAACTTCCATCGATGACGTCATCTCCTGCTCCGCAGGTTCGTGTTTCGATTTAGCACGCTTTCATATGCTTCGGTTCCTTCTTGAAAGGTTCGCGTAGAGTCAAGAATTCGTAGTTAGATACCCATTTGCATGAGCCCGTTAGCGGGTACAATTGAAAAAAATTCGAAGATTCCCGGTTTCTTCCTATCCTCCGAACCCTACTGGACACCTCTCTGCGATTCGCATCCTGTGCCTGATTCCCTCGGTACTTTTTAGTTCGTAATCGCCGAAGCCGGAGGTAGCGATCGTAATTTTTCCAAATTTTTGCTTCGGGGGAGCCTGGCGTTGGTTTCGGTTGGCTCCAAGGTCCGGGATTTGAATTCATGGATCTGGAGCTCGTGAAGAGGTGCTTGAGTTTCTCTCAGAGGAGGAGGAAGCTGCTGATTCTGCTGGCCCTCTGCGGGGTGTCTGGTTATGGTGCGTATAGGTGTACCGGATGCCCTCCGTGGTGAGGAAGAGGAAGAGAGTGATGAAGCTGTTGGGTGCCATGATCTCGATGGCCGAGATGGTCTCGGAGTCAGCGGAGACCGTCAGTGTCGTCTCGAGGGACCTGAGGCAGTTCCTGCAGTCTGATTCTGACCAAATGCCCAATAGTTTGAGGCAAATCGCGAAGATCACCAAATCGGATGAGTTCTGCGAGGGCGTGAGTAAGGTCACGGAGGCCTTGACTGTCGGAATGTTGCGGGGGTATAAGGGCGACTCGGGAAATGGAGAGAATTCCGAAGGGAACCCGGATTTCACTGACAGGGTTATGGATAGGTTATTTTCGACAACAGGGTCTGGTTTTGCTTCAATTGTTGTTGGAAGTTTTGCTAGGAACTTGGTTATGGGGTTTTATGCAGCTAGCTCTACAGACTGCAGTGAAAATGGAGATGACTCGTTGAATGAATCAAGATGGGTGAATGTCGTCTGCAGTGACAAGAGCAAGGAGCTCATGGCTAATTGCATCCAAAAGTTCGTTAGCACGGCAGTCGAGGTGTATCTTGACAAGACGATGAATATCAACGTGTACGATGACCTATTCTCTGGGTTGACAAACCCGAGTCATCAAGATAAAGTGAGGGATATTCTGGTTACAGTTTGCAACGGTGCTGTTGAAACATTGGTAAAAACATCCCATCAGGTATTGACGAGCACAAACTCGTCTTCACCATCTGGTGCTTCTGTTGGTCAACAAAGAGAATGGCCTAACATGACAACTGATAAGGTCTTTGATAGAGAAGTTATCTCAAAGCTTCAGGCAGAGAGAATGTCCTCTAATGGAGTTCAAAGTAGTGAATGGTTTTCCCAAGCTTCGTCTACGTTGGCCGTGCCCAGTAATAGGAAGTTTGTGCTTGATGTGACGGGTAGAGTGACTCTCGAAACGATAAGGTCTGTCCTGGCCTTTCTGTTATGGAGGCTGTTGGATGGTATTAGACATGGCGTTGATATAGTTCGCGAGAAGTTTGTAGACCGGGGACTCCAAGTTATTAGATTCTTCGGAGCAAAGTCTTATGCCATAGTTACTGTATGTATCGCATTGTATTTGCATGTTTATGGTGGCAGTAGAATTCTTGTACCTGCTTAGATTGATGGTTCTTACCTGTATTGAGATGTCCTTGAAGCATCAAGTTGTAGGACCTCACTCTGTTCTGTACAGACCCCAAAAACATGCAGCGTCACACTGATCTGTATCCTCCTGAAAAATATGGAAGACTTTTGATATGGAACTTGAATGGCTGTGCTCTATTCTTTGACAAATTCGTTGTCTTTCTTCTGCTCATTGCATCTGTCCAAATTGGGTAGATGCTGTACAATTCTTATGTATATATTCCTGCTTATCGTTCTGGCATTGAAGCATTGCCGAGATGTAGAATTCCGATTAATGGCTCCTGACATGATTGCTTGATATTGTTGCTGTTGAAAGCTCGATGGACTTTGTTTAAATAAATAAAAGGTGAGTTTACATCAACTTTGAACTGTCTCTACAACAGGTATGCGCCAAATCCTTAGGTGATGCTACGGAGGGTGAATATTCTATCACTAGTGTTTGGTGTGAAAAGTCTTTTAACTTTGCCGGTGACAGAAAAACTACATACACCAGTCGAGAATTGGATTGCTCTGTGTTGTTTTCTGTTGACTAAGGGAGGGATGCTTGTCCACAAAAACAGGTAGTAGGAGTTAAGAAGTTTGTGTGGCAGAACCGGCAGCAACATTCAATGGGAGAAATCATTCAGTGGTTACATACCACCAGGTCATGGACTGTTGTGGTATGAATTTTTTACTCAAAGCCAATAAAAATTGACACGCGTGCATGACATGGCAAGTAAATGAAAAAAAATCAAAAATTGACTTTTGTTTTTTCCGTCTTATCTTCCTCCTCTTTCTATGGCCATCTCCTTCAGTGGTCGCCGCCCTCGCCGGCGTTGCATCAAAGCCGACCACTACTGATCGTCGAATGAGCTGTCGTTGCTCGCAGCCTTCCATCCAGAGAGCACCGCCCTGTATATATATGTCTCCTGTTTTTTTCTTTTTTTGTTCAAAAAGAAGCTTTTTTTTTTAAAGTTCGAAATGAAGCTTCAATGGGTATGAAACTTTTGGGTTTTCTTGACTAGCCATGACCTCAGATTTGGAGTTCATCCTGGAGATGGATCATCAGCCTTCTTCTGTCTTTCCGTTCTTGTTCGAAATGAAGCTTCCTTAGTGGGCATGACGAAACTTTTGGGTTTTCTCAATGAGCCATGGCATCAGATTTGGAATTCGTCCTAGAGATGGACTATTAGCGAGTTTCTCCAGACCTGGAGATGGAGCTCTTCGTTGGGAAGATTGAGCCTAGAGACGAATTCCACGAGGCCAGATCTAGATCAACAAGCAACGCCATGGACAAGCAACAAGACGGAGCTGTGGATGAGGTGGTGCTCTGTGAATGGAAGGCCGCCAGCGATGATGACTCGTTCGGCAAGCGACGCCGGCTCATTCCACAAGCAGTAGTGGTAGGCTTTGACTCAGGGCCGACGACTTTGCCGATAACCGAACGAAGGAGACAGCCGTCGAAGGAGGAGGCAGACGAGAGACCAAAAACAAAAGCCAATCTTTTTTTTTTTTTTTTAAAATTGCCATGTCATAGACACATGTCAATTTTTATTGGCTTCAAGTACAAAGATATATGCCATGTCAGCTCATGACCCGGTGGTTTCTAACCACCGAATAATTTCTCCATTCAATGGCCTTTTTAGGGATTGGCTTTGCCATTATGGGGTTATGGTTCCTCTGGAGCTACCAATCGACCCGAAAATCGGAGTATCTTTTACTGCTGATTATCTTAGAATTTCAAGGTTAATAATCTAGTGGGAGATTAACCAGGAAACTTCACCTGATATCTGTCCTATCGAAAATGCTGAATGAGTTGGTTACTCAAGGTAGGGACGCACGTATGCATATACATGTGTACGTGCATTGTAATGGTCCATTGAGGACAAATCTGATTCAAGGAGAGTAAAGGATAGGCCTAGGCATGTCCGGCTCTGTCACTGCGTGTGCGCAACCGTGATTAGTGGTGGGGAAATAGCAAAAGTACGGTCCGAAGAGCCGGGACACCTTGCGCGAAGCCTACGGTCTTCGTGATGGATGTAGCTTTCGTCAAACGACAGACTTTACATCAGCCGTAACGGCGAAGCTGACCTGGAAGGCCGTTCGTGCGGGACGTTGTAACATTGGAGAAGGCTACAGAGAGTGGTTGCGGCAGACCCCAGATCGAAGGAACCTTCCAAGCTTTCCGGGGAACGGATATCAGGAAGCTCAAGGGCTCGAGCTCCATGAGCGACTACCCATCTCCGGAAAATGGCTGCTGATAACTTCCACCAGTTCAAGAACAAAATCAGTCAGTTCATCATACCAATTGATGATGATCGATGGGAGGTTTCTTGTTTCTTACCGCTGCCTCCAAAAGCGAATGGTTAACCAACGCGAATAGGAAGTGTTACCGCTCTTAAGTTGGCCTTCCCCATCAATAATTATCTTCTATCCCAAATATATACAGCAAAACACTTTGTCCTTAATTATCATGAACTATTATAGCCCTCCATGGGATTTAATCATTGGCTAGACCGGTCAGCTCACCTCGGGCTGCCGCACGGTCGAAAAAAATTACATCCAATTTTTTACATAACATATATGAAGTTATTTCTTGATAAATTCATTTTCTCATCGTCAGTTTCATACCTGATTAAATAAGGATGTAGAAGAAAATAAAAATAAAATAAAAATATTTGAACATTTTAATTATGTTGTATTCTCTAGATTCAAAGTTTTTGAACTAGGGCAGTCTCAAAATGGCATGCACATGAAACGATCATTAGAAAGAAAAAAGAAAAAAAGGAGGAGCGTCAAGGGTATAAACGATGTACACAGCCAAAATGAGATGCCCACATGATTAAAAAAGAAAACGAGGATCGAATCATGGTGTCATGTGATGACCCGGTTCGCATAATGTTCAAATTTATTTTTTCTTTGACTTGCTAGCGTGCTGTTTTTATGTAGTACCAATTCTCATAAAAGTGCTTTACGACACATTATATTAGAAATTAACATGACTATGTTGCGGCCATTATTGACGTGTATGGAGCTACAATGGCGATCGGCTAACCCTAAAAATATAACACCACTCTCTCTCTCTCTCTCTCTCTCTCTCTCTCTCTCTCTCTCTCATATCGAGTGTTCGGAAGATCTATCAAACTCTCCAAAACACGCTTGAAAAGATCCGTCGACATCTCCAGACCCTCCTCGAATATGGCCGCCACGACCTCGACCAACTGCACCAGCTTCTTCAGCTTCCGGTCGGGCTCCGATGACGTGCCGAGGGTCCGCAGCCAAGCCGGGTCGCCGGGCTGCGGGAGGGTCGACGGCGTGGCCATGTGGCTCTTCAACGGGGTGGCGTCCTGCTTCTTCACGTCCCTGGAGCGGTGCTCCTGCATCCGCATCGCGACCGTGGAGGACACGGACGACGGGAACGACGTCCCCCTCATCCACAACGACGGGAACCTCCGGCGGGACGGCGGGTCCGCCTCCGCGCGGAGAAGGAGGAGGAACGCCGGCGGGAAGGGGAAGACGAAGAACGGGTCGTCGTCGTTTCTCGAGGACTAGCGGGATGCTGAGCAGACGGGTCGAAGAAGCTGGTATTGTTTGTGAGCAGAAGAAACCTAAATAATCATCTTCTAGTCATCATCAGTTACGAGCGAGGTGGTGGTGGTGGTTGTTTGTGCTTAAACAACTTTCGGGTGGATCCAGATCAGTGGCGAACGAAGATATCAGCGTTCACTGCTGGGTATTTAAACATCAAATGGGATATCGGTAAATTGTAATTTGGTTTTTGGGTGTTGAATGTATCCTCAAGCTTTCTCAATTCCTTTTGCTTTTTAGATCTCGATCTATCCTGGTAGAGGAATTCTCTAAACATGAATACGAAACCCGTCTGCATGAGTTTAAGCCGCGAAATCAGACCGCCGTTCCAGTTCTCGATTAGCCGACCAGCAGGTTTCGCATCAACCAATTCCGAGTGGTAATTCGCTCCTCACTGCAGTCTCTGTGCTCCGTACCGAGTAGCTTCCCGAGCGACCGTTTTCCGAAGTTTATATCTTCGAAGCACAAAGGAACAAGATTACTCATGAGAGATCACGAATGGTTTAGTCGTTAATGAACACTTTCGTGCAGTTCAACGTTGGCGAAACATTAGATCTATGCGCTGTCGACTGAACTGGCGTTCAGTTCTGCAAGATCGGCCATTACCGTCTCGTTCTGCCGGGGGAAGGGGGAAAAAAACCAAAAATGCAATTTGACCAAATCGACTATTTCAGCTGCCATTTCAATAATTGTTTAGCGATTAATGATAACTTGACAGCACATACAGAGAGAGACAGAGAGAGAGAGAGGATCTGGCACTAGATTGGGGGCCATTTGATGATGCTGCATGGAGCTCCGATTTCTTTAAAATCACGCGGTGCGGAAGGAGGAGGGGACAATGATGCCGCCTTTACACTGTGCCGGCGACATGATGGCTTATTCCAAAAAGAGCAGCAATTGGCGGAAAAAGTAAACCTGCGTTAAAGTTCCGACCAACCCCAAAAAAAGAAGAGAGAGAGACCTGTGTTAAAGTCACTTTAATTAAATCTAAGAAAGCTTTTTTCCTTCTCTCTCGGTCATGATATTGGATCGTGGTGTCATTTCGGCCGGGCCGCGAATCATGATGTTGCGTTGTGGGTTGTGGTCTGAATTTATCTTTTCACTTTTGTGATTTTCTTTATCATCGTTCCATCGCCTACTCTTGGCAGGATCCGATGCCGGGTCCTTTCTTATCTTGCTATCCTAGAGTGCTTTCCTTCGAATCGATTCGTAGCGTAGCTCCTCAACTAGGCGACCAGCAAAATGAATGGATACACAGTGCGGTGCTTTCCACGATGAGTACGCAGAATCACGGGTTTACTTCACATAGCTTCTCGAATCCACAACAAAAATAACTCTTTTGCTTAATGGTAATGATTCGGAGCAACCGAGGGCCGACTGACCCGAATTTGGCATCGAGCTCGATCGAGCCGATACATGCATTATGTCTTTTACAGAAAGAACACGACCCAATTCACAAAATTTTTGGATCTCCAGAGATGGTGAACAGTAGCATGACGGGGCAAGTCTTAGTGACAAAAATTTGAATAGATTTCCCTCTAGAGCTGTTGTTGAGCCTAGACTAGCTGATTTGTCCGGGTCGGGTCGGGCCTACTTGGGCCAGAACCTTTGGAGACCCCCACCCAAGCCCAAACTTGCGGGCCTAAGCAACTGCGGAAGTGCCCGAGCCCGCCCAAGGAAAAAACATGTAAGGGCCGGGCCCGTCCCACCACAGTGACATTTCCCGGTGTAGCTCACCCACTACAATCCAGCCCTCGGGGCTTTGCCAGAGACGCACCGAGCTGTCTTGGTGCAGATTCCTCCTCATCCAACCTTGAAGGTGTAGCCATGTGGCTTGACGTGGCCAAAGCAAGCAAAAAGGAAGAAGAAGAACAAGATGAGGGGCCGCGGGTTCTCCGAGGAAGAGAAATTGGTCAAATTGTCAACGCCCACGTCATGATTTTTAACTGAAATTAGTCAGATGGACTAAATTGATAAATTGTTAAAAAGGTTTATGATTGAATTAAAAAAAACGAAATAATAGATTGAAGTTTTATTGGATAATTTTCCCACCATCGGTCACCATTGCTTGGGCTAGGCTAGTTTCCGGCAAAGGGTTCACGTCCAAATAATTTTGAAGAAGATGCATTAGAGGCCTAGTTTTCTTCTGAGCCGAAAATCAGGTTTAATCACCATCCACCCGCTTTAGCTAATAACACATATTTTCTGTCAATCAATCATTTTCGTCATTTTTTTTTTTTGGTAGGAATCATTTTCGTCATTGAAGATGAGCAATACTAAGGGCTATATTGATCATGCGAGACTTTGCGTATTTGTGAAATTCTGTTTGTTCTTGCTAATTTAGTATTCTTCCAGATTTTTATTGTAGTCTCGTTTTCACTTCATCAGTTTAGTAAAATCATTCTGTTTGTTCTTGCTAATTTAGTATTCTTCCAGATTTTTATTGTAGTCTCATTTTCACTTCATCAGTTTAGTAAAATCATTGGTAAAATGTTTGGTACAATTTTCACATTGAATGAGATGGCCATTTTCACATCACCGGCAAAGGAGAAAAATTATCTAAAAAATCATAAAACTATTGTACAACAACAAGTTTTAGACTTTTTAATGATTTTTTAATGTGGTTATTTCGATAAATTTTGGTCAAAAATCGCTCACATGGAAGCTAACCATCCGTAATGGCATGGTCGATAAAAGAGGTCAACGTTGACATAAATGATTTTTGTTATAAAAAAAATTTGATTTTTCCTTTTCTTTTACTATTTTCCTTATTTCTCTCCGTCGATCGCGGGGTCTCAACAACAACCAATGAGGTTAGTGGCATCTCACCAAATTTGGGTGATGGCATCATGGCCCTTACTTGCCCTCATCAAAGGCTAACAAGGGCTACCCTTGCTTAGGGCTATCAACCTCTGCTAGCCATCGCCATTGGAAGGAAAATAGGGAAAAAATGAAAATAAATGAAAAGTAAAGAAAAAGAAATGGAAATGTCAAAAAAATTAAAAATTTATTAAAATTATTCAATTAGCACCGATCGTCTCGCATAAGACAAACAATGTTAATTAAGTCACCAAATCAACGATTTCGGATCAAAATTGGCATAAAAAATTATATTCATAAATTATTTTAAAAAATTAATATTAAATAAGTCGAATTGAAATATTAAGAACTAAATTACCATATAATAAGCTTAGGGATTTTATGGATAATTATTCCACGTTTGAGGCTCAAATGATAAATCGGTGGCTTTGACACATGACAACTGTCCGCTAGAATATTATATAAAGTCTGAGGTGATTGGAGCCATCATATCGAGTACAAGTTATGATGGGAAAATTACTTTCGAATAAACTTTTTAATCTTTTTGTCAAACATTAGTTTTACAGGAAATTAGACGTCCAATATAATTATAAACAAAATAAGAAAATAAATTAGACACTCAAATTATATGACTTGATGATCAACATGTCCCATGATATAGGAAAAGCATTACAAAATTCCATGATACGATAATAATAAGAACTATACTCAAGTAATTCTAAACACTCATGATTTTTTCCAACCTTTAGTTACATTACATAACTCACACAATTATTAGCCCCCACAGTTCCTCACAGGACAATCTCTATCAATTTCACAAGGGAACACACAAATTCTTACCATAAGATTCTGTCGCAGACTTCAAAGCACTTGTAGTTTCTTCAATATATAATTTAGGAGTACGCCGCACAGGCACAATCATTTGTCATGATCAAAAGCATGCCGCACAATTGATTCATTAATCGGGTTAAACTAATCTAAAATCTAAAGGAAAAAGAATGACGATGGAGCGGTGATGGTTCAACCGACCAGTCTTATCCTGTTTTCATGACACTGCTCCAAGGAGGAGTGAAAGTAAAACAACCAGTCTAATTCTGTTCCAAAAAAGTAAGAAAGTAGAGCACATTATCTCATCACGTTTGAGGTACTTCCTGTAAGATACGAGCATGACAGTTTAGGCTGTGTCCGGACTCGGGAAATTTCTACTTAGGACAGAGAAGGCCAGAGATGAATTTACTGTAAGATCTCAGATGTGTCCTAATTGGAACCGGCCAAAGTAGATAGAAAGATGGATGATAGTAAAGTCAGGTACTCTCTTTACGTGTCTTAAAGCATGCTATGTATCCGATCTCTCTAAATTTACAGCTAAAAAAATTCCAATCAAGAAGCCCTTTCAAATCTCGAAACATATCATCATCTCTCTCTCACTGGAAATGAGAAACTCTGATCAGATTGTCATCCCTCACGCTGGACGACCGCTTACAAGAGAAATTAGCAAGCACGTGCTTCCTCAGCCCAGACCGTAGACCTCCACCATCGTGCTTCGACAACTTGTGACGATGTCCTACCTTAGTACTCTCGGTGCACTCCTTATAAGCCGCGAGGAACGGATCGTGGTCGTCGTCTTGCTTCTTCGCACCCTTCTTCGAGCTACTCGTCCGTGGAGGCTGAAAGGTGCATGGCGGGAGTGGAATCCACATCTCCCGCGCCACCAAAACCCTCGAACCGTCCATCATCGGACACGGGGGCGGCGGCAACTTGGTCGGGAATCGCCTTCTATCTTTGATCGATGGCGGCAGCGACGATTCTTCGCGGTCGCTTCTCGAGATCGCCTTGGAGACTCCGGGCTCGTTCTCCCATGCGAAGGGCACGTTCCCTCTAGGATTACTCATGCTTTTCTCCGTTCTTCGGATCGCTTGATCGGTGAAAGTACCAGACTTGGACTGAGTTATGGCGATTAGGGAGGTTTTTACGGCAGGAGTGCCAAATGGTAAAGCAGATGAAACACGGAAGAGATGGGTGCTTTGATTTTAAGACGAAAGTTGGAGAGAAAAGGACAAGGGAGGTGGGTATGTGCGAGACCAAGTCCTTGCGGGATGTCTACGTCACAGAAGTGGGCGATGAAGAAAATTGGATAAAGAGCTCGATAGCAACAGGACGAAGCTCCGAATGGTTGACTGGGTTCATGGATAGATACTTTGCGCATTATAAACTTGAATAAGTCCTAAAGTTACTTTAAAACGTAAAATTCCTTGATGGGGAAGACAAATATACACCAAGGAATCAGGAGATCTTGGGGAAAGATAAACTCCATGTCTCTTTTTCAGAAGAAACTATTGCTGGAAAAATAGGTATAGTAGTCTTCCATGTCTAAAATGATAAGGTTGGGGTGAAATCCCTCCTACTAGATCAACTTGTACTTTGCATAGTATTTTCTAAATAATGTGTCAACCTAGCATCCTCAATTACAATTTACTGTGTAATCGATAATGATCGCCACTCTTTTATTTCTTTATTTTATTTTGTGTTGGTTTTACAATTTCATCTCACCTCTAGATTTGGTACTTAAGAAATGCCACCTAGTCCCGAAATTTTTAAGTCGTGAAAATAAATCTTGAAACTTTCTAAAAAGAGAACAACCATTAACGGCTACCGGTCAATTCATCGTAAATGGACTGGAAAATTCCAACAGGCAAGGTCAAGCTAGGACCGTGATCTTGATTTGACCAGGACCTGATGATCATATATACATCACGGCTGCCCGAAATCTCCCGGAAAGAGTGCCTTTGGGGTTCGATAAACAACGTCATCGCAATATGGGGCAGCTGCTTCAATCTTGGCTCCAAATCAAAGCCCAGTATTCGATTACGTTAGAGACTTATAAATCCAAATACGACGATCGACCCTTAGTTTGCTTCCTCTTGTAAATCAAACCGCAAAAAATTCAATGCAAAAGCCCAATATCCAAGACTTTTGTTCAAACACTTGCGAAGCTAAGTCGATTTCGCTGCACGAAGAATTAGGATAATGATAAGAAGGAGGACGAAGCTCCGTATGCTAAATTGTTATCCGCCGTTGAGCATGGCTCCCTTGTTTAATTAACACATCTTTTAGTATACGGACTTAGTACACTTGTTTTAGGATACCTAGTATTGCTTAATAGATTATATTAACACTTGTGTAGATGGTGATAGAGTAGAGCAAAATCAACAATCAATAGAGGATTGGAGCGTCGATACTCATTAAGGCCCTATTTGGTTTGACTTTGGGAAGGGGCTTTGGGGCTCTAAATGATCTTGGCTAAATGCAAACCCACATTGTTCAATTTTTTGGAAGACGTTAGTTAGATTCAATTGCATCTCCAAAGGACTCTAAGAACCTTTAACTTAAAGTAGGTTTAGAGATCCTTTGGCAAATTGCATCTTTGAAATGCAAGTTCATTCACTGTTCATGATTACTATTTTTTTTTTCTCTAGAAAAGCAAACGAAGGTCGATGACCACCGGTTGAGAGGTCGCTTGACCTTGGCGACTGTCGCTCGACCTTAGTGAGTACTGCCCGAGGGTGGCGAACACCCAACGACTGCTATTTGAGGTCACCGAACCTCAAGCGAAGTAGTCTAGCGACCAAATTTAGCCACCAAAGGTTGGCCAATAGCTAGATTAAGCCACTAGTGGTTGGATAAAAAATTATTTAGAACTTTTTTTTTATGAAAAAATTAGCAAAAGTCCTTGGCAAAATATATTTTTTATCAAACAATATTTAAGCTAAAGTTATTTCGCAATACACTTTAAAATTACAATTTACTAAACGTTATTTGCATTTCAAAAAATTCTTTTAACCCAAAGATATTTACATTTTCCTAAAAACATATACCCAAAGCCAAACCAAATAGGACCTAAGTTAGATTGGAAAGGAAGTCATGTTGATAGAAGCCCTTCTAAGTCTCTCAAAGTGATCTAAGGGAGAGAATAATGAAAAAGAGACGTAAAATTTGCATATCCTGAACTAAACGAAAACTAATGGAAATACTTGATGCTACCTGTATGATTTCAAAGGACCCAACCTCTTCCCAACCAGACAGCATTCATTCCACTCACGGATGTCATTTATGAACATTGCGTTGCCTAAACAACGCTAACGGGAAACATTTTAAGCAATCGTCCAGCCGAGGTTGATAGAATAGGCTCCTAACGAGTATAAATGGAAAACATCGATTTTTATGGACACCGAGTTTTCCAGTAACATGGGCGATGAGTATTCCGAAGGCTAATAAACCCTTCTTTGTGTTAGTATGCTTGACAAATGCACGAGCCTTCGTGTAAACAAAGTAGAGACACGTGGATCCAGTCCTCGTCCTCTTGGACTGGCTTGGCTGATGTCATTATCTCAACGTGAGAGACATTAGACAAGTCAAAGTTTCTTCGTGCATCTGTCTCTAAAAGGCATACATGTCTTGGACGGGAATTTAGGCGGAAAAATGGTGTCAATTTATGCATTTGTGTACCCATAATTAAAAGCAGAAAAGTACCGAACGACATTCAACGGGCTGGGTCGGCGCCATTGAAACCGAGACACCAGCCACCTTCCCGAGAAAAAACCCAAACCCAAACCTTGAATTCGCGTCTGAAAGACGTTAGGGAAAGGTCGAAAAGTCTCGCGTCATAAATGAACGGCTCGCATTTACTGCTACTTTGCTTGATCTGATCTTTTTTCTTCTTCCTCCGAAGAATGATTTTATAAGGTTACGTGCAAGACCGTGCGATTGTATCACAACACCATCCAACGTGGTCTTTACTCCACCGACGACTTCGAAAAGAGGAGAAACTAGGGTTCGCAACGGTCGCCAAACGGATCATGCAGGCTAATCGAAATCCACGGTCTCGGACAAGCTTGCCAGCTGATTAAGACCGATGAATAGTTTAAGTCATCGCCATGGACGAAACGAACTGATCCGCGGATTGTTTCACGGGGACGATTAATAATCTTTGTTAGCCGGCAAAGCTGAAGATTGCTACGAGTCTTTAAGAAAACGACGTGGCATTAGCTAGAGCACAGGTTTAGCTCCATAGATCTTAGGACACGTTTTGGAGTCGGCAGCCATTTATACAGGACATCGAATTCTTGTCCAGTGGTCAGTTGGATAAAACCCTAGACGACGACAGAAATGTCGTCTCCATCCTGCTGTAGAAAACCTTCGGGCTTAGCCTTTTTTGTCGTGGACAGAAGATTCGAATTTGTTAAACTTCGTGTTTAGCTGAGACGAGGTACCTGCGCCGCCGCGTCGGACGTATGCTTCCTTGATCTCTACGGATGCGCATCGCGACCTTCTCCATCTGCGTACCTTGGCGGTCAATCATCTGGTAAGTCTCTCCACTCGCGATGTAGCGGCATTCATCCCTCCATCGTATTCCAATTCTGATTGTTGAGAAGAGTCGTTCAAGAGCTCCTTACGTCCATTAGTCCCACCCTGAGTTCCGAATGTCACGTATCTTTCAATAGTAAGAACGTGACTGATTTCCCCTCGACAATTATTCGTTGCAACAGCTGAAAACGAAGGAAAGATGCAATGTTTACCTATATCGGTCTATTGAATGGATATTATAAATGGTAAATGGATGAATAAATATATGCGTTGTTAAAGCCTATCATGTCGATTGCTATATCTACTTAGTAGAATAGCTCTAGTGTATAAGAGATTAGCCTTACATGCATTCGCTATGACTTTTGCAACGTCCAATTAATGGTTGGATTCATTGCTAAAACTATATATATTCGCATTTCGTTTGATTTGTGAAAAATAAATATTTTGAAAATATTTTTCTTAAAATGATCACTTGTATTTCTTATGAAAAAGAATATATGAAAGTTATTTCCATTCTTCACGTTATAATGAAAGAATGAAAAATATTTCCATCATTTACGAAAATGTTTAGATATAATTATAAACAATCATTTCTATAAAAATATATTTTTAAATCATTTATTTTTCGTAAAACAAATGCAACATCGATATTCATTTTTCAAGAAACCAAACCACTTTATCTCTCTCAATCTAATATGGGAGTTTTTGCCGTTTTC
Organism: Corymbia maculata; assembly: GCA_014182735.1. Taxonomy (NCBI): domain Eukaryota; kingdom Viridiplantae; phylum Streptophyta; class Magnoliopsida; order Myrtales; family Myrtaceae; genus Corymbia; species Corymbia maculata. The sequence goes on along the minus strand of CM024687.1, from coordinate 2,488,447 downwards.
ATTTAACTTTATTTTTTTCCTTTTCTTATCGTCGACCCTCTTATTTGCTCACTAGGCATATTTTTCTGCTTTCATTGTTAAGAATCAACCCACTTCTTTAGACCGTTCAAACTAAGAAGTCAAAAAGAATAAAAAGAGTAATACGATGAGTTCCTATTACTTTTGAAATGAATACAAGACTAATATGAGTTTTGGGAACTCTCATCTCCCGATCTAAATTTTTAGATCTAAGAGTTCATCTCCCAATCTAGATCTAAATCTAATAGTTCTTTAAATTTATTTTTGTGCTCATCTAACCTCTCCCGATCTAAATGTAGATCTAAGAGCTTGTTTAGTCTATTTTTGTGTCTTTGTATAGTGATGGTATTGAAGACACTGAATTTATATGTGCACCACTCATTGGGCAAACCATAGCTTTTAAAGAAGAGGATTACGGAGTATGCTTATCGTTGATGATGATGCAAGACTTGGTAATCGGCTGTCATTCATTCTGTTTTAATAATGTGTACTTATCACAGTAGTTTGTGTTTCGTTGCTCTACTTTACTGTTTGGGATTTATTTTATTTTAAACATCTCATGTTTTATATTAAGATATGAAAAAAATATTTACTTTCGAAAAAAAGAAGAAGAATATAATCATAAAAAAAGGTGGGCCGTGGGCCGTATGCAGTCTGAAGTTATCCTTGAACTAAAACGAGCCTGGTTCACCGTACAAGCCCATCAAGGATGGTGGGCTTGATGCGGGCTTGATGCTATGAAACGCCCGATCCATGTTCCGATTAGATCGCGCAAATTCCCATGGCGCCGCTAGGGTTTCGTGCAAATCTCTGTATTTATCCCCCTGCCTCCATGCCCTGCCCTCCTCACAATCGCAGCGAGCGCCGCTTCTCGTCGTATCATCTTCCGCTTCTCTTCTTTCTGTTTTGTTCGTGACTTCATAGATTCTCGTCTCCTTCAGTTTCGGTTCTTGTAGTTGCGTGATTCGTTCACTGCTCGAGTACTTTTCCATTTCCTCTGATCGATTTCGTCTGTGCAAGTCCATGCCTGCGTCTGATAAATAGCTTTTGTGTGATTGTTTCTTGATCACAGACGAGATGTCTGAACTGGGAAAACTTATTTTGGTGCGATGATTATAAAAAATTCCTCGTTCTGAATGCCATAGCCGTGGCTTGACAGACGCATTTACACCCATAGAATATGAGCACCTCTCATCAAAATTTCATCTTTTACTGTTCGTGGACCGAGAAAGTTCGAATCTTTTATAAGGTTTTTCATTATGCCGGGGCACTCGTTAATCTTTAGATGTATATTATGAAAAGGGGTTGCAATTTCTAGGATGTTCATCGCAGGTTTATATGAAGAACATCGAAATCCCTTATGAAATAAGAGGAAAATGTGTTTGTATGTCGTAACTTGGGACGTTTGAAAACCTATTCGCCACTATGGTTCGTAGTTGTAATGTTCTGTGAGGAGTTAAACGATGTTTTTTCACATGGCAGTTCTGCAGTAATTGCTTTGTGCTTGCTTCGACTCCTAAGATTGAGATTGGTGGTGTTTAAAGCCCTAATGTGATCGACTTTGTCAATGCATTAGGGTTACGCACGCCTCCATATTCGGTTGTATTTCTGCAGTCCACTGGAGTAAAGTTGTGGCCTTAACCATTAAACTAGCTAAGGTTTTATGTCGATTCTCAATATTCATCCTTGGTTTTAGTTACGACTGTGCTTGCTGAGTTTGGTATGGCGTTGAGAAAAGAATTTTGCATTTTGAAGTTTTCGGAGATCGCATCATTTCTTTGCTGGTGATCCTTGTGTTGTACATCACCATCAGATACCATGTGCATTTGCAAGTCAAAAAATTTATAACTTTCAGCTTAAGCTGTTACCAGAAACCTTTTGTATGCATGCGCATGTTAAGCTGTTACCAGAAACCTTTTGAATGCATGCGCATGTGTCTTTTCTGTGGTACTACAGTATGAATATGAAATCTTGTTGGCGCTATAGAGAAATGTGAAGGCCGCCAAAGAAATGATTTTGATCCTCTTTTTTTTGAATAAAAGAAGGTTGGATAGGTCAATTGAGAAGAGCTTCTTTGTCAAGAATGAGAAGCTAATCATGGTAGCTGGAGTAGGTGTGCTATACGTTCTCTTATGTCAAATTTCTTCGAATGGTAGGTCCAATATCATGTGCAAAAAGGAAGGTGTTTAAAACAGCTTTCAATGAGTGAGGGTGGTCAAGGCCATTTTAGGGACAATCATGGCTGTGAAATCTTAAATCCAATGATGAAATCGATATTGAAACAGAGGGGAAGAAATCAGAGGCCTAAAGAGATGTTGGCAAACGTTTTACAGTAATGGTGACACCGAAGCCTAATTTCCGTGTCTATGGACATGATGTGTTGGGTTTCTTCGATGTTTTAGGGAAAGTTGAGAACATCAGACGGGTTAAGAAGAAGCAGAGCATGATCTGCTTAGAAAAATGGAATTGAGCTCCGAGGAGGCTGCTGCATGTTATATATATAGAAGCCACCGTGTGAGACAGTGAGTTAAGTGAATGACTGGCGAACCAGAGGGCACATCCGTTAGCTTCTTGAAACACAGGTCGTCGAACATGAAGTTCTCGGTTGGTATCCTGCGGATCTTGTCCGCTAATTAACCCATGCCCCCAAGTCCCACTTGAATGGATGAATGAATGCCCAATTACACAGATATATACCCTCGTAGCAGAGAACTCCGGGGCTTTTATGGTCCTGAAGGGTTACATTCACTGTTTTAAAATTGTAGCTCCCCGCACCCCAGATCTTCTAAAGGTTTTCAACAAACGATCGAGATTTGTACTTGATTCCTGAGATTTGTGGAAGTACCCAAAGAACTTGTCCAAATATCTTTACCCTCCCAAGTGCGCCCTAAAAAACTCGGGTATGCCAAAAAGCCATCTGTTAAGATGGAAATTGAAATATTCCCCCCAAGTACCCCAATGATCAGCCAATGGCCCCGAAGTTTGGCACAACGGGCATTCCCGTATTCCCGTCAAACATGCTGCAGAGTGAGTACCATAAACGCCTGCATATGTATTCTGCTGGAAGCATAATTGGAGCTATCGTGCCTGCTTATGATGAACCACTTGATGTGCTGGACAGGAAGCCAAACTGTTCTGCCCTCTGGAGAACTAACGACTAGTCTGACTGCTACTAACTTTGGCAGCAAAGATGAATGGACCACCTACGAGCGCGCGGCAGCACAGTGTTGAACACGTCCCACTTGTCTTCCACTAGAATCATAAATTTGAGCATGTTGTGAGGGAATCATTTGCTAGTCCATATCCTGGGCATTTGCTACCTTATGGGGTGAGACAATCTAGCTTCTGATGCGCTGGTGGAGTTGCAGTAAGATGGGCTTGTACACCTTAGACTGAATAATTATAATTCAAACTAAACATTCCGTACTGGATATGAGACTCTTGTAATCGATAGGTAACCATTATGGTATGCATCTTTCAAATCTGACGGGAGGGTGGTAGCCGGGCCGTACCCTCTTGGTGCTTTATGGTTGTTGTAATTTTCTTACAAACATGAATTTCAATCCATAAAACGCACAAGTGTCTCTTGCCGCCAAGTGACGAAATTCATGTTACGGAACACGCCACTGCCAACTACTGCGACAATCTGATTGGCTCACTCTGTCTATCCGATGAGGTTTCTTTTATCAGGGAATGGGTGACCCAAATCCTACTAGTCCCTGTTTAAAATAAGAACAGTTTTGAGTCAAACTCTATCATTGCCGCCCTGCAGCATAACCGAAGAAATCTGGCAAACGGTGACGTCCCATTGAGAAAGAAGGAATGGCCACCGAAGCAGGAGCTGGAGCCCAAGACATAGATCAGACCTTCCTTTCTTCCAACATCAGATGTTCCATCGTTTATGAAGATTGCATGAACTTAAATGAAATTGTGATTAACACTTGTGACATGATTGTTTCCGGAAAAAATTTCATTTATGAAGAAAAATTTCAAGAAATCATATTTCAAGAAAGTATTTTCCCCTTATTAGGTTGGAGAATTTATTTTCTTAATTATTTTCTTTAACCGCAAATAATTTTAGATTGATCGATCATATGAATTCATTTTTTAATTATTTTCTTTAACCATGAATAATGAATTCATTTTCTTAATTATTTTCTTTAACCGTGAATAATTTTGGATTGATCAATCATTTTCAACAAACCAAATGAATTGATGTCTAGAAAATCAATTCGCGCAAAATTCTTTCGCTCAAACAAACACACCTTTAGTGAAACACACCCTAAGTGAATTTTTGTAATGTGACGTAGGGGGTATTTGAATGAACAAATTTTTAGGAAGTAATTTTTTAGACTCACATTTGGTTTGTTAAAATTGATCAATTAAAGAAAAATTGTCTATGATTAAAAAAATACAATCATGAAATTTTTCCCCGAAATAAATGCGCCCATAGTATGATTACTACTTGCACAAAGCATTCAATGACTTAGAATCGAAACCCTACGTGGAATCCTCAAATGGAATACTCTATTACTGCAATTACGTATTAAGCTTCAACTTCAAGTACTCAAAAATATTCTAGTATCACCAATTTTCTGGAGACCGCGAGTGCTAGTTGTCACTTTCCCACAAAAGTACCTCATGCACGCAAAGATGCAGAGGCTAGCCTCCACAAACTACAGCTGCTATTAACTCATTGATGCTACGAGGTTGTGGGACCCTTCCCAACCACAGCTGTGTTTTCTTGGTGTTTCTTTTGAAGTCGAGTCGAACCACAGGCGGCTCATTCAATGGCGCACAGGGACCATAGTTGTGAATGCATGAGTGCAAAAATACTTGCAACCATATGAGAAAAGACCCAATAGTTGCCGTGGAGTCACGAGCTTTTTCGTACATCAAGCCCTGCCCTTGTGCCTTAATTCACTGGGGTACCCCGGCCAATGTGTTAACTCCACCTGCAAGCTCCCTGTGACTCACCATTCCAATTGCCACCCTCCAACCAGCAATATATAATCCCCCTCTCCATACAAGCAAAGTTTTGTGTTCTGATAAAAACATGTGACTCAAGCGGTGCACGTACTTAGTTTGTACTGCAAAATTTAACAGACTACTGTGATACAACCTATGGGCCGTTGAGTAGACCACAGTGAATAAAAGCAGACAAATTATGACAGTCAAGCGAAAAAAAGAACAAATTTTTAACATATAGGTAGTACACAGCAGGGTGAAAACTCACGCATTGCCTCATTGTGCCTCCCTGGCAAATCAAGTTCGTTTACATGGCGGGTAACGAGGACGAGTTCATGAGGGTTGAGCCAAGAAGGTCGTTGCACAGAGCCATCCCTTCGTTGGTTTTGGCATTCTCTGCCCGAGGGCTGCTGCCTGCACTGCTGTTGGAAAGGGACCGAAACGTTGTCTTCTGTAACACCCCGGTTGGAGATGATCCAAGCGGAGGACTACTGTCCCAACCATCTCTCATAAGGTTGAGCACCGAGGCATTCTTGCCTTCGGAGGCACTATTGCTTCTGTGATGCAATACCTCGCCCAGGGGTCCGCCCACGGAAGTCTCCCAGGAGATGGGTAAGGAATTTGTCTGCTTGTGCGTGGGTTCATTGAAGAAACTGCCTACTCCTAGATTCATCTGAACCGGCTCTGATTTATGGGACAGTCTGAGCGGGGAAGGCATGGCCTTCTCATGGTTGGGAGAGGAAGTGGCAGAAATCAAGTCCGAAGTGGACATCGGGATAGAGATTGATAGGTGAGTCCTGTCCGACTGCATATCAATTTCAGGCCATGACATGGCTGAGCGATCCGCAGGGTTTACAGGCCAATCATCCATGAACTGGCGAACAGAATGGTGTGACTCGCTATCTTGCTCCCCCAGGTCTCGGGAAGAGCCATAGTTTCGGGAGTCTAGCAAGGAAGAGTTTTTCACAGAAGCATTGAGGTAGGAGTCAGAGTTGCCAAGCCCATATTGCTGCTTCATCATCATGAATGGATTTCCCTTTGAATTAGAGTCAAAAGTCGGTGACAACATAGAGAGGCTTGGAGAGTTTTGCATTTTCTCACCTACACTACCTTTGTCAGTAAAGAACCTGCCCAACAATGGGAAAAATTCAATTAGTATGAAGAACATAGTACTAATAAGCAGATTGCACATCATTTAGGATTTTATAACCAATCTCCTGAGTTCAGATAACCGTTGAAAGGGGCTTCAACCAAAAAGTCTTCTACATAGATAGAAAACAGGTTCATCAAACAGATGGTAATATTCTATCTTTCCAGTAACGAGTCTAATTTTTGATATATGATAAGAACATTGATTGCTACCACCAGGGTTCAACATAAAAGAACGTGGCTCGCTGGTAGAAACTCATCTTAGTTCAACTCTCAGCTAAGAAAATAGTGTACCGTACCTCCTCATTGAAGCATCTCCAGTCAGATTAAGAACGCCATGTTGCAAGCTCTTGACCTGTTGATGAGCAATGGTGAGGCTGTTAGATGCACCGCCGCTGGGCACCACAGTTGGAGCCGTCGCAGAGGGCACGGCAGGCAGCTGTTTGGTGGAGGAATTGGTGTTGGTGGCCCCGGAGACGGGATGGCCAGTTTGGCCTTCCACAGGCTTTCTTGAACGATGGCGGCCTCTGTTCATGTGTCGCTCACAGTATTTTTGATCCGCAACTGCATCTCTCGAGCACCGCCATTTCTTCCCATCGGTCCTCCGGCACCGTCCTGGCTCAGGATCGCTGGTGTTGGAGAACCCCAGATGGAAAGAACCCCATCCCACTACAACAACACCGGGAACTTTAATTAACAAGCAGTTTCTTATACTTATTACAGGCCAATCATTTAAAAGCACAAATTATTTCCACAGGCAGGGCCAAAAACCGCAACAGATAACCATTAAGCAGAACACGTGAAAACCAAAGGCAAAAGTATATGTCCGAGGCTCACAAACTATAAATGGAGTCCACACTGATGCTAGAAAAATCTGAAGCATTTGGACCCCACGTCACAAAGAAAGGAGCAAAAGACATAAACAGTTACTGTGCACCCAATAAAAAAGCTTCTTTTTTTTTTTTTTGCCCTCACTGTAACGAACAAAAAAAACTTACAGGAATTGGATCTCAGGAGCCCACCAGAGTAGCAGGAGAAACCAGCAGAATCAAATGCTTTCCTGATGGGGATGAGGAGGTTGGAGGGTATGGGGATATTTGAGGTGATGTACTTGTAGATCAAGGCCTGATGTTCCAGCTCCATCCACTGAGATGGAGTGAATGGACCTCTTGTACCTGCTAAGACCCCTTGCATGCTTGCCCCATTCAAACTTGCAGCAGAGGTGAAGCCTGAAAAAGAGCACAGAAAAGGGAGGATTAAGCTCACGTAGCTCAAACATCAGCAAGTACACGGCAAAAGAATCAGATCAAAGAACAGAGAAGCCAGAACATTTCAAGTCAGCCAAAAGAGAAGGAAAAATTGAAGGCTGTCTGCTACTGTAGAGTGAAGCTGCCCCGAGGAAAACAAAACAACAGCTTGTCTGCTGGTATTTAAAGAGAGACAGAACAGTCATTAGCTAAAGCTAAAGGAGGGCGAGTAGAGATAAGGAGACCCATAAAAGAGCCAGTGGCAAATTAGGAGAAACTGAAAAAGATCCCAACCCATGAAATCTCTTGCTTGTTATGGGCTCTTCTTCTTTTGTGCCCACTGCACTCCCTTGAAGAGAAGACGAGACCCCCTCCCATACTTGAAAGCAAGCAAAAAGAATTCAAAGGAGCCCAAAAAAAATAAAAAATCTCAGCATTTTTCTTGACAAGACACAGAGCAGAGACCATACAAGTAGAGATTTTCATGAAGAGTCCTCTTAATACAGCTTTAGACTTGACAGAAAATGGCCAGTGACCTCCATGTTCTTGGAACCAAAGAATGATGCGATCCACCCTAAGTCCTACCCATAAGATAATGCAAAGAGATGGATTGACTCATTTTCATAAAAACAAAGGAGGAAAGAAACAAAGCTTTCCAGCCAAAACCCACATCACCAGTTTACAACCCAGACAAAAATCAAAGATCAACACTTCCACCCTTCTCTTAAAAATGCCTCGCGCGCACGCAGCGAACAGTGCGTAGGCAAGATTTTTATTCAGCAGCTGAGGGAAGACGCTATTGGTGCCAACAAATGCTTATACCTGCATAGTTACTGCACAGGGATGGTGTGTAGTTTAAGTAGGACGGCAATGCAGGAGCGTGGGAGTTTGGGAGAGCGTCTGATTTGGGGGAAGAGAAACTGAGCATCTGCTGACCATCAGAAGGGAAGAGGCCGGTTGAGTTATTAGATCTCAGTGAAGTGGTGGGGCTTCTCTGGGGCAGCAGCATTGCCTTGGGAGCTGAGAAATCATCGGTCTTGACCAGCTTGGAGCTCCTCCATTCATCCTCAGCTGATGATGCTGATGACCGCTCTTGCTTGAACAGCCCAGATCCGTACAGCTTGTGCTTCGTTCCAGGATCTGAAGCATGAGGAGGCAAGCCACTACCAGGATCTGTACCCACCAACCCATCCAGACTCACCGTCCCAAAGTCCATAGGACAAAGGGCCAACCAGCGAAAAAAGAAAAAAAAAGAAACCAAAGAAGAGAGAGAAGGAGGGAGAAAGAGACAGAGACGGCTACAAGAAAACCATCAGACTCAAGAAACGAAGGATTGGGTCATCGGGGGAAGAAGAAGCAGCAGCAGGTGGAGAGCGTGTGGAGAGAGAGAGAGAGAGAGAGAGAGAGACGTACGCATTAGAACGGGACCTGTCGATTTTCGCTTCGAGAATGGGTGATATTTGTGAAGCTATATAAGCTGAAAGTGAAAACCATCGTTTGGGAAGCTGATGTCTTGAAGAAGATAAAATAATTGGAGAGAGAGAGCAGGAAAGAGAGAGATGCTGGACAAGGCAAAGTACTAAAAACACTCTAGTCTTGCATATCTCGGAAATAGCAAAAAATAAATAAAATAAAATAAAATAAACAAAAGAGAGACGGATAACAACAACCTTTATCAAGCAGCAAGAGAAACCCAACTTCAATGATGTAATAACACGTTAAGAAATTTTGCTTTAATCAATACTGCTGAGAAAGCTCCTCCTCCTCTGGGTGATACTTGGGCCAAAAGGTCTCCTCTTTTGTGGCTTGAGTGCTTAATTAGACATGGGTTAATTAGTTTAATAGTCATTACAGTCCTGCAAATGTCCTGCCCCCCTAGCTGAGGTAGGGCGGGAGGGGGGCGGGGACTTTCAATGTCCGGGAGTTTCCACGACAATTTCCCAGGAAGGAATTGATAACAATTCGAAAACGAATGAATACATCCAATCAGTCATGTACATCGTAGTTAAAAGTTCGACACTTTACACAAAAAGGGTATTGATGGAAACTTATTTTGAGTCAATCGCTCAAAAGATCTCGAAAGCGCTCTCTCGACATATAAAAAAATTCATAGAAATTGATAAATTTGTGAGTGGGGTATATGAAAATTTAGCAAATATGGCAATGAATTGGGGAGAGTGAGACGAGGAATATAGATGGGGAGGAAGGGGGGGTAGGCTTGGATGGCTTGCCTTGCAAAGTCCGCTAGACAATGAGGGGGTGTTCCATATTGAGTCTCTCTCTCTCTCTCTCTCTCTCTCTCTCTCTCTCTCATCTTTAATTTAGGATGCCGCAGGAGTGGTGGGCTGCATGAACATAGGTTTATAGATGCGTTGACACGTGACGGTCTCCCTTATTTTATTATCCCCCCCCCCCCGGTCATGTGCTCTACGTAAACTACTCTCTCTCTCTCTCTCTCTCTCTCTGCGGCCAATTCCGTATAAAAATCGAGTATTCCCATCGAAATACAATTTGAATACGCTTCTTCAAATAACCCACATCACAACTCCCCTTCCTTTATCAACTTTCCTCTTTTGTTGTTACGTGTGTATGTATCCCTTTATCGTTAGTGTCGAAGGAGATGTTCTCAATTTAAACCTCGACGTACCATCGAAGTCGGGAACGACAGGATGTATTTTTGTGGGTACGTTTTGAATTCTATCTCAGGAGATGGATCGAGTGGGATGCTTTCTCCTTGTGCGCGAGGGGGCAACTTTAGCCAACATTCAAGTTGAATTTTTATGGCTTTTCCTTGTTGGACCGTGGATCTTAGTCATTGCTCAAAGATTCCCCGTAGCTTAAGAAATTAATTTTGAGGCACGTGTGCGACAGTCCAAAGTCTTTATTGGTTTCTTTTTTTTCCGTAAGCCCTGGCCTTGTCACATCTTTAGCTCTTCCTAAGGAATCATTGACTGGAGATTTCAAGGACTGGGTTGTACGTATTCTAATTTACTATGGATTTAAATAGCAGCACAACCCCTCCTAACGTCACCGCCTAGTCGAAAAGAAGACGAGGCAAATTGAAATAATGCTAAAGTCGAAATGAACTGTGTAAAATGTACAATAAATAATTAAAGCTATTGCAATCAATGTCATGTGGAATCTTATTCAAACATTGATCAAGCAGCTAGGGTTCTTTAGAATTTGGATTTTGTTCCACCTCGTTTCAATGGACCCGATAGTATCAAGAAAGAAAACAAAAATCCATCTCTCACCGATCCAGCTTCATTTCCCCGCAACCAGATAAAGATCTGAAGTTACCCATTACTCAATGAGCATTGATGAACCTCTCAAGCCCTCCGATCGCAAAATGAACAGTCGTACTGAGATGACATCGAAAAGGATAAAGAGTAGACTAGTTAAGATCATGAAAACCCTCTTGTAAAATGTCTATGAATACGGTATAAACGGGGACGCAAGAAATTCGTTTGCAGATCCATCTCCAGATCGAACTTTAATTCGAATTTGGGAGAGTGCAGACGTCATCGACACTCCACCGTCGCATGCGCCTTAGAAATAAAATTCCAAACTTGTCTGGAAAGCATCACATGGGCCATGCAATGGCGGTGCCTGCATGCTCACGTATCTAGCGAAACCAGCAAGAAAGATTTAAAGGCAAAACTCGAGGTCCTCTCGAAGAGACACGACGAATCGATAAGCGTCTCCCCGACGATGTCATCCGGGAACATAGAAACGAACGACGACTCGGGGCGTCGCTTTCTTTTTGCGTTCTCTAAGATTGCTACTTCGCGTCATGATGGTTCGTGCAGGCGCCATTAAAAGAGGAAACTGTCATTTTTTGGTGCTGTGTTGTGTTTAGACAGAGTCCCTTTATTTTCTTCCGCAGCAGTGGTCCTACGAGTTTGAGGAACGAGGCTAATTTCCCCAGAGAGAAAAACCCTCTCGACACCGGCACCGTCGTTAAAAAGTACGGCTCTTGTTCGTGGATTGGGCGTGGAACACGTGCTTGACTTCCCATGGTCCCATCCCAAGTGCAGGCGATTTCATACTTGGATCGGCCGCCGGAGTTTCAGCTCGGGTTGTTCTTGCCTTATGAAGTCGATAGGGGTAGTTTAGAGACCTGAGATTTACTTATAAGGTGGATTTTCTCGTTGTGGAAAATAGGTGTACGAACCAATTGAATGTGAATGGATCTAGAAAACAAAGTTTGAGAGTGATGGGAGTGTGGAAAGGTATAGAGCTTGTTCAGTAGCTAAAGGACATGACTAAAATGAGGGTGTGGATTTCAATGAGACTTTTGCACCAATGGCCAAAGTTTAATTGTATTGACCGTCTCACAATAGCTACGATTAAGTAGAGGTGTGTCAACTAGATGTCCATGACGCCTTTCTCCATGTAATTTGAAGAGGAGACCTGTATGGAATTACCATCAAGACTTCAGATCAAGGACAGAATATGGTTTTACAAACTAAACAAACCATTTTTTATCTCAAAGCATGTACTGAGACAGTGATTTTCAAAATTTATACAAGACAATCAATTGTTGATCATTCCCTATTTATTTTGACGAGAGGAATTCATATAGCTTGATGTTAATCTATATTGATAACATATTGATAAATGGAAATCACATCGGGTTAATTTTCCAATTAAATGAAAATTTCAATAAAAATTGAAAATTAAAAGACCTAGCAAATTGAAAGATTTCTTAGGACCTGAAGTAGCGAAAAATAAAAGTTGGAACCTCCTTCCAAAATAGAAGTATAAATTAGATGTTTCAAAGGATATCGCAATGGCGGGTGCAAACCATTGTTTTTTTTTATTTTTATGGCCTGAAAACTTGAAATTGTCAAGGATAGGGGGAGAAAGATCGCAAGACCCCCACCAATTAAAAAATAAATAAAATTGGTGGGTAGATTGTGATATTTACCAATTACACATTTAGGCATAACTTTTTCTGATACACTTGGAGTCAATTTTATGGACAAACCAAAGAAGAAACATTAGAAGGAGCACCGAGAGCATCAAACTATTCAAAATTTGCCACTGGTTAAGGAATTTTCCATTGTCATAATAACGATTTAAATTTAAAGACATTTTGTAACTCCAATAGGACACCTTGTCCAAATACAAAAAAGATTAGCAATATCACGTGTAATTGTGAAGTTTACAAATGAACTTATTTCGAAATTCATGATAAAATTTCAAGATCCGAAGATCATCAAGTAAATGATCGGCGTCAATTTAGTAAACTCGATACCGCACTAGTGGATCGCGTGTGGTCACCATCGGGCAACGATCGCTATCCTTAGCTTTAATCGTCTAACTTGGCATGATTGACAATAAAAATCTTACTTTGCTTAGCGGGGGGGAAAAGAGGAACAGGGAAAAGGAGAATGGGAAGGGTTTTGGGGGATAGCTTGGGGTCAAAAACTTCACGTGAGGAGAGGCCTGCTCGAAGTGTCTCTGTCGATCTTGAAAAGCTGGAAACCAAGTTGGGCGCGAACCGACCCGTATTAATACTCCTCTCCAATTATTACTGCCATCGCTCTTTTTTCCTTTTTTTCGAAAAAAGGTGAGGCTATCGGCTTATGCTAATCCCGACAACTACATGCAAATTGTCTTATTCATGTGCATATCCAAAATAGAAGTATAAATTAGATGTTTCAAAGGATATCGCAATGGCGGGTGCAAACCATTGTTTTTTTTTTTTTATGGCCTGAAAACTTGAAATTGTCAAGGATAGGGGGAGAAAGATCACAAGACCCCCACCAATTAAAAAATAAATAAAATCGGTGGGTAGATTGTGATATTTACCAATTACACATTTAGGCATAACTTTTTCTGATACGCTTGGAGTCAAATTTATGGACAAACCAAAGAAGAAACATTAGAAGGAGCACCGAGAGCATCAAACTATTCAAAATTTGCCACTGGTTAAGGAATTTTCCATCGTCATAATAACGATTTAAATTTAAAGACATTTTGTAACTCCAATAGGACACCTTGTCCAGATACAAAAAGATTAGCAATATCATGTGTAATTGTGAAGTTTACAAATTAACTTATTTCAAAATTCATGATAAAATTTCAAGATCCGAAGATCATCAAGTAAATGATCGGCGTCGATTTAGTAAACTCGATACCACACTAGTGGATCGCGTGCAGTCACCATCGGGCAACGATCGCTATCCTTAGCTTTAATCGTCTAACTTGGCATGATTGACAATAAAAATCTTACTTTGCTTAGCGGGGGAAAAGAGGAACAGGGAAAAGGAGAATGGGAAGGGTTTTGGGGGATAGCTTGGGGTCAAAAACTTCACGTGAGGAGAGGCCTGCTCGAAGTGTCTCTGTCGATCTTGAAAAGCTGGAAACCAAGTTGGGCGCGAACCGACCCGTATTAATACTCCTCTCCAATTATTACTGCCATCGCTCTTTTTCCTTTTTTTCGAAAAAAGGTGAGGCTATCGGCTTATGCTAATCCCGACAACTACATGCAAATTGTCTTATTCATGTGCATATGCAAAATCACTCTGAATTGGCATGTGTTATTTCAAAGATTGTAGAAATTGTCCGATCAATTATAAATCTATTAAATGGAGGAGACCTACTCAATCTTAAATTTTTCGATTTTGCCAGTTCAAGTTTAAATCTTTGTACAAAACTTCAATGTAGTATTTTTAATCAATTTTCATTGGAAATCGTCAATGTGACGGTGTGCCGTGTAAAACGGTTAGTGATAACTACTATCACGTTGGCAATTTGTAGTAAAAATCGATCGAAATGACGTATAAAAATTTAAAACTAGATCAACCAAATTAAAAGATTTATAATTAAACTGGTATCGGTACAATAGATTTAGGATTAATCGAGTAAATTTTCTTATACGGATGAACTTAAGCGGACGACTCAATGCAAATACAAGATATGAAATTCAAACCAGGTGCGTAATCACTCAATCAACGTTTCGAGGGCTATTATTCTCGTCCATCTTCTTGACTCCATATTTGACAAATAATGGCCCACCCTATAGCTCTTTTCAATTTCTTGGGTAATCTAGAATGCTAGGTGCATAGGTTGCTATTCCAAAAATCTTTTGCGGGTCTGAATATCCTGCCTGTGGAGGATGACCGAAGACCGAACATTTAAGACCAAGTGAACAGCTCTAGGCAATGTACGAGCATCAATATCATTCCTCTTTCTTCTCTCGTTACGTTACAGTTTGTGACTGTGTCTGGCTGTGATGTGGTCAACTAGAACAAAACACACGCAAACATATATATATATCAATTTTGCTGTCTAAATTTAATTATATTCCATGGTGTTAGCTTTAGGATGTGTTTGTTTGAATGAATGAATTTTCTGCAAAGTAGTGCTCTGGATGTTCAAGCATTTAGTTTGCTAAAAATAATTAGTCAATAAAAATCATTTATGATTAAAGAAAATATGCGTACTTAAAGTTAGAAAAATGAATTTCCTAATATAGAAAAAAGGACGTATTTTTATGGAAAATGTTTTCTCGAAAAGCATTCTCCCCAAAATAAAATGCCCCTTAATTAGACTTAATCAAGGCCCTTTTTTAATTTCTTTTTTTGGGTTGGGGGGGGGGGTATGATTTGCCAGAAATCGATCTGTATTTTTATTATTTAGAAGGTAGAAAAGGAAATTTTAGCAATTCATTAATTAAAACTAATAAATATTTGGGCCTCTTGCCAAAATTAGGGTTTTAATTTCAGCTATTTTCTTTTTAAATGACCCTAAAGAATTTTTTTTTTTCAAAAAGACAAGAGTAATGAAGATGATATTTTCTGGGGTTTTTTATTTTTCAAGACAAGCATGACTAACTCACAATAGAATGGCAAAAATAAATGGAGTTCAGGTGATATTGTCCTCACCATGGGTATGTCTATCTTGGAAAATCATGAGCTAGTATTAGCGACCGACGGGCTATAGTACAGTCTCCCTTTGAGCTGTTAAGCTATGAAATATAATTCACACTAAGCAATTTTCAGGTTCAATTTGCCTAAAAAACCCTCAACTTTAGGTCAAATTTCAGTTCTGCCATTAATTTTTTTTATCTGAAAAAAATTACAAACTTTCACTGTAATCTTAAATCTACCTCATGTCGAGAAATTTCTACTAATTTTTTTTTAAATTATTGATATCGAGAGGGAATTAAGCTGTTGTTTCTAACGTAGCAGGTAAATCAAGAAAGTCAATTATTCATAATTAGAAAAGTATTAGGATCGGCGGAGGAATGTCAGTCATTGCAGCGTGCTAGTCTGCAACCTCTAGCTTTATACATGTTGCATTCAACTATAGATTATATATAGGGAAGAATTTTGCAGGATAAACGTCAAAATAGAACATTAATTCATGGGGCTAAATACGAAAATAGCATGATATTTTCATGAGATTATTAGTGTGGTATTTTATAATTTTTGAATTCTATTTAGAAAAGGGGTTTGGGTCAGAAGGAAAAAGAAGAGGAACCAATTTTCTATCCGTGGATGGGAAGAAAGAAAACTGGCGAGGGAGCTCCTATTTTTCGAAAGAAAACCAACAGGAGGAAAATATATAGAGAGAATTAAAACCATAATCTTTACTTAATTTCAAACATACGACTTCACCTCGTTAATATAAGAGAAATTATGTAATCGCAGTATATACAAAGTATTTTGAAAAAGATTAATGTCCTTTTTTTGCGCCATGGATAATTTTCTCTTTTTTTTTTTTTCAATTTTGAGCTTTTTTCCTCTTGGACTCAAAATATATTTTCTGCTATTTTTCAAATGCTGAAATATCACTAGTATGAGCAATGAATCATTAAAAGTTATTGGAAAAGACTTGTAAAGTGAATGCATGCAGCATTTTTAAATAAATGAAAGAGAAATTGCTGAATGAGGAAATTTCGTTAGCATGGTCAACACATAAAAAACCACCTTACCAAACGTGTTGTTTTGGAGAAAACTTCATGATAAAATAAAATAATTATCCATTTTCAAATTATGAAATTCACTTTTCTAACTTTAAGTATGCATAATAATTTTCCATTGAATGATCATTATCGACAAACCAAACAAGTTAAAGTTTAAGAAACTAATTTCACGAATTTTTTTTTTCACTCAAACAAACACATCCTAAGAATTATAAAAATCACCTGTACTTTTTGAGTTTTCATTTCAAAATAACTAGTTAAGTATCAAAATGGGAAGTCTAATATGGTTTATAGAAAATATACATGGTTAGAATAAAAGTTGAATTTATATTATAGAAATTGGACCAGCCCAACAAGTTTTATGCTCTTTTTGGGAAATTAGAGAAAGGGAAAGGAATGAAAACTTTGTAGAGAAAGTTTTAGACTTGCTTATTTCTCCCTTTCACAAGAGTTCAAAATTCTTTCTCATTTTCCCCTCCAATTTATATCACTTGCTGTTCACTCACTCGTTGCTCGGCTATCAATCTCCAGCAGTTCTGTTGGCCCTCGCCACTCAAGAAAGAGAAATTTTATAATATAGTCAAATGAATTTTGATTTCGAAAACAAAAATTTTGTATTGTTATCAAACGCCTATCTTATCTTAAAAATTCATTTGGAAAATAAAAAATAGAAAAATTGATTTATGGAACATAAATTTTACCATGTGCATCCTAAAAATCCTAAATTGGGATGCTCATGTTGTGATTACTCAATATCGGGTTAAATTTAGGATTTTTTAGAGATAAATGTGGTAATGGTGTATCAATTTGATATTTTTTGTGTTGCAATAATTAGTTTAGGTAAATACGACACTGTGCACTAATTTGGGGAAAATATTGCAAAAGTACTAGCCTAGGGGTTCTTGTGATATAAAAATTTTTTTTTGGTAAATATAGCATTTGATATTAATTTGAGATTTTGGATGATATATATATAAAAACTAAAACTGTGTTGATAGGGAATGCTTAAAGTGACGAAGGTCCTTGACGGGTCCTCCTGGCTTTGCTCAAAAACGGGGCGGCGCGTGGGGGTGGAGGAGGAGGAAAGGGAGGCGTGCTAGCTGTATATAGCCTTTGCCTTGGAGAAGACAGCTCGAGGGAGGGGCGAGAGGTGACTGGGGGACTGGCCATAAAAGAGGCAAAGCGAAAACAGACAAAACCCAAACCCTTTCGAAAAGAGCTCTCCCTCTCTCGACCCAGATAATATCCTCCGTCTCCATCATATCATCTCGGATTCCACCCCCACGACACCCTTTCCCCTCCTAGCGTGACAAATGAAGCCATAGGTCTATACGAATTTATTGTATATATTTGTGTGTACGGATATGATACAAAAATACGCGAAATTCTTTTTTTCTTTTTAAATGAATGTTCCCGACATTTATTAACCTGATTAAATGAATATATTTGTTTTTTTTGGTCGGTCATGAATATATTTGTTGAATTGAAACATTTTGCATATTGACCCTGGCTAACGAGAGAGAGAGAGAGAGAGAGATAGAGAGAGAGGCATTTATTGGGGAAAACCCTACACGATATCCTTTTCTTTTATCTTGTGCGAAAGACGTTGCTTCGCAACCATAGCATTCAATGCAATTTGATCAAGCGATGCCATGCGAAGCCAAAATAATAGGTCGTGCCTTTTTGTGTGGACCTGCAAAGCTTTTGGAATATCTAAGTTAGTTTAGGAAAATGATTTTTTTCACAATGTCCTTCAATCGAGGTACAAGCCAACGAGTCAATTGAAGGACACCGTGCGTTAGCACAAGCGGACTTTATAGTGTCTTGTAGTGGAGATTTCACCCATGCCTCCTCAGGACAACTACTACACCGATCTACCAGCTCTTTAGACACTTTACGATAGAGTCCTCTTAATTCTCCCTTGATGTTTTTCTTCTCAAAGAGGAGAGAATAGGAGACGTGACAATGCGAGACATTTTACTCGATTATGAATCTTCCGTCTATTTCTTGTTGAAATGAACATTTTAAGAATCTATCACGAGGTCTAGTAAAAAAAAATTTCATCGCTCTCATAATTTGACTTTTTTTTGACGTCATATTATCGTGACTGCTCGTCGTGTAGTATTTCTCGAGGTTACTTTGAATTTGTTGCAGGGGATTGAAAATAAGTAACTTTTTTTTTTTTTACCGTATGAGACCAAAGTATTCAAACCCATATCACGTATTGAAAAAGAAAAAGAATTGATTGCGATATAGGCGACAGAAAATAGGGGACAAGGTAGGATAGGTGGGGGTGCCCTTGATGTTGACGTGTCAACGGTGGGTACGGGACAAGGGATCTACCTCCACCATCGCTCCTTTCCCACCTTAATTATGATGGTTAATTGATGTTGTCGAATTATCGCAAAGCAATCCTTTTTTTTCAAAAGAGTGTACACGTACACACACACATACACACATATGCAAATTATCAATTCACTGCGTCATTTCCACGATGCGTGCAATTTTAAGTAGCAGAGTTGCCGATCCAAATGTAAATTGCCAGATTGACGAGATTACATATTGGCTTTTTGGGAGGTGATTGTCCATCGAGACATGTAGAAATCCTTTTAGAAACACAGCGATGAAAGAATGGCTTTGAAAATTTCTAACCATTTCCAGTACGATTCAATTAAACGTTCAAATCTTAATTCTTCAATCGAATGGGAGGTAGGGGTTTGAATTCTCACTTTCTCAAGAGAATTAGAGTATAAATGAAGTAAAATAGATTAAAAAAAAGTGATTAGAAGATGATAAGGGGAACATTTTCTTAATTATTTATGAGAAAGATTAATGTCATTGCATATGGTCTCGTGAATGCGTCAGTCAGGACTTACTCCACTTGATGGGGTAAGTCATGTCGGCATCTGGTCAACATTTTCAAATTCTGGCAAAGGGCAAGTATAAATACATATTTAAATGAGTTTTAGGATATTGTGGCAATTTCAAGTTCAGCAAAGTTCCAGGGAGTATCCACGCGCAATCGAAATATTAAATGTTTTGGTTGATTTAGACTTGGACACCGTCAAATTAAGGAGATGCTATGGCTGTATTTTCTACCTTCATACTTCGCGAGGAATATTTTCTCACAAAATTCCCTTTTAAGAAAATACCGAGATATATATTTTCACCCAATATACTGTTTATATACACATCCCGTATCTCAATCTCACTATGCGTGAAAAAAAAAATTCTAGTCCCAAACCATCCACCATCCTCCTTCACTATTGGTCATTACCTTGAACTTTGGTGTAATGTCCAATATAGTCAATGAATTTTTAGTAAATGCTCAACTTAGTCCTTAAATTAAAGACAACATTTCCTTAGTTTAGGATATGTACTATAAGTTTAAGGATTATATCGAACAAATTAAAATTTTAGGGATTATATTGCATATTGGGTGAAAATTCATGAATTATATTAAATAAATTTAAAAATTTAAAAATCACATTACACACGTACCAAAAGCCTAGTTTAACTTGTTGATGAGATTTGCAAATTATTTAATGAGCCTCCAAGTAACTAGGTCTCACATCTATACTTCTGGATAATAATAAAGAAAGGTAATTTATGACATTATATGTTGATTTTTGACGATGCAAACGCTAGCATTGATTCACATGCCTTCCAACAAAATGTTGCATGAGTCTTCAGATAGTCGGACATATGTGCTCATACCCCAAGGTTATTTGACCTAGCACCATTGACAAAGACCGATGACTCGTTTTGCCATTGCCATAATAGTCCTGCACCGCCCCTCAAAATTTCCGATTGGACTAATCTTTCTCGACACCGTCCAAAGATCTTACGCTCCATGACGGGCAAATCTATATCCTCACTAGCCCATCCCCATCGTCGACAACTCGTCACCCTCTCCACACAGGGTAACGATGCCGGAGAGCATAAGGCCAGTAGCCAAAAGCTCTTCGTCTTATTATCAAATGACAGGACGGAAGCAAACCCTAGAAAGAACCGTGTTTTTAGCCAACCAGGGAAAGAGAGAAGATGGGAGACGGAATCGGAATCAAACGCGCAAAAAAAAAAAAAAATAAGAGGAAAAATATAGCGGGCGGACGCCACGCACGTAGGAACATATAATTTTTTATTTTTTTTTTGTCCCGGTGAATTTAGGAGTGGTCCGTAAGGCGACAGCGTCGACAGGTCGTGAGGAGGGGCACCACCACCACCGCGCCCTGGCCCCTCCGATCGTACTGTGTACTGATAAAACCCCGAAAAGAGGAACTCCCAAAATAAAAAATTAATATTAATTGAAAAAAAAAGAGAGGAGCGAGCGGGTGGGGGTGGGGGTGGGGGTGGGGGTGGGGCCGTGCTGCTGGATGGAGAGGACGAGATCGCGCTCGCCTCCTCATTGCCGACAAGGAGGTGCGGTGGGCCCCACCCCTCTTCACTCGCTCCTTTCAGTACAACTCAAGTCGCCCCAGGCCCCCCACCCCCTTCCCTTCGCACCCCGAACGACTTTTCGGGGTCGATCGGCCCCCCCTCGCCGGCTCCCTCTCTCCGCTCCGGAGCCAGGTGCGCGCCTCGACGGACGGCGGCGTTGGGCCGTCGTGCGGTTGACCTCACCCACCCCCTCACAAAGGATCCGATGCCAAATTTGCCGACGCAAAAAAGTACGACGAGGCCATGACCGCGAGGCCAAGACAAGCGTCTAAAACTCGCGATGCCTTTAGGCTTTCTTGGGGACAACGGCGAGCCGGGTTTCCCAGCAAGTGCAACCCCGTTCTCTCGTGCCTTCGACCCGGTCGGTCATGAGCACGAGCAATCCCGGCTTTTGTGTTTGGTTTGAGTGTTTTCACGTGGGTAGTCTTCACGAGCTGCCCCCATCGATCGGGAGTGGAGTGGCCGTTAAGGAAAGCATGGCTAATTCCCAACTCACGGGTTGTCACAATGGCAATGCAATTGGCCGAGAGGCTACTATTGAAATTGGAATTACACGCAGAGATTCATGACTACGTCGGCAAAAATGATAAGTTTATGGCTCAAGACACATCGGATGATTTCCCTATTTTGGAGTTGGGTCTATTATATTTATATTTAGAGTTTACTGAGGATCCTCTTCCATTTGGAAAAGGCGAGGGCTGCATTTAGGAAAAAGGTGGATACGAAATGCATAATCAAAGGGGAGGAAAAAAGACAAGGAAAGGGAAGAGAAAATTACATAAAAAGAAAGGGGAAAAAAAGAGAGAATTTCAAGTGATTCAGATATTTTGGCTGGAAGAGACACGATCCGCCAATTTTTGCCAGTGGCGAGCGTGCTGGCGATGACGACCGGCTCGTCCTACACGATTTCGATGCGCCCGGAACGAAACGAAAGAGACAGAATCCAGGATTCGAAGGTTTTGGCGTTCGACAGGGAAGGGACCAGTGGCTTCTCTCGTAGGACCATCTTTTCTTTCACCCACACCTATGACTTGGCTTCGTGCGAGATGCGATGCAGCCGTGAAGCCTTATCTGAACTTTGACGAAATTCTTCGACTTTTAAATGGCGTACAATTCGGTCGATCCCGAACTTTTGATTTCATTTTTTTTTTTTAACTTTTTGTTGAATGTGCTGGGAATAACACCCTTCTCGTAATTTTGATGGGTTTAATATAGATCCAACAAATTCTCCTTGCTTGTCATTAGCTACAATTCTAGCACAGCTAATACATAATGATTCAAATGTTGTGCTTGACAGTTGATTGGCATGTGAAAAGATTGAGTTGGCGACAAATTAATTTGTGGACAACATTGAACGTTTTTAAAAGTTATGGAACTTGAATGAACTGAAATTTGAGGATAATTTCACACATTAAATAAAATTTTAGTGACATGATGGAATCAATGGCATGACATGTTAATGATATTATTGTTCGACATTATTGAAAATGAGAATCATAATGAAAAATGATGAACACGCGAAAGGTAAAGTTCGCGTTACTGTTAGTGGTCCTACATTTGATTGTGACAAAAGAAAGAAAAATGAGAATCTGACTAACGAGAGAAAAACTCCAAACATGAAACATGTCCCTTGAAAAGAGTAAAGTAAGGTCCCTGGCCAGGGAAAAAAAAAGAAAAATAATAAAGTAAGGTCAGAGAAGTTACACTAATTATTTCTTAGTTTTATGGACACTGGTCCTGTGTTTAAAGATCTGACTAATGCTGCTTGTGAGTTTTAAGACATGATTGATTTACAGCTAAATATTTTGTTGAGATACATGCGTTAATCATGTTAAATAATGTCAAACATCAGAGAATTCGTGTGGTGTGATGGTTAGATTTAGCTACCATGTGAAAGTAGATTGAGTTAGATATATTGATAAGATCGGAATTGAACTTTCTCTTGAAATCTCTCTAGATGAATATATAGAACTTTTGCCACACGCTTCTAATAAATAATATTAGATTCGATAGTTGATTAGTGGCTCGCTCCTCTTGGTCATCTCTTCAAGTAAAAATATTGGACTCGAGTAAAATTATAAATTTTCAAGAGAATATCGTCCTTGCAACTTCATTAAACCAATGGGGATGGTGATGAATTTTTGCTCTAATCTTCATTTGACAAATCCTTTTACCATTCTCACCGCCCAAAAATAGACATTCTCTTAATATTCTTGTTAGAAAAGATAGCGAGGAAAGTGATGTATGTTAGTTCAATGTGGACGGTGAAAGTCATGTTTGGCCACCTACCACATGAATGAGAAGCGTTTGCATAACCATATAGAACTATATGATATTTTGAAACTCTAGGATGTTAGCATAAGTTGTAATGAAACCGAAACTTGTCGGTTTGGATGTAACGTGACTTATTATAACTAGGCCGTGCAAGTGACAAGTATTGTAAAAATCAACTATTTTGGTTGCATTTGCGATATAGAGAATCGAATCAATACAAAACATCCTCCCCTCAAAAGATTGAGGATTAAATCTATCCCATGAATGGTGTTAGGTACCTCTCCGCCAAAACAAAATCAAGAAAAAAGTTCACTTATTGTTTTGTACACGACAATTTTCACTTAGGCATACCAACTCATATGTAATGCTGCTTGTTTTTGCCAACAACTTCATCCAACATTTGACCATTAATGGTACAGTGGTACCGTATTGTATAGTTGTACCGTACCATTTCCCTTGTACAATTTTAAAAAAACGTACGACCAACGCAACCTGGACGTATAGCACAAGAAAATATAAGATCTATCTATTCTCCACGAGTTCATATGGAAATCCACCAGTAAAATCCAATCAAGATACTTTAATCAGAATTACTCGAATGTTTTCAATTAGCATATTCACGATTTGTCGGATTTAATGGTGTTATGCCTCCTTTCGATTTTTTTATTTTTGTTGATCTAGTAGCCTTTGCCGGTTGATTCATTGAACACAAAATATGTAAAACTTCTTAAAATGTCATGCAAATATTAAAATGTAAAATCACATTTATTTTTTTCATAGTGTTTTATGCTCACGACACTTTTCATTTCAAAATATCGAAAGAAAATTCGAGATAAAAATTATAGGTAAGAGTTATATGCTAATTATTTCAAGCAATGTTAGCACTAATTATTAAAAGAATGTTTTTCAAATCATTTAAATGTGAACTAGGCTCACGAAAGCAGACCTATCGAATCTCCCATGTACGGACTTCGAATCTCTAGCTGAATACCGACCAAACAATAGCTATCTACATTTTATTGACTAAGCAGGGAGCTCTCTTCGGCTTCCTTGAAATAAATTTGCAGCATTTTATGGAGCCAACAGCCACCAACCCAATAATCTAATGCACGCCCTTCATTTAATAGTTTGCTGCGAGCTACGGATGGACACACCCCACGCATAGGCTCTAGAGGGAGAAAGACTCAAGGAGTAATTGACGGGATATCATAGACAGAGACGCAAGCATAATATACTCCTTTGACCAAAGGGTTGGGCTACTGGAACCCTAATTTTGACCGGCGAAGATCAATCGACGACACAGGGAAGATACGAAAGAAATGTTAGCCGAAAGTTCAAGGGCGTTGCATATCGCAACAACATAGCTGAAACACGGAGTGCTCGTGGCTTTGCAGACGAAAATAACAGTGTTGGTAATAGGGTTTTCTCGACCTCCATTCTCCAAATTAACTTAAGAAACACGCTCCATGTAATCTCATATTGTTATAAATTCCAAGGAAAAGGGTAAAGATAGGACATTGGTTCATTAGAATTTCAAAGGAGAACATGTACCTCCTGAAAAGCCTAGGCGAGCATAATAATTAGGGGGGAGGCTAAGACGCACGCACACCTATCAATCATAGATATTCCTAAAGTGCTGCGGTCGTGATGCTCACGTGAGAGGGGGGGCTGGGGGGTGGTGGCTTTGCTTTTGCTCCTGTTCCTCCCCCTTTCTGAACTTCTCCTCTGCCCTTTGGGAGCTTTACGGGCGATTTGACTAATTGGAAAGAGCTGCTGACATAAAGATCACCTGTCCCCCGGTTACAGCTAAGCTAATCCACGGCGCACCCCGTCGGAAATCAATTATTTAGACCATGGATGAGGACATGATTGCGTCCTCTCCCTCTGCGTTTGATGAGTTTGAGGGAAGAAGACGCAACGCGGGTTTTCGAGAAAAGGAAGACACGAGCATCGGGAAACGGAGGGTTCTGATTATATTTTATTGTTTTGTACATTAAGAAATGGAAAATATAAACTGGGTTTCGAGCAAAAAATGAAAAGAGAGAAAAGGGGGAAGTTCTAGTTAAGATCTGTTGACGCGCTAGTGGGCTGCAAATGCCCCTGTTTAGGAATAAACAAAAGCATTCGTTGCGGGCGTATCGAGGCGCGAGCGCCACGAACCAAACGAGAAAAGACCTTACTTTAAATTTTCGCCCTAGAGCCTGCAAGTCCAAAGAATGTGTAATCCCAAAGGCATGTCTCATCACTCCTTTTCTGTTTTTTCTTCTCTTTTTTTAAATTATTGCCTGGTCGAAATGAATAGGAATAACATAGAAAATGGCCATGCAACAGCAATGCCTGTCCTTTCGATGTCTCTCAGAGAGAGAGAGACTCACTGGGGGAGGGAGTCAAGCTGGGGGAAGGAAATCTAGACACGCTCCAAGGTTCTCTAGGGCTTGTCTTTTATCGATTCTCAAAGTTTCATGTCACCCGCACCACATCGCCTTGGTATTTGTTCTTGTCTGTGTCCCTCTCTACTCACCCCCGTCCATTCCCTAGCGGGTTTTTAGCTTTTCTAGGGTTTGGACAACCCTTTCTTTTGGCTCCAAAGTGATGACTCTTCCTGTCTGCGGAAAATCGTATTTTTGGAGAAACTATATTCAAGATATTTCAGAAAGAAAAAGAGAGAAGTTCAATTTTAGACCCCTAGCTATATATAACATGGACGGGGCTCCCTAATCTATCGTTATCCATATTCGTTATTGTCGGATAATGAATGTGAGTTGTTTTCAAAATTGTCATTCAAATATATTTGTAATTCAAAAAGGTTAGAACATGTATAGAGAGGCTTTATCGCAGTATAAAATCTTGATTTCGATTATTCTTACGCATTTAATTCTTGAAAATAAAAAGAGTATTTCTTACGTGTGATTACTTGACAAATTTCTGAAAAATCACTCGTGTTATTGAATAGGGTTTGAGTATTATATGAAGAAAGAAGTTTTAAAAAAGCTCAAAAGAAGAAAAAGAAATGAAAATGAGCAACATATAAATGGAGGCAAATTGTTTCTTGGTCGAGTATGGGATTGAATTGAACTGTTGAAATATTATTTAATTATGATAAGTCCCTTTAGTATGTTAGCGTCATTCTGAGCGTCGCATCATTTATTAATTCGAAGAATATCTCCCTGCAAAAGTCATATCGATTCTCTTCTATTTCTTTCTCTACCTCACTCAGATATATGTTTCAGAGGATAAGGTCAAATAGTCATGCTGTGAAAGGTTGTGTTGAACTTCCATGGCCATTATCTTCGGTAATTTCGTACTCTGAACACTGAAGCATGTGAAGGTCAACGTGTTGCCCTTAATTTCCACCAAACGGAAGCATTAAATTTTTTTTCGTTGCTTCTCAAGCCTCTGTAACGAGATAATATTTTCTTTTCGGGGAGAAAATACCAAAAACCAAAAAAATATATAAAGAAGAAGAAAAGAAACATGACTGGGAACTTTGACCAACACCTTTCCTCGACATGAAAAAGGAAATCTTTTCGTAGCGATAAAAAAAGGGGGGGCTCGAGATTTGTGGCGCTTCGACAACCTCGAGAACTTGAGGTTCATGCTTCTTGAAACCTGTAAGGTCTTCGATTCTCTCGATGCTTGTTTGACATGACTCGTTAAGATGGATCATTAGAGAGTAATTGCTTAACAGTCTTCTAATCTCGGATTGGATGGTCGGCCCCCAATCGTGTCTAGGAAATGAATTTGGTCTAGTGCCTAAAAGCTGGCTCGTATACTCTAGACCATTACAATTATAAACACAGTTTCGGGACTTAAATGGAAGTTCCTCTGTGACTAGTCAAACGGAAATTGGTTTTCGATAGACCTGATGGGTCGATTGCATTTTCCGCTATTCTCCGAAAACTCGAGCTCATTGACAGCCGGGTTTTGTTCGTGACAAGGCTAATAAGAAACCTAAAGCAACTCCATCCATTAATGACAAAAAATTAATGAGAAGCCACACACGAAATAGGGGTCATGGAAAAGGAGAACGTTCACCATGAAAACTTTATCAACGTTAAAATTTTAAGTGGTGCGTGCAACTCTCGCGGGCGGCAAAAGACTTTGTACCACGTAGCGCATGAGAAAAGGGCCCCTTCGGATCGAACACCAAGGAACCTGTCTGCGTCGCTTATAGGTCAATCTTTTGCGTGGAGGGTTTCGATATCAACGGGCGTCCCATAAAAAAGATTAATAAAGAAGCTCCGTTGGAGTTTGGGTTTCCCCACTCATGACATCCATTGGCACCGGCTCAATGCCCCACGCCATAGATTCAATCTATATAAAAAAAATATATGAACGAACCGGACCCGACCACAAGCTTTTATCGAGACTTTACCACAAGCTCTGGGCATTATGTGGTTAGTGTTTTTGGCAACGAGAAGATGACAAAGATTAGTCGTTCGAGATTTGCTAAACCCGAGAGAGAAAGATAAAGAAAGAGAAAGAGAGAGACGAATCAATTCCATAACACCTAGAGATGCTTCCCCCGTTGTAGTCCAAACCCTCTTTCCGGGCCAACCCTCCATGTAATTTTTTAATCAACGTAGGGCGCTGGAAAGGTCGATTCCGCCACCGCCTTTTCCTAATTTAATCTCCCCTTTGGAGGGTATTTTGGCGATTTCCTCGAAGCCCCACCTAAAGATTTAGCTTCTCCAAGATAAATTCCTATTGATTAAGTAATCCTCCCACATGATTTTACGTGAAGGAGAGCCCATATTACATATTCCTTTCGGATTTTGCTTAAGATAATGCGTATAATAGGAGCTCGTTCAACATGGCCATTATTCAAAGCGTCGGGTCACATGCAGCGGGTTAAACAACGAGGGGGTGGAAAGGATTGATTATAGAAATGATTAATGTGTGGATCCTTGTGTTCACATATTCCTGAGAGAAAAACACATTAAGTAAAACCGGCGCATTTCTCGAATATTCGCACGCATAGGGCTCGGGGGTCATTATATTAATGAATAATGAGGAAATGGTCGATTTGTTAATAAATTTCGTGAGAAAATAATTTCTACTTCTAGCATTGAGCTGCAACCCCGGCATGTGAGGGGATCTTGGGATTGAGTCACTAGCCCTTTGCTTCCAGCTCTGCATTTGGGGGTTTTGTCCTCCTGATCCAATCGTCGACGACGACCAAGAATCTTTAAAGTTGTCATGTCCCAAAGCATATGTAGATTGGTCCTTTTTCATTATTTTTATAAAATTAAATGATGGCAAAATCCTAGGCCATAGTATTTCGAGGAAGGGAAATTAGAACCATTCATATCGGACCCGGACCTCGACCCAAACGCAGTGTAATTAAGAGAGGAAGAGTCTTATGTGTTGATTATTTAGGAAGAATATAAGTGGTGCTTTCAAAAGAACTAGAAGTCAACAAGTTTAGGAAAAACACAAAGAACTTGATTCCAACTTGTAATAGGGCATGTAAACTTTAGTGATGATTTGGTGGATCAAGTACAAAAGATGGATTCCACTACCAATGGCTCCCACCACCCCCAATCCTGCCTAAAACCACTAGAAAACTAGATATGGAATCTCGCGTGTGCAAAAGAAAAGTGTCCCTTGTTGGAGAAACTATTCCGTTCTAACTTCCACATGCCCGAATTCCTTATTGCTTCAAAAAGAAAATATCCAGCTTCCCACAAATTGGAGATCACTGTTGTGGCGTTGAAATAAAATATCTGTTGTGAAAATTCATGAGCTGGACTTTTTCCATACAAATGGAAAGAGGATAGAGAGGGGCGAATAGCTACCGTGACTCTTTTTCAGAATACTAGCTCGAGAATCGAGAGTGCCACACCGGTTGCTGAATATTCGATTTCATCTACAGTTACTACCACGAGAACTTGGCCCGAGCCACGGGCCTGGAGCCGAGATTCGGGATGGGCGAGCTCGTGACCGCAACCCCTCCGCTAGCGCATGAATGTGAAGAAGGCTACCATGCCTCGAACTCGCGAGATGGTGTACTCTGGGAAGATGATTCTCTGGTTTAAAAACAAGGCCCGGCAAATCAATCCCGGCAAAACCTAAAAACATTGTTGGTTTTTGGGAGCAGAGCCCAGCACATGAGTTAATTGTCCACATTATGGCCCAAAAGGCCCAGCATACGTAAAAGCTTAACAGGTGACGTGGAGCAAGTCACGCCACAAGCCCATAAGATTTCCTAATTTTCTAAAAGTGGTAAAAAGGAAATTGTTGCGACTTCGAGGAAATCTAAGCACCTGATTTTTCTTAAGTGGGGTTTTAACTCGTTGTTTAGAGCACGCGATTTGATTGTTCAGCGGAAGTAATTGGGAATAACGCAATGGTAATTCAATTAGACAGCTCCCATTTAAAAGTTGATGTGTGGAAAGAAAAGATAGGCGCATTGGACTATAGTTTCTAAGAATTCAAGGAAAGAAATCGACACCTTGAATTTGCATGGTAGCTATGTTGATGGGGGTGTTGCCTAAATAGATAGGTGGGGATTTTCGTTCGTGGAATCAAATGGAAGATATGCATGATAACTTCCATTGGGGTTTCTTTATCATGGGAGAATGCCACGAAAAATCATAAACTTTGCCCATTGTGACATATTTATCCTAATTTTTTTTTGCGACACAAAAAACCTCAAACTTTGCTCCGTGTGACACATTTACCATAAAAAAAAATTTGTGACACCAAAAACCCTAAATTTTGCCCTGCGTGACATATTTACTCCAAACTTTTATTCTGAAGGGTATTTTCATCTTTTACTTTTTATTTTTTCTTTCTTTTTTTCCTGTTTTTTCCTTCTTCTTCTTCTTTTTCAGTCGGAGGAGCGTCAGTATCGGCCCTTGCCTGACTCAGGCGAGGGCTACCCTCCCCAGATTCGGCAAGAGCGACCCTCGACCGACGCCGGTGAGGGCGGCCCTTGCTGGATCTGGGGAGGGCGGCCCTGGCTCGACTCAGGCAAGGGCTGCTCTCCCCAGATCCGGCGGGGGCCGCCCTCACCGGCGTCGGTCGAGGGTTGCCCTCACCATCGCCCTAGCCCTAGCAAGTGAGAGTAACCCTCACTAGATCCGGCGAGGGCGGCCCTCGCCCGAGTCGGGCAAGGGCCGCCCTCCCCAAATCCGGCGAGGGCGCCCTCGCCCGGGTGGGTGAGGCCAGCCCTTGCCCTGGCCTCGCTCCCTAGATCCGGCAAGGGCCGCCCTCGCCTGGGCGAGCAAGGCCAGCTCTCGCTTGCCCAAGCGAGGGTGGCCCTCGCCAGATCTAGGGAGGGCAGCCCTCACTTGAGTCGGGTAAGGGTCAACGCCGGCGCTCCTCTGGTGGAAAAAAAAAGAAAGAAAGGAAAAGGAAAAAACATGAAAAAAGAAAGAAAAAATAAAAAGTAAAAGACGAAAATGCCTTTCAGAATAAAAGTTTTGGGTAAATGTGTTACATGAGGCAAAGTTTGTGATTTTTTGTGTCATAAAAAAAAGTTTAGAATAAATGTGTCACACGGGGCAAAGTTTAGGGTAAATGTGTCACGCATGATAAAATTTGGAGTTTTTTGTGTCATAAAAAAAATTTATGATAAATGCGTCACAAGGGGCAAATGTTAGAGTTTTTCGTGGCATTGTCCATTTTAGTTATTTATAACTTAATGTAAGATGAGGACAATTATGCACACATGTGACATATCCATGGTAATCACTTCTATACCTATTAACACAATGGAATTATCTAAGATTAATAATTACGCTAGATTTTATAAAAATTACAACTAACATTGTAATTTGCAAATAGTTGGTGAAATAGAAAAAAAGTTGAAAATTTTCTTGTTTACATAATAATTTATCATGACTGCAGCTTGATTGGCACCTATTGATTTTCCTTGGTG
Organism: Corymbia maculata; assembly: GCA_014182735.1. NCBI lineage: Eukaryota > Viridiplantae > Streptophyta > Magnoliopsida > Myrtales > Myrtaceae > Corymbia > Corymbia maculata. The sequence goes on along the minus strand of CM024687.1, from coordinate 2,457,528 downwards.
ATATAAATTGTTAAGGATCACAATGAGGAAATAGTGAAAAAATTGCAATTTCACAAATCTTTTACAGATTTAAGGCTTTCTTCCCACACTTATAAATTCAAATATCATGTAAGGAAAACAAGTGAAATCCAAAATTCATGGATTAATTTATTAATTTTTAATACCATAAAAAATTCAAAACTATGTTGAGTGTAATTTTAATTTCTGTTGTGTTATTAAAAACCCTAAATTTAGTTATTGAGATATAAATACTTAAAATTTTTTTGTGTCATAAAAATTAAATTAGAGAGTATATATGTCATATATGTATAAATTTAATTTTTTTGTGATGCAAAAAAATTGAGAGTATTTATGCCGTAATCTGAGTTTCTTTTTTGGTATTTTTCCTAATTTTAATCGGAAACCGGAAAAGAAATAGACAGGCCAAGTCTTGGACTCCAAGATATCGTCCCTCTGAAACGACGACATTCGATTCTGGTCGTGGATTGGTGTCCTTCCACTCTAGCGGTTAGGAGAAGGCGAAACGCAGAGGCCGACCTCAAACACAGAGTCTCAGAGAGACAACGGAGATGCTGCTGCTGAGCCAAGCTCCGACCGGGGCTCTCTCCTCCAAGAGCTGCTGCTCCACTTCCTCTCCCTCCTCCTCCATCGCCGTCGCCACCCCTCGCCCTCCCCTCTTCTCCAACCGCAGGCCCAATTTCTTCTCCCGGCCTCGCCCCTCGAAGCCCGGCAGGCTCGCCCTCGCCAAAGCCGACGACGCCCTCGACGCCGTCCCCCCGCGGCCTCCGTTGGCTCCCCCTTCCCCGTTCGACGGCGGCGACACCGTCTTCGTGGGTCAGGAGAGCGTTCCTCTCGAGGGCGTCATCCAATTCGAGAAGCCGAGTTCCGCCTCCCGTCTGAAGAATTGGGGGTCCGTCGTAAATTTTGGTTTTTTACTGTTGAAATTGCTTATCTGTTTTGTTTGCGTGCCTCTTTTGTGGTGAGCTTGGAGAGTCTAATCGGGTGTGCTTTGTGTGGTCGTTTTGTTTCAGACGGGTCGCATTGCTTGCTGGTGGGGATGTCGTGGCTTTGCTACTGTTCGCTGCGATTGGTAGATTCAGTCATGGGTTCCCGGTTTTTGACCTCGAGACTCTGCGTACCGCTGACCCTTTTGTTGCCGGTATGAGTTAACATTCTCCATTCAGTCGCAATTTCGGGTTTTTCTTCTGCAACGCTCCAGTTTTTCATGTTCATCGTAGGGGAAATTGGGAAAAATTCGGTCTTGTGCAAGTATGCATTTGTTTCTGATACGCTTGGGGAACTTAACATAATATTCGAATATGTGAAAGAGTTGGGTTATGGAATAGCAAAGAAAGTAAATGGACGAGTGATTAGTATTTCTCTTTATTGGTTGGAAACTGACTCGTGGAAATAGGTGTTAATTTTATTTTTCCTCGGGCTTACAGATACTGATCAAGCCCAAATTAGGGAGAAAAGTTGACTGATTGGAAAATTACACGACCAGTTGTTTTGAAGATGTAAGAGGTGAAGAGAACGGAGGTAAAGAAAGAGGAGGTGAAGAGTATGGTCAGAGAAAGTAAAGGGGATGAAGGTGTCAAGAAATTGGTTTTTGCTTTGTTTTGAATGATATGGACTATGAGGCACTTTCCCTTTTCTTGTAAACCTTGAATAGCAGAGAGGATGATTGTTGTATCTTTTTTAATAATAGAACCTTGAAAATAACCACTCCAAAGTAAGCCAAATTAATCTTAAATGGACTGGACATTTAAATGTTATTGTTTTCCTTAAAATGCATGTAGTAATCACCTACTAAAAATCTTTAGCAATACAATTTGTTATGTTCTAATATTTGTAAACCAATACCAAATAAGAACTTTTATTCTGTCTATTGCTGATACAAATCTAAGTTTTCATTCATAGTGATAGAATGATGAGATGTTTGCATTTGGATTTTACTTTTATTCTCACTGCAACTCAAAGTGAAAAGTTGTCATGTTTTCTGAACTTGTTTTTTTCCCTTTCATTATCCTTCTACTACCCATATAAAGCAAAATAAAAATTTTCACATTTTTTACCTTCACTTCCTACCTTTTTATATAACAGGAAGGAAAATTATTTTGTTCACACTTATTTCTTCAGCTCCATTATCATCAATCATATTAATTGTTTCTATTAATGCGAGAAGCGTTCAAATGTTTCTTCATGAATGTTATTAGAGTCTCTTTCTGTTTAGCTGAAGCAATGTGCTGTATGTTGGGAAAGAGTGGAGTAAATAGTTTATAATTACCACTGCTTTCAGAGAATTAATGACCTCAAGAACCTGATTGTTTGTTTTAACAGGCTGGTTTTTGGGTGCTTACTTCCTCGGGGGCTATGCTGGTGATGGTCGCGGCGAGAATGGTCTGTCTAAGGCAGTCATCTCTACTACCAAATCGTGGGCTCTGGGAATTCCAGTAAGCTCAAACTCTGAATTGCTGACTAACTTGTACTTTCCTTTTCTATTCATAACCATTTCCATTGCACTTCACATGGAAATGATTAGCTTGCCTTTAATCTTGTCCTTCAAGATTTTTGTGATTGTGGTTAATCTTTGGGGTCTGATGAGTGCATCAATTAGGGATGACTTTCTGTTTCGTCCTCTTTACTATCTTATCATGAAAGGTACAAATGTCTACTCTGCCCAAAAATTATCAAAGTGATATATGCCTGTCATAGAGATGCAGGGTAATATAATTTCAGTACAGGTTTAGGAGCTGTCTTTCTCTTCTGTTCTCTATCCGTTTCTTGTATTTTCTGAAAGACCAAATTGCAACTTGCCTGGTTCTTATTCTTCTTCTCTCTTGATGATGAATGTTGATGGGTAGGATGAAGTGCGAAAGTCCTGTTAGAGGTTGACATTCACAATTTTGTGGCCTAATGAATGCCCCTTTTGACTCTGTTGGCAGCTTGGAATAGCTATAAGGGTTGTGTTATCAAGCCACATTCCTCCCTACAATTTTATCTTAGTTACAATGGGAAGCACTGCTGTTTTGCTTATTGGCTGGAGGACGCTGTTATATAGTGTTCTCCCAAATGATAAGAGCAAGAAGAGTGATGTCTATAGACGTGGAAGCCCATTTGAACTGTTTGAGGTACGAACCTCCTCTTTGAACTCTGATCAGCATGTTAAAAGCCTTGTTAGTTAATTCTGGTGGATATCGTAATGGCCTCTTTGTTGATGTTGAAAGTTGAAACCTTTAATGTCCTATCTCTTACAAACTTGGAGATCTCAAATTTATGACCATTAAAAGCTTAGTTTGTAATGGCATTTTCTTCTATAAAGAGCTTTTGTGTTGGGAACAAATGGCAAATTTTCCTGTTGCTCATAGTTGAACAATCGGAACCTTATTTAGTTAAATATTGAGATGGTTGGGTTGACATAGTTACCATTCTATCCGGTGCAGCTGCTCACATCATTAGTGCGGAGGTGGTGACGGCGATGGGTTATCTCCTTCGTGCATGTTGCAGCTTCTGTATCTATGTTTATTTTCAAATGTCATCTTTAAGCATCACAAGGAGGATAGAGTCGCTGCTTTCTTAGCCGACCCAATTTTGAAGATTGATCTGTGCTTTACTCATATGTACAAAAGCAAGCATCCAAAGCTTGTTTCAGCTCCATTTAAGGGCCGAATTGAATCTCTGAGAAAGTAGCGTTAAGGAATGATTATTTCATCAATCACTTCCAGAGTTCTTGACCTGATATGAAAATGCCATCTTTATTTGCTGTACTTAAAAAATGAGAGAGAGAGAGAGAGAGAGAGAGTGAAGCTAATTTTCATTGAGATTGAAGAAGTACTGGGCTTAGTTAGCTGTGGTTCTTGCCGGTCAAATTTGTTTTGTGTGCTTCTGGATAGGTTAAGTGGGCCAGTTCGTAATCCAGTAACGAACAGGTTTATTTTAATCATTCAAAGCGTGTTGACCCATTTATTGCATGAACACCATTAAGCTCACTATAAAGCAGCCGTGTCAGGAATTCAAATGTTGATTAAAACATAAAAAAAAAAGACTATAATCTTTCTTGTTTCCTTGATGGTCACTATTTCAAATCTAATTCGTCGTTTCAAGAATTTACACTGAGTAATCGATCTTTAGTTTGTTTATGTCCTCATGTTTTGAAGATATGTTAGTTGGAGATTTCCACATCTAGTACGCATAGGTGGAGTTGCATATGACCCTAATTTCTTCGTCCTAAAAATCAAGTATTGCTACGGTGTGACTTGCTACTCTTTTGCATGTCTTTCCACCTCTATCTCTCAGACTAAATCGAGTATATCTTGGATACCGATTCTCCATCCTAGTCTCACATTGCCTTGATGCGTATAAGTAGAGTTGCCTATGACCATACCTCCACAATGTCGAAAGTTTGTACTCTCTTTCGAATTAAACCGGTGCGCTGGGCTTTGATTGCTTCTTCTGTCTAGCAAGGATGTCATAATGGATGGCCAGGGGAACTCATTATCAGGGTTCTGCTCGTCTCTGCTTTGAGCAACAGGGGAAGGTAGAAGAAGTTAATGGCGAGCATAGTCATGAAGATTGGTCGTATTTGTGGCCTTGTAAGACAGACCAGAGCTCGTCAGTAAGTTCCCCACGGCTTCTTCCCATCTCTGCTTATTTATTGCTCGTCTTTCCGTTGGATCTCCTTCCTCCATTCATCGTGGCCTCGACCGAGCATCATTACCTCATCAATCACTCGCCTCACGGCCCAGCCGAAGATTGCATCTCTCGTTAGCAACGTTTGCTTCCACACTACACAATGGAGGACGTAGTTTTAACTCCATTAAAGTCTTCTCGTAGCCACCTGAAGGATGCAGGAAAGCAGTATCTGTCCTCCCAACAGCAATAAAGAGAGCCAAAAAAGAAAAAGAAAAAAATGTTGTCTTTTAGCAAACCCCACCATTTTTGCTTGTGCACTAGCGAAAATGGATCTCGCGAAAAGGATGATTAACTGGAGACGTAGCGAGTGCTGTCAAAAGAGAATAAAAGGTTTCCAAGTGGCCTGGCCTAATTCACTGTTTTTAATGGATTCGACCATCATTGCAATATTAATCAATACGTGCAACGCACCCTCTTTTTTTTTTTTTTTTTTTTTTTAAAATTTTCGTACTTGCCCCCTCTTTCCCTCCCATATTTCAAAAATCATGCAATATTACCCCCATTTCATCATTTCATGTTGGAAAATCTGTCTCCCGGTTCAAACGTTTTCATGCAGAACTCCATGCACCCACGCGTTCATGGATTTTTCTCCTGAAACCTTTCGTCAGCAACATCGAAGGGAAGGTCTTAAACTTCTAACAAGAATAAACCAAATAATTACAAGCAAAGACAGAGTATTAACGGAGGAAATTAAGGCAGTCATCTTTTCAAGATAATCTATTGATATACCATTAATTAAGGTGTGTAGCTAATTATTTGCATCATGTGATATAAAATAGCGTCGGCATTGACTCTATCTACTATCACAATAACTTTGTATTTCCTTTTATTGAGGTGCATGGATGTGGAGACCAATAAGTTCCCACACAGGTGAAGTTGAGGTATTAGTCTGTACTAATCACCTTACTCAGAATAGTTTGCATGCAATTGGTGAGATTCGAATAGACAACTTCTTATTCTTAAATTGGAAATTCCTTATGCCTCAACCAACCCTAGAGGTTTATGGAAATTATTGGAACTTCTTAAGTAAAGTGAAGGTGTATAAAGGATCGAACTTGATGTATCCACGAGGGCGGCTTAGAGGCCCTCTTCAGGTGAAGTAGCAATGCATACTAGAGAGTGGCCTGGAAAATTCTTATGCGCCCTTCGTGCATGCGAGTCCACTCGATCTCTCTGCCCTCAGATCACATGAGCTTTATGTGGATCCGATGATCGAGTCACATGCTTAGGGAGAATGCAAGAATTGCTCGAATGGCCCAGCCGGAGGCAGAGCTGAAGAAATTGACAAGAGAGACGCCAAATCAGCAGTTCCTGTCCCTCAAAATCTGTCGCTGTGAATAAAAGCAAATCTGCCATTTAGACTTGTGTCCTCCCTGTCTCCACTGGCGTAATCCACCCACTCGACGCCCCCTTTTTCTTACAGTTCGCTGTTGTCATTAAATGTGTACGTTTAGGAGAGTGAGAGTGAGAGCGACATGATATGGTACATAGAGTTCTCTTAACAAGTGTTTTAAGATATTCATTAAATCTTCAAAATAGAGAAGTATGTGCAAATATAACTTCGAAAAACGAAGTATTCCTTGTTTAGTATGCTTAATAAGTATCCAAAGAGCATGCGATAACAAGATCACCGTAATGAATATGCTTAACAAGTATTTTGAACATGCCTATTGGCACACTAAATAAAGCGGATCAAGGACGAAGAAACAATTTTGGTTTTTCTTGGAATATAATGACACTAAGGAGAGAGCCAACCATTAGCAACCAAAACACACTACCATCCAAATTTTCAGTGAAAATGGAACTTGAAAAAGCTTTGGCTGGAACCCATTCCAAATGTCTCCCTTATTCTTTCTCATTATGCTCACAGATCCCTATGAAAGTTACACATCGGTGATTAAATATAACGCACTCTCTCCATCTCCCGAGCATTGCCTGCTGGTCTCCTAAGGGACCAGTTTTGTTCCTTTGAGAGAGAGAGAGAGAGAGAGAGAGAGAGAGAGAGAGAGAGAGAGAGAGAGAGAGAGAGAGAGAGCTTCTGGGTGCTTTGCTGAGCTGAAGAGTAAGAAGTTCCATAAATATTTCGTTGAATGCCAAAATAAGCCAAGCTCGAAGGGAGAGAGGGAAGCAGGCGATTTTGAAATGATTGCTTGGTTTATTTAGCTCCCCAATGATTGAATATTCTGGCAGATATAGATGCTTCTAAAACTGGCCTGATAGAAGATCCCATATTTAATCCTCCTACCTGAAAATGGACGTTCCTTCATCTCAATCCCATCATCATCAACCATATTGTCACCAAACCCAGTTTCCTTCTGTCACTACTGATTCTGGTTCTGTTCCTCTCAGCCTCTCCTATGAGGTTGGAGAAGTCGGTAATGCTGGCTTCTTTCACTCTCCATTGTGTGTAATGCCAGTCAAGTCAGATGGGTCTCTTTGTCTTATGGAGGCTCTCACTAGGTCACAGCCACAAGGTGCCTTTTCTTTTTCCTTATCAACAATAAAATGTGATTCTGCTTCTGCTCCAAGTTCGGCTCATCGTTTTAGTTATATCGTCTTCGGTAAATTCTTGTCCTTTTATGTGCGTTTTTTTTTTTGGTCTTCAGGGATGATGCCAAGTTCAGCACCAAAGCTAGAGGATTTTCTTGGGGTTCGCTACAATGGAAGACAAGATGGGGAAGCCCAGTTGGGATACTCTGAGCTAGTGTACAGAGCATCGATGGAGGAAGAAACAAATGGCATGTCTCGCTTGGGAAACATTGTCAGTGTTGATGATTGTACAGTCTCTGGGAATGTGAGTGTGAATGGAAAAGAATCTGGCGGTTTCTATTCACAGATTCAGTCCGGCTGTGTTGCCCTTACAGCTCCAAGGCAATTCTCACCGGCCATCAACACCGAGTCCTTGGCCATGGAAACCAGGAAGAGAGCACTAGAAGCGGACAGAAAGCTGCCTGTCCCTAGGAAGTCCATTGACACTTTTGGCCAGAGGACATCTCAGTACAGAGGAGTAACAAGGTTGGGGCAGTTTGTGTTCTTGTTTTTGCTACTTGAAGCGAAGTTAAATTGAATAATAGTTGTTAGTTCATGACGAACCCTTCATAATTCTTGATGCACTCTGCGCTTTCTTGTGGAAGGAGATAATCGAAGAGTATATGATGCATTTGTCGTTTCCTTACTGAACCATCTTTCGGCTGGTGGGTCCATTTTCTTAGTTTTTGGTTTGTGATTTACAAGTGCGATTCACCTTCTTCACCAGGCATAGATGGACCGGTAGATATGAAGCTCATCTTTGGGACAACAGTTGCAAGAAGGAGGGACAGTCTAGGAAAGGAAGGCAAGGTCAGTATTTTCCTCTTTCTTTCCAAAAAGCTGAATCATTGTAAATGCATGTGTGCGTTTGGCCTTTTCTCTTTTGACTGAAATTCGTGGTCCCTCTGATATTCATGAGCTTGACTGGGTGCTCTTTGTTTGTATGCTCCCTGGGAATGAACTGCAATTAATGTCGCACCTCAGTTTACTTAGGTAAGACCTTTTCTCAAAAATTGAGAACAGATTTAGATATTAAATATTTGATGGAAAAGAATCTTTGTTTCTTCAGCAATTGTGCATCACTTCCTAATTGTTTTTTCAGGGGGTTATGACACGGAAGAGAAAGCCGCAAGAGCATATGATCTTGCCGCCCTCAAATACTGGGGACCTTCAACCCACATAAATTTTTCGGTATGAGAATGCCCTGTTCCACTTCGCCACATTATGCATATCTTTTCAGCTATCACAGCACGATTGTGATAGTCTTTTCGTGGAACATTGCAGATAGAAAATTATCAGAAAGAACTCGAGGAGATGAAGACAATGAGCCGCCTTGAATACATTGCCCACCTAAGGAGGTAAATCTTTTTGCCCATTGTCTCTCTCCCGGCATTTGATTATTTAGATTGGCCATTTGTGACTGACTTTGACCAGTTGCATACATAATGCAGGAGGAGCAGTGGATTTTCAAGGGGAGCTTCTATATACCGAGGAGTCACAAGGTTTGCCTTGTTCTACTATCTGTTGAAGAATCATTTTGGTCTTTTTGTCCCTCTTTTTTATCTTACAAACATTCCGTTTGGCTATTTGGTACCTACAGACACCACCAGCATGGAAGATGGCAAGCTCGAATTGGCAGAGTTACTGGAAACAAGGATCTTTATCTTGGGACATTCAGTAAGTTCACAAAGTCACATTATTTGGGCTCGATTGTGTCAATAAAAGTATTTCTCCATTTTTCACTGTTCCATGGCGTCCGATTTATGCGTGCAATGGTCCTTGTTTTCTCGTTTCTGAGCCACAGTCTATTGTCAGTTTTCACATAAGCTCGTTCAATGAAAACTCTAATCCCAAGTACTCTTTCCTGGCATTAGTGACTTTTGTTCTTTATTTTTCTTTACTTGCCACTTTCTACCCGTCTTTCAAAAGAAAAAGATATGTAAGGATGAAGATGGCATTGTAATTTTTATACGGCGGGGCTATAGGCTGTGCTTTCTACACATGAAGGATTGACAACCATCGTCATTGTTTTCTTAAAGCACCATTTTTGAGGGCATCATTTGATTTAAGTCCTATCTTTTCTATTAAATCAGCCACGCAAGAGGAAGCAGCTGAGGCATACGACATAGCAGCCATCAAGTTTAGGGGTGTGAATGCGGTCACCAATTTCGATGTGTCGAGGTATGATGTTGAGAAGATCATGACCAGCAATACCCTTCTCGCGGGAGAGCTCGTGAGGCGAAACAAAGAAGTTGCACCAAGATATGACTTGGGCAATCTCTCTAGTGGTGAAGCCAACGGGCCTGAGAGCATTGATGGGAATGGCTTAGGCTGGAAGATGGTTCTACACGGGTCCCCTCGGGGACAACTGGATGGTGTTGCTAAATCACTAGAACAGAAATCGATAGCCAGGAGTGACCAAATTTCATCCTTGTCAATGACGCTGCAGCACGTTTCGGATGAGGGGAATAGAGGACGCGCTAGTTTCGCAGACCCATCCTCTACTGTCACCGGTTTAGGCAGCTTGCAAGATGGTGCCCCTGATAGAACGTGCTCGAATATGCTGCTTGGAAAGCCTGTATCAGTTCCTGAGTTTACTAGTGCTCCAGGTTGCATAAGCTCTTGGTTGCACTCGACTCGGCTCATTCCAGCCCCAATCTCTGGTTCTCGGTCGCCAGTTTTTACAGCATTGAGTGAAATCTAGCTAGTCCTTTTGGAATATCGGTCGGCCAAGTAGCGAAACTAAGAATGGAAAAGCTAAAAGCCTGTGAAGCTAGGTGAAAGGAAACATTTTGAAAGCATGAAAGTTAAAAGCTTATGTTGGGATTATTGAGATGTTGCAAATTGGAGGGAAGTCGTTAGACAGAGAGTCACAGAGCTAATGATTAATGGCGATTGCATGATTGATGAACTTTTCGATTGAGGTCCTGCTAAGTACAAAGTCACTGGGAATGTTCCCCCATATGCCCAAAAAGGCTTTTTACTTTGACCGTGCAATCTCACACTCTATTTCTCCATCTGAACTTCAACATAATTACATTCACTCCTGCTGCAGAATTCTGGACATGCAGATTCTGGTTAAGCTTGTTTTAGGATTTGGTGGTCATAATTAGCTAGGACTTTGTCTACTACAGTTGCGAATGTATCATGTTCCTTGTGTCTTTTTAACCGTTGCAATTGCGATCAAAGAGAGATTAGTGAAATGAAATGTCCAGTACGGACGATTGAAACAACTTTCGCCCGTGCACAGCTATCGTGCATGTCTGTACTCAATTGTGAATCATGACTATTTAAAAATGGAAAAATCTCGAGGTAAAGTAAGAAATTATTGTCCGATGTGTTCATTTGAATTGTTTTCATTACAACCGACGATATTTGACAATTTTATGTATATCAATTACATCATCACATCAATTTACGCGGTCTCTACATGAGATGATACGATTAGTTTGGACTGTTCTGTAATCAGTGGGCAGACTACACAAAAAATTTCCACTTGCTGCAGATGTCATTGCTCAAGGGATGAAATTCTTAGGGCTAATGTCAAAAGTGAGGAGGGAAAACAACAAACAGGACCTTCTTTGAACTGAGGAAAAAGCAGTACCATATAAAGGGGGAACACAATCAACAACCACAGCACATCAGAACAAAGAAAAAGGCCACATTTTGGAGATTGATGGTCAAAAAGATTTGCATACTTAATGGAAAAGCTCACAGTGCAAAAAGAAAAAGGACATCCCGTGCATTTTTTAAAGAGTGAAAAGCGATGCCACTAATGTCAATTCCATCGAATCCTTTGGAGTTGCAGTCAACAAATATGATTACACATCTTGTCATTTGACAGGTTGGCCATTGGCAAAACAAATTGGTAGTAGAAGTTAAAGGGTGAGTCACATCAGGCGATCGATATGAGCACATCAAGCCATATGAACGACAAGGAAAGGGTCTTTTCTTGTACACAGCCTGTGGCATAGTCGGAGCTCAGTGCGAGATTCAAGTTCTATCTTGCGTTCAAGACTACCCACCGCTCAAGAAAAATGCCAAGTTGATAGTACATGGAGCGCAGCGAGAAGGGAAAAGGACGCGTTACATGCGCTCTGGTCGCTGTAAATCGCGGAATGTTGTCGGCGCAAACAAAGGTGCAACTATTGCAGCCTCAGTAAAATGAGCCAATGTATTCAGACTCGTTCTGCATCAATATGTCAGGAAAGCAAACAGGGCATGGCTAGGACAAGCTAACGTTAGTTGGTGGGGGAGGATGAACTTAGTCTTCATTGCCATTGTTTTCAACACTGGGAGAAAATTTGGTTCCCCCAAGAAGGGAAAACCTCTGAGCGCTAGATTGACAGTAATAAAGTTCAATTAGCGTAACCGAGAAAGAAACACACACTTTGTCAATCTGATATCTGTAGCAAAATGGACGCCTTGACTTTAGATTGATCACCGAATTCCGGACGCCCATGAAATACGCTACAAGAACCTCATGCACATGATCGCCTCGTCTAATTCCTATCTAGAAAGAAAAGAAAGTAGTAAGCTCGTTCTGTGTAGCCGGCACGAGGGATGTCTCTGAGAATGACTATTCGAGAGAACAAAAGTCCGAACTCCTTAATAAGCTTTAACGAGACTCACGAACAATCTCAAGGATACAGCACATGGAGCTGAATAACAGAAGATGAGGGTATAAGCAGTCTGAAAACGTCAAATTTTGCGGCACCTCGAAGTCTTACCCTGCGCTCGGTGGTGACGGGACTTGCATGTTATGCAAAGCTGGCGAATCATGGGATCGAGGTAAGCATTATAATACGCCTTCCGACGTGAGGCGACGCAATCTATAGGGCGGGCATCGTATGACTATGGGAATCAAACTCGAGGCGATGCATTAGCTTTCGTCCGGCGTCGGACTAATGTACCATCACTGGCTCTGCTGGGAGCTTGCCCTTCAATTGTTTTGGTCAGTTAAAAGGACCGGATGACAATGAGAAATTTATCAGTGCGGCTCCCTCGCTTCCGGTTTTGCTAGAGATCAGCAAAATGGCGCTCATGCAGCGCGTAATCCGTCTGATCTCATTCTCAACAAGCCCTTAGCCCCTGCCCCCAAAGTCTTATTCAGCCATCAGCATCCGCACCGTGTTCTGGGCCAAGCCCGAATCACTCGATGGGCGGGTTGGGTCGCCCCATGTGATTCAACCGATTTAGCCTTTTTCCCATTTCTTCTCTCTCCTCGGATCGGGTTATCCAATTATATTGGGCCCATTAGGCCCAATGCTATAAGCTTGTGACCCCCATCTAGTATTGTCTTTCTTCTTTTTACTGCAAAAGAAGCACTTGTTTTAACAACCCTCACGAGCTGTTTCCCAGGACATTCGTCTTATGACATGCGGCAGATCATTGCTTCTTATATCGATGGGGTATGTGAAATTATTTGAGTGTTGAACGTCCGACTAATCCCCATCGGAAATGGCAATGCTGCTTCTCACACATGTCGCTTGATAATCGAAAACTCACAAGTCAGTAGTGCCGACGATGGGCTTGAATACATGCGAGTAAGGTGGTTCGAACCCAAAAATTAGAGTGAAGAAGAGGGAAAGTGCTGGACCTAGACTGTTGAGGTTGCCCCTTTACTCTGATCTTGCATTCATTCGAGATCGGGAAAAGCTGCTCATACTTGGGGAATACGATTGGCTCAGGGCATGATCGCTCCGATGCTGAGCCTACTTATTTCCGAGTGTATGGCGTGCATCATGAGTTTCGAGTTTCCACATATTAAGCTTTAGCTGTACGTGCATGCCCCCCGGATCTTTATGCAGTTTGAAACTCAAAGCAAGGAACCCAAGATCATGATTGGCATCTCCTGCGCATGCTGCTCGCTTTGCTTCGACCTCATTGGAACCTCATGGAGTTTCGGATTCTTCCGTACAATGTTCGACACTTCTTTTTCTTTTACTATGCGGCAGTCACCATTGATTGCAGTTCTGAAAGTGTTCTAGTCTAATAGAGAGCCAGTGGCATTCTCGAGATCTAGCTTCTCTCTTTTCTTCTTTTTGTTTTCTCCCCCGTAGAATATGTCGAAGCAGCGATTTTGCCTTTTGATGTAAATTTTCAATTCTATTGGCTCTGGTTCAAAATTTCCTTTGAAGATGTTTTTTTCTTTAGATTTTGTTTGTTTCGTGAAAAATATAGTGTTTCCAATTTTTTTTCTCAAGAAATCATTTTTAGGAAAATAACAATATTTTTCGATGTTTGGCTGAAATCTGAAATTAAAATGAAAATTGTTTTTCGTCATTTGGTATCTTATTTGATTTCTCTCTATATACTTCTTTTGATCATTTTTTGTTTTTACTTTTATTTTATTTTTTATTTAAAAATTTGAATTAGTAATTATTTTTATTCTCTTCTTTTCTTTCCTATTGTTTTTTTTTTTTTTTTCGTTTCCTTAGCTGGTTGGTGAGTGCTGCCGTTTGGTGACACTTACATCAGTGATGCCCAAGCGTCACTAAATGGCGGCAAGGCTTGAGCCTCACAAATCAGCATTGGTGACGCCTAAGCATTGCCAGAGGTTGTGAGGCTCAAGCTTTACCAGATCGGTGATGCTTGAGCGTTGCTAAAGGTTGTAAGGCTCGAGCATTGAATTTAAAAAAAAATAAAAAAATTCGAATTTAAAAAAATCATAAAGAAATAAGTAAGGACTGGTAGGGGGTGTGAGTAGAGGTGTCAAAATAGGTCATAAACCCATATTATGACTTAATTTTTTTATGGGTTAAATATAAGTCAAATGAAAATTAAATATGGATCATAAATTGATTTTAAAAATAAAACAAAATTATAAATGAGTTGGAATTAAAACCCATTTCCAACCCATGCAATATACTCTCTCTTTCACTCTTTAACTTTATAATTTTTTTTTTTTACAAAAATCAAAATTATAATTATTTTTTATATTTCCTTTTTTTTTCCCTTTCTTCTTCCACCTTCCTTTGCTAGTGGTTGGCATGTCATCGACTGGCGCTCGGCCAGGCAAGGCTCAAGCCTCGCTGATCTAGCGAGACTCGAGCTTGCCTGTGGATAACTTCCTAGGTTGTCATCATGGTTGATGACCAGTTGAGAAGAAGAAAAAAAAAAAAGAAAATTTTATTTTTTAAATAAAAAAATAAAAAATGAAGATAAATGTAATTTTTTTAAAAAATTTATTTTCCAAATTTATTTCAATTTAAAGGTATTTGCATTTTATTATTTAATTTACTTTATAAATTTGGTGTGATTTTTTTTATTCAAGTAACTTATATCTAAAAAGCTTAAAGTGGATTAAATAGGTGGGAGTGAATTTTTTCCTAAATTGAGTTAAATATTAATGTGTTTCAGTAATATGGGTCAGATCAGATATGGGTTATGAAATTTATATTATATAAAGATATGTCAAAACATGTTAAATTAGTCAATTTGAGTAGGACCATTTTCGATTTGACTCAAACTTGACCCAACTTATCCATTTGACACCCCTCAGTGTGAGATAAAAGAGTTAGTATGGAAAAATATTTTCCCCAACTTGAAAAGTGAAAAACATTTTCCCCAATTTTAGAAATTTGTTTTCCTTTTATGGAAAATATATTCCCCAATCAATACATCTTCTATGAAATGGATGCCGAAAAATTCGGAAAATATTTTCTTGATAGTTATTTTTCGTGAAACAAATGAAGCTTTAATGTTGTCTTGACTTTTTTTTTTTTTTTTGGTAAGGTAAGATTGTAATAAAATCAACCAGAGAACTGTACAACAGGGGAGGAGAACACGGTACCAACAGCCACTCAACAGGACAACATGTCACTGGAGTAAAAGGGTACCCCGTTCGCCAAAAGAAAAACAAGCCTAAGGACAAAGACCACTGGTTACAAGAGAACCCAGTTCGCCCTACATTAAGCCTAGGGCGGCTCCACTACAAAAATCCGAGGGTCTATCCCCCAGCTCCGCTGCATCCTTCTATTTCTGGGGTTATCTTCCACCGATTTGAACTCCATGTTGTCTTGACTTTTTGGAGTTCTAAGGCTATGTTTGGCAATTATGATAAAATTCAAGATATAATAATATTTATTTTATTTTCCATTTGGTGTATACTCAAGATAGGATAAAGTCGGATATAATGAAAATATATGTTAGATAAAATTATCCCCGGGGAGATAGGATAAATATGGATATGATTTCTAATTTCATAATAAGAAAGTTATTTTTCTCAAAAACAAACTTTTTAAATTAATAAATCTAAAATTATATTTCAATATAAATAATATTTGAATTCTAATATAAGAAATTTAAAATAAAAAAATAACAATTTGGTTTTTTAAATTAATCTTATTTTTATCTATATATTCAAATTTAATTCTATCTTGTAAAAAAATATTCTTATTACATATTTTAGGTATTTAGTATAGTTTTCTATTTAATAAAATTTTATTAGAGAATGATGGAGTGGAAAGAAAGAGATAAAAAAAGAAATAAATTAAAAAATAGAGTAAAATAAAATAAATATAAATATAAATAAAAAGTAGACAAGAGTATCATGAGAGATTTTTTCTATCTCCATTTGTAAAATTAGTGGTTCATTTATATTAATATATTGTTTATACTAAATAATATATATGATGTGATGTGAATATATTTAACTTTATTAGTACAATCACGAAATAGTGAATATGATATAACAAAATCCTTTAGATCTTATATTTTATCATATCCAATTCTATCATAGTTAGATATCCGGACAACTAAACATAGCCTAATTGTGAGTCGATTGGTGGCGAAGTCAGTATTCTATTTCTAAACAAATTATATGGATGTCAATTGAGTTCTTAACTTTCGAAATTTTGTTAATTTAGTCCTAAACTTTTGTGCAAAATTCCAAAATAGCTTTTCTAGCTAACTTTCGCTAGCAATCGCTAAAATGGCATAAGATAGCCGGCGACAATTGGACCACTACGTCGACTATTTATGGTGAAAATTGAATGGGATGATTACATTAGAATCTCATGCAAAATTTTATGATTAAATTGATAAAATTGAAAAATTTAATACTAAATTAAGCCGTAAAATAGGTTTAAGACCAATTGCATTATTTCCAAATTCTAATGAATGCAGCAATATGCTCAACATACTTTACTTAGAGGTTTAACCAATATTTGCTATTATCATATGTAGGAAAGAACACCACGTAAATCAAGGCCTAATACTAAGAACCCTTAACTTTTGGTCTTGTCCCAATTTTATCCTAGACCTTTTTTGTCCATTGAAAAGCCTCTAACTTTAGGTCTAATCCTAATTCAACCCTATAATTTTTATTTTCCTCATAAAAAACCATTAACTTTTACTCGAGTCCCAAATTTTCCCCTGTAAATCCTCTATCCAAAATTTCTCTCAAAAATTGAGAATGGAAAACTTTCGAGTGCGAGTTGCTCAAGCATTCTGAAGCGAGTGTCTCGAGCACAAGGTCTTCAACATTGAGAGATGGCAAATTGTTAAGCATGGGAGATTGAAGACTGAGCATAAAATTGAAGATTCTCGAGTGAGATAGAAGGAAGAATCTCTTAAGAGTATAGGCAATGGAACAAAGCCAACCTTAATTGCTTCAATTTTTACCTAAATTTTAGATCCAATGAGACATCATTTGGGCTAACATGGATATTCATCTTCAAAAGATGTCTTCTTGGATATTAAATTTGGCGATTGGGATGGGGGGTTAACCAAAAAAAAGTTTAGGAGAGAACTGTGATTGGACTTAAAATTGATGCTTTATATGAGAAAAAAAAAGGATATAATTGAGATTGGATAAAAAATTGAGAGGTTTTTATGAGATGAAAATAAATTTACAGTAGAATTGAGATTAAAGTTTGGGGTTTTTAGAGTATTGGGCCAGTAAATTAGTATAAAATTTTAACAAAAAAATTCAATATAAAGTAAATGAATGAGGTTTTTATCCGATGGAACATAAACAATTTTTGTTAGTGGTGCAACTCAAGTTTATTTTATGAAGTTTCAATTTTTTTTAAAGACGCCAAAAGTTAATCTTTCTGCTACTAAATTTGTCAATAATTATTTATAAACCTCATAAAGTTATAATAAATAATAAATTAACCATCAAACTTAAAACGGGCCATAAAAGTTATGTTAAAATTTAAAATGTGTGAGTTGGATGAAATTTGCTAATTTAAGTAAGTATACTTTAGTTGTTTGGTAATTGTATATTCGAGTGTTGACATTTGATAACATATAATATCTTTGAAATTTTAATTTCAAAAGTTATAATATTCCGGGTTAAAATATTGTACTAGCACAAACAAAACCAAGTAATTTATGTTTAGGCTGTTTTTCTTTTATACGACAAATATGTTCAGCTGGAGTATAAATTTCATCGAAACGTAATATGTTCAATCTATTGGCACTCTCATTAGATGAAATTGGTGAATATTCTATTCTAACTTTCAAAAATGACCAAGTTTACCACATTGCTCTTTGTTAAAATTGAGAAAGACTAGAAATTTAAGGAGTACACACTTGACGATCTACTTTTGAAAATTCAATGTCCTACACCGATTTATTTAGATGATTCCCACTTATAGCCCAACATATCGAAAAAAGGTGATCTCATAAGATCCTTTCTTTTCGCTAAATTCAACATGTTTGATCTTCAAATTTGATAAAAAGTCATTTATACATTTGGACTTTCCAAGTCGACTAACCACCAACCCCTCCAAAAAGTTGAAAAACAATAAGAATCCAGCATCTAGCAAAACGGGGCTCCGGTATATTAGAAACCACAGCAGAAGCTCAACACCGATGGAAAAGTCGAAATTGAGTGTGAATCAACGAACCAAATTGGACTCGAAACTGGTATGACAATTATAGTTTCGCCAGCAAATGAGAGCAAGTGTTTCTTTAACGCTTCTCGAGGCATGTTTTGGATTACACTGCACTACACCTCCCACACCCACACGGTTGATAATGATTACATGGAGAGAGAGAGAGAGAGAGAGAGAGAGAGAGTCTCCACACGAATTAATTATGCCGTTGATGTCGCAGGATCTCATCTTGTCCCGCATAATCCCATCCGAGAGCTTCGCGTCGACTGAGGACAATTTGGCTTTGACCAGGTTAGTTGGTCTGGATGTGGATTTTGAACGTGCTACAGCTGGTGGAGATCGTACGGGGACAAGGGGGTCATTCAAATGGTGGATTCCATTATTCCATCTGTTCCTCCCGGACAAAAGCCACCCATTTCTTTGTGAAAAGAAAAGAAAGCTATTGCAGCTGTAACTGTAATTAATTCATTAAACAACTGTGCCGGGATAAATTTTAAAAAAAAGAAAGGAGCCATCATACCCTGCATTCTGCATAAGATTAGGTGATTGTCCTTTTTTGCTGATCCTGTCCACACCTTACACTTGTCCAGCATCCTCATCACATCAGACCTTGTATGCATCATGCCGATATCTGAATGCATTTTAATATCATAGAGAAGGATAAAAAACTGCATGTAAAACTCATTTCCAGCTAGCTCTTGAGATCGTGACACTTTGTTCAGTAAATCAATCGAGCTTAGTTGCAAATGATTTGTAGATATCTCAATGAGCGTAAACTAGATCAATTTGCACATCTTGAATAAACATATAAGATCCAGTTTGATGTTGTTAGCATGTTGAAAGGTCTTATGTACTTGATTTCGTGATCTACCCAATTTGTTATACTTATACAGGGTCCACCACGCATTGTCACCTTTTGCACACTCCTGCAAGTTCTATTCCTTGAGAGGAGCTTTTTATTAGATATTTTTACAGATCAAAGTTTCAAATATCACCTCCTATCGTATAACGTGACTAAGGGGCACCTCTTGTCACACAGTCATGGATATGAGATTTTTTTCCCTCTCTGGACGAATTCATTTAGGCTTGTCCTAATTCTAAAATCATCAGGACATGCATACATCCACATCTTGATTGGTATGGAAGGAAGGATCTGGTGGGGGCCATCATAAACCCTTGTGCCATAGATGGAACAATAGGGCACATGGGGAATCATGAAGCTTAGGTGCATAATGAGTGTTGTAAACCAGAAAAATGAAGTGGGTTAGTTGGCTCCCCCCTCCCCCCCCAAAAAAAAGAAAGAAAAAGAAAAACAATTGAGTGTGTAACAGCAAAGATAGATGTGTTGGAATAGTTGGCAGATTGTGTCAGTAAAAAAAAAAAAGGCATGTCAAGCAAGCAAGCAAAGCTAGCTTGGCTTGGCCTTGAAGAGAAGCACCTATCCAGCTATCTTCTAGTTCTGTCTGAGATAAAGCAAAAGAAAAGCTTGAGCAATTGGTTTGAAAAAAGTGATTAGGATCTGGTAATAATAATTTAGCCTGCAGGAGCAGTTAGCAGTAGTTAAAGTCTGTCTTTTAAATTCATACATGTCACCTCTTTGCTTGGGCAGGTAAGAGATCGTCTCAACTCTTACAAGCACTTTTCTTTCTTTCGTTAGTGGTTTCTCACTCTTCACCTTTTGTGGTGCTGTAGCACTGTTAGTGATCAACAGAAGTTTGGAACTTGATTCTTGCTATGTTATTTTTAGTGATGTGGGTCTTTTCTTGGAGATCTAGATCAAGGCACTAGATGCGCTTCCTTATTAGGACTGTGAGATGAAAGACTGAATAATTTCAGTCCTTACATGATACAATCCACGCAGTATCGGATGCTTATTTTGGCCTTTTTAGGTACCCATCTGGGAATATCTCAAAAGGGTATTAGCAAAACTTGGCCTTTCTTGCTAGTGTTGGTGTTGATTTTGGTATTGCTTCGATACTTCAACTTGTCACTGCCTTCGATGAGCCTTTTCCTCCCGAGCCCCAAGCACCAATCTTCACCTCCAATGGTTGAAGTGATTCTGTCTCAGTTTGGGTGTAGTGTAGTCAAAAACATTTCATACCCGTTACTTTAATGACTCTGGCCAATGAAGATTTGGACGTATTAATTATTTTTCAATTGAGAGGAAAGGGAATCTGCTTTCTTTTTTGTTTGGTCTGGAGCTATCTCTGGGACTAGCGTTGCTTGCTCCTCCAAATTTTACTTTCTGCTTTTACGGGTTCCACTTTCTTGTCTATAATTATTAAGGGTATGAGCATTCTCTGTCATTGCTTCTTTGGCATAAGGGTAGGCTCAATGAGAAGGTTTTGAAAAAGAGGGAAACATAGCTGGTACTCTGTAGATTCTATGCCTGATAGATAGGATATGTCCC
Organism: Corymbia maculata; assembly: GCA_014182735.1. Lineage (NCBI taxonomy): Eukaryota > Viridiplantae > Streptophyta > Magnoliopsida > Myrtales > Myrtaceae > Corymbia > Corymbia maculata. The sequence goes on along the minus strand of CM024687.1, from coordinate 2,437,050 downwards.
TTTTGTTTTTTTTTTCACTATGTGCTTCGTGGGATGCTGCGAATAAGAGACTTCTTTTACTTTACCAAACTCCAGTACTATAAAGCTGACAAAGTCCATTGTGTTCCTTGTTGAGTCCTGCAAGATATCAACAGCTGGTTTTGGTCAAAACTACTTTATACCTTTTCACTCTTCTTCAGCTTCTCTGTGTCTTATATATCCTCAAGTCCTAGTTTATGGTGACCTTTGCTGGTTTATTGAAACTGGTTGAAAAGACTTGCTTCAGTTCCTGGGTTACTGTGTCTCAATTCTGAAGATGGAAGGCTGTGACGGTGGTGATATCGGGTTCAGACATGGGGGTGACAATTTCTTGAATTTTCCACACTCAGGGGTGACTCCCAGTTCAGTCCCAGAAGAATTCTCAGGAATGGCAATCAACCCTTTCGTTAGCTCTGGTTGGGATCCACTTGGGTCCCTAACTCAGAGCTACCATTTTTCAAATCCTTCATTGGCCTCTGGATTCCCCTTTTCTCCACACCCCGGCATCATGGAAAATCAAGGAACTGGTGGCGACTTTCCTCCTCCACTCAGTCACAATCCATCGGCATTGACCGAGCAGGTCTCATTTTCACGGATTCCCTGCTCAGAGAGCCGGAGTTACCTGGATGCGGTCGGCTACTTTGGGCTGCCCGACATTGCTAACTCCGGATGTCTTCCTAAATATGACTCTCATAGGGAGGATGATCATGACGGTAGTGAAGGGGCCTCGGCTAACAATAAACTGTCTCAGGAATGCCGGATCGAAGAGGATGCGGAAGGATCATCACCGAGTGTCAAGAGGAGAAAAAATGCTCCGGTTCATGATACCATTTATGATAAGGTCAGTTATATGTTATTAATGAGAAAAGCACGAAAACATTTGATGTTCTCTTGTTGCTGTCCTTTTATGTGCAAATGAATCGGACAATCAAGTTACTCTTTGTTTGTTAATCTGGGATAGGAGGTAAAAAAGAATCCTTCCAGGGTGAACTCAGATGTCTCAAAGGAATGGGACGAGAAGAAACAGAAGAACGAGCAGATTCCGTATCCTAATTCTCAGGGTAAACAAAATGGTAAACAAGTGAGAGACAGTGTTGAAGCTCCGAAAGAGAACTATATTCATGTGCGAGCGCGCAGAGGCCAAGCTACAAACAGTCACAGCCTTGCGGAGAGGGTAATCCTTTCGTGGCCCAAATGTCTAAAATGCTAGGTTCTTGTATGCCTTGAACCTACTAGGGTCTTTCTGCTTTCAGGTGAGAAGAGAGAAAATTAGTGAGCGGATGAGAATGCTTCAAGAACTCGTCCCTGGATGCAACAAGGTAATCGAGTCGCTCTAGTTTCTGAGGTACTTATTGTGCTTACTTGAGATGGTTAGTCATTCGGGGGGTTTCACTTGCCACAGATCACCGGAAAGGCGGTTATGCTTGATGAAATTATTAACTATGTGCAGTCGCTGCAACAGCAGGTTGAGGTACGTCAACTGTTTTCTTATTCTGGTATACGCATTGTGTCTTAAGTCTTGAATGAGTTTACCACCGTGCACCTTTTAAGACATCCATTGAATAGTGTAATGTGCTATCCAATGACATTATCCTTTGAATTAAACGTAAAAGATCTGAATAGAAGGTAAGTTTCTCTTAATTTTGTGTGATCTTGACATTGAGTCAATTTTCTACGCCAAAAATGGCGATCATATGAGGCCATTTGGGTTGTATCCTTCGAGTTTTCATTGGGGCTATCGTTTTTTCTGTTTAAATATGCAGTCTCAAACTCCCATTAATGCTAAGTATTAAGATCTGACTATTGAGCAGACCAGATTGAATTAAATGTCCAGTGATAATGTTAGTTTCTTTCGCAGTTCCTGTCCATGAAACTTGCTGCTGTCAGTCCAGAACTGAGCATTAATTTGGAGAGGATACTGTCCAAAGATGTAAGTTAACAAGATGCTGAAAGACTGATATTTGGGCCTTAAGTATTTTTAGCATATATAGTTGGTAATCTAAGTTTTACTTTTTCCTCTCGCAAAGATATTCTGCTCCCAGGGTAGCTCTGCAACTATTGTGGATACCGAGCGTGGAATGGCCTGTTCTTCTCCTTATACACAAGGATTTTTCCCAGAAGCTTTTCCAAGCATCCCGAGCTCGAATCATCATTATCCTCCCTTAACACAGGTCTAAAAGGGATCGATCATCTATCTAGACCATCTCTATCCCATGTTTTTCAATTATGCTAGGACTGTTAATGATTATATGTTCTTTACATCAGGCTTTTTGTGAGAGTGAGCTGCAAGCACATTGTCAATTGGGCTTCCATTCCAGTTCAGGAGTCGACAGTTTGGGTCTAAATGGTAACTGGAAGATGGTCATCTGATGTTACCACAAACTCCACTAGCTTTGCTTTACAATTGATAAAATTATCCTGTTTGGCACTTGGCAGGGCGCTTGAAGTCAGAGAGATGAATTTCTCAGAGAAGGGTCTTTGTTCAACCGACTCAAACTTGGAACCTGGTGAATTAGGCTAACTGTATCTGACTGATTTGGAGGAGAAAATAGAGTTGGTTTTTCCCAAGTAAAGAGAACTGTAGAGTTGTATAGATGGTCAAACAAACTGGTTTACTCTTCGGGTTTTTAATCGAAGAGGATGCTCTGAAGTGCTAACACATTTTGTATATTTAGACAGCACTGACGAATTCTCTATCTGCAATATGCTTATTTTCTTTGGTGGTGTTCTGGATTCCTGAAGGGCATTGTGAAACCAGGCAAGGTTCTGTATTGAGTTGATCAAGGAAAAGGATATGTTGTGATATTTCTATCACAATCCTGAATGTTGTAAATCCATAAACTATGCATCTGAACTTTTAATGGCCCTTCTCTTCCAACAGCATATGAATTAAGAAACTGTTAAAATTGGAAATCAGAATAGGCGGTAATTAAGATGCAGTGAGAGGAGACGAGCAGGCAGGCTCCTCCTCAAGATTGCTTACAATAATTAAGTAACAATGCGTATTGTGAAAGAGGGAAGTCTATTGAACATGTGGAAACTCTGAAAATCTGCAATCTACTCTTGCTATTACATCTAAATTAGAAAAAAAATAAAATTTGGGTTGCTATAATATTCATCAGCATTGCTTCATATCAACTCATGAAATGATCTACAATCTTTATTGTGTTGGACACTTCGATAAACTCGACAGTCAAAAAATATCACAAATCACTTTCAAAGAACAATCAATCACACCAACACTATCTCTGTCTTGATGAAATATCACAAGGTTTGAAAAGGTTGGTATCTTTTTTTGGTAATGAATTTACAGGATTTAATCAGCAATATGTTGAAAGAGCTAAAGAGGAATTGAACAAGGAAGACAGTGACATTGGAGAAGCCATACCAAGGAATGAGCTCAGACACATTGAAACCACAATTTTCTGCGAGCCCAGATCTGTGGTGGGGTTGCAGATACCAGACGTGAGGCAGTCCCATGTTGCTTGCCTCCTGTGGTGGACACAATGAACAGTTTCTTCTGTTTCTTTGACTTGCCTTGTCTTTATCCAGAACACTTAACCTGTGATATCTGAAATCCGATTCATAAGGACTTGCATCATCTTGCAGCCTACATTTCAAGTCCATTACATTTCAAAAGCCTTTTAGAATGGACATTGTAGCCTTCAAAAAGCAACAAGAATATGATACGAACCATGTAGTGATATAAAAACAACCGAATAGACTTCCAATGAGATATTACATATCTAGTGATGATACAGGTTTGGGTCTTCAGACTCCCCTTTGCCTAATAAAGAGGTAGCGAATTGAGTGCTACTCATAGATCATGTCACTCTTCAGTGATAGCCCATCAAATCCCACCTTTGACCCAAAAAGGAAAACTGGAAAAGAGAACAAAAGTTTCATGCTAATTTCACCGTCTATATAGATATAACATATCGGACTTTTTTGAGTTGATTAAATAACTTTCTAAGAACTAATTTTGGTGAAAGTCGCAATTTGTTGAAAATGCAAAAACCTCACATCGCCGTGAAATTGTAAGGCTATTCGTTCAATACTATGATGTTCTACTTTACCAGCTTATGTTATTTTCCTTTTGTTTTTATACCGACTTTATTTCCTCTCTTTTACCTACTAATGTAGTCTGCCGATTTCTATGAAAGTTTTTTTGTCATGAGTACAAACCTTATTGGTAATCTTTATTAATTAACACATCTTGAATTTAAATAATAATCAGTTCACAAACTTAACCAAAGGTTCCCCTTAAAAAAACCTTGAACTTAAGAATTGAATATAACGTGAAGTAATTAGGGATTGAGCTTTAGAGAGGCACTGTCAATATATGTCCTTTCTTAATATTATTTTAAATTACAATTCAATCATTAAATTTATTAAAGTAATCAGATCTTGAATGACCATCGTAAAAAAGCAATGACTATGTAAACTCCTTTGATTCGAACACAAGAAAAGAAGAAACAACAATTTAAGAAAGATTGATAAAATTACTAGATCGATTGATTTACATCATCAAGGATATATTTTTCCTCTTTTATCAATCTTAACATATTGTCATTAAGTCATTTGAGGAGTGGATATTGCGTGAGGAAAAAAAAAATTCCTCCCTTTTGTTTCATTTTAAACCATTCGCATTTTCTTTCCATTTTCTGCCCTTTCCCTTTCTCACTTAAGGACGTCATTTGTTGTCTAATGATGCCCTGTTCCCACTGATCTTGAATGTTCTTCTCTTCTCTCTCTCCAGCTGAATCCAATAAAACCATAAAGGACGAGTGGTAAAGCGAACGGCTCTCTCTTTGGACTTTGAAACTTCCAAAATCTTCCAAACTCTGAACTCGTAAATTGCAATTGCGCATCTCAAACTAGTGAAATAAAGGGCACAAGAACAAAGCTGTACTATAATATCATACATCCTCGTATCAATATGCCGTAAGTCCTCGTATACCAATGATCAAACCGAAAATGGAGGAACATTGAATCTTATGTTGAATGCTTATTTTCTGTCAAAGAAAAAAATGACATTTGGATCTATATTTCTTCCAACCAAAGAAAAAATTGCATCTAAACAAAAGAATTTTTGAAAGAAACATAAAAATAAAAAGAAAAAGAACATGTGGTATGAACATCATACTTATTGAGGAGAATCCCCAGTTTTCTTCTGCGCCTCCTCACTTTCTTTGATGGTGATTCTTCTTCTATCAAGGTAACTTATGGAGTTCCGACTGTATTGGGGAGAGTGTTGCAGAGACAGCAAATGCAGCAAGCAGCAACTTTGAGACTCGCAAGCGCAAATAGAACTCTATATGTTTGCCACTTGAAGCCACTCTCTCAGGGCTGGATTTCCAATGCCTTATATACTAGCTATACACCCTAAATACCATTACCTCTTCACTTCACTCCACCTGCTCGCCGATTAAATCCAGACCGACCAGCAAGAATGATATCCCCTGGAACAGCAGGAAGTAAAAGTGGACACCCTGAGCAGATAAAAGGCTTCTAGCCGAAGCCGTGAGGAGGAGGAATGCCAATGTAAGCTCTTTGGTATATATTCGGTTGTGCCTCTTCTTCCGAGACGCCTTCTGCTCTTGCTTGCTGATTTCCTCCTTCAAGGCCTCGAGATCAGGAGCAGAATTGCCCCTTTTGTGCTTTGTCTCTTTCTCGACCAAAGACAAGAGATCACCCTCTGAGGAACGGCCAGATTTCTTGGTAACAACCCACTCATATGCGCTACCAAGCTGGAACAGCCCCGAGATCATTGCGTTGAACTTGGTCACGGACATGGTGTTCTCAAAGAGAAGGTAAGGGACAATAAAGGGGAAGGATTTAGGTGCTGGTAGTATGTTGAGAAAAGACATGGTCGCTGGAATGTAGCAGACAACCCACGCAGGGAGCTCGGCCTCAGGAACAAACATTGTCATGGGAAGGATTATACAGAAAAGAGTGAAGGAATAAAATGGCAATATCAGCTTCCTCAGAAGGAAAAAGAGGAAGATCAAATTGAATTTCTTCCAAATGCTGATCTGCAATTACCAAGAAACACGTAAGAACAATACCAAGTTAGTCCTCAGCAACTTTTCAAGTGGGTTTTTGCATTTTGCAATTGTTGTGCTGAAGAAAACTATCACCTTGGATTTGATTATGGCAGGCAAGCAGAGACGAAACAACTGCATGGGCCCAGAATGCCATCTATGTTGCTGCTTCCTGTACGCTTCATAAGACTCCGGTAATTCACATTGGGCCTGATCAAGACAACACGAAATTTCAGCAGCTTGTCGAGGGGAACAAACACATTTTGATCTCATAAAAGCTTTAATTTTAAGAATGTTGCCAATTTCTGCCTATTAACCAGATAAGTACCTCAACATCATTGAGAAAAATAAATTTCCACCCATGAAGATGAGCCCGGACTGCAATGTCCATGTCCTCAACAGTCGTCCTCTCCAACCACCCCCCAGAATCCTCCAAAGCCTTAATCCTCCATACGCCAGCAGTCCCATTGAAACCGAAGAAATTTAAGAAGACGCCATTCACTTGCTGCTCCACCTCAAAGTGGAAAGCCAGATTAATGTTCTGGAGCCTAGTTAGGAGATTCTCATCCTTGTTCACGAATGACCATCTCGCTTGGACCAAGCCTAGCTCCTCATTATCCTGCATTACCACCACATTGCAATTTTAGCATCATCAGTATGCAAAATTGCAAATGAATGACTCAAACGCAGTATCTTCATTTGCTTTAGTATGTGTAAAAGCAAAATTCTGAACGTAAGTGTTCTCGTCTCGCATATAGGACAATCTGAAACATGAAATTACAAAAGAGTACCTTAAAATGAGGAACAGTTCTCTTTAGAAAGTCAGGAGCAGGCTGAAAATCGGCATCAAAGATGCTGACAAACTCGTACTCTTTGACATAGCTGCAATTCATAGCAGACTTAAGATTGCCAGCTTTGTATCCTTCTCTAATCACCCTATGCCGATACACGATGTGAGCGCCTTCTTGCTGCCACTTGTTCACTTCCTCTTTAATCAGCGACTGTGCAGTTGGATCATCGGAATCATCAAGGACTTGAATCAGCAACTTTGATTTCGGCCAGTCCAAGTTGCAGACAGCAGCAATTGACTGCTGGTATACCTAGTGGATCGATTAAGAATTTCCACATCAGATCAAGCTCACTATTTCTTGATTGGTGCCATGACAAATTCGTTTGGAAATCAATGTACTCAAACACACAAATGACGAGAAATGGGGTGGTTTCAATTTTTACCTCCTTTTCATTGCACATGGGGAGTTGCACTAGGACCATAGGGAAGTATCCCTTCTCGCCAGATTCGACATCAACCGAGGCGTCCTCCTTAGGGATCGGCTTGATGTTTTTGAATTTGATCCAGAAACATCCCAAGCACAGGATTAGCCTATCCAAGCTCTGGATAAGGAAGAGCACTACGCAAGCATTGGCCAAGAACTGCAATGGAGGAGCAAGATATTCCACCCGGATCGAAACCCACGTCGAATACAACCGATCGAAAACACCCTTAACTGAGAAAGAAGTAGCCAACAAGTGTTGCAACTCGATATTGTGTGAACCATAGTGCCAACCCTTGAAGTAAGCAGCCACTTCAAACCCTAACAGGACAATGGACAGCCAAAGGAACACTTTTATGCAAGTATAGAACCTGGCCTTGAGAGTGGGGCTCTCTCTCACTCCTCCGCTGCGACGAGAAGCCTCGCTGGCGTCGTTGTCGGTCCTGCCGGCGGCGACGCGGCGCTTGACGGCGGAGGCCAGGCCGAGGGCGGTGGTGGCCATGGAGGCCAGGCAGCCGGCGGCCCTGTGAGCCCTGAGGAGCAGGACCCACGTGAGCTGCTTCGCGTTCTTGTTGCGCGTCCGCTCCGGCTCCACCCCCTCGCCGCCGGCGGAGGCAAAGATTTCTTCGTCCGACGGGCTTTCCAGCTCGACCATGGACCAGTTCAGGTTCTCCATCTTGACGACAACGGGCGTGCCCTTGTGAACGCTCTGTTTTGCCCACGAGTCAAGCGAAGGTGCCATTTTTGGTCTAGATTCTCTTCAATCTTGATTTTTGAAGCGCACCCACTTCGCAGCAGAGGCCAAATCTTTCAGCTTTGTACAAGATTACTTCAGGGAAGGCGAGCCAAAAAAGAGCCGAATGTATTCAAACCCAGTGGTTTTATCAGATCAATGCTAGCGACAATGAGGATTACAAGAGAAAATGATGAAGTGCTTGTGGGTATGTGCTCGCACAGAAGGTATTCATGAGCCGTGAATGAGGAGGAGGCAACGGAGAGCCAAAGGACTCATCACTCAATTACAGCTCTGAGGAAGTGAGAACTGGAGGAACGTAATAAGGGAGGGAGGGAGAGGAAGAGAGAGAAAGAGAGACAGAGAGACAGAGAGACCGCAAGTGGTAACAGCTCAACACGTCTTTGATTTCGATTCCTAAAGTTTTAAAATATTAAAGGAAACGAAATGTTCCAACGAGGAAGGAAGGAAAGCACGCACGTTGTCTGTCGATGTCAATGTCTCTCCCTCTCACATCCGATCTCCCCCCCTTCCCCCCTCTTCTCGCAACAGAACTGATCGTTTTCACAATGAATGTCAAAAGCACTCTCTTGAATCTCCTCGCGAGATCGCTGGAATTTTTTTTTCTTTTTACATTTTGATTAAAACTTGGCATAATTCGCCAGATCTCACTCGCGTACTTGACAGCTAAAGAAGTGTTTTGTGCGTGAAAAAGACTAGAGCGAAATGTGACCAGGAAGCGTGAAACTCGACGGGTCGCTGCTGTTGACGAAGGTGGCTTTTTGTCTTTTTACGAGGTTGGTTTCAAAATTGGAGAATTCGACGCGTGAAGTCGAAAGAAGGCGTTGATTCCACTTCCGAGAGGTTACTGGAGCGCGATTCCTTTTTACTTTGGATTTTCTATGCTTCTTATCCGTTGGTTTTATATGTCGGAATATAGCAAGGGAAATAAGAATGAAAACTTGCTCAAATCACCGATGGAATCCGATTCCATAGCCAGATCACACGCTTACTCTATATCCATTCCAATCCCGTTTAACTTATTCCATTTGAGTCACTTTTGCTCAGGACCATAAATCGGTACATTAGCTGCTCTATACAATTTATTTAATACAATTTACACGTGCGCCTTAATAATCTTCTCATCGCATCCGAATAGCAATGCCGGGCATGTCACCCTTCTTAATGTCGATATCCTTTGTGTTGACATATCTTAACTTGAATCTCTACTTCCTTGTGATGGACTTGCAAAACCACGTAGTATGTTCTCGCGAAACCAACCCTAAAGATAATTTTCCACATGAACTCTATGTTGATCGTGAGATTTTCTCCTTGAGATATTCGATAGGTCTACTAATTAATTATCGACTCTGATACCACATATTGTGATGCGCAATAAAAGCTTGATATGTTCATCTAGAGAGACCACTAAGAGAAACTCAAGTTCAAGTCTATTGACATTTTTAACTAGACCTTTTATCACTAAAAAAACTCAAACAAATAAGTCAATGACCAATTAAGATAGCAGGAACTTCTAATATAACTCACATGGCATTTCAACATTGTCTATAGAGCTAAAAGACTACATTGGATCCTTGCACACTTATAAAAGAACTTAACAATTCTATGAATTATCATAACATGGACTCAAGGAATAACATATATACAAAAAAAAGTTCGTGGTGCCTTGGGATTTCTTAGGTTAGCAAATAAATAAGGAAATAAACCACCAAAAACTTCAAAATATATCCATCATGACATGACTATCTAGAAATTATATTTATAACATCAGAAATCCCAAACTATACCTACTATAATACATTTTTCATAGATTTTTTCTTATAACATCAAAAAACTTAAATTTATACTTATGCGACACATTTATTCTTTGTCAAAGTTCTATCATATGGTTTTTTTAATTAAAATGATGTTTTTATTTCACTTTAGTCACACGGGCACCATCTCAATAGTGTTTGCCTTTTATTGTTCATGTAGATAGATTTTTAACGGTATTCATTGAAGAAATATTGACGGAGGATAATTGGCTTAAAGGACGTCAATGGCTCCTATGGCGTGCTTCTATAACTATGGATGCATTTATTTTGTGAAAAATTTCATATCCAAGGAGAATGTTTTACACTGAAGTCGATTTTAGGCAAAACGATTAGTTTTCTCTTATTCGATATCTAACTTGAAAATGATGGTAAAAATGGTTTTGTAGTGTCTGGATCTTATTTATGGAGTTAGTTTTCCCCGTATATTCACACTGTATCTGATGATAGACTAGGAACAACTGACGTATGAATTTTCAAATTAAAAAAACTAAAAGAAAGTAAATAGATGACAACGAAAAATATGGACCGTAAAATTTCTAAGCCAACGATAGCTAGTTTTGACATTTCAACAAACACCTTTTGGGCTTGACTTGACTGCATGTTATAGAAGGCTATGAATTCAAATTTCTATCATATTCTACCCAAACACCCAAAATAAAGTGAAAAAAAAATCTAATTGAACAAACTCAGGTAAATTACAACAGATCTCTACATGTTCCTTAGAAATTACAGTGATTTAATTGAGCGTCTTATTTCCATGAAAAAATTGAAGCCGATTTTTTAAATCGGTCCGAAAAAAGACGAAAGAACAATGGGGTTCGAATTCTGCAATGAAGAATGAAGAACATCTTGATCAATGGTCCTTGGTGTAAGCGTCCACATGGACAAAATGAGCTGTATTCTATCATATGCTTGGGAAAATGATATCCTCTGTCAAGAAAGGGGAAATGTCTTCCTATTTTTGAATGTGGGCATTTTCCTTTATTGTCAATGATTTTCCACATAATTTATCCATTTTCAGTAACCAAACATGTGAAAATATGGAATGCAAATTCTGGGGAATGAAGCAAAGAAGAAAAGGCACTTCTCCTTTTATTACTATTTTTGTTTCGGACAATTGTAATAAGACAAGGGTTTAACGATTTAATAATGGATTGCGATTATATCAATTCTTGAGTATCATCAATGAAAACAAAGAAGAAAAAAGAGACCGGAGGGAGGTGTAGACTACATTGATTGATTCAGTGGGTCGCACTATAGTGATGCGGTCCAGAAATCAAAATGAAGCAGATTAGCAACTAAATAGGTGTGAAAGATACTTTATTTAGTGACGGTATTATTTATAAAGTCCTGGAAATGAGAAGCACGCCGCGAGCAGCGCGGCCAGGACACGTGGAGGAGCGGCGGTCAGAAGGAGGACAGGGTCAAGACAGGCTGGCCACCGCAGCCGGCCGCGCATCTGTCGTGGCCTTCCCACAATTTGCGCGTAATCTCCGCCGCCTCCCTTCCGTCACCAACTCCATCTCCTTCCCTCCCCCCCGCCGTTCACCTTCTCCTTCTCCTTCCTTCTCCGTGTGTATCCGTCCTGGCTGATTTCCGCATGTCTTGATTACACGACCGTCGCTCGTGTTTTCAACGAAACGACTGCAAAGAATCTGCTGCGGCTGGCACAAGACTCGTCTGTCAATCTCACTCTCTCTTGAACCATCGTAGGTATTCGACAGTTGGATACCACTAAAAGAATACATTCACCGGTCAAAACTGAATCGAAAAATGTATGACTGTTTTTGGGTCTGGTACTTCTTCTTTTTATGTTGAAGTTGGGTCTGGTACTTACTCGATGAAAAAGTGTGAGAATATTCATGCATTGATCTAATTGTTTAAACTTTTATAACAAATTACGGTGATTTCATAAAATTTCACAGATCTCGAACTCTAATATTCCTAGACCCCATATCTGCCTCCCTGAATCACGAATTTCCATGTTTCAAGCTGGATTTAGAGTATTCGCGTCTTCGTCTAACAATGGGAGATATCTGCATTAAATGATTAGCCAAGCGTTCGTTCTCCTTATGTTCTAAACCAATCAATGGCACAAATAGCGCCTTATCATGAAGAACGACTTTAAAGACTTTTTGTCCAACCACACCGTTGAAATTATACTTAAAATCTTCTTCACCTATGATTAGCTTGTTTGCTTGTAAGAGTTGGAAATGTCCCCGTCGCATATATATAATTTATTTATTTATTTATTTTTCTCTGAAAAAAACAAAAAAAGAAAGGTCAACAGGGTCGATGTTGAAGAAAGTTCAGAGAAGGCGTCACCCAACAAGACATTCAAAAGGGAAGGAGGAGGAAAGATGCATATGGATGACAGCTCCGCCATGATCATCTTGCTTCTCTTCGGGTTTGAATCGCAGCTTGGAAAAACTAAGTGTTTTGTCCAATGCCCTGTGTCCACTTACGCATCGATCATATGATTAATTAAGGACGAAAAAGGGGGGGTTGTCCAGGATCTACGGTAGCCAACCCCCACGCTAACAATTTTTCCAACTTTAGAAAAAGATTGGTTTAGGTCAATTTTAATAGACATGGGTCCCATCGACCCCAAAATTAACCCCTAAATAGTCTTCTTTAATCAAGTACGTTATCGACAAGTTGAAAAGTTTTAAAATATGGTAGCTGGTATATTCTCTTGGGCTGCCTTTTGACTTGGTAATAAGAACGTGGAGAGGATGCTCTCGAATATTAGTTACGGATCGAGTGCACTAAAAGTTTTAGGAGTCGTCGTGAAAGTGCAATCGCGTTTTAAAATTTACAAAAAGTACAATTCGATCCTAAAATTATATTAACTTCATCCCACTTGACTAATGAAAAACACCAACGTACTATTTTTTTTATTTATTATTGCCGTTTCTCTCCAACGTGGTGATGAAGTTGATAAAACATGGAGCATAAGATTAAAACGACATCATTTTTTGTCCAAATATGATATTTTAATCTAAAATTTATATTGATTAAATTTTAAATTAGCTAGATTTTAAAATTTAGGAAAAAAGATGAGGCGCAACAATGGTGGGGGATGGCTGACAACCCTCGTCCAAATCTAGCCGAGGGCCATTGGTGGTGGTGCGTGATCGATGGCAATGAGAGTTGGCCCTAGCTTTTCAAATTTTAATTTTCTTTGAAGTTAGTTTATTTTTAATATAATTTAGACAAAAATTCCTATTTAAAAAAAAATCAAATATGGACCGGAAACGACATTATTTTGGTCACAAATGATGGAGAAAATAAAATAATAAAAAAAGTTACGTAAGCATTTTCCGTTAATTAAGTTGGACAGAATTAACGAAATGATTCAGTTGTGCTTGTTTTTTTTTAATGTTTTGAGAGTCAATTAAAACTTTCAATACAGTTATCCTTTACTTTTACATAGAGCAAGCATCCACGAAGTACGCTTTTGATTTTCATGTTGTCCGGTACGTGGAAATGCACACAAGCTGACCATACATGTGAACATGGCTTTGATTTGTCAAAGTCCTCGTGTGAGTACTCATTAATGAGTTATTTCTAAACTCATTTTACCAAGCGCAGCTAAGTCATATTTCTAGAAAAAGAAAATCCATCACATGCTTCGTCTCTTTCATATCAATTATGGAACGAGTAACCCATCTATTCTTCTCTTCTTTGAATATGCACGACTTTTTAGACGGTGTCCAAATTCATCTCGGGTCAATCTCTCGGTTGGTGAGAGGAACCAAGCGCGCAACTGATCCGACCGCGAACGTGCGTGCATCGAGGGAGCCCCGACGCCATGCCGGCCATCATGTCTCCGTTCTCTTCCGTGTCGGTAGCCTCGTTAGCTTCGTTTTCTGTTGGGCGCCTTTCGGGTCGTAGAAGACAGAACTCTCTTTCACGCGATATTTTTTTTTGGAGTTGTTTGGTCCAGGTTCAGCAGCCGATCGTCATGATCGATGCCCCACGTTTCGCTCGTCCGATTGGCTGGATCTCGTTCCCACGATAGTTCGAAGATTCCACGCCACCGAACGCCGAAGGGCAAAGACGCTTCGGGCGTCCCTCCTCTGGCTCGCGAATGATTATTACATTAAATCTCGACGGGTGTCGGTGTTTGTCTCACGCGGATATATAACCCTTTCTCTCGCGCACCAGATGGTTCTCGAGGACGTAATTATAGGATCTCGTTCATAAAAGATTTTCCTTTCTGCATTAATTTAGTGCGAAAATCTTATTTAGATAGGGAGCCATGTGGAGCTAGGTTCATGGTTTTGTCCTGGTATGATGCTATCGGACCAAGTTTGGTAGACTATCAGAACCTAAAATTTTGGGATGGAGCGGGAGAGAGAGGGGAATGAAATTGTCAATGACTCGAGAAAATTATCCAAATTTTTTAAATTTACTGTACTTTTGCCAATTCAATCATAAATCTTTCAGCTTTATTAATTAAGTCTATTCGGTCAATTTTGACCGGAAATGGCTAATGAATACATCAACCATCTTAACTATCATTGAGATGGACATTTTTATATGATATTTTAATATTTTTTCAATTATTATTCTTTTTTTCCTTTTTTTTGGTTTAGTTTTTCTTTGAACTTTGGGTTTTGAGCTTAGGGCTGGGACGCCATCTAGGGCCTCATATGTGGCCGGTGACCCTTGCTAACCTAAGTTAGTGCTAGTCATGCTATGTAGAATGCTCGATATCCACACCAGTGATTTCAGGCCAAAATCGGCCAAATATACTCAATTCTAGAAAATGTTTAAAACTTAATTAACAAAATTAAAAAGGTTTAGGATTTAATTGATAAAAGTGTAATAAATTTAGGATTTTTCAGACAATTTTTCCAAATGAGAAAGTTGTACTATGGGCCAACAAGTGGATTCAAATTTGATCCATTTGCAAAAGTATATGGGCCAACAGGTAATTTTCTCGGACCACAATGCCCAAGTTTCCATGCCGGCCCAGTTCCAATAGCCACAGTTCATGGTTGCCACTATCCAGTCTCCTTAAATTCACACTCTCCACTAAAACAAAACTTGAACTGCAGCAAGATACGCCAAAAGTACATCTTTTAACGTCCGAATCTTCACGTGTGTTGTTTAGTATATCCTCATTCGTCAGCCTTAAAAACGGTAAGAGAGGTTACTGTTTCGTATGCACAAAATGGCAGGGGAATGTGAAAGCACTATGGACGGGCGAATTAGCTCTTCAGGCAGCTGAATCAAACTATCGGACGCATCCTCTTCCTCCTCTTGTCCCTGCTGTTAATCAGTTCATTTCGATGTCTGAGAGTGAAGTTCGGTGTTGCTTGAGAAAAGTCAAATCAATCCCCTCAACCTTCGTCACTGCTGAAAAAACCATAAACGTCACTCGAGAGTGCCACTATGCTCGATGATACAGCGAGAAAGATCATGATCCATGACACCACTTTGTCTCTCTTTGTTGCAACCCCATGAGTATCCCTGCAAAACAGGTGCAGGATGTTTAAGTCCGAGGAAGAATGTCATGTTCCAGAAGAGAAAAGACAAAGTCAGAGGACGAAGGTAATATGGTCAACTAGGGATAGCAATGGTCCATCAAAATTTTCCACGCGATATTTGTGCTGTCCTATAGCATCGTGCAAGCCACTAATACGTATATGATTATACGCTTCATCAATGACATATCCTAATAACATGGCTTTTTGAAGGAAGGGCTCTCAGCACTCATCATTAGTAAGAGTACATACCTAAGAGCAATTGCAGATGGAAATATGAATCCGACAGAGGTTGCTGCAGTGGCACCAGTAATTTGGAATGCATCCCAGATGCTGGGCACAAAGTTCGCTCCCAAAAATATAAAACCCATTAGCACTGCTGTCACTGAATAAAATCTCCTGTTGTCAAAGGCAATGGGAATTTTTGCATAGGGAAAAAGGAGGCCGTCCAGATTGAGCCGAAGTGAGAAAAACACGATAGGGAAAACAAGCATGAGGTGGATTCCATAGCTTATTCTCACTATGTCATTAAGCATCATGCTGTAAGGAATTCCTAGATCCCCATCAAAATT
Source organism: Corymbia maculata (assembly GCA_014182735.1). Taxonomy (NCBI): domain Eukaryota; kingdom Viridiplantae; phylum Streptophyta; class Magnoliopsida; order Myrtales; family Myrtaceae; genus Corymbia; species Corymbia maculata. Next base: position 2,421,082 of record CM024687.1, on the reverse strand, counting down.
TGCTAGTACATCATCCAGAGTCTGATCCCCAAAGAGAAGAAACCCAAAGAAGCTGGTTGCGACGTAGACAGATGAGCATAGTGTCAGTGATGAACGTACTATCGACTTCATCTGCATCGGTTCTTTCAGTTCATTCTCTATTGGGTGCACTGCACATGTCAGTTGTGCAAACAAATTATTGTAAGCCGATGGGAAAAGAGGACTTATCAAAAGGACTAGATGCATTGCTTGAGTAATGACCATCTGGTAAGTTTGCCTATCAACTTCATTGTTTCCTCTCATTCAAGCAGGGTATCTGAGCGAATTCTACAGTGGTAATAACATCAGACATAAATGGGATAGCAATTGCCTTAATTTAGCTGACTCACAATGTTAGAAAGATCTCAAAAGAATTCCAGCATGCAGCATCTTTCTAAGCATTCACAAAAACTGCAAGACAATTGCACGTCATGACTATCCAATTTATACGAATCTGCTCCTCATGGACAAACTTTTCACCATTGAATGACTCCAATTTTGACCCCAAAGAAAACAAAAACTGATTCCCAATAACAATCAAGCCTCAGAATTAACTTTACTAGATTGAATCAGTATAGTCAGTTTTCTCCTCATTCCAACAAGCACAATCTGGATGTGTATGAGAGTCAGAGTTGTGCCCCTATGGTTTGACAAAATCTTCTCCTATGCAGTTGTATCCATCTACTCAAACAATGCAAACTCCACATCCATGTTGGTTATGACAGCATGTTCTGAATCAACATTTAATTTCCATAAAGCTTCATGCCACACAATGTTCACTTATCCATTAAGTACAGGTACTGATTACAAGAGATGGAGTTCAACTGCTTACCATTGTGGTGACAAATATAAGCAGTGACAAGAACAGGAAAAGTTGTGAACAGCTTCCAAAACGATGTCTGATCGACAAGCTCAGGCATCAACCGTGGCGTCGTTATGCTTCCATTTGCCAGCTTAACAAGTGCCACTCCGGCAGTGATTGCAACAAATACCACAGCCAGACCGACTGACAAGGCCGACGTGTATCTCAACGAATCTATTCACAAAAGAACCACAAGACTACGATCACGAGCTTTGTAGAATGTAGGTCACCAGCAATTATCAAAATCAAAAGCAATGCCACAGTGGCATTTCACCAAGCTTGTGAATGTGCATTTCAGCTTAGCAGTGTCATCAGATTAGCAAATTATATACGACTTCAAAACCGGTGCATATTCAACATTTTCCATGCTCCGAACCCAAATGGAGGCACTGGTTTTTCAAGTTCGGAGCAAAGGAGATGAACCATTTCACTTGTGGCTCGAGCTATAATAAAAATAAATAAAGAATTAGAAGACAGGATCATAGGACTTTTACCAACTCGTTTGAAAGAGATGAGAGGGGCGAAGACAAGGAGGGTGGTGGACAGCAGCAAGAAAGCGCGTGAGGTCCACCAGTGCTGACCGAGCCATTCCTCCATTACCCCTGTGTGGTGTACCCAGTTTGACCACGTCCCCGATAACACATCGCCTGCTATTGCCAAACATTCCAAATTCTCAACTTTCAAACATCCTCATTCTCCGGATCCATAATTAGCACCGGAATAAACGCTCCCCAAAAAAAAACTCTCTTTGTTTAATACTTTTATTTGGACCATTCAACTTCACGTTATCAGCTAATAAACCTCTCGACAAAATTCAAGATTGGGCATTCGGCTCAGTTGATAACAAAATCCAGTCTTTCAAGAAATTATTAAGAGCGGCAGAAGGTTGATGCCCATACCTATGATGATCATGTAGACAACGAGCATCCCGAGGTTGTTGACGACGATGCAGGACTGCAGCAGAGCCCTCCCCGCCCCGCCGAACGCGTCGGCGGCAACGGCGGAGTAGGTGGAGGACTTGGAGGCCCGGCTGAACTTTAGGATCATGTCGATCGAGGTGTTCGTCAGCACGGCCCCGAGCACTATCATCGCCAGCCCCGGGATCAGGCCCAGCTGCTTCAGCGTGGCCGGCAGGGCCATGATCCCGGCGCCGACGATGGTGGTGGAGAGGTTGAACACGGCGCCCGAGAACGACGCGCCGTCGAATCCCGCCTCCGTCGGCTCGACGGCGGCGGCGTGCTTCTGCGGGAGGAGGGGGACCCTCGGGCTCCGCCGGTGCTTCCGGTCGGAGGAGGGTAGGAACGTCATTTCCGCCTTTACTCTCCGAGATGTGAGGCCAGAGAGAGAGGAAGGGGGAGAGAGACGAGGCTGGTTCTTCAGTTAAAGAGACAAGGTTCTTAAATTGATAGAAAGAGAAGGGGAGGCGTTGTCGACGTGGACAGCGGTTTTTCAGACGTGGGAGCCAATCAGAGGGCGACACGTAGGATCGCTGCCGTGTATGCTCCTCGGTGGATCCGTCGGGTCGGTTGCCACTTGCCACTCCCGTCTGAATCACGGCATGAGTGGAGAAGGAGGGACGGCGAGAGCAGCGCGTGGTCCCCACGCGCTAGAGCCGTCGCTGCACGGTACAGGAAAGAAGACGAGGCATCCACCTGCCCCCGACGCGCCAACGGCTATCGTCCGGATTTCCGGACGTTAAAAGTGCTTTGAAGTCCTGTCGGAACGAAAAGCCCATTACCGTTTGAGCAGAACAAGCCCACCCCACGACACTGCCCAGATCTGATCTTGAAGTGAGCTCCATGAGGACTCAAAAAACATCATCCCATTAGCAGCATCAATTTGCCATGAGCAAGTGTAGTCCTTGCCATCTCCGACACTATTTTTTTTTTTTTCCTTTGCTTGTCTTCGCTCGAGGTTTAGTAAACCCGTCAAATGAATGGATTGGATCATGTTAGGTCCGACCCAAAAATAGATCAACTTCTATGCAAAGCAAATCTAGCGACCTACATTTAATCAGATCCATATTACTAAATCACTTCTATATTCAACCTAGTTTATGAGAATTCATGGTCAAACTGAGGTCAAAGTGCGGAATGAATAAACACAAGGTCAAGTAAGAGCAAGAGAGAATGAGAAGAAAGTCATGAAGGTAGGTCAGGTATAAATAATCTGTAAACTCATTTGCGATCCATTTAACACATATGCTATGCTTAAACCCATTTATTAAATATAATTAACTCATATAACAACTTGGCCCATCATATATAGATCAAGAAATTGATTTAGGAATTATTTTGACATGTCTAAGATTTAGTCACTCGTTTTCAATATTACACAGTGATAAGAGAAAGATAATGGAACTTTCAATTTTCGTTCCATAGACTCACCGTGGAGAAAACATATGAGTTTGATAATCCTATGCGACCAGATCATGGTGAACTTATAGAGATAATGCTGTTTATGTGAATGTTGCAAACAAGCATGGAAGACATGATATAACCTCCAGGAGAAAACATGGAACGTGCCGCATCTTTTTCTTTTTTCATTAGTAACGGGTTGGGGATACGCAACAAATATAAGTATTTCTATGGGCATTATCAAATTAGTCTCATATTTGTGTCAAAATGTTTATTCCGAATCACAGCTATTTAGTTTAATTGTAAGTATTCGAGTACGTCAACGTAGCCTCACTAGCATGTTAAAAGTGGGGAAGTCTCTTAATGCTTAAGGCACAAATTATTTAAAGATTACTCATAACAAAGCTTGAACTTGTGAATATATGAAAGAGTGTGATCTTTTCTATCACTAGGCTACCATTTTTCGAAGACACGTAATGCACCACTTGCCATGAAAAAATGGTTCATCAATTTCTTTCTCCAATTTTTTTTTTTAATATCTTATTTTAAAGAGAGAGCGCAGGAGGTTTCAAATCGAGAGAGAAGGTGGAATTGTTGATAACTGATTCAAAACTAACGATCGATATATTTAATGTCTGAAACGGCCGTCCGAGTACATCTTAACACGTCTTAACATTTGGAAAAGGACCGCTGAAAATTCATTCATTAAGCCGGCCGCCGCATGCTTCTTCAATCTTCGTGTTTTGTCAAGGCCAATTTTTAATTAGAGAAAAAGGGATTCTCCACAAACTGTTTGATGAGGCATGAGAAGGGTATGAGAGGCAAGTCGCGAATGTTCAATGATATTGTTTTCTAGAAAATCTTCCCTAACGAGGAAATTAATGGATACCGGTGTTGTAGTTAACAAGTAACTAGACAATTCCTCATCTTTCTGAATTTTTAATCTACTAATTAACAAAGAATTATAGGCGGAATGAAAGTAGAGGCCGTAATTAAACGCAATAATCCGGTATTCCTCTCTAGTTATGCTCTCTTGGTTTGTAGCCGTCCCAAAAAAAAAAAAATAGCATACTGGCCGAGTTAGTTAAAAAAATATATATGTTCGAGCATGTCCTAGGTACAAGTCCCCCGTCATTGATTAGACAGTGAGCAAAGAGGACATCCATTGAAAAAGAAAAATGGACCGGCCCGCTCAAGGGATTGGTTAGCACCCAACTTGCTTTGGATAATAGGAACTCAATTTGGTGCACTAATTAAGAGATAATTCTAGCACATTATATTAGTGATAGGTGCTTGAGCAAGTCCTTAAAATATTGAAAGAAAACAAACATGCGTGAAATCTATCCTAGGATGGGAGACCCCATAATATCACTCATGTGTTCCCTCACCCTAAGAAGAAAAGCATCTATGAAAGAATTACGAGAGATTAGGTGTGTGGACACCGACACGTTAAATTATTAATGTAGTCTTACTGGTCCATTAATAATATATCTGTTAAATAGATAAGACGCCCCAGTTGTAGGTGAAAGCCCTAGTCTTCTTCTTCCAAGTAAAGATCATACTAATCAAGTATTACGGATTCATCCAAGATTAGCTTCAATGGGCAAGACCATATGGTCATGTGTGATTTGCTCATCATTCCAATTTTTTACTCTTGCTTTGGCTTGTGTGGAACACAAAATATCACATTACAACTCTTCTGATTCCAGGATTTGTACCATAATGAACAATGCTAGATTTTCGTTTTTCAATCGCAAAGTCTTTCAATTTGGTGCAGCCTCGAGATTCATGCCTATCACTAGGGATGTTAAGAACCGAACTAAACCGAATCGAAATTTTGTATTTTTTTTGTTCGGTTCGGTTCGGTTAACCGAGCAAAATCGGAATTATTAATTAAAAGTGAACAATATTTCTTCATCATCATCTCTTCTTCATTTAAGTCCGAATAAGTAAAGCAAAAATAGAAAAATCAAAAAACCGTCCCGAATCGAATCGAACAGAACCGCATTTTCAATTCGGTTCGTATCCGGTTCAGGACGATTTTGGTTTGGTTTGGTATTATCCCTTATCGGTTCAGTTCGGTTCGATTTTTCAAAAAAAACCGAACCGAACCGAACCGAATCGTTTACACTCCTACCTACCACCCCATTGGTGGACCTCTATCCTTTTCACGTGAACGAGTGGTTTATATTTATACGCGGCGATTAGTCAAGGCGAAAGTTTGAATGTCCGTATATAGGAAAAAAAAAAATCGAATAGGACGTGCGTACGACTTTTTGGTGTGTAAATTACAAACAGATGCTTAATTGAGTATGCGCCGTGGGTGTACAAGGTCTGATGGACTCCCAGTGGAAACAGGGGAGAGAAGAGAAGAGGATAGAGAAAGAAAACGAAGTGGCAAGAGAGGAGGAAGCTCATGTGGGTCATTCAACCAGATGACCTGACCGCGGTTCTTGATTGGCCATGTGCATCACTCCTTGCAATGTCAAGTACAAACAGCCACGTCAGCTATAGAAATGAAAAAATCTAGTGAAAACACCGTAAAAGATTTCAAATTTTACCTATTACGATACAAATATTTTTAACTTTCTTAAACTTACTCACTAGGTATACAAAAAACCTAAAAATTATACACGGGTGACATATATATCTCTATTTCAATTTTATCCAAAGTATATTTGTCATACTAGTATAAATTTGATGTTTTTTTTATAATATAACAAGTTTAGATTATTTGTATCACGGTAGATAAGTTTGGAATTTTTAATGACATAAAAAAATATTTATATGATGGTGGGCATAATTTGAGATTTTTTGTAGTAGTAACCAAAAAATTTACATGCTTATTCTGCTGGGCATGGGTGCGTATCTCTTACACTTTAATTGCCAGCTTGCTTTTAGAACTTTCTAGAGAAATTATTTGCCCAATTTGACAAATGTAAGGTATGGATCTCCCAAAAGAGAGGAAAATGAATAGTTATCATGAAATTTGCACATCACTTTGATAAAGTATCGTGATGAGCCTTATATGCTTGTGGTTCCTTCCACTATATAACGGAATAAATTTTTTGGTTTGAAATTTCTAAGTGAGGATTAATGAGTGCATGGCAAAAGAATGAACATGATAGAGGATATACCAACTAGAATAGCCAATGAGTACAAGCTAAACCATGTGATGAATGAATGAGAGAAACCCTTTGATGTGCAATCTTTCAGGTCTCGTCGGATTTACTCGAACATCCCAAGAATCAAACCTAGCTGTGCACCACAAGGTGAAGGATGCCTCCTGAATGGAGAGGAACCCAAAGAAATCAGGGATAAAGAATCTTTAAATCTTTCTTGAGAGATGTACCAACGAAGGATTTTATCTTATCCTTCAGACATTTGATCTTACCTTTTTATCTTGTTCGGTATCCTTTGAGGAATTAAAGTGCCCTTGGAGGGTGGATCGAACCAGTCTACATGAGCTAACGGGGGATTTGATGCTCTCTCCAAACTTTCATGGTCGGGTATGTACTTGTCTAAGCCCATGGTGGGGTCTTTTGGGTTAAGTCGTTTAGGATGCATTTGGAAATCACTTTGTTAAATCTCCTTAGGTTTTAAAGCCCTTTGAACAAATGCAAATACTATTTGGAGGCATATAGACCTTTAGCTTGAGATAAGTCTAAAGGTACTTTGAGTTTTGAACATTTTCGGTATGCAAATACATTTTTTTCTTCTAACTTTGCCATCTCTAAACTTTCACAATTCCAAAAATATTTCCACCTCACCCAATGTCACCGGCGTGGGTTCAAGCTGTTGTCGAGGCTAGATCCGGCTGTTGGCAAGTTAATTTAGCGCAAGCCAATCTTGCCTAAGGTCACGAACATTGTGTGAGGTCGGGCAACCTCAAGTGAGGCTATCAGTGCCATATTTGACTTGTCGAAAATCAATTTGCTCTTCATATAGGCTTGTTGGCCATTCATAAGCATTGAGTTCTTCATTGGTTTTGAGTTATTTTTTTATAGTAAAAGTGCTTTATAAAATATACTTTTTTTTCTAATACCATTTAAACCAAAATCATTTCCTAATGCAATTTTAAATTATGATTCACCAAAGGCTTTTTGTATTAAACCTTTTTAACTTAAAGGCCTATGCATTTTTCTAAATTTTTTTTCTAAATATCAAACCAAATACACATTTAACTAACCACGTCGCCAGGAATATCTCTCTAACCCATCAAGAAATAGCTGGCTAAACTATTTACTGACCGTCCTGCTCTGCAATTCTGAAAATCTTATTCTCCCTGATATACAGTACGGTTTTTGGGTCATGAAAGAAAGAAATGATGTCGTCTTGTGGGAGGAATCATGATTTTGGGCAGAAATCATGCCCGGAATCAACCAAAGAAAAGAAAGAAGGTCAAAGATTATTTAAAAAAAAAAAAAAAAAAAAAAAAAAAGGATGGAAAGAGAGGTCTCTTCTTTATCCTTTTCCTCGCCGTATGAAAAATGGAGGCGTGCGCCGTTTGCGAGGATTGACTATTGACCATCGTAAGGTCAAGGTAAAATGCACGCATTGCGCCCTCCCCTGTCCATGACTGCATCTCTAGAATCCTCCTTTCTCTCTCGTCCAACATGAAGCTGTCGGACGATGAATCTCGGCCGGAGTTCGCCGCCCCCGTCGGGCCATCGCTTGCCTTTTAGAGCCGTGGTCGATTAGGAATGTGCGGCGGAGAAAACGAAAAAGAAGATGAAGAAACCAAGGTGGAAAGGAGAAAGGAGCACAAGGAATGTCGCCTATTCACCGGTTGTAACCGAGAAATACACTAATGTCATATGGACATCTAGAAAGTTTTTGTCTAATATTACGTCATGTTTGTATGTATTATAGTATTAATTAGTATGTCACTTTCGTAACTCAATTGACATTTCGTTGGTAATTTTTAGTAAACATTAATTAAGAAGTTTGAAAGTAGTACTCATTAAAAATAACAAAAGCATCGATTTTCTTTCCACAAACCACAAAAACGCTATTTTAACACAAAAAATTAAGAATGGAAATCTATTTTCAGTTTGCTATATTTACTGAAAATGAAGTGTCATTTTCCTAAACCCGCGCATATAGCTGTCATGCCAATTAAAAAAAGAGACACTAATTGTACTGTACAATTGCGCTATACATCATCGCAACAATTTACAAATGTGCTGTAACACACCATAAAATTATTTATGCTGTTATGACATACTGTTTGTTGAAAAAAGAAAAAGTGATTTTATGGTGTGCTATCATACCTTAGAAGTGCTCTGACAAAAAGAAAATATAATTTGCATCGTATGTCACGTAGCATGTCTCTCTCGGGCATTTAGTTGTGAAGTGATAAATTATATATACATGAGCGGTGCCCACATGAAATGACCGTTAGGCATTTTCATAGGAATTAACAAACGTTTTTTGAACAGTAGCTAAACATTGTCCGACAAATCATGAGTCAAAAACATAAACGATTTCCTCCAATCATATTATCATTTACACTTTATAATATGCAAACTAAATGGTAAAAGCCAAAAAAAAATATCAAATTTTGGTCATTGCAATATATTTGACCTAAACTATTTTTTATGACTATAAAAATCCCTAATGTATATTCATGTAATACATTTATCCTAAACTTTTTTTGTGACACTAAAAATTCTAAAATTTTATTCGTGAGATATATTTACTTAAACTTTTTTTTGTGATATCAAATTTTTTGGATAATATATTATATGAACATGAATTTGAAGTTTTTAGTATCATAAGAAGAAGTTTGGGATAATTATATTATAGTGGGCAAAACTTAGGATTTTTGGTAGCTTTTTTCCCAAAATAAATTGAAGCCGTGTCGTAAATTGCATGGTCTTTACTCTAATCACTAAATCAAATTGAAATGAGACAATGCAAATAAAACATAATATATATTTAATTTTACTAAATAAATCCTCGAACGAAATAATATAACTAATCCGAACCTACCGCATTTCCACTCTCTCTTTTTTTTCCCTTTATATAGAAAAGAAAGCAGTGGCGGCACATTTTAAAAGTGAAAGCGATGAAATCGCGCGAATGATCGACCATGGCGTAGCTTAACGGCGAAGGAGCGAGCGGCGCAAGATAGCAAACGTGGGGGGGCGTACGTTTGGGCTGTTCCGAGATGTGTCACGCACGGCTCACGTGTCAATCCTCTCTGGACTCTCGGTATATATGAACCCCTCGGGGACTAAACCGAAACTCCGGACGCCAGGAAGGGGCCAGCGAGGCGAGAGCATTATTGCACAAAAGCCGAAACAGAGAACCAGGAGCGCCTCGTCACAGAGAGAGAGAGAGAGAGAGAGAGAGAGAGAGAGAGTTTCTCCGGGAGAGAGTTCCTCCGGAGGGAGGCGGGTGGTGGTGGTGGTCGCCGGTTGTTTCTTTCTTTGCTTGCCCGCCGTCGTCTGCGTCCGTTCGCTGGTCGGGGAAGATGGTGGATCAGTACGTGGTGGGTTGGATCTTGGCGTCTCTCCTTGGTCTCGCTGCCTTGTGCCATCTGGTGGCCAAGAGAGGGAGGAGAGGCGGGGAGGGGAGAGAATGCGTTGTCGAGACCGACTGCATTGTGACGACGGGCAAGCAATGTGGATCCGAATCCGCGAACGGGAATGGTAGCGACGTCGATGTCATCATCGTCGGGGCTGGCGTCGCCGGCGCGGCCCTCGCTCATACGCTCGGCAAGGTGATTTCGTTTTCTTTTTTCCTTTTTTGGCTCCTGTCACATTCTGAAGCCGTGTTGTCCGTTTCATTGCGCTTCTGTGATTTTTCCTGTATTTGGTTTTTTTTTCCTCCCTCTGGGGGCGACAACAAAGTGGATCATCTTCGTTTTTTGGAGCCTTTAGGGATCTTGGTTTTTTTTTTCCTTGCGTTTTTCGTTTCTAATCCCAATTGTTATGGGCAACATGTTCTTTCTTTTTAATTTGAAAAAAAAAAAATACAAATTTGACTTCTGGAGATGGAGTTTCTGGCCAGGAATTGATTTATTTGGACCCAGATGCATCCTGCGAAATCCCATTTTCCAGAAAATGTTTTCGTGCTTTATAATCGAACAGAGTTTTGAAGGAATTAGCAATCTCATAATCTGGCTGGACAATGATAAAGATTTGATTTTTCACAAATGATTTGATCGTGCATCGATTAGTTTTCCTTTCCCGCTCTAAAGATTTGATGAAGATATCGGTATTTGATTGGTTCTATAAGTTCGGTATCCAAAAGGCTGGTCCTTGTTGCCTGTAGTTTGTAAGTGACTTTGTATCGCGAATTTTTGTGGCCGTTATTCAGGTGAGCATTTTACCAGCGCCTCCTGTCCATATGATGGGCTGTAATGATTTCAAGCATCCACCTTGTCTTCAGTAGTTCAATCAAACGAAGCTCATTACTGCAGTATTTGTAAGATTATGGATGGATTTTAGTTTTGCTCGAGGGAATCTGTAAATGTCTTGCAGACTTGTTGTCTCCGGAAACCTTGTCTTATTTGAATACGCAAAAAGAGTTTCAGAAAAAATCGGGCACTTACCATCATGTAAGAACATAATGTGAAGGGCCACATGAAAAAAATGACCAATTTGTTCGAGACTCGATGTGTTTAATTGAAACTCTATTTTTCTGATCTTGAGATATTGACTGGAGTCCAATAGCCAACCCGGACCTCTGTCTCTTGTGTTGTTGGATGTGACATTGGTATTACAACCAATCACATGCTTACCCTAAGCTGTGGGGCCTGTAGATTTGGCTGCTAGTTGTGGGGTTTGGTCTGTTGTACCTAACGCCTGTTCTTTTAAACCTATAAATGGAAATTGGTACCACTAGTAGGGCCTTCCCGCTACATGGTGCGTGGAAGAATAATTGTGGATCACAGCACAGGGTGGTGGCATCCACTGAACATAAGTTATATGTGCATCAATTAACTATTTAAGATGATATGCAAACTTAATTATCTGACAACCAAGTGAGCAACATTGGAGAGGTCCTTCACTATCTTTTTTCCTGTGGAAAATTCTCATGTTTACAATTATCAGCAGTTATAATTAAGATCAACTATTTCTTTCTGCTGTTTTTATTTTTTATATTAACTTCAGAAACAAGAATTTAATCTTCTAATTGACTTGTAGGATGGACGCCGAGTGCATGTCATCGAAAGAGACCTGACAGAGCCTGATCGAATAGTTGGGGAATTGCTGCAACCTGGTGGCTATCTTAAACTAATTGAGTTGGGACTTCAAGGTATGAAGAAATCAGACATTTGGGGAATTTTCTGATAGATCTATATGCAAAATCTGGGATTTTCGTTTTGATAGTTAGCGACTCTCTTAATCTCCTTGTCTAAGTTATATCTAAAGATAGACGTTAACTGATGTTTGTTTCCTTCAGATTGTGTGAAGGAAATTGATGCTCAGCGGGTGTTTGGTTATGCTCTTTTCAAGGATGGACAAAATACTCGACTATCCTATCCCTTGGAGAAATTTCACTCAGATGTGTCTGGGAGGAGCTTTCACAATGGACGCTTTATACAGAGAATGCGGCAAAAAGCTGCGACTCTCTCCAAGTAAGTTTTTTGTTCAATATGGATATATCTCACCGTTTCTGTCACATTGCCTGATTGAGAATTGTCCAAGCGTAGTATTGTATTCTCCATTGGAAAATAGACTTTCTGAAATGCATTGGCTGTTTGAACTTGGAACCCGAGTTAATCCTTGTACAAATTAGCTCAAGCTTGTAAACTCATGCAAAGTTCTATGGTGATGTTCAGGGACAAGAGTTTTTTTCGGTGAACAATGGACAAGAGTTCTTTGCTTTGTTCTTTATGGACTGCGTTTGCCATATACATATACTAAGCATGTCGTAGGCCCATCTTCCTTTGGTGTTGTTTTTCATGTGTTTAACTGTAAATGAACTGCAATGAAGCTGTTTTGAGGAAATTGTAACCTTCTGTGTCAATGATATGCTGTGGACTTACTTATGTAAGCTTTTTGTTACCTTTTCTTTTGTGATAAAACTCTTTGTTATTATTATCATTTTTCATCAGTGTAAAACTGGAGCAAGGGACAGTTACCTCTTTGATAGAAGAAAAGGGAACCATCAAAGGTGTGCAATACAAGACAAAGGATGGGAAAGAGCTGGCAGCTTATGCACCTCTAACTATTGTCTGCGACGGATGTTTCTCAAACCTGCGTCGCTCCCTTTGCAAACCCAAGGTTGAGAAAATTCACTCGTTTCACATACTTCTCTGTTCCTTGAGTTAATATTGAACTGGATGATTTCCAAGGAGGATTTTTTTCCGTGCGCATGTTTCTTCGCAAGATTTAGATCTACTCTTCCAAATCCTAATTTATTATTCCTGCAGGTTGACATACCATCATGCTTTGTTGGCCTGGTTTTGGAGAAATGTCAACTTCCTTATGCAAACCACGGGCATGTTATTCTGGGAGATCCCTCTCCTATCTTGTTTTATCCAATCAGCAGCACAGAGGTGCGTTGTCTCGTTGATGTACCTGGGCAAAAAGTGCCAAATATTGCAAATGGTGAAATGGCTAACTACTTGAAGACAGTTGTAGCTCCTCAGGTATGTAACCGTGCCTTATTGTTGTATGTCATCTTTGTATGATACTATCATGCCACACATTCACTCTAGTATCTAGTTGATTAGTGTTTATTTCATTTAGCTGAGTACGTGGTTTTTTCTATTCAGGTTCCTCCTGAAATTCACGAAGCCTTTGTTGCTGCCGTTGATAAGGGAAATATAAGGACAATGCCTAATAGAAGCATGCCCGCTGCTCCCCATCCCACCCCTGGAGCTCTATTAATGGGGGATGCATTCAACATGCGCCATCCATTAACTGGAGGAGGAATGACTGTGGCACTCTCAGATATTGTTGTGCTCCGTGATCTCCTCAGGCCTCTGCGTGACTTAAACGACGCACCCGCTTTGTGCAAGTATCTGGAGGCTTTCTATACCTTGCGCAAGGCAAGTCTCATCCCTTCTCCAAAACATTGTCAACATTGAAAAGTGCATTTTCTAATGTTTCTTTTTTCCACCTGTTAAACAATTCTGAGTTTTCACTCACGTGTTTTCTCTTTTTCTGTTATATGCAGCCAGTGGCATCCACGATAAATACATTGGCGGGAGCCCTTTACAAAGTCTTTAGTGCTTCACCCGATCCAGCAAGGAAAGAAATGCGACAAGCCTGCTTTGATTACTTAAGCCTTGGAGGCGTATTCTCAAATGGACCAGTTTCTTTGCTTTCGGGTTTGAACCCTCGACCATTGAGTCTGGTTCTCCACTTCTTTGCGGTTGCAATCTATGGAGTTGGTCGATTAATGCTGCCTTTTCCTTCGATTAAGCGCATGTGGATTGGAGCTAGATTGATATCGGTGCGTTATCTACTTACCTGTGAATGTAGTTTGGTCAGGAGTGTCCTCTTAAGTCCAATCGTCTATGAAACAGGCAGATCATGGATGATCTCATCATTTGAGTTTTGTGCAGGGTGCATCGGGAATCATTTTCCCCATCATTAAGGCCGAAGGGGTAAGGCAAATGTTTTTCCCCGCGATGGTTCCTGCGTACTACAGAGGCCCACCTGCAGAGTGAGATCCATAAGCCAGGCTCAAGCAGTAGCTAAAAGCTTCAATGAACACAAGGACGGCTTGTGGTGGCATCTGCTTTCCTTCGTTCAAGGTCGTTGGGAAACTAATGTTTCAACAGTGTCGAAAAGTTTTGCGTATTCAGATCTTGGCCATAACTCCGTGTAGAACTATCATGTGGGATGTTTTCTCGAATGTGTGGCTCTGTGACTTGGAACGAGAGTGACTTATCAGATGATTCGTTTTTTGTTGTCGGTTCGTCTTCGTGTCAAAGAGGTGAGGACAGTTTCTGGGGAAGGGTGAATTTCACCCAATCCCGTGTGATGAGCTTATCGAATCGAGTGCTAGAGTATGACAAAGGACATATATTTAGATCGCGATGCTCCTGACATGAAGGACAAATTTGATTGTTAAAAGACGTTAGCGAGGCCCGTGGGCAAGGAATTGTTGAAAACTAAGGATAAAAGAAGGAACCCACATGGGCCATGAGTAGGTGAAAATAGTGCGAGGAATCAAATTCAGAACTTTTTGCACTCTGACATCGCTTCATTACGCATTAATTTACTCCGACAACTTAAAACCGTTGATATCGAGAAATTTCACGAGGTGAATCATCAGTGTTTTGGAGACTAATGACAATATTAGCTCACGCATCGAAGCATTTCTTTATAGTCAGAACTCAGCCATGCTCAATGCATTTCTCCATAATGATACAGTTGATAGCATAGTGTCGACACAATGTATAATTACAAAGATATTCAAGAACAGCAATCTTGAGGCCTGACTATTTTTACCATTTCCATGTTATTCTTTAAAAGAGTCAGACACCCCCGGGCCGAAACCCATCCATGTCCACAAAATCGGATGGCTGTGCGAACTTGAGGTTCAGTACAACTTGTTCCTTCGTTCTTGTTTTATAGCTTCGTAGGACGTCATGACCTCTTTGAACTTTGCCTCTGCAACTTCTGTCCGTAGAATAAAAGAGACAACAAAGAAGAGAGGAAAAACCACGGAAAATGAGTAACCTAATCTGTGGAAACCGCACGAGCAAAAAATTTTCCTGTCTTTATGCAACAAACAAGCACAGCCCACCTTTGTTATTCTGGTTCTGATCCGGGTGGAACTCCTTTGCCTTGGCCCTAAATGCTGTCTGCACCAATTGAAAGACACAAATCTTGTTCACGAGATGAAGCAATAGAACATGGGCAAGTCATAGAAAGGAAATTTACACTGCAGCATAATCAAGCTCAGATACTGTACGCGTTATCAGCGCCATATGGATGGCACAGTAGAAGTGACAACAGAAATTTCATAGGCGCATAGATGCTCAAATTAGTGAACTCAAGCAAATGCTCAACATACATGCCCGCCCCTGAACTTAAATCATGTGACATATTTCCAGTAAATGTGTTAGTGAAGTACTTTTTCTGGGGGCAGTATTGGAGGATGCACAGATCCGACAATCAGTGTAAACAGTCGGTAAAGACATCTTTAAACACATCAAGCTTCATACCTTGATCTCTGCTTCAGTGTATGGTGTTCTTCGGGACCTATTGCATGAAAGACCAGTCAGAAAACATAAATGTCAATGCTAAAGACAAGCTCAAACATGTTATAGGTTACTAACTCCAGTAAAAGTCAAGTTAATGGAAATGCAATATTTGGAACTCCACATAACGAGTCTCCATTGCTCCTATAAAGGAGAATATTTTGAAAGTAGTTATAGACCTCCCATTATCATATCATCACACAGAAGATATGTCAGTTGACAATGTGATGAGAAGAGTGAATTGACAAGAGTCCGTGCTGCTTCAAGACATGACCCAACAGTAGATGTCAAGTCACAGCTGCAAGGTCTAAAAACCCATTCAAAGTAGAAACATAGCTTATCCTCATGCTTTAGACAATGGATCAATGACCAACATAACAGAGCCATACGAGCATTTCTGAAAAAGGTGATGATCCTTGAAGTAGCTTACTAGTTCAGCTATGAACTTTGCATATAACATTGACGGACATTTGATCCAAATTTCATAAGATATATCATGGCAACAATATTGACTAAACTTTGATAATTCTTTTTTCCCAAATAAAATGTATAAACACACTTTATCATTCAAGTTACATGTTAGGCACCTGTTTGAAAACCTTTGTTCCCCAATTTCAAGATGATAGCTACAACAGGTTCCACATACCATCATTACCTGTCAAGACCTAAAACTGAGTAATGGTGTGATAGTGGGTAAGTTGATCTATCCCTTGATGTTTCCTTGTAATTGGTCCAATGATCTCCATACCATGTGTGAGCCTTCCAATACCAATCATCCTGCTGGAAATGGTAATTGTATGCACTGGTATCATTTTGACTCCACCTCTCATAACTCCTTTTATATTTGGTCCTCTCTCTGTTAAAGATTCTTTGCATACGCCTTATACGTTCCTACAGAAAGACGACTGGCAATGTCATCAGTTGAAATTGGCATACCAAAGAAACCAAAAAGCGCAGCCAAGTCCCCGATAAATGAAGCCACTAGACCAGAATAAAGTCAAATCACCTTGAAGGTATGATAAGGATATATATGATCTTAGGCATAGAATAATCTCTAATAACTACCTATTCAGCAACAAAATCTGAAATTCTGGATACTGCTCTCGCTAATCGGTTCCTTGGAAGAGCATAGGTGGCGCAACAATGAAATAGCAAGAGCTAGCTTATCTAAATATTCAGCCACCCAAAAGGATGAAGCTATAAAGCAGGGAAAAATTTACATCTCTCCTTTGGATGGTGAAAGTCAAAGATTAAATTCAATCTCCAATGTTTGAATGCAGGGTTACCTATTTAAGTCTTCTTAGGGTGCTCGTTAATCATATCTAGTAAAGAGAGATCTTCATTTTCAACGCACTGGTAATGCATGACGCATGGTAAACAGTGTTTGAAAATGAAAAAGTTTGTTTATTTGGATGTTTAACAAGTGCTCCCAGGGTAATCGTTCATAAAATCCTTCATATTTTACTTTCAGCCACAAGTTCACAAGCCCATAATAAGCAATAGAAACTGTGCATATACATCTACTATTGACCTGTGTGACTACCTGTCCCAAAATCTGATGCTATGGTGACATCAAAGAACAAGACACAAAAGCTCAATTCCTCTGCTGGACTAGAATATTACCTATAAGTGAACTATTATTCATGTGATAAAACCATTGCTGTTTATTGTGCTTCCAGCCGATATTTACAAAGGTAAAGGCATTTTACTAGTGAATTTCTCTCTGGAGTGATGCTAACTCCACACACATATCTATTGAAAACTTACCACTCGTTCCATTTCCTCTTCATAGGCCTCCTCAAGTCGCTGATTATACCTCCTCCATGCTTCCTCCTGAAAAGCTGAACGGAATGTTTTTCCTGATGCTTGTGACTTGGGTATCTCTCGCATCGCAAATTACAAGATCATATTCAGTTCCAACAGAAGACATTGCAAGGAACACTAAAAAGGACTTCTGTAGCTATCTTTTAAAAGCTCTTGACGTCATGAACCGCATCTAAAAAAACTACACACAACTTTCAACTGATTCAGCCGGTCTGTGGTAGAATTTTGACAATCCAATTGCGCGATTAATGGAAACGACCTATGTCATGATGATTCATTCAATGCAATCTTTCTATACCTGAGAATAGAACCAATCAACATTTCTCCGTAACTGTAAAACCTACAACAAACAATGAAGAAATATATCACCACAGAGCAACTAGGATAACAAAGCGAAAGCGCTTTTAAACTGACAAACAATTGCAGAAACACGCATCAGCCCAGGCCCCCACAATTATCGACAAGCCCTCTAATACAGCATCACCTCGCGCCCTTAAGAAGACACGGCTCGCCCACCAATTCCAGTAGCTTTCCAACACGGGCAATTCGTCAGACACGTGCATGAGGTCCCGAGATTTACCGCGAAAGTGGTGACGAGGGAGCCAATCAAACCAAACACGAAGATGCCGTAAAGCTTCAAGCTTTCCTGCTTCTCCCCAGGATGGCTCTTCGTCGACGACGGCCGTCGTTCGCCCTTGCTCGGATTGCCATCCCCCTGCGCCGTCATTTTGATTCAATCCACCGAAAGAAATTCATTTCCGACGGCCGCTGGTGGCGGATAAAGACACGTTTTTTGGGGACCCTTTTGTGCGCGAATTGCGTCTCTCGATCCCTGCACCCACTTTAGCCAGGTGATGAGAAAGACTGATGAAACGCCGGCTCGTCGTGAACGAGGTTTTGGTTATGGCGGTGGATCGATTCTCTGGTCGAGAAAGCGAGAACAGAGAGGATGTCATATATCTGACTGCCACGGAGGCAGAGAGGAGAGCAGTGAGAATGTCCCGTTCCCAGGTCCACGCTTTCTTTGATAAGTTCTCCTTCACATTTGAAAAACTGAACCGGGCTCAGGTGAAACATGAAATCCGAAATGAGTCTTTCCATTGTTTTTGTTCTATGTCCTCGCATTCCATGGTGGCCAACAACGAGGGTATATTCTTTCGAGCTTTCGACAATATTCATGATTAAAACTTTTATTTTGTTAATATTTTATTATATTCATGTGCCTATGTGATCAGTAAATTATAACAAACAATAGCTATTAAATGTAATAATTTTCTGTAATCGTTCAATTAATAATACATGTGAAACTTGAATAGACTTTTAAACTTATGACAGAATAAATTTCAGATTCTTGATTATGAATAAATTTCAGATTCTTGATTATGCATGATAAGTTCTAAATTTCAAAAATTAGAAAAGCTTATTTCAACGATTATCTTTTAAGTTTCAAGTGCAATTTGGATAGAACTTGAAAATACACATCCCTACTCCTCTAACTGATTCTCTCTTTCTTAATTTATGAGTATGATGTGTTTTCGTGGATATATAGGGAAAAATTAGTATAAGAATATGCGACAACTCGAAAGGATTGGCTGCTAATCAGTATTTGGAGACATTGATGATTATTTTGTTCCTTGGATATTATACGAAATAATAAATATGCCACTCCTAACTATGAATAGTCCGATGGTCCAGACTATATGCACTATCAACTGTTCATGCAAAGACAAAACTGGCAATGAAGTTCAGATATACAAATTTTTACTCAAGAAGCTCGACCAGCGTTATGGAACAAATCTGATATCGATCAGAACGACAACATTATTCGAATCAATTGAATATTTACAGGTACGCAGTCTCTTGATGACGGGGTGAAGAAGACAATGCTATGTACATTGTCGTCCATGTCTGATCTCTTACGCGGAGGTCCACAGTGCTCAATTGATTTCCATAACCCAGCCATACTTATCCTTGATATGACCCATCTGGATACCGACAAGGATATCGTATAATCTCCGGCAAGCAGTTTGAGCACCCGTCCCAAACTCGATCCTTGCAATTTCCACGACAGAGTTTGTCAGAATTGCACGCAACATTGACATGAGAGACTGCAACAGATTGATTATCCGTTCTGACTGGTCTTTGGTGTACCAGTACAATGATTATAGCTGATAAAGCCGGCAAGAAAAAAGGTTATACCTTTTGTCTTTGTAAGTAACACTGCCCACGGATGCAACTACAACAGCAGTTCCGGTGCAGAAAACTTCCTCGGCCTCCATCAGTTCTTCCACCGGAATAGCACGCTCCTCGACCTGATACAATTCACAGGCATTTTAAACCGTGTACTTAAGATGGCATGTGATGCAGAGATTATGCAACAGGATGTGTCGTTGCAGATCTGATCTCTAAGGCTGAAAGTTTAGTGGCGATAACTCCTATGTCCGTAAGGATCTGTGAAACTCAGCATTCTGTTGCTACATTTTTAAGGCAAAATGTTGCTGGGCCGCTCTGTTTCGGAATTGAAAGACAATTACCTGGTATCCTAGATCACGAGAGATTTCTATGATGCTTTTTCTGGTGATTCCAGAGAGAATAGTCCCTTTTGTAGCAGGGGTTGCGAGGACATTTCCCTGGAAGAAAAAAGGAAAATAAACGCACGAGATGATTGCCAAGAGTTAGTTCGTAGAAATAAAAGGACCAACAAAGGATTTGGGTTTCAGATTCATATATCCAATTCCACAGAAACTCTCACTTCACATGTCCGAAAAAATTTTCAGGCCAATAGTCATGATTTATCCGGGAAACTTGGCAGATAATATTGTTTACACGGTTGAATTTACATGCCATTTTTCTATTTACCTTCAGGACGAAAATGTTGCAAGAAGACACCTCCTCCAAATTTTTCTTGTCAACTGAGTCAAGGTATAAGACATCAGAAAACCCTCTGCTTTTTGCTCTGGATAATGCTTTCAAGACCTGCAAATTCAGCAGAGGTATGATCCCCATTAGAAAACGCAAAGCAGTTGCAAAAGGAACTTCAAATCTACCTCAAGAATCATATGCTCACCGGTGCATAATTCGTTATAGTCTTGATGCCTCCAGTGCCACCTCGAGAGGCACGATCAAACTCGTTCTCAATGTACAAACTCAAGGGCGCCGTGCCCTCCTGTACCCAAACCGCAAGCATTTAGTGCCTCAGGTCTAAATTTGGATCCATAATAGCTTCTTGAAAGGGGAGACTCACTTTGAAATAAGTACGGACAGGTGATGCGTATGTCAGAAAAGTGAATTCTGGGGCTGGTGCCAAACCCAATATCGGACCGCTTCCCATGAGCAAAGGTCTTATATAAAGAGACCCTTTCCCAGGAGGAGGAACCTGAATAACCACTGCAATGTAAATAACCGGGATTCCAAGACAAATTGCGAATTTCCACATTTTTCTTTAACCCAGTTGGTTAATCGAGCAGCAGGATAGAAGCAAAAGATTTTACCCAACGCTTGTTAGCTAGAGCGGTCTCTCTTACGGCATCCACAAACTGTTCAACAGAAGGTGCAGGCATACACATCCTGTCAGCGCCAACCTTCATGCGGATCGCATTCTGATCGGGACGGAAGAGAAGAAGGCTACCGTTCTCTTTCCTATATGCTTTCAGTCCTTCAAAGAGCCCCTGGATTTGTTTTGCCAAGGCACTGTCAGATTTAGAGATAAACTTCATACGAATGGTGTCATTTTAAGTCAGTTTCAGTAACATTGTTCTTATAGTCTACTTTAACCCTCCCATGTTACTTATGCCACCACTTCATCCTGATAAACTTCATTCCAAGCACGGCCTTGTTTGGATGATTTCAAGCTTGGGACATTATTCTTTGTTCTTTCTATTGAAATAATGCGGTATACGTTACTACTGTCGCGTGCTTGGCTAACTATCAGAGCTCAGAAGTAGAGATCAGATCGACAACTCACCTGCCCATAGTTCAAGACTCCTGCCGAAGGGCTAAGCTCAATGTTCCCATAAGGCCTAACTTGTCCTCGTTCAAATGTGCCGTTTTGTGCGCACTTCATTTGGTACATGTAATCCGTCGGCATCAGACCGAACCCAAGGTTGTCCCAGTCCACGTCCGCATACTCATCCTCCTCCTTGCGTGTGCTGCCATCCAGAGCCGCAGTAGGGTCATAAGATAATCGAGATAAACAAGTTGCTTTAACCATCCTCTCTTTGTCAGTTTCATTTCTAGAGTCCACGGGTTCACCCGTTCGGTCTTGGTCCCGCTCAAAATTATATTTTTCCAAGCAATTTTCTTGGATGCTCTGAGAATGCCAAAGTTAGGGGTAGGTGTTGATGACGTGTTGGAAACACAGCCGATGACGCAAGTTCCCAATCTATCAACCATTAGCCATTTGCTTAAAATAGTTCAAATCACAAACTAAACATGTCGATTCTCCGTCTTCTTTCGAGGATCGAGCATCAACAGGCCATAACTTAGATCTGCATGTTGAGATTTAATAATATACCCCCACAACAGAAGTCACGCGAATTCCAAGTGCACATGAACGCGGGTTTTTTTTACTCCAAAATCGAAGACCGAGTGCCAATTAAACAAATACTAATCAACGGGCCCTCGGAGTAAATTAATTTAGTCGGTGGTTGTTGTTGTGCTTCCCTCCCACACCCCCGTACGTGTAATCAAGATCCTTCGGTTCAAGACGTGTTCTCAAGCCGTCACGACAAAAACCGAATCGTGCTCTGTTACCTGTAAACAGATGGCTCGCATGCTTGCAGCAGAGACGACGCTGCCTGAGACGTGTAACGCCAGCAGCCTCCGAACTGAAAACAGATTCGTTAGATTCATGAAATCAAAGCGATTATCAATTTTTCACATGCAAAAGAAAGGAAGAATAAAATTCCATTCCTGGGATCTTCACCAACTCTGAGCCCAGTAAAAGAAGACTCTGTTTTTGCTCTGAAGTTATGAAAGCATATAAGGCCTCGTCCCTTTTCTAGACAAGAATAGCCTTGTTATGTTTTTGTCTCTCCTTCCGAAAGATACTTCTGTTAAAAGTGATGAGATCTGTTTTTGTTTTAACCTACCAGGCTTTTCTCTCCGTCAAAAAAAAATAAAAACTGCAGAACAGACATGACTAAAGCTTCTAATTTGCTCAAAGGGGTCCTCAACCCCACGAGCAGAAAGCAAGAATATGATCATCGTACTGGTCCGAAGCTATCAAAACGACAAATAAGAGAGAAGATTCAGGTCTAAGTCACTAGCCTTTGGGAGGGAAGACCAAGAGCTGTTTCTCAAAGACGGCACGACCCTCCGACAGGCGAGGCTTCTCGAAACCATGGTTTGGCCGGCGGTTGAACTCGTCGCTACGAACGGTTTCCGAGACTTCGCTTCGCTCTTTCCAGCTTCCAAGCGGTTCTATGGTCAGATCATCACAACCCAAGAAAACGAGCTCGATCAGCAATAATTCTCACGGCCAGACAAGACAGGGTGTGACATGTCGAAAAGCGAATGAAAGACCTGAAGCCGATGGAGACGATTGTGGAAAAGAAGAGAGCGCGCCGTAAGGGTCGGGAAGATTTTGACCGACGTTAACCGGAGTGAGCAAGAGCACAAGAGCGGAGAAAAGAAAGCGCCAAGATATATAATAAGAGGCAGTTGAGCACGGAACCTTCAACGTCCCTCAAAAAAGGCTTGATCTTTATTTTGTCTGTCGTGGGCGGAGGAAATTACAGAATTCATAGATGATGTTATTTTTGGGATGCGGTGCTAATAAAAATTCATAGATTCAAAAATCATGCGTGCCTATATTTGGGTAGGGGCTCGAAAAATTTTTCTATCCCCATTTGAGATTGTTAACGCCGGTTTTGAAAAACAAAATTGTAGGGTCCGTAAAATACCACTGACGAATCTTCTTATTGCAGTCGTAGATTATGCAGGTCATACGTTAGATTTACGTAATAGTCACATAATATTAATTTACATGGTTACTGGTTTAAGTTTTGGAAGGAGCAGAAACGAGCGGGCATGTGCGTCCAAATCGAGTTCATCATCTTGGCCATAGATTATATGGACTGACAAGGTGAAACCTGCGTATAATTAATGGTCAAGATGATATTAATTTAAATGTTTATCCCTTTGAGCTTTGGAACGAGGAGGAGGAGGGGCAGTGCATGTCCAAATGCCGGGGTGGATTCTGCTCTAGGTTCCACGTCGGACGGAGAAAAGGCATCCAAAGGGCTCCTTTTATTTTAATTAGGTTGCCCAATAATGCTGGGGACCTCTCCACCAGGTTCATTGTTTCTCACAAGCAGGGCTGGAGAAGGACATGGCATATGGCATATGGAGTTTCTATCTATAATAATTAATTTATTTCATTTTTTGGATATGAAAAAATAAAGGGTTTCCTTTTAAAACCGGGCATCCTTATCTTAAGATACCCTCTCGTATGGAAACATATAATAAGTAAGAGCACTATCAGGGACCTAAAAGATTTGAACTCAGAATCTCTTCAAGTTTTACATATATTTAGTTCAGAGAGTTTGGTCTATGATTAAAGTGTAAAGCGTTAAAATATGTAATAAAAAGGGAAGCACAAATAGGGATCTTTAATACAACCACAAAAAAAAAGAAGGAATCTATAAGATTTGAACTTAGGACATCTTCAAGTTTTACATATATTTAATTGGAAATGTGGAAATGTATAATAAGGAGGAGAGTGAACTTGAGTAAGTGCAAAAACTGCTTTATCTAAGTTTTAGGGTGTAAAAAATTTGGAGGTATTCTCATCTAAGTAGGGAAGAAAATGCACACCCAGCACCAAGGGGTTGTTTAGGGGAATGTAGGCTCTTCGTCTTCTCTTTGAAGAAGACTACCGCCGGTAGGCATATATAGTAAATTTCCACGCTTAGGATGAGATAGCAGAATTCAAAAGGGTTTCTACTGCGTAGATCTATGCTTCGCACGATGTCTTTTAATCAATTTATTAGCTCAGTACCCTGGTTTATAAGGAGAAGAGAGCACAAATAGGGACTCATAAGATTTAAACTCAAGATAATCTGCTTGGATTCCACGTAAAATACTTTGAGACCGCTATTGACTTTCTAAAAGTTTAAGATGTCGGATGAGGGCATTGTTTGAGATTGTGTTCGTTTGGTAAGAAACTCAATAATTTCGAAAAAAAGTATTTCCTAAGAATAATGTCAGTTTTCCATTGTTTGGTATTACATAGTTGAAAATGTTTTCTAACATTTGGATTTTATTGAAATTTTTTTTCAATCTCATGAATTTATCTCAACTTTTAAACATTTTTTTATTTTTTTAAATATTCTTTTTTATTTTATTTTTTAAATTTAAATTTTCAATTCTTTTTTATTTTTTATTTTCCTTCATTTTCTTTTTCCTCCGCCGTGACCAGCCGATGATGGCTACAAATGAGCTAGATCTCGTCAAGATCTTGCAAGATCAAGTTTGTCGACCCATGCTTGCAGCCGATCGCTAATTGTTGCTGAGGCCTGGTGACTAGTTGAGGGAGAAATAATAATAAAAAAGGAAGGCAAAAAAAGAAAGAAAAAAGAAAAATTAAAATTAAAAACTAAGAATTGAAAAATTCGAGATTAACAATTGCAAAAAGTATTTTTGGTTCACTAGCCACTTCTTGCGAACCAAACAGGTGAAAGTCTAGAAAATTAACTTCGAAAAACACTTTCTCTAACGATTTATTAGTACCCAATTCTATCTCTTTGTTCCCAAAAAAAAAATAGAGATCCATTTGGTAATTTTTTTATTCTCAGAAATAAATTTAGAATAGAACCAAGAAATAGAAAATAATTGCTTCTTTATTCTCGGAAACAACTCCAAAATCAAGTCAACCTATTTTTCTTTTTTTTTTCTCTTTCTTTTCTTCTTTTCTTTTTCATTTTCTCTTCTTTTTCCTCCCAATCGATTGCTGGTGATCACCACCACTGCTAGTGATGACTAGGTGAAGTTCGACAAGCTTGCCGAAGGCTTGCCTAGTAGGGGTGTCAAAAATGCCCGAGCCAACCCGAGTCGACCCGGCCCAACCCGACTCGACCCTAAATTTAGGGTATTTTTGGGTCGGTCAAAATATTATTTATGTATGGAGCCGGTATCATTTAGAATCGGGTCGGCCCATTTCTTTTTGACACCGGCTCCCTCCGTGCGTTTTGGATAAAATAAACAAAGAAGAAGGAAACCCCTCTCCTTCGCTAGTCCTCCTTCGTGCGTTTTTCTGCAAACCACTGAAGAGCACATTTCTGTAGAAATCTCCAACAATTTCCAGTCAATCCCCCTTCTTCTTCCCCCTCCCCTCACTTTCCGGAAACTGCTGCCGGGGGCTTCTCATTCTCCTGGGCCCCACGCCTTCTACATAAAATGGTAAATGGAAAAGGAGAGAAACGTGAAAGATGCCTTGCAATATCTTCCAGTCATCCCTTCCTTCCTTCTTCTTAATCTTCATTATCCCATCAATGGCCCATCCGTCCTGATCATCACTTTACCATTTTGAGTCAATCCAAAGCAAAACTCCAAAAGGTAGCAGCTTTCATGATCTCCCCCCGATCATGGAAAAAAGTTAAGGAGAGAAACATGAAAGATGCCTTGCAATATCTTCCAGTCATCCCTTCCTTCCTTCTTCTTAATCTTCATTATCCCATCAATGGCCCATCCGTCCTGATCATCACTTTACCATTTCGAGTCAATCCAAAGCAAAACTCCAAAAGGTAGCAGTTTTCATGATCTCCCCCCGATCATGGAAAAAAGTTGCCCTCCCTTCGAAAATCTTTTCACTTCTGTCACTTGATGGCTCTTCTTCTTCTTCTTCTTGAATTTGATATGACTGTAATTGGGTTTGGGATGAGCGTGACTTTCATTGCGTTCGTGTGCATGAGGCAGATTTGAGATGATCCGATCCCGACCCGACCCTAAACACTTAATGCATTTTGAGTCTGGTCGGGTCAAAGCATTACCCTTTACAATTGGGGTGGGGTCGGGTCAAAGCATGACCCGACCCGACTCAACCCATTGACACCCCTATTGCCTAGTCATCACAAGACTCTACCTCAACCTAGCCTTGCCAGGCCAGGGTGAGGTCGACCTTTCGCTAGTGGCCAAGCAAGACTCGTTGGCTAGACAAGGCTCGGCTTCGCCCGCATCTAGTGAGGTTGAGCCTCACAAGTGACCAAGTGAGCCTCCAATGAGCTCGCCGAACCTCAACTAGCTACTCACCAATCACAAGAAAGAAGGAAGGAGAAGACTAGTTGGGCGAGAAAGGAGGAAGGATAAGAGAAAAGGAAAAAGAAAAATATAATAAATGTATTAAAAAATTAAAAGAAACAAAGAGTCTTATCAAAAGTATTTCTTTTTCGAGAATAGAATTTTTTGGGAGTTATCAAACGTTTTGAAATATTTAGAATCTCATCCAAAGAAAAGAATAAAGAATCATTTTTAAGAAAAAATTATTTCCAAAAGTAAAATGATTATCAAACGTATGTTAATATTTTTATATTTTAACATTTTCAAATAAAATGCACAACAAAATCAATTGAATGAACAGTTGTATGGAATGGATGGAAGACTCAAAAGAATTTATTACATGCAAATTTGCATGATTACAGTGCGAATATCAGTGAAAAAAAAATCATGTCTTATCATAAACTTACCACTCGTAATCTTACAATTTCTTTCTTTTCTAATATAAGGAGGAGGCTGCAACCATATCTTTGTTAAACATGTTATATAGGTGTATTTGGGACTATACATGCTGAACTAAGTATCGTTTATGAAATATATCAAATGAGCTCATATATTCATCCAAATACAACGAATAATAATTCAGATTCGTGAAGTTCATGTTGAATCAAGGTGCGGTTTTATCATGTCATTTAGGAAACTACTCTTTTGCATAGGATGCATTTATTGGGTAAATCACCAAAAGAGAGCTCAAGTCTGAGCTTGTAAACGTATTCAATTAAATCAACATTCGCTCAAAAGTTTAAGTTAATAAATTATAAACCAAATATG
This sequence comes from Corymbia maculata, assembly GCA_014182735.1. Taxonomy (NCBI): domain Eukaryota; kingdom Viridiplantae; phylum Streptophyta; class Magnoliopsida; order Myrtales; family Myrtaceae; genus Corymbia; species Corymbia maculata. Next base: position 2,393,802 of record CM024687.1, on the reverse strand, counting down.
AGATATTAATAACTAAGCAACGATACACATTTAAAATTAGTCATCAATCAATCATCGACTTTGATACTGTTTGTTGAATCACATGGCAAAAGCCCAATACATTCGCCGGAAGAGATCACCAAAAGAAAACTCAACTCTGAATTCATTAATATATCCAATTGAGCATATGTTAAGATTTTGTTTTACGAAAAATTGGAATTTTTAAAAAAAATAATCATTATATTTTTTGAAATAATTAATTAGTAAAAAATATTTCATCAATACATAATAATTTATATTTAAACCTTTCCTTGGACAATGAAATCTTTTTTTTTCATTTATTTTTGTAGATAATCTACTAACGTATGACCGTCATCGGCCATTTGCGCAGGAAACTCTTTCGATATACGACTATCACGGGGCACACTTACTTTAGAGACTTTTGATACTATATGGACTTTTGATGCTTAGGGAGCTTTGCCAACGTATGAATGTCACTGGCTTCTTCTGACGTATGATTGCCATGGGATGCACAAGCTCTAGAGACTTTTGACGCTCCAAGGCGTTCGGTTATTTTTAAGAAAATATTTTTTAAATTATTTATTTTTCAATGGGACATAAAATGCACCTATTTTCGAATTTATTTCAAATACATGTCACCGTCAACATTCTATCCAAAAAGTTCTAAGCTGGATGATACGGTGCTCACATGGCGCCACTATAACATTAGCGTATTCTTGGTGAATAGTGTTAACAAAGTAATATGTACAACACCACCCCATGTGGTGGCTCCGCTGGCTTTGGGCTTTCCCCCCTACCGAAGGGGAGGAGTTCAAATCCCAACGGAGTCATTTGTGGACTTACCCTGGTGGCACGTACTTGGTGGTCGCACGTGTCGCCTCCAGGGTTTACTTCACGGAGCACGTGTCGCCCCCAGGGTTTACTTCTCTGCTATCGGCCGTGCGGGGGTTCCCTGGGTTATCAAAAAAAAAAAAAAATAATATGTGCAACACCTCATAAAAATAAAAATAAAAACCAAATATTTTTTTTCAAAAAATTCACGATCGTATAATCGTAAAATAATATCATGATGGTGCCATATACATCCGCTGAACGATACAGCTTTACAATGTGAAGTCATAATTACGTGCAAAAACGTCGCAGAAGTGATTATTTTGATATGGCTAGGTTTCGTCGTTGTCATATTAAAAGCATAGTAATTTTATCCCATAATGTTGAGCCCTGATGAAAGATTTCTGCCACGTGGGTGCCATACCGTGATGAGAAAATATTAAGTACCCTAAAAGTGTCACATCATCCCTATTCTGAATCATTTAAAAATCGCCATGTGTACTCGGGTCCCACAGGTCATTAAAATCTCCTTTCTTTCTCCTCTTTCTTCTCTCTCGTCTCTCTTCTACCCCTACCCCCTGCACTTGCTTTCTCTCTGCTCTCTCTCACTCCATTCTCTCTCTTCACCGCCCCCTCTTACTCCCACTAATCCATCATCGGACGAAGGGCAGCGATTCGGTGATAGCGCAGCCGGAGGGGCGGCGTTGCGGCTCGTCGGTTGGATGAGGCCACGATCGCTTGTCAGACGAGCCACCGTGCGGCTCCGTCTCAAGTTTGCATCCACCGCCTCGAAGTTCGTGAATTGGGTGCGGTGGCTCATCGCACGAGCCACCGTGCGACCTCCACCCCCACCTTGAAACAGCTCTCAGAGATCTTTTTTCCTTTTGGAAGATAGAGGAGCGAAACAATCAACCTATTGATATTGGAAGACCCAAAAGATTCTTCCAATGTATCATTTCTGGGTCCAATGGAATTCATAGGTATAGGAAGAAGCCCTGTCAAATAGAGATTTTTTCTTTCGACCATATTTCGATTGTTAATACGATATATAAGGACCGCTACTACAAATAGTACTACACCCTTGATCGTGAAATATCGATTGCTTGTTGAACCCTGTGAATTGCGTGAAAGTAGGATACTCCAAATTCGGGGGTCCAAGAGTGCCTCCACCATCGTGAAGTTCGTCAGTCGAATCAGGGGATGGCAAAGAGGGAGAGTGGCGAGAGAGAGCGTACTGGGGATGAGAGAGGAGAGAGAAGAGAGAAAGGAATTTTCAATGACCTGCGGGATCCGAGGACACGTGGCGATTTTTGAATGGTTCAAAGTAAGAATGACATGGCACTTTTAGGGTACCTAATATTCGTGATAGTATGTCTAGCGGCGACGGAAATATTCTAACTTTCTCTGAATTTCAAAGTGCAAAAACAGTCCGATAAAATAAAAAAGGGACAAAAACAGAAGTGGTGCTTTACAAAGGTAAACTTTTGCACTGTAGATTCAAGCGGTAGTGTCATTACACGGTATATTTTAATAAGTTAAAAAAAAAATTGAGAGGGCTGGCTGAAACCTTATATCTATATAGAGATTAGTCATTGAAATACCGGCAAGATCATATTAAACACACCACATGAATCTAACACTTCGTTTAATTTGTGAAAAAATAATTTTAAAAAAATAATTACTTGTGTTGATTAAAATAATTAATTAACTTAAAAAAATTAATTATATTATATTTTTACTATTAATAATAATTTATATTTAAATATTTTTGGTATAACCCGTCACCGGGTTTGCATGCTTGAATTCATCCCATCCCTCCCCTCCCCTCCTCTGTCCAGCTTTATCCCTAGGACCTTATAAAATCAGTCATGGATTAAGTGCTTATATGGTCGATTTGTGTGGCCTCCTGCCAATGCAACCCCCCTATTACCACCGACAAAATAGTTTGAAAATTGGACCTACTGTCCAAATCAATAATTGAAAACGTGGGTCGTGTAGAGCAGAATCACGAAGCCTGTCTACATTAATTTAATCATACTCCTTTTTTCTGCTCTGGAAATGACCTAACTCTGGGCAAAATTTGACCACTCGGTAGCAGACTGGCGAGCGCAGACAAACAAGACTAGGGGGTTAACGCCGTGGCCTATGAGTACTTCAATTTAATATAGGATTACCATTTCTCGCTAGTAGCTGCATTTTTCACGCCTATAAAAGCTTGTGCTTCGTCTCTAGCACGGGGTGCTTGCTATGGATGGTTGAAGATGGATATGCTTAACGTGTAAATAGGGATAATCTATATTATAATCGGCACGATCTTTCCAGGTGGGATACGGTAATCATCATTAAGCCCCACGACAATGCTTGGTGCCACGATAGTAATGTGGACAAAGCACAACAGATAGGCAGGCAGGCAGGCAGGCGTACACTTGGAAACCTTATCCCCGAACTTTTTCCTCCGTTCGATCCCCAATCCTATAAGTCTTTCCCCCTTCATGATCATCCTCATCATGCTCCGCTCCAGAACTCAATGACATCTATGTTTTTAAGGTAAATATTTTATTTCATTTTTGTCCCTATTCATGCTTTTTTTTTCCTAGCCGAGTCTATATGCTTTTGATTTGTCCGACAGCATCCTTCTACTTTCATGAATTTTCTTAATTGAGTATTTTCGACACCAAACCGGCTAGATCTAGCTGACGTGGTATTCGAAGATGCCAAATTAGGATGTGGATGTGGGTGTGGGTGGAACAAATTTATAAATATAGATAATGTTTGAATATGACTGAATAATATTAACTCAATATGAATGATCGTGTAGACGTTTACATAAAAAAAAATGTATCCATGTCATACTAGAATATCGGCTAACGTCACGTCGGTTAGATTTGGTTAGATTTGGTGCTACATGGACTTGATTAGAAATTTTTGAAAGTAGGAAGACTTCTTTTATTTGGGTCAAAAGTAGAAAGGCTTGAATAAATAATAATACAAATTGACTTGGACCAATGTGCTAGCATTTCCAAATCAAATTAAATACATATAAGTCTTACGAAACTTAAATCACTTCGGGAATATTACACTGAAGTTCTCCCTCTTGGTCAAGAGTACAATTAAGCCGTACAAACTTTTTTTTTCCTAGGAGATAGAGTATTGATGTAGTGCCAAAATATATGTTAAAAAGCTAAAATTTCCAAATACAGATGATGCTGGAAACTCGGCCGACTGGGTTTTGACAAGGGCAACAGTGCCTACGATCCTAACTTTCAAGCACATGCAACTGATTTCATTGGACTGCCTAAGAACCGAATCAAATCAATCGGTCTAGTTCTATCTTGTTTCAACCTCCTTTGATCGGGTCATCAATTTTGAAAATGGGGAATTGGTCCATCCGGTCCAATTCCCGAGTCTAAGGTGAGGATCAAACCTCTTGAGGACCAATCACTCCTAGGCAGCACCATCACTTGCCTTCACCAGTGAGGGCCTACTAGTCCTTGCCCTATGGACGAGGGCTTGTAGGCCCTTGCCAGTCGTCCAATAAGGGTTGTTGACTTTGCTAATAAGGAGGGGGTGATGGTGTCGCCTCCTCCACCACCAAACTATGATCTTTGTCTCTCTTTTTTATTTTCTCTGAGGTTGTCTTTTTAAATAAAAAAAAATGGTCTCTTTTTGTTATTCTTTTTATATGGCTTTTTATTTATGTGAAGCCTACTTAGCAGATGATGTCCTTAAATAATATTAAAAATTGCCGTGTTGATCATCCAGTGAGTCCCACATTGCAACTTCCGAAAATTTGGTTAAGCAATTGCTGGAAGTACGACATCACGCTAGATGCAAAATGTTTACAACGTTTTAAACATTTATGGTTGGGGGTCTATGATGTGAAACATCACGACTGACGACATTAAATTCATGTGTACTCAACATATATGGGTACTAACGATTTTAAAAAATAATAATAATAAAGAAACCACCGATTTAGAATTGAAATTTACTTCACTCAACTTCAAAACTCAACTTTTTGCCAAAAATAATGATTTGAAAATCATTTTTAAAAAATAATCACTTGAAATAATTAATTAATAAAAAATATTTTCATTATCAATAATAATTTATGTTTAAATATTCTCACAAAAAATAAAAATGATTTATTTATATTTGTAAGCAATACAAGTAACCGTATTCAGTAAAATATTTTCTAAATAATTCATTTTCTATTGAAACAAGCACAATCTTACTCATTTGGCAATACTCAATAGTTTTAGTCAAATTACTTACTCTCACTAGCTGACCAAAGCCAAACTATAACAATAAACTATCGGCTACATTTTACTTCGTTTCCTCCTACTATACTTCAAATTAGTGAGTTATAAAATTATGATGTCACCCACGTACAAATTTAGCTAAATTTAATGTAGTCTGTATTTGTAAGTCGCCCAAGAAAGATGGATTCGAGGTCCTCCCATAAAGAACAAAAGAGAATAAGGCCATTCTAATTCTAATCATGTTAGAAACAGGACAGTGACTGAATGATCATTCATGAAGCAACAACGATCCATGATGGGATCGATCCCCACCGTAATGGTAGCTGGTTCATGTCCTCTTGTCCATCCAATGTGCACCAACCTAGAAAAGTCATGATTCAAGGTCCGGAACGAATACGACGTTGATCAGAAAGTCAAGTTCACCTCGATCATGAAGATCCATGAATAATGACTCTAATTCGTATGCATCCTTCGCAGAATATCAAGTTTCTCATCTTTTTGTGGGGTCCCTTTGTTTGAAAAAAATTATTTTTTGACTTTTTGATTTTTGAATAATGGAAAACTAATTAATCTGTGTATAATATTTTGCATGAACTGAAAATAACAAATTCAGATTGTGAGAAAACAACTTCCTCTTCTGGTAAGAAAAAAATTACTTTTCCTAAATTACCAAACAAATGAAAACTAACCATTTTTCTTGAAAATGATTTTGATGGAAAATATTTTTCTTTATCACGAAATTTTTAGTGAAAGATACACACCTGAAGTGCGAGTATTTTGATATCATGATTGTCTTGATTTGTTAGAAGTACAAACAATGTTTTAGATGGATTATACATACGATGGCATGCTTTCTCATCCACAAATTGGATCTGAAGTTGATGAGATCATATTGGAGGGCCGCTACAAAGCACAAGCCGCTTCCAATCCTGTAAGCCGTTGTCCTTCCTTAATCTTCTCCCATTTTCGTTTGTTACGAGGTTGTGAGGACATGATTCCATAACTCGGAAAAGAGCTAAAAGAACAATTTTTTACATTTTTCTTATTAGGGTGTTGTTTTTTCTTGGAATTCTTAGGACCAAAAGCAGAACCTAGCAAGAAAGCTAGATATTCGTCCCGAAAATTTAAAAAGAAGAAGTTGAAGTGTGTTATAAAATAAAAGAGCAAGGTTTGCATAATTTAATCTCTCGTCCTTTAAAATTCGTCAAGAAAAGTTTTCTTTTCAAGATGCTTTAATACCTATTACCGAACATCAGTCCATTACTATTTGTCCCTTTTGCATGCAAGACTAGGTTGAAGCAAACTGAAGTGGAGTTGTGACGCACTGCCAAAGGTCTTGTGAAAGTCCGGGGGACGAGAATGAGAAGATCATGTAAAAAGTCATAGATTGATTATACCACGATCAAATCGGTTGTAAATACCATTTTCTTATAACGAAAATCATTTTATTAGAGGTCGGAGTTCTTGCATTTAGTACAGTATCTGAAATGGAATTAATTGCCTTAAAAAACTATTAAAATGATAAAGAAAAACAAAGGCATGGACGGTCAACGAAGCAAACTAGGCAGATCATTTGGTGCAGGGCATGGGCAGGGGACAAGAGAGAGGCTGAACAAAAGAGGCAAACAAGCATGGGGTGCCGGCTAAAAACACAGAGGAATGGGCACAAGAAGGGCAGTAGCATTCAATAAATATAGGCCGTGTTTGACAGTATAGACAAAATTTAGGATATAATAAAATTTTATCAACCCAGATAAAATTATCCCACGAAAGAAATAGGATAAAGATGGATGAGATTTCTAATATCCATAATATGAAAATTATTTACCTCCAATAGCAAACCTTTTAGATTAACAAAAGGAGCATTACATCTCAATATAAATAATATTTTAATTTTAACATAAGAAATTCAAAATAACAAATATAATTTAATCTTATTTATATTTACATATTCGAATTAAATTATATCTTATAATATAAATTCAATATATATAGATATAATATACTTATATTTATTACAAATTTTAGGTATATCAAAGCACAATTTACTATTTAATAAAATTTTATTTGAAAATGATGAAAGGGGAAAAAAAATTAAAAATTAAAAATTAAAGATGAGAGGGAAAAAAACGTAGGCAACATTTTTGCAAGAGATTTTTACTATTACTAGTTATGAACTTTTATATTCATTCACACTGATATGCCGTTTATGCCAAGAAATTTGCATGGTATGATATAAATATAGTCGATTTTATTATTATTATTCACCAAATGATTGATAAGATATAAAAAAATTCCCGAATTTCATATCATATCCTATTCAATCTTATTATGGTTAGAAACTAAGAGGGCCAAACACAGCCATAGAGGTTAGAAACGAATAAAGGCCCGAAATGGAGAAAAAGCGAATAGAGATATCCATGCATGCGTGTAAGTACAGGTCAAAGCAAGAGGCATGGACGGGCTAGACAAAAAGAAAGAAAGATAAGATCTCCAGGGCGTGGGTTGAGAAAGAGCAAAGGTTAGTGAAGCAATGAGAGAGCAGGGAATGGGGGGCTTTTGGACCGCACGTATCAGATCATCGTCACTTTCCCACGAGGGGCTCCTCCGCTAGCACCGTATATCTTCCGTGCACGTTCGCTGAAATGGGGGCTCCACCAGCTGGCTCACCATCGCCGCCCTTTGTCCATCTCCCTTGCCACAGCTGCCTCGCGCCACCGTCGCCCTGGGCCTTCCTCCCTCATCACAACCCGCCTCACGCTCGGCTCAGCCCCGCCATCCACCACCAGTCACCACTCCATCGTCACTGCCCTTCTTCGTTCCTCTAGCTAGAGCCCGTCGCCAGCTCGCCGTCATTACCGCGCCTCACCACTCCAAGCTCGCCGTCATTACCGCGCCTCACCACTCCAAGCTCGCCGTGCCCTTCAACTACTGCTGCCCAGTCAAGCTCCTGCCCCACCTCGCCACCTCGGTCCAGGTAAAGAGCTGTGAGAATGTGTATTATAGTGTGTTGTGTACGTGCCGGGAGCAGGGAACGGCTGTGCGAACGTGTACGCGTGTGCGCGTGAGTGATGAGTGTGTGGGGGCATGCATGAAATGGGCGAATGTGTGTGTAGCGAATTCACTGGCATGCTGGGAATACTTGTGTGTTCGGCGAGTGTGGGCATGACAGTGTGCGTTCATGGGAGCGTGAGAGAGTGTGGTATGCGCAGAGTTCAAAGAGATGGCCGAGTGTGACCGTATGCGAGTGGTGGGTAGCTGAGTATACGCGTATGTTCAGCGATTGTATATGTATAAAGTGTGAATCCGCATGTGCATAAAGTATAACTGAGATTGAATCCAAAGTTGGGCTTCACTTTTCAAAGCCCATTTACGATTCATATTTTAAGTTTAAAATGACCAAGGTAAATAAAATGTGAGTTGACATATGAGCTTGTGATCTATTTTGACAGCTCTAGTGTATGTTTGTGACCGTGTGTATCTTGTGAGCCGTGAGTGTCTGCCTTGAGCTGTACCGTGCATGCATGCATTGGTTCCGTCATCGGTTTCCTGTCAAGTTGTGGCTGTTTTAGCATGTTTGTGTACGGGTCACTCGTGCTTTGTGCATGCTAGACTCTCCTGCCCTACTGATGGACAACGAGGACTTGGCACCGTCTTGAGACAAATAAGTTTAAGACTGAATTGACAGTCCAAATTATAGAAGGAGCTTCAAGAGCTTAAATGTCTAAAGCTAAAATCATCACCGTTTCGCGTTCGGCTTGTGGCATCAGCCCACACCGTGTGCCCACTTTGCAAGCAGGTCAACAGTACTACTGATGTCTTCAAGAAACTTGTTGGCCAAATTCTGCTATGAGATTAGGAGGATGCAGCGCTGATATTTCAATCAAGAGCTTGGCATTATCCCCTTTTAGTACTTCTTCACGGACCAGCGTTCTTGGGCTGGGGCTGCTTCAGCGGACTCAAAAAGGCTTTCAACATCCCCTGTCAAGTTCCTACATTGATGGGGTGGTGGGTTTGTGATAGCCTGTGATCGCGTTTGAAGTTTGATCTTCAAATCTAAAATCGGATAGACCCAACTTATTATGCATGCTTTCCCAAACGGTGGTGAGGGGTTCGAGGTAGGGGTGTCAACGGGTCGGGTCGGGTTGGGTCTTGATATTACCCAACCCGACCCAAACCAAATAATAAGGGTCATGTCATTTGACCCGAACCGACTCGACCTGAAATACATAAAACATGAAGCAAAAAAAACATGTTGGTTCGGGTCGAGTCGGGTCGGGTTTCGGGTTTTTTATTAAAAATTATTACAAAGGGAATTTGAAATGCTCTTATGTGATGCCGCGAGATCTTGTCCAACCCGTCATGAACTGTGACGCTATGACGCCTCATCCAACCCGTTCATAAATATCTCCATTGATAGATAATTTTTTAACAAAAAATATAATAAAGGAAATTTGAAATGTTCTTACATGACGTTGCGAGACTTCATCAAACCCTTCTGTAAACATCTCCGCAGACAGATAATTTTTTAATAAAAAATATGATAAAGGGAATTCGAAATGCTTTTATGTGACGCCGCGAAACCTCGTCCAACTCATCCGTGAACATCTCCACAGACAAATAATACTCGCTCCTCTAAAATTCTGCATTGGCCACGAAAATGAAGCAAATCATATGGAAGATGGGGAGAGAAAGAGGGGGAGAGGGAGAGAGATTGATGGAGGCCGACCTTAGGGGCGACAACGACAAACCCGTGAGATGAAATGTGTTGGATGAGTTGCGAGTAGAAGGAGTTGTAGAGGAGATAGCTTGGGTGGGTATATTTGGGTTGAAGCATTTAATGTGTTTGGGTCGGAACATTTAATGTGTTTGTTCCGACCATAACTTGATACAAAACATATATTTTATTTGTGTTTATAATTGTTACCCAAATGGTATTAAGACCCGAAACATGTATCATACTTATTTCGTATTCGGATCGTGTTCGGATCATGTTTGGATTGGATTGAATAGGTTTTTTTGACGCCCCTAGTTCGAGGTGATGCAAACAGCGGCAGCAATGCTGCAGCGGGCGGAGCACCAAGGTAATGAGAGGAGAGAGGGGAATTTTGGGGAATAGGGTTCAATGGGTATCTCCAAACTATGCCTTTTTGAGATTGTCCTTCGGGGAAAATTGGGCTAAATTTGAATGAACGTGTCAATTATCTTAAAAAAAGTATCGTAAAGATATGAGTTTATCTCCCTCAATTTAGAAGATTCGATCCTAAGTTTTAACGACGACAAATACGTATTTCCATAGTATCTATGTCTCAAACTCTACATTCTTACTTGGACTACTTCATCTACAACATAGAAAAATCATGTTCTAAATGGAGGCTATAGCATAGTTATGTGCAAATGACAGAGCAATATTTATGTCTAGACAGTGCAAATATAAATGTAAATAATCGTCCATTCGAATGCACTATTTTAAATTAGTCGTTCATCTTCTTGTTTTATTTAAATATTAGTCATTCTTAGCCCAATTTTTATATAGGGAATGAGTATGTGACAGCTGTCACTTTTATTGGAGTGACGGAGTTGTCTTTGCCATTTAATTTTCCTTGAAATTGGTTAACTTGATTTCCCGGTTTCAAGGGGAGCAAATTCCAATAATTGTACATTATATTAGAAAAAACCGAAATTAAGTGGGGTTTCTCAAAAAAAAAAAAAAAAAAAAAAAAAAATATATATATATATATATATAATTTATCTGTGAGTCAACAACTTATAATGCGATATTTACAAGAGTTGGATGTCCTCCATTCAATTATTCTTAGATTAATCACAATTAAGTGTCGATAGCTCATCATCCAATTTAGGATGGTCAATTGTGTTAGCGTAGGCCAAAAATTTTGCTGACATTATTTAGTAATCAAGTACAAGACGTCAAACATGAATCTTGTATTTATGATATATGAAAAGGGTCATATAACCTTTCCTCCTAACAAGCATAAAGCCTCATAAAATACAGTTTTTTTTTTATAATATTGCATAAGAGTTTACCATGTACCATTCTTTCTTCTTTTTGTCAATCCTATTTTATTCCTAATTTAACTCTTACTCTCAAACTTTTGTTCTGTTTCTTTGTAAGATGAGAGTCGAAATCCAAAGTTGAAAGTAAGTCATTCACATTCCAAACTCCCATGAGAAGATGGGAGTTCGAACTCCCCACCTCCCATCGGAGCAAACCTCAATGGTTAATTGCATTCCCGTTGAAAAAGTCCTAAAGGGCAAAGTTTTAGTTCACAACACATAGCCGGTTGAGTTGGGACAATCTGTGTTCAAAGGATGACATTCTTTTTCTCTTTTATATTAAGGTTAGAAATTATTTCAAAAAGAGAACACAAAAATGCAAATGTGATTTCTTTCCAAAACTCATTCGATTGTCCATTCTTTGAAAAAGAATTTGTGGTCCCAACTGCACCTTCGTTGTTAGAGATAACATTGCCCTCGTCCGAGCAAGGTTCTTTTATAAATATATTTAGAGATATTGATTATTGTGTGATATACTTTCGCAATTTGAATAAATTTTTGTGTGAACTCATATGGCCATAATGACATCATAAGCACTGAAATTTTACCCGTTTTATAATGAAACACCTAAACTTTTTGTCCTTTAAATCAAGTATCTCAATTTTTCAAATGTAAGTCAATTTAAAACCTCAATGAAAGAATGCGAATGGAAATTTCCATTCAACTCTTGCGTACCAAACATAATGTGTTGTAAAGTGGGTGATGATTGTCCAGACATTGAAACCTTCCTTATGTTTGTGAAAATAGATCTACCAGCATGCCAAAAGAGAATTTGACGAAAATGGGCGTGCCCCCCACACAGTCCGAACTTCAGTCGTTTGGAAAAACGACCTAGATTACTCCGCAGTTCCTTACTCGAGCACAAAGTGCACGAATTGGGTTAAGACGAGTGTAAATTCTACGAATTTAAGTGCAATGAAAACTAAGTTGCACTGGAACGAAAAATTACTTCAAATTGAAATGCTTGGAATTAGATGTGCAACGAAACGGAATCACATAGAAATGTAAATTGCAGGAATCGAAAAGCACGTGGAAAAATAAAAATAGAACTCCTGGAACGTCGAGTGGCTCGTATGTTTGTTCTTGCTCTTTCTCGGAGCTTTGCTGAGACATTTGTCGATCTATTATATCAAGTTCTGTATTCTTTCTTCATCACCATTTAGGGGAATATCCTTGGGCTCAAATATTCACTCATAACTGCATGTTTGCATTCTTTCACAAAACCTGTTAAAAAACTTGATCAAACTACGCAATCCAGAGTTGTCAACCTAGCTTACTCTCTTCCCTTATTCGTAAGTACGCTCCCTTCTAGCTTTTAGAAGTTGGAAAGTATCCCTAAAAGATTTTGATGATAACAAAATTTAATCCAAGAATATCACGAGTTCATTTAAGTGTGTAGAGGCTCGTATCTAAAGCAAAAGCTGGGATATGACTTTATAATCTTATGAGTCGAATTCCAATTGGTTTGAAAACTCCAAAAGAGAAGGAGGAGAACCAAAGTATACTAGCAAGTCAGGCATATATATACTGTTGGAATTTCTATTCATAAAAGGGATAAGCGGTTACTAGTTCCATACAAGTTTCATTTGGATTGTACAACCTGCATGTTAGAACATGTTCTTCGTTTTTTGGAACTTAGAACCTATCATATTATAGATTTGAGGATCGGTTTCAAGGTTTACCTGAATTCCACCTATATTATTAATCGAACGATTGCAATGAATCATTACCTTTATGATCACCACTTACTGCTAATCTACTGATCACAACTTATATTTAAAAACATGAAAAATATGAAAGATTAATAAAGTGAAAGTCTTAATCATTAAATGGAATTCGGACTAGTGGTTTTATATTATATACTTATCATTGGACACCACGGACACCGTAGGATTGCATGAGACATGAACTAAGAAAAACACAAAAACTTGTTCTATGTGCAGGTTCTAAGTTAATCAGGAACCTATCCATCGAAATAAGTTCTTCAATATTTGAAACTCAAAACCTATACAATTTCCATTGCTCTAGTTTTCCGATTCCAAATTCTATCTTGAAATCATACCCATCCTTATTTCATAGCAATTAAGTATGCCATTTCAAGATTATTTATGTAAAAATCACATACTAATTTACCCCAAAGATTGATGAGATGGCTTGATCAAAACCTACCAAAATTTAGAAGATAACTTGCTATGAATAGAAAATCTGATTGACAGAACACATTGAAGAAATGTATTGCACATGTTTTTCACGGAACTTTGTCAAGATTTTTACAAAAAAAAATAGATGGATATAAAAGCTAGATGATTCAAGTGCAATGTTTGAATTTAGAGCTCTCTAAATTGGAGAAAACTCAGTCAAAAGTCATGGAGTCCAAAAAAGCATTGACAAAGAGGTTTTTTTTTTTTTTTTTTTTTGTCATAGACAAAGAGGTTCTTGAGTTTGTCATTTTGTAAACCTGTAGTACTCATGTGAGTGTTGTTCGCAAAAGTCAAAAAGAGTGACCAATCCATTTGTAAATACATAAGGAAAATGGTTGTACTAGGTATTTGACAAAGTGTGCGGGGGACTATTTGTAAGCACTTAGAAGTGACAAAAACGGTGTGTTTGACCTATTCATCTATCCCTGATTAACAAACTGGGCTAAAGTAGAAGTGTTTTGAAACCCTAACCCCAATTCCTCAATTTGGGGGAAAAAAACAATCTGTGAAGGAGAAGCGGCTTACGATCTATGAATAATAATACTTCTATTGAAGCGGCTCACGATCCGTGCAGGAGAAGCGGCTTACTGGGGCAAGAACATGTGCAAGCACACTTCAATTGAAGCGGCTCAAGATCGGTGCACGTCACTCCACTTCCCCGGATCGGGAGCAAGACAACGTGCTCGCTTCTCCTGCTCAAGCCAAACAACAAAACCAAAACATAGCGTAGATCGCAAGTTGGGTACAACAAGCAAGCCAGACAGCGTTCACACTACACCGGGCATAAAGAAAAAAAAATGGAAGTCGGATCTTGTTGCTGCAAATCCTCTATTTATCTCTCTTCTTCTCTAATGGTTGAGCCATGGTTCCTCAATCTCTCTTCTTCTCCGGTCAAGATTGTTGGCTTGAGTTTCTTTCTAAAAAAACCAGGATTAAAACTCAACTTAAATAAATAAGTTAGACGAATTGCCGGAATTGGCACTCAAGAGAATAAATTTTCACCAATGTGACATTCAAGTAATTAAAAAAGATTATGGCACTTTAGAAATCGACATACAAAAGTTATGACATTGACAATATATTTATCCCTCACAAAAGATATTTTTTTTCAAACTCCATGATCGAGAGGGTCAACCTACGGTATTCTCTTCCCTTCTTCATAGGAAACACTCCGTTCCAGCTTTTAGAGAGTCACCAAAGGAAGGAATGGGAATGCCATGGAAGGTCTATTCCACCTGTTAAGAGTGTCGCCAAATGCAAGAACGGGAATGGAAGCCGGAAAGGGAATTTTCCTATGCAATCTTTAAAAATATCCGTAAAAAGATTTTCAAGTTACACAATCTTAAGAGCGGACAATCGAGGCTAGTCTCTTCCATTCTTCATAGGGCATCCCCCATTCCCAGAAGACCAAATCAATGCTACCCAGGAGGGGTCGAGCGACAACGTGAACTTGCATCTTTCTTTTGGGAAGCCATGTTAAAAGGGAGAAGCCTCGTCCGGGCTGAATGATTTTTAGGATTATATCGTGTAAATTTTGAATAAGAAATGACGATCTGCCGCACGTGTTTTTAAACAATTAAAATAATGTCCAGAAGTTTATTTTTGACAATGATTTGGCTTACACCCTGGGAATGAGGGAAAGAAAAAGATTCGCGGTTTAGAATTCAAAAAAGACTTACTTTTGGAACTGCATTTTCAAACTTCATTCACTTCTTGTCATTTTTTTGACTTTCTGTGGTTGAGGTTGTAACAAAAGGGTTGGTGGTTGATTTATAAATATAAGGAAAAATATTATCATTTAAGTTAGCTTTTAGGGTAAAAGAGACCTACAACTGTCCAATTCTGATATCAAAACCCGACTTAACAATAAGTCTAGACCCAATAGTCACTTGGTAGAATTATAAATTATTAGCTCTCCAACCTAGGGCCTGATATGTGAAAAAGAGATTGTTGAGATTGTTTGACATCCCTTATAGAGAAGCATAATAGTCAGTTTATAAGTGTGATAGAAAGTGTTACCCTCTGAATTAGTTTTTAAGAAAAGAGACCCCAAACCGCCTAATACTTTTGTCTATAAACTGTCATCAATTTTTCTTTGTCTGTATCTCATCAATTAATTGAAACACCACTACTCGTCAACATACACAATCAATTAAACAAATAACAATGACTAGGGGTAAACTCATCAAAATGGATCCTAAATCCATTTTTTAACTGATACGTGTGTTAAATGAATCATAAATTAGTTATAAACTATTTATAAATAAATTTATAACTTACTTAAACCCAATCCATTCGTATAATTATATCTTCAATCTCTTGCCTTCGATCGATCTTCCACTTGTTCACTCCACACTCACCTTAATTTGGTATTGAGTTTTTGTGGTTAAAAATAAATTTATAACTTACTTAGACCCAATCCATTTGTATGATTATATCTTCAATCTCTTGCCTTCGATCGATCTTCCACTTGTTCACTCCACACTCACCTTAATTTGGTATTGAGTTTTTGTAGTTAAAAATAAATATGAAAATATTTTAACAATATAAATTGAATCTAGATGGGTCAAACCAGACATAAGTCACTAGATTTTTTTTTTGGTCGATAAATCACTAGATTTACATTATGTAAAAATGAGTCAAAAGAAATTAAATTGATCTATTTGAGTTGGACCATCTATAACATGTCCTCCACCTGTTTGATAGGTCTAATCCATGGGTTTAAATTTATGACCAAGTTAAATGCACACAATCATGTACGACTGCCGATCCTCACTGCTTCCCTTCAACAATAAAAATACTTCATACACCACGGTAAAGCTAAAATCCTAACTATAGGTGAAGCACATTCATGTAAAAGCATACTGCATACTGAATCAATATATAACACCAGGACCACAAACTATTGCTTGAGTGCCAAAGGGCAAACAAGACATATAGAGAGGATACATAGATATGACCTAATAATGACCTTAGTCATCAAAAATATTTCTTGCATTGGGTTGCCATAGACTTTACCCAACACTCTGTAACTTGATTTGATCAGGTGGCACAACTAATAATTCATACACTATACTCAGACACATAATGTAAAGGCGAAGCAACCACCAGAGGACCCTGCAAGAACAACAAACCTATATATCCGATTACGGTGCATGGATTGACAGCCTATGGGCCCAAACGGTATGGACCATCACCAATGTAGTGACCATCCATATATAGAGCGGCGCCTTGTGGATGAAGACCGTCCATCACCATGAATTGCATATCTTCAGAAGGTTTCCAATGGCGTTTCCTTTGATTTATGAACCAATTGTTTATCTGTTTCTGGTCTAAACCAGTGGATTCAGCCAATGCCACCTTTTCTGTCTCCTGTATGGTTATGAATAGGAGCTTTACAATAACGGTGGATACATGAAAAAGTTTAAATACTAGCAAATTTATATGGCACAAATTGCTGAGAGATTTTGAAATATGTTAAGGGGATGTACCGATGGATATGGCCACTTGTAGTGTAACTCCCACCAGCTAAGCAGCTTCTGCCGGGCTTCCTTAGGTAGTTTGCCTTTCTTCTTCTTCTTGGAGAGTTCTTGTTTCAAGCTACTTAAATACCCGCTATACTTCCTTAACAGATGGTTCTTCAGTTCTCTATCCTCAGCACGCGGATCGATCTCAGGTAATTCTGTTTCACCACCACTGTTATCCTGATCATCTTCTGATGAACCAACCCCTTCACACTTCTCATCTGTCATTAATTTTTATATGTTGAACCCATCAAAATCAAACAGAAGCAATTGTGATTTAACAGAAGCAATTGTGATTTTTTTCCGAATGAGAAAAGGACATAAAAAGCTACTCCAACATGATTAGCAATTTCATGGGGCCTAAATCAGGACAATGGGATCCTCTAGCTTAAGGTAAGTCCATATGATGGTGCACATGGGCAATTTATACACACAGGATTTTGTTCATGATTGATTTGAACTGAAACAAAGAATATTAGCTATTTATTCAATGCAAACAAATAGCACTAAGAGATGTTTTATTTCTTAAAAAAGATTAGAAGATGAATATGCATATTGACTACACAATGCAACTGGACTCATAGAACACAAGCTTGAAAAATGTCTTTACCCAATGTGCCATTTTTTTCGTTTTCAACTTAACTATAAGCCAGACACCCAGTAGCTGCTATTTGAATAATGAACTATTAATAGGTGCTAGTTTTTTCCTAGACAAGACTCACACCTAAATGAACAATTGTTGTAAATTAGATCCGTCAAATGGGTGAGTTGGGTCAAGTCGTGTTTGGGTCGGGTCATAGATAGTCCGACCCAAATAGACCCATTTAACCCCATTTGAACCATTTCTATACAATGCAAATCTAGTGACCCATACCCAAACCAACTTATATTGTTAAAATACTTCCATATTTAACCCAATTTACAAGAACTCGCAGCCAAATTAAGGTGAGAGTACAGAATGAGTGAACATGAGATTGAGTGAAGGTGCGAGAGACTAAAGAAAGAGTCATAAAAATGTGTTAGCTCTAAATAAGTTGTAAACCCATGTATGACCAATTTACTCAAATGCAACTAATCCATTTATAACCTATTTAACACCCACATGGGATAAGAAATGGGTTTATAACCCATAAATGATGGGTCTATTGCAAGCCAAGAGTTAGATGCACCTCTATGAACAACTCTTGCTGTGGCCAAGTGTTAGATTCATATTATCTAGCTCTCAAACCATTCTCGCTGAGGTGACAAGGGTCTTTATAGTGGCATTTTTATGGCACAAAAAGGCATTTGCTTCACTTTATACGGATTATATACATAAAGAAAGATGAGTAGTAAAAACAAGGTTGCTGAAGATCACAAATATTATCTAGTTCAGAAAATCAGAATTATGGGGACTTCAGTAAAAGCAGAAGAGCAGAAGATACATCCTGCATTAACTCAATGCAATCATTCATCAAGGTGGATATGTCGCATATAAAATCTTCACAGCCAAGTGAATTTGCTTTAATGGTGGCAATGACCACAAAACGTATATCTAGCATGATGAATGTGTCCTCATGACCAAATTATTTTACCTCTTTCTAAATGAAGAAAGCTATGCAGCTATGTCAGAGTCACAACATTACCAAGAGGAAAAGAAAGAATGCAAATCAAAGTACCTTAAAAGCAACACAAGATTTCAAATCATCATGAATGAAGTAATCACAAAACAAACCGCCCTTGCTATTGTTAGAAGTTTTTCTATGGAGAGTTTCAAAGAGAAATAAGTGAGGGGGGTGATTGTGTTCTTTCAGAATCATGGATACAAATATTATGAATCACCCAAGCTAGACTCTCAGGTTCTGTTCTAACGATACTTGCAACCACAAGGAAAGAAGGAAATGTGAGTAAGAAAGAAAAATGTAGAATACTTTGTAGTAAGTATGTGGTTTCTTTTCTCTAAGTGAATCTAATTATCCACAATTATGATGAAGAATATTTCAATCAGACTTACTGGAGAGATCAGAAGACTTGGACAACAGAGTGAAGAAGACTAGTACAGGAAGTATCCTGATAACTATCTCAGCACATATCTTAGTCCATGAGGAAAAATACCTCTTCAGGAACTATGCCAATGGCAATCAATCCACAAACATTGTCTATCTCCAGTAATGCACATAAACATATAAGTACATTGTATACTGTTTAGCTCACAAAATGACAATAACAGCTCATCAAATTATTTGAGACTGGCTAAACATGCCCAATAATTAGCAATTGCAGTTCAAGAATACAACTAAAAGAGAGGACCAAATATATTTTTAAAAGCAGCTCACACTTATTGGCTGAGAGAATACAAATTCAGAAGAGCATGTGGCTTGACAGTATGATTTGACAACATATAGTTACTTTGTGACCATCTTCAAGGATAAAGAAGTCAACCATCTCTCCCTCTTTGTGCGTCATGGTAATCTATGATTTTGCTATTAAAGTACATGGGACCATTGCCTATCTACCTATACCTTATATTTGCACAATGAATAATGCTGAAGATTCAAAGTTTCTACGAAGATAGGTACAAAAAAGTTTATGCGAATGTGATCATATATCATATACTGTCTTCACTTTACCAAACGAACCTTTACTTGCCAATGTTTATAACCATTTTGTATCTCACGAGCTCGTGCACTAGATAAGATGCAACGGCCCCACTTATTGTGGAAGTCACTGCTACACATTTTATGAGTTCCTAGACTGAGAAAGAAATTACCAGAAACAATATAAACAATCTTGTCTGGTAGAAGCAGATACACTGAGGCACCGGTCACAAAACTAGCCTCTCAAATGTCAGGTAAACTCAAATGGCTATTACCATAAATAACCAGAGAACATCCCCACACGTTTGTCATAGTAGATTGCCCAAGGCAAGAAGGGAGCCGAAGAACACATTCTCTTGTTTACCCAGTTTTTTTGTAACGTGAGAGATGATAACAAAACAGGATAGAGTCGAAGCACCAATTTTAGATTATTTTCATGAATCAAGAAATGAGCATGCAGCGTTAGCCTCTGAGCCTCTTCAAAACAATTTCTGTCATGTGGCGCAACATACTGGCAATCATGGTTCGACAAATACTGCTGTGTGATAAATACAGAAATCTAGTCTTGAATGCATAGACAAACGGCCAGAAAAATAAACAAATAAAGAAAACAGAATAATAATGTATTACTCTACGATTTATGCACACATTAAAACATATTTAAAAGATGTCTGACAACAATGCCGTACAGATGCCTGGTGCATCACTTAGTGGAACAGCATCCAAAGTTTTCTTAAATTTCCCAAGTTTCACTGGAACACAAAGAACAATGTTTTTTTTCCTTTTGTTCTCAGTCGCAGAGAGCGAAGCCCCAGCTCCGGGAAATGGCGACGACAAACAATGATGACAACAAGAAATCCATCTCGAGGTGGTAATGCCTGAATCTTTGCAAGGAAAATTGAAGATCTCGATACCGTATTGACCCAAACTTAAACTCACGCACCAACACGCCAACCTGGGATTAATTAAGCTTTGGAGCTTCCCTAGTGGGAAATTAATGAAAATTAAATCTCGATTACTAGACTCATGATAGGACTCGTAGGATTTTTCCACTAGAGTCCACTCGCGACACCATCACAAAGCTAGGCAGTGCCTTCTGCTCTCTCTCTCTCTCCGTGTACCAAACACCAAGCAAGAAATGACCTAGATTTTAGCCTCTCAATTATGGAGACACAAAGCAAGAAAAGAAATGGATGGTGGAGATGAAGAGCAAGAAATGACCTGGATTTTAGCCTTTTAATCATGAAGAAACAAAGCAAGAAAAGGAAATGGACGGTGGAGGAGGAGAAGACGACCCAGAGAGAGAGAGAGAGAGAGAGAGAGTATACCAGAGTTGAAGACGCGAACCGGGCCATTGTTGCTGAGCAAGTTGAGCTGAGTTTCGATCCTGCGCATGAAGTCCATGGCCTCCTGCAACGGCCGCGTCAGTTCGTCCCGGTACTTCACCAGCATGTCGTAATACGCTTCCTGATCAAAGTTTCATGTCACTATTATTCTTAATTTTTATGGCTTCCTCTTTCATTATCGCCCAAAATTGCTATGACGACATGATTATTGGAAAATGAGAGAAAAAGATAATAACAAGAGCGACCATGAATTGATCCAGCTCCGGGTCCTTCGACCCATCCGCCGAAGCCACCGACGACCGCTGCCGCGACTCGAACTCCTGTCGCGCCACCGACAGCTTCGCCACCACTTCAGGCGGCGCTCCGACCTAGCAATGCAAAATAAATAGAAAATCAAGCCAAGGATGGACATTCTCGTCATCGGAAATATTTTGGAAAAGGAAGACATTAGGCGGTAACGTTTTCACGCAATTACACATCATGCTGTGTTATATATCATATGAAGTAGGCTGACAACTAACCGGAAAATAGAGCTTGATTAAATTAGACGAAAGAGAAATTAACCTTTTGGCAGTCCATGTAAGCTTCCAAGAGGTTGGAGTACTGAGGGTGAGCGATGATCTTGGCCTTCATGGCATCGACCTCGCGCGAGCTCTCGCTCACTGTTTGTAGCTGCTGATGCTGGTGGTGTTGGTGGTGGTGGTGATGGTGAGAAGCTGATGGGTCATGATGGTCTCTCACCAGAGAATAGTGATGAAACTTCTGAGCATGGCCGTGGTGAGAGGTGGTTGCTTCGGTCTTCACCACCGGGTGCGGCGGCGCTTCGGATTGGAAGCAATGATCGCCGGACTGGGAATAGAAGTGGCTACCGCTGCTATTTCCCCTCCCGTAATTGCTATTGCCAGAGGAGCTCGGCCCCAGAACCGGCGACGCGTACAAGAAGCTGTTGGTGTTCCCTCTCGACCCAGTGCTACTGTTCTCGTTCATCTGGCCATATTCCTCCATTACCAACACGACCCAAGATGAAACGACGATCCAAAACCCTAGCGAGCTTCGAGGGACAGGAGTTATCTTCGGAAACCCTAGAGAGAGACAGAGAGAGAGGAATTGAAGATGCCCAGGTGGGTCACGAAACGGATAGGAAAGGGACTAGACAAGCCATGGAGGGTCTGGCCTGGTTTTGTCTCGCATATCCAACCACGTTAGGATTAGAATTAATACGAAAAGAGAAGCACGCCCATACAAATAGGTCACGGAGGCCTTGAGGTGAAGTTGCACCAGGAGGTGGTGGGCATGTTAAAGAAGCGAGAGCGGGAGGGCTCCGTGCAAATTGCAGGGGAGGAAGAGAGGGAGGGGGAGAGAGAGAGAGAGAGATAGAGAGAGGAGGCGATCAAGGTGGGGCTGAGAGGTAAATGTGAAAGGTGCAGAGAGAGAGAGGTGAATCAACCGGAACGGGCATCGACTCGTTTTTTCTTTTTCTTTCTTTTAGTGGCTTTGACAAGACGTGCTCTGTTGAGGAAGAGAGACGGAAAATTAAACAAAGAAAAAGAAATGTTTGATTATTGCAAAAGGTAAAGGCTCGAGATCAGATGACTATGAACCAGAGCTGAGGCGACTTGGACTCTGGATTTTCTTGCCATCCTTCTCTTTTTTTAATGTCGCTAATATTCCTCCACGGGAAATGTTAATGGCTAAGGATGGTGCTAATAATTAATATTTATATCGAATCGGGGCAGGATTTGGAAAAATAATATAAGTGCGATGACCATGTCCCGAATCGTGAGGCGCCTTTTTGATGGATGTGGAAACGGAGGAACACAAAAATGGTGATATTCGAACCAATTCCACTTGAGAATTGAGAGGAGGACGGCACATAAAAACCTGGACAGAGATGACGCTTTTTCATTATTATTCATAATCCAATCTCAAATGAATCAAGGACGAGTAGCTAGACAACTCTCGAATTCAGTTTTGACTATTCTCAAGCAATGTCAACTACCCTATTGCACCTATTTATCACGCATCTACATTTCAAAGCGACACGATTCGACTCGTTGTGTTTATACTTTGCAAACACGACGTCACACCATACTTTCATAGCCTTCCTTAAATATGCTTTTTAATGTAATTGTTTGACGTCTCGTTCAAGATTTAATATGGATGTAAATTGGTCATAACCATGTCGATTGAGTAGGCGTGCTATTAGTTGAACTCAAAGTTGCAATTTTTTCCCTTCAATCAAATCTTGGTGCCGTTTTGCATTGCAAATTGCCATTCATATCTATTGTGCGAAAGACGTTACTCTATGAAATCATAAGTGTTCATAAAAAATAATTATCACAGCATTCAAATTCACTAGTTATATGTCAAGATCAAGTTATGATATAATATCACGTTGTATCCTACCACATACTATTTTGTCTCACAAAAAATTAATGAATCATTAGATATATGCTTTTAAGTATAAGTGCACTGGAAATCTAAAAACCCATTATAAAAGTGCAATTAAATTATAAAACTTGTAAAAAGCGCAATCAAGTTTTGAAACTTGTCAAACTGGTGTAATCTAATTCTTTCTTAATTTCATCCAACTTGGCTAATAGAAAATGTTAACATAGTTTCTTTTTTTATTATTACTTTTTATATCCCATATGGCAATAGCGTGGCTAAGATGACATCATTTTAGTCCAAGATTGACTTTTGATATAAATGTTATCTAAATTAAATTTAAAAATAAGCTAAATCTTAAGACATGTGAGAAAACAAGCCAAGGGTCGGGGAGGTTGGAAAACAGTTGGCAGGGGTCGCTAGGCCCCAATTAGTGGCCAACAACCCTCACCCGATCCAAGTGAGGGTCACGATTAGGGTCGCTGGCACTAACTGATGCCTCATGACCCTTGTCACCTGGTTTATCATATCTCCTTTTTTGATTTTTTGCTTATTTCTTAAATTACTTTAAATAGAATTTGTGTTAAAAATCATATTTGGACTAAAATGACATTTTATGTTTTAGCCACATTATTGCAATGTAAGTGAGAGAAAATATTATAAAAAAAACCACGTTAGCATTTCTCTTTAGAGTTTGATCAAATCAACAAAATGATCGGATTACATCAAATTAATAAATTTTAATATTTGATTATACTTTCTTTATAAGTTTTATAACTTAATTACATTTTGTGATAAGTTTTAATATTTTCACTACGCTTGTCCTATATTTTTTAAGAGAACTATACGAGTAAGGAAAAAGGAAAAAAGAAAATGCAAGGGAGAAGGAAAAAGATAGAGAAAAAAGAAACCTTATCTTTTAACGGTACCGGTTCTTTTGCACATGCTATGCGCCTCCTTGTTTTTTTTAAAGGACTTTTCTGGCAAGACAAGGGTATGTGGATTTAAGAGGCGAGGCTGCTATTTGTCAACATACATGAAAGTGGAAGATTTTTCTAGGTAACTACTTTAGAAGATACAAGATTTTCATTAAATCTTTTTGGCAATGCAAGATTTTCATTTATAGCATCTAATTTTTTCTTTACTTCTTTATGTTGATAGTATGACTATTCTAATCATTTGGGGGTGGGCAACAATTTGAAGGTTGATTTTATATGTAATTAGATATGTTGAAAGTGCACTAAAGGGGTTAATATTGGAGGATCACCCATCACTTTATCTTAGATTATGAATATCATAGAATTCTTCTCATAAAAATGCAAAATCCACCGATTTCCTAATATTAGCACAGAATGAATTACGGAATCATATGATGATGCGTCAATAGTACTTTTTGCTTAAAGTAAATGCTAAAGTTTATAAAGTAAGCATTAAACGATAGAATAGATTACGAATATTGATAATGGAGTAGAATTTTATCATGAGACGACACGTTTCATTCGAAATCTCTACTTTCCCCGTGTGAAACTCACACGTCGCAACAACGATACAAACAAAATACAATTAAGCTAGGTACCTGTTGCGAATGTTGACCTAATTAATATTCTATATTGGATAATTTGTGCAATGAAAATGTCTCCTACAACAACTTTCTTTGGTACCATTGCTAGACATATTTAAAGTCATGTACATTGTACACTGATTAAGAAATAGTATAAGCATATTTGCACATGGACATTGCGTCGTCTCTTCAAATCCAACACTCGAGTTGCCAGTTCATGTGAACGACATACATAATGTCAATTTCTCCGTACTCGCATAACCTTAGTTTAAGGATGTTCAATAGGATTGATGGTCAGTCCTATGTCTCCTGATGATTTATTTAAGACCGTGAGTGTTTCATCTCAGCACACTAGCTTAGCTAATGCAATCGACAATAAACAATAAAGAATGGCAAACCAAGCTGGGACAGTTAACAAGAGCATCGGTTTTTTTATTCGTTAAAATTCAATTCGCGGCATGACATGACGATGAACTATTTTGGAGCGGCAGACTCGAAATCTGCGGGGCCAAACCCACGTCAAGAAGCAAACGTTTTGGGCGGGGGTAAATACTTTCGCCCATCTGCTTGCATCTCCTGAAAAATTTGAGCTCTCCCCCGCCCGCTCCCTCCCTCCTTTACGCCTCTGCATAGAGCACAGCCTCCGCGCCCCGCCTGAATGCCGCCACCGTCACTAGCGTAGCACACCGCCGTAATCCCTTGTCACAATCGTCTACTCTCAATCTAAATTTCCCATCTCTCTCTCTCCCGCCAGCTTTGCCACCGCCCCCCTTCGACTACTGCACCCTTGCCGTTTAATCTAGCTTTGCTTATGCAATCGCGAATTTGGATTGAGACAAGCGAGAACTAAGGCGGAGGACAAAGTTGGGTGGCAGCAATGTATATTTTTTTTACATAAATAACTAATTAATCAAGAATAGTCAGATCCATACATAAACGTAAAACACCAAAATCGATACACATAGCGAAATTAAAACATACCTATTTGAGCCATAATTTCACTTGATGAAAAACAGATCAAACTGATGATATTAGTGATCTATCTATCGAAATGCCAGATCTTCTTTCTATGATCTATTTCAGTATAGCAGCTTTTAATGGGATTCAAGCAACTAATAGCTATAACCTACCTTTTATAGGTTAGAAAGGGGACCTAGCAAACCCTAATCAATAGCGTGTTAACTGGCTTCTTCCATTACGGGTTTCAGTTAAACACAATTACCTACACTTTACTGCTCAATTAGGTCCGTAATTAATAAATGCCAAAACCTAATTCAACAAGATCACTTAAGGGTTCAAAATATATTGAAATATCCATTAATCCGATTATATAAAATAGAAATTAATTAATTAATGTAAGCCCATTATAGGAAATTTCCAACAAGCAATTATAGCCATTGCACATAAAGGGTGGCTATGGCTTCACTAGAGGCGGCGACAGTGAGTGATGGTGGTGATTGTGTGGCGTGGGCCATGTTAAAATAGGGTAAGAGAAGAGTTGGAGTCAAGGGATATGATTCTTTAGTATAGTGTTAAAGTGTCATGTGATGCAAGTCCGACTCTTTTAAGTCGTGATAGTAGTGAAAGTAGGACATGTCAAGAACATCTACTCATACAAATTTGTTTGCCAACATTGGAAGGAGTTAATTGGAAATTGTGAGATTGCCCTATGCATCATTTCACAATTTCTCCCATCTTTTTTATGACAAAGTATTTTAGATTAGTCACTTTATTGTAGTTGACTCAGCAATAAAGTCAAACATAACATGTTCAATATGGTCCACAATCTATTTGTTAAAGTTCTACTGGTGTTGGTTTGCATACAGCCATTGAATGTGTGAACCTCAAAGTGGCATTCATATGACAATAATTGTGATCATGCGGGTCTACATAGCTTTAGTCCATATAATAACTTCTTTATTTTATCACGCTTGTTTTTGACAAAGTTTTTCAGTTTTATCCCAAATTCGAATTCCTCACATGCCGCTTCCCTCAAATTTCAGAAAAGCACCCGGTCGCTATTCATGCCTCTCTAAATAGGGATAGCTCCGAGCCTATAAAGGCAAAAGGAAGGAAAAAAAAAAAACATTACATTAGCACGCTTCTTTCAGCATAGGAACCATTGAACTAATGCCGCTAGTTCCTGTCTTCTCAACTCAAGGGGACTGAAACATGAACGCGACATCATACGCTCGGGGTGCCGTGGTTGAATTGTGGAGGGTTGGGCTGTGTTTTCGAGTTCGGTACGAAGATTCAACGTTGAACAGTGAAAAGACAAGAACAACAGGAAAAGGGCCAATTCTGAAACCTGTCTACGGTTCCCTCATGACCCAGACCCGTTTCTAGCTTTTGCTTGCAGGGGGAATAACGCATGTGTCGTTCGCGTCGACATCATAGCCAGAGGAGCACGTTTCCGGATCTTCTGAACCATGGATTTCTAACCGTGAACATCATCTATATTTGTATCTAATTAACTTTACATGCCGATAATATCTGTAACTTCTTCTTTATTTTATCCACTAAACATAAAGACAGTCGACAGCTTCTACAGGGAAGTATAAATCTAGAAACAGCGTGTAATGAAGCAGGTGGGAGCCATCGGCCATGTATATATATAATGTACTGTAATTGAAGAGAGAGAGAGAGAGAGAGAGAGGTAGCTGGCGGCGACGAGCACCTCATCTCACCGCTCGCCCTACAAACACTGAACAGCGACCCCCACCCATCATCCCCCGAGACTCCCGCGCTCAAAAGCAGGTGGGAGCCATCGGCCATGTACGACTCAGAGAGAAGAGAGAGAGCGTGAGTTAATGCATGGATGATTTGATGAGTGGAGTGCAGCAGTCCTTTCTCCATTGTCCTTCCCTCTTTTCTTATTTTTTTTGTTTGCATCCCTTCGCCTTTCGAGTTTTGTGGCTTCATGTGGGATTGGACGGGTCCATCCCACGGACGTGGCGTCTCTACGCTAAGCACATACAGCTCCATCTGGACTCATCCCTCCTCTCCCTTGTCATTCAAGGTTTCCTCAGGTTCACCTCTTCCCCATGTACTCTCTCTCTCGCGCGCGCGCGCGCGCATCAACCATTCAGGCACATTCACGAGCGCCTCAAACGCCCATCCAACATTGATTTTTCATTTCTTGAAAAATTATTAATATCACAAAAAAAATTAAACTGATACATTTAAAATAAATTTATTTCAAATTAATTTTTATTATTAGAATTAGTACATTTATGATAGATTTATCCTTTGTTAATTTCTAAAAAAATTAATTAATATTACAAAAAATCACAAACTGATACTCCTGTAACAAATAGAAGGTAAAACCCTAAATACGTATACCTGTTAACTATTACGTGTCATTCAACTTAGCAATTCAATAGCAAAATTTAACAAAAACTAAAGGAAGGTAAATTCATCACAAATATACTAATTTGAGACTTTTTGTGATCAAAAAATTAATTTGGAATAAACTTCAATAGGTGTACCATTTTGGGTTTTTCATTATATTAACCTAAAAAAAATTGTCATAGTTAATAGTTTAGTATTTTCTTATTTGATTATTTAAGAAGTACCTTGAACGGTTTTTAATGATATACCATATGATTATACATAATGAGAGAAAAGACAGTATAATTTTTTATTTCATTGCTCAATAAGTAAGTTTGTTGAAAAGCACTGATCCACAACATATTATCTTGCTAAGGTAATTCTAAGTTATAGATGTCAGGAATGGTAATTTACTATTTCATTCTAGCTTTGTATAAATTATATTATTTATGACATGCTGTATTGTAGCAAAAAATCTCTTAATTCATCAGTAAATCCACTTGTTTGATTTGTACCTATCAATCACATTAATTCATATTTTATTATAATTTTACTTGTCAATGCCCAGTTATATACAGCATTCTAGTAGTCACGATATGGAAATTAAATTTTGTGAATTGCAATTCACCTGAACATGTAATGACTCCTTAACTTTGTCTTTAAGTTCGACGATGATCCTTATTATGTTGCACATGTTTGGAAGTAATAGGATTTTTCAAAAATTACAATCTTTTCTTTTTGTGGATCTTAATCGGAATTTGTTATTTTATGATTTTGCTAATTAGACTTGATATGCCACAATAAGAAAAACTAACCTGAAGTACTTTATTGGATCCAAATAGTTTGGTATGACTTCTGCAATTGATATTTCAATTCATGATATGGATTTTGAGAGTTCACAAAACTAAATGCAAAGGCACTCCAATTATGTAGCTCAACATCAAAAACAATATGACTTGGAGTTGGCAACGTCTTCCTGGCGATGTCTTCTTAAGTTGAGAACCGCTCTAACTTTGATCATCTCTAACTCAAGGAACTGTTGCAGAGTGATATATAAGGAACTTTGACAGCTGGAGAACAGCTATGGAGTTG
The DNA here is from genome assembly GCA_014182735.1 of Corymbia maculata. Taxonomy (NCBI): domain Eukaryota; kingdom Viridiplantae; phylum Streptophyta; class Magnoliopsida; order Myrtales; family Myrtaceae; genus Corymbia; species Corymbia maculata. Next base: position 2,364,616 of record CM024687.1, on the reverse strand, counting down.
TATGACCTAATTTGGACTGGTGGTATTAACAAGCACAATTTTGTTGGTCGGCTTGTCTATAGAGAGCCTCACTTTACCAAATTTTTAGATATTTTCAAGAAAATGTTTTGTTGCTATTATGTGGAGATCACCAATCTTCATGTTTTCGCATAATTAGTTCTATCTATAATACAAAATAATAATAATAAAAATCCTACAAACGTAACTACCCAAGAAAAGAACCTTCTAAACAATTTATGCTTCTCCGTTTGTGATAAAAGTCCATCATTAAAACTCCTTACCCCAATATTTATTCGTGGAAGTTACCTATTCTCATAACAGGCGAAAATAATTTTGCCTGTGATGATTTTCTTGTAAAAAATGTAAATGCTATCAAGTTAAATTGTATAGGGACGAATCCAATTTTATTTAACTTTTTGTGCAATGGAAACTTTCAATTTTGTTTTATTCAATTTGTTTCTTTTTCAATATGTCGCTAATGAATCCCTTTAATTTGCTGGCGGGAAAGTATTTGTCATAGAATGCACGATCAGTTGAAAATAAAATAAAAAACAGAAATAAAGAACAACATTACAAGATAATTTATCAAAGGATAATGACATAAATAATTCTAAATTTTGGCCGAATTTACAGTGTGATCTTTAAATTTTTAATTTGTTAAATATGATTCAAGAGCTTTTGTTTATTGTGCAATGGGGTCATTGAATTTTTAATTTGTTCGGTGTGATCCATAGACTTTTGGTATAAATTCAATGTAGTCCCTAAACTATATGAAATTATTCAATGTTGTCCTTTCATTAATTCAAATTTAATTATGACATTGAATATTTTCATATAGTTTAGGGATACATTAAATATGTATCAAAAGTCCAATTATCACATTAAATAAACTAAAAATTTAATAACAATATTGCACATTTAGTTGAAATTCGGGTTCACATTATACATTGTATCAAAGTTCATAGATCATTTGTGTCATTTTCTCATTTATCAACTAGCGATTGCTTGTAAGAAACAAAGATCTTCTACCAATCCCAAGTCTTGATTACACTAGCCACTGGATGCAATATTTACTTTCATGAGTCTTTCGCCGATGTAAACTGCTCCCTGAACGACTCAAGATCCAACTAAATTAGCAAAAACAAGGTCAAGAAGGGGGAAGTACAACTCTGCTGAAGTGTATCCTTGAACAGGACCATGACTCCACTCCATGGCCGCTCACGCAGCCATCAATGTTCAGAACATCCGTTCCATCCACTGCGGCTCATGTAAGTTTGGTGGCCATGGTTCAACAGTCCAGATCCGATTCTTCAAATTATAATAATAATCCCTAACGCGACAAGAACACATGATTCAAACATGATGTGGATTGATTATTTTTATTTATAAATCTGTTTGCGTCATTGTCCTATCAGTATGTTGGAAATCTTTAATAAACAAGTTTATCGAGCATAACTTGAAGTTAATATGACCAGTTTTTTTTTATATGGGCAGTTTTTGACTTTATTAATGACAGCAGTAAAGGATTACAGAATCTATCTATGTGGCCCTATTTAAGAAAGGTAGATTCTGTAATCCTTTACTGCTGTTCATCATCCAGTGAGTAGATATAATTACGAATAACAATATTGCAATGGCAGTTCAATGAAGTGATTTATCAACTTCATTTGATGCCTGTGGCTGTCACAACTACCGATAACACATAGTCTGAAGGAACCAGCTGTTTTTTCCTTGAGATTAGACCATATTACTTTCTCTTTAATTAAACCTAATTTTTGTTTGTGGGGTTTGCACGTCAGTACATAGTTATTTTGCAATTGTCTTTTGCCGATCACATCATCATTCTATGAATGAGCTGTTCCTGTCATGTCACCAACAAATGGAGGGAGGAAAGAAAGGCTCGTGATTTCAAGTCATATGAGATGTCCTCTACGAACATAACGGTCCTCCAACTGCAACATATGTTTTTGTGTTTTTCTTTTGTTCTTCCCAAGGCATATGCTCTTGCTTGTGTTCTTGGGCGTCTCTACTCATCCAGGTTGCATGCTTAAATGGACATAGATTCACTTGATTCGCTCGAGTAAATTCCTATTTGCTGCAATGTGCTTTTACATTTATTTAGCTAGTTTATTTTCGGTTGCAATTTGATTGGCTTGTTTATTTTGGCCGAGAGAATAGTTGATGGAAGTAAAAAGAAGATTTAAGTGTCTTTGCACTCTATTTTATATATATATATATGAAAGCTCACATGTGATACTAACTGCACCATTCATCTATATTGGAGAATATTACAAATATTATTAGCTGCGTGGTTTGATCTTATGTTGGCTCATGCTAATCCCCATAAATGTGTCAATTTGTTTGTGTAATACACGGTTAACCACAATGCATTGAACTAGGAGATTTGGAATGGGTGTAGATTCTTCATTGAACCTAAATAAGCACATTAAACATTTCGCATGTCCAAAAGAGTTACCGACATTAGTGACAAATGAGAGGTTTAACAAGCACCCGTGCATTTAGGCCAGAAGGATTGTATTCTTTATAAATGGCTTATTATTGTTAATGTCCTCTTGTATCGTCTAAGAAAAATTCATGGAGTAGTACTACATACATAAACATTATTAGCTCATAAACTTGTTTAATAAATGAAATGCATCAACAGACTATCAATTTGGTATTTAAATAAGTGGGTTATCATCAGATACCAACATACGTCAACCTTTATGTTTCTAAATATGTAATAATGTAATATTAGAGTACTAATTAGTCATCGCTTTCTACAATTTTTAGGGGGGGCTCACAAATAATATAATATAAGAAACTTAAACAGTGCAACTTTGGCTCCTGGGAAATGGTCAAAATAGGAGGTATCAAAGATATTATCTTTAATTCTCGTTTAAGCAACGCATTAAAAAGCTAATTACAGGAATCCTAGGAGATAATGCTTGGCGTAAGAATCGCACATCACCAACATTTGGGAGCTACGTGGGACGATGTACTCCACAAAAGGTTGGTTCCAAGACCAATAAGATCGCTAGCTTAATCCTCCCTCCAGCTGCTTAGCATTTTAAGAAAGAGGTAACGCAAGTGTCCAAAAGCTTTATTAGGTAACGTAAAGAAATATTCCTCTTATGTGTCTGCTTGTGGGGGATTTGGGAAGAAACGGGAAGGGTTTTGATATGAGAGAGAGAGAGAGAGAGAGAGAGAGAGAGAGTAGTGAGGCTAGTCATTGAGTCAACAAAGGATTCCTTTTAGAAAGGGAAATGTGGATAATTTAAACCTCCTAAACAGTGTTAAGCACTAAGTATTGACCGAAGATTAGGAGCCTATGTCGTAGCTTTGATTCAAATGAGAGCTCCAGGAGATGATTTGACAGAGGAGGAACTTAGGAAGATGAACATATTAAACCTAGCAGGAAAGCTTGAAGTTCAACACAATAAAGTTGCACGTCACCTCATCGACTACTGTGCAATCGTCCACAAGGCTGCTTCGAATAGATCCTCATCCAAGCAGCTTCCGACACGTCGTTCAAAAACTGTAACCCCGTTTATCTTCATTTGAAAAGTAGGACGACTCTAGATTACCATCCAATCATGTTGGCCAAAAAACCATTACTATCCAAAATCTCCTGCGCATTTTCATTGTAAGCCGTGGTTGGCGGTCTTGAAATCGGGACGTGTACACTTCAAATCAGCAATTATTGCGAAAATGCAATCCTGTCGTGATCACAGTCTCTCCTACAAAAGAAAACTTCTCTCACATAGCTCGATTTTAGGTTCCTCGTCTGCCACACGTTGAATTTCCGATCGTTTTGCAAGATTCGTTGCGTACACAAATTTTTCCACGAGTTCAATGAATTATGAGAATTGTTTGGATATAAATGTCCATAAAGATCATGGTGAATTTTTTCCCTGATCATCAAAATGAACTCATCAAAACAGGACTTAGGCTTGTTCAATTCTGAATATATAAAAGAATTACTTAAATAAACAACAATATAGCAATCAAAACTACTCATGTGAAGAGCAGTTAAATGTTATTCCATCGATTTATCATCTTTCAAGGGTATTGTCACCTACGAGAATTGTTTGCAATAGTCTCTCTAGCAAGGATGCTTAATTAGACTGTATTCATTATTTTAATATATTAATGCCCACATATCTCGTATTCTTCAGTGGTAAGAAAATATCTTTCTTCATCTCTAATTTGGGAATATTTTTGAATTCTACATCCTAAATTTTAGACGAAATAATTTAAAAACTTGCTAAGATCCAAATATATGAAAGAATTACTTAAGTAAACAATACATAACAATTGAAACTCCTCGTGTCTCGTGTTTTCTTTTTCCGGACTACCCTTTTATTTTGGAATATGATTGAAGTAAACTACTTAATCCTCTTGAAGCGTGAAAATGGGCAGGATTAGTATTCACGGTCAACTTTAATAGTTAATTATGCTTTTCTTATGTTGATGTAAACCCTAGCCCTCTACTTTTCTTTGCTCGTGCAAAGCGTGTGCTTGCAATAATTGATGTGCTATACTTAAAAAATCGCTTAATTCATTGCTTTGACGGACTTGCTCAACTGTATCGCTTTAAAGGCATTCAATAAAGTAGTGTACCGTTTCAATATTATATGTGCATGGCAAATCCTAAAGTCTCCGTGGGATTGGCCATGCAAAAAATTACGATTTCTTTGGAAGGAAAGCCAAAAAGCTAATGCCCGTAAAAAGGCACAAAACCAACAGCAAAGAAAAGATTAAAAGAGACGGAATCTTTTTGTTTCTTCCAAGAGCTCTGTAACGTCCATCACCATAATGCAGGCAATTATAGCGATGTCCACGGCCACGACCAAGAGAATCTCGATCAAAGCTCTGCTTTCTGATGTGGTGATCGGGTTGAGACCCTGATATTACTAACTAATTCGGCCGTTCAATTTTAATTTTACCCTCTTAAGCATGTTCTCATGCATGACTGACACGTGAGAACTCGAGCAGAGTCCTGGACGCTCGCTTTGTTGAAAAGTGGATCTCGATGAATGAACAGAAACCCTCAGGGAAAAGTAGTGAAGAGAATGTAAATTACATAGCAAAATTGGTGCCGCGATGCGTTACTCTCTCATGGATTTTATTCTATTGACATTAATGTTTCTTTCCAAAAGAATTGATTAAGGACTTGCCTGTCCTAAAAGGAAAGGCCACTAGATACATATTCTTGTCCAAATGCGAAGTTCAAGTATTCTTTGTTCGTTTCGCTATTTCGTGTTTTTGAACTATATGTACTTTTAGCATGATTGGGGAACCTGCGGAAACTATGAAGCTTACAAAATCAGCTAGATAGGATAGATTCTAAAGTAGTTACGAAAGACACGAGGTTGTTCCGTGTTTAAATTTCGAATTCAATTAACACAAATAAGCTCAAGTGAATGATTCATATTCATTTGGTATTCACGCTGTCTTACTCATCCCTTAATTATACAAATTGTTGAAAAAACGAGTATTGTTTTTGTATGTTAATTTATCGTGGTGATGTGCTTGAAGCTTTGCATAATGTACTACGTATTATTTCCTAAAAAATCTTGCAATCAAACAAACAAGAAATTATACATCTAAGATAGGAAAACGAAATAACTAATATAAAACAACAATATGAAATCTCATACATAGCAATTATTCGGACAGCTATCCATGTCCAAGTTGCGGATACTCTATGTATTCGGCACATTTTAAAACAACAAAATGTAGGAAATCAATTATGATTCATGCAATGATAATTAGCAAAATATTATAAAAAGTCGAGAGTGGGGTTGATGAAACAAAGCTCAAATGCACTCTTTTTTCTACCTCCTTTCTCTTCTGCCCAAGTTGAGGAACTCTTCTTCTGATATAGTGTAACAGATAAATCTCACTTCTCAGAGACAAGGGTGTTATGATTATTATCATTATTTAACTAATACTCTTCCTCTTTGATTTTTTGTGCTCCTATGGTTCACATATGTGTACGTGCGCTCTGTACTCCAACCTACTCCGCCGGGCAGAAAGAAAATCTCATACATTAACAATTCGGCAATCCAAGATTAGAGGGAGGGTGGAGGCCCCACAAGTAGTCAAACAATTTACATGGTCAGAGAGAAGGAGAGGAAGTGGGTGAAAGACAGCTTGACGTACTAAGTAACAGTAGAAGTGATATACAGAGGGAGAGAGGGAGGGAGGGAGTGGGACTGCAAGACAACTGCGACTGCGACTGAACCTGAAGTAACAAGTCATCAGATAACAAGACTAGCGTGAGATGGTGCTCGTGCACAGAGTCAGTCAGACGAACCTGAACACAACTCGTGTAGTGTGTACTAAATTCATTATTTTATTTGTTCATAATTCATCTTACAGACACACGAGAACAAGCAGAGAGAGAGAGAGAGAGAGAGTTTGTGGGTCTGAGGCAGAGAAAAAGGATGGGCCATCTCAGGATGTGGTTTTCGGACGAGCGACTCGCGAAAACAGCGCGCGAGCTGTTTCCCAATGCACCACCAGAGGGACACATCCCCCACACATTCACTCCCTCTCTCTCCTCTCTCTCTGTGCCCTATCTTTGCTTTTTGATACGCTCAGAGGGGGTCCCCATCACCGTCACCCCCCAACCCTCCATCTTGTCAAACATGTTCACTCACAATTTGATTGACCCCCATTCGCTCGACACCCAGCACATACCCCTCCCTCTCCCTCTCCCTCTCCCTCTCCCTACCCACTATGCAATTTCTGTGTTCTGTGTTCATTCTCTTTTGTGCATTGAGAGAGGTCATATTATAACAGAAATGTGCGGTAGGGTGAGCTTGTAATCCATGAGAAATGGAGACAGTACTGCTGAGTAAGTTTACCAATGATCTAACGGCGAAGGCAGATTAGTTACAAGAAATGAGGTGACGAGACCGGTTACAGTCCTTTTTTCTTTCGTCTGTCCTTTAAAGGGTAGTGGTCTACACTTTCTGTTTTAGGTCAAACTTTTCGCTCCCGAATGCCCCAATGCCATGGATCTAAAATCCTAAATCCTAAATCCAGTCCCCGCCCCCTCCTAAAACCCTATCCATCGTGTCATTTGCTCCGTCCATACAGGTAGCTCTCTACTCTCCGTCCCAACCCTCAAATCCTCTCAAACTTGACAGCAATGTGAGTTTTGCCTAACCTAGGTGTCCACTTTTTTCTGTCCTTGTGCCATATGTTTAATAAGCTAGTAAGAAGAGCGATTGCCGGTTGCTTTTCTTTAAGCCAACGGCAATTCTTGATCATAAACCCACGCAAGCAATATGAATACCTTATACACTAATCAACAGGTTAAACTTCGATCAGCATGAAGGTGAAACCGGATCCATCATAACATCAATTCTCCCACAATGGGCAAATAGCTTCTCCTTTTCTGCTTTCATTTTTATCGGGGCGGGGCTGGCAAGAATGGGGTTACGTCAATCTCACTAACTTACCTATTCCCATTCGTTTGGTACATATAGTACAGCTTTTCATGTCGATCGAGGAAATTACTGGGTTAAGTAAAGCAAAGGGGAAACCTCTCTAATCAGCCAAGGAGTACTTTCAGCTAGATGACCAAAAGGTATGGGAATTTAATGAATTTTTCCAAGCAGGATCAGTTCGCGCTGTTCTATTCACATCCCCAAATCGCACAAGTAAAAAAGGAAGAGGAAGACACGAAAAGGAGGAGGAGAAAAGACCAAAGAATGATATTTAAGATCATGTATTATGGCACATGAAATTCAACGAATAGAAGGGGAGGAGGGGGGCATGCTGTGTCCGGCAAGGCTCACTATGCAACCATGTGGGAGGCGGGGCCGGCGGAGCCGTGTAAAAATGAGACAAGGATGGGACTGTTTTTGATGGATTCGGGGTCTACAAAAGGTCTCATCATCATAGTAATTAGACGCTCAGATGGTGGTGGGAGTCTATCAAATGATGTGATAGCGGGACACACACTTGGTTAAAGGGATTGGCGGAAGGGTGTTTTTTCCTCCCCTTTCTCTTCTTTTTTTTTCCCCCCGCATTTTTTAATCATATTCCATGACATTATTTTATCAATTTTTTTTTCTTTCGAGGTCATTAATGATTGCACCTCCTCAATATGCTCCGTATGAGGAACTAATTATGTATATATTTAGTAATGTCTGATGAGAATATTAATCTCCCATCCAAGTGGGGCCAACCCTCTTCTTGTATGCCAATGTGCAAATCTCCAGCGTTGAGATTTTTCTTTTCTGTGTGCATTATTGTTCACCGCTTAAGAAGGTTGGATTAAGGAAGCAATGGTGAGAGAGAGAGGAACCAATCCCATCGATTGTTGAAAGAATTGCCATCTTTAGTTGGGTGCCAGGAGTCAATGCTTATGTTGATTGTGATATTGATATTTGATCTGATGGTAGTATGTGGATGTCTTTGTGTTCTAATTATTTTATCATATAATCGTGTGATTACGACGACGAGCCAGATGTCCTTTTCTATTTAATTGATGTTGAAATTATTGTCCGATTTAATTGTAGAATCTTAAACAAATCTACTGGGGCCCATCGATTTTTGAATTGAGCTATTAGTCTCGACTTAATTTGCGCACCTAAAAAAATTGATTGTACCTCCATTGTTAACCTCCAAATCATTCCCCCCTCCCCCCAAAAAAGCGGTAATTGAGGTATGACCTTTGTTCTATTATTCTCTTCACTGTAGAAATGAATTTTCTCAGTTTCACTTTTGTTTCCTGATTCATTGTCAATGAAGCCTAAGGAAAAGTAATTTGATAAATCGAAATGCTTATCTAAATCGAGTTTCCATGGAATGGATCTATTGCATTATCATCGATCTTCTAAGCTGAGTTTTGCGTGGATCTCACGTGATTTGATGGTTGATGTCGTATTATGAGTGATCAGTTTTCAATTTGATCTAATTTCAAGATGGAACGAGGAACTATACTGGGAGGACCGATTCGCAAAATTGGGAATCAAGGACTGAATGGTTGGTCCTGGGACCAAGAATTGGATCACACCGCCAATTTGGTCCAAAGGAGCCAAATACTTGTTTTTTTCACTACCTTTTTTCCCATTACATTTTTTCCTACTACTTGGAACTTGATCGAGATAGTGTTTAGTTCTCATTTTATTAAAATTTTTGGAAAAATAATTAAAAATAAGAAAGTATATGTAGTCGGACCACTTGGACATCAGTCATACTTTTAGGAACTAGGAATAGACTGGTACTCTTGGGAATTGGACCAAATTGGCCGGTCCAATCTAGTCCGGTCTGGGCAATTTACGGTTCAGGCGGTCCGTTTTGCATATCCCTAGGTTGCATGATATGGCCCATGAAAGAATTTATTGTATGACTAGTCAGGTAATCTCTATTTGGAAGCCCCCTCCTCATTGGCCCAACAAGGGTGGAATGGGCTCTTCTCAAAGACGACAACACGAGGAACTCACAAGGTTTTGTTTGGTACTAATGGCTCATGTCAAGCTTGGGTATTTCTCATGACTTCTTAGGAAATCCGAACCTACTTTACCGGGCCGAGCTCTTTACCCATCAAGAGTACTAAATATGTTACTATTTTGGATAAAGATAATTTCGAGAGGAGACAAAACAGCGTGTTTTCTCTTAATTATTAATAGATTTTATTATTATTATTATTATTTTTGATCACAGGAGACAGATCCAAGTGGACGCTGTCATTAAGTCCACTAGAAACCATCCACGCGTTGCCGTGGAATAAACTAAATTGTCTATATAATGCTCGTATTAGCGAAAATGTTGTTTCGATATTATTATTTTATTTTTGTTGTAATTTTATATGACGAAGCACATCTTCTCTCCTATCATGCATTCTTGTTAGATTGGAAGTATCAATATCTCGCAGGAATTTTGATTTTATCTATCAAAGAAATATATTTTAATCTTTTTCGAATCGGCATTCGTCTACATAAATGAATATTTATCTTCAATACTATGTTAGATGCAATAACAAGATACGATAATTTATCTATAATTTGATTTAATTACAGTAAATAATTTACAAACAAAATTAAGTTAAAAAAGATATTGTTGTATGGAAAGACATTTTTATGAATCGATAAGAAAAGGAATAAAATGAGACTGATTTGATAAATAGACTAATTTTTGTCAAAAGATTAATCCTTGTTTTGATGACACTCCTTTATCATAGTAATTATTCTCTCACTTTAATTAGATAAAATGAACTAATTTAATATTAAAACCCGACATGAACTACTGTTTGTGCATAACTCATGAGCTTAATATATAAAACATTAAGAAGTACCGAATAGACTAACCACAATATGACATGTGGCGAAACGTGACATAACCCCGGGTCTTTTTTCTCTCGATGTACCACTTCAATGTTTTGAAAGAATTTCAGGGTCCTTTTGATATGGCTACTAGGAATCATGCCCTTATCAATTCAACTCATCCAAAAGGTTGAATCAGATTCTTAGTAAGCAGCAATCATATCTTTATATATTAGCTTTAAGATTACAATACAGACACCAGTCAATCCCCTTTGCAAACCATGCTATGTACAGTCATGTACCCCCTTATTCCATCATGCAATATGATCGAGAATTTACAAATAACCATATTCAAATGCAACACTCAAACGGAACTCAAAGACTTATAGGCACGACGAGTGGGGACTCGCCCTTATCAACGATGAAGCTCTTTGTAGTCCGTTTAGAAGAAGTAACAATCAGGACGTCGTACGTCCCGTGGAATCCTCTGAACGTGAACTCGCCTTGTTCGTCAACGTGTCCGTGAGCATGAGACGACCACTCTTTCCTGAGAGCGATGTATCTCTTGCCGGCTTCATTGACATCCCCCTCCGCATTGACCAGGTGTGCGTTGTCTCGGCTCATGAACAGCTCCCAGAATCCCCACAGCATTATCCCATCTACCGCAGCATGTGCAAATGATTCTCGGAGCATGACTTCCAGATCATCAGCTCTTACATACTCGTTAACAGATGACACATCAAGCTCAGTGAACCAGATCGGAAGGCCGAGAATACCCAGCTTATCCAAAGCTGAACTAATGATCGGTCCCACTGGACTATCTATATGCCCTTGGATCCCAGTTCCGCCAACCGGTGCACCTTGTTCCTGTAGACCAAGAATCTGTTCTGTGTAGCTCTCAGGGCATGACTTGGGATCGCACCCATCTTCCACATGATAATCATTCACAAATAGTGTGGCAGATGGATCTAGTTGGTGAGCAGTCTTAAACATATTCGCTCGGATATCTTTTCCTAATCTACCTTGAAAGAATGATCCATGTAGCATCTCGTTGTTGACATCATAGTGATTGAACTTGCCCTTGTAGCGAGAAAGAAGCCCGTTTAAACGGTTTTGAACAGCGCTCATCAAGTCATTGTTGTTGAGGGATCGGACCCATGACTGAACCATGCTCTCCACTTCCCAAAAGATACAGTGGCCTCTGGTTTGTATGCCATGGCTCTTACACAAGTCAAGCATCTCATCGGCATCCCGGTAGTTAAAGTTTCCCTGTTGTGGCTCTGTCCAGTACCACTTCAATTCATTCCCAAAAACAGCCCAGTTGAAGTTCTTTACGAAGAAATCGACAAAATCTTCGTTATCTATGTTTGTTCTGCTTATGCACGACCCAAATGGAAAACTATTTTGTGTCTGTTTGACGATCACGGTAGCACCAACCAAGCTGCTTGAATCCGCGCCAGAAAACTTCAAGACAACATCACGCTTACGGAGCTGCAATAGCGAAAGGAAAACATGAAAATTAGAAACCAAGGCAAATGACTGCCTGATATACAAGTAGACATGTTTAAGATAGTAGTAAACTCAGTCAGATATCCAAACAACCCAATTCAAGTAAAGTATGAGCTTACTCTGCCATTTCCTTATCAAGGAGTGAGTATTCAACTTTAACGAAATTTATTCCCAGAATTGCATGTGCTATGTTTTAACATATATCTAGGCGATCAATGGCAAGATAAGAAATAACAAGTTCCAAAGATATTCTAAGCAGTGAAACTCAGGAGCCATCATCTTTCTAAGGTGAAAATTAAGAATGCAAGTACATAACTCCCATCGACAAGGTTATAGACATAACTCAGACGCTACAAGTGTGGAAGAAAAAGTAGACTGTCACTTTGTCCCAAGAGAAATCTATGATTGGAAAATGTCATCAATCCAGATAAGCCATGACGCCCATCAATTAATCATTATACCACAAATCTTGCACTAAAGTTATTCCTGGAAGTTACCTTATCAGTCAGATGTTTCAGATGGTTAAACCTCGCATGTCGATCAACAGGGAATATTTGAACCCCTGCAACCATCAAGTCAACACCTGAAGCAGGACCCTGAATGTAGACCATGACTTTTGATGGTTGCTTTTCGATTCTGAATGAACCACTAAGTTCATGCCATCTGTCATCATTAGCCTCGACTTGCCCACCATTGATCCACTGGTTGTCCACACCAAGTGCAATGTTAATATTTTGAGGACCACTTGCACTAGAACCTATCCGTACCCAAGCGGAAACTTGATATGTCAAAAAGAGTTTGAGCTTATCAGTGATCATCTGAGCAGGGCCCATCCAAGTCTGCGTGCGATTTGTCACGAGGATGTAACGGCCACTCAAAGGTTCATGAGGCCCAAGCGAATCTCTTGCTAAGGGGGGAAGAATGTGCGGTGAACCAGTTTGAACGCTCAAAGTGCAGTTACCAAGGGGGAACCATCCATTAGTCCCATTATCTAGGTCACTGTTCTCTATTATATTTACTCCAAAAGCTGGATTCTGCAAAATGAAGAGTGGCAGATGGGTGCTTATATAGACAGGTTTCATTTCTAGAAAAGCCATTTTCAGAATGTCTAAGAGAATGACATTATGACATGAAGATATATCGGTTGGAGCTACAAACCTCAACAACTGGTGGAGGAGAAGGAGCAGCTTTTGCCGCATGCTTTACTGTTAAGCTGTTCACAAGAATATCAGTACCTGCAGGTGGACCTTCAACGTAGATGATAACTTTTGACGGGGAACTATTCAAGAGAAACTTCCCCTGCATTTGTGTCCAGTCCTTGTCTGTTGCTTGCACACTTGAGAGAGATAAACAGGTTGAAACAATTAAGGGGCATAGATGAAAATCATTAGACACAGGATACTAGCAGCTACAGAAGAGAGAATAAAATTTCTTTCTCATGAACCAAAAATGGAAGGTGATCACACGATATAATTGACCATGTCCATCCATTTGGATACTCAAGGATGAGAGAAGCTTGGCCTACCATTCCATTTTTTGGTCATTGATATCACTTGCTACAACCATATGAAGATTGTTTAGGTGAAGGAAATTCAAACTTACTTGGCTATGCCTATGTACTGCTCACGGAGATCTGGCATTTGGGTCCACAGTGTGATCCGGACATCAGTGCTGCCGACATTGTTACCAAATATACGAACCAGTGCAGTGACTTCATAAGCAAGTTTTCTTTGCAGCCTTCCAGTAACTTCTTGCTGAATCCCGTTCCAGGTCTGGGTACGTTCTGTTGCAGATGCAAAGTACTTCCCAGACTGTGGAACTATCTTCCCATCAGCCATAGAGTCATGTAAGACAATCTTGCAACCTCTCCCAGCCCAATTGTTCAACCCATCATTAAATATGGGATTGAGGATGATATTTTCATCACCAGCAGCTATGCATTCCCTGTCCACTCTCTTTTGCAGCACATAAAAGGAAATCATTCAACAACTGTTAATAATTTAAGTCCCCATTTTTTATAAATCTGGAGCTATTAATAAGAGCTAAATTTTTGTTTTTTGTTCTCCTTAGAATGCCTAATTACCTCTTTTCCATTTGCACTATGACATGTTATCACCACTGATTTTATAAGTAAGTCTATTCCAGGAGAAGGCCCTTCCAGGTAAAAGACTACTCGGTTTGGCATACTTGACAATGAAAATGAGCCCTCCACCTTGTCCCACCTCTCTTTTGATATAGAAGTTCTGCAGCAGATCAGTTCGGTTATATTGTTCACAGCTTTAGTGATTTGAGAAGATATAGGTACTTATAATGTAAGAAACCTTACATTCCAATGCGCTTATATGTAGTTGCACAATCTTGGTGTTCTAGCCTCAGAGTTGCCAAGACATCAGCAGAGCCTTGAAGAGACCCTGACACTCCAACACAGGCAGAAACAGAATAAGTGGAACCTGGAGAAACCCTGCTTGTGATGTCTTGTTCCAATCCTTGCCAGCATTCTTTTCTATTTGTAACCACAGCATAGCAATCGCCCGATTCTGCAGAGACCACCCAGCTTTCACAGCAATTGGGATGCCAAGAATGCATTCCACCAGAGAAATTATGATTCTGTATGATATTTTTCCCTTGACTCCCACTTGAGTTGGCCATGACCTGGTTCAGATTTTGCCGGGAATAAATGATTTTAGAATTCCATAATTCTTAAGCTTCAGTTGCACATTCAAAATATTAACATGCAATGCTGGTTTTCCCGACTAGAGCTTTAACAAACGACTGATCAAGTACTGATCCTCAAAGCAATTAGCTATTCCAGCCGTAATGTAGGCCATGCTTGATGTTTATGCCACCTGAACCTCATTGTCCACATTCCTTGATCTTAAAACCCATTGTACAAAATTTGACAAAAACATGAGATAGTATGGATCGTTCTGTTGTCCTACTAACGTTGATATCCAATATCAGGGTCCAAGCCAATAATGCAACAACTCTATGTAGCTTCTCAGCATACTATAGACTTGCAATGAGTTTGAGTGAGACAGTTGACACACTCATACAGTGATCAATGACAGCATATCGTTTGTTTATGAATACATCTGGACATCCAACCAAATCTACACAAAAGTCATTTGAGTTGCATATATTCCCATAAAGCGAGATCAAGAAGAACCACCACCGCAAGCTCACAAACAGGCTAAACAAAAACAATAATTCCAGTATGAGATTGCAAGCTAAAATGCTGAGGCTGAACAAAAGGAGGAAGGAAGTACCAACCTCTGAGCTGTTGCTAGTACTTTCACTCTTTTGGTTATCAGCAGTCTCCTTGGATACCTTATAAGTCACAGGAATCAGAAAAAAGAAAAAAGAAAAAAGAACGATAATGTCCTTTAAAAAGGAAAGACAAAAACTGAAAAAGGCTCACAGCCGACACCACTAACGATACCAGATCTTCAAGAGAAGGACAGGAAGAGGAAGAGGAAGTACCAGATGGCTCCGGTGCTTGGGATGTGTTTTGCCCAGACTTGTGAGGCAGCAGGCACAAACCCTTCTCATTTTATAGGCTCTGCGACAAGATGATCAAGTGAAGCATAAGAAAAGAACGGGACCACCCTATCCACAAACATTTATTTGGAAGCCCAAGCAAAGACCAAGGACAAGACCCACGAAAAACCCTTACTTTAAATCTGGGCTGAATCAAGACACATTATATCCATCAATGTCAAATCGCAAGTACCGATCTCAGAAGCTTCCATTCAATCAGAAAGGGAACTTGGCATTCTTTTTCACCTTGTTGGAGATGATGTCGAAAAGCCGCATTCCTTTGCGGTGGGGCTAACAGAGCACCATCAAGAACGAAGGGGAATTGCTTCTGGGTAAGGCTGACGCTCCAGAAATTCTCGCCTCGGTTTGCTTTGTCTTGCAGATTTGGTTTGTGGCCCAAATTGCGCTTTGGATGCTTGTATTGGAAATGAAGGCTCATCATCCCACTCGGGATGCAAGACTTAATCTATTCTTGTTTTCGAGGTCCCCAAGCATTTCTTTTTGGTCCTCGTTTGGAATGGAAGTATAATTGCTATTCCATCTCGGCGAATTAGGTGAAATCCAATTTTCGACAAGTCAAACATCCAATCAATGTGGTTTGAGTACATTAACTTAGCATTTCTGGGTGGTGATAATTTACTCGGTTGGAGTCGTGGCTAACGAAAGAGACACCAGCACCAGCACCAGCACCAGCAGTTAGCACCGGCGGCCTGCAAGACGTGCCGCTAGACTGGCATTGTATTTCTGCAATAAATTTGACATCTCTATCGTCATATCCAGGTACAACCTTGCCATCGATCTGGTGAAGAGCGCCTTGAGTCGGCAGTTCATTTATGTGGCTGGGGGGATAATAGAAGCTCTTATTAAAACCCGAGTCAGTAAACATAAGCAGTTGTGCGGAGCCCATAACCCAATCAAGCAAAGCGCCTTTCCTAATTTCCAAGAAACCAATCCCCACGAGGTGGTGGGCCCAAAAAACAAGTCCAATGTCCACCGTCTTGTACAGAAAGAATGATTCAGAAATCCAAAGGCGTAGCATCCAAAGCTTCAACGAGTCCCATGGGATCATCTTGCTAACGAGATATATAACCTGTTCCAGTTACAGTTGCATGGTGGGTTATCAGAATGGCAGTGTGCAGTTGTGCAATGCGGCGAAGAAACTATCCTTCTAGCCACGCATGCCAATGAAATGTTATACAGATAATGTAAATAGTTGCATAGGGTGACATACAAGATGCCCCAAATTCGAGACACGGGTTGACGATTTTTTGTTGATGTCTATGGACCACGAGTGACAACGAAGGGGCAAACAAAAGGCCCAAACTCTAACAAATAAAAGACAGGTCCGTTGGTCCTGAAGGCCCATCTGGATAGCTCCGGACGCCAACGTTTGCGAGTGTGAATCACCCCGTTCTCATAATCGAAATGAGAAACCCACGTGTGGATGGCGAAACCGTGCAGAAAAAACGAGCCGCTTACACCCCGAAGAGTGAACATACCGTTGATGGAATCGGCTGCAGAATTCGGGACGAGGGATGAAGATGGTGCCATCATCTTATTCGGGAAACTGCAAGCTGGTCACTCACAGAAACTCCAAGAGTAAGAACGAAACACCCATAGAACTACAAGCTGGAACTTCCCCAAGATGTCCCAGCATACCTAATAACAATGCAAGAAAGAAACTCGAAGTCTCTACTGAGAATGTCCCAACAACCAGAAATGTTACAATCCAAACCAAATCCAGTCTCTCCCTAGGAAGTCCCAAACAAAAGAGCATAACATGATCACATGATGATTCAGATCAAATAGCATCAAGCTCTGCCATTTCAGTTCTAGTGCCACCAAAAGTTATATCAGCAACTTATAGTCCTTTGCTTCGAGTCCCTATTAGCTTTTGAGCTTGTATTCTAGGGCAATTAATAGCAGAGCAAGGACTCATGTTGTGAAAAGATGGACTATAAAAAAGTACCTATAAAGTGATAAGGGAGAAACATTAACTTTAACATTCGCATTGATATAATAAGTAATGTGGTCTCTGAACTCAAACTCAATGTGTAATATCAATTTTTAATTTATTCAGTGTGATCCCTAAATTTTTAGTGCATATTCAAATTAGTTCCTAAACTATATGAAAATGTTTGATTTTGTATTTGAACTAATATTAATGGATGGATAACATTGGATATTTTCATATAGTTTCGAGATTAATTCGAACATTTACCAAAAGTTTAGAGACCACATCAAACAAATCAAAAGTTTGGAGACCATATTACATGACCATTTGTATTATTATCCCTAAGTAAAAAAATGGTTTTGCAGAAAATCTTCATTTTCTTTAGGAAACAAAAAAGGAACAAAAATATGAACAGAAACGAAAATTACAACTCATTTGAAGAGTCAAGTCAGATTCTCAGTAAGCAGCAACCATATCTTATCCTTTGGTTTTGAAATTACAATGAAGACATGAGCCGATCTCTTTGCAAACCATGCTGTGTACAGTCTTGCACCCCCTTGCATCATGCGATTGGGTCAAGAATGTCGGAAAGAATGCAATTAACGACAATATTCAGTTGCAACACTCACATGCGACTCGAAAGACTTATAGACACGACGAGTGGGGCCTCGCCCTTATCAACGACAATGCTCTTTGTAGTCCGTTTAGTAGCGGTGACGATGTCGACATCATATGTCCCGTGAAAGCCTCTGAACGCGAACTCACTTTGCTCGTCGACATATCCATGAGCATGAGACGACCACTCTTCCCTGAGAGCGAGGTATCTCTTGCCGGCTTCATTGACATCCCCCTCTGCATTGATCAGGTGCGCGTTGCTTCGGAACATCAACAACTCCCAGAATCCCCACAGCACTATCCCATCCACCGCAGCATGTGCAAATGCTTCTCGGAGCATGACTTCGAGATCATCAGCTCTTACATACTCATTAGCAGAGGACACATCAAGCTCGGTGAACCAGATTGGAAGGCCGAGAATGCCCAGCTTATCCAAAGCTGAACTCACGATTGGTCCCACTGGACTATCTATATGCCCTTGAATCCCGATTCCACCAACCGGTGCGCCTTGCTCCTGTAGATTGAGAATCTGTTCTATGTAGCTCTCAGGAGATGATTTGGGATCGCTCCCATTTTCCACATGATAATCATTCACAAATAGTGTGGCTGATGGATCTAGTTGGTGTGCAATCTTAAACATATTCGCTCGGATATCATTTCCTAATCTATCTCGAAAGAATGATCCGTGCAGCATCTCGTTGTTCACATCATAGTGTTTGAACTTGCCCTTGTAGCGAGAAAGAAGCCCCTTTAAACGGTTTTGAACAGCGCTCATCAAGTCATTGTTGTTGAGGGATTGGACCCACGATTGAAGCGTGCTCTCCACTTCCCAAAAGATACAGTGGCCTCTGGTTTCAATACCGTGGCTCCTACACAAATGAAGCAACTCATCGGCATCCCGGTAGTTAAAGTTTCCCTGTTGTGGCTCCGTGCAGTTCCACTTCAATTCATTCTCAAAAACAGCCCAGTTGAAGTTCTTTACGAAGAAATCAACATAATCTGCGTTGTCTATGTTTGTTCTGCTTATGCAGGAACCAAACGGAAAACTACTTTGTGTCTGTTTGACGATCACGGTAGCACCAAGCAAACTCCTTGAATCAACACCTGAAAACTTCAGGACAACATTGCGCTTACGGAGCTGCAAGGTAATGAGAGGAAAACATGAAAATTAGAAATTGAGGGAAATGGCTTTGCCTGATGTATAAGTAAACATGTTTAGATGGTAACTCAGTCAGATGTCCAAGTAACTCAATCCAAGTAAAACATTAACTAACTCTGTCATTTCCTTATAGGGAGCAAGTACTCAATTTAAACAAAACTTATCCCCCAAATTTTATGTGAATCCTATCTTATATATAGGTTATCAATGGCAAGATTTTAAAAAACAAGTTCTAAGATATTCTAAGCAGCAAAACTCTAGGAGCCATCATCTTTCTGGGGCTGAATAGAGAGAATGCAGGCATATGACTCTTATCAATAATTTATAGGCCCAACTCAGAAAATAAAGGGGTGTGGGGAAAGGAGACCATCCTTTTGTCCAAAGAGAAATCAAAGTCAGTTAAAGTCAGCAGTGTAAATGTCATCAGTGCAGTAAAGCCATGACACCCATTGATCAACCATTATACCACCACTCTTGCACTAAAGTTATTACTGGAACTCACCTGATCAGTCTGCTTTTTCAAATGCTTAAACCTCGCATGTCGATCAACGGGGAAAATTTGAAACCCTGCAACCATCAAGTCACCCGAAGCAGGACCCTGGATGTAGACCATGACCTTTGAGGGTTGCTTTTCGATTCTGAATGAACCGCTAAGTTTGTACCATCTGTCATCATTAGCCTCGACTTGCCCACCATTGACCCACTGGTCGTCCACATTAAGTGCAACTTTAATAGTTTGAGGACCGCTTGCACCAGAACCTATCCGGACCCATGAAGAAACTTGATATGTCAAAAAGAGTTTGACCTTATTAGTGATCATCTGAGCAGGGCCCATCCAAGTCTGAGTGCGATTTGTCACGAGGATGTAATGGCCACTCAAAGGTTCATGAGGCTCAAGTGATTCTCTTGCCAATGGGGGAGCAATATGTGGTGAACCAGTTCGAACGCTCAAAGTGCAGTTACCAAGGGGAAACCACCCATGAGTCCCATTTTTTAGGTCACTGTTCTCCAGTATATTCAATCCAAAAGCTGGATTCTGCAATATGAAGAGTGGAAGCCAGGTGCTTAACACACAGGTTTCATTTCTAGAATAGCAATTTCAGAATGTCAAGGAGAAGCTTCAAACATTAATGATATGGAGAAGATAATAGCTGGAAACATCAAAAGCTACAAACCTTGATAATTGGTGGAGGAGAAGGAGCAGCTTTCGCCACATGCTTTACTGTTAAGCTGTCCACAAGAATATCAACACCTGCAGGGGGACCTGCTATGGAGATGATAACTTTTGACGGGGAACTATTCAAGAGAAACTTCCCCTGCATCTGTGTCCAATCCTTGTCTGTTGCTTGCACTCTTGACAGAAATTAATAAGTGATTTAGGGGCATAGATGAAAACCATTAGATATAGGATACTAGCAACTACAGAAAAGAGAATAAAACCTTTTTCTCATGATGCAAAAATTGAAGGTTATAACAAGAAATAATTAACCACGTCCTTCCATCTGCAAACTCTAGGGGAAGCTTGCTTGCCATTTTCATTTCCTCTGTCCTCAGTATCTCTTGCTATAATCATATCAAGTTTCTTAAGGTGAGGGAATCTAAACTTACTTGCCTATGCCTAAGTACTGCTCACGGAGATCTGGCATTTGGGTCCACAGTGTGAGCTGTACGCCAATGTTGCTTACATTGTTACCAAATATACGAACCAGTGCAGTGACCTCATAAGCAAATTTTCTTTGCAGCCTTCCAGTAACTTCTTGCTGAATTCCATTCCAGGTCTGGGTACGCCCTGTTGCAGATGCAAAGTACCTCCCAGACTGTGGAACTATCTTCCCATCAGCCATAGAGTCCTCTAGGATGATCTTGCAACCTTTCCCGGCCCAATTTTTCAATCCATCATCAAATACGGGATTAAGGATAATGTTCTCATTGGCAGCTATGCAATCCCTGTCCACTTTCTTTCGCAGAACATAAAAATAAATTATTCAGACAACTGTCACAGCTCAAAATGTCCCCATCTTCTTCAATTCTGAAGCTATTAATGAGATGTAATTTTTTTTTCCTTAAAAGGCATCATTACCTCTTTTCCATTTGCACTTTGACAAGTTATCACCACTGATTTTATAAGTAAGTCTATTCCAGGAGAAGGCCCTTCCAGGTAAAAGACAACTCGGTTTGGCACACTTGACAATGAAAATGAGCCCTCCACCTTTTCCCACCTCTCCTTTGATACAGAAGTTCTGCAGCAGATCAGCTCGGTTAAAGTGTTCACTGCTTTGGCGATTTGAGAAGATATAGGTACTTATAATGTCAGAAACCTTACATTCCAATGCGCTTATATGTAGTTGCACAATCATGGTGTTCTAGCCTCAGAGTTGCGAAGACATCAGCAGAGCCTTGAAGAGACCCCAACACTCCAACACAGGCAGAAACAGAATAAGTGGAACCTGGAGAAACCCTGCTTGTGATGTCTTGTTCCAATCCTTGCCAGCATTCTTTTCTATTTGTAACCACAGCATAACAATCACCTGACTCTGCAGAGACCACCCAGCTTTCACAGCAAATGGGGTGCCAAGAATGCATTCCATCAGAGAAATTATGATTCTGTATAATATTTGTCCCTTGGCTACTGCTTGAATTGGCCATGACCTGGTTCAGATACTGCCGGGAGTAACCTGTTTTAGAATATCATAATTTTTAAGCTTCGACCACAAATTCGGAATATCAACACGTGATTCTGGTTTTCCTAAATAGGAGAAAAAGCACTTTAACATATGACCGATCAAGTAACCGATTCACAAAGTAGTTAGCCGTTCCAGCCCTAGTTTAGGCCATTCTTGATGGTCATGCCACCTGACCTCATTGTTCACATTCCTTGATCTTTAATCCATGGCACAAAATTTGACAAAAACACGAGACTGTGTGGACCCTTCTGTTGTTCGATTACCATCAATATTCAATATCAGGGTCCAGGTCCATAATGCAACAACAACTCTATGCAGCTTCTGAGCATGCTATCGACTGGCAATAAGTTGGAGTTTGACAGTTGACTCACTCCTAAATTGATCTATGAGAGCACATTGTTTTCGTTTGAATAGGCCTGGACATCCAGCCAAATCTACACGAAAGTCAATTGAATTGCATGTCTTCCCGCAAAACCACAAACAGGCTAAACAAAAATGATAATTTCAGCAAGAGATTGCAAGCTAAATTGCTGAGGATGAAGAAAAGAAGGAAGGAAGCACTTACCTCTGAGTCGTTACTAGCACTTTTTCTCTTTTAATTATCAGAAGTCTCTTTGAGTCCTTGCTAGACGCAGGATCAAAAAAACCCAAAAGAAAAAACGACAATGTCCCTGAAAAATGAAAAATAAAAATTGAAGTGCGTTCACAGTCCACACTGCTAGCAGCACTCTTCAAACGGAGGACAGGGAGAGACTGAACGTAGTACCTGATGGCCCCGGTGCTTGGGTTGGGCTTTGGAAACGAACTTTTGAAGCAGCGGGGACGAACCCTTCTCGTTCTTTGGACTCTGCAACAAGATGTTCGAGTGAAGCATAAGAAAAGAGCGGAATGAAACTGTTCACAAGATTCGTCTTTTGAAATCCCAAAGACAAAACCCAGAAAAGACCAAAAGACAGGAACCCAGAAAAACCCTTTTCTTTTTATCTGGGCTTAATCAAGACACAGTAAATTCATCGATGCCAATCGGAAGTACTAATTTCAAAAGCTTCCTCAAATCAGGACGGAAAATTCGGCACAGATCCTCCATACCTCGGTCGTGCATGAATCTTTGCAAGATTGTGTAATTTCTATGCGACAAACAGTACATGAGGTACTTAATGTTCCAAAGAAGATCAAAAGATCTTACAATGAAATCTATAATCAATCAAAGATATGTACAGGGATGATATACGAAGAGTTTGAGGTCCCATTTTTTTCTTTTTGTAAGCCATTGATTTGAGTGAAAATGATATTGTTATTCCTTTGGCGAATTAGGTGGAAGCTCATTTTCGACAAGTCAAACACCCAAACCAATGCGATTTGAGCATATTAACTTAGCCTTTCCGGGCTGCGATGATTCCTTCGCTCGGTCGGAGTCGTGGCTAACGAAAGCGACGCCAGCACCAAACAATTAACGCCAGAGAAGACCGGCCCTGTTTTCGTCATCTCTAGTTAAAACATTGCCGGCGAGAGGCATCTTGGGCAATTTCAATGCAGAGGCCACCATTTTGTTCTGAAAGACGGATTTAGAAATCCAAGCATCCGAAGCTTTAACAAGTCCCATGGAGTCATCTCCTGCGGGACGCATATAGGTAGCAATCACAATCCATAACGGAGATATCCATGATCAATCTATTCGATTCTAATAGCACAAGGAATAAATTACATAAAGTTAGAGTTCAAGAACTAAATTGAACATTGATCAAAAGTACATGAACTATTTTTGATATTATCTTTGGACCCTTTTTTTTGTGTGTTTATTATCCATAATTTCAAAATCAATTACAATGGGATCCAGGCAAGATTAAATACTTGTTCCACAAAAACTCACATAAACTCAAGAACGAGGAAAACAACACTGACCGATAAAGAGCACAAAAAAATTTCACTGTTTTCTTTCCGGTCATTGTCAACATTCATCCTTTATTCTCCATCTCATGCTATCTTCATTGAACGCTTAATGAGGAAAATTGAATGATTAGCATTTAAGTGAGAGGTTTTGTCTTGATTTGAAGCAACTTCTAGGATGAAACAATGATAATACGATTTTAAAACATTTCCATCATGTAATTTGATCAATTGAAATTTTATGAACCGCGTTATATATTGAACTAATTTAAAAAATTTGAATTTTTTCATATGACATTGCAAATTGCCAAAAAAGATTCATGGATTAGTAGTATCATCATTCAACGAATGTGAAGAAACTTTCAGCTGTGGGAAAACAAATGGTAAGCTTTTTAACATTAACATATATGACTTCTCAATCCACCTAAATTGGTAGGAATCTTTTAGCTTGACAAAATATATTACTTCCTCGACAGTCGATAGGGTACCTCATCATAGGCAGGACCATCGGCTATGTCCTGGCAGATCTTTCGTCCTAGTTCATCTCATCTCTCTTGAGAAAAGCAAAAGAAATTGTCACGGGAAGCATAGCATGTGATGCACTCTTATCATATGACAAAACAACCCATTTCCTGTTCTTCTCATGAAGATGATATCATTGGCTTCCGCTGATCATAACCATAGTTATTGAAGCTAAGTCCGCTCCCGTCGCGCAAAGAACGACAGCAGTGTTCAGCCAGAAAACAAGCACAGGAAGACATTCCAATCCTTCAAAATGGTAGGAACAACCAGACGAAGAGGGTCAGAACAAATGTCCAAAATTTTCATGACGACCATCTATTCTAAAGAGGGGATAGGGCTTTTGCTTGGATTTTAGCACGAATGGGCAGGTTAAAGGCATAGCTCCGTCATGTGCAGACTCAAAGAGAAGTTACAGTTACCTTATATTGCATCTGGCTTCTCGAAGACAGAAAAGAACTCACACAAGCCTAAGGTCCTAGAGACACCTAGACCTAACCCCTACTACCTCCCCCATTGCATCTTTCTAGGGAAATAAATCTCTCTCTCCCTCTCGAGAGAGAAAGGGGGTGGGGGGGAGATGGATTTGGCGTGTTGAAGTGGCAACTGCAGCTCACATTTCAATCCCTCCCCCCGAAAACGCAGCCACCCACCTCAACAAATCTTGCGAGGAAGCGGAAGCCTTCATTAATCTCTCTTTTGTCATTTGGAGTTTCTCTGTTTTTTTTCCCTCTGTGAATGTGAATTCTCTTGTCCTTGTTTTTCTGACGCCGTTTCTGTTTAATCGTGGGAGATGGGCTCATCGAACGAGGCTTGAGGTTCATTCCCTTTTCGGTTGACGTCCTCTGATAATCTTTTGTTTCTTCTGGGCTTTCCCTGTTGTACTTCACCTTTTTCTCTCGTTTTGCTTTCCCCGTTCTGTCGCTGATTCAGAGTGAGAGACAGAGAGATTGATAAGTCCCTGTGCATGCACAAATTCAGGAGTTGGGCATTCAATCAGTTTCCGCAGAAAGCCTGGGCCAGCTTCCGTGAGATCACCCTTCTCATATCTGTCCCATTTCCTCTTATATATTCTCCAACCGTTTGTTTAGCCACTCTGCTCTCTCTCTCTCTCTCTGTGACCGTAGTGTATAACAATGGGGAGGATTCAAGAATGGCTATTTTGCCCCAGGAGTGCGCAAACGATGGTCTTTTTGCTCTTGCTCTTTCTGTGGGGCTCGAACCAAGTCACCTATGTAGCTGAAGGTAATGAACCGAAAAGCCCTTTCTTCAAAACCCAATTCAAATTTGTCATCCCACACAAAGGGCGAAGCAAAGAAAGACTTCTTTTGACATTGGTTTATCTCTCTGAAACAGGTAGAGTCATCTCCTCCGAGCTTACGGTACGTACATGGATATCATACTTCTTTTCCC
The DNA here is from genome assembly GCA_014182735.1 of Corymbia maculata. Classification (NCBI taxonomy): domain Eukaryota; kingdom Viridiplantae; phylum Streptophyta; class Magnoliopsida; order Myrtales; family Myrtaceae; genus Corymbia; species Corymbia maculata. Next base: position 2,339,053 of record CM024687.1, on the reverse strand, counting down.
ATGAAGTTCTTCCCCTTGTGATCAGCTCAAGAAAGCGTTCATTCACAACGCAAGCCTAATTTGGCATGACATTTGCAGAGAGGAGAGGATGAACAAGAGAAGGTGATGTCGATGAAGAGAATGAGGTCGCTGATAGGGTCGAGGCCTCCGATGTGCGAGAGGAAGTGCAGCTCCTGCGGGCGCTGCGAGGCCGTGCAAGTCCCTTTCGTTCCCCAACAAGTTCACGGCCCAAGAAGAGTTACGAGTGCTCGTAGCCACATTGCTTCTGCATCCAAAAGGGCGACGACTGCTTACTATTCGAGAGGCGATGGCATCTCCAACTACAAGCCCATGACCTGGAAGTGCAAATGTGGAGACACGCTTTTCAACCCTTGATCTAAAAACGAACTCACCATCTTCATCTCACAGAGATCAGGAGTATTATATTCGATTTGCCCTTTATGTACAACCCTTTCTTTCTTATTCTCGTTTTTTGGCTGTTCCCTCCAATTTTTGTCTTATTATATGGCTCATGTAAAGCTTTTTATCCTTCTCGCGCACAGGTGTTAATCTTTGTCATGAGAAAGATTGTGATACTAGGATCTCTCCTACATGTGTTTATGCAAATGCAAAAGTAGTTCCGTTTCTCTTTTGCATCTTCTGCTGTCTGCTGTTATCTACATTCTTCTTTCCTCAGTCATGTGACCCAGGAAAAAGAGAGGTTTTTGTCTCATGTAAGAAAGGCTGCTCGAGGGAGATGATCTCACAATACTCGCAAGTTATTTCGTTGACACTCGATTAAGGAAACACGACATTTAAGAAATCTTTATCCGTGTTTAGGTAAACTTTCAAATGGTTAAGATGACTGACAGTTCCTAGAGACGAGCGAATTATGAATATGTTGGCTTTTCTTTTACATCATGTGGGGGGAGTTCTCTTTTGACAGGCAAACGAGCGGACCCTTTTCGTATCTTACAAGATTTGTGCATCAGAAAAGCCTGTGGACCTGAGTCAGGGCCACACACCTCGAGTGCATCAAAATGCAAGTAAATAAATAAATAAATAAGTAAATAAAAGCAAGTGAGAATCGCACGAGCTGATTATTCCACGGATCATATTCATGATTATGAGCGTTAGATGCACAATCATGCATGAGTGATGGCGAATGCTTGAATGCAACTCTTTGCATGGCCTTTTGCAGGTAACAAGACCAGACATTAATGAAATTTCCCTTCGCTAGACGATTGGCACGTGAGAAATGAAACTAGCATAGAAAGGGCAAAAACAAAAATAAGTCCAGGTGTGTGTAATTATACCGTGCACAGAGAAGAGAAAGAAGACAATAAATGCATTACCCAATAATGGCACTGAGAGTGGTTATGAGAAACCCACCCTCCATCACCTCTGGTCAGTCATGATCGTCCGGGCTGCGAGCGACTGCGATCTGTTACGTCCGCCATTCATTTCACTCACTCTCTCTTCTCAAATCAAAACGTGATTGGAGTTTTCATGGACAATAACTACTCATGGGGTCACCTCCACCATCTCGTTGCCACTTTTGGGGTCCCATCTCAGTGTCCATGAATATGATTTCTTATTGTTCGGCCGGTGTCCAAGCTATTCGAATGGGTCTTAGGCCATGATTTCTAGAAATTTTTTGGTGGGTGTTGCAGCAAAAAATTCACTTTTTCCAGTGAGCTCACGTCAAAGTCAGTAGACCTATTAAGAACATGGCAAGTTCAAGGAAATTATGGTTTTGGGAGAAGAGTTTCAAATTATAAACGGCTCCGCCTGGGCACCATGTCTTGGGGCCTAAAGTACATCCTGGCCAAATTTGGGAATTATATACAGCAGTCGGGCCTTGTCCTACGCCCATGGGTTAGCCCGTCCTCCTCCTCAATTGTTTAGCAGTATTCTGACCCCACAAATTTGAATAGATAGTAGTAGTCCAACGTATTCTCATATGGTATTAGAGCATAAAGTCATGGTTTGAATTTTCTAGGCCCTTATTTGTCTCCCCAATTATCTATTTCCATGCTTTAGGCTTAAGCTAAAGATTGGCATACATGTGAGAGGGGGAGTATTAGAATATTTATATATTAAATCATGCACTAATCTAATAGTTTAAGTTTTATAACAATTAATAATTATCCTACAAAATCTCACATGATATTATAGTTTAAATTATCAACAAGTTTGGACTTAATAGTTATATGGGAGAATTACGAGTTGTTGTGGCTTTACCAAGACTTGATGTATAAAGAGAAGATTGTTTAGATTGTCTCACATTGGTTATAAAAAGGGTTGATCGCTAGTTTATAAATATGAAAAAAAAACTTTACCTTTTGACTAATTTTTAGGGTGAGGAAGGCCCGGACAACCCAACATTGGTAATCTTACACCTAACTTGATTTTTATAAAGTCCTTGAGACTTCAATGCATGTTCTAACCCATTCGCTTTTGATTTGATGTTGACACTAAAAAAATGTCCCAAGTGTTTTAGTCGATAGTTTGGTCGACAGGACTTTATTAGAGGTAAAGGAGGAGCAAATAATGGTCAAGTGTGGAGAATGATTAGTTGTTATAGTGCAGCCGGTTGACTAGAAGTGTACAAACATGAGGAAAAGAAATGGTCGGGTGCTGGAGCAAGAGACGATACATGAGGAAGACTAATTTGGCAAATGGGAAGAGTATTAGATGTAATCATCAAGGTAGTGGAGTCGGCATAACCGTCGAGTAGTGGAGTTGACAATATAATATGTAACCCTTTGTAAATTAGTGTTGCCGATTAGTTAAAATCACGTAAAGCATGCTTAGTTTCTTAGTAATCGCCTGTGTAACCATCGACTATGAGTTGTAAACACCATAAGTGTAAACTTTGTAAAGGACCTCCAATGAATTACAAACTTAACATTTTATTGCAAATTTATCTTGATCTTTACTTTTCCATAATTTATCTCCAAAAAGGCAACGATTATTCCTAGCATTTTTACATTTAAATCCCTTGTCATTTATTTTCCTATCCAAAATTAACATATGATTCTTCACAACTTTTATAAAATCATATCGATTCATCCACATTATTAAAAAGTAATTCATTGTCTTTTTGGTGAAACAAAAGTTAAATTTGATTCTTTGATTGGTCATCAACATCCTCAATCGAGTTTAATTATTGAAGTCATTAAGTTTTTGGTGACCAAAATTTGATAAAATCACACGTAACACAGCCCTAGTCGAAAAAGCAGTTTTTGTCACACCCCAACTCAACAAAAACAAGGGCTTGATATGGTCGTCCTTCACAAAATGACAGAGCCTTTAATATAACCCAAAATTCAGCTTGAATCAACATAGATGCATCCACATGTATACATTTGATAAAAAGGATATTTGGTTACAATATTAGAGTTTTTATAAACCATCAAAAAGATATATACATCTCCATGAAACTAACTAACTCATGAATTATGCACAATTCATACCAAAAAGTTCTCATTGAAATGAATGCTCATGTCTTACTTGCAGCTCACTGAAGAATCTGAAAAACAAGTAGATTGAGTTACCATGACTCAATGAGTAACATGTTTTTCCAGGGGATCAAGATATCACTATGTACATTTAAGACACACACATGACTCACTTTAACATAATAGATTCATAACACAAATACCCAAGATAAAAACAAAGTAGACATCAATTGTCTAGTCCATTGATTAATTTCATAAAAACATGTGTCAATGATTTATTTCATTGATTAATCTTATCAAATCATATTTCGTTGGTCCATTCCATTGACTAAACCTAAATCGCATGTTAATGGTCCCCATTGACCAACTCATGCTTAAATGTCTAGTCATGGTCATGCATAATGCCCGTGACAAGATGATTAAGATTTTCTTCTTGAGTAAGTCTTCATCTATTATTAGCTAGTGGCTCGGTCCATAGGGATGTTTTAGACTAGTATACACATACCCATACACCCCTCAGGGTTTACAAAGGCACTGAACACAAACTATTAATCACAAATCTCCGATAATTCACATCCCAAAATCAAAATCATCTCATTACTCAAGCATTTGATATATAAATATTAAAGTGCATTTTCAAGAATCACAAACTTTTCAAAATTCTTTTGTAAAGGTTTTGCAAACCATTTCTAGGCAATCATTCAAACTAAAGTCAAAGGATAACTCCCCCTCACAAATAACAAATAGCAATAAAAGCTTGATCCTATATTATGCAACAAAAGATGTTATTTATCAACTCATAGCATATATAACTTACAATATTTTTCAAAACATGAGCTTAAAATACAAAAAAGAAATAATATCACTCATTTGGGAAAAGCTAAAACCAATTACGATGCTTGCTTGAGCCAATGCATTCGAATCCCTAACAATTAACCAAAAACAATATCAAAAGACCAACTAAAACGATATTCTAATAAACAACTTGACTATATTACACCTACATCGATAAAACACACCTACGTACCAATGAAAAGCTCGCCTCTAACAAAAACCTATTGTTGTCCACTTGGCGTGACTCGAGCGATAAACGTCATATCGCCATAATTTTCTCCATAGAATTCTATTTCAAGCAAGCATATAGTCCTTAGAAAGTTATTTTGACATACTTCAAGAATCCCCACCTAGCTGCCCTAAGACCTTGCCAGAAATGACTAAAATTTAGCTCCAACTTCGCTATTCAAAATATGACTAAAATGCACAATAAACTTGAAAATTTCGTTTTGAACAAATCATAAACTTAAATTATTAAGATTCACAAAATGCTATACCTTCCTAACATCCTAAAATAGCATTTCTATATAAATATGCACCCAAAAACTCCCCAACCAAATGCAGCAAGTCGTGATTTACTTAACTCCAAATATCCCACCCTAATTTTTGACATTTCCTTTAATTAGGCGATCAGGAGCTTCGATCACTTATCAATGTCATAGGACGGTGTTAAAACAAGCTGCCTGAGGCGTCTGGATCATCACATTTTCTTCTTTCTCCTTTCTCTTCCATGAGCTCTCCCTCTTTTTGTCTTCATTTTGTCCACTGGCTTTTTTTTTTTTTTTTTGGGTCGAAAATACTTCATTAGAAACTATTGCGATGGTGGAGTACATAGATCATTGAAGTCTAAGCAAAAAATAAGCATAAGGTTTTGCGGTGGCATGGAAACCCAGTTACTAAGAAGGGACCCGGTACTATGGGCTTTTGCTATCCAGTCAGCGGCCCAGTTAGTGTGTTTGGGTTCGAAAATAAGCTGAACATTCTCCAGCTGGGCTAAAAGCTCTTGACAGTCCAGCACTATAGGTCTGGAGGCCCACGGAATCTCAGCTTGGCCCAGTATTGCAGCTACAACACTGGAACTATGGCTGACTAGGAGGACTTTTAGATCAGTTCGTGCAACTGGTTCTGTACTTCTGTTGGAGTTTCGAACTTCCTTCATCCAGAGAAGTGCTTGCCGAACAGCCAGGGTTTCAGCGACACAAGCTGATGGTGCGCGAATCCTCCGCAGAAAACCCGCAGCGAACACCCCATCGGCTCCTCTACAAATCCCTGCAACTGAGCTCTCCAGATTCGGTCCCTTCCACGAGCAGTCGACGTTGATTTTGAGGGAATCGTGAGGGGGAGGCGACCAGCTGTTCATCCCAGAGGTAAGCGTGGTCTCACTCGATCCCTTGCGTAGGTGCCATTTTTCGTATAGGAGTCGACGTTCTGTCCGCTGGCTTGGGCGGGCAACAAATGAAGAAGATGATTGAGATGATTGGGATGGGCTGTGGGTTTGCAAGAGACATGGGCTGGCTTTGGGTTTAACTAAATAATAAATCGGGCTGGATTTATGGCCCATAAATTACAGTTTCATGATCTGGTCAACGGTAAATCTTATACCGGTGGCTGCCTCATTGATTCGTAAACGCCGCAGACATGAAGTCAGAAAAAATGTGTCGACCTAGGTGCACTACCAACCCGGAATTTCGTTCCTTATCGCAAAGCAATCGAAGGTGTATAAGAACAGAACTAAGACCGAAGAATTTTCTAATCGAAACAGGCGCAAGCACGCACCGACAGCGCCGTTGGGGTGCTCCTAGGCCTGCTTGTACCTAAAATTAGCTCGGATCTCTCCCTGTTCTTCATTTGACTATTGCAGAAAGGACGACAGCGTTGACATGGCTGATCCCAATAGCTACGTGTCGATCTTGACGTTTGGAAAAAACCAGCCTAAGTAAAGAGAAAATCAGTAAGAAACTCGTCCTATCCCTAACTAAACCCACTAATGTCTTCGCTCCCCTCCTTTCCTGTCTGCTTCCTCTGACCAAAACAGCTCACACAGGCCAAACTCGTCCACCGATTATCAATCCTCATGCTCGTGTATATAAGCAGAAAAAGGACTTCGTTCATCCGAAACTATACCTGCATGCGAGCCTCCGATTCCATTCCGAGTATGTATCGTCGTAATCTTTCCTCTCTTTTGCCCTCCTTAAATTGTCGGCGTTTTAGTGTGTATGATGTATCCAAACTGCAGCAAATGAAACTCTTGTGGGATTTTCAGGTCAGTTTCTCCATCTTGTTGCCGAGAACTAGTTTCAAGCGATATCAACGAAAGGAAATTTCAACGACCATGTTGAGACAGCTCTCCGATAGAAACCGAAGGACCACGACCTTCGACCTGAGACACGTGACTCTCGTGTGTCTCCTCCTCCTCCTCCTCCTCGTAATCTGCTTTGGGTTGCTTTATGAAGTGAAGCCATCTTCCCTCAAGAGCCGTCACCGCGAGATCTCGACGCTCGGGAGGAAGGAACTGCATCTTGGAGTCACAGGCCAAGCGTCGAGGAGCGAGATTATAGAAGAGAAGGAAGAGAGAGCGGGAGAAGAGAGAGGAGGAATCAACAAGCTCCAGGAGAGCGAGGCCGACGAAGAAGATAGCAAGGTCGGAGATGACAAGAGGGACGTTGCGAGTGATGGAGAGATAGAGGAAGAGGAAGGGTTGGAGGAGATGGACGATTTGGTCGACGAAGAAGAAGAAGAAGAAGCAGAATTGGAGGAGGAGGAGGAGGAAGATAGAGAGCGAGAGAGGGACGCGACGGGAAAGCAAATAGATCGTCCGACTAGCGCCATGGAGGACCGTACTTCAAGCGAAGGAGAAAAGAGCTCTCTCTAAGTCCTGATGATCGGTATTCAACTTCCCCGTTTACGACTTCTGTTTTTCGAGGTGTTCTTTCTAACCGTAGTTTCACTTGTACATAGTCTTAAAAGACCTCGTAATTTTCGCACTCGAATCTCTCAAATGCAGATCATTGAGAGATTAGATCCTAGAACCCTAATCGCCAGGTTCTTAGTTCGCGACCGCGATTAAGGTCTGAAAATTCGAATTACCCTTCTGCTCAGGGTCTTGAAACTCAGATCGTGATAGTAATTTAAATTTCGTGCACTCGCATAGTTTTTGCCGGCGGTCGAAGATAGTTGTGCTACTCTCTGAGATTGCCGAGGAAAGTGGAGGCAATCATGGCAAGTAATCCACAAAGTGGGGGATAGAAGCGGTGGCTTGACTATTATGGAGTTGGAAAATGACCTTTCGAACCAAATGAAGGGTACATGTACCGCTTTAATTTTTCAAAAAGTAAGGTGATCATGTTCATACCACCAAAGAGTTTGATCTAGTGATTTAGGGATTATTTGTACTTCTCCAGATTACGAATTCAATTCACATCATGAGTAAATCTTTAAATGACTCATACTAAGAGACTTAACTGTAGCATATTTCACGTAGAGAGATTTTTTATCCATTAGCATCTTTGTAGGGGTTGTAAGAATGGAACTAATTAATCTCAAATTTTCGAATTGTTAGAGAAGTAGAGTAATTATGGTTCAAATTGAATATTCTATTTCTCGTGTGAGACTCTTAAAAAATGACTAGAGAAGATTATTAGTGTCGGTGACCTCTTTTCACCCTTTATATTGTTGTAAAAAAGTCATTATGTTGATATTGAAAGTTGGCTTGCTTTTCAAGATGTTGATTGGGTTTGACTCTCCCGATCCACAACTCACTTTTTGAAATAAATTATAAATAAATCATTTCCTAAACAGGAATTTGTACAAATTACATGAATGGGGCAAACTTTAGTACCCAAAAAATTGGTAAATTTGTAAATTAACTCTCCCCTCTGAGCAAAGATAGGCAGCTTGCGGAACGAATTAGCATTGTCAGACATAAGATCGGTCCATTTTCGATTTTCAAATGTTCAAAAAAATGCACCATCCTCATTTTTATTTATAGATACTGAAATTGTAACATTACTATTAACTCTTCTCAAGAGACTGTTAAAACTGATTGAGTTAAAGTTTTGTCTACTAAATAAATACTTTATGGACATACGATTAGCTTATGATGTTACGAGTAATTATCCTATATCAAATTAAACATAACATCATAAGATCGATCGAGTATCTCATAGCATGCACGGCTATCTATGTCTAGACTCGGCAGTCCGTATCGATTGGCAAAAACATCCAAGATGCTAAAGACGTCGGAGTTACCGACATCTCGTACGACCTGCTCCCCTCGGTCTCTGTCTACCACAAGCACACTCCCCTACTCTTGCCGCCACACTCTTAATCTGCGATCTCACTACCATCTGGTGGGGAGGCCTTGATGATGCTAAGCCGAGACAACTCGTCCCGATTGCTTCTCAACATGCCAAGATCGCCGACGGCGATGACCACGGCAATTGGCCCAGCCTAGCCATGGCAACCGGATTATACATATACAGGGCAAGCCTAAGTTTTGGCACAATATCATTTAATTATAAGTTAATACTAAGAAAAATCTTAAATTAGTGCACATGTGATAGATTTACCTCAAACTTATTTTTTTATTATAAAAAATTCCAAATTAGTACGCTTGTAGTAAATTTATCCCCATTCATTTTCATTAAATTTTACCGTTAAATTATTGAATTAGATGATATGAGTAGTTAACAGGTATACTGATTTATGATTTTACCCTCCGTTTGTCATTATACCAGTTTATGATTTTTCGTGGTACTAATCTAACTTAATGGAAAGTAGAGGTGGGTAAATTTGTTACGAATATTCTAATTTGAGATTAGCAATTTGAATTTCGTCGTGGTGTTAACCCATTAATTAAACCGCGGACTGAAACCAACCGGCCGTCTTGACTCGGCCCAGCGAAACAAGACCATCCGGGTCCAGAAAAAAAGCGAGATCACGTGGATAACGTCCCAGAAATCCTATCCTCTTCGCTCTCTTCGCTCCTCCTCGTACCTGCGATTCTCGTCCTGCTTCCGCAAGAAGAAGAGCGCAATGTCCATCTCCGCCATATTCGGGACCCGAGTCCCCGTCGCGCCCTCGCCCCCCGCCGGCTCCGCCCCTTCCAAGGCGACCCCGAGATTCTCTGGCGGCGGGGCAGAGACGGTCTTGATCATAGAGTGCTCGTCGAGGCCGAAGAAGAAGGCCACCGCGCACCACATGAAGACGAGGCCCCGCAAGACTCAGGCTTGGGACATCCGGCGCAAGCCCACCGTCTACGCTCCCCTCCCTCCCCTCCCTCCTGACTACACTCTCGTCTCTAGCGGTGATGGCGGCGATGACGCGGACGCCGCTTCTGGTACCGCTTCTTCTTCTTCTTCTGGTTTTTCTTCTCCTGTTGAGGCTCCACCCACCAGCTAGCTCGAGCTTGTTCAAAAGATGTCGTTTTTTGTTTGTATCTGATATTATGACAGTGGTGTGTAATTTTGGTGCTTCGTTATTGGGTACTTCGCTGATGTTGTTTTTGAGTTGGCCTTTGAAATGCGTATATGCTTGATTGTTTGGTTAGGTGGTTGCGCTGATTAGTCGCAACCTGTTTGATGATATTCTCATAAGAGCAAAATCAGGACAAGGCTCGGTTAAGGTTTTAAATTTCATGCGTCCCGTAAAGTTCCTGGCAAGTGATACCTGTTAGACTTGTAGATAAGTTTGTGCCCAGGGGAGCAGCTGGATAAATTAGCATCATATAAGTTCATCATCATAACAGGTCGCAACTTGCGCGTGGTTATTGATTGTGAAGAGTTGGTGAGTAACCCAAGATTTTATGGAACTTAGAGCATATGAAGCCACCCAAATTGAACTCCTGTGTTTTGTGAAGTCAGAGCTTTCCCTTTGTTGCCCTTGAATCATCAGAAAATATTCTTGTCAGATACTTGACCGACTGCCATTTCATAGGCTCTGCTTAACACTAGCACTAGCACTGGCTAATTTTGATTCATCTGGCCTCCATGGATGTTGGAACTTGACATAGATCTTCTTGTCCCCAAGTGTGTCTATCTCAGAAGTGACCTTCCTTGGAAAGGCCCCTTACTAGAAATCTTGTGAACTAAATTTTGACATTGTTAGGTTACACTCTAGGACGAACTTGATTGGGGATGGTCGTTGCTCATTATTTGTTGAATGCACTCCTTCGGGATTAAAACTTAGGTGTGGGTATCCCATAAACCAAATATAGGGAAGTATAGTATGTGCTTGTGACTCAACTTTTCATTACGTCTTCTACCAAAAAAAGAATTGTCACTATGGTACATTGGGATCTTGAATCAGGACATGCAAAAAGAAACTGTCATATTGTGTTCACATTCTCATGTAACGGAGTTATTGTGGTTGTTCTGAATGTATAAATGGGTGTATGTGAGCTCAGTAAACAATCTGGCAGTTACTGTGAAGCTGTCCAAGATTTTCTCTTCCTAATGTTTCCCTGAAATGGGAAAAGAGACAAGAAAAACTCAATTCCTCCAAGGTCATAGTTGAGGAAAAATAGTATGACTCAGATTGACTTCCATTCCGTTATAAGCAAGAGGAGCGTACATCCACAGCTCATCTGAGCTCAAGAGCTGAACCAAGAAAACAAAAGCACATACTAAGTTAATGTTATGTGCATTTACTTGACTATGTGTGATCCAAATTTTGTTTATCCTCACCTTAATCTGAAGTTGCAAAAATTTCACATAGTGAACTGCCTCCTCAAGCATTGTGCTAATGTCGACCTGCCACAAAATGCACATAAGTTTTGTGGCTTGCATATATTCTTTCAACTCTGTCCTAAAAATGTACAGAAGCTACTAAAGAGATTATTAAGGATGCTGCCTACCTTGGTTCCATTAGGAACGAGGCTTTGTAGAATTCTCAATCGTTCATTAATCCTTGCTCTACGTCTCTGTGAAATTGGAGGGCAAAGTTTAGAGAAAGAATCATATGAATGTAATCAGAGAATGAGCAAGAGAAACGTTATTCCCAAAAGACGAACTGATTACCCTTGCATAGAGGCTTTGAGAATCCATCGCTGAACCCTTAGTAGCTATGATCTTCCCTATGTTCCCATTATCAGTAAGTGCTGTTGATGTCTTGAATGATGGAGTTAGTTCTCCATTGAGCTTCCCAGAATTACTATTCTCTCCGTTGCAACCTCTAGACCTATTTGGTCTAACATTACTTTCATCTCCATCATCGTTGTCAGACAGGAGCTTCTTCGCATTCCTTGGACTGTTATTTTTCTTTCTCAGCTGCACATAATAAGATTGTTCATGAGGAATAATTTTAAACAGAATAGCTCCTCTTTCATTCATGAAAATCATCTGAGAGAGCAGAATATTTAGAAACAAAATGGAAACTTACATCTCTTGAAGTGCAAGGTCTTTTCTTCGTATTCTCTGACACATCGATGCTAGTAGAATGTCCTGCTACAGCACCAACGTTGTCTAATCTAGAAGACCTCCTTTCAAGCTGCAATCGCATAAGAGGCATGCTGACATCTTCTGGCTGATTATTACCCAAGCATCCTCTTTTTTCACTATGCATTTCCTTCAAACATGCACTTTCTTCCATCAAAGTGCCACTCAACTCCGAGACAAAGGAGTTGCTATTGTTACCATCTTTATAGAAAGCATCAAAGTAGGGAGAGATTTCATTAGCTAATTGCATGTGGTTATTGGAATTGATTCCGTTTTCAGGCCCCGAGCTAGACACAACAAAACAGTTGCTCTTGCCCGTAAAGTAGCTGCTCTCTTGAGAAACAGTTTGTAAATCTGGGTTGAGAACTAGAGGGTAACGCGAGTTTCCACTCATTCCCGCAAAGTCGGTGTTGAGCTCAGGATTTATGGGAAAGGGTGGGTTTGGGAAGTTGAACTTAGTATCACGCTCATGCGAAAACGGGTGCTGGCCCGGAACATATGGTGAGAAATCAATAAGCTCCTCAGTGGAGGGGAATAAGCTCAAATAATCCCATTCTTCATCAGCAGAAGAAGCTCCCAAAGTGTCCATCTAGACTACTGTGAAAATGGGAGGCTTGTTGAAAGAAAGTGAAGGAGTGCTGAAGCTCAGTCTCGCTTGAGCTTTTAGCACAAACATCGAAAACTAATTTATACCCGAGAGCAACTAGCTCAAAACGAATGGGAACGGATTGACTTTGCATGGATATTAATTTCCCCATTCCTGATGATCTGGTGCAGGATCCAATTAAATTTGGCAAACTAGCCACCTCAGGAATCCAGTATGTGGCCAAATCAAAGTAAACTACAACTCATTTTAGGGGCTAGTTCGTTCAATAATGGATTAAAATACACGAAACCGCACTAACATTGCGACAACTTAGGCTTGCTAAACATGGGATTAGCATCGACGAAAAGGTTGCAAGGCAAATGATTAGGAGGTTACGTTGAGAATGACCGATTAGTATAAGGAGAAGATAATGCTGAAGAGCCCATATAATAGAGCAAGAGCAAGCATCGAGAGAAGACTACTGTTTGAACGTTGAGGCTGGGAGAGAACGTGGGATTGTTAAAAGTGAAATATAATAAGAGAAAAGGTCAGCAAAGAATTCCATTGGCAGATTAAAAGAATTCGCATTCATGGACGGCCAGTTCGTGGGGACGAGTCGGCATTCTTTAAGGAACTCGAAACCTGATAGGATGACCGGCGTACGTACGAACTGTTCAAACTGCAGAAGAGTTCGTAGGATCCGCCACCTTCATTCAGTTCCTATGCTGTATAGTCTGTGAACAGCTGTTGAAGTTAGGTGACATAAATAATACAGCTAAGTGATCAAGAACTTGATTTGTATTCGGATTCAAACATCCATATCGTTCTCTCGTATATCAATTTTGCAAGCCACATCTGCTATCCTGCGGGACCACTTTATACATGGGAAGGGGGTGGTTTGTTCGAATCCTATGAGAAGTAGTCGAATCAAAGGCTCTGAGATCGGTGATATGAATATCTTATGCCTTGGGCGACAAAAGTGCTACAATGGCTGGCCTTGTGAACCGGTCGAGGCACTTGCCAAAAGGGGAGCATGCCAAGCAAAGTACGGACCAGCTCCGTATCATCAAAAAGGGCGAGATGTTTACTAAAACTCGGTTCATGGTGATAATAGTGGACATTTACCGAAAGGGGTGAAGTTCTTGTGAAGATGGAGGTACTGAAAATAGTTGATGTAACCATTTAAAAAACGAATTTGGGTCTCATGTTTTAAAAAGCTGAGTTCTTGTTAGGAATCTCAATTACAGTATATGCCTCCTCGGACCACTTTTCAGGTGCATTCTCTACGCTACTCCTTGATTCCTCCGCCAAGGACTCGTTAGTGCTCCATTAGCTCGAATATCATCGTATGTAAAAACCTATTTGTTTGTGCTCTTTGAGTTAGCACAATATAAATTTTCACTTTCCCATCGAAATTTAAAATATAGTCTAATCTTGAAAAAAATATTAAAATAATTATATGTGAATCCAGTTGTCAAGCTTTGTATATTGTGAAAGATTAATATGTTTTAGGCTATGAAAAAGTGGGGGAGTGCGTTTGCTAGAAAATCTGTTGGAAGTAAAAGTCCATCTCGACTCGTTATCGTTTTGAGATTTTCTAGCATTACTCTCATGGCATACCTATTTGTGCAAATATATTTAGGCTGCACAAGATGATTCTAAACTTATTTTCTGACCATTAAGGTGGCTGAACAAGTTTGTTAAGATATATCCCATATGGTTTGTAGCCTTCTTAGTGACGAGTTGGAAATAGATAATTCTTATCTATTTGTGATGTTATTTCGACTTATGTCAATCCGTCGGTCATAAGGATAACTTGAATTACTCCAATTCGAATATGGTGGTGTGGTGTCAACGAGCTTGCTCAAATTGAGCAATAGTTGTAATGCAACCCGAACAATCCAACAGCAATTGTGAAATTTCCATTATAATGCCAACGAAGTCATCAATGCCAGTCCCCTCTTCTTGAATTCTCTTACTAACATGAATGGCAGCTTCTTTTTAGATGCTTCGTGCATATGTCGATAGGCTTTGGCAATCTCTTTTCTTTGTGATCTCATTGTAGGTGTTATCATTTTTCTTACTGCATTAATCTTTCGTTAGTCGACATTTTTTTTCCCTTCCCTTTGTCCGGCAAAGTGCAATCTTATTGTTTGTAACCTCGATTTCATTGATAAAGGGGTGCAACCAACCTTCTGCATATCCAAAATTTCTCCATATTGTCCTCTGCCCAAACCAAAACAATCTGAAGACCATATCTTATTATTATTTATATTTATCCCGAAAGTCATCTATGTCATTATGGAACGAATTGGCATGAAAAAAATCGAGACAAAAAGCCTGGAAAAAATTATGGTACTTGCCAACTATTGCCATGACCATTTTATCCAAAGAAATTTGATATTTCTTCGTTTGGATTGTCGGGAGGACAATGACTTTGCATCTTAAGCAAATTCTATAAATAAATAAATAAATAAATAAATAAACATATATATATATATATTGATTATTGTCTTAATCCAAGGTGTCGTGTCTCACGGATTTTAGCACACTTATTGAAGATGAGTAGTTTTAGATTCTGTTCAAATTCTACATGGAACTTACCTATTAGAATAGGTTCGTTATTTTTTGAAATTTGGAATCTACTTTACATATGGTGAAACCTAGAATCTACCTTATCACAGGTTCCAAGGTCAGTTTTAGGTTCTACCCAAATTCCATATGTATTATTAATTGAATAGTTGTAATAAATCATCGCCTTTAATATTATCATTTGCCATTATAACCCACTAATCACAACTTATATTTATATACATGAATAATATGAAACATTAATAAAATAACATTGGTCATAAAATAGAAACTCATATAAGTAGTTTTGAATTATATATACATCATTAGATGCCATAAAATACCATAGGATCATACAAAGGCATAGACTAAGAAAAACATAAAAACTTATTCTAAATTTCAAATTCCACCAAGTTCCAAGTTTCAGGTTCCATATACTTAGAGTGTGGAATTTAGCCGTCCAAACAGGTTTTCCAAATTTTTGAAACTTAAAATCTACTATATATAACTTGAAACCTGAAACTAAACATGCTCTTATAGATTCGGTTCTTCAGTTTCAGGTTTTACTCTAAAATCTTGCTCACTCCTAATACTTATGAATGAACTAAATGGTTATATCTCGAATTTAACACTTCGTAGAGGGTGTGGAACCATTTCAATAACACCCAGATGGGTAGCAACGCTGATCGTCCCTCCTCGCTTTGTTTACTAATTGAAGATATAAAAACGAAAAAAGAAAAAAAGGAAAATCCAGGAACAAAATCTTAGCTTAAAGGAATAAAATCTTCCAGCCTACGCCACCGTTGAAGATTTAGAAAAATTATATTATCCCTCTCAGCCAATCGGATTACTTGCAAATTCCTGGTATGAATTCCGCGTCGCATTCCATCATAATTAATTGTTTAAATATAATCATTCAAAAGACCAGATTAATTAATTAATTAATTAATCCTCCGATGCATGCAATGATGTCTTTCGATTAATTTACAAGCGTGCTATTGCTAAGATTACGTGACAGTTCATTTCATCGTGACTTTCTATATTACTTCCTTTCTAAAAAAGAAGTTTAAAAAATTCGTCCGTTTAATAGTTTACTTCGAGCGATGCTAATCCTCCAGTCCATTGAGTGGGGCTTAGGTAGAGGCCTTAGCAAACCATGAGGAAGGCAAGAACGTCATCGTTTTTTCCAAGTTCTTAGTCCATTCTACATAAAATCCATTCCCCAATATCCCGCAAGCAACGTTGTAATTCAAATGTTAATTCTCCTTTAGTTAAACAAAGCTGTACATTATTACTAACAAGGAAAAAAGAAGCTTCACGTTTTTCATTTTGCCAGATACCCTAAAAGAAATATCTGAAAAAAATTAACCTTAACATTTCTGTCAACAAATTAGAGAAATTTATGAGAGATTGGGAGGTGGCCACCGGCAGGTAAGGGCGAGGGTGGTGAGAGTCGTGCGACCATTGCCATGGCCAAAGGTTGCACAAACCCTTGCGCCCATGTGCAAGGACAGCCCGGCCCTCGGCCATGGTAAAGTGAGGGTTCGTGCAATCTCGCATTCAGTCGGTGAGGGTCTGCTTGATCCTCAATTATCCGTTGAAATAAGTTGGTTGAAAGAGCCATGAAATGGGGGACAAGAGTGAAGAAAAGCTACTGCAACTAATAACATTAGGAAATCAATTTAGGTTGGGGTCGAGTAATTTGGGCAACTTTAAAACGTGCCTCTGCTTAAGCATGCAAAGCCAACAATTAGTGGCCCTTCATAGGCTCTCTTAGCAATAATGGAGTTCCCAGATTAGGAGATCCGATAGATCGTATAATGGCATGATTAAAATATGATCCATTTTTCTTCCACAGTTGATCTTCCTTTCTGCAACTGCAATGGCATATCATTTTGAATTGATTTAAAAAGAAAAAAAAAGGAATGATCAATTCAAAATGATATGCCATTGCAGTTGAAGAAAGGAAAATCAACGATTTTTTTTTTTATAAAAAGGAATGACCAATTCAAAATGATATGCTATAGTAGTTGAAGAAAGGAAAATCAACTATGGGATTATCATGCTATTTTTCAGACAACGTGCTGTTAGTTTTTCATCAACCTCTTGCTCCAATACGTTAAGAAAAGCATATTTACTATTACCACAAGGGATGAAAGAAAAGGAAGGGCTTTATTAGTTAAAGAATCTTATATATCAATATTTTTTTGTGCTCAATAAGGATTTTAAATATTTGGAATTTGAATTTGGTTGTTAATTATATTCAACTCTAACTTAGTGAGCAAAAAGTGGGATAAGTTTGGACCTATCTAATATTGCATAGGCTTGTTCTGTAATATGTAATACTTATTTCAAAAATACTATAGTCATGCCATTTTATAGGTTTTACAGTTTCTTATGCACTTCCCTATTTGTAAGTGGTTGATTGCAAAATACTTCTACTTTCTTTCCTTTTGCCTTTTTGTTGCCAAAGGCATGAAAAGTACTCGTTTGAATTTGACTTGGGTAACTACTGAGGTTTGCTCTAGTAGTCGTTCTTCTTACATGAGAAGAGGGAGGTGGGAGATTTGAATTCCCATCTTCTTAGGGAGTTGGGGTGAGAACAATTTAGTTTTAGGAATGGGATTCGACTTCCACATTCTATAAGAAAGTAAGGTAAAAATTTGAACAATTAAAATAGAAGTAGAATATAACTAACCAAAAAAAAAGTAATTTGATTGAAATTAATGACAGTAAACAATCGAAAGTTGTCAACCCATTGACACCAAGCCCAAAAAATGGGCCCAAACATAAAGAAATAAATGGCCTAAACCAGGCCACAGCAATACACTTAATTTACAACCATTCAATAAAATGCTTAACATTCTCATCGAGCATAAATTTTATGCAAATCAATCGAAGAAGAACAAAAAAAAAAGTTGTATCAAAGAATTTTCTAATTAAAACAAGTACATGCATCGACAGCGCAATTGGGTTGCTCCTAGGGCAAGTCAAGTACATACCTAAATTAATAAGGATGTCTCCCCTTCTTAATTTGACTATTTGAGACAGGATGTCATCGTTTGAAAAACCAACTCATTAAAGACAAAATTAGTAAGAAACCCGTATGATCACTAGCTAAACCCACTACTGTTGTTTCACCGAAAAGTGTCAACAAATTTTTCGAAATATGGATTGACGAGCAAATCAATAAAGGATGTGAAGAGTTCTTCGTTAATTTCTTAATAAGAAAAGTGAATGGGGACAAATAAAAAATACTAAGAACGGAGATAATTGTGTTTAGCCATATAAAGGTACACAAAATGTAAAGATGAAGCGAAGATAAAAATAAAAATCTGTTCTCTTTGACTGATTGATGATCCATTTTTCAAACTATACTTTAAGTATTGATATAATATGAGATTTTGTGATATTATTGTTAACTGTTTTAAAAGTTAAAGTTGTTAGATGAATGCTTGATTTAATATTAAATATTCCATCATATGACTCATATTTGGACATATCCTTTCATCTCTATCTCATCTGTACGACAGTATCTTAACTTTACATATTGTGCCGAATAAAACTGCTGTGGGTCAACATTGGGAAAAATTCAACTACCATGTTGAGACAGCTATCCAATAGAAACCAGACCAAAACCTAGCGTGTGGGACATGTCACTCTCTTATGTCTCCTCCTCCTCCTCCTCCTCCTCCTCCTCCTCAAAATGTGCTTCGGGTAGCTTTGCGGACTGAAGCCGTCATCCCTCAAGAACCATCATCACGAGATCTCGCTGTTGGGGAGGAAGGAATTGTATATTCGAGTCGCGGGCCAAGCTCCGAAGTGAGAGGATAGAAGAGAAGATAGAGAAAGCGGGAGGAATGACAGGAAAACTCACTAAGTTCCGAGAGTGTAAAGTCGACGAAGAAGGGAAAAGCTCTTTCTAAGTCATAATGATTGGTTTTCAAGTTCCCCATTTCCGACTTCTTTTTTTAATGCGTTTGTCTAATTATAGTTTCACTTGTACATAGACTTAATAAGAAGTTGTAACTTTCACACTCATTCTCACCCAAACGAAAATAAACCCCTTCAAACCAATAAACGTACATGTGCTATTATGAAGTTTTACCTTCTAACTAACGGTTCAAATGTAAGATCTTTATGTTCATACCACCAAGATGGTGCAACTAGTTGTAAAATGATTACTTGTCTTTCATGATATCTTGAGTTTGATTCACATTGTGAACGATCTTTCTAATTGTAGCATATCTCATGTGATGAGATTTTCTGACTTCTAACATCGTTATAGAGTATATAGAGACTCTTATGAAAATGCTAAAAGATCTTCAGCACTTGGAGCCCCTCCCTTCCATTTATATTATCAAAAATGAGCTCATTATGGTCATATAAGTAGGGTCAATTCCAAAAAAAATCCCAAACTTTAGGTTTAGTCCCAAATATACTCCGAACTTTTTTTTGTCTCAAGAAAAATCCCAAACTTTAGGTTCAGTCCCAAATCTGCCCCGAACTTTTCTTTGTCTTAGAAAAAACCTCAAACTTTAGGTTTAGTCCCAAATCTGCCCCAAACTTTTCTTTAATCTCAGAAAAACCCCAAACTCTTAATCTATTCCCAAATCTATCCCAATTTTTTTTTGTCAAAAAGAAAATCATCAAATTTTACTATAATCCTAAATTTGCCCTCATTAGCCTCTATCCAAAAGCCGTATTAGTAATCCCTAATTTTTTATATCCTAAAATGGTTTTATTTTGAAATAATTTTCTATAACATCTTGTTTATGTGTATTTATTATCTATGTAGAAATGACATGTTAAGTTGGGACTAGACCATGGGGTATATTCGAGAACAGATCAAAAATTGGTGATTTTTTTAGTACAAACGGAGGGTAAAACCCCAAATTAGTATACCCGTTAATTACGGCGTGTTATTTAATTTAGAAATTTGACGGTAAAATTTAACGGAAAATAATATATGGTAATGTTTTTTGGTGGTCAAAAAAATAATTTTGGGTAAATTTGTCATATGTATACCAATTTGAGATTTTTTTAGACAAAACAAAATTCGGGGTAGATTTGGGACTAAAATTAAAGTTTAGGGTTTTTTTGAGACAAAAGAAAAGTTCGGGGCAGATTTGGGACTAAACCTAAAGTTTGGGGTTTTTCTTGAGACAAAAAAAAAAGTTCGGGGTATATTTGGGACTTGACCTAAAGTTTGGGGTTTTTTTTGGAATTGACCCCATATAAGTAACTACCCACAAAAAAAAAAAAAAAGATCCAGGGTGAACGATGAATCTTTTAAAAGTGGAGGTGTCGTTTTGAATAAAATGAAAGAGCAACACAATCTTGGATTTTAAGTCAACATACAAAAGTATTACTTTCCCCATGCGTTTTTAGCGTGCTACATTCCATCAGGATCTAGGAGCTTAATTTAACCTTTTGAATAATGAGTTGAGTCAGTTGACTTTGAGTTGATAAAATAACCTTTTTTCTTTTTTCTGACTAAGTTTAAACTCGAAAATAGTAACTCAATTAAGCTCAAACCTCGTGTCAGGTTTTGGCCCAAAAGATTTGTCAAGTTGAAAGTTAGCACCGCTCTTTGGATTTTGCTTGGGTTTCGGCACATTGAAAATGGGCTTGTTGCTTCCGAATGTTTCTTGGGTTTGACTCTCATGATTCACACCTTACTTTATGAAATAAATAATGAATAAGACCTTGGCCAAATTGGAATTTGTACGTATGGTACAAATTACATGAGTGGGGGCAAACTTTAGTAAAAAAAGAACCGGTAGATTTGACTACACTAACTCCCCTCACTGAACAAAGAGAGGCAGCTCGCAGACTAAATTCGTATGGATGGCTATAACATCCGTTCCATTTTGGGTTCTCCACCACGCATAAACATGTGCCATCCTCATATGTATGTGTAGATAATAAGATTCTAAGATCAATTTCAACTCGACTTGAGAGATTGTTAAAAAGATGTGTTTTTGCCTATGATGTTATTTTTTCATCATCTATTTTCATGGGTTTGACAATACATTTTCCGTCCTTATTCGAAGAGTTCAAGCTTTGTTAAAGAGACGTGTTTGTATTTGATATTGACAGTGGTGTTTGATCTGGTGTTTCTTTGTTGGGTACTTCAGGGATAGTCTTTGAAATGCGTATCTGCTTGATTGTTCGATTAGGTGGTTGTGCTGATTTGTCACAACCTGTTTGATGATATTAGAGTTAGAGTGAATGGGACGATGACTAGCTTAAGGTTTTGAACTTTATGCATCCTGTGAAGTTCCTAGCAAGTGATGCCTGTTTGATTTGTAGATTACTTTGTGCCGTAGAGGGCAGCTGGATAAATTGGCATTCTGAGTTGATCATCATAAGTGGTTGCGACTTGTGAGTGGTTAAAGATTGTGAACAGAAATTAAATAACTCTAAGAATTTCTGGGGTTTGGAGCATTTGAAGCTACTCAAATTGAACCTCGTCTTTTGTGAAGGCAGAGCTTTTCTTGGTTGCTCTTGAATCATCAGAAAACATTCTTGTCAGATACCTGACCGACCTGCCATTTCATAGGCTTTGCTTGAACATTTGCACTGGCTACTTCAATTCATCTAGCCTCAGTGGATGCTGGAACTTGACATGGATCTTCTTGTTGTTCTATGTTGTCCGAGCGTGTCTATCTCACAAGTGTCCTTTCTTAGAAGGCCCCTCACCAGAAATCGTCTGAGCTAACTTACATATTGTTAGGTTGTGCTCTAGGACAAACTTGATTGCATGATCATCACTCATTTATTTGATGAATGCACTCCTTAGGGAATGAAATATTAGGTCTGGATATCCCATAAACCAAATAAGAGGGGAGTATAATTCGTGCTCGTGGCTAAATTTGTCCTTTTGTTATAGGGATCTTTAATCAAGACGTGTGAAAAGAAACTGTTCTATCGTGTTCATATTCTCAATACTAGAGAGCATTACAAACAATGAAGTTACCGTGGTTGTTCCAAATGTAAAAATATGGAAGTGTATATAAACCCAGTAGACCATCTGAAGTTACTGTCAAGCTGTCATATATTCCTTTTGCTTCCTGGAGTTTCCTTGGAATGGGGAAAGGGAATAGAAAACCTCAATCACTCGAAGGTCATAGTTGAGGAAAAATGATATGGCTCAGATCAAGATCCATTCCATTATAAGCAAGAGGAGCGTACATCCACAGCTCATCTGAGCTCAAGAGCTGAACCAAGACAACAAAAGCACATATTAAGTTCATATTATGTGTATTTTCTGAACTATTTATGTAATCCAAATTTTGTTTCTTCTCACCTTAATCTGTAGCTGCAAGAATTTTACATAGTGAACTGCCTCCTCAAGCATTGTGCTGATGTCCACCTGCCACAAAAATGCACATAAAGTTTAATGCGGCTTCCATAAATTCTTTCAACTCTGTCCTAAAAATATATAGAAGATACTAAACACTTCACAAGGGATGCTACCTACCTTAGTTCCATTAGGGACAAGGTTTTGTAGAATTCTCAATCGTTCGTTAATCCTTGCTCTACGTTTCTGTGAAATTAGAGGGCAAAATTTAGAGAAAGGATCATATGAATGTATTCAGATAATGAGCATGGGAAACCTGTTTCCCGGAAGATGAACTGATTACCCTTGCATAAAGGCTTTGAGGATCAGTCGCTGAACCCTTAGAAGCTTTGATCTTCACTACGTTTCCATTTTCAGCAAGTGTTGCCGATGCCTTGAATGGTGGAGTTAGTTCTCCATTGAGCTCTCCAGAATCGCTATCCTCTGTACTGCAAGTGCTAGATCCATTTGATCTAACATTACTTTCATCTCCATCAGTGTCATCAGACAGGAGCATCTTCGCATTCCTTGGACCTTTAATTTTCTTTCTCAGCTGCATATAATAAGATTGTTCATGAGGAAAAATCGTACACTGAATAGATGCACTTATATTCATGGTAACCATCCGAAAAAGCAAAATTTTGAGAAACAAAACTAAAACTTACATCTCTTGAAGTGCGAGGCCTCTTCTTGGTATTCTCCGACACATCAATGCAAGTAGAATATCCTGCTCCGGCGTAAATGTTGTCTAATCTAGAAGACCTCCTTTTGAGTTGCAATTGCATAAGTGGCACGCTAACATCTTCTGGCTGATTTTTACCCAAGCTTCCTCTTCTTTCGCTATGCATTTCCTTCAAACACGCACCTTCTTCCATTAGAGGGCCACTCAACTCTGACACCAAGGAGTTGCTGATGCTAACATCTGTGTTGAAAGCATCGGAGAAAACATCAAAGTAGGGAGAGATTTCATTAGCCACTGGTGTGTGGCTATTGGAACCGATTCCCTGGCATGTGGACACAACATAACCGTGGCTCTCGCCAGAAAAAGAGCTGCTCTCTTGAGAAACAGTTTGCAGGATTGACTCAGGAATGACTAGAGGATAATGCGAGCTCCCACTCATTCCTGCAAAGTCGGTATTTAGTTCAGGATTTATGGAAAAAGATGGGATTTGGAAGTTGTGTTTACTATCATGCTCCTGCAAAAATGGGTACTGGCCCAGAGCATATGGTGTGAAATCAACTATCTCCTCAGTGGATGCAAATAAGCTCAAAGAATCCCATTCTTCATAGGCAGAAGCTCCCGGGGTGTCCATCTATACTACTGCTGATATCGGAGGCTTGTTGAAAGAAAGTAAAGGAGTGCTGAAGCTCAGTCGCACTTGAACTCAGCACGCAAACATGAAACTAATTTATAACCGAGATCGACTAGCTCAGAACAAATGGTACTAAGAGATTGACCTTGCAGAGATATTAATTTCCCCATTCCTAATAATTGATCCGGTGCGGGTCACACTTGAACTCAGTCACACAAACTCGTAACTAATTTATGCCCGAGGTCAACTAGTTCAGAAAGAACGTACTTAGAGATTGACCTCGCATGAATATTAATTTCCCCATTCCTGATGATTGATCTGGTGCAGGCCTAATTAAACTGTTAGACTAACCACCTCAAGAGTCAAGTATGTGGCCAGATCAAAGCAAACTACAACTCATCGGGGACTAGTTCTTTCAATAATGGATTTGAATAAAAGAAACAGCACCGACGCCGAGAGAACTTGGACTTTCTAAACGTCGACAAAAAGAGTCTTAAGGCAAATGATTAGGAGGTTGTAAGGGTCTAAGGCCAACGATTAGGACGTTATGTTGAAAACGACCTATTAGTATGAAGAAAAGATAATGCGGGAGAACCATATGATAGAGCAAGAGCAAGCATGGAGAGAAGACTCCTGCGTTTCAACCCTGAAGCTGTGAGAGAAGGTGGGAGTCCAAAAGTGAATATAATAAGGGAAAGGATGGCAGAGAATTCTGTTGGCAGAGTTAAAGAATTCGCATCCAGGGACGGCCAGTTCGTGGGGATGAGTCGACATTCTTTAAGGAACTCAAACCCCGACAGGATAACCGAAGTACTCGGCTCCTGTTCTCTCCCAGGATGAACTAATTTAAACCGCGGAAGATCTCATGGATCTGCCACCTCCGTTCGGTTTCCATGCTGAGCAAATGGCCTGTGAACAGCTGTTGAAGCTGGCCGACATAAACGGTATAACTAAGTGGTTAAGAAGTTCATTTGGATGGAAATAGATTAATGTTTAAAAAAAACAACCATTTACCCTGCTTACATTATCAAAGTTGGACAGGCATTGATTGGCACTCATGTTTCAAGAAGCTGAGTTCTTGTTAAGAATCTCATTCAAAGTATTAATCTCCTCAGAGACGACTTTTGGGATATATTCTCCACTTTACTCCTCAATAGTGACTCTGAAATACGTGAAATGGGAACAACCCATACACGAAGGATTCGGTGGTGCTCTAATAGCCTGAATGCTCGTGTGTAAACCTGTTTGCTTGCAATTTTCAAGAAAGCGAAAAACAGTATATTTATTTTCCGTCAAAGTTTGAAATATGATCCAAATTTAAATACATTATATATGAGACTTTTGTTCAATGTTTGTATATTCTTAAAGTTTCGGGTGCTAAAATCTATATAAAATAGAAGTCTATCTAGACGCGCTCTGTCACTTTGATTTTTTCTAGCATTAATCTTTCTAACATATGCATTGTTACAATTATTTTGGCTCCACTAGATATTCATGTTTAAGTTGGTTAAGATTTACTCTGCATGACTTGAAACATCCTTGATCACAAGTTTGAAATAGAAAATTCTTTTAATTTGTGATGTTATTTTGACTTATATTAGTATGTTAGGCATGAGGATAACTTTGGCTCCAACTCAAATGTGGTGGTGTCACTTGCTCAAAAAGAGCAATATTTTTAACGCAAATCAAATAACCTAACAAAAAATTCAAAGCTTCTTATTCCTTTAAAACGTTATTTCAACTTATGTTAGTCCGTTGGGCATAAGGATAACTTGGACTTTACTCCAACTCCAACGTGGTGGCGTGACATTGACCAGGTTGTTCACAATGAGCAATAGTTGTATTACAAACCAAACGATCCAATAAAAAATATTGAGTTTCTACAGTAACACCAAAAGGGTTATCAACGCCTTGGCCCACATTTTCTTACTTACATGAAGAGGAACTTTCCTCTTCTTTCTTATGGTTCATGCTTATGTCGATAACCTTTGAAAATCCTTTTTTTTTCTTGTGATCTCATAGTAGGTATTATTATTATTATTCGTACCTCATTAAGCTTTCGTTAGTCGGCATCTTTTTTCTTACCTTTTCTATGACAAATAAAGAATATACACCGAATTAAATAAGTACATGGAAGTCCACTTATCTAATACGTTGCAACCAACCTTGTCCATATCTGAAATTTCTCCAACTAATCCCCTGCCAAAACCAAACATCCCGAAGACCATCCAGAAGGGCCAGTACAAGAAGCTTCTTTGTTTGCTTTTTTAAGAATAGGACTTACTGTCGTGCCAATCTAAGGTGTCACGTCGCAAGTAAAATCTCAAAAAGGGCTCTTCTCTTTTGATATATTATGTGGAGAAATATCCCAACTTCTGGCACTCCGATATGGCTGCCATGACAGGATTTGCACACTTACGGGAGGAATATATATTTATGGTTCAAATTGAGTACTCATTAAAGGATGTAAGAACTTTTTGATGACATCTAGAAAATAAAATGTATTAACTGTCTCTTGTTGCCCCGTCGACTAATTAGATAAAAAAAAATTAAACAATCCAACACGTCTTCCTCCGTTCGTTCTTCGACAGCAGCATGCACCGGCCATATTTGCCGACTTCATTGATAATTACTAACAAAGAACACCTTAGCAACAAGGAATAAAATCTTCAAGCCACGCCACCCGTTGAAGATTCAGAGGAATTATACCGTCCCTCTCGGGGACATCATACCTTTTCTTTAATTACGCAGTTGACTCTCGGATTAATTAGAAATTTGTGTATGAACTCCGCGTAGTAATTCACCAGATTTAGTTGTCTGAATATAATCAGTGGAGCATTAGATTAAATTATCTTCCGGTGCATGCACTGATGTCTTTTAGATCAATCCCATGCTTGCTGTTGCCAATACTAAGTGACAGTTGTTTCATCGTGTCTTAACAATTTATCTGTTTATTCATTTACATCGGGTGACAAGAGCGTCAACGGAGCTTAATAACGAAAGGAAAATGATCAGGATGGGGTTGAATAATTGGGGCGACTTTTAACATGTGCCTCCTCCTAAGAATGCAGAGTCAGCGATTAGGGGCCTTTCGTAGGCTCTTAGCGACAATGGACTGCCTGAATCAGGACACGACCATATAACAACACGTGTAAGGAATGGGCATTTGGAAATGATATTGAAAGAAGGAAAACTATCAATTGTAGAGGAAAATGTTGTTAGTATGTAAGGAGGTCCAAATGAATAATTTTTTATAAATCTTTGCACCCTTATCTCTGAATTATTGTAAAAAAAAAAAAAAAAAAAAAACATGTATGCTATTAGGAGAGATAAAAGGAAAATAAAATTAGGCTTAATTAGATAAAGAGTCTTGTATATTAAAAAAATTTCATTCAAGAAGGGAGTTCCAACAATTTGGGATGAGCATTTGGAAATGATATTGAAAAAAGGAAAAATCAACTGTAGAGGAAAATGTTGTTAGTATGTAAGGGGGTGCGAATGAATTATGTGAAATTATCGTGAAATTGATTGGTGTGTGTCCTTTTAATTTTTTTAAAAAATTTGCAGCTTCATCCCTGAATTATTTTAAAAAAAAGGTATGCAATTAGGAGAGGTAAAAGGAAAATAAAATTAGGCTTAATTAGCTAAAGAATCTCATATACATTAAGAATTTTCATTCAAGAAGGGAGTTCCAACAATTTGGAATCTGAATTGTGGTCTTTATCGTCTCCAACTCTAACTTGACAAACGTCGCATGGCCCATCCATTTTTGTTTAGACACGTTTACATTCACCCTATGCTTTTTTTTTGGTCGGTAACATTCACCCTATGGTTACACGGGGAACAACAAAGTCAAAACCTCCATCATCACCCTCCCCCACGTTTTCTTCAATCCGGCCAAGAATGGCTACTCCGCCGCTTCAGGCCATTGTGGCTACCGACGCCTCTACCCTCGCCATGGACTAGTTGGTGCATTTTGATTCGGCTTTGAAATTGGGCTTTGGGTATAATACAAATGTTGGAAGCTGAAATCCTATAAAGAAATACAAATCAGTGTTAGGTAAAAGCTCATTTAGGTTTAAATAGTGTTTGGTAAAGAAAATTTGTAAAAAAATTGTAAAGGCTTTTGTTTACAATTATTTCTATTTTTTATTTAAAAAATCAAACTATTTGCCATCAACAAACAAAATTTGACACCAGAGGCTATTGATTGAGATGACACAACCTCAAGCAACCCCAAGTGAGGGCCGTCGAGGTTGCACGACCTTAATCCTTGTCACCTGGGGTCACTAGCAAGCCTAGGCATCACCGTTGGCGTGACGCATCTCATTATCAGTGATTAGCTACAAACCCTAAAAATAGTGAGGACGAGATTAGAAGAAAAATGTTTAGAAATAGCATTCCACCCAAGAATAAAAGTGCAAGACCGATTCCTACTTGCCTTGGGCTTTCGGCTTTTCCAAAATTAAGAGCAAAAGGCCATTTTGAAAGGCTTGTCAAATACCCCAACATTTCCCCAAGAAACTTTGGAGGCCAAAAACCTGGGGAAAACTTAACCAAACGGAGCCACCCGCCGATGCCTTCGCTCAACTCTTGTCTTTTATCACCATCGCTTTTGCTCATTTCTCTCGGGAATCTACTCGTCTCTCTTCCTCTGTCTCGCTCCCTCGAATGGACACACAAGCGTATCAGCACAAGGCCCAAATTCTCTCATTTGTCAAGTGGACGGTTCCCCCACGCTCGGCCTGTCGAGAAAAAATGGCAACGAGTTTTTGGGCCAAAAATGCAAGAAGTTCGAGATTCTCCATTCTCCTTAGACATTGATAGAAGTCCCAGCCCAAACAGAACATCTTTTGAAGTCACTTTCCTCTCTGGTCAGATCAGCCCAATTAGTGGCGGTCCACTTATTTTCCTTTTACGTTCTCGTATGTGCTGTATGTAATTGGTACATCAAAGAAGTGATCCGAGGCGTATGCAATTGGTACATAAAAGAGGCTTTCCTTTGCATTACTGATCAGCCTCGATTTCTCAGAATCGATGACAAAGGGCTCGATGAGAAAAGATTTTTCAAATTTGATGATTCAATTAGAGAATTTAAAGATCTACAAAGAAAGGTAGGCAGTTGCAAAATTATAGATTGTGTTTCCTATTCATTTTTATAGATCAAATTTCACGGTACGAATGCTAGTGCTTCATTTTACATATTTTGACGTTAGATCCATAGGCTCAGGTTATCTTTTGCAGTAGCTTTCACCATTAAAACGAGTATCACGAGGTTTCGAAAAAAAAAGAAATTCTACAAACTGTAGAGTTCATGCCAAATGGCATTTCCCCATTGGTGTTCAAGACGTGTCGATGTCCAGCCGACGCTAACTAATTAAAACAATGCTACGTCTATATCCAGATGTCAAGTGGACCCACTCCCAATTTGCAACCTAAAGTAAAGATTAAAGATTCACGTTTCTTTTCCCCAACTCGCGAACACTATTTTATGTGCGAGTCATATCCTTCATCAGTCAATTACCACTGGATAAAACTTTGGTGCGTCACAGCAGACAAACGTACATAAATTTTGTGGATACCAACTTGAATTTCGGCTTTGAGTCCGACCCCATCTTTTAAAAATGATCTTACGACATCGACGCGAGATGCAGGTGCAAGCCAAATCGCTTTCCATCTGAACCTCTCCATCATCCTGCGATTCGAACAGCAAGCAAGGGAAAATCGACAGGAAAAAACCATGGGTTTTGCCTGTCCTGTCGAGACGTGGATTGGGAACCCGGTTCTCCTGGCCACGTGGGGATAAGCACGAGCGACAGCGAATTGGTAAGCAATGACTTCACTTTCCCCAAAGCCAAACGTGTGCGCCCCCATTCAGCGGACGAGGCAATATGTTGCTTCTTTTCTCATACTTTTCCCTGCCATTCGCGTCGATATCCATAGGGAAAGTTCCTGACGCGAGACCGCGATGCATGTTTCGTACTCAAATTAGTGGCGTTTGCTTAGAAAATTCGCCTTTGAACGATGTAAGTACTTCCGCCATACAAGTGTTTCGACGAATCGACTCCTCCGTCGTCTGAGCCGCCGGATTCTAGACAAAAAACAAAACCTGGAAACTCTTAGGAAATGCCGCGAGATTATTCCCACGCATTTCATGCTGTCGTGGGTGTCGTCCGCCGGGCACTAGAAGAGTACAAATTGGAATCAACCAGCATCAATTAGAATTTTTTTAAGAAAGGGACTTGAAAGAATCTTATCTTGAATCTATAGGGTAATCGAATTTTAGCTCTAATGAAAACCCTTGATCTCGACCGAGATCATGAACCCATCAATAAATGAGAGAATATATCAGAGTTCGCATGACTGTTTAAGTAAATTCATAAGCTTTGTCGTATTAAAAATGCCCGTCACCCTCAACCTCGGTCACTTGAGGGGTGGTTGATGCTTGAATAGAAGGCGTAGTTCGGGGAGAAGTGTGAATTTCCCAGAATTCCACTATGCATTTTCATCCGATGCACGATGGGTTCGTTCGGCAGGCATGCTCTTCGCTTACCATTATGAAGGGGACCCTCTGTCATCATTACGCGATCAATCGGGGTCTCTGCTATTGACCCGGCGAGGGTCGATTTCAGCGGGTCAAAGATCGATCCATGGACGGATTTTCACACGGCTTGTGATTCACGTCTCCAGTGGATTGTTAGTCAATCCCTCCCGATTCTCTCGCGAAAATCAGATAGACAGGATGTGAAAACTTGTTATCGGGGGGAGGGTCCGAATTTTCTTCACGTCATTCATCTTTGGCTTGACTTCCTACGTTCCGAGAAAGAGGCACAGATCATCAAAAAAATGAACACTAAAGGGACGTGGGCGGTCCTCGTTGATTCGCTAAGCTACAAGAAAGAGAATCGAAAAGCGGTGACGTGTCTTTCGTAGGGACGGCGGGAGCAAAGACAGGGCGTATCTCCCACCACCACCACCACCACCACCACCACCCCCCCAACCCGCCACCCTATTATCAGCACACGTACGGGGGGTCCACCTTCGGACAGCCCGACACGTGTGAGACGGACGTGATCCTTCGCGTATATTCTAGTAAATGCCCCCCCTGCTCTGTCTCGTACGCCACGGAGACCCTACTCGAGCCCTTGTACAACACGAGAAAAACGCACGAGAAAGAAAACAGGGCAGGGTCCGACGAGACGGCTCTGGAGGTTCTCGGTAGGCTCTAGCTCTTTGCTATTCTAGAAAGCTGAGAGAACGTGCTACGTCATGAAACATTTGACGATTCGCCGTCCCACTGTACTACCCTTTTCCGTCGCGATTTTAGATCGACTCGGGTCGACTTTAGGCAAAAAGAGGGAGGGTTCTGGTGCGTGTAATGTGTAATGTGTACGCTTGGCTGTCCCGCGCATGAATCGAGCTGGCGACCGTGCCCTGCCGGGAGAGGACGAGCTCGTGAAGTTACATAATTTGTTAAAAGCGTGTATTCACATTTGAAGCCGAGGGCGGAATTCTAAAGCTGATTTGCGAACGCGACACGTGTGGTTTCCGCTATAGACGCTACTGCAAACACAAGTAGTGCAACCCCTCCCCCGGGGGGGCATTATTCGGGCCCCATGTGAAGTCCCCGAGACCTAATTATGGGTTTGATTAGAAAAAAAATTATGGGGCATCATCGCTCCAGGTTAGGTCATGGCCGAAAACTAATGCAGTCGAGAAATGTTAATCGGGAAAACGTTTAACCCTGCGATGCGGTCTTTCATCCCGAGAGCTACGACCCTCTTTTTCCACAGTTAAAAGCGCTCCAGTGAAACGATGACGAAGCACACTCGGTCCTCTTCGTCAGATGAGGATCGGTTGACGAAAAGTGGCTCTGAGAGGGAGTAGGGAAAGTAGGGCTCGGTTCACACAGGTTGGCGATATACGTACGCACATACGGGAAAGGATCGAGATTTTTTACTTAGCGGACTGGACTTTTTCCTTCCGACGACTCTTCTTCCAAAGGGAAGAGAGAGGGGAGGGGGCTGCTCTTCTGCTGCTGCTCGTGCGAATCCGCTGAACCGCGTTCGTTTTGGAAGATTATCCGAGGGTTCGGTGGCGTTGACTTTGAAGCAGTCGCTGGTCTCCAATGGAATAAAGAGAGAGAGAGAAAAAGCCCTTCCTCCTTCCTTCCTTCCTCCACCCACTCCTTTTCACAGCAGCCAAAGGCCGCCTCTCTAGAGGGAGGTAGAGAGAGAGAGAGAAAGAATACACTGTTTGACCGACTTCAAGTCGTTCTTGGCCACCAAGCAAAAAGCTCCCCACCTCCTTATTCCAACCAATCGCCGAGTACGTGCTCCACTCTCCCCCCATTTTCACCAAATTTTTTTTTAAATAATAATAATATTTTTCATGTCGAGAAATGGGAAAAGGGAGGGGGTTTGAGTGAAGGGCGAGGCCACTTCACTTGGCTTCCAACCACTTGTCACGCAACTTCCCCGACTTCTTCCCCCTCCCACTCCTTTATAAAAGCCCCCCACTCTCACTCACTCTCCTCACCAATTTCAATTCACGCCCTCTTCTCTCTCTCTCTCTCTCTCTCTGAGCTCCATCTGAACTTGCGGCAGAATCCAGACGCAGAGCGACCCGAGAGTGCTTAGGAACCGTCCGTCCCATGGCCATGGAAGCTATCAACTCTCCCACCACGGCGACCCCGCCCTTCCCGTTGATGGAGGAGCCCATGAGCTCCCGCTTCTTGGAGCCCCTGAACAAGCGCAAGCGCTCCAAGCGCCCTCATCACCCTCCCACCGAAGAGGAGTACCTCGCCCTCTGCCTCATCATGCTCGCCCGCAGCGGCGCCGCCTCCAAGCCCAGGCGCCACGCCTCGCCCGCTCCTCCTCCTCCTCCTCTTCCGCTGCCGCCTAAGGCGGAAGAAGCGACTGCGACTGCCACCGCCACCGCCACCGCGACCCCAGCCCCTGCGAATAGCTTGAGCTACAAGTGCGCCGTCTGCGGCAAGGGCTTCCCCTCCTACCAGGCCCTCGGCGGACACAAGGCCAGCCACCGCAAGTCGGCTGCCGCCGCCGCCGCCGCAGCCGCCGCCTCCGCTGGGGGCGACGAGCCCTCCACCTCCACCACGAACTCTGGCGGCGGCGGGGCCCCCGCGAGCTCGAGCGGGGGCGGGAGGTCGCACGAGTGCTCCATATGCCACAAGTCCTTCCCCACTGGCCAGGCCCTGGGAGGGCACAAGCGGTGCCACTACGATGGCGGCGTTGGTGCCAGCGCCTCGGCCAACAGCGGGATCACCTCGTCCGAGGGCGTGGGGTCCGCGCCCCCGCGCTCGGACACAACAGCAGCAGCAGCAGCAGCCACCGCAACTTCGACCTGAACGTGCCCGCCCTGCCGGAGTTCCCGACCGGGTTCCTCGTGTCGGGCGACGACGAGGTGGAGAGCCCCCACCCTTCGAAGAAGCCGCGGTTCTTGATGCCCCTGAAGATCAAGCTCGCTCCAGAACACTGAAATCTTTGCTCGCTGTGCTTATAGAATTAGCAGCAGTCGTCAGTAGTGATTTAGCTGGGGGTTCTTTGTTGATTTTTTGATCTGGAAATTTTTGGGTGTACATGTACAGCTCGGTCTTGGGTGGGGATCTCATTCTCAGTTTGCCTAGCTTCTTCATTCTTTCGCAGTTGTAATGCCCTATGAAATTCTTCAATATTCAATATTCTTTTCTCGTTCAAACTTTTGTTCTTCGTGGATGTGGATCTGATCATTTTCAATTCTCGAACAATTGCGAATTTTCGTGGGAGTTTTTAATGATCGGCGGTCAAAATCGGGCGGTTGGGCCACCGAGTTAGGTTTGGCGGCGAAGCGGTCGTTGGGTTTAGCTGAGCTATTGAGTTGGGCGTGTTCTCCTATTTACCTTTTTCCCTTTTTTTAATCCTTTTGGGATATTTTTTTTGTTTAATTACTATTTAAATGGTGGTTATCTATTTATTTATTTATTTATTTATTTATTCAGAAGGGCGAAACCAATGTACCGACTCTGGCGGTTTAAGTACGCAAGTAAATTCGAGGGTTCTTCGGACGGAAGAGCTTCTCAACTTGGCCACTTCTTTCTTGGTACGGAACATATTCCGCACCTATCCGAAAGTAGTTCGCTCTTGATACGTGGTAGAGGGGTTTTGTTAATGAATGTTTTCAAGGCACACTTCTTACTCAAATTCAAAAGAAAAAGTAGCATGACACAAAAAAGAAAAGAAATTGCATTACAAAAAGTACACTTTCGATGTGGTAACAAGTGGTCGAACTTAGTTTAGAGTATCTATCAAAATGGATTATAAATTTATTTTTTAATCAATCGATGGGTTCAATTGTTATTTGCGCTAGGTTTCTTTTTGTGTGTCAATTAGTCATATTTAGTAGATGGATCATAAATGAATTTAAAATGGTAAAATTCAAGATAATGTCAATGTCGAAATGGATTTATAACTTTCTTACATCCAATCTACTCCTATGGTTCTCTCTTCAATTTCTTTTGTCCTCACTTAATCGCACATCTGTTCACTTTGCACTCTCATCTAGATTTTGGTATGAGTTTTACTAAATTAAGTCAAATATGAAAGTGTTTTAATAATATGAATCGGACCGAATACTGATTAGAAATGAATTGGATCGGATATGGGTCACTAAATTTAATATCATATAAAAATGAATTAAAACTTATCAGACAGGTCACTTTGAATAGGATTGTAACTCGATTCATTCAGGTCTAGTTCGAAGGTTGGGACGTCAGCGTTGTTTGCCGACTTCCATAAATTAGGAGCTGTCGCTCTTGCTACTCGGACATGGGATGCCGTCACGCATTATGTGAAGCTGGCGATAGGGAAGAAGAGCTGGGGAAAAGTTCACAAGGTTCGGTGAGGATAAGAAAGAGTCGTGCTTTGCAAGAACGGATTGGAACGACAGGTGGCCCTCTTACTTAATCCAGTCGTGCTCCACCTCTCTTATTCTATCCCCCTCCTTTCTTTCTTTTTTTTTTTTGAGGAGACTCTTCTGACTCTTCCTTTCTTGGCTTATTCCACGCCATGTATGGGAAAAGACTTTGTCCGCGTTCAAGGCTTTGAATGTAGATCGGCACGAACCGACCTTGGCGATGTGAAAGTTCCTAGCAGTTTCTATATTTTCTCAACAGTGTGGTGGTGGGTTTTCGTTTCGAGAAGGAAACGAGCCCATTTTTAGCTTGTGGCGAGATGGATTCTTAGCTATTAAGCAATCGCACACTACAATACTCTACGGGAAAAATACGACGTATAAATTGACCCGATTTGATTCAACGGATTTGATCTCGATACATGTGCATCCAAATATTTTATTGTTGTATTCTATTGATTGCACTTGAAATCTGTTTAATTCTGTGACAGTGACAAATTAAGTGCATACACACCAAGAGTTTATTTAAGTATATGATCTTATGATCAGAGGGATAAGAGCAAAACGGGTTCATTTCAGTTGAATCTCTTGCAAGCCTAGTCTAGAGGCCCTCATTGTACCATTGGATGCGGAAACGATGTGATGAGTTTTACTACAATATAAAGCAATCTAGCTCGCGTTCTTCTCTATTTCATCTTGCGAGCGATCTAATCCTCTCGCTGGATCCGTGCAAGATGAACCATTGAACCTGGGGTCGGATCACTTGTCAACTTCGATTCCCCGAAGAGCGTTGACTTCGATTGCCAGTGCATTTCCACGTAATTTATCGCGTGTAGGTGGGAGGGTCCTCCCTGAAACCAGGACAGGAGAATAATGCGTTTAAGGGCTGGACTGGGGTGGCAGCTAACTGGTAACAACCTCACCAAGCATGAGGAGGAATCCACGGCGCGCAACATGCGAAGAAACCAAACCTAATGGCCGAATCCGTGTGAAAACAACATGGGACTTTCGCTTCGATTTCCTGCCTGAACACACGGGACGTCACCCGCGTCCCCATTATAACCCTACCCTATCCGTCATAACGCCATCACTTTTTAGGTTTACGGACCTGGGCTTACGTAGAAAGAAGGAAAGAAAGACATCCTCGATTGACGCGATGAAACGGTTGCCTTGTCGTGCGCGAGAAGGTGTGTGTGGTTAGCTTAACAAGCGCGCGAGGACCAGAGGTTTCGTGTGAAAGGGAGAAACACGCGGGAGCGAAGCAAATTCACGGACGTGCGCAGTGCGGTGTTGGGTTTGTCTTCGTCGCAAGCAACTGGAAAAAGCAGCCATCGCAGTCTCGCGGGATCGTGCTGCCTCCTGCTATGAGAAGCTGTCAAACAATGCGCCCCCGGCTAATTAGCATTCAGCGCGGATGCGTGACTGTTACTGAACAAACGCGTGGAATTGGAAAACCTTGTTTTGGCTCTTTCCCCAAGTAGGCGAACGCGAGATGGGGCTGCAAAGCGCTCTTCGTCTCGAGGAAGTATCCAGGACGGCAAATGGCTGGCTACTTCGATGAGACCTCGAAGTTGCGTGTTGACCGATTGTGGGCTCTTGATCAAGATCGACAGTCCATCTCGTGTCACTATATCTGTGTGATTGCTAAACACTTCGACAGGATTATAATTGGCCTTTTGAGGAAATGCCGACGTCAATAGTTCCACTCATGATCCCGACAATCGCAAATTGACAGGTCAAGTCCGATGTAAACTAACATTGCACCCCGTTGCTTGCTCCAAAGTGAAGTGTGAACTTGTTAGAACCACATAGGTTTGAGTGATTGGTCAATCGCACTACATTTTCACTCTCACATGATGTATTCATCACATTAAATACCTTTTCGCTGTTTAGACTGCTCTATAAACTTTTATTCCCATGAATGTCCTTTATTGGTTGTCAATTAGCAAGAAAAGAAACATTCGCTCCATGATTTAGCAGCTAGTCTTTGAGGTTTATGTACTTAAAAGAACAAGAGCATTACCATGAAACTATGGTAATTTTATTTCTCGATGGGAGTAGAGGTAAGTGGTTCCGGGTTCTATATAGGTTCAACTTGAAACCCGTATCCTACCTGTTGTAACAAGTTACTCATTTTCCGAAACCCAAAATCTACTCTGCATCTCAAAACTTGAAACCCACCCTATTACTGATTTCAAGGTCAATTCCAAAATCTACCTAGATTTTACTTTTATTATTAATTGAATAACTATAGTGGATTATTATCTTGAATAACTATCACTTGCCATTATAATTGATTAACTATAACCTATATTTAGATATATGAAAATATGAAACATTAATAAAATAAAATTATTATTTTAAAATGGAAGCTTAGACTAATGATTCTATACAATACACTCATCATCAAATGCTATGGAATACCATAAGATCACACGAAAATATAAACTAAGAAAAACACAAAAACTTTTTCTAAGTTCGAGGTAACAAATTCCAAGTTCCAAGTTCAAACTTTTTCTAAGTTCGAGATAACAAGTTCCAAGTTCAACTAACTTGAAACCTAGAACCTACCAATTCAAATAGGCTACCTAATTTTTGAAACCTAGAACCGGATAGATTCCCATTGGTTTAGTTCTTAGCTTCCCTATCTTGGAATCATGCTCACCCCTAAATGGGAGTGCTCTTTGATGAAAATTCAACTAACATGAAAAATTTAGACTCCGTTTGTTTCAATGAAAATTAACTTTGCCGAAAGATATTACCAAAGAACTTCGTCTCTGTTTGTTTAGCTATATTCCGTGAATAATATGAAAGTCGTTTTTCTAATGTTTGTTGCAGGAAGGTTACGACACCAGCATTTGGAAAAAATCAATACAGCCCCCCACATCTAAGGTTCAGGCACTGGGGATCAAGGCCTTTGGGCCGAGCGAGGCACGAGCATCGAGGCATCAGGCACGGCCATGCAGGGACCTAGGCCTGAGCCCAAGAACTGTGGAACCGAGCACGACCACGGGGCACAACCATCGAGGTATCACTTGATGATGTGGGCTCAAGAGAGCCTGGGGCCCAACACATACCGGGAAGTGTCCCATCCACTCGGAACCAAAAGCCCATCACGAGAAGCCCAACCCCGAATCAAAGCATCTCCGCTACATATCAGGAAAAAGAAAAAGGCAAATTCCTTAGATCATAGACTAGGCCTGCTGGGGATAATTCGGGGCCGCCCCCACTTAGGGTCCATTCCCGTGACGCACCCATGTGGACTCTCCTTTACTAGTGGAGTGCCCCCCCTTCTTTTAATTTTTCCATTCTTCCAAAGTGGGAGCTAACTTTATTCAAATCGATTGCGATTAGTGCACATTTCCGTGATTACGCATTCCGCATCGAAAAATCTCTTTTTGACCCGATCCATTCGGTGCAAATTCGATTCCACGGGATTTCTCGCCATTGCCCCGATCACATATTGTTAATTCATCGTACCAAATCTAATCTTTACAAAACATATATATTAAGAAAAAAAGGGGCATAATCTAATCTCATCCTCGCGATGCAATGCTGTGGACAAGTTTCTCTACCTGGCTGCTCCCTTCATGTTTCGCGAGGTCTATTGGGAGGTCACGGGCACGTGGTAGACCAGACTTACATGTTGAACCTACTGGCCTATTTCCCTTATGGGATCATTGTCAACCCATGAGGACCACATACGGTGATCCCTTTGGTGAAGGCAACTCATCGGGTTGCATGCCTTGCACCTTTCATTGGCTGGCCTAATTTTTTCCTTCCCGACCAACTGAGGAATATGGAAGACAATCGAGGGAGTCTCACCCCTCGGGGTTTCTTTTCCCTGTTTCTTCCTTGAGTCATTTAAGGACCTACTCATGGGGAGTGATGTATTGAAAAGACAGTTTCATTAAGAGGATGTTGCAACTTTTAATGCGTCTAACTCTTTCTCCTTATCTACATTTATTTCTTGCCATGGCAATAGATTTTTGTGCCTTGTTTAGTGCTAATCTGATTTAATACTCAAAAGTCTTGATCTAGTACACGATTCGGTGTATTCATCGGTCAATCGGGAGATGAAATTGCAATTGAAACGCGAGAGAATCATTTTTATTGAGGAATTTGAAGTTAGAAAGAATAATAACGATTTATCTCGATGCAAAATATGATTTATATAATCATAAATGATGTCTCACGCGTGAAAATAGAAAAAATGAGATAAGGAGACGTCCAGCTTGTGCATCGTGCGGGTCTTCATTTGGTTAATTAATATATTTAGTTTGAGGTACTTACAACGACGGAGTCTATTATTTATGGTGTTTCTCTTATTTACGTTATTAAAATTAAAAAAAAAAAATCCGATTGAGTGTCGGATGCCATATTCTACACCAATTGATTTTGCGCTGTACTTTTTGTTGTATGTCGCTCTCCGTCAATAGTTTAAAAAAGAGGAAAAACACAGTACAAACTCCCCCCCCTTCTTGTATTTTAGTGTTTTTATTCTATGATCCCTTGTACTTTCAATTTGGTAAATAGAACCCATGTACTTTTGACAATTCTATTGGACCCCTTCAAAATTAATTTTAAGACGATTCGTCGTAGAGACTAAGAAAGAAAAGGTCGGATGTGATATTCTTCATGGAAGCCAACCTAGAAATAAACTTACGACACGAGATTATAGAATATTATCTTTTCAACATTTCATGTCGCATTTATCTAATAAGAAATCCTTGTCAAATTCAATGAAAGGAGAATTTTAAATGAAAATGGAAACAATTAAAAGATATCTACGCATCGAAAATTGAAAATACAAGACCACCGTTGATAAAAGATACGAAAGTACAAGGAATGTCTGCAAAAATTTTAAGTGAAAAATGGGATTATTTTAAGCCCCTTAACCAGCGAGAAGAAATTCCTTGTTTTTTTATTTTTTGGGTAATACAGGAGCACAAAACTTTGCCCCTTGTTTTTCCTTTTTTTTTTTTTTTTTTTTTTGCAAATTTCATTCATCACCTGTTCACTATATATAATTTATATTTTGGGGGGGGGCATCCTCTCTCTCTCTCTCTATGTCCTGCTTTTTTTCCTCCGCTGAGGGGAAGGAGGGGCCCACAGGGGAAAGTACAGGACAGTGGAAGTGACGAGAGCGCATCGGACGGTCCACGTTCCACGAGGCGTGCCTCGAGAATTACTGGCCACCGAATTATATTTAAAAAGAATAAAGAAAAGGAGAAGAAAAAGGGTATGAGAGGGGGCGCTCTCGCGGAAACATGCAGCTGCTCGAGCCCGAACTTTGGAAGTTATTGAAAAAGGTTGTTTTATATCATCTTGACCCACGATACCATATTCGCTTACCCTTCTCCCCACTTCCCGGGCCCCACCAGACGATCTAAAACAAAATCTCGACCGTACGAAGAATCTCCACCGTCGAGACCCCGCCCCCACATCGATACCTCGAGTCCACTTAACCCAACCCTAGTTCGCTCCCTAAACTCATCTCCCTCCCTTCCCCCACTCCTTTTTATTCCCCCTCCCCCCGCCGAGCTCTCATTCCTAAGCTCGCTTCCCCACTCTCTCTCTCTCTCTCTCTCTCTCTCTCTATATCTATCTCTAGTCCTCCTCCTTGGGTGATTTTGCGGCGCGATAGGAGGAGGAGGAGGAGGAGGAGGAGGGTCTTTTCTGTGTTTGCTGGCGGTGATCGGACGTGTGTGCGGAGATGAGCTGCAACGGTTGCCGGGTCCTGCGGAAGGGTTGCAGCGAGAACTGTGTGCTGAGGTCGTGCCTGCGGTGGATCCCCTCCCCTGAGGCCCAGGGCAACGCCACCCTCTTCCTCGCCCGCTTCTTCGGCCGCAGCGATCTCCTCTCCCTCGTCGCCGCCGTCCCCGATTCGCAGCGTCCAGGTACCCCTCCCCCTCCCTGCCTCTCTCTCTCTCTCTCTCTCTCTCTCTCTCTGTCCCGTGTAAAAAAAGAAGAAGGATTTTCTGAATATGTTTGATCTGTTCAGTTGATTTTTCGAGGTCCGCATTATGCGAAATGTGGGGCCTACATGGTGTGGGGATGTCGACTTTGTTGTTGCGTAATTACGTCAGCCGGATGAGTACTTTGGGCTTACCGTGGGGTTGTTTTTTTTTGTTTTTGTTTTTGCAGCTCTGTTTCAAAGTCTGCTTTTCGAGGCGTGCGGGCGCACGGTGAACCCGGTCAGCGGGGCGGTGGGGCTGCTGTCGAGCGGCAACTGGCACGTGTGCGAGGCGGCGGTCGAGACGGTGCTCGATGGCGGCATCGTCCAGCCCATCTGCGGGGACGCCGCCGCCCTCGCCTTTGGGCTCGACCAGTCGGCGGACTCGCTCTTCTTCCCCCCCAACACGTGCTGCAGGGACAAGAGCCTGCAGCAGTCCCTGCAGGTGCCGGCGACGATCCAGGTGGACGTCAACCTCCCCCTCTACGACCCCAACCTCAGCCTCAAGGCCAAGTTGCCCGGGAAGAGACGCGGCAAGAGGAGCCACTTGATGGAGAATTGGCCGACGAGGGCGACCATGACCACGACGACGACGACGACGACGGCGACGACCATCCTGAGCTCCGAGGCGTCGGAGGTGATCGACCCCGGGAACGGTTACGATTACGGCGGCGTGGGTCCCTGCGGTCAAGAGACGAAGCTCCTTAATCTGTTCGTATGAGAGCGGAGCATTTGATTTCGGGGGACGATTCTGATGACATTTCTTTTTTCTTTTCTTTTTTTTGGTGGGTTTTTTTTTTTTCTCTCTCTTTTGTTTCTTCGTTTTTATGGGGGGATGAACCGGCGGTGTAAAAGTGAACGAGGGACGAGCGACTGGCCGGAATTTTGCTCCGGCGAGTTTTTCCGTTCAATGGTATTAGAAACTGTAGAATAAACCTGAAAGAACCTTAGAGGAGAGAGAATCTTACATTTAATGTCTTTTTTCTAATTCAATGTAAGATGATTTCCTACTGACCTCGCACTGCTTTCTCCGTCGTATCTTGTCGATCACGCTGCGTGCGATCGCTGATCTCGACTCGCAAATCCAACGCCGCGCGGACACCACCCCGGTCTTGTCGGGCCCCGTACGAGAAAATTTGAGGGTTTCGATAGAAAAAGATTTCGAGAGTGCTCGAAGAAACTTCACGTTCATTTTCAAAGATCAAAGGGGAATCCCTTTTTGAAAAGGAAAAGGTAAAAAGAGGAGGGAGCGAATGGAGATTGGACACGATCGGTCGGGTCTTCGGACATTGGTAAAATGACACGATCGGTCGAATCAAACCGGGCATTTCTACTTATCAAATAAGCGACCAACTTTCAGACCTTTTTTTGTGATCAATGGCCATATCATTATAATTGGGTATCTCTTTCTTAGACCTCGTCGTGCACTTCGCTAGTCATTTGTTTAATGTGGAGTCGAGGGATTGGCACATCTTGTTTAAAGTCGGTGCTTCCAGGAGTTTGCATACGTATGCATCATCTTAACTCCGTCAAGCCAATCGCGTAATTCCACTTAAAAGAAGATGAGAACGATTGCTACAGTACACCGTTCGGAAGTTTAGGGAGCCTTGATAATTCCTAGCATAGGATCAAGAATTTTTCGACCTTCCCAGGATGTATAATTAGGCATGTTGTATCCAGCATACGCGGTTTTCGATTTATGAAGATGCCTGATTTTCTATCGCGAATGGTAACCAATCTTCTATTGTGAATGATAAATGTGTGTATGAAATATGCGTTTTCCATCCATTGATGACGCGCGTAGGATTATAATTAGGCATGTTGTATCCGGCATACACGGTTTTGATTTATAAAACAGGTCAAATCTTCTATCGCGAATGGTGCACATCCAAATCCGCGTTTTCAATCCATTGATGACGCGCATAGGATTTACAATTTTTCAACCTGACTTTGTTTCCAAGACATATAATGAGGCATGTTATATCCAATATATGTCGTTTTCCATTTATGAACAAGTCAAATCTTCTATCGCGAATGGTAAATGTGCATATGAAATCCGTGTTTTCAATTTACTTATAGTGCGCTTCGACATGATTGAAAACTGCAATGCTATTACGAGACGGTATGTAGCGTTCAAATTGCCAACAACACACCTATTAATAAGAATTTTATTTTTCCATAATAGAAATACGTTCAAAACTTCGGGCTAACTCTAATCCTCCCTTGTATCGTCCGCTATTTATATTTCGGAAACATCGAATTGTTTTGCCCTGAACACGATTTGTCTTTAATATATATATTATAAAAATAAGGAAAAAGAAGAAGGGATGGGCGAAACGATTTGTCGGCTCGCGTTCTACAGGCCGCGACGGGTGGTCGTCTTCTTGGAATCTATGTGTCGGCACGCACGAGCAAAAGGGCTTCCATCTGTAGCGACTCGAGAGCGCATGCGGGGGGAGTCGCTTCCATCTCGTCCTCGAATCTCGTCCGATTCGCCGCTTCCGGGGGGCAATTGGGTCTTTTCATCTTTCGTGGCGACGGCGACTCGTCCGCAGATTGGAAAAAAGAAGCCGAATCGAGGGGTCCGTCGACTTTTCTCCTCATCGGCACAATAAACAAAGACGGCCAGGCGTCTCGAGCGTGCGAACCGGCGACCCCTCCCATTGGAAGCACCACGCAAGTGGGGCCCGAATGAACTTCCCGAGTTTTTTCTTATCCGTGTCCCCTCCTCTTCCCGTCTTCGATTTCGC
Source organism: Corymbia maculata (assembly GCA_014182735.1). Taxonomy (NCBI): domain Eukaryota; kingdom Viridiplantae; phylum Streptophyta; class Magnoliopsida; order Myrtales; family Myrtaceae; genus Corymbia; species Corymbia maculata. The sequence goes on along the minus strand of CM024687.1, from coordinate 2,295,914 downwards.
GTATTTTAAGGTGGTTGGGGAGAATCTCACGTCTGGTGATGCGACGCGAGCGGAGCGTAACGGAGCGGAACGGAACGGAAATGGATCTCCCCGAAACCGCCCCCCCGCGAGCGAAATCGAACAGGAAACTCGTGTGCCTCGGATACCATGTGGCTCCGTCTGCGATTTGCTCCAACAGTTACCGGGTTAAATATGGTCTTGTCGCGACTGGCCCCCGGATTGGAAAGTTCGTGTTTGCGCATGAATGGGGAGTGGTGGTGGTGGCCCGGAGATCTGATTGATTTGGTGTTAACAAAACATGCGCAACGAAATCTTTGATCATAATGTTTGTCCTAGAATGGGTAGCTTGATTTTTACCGGATGACTCCTCGAAACGAGTACCGATAAATGATGATGCACCGCGAAAGGAGGCGAGGCACCCCCAAATAATGTCGGGTCATTTGCGAGAAAGTTCATTTAAGAAAATGACGAGATGGGGGGTTATTTATACCTTCTATTGGATTGGATGGCTGGTGGGTTGTTTTTCTAGCCAGACCGTCTCTGGCAACAATAAGAAGAGCGTGAATTCGAAATGGGAATTTATCCGAGCAAAAGATTTTGGTTTACAGAGCGGGATGGTTATGGTCATCGGATCGATAGCTTTTAGGCTTCTCGTCGAGAGTATTTGATCCGACCATTCCATCATGGCGGTCCTAACTACTGACTAGATGTTCACATGCCGTGAGGACTCTTCTTTGTTTACTTGTCTTCTCTCTCCTTCTCTTTTTCCCACTTAAAGTTTAAAGGTGCTCGCTCTAGTTTAGTTAATTAGAAAAACTACTCCTCCCGATTGGAAGCGCACATAAAGTCCATCTAGTTCTCAATTGTTGAATGAAACTTAGGTTGGGTAAATGGAAGAAAATGCCCCTTGTTCAGGGGTTGTCAAAACATTTAGGAGACCCGAGCCATCCGACTGAAAATGAATTTATATTATATTCTTTTTCTATGACTAATTTTTAGGCCAAACTTCATATTTGCGTCTTAGGTGAGTCACTAACTTGTTCATGAGTTTGAGATTTACCTATGTAACACATTCATTTTCTTGTCACATTTTTAAAAAGGAGAAAAAAAATCAAGCCAGGAGAAAAGGTTCTTGATTCTCTATATCATCGATTTGATATATTATACTATAAATGTACTTATAGTCCATATATGTGACCGAAGTACGACATGAACATGTTCCTTATGGTCCCCATGACACGATCAGAGCTTTGTCCTTTGTATTACATATTCTTATTCATCCATTTTCTTTCACCCTAAAAAAGGATGCAAAATTTTTTCGAAACATTATCTCAAATCTTGATTTTGCAGACAATATCGATACGGTGATACATATAAAAGCATTAACACGATAATGAATTGTTTTTTTATTTCTAGACAGATCTCCATCTCAGACATTCTTATATTTTTTTACTTTATATCTAGACTTATGAAACGTACTGTAAAGTTCACTCGAAGCAATTCGCATGTTGAACGGGTGAATCTCTGATTCATAATTAACTATTCTTATGACCCCCTAGTCAATTGCGCTTAGGTCATCAACCTAAATGATAAAAAAAATGTAATTCCTGTGCACGATACCATGGTCAACATCTGCTATCCTCATCCATGAGGTCGACTCCACCGTGACGGAGCTGAACACCGAAGGAAAGTTCATGAATTATCGCTAGTGTCGTAACTCTAAAATTATTAAAAAAAGAAAAGAAAAAAGGAGGAGGGGGTGATCGGATTGGGACAATTAATGTAAAAATGGACGATGAAAGAAAGGGCGTACTTTGCTTTCGATCTCCCAAAGGAATAACCCGAGGGAGAAAAAAAAAGAAAAGGCAGGGGTGCGGGGACCGGGGTGCGGTGCACGTCAGCCTACTCCAATCCCGAAGTCCTCCTCCACCGGAAGTGGGTTCCACGTCATCACACACAAACCCCCCCGCCCCAAAAAATAAATAAATAAAAAATAGGGGGAAAAAGACAAGATGAAAAATTAAAGAGAGAGAGAAAAGCGCATCGTCGATTCATCATCGTCCAATTCGATGCCCACCATGAAAACGACAATCACCCAAATGAACAAAAAGGCATCGAAATTCCCTCCCTTACCCACGATTGCGTCTCAGTTTCGCCGCGTCTCGCCAGCAATTATTTCCCCCACTCTCCTCCTCCCGCGGGCCCCACTCCACTGATATGTTCAACTCTCGCCTTCGCGATTCCGCAGCGCTTCCTCCCCACCATATTTTAAATTAAAAATCTTAAAAATTCATCACCATAATATCTTAAAATTTATAACGAAAGTGTGATATTATTCTTAAAACTTCCAAAAAGTATAATTGGATCTTAAAATTTTCATAAAATACTATTAAAAAATGATTTGATTTGATTAATTTAAAAAGTTTTAAGACTTAATTATAATTTTTGAAAATTTTAAGATTTAACAGTACTTTTGTAACAAATTTTAAGATTTAATTGCATTTTTTGAAAATTTTAAAACTCGATTGTACTTTGTCGATAATATTTAAGATTTTCGATACACTTACTCCTCCTTTTTTAAGAAAAAAAAAACATTTTTTAGCTCGCAGGGTATCTACGTAATCAACTCAACCGAAGAGGAAAGCAATAATAATAAAAAATAAGTATTAATATTATTGACGTGTCATTATCAGTGGAATAATAAGATATCGAATAATAAAATCCGGAATTTCTTTTTCCGATGTTGGACCGTGAGGGGGAGGGGGGGCTGCATGAAAGCGTCAGCTAAAATAAAACTTATGAAAACCATAACCAATTTGGTATTATTCCTTTTTTTTTTTGGGCATAGGCAGGTGGAGTGCAAAGATTCCAATGACCCCATTCATGCCGGGGGGCGTGCGCCCTCTCGGAATCCATTGGGGATATTCAACCCTTGAGTTATTTTATCCAAAACAATCCCTCCGTTGCGTCTAAACGACCCTTGACTCCACGAGAAAACAAAGCAAGATATATATATCCGCGCATGCTATACTCGAAGACGATGGTTTCGGATTATTTTAGCCTGTCCAGATCGTGAGGAGGAAAAAAGAAACGGAGAATTCCAACCCTCCTTAGTGGAATTGGTTTGCCTAGGTGTCTCACGTCGTCGGGATTAAAGCCGGGGTATGATTAAAAAATTAGCCCGTCCCGTGTTCGGTCCCTATCCAAGATGGGATAAAAAGGCCTAATCTAGGCAGCATGATCGTTCGGTTTCGAGGCAGTTTGGTTCCCGATTTTTAGAATGAGGGTCGAGTCCGGTTTTTAAGTTGGTAAAAATTTTTATTGAGATCGATCGCATCAGAGTCTAAAAGGCGGCCGTTTCCTAGAAAGCAAAGGAGGAAACTTTCCCCTGCCTTTCCTCGAAGTCTTAATGTCCATCACACTGGCAACTTTGTCAACAACTACCTCTTCCGACCCATCTTATATAAACAAAAACTTCTATAAATTACTTCAAACTTCTCCGCAAAGTTAAGGAAAGGATTCGAAAATGGGTATCCAAGGACTTCATTATTCACTGCTCAAGTTGTTTAAGGAGTAGGTTTAGCTTTTAGTATTTTATAGATTTGTGATAAAATTACAAAAGAAGAAAAAAAGGTTTCACCTTTAAAACCAGAAACCGGATCGAAATTCACCAATTTCAATTTTATGAAATAGAACTAGACCGATGACCTTGGGAACCACCTAGAACTGGCCGGTCTAGTCCAGTCCGGTGATTCCTTTTGCTCATCCTTAATATGAGTGATATGGTGTGGATAAAATTATCTTATGGAAAAGATGGGATAAAAATGGATAGGATTTCTTATATCTATAATATTAAAAAGCTTTTTTTCAAATAACAAACTTCTTAAATTAATAATTTTAAAAAAAAATTATTATAAATAATACTTGAATTCTAGTATAAAAAAGAAGATTAAAGTAACAATAATTTTTGTCTTTATTTATTCCTATGCATTTAGCTGAATTTTTATCTATTCTACAATATATTATATATACATATAGTGTTGATATTTATTAAATATTTTAGATACATTGGTATAATTTATTATTTAATAAAAAAATTGTTAAGAAATGATAGAAGGGAATAAAAAAGCAAAAGAGATTATAAAAGACAATGAAAAATAATAAAAAATAAACGAATAAAAAGGAAGCATAACCCAAATTTTAAATGAAAAAATTCACACTAGAAAGAATCTTTCTAATTCTTGAAGAATGTAGGGCAATGATAATTCTTTAAAAAAAAAAAAAAAAAAAAAAACCTTCACTCTTGGTGTCATTCTCTTGTCTCCTGTTTATGCTGAAACTTCATAATTCCTTTCACTCTTTAGTTCACATTAAAACTCCAAATAAATTACGAGAGTGTTGAACTCTTTCTCCTCTATAGCTCTTATAGCTCTTTGATTTATGTCAAAAGTTCACAAAAATAGCAAGAAAATGAAAAAAATTTCTCCACCATAACTTTATAATTTTCGTTGAAACTTCACGCAAGTGACAAGAGTATAGAAGTATTGTACCTTTTGAATTACGAAAGTGAATGATGATATTTTCTCTCTTTTACTAGATTTTACATTCGTCACCCGATCTAGCTTGTCAACGTTGTTGGTGCTCTTTTACATTTGTTGTCATGGTCGATCTAGCTCGTCAACATTGCTGGTGATCTTTTACATTTGTTGTCATGGTTGATCTAGCTCGTCAACGTTGCTGGTGCTCTTTTACATTTGTTGTCATGGTCGAGCCTGTAGCTCTAGAATTGCTAAATGAGCTTATTCGCTATTTAAGATTTAGATCATACGATAATTTTAAATTGATTAATGGAGGTAATTTCTGCTTATGCATTTGTGATTTCTTTAACGGAGAATCCTAAGAGATTCTTACCATCTTCATTCATAAGAATGGAAATGACGGCATGCTGTTTGATACCAAACTCGACGTTGAGCTTTTTAGGTAGGACATTCTAGTGAGGGAATAAGATACTTTCAAAGTGAGGGAACACATTCCAAGTGCCTCTTGATTCAGCTCCCAATAGGCCTAGATCTGGGCCTGATCTAGCCCGTTCTGCTTGGAGATGGAACATCTTCTCTAGGGAAAGAAGGGATGGAGCTCATCGCTTAGTTAAGTCGGCGAATGAAGTAGTCTTCCAATCCAATCCACATTAAGAAGGAACGAGGAAACCGGGCTGTGTCCATTGGTGAGCTGACGGCGATACACTCTATTATCTGAGCGCCGAGGCACTCGGCTCGGCCTCTACAAATTAGGGGTGCGGCGGCCCCGATGTTATTGGAGATCATTATGTACCTCGAAGGATATGAACACATACTCATGCCGACATAAGGCGCACGATATCTAGACTACCTAGTTAAAGTTACACGGGGTGATATGTTTTAGAAAACGCATGCAAGATTCTCCCTACGCACCCAAGTAGAAATCAACCCGGCACAGAGCAGCAGCTCTTTCTTTGGCTGATACGACTCACCCGCCATCCGGGGCGGTGGGACTAGGAGGTGAAGGGTTTGGAATGAATGGCATGAGAGGAGTGCCGTGGTCGATCGGTCCAGGCCTTATCAACGCCTTTGAGTTTGGAACCGGATCGACTGGGCTGTAATCCTCCAGATTTGCTTTCCCAGTGTTCCCCTTCGCGTAAGTGCCAGCACTATGCCCCTCTTCCTGCAATTCGACGAAACAGCAGAACCTTGAAACCATCTCGTGCCAATCAAGAATTCAATTGAGGCATATTTCGATGGGAAAAGAAGAAATTATTTTTTAAGTTTTGGCTGCACAATTAACTCAGGCCACATACCTTCAGCTTCCGGCATGTTGCTCTGTCGGCCAAATTGCCAGTGCCAGCAAGATTAGCTCCATCTGTAATTTAAAAGTAAGCGTCACCTGTGGATCTGTGACTCGAGTGCGCAAAAGATTTAAATTTGTGCTGCAAAGTTTGCTAGACATTGGTTCTGGTAAGTGGGTGAATTTATCTCTTTAGAGAGATTCATCATTCTGGCCTTAAAAAAGTTAACCTAAAGAGATCGTTCTTGACTAATGCCATGCTCCAGAGATACATTGGTTTCAGTAAAGAAAAAAAGAGGTTCATCACAGCACTATCTGCATGTGACGAGCATGAGCAACTAAATCCACGGGATTTCGTTCTTTCGATCACAATTCAAATGCCACAAGGATGTGAACAAGACATTTGTTTCTCCATGGTACTGGCAGAAAATAACTACTCGCGGCTGAAACAGGACCAGTTATGGAACCTTTCCCTAGTCGTAATGCGACATGCAATGTGCTATTTGTTGCTATTCCGACGCAATTGCATGACATACGAGGATCGAAAAGTCTTTCGGGGAACCGTAGAATCACCCTAGCCCAGTTGATTAATCTAGTTTTCTTCCTTATTGCTATCAAGAGGACGAGTAGACCTCAATTCCAGTCCCAAAGACATTTAAAAGGGCAGGACATGCAAGGTAAAAGCCCCCTGAAATTATTTAGTCCGGGAACTCGAAGACTCAGAGCAAGAACCCCAAGAAAGATATACTACAGTATGTGAAGAGAACAGATGCATCTACCAGCACACTTGCACGGTGAAGGACTCGGATTTCTCTTACCGGTGGATGACAGACCAAGAAAAGTCAAGGCTGCCCCAACGAGAAAGAAGACAAACCAGAAGCCTGAAATCCTCATTGCTGTTACGGTGCCTCTCAAGAAGTCAAACCAAGCAAAGCCTCCTCCTGGACACTGAAAACCCAGATCAGAAAACTTTCCTCTTCCTCAGTAAACGACCCTAGATTCTAGAGAGTGCGCGAGAGACAGAGAGAACACCATTAAATAGGTGGGGACTTAAGGAACAGAGGTAGAGTCTTTTCACTGATGGCTTTAAAGACGCGCACCTCACCAGCACGTTCTCGTGTGCGTCCGGGCGTGTCGTTATGCAATCAAAGCGAAGGCACGCGGTGCTTATGGACGCTTGTGGTCCGAGAGCTCGGGGTTGACGGAGAGAGCGAAGAAGAGCACAACAATAGAAAGGGTTGGTGCATGTGGGTTGCATTAAATATCGTTTGCTACTTGGCGACGGCAAGGCGCAGAGGTTGCCGAACCAGAGGAGGAGAGACTTGAATTCCACTGCAGGTAGGCGCGGTGGAATGCGAGCCGTTCGGGCACAGAGTACTCATTTTGAATTATTTGAGGCGCTGGAGCGAGCGGAAATTTTTTAATTAAGTAATAAATAATTAGTCTAGGAAACAACAAAGGGGGTGTAGCTCATATGGTAGAGCGCTCGCTTCGCATGCGAGAGGCACGGGGTTCGATTCCCCGCACCTCCACCATTTTCTTTTCTTCCTCACTATAATTATAAATATATTGCCTTCTTTTTTTCACGTCCTCGAAAGTAATTTTGAGAATCTTTATTTGTATTGCGAGAATTATTTCTACTTTCTGTGCGGATCTCTCGGCGATCTTTGAGGGGACGGTGTGTAACCGTCTCTGTTTGATGTTCACATTTGTGAAGGTTGTCATAACAAGCCAAAGCTGCCTCCTTTTTTCCTCCGCCCATACAGTTCGTTTTTAAAAGAGCTAGAGACAGGAACATAGCGCCAACAGTCTTATAATCCTGGCAACAATGCACATCACTGTAGGGATGTCAATGGGTCAAGTTGGGTTTTGATGTTATCTAACCCGACCCCAATCATAAAGGGTCATGCTTTGGTCCGACCCGATCCAACCCGAAACACATTAGACCCGAACAAAAAAATTGGGTCAGGTTAGAGCATGACCCTTTATAAGTTTGGTTTCAATTTTTTGTTTAACTCAAAAATTCTAGAGAGTTGAGCAGCGGATAAGAGCCAAAACGCATAAAGAGAGGGGATTACTTCTTTCTTATTATTTATTTTATCCTACTTTACCATTTTCTCTCAACAAATGAGAGTCAAAACACACGGGCGATACCGATGTCAAAAAGGCCCATGCTGACCCGTTTCTACCCCGGCCCAACCCGACCCGATCCTAAACTTAGGGTATTTTTGAGTCGGGTCAAAATCTTATCCGAGTATAGAGCCAGTATCGGAAAATAGCCCAAGTTTAGGATCAAGTCGGATCGAGCCTTTTTGACACCCCCATGCATCAGTCGTGCTTGTCCAACAAATTTGCACTCGGGATACAGCATTTCATAACCATCAGCCGGACGTGTTCTTGTTACCGATTTCAAGCACAGATCGCGTAGAGAGAACAGGTTGAATTTGCAATGCCCATAGCCCTTGAAGAAAAGGGGAAAGCAAACTATTGAATTTAGTTATGCGATGGGCGCCATCACTGTCTAAGGCAAAGCTTTTCACAATATCTGACGACTGACACCATACCATCAGCCTACACCATCTAAACTCGAGACTACATGCGTCGCGCACTTACCATTTTGACATTGTATGTCAAGTAGCATATTCTGGTTACAGAAGTCGAGAGGCAGCTATCCTAGTTTTGATCAACAGGAATTGCTCTTAGCCAGTTTATTTTAATTTCTTGAATCACTGCCATCAGTTCGTGATGATCCTCAATTCACTGAGTCCTACGAGCACGGCATACTCATTGACCGAGAGGATCATTCCTGCTTTCCCACAGAAGACATTCATTGGGCACAAAGATGACCAGAGAGACCGCCACCAAAATCTCGACAACAAACATGACCTTAAATAAACCAAAAGGTAAGTACTAATACAAGAAACAAAAGAATGTCGTTCACATTCTATAGTTGCTCATGCATCGAACGATTGCTATCACCAATAAGACAGGTAACTCTTGGTTCCAGAGACCTTCCACATAGGAGGAAACCAATTGGCTGATGCAGTGGCTACTCCTCAAGCAAGACCTCAGAAGACTTATTCATCTCCTCCAAACCATCACCGATACTGCAACAAAGAAGCAATGGTATGACTTTTGCTCAACTACTAAAGGGACTGCAGAGGAAAACAATCACTGCTCTAGAAATATAAATGCACAGGATTCGACTTTTAAACTTATCCACAAAAAGCCAACCATCACATATTCATGGCGCAAGCAAACTCTTACAACTATGAGAAGTTCTAGATGACTTTGCTCATCCAACAGTATCAAAGTCCACAAAGACAAATCTCACTATCAGATTAGAGAAGAGTTGATTGCCTAAAATAGATCCTAAAGCATTGGGTAGGGAGAATCATGAAGGACCACCTCAACCCAAGTAATCCAGACTCACTTTTTCACAGGCCATATACACTATACAGTAATGCAGCCAACATACAGAGCAAGGCAAATAATAACCATGAAAGACTTTTACATGGAATTCCTACTTAGAGGGAAGTGATTATTGGCAAATGGCAATGGGAGTAACATGCATATGATATGACAGGATCACACGTAGTCAGCCCTTATGGAACAGAAACCAGGCCAGGAATGAAAAGAACTACCTTGATGAAACCGATTTCCTTAGCATTGCTATGGAAGCACTGCCTGCAGCACATCAGCCCGTACTTCCTGATCAAACCATGAGGGTTCCCACATACCCGACTGCAGAAAACCACAGAATGTTAAAAGAGTTCAGGCGATGCACACACATCTTGTACACATGCATTATCCCATTTTGCCACCAAAAACCATCGAAGCGTATACATGGCAGAAACCAACGCAAAATTGAAACTTTAGATTAGCTAGCCGAATTAACAAGCCCTAAGTCTTTCCTATCAAGTTCACAGGGAGCTAACATCTCGAGAAACCACTTTTACAGCAATTCAGCGTCGATCCTTCGACAGATGTGTTATTCATGAAAAAGCAACACAACATCACTGGTTTGGCTAGACGGATGAGTCACGAGGACCCGATTCTGTTCCTCTTTTGAGCTTTCAAAGAATCGATCGACCACGCCACGAGGGGAACAGACATGCAATCGAAATTCTCGGACGGGAACAGATGCAATTAACCGATCAGACAGCATGATTCGGTTCTCATTCGCGAATATTTTGCTTGCTGTCAAGATCGCGCGCACGACACAAACCCAGGAAGGCAAAAGATCAGACGTACCAAGCGCGAGAGCCGGGACCGTAGTTCTTCGGATGCGAGTTCCACACGTTCGAATGCCCCATTCTTTCGCCCTCTCCCCTGTAAAACCCTAGCTCGTTCAAGCGCGGCTTTTGAATACTTTGGGACTTCGCAGCCAAGAGAAGAGGACAGGAGAGAACTGAGAACCGCCATAAAACGGGGAATTGCAATTTGCCCCCTGTAGTTTTAGCCCCTTCTCCATTTGACCCCTAGAGTACATATGATGCTTTAAACATTGTAATTTTTCGTTATCCAATCTAATCGATTAGAAAATTGTCTATGGCACCTTCCACCAAAATTGTCTATGTACGCAGTAGGTTAAGTTCTAACATATGATAGAAATAATATCCTGATATTACCTTTGATAAGAAACTATCTTTGATAAGAAACTAGATGGAATGGAATGAAAATGAAATAGAATGATAATTCCGATATTTTTATTAAGAGAATTCTACGAATGAAAATGGAATAGGAAATCATGTGTTTGGTTGCAAGCAATCTGTTGCAGGAATGGAACAAAATGGGAATATTTAATAACATTAATTTCTAAAGAATTAAATGGTGTGCAATCAATTGACATTATTTAAATTGAATAGTGTACAGATTTGCATTTCTCAAACACGGTGTATAGTTCATGATTTTTTAAGCATTAATCATCATGAGCATTTTGGTTAAACATTATTAAGATTACGTATACAATCGATCTTTCGGGATACTCCAAAGTAACAAATATTTCTGAAATTTCGATTGATATCAGCATAAGTCTCGAATTCGTTTTCAGATGGCCAAATCATCAAGCAATCTGGTGGTCCAGATCGAGACAGGAGGAAAATGGCGAATCTGGTGGTTGGGACATCACAGCATCCACCAAAGGCGGTCGTTTTCAACTGAGATCATCAGCTTCCACGTAAAGACGGCCGGTGACTACCGCGGCCACTTCCAGATGTCGGTTTTATACGGCTCGACGTGGGCCTTTTCAATTTCTTAATACAAGTGTTTCATTGTAATTGGCTGAACAAAATGACTCAACTGGCTCATCATGGAACTGTAGCCGACTGAGACAATGAAGCCAATCGATGAATTTGGGCGACGATCATCCCGGCCTGCCAACCTTTCCAATTGATCAGACAAGTCGAAATGCATCCCGAAGGGGCGTTTCACCTAGTAACTGGTCAGAGTAATGCATTCCCATATCATGGCAGACTTTCCTAAAGAATCGATTGCTTCTTTCGACTGATAATTGTGCCGAATTCTTCAGTTAATAATGTCGCGATAGTCATATGGAAGACCGACCGGACACCTAAACAAACAAACGCCTTCGGCTTTTCAGAACAGCAGCTACACTCTTCTGGTATGAAATCTACTGTCTATGACAATTAGTACTGCCAGTACCTTCGACAAAGACCTGTTCGACACAAACATGTTTTGCAACGCATCTTCAACTTAAGCATCAACTCTAAGATATGGGGATGCATTGGTGATGGGGAAAATGCTAATGCTATTTCTTGGCTTTGCGTGGTCTCTCGGCAACAGCGACCCGCGGTGTCTTTTCAAGCAAATGACCAAGGCAAGAACACAAGGAGGAGTGAGCACAGAGGAAAAAGAGTAGATAAGGCACCGGTCTAGTAATATACACGTAAAATAGCAGATTATATTCTCCCATTTAGGACAAGCAAGGGAGTACATACGGAGCTAACTTATTCCATAGAAGCCCAAGCGTGGCGAGTAGGGAACAGAAGGAGCGGATCAAATCCATCCGGAAGGTACTATCGATATCTACATATGCCTTACTTGATGGTGGGAAGAAACTCCTGTAAACGGGAGCAATCCTCTCTTATTTCTAGTCGGCCACTTCTTTGTTCAGAGACATTTCACCAGTATGCGCAATGAGAAAGCTTGAGAGCAAGTGATTCTGGTGTATCAGTCAAAAGGTGGGGTGAAGGCATGGAGCGCACCGAGCCCATCCAAAGATACTCCAGAACGAGCTTTTTATCAGCCTGGAGGACTGGGGGGATATCTCCTTCTCATTTCTCTCCAGCATCTCCCACATCACATGCACATCATCGTACTCGCACCTCCTCACATCATGTTGCAGCTTCAGGAGTCCTATATTTCCCAAAAGAAAAGGTGTCAAAACCTCACCTAAAAAAACCATATTTGAATCAAACACAAATAATTCAGCAATGATACAGAACCCGGTGTGCCTGACAAAACGAAAATGGCAACAGAGATTTGATTTGCAAAACATGAAAGATTGACATAGCTAAAAGGAATCAATAGACGATCATCAAAGAACTTAAGGCAGGCGGAAGCACTTAAGATGACACGGTCCTTCCATGAGTTCAAATTCAGCTAACTTGGTTCAAACAAGGCTTTTGGTCGATCCCGTTTTTACCCCTCATTTACATTAGTCTCCTGGTGAGCTTAGCCTTTGCCAGGAAAATCACAAAAACAAAACAGAAGGAAAAGGAAAATCCTACTCAAGACAGAATGGAAGTAAAAGGGAAGGCATCACGCCAAAACAAACCATCATGGCCTTCAATACGAAGTAGCAAAATGAAAGTGCACGTAAGCAATGTCTTCTTTCCAGTCAATTGTAAAATAACCACGCTTATTGCTATTATTGTGTAATTTACTCACAACAAGAAAACTAACGAATTAACAACTGCAGTAGAAATCGAAGCTTGGCTGAAGCTACATTATCAAAGGTTGGTACAACAACCGGCCGCTCTTGCTTATGCTATGTGCTGATTTCATTCTCTGAGAAGCAAGGAGAGAACAACCCACTTCTAAAAGATTTAGCCAAAAGAAAACTGAAAGAAAAGCATTCAACAGGGAGCCACACTCATATCATGACCACAAAAAGAAAAGAAAAAGAGAGTGAAATATTGTCAAAGACGCCCTTTTCTAATCGGAACAATAGTTGACAGAAAATTTCCAATAGAAAAAGGGTTAAAACATGAACAATAAATCAGACAGCGCAAGGAAAACCAGAGATCAAGAAACAAGTTCTGTAAAGCAGAACGAGAATGGTTATCAACAACAACAATCTCCAATTGGGTATAAGCCTAAAACGAATCTGCCAATACCTTGTATAGCCATCAGCCGACAGCATCCCCTAATTGAACAATGCTCATCAAACCAAGTAATAATCATAGGATGCAGGAACAAGAAAAAACAAACGATCTACTTTGATCCACAATCCCTAAATACATATTTGACTTCGCCAATCGAATCACCAAAAATTTCACGGAAGAAACGATTCAAACAGCAGCAGACGCTCAGTGCTCCGAAAACAGAATCAAGAAGAGATCGAATCACCAAAAATTTCACGGAAGAAACGATTCAAACAGCAGCAGACGCTCAGTGCTCCGAAAACAGAATCAAGAAGAGATCGAATCAAAATGGAAAAACCACCCTCGGAAGACATCTCGAGCCGGGGCGACACATTACCGCTCTTGCGCATTCCGAGACGCGTGGCGACGCCGATCCAGACATTCTTGAGAGGGTGCTTGAATCTGCCCCACCACTGCATTCTCGTCCTCGACGGCGCAAAGGGTATTCGAAGAAACGCCTCGCGTTTGTTCCGATTCCTCCCTCCGGCCACGGAGGAGAGGAACAGAGAGGGGAAGGAAGGAGGGGAGAAAGAATCTTCGCTGCTAAAAGCAAACACGGCGAGACCGACGGATCAGAGACTATATATATGCAATCTGAGGACTGAAGGCGTCAACGGAAATTTGCTTAATTTAGAAAGATCGAAACAAGAGAAGAAATTTGTACCGAAGGAAGATACCTCTCTACGGTTGCAGATCGACCGACGACGTTGTGTCCACCATCCTCTCTCTCTCTCTCTGCCACCTGAAGGAGTTCTTGGTGTCGCGTGAGGGAGAGGACGAGTCGTGTCGCTCGGTTCGCCAATCGACGAGAGACCGTTCGTGGCTCGGTTGACCGCCGCGTGTCGGCCGTTGCGGTGGGGCCCCTAGCGCAGTTGCGCTGATTGCGACTTCCTTTCGGCGGGACGTTGACGGTTGACTCGCTCGGCTCGCCACGCGTGTGCGGCAGGCAGGGTCTGGTCGGACAGTGGCTCGGACAAAATCGAAACTATACGGTGTAACCACGTAGCAAATCAAGTAGCACTTGCATGGAGATATTTCGGAGGCATCACATCAATTTCACATGAGCAATCACGTTACTTTATATTGTTCCAAAAAAGAAGAAGAAAAATCACGTTATTTTGTTGTTTGGTTATTACTGCACATCTGCTTTAATTTTTTTGTTTCCTGAACCTTTTACTTTATGCGACTATTTTTTACACTCGAGTTACATGCTCAGGATGGGATTCTCAATTCATATCTCAAATTGTGATTCTTAAAATTGAGTCAACAACTCACTAAACTCGATCGTGTAAATTTAGTTTGTTTGTTCTTCATTATCTATTATTTTGTTTTGATTATGTAAGCGAACATTTGTAACCAATGGATTAATATATTGTACAACAATTCAATAAAACGTTTCCTTTTGATATTGCAATTTATCCTTGTTATAAAATGTTATTTTGCTTTCTTTACCTTTTTTTCGAAAAATGATCAAGCAAAGGGACATAAGAAAAGATTGTTTTTATTAAGAGTCAAATATCACAACAATGATCACTGCCCAACAAAAAAGAACAAGAAATCTCATGAGCCTTCAGTGAGGGTCAACCCTCGCCAGACCTTCCCATCCTTGTAGGTGAGGCGGCTTCACCTAGATATGGGCAACCGCAAGCAATGCCACCTTCATGCGCAGCAAAGCCATGGTGAGGCCACCAGTGAGGTTGGGGAGGTCTAGTGAGGGTCGTGAACCTCATCAATCACTAAAGGGAAGAGAAAGCAAAGAGGAAGAAGAGAAAAAAGAAAAGGAAAAGGGAATAGATAAAAATAAAAATTTCGAAAAAATATTAAAAAATTGCCACATCAATGTTCGTCAAACAGTCGTTACTACCTAACGTTCACATCAACGTCGCCCAACCAAATTTGGTCAAATAAACCGAATTGATACAATTGCAAAAGGTTTATAACTAAATTGACATAATTACAATAAGTTTATAAATTTTTAGGTAATTCTCCTATAACCTAGCTTGTCATGATGATGCTATATGAAAATAGTAAGAGAAAAGTGTCAAAAAAGTCATAAACATTTTGCATTAGTGCTAATTTAGTTTTAAACCTTTTACTGGTGCCAATCTAATCCTAAATTTTTTGACTTTGTACCAATTTAATCCTAAACATTTTATTGGTGCCAATTTAGTCATAAATCTTTTAAATTTGTACTAATATAGTCCTAAAACTTTTTACATAATACTAATTCAGTCTTTTCAACTAATTTTGATTAGATTTTGCTGACGTGGCATAACCAGCGTTGACGTGAATAACTTTTAATAATATTTTAATTTTTTCAATTTATTTATTTATTTATTTTCTTTTCCTTTTTGTTTTTCCCTATTCCCTCTTTCCGCCAACGATGGGCCAAAGCTTGCTGCCCTTGGTGCACCTCACCAGCCACTAACGAGGCTCGAGCCCCCATCAGCCACTAGCGAGGCTTGAGCCCTCACCAACAACCGGGAGGACAAGCAGGGCTTGTCTTCACTAGATTTGGCAAGGGTTGAGCCTTGTTGGCCATGGGCAAGGCTCAACCCTCATCAAATCCGGCGAGGCCGCCCGAGGCTCATTGGCCCTCTCTCTAGTTTGTTGCCCAACCAATGACCGGTTAGAGGAAGGAGAGAACAGGGGGAAAAAGAAAACAAATAAATAAATAATTTGAAAAGTATGAAAATATTATTGAAAATTATTTACATCAATGCCGGCCATACCATATTAACTGTCCATTATCCATATTAGTAAAATCCAGCCAAAATTAGCCGAAATGACCAAATTGACACTAGGTTAAAAGTCTTAAGACTAAATTAGCCCTAAGTCAAAAGGTTTAAGACTAAATTAGCACCAATAAAATGTTTAAGATGAAATTGGCACAAATTCAAAATATTTAAAACTAAATTGGTACTGATGCAAAAGGTTTAAGACTATTTTTACACTTTTCCTGTAAATTGGCTACTACTAAATAAGTCTAAAAAATAGTCTCAAAATGAATCTAAAGGTAACTCGTGAGGGCTAGAATCATGTATACAATCACTGACGGTGTCAACAACAATCCCATAAAGCATTCCGATGAAAGGCGATAAAACAAAACATAGATCAAGGAACAAGTCTAGAACAAACCGAAACCAATAACAAAATTTAATCAAAGAAGACATGACCCGGTGTGTGTTACAACAACCAAAGCTCACCCATAAATTAGCTCAAGAAGATACACAGAAGCAGAATATAAAAACAAGGCAGCGAAGAAAATCTGACCATGGCATTGATTCAAAATTTTAATTAAAATATGACGTGATTATTGGGAGTCTGAATTATCCTAAAAATTATTGGGAAAAATTGAAAAAAATTGAATAATAAGAACAATTGTTCAAGATGTGCAAACGCTATTCTTAAAGATAATTTTGCTCCTCAAAGTATAAAACTTGGTGCTATAGGCTCTGATGATTATCCTTCCAATATACAATAGACATTCATCATTACTCTACATTAAATTATAGTGGGAACATGAAAAGCAAAATTACATGTTAAAAAAGGAAGGAAAGTGAATGAAGACAAACGAATTTTCTTGTTTCCGTATGTATTTTTGGAGTAACAGTTGGTAGGTAAATGGAAGAGAGAGAGAGCTGTTTTTCCTTCGCCAATTCTCGAGTCAAGTTGAAAATGCTGAACAAATTGATAGCAGTCAAAACCGTCATGAATCAATGACTTTAACTATTTCAAAACCGTCGAAATACCCCGACAATGTACTGGTGTTTGGTTGAAATTTTGGAACATGACTCGCGAAACATTTGACCAATGCTCAGCATCGGGACAAAGCAACCCGGCGACTCGAGCATGACCACGTGGGCCTCGGGTCCGACTACCTTAGGCTCAAGTCGGGCTTTTGGGTCCAATAGTCGAATTCAAAGTCCACAGGTCGAAGGCCCAAGTATGATTCGAATCCACTTGCGCAGGGGGCCTGGTATCAGCCCAAGGGGACCTACGTGCGACCATTTTCGGACCATGTTCAGGCCCTCGGGATCTCGATTCCGGACCAGGGAAATCGTGGTTCGGTTGCCAACCAAGGACTTTGGTCCGATGGGTAAAAGACTTCAGTTCATGGGATCAGGACAGCCGACGAAGGTCGTGGGGGTTGGAATGAATCTTGTCGGTGGCTTTGGTTTTCAAAAGCAAAAAATTTCTTCCCTTGGCTTAAAGCATGAACTTTATTAGCCATCAAAATTTTCCATTGGTTGATTTTCTAAGGGTTGTCGAAAGTTGAAATACATGGTACTTGTTTTATTCTTAACATTTTCGCCTTCTCTACTTTTCGCAAAAGAAAAGACATAAGTATGTTTAGATGTTTAGATGTTTAGAAGATGATTCGATATAGTTTGCAGCTATAATTATGTTGTGGTGCAATTATGCTGTGAAATGAGGTACTATAACTTACATGTTCAATAATGTATGGTTTAAAAATCACAACAAATGGACCAACTCTCTAAAAAATCTCAAATTTTAGGTTCAATGTCGAATTTGCCCCAAAAAAAAATTTTGTCTAAAAAAAATCCAAACTTTAGGTCTAATCCCAAATTTGTCACGAACTTTTCATTTGTCTAAAAAAAAAATCGTAAACTTTACGTCCAATCCTAAATCTATTCCTATTGCGTTTTGTTTTAAAAAAATCACCAACTTTTAATCTATTATCATATCTACATGGTGGTCCACTCCCAACTTAACATGACATTTACATGTCGATAATAAATACACATGACAAAGATGACATGAAAAATTATCTTCAAAATAAAACTGTTCTAGGATTCAAAAATTAGGGATGCCTAATTGCAACTTTTGAACATAATGCAAATGGGGGCAAATTTAGGACTAAAGTAAAAATTAACGATTTTCTTTTTAACAAAAAAAATGGGGGTAAATTTGGAATTAGACTTAAAGTTTTGGATTTTTTTTTTAGATAAAAGAAAATGTCATAGCAGATTTAAGACTAAATCTAAAGTTTAGGGTTCTTTTATGAGATGGAAAAAAGTGTGGGACATGATTGTGATGAAACTTAAAATTTAGGATTTATCGGGGAATTAGCCCAAAACTAAATGAAATCATTTTCTGAGAAGCTGTTACGGCTTTGGAGGCGTTGCAGAGCGATTCGTCAAAGACCTTCGAAATAGGAGCAGCATCATCTTTGTTGAGCAAGAAGCTGTAACAAACGGCCAGCTATAGGACATGTGTACACGGCCTGCAAGTACGACGAACAAAAGTTTACCTTATTGAACTCGAAATAACTCCCTTTTAATTACGCCAGCGCTGCAAGGAGCCGGTGATTTCCCAGGGAAAGTCCCAACTGTCAACAGTTGTTGCTGACGTAGCATTATCTGAGGGCGAGGTGGGGCCGGATTGACATATTCCGCCTTAGATATTTTCTTTCGGTTTGCAAAATGGCCCTAAGCAAAAAAAAATGGAAAAAGAATCTGTTTAAAAAAAAAGAAGAGAAAATGCCCGGATTAATAGATTCAATTGTTTTTTTTTTTTTTTTTTGTAATTATTTGCGAGAACGAACGAGTTTCGGAATCTTTCGGCGTCGCAGCTCGCTCTCTAAGGTTGGGGGCCGCGATCCGCTGAGTCCTGATCTCGTCAACTGAAGATCTTTGAAGGTTTCTAATGTCGAGGGCTCGCGTCTACGCCGACGTTAACGTGCATCGCCCCAGGGATTACTGGGATTACGAGGCTCTCACCGTCCAGTGGGGGTAAGCTGCTTGAATCCCCCCTCCCACCCGATCTGTTCCTTGTTTATCTTCTTTCGTTCGGTTCATGGATGCCCGCCGGGACCCGTTTCGATGGCTTTGCTTGTAGGTTTCCAGCTTAAGTTCTTGTTTGTTCGAGATGGGTTTCTCGTTCTTTGTATTCTCTAGGTTGGGTTAGGGTTGGATGCTGTGTCGCGGCGTGTTTTTGCTTCCGCTGCTTGGGTCTGGGCTTTGCCGAATTTGGCCGTGTGAGTGCGGCGAAGAGAATGTGCGGTCGTTACGATCGTCTTCGGGTTGTTGAGTTCGTTCCGTAGAGATGCGAGTCATTGGCGACGAGGTGGATGTTGTCTCGATGACGACGCGCACTGTGGAATTTAGCTGGAAAATGCGTAATGAGGATTCGGTTGAGTAGTGTTTTAACTTGACGAAGCTAGTCAGTGCTGAAACAAAGCTTGAGCGGATCAATTTTTAATCTTTATGTTCGATGATCTGGTTCAGCTGAAGCTTTTTCTACTGCGCCCGCTAAATGGTTCAATGATGGTCAGAAAGTGGATGCTGTAAGACAGATGAGGTTATAGCTAGGGGCGACATGACAGTGATGTGTCTTTTGTTTTTGCTTTGCTTCAATGGGTTTTTTATTTGTTTATAGTTAAGACTCCCTTCTATGTCATCAATTTAATGGAGTTCTCTGAGATATAAGCATCTTTTACAAGGTGGATTATGAGATCTGGATATTTGTTGGCTACTAGCTAGAGCTGCTGTCATTCTCACTCTTAGGCGTCTTCAGCTATTCCTAGGTTACAATGGATGTGAAATCTGGCTTTTGTTGTACTGCTCTTATGACCAATATGCTGTCTTCTATATCTAGTGATGCTGAAGTGTGTTTTCAATTTTTTGACTTTGTGGAGAATTTGAACAATCTATAATATAGTTTTCCTGCTCTTCTTCGTCTCCATGGCCAGAGATCAAGATGACTATGAGGTAGTTAGAAAAATTGGGAGAGGAAAATATAGTGAGGTTTTCGAAGGTATTAACGTCACCAATAATGAAAGATGCGTCATCAAGATCCTCAAGCCTGTTAAGAAAAAGAAGGTAACTCTTGCAATTACTCCTATTTCTTAGCAACATGGATATATATATGTATATATATTGCCAGACTAATGTCCATTGGTCATTCTTTGAAACATACTTTTCTGTATAATTGATGTAATACTTCATTGTTGTGCTTGGAGTTTTGAAGTTTAAACAATGCATTAGGCAGGTGTTTCGACTCACTTGACTTTAGGAAATTTCACCCTGGGGCCCATCATCATTACTTTGGATTGTGGCATTAAGCTGTTGAAAATGAGATCCTCTTTCTTCTTTCATTCCTTCTTGCTGTGGTGAAATCATTCAAATTACCTGAAATTTAAGATTAAGATCATTAGTCTTGTGGCCTAAATTAGTCTTTAAACAAATTGAAGGCAAACTATTAATAGTTCTGCAGGTGTTCAAAATGTCATTTATTTCTTGTGGTGCTCATAATCATTAGTATCACCACACATCTAGCACTTTTATTCAATATAAATCTAATCATTGCATGTAAAGTGAGACACTGCGTGTTTTTTGATATGACGATTCAACTTGCACTCCATGATTTACGGGATAACATTATCAATCTCCAATAAACTGAGTTGTTAATGTTATCAAATTCTATACTTACTTGTATTAGCAGATTTAGCTCAGATATATATTGATCAAAGAGCTCAAGCTATTTCATCTCATATATCATCTTCTGTGGTCCCAAAGTTGTGTCTCTTGTCATATTCGGTGGCTTTCTAAGAAGAACACATCCCTTCACTTTGGTTTGCTTCAATGTGGTGCAACGTGGATAGAATCTCTAAGGTGACTGTCTAGTGCAGTTTTGTATTATATTGTGAGAAGGATTAGCCCAATTTTGTATTGTAGTCTTCCAGATAGTTCATGGAAAAGCAGCCACCAATTGAACTGATAAGGAGAATGTCCCCACTGCTGGTCGATTCCCTAAATACCATTCCATTTACTCCTTCATCATGTACTTGTTAAATGTCCTAAAAGTTCCTATGCATCCAGGATTGCACACATAGCAAGCATCATTTGCCTCCAATTTCCATGAGGTGACCAGCAACTTAAATTGATAGAACAATTTGCCGTGCTGTAACTTTGAGGAAAATGCACTCACTCTTTTAATGTAATGGAGACAATTAAGATCAAAATTAAAGAGTGCACCATTGATCATGCTTCCACTACACAGAATTAATGGAGAAGATATGTTAATAATCGCATTTTTATATCTAACAGATGTTGACATCCGTTCTGCAGGTCTTATCTGCAGAACAATTCGAATTCTACAAAGAGAATTCTGCACATGCATTGAAGCATTTGTTCATTGATGTCCTCTTGATCAGTTGCATCATATTAATGTTTAAACTATCATCCACACCTGGCATTTAATGACTCTAGGAAATTTTGTATCCCTGTGGTGCTGCCTGTGAGAGTATCTAGGCAGTAGTGGCTTTATAATTTGATGTCAATATGGACTTTGAGTTGTAAGCAAACATGTAATTGTCAATGTCCTTTATTTGACTGCTATCGAAGACAATCGATTAATAATAGATATATACTTCATAGATTTATGAATTCTTCTCTTTCTTATATATATTATTTTCACCTTTTGTATGATTCATGAGTCTACCTTGTTTGATTTCTCATTGTTGAATTTTGTACTTTGGGCAACCATTTTAACATTTGTTGCAATCATTTTGTGCTCTAATATGGCAGTATGTCTGTATCTCTGCAGATCAAGAGAGAAATAAAAATACTGCAGAATCTCTGTGGTGGCCCGAATGTTGTGAAGCTGCTTGATATTGTCAGAGATCAGCACTCAAAAACCCCTAGCTTGATTTTTGAATATGTGAACAGTACAGATTTTAAAGTTTTGTACCCCACTCTAACCGATTATGACATACGATACTACATATATGAGCTTCTTAAGGTACAGTTCTTATTCAATGATGCATCAACATCTTGGCTTTGTGTCTCTTTTACTAGTGATACATCTCCTATGGAAAATAGAGTGCGTTTGGATAGACTATTACGATTTACTTTTGATTAATCTAAATTTTGTGACACACACTCTCACTTTTTCTAATCCCAAACACTTGAAACTTTCACAATATATGAAAATCGATGTGTAGATTCGCATATATTTTGTTCATAACATGGATAACATTCTAAGTTTTGGTGGAAAGCGAAAAAGAACATTTTGCTTAAACTTTATTTTAAACAAACAACCCTTAGTATTCATAGATTAGAGTACTTTCTCGGTGCATATTAATGGCTTAGGCATCTTTGTAACTTCAGGCATTGGATTACTGCCATTCACAAGGCATAATGCATCGAGATGTCAAGCCGCACAATGTTATGATTGACCATGAATTACGGAAGCTCCGTTTGATTGATTGGGGACTTGCTGAATTCTACCATCCTGGTAAAGAATACAATGTCCGTGTAGCTTCAAGGTAAGGATTATGGATTCCATGGACTCATTAACTCATCTGATTTTGTTGGAATGTTATGCATTCTCCAATGAATGTATAAGGTTAACTGATTGTGTTATGTGCCACCTTCCATAGCAACATCGGCAATTGCAATTTTATTGCTATGATAAGATAAACTAAAACTTTAATTATATAGTTTTTGGATGTTAAAGGCACAAGCTGGTCCAATTCCCTTGAGAAGTGATCTTTTCTTGGCAAGGAGTTAATGGTGATTAATTGATTGCCTACTGATTTCCTGCCCTCCTTCCCTTTCCGCTCTTGAAGAATCTAACTATTCTGTATAAGGTGGAGCCATGTGTTTTAGTTTGGTGTTCTGTGAATTACTTAACGACCAGTAGGCTGTTCATTTCTAGCAGTTTTGTTGACTTTATTGGTTAGAACTAGTACCATGAAGGCAATATAAGGATTTTGAAGGAGCTTGCTTTTCGTTTAACTTGAAAGCACTCTTTCTGAGGGTTATTAATCAATGTATTAGTTTGCAGAAGACTGTTGATTAGTCAGTTACCTGGCTTATGCATTTTGTGATAGACTTAATTGAAAGGGGTCTGTTATATAGCCTTGTATCTCTGTGTGGAGACTGGAAATGTTGGATGATTTCTCGAGAGACCTAGTTAATCATCCTCGTTTGTCTGATGGAACACTTTCTGCTTTTTATATTCGTTTGTACTTTTTCTTGTTTTTTGTGTTTTGGATAATCCAGTTAGTGTACTAAGATTTTGATGAAAGATATTAACTATTGCATCTGGATTCTGTTTAACTACCTCAGGTATGTGGTGATAATTTAGAGTATATGAATATGCCCCTGTTGGTGTCTCAGATGAACCTCATACTATTGTTTTGGAGACTCTACTTGATACATTTAAATTCTGTTTAACTAAATCAAATATGCGTTGATAATTTAGAGTATATGAATATCAATGTGTTGTTGTATGAGAATTCCTTTACGATGGTGTTCTCTTTGCCCAAAACTTGCCCAAAACTAAGTAATTTGGTCTTTCAGATACTTTAAGGGCCCGGAGTTGCTGGTTGACCTCCAGGACTATGATTATTCCTTGGACATGTGGAGCCTTGGGTGTATGTTTGCGGGAATGGTATGATTGTACTGTCAAATTTAATAGCATTTAAAGTATTTCTTTTAATGAATTTTGACATGTTCAAACATCATTGCAGATATTTCGGAAGGAGCCATTCTTTTATGGCCATGACAACCATGACCAGCTTGTCAAAATAGCCAAGGTAATTGGGAATCTCTGTGGCCAATATTATTTAAATTGGATTGTGCTTGGTGGGTGAGTTACATTCAGGAGTTACTACTGAGAGCTTTCGGAATAAGGAAGAAAACTTAGAAAATCACATTGCTATATTGTTAAAAGGGTCAATCTTGTGGTCATGCTTCCAGGCATGGATCCTGATGTATATAGTTCTTTGGTTTAGACTAGTACTCTATGGATATGGCCTTAATGATCCTAGCCCCAAATTACATCATTGAGGATATTAAAACCACTTGTCAGGTGATCTTCAATAAATTCGAAGGTTCAAATTTTGACTCCTTTGAGACAGCAGAATGCTAAAGTGCAATTCCATCTAATTTTAAGGAGTACCAGCACAATTTGATCAAGATATTATATCTAGACAAGCTAATAGGATGACATACTTAGAGCCTCAGCCTATGTTAGATATCAATGTAATGCAGTGGACTATGATTTGAGTGATGAGTGTGGCTGTGTCTTTGCCTTCTCTAACTCGTATTCAAGATTTCCTTCTAACAGATCGTGTCGCATATGCCTTGCATTGCAGGTTCTTGGGACAGATGAGTTAAATGCATATCTGAACAAATACCACTTGGAGCTCGATCCACAGCTAGAAGCTCTTGTTGGAAGGTTCTCTATATTCTGTTCTTTTGCTCCTTAAGATGCTAGCTAATCGTGCTATCTCACATATTGTTAGTGTTTAGTCAGCTATTGCCTTTTAGTGTGTAGTTGAGGCAAAGTTGTTCGGAGAGATTGCCAACAAGTCTAACTAGATCCTCCCTCTTTGAGAACAGGGTAATTAAAAAGTCAGTGCTTAACTCAGGTTTTGGACAATGCTTCCTGAATATAATGGAGGCTGCAACCTCTGAAAATGGTTGGTTATGCTGTTGGGAGGGATGTCAGAGATCGGTTATATCCTCTGCTAATTTGCATGTATTCGAAGTAGGCTCTCTGAAAAACCAGAGTCTGAACTGAGACTTCAGTGCGTTTCAAGAAGCTGTTAAATGCACTGTGCTTTCTAATTCCAGCAGGACAGTATGTTTAAGAACTTTATTCTATTTGTGGCTTCTTTATCCAATAAATCAGTGATTGCAGGCACAGCCGGAAACCGTGGTCCAGATTCGTTAATGCTGATAATCAGCATCTTGTTTCTCCAGAGGTTAGTTTTCTGTCATTATGTTGTTTTTTGGAAACCGCCAAAAGGATTTCTGATTGGCTTCCTTGTTTTTTCTTGTTGCTATTAATTGTTCATTCTTGATCACATGATATGTTCAGGCTATTGATTTTCTTGACAAGCTCCTCCGATATGACCATCAGGATAGGGTTACAGCCAGAGAAGCAATGGTATGTTTTTGGGTGAAACTGCCCGTTTGTGCTATCGCTAATCATTTCATCTATTAGGTATTGCGATCCACAAATTCAGTCCCTCTGGGACCATGGGCCTAATAGAAAGCCTGTGTGTATCTTTTATTCCTTTGTGATAATCACATGGACAATTCATTATTAGGATCATATAGAGTAGTGTATCTTGAACCCTTCTAATGTTGTGCTGAAGGTACTGTGTCATCCTATAACTCTATAGTTGACTATGGCTTCCTCTGTCAAAATAATTCTTTATTCTCTGCGGGTAAACCCTGTGAAATATGGTTGTCAATATTTTAGAAGTGTACTTAGGAAGAGATTCACTCTTGATTGTCCCCAGGATATTTCTGTGTTTCCACAAATAAGGTTCTCGAGTTTATATGCATCGCTACTCTTCTCTTCAACTCGACCACAGAAAAAAACAGAAAAAAGAAAAAAAAGACACGAGATAGTGACACCACCCCAAAAAAAAAAAAAAAAACTGGAGGATTAGTTTCCCCTGTTTATCTTGATGCCCTTTTCTTGTGCTCTCAAATCATTGGATGTGTGCTAGCTCTAATTGTCTTGTGTCGAGCTATAGCTTTTTGTCTAATATGAAACTTTGCCATGAAATGGTTTGAATGAACAAGGTGTGAGCAGGTTAACTTCCAATACTCTATTTTGCAATTCCCAATGTTGGCTTTCACTTTGCGACGTCTTATTGCTTGGAAGAGTGGCCTATATCATCGTATTCATCTTTTGTAGGCTCATTCATACTTCTCCCAAGTAAGATCTGCAGAGAACAGCAGGATGAGGACACAATAAACCGCTCTCAGAGTCGTCGACTGTGGTACTCTATTCTAGTTCAGGCTGCTTCCTCGGGTCTTATTTGAATCTTTACGACCAGGAATAGCTTCAAATTTTGCCCCATAAATTGATTTTAGTATTTCCAGTTCTGGGGCCACAAAATGTGCCTGGAATTCTGCACCCATGGCTATTCACTTTGGACATGATCAAATGTACGGCTAGTGCTGATTTTTGGATTATCCCGATTTGCCTGCTATAAAACACTGCTTGGACAATATTTCTCTTGATTTTTCCATAGACTTGGCATCGATATGTACGCCAACCGATTGTTTGCTGTGGGACTCCGGTCAACGTTAGTTGGAGAACTTGATTATGCAGAGACATTGGTGCTTGGGTAGCCAGGTTTGTACAGGACCCTTTTTCCATCCCCCTTGTTTTCCAAACCGTCACAATTGAGATTGAAGACGCGAGAGGACTTGCTTGGTGAAGTGGGATGTGGACATCGGATGGGAGGGAACAGAAGAATCCTTTTCGTAACTTATTGGTAGGAACTCGCCTGTCTTCCGCACTCGGTATTGAACAGAAACCTGCGTCTCTCTTCTATGACATCCTATTCTAGACATGGGAGATGGATGCTTCTTTCTTCCTATGTTACAGTGAATTTATAGATCACCTTGTGAATTCTCTTTTTGCGCTTCATGATAGGAAAATGTTCTTTCCTTTTTTGGTCAAAAGAAAATTGTATTCATTACTCAAAATTATAGGTGAAAAGTAAATAGACTTCCGTTGCAAATCGAAGTAGTAGAGTAAAGCTGTCTGGATACTATAAAACAAAACAAATTTAAATCCAGAAAATAAGGAGAATCAATTGAGCACGTTAAACAAACACTCGTTCTATAAAAATGAATTTGTTAAGCAAAATATTTAGTTATTGATCCTAAAACCTCATGTCATTGTCAACAATGATATATATGGGAAATTTCTTCTTTAGTAAATTCAGAGTTGCTAATTAGTGATGTACACTTAAGTTCAGCTTTCTCTATATCATCAGTATATAGAAACAATCAAAACAGATTGAACAAACATAAATCTAATATTTAAAGGACAAATTTTCATGGTTCTGTGAAATGTTGGAGCTCTTGCGATAACTAGTAGAACTGAAGGCAGAGGGTCCGTTACAAATAGAGCATGGCATATCAAATATCCAAAGACATTTATTAAACTTAAACCTAGATCGGAAGAATAGCTCTTAGATCTAAAATTAGATTGGGTGAATCCAAACACTCATATCTAGACAATATTAGATGAGGAGAACGAAATTCTCAAATCTAGATCGGGAGAGAAGAAAAAATAAGAAAAGAACAAGAACACCTAAACAAAATCAACAAAAAAATGAGGGGTCTAACCCTCCCCATGGTTAGAGGTTGGAGAAGACAATGGAGAGAAAAAGAGCGGTAGAAAGATGTTTCGGCTGTTATAACTAGAGGTGTCAATATAGGTCATAAATCCATATTATGACCCACTTTTAGTTAAATGAGTTAAACATGAGTCAAGTAAAAGTAAAATATGGGTTGAGTGAGTTATTAGTTAGATCCATCATCTTTTTCCTTCCATCTCCTTCATCTATGCGTACCCGACTTCCGTTGCTGATCCGATGAGGTTCACTTAACAATAATTAAAAAATCGATTTTTTTTTAATTATTTTCCTCAAACTATTTCAATTTAGAGGTATCCACATTTTTTTATTTACTAATTTTTTATTATTTAATTTACTTTATAAATTTGATGTGAAATTTTTATTCAAATAATTTATATGTGAAAAGTTTAAAGTGGATTAAATAAGTTGGAGTATATTTTCTTAGATTAAGTTAAATATTAATATGTGTTGGTAATGTAGGTCGGATATGGGTTGGGTATAGGTCAGGTATGGGCCATCAAATTTACATTACATAAAAATGGGCCAAAACGAGTTAAATCGATCAATGTGAGTTGGATCATTTTTTACCCGACCCAACCCGTCCATTTGACACCCCTAGTTGTAACGGAAAAGAGTTTGATATCTGAAAATGTTGCTACTGGGGAGGCTGATAACCTAAATTGATTTCAAAATTCTGTGACAGACGAAGCGATGAGCTTCATATTAGAGTTAAGGAATGGAAGGTAGACGCCTATACAACCCAAGCAGGTAATAAGCCTCGTTCGCTAGACGCTGATTTTTTTGGCTAATCAGATTTAGAGCAAGCAGGTCATCAGCTCGAGTAAGTTTCCTTTGTGGCCACTTGTAATACAAACTTGAACTTGGAAAATTTAATTGTGACAAAGGCAGCGGATTTTTATTAGCATATATTTCATAATATGTTCGAGTCGATGAATACCCCAAGAGTGGATACATAGCTACACAAAAGCTCCAAACTTGACCACAATCACAACAAGAACATGACAAGTTCACAGAAACATTGTCCACTGTCATCGGTCGATGTCATTTCTTCAGATGAGGAAAACATGCATACAAATCCGATTTGGGATGTTTTGCTTCTGCGTGTTCTCTGCACTTGACCTCTGTTGTAGTGCAAATGAAAGTCTGCATGCAAACCTTGCACTGCAATGACAAGAACATTTGCATTAGAAAAGAGAGGAAGGACCTTGAGCTTGTATTTTCATGGCTATATCATGATCACGGTGGATTACCAAACTAAACAACTCACAATACATGCAATTAACTATAAACGAAGAAAATGAAGATTACGGAATGATTTAGGGCAGAAAAACTGGCCATCAGATAACTATTGGCAAAAGAGCCATCTTCATGTAAGCGAGACACCAAATGAAAGAGTAAATCACAGGATGGAACAGAACAGGAGGATGATCTTAAAGAACACAGACTACCATGTACGATTAATATGTTGACTACTAAAGGGCTTTGCAAAGCCCTAACGCCGAGTTTGACAAAAATATACATGTCAAGCCACCGTAATTTTCTTCACCAACATATCACTCATGGATCACGAGGGTATAAGTGAGCATTCAACCGAAAGGGTATAAGTGAGCGTTCAAAAATCAGAGAATGGAACACACTTGAAAACATGCATAACCAATACATTCTTTTCATGTACAAATTCCCATATTAGATTAGGTTGTAAGCTTTATGTCATGTTTTAAACTTGCAGCACGTCAAAGCTGGGTGAGACAGCTTCGTGAAAACTACTGTAAGTTGCTAAAGCTTTTGAGGTGTTTGCTAAACACCTTTAAAAGCTACAGCATCCTTTTTACAGCAAAACTTTTGCAGAAAAGTTCTACCAAATTGTTGCAGAAAAGTAGTACCAAACAACCTCTCAATATAGCAAACCACCAATCGGATCTAAAATTTGCCATTCTACTCAATAGAAAAGCATGATCCACCATCAGAGCAACCAAAAACCAACAATATGGCTGTATAGATGCTCGAAAATGATTCATGACACAGTTACCCATTATGCCACCTACTGTGACAGAAGAAAAACAGAACAAGAAACTACAAGATCTTACAATGCTCACACTAGTCTCAAGGATCTTACGAGATCTCTTCATATTCCATTTAAAAGCATGATCACTAATTTGCATAACGTGAAATTCCAATTAAAAATATATTGTTCAGGGAAAAGAAAAAAAGCAATTTCCAACAGGTGGCATTTCATATTTGCTTTTCATACTTATATTTGGACATTCACCTTTCTTATCCCAATTAGTCGTTTTCTCCAAAGGGCCCTTCAGAAGTCATGACTTGGGATTTTGGCAGACCCAACCCAATATCCAACAAGAGCAAAACAATTCTGAGTTACTAAACAAAATTTCCCCGATCTTGAAGAGAAGACAGTGCATCCAAACTCAAAAAACATTCACATTAAGCTATGCTATACCCACATCCTACTCACTCGCCTCAGTCAAGCAAAAACCAGGAAAAAAAAATTAACTTGAGAGCAGAGGAGTTTTCATACAAACTCAAATGCATAAAAAGCAGCAATGACTGCATCAAATCCATGCTCTTGCACTGGCCAGGAGAAGTATATAATTCGTGGAAGCTCAAAATCAACTTAATTGACTAGGATAAACAAACAGTGGTACCTGGATATTCATGGCTTTCTTGTTTGACTCAAGCTGACTTCCTGCAAATATATATATATATATACACACATAAACAATAGAAATAACACCACAATATCAGTGTCCGACTAAATCGGGGGGGAAAAAAACAGAGCGGAGTTTAACAAAAAAAAAGGCAACGAAAAAGAACATCAAAATTGCAACTTTTTGAGCTTTCCATCTTCAAGAGGGAGCTAAAGATTGACCCAACAAAGCAAAGCTTCACCTCGCAGCCAGTAAGCCGGAACGTCATGTCATCTTCTCGAATTGTTTCCAATTACATAAGCTTAAGAAGAGAAACTGAAAGCTCAATCCGAGATCTACAACCTCTAAAATTTTCGATAGAGAGAGAGGGGGTGAGAGAGAGAGAGAGAGAGAGAGAGAGAGAGAGGACCTCGAGCGGCCTTCTGCTTCTCCAAGTTCCTCTCCCGAGCCATCTTGGCTTTCTGGCCGTTGCCTCCGCCCATTCTCGCCGCTCCCTTCTCGCTTCGGTCGGAACCGCGAAGGTTATCGGGACACGGAGACGAGATCACGACACGGATCACGCCCCTCGACACGAAAGCTGTAAAGATGAGGAGGCGCAGCGACTGCAACACGACAGTAGTGGAGACACGGTTCGCCACCCGTAAGCCCAGGAATTTTCCTACGAGTAGGGCTTTATACTCGCGTTTGTTCCTTCTTCCGACACCGTCTCGTGCTGCAACTAAATTTCCCAATTTGCCCCTTCCTTGTAATTTTTTGTTTTGATATGAAACCCACGCCTGAAAAATTGCACTTAATAAAGCATCGATTTAACTTGGTCTTTACGACCCAAAAAAAAAAAAAAAAACTTGGTCTTTATTTTCTCTCACACGTGGAAAACCATCATCAGCCCCAATTCCCCCACACGCGGCAATCTATCCACCGTCGATTCTCTTCATTAGAATTGTCGGGTCACATTTCCATCCGCCAACCGTCTTAATCCTCGCTTTTGTAATTAGTCCATCAATTCAATCGTTTGAGGACTTCTTTTAAACCTCTAGATGCCTAGATTTTCGATGTATTCATCGGGATGAAATCAACTTTTTCATGATTACTATCATATCTTTATAAAGACATCGAGTGAACTAATTCTTTATTAGTCATCTTAGCACGAATCACTTGACACGTAAACATAATTAAGTTTTAACATTACTACCTTAGTCACTATCTTTTGTCTCCCGTCATATGATTTCCATCTGTATTTTCTCGATTCTTCTTCCAAAAAAGAATGAGATTGTCTATGTCATTAGTTCTACATGCACGAAAAATCTACCCTAGGAAGGGATATTTCATGAAAATCCAATTTAGATCAAGGGCCCCGTTAACAAGTGCCATCATGGCATTAGATTAGGTAACTAAGAATATAAAATGACTTCTTTCAAGAGACTTTGAACATTGCGGATTCGCACAAAAGCATATTCAAGGAGAATTAATAAAATTCCTTATGCCAAGACTTCGCTTAAAGAATCTACTATAAATCGAGACTCAATAGCCAAAATTATGTACTTTTTCTTTCATAATAAACCAACATAGAATTTGAAATTTGGCACTTCTTTTACATTTTATAAAAATGTCGATTCCAACTCATTCATATTGATCATTCCGTTACCGTCTTAATCCATTTAACTACCTCAAATATAACCCAACTCACACTCATCGGTAAGTTCTTGACGGTTGTCCTCCCAAGTTCACAATGTAAGGTAAAATCAAAGAGTTCTTAGTTCATACTTAATCAACATCTATTTGAAAAAAGAAAAAAGAAAAGAGTATGTATCGATTCTTTTGAGCCACACCATTCCTTAAGAAGTCACCATCCTCACTAACATAGCAATGATCGGATCATATCAGCCACACATTCAAAATGGATTGATTCCTTTTTATTTACGCGTTGATTCGCAACATCGATGGATAAAATTATGTATTAATGCTCTTGATTGCGCGATTGAACCGGCCGGTCCTTTTTTAGAGCCCACCGGATGCTCCTGGAGGCGGAGAAGAGGAGCCACTTGAAGTGCTGGAAAGCACTCGCAGCTGGATCTCACCCGTGGAAATGGATGGTGGGTGGCGGTTGTAGCATTTCCTCGCGAGTGTGGGCCCATTAGGGCTTGGTATAAAGGTGGGCCCATCAAAAGAAGGGAGGAGAGGGTGGTCAGAGTTTGCGGCTTTTTTTATTTTTATTTTATGTCATGACCTTTCGGGGCTGGCTAGAGCCAATTTAGAAAATAGGACAGATTTGAAAGATGGGCTCATAATCAAACTATTGGTATAATGATTCAAATTGGATATTATTTCAAATAAAAATTTAAAGTGGGTAAATCAATTTCGAGTATTGACCTTAGCTCATCGGCTAGCCAACTGTTCTCCAGGCAGCAAACAAGTGAAATTTCCGGCAGACCGACGCGCACACGAAGAAAAAGGGCGCAGGCACGCCTCTCCTCCGTCCCCCCAACCATGCTTCGTCTCTGCTTACACGCCATCGGCAACACTCCGTCCAACGATTCTAATAGTCGGTCCCGTCCCTTTTCAACTTCTGTGCTCCAATTTCAGCAACGATAGCTCCACAGGAAGATCATTAAGAGAAGTGGCAGCCTCGTCTGCCCTATATATTAGCCGTCGGTCCAATGCTGGATCCCCACCAAAGCTTGGCAAGGAGCGTCAAGCCCATTGCCGTCGGACCTCAACTCAACGACGCCCGATTTCCTGTTGTGAACCGAGAACTACCTGCACTGCAGAACCAATTGAGACTTCCTGCTCATCCGGCCGCCCAACTCTTCCCGATGACGGTTCGGCAAACCCTAGCACAAGCGCCACCTCGATTCACCCCAAGTGACGCTGATGAGACCTTAGTCGCGCACGACAGCTCCTGACTCGCGTTGCAATCAACGAGTCTGACAACAACCAGCAGTCCCTCAAGTTTATTTTCTCTCGTAGATACAAATGAGGTCATCATCGTAGCCAAGTCACATTCAATAACTTTCCAGCATCCTTGCGATGAAGAACCGGCAGCCCCAAGAGTGTGTCCAGCCCTCCCAGCCACCGCCGACACAGCAGCAATCTTCTCAGCTACAGGAAACACTAGCGGCTCTAACGCGCAGCACCCTAGCGATTTAGGCCTCCCAAAAATGTCACTTGCTCACCGGCTGGCAAGTTGAAATCATTTTTTAAGATTGATTTAGTTACGTTGAGTATAAATATAAAAAAATACCATAATTTGGGGTCCTTCTTTGAAATTTTTTACAAAAAATAAGTTCAATATATATTTCCATTAAAAAGTTATAATAGAAAGCTTTTCTTTTTCTTATTTTCAAGTAGGAATGAAAACACCAAGGATCATTTTCAGTTCACAAATTCAGTTTTGAAGACAATTTCCCCTGTTTCTTTAAGAAAATATATATTTTGAATATGTTGCCAACCGTTTTTACAGAAACGTTTTCTCTTCATGATGAAGACTAATATAGGGAGCCTAGAAGGTTTCTTTCAAGTCAAACAAGGCGATGGGTGTTCCGCACCCAGGTTAATACATAGCTGTTAAGTTAAAAAATTACTGGAATTAGTATTTTTTTTTTTAAGTTCCTCTTTTATTTTATTTTTTTGGCTTCATTAGGTGATCAACGGGTTTTGGACCATAGTAAAATGTGTGAGCTTCATTTACTTGCCCACTTCAATGGATTTTCTTTCCCAAAATGCCTTTTGATTTCTTTCCAACAACCATTGACTAAGTAAAAAACTGATGGTGATATGTCCATATCGTCATGGTGGGGTCGATGGAGAATATGGTCCATGGGTTGTAAAGGAGAGAAATCGAGATCAAGAAGTTATGTTTTTCCTTGCTCCCGAAGGTATCAAGATGCCACCAATCGAGGGATTTTTTAATTGTAGAAGGGATTGACAAAGATCGACCCTCGAGTCCGAAGGTAAAAATTAGTTTGATGATTTTGACTTTATTTGTCACGCCACTGATCTATCTTTACTTTTCCACTCTAAAATATAAGAATAAGCTTTCAAGAAACGTTTAGTTTCAGCGGTCCGCTTTATCCCATCAGTGAACGACCGCCACTCCACCGAAATTGTGCTACACGAACTTTTTTGGGGGCTAGGCACCTCGATTTCCACTTGGTAGTTGGAACATTCAAGATAAGATCGGTGCTAGCTGGCTGATATACTCGTGAGGTCATCTGAACCCACAGCGACACAATAATTGCTAACTGTTAGGTCGGAATTCAGTCCGTGGCTAGGGTTATGATACAGCTGTCCGAAACCATTCAAAAGCCCACATCAAGACGGAACACAGAAATAAATATTGCTCTCGAGGAAATATTGAATCGAACTTCCAAAGGGCAAACGCCCTTTCTCCTTTTGGGCCGATGGCTCGTTCGGACTTTGGGCCTTTGAGCAGGCTCGAAACTTCACCGCAGCGAGCCGGCCCAATCTCTCACTCCGAATAAAACTTCATCACGTGCCCGGTCCAAGTTCAGCACTATAGCCTCCAAGGGGACAGACAGACGGAGCATTCACAGATCGCGACACGCGCCGGTTAACGCGATCCCTTGATCAAGAATTCGCTGTACAGCATACAAAGTGAATTTTTTTCTAATCGAGCGGTCGCGCACGAGGTGATGTTTTTTTACCGATACGGCAAATGCCTCCAAACTTCCCCCGATTAATGCCGCTCGGCTATTACCCCACGAGCAGCCACGTGGCTAGTACGAGGTACGGACGTTGAAGCAGCGCAGGGCGGCAGCTTTCGCCCGCTGTTGCAATCCTTGTGGGGTCGTCGCTTTTTCGTAAATTCCTCCATATCTTCCCCGTGTTCCTCGGTTTCGGCACAAGGAAATCATGGCGCATTTTCGAAGAACCCGCATACGTGTCCAACCCCATCTGTTTTCCCCCAATCGAGACGTCCGAGTCGCCATCGTCATCATTGTTGGAGTGCGCATTTCCCCACATTTGCTCCTTTTCGCCATCATCGCTTCGCATACTTTAACGCAACGTGTCTCTCTTGCTCCATCAATAATTAGGAAAAATGACAGGTTTCACCGTATTGATTAGTGGCAACGTTCAATTTTTATGCATCTCGAGTGCTGTTGAGCCCTTAAAAAAAGGAGACAAAAGCTCGATGTGTATAGACAACTCGGCGCCGGCTTATTGATTGTGATGATGCGCCGCACCGGAACGGGAAACCGGCTTTGGCAATGGGGTCCCAAAAAAAAGGAGAAGAAGAATCAAACAATGCTTAAGTTTTTTTTTTTTTGTCAAATTCATTCACAACAAAATAACCATTTGTAATCATTTTATTCTTGTCGAAATAATGGACAATATAAGATGCGTGTATAGTTCGGCATTCTTAAAGAGTTTTAGGCTTTTAAAGGCTTTTATGTCAAAATTAAAGAGTTTGATTTAGCATTACATAAGGCTTTCAAGCTAAAATTAGCATTTTTAAAGTTCTTTAACCCCATGTAACTTTCACTCAATGTTTGCATATTAGCATTTTTTGAGATGCTAATTAAGAATTAATAAAAAAATTTCTTTCAACCTCACCCTCAATAATTTTTTGAGCATCGCATATCAAGGGTTGTCGATGGTCACACAAGGCTCACCAATCCTTGTCTGATTGCCTAGCTAACACTCATGTGAGGCTCATCAATGGTTGCCATTGCCTCAACTAAGGCTCACAAATCCTAGTAGCCATGTCGTCTATTTTTTTTTCCGTTTTTTTCTTCTTTTCTTGCCTCGAATTGTTTTGAAAAAAATGCACCAAAATTAATTAACCAAACAGTATTTAATTTGAGCAAATACAGCTCTCCTAAACATCCCCACCTTCTTGCAACAAACATACTCATCTTCTTGCATATACGTATCCGCATGCCTCATTCGCTACTATATATTGCCAAATTAATTCACCGCTTTATTCGTGTTAATTGCTACATGCTTAGTGATGCTTATTTACATCTAAAAATAGAGTTGTTATGAATAGTATCTCGACGAGGTTTAGATTGTTCGTACCTATATGATTACCGGTACTTTTTGTTACTCAAATCAGACATAAATATCAAAAGGCCTTATTGTACTATTTCGCTGACTTTTATGATATGAATGCACTTTTTCAATGCTTTAATTAAATTTAGTTGCCTAAGGATATAAATTCCGATAATTTCAATGCAACTTATTTATTCCTTTTCTTTTCATTTTTTTGGCCAGATTTATACTGCCTGCCTTGTTAATTGTTACATGTTAGCCGCGATCCACCCCCTTCGCGAGTCATCAAAGATCAGGATCCTCATGAACGGGATAAGGACGAAAACTGTCCGGGAAAGTCAACAAAAGGCGCGACCAAAAACCCGAGCCGCCGGCAAATGTGAATTTCTCTAGCAATTAAAACACGTGATCATCTTTGTGCCATGAGGAAAGTTAAAATAACTCGAGAAAGGACAAGTTAAGTTAGGCTTCCATTAAAATAATTATAATCTCTTGCCTTATGAAACTTACCGAATTCGACTTTAAATGTACTTCATGTGTCGTCAGGGATTTGATTTGACGGTGATATCTTGGACCAGAAAAAGGCTCAGGGAAGGTGAAACATGTGGGCTGCAAAAAGAGCATGGCTACTGGCTTGGATTAGGAAGCCAGGTACTTATTAATGGCCGGTCGCTAGTGAATCAAGGATATGGCAATGCCCCCAAACAATGTCGATGCCATTTGACGATGATATGATGGACCACGGATTTTTTTTTTTTTTTTTTTTTTTTTTATTTTGAATGGACCACGGATTTTGATTGCCGGGTTCTTAATTTATTCTTGTCTATCTTTTTTCCATTAGAAAAGATTCGCCCTTTTTTCACTTCATTTTTTACTGCCGACCTACCACTTTATAATGATCGCACTATTTTTCAAGGGTTCCACTATTAAATTGAAATTATTTCTTGCTCTTCTTTTTCTTAAACTACCCTTACCCCTTCTCAATTACCTTGAGCCCCACTTTAGCATTTTCTTTTTTTGTAAATTAAAAAAATTTCAAATACAATTTTACCGAGACACAATGAAGATTAAAGTCAAATTGGAGTTCACTCTTGATTTGAGATTATCTTTTGCCATTTTTTTTATCTTCTTTATTGTTTGGTTTCTTCTTCTTGTTCTTTTTTTTAAAATATATATTTGGGACGAAACTGATGCCCCTCTTTTTAAAGAAGAAACCATTTATATTACATATAGCCAACTAGTTATTGTGTTTTTTTTTTTTGTCATAATATATTGTGTTAATGAGTTGTATATTTCTTTTTTAATTTTGTACTAGGAAACCATTATTCTAACAATAACCCAAGTCCAAGTAAGAGTAAAAATAATCATTCAACATTTTTAATGAATACATTTAGTTTAATTATAACTTCAATTTATGTCATTATATCATAGTTTGTGTATTACAGCTCAATTTTCATTTTATTTGATAAATCTAACAATACAATGAAAAATGAGCAAAATATGCGTAATGCATATATTAATCATAATATTTAATTTGAGAAAATTTGTACTAAAAATCGAAGTAAAAAATTCATGATCATGACTAGGGGAAATAGGGGGAATAATGTGCCAATAAAACTAACCTTTCTTTACTCTGATGTATGGTTAGTGCTTACTATTATGACAAATGGTTAAACTCTCATGTAAGTGGACAGCGGAGAGTGAGTTCAGAAGAAGACAATTATGATGGAAACGGTGAAATATAACACGCGTGAAAGAAGCAGTTAAGGTGAAAGAAAATTGTTTGAGATGGATAGTGAGCTTTGTCTTTTAATAGAATCAAAACAAATAAGAAGAAGAAGCAAATGAAAGAAAAAATATTAAATCAAGAGTGGGACCGGTAATGAATAATGAGGTCATTTTAAGACGATAGGAGATGTCCACATGAAAAAATGGAGTGAAAAGGTGCGGAACTTAGAAAATTAACGAAGTTTGCCTTGGTATGCATTCCTTCCTTTGTGGAAGCTTAAGCGAGTGGTCTAAGGAAGGAATTTTCGTAGGAAGCAAGGATTTGATTTGCAATCGTATTACTCACATCGTTTGTAATTTCATTAGACTTTCTTGCAAGGAGGATGTTGCCAAGTTTGTCCAAACATATGTAACCAGTCGGCCTTATTAAGAAGCAATTTCATCTCGTCCAATGATAAATTCCAACGGATCCAAAAGATGACTCGATTGGCCAGTATTCACACGAACCTCTACCTAATAAAAGGAAGGAAAGGACAAAAAGAAAAGAAAGACCCAAATAGGCTTTTTGCTTCGAGCAGAACCTGGGGCCATGTTTCGGGTTCGATATCACGTCAACCTCGTCTTGTTCAGGTCGATTTGGATTTCTGAGATGGTGCGTCCGCACGTATCAACGTAGGAGTAGGACATGGGCCATGTGATGCCTCGGCAATGTCGGATTGAAATTCGCCTCATGCGAAGGGGAAGAACAAAAGGAACGATCCCCACGCCTCGTCGGGAAAAGGTCACGATGAAGTGGAGGGTCCCATGGGCGATCGAACGTCCCTCCTCCCGATCGGATCGGAGGCTGGACAGGACGCGCCCGGTAAAGCGAGTGGCGGGGAAGTTAACTCGAATGCGGCGATGACGGTCGGCTGCGGTGACGCAAACGGCCGCCGCCGGGTCACTGGAGGTGAATTGGGGTTGGGAACGGGAACGGAGGTTGTGAACTTTCCGTACGCCCTCTGCCCTCGTGGCTTTTTTGGCTTAAGCCGACTTTGCCAGCTGTTGCCGGGCCCACTCTTATTCCTCGTTTCATTTTTCCAAAAGAAAAAAGGGAATTGATTAGAAAATTCAAAAAAGAAAATTGAAAATTTGCTGAGGATCTGGTTAGACAGAGCGCTTTTTTCCTTTGGGTCGGAAAATAGAGCTCTTGAAAAATCGGGAAATGAAAATTTAAGTGAAGAGTAATTGATAATTTAAAAATTCGTGCAAGCAACGAGAGAAGCGAAATTACAAACCACAGTGCATTTATTTTCCCAAAGATTTTTCGAACGCACCTTAGAGGTGTGTGATGATTTTCAATGAGATATGAGAAAAAAATTAACATTTATAATTTCTTTTTTAAAAACACGAATCCGTACATTTTCCTCCATTTACAATAAGAAACATATGGCATTCATGTAAAAAAAAGATGTTATGATATATCAATCAACACGAATAACCGATATTACGATTATAAAATAAGATGAATTGTTGACCCAATTTCTTTGTCGACTTGATAAGTAACCGGTTTACCTTATAAAAAATATCACGATCATTAATATTTTGACTTTTTTCGTTATATGTCAATACTAACACTTTGGGAAAATCAAATTCTTTTCCTTTGACCATACTCTGTGCCTTAATGCACTTATTAACAAGAAAATTAGTGATGTTACCGACAATGAAATTGGAATATACTAGTAATACACTCCTTTTCCGATGCAATAGGCCATGAATAAAGTATGTATAATATTCAAAGTCAATTCAGCCTCCATACTATATTAATAAAATTTAGGAGTGAGCAATGACGCCAATTCAAAATCAATTCGGAGCCAATTCACACGAGAACTAGTTCAATTCTTGGGTAAAAAATTGGGAATCAGCCTTGATCGGTTTAGTTCCCGATTCTTGGCCTTGAACCAATTTCCAAGCTTATTCTCGGGTAGAATTGGATTTTAAATCGATTAAAAACCAAATTATATAAGTTTTTTAATTAATATTTTTTTGTTAAAAATCAATGAGATTTAACATTTCAACAAAGCAGGGCATCACGATGTCTTATATTAAATAAAAAAACGAAACAGAAATTTTTTTTGAGTTGGTTCTTGAGTCAACCCTAGAAATAGCCAATTCAATTTTAGGCCGATTCCAAGGTTGACTATCTGGATTAGAAAAATTAGGTGTTGGCTCTAACAAGGTAGATTCCAAGCTCTTGATTTGGAATTTACTCATTCCGGAACCAATCACCTCAAGAAAAGATGATGTGAATGAGTATTTTTTTTTATACTAATCAAGCAAATTTAATATGGAAGAATGTGATTTTTAAATAGGATATTGCCCTAGTAGCCACTTTTTCCACATAAAAAGGGGAGGTGAGGGTTCAAATTCCTATATTTTTAAAAAGGTTGAGGATAGAGATTTAGTTTCGAGTGTAAGTTTTGACTCTCGTATTCAGTAAAGAAATAGTATAAAATTATAAAAGTGAATTTAGAGTTAGTATGAATAGAGTAAGACTGAAAAAAAAGAATAAGATATTGTTAACAAGTTCTTCGGAGTGGAGGTGATCACTAGTTAGTTGGTGTCGGGTTTGGTTGAGCCTTAAGCCCATGCCCACCCACCACAAAATTCTTATAGACAAATCTCCAAATCGAGTTTTCTCACTAAATGTTGTTGCTGAAGCCTGCCCAATAAACCTTAAGGACCCTATGGCTTAAGGTTGGCTTGGCTGACTTTACTAGCCATTGAGTTAATGATTAGTTCTAGGGGTATGCAAAGGAACCGAAAACCATTTGGATCAATTGGAACTAGTGGCTCCTTAGAGAACTAGTTCATTTCTCGATTATAATAAATTGTAACTAGTGGGTATCGGTACGATTCTTGGTTCTAGATGTGGAACCTCCCACCTAGACTCAACCAATAATATATATAATTTTTAAGAAAATTTCTTACAAAAAAATTAATAAAAAGAAAAACCCTAATATCCATTATCCGAAGCTTAACAACAATTATTAATTGAGTGCTCATCTTGTCTCGTTTAAGTCATCTTTCTATCTCTCACTCACGTTCTCGATTCTCAACCTCAATATGAGCCTAATCTTTTTATTGATCTTGTAGTTAAGAATAGGGAAGTTCTTTATTTTTTGCTTTACTTTGGATTGCTAGAAAATGTTGCATTGAGCGCATGAAACTTGGTGGGATTCGTTCCATAAACTCACTCAAGAACTGAATCGAGATTGGTTCCATGGACCATTCGAGAACTGAACTGAATCGGCAGTCTAATTCCTCATGGATTCATGAAACCAACGGGTGATTTCCGATTCCAAATCTTAGGACTTATCCTTAGTGGGCAATTTGGTTCCAAAATGGGAACTGTCTACCTAAACCATACTTATTCCTAATTAGGTCTATGCTAGAGTAATGGTTAACATACTTAAGTTTCGTTTGTTTCGTCAAAAATAAATAATTTTAAAATATTTTCCTAAAAATAGTAATTTGAAAATATAAGTCATGAATTTTTTTTTTTATTATCGGCAAGAATTCACATCTAAACATTTTTATGAATGGTGAGAATATTTTTCATTTGAATCATTTCCGTAAACAATGCAATTTATTTTTTTCTATAAAAAATATTTTTTAAATCATTCATTCTGCAAAGTGATCGGAGCCTAAGCAAGGCTTTGGCATCGGACACACTCATCACATATGCTTTGATTTCATTTGAATGTCTAACTATAGGAGCCTGTTCACGAAGGTCTTTTAAAATGTGAATAAGAAAGGGAAAAAAAAAAAAAAAAATCCGACCGAAGCTTGCTCCTCGGGCCGAAGAGAATGTAACATTAAATCAGTTAGCAGTTGGCATTATTCTCAGATAG
Source organism: Corymbia maculata (assembly GCA_014182735.1). NCBI lineage: Eukaryota > Viridiplantae > Streptophyta > Magnoliopsida > Myrtales > Myrtaceae > Corymbia > Corymbia maculata. The sequence goes on along the minus strand of CM024687.1, from coordinate 2,254,240 downwards.
AGAGAGAGAGAGAGAGAGATAGATGGGGGCTCCTGGGGCTTGCCAAAGCGAGGAAATAAAATTGCGAAAAAAGAATATACCTTCCCCTGCTCTGCAAATATCCCTCTCCTCCCTCCCTTTACCTCTCTCTCTCTCTCTCTCTTTCTCTCTCTAGATAATTTTCTCTTTTCTCTTTCTCTTTCTCCTTCGGCTTTCGCCAAGGTGTTTCCTTTTTCTTCCTCTCCGCCCAACCCCACGCAGTCGTCCCGTGACAGCAGCTTTTCACGCAGTCTCCTTATCTCCTGGCCTGGCCTTGGAGAACATCTTCCTCCTCCTTCTCCTCTGCATCGCCTCTCTCCGTCTCTCCCTCTTCCCCCTTCCTGCCCGCTGCGTCCCGATCATGGAGTGGTTTCACGAGCTGTTCGCCACCGCCGTCCTCGCCGTCCTCCTCTCCTTCGTCGTCGCCAAGCTCGTCTCCGTGGCCATGGCCGGCGACGACGTCCGCGATCCCGAGTTCCAACCGGGCGAGGGCGTTGATCGCCCTCCCGCCGCGGCGGACGATGCCAAGTTCGAAGCAAGGCTGAGCTCCCGGGCCTCCGAGAGCGACGAGGGAGTCGAGTCTGTGCGGGAAGCTGCCGCGGGGAAGGTCGATCGGTTTGGAGACGAGGTTGCTTCGGCGGAGGAAGTTGTCGAGCCGGTGCGAGGCGGCCAAGAGGTTGGAGCGGAGCGTGACGAGGCGGTGGGGGAATCGTCGGTGGCTGTTGAATTGCCGGCCGAGTCAAAGGAGGAGGAGAGTGTCGGTGCGTCGGAGTTTGTTGTAGAGAAAGGGGCGAATGTCGTTCCGGTGGGGCCAAAGAAGACGACGACCATCCTTCCCTCGAAGGAAAAGACGAGGAGTCGCAGCCTCATGTGCCTAAAAGTGCGGAAGCGGCGCTAGCAGAGCAGCCAGAACCCGAACAAGAGCAAATTGCTAAAGAAAAAGAGGTTTTGAGGGTGGAAAGTGACGACGACGACAACGACGACGACTGGGAGGGGATCGAGAGGAGTGAGTTGGAGAAGAAATTTGCCGTGGCGGCGAAATATGTTGACCCTGCAAATATGGATGATCGGATGGAGAGTGTCGGCAGCGATGTGAAAATGCAGCTCTACGGCCTTCACAAAGTGGCCACCGAAGGGCCTTGCCACGAACCGCAGCCTATGGCTCTTATGGTCTCTGCCCGTGCTAAGTGGTACCATAACTCCTGCACTATCTCTTTGCTTCTTGTGCGTGGTGATCTGTTCATTTTTGTTCGCGGCTTTCGTAATCGAACGATCGAGGTATTCTTTGTTTTACACTTTAGGCACAACTAGAATTAAAGAAAGGACTTGACTGTTGAACCTCGAAGCAGAGAATGAGTTTAAAGCATCTAATTGGAAAAAAATGGAACTTTTGATAATGTCGAGGCACGCAAGGGGTTGTCAATTAGCCTTTGAAATTACGGAAGGGAGAAGTAATTAATGATTTAGATCTTTACTCGTCGAGTGCAGTGGATGATGCGATTCTTCTGCTTGTTCTGCCCAAAAGCTACATAAAAATTCATGAAACTCTGTCTCAGTATAAGCTTTGTTGACCAAGGGCACAAGAAATGATTTGCAATGCATATGATAAATTGATAGTTTACTCCTGTCTGAGTTGTTGTTGTTTATCCAAACATTTGTTTTCCGGCGTCCAAATCAGATTAGATGTACTTCTGCCTGTCATTTTGGACTGGTGAAACCCGGATGACAATGAGGGCATTTCCAGTGCTCTGGCTCTCGGCAACATTGTGCAGGTGTCTGGTTTGAGCCACTTACTTAGGTTTGGCGCTGGTCTTTGTTGAATAAGAAGATAATTGTCGCTAACTTAGATGGTAACCATACTGAACAAAAATCAATCGACTAGAAAGTTTGAGTCCCTTCAAAGCACCTGCATTATGAGGAGCTGTCTTACTCAACGTTCCATAGAAAACCTTTCAAACTGAAACCAAGAAAGCAAACGTGCACGAAACTTAGGGCTTGCGCTGTGCCGAGTTACACGGTATAGTTTGATTGCTAGGTTTATAACAGGGTTGACAGCTGCTATGTGTGAGTGATGGAGGGAAGTGCTTACGTTGTGCAAGGAATGCTTGGCAAAGGCTAGGGAACATGAGCCCAGATTTGGCAATGGAGCAATACATTTCTCTTCTAGCTGAAAATATTCCAGATTGGGAAGTAGCAAAAACTATTGTAAGTATTTTTTGTGAGGGCGGACTTCATTGCTGCTCTTTGTCAAATGTCAACTTTATACTTGTGCTGGCCTTTGCAGGATGAGAACAAATCACATGTTGCAATGCCTGGAGCTCAGGATTCTAACTTAAGCACTATTTTAAGCGATCAACTTGAGTGCACTGATCTAAGGTAGGATATGACATGACTACATGGTGCTATAAGTAGAATCACTACATAGACCTTCAAGTTCAAGTCTGGTCCATTATACTATGTTCACCATTTGATCATTTCCCAAATGATCATCTTTCTTGCAGGGGACCATCAATGGAATCTGTTACTGGTCAAACTGATCTAAGTAAGGATGAAAATCAGTGAACAGGGTATGGTTGCTGATACATGCACTTTGCAATGGCAAATTTTTCCTCTGATCATACAAAATTTGAAGGATTGAATAATGCTTAATGGTTTGAGTGTAGGGAGATGTATAGTTGGTATTTTTCTTTTTTGATGTTTCTTTTTTGAGGAGACCGGAGAAGAGTTGGTTTTGATGGACTGAGAGTTTACCATTATTTAAAAAAATTTATTCTTTTCAAAACTGTCAGTTCTATTAGTGCCATATAATGTCAAGCTCATGATGTCTAGGGATCTTTCATCATCTGTCATACTTTGGGGGAAGCTTTATTGATATTTTGGGCTGTAATAGCAATGGCAATGACCATATATCTACAAATAGGCAGCTAAAAGCATCTAATGGAAAGCCTTAAGAGGTCTAGGAAATCTGTGTGCTCTCTTTTTATCCTCTAGTTTAGGATTTGCCCGCAGTATCAGGGAAGCACTATTTGATCTTCCTAGATGAGTCTTATTAGTGAAAAGTCTTGAACATCCTGCCATTAGAGATCGACCTCATTTTATTAGTTTTGAAGGCAAAAAAATTGCAAATGCCGGTATGTTCACTCCATTGGTGCATATAATCAATCTCTACCAATCCTTTGGTGGTCATTTTTTTTTTTTTTTTTGTTGAAACAATCTCTTTGTGTTGAAAAATTTAAAGATTGACGTAACCTTTTCTTTTTCAATTTGTTGTTTGAATTTCCTCAGGTTAAAGAGTGATCGGCATTGCATTGTTTATGTCCCTTGACTGTGGGCAAACTGGATCTGCTGGGAGTAATATAGATCAGCAGCCACAGTTTGAGGTTCTCCTTCTGTTAATATTATCAATTGTTTGTCTAGATCGATGTCCACGATTGTGTTTAAGGAGCTGCGTGTGTGGCACATAAGCATGTATATGAGTATGTACATAGATATGGAGTCTGGTTAAAACGGTCCTTAACAAGGTTTCTATGCTGGGGAAACTGTATGCATTTACTTTCTGCTTACAGCTTGCCGGTGTTCTGAATTCTCTAAATGATGAAGAGAATATGATTTCACATTACCTAAAAAATGAAGAGGTTCGTCCTTCTCGATTCTCGTCGAATGGACTATTGTTCTGCCTGTGTAATTGGTCATATAAGCTATCTCTGCGGCTTCAAGTTGGTCTTGGTCCAAAAATAGAAAGATACTAGCTACTTACTCTCTTAAGTTTTGTTTTATATCCCTAAATAACCCAAATTACTTAACATTTTGGTTGCACCACCAGTGAACTGTTTCTTATTTCTTCTTATCTTCGCGAACACATTCTACATTTCCTTATAACTACACTATACAATCTTTTCTGCCTCTATTTAGGTGGTGTCTTCTGCCAGATTTGCCCTCTTTAACTTGCTTTCTCATCTTTTCGAACTTTGACTTTGGAACATTGTGAGTGTATGCTGGAGTTACGTTAAAGAATACCCATCGAAGTTGTGCCAGATAGCAATCCCTTTTGGTGAATTGAATCACATCTTGAATTTGCTTCCATGAGCTCGTGAGTGCCCCTCACGCTTTTTCTTCCTTGTTCCGGAAGCTGTGTTCTATATATCTTGGAGGATTTAAGGGACATATTCTTACGTTTCGTTTGGGTTCCCCAGCTGCTACGTGGCTTTATAAATTTCCTTTCTAGGTTGCCTTAAATTTTGAAAAATATCAACTTTGTACTTAGTGAAAATTTCTTCAGTTATTGCCTCATCGTGAATAAAGTTGCCGGAGACGTTGGTTGCATGAATATAGGATTAAGGATTTTCCTTGAGGGACCGATCTCCCATCGTAAACCGTCAAATCGAAGTTCAATTTTTTATGCAGTTCCTTATGGGAGTTAAATTTTTGACTCCACGTAAGTATCTAGTTTTTTTCTCCATTGGCTATTCCCCTTGTCATCTACGGCTGAAATGATAGGATCTGCCTTTTCTAATGTTTGTTGACTGGAACTTTGTTTTATTAGCTTTTCACCTTGTTATTCTTGCGATGTTGGCCTTTCTTGTTTTTGTCAAGTGATAAATGTCTTTTATCGACACTCCTTCTAATTTCGCGATAACGCCAACTAAACTACGGAAAGACCCACACCCATTGTAACTTCTATTGGAAACTTGGTCGTGGCAGATTTTGACTCTCTTGGGTTTTGGGATTGGGACAACCATTCTTAGCTGCCGTTTGTATTCTATCTCTTTCTTTCAACATGCCTATAAGGATTTTTCAACTTGCCGAAATCTCCCCATGACTTTGCCCCCCCCAACATCTTGTTTTGGCCCAATGAAAAGAGCCCACGTTGACTGTCGTGCATTTATGGATGATCCCGACAAAAGAGTCCTGGTTGGCGCTAGCACGGAGACATCATCCGGAAACATTCTGCTACCTTGTCATTTCTTGCAATTCGTGTTTGGTGACAGCACCATTCTGTCCTGTTGATTAAACTATTCAAAGTCGGCTTATAAAAACTAGACTTTGGCAGCCAAATTACTTGAAGCCTTCGAGCTAGCGAGGCTTACGATCAGAGATATTCGAGATCGATGCATATGCTTCATGGGAGAATCATCGCCGAGTTGATCTTTTGAATAGGGCTTGTTAAAAAAAAAAAGAAGGAAAAAGACTCGTTTTCCAGATTCACCTTTACCTTCTATGAAAATCCCAAGCTACCCCTCTGTTTTTCTCTTTATCAGAACACTACACTGAGAAGCACAAAAATGATCTTCACGTCCTCAAATATTTTTCAACTCGGTTTTTCTTATTTTTTCAAATTGGAAATGGTCAAATTCTACACCTCCCATTCATACCCTTTCCAGTCAACATCTGAGAAATCTTTTTCCCTTCCCTTACGTTTATTTTCCTCACGCATTCCGTAATCCTTGCAAACGTAGGGTTAAGAGTTTGATTAGAGCAGTCATCTAATCAATCGTTAGGAAAACTATTTTGTTTAATGTGTAATCTTCTTCAAGACATCTAAATGCCCACGAAAGAACATTCTATCATGGGCAATAGGCTACGTCATTTCAACCATCTTCAAGTTTTATATCAATAATACTTCTTGCCTTGCTTTTGAAGCAAATTAGATCTTAAACGACAAGATAGATAAGTAGGATATGTTGGACTCATGTGTTGTAGGTGCATAGTGTATCAGAGGAGTTTTATGATGTCAGAGAAAATATTAGGTAGAGCTCTCATTCTAATATGTCAAAATCCCAATCCATTCATTGGCCGACTCATGTTACTCGAGCCTACCGCGCCAAAACCCCTCTCGTCCCTCATTGTCTTGCCTCTCTCCTCTCTCTTCATGGTCTTCCTCTTTCTCTCTCTTCTCTGCCTGTCCCATTTTCCCTTCTCCGACCTCACCCTCAAGCCCAATCTTAGATCCATTGCTGTCACCTACAGCACATCGCCTCCATCTTCGCCTGCTCCTTCTTTGACCTCCAGAGCTATTGCCTCCTGTCCAATCCTATTGCATCATTTTCATTCGCACCCACATCGACCAGGAGGTTGAGGCCCTACACCATGTCGATCAACCATGCCGCCACCTTGTTTGTTGCTTGAGCCGATCCTAGTTTAGATTCAAGGTCAAGTTGAGCTCTAGATCACAAGTCTAGGGCTCGCTCAACGTTAAATCCAAAATCTAAGGCCCAAGTTCATCAGCCGAGCTTGAGCTCGACAATGGAGCACTGAAATGGTGATGAGGTGGTGGTGGTGGAAGAGAGGAGAGTCGTTTTGACGTGGTGGCCCAAGCGACACATGTCATATGATGAATGGACTGAGATTTTGATATGTTGAAATCAAAACTCTACCTAATATTTTCTCGTTGATGTCCTGTCCAAAATTTATCATTTTCATCAGATTTTATGTTTCTCTTTGTCGGCTGCTGTTGGGTTTTTTGTTCTTTTTCTTTTACTGCTATGGAAGGATTTCGTTAGTGCGAAGGGCTATATTTTCCTGGATGAAATTTCCTCCAACCACTTGTCATTGATTGTTGGTGTTGGATTTCAAATTCTGGATACTATCCACATGCAACCTAGTTAAGTACAAATATGGATGATGTCCCCATATATAACCATCAATTAAACGACATATTTAAGGAATAATAAGGAGGGAGGGAGGGAGAGGGAGAGAGAGGGAGAGACTTTCAGAGGCAGAGCCTAGGCTGAGCACGGCTGGGTGAACCGGTCTTCCACCTTTGAAAGTTTGTAACTCAACATGAGAAAGTAACTAAATGTAAATACGATCAATTCACATGGATAAGATCCTATGAGAGAGACCTTCACCTCTTGAAAGTTTTAAAGGTTTCGATTACAAAGACCACAATACCATTAAAAATGTTCTTTCTGAATGATTTTAGATCCTAAAGATTCCGATTTGTTTGTGAAACTCGGTGAACTGTTACCATAGTCACACCACAACACAGGAGGGCCTTGTCGATGATGGGCCAGTTAAGGCAGAGGCGAAAGGCTGTACAATGCAGAGATAACATCAAGCGACTGTGCTATAATAAAAAATCAAGTTTCTCTTGAGTGAAAGTTTCAAGCAGAGCAGGACCTCTATTGCTGATTCACAAGGCCCACGTGAAATATTTCCATGGCCTACGAATCTATCGATATTGGGCCTAAGCGGGTTATACAAGAATTAACAAGCCTTTCCCAGAGGGAAGACCCGTTAATGAATACTTATTTGGCTAACCAAATGTTTACCGAGGTGCTGAACATGTGCTCTCGGTCGCGTGGAGATTCGAACTCGTGCCGTGTGCCATAGAGGTTTTTCCTTTCCAATGACATGGTTGTACAGGCCTTTGGCCCGATACCACGAATCCCGAATCAGGTCCCTTGGTTCAGAACATGGTAAGCTCATGTTTGATCCCGGTATCTTCGAACTGAGATTTGAATTATGACCTTATACAAAGTAACAATTTAGTAACACCTACTTCTCCTCTCCTTTTGAAATATGGGTTTCACCAAGTCACTGATTGGTTTTGGTCCACTATGTGATTCATGTTCAGTTCAAAAGTGATGCACAGACCAAAACATTAATAACAATAAATACATTTGCAGTCACCCAGAAGAATGGCTGACGATGGAATCAAGCTTCCCGTTGAAAGATTTTACATGCTATAGCTGAAGAACTGGAATTCAGAAAGGAAATTTTCATCAAACACGCAAAAAGATCGACGTCATATTTTTATAAAATTGCTAGGAAAGTGCCTCTTAACCTTGGGCAGATTCCACCCTCAACCAAGTGATGGCGTGATTTGTGATGATCAGTCGACAAAGAGCAGTCGTCATTGACGTTGATAATGATGCATTAACTAATGTCGGAAACCGGGTAGGGAAAGGTAACGTCGGTACCTTTCACCGTGCCTCGTTCCCATCAAACAGATTCCACCCTCCAAGGTCCCTCAATTATTGCAGAAAGATCATTTTGAAGTCTTGGTCTTGTATAATGAACTCGGTGCTTGTCGGCACGTCGCGACTACTACGAGGGAGATGAGGATTCTACGTTCGGACGGGTTGTCCTAAAATTCAACGCCTGTGGGACTAGGATGGTGGCCGCTCACCATCAAAATGGGTGCGCGGACGGATCCTTGGATTCCGCCGGAGATCTTTTAGCTGATTGACGATTGATTTGTGCCTATCTTCTTTCAATTATTTGCCAATAATTTGGACCGAATCCAATCACGGGCTAACGCGTTGAGTGAAGAACTGCTAGTAGTACTTCGTAGGTTGGGGAAAAGTATTGGGAGACGACAGCCTTTTCGTTCTCGAAGAGATGTTTTGATCGAGAGAGAGAGAGAGAGAGAGAGAGAGAGATTTACCTCGAGAGGCAACGTGTTGCACTTGAGTTCTAACTTCAAAGGAAGTATTTCTTAGATATTGCTAGATTGTCCAAATTCAAAAGTTTTTAAGCAATTTGTGAAAGAGATTACGTGTAAATAGGATCGGTGAAACTAAGTGGATAAAGATGATATGTGAGAGCTTCACCTTCGAGGGCTTTTAAAAATTCAATCATGTATGCATAAAGACTAGGCTATAAAAGTACTTCAATATGTTGTCAAACTCAATTAACTGTTATCTTAGTCACAGCACATCGTAATGCTAAAGTCATTGTATTTTTAAAGAGTTCTTATATGTATTTGCATCCTTAGATATAAGAACTCAAAAATAAGATTTTAGCGAGTAACTTGGATAAAGAGTTTTTGTTCATTGAAGATTATTAAATCTCATTTATGTTATTGTATCATCTTGTCCGATACATTAATATATATTGAATTGTACAACAAAATTTCAACATTTCAAACATCTTTTCTTAGATAGCATTTGGTCACTAAGACAAACATTTGGATACGATTGAATAGGAAATGTGGAGGGTCCTCTATGTCATATTTTTCATAGGATAGATAATAGATACAATGGTGGATATGGTCATGTCCAATCCAAAAAGGTATTTGGGCTTAATCGAGGTTATGATTGGATGATCTTAAGACATTGAGAGGCGGGAAGAGAAAGGGTAGCGCTACTAATTCTCGATGTTATTTGTGTTCACGACACGATACGGCATATGATTTGACATAAATGGGTCAACTCATTTAAAACATGAGAAAAATCACATCATATAGAAATTGACTTGCTTAAACCATTTAAACACGAGCTTTTGAAGTGTCATTTTTTAAATATGAGTTGATTAAATATGTTTTAACACATTTAGTACTCATATTGAAAGACCGTTTTATCGTTAAACGTTCACAAAAATAATACACATGTTAAAAACAACAAAGCGCAAATCAAAAACATATTTAGGATTATAAAATTCATGTATGCCAAAGAAACACACCGACTCAATAACACTTTCTAAATGTAATATATACTCTCTAGAAAAGTGTCGAACGTGTTAATACAACTTATTGAATATGAACGTGTTTCATGTACTTATTATTGTAAATAGGTTAACGTAGAGTGTCGTGCTAACGCCACACACAGGTGCACGTCTAACAATCGTTTTAGTCGTGTCCTGTGAACCCGCTTTATCGGGTGTTTCATGTCTAGTATCAAGGCAATTTGATACATTTGTTAAACATGTCATATTCATATTATACTATTCATTCAGCATGACATGGTGAATTTTTAATAATAATGGTTATGTTACCTTGTGCGTGCGACCACCATTGTGGTTGTGTGGTCTCAAATGTCTCAGGGTGACAGTGAGATAAGGTGATCACTAGTGGTGCCACCAACCGCATTGTACCCACTAAGAACTAGGCACTGATTACTTTTCAGTTTAGAGAGGATAGTTTATATCACCGACCCAGCACATGGATAAGTTATTCACCGTTCTATCTAAAGTTATTCGGATTCATCCAACACAATGCAAGGGATGCTATCGAGCATTCGATATGATATTTACTCTACCCGTGGTCGAATCCAAGAACTTTCGGAGGATCCTGAGGGTCGCGACTTGAGTCCAAAGGCACTCGTTTGGAGTCCACGAAACTCTGCAGCATCGATCTCCATTCCCAAGCAACCAGTCAAATCTCCAGCGGCGCCCGTGTGGTCAGTCGTGACCCGTAACAATCTCGTCTGCCGACGCGATAAGGAAACACCTCTTCCCACCCGAAACGGTCCAATCCTCGCGTTGCTTTCGCCCATTAATTGTTGGACACGACCGACGAACTATCCTCCCGATTAAAACCAGAGTACTTTATTGCAAGGCCGTATAATATTACAAGGCTGTCGTATGAGTCCAAACATCATCAAGAAAGAGTCTTTTGGAATCCGCATTTGCTTCATATATAACTCCTTCACTCTACCCATTGTCGATACTTTAAACGATCGTCATCGAAAGCAGCCTCGACCGCATTATGAGCGGCATTGTAGGGTCCGGTTCCAGCTAACCACCCCAATCATCCCACGCAAAGTTGGGGAACAGTTGCATGGTTATGCCTCTTTGTCACGCTTTATTGGTCATTAAAGATTCTAAGTGTGACGTCTTTTCATTAGGGACACGTCTCTCTCTCGAGTGCTCCCAATAATTGTCATCTTGTTTATAGCCCTAGACCGCCAGATACATCCAAATCTTATCCCAGTATTATGGTTCCTAGACCTCCGAGATTGGTGTTCAATCGATATTGGTGATGACTTGATGAGAATCTTCGGCAGGTAATTTGACATCAAAAGGCTGAAGATAAGATCGCCCGCCCCACATAATGTTGAAATGGAAATCAGTGATGATTCCACCACATGCTTAAAATAAAATACAACTCGTTGAGGTGCACCAGAAGTGCTGAGAACAGCGAACGGGGACGGCAAATCTAGTGCCTATAGTAATAAGACGGCTATGCAAAAGTAGGGGCAAAAGTAATCCAATTTTTTATGGTGACCGGTGCTTTATATTGGCACGTTGAAAATGTAATAATAAATAATCGGAAGAGCAATATGATTTGGTTTGTCCATGGGTGGGCAGCGGATTCACCATCAATTATTCTGATTGGTGAGTGACATGCATCAATATCACTCATATTTACTTTTAGATTTTTATTTAAATTTGTACAGGGATGATTGTAACTTGCTATCTATCCATTAAAGACATAGTCGATAGAAAATATAACCTTACTTAATTAGCAAAGATAGTGGGAACTTTAAAATTTCTGGTAATGAGTTGCCTCCTGAATTCCTATGTCAAATAATTTGGGTTTTAGTCGTTTATGTTTGGTTGTGATTTTGTTGTTAGATTTGGCCATGTGGAGATCCGCTTTAGCATGTAGAAATTGTATTTGTGATTCGTGTCAATTTAAGTTTTATCAGATACGAGCATCTTAATTTTTATTTTATAAGCAAAATAACTAACTTATAATGTTATAAGATTATAACTATCATGGCATGTCATATTCCTAGAGGTCGGCGTGGTGTAATTTGGTTCAAAAGGATTTCCGTGTCGGCCTTGAAGCACATAAAGCTGTGTATCAGTTTGCTAAGGGCAATTTTTATCTTTCCCCAAAATCAGATACAACAGAAGAATGCACGGTACTTGGAATGAAGCAAGAATAGAATCCATCCAACATTTTCCCTATAAATTCTTTACGGTGCAAGATTCACGTTTGAATCACTAAACATTCAAAACTTTCTTATTTTGATTGATTGATTGATGGAAGGTGCAGTTGGGTGCTCAACTTTTCAACTTCGGCTCGAAAGCCATTAGGCAATGGATGATGACTAGGAAAGAATGCTATCATTTGGTCCATTTTGGTTGCGGTCATGTCCACACGGTAAGGTCTGCCAGACATCCCACTAGCACCGTTTCTTGATGAAATAATTGGACCATTGGGCCCCCCCAAAACTGTTAAATTTTGATTGGCCAATTCCTCATAGGCAATAGTATTTTCCAAAGATTCCACAAATTCGGTGCCTTGTATCCTGCGAGAATTTATTGTTGATCTCAATAATGGTACTATTGCATAAGACTGCCAAATAATTCATGAGTGACCGAAAAGTGGATTATTTGAAGATGATCCAAAGTAGTGAGAAAGAGACCAGCTTTAAAGGCCCCAATGACTAGGATGGAGGTCCATAAAATATTTTACAAGTCTCACAAAAAAGTTGAGTTGAGATGTTTGGCCTTTGTGAGTACCCTAACATAGAAATGCACACACTTGGTGGAATTTGATGGGTTCTTGAGTTGACAGTCCTTGAGATCTCAACCAATTGTGTCAACTCAAGGGAGTTTACGGGAAACAAAGGAGGTTTACAAGGGGGTATCTACAAAACACTCATACATAGAAACAATCACTATGTTCATTTTCACTAGAGCAGTTGAGGCAATCATTAGGATGCTGGCTTGCCCCTGAGGTACCCATTTATTCAATACAAAATAGAATACCAAATGACGAAAGAAAATTTCAATACCAACTAACATGTTTTCATCATAACCTAACTTGTCAATGGATGTTATGATGTGTTACTTGCCTAAGAATAGTGAGGCTTAGAGGTTATGGTATGCTAATATGACTTGATAAAACAGAAAACCTCTTCTGCACACGTAAGTCAAATGTCTCTTTCCCTTCTTAAAGTTTATAACCGTGGAATCAAGAAATCACATGAAAGTATGATTATATTAATGGAGAGAATCATTTCGTCTTTGGATTCTCGACATCTTTCACTCGTTACAACCCTCAACAATGGCCTACTAACTATGTCATTTTTTTCCTGACGTTTCCTAAACCTATGGCTCTAACCCTGGGGGAAAACATAGGAAAAGGCCTTTGAGTATACCTTTCAAACGTCCAATCACATGATGCTCGCCAATGGTTCCGATGTATTGTATGCCGATGTATTGTATGATTGCCATGGGCTTACATCTCGCTCGAGGGGCATCAGGAAACCTCTCGTGAGATGTCCCCGAGGATAGGATTGCATGATGCCTTAAACCTTCTACAATAAACAGCGAGATACTAGGTCATTAGGCTACATGGTGACGCTGCGTGCCCAGGCCCACCAAAAAACGAACGCCTTTTAGAATGCATAGTGCGCTTGAGATATTGGGAATTTCTGTGTTAAGCTTCTACGAAGTTATTGAACTTGTAAAAGAAAAGAAGCCCCAATTCAAACGAAAGACGAACCCATCTGTAAAATAAAGTGTAGGCCACGACTTGATTCTCTCCCTAATTGCGGGTTTGATCATGATTTTGGAGAGAGAACCGGGGACAAATGTGCTGTCTTTGAGCGATTGGCGGGGTTACAGAAATGAGTGCGAGGATGAACTTCCACGGGTTCCCTGCTTCTCTTGGTTTGGCAGGGTCCCTCAAATTCCCAATATGCTAAAATGTGAAATCTTTACCTTGGTTTCTTCAATCAACAAACCTCTCCAATCAGTGATCAGCCACCTTTGTCGTATGCGGAAAGAGAGGGCCGAAAAGCCTACGAAAAAATTATAAGTTAATGCCTAAATACAGACCATGCGGCCCCAGGAAAAAGAGAATGCCCACCAAGCCAACCAAAAGACTACCTTAGTGACTTCCTCCATGCTAAGTATTACTGATTAGGGGTGTCAAAAACCGAACCGAAATATAAAACCGAACCGAACCGAAATTTCGTATGTTTTCGGTTCGGTTCGGTTTCGGTTCGGATAACCGAAAATAACCGTTAACCTTTTTCGGTTCGGTTCGGTTGATTCGGTTTTTACCGAACCGAATTGGAATTTTTAATAAAAATTGAATAATCTCTTTTCTTTATCATCTCTTCTTTACTTAAATTTCAATAAATAAAGTAAAAATAGGAAAATGAAAAAAACCGCCCGAATCGAACCGAACCGAACCGCATTTTCGGTTTGGTTTGTATTCGATTCGGGACGGTTTTGGTTCGGTTCGGGACGGTCTCTTATTTGAAAAAACCGAACCGAACCGAACCGTTTACACCCCTATTACTAGTCAAAGTCGATTTTGTTTTCGAATCCCAGGAAAGATTACTCCAAGGTCATAACTCCAACTAGTTACCAGTTTTACTTCGTGCTAACATCAAATTTTCAAATAATTCTAACAAGAAGTGGGGTGGGTTTCTGTCTCTTGAATTGCTTCCCTAAAAATATCAAACATTAATTCTTAGCTCCAAAAAAAAAAAAAAAAATACCAAGCCTTGAGAGATTTACCTAAACAAAGAAAAATCTGCTCTCATCCCTCATTTGTTTTATCTTCGGAGTCATTTTGGAGCCCATAAATGGGAAACAACGAGGTCAACCTTGTATAATGTACTACCCCTAGCAATGGCCCACTAGAGATTCGTCAGCAAGCACTGAGATAGCCACGAATAAAATGGCTAGCCTCCACCTCCTCTTTACACCACTTCATTCCTCTCTGCTTTTGTTTTGAGCAAAAGCTCCCCCCCCACCAAAAAAAGCACTTCGCTTGAACCTCACAAATTCAGTGAAGAAGATGAAGCTTAGGCATCTGCATATAGTGGCTCTAGCACTTCTAGTTCTCTCCCACTAATAAAAAGGCTAGCTGTTTCATCGCTTCATTCCTCTCTGCTTTGCCCTTCACCAAAAGCTTCACAAAAAAGACAACTCCGCTTCAACCTCACAGATTCAATGAAGAAGATGAAGCTTAGGCTTCTGCATACAGTGGCTCTAGCACTACTACTTCTATCCCAAGATGGGGTAGCAGAAGGTACCAACAAACCAGCTAAAACCACCTATATCATCCACATGGACAAGTCCAACATGCCCATGACATTTGCTGATCATTTGGAATGGTATGATTCTTCACTGAAATCTGTATCAGACAGAGCCGACATGCTGTACACCTATAACAGTGTGCTCCACGGCTTCTCCACGAGGCTTACAGCCAAGGAAGTGGAGTTACTCGAGAAGCAACCCGGAATTCTATCAGTCATGCCAGAAGCGATATATGAACTCCACACCACTCGGACACCGGAGTTTCTCGGACTGGAAAAGAACAAAGCTCTCTACCCCGAGTCCAACCTGGCAAGTGAGGTGATCGTGGGAGTGCTTGACACTGGCTTGTGGCCTGAGCTGAAAAGCTATGATGATGCAGGACTCGGCCCGGTGCCCAGTACCTGGAAAGGTACGTGTGAAGTGGGGAAGAACTTCAATTCATCGAGCTGCAATAAGAAACTCGTTGGTGCAAGGTTCTTCTCAAGAGGGTATGAAGCAGCACTTGGACCGATAGATGAATCCAAGGAATCGAAATCACCCCGAGATGATGATGGGCATGGGAGCCACACCTCTACTACTGCGGTTGGTTCAGTGGTACCCGAGGCCAGCCTCCTTGGTTTTGCTTCTGGAACCGCACGGGGGATGGCCACACAAGCCCGTCTGGCTATCTATAAAGTGTGTTGGCTTAGTGGATGCTTTGGATCAGACATATTGGCAGCCATGGACAAGGCCGTCCAAGACGGTGTAAACATCATATCCATGTCCATTGGAGGAGGCATAACCGACTACTACAGAGATACCATCTCCATGGGAGCTTTCAATGCAATGGCACAGGGAATCCTTGTGTCGTGCTCCGCCGGGAACGCTGGGCCTAGCTCTGAGTCTGTGGCTAACATAGCTCCTTGGATAACCACAGTAGGAGCCGGTACTTTGGACCGTGATTTCCCGGCCTACGTCACTCTTGGAAATGGCAAGAAGTACGAAGGCGTATCACTTTACAATGGGAAATCATTATCCGGTCCAGTTCCACTGGTGTTTGCAGGTAATTCAAGCAACTCCTCTAGTGGTGAATTGTGCTTTACCGGTAGTTTAGTTGCAAGCAAAGTCGAAGGGAAAATAGTGGTCTGTGACAGAGGAGGGAACTCGAGGGCACAAAAGAGTATGGTGGTGAAGAATGCGGGTGGCGTGGGGATGATTCTTACCAACACGGAGTATTATGGTGAAGAGCTAGTTGCTGATGCATATCTCTTGCCCTCAGCAGCTATAGGACAAAAGGCAGGGATTGAGATGAAGAAATATATCTTCTCAGATCCGAGTCCAACAGCAACCATTGCTTCTGGAGGCACAAAGATCGGTGTCCAACCTTCACCAGTTGTAGCATCATTCAGTTCCCGTGGTCCTAATCCACTCAATCCACAGATTCTCAAACCAGACCTCATAGCACCAGGTGTGAACATCCTCGCAGGGTGGACAGGCGCTGTGGGCCCAACTGGCCTGGATGGAGATAAGAGGCACGTGAATTTCAACATTATCTCAGGCACGTCAATGTCTTGCCCACATGTAAGTGGGTTGGCCGCCCTCCTCAAGGCTGCTCACCAGGAATGGAGCCCCGCAGCCATCAGATCAGCACTCATGACAACAGCCTACACAAAGTACCCAAATGGCAAAACAATTGAAGATGTTGCCACTGGGATTTCATCAACCCCTTTCGATTATGGAGCCGGACATGTCAATCCAATGGCAGCCCTTGACCCTGGTTTGGTCTATGATGCCACGGTAGAGGACTATCTCCGCTTCCTCTGTGCCCTAAACTACACCTCAGCCCAGATCAAGAGCTCCACAAATAGAGACTACACCTGTGACTCAACCAAGAAGTACAATGTGGAAGATCTTAATTACCCATCATTTGCAGTTCCCATGGAAACAGCTTCCAGTAAAGCAGGTGGGGCTGGTGCTTCAAGCACCGCAAAATATACAAGGACTCTAACGAATGTCGGTAGTCCTGGTACCTATGAGGTCGAAGTTTCTTCACAGATCCCATCAGTCAAGATCTTGGTTGAACCCGAATCACTGACTTTCAGCAACATGGGTGAGAGAAAAAGCTACACAGTCACCTTCATTGCTAGCTCCATGCCATCTGGTACAACCAGCTTTGCTAGTCTCAAATGGTCAGATGGAAAACACAGTGTTGGAAGTCCAATTGCTATCAGCTGGACATAACCATTGTTTGAAGACATGTTGCTCTGATTGTAATCAAGCACTGAGAAGGGAAATGCAGATATGCTCTCTTTGTCTAAATGAATGCATACAAGTTAGCATCATCGAAGAGAAACAGACTGGATAGACTTGATCGCTACCCTTCTCTTGAGATCAAAATGTAGGCCAACGGAAGACTGTAATTGTACAGAAAGCCATCGCTTAAATATCTAGTGTACTTAAGATGCCTTTCAAATGTTGAAACGTGGGCATGGTTCTCCTATGAGTACATTAATCAGAATTGAAGCATTTAGTTTTCACCCATTGTATCTAAAGCACTAGCAGCATCAACAATGTGAAATACTGTGTGGTAATAAGAACTATCTTCCCAAATCCTTTCCCACTCAATCTCAAAGTCATCAGCAGACCCCCACTTCAACCTCAGAACTCATACTCGTAACCTGAAAGACGCTTTGATTGGATAAGAATGGATGAAGAAATACTAAGACATCCTCTCTTGAATCATAATCTTGACCAGAATCGATTTAAATGCTAATTTATGATACATTCAAAACAAAAAAATAGATCAAGAAACAATTTACTTCTTGCACAGTTTCATAACTAAAATGATATAAATTAAGTACACAATTTAAATAGAAAAAAAAGGATTTGCATGGATTACGGAATGAAAAGAAATATATTAATGTTGGGTTTCCATTCTGGAGGACATTCGGTAACCAGATACAATATTTCCTGAATCGCCACCCTTGAGCACTTCTAATCTTGGGGTTTCCATTCTACAATTTGGGTAGCTGAGCACGTGCAAACTACTAACTTAAAAAGGTGACCGGAGATTAATTAACAACAGTACGCAACAGCCTAAAGGGAACCTCTCAAATATTCATCAAAAGTGCTCAATTTTACCGAATGAACGGGCCTCTGCTCTAAAGGCAACCTCTCAAAATGTTGACCAGATTCACTTGCATTGAAATTTCAAATAAGCTTTTGATAGCCAAGAGGAGGATATGGTTTTTACAAGAAATGATGTTGCCTTACAAATCTTATCCAAAATTACTTCATTACATGCTGCCTGTTGGTGACACTTGAAAGAGCTACTGGATCTCAAGAAGAAGAGGTTCTCATCAGACTCAACATCCCACAGAAAAAATAAATTCTAAATATTATCTAAAAACTCCCCTATAAGCATTTAAATGCTGAGGTTGAAATTGAATTGCAACGAGAATTGTCCACTAGTCTAGCTTCAGTGAACTGCAATACATAGTGATTTAAAGAATTGAACACTGCATAATGTACCACATGCATCTTTTCAAGAGTAGGACACGGCTTCATATCAATATTCTATGTTTTTCTTCTGAGTCTAACATATGACATTGTGTTGCATATCTCTACTGAAAAAGATGAAGCCTGAAGAGCACTACTGGTTGAATAGAAAACCTCAATAGATACTTCATAGATGGTAGTGAACATAACTGCACCCATCCCTTCCACCAATTGCTTATAAAGTCGCAATCCTGTCCAGATAGTGAAAGCCAACTTAAAATGCCATTTTAAGTGCCTTCAAGACAGTGCTTTCAGAGCTTAAGTCAACAGCAAACCAACATCATTCCTCATCTTGCATAGTTTGACAAACTGGGAGGTTATACGTATCAAGCTGCCAATATTTCTGTTTCACGCCTTCCCAAACTTCTTCTCCCAGACAAGCCTTCACAGGCAGGGGAATCAATTGCGTGGAGTAGCCCAGATTCTCCAATTCCAGAGAAACTAAATGACAATAAACGACATGGAAGAAGGCATTACCTCCACAAAGCCCATTAAAAAATGAGTAGATTCCCCCAGGTTTCAATAAAACAGGAAGATGCTGGTGGAACTCCCTCATATCTTCATAATATTCTCCATATGTGTCAAAGAATATACCTGAAAATGTCAATTATATTACGTAAGCAAGACCATAGTGGCATAAGAGTTTCATCTGAGTAGAAATGAATAACTGTAAGTGATCCAATTATATCCAAAAACTTCTAGCAGCATTTACTGGACTTTAACCATACTCTCGTGCGCACACTCTCCTGAAATCAGATTGGGATACTAGGTTGTAGTTTCTTTAATGAAATCGATCTGCATGAGGAGATAGACTATCGTAGCCAAGTAATTGATAAATGGAAAATGCATACTTTAAAGATGATAAGCAGGAAAAAAATCAAAAAATGGACTCAAGTGAAACACAACTCTAGCTACAATTCCTTTTGACCAGTATAGTTTTAATAAACATACCAGAAATCTCATAAACATTGTCTCATCCAATTCTAATTGCAACAAAAACCATTATACAGAAAGGAGGCCCAAGAACTTTCTTTTGCAGAAATTTCGTTAAATATGGATATAGTGGTCTTGTTGGAATTTCACCAATGTTGAATTTTTTCTTTTAGAAACGAGATTATGAGCTTGACACCAAAGAACAGACAAAAATACTGCTTTTCTGACGACATATGAGCTGGTCAAGAAATGTCACGTAAAGCCATGATAAACCAAAAAAACGGTGTCTTGGAAATTCTAAAATACACCAAAATTTGAATCTCCGTGCAAAATTAGAAGGAT
The DNA here is from genome assembly GCA_014182735.1 of Corymbia maculata. Lineage (NCBI taxonomy): Eukaryota > Viridiplantae > Streptophyta > Magnoliopsida > Myrtales > Myrtaceae > Corymbia > Corymbia maculata. The sequence continues at coordinate 2,234,677 of CM024687.1, read as the reverse complement.
CAAGAAAAACAATCACAAATAAAACGTTATGCATCACTTAGCAATGGATGCTAATATTCTAGTTAGATGGGGAATGAAGTTTCTCTTACCATCATAAGATCCAAGTTGAGAAAGAACATCTTGCCAACGACCAAATATTATCCTTAGATTGTCCTTATCACCCCAACCAGTGTCAAGCATTCGTTTGAAAACATCAGGGTGAGCCTCTACTATAGTGTGTGTAGCAGGGGCATATTGCTGAATGGCTGTATCGACAAGACCCATTCCAAATCCGATGTTCAGTATGTGACCACCCTGTGAACAAATGGCTTTGGCATGAGCCTCCATCAATGGCTTTTCCCAAGCCATCATGACAGCCTTGCTACTTGAGTCCATCAGCTTATCCTCGCTAAAACTGACCCTGTCATCCAAGTAATCCCCATGAGAGTCACTGGCTTTACTTTTCCTTGCAATTGTCCCCAGAATAAGCTCCGCTTGAATTCCTGTTGCATAGAATATCATTGGTCAAAGTCCATGATGAGAACAATAAAGGTCCCTTGACTGGACTGAAACGATGCACATACCTAACCTCTAAAACATTTCTATGATCCTTGAAGCATGCCAAAAATAATGTTTAATAGCCAGAATTCGGTAGGTTATATGGAAGTATTTGAGCCAACAAGCTCCAGAATAAGCAAATTTGTCTTTACCATAAAAACTACTAAGACACTTCATAATCGATAGCCTTGGCCAAAGAAAAGGGAAGCATCTCATCATACAAAAGTGCCAATTAAAAGAAAGTTCATACTGGCTTATGCAGATCATTAAACAACAGACAAAATAGAAAGGCGAATCTATTACTAATTTCTTATCAATATTCTTTGCGTGTGGCCACAGCTGAGATGGGTCTTATGGAAGCTACAGAGTGCTGTACTCATTTATCAAGCTGTAAAAAGATATATTGAAGTAAATCACACGGACTCACATCATAGAATCATAGGTAGTAATGTATTATTGGTTCTTGTACTATACATAACAGTAAGGTCCACTCTTACTTGTCCTACCTAAAAGGTGTCCATGATGGGAAGCTACGCTATATGTAAGGCGACCAAAGAAAATAATGATTATGTACTTTAGGGCCTTCTAGGTGGATTGCATGGAAACCAGACAAACAGAACTCGTGGCATCCTGTTTGAGGCTTCAACTAGCCTTTCTGGAGGAAACATAGCATCCCTTTGTCCAATTCTACATTGGGTAGTCATTCTAAAAATCCAATTAGAAGGTCCATTGGTTTCATCCTTGTTTAACTGTCATATCGCAATGTTAGCTTGAATTCGTGAACAAATTGAAAATGAATCAGTTCTTTGATTATTATCAATGGCAACATCAAACATCTGTCCCTCATCAATCTAGGCATTAGTGAGGTTTTAGAATCTAAAAGCGGTCCCCCTCTAATTACTTTCCTTTTTTCCTTGTTGGCCAAGATAGACACGCCATTATGAGTATGAGATTTTTACTCGTGCTGTTAAGCAATAATCCAAGAGCAATATCTTCCACAACTTGTCATGAGCCCGAGGTGAATCCTAAAAAACCCACTCTCCAAATAATTATTCCTTTTCCTCATAAAAGAACTGGAATCAAACATAGGAACCAGCAAGTTCTGTGTAAAATCAAGCAAGCATCACCAGCACATGCGAAGCTCATCACGAACCATCACCATTCACCAAGGGCAAATGACAAACTGAGGCAGAACTACAGACGCGCACATACCGGCGTTGAGGAGAAGCTCGTAGGCTTCCTGATGACCGGACTCCAAGGCGAAATCGCCGGCGGAGAGGCTGGAAGGCGAGAGGGCGTTCCAGGGCGCACCGGCTTCGAGGAGCGCCTTCACCGCTTCAGCGCGGCCCGACTTAGCCGCGTGCATCAGGGGAGTGAGGCCGTCGGCGTCGAAGTGAGAGACGTCGGCCCCGGCGCTGATGAGGGACTTGAGCCTTCCGATGTCGCCGTTCCTCGCCGCCTCGCACAGCTGCTCTGCCTCTTCCATTGGTGCGGCGCCGCCGAGCTCGACGCTGTGAAGCAGACTTCTTCACTTCTACAAGCGCCTGCCGATTTCCAAGTGTTTTTACCCTCGTCTCGTAACGGCCCAGCAAAGAAAATACCTAAGCGACCTTTATTGTGCAAAAAATAAATATTTTAAAAAATAATTACTTAGGCTGTGTAAATAAAATATATTATATTTCATGTTTAGTGCCTACTCAATATAAACTTAGATATAAATGAAATTTAGACAGCATAATGTTATTCCACGAGGAAAGTGGAACAAAAGTGGATTGAATTTTTAATATCTATAATAGAAAAATTATTATTCTATAATAAGAAACTTCTCGAAATAACTAACTTAGAACTATATTTCAATTTAAATAATATTTGAATTTTAATATAAGAAATTCAAAATTATAAAAAAATATATAAGAATTTAGTTATTTTAATTTAATCTTGTTTTATTTACATATATCGAATATAATTCTATTTTATAATATAAATTCAATATGTAAATATAAATATATATTTAATTCATTACATATTTAGGTATTTAGGTATTTTAGCTATATTAACAAAATTTACTATTTAAGAAACTTTTATTAGAGGATGATAGAAGGGGAAGAAACAAATAAAAAATTAATTAATTAAAAAGAGAGGAATAAAATAAAAAATTAAATAAAAATAAAGTAAGCAAGAGTGTTGGAGAGAATTTTACTATCTCCATTTGTAAAATATTTAGTTCATTTATACTGATATATCATTTATACCAAATATATACATAATATAATGTGAATATACCCATTTTTATTACTAAAATCACTAAAGCAAAAACTTTATATTTCATATCATATCTTATCCAGTCATATTTTAATTAAAAATCCAAACGACCAAACTAGTCTTACATTGTATGATATAAAAATAATTTAATCATTTGCAAAAATGTTTAAATATAAATTATAGCTAATAATGAAAACATTTTTCATTAATTAGTTATTTCTAATGATATAAGTAATTATTTTTTATTTTGTTTTATGGCAAACATTTTCAATAAAATATTTTTCTCATTTGGTCCTCTTAGGAAAATAAGTCAGCGAAAAATGTTTTCCAAATTAATAAAAAATGTTTTTTAACAAAGCTTAAGTTTAGGAAAATAGTTTCCTCTTTTAAAAAATAGGAAATGTTTTGAAAATATTTTCCTAGTCTTGGGTTCTTGGTTGTTGAAATGTTTATTCTCATAAAAATAATTTTAAAAATCAATATTTTAATTATTTTTTGTTATTATTAATTTTTCCTTTCCATTTATTTTCTTTTCTTTTCTCTTTCTTTTTCTTCCACCTTCGTCCTCCACTGGTTACAACCACCAAAGACAATAAGCCGGTAAGCTCACCAGCCTGAGCTTTGTTAAGGTCAGTAAGCTCACAATTTGCTTGAGGTAAACGAGCTAGTGGCTTGGTCGATCCAAGCAAGCTTGAGCTTGTTAGGTTAGTGAGCTTGTAGTTCGCTAAATCCAAGTGAGCTTTGACTTCACCATGGCTACTGAGGCGAAACTTGTCTATGGAGTTGTTAGCCGATGGTGACAAAGGAACAGACAAGGAGGGATAGCGCATAAGGAAGCAGATGAGCGCCTGAGAAGAAGAAGAAAAAAAGAAAAAGTACAAGTAATTTAAAAACAAAAATAATGAAAATTTCGGAAATAAAAATAAATTATTATAAGATAAAATCATTTTCCAGTGAGATCCAAACATTAGAAAACATATATGATCGTACATTACCAAACAAAGAAAAAATATTAGTTTTCCCCAAAAATATATTTTTTTATTATTGAGTTTTTCGTGAAATAAATGCACCCCTAAATGAAAGATCCCAATCGGGCTTAAGAAGAAAAGTTCTGCATGAAATTGAATGGGAATTTTAATAAATTTTTACGAGATATTTAGTGAGCTTTTATCTTTTTTAATTATAATTCATTATCGTACGTTCTACTAATAATTGGATCATATAATAGGGCATCATGCATCATTTCATATAATAATTTAGAGGCGAGTCGTGTTTGGTTTATTTTATGGAATGCCCGTAACAGAATAAAAATATAAAATAAATTTAATCTCAATGATAATAAACGCGAGCTACAATTAATTAAATCATGGGAATTGAGTTAAACTCTTAGATTTATCATGTTAATTACACAAGTAAGTTATGGAGGTAAATAAGTTAATTGCAAGTAAGTGTTATGTTAATAATGGCCATTAAAATTGAAAATAAATCTATTAGAACAATCATATATAATATTAATCTCCGTAATTTTTTAAGAAAATATTATTATGACTTACTAATTAAAATTTTCTGGATCCTATATTTTAAAAATAACTTCGTTTGTGATTATTATGATTTTTCGTTTATCAAGAATGTCATGAATTTTTACATGTACTTTTTGAATCTTAACATCATTCCATTCAGCCAAAAAAATTTTGTCACATACAAGTAAAAAACCATCATTTTATTCCATTCCTACATTTTACCGAACGTAAATATTATTTATTTTATTAGTCATATTTTTACATGGGCTAGATACAAATCAGCTGAGCAATTTGTAAAAATAGCCAATAAAATCCCACATGGCAATTAACATAGATGGCAATTTGTGACATGGTTGCCATGTCATTATCCATTATTACATCAAAAGTAATTGAAATGCCAACCGTCAAATCTAGCTTTAAATTGAAGGGAAAATAAATAAAAGTAAAGAGAAAGCGATCTCTCGTTTCTCAATTTCATTGCAACTCTATTATATGACAGATTTGTTATTGCTGCCTTAAAATAATTTGCCATTGCCATGGAACCATCACTGTCATCGCCGTGACCATCATCAATACCATAAAATGAAAAGATGTGGAAACTACACCACGTATTGCTGCTTACGAGAGCAGCGGCACAAGATTCTCATTTACAATTTTCAATTAAAAAATTAATGGATGTCAAAATCGTGCCACTAGTAAAATAAAACATTTTCATGTCAAAAAAATGTTGGGTTTTTCTTTTAATATATTTGGCTTAAAATTTATGGAGTTAAATGCCTTTCAAAGTAGATGAGTTCGATCAACAAAGGTTTGGAAATTTCCCTGTTGATTCTTTAACAAGAATGTTAATAGCAACAAATTCAAAAGTACAAATACTGGAACAACGATCACTAGAGATATAAAATTGTACTAGAAATGTAAATCGTATCGAAAGTGAACATGAGCAATGTGTTTTACAGTATGAATACTTATAAATTCTAAAATCATCGATTTTACTAACAAAAAATTGTATCATTTCGTGCTTCAATCAGTTATTCCTATATGCATTTTGCCAACCCCTACCCTTAGCAAGTAGCCAAAATTTAGCACCCGATGTCGACTTTCCAATAGACTCGAGCCGGGGCTGTCTCCTATCAACATCGCTTCACCGGTCCATACAAACAATCGAATCGTTTTTTCCTCGTGTGCATCTTGACAATGTGTTTGCCAAGCATTGCTGAACACTCATCCGATCGTACTTGCCCTGTGGAGACACCATGGAAAAGGGCAGATTCTAGAAATTCGGCGCTGACCATGGTCGTCACGGATCAAGTTCCCCGATCGGGGAGCGACGGCCGGAGGCAAAATTTGACCGCGGGGGGGAATTCAGAGAATAGCCACTCCCGAGTCCCAACCAATAATACTGGCAAAATACGAGTGGGCGACAGCTTTGACTCGCCAAAACGAACTCCCCGGGGGGCCCACCTGGCGGCGTGTCTCGTCCGCGTGGACGACACCTCTCCCCGCATCTCGAATATTTCGGGGGGAAAGATATTTATTACGTCAGCAGACCTAATAATTATCCTCTTTTTTTTTTGGGTCGAAATTATCCTGTTGAATATACCAACAAATTAAAATATGAATGGATTTATCGCGAAATTAATAAATAACAAAAGAGAAAAACGTTGCTCGTTGAAAAGCAGGAGCGTACAGATGAGGAAATAAAATAAATATATCATGTGGCCGCACGGCGATGGTCGCCTTTCATTTCACGCGTTCAAATTAAGTAAATTTATATATTTAGAGCCGCATACATTTTTTGTTCCCTCTCTCTCCCTCCGTCTCTCTCTCTCTTTCTCTCTCTTCTCTGGATCCCAATTTCTGTAAATTTTCTCTAACGAGTAGCATCTGGATTCGTTGATCCGCTCCCTTGACGTTCGAGCGAGGACGGTGGGATTAAGGAAAAGATTTTCTTTTTTGTCAATTAGGGTTTCCGATTTGCTTTCCTTTTTGGGGGGAGAATCGGAGCGGATTCGTGTTTTTTGCGGGTTCGGGCAATTGAGGCTCGCTGTTTCCTTCCGGATATGGCTTCGAGTTTCGATCGATGGGAGAAGGATCCCTTCTTCGCCGCTGCCGAGGAAGTTCAGGAATCGGCCGACAGGTGCGTTCCCGCCGTCATATTAACGATAGCGATGATGTCGGATCCTCATTGCCAGCCCTGCGATTGAGTTGCGTTTGGTTTCCGATTTCGGGATTCTTGATTGTTTGCTTGGACCTCGCGAATGAACTGGATTGCTGCGCCTAATTTGCATGAAATCCCGGGCTTCGTTTTTGGGACTTTGTTCGTGATGTGCTGTTGATCGCCTGAGTTTTTTTTTTTTTTGGGTTTTGTTTGGTGGCTTTGGCTTGATTCCACAGCCCGTAGGTTGTCCTTTTGAGAACCTTATGTGCTAGGATTCGTGTTGAGAATGTCTTTTGTATGGTTTTGAAGGATGCAATCGACGTATCGAACGTGGATCCATGCGAAAAAGGACTCTTCGGTCGTGTGGAATCTGGAGGAACTCCGGCGTGACCTCCATACTGCTTTAGGCACGACCCAGTGGCAGGTCATCATTCTCTCTGTATAGCTGTAATTGTGATTTCTTGACGTGCTGGTTTGGTCCGCAGTTTAGGGAGGGTCGGCAACAAAACTGATGTAAATGCTGATGTTGGACTTGTTAATCGGTTTTGGATGCAGTTGGAGGAGTTTGAACGAGCAGTGCAGACGAGTTACGGCAATAGTTCAACTGATGATGCGAGGGACAGACACCATGATTTCATTGTTGCCATCGGTGACCAGATTTCGAAGATTAGTGACTCATTGCAGGAATCTGCCCTTTCAGATGGCAAGGCTGCACCATCTTGGGTGCGTTTGGATGAGCAAGAGTGCAATGAATTTGCATTGTTTCTTTCTGGATCATCGGCATTTGAAGCGTCAAGTGCTGTGTCGGACCATGTTAGGGACAGTGGAGAACATAAAGAGTCGCAGAAAGAGTCCACACCCGAGGGTTCAAAGAATTCATGCCAGTCAACTGAGTGGAGTTCGATGGATGCCAGAGAAGAGAAGTCATATGGGCATAGAAGAGCAGCCAGTGCAAGCGCTGACATCAGTGCTTGGAAAATTGCTATAGCTGGAGATGCCTTCCCACAGAATTCCTCAAATGGGCATTCTGTGTTACCTCCACACAAGGTACCTAGTGTTTCAGGGTTCCTAAATTCCATGGGCTCTGTCTCCAAGTTGAAGTGGTCTAAAAATGGCTTTAGGAAGTGGAAAGTGACAGATTCTCACCAAGAAGATGATACCGCATTGCTGGGACCGGCTCAGCTAGAGAGAGTGAGTTTTTGAACTGCTTTCTCTGTGTTTTTAGTTTATCTTCTATTTGGCATGCATTGATTCTGGTGTCATGGTTGAATATATATGTGTATTTGTTCTAAAAAGGGCGTACATGCATGCTATGAACGGAGTAAGAGTTGCATGGATGATGACTGTTATGACAAGCAACTTTATGGATGGTCTGGAGCTATCCAAAGGCAGCTTCAGAGGTCTCAGTATCAGATGCAATACAGTCGGCCTGCTCAATTGGCCTTTTCAGCCATTCTACTTCTCTGCTTGATTGGTGAGTTGGCTCCCATTTTGGTGATACTTTTATGACTGCAATACCCTTTTGTGTCTTTGTGTATGGGTTCAAATTTATTAGGGTTGCTTATGGAATAGGTCTGCCATTGCTGAATTCGACTAACAGATTATTTAGTGGCTTTGTTCCCTTGAAATGACTCGAACTTGCTAAGATATGAATATGTTTTACTTGTGGACAACTTGTGCAACTTCTTTCACATGAGAATTGGTTTGGCTTTGCATGTCTGTTGAATTTAAAACTGATATGTGTGTGTACCTTTGCTTTAGACATGCATAGATTCATTTAACTTCATATTTGTAAAATATTGCCATTATATCCTAAATAATACAAGTAAAAAAGAGATTAGTAATTGATTATTATTATTTTTTTTTCAAATTGAAGAACTTCGCAAAGCTTAGAAACATGAAACTTTTACCTTGAATAAACCAACATACCATATTAAACAAAGCCTTCATATGTATTGTACGGTTTATGCTTCAGATCGATCATTATTCTTCAAAGACACATTAAACACAGTCTTATTAAAGAAGCAATTTGAAGAGCATATTTGGATTGATTTGATTTGTAAGTTATGTAATGCTATCCATTTTGCATTTCATTTTTGAATATTTTTTTAGGTATGCATGTGCTGGTCTATTAAATTAGTGTATTAAACAACATGGTGGACTGTTACTGGGCCTTTAAAGAAGTTGGCCATATTTAACCTTCACTTAAGATTTGTCACATCAATTAGTATATAAGTCTCTATATGCATAGCATTATCAGTAGTTTCTTTAGAAACTAAAAACAGCTCTTGTTTAGAACCTTATGAATTAGACAACTCAGCCTTATAAACTAATCTAGGATCTATGATGCGATAATAGAAATTATGGCTATAAAAGAATAGTAAGTTCATTAATGTCCGTTTTGTTTACAGTAGTGGAGTTCTTTTATTCTTGCTGTAGTGTTTTGAACTTTGGAGCCTAGGGTTTGAAAGAAATGAACCAAATAAATCACCAAGATTGTTTGTCTAATAGACTGATCAATGGGCGGGTGGCCACTGTGCCTGCCGAGGCCCAATGGGCCCGACGGGCAATAGGGGTGGGATTGGGTCAAGGAAACTTAGGCCTGGTATTGGGCTCAGGTCGCCCATTGATATGGTCTAATATCAAACACTACAATGCAGTACGTTATGTTCTTTCAATATTATAACCTCAATATGCTGTTGTATACTTCCAATTACTTTGATTGAATGCTTTCTTACATATTTTAGTTCTTGCCTGGCAATTTTACTTAAGCATATTGTCTGTTTTTAAAGGTTTGCTTCTTCTATTCTTGAGTTTGTGTGTGTTGCGAAGAAGGGACTGGCTAGGGTTGTACCATCTGTTATTTTCTCTAGTTTTCTTGGTGCTGAAGGACGATGAGTGTGAATGAGAAAAGGAAAGGATACAATAACTAACAAAGTTCACATTGAATTGTTAAGATTTTGAATCTTCCTCTCTCGTTGGAAAAATTTGCTCGACTCAGTTTTAGTTCCTAGATTGCAAAATAAATGTCCTTCAAGGGTTTTACTTGATAAAGCAAATATGGTAGTGAAGTTATGCAGATTATTTCTTCTGATATTATACTAATGAATATGAGTACATGTGCATTCTCTCAAGGGTTGAGCATGGAAAGGTCACGTCATGTTGAATGTCGACAGATTGATATAATTTTCTTTACGAGGTCAATTTGTCTTTTTTCCTCACAGGGTTCTTTGAAATTGTGATGAAACATTCCAGTGTAGACATTAAATATTCTTATACTAGGCAAACCTGAGAACTGGATAAATGATTGTACATGACATGTACCTGAGTTCACTTGACATGTCATTAATTGTGCATATTGCATGGTCGTGGTCTTGAACTTTTTGAGGGGAATAATTGCGATATGCTTTCTGATGCTTAATTCTGTCTCTGCTCAATGCAGTTTTACTCACTTTGCGTGCAATCTAAGGTGGAGGCCTAATTATGGTTTAATTTCTTTATTTCGGCGTGGACATCCATGGTAGAATGGTCAGGACCAGTTACAGATTATTTATGTCAGCAGTGGATGGCGCAAGAAACGACATCTTTGTTTCTTGGATTTTCCATTTCCTTCCCGAGTGGATATTATGTCCTACCTGACAAGTTCAGGGTCCGTGGTAGTGCATTGGATGCCCTTGCAGGCTTGCACTTGTGACCAAACTCCTGTCCAACACCAATCACCGAGCATGTTGCACAGTCTACATCGACTGGGAAATTTTTTGAGTTTTTGCCAGAGAATGTAAATTCTAGTAAGAGTAGCAGAATGTTACGATTAGAAAGTGTTGTATCATGGAATATTATAGCGTTCTGACTTGGGAAAGCGTATCCTGTTTTCTTTAATTCTCCGGGTCCATTTTGTGGCTGTCTTATTACTGTAATCTCAATCTGTACAGCAATCTAATGTTATCATTTAGCCACTTTTAGCCTGAATTTCGCTGTTTATCATCAACCGGGTGATGCAAGATGCAGAATGGAGACGACTTTCTGCCATGAAAACTGGAAGTCGCAAATGGGCTGTCTTGTGGATTCTCAATCGTGCGTTTCAAGATGGATGTCAGTACAACAGAAGCAGGTTGGACGTTGAACTCTTCTGTTGTTGTTGTTGTTGTTGTTGTTGTTATTATTATTATTATTTTGGTTTTGTCTTATCAGATATCTATTAAATAAGTCACTGTATGTGTTGTGTGTAGGTTGCGAAACTATGCTTCTTCTTTACTCATGTGTTCCATTATAGCCTTTCGAGAAAGTGAGGAATTGAACTCTTCACCTTTTCCTTCATAAGTGGAGAAGGTGGCTATTGAGGTATGTGATCCACTGAACTTTGTTGTTGAAGTGCGCTAAAGTGTATTTTTCCTACGCATGCTGCCGCAGCGACAATATGAAAGTTATCAAATACACTACGAGTGACGAAAGTTATGCTGAAAATTAGAAGAATTAGAAGGTTTACAAGTGTGGGCGGTTAACATTCGAATGGAATCTCAGTACCAGTGGTACGAAAAGACAGCCTATCTACTGTAATCTATACTGTAGGAGTTACAAAGTGAAGGGTAACCTGGGTCAGAAGAGATGGAACACGTAGTAGAAAGAACCCAAAAGTGAGAATTCGCAAAAGCTCCAGCAACCAAAAACTGGTTTTTTCATTACCGCTGTATTGTTTTGCTGATGTTAAAAAGCATTGTATGAGACTGGAAATTTCATGGATCGTCGTACTCAGTCAACCTTCTTCTGAATTCACTGGACTTTGGTGAATGGAATCGCCTATGATAATTCTTCTCTCATATAAGAAGGTTTTCCTCGTAAAGATAAATGAAGTCAATCACGTGACAAAACGAATATTTAGTTGTATATTTCACGCTCTTTTAATTGAAATCGAGTGTTGATCCCACTATCTTCTCATATATGTTGAGTTTCTTTCGTCGACATGAGTTCATGTAGTAGATGTATCCGTATCCGAGCAACACCTAACACAACGAAAGGACCAAGGACGGTTGAAAGCGTCACCGAATTTGGGCTTCAAATCTGTCCCAAACTCCAAGAAGGGTTTGAAACTTCAAAAAAAAAAAAAGGTAGAGAATCAAATACGCAACTAAAAGAGGAACTCATGCTTTCTACTTATGGGTCAATTCCATAAAAAACCCTCAACTATGGCTTCAATCCCAAAAATACCCTAAACTTTTTTTTGTCTCGAAAAAAACCCTCAACTTTTACTTTAGTCCTAAATCTACCTTCCGTCAAAAATCACCGTGAACTCCTTTGACGTGGCCTCGCCGGCGCCGGAATCAGGCGAGGGCCGCCTCGTCGGCGCCGGAATCAGGCGAGGGCCTCCTCGTCGGCGTCGGGCGGGCGGCCCGGCCTGGCGACCCTCGCCAAGCATCGGACGAGGGCCGCCCGGGCTGGGCGACCCTCGCCGGCGTCGGGCGAGGGCCACCCAGCCAGATCCGGCTCGGGCGGCCCTCGCCCGACGCGGCGAGGGGGCCGCAGATCCGGCTAAGGGCCGCCCTCGCCGGATCGGCTTGGGTGGCCCTCACCCTCGCCGGATCTAGCGAGGGCGACCTTCGCTTGAGTCGGGCGACCTTCGCCGAGTCCGGCGAGGGCCCTCGCCCGCCGAGGCTCGGGCGGCCCTCGCCGACGTTGGGTGAGGGCCGCCGAGCCGGATCGGGAGGGCGACCCTCGCCGGCGTCCGGTGAGGGCCGCGAGATCCGGCTAAGGGGCCCCTCACCGGATCGGCTTGGGCGGCCCTCACCCTCGCTTGGGTTGCCCTCGCCGGATCCGGCGAGGGCGACCTTCGCCCGAGTTGGGCGAGGCTCGGGCAGCCCTCGCCGACGTCGGCGAGGGCCGCCCGGAGCCGATCGGGCGAGGGGCGACCCTCGTCCCGGCGAGGGCCGCCCGAGCGAGATCCGGCCCGGGTGGCCCTCGCTGATCCCGACGCCGGCGAGGCGGCCCTCGCCCGATTCCGGCGTCGACGAGGTGGCCCGCGCCCGATTCCGCCGGCGAGGCCACGTCAAGGGAGTTCACGGTGATTTTGACGGAGGGTAGATTTGGGACTACAAAGTAAAAGTTGAGGGTTTTTTTCGAGACAAAAAAAAGTTTGGGGTATTTTTGGGACTAAAGCCATAGTTGAGGGTTTTTTATGGAATTGACCCTTCTACTTATAGATTTCATGCCATCTCATAATTAACATGATCTCTTTTAGAAAACGAGGACACTTGAGTAACACTACAAATTGCGTCGGGGTATCGAGTACATACTAGATGGGCTCAAATCCATTTCGAGAAGCATGGGGCTTTCTACATTGCATTATAAACTCGTCTAAATTCCAGATTAAACTTATTATGATTCAGACGGGTTGAGCCACCGACTAGTCCTGGCCCTTTCCGGCGCTAGGTCCTTAGGCACTTGCATTCATGATGCATGAAGCATGTAATCCGCCAGCTTTTTAGGCAACTTAATTTCCACTGATAGGAGGAACTCCCCTTCCCAACTTTTCCCGGATCTTTAAATGATATTATGCTTAGGCTTTGAAGTCTTTCATTTCTTTGGTTTGTTTAACATTCTTCTTCAAACCAGGGGGCTTTGCCATTCTATTATTCCGAAAACCAACGTCAAATTACATGATACACTAGTTCAGAGTCGGACTGAGAATATAGGACAGATTAAAAGTGGTCTCAGAATCACATGTGGCTCGTGACATTACATGATACACTAGTTCAGAGTCGGACTGAGAATATAGGACAGATTAAAAGTGGTCTCAGAATCACATGTGGCTCATGACGGCGGTGGCATATCTGTAGGCAAAAAAGGAGCCGGCGACCAGGAGAGGGACGGCGAACTCGATGAGGGCTGCGTACTTGTGAGTTGGGGAATCCTTCATGATGAAAGCGCTCATGCCCTCCTTCTTGGCCTCTTTCAGAGAAGCGTACTTGTCAGCATCCTGGTCCTGGACAGTGTGGCCTTCGAGAATGCCCACCTGGTACTTCAAGAGCATGCTCTGAGCTGCTTTGCTGTGGCCAATGTCCTGGAAAGCCTTGCTGGCGTCTTTCCCTGCCAACTCCAACAGCACCTCCTCTCCTCCTGGGTGTTCCTCCAGAAAGCTCGTCACATTAAGCACCTGTTCAAAAGATGAACACACGGAATTCATATAGGACGAGTCTGCGAAAATCCCATCTTTGGCTCAATGTCTAGAGCTGTTGTTCAAAGTTTCTTCCAAATTATATTCAGAGAGACATTAAAAATGAGAATGAGGGGATCGCGGTGGAGGAACTCAATGGATGAGATTTGACGAACTGCGACAGGAATTACCCGGCCATTGATGACGAACCAGCTATCCTTCCTGGACTTGTGCTGGGCGACTTGGGAGAGAGTGAAGACTCTTTTCTCGGCCATCTCCTGTAACTCCAAATCCTGGAGAGAAAGATGCGAGCTCAGACCAAGACGTACTGCGTTCCAACGGTGAAGCTAAGGGCAATTTGTATGGACTTCAGTGGGAGTTGGTTGGCACGTGTGTGTTTGGTGGGAAGGAAGTAGCTGCCCCGTTTCGTAAGTTGGGACCGAACCGTCCGGAATCAATGTTAATAATTTCTTTAGCAGGTATTATTTTCCTACGCGACACTTCCTGCAGATCGATGAACGGATTCGCGATGCAGCTGCGCCATATCGGCGAGAAACGCGTGTATGATGCAACAATGATTATCAAGAGAATAGTTTAATGATAAATCACCCATATCTCTCCTAGTGGTTAATTAACTAGTGAAGCAAAAGGCATGGTGGTGAAGTGCGGAGGTATGAACATTTTGCAGCAAAAATATGAGAGGACGAAGCAAACGCAATTCAACGCGGTGGTCCCCTATCGATCACAACTTGCAGACAAAACCACAGCTTGACGAGTCATCGAAGAAGCGAGAAATAACTCAGAAGAACAGCTAAAAATCTAAACGACGTATGAACAAATTTTTTGCCACAACACATCGAACCTGCTTTAGCCCAATTCTATGTGCGTGTGGTGAATCCAGACAATGAAACACAAGGAATGATTCGCAGTCTTTTAGAGCCGATCCTCGGATCACTTCAGACTTCACGTATTTGGTTCCCCGGTCATTCAAACGCAGAAACTACCATCGTTCCCGAAATTTTTAAGCGGTCATAATAAATGCATATCTGCTCCCCACATATTTAACAGTCATAATAAATGCATTTCTGAACCCTTAACTGATGATCACGCGTTGATGTTTCCCAGTCGAGCAAATCTTGATGGCGATAGAGACACTACAACTACGATCGGTTTTTCCAAGCACGAAGCTCCTGTCTGTATTTAGATTTCTTTTCTACGGGAACATAAGTGAACTTGATGGGATGAAAACGTGCTTCGATAGCAATTCTATGCAACGATCAGGCGCCTCCTATATATCATTCGAAATCGATATATTCATTACGTCCGCGATTTCCCCCAACTTATACACGATTCACAAGTTGCAAATGCAATCAACCACTTTGGTTTGAGCACTTACCAGTCAACATGTTGCCCACCTACACAGGAGTAGAAGAGCCAACACTAACGTAACTTAAGAGTCGGTGGAAAGATTGGAGGACATCTTCCCTATAAGTAGTTAGAAGAACTTCCCCAGCTAAGAATTCGACTGCAATAATCGTGAAGCACCCACCGAGAGAGAAAGTATGACAGGTTGTGCTTCGTAGTGCTTTCATCGAGAAAAAGCCTGTTCTATTGCGGCATAGCCAAAAATGCATTTGCTATTACCTGATCGGACTGAGAGGTTGAACTTAAAATTACGACGCACTTCCCTTTTGCCGACACTTCTTCCTGAGAATTCCAGGACAAGCACAAACAGCATTAGAATGCATCTTGATTTTCTTCCAGAATATCTCATTATGGGAGAACAGCTCTTCTATTTGTCAAGTTAGGCACTCGTAACTCATTAACCATCTGCTGCACTGCCTAACCTTTATCAGGGTGAGCATGGGGTAAAACGATCTCTTGGTGGGGATAAAGTCCATTCAGTGATCCTTTGAGGGAAGTTGTAGTATGATGAGCTTCCAATAATTCGACATCCCGCAGAGATGCTTTTCAGCTCACTGAAACCATGCAAATCCATCCCAACCATGTTTAAACTTTCTCGCTCACAATGAACTTCCTGGATTAGAAATGAAGACCACACAAAAAAGGAGCTATTGGCCTTTTGTATCATTAAAATGGAGAATCTAAGAGCTCTTTCAGTTACGCAAACTTCCCAGATTCATACACAATAGTGTCCTGTATGAGGGTAAACAGCACATACAATGGGATTTTGCAGCATCTAGATTACTGGGACACAAGCATAGCATGTGAAATACACAGAAATGGCAAGTTACTCCAAAGCACGAACTCCACAACTACTTGCTTAAATTTTTGAACTCCTTATCTGCACCTTGATCCTTGCCTGAGAATTCTATGCCTTGGAGTGTTACTGTAGATGACCGATACTGACTTCCAAAGGCAGTGCCAAATCCCCATCCAAGGCCTAATCCGACTCCACAGCCTCCACCTTTGAATGGGCATGCAAATAAGAGGTGGACATAATTAGCTTGACAACAGCCAACATTTTTAACCTGTAAATGATTAATTAAATGCACAATACTCTACTTGTAAGATTTCCTAAAATTTACCTGCACCAAGGCCCAGGAAGTTTAATGGCATGCCTGCATCAGACAATGTATATGACAATGTTAGAGATGTCTTCATTGCACCTACACAACTATCATTTGCACACATACATCATACTTGAAATGAAAGCTTGGAGACCCCCTATCTCTAAGATACATCAGCAATTCACATCCTGTAGTCTAAGTGAATTTCAGTGCAAAATAGGTCTTAAAACAGAACAATGAAAACTATAGTGTTAGGCATAGTATAGCAGAAAGAAAGCCCTTGCTTGCATCATACTAGAGTTTTGCAACTGTAACTTATAACCGTTCATTTTCTTTTCTTATTCTTCCTAGTAGGCAAATCATAATCCCACCAGAGTTGATTAACCAGCAAATGAGAGAATTGAATTGTTAATATGGTTATTTGAAGCCAGATAAAGCATTGCCATATCAGAGTGCTCTCTAAGAGAGAAGTTCAAGTGCTGTATCCACATGATATAGCATCTGATGATAAGGTCCAGTTAATTTAGTTGTGATCTACCCAAGCTGGAATTGATTTTCAGACGAATAAAACGCAGACCATGAGATTTAAAGAAGACAATTTGACATATAGTAAGCTGACACCACATCATCCATCTCCATTCATTATGGATGAAAAGGACATAATTCATATGCAGAAGATATCAAATTTATTGCTCTTGTTTTTCCTGATTTTTCACATTCACAATTGCTTCCCTCACGAAACATCAATCATAAAGCACAACCACATAGCAACAGAAATTAAAGCAGAAAGGCAATAATTTTTCACCACTCATAAGCAATTTCATGCATGATTGGATAAAAGATCAAAATGGAAGCAAGACAGTCTCAGTAGATTATCAGTGGAAGCTTCTTCATCATGTCCTGCGGAGGCCACAGGTGTTCAGTCTCTTCTGGAACTAGTTGCCAGCTTGATGACTTCGACTCCTGGCATTTGTGAGACTGCTAGCATTGCATCTCTACGGTGTCAAACAAAACTAACAAATCGAAGAGTATCATCTTCGAAAGAAACTCGATTGCGATGCAACAACTTCACGACCAGCATTTGCTTGAAAACAAAAGTAATCCAAACAATTCTAAAATACAGCAAATTTGGAAACTAAAGCATTCAAATTGTCTGCATAGAAAAACCCACGTTTCCTGGGCGCAACCCAAATTCCAAAGGCAAAAAAGCCCAACACATGATCAACACCACAATCAAAGAACTGAATTGCATCAAAATCAACTTCAGAAGCAGACCTCCAAAACCCCATCCGACGCCAAACCCGCACCCGATTCCGAACCCTGAGAGGACAAAAAAATAAGACCCACAAAAAATCATACACCTTAGCAATACGAACGACATTCCAAACAATCCAACGTCAGATAGACGATCACTTCTGCACATCTGGTAAAAAGAGAAGCTTTCGCGGAAGCAAAGGGCGGAAAATAGAGATTCGGGCAAATTTACAGCTGCACGTACCGAATCCAACCCCAGTTCCATTGAAGTTCGTAAGCACCATCGTCGCTCGTTTCTTTCAACGCTGCCTCCGAAGAAGAAAGCCACGACGCGAGCTGGGATTTGAGCGCCACCGGCAACGCAGTGGTGGTGGGGTTGCTGCTGTTACCAGCTTTGCAAGCCGCGGGCTCATGGGCCAAGAACTTGTGCAAAAAACATTGGGCCGACAGAGGAACCCAACAGCCCATCCGATGTCAACTTTTGGAGTCACACGAAATCGGCAAATGCAGCCGATTCCTCCAATTTCTTTTTTGGTCGAAAATTCTTCATTGATTACTACTAAGATGGTGGATTACAAGTAGTGCTGAAATCTAGACATAAGATAAGATAAAGATCTTGCGGGGGCCTTGAAACCCAATTACTAGGAAGAGAGTTGGCAATATGGGCTTTCGCGATCCAATCAGTGGCTCGATTCATTTGCCTCGGTTCAAACTGACTTGGACAGTTTCCATTTGGGCCAACAGCTGTTTACAATCAAGCATGTGAGGAAGGGCCTCCCAAGTTGCTTAAGCCCAGCCCAAAATGGAGTTCACAGCTTGGAGGCAGTCAGAACTGATCTACACGGGCATATTAGTTCGTGTAGCAAAGTCAGCAAAGTTAGTTCTATTTTGACTTGCTCGAAGCTTCTTCAACCACAGCAACCCGTGTAGAATAGCTAGGGTTTCTCCTGTGTTGGCCGATTGCGCATGAATCTTTTGCACAAAGTCGGCGATGCATACCCCGTTGGCCCCTTTGTAGATTCCGGCTATGGAGCTCTCCGATCCCCTTCCTTGCCATGAGCAGTCGACATTTAACTTCAAGGATCCTGACTTTGGAGGTGTCCAGCTGGTCTGGTCGGAGGTAAGTGCCGTCGCCCTCGCATCTTTACGTGGACTCCATTTCTCATATAGTTGTTGTGAAAGTAGCGCCTCGCTGATTATATAATGTTGTTGCTGCATTCGGCCTTGAAATAGTAGGGAGTTTCAGGCTTTCCATATAAGCTAGAGGAGGTGTGCAACAAATTCCTTTCGGTGTGTCGATATCCTAGATTGAAGGTAATCGTTAACCCATTTGTCAGTTCAAGTAATAGATGTTGGGGAGATGTCAATGTCGACATTGTTATTTGACCATATTGTCTTTGTCCACTTGCACAACATAAATAGGTGCTCGGTTGATTCTGGAAATTGGTGGCAAAATGGACATGTGGGCTCAGGTATGATTTTTCTCCGGTACAAGTTAGTCTTTGTAGGAAGACCTTCATTGCATAGACTCCACATGAAATGCTTGATTTTGGGGTAGGTTTGTAGATTTCAGATCTCTATCTATAAGCGTTTCGGGGCTTGGTAAGAAGAGGAAGCCTAGGGTGCTGTGGTTGTTGTAGTAGCTTGGCGTATTTTGTGGTACCCACTCTTAACTTTGTAATTCCCCGAGTTGTGTCCTATCCAAATTAGTCTGTTAGGTATGGGGAGAATGTTGAGGGGGGTTGTCTTAATTTCCTCTAAGATGTTGTTGTGAAAGAGACCATTGAAGTTGAGTGTTCCACGCACGCGTGTTTGGGTCTATGATGTCTGCCACCAACTTGGGGTCGTTCTGGTTCACCGGTTCTCCAATCTTACTTGACACTAGCCACTGATCTTCTCTTAAGTTAATAGATTTGTCATCCCCTACCTCCCATTTCATATCAAGCTCTGGAGCATCTCGGTCAGTTAGGATACTTTGCCAGCCCCAAGATGGTCTGGCCCCTCTCAGTGCAGTCCATAAATTACCATTAGGGAAATAGAGGCATTTAAAAATTATGCTCCATAAGGCCTCTGGAGCTTGACTTAATCTCCAGGCTTGTTTCCCTAACATAGCCTTATTAAATTCCACTAGGTCTTTAAAACCCATTCCTCCGTATTCCTTTCGTTCCTTTAGGAAATCCCAGCTTTTCCAGTGGATACCTTTTTGTTTTGCATTTTGCTTCCACCAGAATGCTGAAATTTTTTTCTCTATTGCTCGACATATCGATATGGGGATTTTAAAGATGTTTATGGCATATTGGGGTAGTGCTTGGACAACCATTTTAATCAGCACCTCTTTGCCTGCCTTTGATACTAATTGCTCTTTCCATCCCTCCAACTTTCTGTCAACCCTTGCTGTGATCCAAGCAAATAGTTATTTTTTAGTTTGCCCCCAATCAGATGGTATCCCTAAGTATTTCCCAGTTTTTTCCAAGATAGGGACCATTAATTCTGATGCTATATTTCTTCGCAATTCTTGTGGACAGCTTTTCCCAAAAAAGACACCAAATTTATTCAAATTGATTAGTTGACCAGAAGCAAAACAGTAACAGTTGAGCAAATTGACTAGGTTATGGGCTTCCCTAATCGTGCCATCCAAGAAGAAAATGGCATCATCCGTAAAAAATAAATGGGAGAGGGTAAGACAGTGATGATTAAGCTTGATTCCTCTTATATTTCCATCATTCACAACATTGTTCACCATATGGGAGAGGACATTGGCCATTATAATGAAGAGATAGGGTTGGAGGGGATCACCTTGTCTTATACCTTTGGTAGGATGGAAAGTTTCACTAGATTCTCCATTGATTAGGACACGAAATTTAACTGAGGAAATACAAAATCTGACCATGCTCACCCATTTATCATAGAATCCCATTCTCTCCATACAATCATATAGGAAGTCCCACTCAACTCTGTCATAGGCTTTCTGCATATCCAGTTTCAGAACAACTTGAAATTTTCGCCATCTCTTCTTAACCCTTAGCTGACGGAGAACCTCTTGAACGATGAAAATGTTGTCTTGTATTTGTCGACCTCCTACAAATGCACTTTGTTTCGGGGATATGATAAATGGGAGCCAAGGTTTGAGTCTATTCGCCATGACCTTTGTGATTACTTTGTAATTAAAATTACATAGGCTGATGGGACGAAATTCAGTTATATGTTCAGGGCATGCTACTTTAGGAATGAGTGTGATATGAGTCTCATTCAATTCAGAATCAAAACTGCATTCATTAAAAAAAGACTCTACCAATTTGAAAACATCATCTTGAATAATATGCCACTGACTTTGATAGAATAGTCCACTTAATCCATCCGGCCCGGGGGCCTTAGTAGCTCCCATTTGAAATACAGCTTGCTGAACCTCATCCCTAGTAAGTTGTCTTGTTAAGGTCTCATTCATTTCCTCAGTGACAATTAATGGGCATTGCTCTAAAACTGGCTGATAGAAATGGGATCCAACTGATGTATACAGGTCATTGTAATAGCTTGTAATATGTTGTTTGATAGTCGGAGGATCGCGACTCCAAACATTCTCCTCAAGTCGTAACATGGTTATCTTGTTCCTTTGTCTCCTTTGAATAGTTGTGGCGTGGAAGAACCTGGTATTTTTATCACCCCACTTTAATCACTCGATTCTAGATCGAATACCCCAATACAATTCTTCTTGGTGCCAGAGTGTCCCAATTTTCTCAATCGTGGTGCTGTATTCCTCTCCCATATCTGTTGTGTCTGCCTTATTTAGTATATGAGTGAGCTGGTTTATGAGTTTGTCAATTTGTTTTGATGCATTTTGAAAATGTTTCCGGCTCCATTGTCTTAAATCATGAGCAACCTTTTTTGTCTTCCTAACCATGCTCTCCTGCTTTTCAGGTTTTGCTTTCCATGCCTTTTCCACCACGATTTCGCATTTTGGATGATCCAGCCAGTAAGCCTTGAATCTGAATGACTTTTGTTTCTTTGGTGTAGTTGGATGTAGGCATAGTAAAAGAGGACAATGGTCCGACCCAATGGTCGGGTAGACAAACGATTTAGCATTAGGAAAGAGAAGCCTCCATTACAAGTTACAAAGTGCTCGGTCAAGGTGTTTTTTAACTAACTCATCTCCTTCCCTTTTATTTGTCTATGTGAAAGCGCAGCCCTTACTTTCAACATCGATGAGAGAGCACATGTCAACAAATTCCCGGAATGCTGTAATCCGGAATCTTTCCACTTCTCGTCTCCCTACCTTCTCCCAATGGTATAACACTTCATTAAAATCCCCTATACATAACCAAGGTGCTGTAGTGGTTCCATTCCTAGCACGAAGAGTATTCCAAAGAGAGACTCTCTCTTGGAAATTAGTAGATGCATGTAGGAAAGATATCTTCATGTAAAACTCATTTCCAGCATCCCTGCATGAAAGTTCAATTACCTCTTGGTAGCTTTCTTCAATAGTGATATGCACTAACTCATCTCAGAATAAGGCCAAACCTCCCGTTGTTCCAATTAGATCAGTAACAAACATATAGGGAAAATTAAGTCGCATTTTAATATTTTCCACCACCCTGTTTTGATTTTTGGTTTCCATAAGAAAAACCATATTAGGTCTCTCTCGAGCCACTAAGGCTTGTAAGTGCTGGACTCTCAAGGGAGAGCCTAAACCTTGATAGTTCCAGCTTAGTACCTTCATGGCTCCCTTGGTGGCTATTAGGGCCAGCCACCAAAGCCCCTACCATCTTGCCTTCCCATATTTGAATCGGTGTATCCAGAAGTTTTTTTGTGTCAATAAGCGTCGCTAGGGAACCCCTTTTCTCATAAGGAGAGAATCGCTTTAACTTTTTAGGGACTTGTCTCTTTGAATTAGATTTTGCTGCCCCCTTAGTCCCCGCCCCTATGTCATGAAGTATAAGCTCACTTTGCTGCTCCTGAAATTGCTGTATTCGTTTTCCTTATTTCTGTGCGACAATTTTTGCCAGTGATGAGAGGTCTGGTGTTGGCTATGCTGCAGGGTGATAGAGCATCATGGCTTGACTACCAATTGTTTCAGTGTTGCTGGTCAAATCATCATCAGTTGGAACAATAGGAATTTCGGGAACCATGTCATCTACTTTCAAGGTAAAGTCAATATCTCCATAGAAAGTATTCCAGTAATGACTCAGCTCCTTTACCTCTGCTTTCAGCCAAGAGCCATAATGGCTCAGTTTATCCTGAGTGAGGCCCAATTCTTCATATGGGAAACTCACACAATAGTTTGCATAATGGCCTTGTTGACACCCGAATTTTTGGTTACTTTATTTTAAATGCCTATTTTTTTTGCATATATAAATATATGTTAATTTCTAAAAAAAATAAAATTTAAGGTGGGTGGCTCCACCCATTCACCCACACCCTTTCTTTCCTAGCCTTTTTCTTCATTTTGGTTCAGCCCTTTTTCCCCTTTATTTTAGTTTGGCCTATCTCCCTCTTTCTTTCTTCCGGGGCCCAGCCCGTCTACCTTTTTTTTTTTTTTTTTTTTTTTTTTCGGGGCTCGGCCCCATCCTTTTCTCGGTTGCTCTCCCTTACCGACGGGGGAGAGCAAAAACGGGACAATGACGAACGCCGAAAAACGCAGAGGGACGCACGGAAAGTGGAGGGAGCGAGAGGTCGCCGGCAGCCACTCCTGACTCACCGCCAACCACCCTTAGCTGTGCCTCAACTCCGATGCCGAAGACAGGATAGCAACAAAGAAGACGGATCTTAACAAAAAGGGGAATTTTCAGACATAAAGGAGGGGGAGCTTGGGGGAAAGAGGTAGGAGCGGAGACGAATGGCAGGCAGGTGGCGACGACGCCATGCGGATGCGACCCCCCTCCCACGGCAGTGACGATTTCCAGAGAAAACAAAACCGAGAGCAGCTCGAGCAGGGTGGAGAACTCGGATGGGGGGCAGAGACAGAGAGATCTGTGGAGGTTCTAAAAATCCGGATTTGAGCAGTAAGACAGCAGTGGAGGAGCGGAAGACGGAGGAGGACAGATGCACGCAGACCGGAGAGAAGAGCTTGATGGGGGCAAGCCTGTAGCGAAGGAGGCCAGAGAGAGAGAGAGAGAGCTGCGAGGGTGAGATTTTGTCGGCCACTGTCACACCCCAAAACTGCAAGAGAAGGGAATATGACACGGCCGTCTTTCCACACGAAGGACGCAGCCTCAATATAACCAACAACCTGATATCAACATATATGAACTCAAACCCATATATATATATATATATATATATATGTATCAGATAGACCAATACGTTGGCTACATATCAGAGTTTCTATAATCCTCCAAAATAATATTAACAATAAGAACTCAGTCAACTCAAAATATAACAAACACTAAATAAGTTTCTTCCTTAAGTCATACCAAAAAAAAATCAAAAGTTTCCCCTAACCACGCTCTTGCTTTACTCGCCGTTAACCGAGGAACTTGAACATAAAGGGTGAGTGGAATGAGCAACCACCGCTCGGTGAGTAGTACATATCTTCTAAACAGATCGAGCAAGCACTATGCATGGATTCAAAGCAATCCCATAACCTTTAAACTCCCTGAAATATATAAAATACATAATGAATCATATAAGCGTTACTTTTATACTCATATGAAAACTCATTTAAACCATCATAACAATACAAGAATCAATGGTCAAGTCCATTGAATAATCTCCATTCAAAATCACACGTCAATGGTCCATCCATTGACCAATCTATTGCTCAATTTCTTACCATGGTCACGACACAACGCCTTGTGACAAGGCGACCAAGATTCCCTCCTTGGCAAGGTCTCCACCTATAATGCCGGTGGCTCGGCCCAGAAGGATATCCTAAACCCAGTATGCATACCAACATGCCCCTCAATGGGCTCACAGCAATAATGAGCAAAATAACAATCCTTCAATACCAGAAAGCCAATTCAGAAATCAATATCATAAATCAAACAAATACCTTCTTGCAACATTGTCATCCACCATTTCTCAAATCATCCACGTACTTTTCCATAAACCATTTGCAAAGTAATTACAAATATATTTTGCCTTCCAAAACTTTGCATAACATGCTTTCCAAACCTTTATAAACAATCAAAAGATAGTTCATGTCTGATCCGATTTTTATGCAATAATAATATCATTTCATAACCTCATACTATATATAATCCATATAATTTTCTCAACATGAATTTTACAAATTCAAAGAAGATATAGTACCACTCACCTCGTCACCTACGACCCAATAAAACGGTATTTAAATCGTCAAACTTGCAGTCCTAACAAATAATTGAGGAATAAGTTAAAACCCGATAAAACTCTACCTCAATTATTAAGAAAACTAAATCACGCCTTAACACTAATAAAATGACCCCTAAGAGCTAACAAAACACCTAACAAAATCAATTTATTCAAAGTCGTTCAAGAAGCGAGATTAGGGTGCAAAACTTGATTATGCCACTACTTTCTTATCCAAACTTCGATTCAAGCAATCTTATAGTCAAAACGAAGATAATTCCAAGCACTAGAAGACCCATTAGTAGGACAACCCAATTTTGAGCCGAAACCGACAAAATTAGATCTCAAGTAATTGCGCGCGTACTGTTCATCCAGCGGGTAGAAGTTCAAAATTCCGTTTCGGACAAACCATAAGCTCAAATCCAATTTCGTAAAATCTCACGGGTCCATGATGTCCTAAACTACCATTCTTATAAATTTTCATGGCTCAAAAACTCAAAAATCGGACTTCGCCGCTCAATATTCCCAATATTCCGAATTTGAGCCATAAATCGGAAAAATGCTCCGATTGGAGGAATAAGAGGCATGTGTACTCATCGGGTGTTACATAAAATAATTAAGTCGGCTTTGCAAGGCTCCTACGACGCGCATGTGCAAAACCCTCTCCTTCTTTCCCTTTCTTCTTCTCTCCCTCTCCTCTTTTCTCTCTCGACTGGTTCAGTTTTGTGCGAATGAAAATGTAACCGCCACTTATTCTCTTTCCTCTTTGACTTTTCAACTCTCTTTCTTTTCTTTTTAAACTCAAGTGGGTCCCACTACTTCCAAAAGACTTGAATATTACAACCACCACCTTTGAACCACAGCTGACGACCCGCCACCGTGTCTCCTTTCTCGCATCTAAGCTCCGAGCGTCAACCGGCGGCGTCGCAGCCGTCCGAGGATGAAGAACTAGATCGAGGCGACCCTTGGACGTGTCTTTGGCCAGTCGACAAGCGAGCGGTGCCCCTTCGCTGGGGCCATCTTCATCGCGACGAGAGAATCCTGAGGAAAGCAGATTTGAGCCGCAGAGACGAGAGTTGGCGAGAGGGAAGTGAGCGTCCCAGCCGCTGGATCTGTCCTCGCGAGCTTGCAGCCGCCGCTCGATCTCCCATCCCGGTTGCCGGTTGGTTTCCTGAAGCGTAATATGGTTTTGAAGTTCTGGCGAGAGTAGATCCGGAGAGAAGTAGTAGCAAAGGGAAGTAGAGGAGGAGAAGTGACCGGGAGAGCAAACCGAGGGAGCGAGAAGTCGCCGACAACCATGCCTGACCAACCGCCAACGACCCTCCGCTGTGCCTTAGGTCCGATGCCGAAAACGGTATCAACAGGTCAGATGGCAGTAGGAGAAAAGCTAAGAGAGAGAAGGCTAAGCGGAAACTGAGAACACCAGATGGAGCATCGCCGGCACCAGCATCTTCTTCCTTGTCGGAGCTGCGAGCTTCGGTTCTGGTCCCAGGCATTTGTCGTAGGGGTGTCAATGGGTCGGGTCGGGTCGGGTTTTGATGTTACCCGACCCGACCCTAATCCTATAGGGTCATGCCTTGGCCCGACCCGACCCGACCCGAAACGCATTAGACCCAAACAAAAAGGGTCGGGTCGGGTCGGGCCAAAGCATGACCCTTTACAAGTTTGGTTTTAATTTCTTGTTTAGCTCAAAAACTCTAGAGAGTTGAGAGCCAAAACGTATGAGAGAGAGATAAAAACTTATTTTCTTTTGTTTATTTTATCTTACTTTACCATTTTCCCTCAACGGATGAGGACCAAAACGCACGAACGGTACCAGTGTCAAAAAGGTTTGCGTGCGACCCGTTTTGACCCGACCCGACCCTAAATTTAGGGTATTTTCGGGTCGGGTCCGAGTATGGAGCCGGTATCGGAAAATACCCTAAGTTTAGGGTCGGGTCGGGTCGGGTCGGCCCGGGCCGGGTCGGGTCGGCTCGGGTCTTTTTGACACCCCTAATTTGTCGAGATGCCCGAACGAGATCCGGACGGTTGGGACCTGCGAGGCTGAACCTCACGCCGTCGGATTCGCCACCGTCCTTACTGCCGCCCATTTCTTCGTTGTCGCCGGGACACGCCCGGCCATCCCCATCAACGCCACGGAGGAGAGCAGCATCAGCTGCGATTCGAGTCGCGAACTAGGTCGGGCGAGGTATGTATCAGGTAGGGTTCGATTGGTCGGGCCGGCTGAATTTGGCCATTGGGCCTAGATAAGGCCATTGGGTCATTTTATTTATTTTTAGACTTGGGCCAAATTTTTGTTAAAAGGTTGAAATGGGCTGAGCAGATTTTGGAGTGGGCCTAGTCTGAATTAGAGCTGATTGTTTGATGTGGGCTGAACAGTAGTTGGGCTGAATTTTTAGAAATTGGAAATGGACCATTTTATCCTCTTTTGTTAATGGGCTTTTTTTATTCCTTTGTTAATGGGCCATTTAAAAAAATAAAATTGACCGGGCTGTTCAGCTAGCCCGGTCATTGCTCCGGCCCGAACTAATAGGGTTCGGGTCGGTTTAGTAGGGCCGGGTCACCTGACCCGGTATGAATGACTTTTTTTAATAAAAATTAAAAAGAAATCTAGAAAAATAAAAAATTTCAGAAAATTGAAAATATTAAAAAAAAAAAATCTTAAAAATCTTAAAAAATCTTAAAAATTTTCGAAAAATCATCAAAAAAATTTCTTTAATTTTCAGAAAGGTTTTAAAAGTTTATTTTATTTTAATTTTATTTTATCTTTATTTATTTTTTCAAATATTCCAAAATTCCAAAAATTAGAAAAAAATTAGAAAATTTCAAAAAAAATTAATAAAATTCAGAAAAGTCAAAAAAATATTTTTAAAATCTTGAAAAGTTGTTTTGTTTAATTTTGGAAAATCCTAAAATAGTAAAAAAATATAAAAATATAAAAATATAAAAATTTCATAAAAAAATCAGAAAAAATCAAAAAAATTAGAAAAAATTGCAAAAATTAGAAAACCCTTAAAAATAATAAAACACCCAAAATTGAATAAGCCTTTAGGGCTTTACAATAGGTTTTTATTTTATGTTATATTCTTGCACCTTATTTGTCACAATTTTTAGACGTTATTTCCTTATAAATGTTAAGATAAACCTTGGGTTTCTCGAATGTGTTGCCATGACTTTAGTTAATATACAATCAAGTTAGGTACCGAAAGGGCGTTAGTCGCGTGATTAACGTAATCAAGTCCCCGACCCCAGACCCTCTGGTTGCGTAAAAAGCGAGACACGCTCTCATGTTTCACTTGGTTTCTAGTCGACCTCAATAGACTTGTAGCGACTCCTTGTTTGAAGTTTTTATGAATATCTCAACATCGCGCGGGGTATGGGCTTGGGAGAGCTCGAGTTAATTGAGAGCCGTCGGCCCGAAATTAACAATACCCCTAAAACCCTATTTATTATTTTCGAAAATTTTAGGTCGCGACAGGCCTATGTGACCACAAGAATAGTAGTAGTGCGGTAGTTTTTCATATTTGAAATCAATCCACTAGTTTCGATCTTCCACACGGATTATAGTGTCTGTTTTGAGGGGGTGAAGCAAGTTCAACCTCACTCTTGCTTTCCGTGTTTTGTGCGAACTATTGTTTCTAGTCTCAATTCTGACTTCCTCTATTTCTCCCAACTTTGCAACAATCAACCGAATATAATCTTCTGTCAAAGCAACCCGTGGGAGTCCCACAAAATGCACCCAAAAGGAGCAGTGTATAAACTCATAACTCATAACAGTGTTCGGGAATGATCGGGTCACCTTCCTGTAGAACTAATAAATTACTTGCAAATGACCAGGGCCTGTTTGTAGCACTCTTTTATGCTCTTCCTCCGATTTAAATATGAAGACAAAAAAATCCGGTTCTATCACCTTGCATTTTACATCTTCTAATTTCCAAGCTTTCTTCATTGTAGTCTAGAATGCTTGAAAATTGACATTGGGTTTGGAAAATAATTTCCCATACAATAAGAATTCATCAGTTCGTTTGTGTACCTCTGGGATATTTGCATTTAGCTCTGTGACATCATTCACAGTCCATAAATCCCCCATTCGTTTGCAGAGTGCAGGAGTTGGTTTTCATGGCTGCCCTCCATGGATGAAGAGAGACGTGCAAGAGCTCAAACTTTTACTTTGTGAAGCTGAGGATAGGTGGTAGGGGAAATTTCGGGATTCGGTGGAGAGGAGATGTGTGAGGAATGAAGGGAGCTCTGTACATTGCAGGTATCTCTTGCTAAAGTAACTGGACTAAACGGATTTCCTCCATTTAGAGTTTTCGCGCTAACTCTCAGTTAGGGTTTCAGAAATCAAAATATTCGTTGTTAGGGTTATGAGGCTCAAAGGAGGAAGTGGGTACTAATTAATCAGGTGGGAAGGCCATTAGATAGCCATTTTCGTGAAAGCTATAAAGATTGTGGGAAATTGGAAAATGAAAGCTATCACTGGAACTGGAAGGGATAGGGTAGCTGCTCACCTACAGCGAGAGAGAGCCCGCAAGGGGGCCGATTCCTCCATGAATGGTCAAAATCTTATCAAAGCAGTGATGTCGAAGGATTAAGGCCCCCAACTCCCGTCATCGAGATTCACGATTTTTCAACAACGAAAACCATCACAGGAGAACAGGTGCTGATTATTCATCCACGGCCGGGACGATTTCATTCTCACCTAATCCCAAAGACCGGAAAGGTCGAGGAGGATGAGGATCCCATTTGATCCGCAATCATGGATCGACCATTCTTTGCCGAAAGGGTGAAAAAAGGGACAAACTGCAGCCGCCTCCACGTGTTAAACACGTCCAATCTTAATCCCAATTCTTTTTTTTTGATCATAATCTTAATACCAATTCGACGCCCAGAACGGACGTGGAGGATAGCGTTGGAGATTGATAAGACCCACGGCCAACGAAGCTCGCGATATGCGTTAAAAACTTTATTTAGGCCTTTCGCTGACGCAGAAAGAGGGTAAGGACATCCTCGGATTGGCTGGCTGGCTAGCTAGAGATCTGCTTATCGCCGATTTGTAGAGAAAGAAATTACAACAAAAACACGACTCGATTCAGGATAGGTCCAAACCGACCGACCCACCAACCGAGCCACCCCTTGTTTCGCTTTCGCCCGCGGGGAAGTTTTGTAAAAATTCAGGTACGAAAAGAAACGGATGAATATAAAAAGCCAGCTCGAATCCGACAGTCATCTCGTCGAAGCCATTTTTCGGGTTGGGCTGGGTCTGAGACCGACTGGTAACTTCCCTTCTTCATCTACATCTACTAGCCTTTGCCTCCCCTGCCCCTCCCATCTCCCCCAATCTTCTTCCCCGAGATAACAACCAATTCATTCCGTCTCTCCCCTTCTCTCTAGCGAATCAATCTATCCAAAGAAGGAGCCAAGATGAGCTGGTGGTGGGCCGGAGCCATTGGCGCCGCAAAGGTGAGATCTTTTTCTTCCCTGAACCTGAATTCGAGAATTGGGTCGATCTTGATCTCATCTGATTGATCTTTCCTGTTGATTTTTGCAGAAGAGGATCGATGAGGAGGAGGCGCCCAAGAGCTACCAGAGCGTGGGGCTGATCCTGGGGGTGACCGGGATCGTGGGCAACAGCCTGGCCGAGATCCTCCCGCTCTCCGACACCCCCGGCGGCCCCTGGAAGGTCTACGGCGTCGCCCGCCGCCCCCGGCCCCCGTGGAACGCCGACCACCCCATCGAGTACATCCAGTGCGACCTCTCCGACGAGGCCGACACCATCGCCAAGCTCTCCCCTCTCACCGACGTCACCCACGTCTTTTACGTCACCTGGGCCAACCGCACGTCGGAGCTCGAGAACTGCCGGGTCAACGGCGCCATGCTCCGCAACGCCCTGCTGGCCCTCGTCCCCAACGCCCCCAACCTCCGCCACGTCTGCCTCCAGACGGGGACCAAGCACTACCTCGGTCCCTTCGAGGCCTTAGGCAAGGTCGCCCCCCACGACTCGCCGTTCACGGAGGACCTCCCTCGGCTCGATGTCCCCAACTTCTACTACACTCTGGAGGACATCCTCTTCGAGGAGACCTCGAAGAAGGACGACCTCTCCTGGTCCGTCCACCGCCCCCCGGTCATCTTCGGCTTCTCCCCTTACAGCCTCATGAACCTCGTGGGCTCTCTCTGCGTCTACGCCGCCATCTGCAAGCACGAGGGCGTCCCGCTCAAGTTCCCTGGGACCAAGGAGGCCTGGGATTGCTACTCCACCGCGGGCGACGCCGACCTCATTGCCGAGCAGCATATTTGGGCGGCGGTCGACCCGTACGCCCGGAACGAGGCCTTCAACTGCAACAACGGCGACGTGTTCAAGTGGAAGCACTTCTGGAAGTGGCTGGCGGAGCAGTTCGGGATCGAGGAGTACGGGTTCGACGAGGGTGGGGAGCGGCTGAGGCTGACGGAGGCGATGAAGGGGAAGGAGAGGGTGTGGGAGGAGATCGTGAGGGAGAACCAGCTGCAGGAGACCAAGCTGGAGGAGGTCGGGCTGTGGTGGTTCGTGGACTTGATGTTCGATCGGCCGTCGCCATTGGACAGCATGAACAAGAGCAAGGAGCATGGCTTCCTCGGGTTCAGGAACTCCAAGAACTCCTTCCTCAGCTGGATCGACAAGGTGAAGGGTTACAAGATCGTGCCTTGACATTGAATTGATATCAAAACGCCCCATTTCTCTCATGATGATGATGATGATGATATCGATCTTCTTTGTATTTGTATTGTAGTGAACCGAATTCCCAATTTGTTCCTTGTTTTCTGGGTACTCTTTTTAAGATTGTATCTGTGGACAGACTGTTCCGTGGACGACGATGTTCTGAAGTAAGGTCTAATAATTGAAACTGAAGCATGCGTTTTCCTGTGATGACTTGTTCCCAATGGTGTGGCTTTTCTACAGAGACTCTGAGCTGAGGCTTGATCTCGAACTCATTCAGACTCGGGATCAATGGAGCCCTGCGCTCTCTGCTGTGCTTTGTCTTATGCAAATACTATCTAGCATTGGCAATGTCTCGATGACAGAATTTCTTCTCAGACCCTTAAAAACGAAGACTCTGTCAAGTGTTGGACATGTAACTAGCTCGATGAGATGTTACGATCTGGCAGTGTCAATTAACTCCACTGCAATAACTGTCTCCTTCGATCTGATACCTGTGATTGGTGAAAAAAAATATTTCAAAGTTTCCTAGAACTAGCCATTTAGCCAGAAACTACAGCAAGCAAAGACTCAGATTGGCAAATGGAGATCTATCAGAAATTGGGATGTGCACTTTTCATCATCAAAGCAATTTAAGCGTCGATGATGCAGAGGTACTTGCCATTCGCAAGAAATAGTTTTCACAGTTGTGAGTATCTACATTCGATGATATGTAGCACAACATTAAAGGCGGCGACTAGTTTACTCCAATAATGTAGGGAAAATATTCCAGTTTAACAAGCCTGTGGTCCTCCCAGAAAGCTATGAACTACCCTTCTATTCACAGTTGAAGGAAACTAGAGTACATACTAACGACGGCCAAACTCCCGATTACATTCCATGCCCCACCTTCTAAATTTGTCAGCAATTACCAGAATCTACCGTACATGACTATAATCAGCTTTGGGCACCACCCCCCCCCCTTTCCTTCCTACAGAGCGTTGTACGTTCCCCTCACAGCTCACTGGATTTCTCTCGGGGAGCAACCCTGGTGCGAGCAGCAGGCACGACGTTCCTCACCCAAGGAACACGAGGTACTTCGCACGATTTGTCAAGAGAAGCGAATCTCAGCTCGGCAGGAGGGATGAAGCAGTCGACAGACAGACCTGGAACGTTGAAAGCCACCTCCTCAATCGTCCAAGCTTCCTCCATCCGAGTCTTGGTTTGGCTCCTTGCCGTTTCTCCAAACCTGAAAAGTGTTGCCACTGAACGCCCAGAATGCGCGATCATGATCCCTTCGACAGGCCTGTAGTCATCAAGAAATGAGTTGATTGTGGTCTCCCAGTACACCGCTTCGCCTCCGTTGTTTTGTATGCGGGTTAAGTGCGAGTCTTCCAAGTGAACAAGGAGCCCGGTTTTCTGGCTGAAATAGCCGAAGAGAACATGCCGTATAATCTCGGTCGGCCCTTCACACCTGGCTTTTAGAGTAGTTGGATCTGCACAAAGCTTGAGTACAAAACAATCTTCTCCGCCAATTTTCTTCTCCCCTACACATCTTGCGTGCGCAAACATGCTTGCTGTGGTTTTTGGGTCAAGGCCCTGGGTAAAGAAGATAGTGAAATATTGTTAAAGCCTTCAAAAGCCAACAATAAAATTTGCTTAGAGTATACGTACATTAACTCATGCTTAAATCTTGGTTTCTTATCTTCCAGCTCTCTTGCACACCTCTTAACTAGGAATCAAATTCTATAGTATGGATTCAGCAAATTTGCGAGCCACATGCAAGGAGGATTAGCCAATTCAAACTAGATGAATCTTCAACGTACAAACTTAAAGAAGATGATGGTTTAGCAACAGCACAACCAACATACTTTAAAAAGATCATAAGATGCCAATTGGTAATGGAATTTCACCTGAAGTGCTCGTCTTAAGGGTCTAACAGGCCCTTTTGCAGCATGTGGACCGAGCCAAGGGGTGTGCCTCCACACAAGCTTCCCATTGCAGCCAGCATGGACTTTGCTACCACCAAGAGCGAGCTCCACATACCACATGTCTGGGTTCATTTGCCAAAGCACAAACCGACCCGACTCTGCAGCTTTGCAGGAGCTTTTGCTCCTTGCAACCTTGTTCACCATTTCAAACTCGGAAGCTATCATCCTTAATTTCCCCATGGCATAAGCATTATTAATGGCAGAGTGAAGCTTCTGTGCCCCTGATGCTGCTGCATACTGCTGCAGTATGTAGTGAGCGGATGAAGTTTCCTGCCAAATTTACAGCAAGCAACCACTTTAAGAGGCTCTCCTTTCTAATGCAGCTAAGATTTGAGCCAAATGGTAGCAAAAGTTCATATTAATTGGTTCCAGAAATACATTCCATGGTACCACTTGGTTTCAGAGAACTTCCATCAAATAATTTCATATGTCTCGCTCACTTTCTGGAGACGTAATCACTGTGTTTGTCAAACCTACAGTGAAAACAGCAATGAAACTTTTCTAATTGACCTTCTGAATATCGACCACATTAAGCCAGACTAGAGCTTCTCAATCCAAATTGGATCAAATACCCAACCAAAAAGAAAGAGAACTTTGTAGCTATGAACCTAAAGACAGAAGCACGAGCATAAACGTATTTTAAACTACCCAATCCTCCGGCCCACCAGCTACGAGTATCGCCAGGTGCGTAGCTACTTCAAGACAAAACTTAGAACTTGGACAGGATACAACAGTAAGGGAGCAAGACAAATGAGAAGCGGCAATGAAACAACCACAAAAATGTACGACTCAGTACCATGACGAGAGAAAGAGAAGTACTAACAATGGGAGTGTCTTTGACGCTTAGGTAAGGCAGAGGTTCGCCGGCGTTCACGTGCACCGGCGCGAGCGGCGCGCCCAGCACCCCGAGCAACAACCTCAGATTCGACCCCTTATCACGCCCGCCCGAAGAAGACGACGACGACGACGACGACGAAGAAACAGAGCCTTGACGCTGGCCCTTCATCCACTGGCCCCACCTCCCTTCCATCCTCGAATCCAGACCCTCCGTCCCGTCCGGGTCGGGCCCTTCCTCCAAGGGCGACAGGGCCTCCACGCGCCACGCGACCGACGACTCGGGCCGCTTCACGCGGCGGCTCCTCCGGCCCCGGTGGGAGCGTGACTTGGGCGACTCGGTCCCAGCCCTCGCCGTGGCCGGCGGCGACAGGCTCTTGGCCCTCGGCCGTGACCTCGCCGGCGACAAGCCTCGCACCACCTCGCTCTTGAGGGACGAGAAGAACCCCGCTCTCCTCTCCATATCCGCGGAACTGCCGCCGACCCGACACTCTCAGAGCTCCCGGAAAGTAGCGACGGAGGGATGGCGTTTCGGTTTAGGAGGAGGAAACCGGCGTCGTTGCGAAAGCTAGTGGTCCAGGGAAGAAGAGAGCGGAAGCGAGGAAGCTAAGCAAAGGAAGGGTATCGGAGATTGGCTGGTGCAGAGAGTCCACGGCTAATGTCGAAGAAAGAAACAAAGACACTTCGCAAACGGACACATTTCTTTCTGCCTTCCGACACACACATGCACGGACCCCATGATGCTTTTGGCCCCTGCCAAGCAAAAACCAATGAACGGTCTTTTCATTTCTCGAATTTATATATCGTCCCGTGGGCCCCTCACCCCCAGTCTCACCCCGAGTCTCACCCCCAGTTTTTTTAATTCCATGAGTAATTTTCCCCTTTTCTTTCAAAGTCTTATCTCCCTTTATTTTAATTTTAATTTTATTTTATCTATACTTTAAATCTTAACTCATCGTGAATGTGAGAATCAAATCTCACACATAAAACTAAACATTTCCATCTCAAATTCTCATAAGATGAGAATTCAAACTCTATTTCTATGTGAGAATGGTAGTCATTGGAATTATTAAGCAATATTTAGCTTGGTGAAGTTATGATCGCCTGTATTTGAAATTGTAAATTTTAATTCGTGTAATTCGTTGAATTATATGGGTTTCGTGTGAAATTTACATAGACAATTAACATGATCATACAAATCATATGTACCGGATCTTATGTTGCATCAAATGCCATGAATGTGCATAGTGGCACATATGCTCGCATGGTTTCTTTAATTACTCAATCACTTCACTTCCCGAACCATTTCGGTCTGATGATTTTATTGTATGTGAGTCTTTGGGATTAGCTAAAAGAGAATACGCGGTTGTGATTATTCAAGTTCAGATCTTGAACGACAAAGAAGAATGCATTTTAGCAGGTCGGCAATTTCAAGAAGTTTCTAGATCTATATTGAATATATAATTGCGAAAGATGTCGGTATGCTAAAAGCTTCGAAATGATAAATATTTGATTCTAAATGATAATCATTGAAACGGAAGAGGGATTGGCTCCATGCTTGGGGGGAGGAGGAGATGAAATGATGGGATTCAAGGCTAAAGGATCAGCATGCGAACGAGGGCGAGGGAGCACGCGGGGCAGAGAAAATAGGGGGGTAATCGATTGTTGCTGGGGATTTGCATTCATTGACATTAATGGAGAACGAACATGGCATCTTCATCTTATCATGACGCTCTCTTGCAATGCCGACCCCTTTTGACACTTAATGAAATGTACATGATTAAACAATTCGACCGCGTAACGTAAAGAGGAGCAGAACGGATCGTGCGTTCCCATCTGGTTTATTACTTAACTCTCAAGATAAATCTGAAGGGTAAAAACATTGGAAGAACTACTATAAAAAATAAAAATAAATAACTTGGCAAGTTCTGCATTTTTTTCGGGCCTTTTCCTTTTCTTTCTCGTTATTGAATTGAACATGCAAATCCATAAATCTACACATTAGATGGCCTTTTTTTGTCCTTCTCATTTCTAATTTATAAGCAACCGTCTTTCGATTTAAATCTACTTCGAAGTGACCTCGCCTTTTTAACTCTGAAATGAGGAAAAAAAAATCGACCAAGGTACATACCAAAGTTTCCCGCTAGAAGTATGGTCAAACATTAAACATAAACTCATAAAGGAAAAGTGAAGGGGAACTTCTTATTGCTCTACTTCTACCATGCAAAGAGCGGTTAACATCAATTTTATATAGGATAAGCAATTCCAAGTTCCGTAGAGTTTCGTATTGGTTTAATCTAGAACGTGGAATCTACTCATTAGAATAGTTTCCTCATTTTGTGGAATTTGAGACCTACTCTACATATCTTGGAATCTGAAACCTATCCAAAAAGGAAAGACTGCCGCTTCATTTGTGACCACAAAGGACATTTTGCAAAAGTTGTCCACAGGCTCGTAAAAAGAGTATTAGGTTTGTTTCAAGGTCTATCCATATTCCATCCATATTATTAATCAAATGATTACAGTAAATTATCACATTTAATGACCATCATTTGCTATTGCAATTCATTGACTGCAATTTATATTTAGACACATGAAAATATGAAACATTAACAAAGTAAAAATTTAAGTAATAAAATAAAAACTTAAACTAGTGATTTCTAATTATATACTCATTATCGAAATGCCATCGAATATTGCAAAACACATGAGGACATAAACAAAAAAAAAAAACACAAAAACTTATTTGAGGTTCTAGGTTCGAGTTTTATATTTAGATATTACTATTTTAGAACTTGAAACCTACACGTTGAAACAGGTTCCTTAATTTTTGGAACTAGGAACCTACCATTTATACCTTGAAACCTGATAGATTTCCACTGGTCCAGTTCTTAGGTCTAAGGTTCTACCATGGAATCATGCTTATCCTTAATTGTATATCTATCTCATATCTAGTGGATCTAATTTTAAGAAATGCTCAAAAATTTCCTTTAAAATAAATGCCATGCAAGTTTGAAAGTGAAAAAAAGAAGGTGTAACTAGAGCTTTGGCCCCCAATATGCAATTTTGAAAAAGAACGTGAAAAGATCAAAGGAAAGAGGAAAGTACTGTAAACTATAAAAACCTACAAATTTAATCCAGCAAAATCCCACAAGGTCAAAATCGGTTAGATTGCAATTAATTTTCCATTTTGAAAATATATATTAGTTCAAACTATTCAAATAAAAAAATAAACAATTAATTATATATTCATAAGCCATCATAGATAGAAGTTTCTAATTTTTTATATAACTTTTGTGATTCAGAAGACAAGACCATCAATAAGAGTTAACAACATTTTTCCACGCAAAGTGACAAGAGGATGAATAATAAGATGATACCTAATTGTGAGTTATGGTGGCGTTTATATTGTGAAAATGACGAGAGAAATGGTAGAAATAAGGTGAGTTTTCTTTTAGCTTTGCGAAAAAAAAAAACTTAATTAAAATATGGGGCATTTCGGTCAATTAACCCTAAAAATGACTATCTTCCCAAATGGGGTAGATATAGCCCCCGCTCCATGTACTATAGCGTCATAACAACAAAATGGTGGCACTAACAAAATGGTTTAATGCACACCCTCTTCGTTAAATTGACAAAAAGACCCAAATGAAAATCATTCTCTTTTAATGTTGTTTCTCTACTGAGGGAAGACACAAATAAAGCCAATGTTCGCATCATTCCCTTTTATTGAAAGAGCTATAACTTGTCATGAAACTTCAAATAAACCTTTTCCAACGGCGTTAGAAGATATGAAAAAACTAAAGAGTTGTGAAGAGACATTTTATGCTGGAGTCTGTTGAGGGGAAAGATACTTTAAACAAAAGGAGAATGAGACATCCAAATTAATCAAACTATCCAAGTGAAATCATGGTGGATAGATGTTTAAATATATATAAATACATTGGCTAGACTCTACAAAGATATAAACTTCTCTTTTTTTCCCCCTTTGATACAATGATGAAAAATTGTTTAAAAAGTCTTAAATTTATTGTATGACGGTGAATTCAGTTTTAAACCTTTTAATTATACTAATTTAATCATAAATCTTTTGAAATTTACTTGTTTAATTTAAACCTTTTAAGGATTTGCTAACATAGCTCAAACCTATTGATTGTTTGTTAATTTAGTTGATACAATTGATTTTGATAGGAAATCACTAATATTATAATCCAATTAATGTTAATTGTCTTATGTGGCATGGCTAATGCCGACGTAGACAAATTTTACAATTTTTTTCCTTTTTCTCCCTTTTTCTCCCTTCCGCCGGTTGTTGGACTTGACAATGGCTAACTAGGGCTTGGGACTGCCTCGGGCTATAAATTCCATCCAAGGCTAATGGGCGAGAGCCCGATACACCCTTGCCAAATCTATTTAGAGACATGCATGTTTATGTTTGTAATGTTGTAAAGAAAACTCAAAAGGAACTTTCAATCTAGATTATTTCTTAAAATTCCAACAAAACCCAAATTTCCTAGAGGATGATCATAATTGTGATTCTTGATAAAAATGCTTGGAGAATATTTATGCTAGACTATGGGTGTGTTTGGTTTAGTATTTTGAAAGCCCATAAGGGAAATGTAAAATAGTTTAGCCTAAAAATCTTTGACAAATGCAAAAGCCATTTGGTAGGTAACGTTTTGAGAAGAAATTTTGAGAGAAGTGTTGTTTGATAAAAACACATTTGACAAGCTATTTGGGTAATTAATATTATTTTTAAAATTTTTAATTGTTTAAAATTGACAAAAAAATGTATGCAGCTTAAACAATAATAGGAAAAATTAAATATATAAGGAGGGAAAATCGAACTTATTTACTTAAATAATACGGAGGGGGATGTTGGGTCAAGCCCATCAGAAACGAGTGGGATATACTGTGCTTTTGAACTTAGATTGGGCTGCCAATTATGGGCTTGGCCTAACCCAGCCTCCTGAAGGAAAGAAGATTTGAGGACGGTAAATCAAAACAAGTGCACGGGCAAGCACAAAAATGAGAATAAAAGCAAGAATCTGAAAAGTTTGATTTAAAGGATGGTTTTCTTGGTTCAAGTATTTTTCTCTCTTACAGATCACATGTAATAGGTATCGTTCTTTATAATTTGGGCAGTCAAAATCCAACCCATTTGAACTCTAAGTAGCCCCAGGGCAGATGCAGAGAGGAGAATGCACCCACAGAAAGTTGCAGGTCTTATCTAGTGGCCATCATGAAGAGAGAGACAGGAGAGAGAGAGAGCATGAATTTGGAGGTCTTCCTTTATATCATTCCATATTTAGCTGAGATCTTCCTTTCCAAGGCAAGACTCGCAACAGCTGTAAGTGAATCGACCCACTTCCTCTTCAAAATGGTAGAACCGTCCACCGAAGCCTCAGGACATTGGCATAGTCAGAATCGGCAGGTGACGGGGCAGACCATGCGTATATTCTCATACCTCCATGCAAAAAGAGTTGATTAAAGTTTGCTTGCCATTTTCATCTCAACCTGCCAAACGTCAAGGCCCTCTTCACGTTCCATACCCATCGACTAAAAGTTACACAAAGACAACGAGTGCTCGGCTGGCCTGGCCAGTCAATTTTCAGGGGGAGTATATACCACCACTTCCAACCGCCCCCATCCTCCGTGGAATAAATACTTTTCCTAATTTGCTGATGATAATAATGGCATTATTTTCCATGAATGGGATCAAGCCCAGCTAGCGACTAAAGGTTCCTACAGCTGGACTACTGGCTTTGTATTCTTTTCCAGGGATCCCACACCAATGATCTCGCTTTAAACACGGTTTGCAGCATTAAAAGCAACTGGCAATTTTTCTTGTCTTCATGGGTGTTATTTTCGGTGGGATATGCTTTTAAGCTAAGGAATGCGAGCTTTACTAGGGAAGAAGGTGAGCATGTACGTATTCAATGCAAGCCAAGCAATACAATATGTCACACTAAAAAAATTTATAGTGATCTTTTCAATAATTAGTTTATTGGTGCTACATTGTAAGTACACATTGGGAAACCAACGTCATTTTATTTTAGGGTTTGGCACAAGTCAAAGTCAACTTTGGTGATCATTTACAAGATAATTCAAAGCAAAACGAGATAGTTCTTTTTCCTCCTCACATTGCCAACTTTTTCTAAATCCACGATAAAAGGGAAAAAGAAAAGCAGAAGAGAAGAGAGGGCGACAGCATTAGGGTAAAAGCAACAATAAACTAAAGCGAGAAGCTACGTAAACGACGGTGAAGAAGCTTCTTGTGACCTTCAATTCGTTCCCCCCTGCATGATGATGACCATGATGACCAGCTTGTTGGCTTTCACGAAATGGCTTCGATGCCTTTTTGACAGATGAGAACTCCCTGAGATGGACGGATCACCAGGCTCCACGTGGTTGGAAAGTCAAGACATTCCTTCAAGAATTTTCTGGAGACAGCAAGTGCATTCAGTAACAAGTTAGGTCGTTCCCATTTCTCTTCTCTCGCTGTCTTTCTTCCTCGGTTCATTCCTTTTTACCAACCTCATCAGCGAACAGCGATTCCAACGCCGGGAGCGCAGGCTTTTTATCCTTCCCATCCAGCCACATGTCACCTTTCACCTTCGCCAAAAACAACCTAGTATAGATCTCTCGCAAGGTTATCATGAAGGCTTAGTCCATTCCACACGATAAGATCATTAAACAAATCCAGAGCTCTGGCATAATACCGACATGAAGATTAACCTTATCTAGGATCCACCACCTGTCTATTGAATATGTTTTTATCTAAGTGTCTCGTAATAACGATTCTGACGTGGAACACCTCGTTTTCGTTGCTTTGTAGGCGTTATTTCCCTACACGCCCCGTCTCTCCCTATATAAATACCCTCCCCCTCGCCCATTCCATTACCACCTCGCAGACATCAACCCCAAGACTCTTCTATCTCTTCTTTTGCCAATTGCTCTCTGATCTTACCCACACATATATACACGCCGCTTTTATCATAACAACACATTTGAGAAGATGAGGAAGCTTGCTTTGGCAACTTTTCTTCTGGTGGCTCTTCTCCTCAGCTTCACCTACTTCGATGTTGCCATGGCCGGTTCAAGTAAAGCTCTCTTTAACTCAAACCCTCGTGGGCGTTTCAGTATTCTCTTTAAGATGGTCTTGTTGATATTCTAATGCACTGCACGTACGCTTCGCGTCGGTTTTGTGTTTTTGAAGGCTTTTGCGACTCCAAGTGCGCAGTGAGGTGCTCGAAGGCAGGAAGGATGGACCGATGCTTGGAGTATTGCGGGATTTGCTGCGAAAAATGCCAGTGTGTCCCGTCCGGGACGTACGGCCACAAGGACGAGTGCCCTTGTTACCGGGACATGAAGAACTCCAAGGGAGAGCCTAAGTGCCCTTAATGCGTCCTTTTCTCGTTAACTAGTGTGGCCTATAAGGTACTTTGATGCGTCTATAGCTATGCAATCATGGGGATTTCTGTCTGAGGTGTTGGTGATGATTCTGTGTAATACCGTGTCGTGTATTGATGTTTTCATTTTTTGTCGATATTGTCACTGTTATTGTGTTTATTGTAGAACGAATGAAAAATAAATCGCTGCCTACCTTCCTCAGATCATTGCCCTTGTATCTAAGTAAGCAATGGGTATATTATTGACGTTTCGGGGAAAACCCTGGACAAATGTGCAGAGTATATAAAACGACACATGATGTGTGATGCAATTCAATCGATAGATTACACGGCGTGATTTGTACTTAGAGTGGTAATCATCCGTCTCAAAAGTTTCTGCACCTGCCACTCGAATTGGAAGAGTAACCAAACGAAAAATAAACACGATGAATAATCTACCATGTCAATGATAAACATATCCTCATTGACCGAGAGTCGCTTATCTTGGGCCAATGTTCAGCAAATAACAAATCCACACCAGCCTAGTGATACTGTCCCTAGCATCCTCCTGTCGATAGAGACATTGTTTTTCCTCTACTTGGTCAATAGTGGCTCAAAGTCAGTCCTCCCTTCATCAAACTAGGGTCTCAACCCGTGCACCGGGCGTAGGGTTAGGTTCATAAGTACATATCTTTTGGAAATATACGCTGTCCTATTAAGCAAGACTATGCATTATTTGAGAGCAAAAGAATTGGTTAAGTAAGAAATATTCAAATTGTGTTAGGTATACTTATTTATTGACCGATCTAATAATAGTTCATTTTTTCAGCGTGCTGCCAATTGATCAGTAGGTGACTCTATGTCATGTTTGGTGTATTTTATGCAATTTTGTTTGTGCATGTGGTGGTAGTCATTATTATGTTTAGTTTAACTTCATGTATATAGGATATCTGGTCCATCGAAATTGGCCAAACCTTCATTCATTGTCTGGGCATCGCTAGCTACTTTTTTTTATTTGGGTAATATCAACACCTAATCTATCGTTTCCCCAGGAGTGTTTTATTGTTTCATTAAAAAAAAAAAATACAGATTTTGTTCCACACTGGTAAATTTCAGTAAGTGTTTTTGCAGTGTCCGGAGACTAAAACATTTTTTTCCCGCTAACTTATTGGTAATTTACAAGCACTTTTATGAAATTGCCAACTTTTTTCAATAATTTGCAGATTACCAATGTTTGCACTTATTTAAAGGTTTTCATTTGCATAACATACTAACCATTTTGAATAAACTGATGCTTATTAAAAATTACCAACCTAAGTTACAGGGGCTTA
The DNA here is from genome assembly GCA_014182735.1 of Corymbia maculata. Lineage (NCBI taxonomy): Eukaryota > Viridiplantae > Streptophyta > Magnoliopsida > Myrtales > Myrtaceae > Corymbia > Corymbia maculata. The sequence goes on along the minus strand of CM024687.1, from coordinate 2,191,782 downwards.
CCTACTTTTGTTAGATTAAATTTTCAACTAATTTTGGGTTACCTACTCTCATTTGAGTTACTCATCAATGTCTAGTTTTCTTCTTCTTCTTCTTCTTTTTCAATTTACTAGATTTTCTATTGTGCCTTGAATAGCAACCTCTTAAATTTATTCTCTTTTTTGAGAGATTACCAAAATAAATTAGCCTGGTTTGAAAACTTTTCTTGCATTGAATTGCAACTTATTGTTTGTTATCAACTCTCGTTTGAGTACTTACTTATGTTTATATGATTTTTTGTTAATTTGCCGACTATTCTTATTGTTGACAAAATTTTAGTTGAATTTTTTTTATAAGGTCTTATATTTATGAACACTTTTTTCAAAATTATTAATCTTAATTAGAGTGACTTATTGCCTCTTGTTTGATTAAGTTACAAATTAGTTTTGGGTTACCAACTCCCATGTGAGTCGCTTACCAAGTTTTTTTTTTTTTCCCAATTACCAAACTTTCTTCTCTTTTACCGACTTTTATTTATATTTTTTTATTGCATCATAGATTTACCATCTCTTGTATGAAATTTTTAACTTTAAGTTAGAATCCAAAACTAATTTGTAACTTAATCACAAAAAAAGTTGATAAGTTACACCATAAAAAAATGTTTTTTTTTCTATAAAAGATTAAATTTATATAAGAATTGTTAAATTTAAGGCATTTGTAAGATGTCAAATAAAATTATTTGATGAAGTAAAGAATAAATTAACTTGGGTAAGTAACTCAAATGAGAATTAGTAATCTACAATTAATTGGCAATTTAACCAGCAATAATATTGGCAAGTCACTCCAAAAAATGATTGATAAATTAATGTATGAGTTGGTAAATTCTAGGCATTGGTAAGAAAGACAAATAAAGGCTGGTAAAAGATAAAGAAAGGGTCGATTGGTTATTTGGAAATTCTTATTTTTGTTACTCGGACAAATTTCTGAGACAAAATAGGCTTTGATAACGATATAAAATTTCTATTTTCAGAATAAAAATTCATTCGACAATATTATAAAATTTCTCCTTCCCGAGTGATGATGGCGATGGTAGGTAGCAATCGGCAGGGGTTGACGACGGAGGTTGGCGACCGATGAGGGTCGGCGACTAGTAGTTGTAGGTGGCGACTGGTGAGGGCTGGCGGTAGGTGGCTGGCAACGGGCAGCTAGTGACCGGTGGAGGCCGGCGACTGAAGGCAAGTGGTTGGCGACAAGCGGATGGTCGACGACCGACGGTGGTGGCAACAGCCAACGAGTGGGTGACTAGCAAGCGATAACGAGAGCAAGTAATGAGAAAAGTTTTTAATTCTCATTTTTGTTCTAGAAATAGAGAAGTAAAAAAAATTAACTTTTGATTTCTTTTTCAAATCTATTTATAGAATAAAAATTTATTTCAGAAATAGAAAAATGAAATTGCGTTATCAAATAGATTTCTTTTTCAAACCTATTTCTCATAACAGAAAAATAGAAAACAGAGGAATAAAAATGTTGCCGTGCCCTAAGTTTCTAACAAATTACTAAAAAATCAGGTAATTGGTAATTTTTTTTCAATATATTTTTCTTACACCTACTTACTCTTTCAGAAATTTATGAACATGAAAAAAAAATTCCTTTCTTTTGTTTTTATAGAATCGTAGAATTGTTCCGTTATTGTCATAACCTAATAATCATTTTACTATGTCAAGTCAATTACATCTTAAAATCCACATGGTCCATCGAAAAAACATAAGTTTCAATACACTTTTTGCACACTAAAGTTGATTTAGTCCGACATAGGAATCATACAATCAGTCTATACAAAATTTTCTTGAAAGGGAGGGATCATCGAATATGTACATCAACCAATTGGCATTACATTGACTTGCCCAGTCTTGAGGTTACCTTGATCAAAGGACTGTTCCTGATTGAAGAAGATCATCCAATGTTGCCTAGGGTTTTGAAAACATTTTTAGGAAAAGGCAAGACGATAATTGTGCCGAGCTCTAGAGCATTCTTGGTTTAAATGTCTGTAATTGATAGGTGGAGAGATACGATCTCATCCATTAGATTTAGAATCGATCAATGGTTGTAATAGGAGACCTTTTGTATAAATAGGGTGCTCTTCCCTCATTTGTATCCATCCAAGCCATTCAATGATACTAATATTCTCTTCAGAACTTTTTTTTGTAAAATTTTCTCTTTACAATTCGAGTAAGTGAGCCACCGATCTTTGGAAAAAAAACTATGTATGGCATGAGTACTCAAGTAGGTTTTCTTCTTTTTTTTTGGTTCATAGTAGAGATTTTTTGCGACTATGAACCCAAAAGACAAAAAGAGAAAATTTAAGATAATGCTCAAATTTGTATGCATGAATTTAAAGGAGCATATAACTCAAAAGAAGTGGTGCAATATCGCAGTGTTCATAAACACAAAACACACCTTCAATCATTGCAAAAACTAGTAAAAAAATCCATAAAACATGTCACAAAATCCAACCGCGACAAGACAACAAATGACCTTGCTGTTGATGGGAACGAGTTTTTTACACCCAACAACAATGCACTTGCATATACTGTACTCTGATGTTGGACTCGGATGGTTATGGCAGTATCATGCAATCCTCTAGTGAGATCAAACTAAAAAGACGATTTGATTTCAAATTACAGTAGTACCGCACATAATCAAACACGGTGCCTGCACCTTTGCAACTCCTTAAGCATGGCCAAAACTTGGCTAATATGTTTTTAACGTTAGGATTGTTTGCGGCGACCTTTTAACTCACGTTCTTCAATCAGCTCCTCCAGATAGTTGAAGATCTGCCCCCGAACAAAGGGAGGAAACTCCCTTGAAGTATTAGCTCAATCAAGAGGTGCTCTCGACTCCCTCCATTGGAATATAGTTGATGCAAGGTTGTAGCTTGCAATAGCCATTTTGATTGGTTGTTATGTGGTAGCAATTATTTGCTTAATTGATTGTTACATGGTAGTAGTTATTTGCTAGTTGAGAAGGGTTTTAAGTAAGATTAGGAGCGACGCATCCATGAATCCACTAATCAACTAATTAATATTTTTAATAAATATTGATAAATTAATATATTTGAGTTGGCACATTTAAGGCATTGGTTAGGAAGACAAATACAAATTGGAACAACTTAAACAAAAAATAGATTGGTTGGTTATTTGAAAATTGTGAAAAAATTTCCAACAAATTATTGAAAAATTTAGGTGATTAGAAATTTTTTTATGGATATTTTTTTACACCTATCTAGGTTTGAGCATGGTTTGGGTTGCATTGATTCACCCTCTAACCTTAGGATTAACCCACATAGTATTGGTCCTCAATTTTTGGGACCAAGGATTGGCCATGTTGAAAAGGCAAACCTACTATTTCAACTACATATCCATCAACAATATGGTATTGAGCAACCAAACTATAAATACCAATACATATTCAACACATTTAAGATAAGACAACAATATAAATTTTACACTTGATACAAGCAAGAAATGCTAAAAACAATTAAGGCTTTGCATGGTAACGTTTTTGTTCCCGGGAGCAGTTTCTGCTTAGAAATATTTTTTTTTTGTTTCTGTTCCCGGGAACAGTTTTTGAGCATTTGAAGGCGTTTGACAACTGAAATTTTTTTTTTTTCCGGGAATAGAAATGTGTTTGGTAAAAATTTCCAATCTTTTGATTCTTTTAATTTTCTTTTTCTTTTTTCTTTTTCTTTTTTTTCCTCCCTATTGGTTGCCCCCTCGCCGGAGCCTCGCGCCGGCCAGCGAGGCTTGGCCTCACCCAGATTTGCGAGGTCGAGCCTCGCTAGTGGCCAGGTGAGGCGAGGCTCGGCCTCGCCCAGATTTGCAAGGCTAGGCTCCGGCAAGCTTGTTAGACCTCACCCTGGCCTGGCGAGGCGCCGATGAGCTCACTGGACCTCGCTTGGTGGCTCGCCGGTGGCGATGGGGCGGCTGAGGGGTGGGAGAATGAAGAGGAAGAGGAAGGAGAAGAAGAAAATGAAAGAGAAAGAAAAAAGGAAAAAAAATGTTTCTTGAGATTGTTCCCGAGAACAAGAAACAACTTTTTCTTGTGATTCCTACTTCAAATCTGTTTCGGGGAACAAATTTGTTCTCGAGAACAAAAAATTTATCAAACACGTTTTTGTTCCCGGGAACAAAAGAATAGAAACAGCTGTTCCCGGGAATGTTACCATGCAAATCCTAAGACTACTCTTAGAGATATGAGACAAGATGGAAAGTTCTTGTAATCATCTATCAATAATACTCATAACAACATATGCAAAAACGTTTCTTGCATTCAATCAAGCAGAGTCTAATCAACCGAAAAATGAGCTTTACACCACTTGATTAGCAAATCATTGTAGCAACTGCAATACTACTTTTCAAAAAATTCTATCATTTTTTGACACACTGAAAAGTAAAGTGGAGGAAAAATTTACTAGTGAAATACAATTAAATCATAAGAAGTTGTTTCTTTTAATTTTGCTTGGCAAATTTAAGACTAAACGGATAAAGAAGACAAACATAATAAGAGCATTGGAGGAGGACATCGTTTAACATTGTTTGAGTTAGGATTGTCCCTTTAGAATAAATAAAAAAATTATAAAGAATATATTAAAAATATAATAAGTAATATATCTAAAATATAACTATATTAGATTATATGGAGTTAGGGTTGGTTTAGGTTGGACCAACCCTAAATTCTTAGAACCGAGGACCAACTCTCCTAGTGCTGGTTTAAGGATCTCAAGATCAAGGACCAACCCAATCTCTTTGAGAACTGTAGCAACAGGCGAAAAATCCTGGACCGATGCTCACCTCTACAACTAACTACTCTATCAAAAATCTACCAAGATAAAGAATAAAAAATAAAATCCTTTTTTTTTAACAGCATCATAGAATTGTTCCATTATTATATCAAGTCAATTACATCTTAAGAATTCACATTACAAGTTTTTATACAATTTTTACCCAGGGTTCATCAAGAAAGTGTTGGTATGAATTACAGTGTATAAGGAAAACGCGATTCTTGCAAAATTCTGTATACAATACTCAAATTAAATCCAGGAATTACCAAGATCAAGAGTCAATATTTCTTTCAAAATGACAATTGTTACTGTCTTGCAGGACTAAAATGGGAATTGAAATAGCTGGTCTATACTTCACTCGCCAAAACGAAATTGAGAACGTAGTCAAGTCTCAAGCGTGTCCTCCATCCATCGAACTAGTATAGAACCCGAAAGACAAATCAAGATAACATTTAATCAAACTTATAGCTTGAATTAAAATGAGCATAACTTGAAAGAAAATGTAAACTATCTATATATAAAACTAAAGTGATATGACATCGCAATGTCGATAAAACACAAAAAACTAATAAACAAATCCACAAAACATGTTTCAAATCCAACGGCAACCGCGACAGCGACAAAGACAACAGAAGGACTTTGCTGATGGGAACAAGCTTGATGGGAACAAGCTTCTACACCCTACAAGGGTCTACATCCTACAATATTGCACTTGCACATGTTATGGATATCACCCCAATACAATCCTCTAATGAGAGGAGGGGTCGATTCGAAATCACAATAGTACTGCACTTGATCATACACCGCGCCTGCGCCTCTGCAACTCCCTAAGCTTGGCCAATACGTTTTTACCATAAGGATTATTTGCAAGCTGTGACTCGCGCTCTTGAATCAACCCCTCTAGGTACTTGAAGATCCGCCCCCAAAACTAAACATGGATTACAAGAACTTTCAAGCATAAGCATACATGATTAGAGAAAAAAAGGTTGAAGGGTAAAAATTGTGTCCCGGATCTGACCTGGTGCGCTACTTCCAGCAACTTTTGGGTGACATAGTTTCCGAACTTATCGGTGAAAAGTTTGGGGCAACTCGGGCTCATCGTCAACTCCAGCGCAATCTGTCTGGACTGTGCTTCTCTGAGGGTATTGAAGCATTTCTCGACCACATGAGAAGCGTATTTGTTAGTCGACAAAGCAAAAAAACTCCCTTCGAGCGCTTCTAAAATCTTGTCAGTAACTCCCGGCATCACCAAGCTCAGTAAAGTCTGCACCACATAGTTACTGAAAGAAGAAAGAAAACAAAAGTTTGAAAAACTTGAAAATTCATGAAATATATGCAACGAAAGCTGAAACGAAAACCAAACCCATAAACCAAACCCATATTCATCTTGTGCTAACCGTAGGGAACATTCATAAAATGAAACAAAAGCAACGAAAGCTGAAATCTTGTGCTAACCGTAGGGAACATTCATAAAATGAAACAAAGCAACGAAAGAAAAACCGTATTCATCTTGTGCTAATTGTAGGAATATGAAACAAAGCAACGAAAGCTGAAACGAAAAACCAAACCCGTATTCATCTTGTGCTAATTGTAGGGAATATGATGTTAGCTCGACCAAGAGGAGTTCTCGACTTGCTCCATTGGAATAGTTGATGCAAGCTTGCAGCGTGCAACACCCATTTTGATTAGTTGCAATGTGATAGCAATTGTTCGCCAGCTCCACCAAAAGGGGCTACAAATTCGAAACAACAACATCATCAGATTCGAAACAAGGAACAACAACATCATCAGATTCGAAACAACAACATCATCGATGAATCCACAAACTACTAACTACTGGCTCAATAAACTATTTTTTGATATTCATAAAACTATTTTTTGATATTCATCTACTATAGAGTCACCCGTAATTTGATCTTAAATGGCGCTGGGTTCTTATGCTCAATTAAAAATACAATTCTAACAAATGTCCAGCTCAATTAAAAATACAATTCTAACAAATGGAAAACTACAAATGTCCAGCTCAATTAAAAATACAATTCTAACAAATGGAAAACTTTAAAAATACAATTCTAACAAATGGAAAACTTTAAAAATACAATTCTAACAAATGGAAAACTAGTACATGTTGCATCTTATGCTCAATTAAAAATACAATTCTAACAAATGTCCAGCTCAATTAAAAATACAATTCTAACAAATGGAAAACTACAAATGTCCAGCTCAATTAAAAATACAATTCTAACAAATGGAAAACTTTAAAAATACAATTCTAACAAATGGAAAACTTTAAAAATACAATTCTAACAAATGGAAAACTAGTACATGTTGCATCTTATGCTCAATTAAAAATACAATTCTAACAAATGTCCAGCTCAATTAAAAATACAATTCTAACAAATGGAAAACTACAAATGTCCAGCTCAATTAAAAATACAATTCTAACAAATGGAAAACTTTAAAAATACAATTCTAACAAATGGAAAACTTTAAAAATACAATTCTAACAAATTAAAAAACTAGTACATGTTGCATCTTATGCTCAATTAAAAATACAATTCTAACAAATGTCCAGCTCAATTAAAAATACAATTCTAACAAATGGAAAACTAGTACAATACATGTTGCATGCCATTTAAATTTTTATTATTAGAAGGAACAAATCAGACATCTAATAAGATAATTGGAAAAAACAATGAAAGTTTGATATGGAGTCGGGTGTCGAGCAAACAAATTGATTTGTACATAATTAAACTAATAGATTTAATATTAAATAAATTTTGGGTAGCATAAGTACTAAATTAATTTACGGAGCCTATTTCTTTTCTGCACGCATGTTAATTTACATAAGAAAGAACACGCGTGGGTATGGACCCTCCCTCATCTTTTGAAAGAATTTTTTTTAAAATTTTAATATAATAAAATTATTTTTTCATACCTAAATACATTGCTTTAGCTAGGGTTGTAGAAAGTGTGTGAATACATGATATGCTACGTATTATATTACATTACTTGTAAAGTTTCTAATTCTAATGAAAAAGCTTTGTGCCTAGGCAGGAGGAATAATACAAAACAAGAAATTTCAGACACTTTCAACTAAGAATGTCTCAGAAAGTAGCAAAAGAAACCAAAAATTTAACTAAGCAATAAGCAAGATTACTTGTGCCACATTACCTCTGTATACTCAGGAGGGAAGTTCTGCAAGCAATGCTCAATCACACCATTCCTCTCCAGTGCCAGGGAGACCACGCTGGGCAACAACGCGTCCACGACCAGCCTCATCTGATACGGCGTTGTAACGTGGTCCAGTAGTTTCTTCACGGCGTGGATTCTGCGAAAAGCGCAGTGCTTACATAAGGATTAGCGGCTAATACAGCTATCTCATTGGAAAAAAAGGATCAGGAAAAGATGAACCCACCCATGAGAGTCGAGACAAATCCTGACTAGTAATGGTTCCTGACAGGTCACCTTCTCTAGGATCTGAGTCCTCTGCCCTTCATCGCAGACCTCCACGAGGTTCTGTATCACATGGTTCCAAGTCTGATGAACCATAAAGTCGCCAACACGGTCTATTACCTGAACGAAAATCCTAGCTACTTTCTCCTTGTCCAAAGGTTCCCTAGTCCTCGGCAGTGAGCGAGAACCATTCCTAGTAGACAACAGTATGTTTCGGCGCAAGTTGTGCATTGCCGCTGAGGAAACCGGCGTCCTGTGTGCCTCAAAAAGCCTACTGTTACTCACATTCGGCCTCGAGAAGCTCGAGTTGTAATGAAAAGAACTGGCTCGGCCCAAGGCGGGCAGGGGCCGGAGATTCTCGATGGACAGTCTCTCCCTCGAACCAGCCATGGCAAACACATTGGGATCGGTCTGAATCCAACCATCACCGATCAATGCAGGAGAGTGATTGCTCAGAGATTCGACAGGTATAGAAGGACCATACCCGAACCTAAAAATATTCCGGCCAGAGCCAAACGAATCTACGCTTTGGGGACTCATATCATAGCCATCAATCCTAGAAACACCGACACTGGAAACATTAGTAGGGGACGCACGTGGGTACGCGTCGAGAACATCACCAGTGAATTCCGGATAAGGAGATTGCCGATTCGGGTGTGAAAGCTGGAGACGGCGGAAAACATCCTCAAGGGACTGAACATCGCCGTGGGTTCCGAGAGGAGGGTTTTGCAGCAACGAAGCCTGAGGGCCCCCGAACCCGCTGCCACCGCCGCCCAGGAGGTTGGAGTGCGCCGGGGCCGCGAACACGGTCTCCCCGAAAGATCGATCGCTGCCGGCGTTTTCCATGGATGGCGAGGAGAGGAGGCGAATCAGGGCGGTCCCGTAAAATGGATTCGGCTCGAGGGAAGAGGCGAGACGAAAACAAAAGAGATTTATTGGGTGCCTGGGGTGAGCTCGCGGAAGGTGGGGGATTTAAAGGGGGAGAAGATCAGGTGACTTGGGTATGAATCTTTGACGGGGATATCGTTCGGGTGTGGGATGACGTATGAAGAAAGCCGAGATCGAATAGGAAAGCGCTCAGACGACTCGAAAAAGGGGGTCGTCCCAAGATTTGACGCTGCGAAACTCGTTCGAGCCCTATGAGATAGGGTTGACGAAGGATTTTCCCTGATGTGTTTTATTTTTTTGAACGAGGATTTATATAGGTTTCGCGGAAGAGCTAGGAGAGGGTGAGAGCAAGGGCCCACTTGGTTGACCGAGAGAATTTTCTTGTTTTTCTTTTTCTCGAAAATGCTAGCACCTATCGAAAACAGGATTACAGGATTTTTTTTTTTAAAGAGTGAATGGAAATATCTTGCCTAGATTTTTCCGTTTATCTTATTTACACCGATGGAATTATTATTTTTGGTTTCATGCGGCTAGATTGATAAAATATTAACAAATTTATGATTAAATTTTAATACAATTTAAAGGTTCGTGTCTGAATTGACTTCTGTATAAAAAGATTAGGATTGTTGATTATTAAAATCATGTGATCAAATATTTGGTAAGTTTGGAAAATATCATTCTTAAGTTTTAGTTTAATTGGATTAACCATAGAAACAAACTGATTTTAAAGATTAGAATAATTTTTAATTTTACAAAGATATACTAAAGATGAAACTTGTGCACTTTTGAGGAGAAAGATATTACTCATTTCGTCGCATAAATAAACTTTAAGGTAAAGTTTAAGTATATATCAAACAACTTTGAGGTTAATTTACATGGAAGTTTTACAGTCAAAAAATTATTCGTGATCGTAAGTTAATTTAAAAGGGGAAAATTCAAAGAAAAAGAGAAAGATGAAACTTGAACTTTTGAGAAAAAAAGTATTACTTATTTCACATGAATAAACTTTAAGATAAGATTTAAGTATACATCAAACGACTTTGAGGTTAATTCATGTGGAAATTTTACCATAAAAAAATAATTTGTGATCACAAGCTAATCTAATAGGGGAAAATTCACAGAGAAAGATGAAACTTGTGTAACTTTTGAGGAGAAAGATATTTCTTATTTCACATGAATAAACTTCAAGATAAGGCTTAAGTATACATCAAATGATTTCAAGGTTAATTCACATGGAAAAGTTTTACCGTCAGAAGATTATAAATGATTGCAAGCTAATTTAAAAAGGGAAATCAAAGCATATGTCATCTGCTTAAAGAAAATTAATAATGCATATGTCGTGGACTATGTAGCAATGTAGGCTGGATTTTTTTGATTACTTGGGATCGTTAAAGGGCTAGCTAGAGAGAGAAATTTTTTAGAGAGAGAAGAGCTCCAAAAGAGAAGGAACTTAGATTATTGGATAATTTGATGATATAATGAGGGGAGGGCACCCTAGGGCACCTCTTCTTATACTAGTGGCTTACAACCGTTGATCGTTATTGAATTTCGATGGACAAGATCATATCTTCTCACTTACCAACTAATGGCATTAATGCCAAGAGAATTCTAGACTTTGGTGTAATTATCATCTTGTCCATCCTTAGTTCTTGGAGAGTTCTTGGGCGAGTTGGAGTTAGGGTGTCCTTCTTCGGCCTTGCATAGTCCCTTGGTCATAGGAACCTCGAGTCCATGACGCGTACTTCTTTCTGTAGACATGTAGACATCGAATGGATCACAGGGAAATTGTCCAATCAATCCTGAATCTATGAATGTCAATTCAGTCCAAATTTTACCAATTTAGTGATAAATATTTGCAAAAAATTTTTATAATATAATTCTTTTGATAAATTTTCATCATAAATTGATGACATGACAATGTACATAGGACGGTTGGCGATGACTAGATCGTCATGTTAACGGTTCTTGGCAAAAATTGACTCGAGAGGCTACATTAGAATTTTGCACAAAGATTTAGGATAAAATTGATAAAATTAAAAATTTTATGACTGGATTGGTATTCATACAATAGATTCAAGACTGATTAACTAATTTTCCTAATAAATTACATATATAAATGTTACCGCTAATCGAAAGTAGTCTGGGTATGAGATTTAGGGGCATTGTATGTAAAAATCGGTACATAGAGAAGAATACTAGTAATTATACGAGAGAAGTAAAAATTGGTGCAACTTTAATATAGACATTAGGAAGACCGACCAATGAAAAGTGGATTTTAGTAAATAGAAACATTGATTTCGATGGAAAATGATACTCACGATGTCATAACTTTCGTATAATGTTCACTTTGTTAACATTACTTTTCAATTGATCAATAAATCAATATAACTTCAAACAAAAAAGGATAAATATACTGAAAGTCCTAAAATTTATTACGGAGTACAACTGAGTTCTAAAACTTTTAAAAAGTGCAATCAATTCAAAAACGTGAAATCAAATCATAAAACTTGTTATAGAATTGTAATTGAATCCTAAAATTTTTAAAAAATGTAATTAAAGAAAGGACTTGATTAGATTTATTTGATAAATTTTAGAACTTAATTATACTTTTTAAAAATTTTATGGTTCAATAGCATTTCATGACAAATTTTAAAACTTAATTGTACTTTTTGAAAATTTGAAGATTCGATTGTTCTTTTGTAACAAGTTTTAGAATTTCCAATACATACGTTCAAAATAAATGAATGTTTAGTTGAGTAATATCAGTGGTTTCCCCCACCCATGTGGTATTAATTTAATACTATATCATCCATCTTAATAAAGAAATGATGTTATTAAAAGTATATTGGGTGTGTTTGATTCAACATTGTCCAGGAGCTTTCAGCCTCTAAAACCTCTCGAAGAAATGCTAGCTCGTTTGGCAACCATTTTAAATAAAAGTAGGGACCAAAAGCCCAATGCTAGTAGAAACTAACATTGGTTTTCAGCCTTTGGCCAGATGTTGAAACTCTTTTTTTTCCAAAACTACCATCACCAATTTTTTAAATTTATGATTTTATCCCTCATTATTTTTTTAATTAAAAAGGACCAAATCCTTTGTTGATCTAGCAAAGGCTATAGCCGCCGATGAGCTAGATCTGGCGCTAATTGCCGTTAGTCGAGGTTGGCTGAGGTCGAGTGACCTCCGATGAGGGTCGCATGACCCTAGCGAGGCTTGTTGGAGGTTGCATGACCCTTGCTGAAGGTCACTCGACCTTGGGCGTCCTCAATCGTCGATCGTCAATGCCACATTTGGCTCATTGGCGAAGGGTTTGGTCTTTTTCCTTTTTTCCCTAGCATATATTTTTTTTCAATTTTAAATAAATAAAAATTAACAAAATAATATTAACCACCCAAAGAGTATTTCTCTCAAAGTTACTTCTAGTTTACCAAATGCCTTTGTATTTGCCTGAGATCCTTTGAGCTAAATTGCTTTGGATTTCCTAATATTGAACCAATCGCATCCATAGAATTGCATCTTTTGAGCCATTTCCTAACTCCAAATTGAGGATTTGGGACTTAATTAGAGATCCAAGGCTAAATTAGATTCCAATTAAAAACTCTAAACCCCATTTTTATAATACAAAAGTTGCAGGTCGACGAGAACAAGCTACCCGCTAACGATAGACCGTCCAACTGAGATGCCCATATGGATGGTTTAGCCATTACTCAACTACCAAGTGAAGAAAAAGAAATTTTGTCATCCCGCTGGGAGAGGGCTGACGGTATTTCTTCACATTATATCATGCAGCCCATCAGAGAAATATGCCGAATTCTTACCCTCCTCAGAGATTTCATTCCTGTATATCGCCTTTCTCACACTCACCTTGAGGAGCAAAAGTCAGATGTTTGACTATGATACACAGCTCATATAAAGACAGGAGAAAAGACAAAGAATTGAGTAACCAGCTTTTGCTCTAAAGAAACTTAAAAAAGCGAATCGGACTATACAAAATTAAACAGTTCGCCTCACGGTTGCAGTTCTCCAAAAAATAGCATGATCGGGTCAAGTGGAGGGAAGGACGTCCTGCATCAGGCTGCATATGAATCAGAGCGCTATGCAGAAAGTTCAGTCGACCTTGGATTTCTTCATGGGAGACCCCGATGAACTCATTCACCCCCAGTTGCGTATCATCTTTGTAAGATTGAGCGTGTCTGCCAGATTTCACAGATAAGGAAAAGGCTAGCACCGCCACAGATCTTTGATCAATCAAAACTTGTCTAATAAATAGGGCAGAGAGCCAAGACACGGATGTCACCAGGTGAAGCCCTTCCACAGCATTGAGAGCGATCCATCTCGTGGAATGAGGTAAACAATGAATGCTACATATGCGGCACTGATGCTAAATACAATAGAACCAAACAGCATTCCCTTAACTTCAGAGATGAAGAACTCCAACAACAGGTACCCATTGATCATCATCACCAGTGCCGCCACAGCCCATGCCACCCTCTGCATCATTTTATCAAAAGGCATCACATGACATCACCAATAGACAGAATGGTAGACTTCTGTATGTTGTTTTAAAGAAAAAGGGCAACAAAACCTGAAGTGAGAACTGTCATAAATACCAGTCCTTTGATAAGTACTGGCATAGATGCACTCTTTACAGAAAATTCAATCAGATTATGCAATATATGTTCAACTTTCCAGAGTGTCATCAGGGAGGAAATTTCCAGTGGCAAAGAAAGTTTGACTAGAGAAGTCACTGCAAAACTTGCATATATTTTGAATTGCTTGGTACTTAATAATATTCTATAAAGCAGATTCGACAAGTCACAATAAGAAATGCCAAACATAAGGTAAATGGCTTTTAGTTAGGCACTATGCCATGTGTTCACATAAAACTACATGAGGAAAACTAGCAGCATAATGGGCTAGCACACAATTACGACAGTATTCACTAAAATTTATTGCGACTTAATTGCTGAAACTCTAACAGACAAATCAGATTAAATGACGTTATACTAGCTCCATCTAGAAGACACTTTTCCGTCTCTTAAATCATGGCAGAGAATATTTATGCAGAACTTAGTACAAAGGTTGAGAGGGATACATAAAGGAGGCAAATCCTACATCAACAAAGTGTCAAGACATCTGAGCTTATATGTACCCCAGTTCAACTTTAACAAGTATAATTACTCAGTAACTCATGCTTCTTTTACTTGTATTGGCACTCAGACATAGGATGGTCGGAGTTTTAGACCTGAAGCTTCGTAACCACAATTATCATTCATCGGAGGGAGGCATAAAATGAATCAAAAGAATTAGCAACACCAGAATTACAATATGTTAGAACACAAGTCCACCTTATCATGTCAATGTCCAGACAGGTCTTGCCCAAAACCATACTGTTAACCCTAAGCCATCCGTAAAATTTAGTACAAGACTAGAAAAGTTCATGGTGCCACCATGCCAGCTATGGACCAGGATGCGAAACTCCTAGAAACAAACATACAGTAAACCTCACTCGAGGTTGTGAGAAATGGGGAGGACCAGATATCTTTAACCTCCCCCATGAAATGCAGGTTCAGTCCACTACTTTAATGCATTCCCTCCATTTCATGAATTTGCAACCTTGTAGTCATGGCAAGGCTTTCGATTGTGAGACTCACAAAACAGAACCAATAAATCATGACTAAACCTTTGTCAATTGCATTTCAGAATGAAAAAGGAAGAATGTCGGGTGGCAATAGTATGTGTATGACAGACATATAGAAGGTAAGCTAATCTCATGTCCTCCTTAACGACCTATACCACAAGTTTATGGAGCAATCCTGAGGATAAACAGGAGAATATGACATCACCAAGAACACTTTCGCTGGGCACTTTCCAAGTAATCCAAAAAAGAAAAAAGCACTAACAGTTCTATTCAACTAGAGCAATACAACAAATATTGAAGTCATATCAACTCACCTGAAGAGTCGGTCCAATCTTAAAAGTACCCATGACCCGCTCCTTTGATACTAATGTAAGAAGGGGTATGAGTGCAAAAGGGATCTGCATAGACTGAAGCACATTGAGCCATTCGTTCAAAACGTCCAACGATGCTTCGGATGTGTTGAAAACAACAGCTACTATAATAGTCGGCACAATTGCAAAGCTACGTGTGATCAATGCCCTCAGCCATTTCTTTAAACGGAGGTTAAGGAAACCACCCATTATAAACTGCCCAGCATATGTTCCAGTAATTGTGCTGCTCTGTCCGGCTGCCAATAACCCGATGCCCCAAATATATAGAATGGGAAAGATTCCTCCCCCATATTTTTCTTCAAGATATTGGCCTGCGTTTACAAGTCCTATATTTTGCGCTTGTTTTGTACCATAAAATCCTTTGGCAAAAATTGTAGTGACAAACAAGTTGATCATAAATGAGACTAGGAGGGCTGCAGATGACTCGATTGAATAGTAATTTATTGCCTCTTGAACGCTGCCTTTTTTCTCAGGATTAATTTTCCTAGACTGGACCAGAGCTGAGTGTAGAAATACATTGTGAGGCATTATGACACAACCCACAACTCCCACAGCTTGATGAATTGTCTTAGAGCCAAGTCTTGGAATAAAAAGACCTACAGAACCAGCAAAAAATATGATTTTTTTTAAAAGCAGTTAGCAGACAAGCCAGCTATGAGTTACACCTCTCAGGTAATTTTTGAAGAAAGAACAGAAAACACTGTCACAGGATTCTCACCAACTAAAAGCTCTTTGCCACTGGGCTTTGTATCACCAAACATCCAGGCAAATGACAAAGCCATGGTTCCAATGAGCACAGCAAAAAGAGCCTCCAATTTTCTCACTCCGTAGTTCTCCAGAAACAAGAACATGAAACTGTTAACATTGGGGAAAAAAGATGTCAGAAAGAGAACAGCAATCGACACCAAAGAAAGAATCTTGCATGAGCAATTAGGTTGCATTACTCCAGCATCAAGATGCACAAATCGCTTTCAGTAACAATCTACCAAAGATAAGCAGAAGAGACACAGAAATTCCTTTCACACTAAACCCATCAATCTGCAGTCTTGTGCATTTTTACATTCTGAAGGTTAACAGAGTCCATATTCACTAGGAGAAGCTGTCGGCGACATAACCAACAAGACCCTGGCATATTCAGCTCCTTAGTCTAATCTCCCATCCCATGAACTGTTGGTCAACCGAATCACCCAACAGGAACAAAAGGAAACACACACGACCACAGAATTAACTGGACTAGATCAACAAAAGTAATGTGCTTATGGAGACTCGCCATGATAACAAATACTCTGTAATACTCAGAAACACCAGACTTACAGAAACATCTACATCAAAGATTAACGGTCACATAGCATTACATATTACCTCAAGAGACATAGTGATCAACCAACAAAAGAAGAGATAGCAATTACCTACCAATCTGAGGCTGTAATTAGGACTCCAGCCCAGAGCGGCAAGTGCCCATTACTCAGAATCTGAATGGCAATAGCACTCCCAATAACCTCCTGTATGTCAGCCCCGATCAAAGCCACCTCCGCCATGAACCATAGCAGCAACCTCGCCCAATCAGGGTACTCCTCCCGGCACAGCTCCGCCAGGTGCCGG
Organism: Corymbia maculata; assembly: GCA_014182735.1. Lineage (NCBI taxonomy): Eukaryota > Viridiplantae > Streptophyta > Magnoliopsida > Myrtales > Myrtaceae > Corymbia > Corymbia maculata. The sequence continues at coordinate 2,175,006 of CM024687.1, read as the reverse complement.
CCCGTCGCAACTCCAACCCGGGCAGACAACAACTGGATCAGCAGACCCATGACCGTGGCCCACATGAGGAGCCACAGGAGCGAGTACCCAGCAATAGCGCCCGCCTGCAGATCGCCCTCCAGGTTGCCCGGATCCAGGAACGCTATGCTCATCAAGAAACCCGGACCCGTGAACAGCCACAGCTTCTTCCACGAGAAGGGCGGGGTCGCCGTCGCCGCCAAGTCCCCAGATTCGACGTCGACGATGAGGATCTTCTCTCGGGACTGGAACGCGACCTCGTCTCCGTCCTCGTCCTCGCCATCGCCGTCGTCTTCGGGTGAGGGCGGGGCTTTGGGGATGGGCAACAGGGTATTTAACTCCTCGTCTTGGTCCGGCTTGTCGCCGGGGCGGCCGTCCTCCCGTGATGGGTTGGTGCTCATGGTGGCGTTTGCGGCAATCTTCTCGAAATCTACCATCGTCGGCGGCTGATTCGGGTGGAGCAGGAGGATAAGGATGGAGACGAAGATTCTCGCAATCCTACTCCTCCACGCTCGAGCTTGTTGGGTCGATGAAACAGGTTCGATCCGTAAAACCGATCCGGAGACGGAAGAAAGACTTCTCTTTCTTCCTCAGTTTTCACCGTCGGCGGGTGAAAATTGTCCTCCTTTCGCTCTTCGGGATCAACCTTTCGATAAGAAAGCGGCGTTGAAGCTGTTATAACATAACGCGACAGGAGGACAAAATCATCATATTTTTCTGCTAAGCTGGTGAGGCCGGCAGGTCAAGGAGAAAGAATCCTAGTTTGTCTCTTCGGCAGGGCAGGATTCGGTGAAATTCTTTGTATGTAATTTCTCCTAACTCGATCGTATTACACGACCGCAACGGAACCTGAACCGAATAAACTAGCGGAATGATTATACCGGGAGGTATATCGAGACTGGTCTTACTTAATGGAATTTTTAAAAATTGGGTCGGAGATTATCGAGTAATGAGTTTGACCCATTTAAAGGCCCTGTCTGCGTAATATTTTTACTTATGGCTTCCCCTCTAAATTTTGGAAAGAACAAAGATTTATCCTTTGGATTTTTAGGAAAGAATCGCATGTAAAGCTACGTATTAATATTATAATTTTTCTAGAAAAGTCTCGACTCTCGAGTATTTTGGGTTTAATAAAAGTCAATTTTAAGTTCTGTAAAATTTAGAAAGGTTGAAATTCGAAAGTAGAGGTCCTCCATATAGACCCCAGTATTTTGTTGAATAAAAGAAGATTGTAATTATAGTATTAAACTAACTTACACAAAAAAGAAGAAGAATTGACCCTTCAAGTCTTCAAACAAGAATGCATGTACTGTCATTTGTAAGCAAGACACAAACTTCCAAATACATTAATGAGTACCGGTAAGGAGAAAATAATGAGTCGACATTCTCACTGGAAATTACTAATTTCGCTTATAGTTTTGTCCCCTTTCATCTTCACTTATAAACAAAATATATTCATTTCGAGTTGGGTGTAGTTTGGATGAGGGAAAGGAGTTAGAGCTCTATCATTCTGGCATAAGACATTTGTACATCGATGGTCATATAGATTCATTGAAGATTGATTTAATCTTATACAATTTCTCATTAGAATGGAACAACCATCCATACTTCAATTATTATAAGTCGATCGCCGAGTAATTGAAGTCACATTTCTACTCAACATACTCTTGTTTGGCTCATGCTGAATAAAATTGGGAAGGCATTGACCCTAATCATCGAATTTAATAGCGAAATCATCTACACATTTAGCTTTTAAAATTTTTACCTTTTGCAAACCTCACGGCTTACGCACTTTGATTTTATTTAATTCCAAACTACACAAAACATTCGTTAAGCACGAAGCATGTGGATTTTGTAATTGCGCTGACAAAAAAGAAGAAGGTAAAGTACCTACTTTTGACTTTTGATACATCAAGACAAACAACTCCTAAATAAGACATTAACGTAAAAATTTAGGAATATTGAGACTGAACATAGTACTACATTAGATTACATTTTATTATGTTCAAGCTACAGTATACCTCTCGAAGCACCAACAACCAAATGGACATCGACATCTTTACTCTCTCTCACTCATTTCCTATAATTTTTCCCTTAAAAATATCGAGACTAGAGATATTACCTTCTCAGATTAAATTTTATGAGTTTTGAATTTCATCGTACCTCTTAAAACACCGATAACCAAAATGGACACCGGCGTCTCTATCATCTTCTCTCGCTCGCCTCGTGTCATCTTTCTCTTTTTGGCTCAAATTTTCTCAAAATTCAGATGCCTTGTAAGCCTCTCCGTCTCTATCTCTCTTTCTCTTTCTACGTGAAAAGTGCCCGCACCAGACGTAGCGGTCGGGAGACGGCCCAAGTCGGTACTTTTTAAAATGGACAACTAGGACTAAATCAATCGAAAGAGAGGAGCTCTTACTGCTTGCCGGGCCCATTGGTATGGGGGACTCCACGGAAGACGGTGCGATCGAGGCGTGTGCAGGCCACGGGTCCCCTAACATCCCCTTTCTCATTGTCCTCTTTTTCGATGCGAAGGGAAGAAACCATCCTGCCAATGAGCTGGACTTGCGTGTCAAACTCGACAAGAGGCGACCCCATCTAACAAAAGTCTGAACTTTTTTCTAACTTTTAATTCCCACCTGTTATCTAACTAGGGTCAGGCGACCACCGTTTTGATTCTTCCAGTAGTGTAAAAGTCGCACTTGATGGTATCTTGGAGCCGGTGATCCAAGCTGCATCACTCTTCGATCACAGCAGAAATTGATTCCATGAACTAGGTTCCGAGTGCTCAAGCTCTACTCTCACTGGTATTGATAATAAGGGAGCATCAATCCGATCCAATATGGGAATGTTGTGGGGAAAAACTTGAAATTCAGTTGCATTGGAAGTCCTCTCTCTCTCTCTCTCTTAAAAACACACTCACGAGCGTAGTGGGGAGATGGCCCAATTTCTGTACTTTAAAATGGACAAGTTGGACTTATCAATCGAAAGATGCTCTTGAGGCGTGTGGAAGCCACGAGTACTCTGTACAAACCACCCCTTTTCATTTTCTTCATCTTCTACCGGAAGAACGATACCCACGCAACGGTGAGCTCCATTTGCTTGTCAGAGAAGGAGAAGATCGCTAGCGAGAACTTGTCCGGTTCTCAATTCTTGCTTTGAGACCGCTTGTTCAATCCGAGAATTGATTCCTGATTTGAATTGGCCTTTCTCTTTTCGAGAACTTTTAATTTTTAATTTTTAATTTTTATTCTCTTAGACAAATTGTGGTATTGGCACGATATGTAAAACGTTATAAATCAGTCTTCATTGGACCTTGGAGATGGTTGAAAAAAAGCTGGCAAAGAAAATAAAAGAAAGAGAAGAAAGATAATAGCAATGAAAGTGAACCTTTAACGTCCTAGATGATTTTATTAAAATAAACAAAGAAAACTATAGAAAATATACATAACTATGCATATGCCTGTGTGTGCCGCAGATCCTTAGGATGGCAAAACTTGTGTTTTCCAAATTTCTCTCAACAAACTAATCTAGGAGCAAAGATACAGTTTAGAGTGATAAAAGACTACACTTCAATTAAAATGATTTTTTTTTCAGCCTTATTCTATTATTACTCTAACTTTTACTCTCAAATTATTGTCATGCTTCTTTATAGAATATGAAAGTCAAAACCGACACCTTGTAACTAAATTATCCTCTACCTAACTCTCCTGAGAAGGTGGGGATTTAATCATCTTCCCATGAATTTGATGAGTTAGAGAATACTCGCCTGAATAGGTTTCAAAAAAAAAAAAATTCACTTCCAATTGCGGGCCATGGGCCCGTTTAAATGGCCCAGTAAATGTTTAGCCCGCAAGGGTGTCGATCCCAAATGATTCGTGACCTCGAAGGGGCTCAGCATACAAGACGCCACCGTGATGCCCAGACACGCACAATCCCTGACCTCAAAGGCTTGGGGAGAGCGGCTGAGCCCTCGTTCGGCGCATGCGGGCAGGCTCAGTCCGTCCACCAAGGACACATGTAATTAACCCTCAAAAAGGGACACCCAAAGAGAAAAAACAGAGGTCATTTGCTCAAAAGGGTTAAGACAAATACTCTCTCGATCCATCTCTCGACAAGGATCCTTTATCCCCTGGTCTCTCCCTTGCCTCTCTCCATCCCTCGTCCCCCCGACTTAAGTATTGGATGGTCATCTTGAGACCAAGCTTATGCGGCTTCATTGGCTTTGTGGTGTGCAGTTAGGTCAGGTCTTTCGGAGGTTCGACCAAGCTCGACGAGACTCAAAGGACTAGGCATCAATAATAAGATAAGTGTCGGGTCCGTGCTCCATGTCTACAATCGTTCAGCCGATGTTGTATGAACCTTCTAAGGTGGGCCTCCATTGTTCATACATCAATGATTGCTGCCGATGCTGAGCCCAACAGTGCCAAGAGGGCAAGGAGGCCCAAAAATTGTTTTCGTGAACCATCGAATATTGATGGAGGGCATTAAGCACGTGGTGAAAGGGAAATTTTCCAAGCACGATAGTGTACAGTACAATCATATTTTTAACGATACTTTTGTACTTGCTTGTGGTGAAAAATAGTTAAATTGCAATATGTTACCACGTTAGTTATGATGGCACATATTATATTTAAATCATATAATTATATCACGAAAATAAATAATCGAGCAATATAAGAAAAAGCACAATGAAAAGTTCTAAAATTTATCATGAAAATAGAACTGAATCATAATTTCTTTCGGAAATCTAGAAGGTCTTTACTACGATCTCTTTGAACTTCATGGCCTTCTCGAAATCTGGGATCTAGCCTTTCTGTGATTATCATCAATATATACACAATCATATTGGGAAAAGCAAAGAAGGAATTATTCATATTCTTTTTTGGACAAAGTCAATGAATGCAAGGTGATGTCTGGCTTATTTCAGACCAAGATAAAGACACCTAGTTGAAAGAGTTTGATGCGTTCGAGGTCATTTTCAGCATACTTATTAAGTTTTGGATAATCTGAGAATATTTTTAGAGAAAACCATTCTTTGGAAATAGATTATGCTTGGTGTGAGTAAAGTGTCTTTGTTTGCACGTGCTTCTCTTCCAGTTGTTCTGATGAAGAAGAAGAGAGCAGAATTACTGTCGTTATACGCCATTCCAACCTTGTAGTCTGCAGCTTTCTCTTGATACACTGTTTACCTGACCTGTTCGTCATTTCGCTTTTCACGTATGCACATATCTACGTCACATCTTTAACAATTCAAACAATTCATTCCACAAATGCCTTGCTTCTAGGGCGGTTCTCCTACTTGAACCTGAGGGCATCAGTTGCGCTAGAAGCTGGCAATTCAGGAGTCTCGAAACTGCGAATCAAAATGGTAGCTAGACCTAACTTAGGTCAGGTCTTTCGGAGGTTCAAGCAAGCTCGGAGGGACTCAAAAGACTGGGCATCTTTAATACCAAATGACATATAAGATAATTTTCGTGTCCGTGCGCCATGTCTATAACTATTCAGCCATTATATGAACCTTCTAAGATTGGTCTTCATTGTTCATACATCGTAGTTTGCTTCCGATGCTGAGCACAACAGTGCAAAGCAGGCAAAGAGGCCCAAAGATTCTTTTCATGAACCATCTAATATTGATGGAGTGCATTAAGCACGTGATGAAAGGGAAATTTCCAAGCACAATAGGGTACAGGACAATCCCATTTTTAACTATACTTTTGTACTTGATTGAGGTGACACATAGTTAAATTTCGATATATTACCACGTTCTTGTATTAAGCAACCATGGCACTTATTATATTTAAATTATAAAATTGTTTCGTGAAAATAAGCAATCGAGTAATATAGAGATAAATACAATGAAAGTTTTAAAATTTGTTATGAAAGTGTAATTGAGTCCTAAAATTTTTTAAAAATTACAGTGAAATCTAAAACTTGTCATAAAAGTACAATTGAGTCCTAAAACTTTCAAAAAATGCAATCAAACACTAAAAGTTATTATGAAAGTGCAAATGAATTTTAAAATAATCTCTTAATCTCATAAATGAATTAATAAGTCTTAATATAAAATTTAATTGACTTCAACACTAAAATTATTGATGTAATTTCACGAAGAAATCCAACATGCATAGTAGCAACGCCTACCTTTTCAAGAACTCACGGCACATCTACATGTCAAAGCCTCATAATGGAGACCTTCCTCTATCTGCCGACTTCAATTAGGATTTTTTTTATTTTTTATTTACTTTTTCTTTCACTGAGGCAATTGGCCACAAGTCCACAATTTCCTTTCTTTCATGGTCAAAGTCCAACATTCCTTCGGACTTCAAAGTGAGAAATTTTTTTGGAAAAATATAACAAAAAATCTCAAACTACACTACTTAGGATAATTTTATTTTGAACTTATTTTCATATCATAAAAAATCTTAAACTATGCCATTTGAAACAATTTTATCCTAAAATTTTTTGTGCTACCAAAATTCCCGAACTATGTCATTTAGGACAAATTTATCATGAATTTTTCTTCGTGCCAGAAAAAAATCTCAAATTATGTCACTTGAGACATATTTATCTCAAACTCTTTAATTGAATGGCATTTTTGTCTTTTTCTTTTTTCTTCCTCTTCCCTCTACTAGCCATGGCAGAGGGAAGCCAAAGTCGAGCGAGGGCGGTCCTCGCCTTGGGCAAGTGATGGATCTAGCAGTGGTGACCCTCGTCAACTTGGGTGAGGGTCGCCTCACCTGCCTAGGGCGAGGATTGCCCTCGCTCGATGCCGACGAGGGTGCCCCTCACCAACGCCCCTCCATCGGCCATGGCATAGGGAAGAGGGAGAAAGAAAAAAGAAAAAAAGACAAAAATGCCATTTAGTAAAAGAGTTTGGGGTAAATGTGTTTCAAGTGGTATATATTGGAGGTTTTTTGTGATATAAGAAAAAATTCAAAAATTTTCCCAAGTAATAAATTTGGGGTTTTTCCCACAAAAAAAAGGGTAAAATTGTCCCAAGTGGTATAATTTGGGGTTTTTTATGATTAAGATATTAATTTGAGGTAAATTTATTACATGTATATTAGTTTAGAATTTTTTGTGATATTAAATAAATAAATAAAAACCACAACTCATAAAAGAAAGTTGTGGCACTTTGCTTTGCACAATTCTGGACATGCAAAGGAAATCCAAATTAAACGACCAGGCTTCCTTACAATTCATCTCGAGTCGGGTTCATTCACGTACCATAAAAGAAGTGGTCGTGATGAGCACACAATCAAGTGGGCGAACTTTCCTATACAAAGAAGAAATGTTGTGACAACGACAAAGTGCTCGTCTCCAAATCTTTTCAAGCCCAGGAAAGAAGGTCCGATGTGGCGGAACGACGGTTGCATTTAGCCAACAACGGCTGGGCTTTCCGCATCGGAGGTCCACTCCCTTCCGTCATATCTATCAATTCGTCGCTAATTCTATTCCACTCGAAGCACTGGATCAATGACCCGAGCGTCAATCCGATCATGCTGATGGCAACGTTTTCACCTGGACACCGTGTCCTTCCCGAGCCAAAAGGCATCATCTTGTACCCGTCCTTCAAACCTTCCATCCCTTCGAATCTCTCCGGATTGAAATTCGTCGGGTCGGGCCAGTGCTCGGGATCATTATGTATGTAGAATAGGTTGATCAGGAGAATCGTGCCTCGTGGGACTCGGTAACCTCCCACGCGACACTCCTCCACTGATTCGTGAGGCACGAGGAGTGGACCCACGGGATACATCCGCATCGTTTCCTTTATGACGGAATGGAGATAGGAGAGCTTAGGCAAGTCGGATTCGCTGACTAGGCGGTCGTGACCCACGACCTCGTCTATCTCGGCTTGTGCCTTTTTCAGAATCTTCGGATGGTTTAGCATAGCTGATAACGCCCATTCCATGGTCGCGGCTAACATGTCGAATCCCATTAATATAACCTGGCAAAATCAAGAACCACGTATCCACATGACAGTAGTCAAACTAAAAATGAAAGAAAATTTCTCAAAAAAATAATGATTTACAATAATATGAAAAGCATCTCGAGTTTAGACGTGAAAAGTGAAAGAAACAATAAATGCATATTAATATTTATATCAAAATCATAAATTAGCATATATCGAGTAGAATATATTCAGTTACCAAAAAAATAGAGAGAAAAACTTAATAAATTTGATATAATTAGTTAATTGAAAACGTTCTCCCATCAAGGAAAACATTCATATATAAAATTGGAAAAGTGAATTCCCTAATTTAAGAAGGGGAAGAGACTTTCTAGAATTACTGTTTTTAAATTTTTTAACATTTTATTTTTTCTTTTCTAATCTTTTTCTTTCTTTTTCTTTTTTTCGTTCTTGCTCCACCCTTCCTCCTCCGCCGCCAATCCTAGCTCCTCCTCCCCTCCCTCCTTCTCCTTCGCCCCTCGCCCCTTCGTCACCGCCTCCAACCCTAGCTCCTTCCCTGCTCCCGTCGGCTTCGCTTCCTCCTCTTCCTCTTCGTCGACGTCCTCTGCTCCTTCATTCGCCTATGGATTCAGCTCCACGCTGGCGACTTCGGCACCGACACTCTTTGGTACGCCATCGTCGGTTGCATCCGGAGAATCATCGCCCTTCAGAATGGCTTAGCCTGTCGCGGGCTCTGGCCCATCGCCATTCGCATAGAGTTCCCCTTCGTCATTGTTTGCCTCGTCGAGGAGTTGTGCTGCTTCTTTGTTCAGTACACCTGCGCCTTCTTTCAAGGCAAAGCACAGGTTCGTCCTTGTATGGGACGCGTGCGCCTACGCCTCAGGCGAGGTCAAGGCTCGTCGACCTGCACCTATGCGTCAAGCTTGGTTGAGCTTCGGTGGACGGAGTTGGCGTAGAGGGAAGTGAGGTTTGCGAAGGTGACGGCGGCGGCAGTGGATAGGAGGAAGCATGGGTGAGGTGGAGAGGCGAGTGGGAGAGAGAAAAAAAATAAAAATAAAAAAAATATTTTCCTTTATAATTGAGTTTTTTGCGAAATAAACACACCTAGTTAATTAATTTTTTAAAATGACTTTAATATAATTAGAGCTATTCAGCTGAGAAAAACTAGCAAATGAAAAGTAGACTCACCTGCATAAGGCTCTTGATAGTTTCATCTTCGTAGCACTCTGGCTCAGTCTCTCGCCGGGACAAGAGCACCAGAATCAACGTTTTCTTCTTCCTTCCTTCTGCCGCCTCCGGCGACTCCTCGCCCCCGCTGCCTTGGCTCTCGTCGATCAGGCTTTGCATGAACTCATCCCTCTTCTTCTGCAACGCCAGGAGCTTCTCCTCCACCCCCTTCAGCCCCATCCACCTCAGGAACGGCAAGAACTCGCCCATTTTTGTCGTGCCACTGATACTGAACGACTCTGTCACGATCTCCATGAACTTTATCGCCTCCTCCCCCACGTTCTCTCCGTAGTACCTGCGCAGAAAAAAAGATTAGTTCAGCTTCAGTTCATTTTAAAAATTTAAACGGTTTAATGAATATGCCGGCGGTACCTCTTCCCAGCGATCATCTGCATCCCCGCGTTCAGCATCAGCTCGAAGAAAGCGGACTTCATGTTCACGCTCTGGCCACCGCTCTTGGCGAGCCGATGGAGCAGCGACTTCACCTCGTTGGCCCGTATGCTCGAGAGGGTCAGGAGGTTGTGGGCGGAGAGGATCTGGGAGGCTATGCTGCAGAGATTCTGCCAGTGGTCGCCGTAGGGGGACCAGGCAAGGCTGGTGTAGTTGTAGCCGAGGTGCTTCCCAGCGAGGAGGCAGGGGCGGTTGGCAAACACGAGGCCGTTCTTGGTGAGGCACTCCTCGGCAGCGTCCGGGGAGGAGACGACGAGGATGCGGGAGGACCCGAACCGGAGGAGTGCGACAGGGCCGTACTGCCGGGCGATCCAGGACAGGGAGCGGTGGAGGGGATTCCGGAGGAGGTAGAGGTGACCGATGACCGGGAAGACCAGGAACGGGCTAGGCGGGAGGCTCCGGATCTTGTGGAACAAGCGCATCCCGATGGCGTAAACGGTGAAAAGAAGAAGGAATGGGTTCACCGTCCAGATATGGCGGAACAAGTGCTTGGCGATGGCGCAAAAGGCGAGGAAGAGCAGGAATTGGTGCGCCTCCCGGGCATCATGGAGATAGCGCTTCGAGATCTCAAGAAAGGCGAACAAGAGAAGGAATTGGATCACCTCCCGGATTTTGAGAAGCAAGTGCTTTCCGATCGCGCAAAAGGCGAGGAAGAGAAGGAATTGGATTACCTCCTGGATTTTGGGAAGCAAGTGCGTCCCGATCGCGCATAAGGCGAAGAAGAGAAGGAATTGGATCACCATCTGTGTGGGTCCGTGTGAGCGTGTGTATGGAGAAAAGTGTTCTGTGTGCTTGGCTAGGGGACGAAGCAAATGCAAGTGTGGCGGGGGAATCCGGCTGAACGGAGGTTTCTATTTGAAGAACGTAAAGCTCGGTCGGATGAAAAGGGGACAGCGTTTGGTACTTGAAATTTAAAAAGAAAATAACAAAAGAGAGAAAGGAGCCCGTCGTTTCTCACGGAGTGTGTAGGAACTGCGAAAAGATAAATAAGGTTCTAGAAGAACAGGTGGGAAGGTTGAAAAATCAAGTGGAAAGCTAAGAATCTTCCAGCCAAGTCTCCCGGGCAAAGTATAGCGTGTAGAATTGCGTCGCAATCTACCTTTTTCATACGGAGGGCAAAAAAGGGTATTATCTAAAGGAAGAGTTTAGGATCTTTAGTTAAACGTGAATTCTCCTAAGCCTATACTTTGCGTGATATTAGGGTCTTCATAAAAATCTTCTAATAAAGAGCTGCCACTATCTTATTGGGGCTAGTTAGAAACCAACTAAGGTATGAGAATGTGTCTCACTTCCTATATAATTAGAGAATTTATGATCAAAGACTTAATTACACTAATTAATCAATTAATACTCTTTCGATATTTAATCTTATTCATTTCAAAATATTTTTGTCAGGCAATTTGGATTGATTTTAGACTTATCCACTAATATGTGAAATGATCATATAGATGCACAATTATAAAATAACAATTAGCAACCAAAGAAAGTATTAAATGAATTACAGGGGAAAACAAGCATCTAACAATACAAAATAAGTAAATGCCAATCTTAACTAGATTAAGGGAATGCCATAATCATCATATTGAAAGTGTGCAAATAATGACATTTGTCTCTAAGGACAATCAAAACCCTAAGATAGAGCCCTAAAGGTTTGTTCAAATTCAAGCATAATTTTAAATCAAGAGGTTCTCACATTTTAAGAGAAAATTACCTAAAATACTATTTTAAAGCTTTTCGAGGAATTCTAATTTGTTGGATTTTTTTTTTTGAATTCTTTGGAAATTTTTAGGATTTTGAATAAATTTTTTTAATGTTTCTAATATTTTTCAAAATTTCTAAAAAGGATTTCATTTTCCAAATTTTTTAGAATTTTTCAAAATTTTTAATTTTCCATGATTTTTCTGAATTTTTGAATTTTCAATGATTTTTTTTAATATTAAAAAAAGCAATTCGGATTGGGTTGAGAGACCCGGCCCTACTAAACCGACTCGAACCCTATTAGTTAGGTTGGACTAAAAACAAATCGGGTCGGCCCTAAGTCCACTTAAAATTAACCAAAAAGGCCCATTAAGATTTTCTTAAAAATAAACCGAATCAACCTCCAGCTCACTTCCATTTTCTATTTTCAACCCAACATATCCCAGCCAATGAAGTAAACAAGCCCGAAGCGAAGCTCGTTTTTGTTATCTATTCTTCTAATTTTGGCTTTTTTCTTTTTTTCCTCTTTTTCCCTTATTTTTCTTTTTTTCTCTTTATTCTTTTTTCACTTTTTTCTCTCCTCACCGCTCTCTCCTTTCCTTCTCGAAGCGTACCTTCTTCTTCCCTGATGCCTCGCAGCTGAAGGTCATCTTCACCGAAGCTTCGAGGGGACCGACGTCATTTTGCAACGAGCTCACCACCTTCTCGGCGTGTCGTCACCGACACTCAAAATGCCGCCAAACAACCGCCATTCGTCGGTCAATTGCCCCAACCATTGCTTGCCGGTTGAGGGTGCCCTGTTTGCTGGCGGGAATGGAAAAAAACAACAAAGCAATGAAATGAACAAACAATACATGGAGTGCTAACTAGGGGTGTAAACGGTTCGGTTCGGTTCGGTTTTTCAAAAACCGAACCGAACCGAACCGTCTGAACCGAACCGAATACGAACCGAACCGAAAATGCTGTTCGGTTCGGGACAGTTTTTCGGTTTTCCTATTTTTACTTTGTTTATTGGAATTTAAATAAATAAGAGAGATTATTCAATTTTTATTAAGAATTCCAATTCGGTTCGGTTAACCGAACCGAACCGAACTAAAAAGGTTAACGGTTATTTTTCGGTTAACCGAACCGAAAACATACAAAATTTCGGTTCGGTTCGGTTCGGTTTTCGGTTCGGTTTTTGACACCCCTAGTGCTAACCATCTCGAGAAAAGCAACTCGGATGACTCCACTCCAGCCAACATAGCAAAACAAAACTAGAACTCACTATGACATTACATCGAACTGTAAGAGTTTTACTAATGTGGGCTATATTAATTGAAATTGATATTGTAATTTATCGTTATATGGGATTAATATGATGAGATATAAGGTTTTCCTAATAAATCAATATGAGCCTAATTTGTGTGGGCCAAGTTAGGCCTGGCCAATGATAAGAGGGCCTAATTGAAAACTCTATAAATAGCGTTAAATATCCCTACTCTAGCCCTAGTAGAAACATGCACTGAAATCCTCACAAAAGGTAGTGGTGAGGGCCAATCTTAAGGGTAGTCTCATTGAGTCAAGATTCTGAGGGTAATAGAGGAGAACTTTAACATCTAAAGATTCGATTGGCACCATTCCGCATCAAGAACGGTGGATTCTAAAAAAAATGCATAATTCTCTCCTTTTCTCCATTATTAAGTTCGAGTTTCTAGCTATGTTGATCATGGGATGCTGTTTAGAATGGCCGACATGAACACCTAGTATATGCCATGGAAAAGATAGATTTTCGATTCAATCGAGATCAAACTCGAGGTGGGACTCTCGACAAAGCAAACTAGAACACAAAAAAGCTCGACGGGTCAGAGTTCGCATGAGCCAAATAGTTGCGAGCTCCAACCTAATGCACAAGCAAGGCAAAACAAAACACAAAGAAGGGCCTACCAAGTTCAACTTGAGGACGCTAGTTGAAAGGTCGTTGGGTGGAGCTTACATGCGGCCAAGGCATCAGTTGAAGCTCTCTTGCTTTTCCTCAGTCGTTTCCTCTCTTGAGCTCTCTCTCGCTCTCTCATTGAAGCCTAGACATTTCAAAATCCTAAAACTTATCATAAAAGTGCAGTCAAATCCTAAGACTTTTAAAAAATATAATCAAATTTTAAAATTTGTTCCGTAAGTAAGAGCAATTCCCAAAATAATCTCTTAATTTCATAAAGAAATTAGTAAATCTTGATATAAAAGTTAACTGGTTTCAATGCTGAAATTACTGATGTAATTTCACGAAGAAAATCCAACCTGAGCACTCGGTTGAAAACAAAGTTCCAACAACATGAATAGTAGCAACGCCTACTTTCTGAAGAACTCACGGCGCACCTCTATATCAAAACCTCATCATGGAGACCTTCCTCTATTTGCCGACTTCAATTAGGATTTCTTTTTCTTTTTCTTTTGACTTTTTCTTTCACTGAGGCAATTGATCACAAGTCCACAATTTCCTTTCTTTCACGGTCAAAGCCCAACGTCCCTTCGAATTCGAAAGTGAAAAAAGAAATTAATATTATGAGAAATTTCCAATTGATATAATCATGATACATTTATCTTAAATTTATTTTTTGATTATTAAAATTTCTAAATTGATGCACCTATGATAAATTTATTCAAAATTAATTTTTAATTCACCAAAAACCTAAATTGATAGATTTGTAATAAATTTACATTCCATTAGTTTATGTTAAATTGGACTAATATCACACCTGTGATAAAAGGAAGGTAAAATCTCAACTGGTACATTCTTCAATAGCCACATATCATTCAATTCAGTAATTGATAACATATGTCATATTTTTAGGGTTTTTTATAGTTAAAAAATTAATTTAAGATAAATTTGTCACATATATACAAAATGGGAATTTTTTGTGATATTAAAAAAAAGAAAAAAAAGAAACGACTACAACTCATAAACGAAAGTCGCTGCACTTTGCTTTGCACGATCCCAGACATGCATAGGAAATCCAAATTAAACGACTGGGCTTCCTTGCAATTCCTCTCAAGTCGGGTTCGTTCACGGACCGTAAAAGTGTTCGTGATGAACACCCAATCAAGTGGCCGAACTTTCCTATACAAAGAAGAAATGTCGTGACAACAACAAAGTGCTGTGTCTCCAAATCTTTTTAAGCCCAAGAAAGAAGGTCCGATGTGGCGGAACGTGAGCTGCATTTAGCAAACAACGGCTGGGCTTTCCGCATCGGGGGTCCACTCCCTTCCGTCATATCTATCAAATCGTCGCTAATTCTATTCCACTCGAAGCATTGGATTAACGACCCGAGAGTCAATCCGATCATGCTTATGGCAAGATTTTCACCCAGACAGTGTCTCCTCCCTGAGCCGAAAGGCATCATCTTGTACCCATCCCTCACGCCTTCCATCCCTTCGAATCTCTCCGGCTTGAAATTCGCCGGATCATCCCAGTACTTAGGATCGTTCTGTATGTAGAACAGGTTGATCAGGAGAATCGTGCCTCGTGGGACTCGGTAACCTCCCACGCGACACTCCTCCACTGATTCATGAGGCACGAGGAGCGGACCCACGGGATACATCCGCATCGTTTCCTTTATGACGGATCGGAGATAGGGGAGCTTAGGCAGGTCGGATTCGCTGACTAGGCGATCGTGACCCACCACCTCGTCTATCTCGGCTTGGGCCTTCCTCAGAATCTCCGGACGGTTTAGCATAGCCGACAACGCCCATTCCATGGTCGCAGCTGACGTATCGGTTCCCGTTAACATAACCTGGCAAAAGAAAGGGAACCACATATCCACGTTTCACGCTGTAATAACTCTTCCTAAAATGGAAAAGAATGAAATAAAGATGTAGGTGTGATAGCTCACGTCACATCCCTATTTGTCGTCACATATATAGTACAGAAAATAAACAAATATTTTCTACAATGAAGCAGAAGTCGAGTTGTCGGATTGGGAGCGTCGTTACGCTCTGCTTTTGTTGTTATTGGATTTATTATATGGTCGTGAGAAGATTGACGAGATGATAGAGGTTGTCCAAATGATAGTCAAACAAAAAATAAAAGAAAATTTGAAATAAATCTCCGGTGGGTTGCTAGCGAGGCCATCGCGACCGCCGGCGAGGCTACTTGCCCACATTTGGACGAGGCTGGCCTCGCCAACCGCGGGTACGTACGTCCAGCCAACAACTTTGAGTCCTCTCAATACTTGCTTTTCAAGACCCAAAACACTTGCAAACTGGTCAACCCCATCTGCTCGTTTGAAGAACTCAAATCCCCGAGTCTTGAACTCCTACGTAATGACCTAAAATTGCTCCTTTCTAATCAGAACAATGACGAAATCTTGCGGGTTTTGTTGAGATGCCAATTTGATTTTGCCTAGAATCTCCTTTCTTCAATTGGGTCAAGCATGACGTGGGTCTCAAATCCAAGGCCGCAACGAAGAAGAAGAAGAACCACGAAGAAAAGAAAAGAAAAGAATATATCTTTGGACAAAAATGCTCTTGACCAATGGGAAGATTTGACAGATGAGTGAAGTTAGATCCTTATGCAAGACTAAGATATCTTGATATAATTAGAGCTATTCAGCTGAGAAAAACTAGCAAATGAAAAGTAAAGAGACTCACCTGCATGAGGCTCTTGATAGTTTCATCTTCGTAGCACCCTGGCTCAGTCTCTCGCCGAGACAAGAGCACCTGAATCAACGTTTTCTTCTTCCTTCCTTCTGCCGCCTCCGGCGACTCTTCACCCCCACTGCCTTGGCTCTCGTCGATCAGGCTTTGCATGAACTCATCCCTCTTCTTCTGCAACGCCATAAGCTTCTCCTCCACCCCCTTCAGCCCCATCCACCTCAGGAACGGCAAGAACTCGCCCATTTTTGTCGTGCCACTGATACTGAACAACTCTATCACGATCTCCATGAATTTTATCACCTCCTCCCCCACGTTCTCTCCGTAGCACCTGCGCAGAAAAAAAGATTAGTTCAGCTTCAGTTCAATTTAAAATTTTAAACGGTTAAATGAATATGCCGGCGGTACCTCTTCCCAGCGATCATTTGCATCCCCGCGTTCAGCATCAGCTCGAAGAAAGCGGACTTCATGTTCACGCTCTGGCCACCGCTCCTGGCGAGCCGATGGAGCAGCGACTTCACCTCGTCGGCTCGGATGCTCGAGAGGGTCAGGAGGCCGTCGGCAGACAGGATCTGGGAGGCTATGCTGTGGAGATTCTGCCAGTGGTCGCCGTAGGGGGACCAGGCAAGGCTGGTGTAGTTGTAACCGAGGTGCTTCCCAGCGAGGAGGCAGGGGCGATTGGCAAAGACGACGTCGTTCTTGGAGAGGCACTCCTCAGCAGCGTCCGGGGAGGAGACGACGAGGATGCGGCGGGGCCCGAACCGGAGGAGGGCGACAGGGCCGTAATGCCGGGAGATCCAGGACAGGGAGCAGTGGAGGGGATTCCGGAGGAGGTAGAGGTGACCGATGACCGGGAGGACCAGGAACGGGCTCGGCGGGAGGTTCCGGATCTTCTGGAACAAGCGCATCGCGATGGCGTAAACGGTGAGGGAGAGAAGGAATGGGTTCACCATCCAGAAATGGTGGAATAAGTGCTTCGCGATCGCGCAAAAGGCGAGGAAGAGCAGGAATTGGTATGCCTCCCGGGCATCATGGAGATGGCGCTTCGAGATTTCGAGACAGACGAACAAGAGAAGGAATTGGATCACCTCCTGGATTTTGAGGAGCAAGTGATTCCCGATCGCGCAAAAGGCGAGGAAGAGAAGGAATTGGATCACCATTTTTGTGGGTCTGTGCGGGTGTGTGCACGGGGGGGAGTGTTCTGTGTGTTCTGTGTGTTTGGCTCGGGAACGAGGCAAAAGCAAGCGGCGGGGACTATACTGGGGTGGGTCTCTATTTAAACGCGAACGTTCAAACTTCAAAGAACCATAGGTCTATAGGAATTATGTGAAATAGGCTTGACATAGGCTTGTTTCGTAACGAATTACTTCGTGTGCTGGGGCCAAAAAGAAAAAAGAGAGGAGTCCGTATCAAATGGCACGATGAATAAAGAAGGGTCCCGTACGTGAACCCCGCATGAGCATGACGAATAAAAAAGCCATGACGTCGGTTGACAAACGGAGGAACCTTTTTGACGATGGGAGGGAAGAAAATGAATTGGAGGAGACCCGAGGCAGCGAAGCATCATGGACCCACGCATGTTCAACACTTCTAATAATGATAGGATCATCGCATGCTCTAATGATCATCCTATCGGGTAAATATCGATTGAGTAGCCAAAATCACCTTCATCGGGATTGGATACCAATTGGATCCATACAATACGGTTTCATAAACCGGTACAATTTCCCCCTATCTAAATCAATAATTCTTTTAAATTAGTCGAAGCCACCAAATCATTTGTTTTCCTATGTCAAGGTGTATGATCTAGGATAGATGATGTTGCTCATTCAAGTACCAAAGGAAAGGGGTGAGGGTGACAATTATGATCATTATCGAAATGACTGTGACGTTGCGGATAAACAAATTTCTTCAATGCTTAGGGAAATTATTCGAGTCAGCCGACTCGAGTCATGCAAATCAAGCAATATCCAAACTTTGACTCCACTTTGCAGCTCGTTGCTTGATAGCCATGTAACTCGATACGCTCGGTCTAGACTAGTTAAGAATTGAGATGCTCGAATTTAGATAGAGGAAACAATAACGATTTGATTTGGCAGCATTGAAAGGATCTGTCACAAGATCATGATGATGGGTGTTGTTGGCTTGTCCCTAGATCAATGACTATGATGTTGCTAATCAGAGAGAGGGAGAGGGAGAAAGACGTTTGGTAGACATTGACCGATATTTGTTGAAACCGAGTATCATTTTTCGGTTTAAATAAACCTTGGTTCCTGTGTTAGCTTAACCTTATTATGATTCAAGAGCACCCAGCCCTACTCTCACTAGTAATGTTAAGGGTGAGCACTAGGGGTGTCAATGGGTCAGGTCGGGTCAGGTCTTGATATTACCCGGCCCGACCCGAACAAGAAGGCTCGCGTGCTTTGGCCCGACCTGACCCGACCCGAAAGGCATGAAACACGAAGAAGGAAAACGAGTCGGGTTGGGTCGGGTCGGGTTTCGAGCCAGCAGGTCAAATCCAATTATACGCATGCCATCAAATCAAAAACTCATAGCATTCTCCATCATCCAACATCTAAAACACAATAAAACATGAAATTCCAATGTATATCATAAGCATAAACAACCAAGTGGACAAAGCACGTTATCTAATTGCCTCCTTTTCATTTTCATTGCAATTTTCTTTTCATGTTTCAAAGGAGAAAAAGGTTCATCCACCGAGTAAATAGTATAGCAGAGAGTTGAAAATATAGTAGAAGAGTGGTCCATCTATTCGTTGAAAATATAGTCTGGTCATTAGCATTAATACAACGTATTAGCTGTCCTTTCTCCAAAGTTGCTCCTCTGCTGATGCCATTTAAAGCTTGGCCAAGACTTCACTGTGTTCCAATCTCAGCATCTTAACATTTTCAAGAAAAATGCTGCGAAAAAATTTAAGGTCTTGTAAGCTCGTTTTTTTTATGCTGATTAATTTAATTAAAATCAGCAACAACAAAAAAAAAACACTTTTTAAGACCCATTAGCAATTGAAAAGTTTACACATTTCAAGAATATACAAGTCTGTTTATTTGTTCATGGGCCGAACAAAAGATAACTGTTTACTTATTTTATAATTGTGACCCGAACATTATTAAGATTCGAAATATGTATCATATTTGTTTCGTGTTCGGGTCATGTTCGGATCGTGTCTGGGTCGGGTCAAGTCGGGTTTTTGGGACTAAGTCAAATTCCACCGAGAAACGATCAGAACTGATTTGGTTTGATCTAGTGGTTCTTCTTGTGGGACCAGCTCAACCTAAAAATGTTTCCCAATTTAAACTAGCTTTCTTGTTTTGACAAAAATAAGAATGAGGTCATCAAGGCTTTGAATTCACGGCTTCCAATGAAGGAGCGCGGCCACAATCCACTCAGCCAACAACAGCTCATGCTAATAATGGTAGCAAACAATTATCACAATGACAATTTAACTAGATGGATTTATGTATGTAACATGAAATTAATACGGATGATAAATAATCACAAACCTTACGTGATAGAAACTTGACAAATTAACTCATAGTTTTCAATCTCTCTTGACAAATAAATCTTGTAGTAAAAATAGAATACATATTGATAAACACTATAATTAGATAAAAATAAGTTTTAGGAGTCGATAATAGTCACCTCAACAAATCTATTTTAGTGAGGAAAAAAAAAATTCACTCCCGATCCAAGCTCTAGAAACGCTTAAACGGCCAACAATTTCTCGGCTCTCAATGGCGTCGATCCAAAGAGGGATCGAGAACCTCTAAGGGGCTCGGCCAACGAGACCCAAACGGGTGGCCAAGCACAAACTTCAATCTGGAATGCTCAGTGCATATGGGCCCGACTCAGTCCGCCTACTAAGAGTACTTTAGCCCCAAGAACACCCATGATAGTATAAAAAAGTAAAGATCATTTGCTCAAAGGGTTTGAAAAAAAAAAAAATTGCTCAAAGGGTAAGATAAATCCTCCCTTAATACCTCTCATAAGGATTCTATCTCCTCTAATCTCTCTCTTTTACTCACCTATCTCCATCCTTCAGTATCGGGCTCGAAAGACTGATGTCGACCATACTGAATGACAAATAAATTAATTTTAGGGATAAGTGTATTAGAAGTCTTAAAACTTATCATGAAAGTGTAAATGAAATCTAAAATTTTCAAAAAGTACAATCACGTCCTAAAACTTATCACGGAGTGCAATCGAATCCTAAAATTTTCAAAAATTGCAATCAAGGAAATGACTCGGTTAAACCAATCTGACAAGTTTTAGGACTTAATTGCACTTTCATAATAAGATTTTGGACTTAATTACATTCTTCGAAAATTTTAGGACTAAATTGTACTTTCGTGATAAATTTTAGGACTTTTGACGCATTTATTCTTTAATTTTATCATGTCCTTACTCGATGTCTTGGGTTTAGATGTACACAACCATTCGGCCAATTTTGTATAAATCCTCCAAGGTGGGCCACCCTTCGTTGTTCATAGACGCTGAGCCCCCAAGTGCCAAACAGGCATTGAGGTTCATATCAACGCCCAAAATATAAACGCCGATACATTACATCGAGCACGAGACAATCGGCAAATTTCCAAGTACACTAAGGGCACTTTGATGACGTCAAAAAACATTGTAAAAATTAGTTTGCAATGTATCACAACGTTTTTTTATGGTAGCAACGAGGACACGTTACAATCGAGTCGAACCCGCCCCGTCGATGTGGATGCGCTAATGTAGCCTCCACCGCTAAATTGAAGGTGAGCACCGGGGTTGACTCGACTTGTCTTTGTCTGCAGAGTGTCGCGGAGATAACCTTTTCCTCTCTCGACAGTTAGCGAGCTTCCTGCACGGCATCACCGTACAAAGGCCGACAATCGGTTTACTCTATTCTTTATTCCAGAGGAAGACTTTGACTATCGTGCACTCGTGCTTTGTCGCTACGTTCCCCAACGCGCATCATGGCTTCGACCGCAAGGAACGTCGAATTCCTATTTTCTATCTTCTTAGATTAATTCATCGCCACGGGAAGAATCTACGAAATGTCAAGTATAGAATCACTTCACATGGCGGACTTTCTTATTGAAAAGAAGAACACTATTATATCATTCTTTTAGATCGATTCAAGCCTGAGAAAGAAGGTCCGACGTGAAGGAGCAAGCCCTGCATTTGGCCAACAGCGGCTGAGCTTTGGGCATGGTCAGGCCAGTCCCTTCCGTCATGTCGATCGGCTCATCGCCAATCCTTTCCCACTCTAAGCACTGGATCAACGACCCGAGCATCAACCCGATCATGCGCAAGGCGAGCTTCTCGCCCGGGCACCCTCTCCTCCCTGAGCCGAAAGGCATCATCTTGTACCCGTCCCTCATGCCTTCCATCCCTTCGAACCTCTCCGCCTTGAACTTGGCCGCGTCAGGCCAGTACTTGGGATCGTTCTGTATGGAGAACAGGTTGATCAGGAGCATCGTGCCTCCTGGGACGCGGTAACCTCCCACACGACACTCCTCTGCCGACTCATAAGGCACAAGGAGCGGGCCCACGGGGTACATGCGCATCGTTTCGTTCATGACGCAATGGAGGTAGGGGAGCTTAGGCAAGTCCGATTCGCCGACGAGGCGGTCGTGGCCCATGACCTGGTCTATTTCGGCTCGCGCCTTTTTCATAATCTTTGGATGGTTTAGCATAGCCGACATTGCCCATTCCATGGTTGCGGCCGAGGTATCGGTTCCAGCTGCTAACAAAACCTGCCAAGAGACCAGACCATATTCTCTGCTTTTCTTAGTATTAGATCTATTGTACGGTCTAAAGAAGTTTGAAGATATGACAGAGCTGGTCCAGACAATAGTCAAATAAAAGATTAGTTGAGTGCAACATATCCAACTACTCAACAATGAAGTCAACAGCTTGTAATTGATCAATTTTTTATTTTAACTTGATGAGCAATGTTCAGCTGCAAAAACAGGGAAATGAACAATAGGAAGAGGCTCACCCCCAATGAGGCTCTTGATAGTTTCGTCCTTGTAGTACTCCGGGTCGGTCTCTCGCAAAGACAAGAGCACCTGAATCAATGTCTTCCTCTTCCCTCCTTCCGCCGCGGCCGCCTTTGGGAACGCGTTGCCCTCGCCATTCTGGCTCTTGTCAATCAAGTTTTGCATGAACTCATCCCTCTTCTTCTGCAACTCCATCAGCTTCTCCTCCAACCCCTCCAGCCCCATCAGCCTCAGGAACGGCAGGAACTCGCCGATGTTGTTCGCGCCGCCGACCCTGAACGACTCCGTCACGATCTCCCTGAACTTTCTCGCCTCCTCCACCTCCCCCACGTTCTCTCCGTAGTACCTGCGCAGAAAAGGGTTAATTGGACTTCAGTTCAATTTTTTAAAAGTTTAAACTGTTAAATATGAAAGCGCCATTTGAGTTCAAATATTCTGGCGGTACCTCTTTCCGGCGATCATCTGCATCATCACGTTCAGCATCAGCTCGAAGAAAGCGGACTTCATGTCCACGCTCTGGCCACCGCTCTTGGCGAGCAGCCGGGGCAGCGACCTCACCTCGCCAGCCGGATGCTCGACAGGGTCTGGAGGCAGTTGGTGGAGAGGATCTCGAGGGAGGCAATGCGGCGGAGGTTCCGCCAGTGGTCGCCGCAGGAGGACCAGGCGAGGCTGGTGTAGTTGTAGCCGAGATGCTTCCCGGCGAGGAGGCGGGGGCGGTTAGCGAAGACCACATCGTTCCTGGCTAGGCACTCCTCGGCGGCGTCCGGGGAGGAGACGACGAGGACGTGGCGGGACCCGAACTGGAGGAGGGCGACGGGGCCGTGGCGCCGGGAGATCCGGGACAGGGAGCGGTGGAGGGGCTTCTTGAGGAGGTGGAGGTGGCCGATGACGGGGAGGGTGGGGAAGGGGCTGGGCGGGAGGCTCCGGATCTTGTGGAGCAACCGCTTCACGGCGGCGTAGAAGGCGAGGAAGAGAAGGAATTGGATCACCATTGGGCTGGGGACGAAGCGAAAGCTGAAGTGGTGGAGGTGCGTACAAGTCAAGTTGGTGGGTCTCTATTTAAACGTGAACGTTCAAACTTCAAAGAATCACAGGTCTATAGTAATGACGTAAAAATAGACTTGGAAAATAAGAGAGAGTGTTTCGTAGGAACGGCTGGTGGTAGTGGATTTTCTAGACGAAGGTGACATGGTATACCTACCCCCCATCCTGGCTTTCTAAGACGGGGTTGATTCCTATGGTCGTAGTCGATCGTAAGCATGTCCGGTTTAGCCTTATAAATCAATTGGAAGGTGCCCCCTTGATGTCGCGATTGTGACGTGCAGCGGTTTCCAACTTCTTCACGCAGGATTGAGTTCGCCATTTGGCGGTAGGAGTTACTTTCCGATTTACAGGAATGTCGGGAGTTCATGGCAAATTCCGATGCGTGGCGATTTTGATGAATGAGTGTTTGGTGAAGGCATAAAGAAATGTTCTGTGTTTCACCACCGGAGAATTGGCTAAGAACCTAGGACGTAAGAATTAGGAAACAGTGAATTGGGAAGCCTACTTAAATGAGGAAATGCACTTATAATTATAAATTCTACTCAGATTGCAAAACAACCTTCCAACCTTGATCCAGCCATCTTCAACTTCTAGAAACTCCATTTTGGACGTATCTTCTTGTTGGATCCATTGGTTAATATTATAAATCACATCTCTCTTTACTTGCATATATATATCAAATGGATTTGATTAATTGATGAGGCTTGAATTTTACTTGTGGGCCAATTTTCTTTAATGGAATTTGATTTTATGGCATCGAATCAGAAATGTGGATTGTTATTTCTCCGAGGCAAGTAGAATTCGATTGTAACAAGATCTAGCATGAGCTAGGTGAATTCAATCGTTAATGTGGTAGGAATTTCATGAGAGATTGACATATCTAATAATTGTAATTGTGTGATCCATAGAGATTGAATTTATGCGAAAAGGTAAATTTATTAGATGGGCCCTCCAAGTATGAAGTGAAAGGAAAGGAAAGGAAAGGAAAGGAAAGGAAAGGGGGTGGGACTTAAAAGATGGCATGGAGCTGGATCCAGATAATGTAGATGGTAAGAAGTAAATGCCAAGAGTTGGCCACTGGCTGATTGTGTCCACCTTCGTCCATAACTCGTCGTTCTTAAAGGGTTGGCAAATTTGAAGTGGTGATAAGAAAGACAAATAAAAATTAATGAAGGGTAAGAAAAATTAGTAATTTCATGAAAATATCAATAAATTACTAATAAATTACCGGTGAATTATATGACCGGAATTCATTTTACCGACAACTTTTTTTGAAACTTATCAACTCTTTCACAAATTTGCCAGCCAAGAAAAAAATATCTATTTTGAAAAGGGAACAATAGAATCATCTTCAATACATATACGTAGTAGTCTTTAACTCAATAACTAAAACTTTCAAGCCAAAAATAAGTTTATAACTTTATGTCTTTTGGTGATCCGATTGAAAAGATGAGCCCCATTGTTTTGTCAAGCCAAGTGTCCCCGATCAATATGGGTAGTCGACAAGTACAGTGAATGAGCAAGATTCACACGTTTGAATAATTGATGTAACTCAAACCCATATCAGGATGAGCGAAATTCACACGTTTGAATAGTTGATGTAACTCAAACACATATCGGGAAATAATAAGTTCATCTGCTTACCTGTCAGAGGGGCAAAGTTTTCATAAAGATTTTGCATATTGATCGATTCGCCGTATCTTTGCTTTCTAGTCATACAATTTCTATAGTATGACTAGATTTGTCAGCCACCACATCATCCCCCCTAAAAAGAATTGACACCACTAAAAGAATGACACCACTATCTCGTTCATTTCATTGTTTATCTCATATTACCCTGTGGACAGGAAAATGTCGCATGGGAGTAAGGTAGGCTTGTGGCCGTGCCGTCGCAATTCTACCCGTGCCCTCTTAGGAAGCGCGATTGTTGAGAGGTGGACTGCCATTAACTACCTATTTGGGTTAATTAGAAACCAAGTGAGGTATGAAAGTGTGTCTCACTTCTTATACAACTAAAGAATTTAGGATCGAATACTTAATTACGCTAAGTAATCAATTAATACCTTTCGGTATCTAATCTTATTCATTTCAAAAGATTTTTATCAGGCAGTTTGGATCGATTTTAGACTTATTCACTAATATGTGAAGTGATCATGCGGATGCGCAATCATAAAATAACAATCAACAACAACAAAAAAATATTAAATAAATTACAGGGGAAAACAAGCATCTAACACTACAAGATAAGTAAATGACAATCCTAACTAGATTAAGAGATAAGTAAACGACAATCCTAACTAGATTAAGGGAAAGCCATAATCATCATATCGATGCACAAACAATGGCATCCTAACTAGATTAAGGGAAAGCCATAATCATCATATCGATGCACAAACAATGGCATTTGTCTCTAAGGACAGTTAAAACCCTAAGATAAAGCCCTAAAGTTTTGTTCAAATTCAAGCATAATTTTAAATCAAGAGATTCTCACTTTTTAAGAGAGAATTACCTAAAAGACTTTTTAAAGCTTTTCGAGGAATTCTAATTTGTTGAATTTTTTTTTTTTTTTGAATTCTTTGGAACTTTTAGGATTTTTAAGAATTTTTCAATATTTCTAATATTTTTCAAATTTCTAAAAAGGATTTTATTTTCCAAAATTTTTAGAATTTTTCAAAATTTTTAATTTTCCATTAATTTTCTAAATTTTTGAATTTTCAATGATTTTTTTAATATTAAAAAAAAGCAATTTGAAATAGGTTGAGAGACCCAGCCCTACTAAACTGACTCGAACCCTATTGGTCGGGGTTGGACTAAAAACAAATTGTGTCGGCCCTAAGTCCACTTGAAATTAACCAAAAAGGCCCATTAAGATTTTCTTAAAAATAAGCCCAATCAGCCTCTAGCTCACTTCCATTTTCTATTTTCAATCCAATCTATCCCGGCCAATGAAGTAAACAAGCCCTGATGCCTCACACCCGAAGGTCATCTTCATCAAAGCTTCGAGGGGACCAACGTCATTTTGCAACGAGCCTCACCACCTTCCCGTCATGTTGTCACCGGCACCCACAACGTCGCCAAACCACTGCCATTCGTCGATCAATTGCCCCAACTGCTACATGTTGGCCAAGGGTGCCCTCTTTGCCGGTGGGAACGGAAAAAAACAACAACAGGGCAATGAAATGAACAAATGGCCAATACACGGAATGCTAACCATCCCAAGAAAAGCAACCCGGATGACTCCATTTTGACCAAGATAGCAAAACAAAATTAGAACTCACTGTGGCATTACATCGAACTGTAAGAGTTTTCCTAATGTGGGCTATATTAATTAATATTGTAATTTATCATTATACGGGATTGATCTGATGAGATATAAGGTTTTTCTAATAGGTCAATATAAGCCTGACTTGTGTGGACTGAATTAGGCCCAGCCAATGATGAGTGGGCCTAATCAAAAGCTTTACAAATAGTGTTAAATATCCCTCCTCTAGCCCCAGCAGAAACGTGCGTTGAAATCCTCACATAAGGTAGTGGTGAGGGGCAATCTTAAGGGCAGTCTCATTGAGTTAAGATTCTGAGGGTAATAGAGGAGAACTTTAGCATCTAAAGATTCGATATGCACCATTCCATATCAAGAATGGTGGATTCTTAAAAAAATGCGTAATTCCCTCCTTTTCTCCATTATTAAGTTCAAGTTTCTAGCTATGTTGATTATGGGATGCCGTTTAGAATGGCCGACATGAACACCTAGTATACGCCATGGAAAAGAGAGATTTTCAATTCAGCCGAGATCAAACTCGAAGCGGCACCAAATCGGAACACAAAAAAGCTTGACGGGGAACTGGCGGGGCCGGAGTTTGCATGAGCCAAATGGCTGCGAGCTCCAGCCCAATGCGTGAACAAGGTGAAACAGAACACAAAAAAGGGCCTACTAGATTCAACTTGAGGACGCTAGTTGAAAGGCCGTTGGGCGGAGCTTGCGCACAGCCGAGGCATCAGTCAAAGCTCTCTTGCTTTTCCTCTGTCACTGCCTCGCTCGAGCTCTTTCACCCAAGCCTAGACCCCCCAAAATCCTAAAACTTATAATAAAAATACAGTCATATCCTAAAACTTTTTAAAAATATAATCAAATCCTAAAAATTGTTCTGAAAATACAAGTAATTCCCAAAATAATCCCTTAATCTCATAAAGAAATTAGTAAATTTTGATACAAAAGTCAACTGGTTTCAATGCTGAAATTATTGATGTAATTTCACGAAGAAAATCCAAGAGCACTCGGTTGAAAACAAAGTTCCAACAACATGCATAGTAGCAACGCCTACTTTTTTGAAGAACTCACGGCACACCTCTATATCAAAACCTCATCACGGAGACCTTCCTCTATTTGCCGACTTCAATTAGGACTTCTTTTTCTTTCTTTTTTGACTTTTTCTTTCACTGAGGCAATTGACCACAAGTCCACAATTTCCTTTCTTTCACGGTCAAAGCCCAAGGTCCCTTCGAACTCCAAAGTGAAAAAAGAAATTAATATTACAAGAAATTCTCAATTGATATAATCATGATAAATTTATCTCAAATTTATTTTTTGATCATCATAAATTATAAATTGATGTACATATGATAAATTTACTCGAAATTAATTTTTAATCCACCAAAAACTTAAAGTGGTACATTTGCTCCATTAGTTTCTATTAAATTAGATTAATACCACACTTACGATAAACAGAAGGTAAAATCTCAATTGGTATATTCTCCAATTGTCATGTATCATCCAATTTAGTAATTGATAACATGTGTCCTATTTTTAGGGTTTTTTGTAGTCAAAAAATTAATTTAAGATAAATTTGTTATATGTATACTAGATGAATTTTTCGTGATATTAAAAAAAGAAAAAAAGAAACGACTACAACTCATAAAAGAGAGTTGCTGCACTTTGCTTTGCACGATCCCAGACATGCATAGGAAATCCAAATTAAACGACTGGGCTTCCTTGCAATTCCTCTCAAGTTGGGTTCGTTCACGGACCGTAAAAGTGGTCGTGATGAACACACAATCAAGTGGGCGAACTTTCCTATACGAAGAAGAAATGTTGTGACAACAACAAGTGCTGTGTCTCCAAATCTTTTTAAGCCCCAGAAAGAAGGTCCGATGTGGCGGAACGCGGGCTGCATTTAGCCAACAATAGCTGGGCTTTCCTCATCGGGGTCCACTCGCTTCCGTCATATCTATCAAATCGTCAGTAATTCTATTCCCCTCGAAGCACTGGATTAACGACCCGAGAGTCAATCCGATCATGCTTATGGCAAGATTTTCACCCAGACACTATCTCCTCCCTGAGCCGAAAGGCATCATCTTGTTCCCATCCCTCACGCCTTCCATCCCTCTAAATCTCTCCGGCTTGAATTTCACCGGATCATCTCAGTACTTAGGATTGTTCTGTATGTAGAATAGGTTGATCAGGAGAATCGTGCCTCGCGGGACTTGGTAACCTCCCACGTGACACTCCTCCACTGAGCGGACCCACGGGATACGTCCGCATCGTTTCCTTTATTACGGATCGGAGATAGGGGAGCTTAGGCAAGTCGGTTTCACTGACTAGGCGATCGTGACCCACGACCTCGTCTATCTCGGCTTGTGCCTTCTTCAGAGTCTCCGGATGGTTCAGCATAGCCGACAGCGCCCATTCCATGGTCGCGGCTGACGTATCGGTTCCCGTTAACATAACCTGGCAAAAAAGAAAGAGAACCACATATCCACATTTCACGCTGTAATAACTCTTCATAAAATGGAAAAGAATGAATTAAAGATGTAGGGGTGATAGCACACATCACATGCCTATTTGCCGTCAAATATATGGTACAGAAAATAAGCAAATATTTTATACGAAAAGGACCGCCTTTCTTTTTCTTTCAGTTTGAAGGACTGGCGGGAGCTCCAGTCACAATGAAACAGAAATCGAGTTGTCGGCTTGGAAGCATCATTACGCTCTGCTTTTGTTGTTATTGGATTTATTATATGGTCGTGAGAAGATTGACGAGATGATAGAATTTGTCCAAATGATAGTCAAACAAAAAATAAAAGAAAATTTGAAATAAATCTCCGGTGGGTTGCTAGCGAGGCCATAGCAACCGCCGGCGAGGCTTTTCAAGACCATCTGCTCGTTTGAAGTACTCAAATCACCGAGTCTTGCACTCCTGCGTAATGACCTAAAATTGCTCCTTTCTCATCAGAACAATGACGAAATCTGGCGGGTTTTGTTGAGATGCCAATTTGATTTTGCCTAGGATCTCCTTTCTTCAATTGGGTCAAAGCATGACTTGGGTCTCAGATCCAAGGCCGCAACAAAGAAGAAGAAGAACCACGAAAAAGAAAAGAATATATCTTTGGACGGAAATGCTCTCGACCAATGGGAAGATTTGACAGATGAGTGAAGTTAGATCCTTATGCAAGACTAAGATATCTTGATATAATTAGAGCTATCCAGCTGAGAAAAACTAGCAAATGAAAAGTAAAGAGACTCACCTGCATAAGGCTCTTGATAGTTTCATCTTCGTAGCACCCTGGCTCAGTCTCTCGCCGAGACAAGAGCACCTGAATCAACGTTTTCTTCTTCCTTCCTTCTGCCGCCTCCGGCGACTCCTTGGCCCCGCCGCTCTGGCTCTCGTCGATCAAGCTCTGCATGAACCCATCCCTCTTCTTCTGCAACGCCAGGAGCTTCTCCTCCACCCCCTTCTGCCCCATCCACCTCAGGAACGGCAAGAACTCGCCCATTTTTGTCGTGCCGCTGACCCTGAACGACTCTGTCACGATCTCCATGAACTTTATCGCCTCCTCCCCCACGTTCTCTCCGTAGTACCTGCGCAGAAAAAAGATCAGTTCAGCTTCAGTTCTATTTAAAAATTTAAACGGTTGAATGAATATTCCGGCGGTACCTCTTTCCGGCGATCATCTGCATCCCCGCGTTCAGCGTCAGCTCGAAGAAAGTGGACGTCATGTTCACGCTCTGGCCACCGCTCCCGGCGAGCCGATGGAGCAGCGACTTCACCTCGTCGGCCCGGATGCTCGAGAGGGTCAGGAGGCCGTCAGCGGACAGGATCTTGGAGGCTATGCTGCGGAGATTCTGCCAGTGGTCGCCGTAGGGGGACCAGGCAAGGCTGGTGTAGTTGTAGCCGAGGTGCTTCCCGGCGAGAAGGCAGGGGCGGTTGGCAAAGACGAAGTCGTTCTTGGTGAGGCACTCCTCGGCGGCGTCCGGGGAGGAGACGACGAGGACACGGCGGGGACCGAACCGGAGGAGGGCGACAGGGCCGTACTGCCGGGAGATCCAGGAGAGGGAGCGGTGGAGGGGATTCCGGAGGAGGTAGAGGTGACCGATGACCGGGAGGGCCAGGGACGGGCTCGGCGGGAGGTTCCGGATCTTGTGGAACAAGCGCATCGCGATGGCGTAAACGGTGAAAAAGAGAAGGAATGGGTTCACCGTCCAGATAAGGCGAAGTAAGTGCTTTGGCGATGGCGCAAAAGGCGAGGAAGAGCAGGAATTGGAACGCCTCCCGGGCATCTTGGAGATGGCGCTTCGAGATTTCGAGGAAGGCGAGCAAAAAAAGGAATTGGATCACCTCGACGATTTTGAGGAGCAATTGCTTCGCGATGGCGCAAAAGACGAGGAGTCGAAGGAATTGGATCACCATTTGTGTGGGTCTGTGTGAGCGTGAGCGTGTGCGTGTGTAAAGGGGGAGGGTTCTGTGTGCTTGGCAAGGGGACGAAGCAAATGCAAGTGCGGTGGCTAAACGGAGGTTTCCATTTGAAGAACTTACAGCTCCGTTGGATTTAAAGGGTACGGTGTTCGGTAAACAATGACCGTCTGTTGTGGCCTAAAGTACTTGAAATTTAAAAAGAAAATAACAAAAGAGAGAAAGGAGCCCGTTTCTCATGGCATGAAGAAAAGTCATAAGACAGGAGAGTCTAGAAGAACAATAGGTCGCGATGGTGGACTGATGGGACTGATGGAGGAACCTTCCTGCCCAAGGGAACCTGATGGAGGAACTTTGCGAATCTCTACTGTTAACGGGGTAGAATCTCACGAGAGATCCACTTATCCAATGGCCGTAGATTTATCATGCATGGAGACTAGCATTAGGTGAAAACTTAACCTCTAAGCGGAAAGTGATCGGTTTCTCCGATGGACGGCGCATATCTTTGAATATTCTCAGGTCATGATTATGGAGGCAGTTGTTTTATTTATTATTTATTGAGGGGAAATTGAAAGATTAAAAAAAAAAAAAAAGTGGTAGCATTCTAACCGATGAATTTGGTTGGCATTGGGGGGCCGGCTTGGATGGAAAGTGTACTGTCGACTACAAAATAAATTTTAAAATTTTTAAAAAACAAGTGGAAAACCAAGAACCGGTTCTAGGCGAGTCTCATGGGCAGAGTCTCGTGCGTTGACCTGCCCGATGCTTCTTTCGTAATTCTATCCAAACATGACTTTTCTCCTTCTTTCATAATTTCCAGCCTTGCATTCCCTCTTCTCCGGTCTCGCTTTTCTCCTCTACTACATCCTCCGCTACTTCCTCCTTCGCTAGCATAAACATCTTGTCTTTTCACAAAAAATACAATCTTTACTTGATTTGAAAAGAAAGGAAAAGGGGAGGGGAATTTAAGGATGGTATTGAATTGGATCTACATAATTGCCGCACATCTCAAGATCTTTTATTTATCTATTTTATACAACCAAAATATGCTTTTTTGTTTGAACTTGAAATTATAGTGATAGATTTTTTAAAGTATCTTAGTTCCGATGGCATCTGCTTGGTTTCGATGGCATCTACTGATAATTCTTTCCAAATGTCCTGGTCTATCCAATATTTTGATTATAATTAGTTTGATCTAGCAAACGTGTTTTAGACCACACTATCCCGTGTATATGTGGGCTGTATATATGTGTGTGTTTACGCGTATAAATCACAAATATCATAGAAAAAACTATCATTCCGTAGTCTTTTTGTAGTAAATTCCAAAAGAGTGCCAATAAATATAAAAAAAAACTGCTAGTAAACAAAACCAACAGTTTATTGTCCAAGTAAATTTTGGTAACTTATTAATATTTTGAGAAATAACTAACTCTATTTCATGATTTGAAAATGATCAATTTTAATACGAACTTACCAAGTTTTAAATAAGTCCAAGTCCACCAAATCATTAGTTTTCCCATTTTAAGGAGTATGATCTGGGATGGATGATGTTGCTTGTTCAACTACGAAAGGAAAGGGGTGAGATTGAAAATTATAATCCTTATCAAAGCAACCGTGACATCACGAATGAGTAAATTTCTTCAAAGCTTATAATTATTGAGTTGGCTGATTTGACTCGTGTAAAAAGAGCAATATCCAAACATTGACTCCAATTTGCAGTTTGTTGCTTGACAGCCGTCACTTGATACGCTCGAGCTGGACTAGCTAAGGAATCAAGATGCTCGAATTTAGATCGAGGAAACAAATTCTGATTTGATTGGGCAGCATGGAAGGGGTTCGTCACAAGATCATGATGATGGGTGTTGTTGACTTGTCACTAGGTCAGTGACTATGATCTCTCTCTTTCTCCCTCTCTCTTAATCTCTTCTAGTTTTTCTTTTCGCCTATCCTCCCTTTTTCTATTCATCCCATCCTAGCTCGATTATTTTCTTCTTGATCTTTTCATAATTTTTTTTTTTTTTCGATAACATATTCAAATTTGTTAGAACGATATCCATTTTAGCCCAAATTTTCACTTCCAATCACAACCCCACCGACGTGGCCGAGACCCTAAGACCTGACCATGGGGCCCTAACACACAAACTCCAACCTCGAAGGCCCAGGTGAGTGGCCAAAGCCCAACTCAATGCATGGTGGCTGCTTAGTCCACCTATTAAGAGCACTTTAACCCTCAAAATCACATCCAACCATTGTATAAAAAGAGGAAAAAAAGATTGTTTACTCAAAGGGTAAGGCAAATCCTTTCTTGGCACATGTTTCAAGAACAATTTTGTTTTTTATGGATTCGTATAGTAGAAAATGAGTGATTTAGAAAATATATTTTTTGAAAATGATTACTTCTTCCATTTAAAAAAGTTATGCCTATTTATCGTGAGCAATGAAAAAATTTGTTATTTATTTATTTTTATAAGCAATACAAATGATTATTTCAAAAATTATTTTTTAGATCACTTATTTTCTACAAAATGAACACATCATCTCTCTTGTTCACTCTCCTCTCTTTATCTCTCATCCATTAACTAAAGTACGCAATAATCCTCCTAAGACCGAGCAAGTCCGTCTAAGACCCAAGAGACTACGCATCAACGATACCAAATGACAAATAAGATGATTTTATCAGGTTGGGGCCCCATGCCTAGACCGCTAAAGGCGACCTAACTGATTT
Organism: Corymbia maculata; assembly: GCA_014182735.1. NCBI lineage: Eukaryota > Viridiplantae > Streptophyta > Magnoliopsida > Myrtales > Myrtaceae > Corymbia > Corymbia maculata. Next base: position 2,141,607 of record CM024687.1, on the reverse strand, counting down.
CCCCTCAATATTAGGTTAGATATACTACAATTATTCAGCCAATAGATATTGTATGCATCTTCAATGGTTGGCCTTCATTTTTCACACATCATAGATTGCTTCCGATGCTGAGCCTACCAGTGCCAAGCGGGCAAAGGGGCACGTATCAAGGTCCCAACATCTGTAATTCTAGACCATCTGATGTCGATAGAGTGCATTAAGAACATGATGACTGGGAGATTTCCAAGTACAACGGTGTGAAAGACAGTGATTGATTGACGCGTGTGGAAGCCAAGTCACGGGTATTCTGAAAATCCCTTTTCCATTATTTTGTTTTTCTATGGAAAGAAGAACCCACGCACCAGTGGACTGGATTTGCGTGTGAAACCAGAAAAGCGGAGAAGATCGCATTTGCAATAGTGTGAAACTGCTATCACATGTTTGAAATCTTCCTATCATTTTTCGACTTTAAGTAACCTCGGTTCGTGTGCAACGTAGGCTTGACCTTATTATGATTCAGGAGCACCTTGGCTCTCCTCCCATTCGTAATGTCAGGGGTGAGTACTTGGTCTGATTCCACCTAGAGCCGATCAGAACTGACCTAGTTTGATCTAGCTGTTCTTACATTGGGATTGCCGAATCAACCTAGCTCAACTCAAGAATCGATTTCTATTTGAACCGGCTTTCTTGTTTTGAGAAAAATAAGAGTTAGGTCACCGAGGCTTGAATCTACAGCTTTTGGCCACAATCCACTCAAGCCAGCAACAACTCATGCTAATAATTGTAGCAAACGGACAATTCTAGTAACTTAGGCCATCAAAGAGCCGTACACGAGACTGGATGACTCCTTAGCGTTGCTACCGGTTTCCTTTCTCCAATATGCATCCGGGCCACGGGAAAATCTAAGAAATCTTAAGTATAGCGGCAATGCTAATCTCTCGTTTCAATCACTTCACATGGCATACTTCCTTAATTAGAGAAAAATACTACTGGAATCAATACCAAAGTACTGTATCCCAAAATCATTCTTTAGAATTGAGTTGAGGTGCAATCAAGTTCAACCCCTCGACCCCATCGATCGTTTCAAGCCTGGGAAAGAAGGGGCGATGTAAAGGAGCGAGGCCTACATTTAGCCAATAACGGCTGAGCTCTGGGCATGGTCAGGCCGGTCCCTTCTGTCATGTCGATTAATTCCTCGCTAATTCAGTTCCACTCGAAGCATTGGATCAACGACCCGAGCGTCAACCTGATCATGCACAACGTGAGGTTCTCGCCTAGGCACCCTCTCCTCCCCAAGCCAAATGGCATTGTCTTGTACTATCTCTCACGTCTCCCGTACCTTATAATGATTCAAGGGCACCAGTTCTACTCCCGCGAATAATGTTAGGGGTGAGCACTAGGTTAAATTCCACTGAGAAACTATCAGAACTGACTTGGTTTGATCTAGTGTTTCTTCTTTTGGGACCACCGGATCAACCCAGCTCAACCCGGAATTGACTCCCAATCTAATTTAGCTTTCTTGTTTTGACAAAAATAAGAATGAGGTCATCAAGACTTTGAATTTACAGCTTCCAATGAAGGAGTCCGGCGACAATCCGCTGGGCCAACAACTCATGCTAATAATGGTAGTAAACAATTATTATAATGACAATTTAACTAGACTGATTTATGTATGTTGCATGAAATTAATACGGATGATCAATAATCACAAGCCTGACATGATAGAAACTTGACAAGTTAACTCATAGTTTTCAATCTCTCTTGACAAAGAAATCTTGTCGTAAAAATAGAATACATATTGATAAACACTATAATTCGATAAAAATGAGTTTTAGGAGTCGATAATAGTCACCTCAGCAGATCTATTTTAGTGAGGAAAAGAAATTCACTTCCGATCCAAGCTCGAGAAAAGCTTAAATGGCCAACAATTGCTCGGCTCTCAAAGGCGTCGATCCCAAGAGAGATCGTAACCTCTAGGAGGCTCGGCCCATGAAACCCAACCGGGTGGCCGAGCACAAACTTCAATCTGGAATGCTCAGTGCATATGGGCCCGACTCAGTCCGCCTACTAAGGGCACTTCGGCCCCAAGAACACCCATTATAGTGTAATAAAGTAAAGGTCATTTGCTCAGAGGGTAAGATAAATCCTCCCTTAATACATCTCTCAGAAGGATTCTGTCTCCTCTAATCTCTCTCTTTTACTCAACTATCTCCATCCTTCAGTATCGAACTCGAAAGACCATACTAAATGACGAATAAATTAATTTTAGGGATAAGTGCATTAAAAGTTTTAAAATTTGTTACAAAAGTGCAAATGAATCTTAAAATTTTCAAAATGTGCAATTAAGTTCTAAAACTTATTACGAAATACAATCAAATCCTAAAATTTTCAAAAATTGCAATTAAAGCAATGACTCGGTTAAATAAACTTGACAAGTTTTATGATTTGATTGCACTTTTTAAAAGTTATAAAATTTAATTGCACTTTCACAACAAGGTTTCGAATTTAATTACATTCTTCATAAAAATTAGGATTAAATTATTCTTTCATAACAAATTTTAAGATTTTTAATGTACTTATTCCTTAATTTTATGTTATCCTTACTCCATGTCTCGGGCTTAGATTTACACAACCATTCGGCCAATTTGTATGAACCCTCCAAGGTGGGCCACCCTTCGTTGTTCATACATCGAGATAGCCTCAGACGCTGAGCCCCCAAGCGCCAAACAGGCATTGAGGCTCATATCAACGCCTATAATTTCAACGCCGGTACATAACATCAAGCGAGTGTCGCGGAGGTAACCTTTTCCTCTCTCGATAATTAGCGAGCTTCCTGCACGGCATCACATCACCGTACAAAGGCCGACAATCGGTTTACTTTATCCTTTATTCCAGCGGAAGACTTTGACTATCGTGCGCATGTGCTTTGTCGCTACGTTTCCCCAACACGCATCATGGGTTTCGACCGCGAGGAACGTCGAATTCCTATTTTCATCTTAGACTAATTAGTCGCCACGGGAAGAATCTACGAAATGTCAAGCATAGAATCACTTCACATGGCGGACTTTCTTATTGAAAAGAAGAACACTATTATATCAACACCATAGTATGCTACTATATCGCAACATCATTCTTTTAGATCGATTCAAGCCTGAGAAAGAAGGTCCGACGTGAAGGAGCGAGGCCTGCATTTGGCCAACAGCGGCTGAGCTTTGGGCATGGTCAGGCCGGTCCCTTCCGTCATGTCGATCGGCTCATCGCCAATCCTGTCCCACTCGAAGCACTGGATCAACGACCCAAGCGTCAACCCGATCATGCGCAAGGCGAGGTTCTCGCCCGGGCACCCTCTCCTCCCTGACCCGAACGGCATCATCTTGTACCCGTCCCTCACGCCTTCCATCCCTTCGAACCTCTCTGGCTTGAACTTGGCCGCGTCGGGCCAGTACTTGGGATCGTTCTGTATGAAGAATAGGTTGATCAGGAGCATCGTGCCTCGTGGGACGCGGTAACCTCCCACACGGCACTCCTCCGCCGACTCATGAGGCACGAGGAGTGGACCCACGGGGTACATGCGCATCGTCTCGTTCATGACGCAATGGAGGTAGGGGAGCTTAGGCAAGTCCGATTCGCCGATGAGGCGGTCGTGGCCCACGACCTGGTCTATTTCGGCTTGCGCCCTCTTCATAATCTCCGGATGGTTTAGCATAGCCGACATTGCCCATTCCATGGTCGCGGCCGAGGTATCGGTTCCGGCTGCTAACAAAACCTGCCAAGAGACCACACCATATTCTCTGCTTTTCTTAGTATTAGATCTATTGTAGGGTCTAAAGAAGTTTGAAGAGATGACAGAGCTGGTCCAGACAATAGTCAGATAAAAGATTAGTTGAGTGCAACATATCCAACTACCCAACATTAAAGTCAACAATCGATCCATTTTAAAATTCGATTTTGACCTGATGAACAATGTTCAGCCGCAAAAACAGGGAAATGAACAGTAGGAAGAGGCTCACCCCCATGAGGCTCTTGATAGTCTCGTCCTTGTAGTACTCCGGCTCGGTCTCTCGCAGAGACAAGAGCACCTGAATCAACGTCTTCCTCTTCCCTCCTTCCGCCGCGGCCGCCTCTGGGAACTCGTCGCCCTCACCACTCCGGCTCTCGTCGATCAAGTTCTGCATGAACTCATCCCTCTTCTTCTGCAACTCCATCATCTTCTCCTCCAACCGCTCCAGCCCCATCCGCCTCAGGAACGGCAGGAACTCGCCGATGTTGTTCGCGCCGCCGACCCTGAACGACTCCGTCACGATCTCCCTGAACTTTCTCGCCTCCTCCAACTCCCCCACGTTCTCTCCGTAGTACCTGCGCAGAAAAGGGTTATTTGGACTTCAGTTCAATTTTTTAAAAGTTTAAACGGTTAGTTATGAAAGCGCCATTTGAGTTCAAACATTCTGGCGGTACCTCTTTCCGGCGATCATCTGCATCATCACGTTCAGCATCAGCTCGAAGAAAGAGGACTTCATGTCCACGCTCTGGCCGCCGCTCTTGGCGAGCCGCTGGAGCAGCGACCTCACCTCGCCAGCCCGGATGCTCGACAGGGTCTGGAGGCGGTTGGTGGAGAGGATCTCGAGGGAGGCGATGCGGCGGAGGTTCCGCCAGTGGTCGCCGTAGGAGGACCAGGCGAGGCTGGTGTAGTTGTAGCCGAGGTGCTTCCCGGCGAGGAGCCGGGGGCGGTTAGCGAAGACCACATCGTTCCTGGAGAGGCACTCCTCGGCGGCGTCCGGGGAGGAGACGACGAGGACGCGGCGGGACCCGAACTGGAGGAGGGCGACGGGGCCGTGGCGCCGGGAGATCCGGGACAGGGAGCGGTGGAGGGGCTTCTTGAGGAGGTGGAGGTGGCCGATGACGGGGAGGGTGGGGAAGGGGCTGGGCGGGAGGCTCCGGATCTTGTGGAACAACCGCTTTACGGTGGCGTAGAAGGCGAGGAGGAGAAGGAATTGGATCACCATTGGGCTGGGGACGAAGCGAAAGCTGAAGTGGTGGAGGTGCGTACAAGTCAAGTTGGTGGGCCTCTATTTAAACGTGAACGTTCAAACTTCAAAGAATCACAGGTCTATAGTAATGATGTAAAAATAGACTCGGAAAATAAGAGAGTGTTTCGTGATGAACGGGCTTCCGTATGCTGCGGCCAAAAACCAATGAAAAGAAAAGAAGAAAGAGAGGAATCCTCGTTCTCGTTTCAAAATGGCATATGAATAAAACAGGTAAGTCGCAAAGGAGGACTAAATGGAGGAACCTTCCGTGGGCCCCGCCCCCCAATGGGAACACGATGAAAGGAAGGTAAGAAAATGAATCGGAGGTGGGGACCCCAGGACAGCGAAGTTACTTGGTAGGGGACGGCTGGTGGTAGTGGAATTTCTAGATCAAGTTTGACATGGTATACCTACGCCCCACCCTGGGTTTCTAAGACGGGGTTGATTCCTATGGTCGTGGTCGATCGTAAGCACGTCCGGTTTAGCCTTATAAATAAATTGGAAGGTGCCCCCTTGATGTCGCGATTGTGATGTGCAGCGACATAAGAATTAGGAAACACCTAGGACATAAACAATTGGGAAGCCTTTGAAACAGTGGATTGGGAAGCCTACTTAGATGAGGTCCTCAAAAAATGCACTTATAATTATAAATTCTACTCAGATTGAAAAACAACCTTCCGACCGTCGGAGGGTGGCCGCGGAAAATGAATTTAAAAAAAAAAAAAATTTTAATAAAAAATTTGTAAAAGTCCCTTAGCAAAATGTAATATTCAGCCATCTTCAACGGTATTTGCATTTGGAAACTCCATCTTGGACGTATCTGGAAACTCCATCTTGGACGTATTCTTGTTGTTGGATCCATTGGTTAATATTATAAATCATATTTCTCTTTACTTGCATATATTTATCAAATGGATTTGATTAATTGATGAGGCTCGAATTTTACTTGTGAGCTGATTTTCTTCAATGGAATTTGATGTTATGGCATCGAATCAGAAATGTAGACTAGTAGTTCTTTGAGACTAGTAGAATTCGATTGTAACAAGATCTGGCATGAGCTAGGTGAATTCAATCGTTAATGTGATAGGAATTTTATGAGAGATCGACGTGTCTAATAATTGTAATTGTGTGATCCATAGAGATTGAATTTATGCGAAAAGATAAATCTATTTGATGGGCCCTCCAAGTATGAAGTGAAATGAAAAGGAAACGAAAGGAAAGGGAGTGGGGCTTAAAGATGGCATGGAGCTGGATCCAGATAATGTAGATGGTAAGGAGTAAATGCCAGGAGTTGGCCACTGGCTGATTGTGTCCATCTTCGTTCATGACTTGTCGTTCTCAAAGGGTTGGCAAATTTGAAGTGGCGATAAGAAAGACAAATAAAAATTAATGAAGGGTAAGAAAAATTAGTAATTTCATGAAAATATCAATAAATTACTAATCAATTACCGGTGAATTATATGACCGGAATTCATTTTACCGGCAACTTTTTTTGAAACTTATCAACTCTTTCACAAATTTGCCAGCCAAGAAAAAAAATATCTATTTTGAAAAGGGAGCAATAGAATCATCTTCAATACGTATACCTAGTAGTCTTTAACTCAATAATTGAAACTTTCAAGCCAAAAGTAAGTTTATAACTTTATGTCTTTTGGTGATCCGATTGAAAAGATGAGCCCCATTGTTTTGTCAAGCCAGGTGTCCCCAATCGATATGGGTAGTCGACAAGTACAATGAATGAGCGAAATTCACACGTTTGGACAATTGATATAACTCAAACACATATCAGGATGAGCAAAATTCACACGTTTGAATAGTTGATGTAACTCAAATACATATCTGGAAATAATAAGTTCGTTTGCTTACCTGTCGGAGGGGCAAAGTTTTCATAAAGAGTTTGCGTATTGATGGATTCCCCGTATCTTTGCTTTCTAGTCATACAATTTCTATAGTACGACTAGATTTGTCAGCCACCACATCATCCGCCCTAAAAAGAAATTGACACCACTAAAAAGAATGACACCACTATCTCGTTCATTTCATCTTTTATCTCATATTACCCTGTGGACAAGAAAATGTCACATGGGAGTAAGGTAGGCTTGTGGCCATGCCATCGCAATTCTACCCATTGAGTTTCAAATCACGAGCTCTAAACTTATTATATTTATATCGATTCAATCCTAAATTTATTTTTTTCATTAAGCCAAATTTGGCTAATTGACACTAAAGTGGACACCAGCCAATGCCGTGTCAGAGTGGACAGACTAACACGATTGGCCAATGGTAGGTTGTTGGAGAAAGAGGAAGGAGGAAAATCAAAAGAGAGAGAATTTTTTTTTAAAATTTTTTTTTAAAATTAATTAAAAAAATCGAAAAATTATTATTAAAAACTTGTTCATTGATGTTGACTGACGTCCGCGTCAGCATCGAGTAACTAAATTTGGCTGAATGGACTAGATTGGCACAATTACAAAAGGTTTTAGACTCAATTGGTCAAAAAATAAGTTTATGACTAAATCAACACAATTATAATAGATTTAAGATTTTTTTTGATAATTTTTCCAATCATGAGTGATTGCCAATAATTCCTTGAGAGAAATGATAGATTGGTGTCTCATAAAATTGCTGGAACTAACCCAAATTTTTGGTTTCTAAATTAAGGTTGCATTTGGTATACTAAAAATTTCATTATAAAAGAAAATATTTTTTATGAAGATCAATTTTAAGAAAAATATTTATTTTTCGTAAATTTGGTAGTTTAGAGAAAGTCATTTCGTTCTTATCAAAATGGAAAGTCTTCTTCCCCCTAATTTAAGTTTATTTTTTTTAGTCCGTAATACATATTTTTCTTAAATCGATTAATTTTTCGTCATCTAAATATTAGAAAGTTGAAAAATAATTTCTCACCAACAGTTTTCATTTAAACAAACAAAGTGATTTCTTGTTTTGCCAAATTGTATGGATGGTCAAACACAACCTATATGCAGACCTAGGAGTATCCCTTCCTGCATATCTATACAAGCCCAAGTAGACAGGTCGAGGTCCTTCGAGGCACCCACTACTCAGACTACCCTCCCAAAAGGAAAATTAATGTACTTGACTCAACTCGGTTCAGTAACCAAGGTCAGGTTATATAATGAATTAATTCTCGTGCAAATCTCTTGGTGTCAACATGAATGGCCGACCTTTAACTAAACGGAAGAGACGAACGTAATTAGTCAGGTCTGCGAAAATTGACATAGGATACCGCCTAACTCTTATGCCAGAAAAGGTCAGATTCAATGGAGTAATTTTACGTAGGGCAAGTGAACATGATCTCCATATCCTTTTCAATTCTAGGTAGACCAATAATTTCTTTGTAACCAATTGAAAAGATATAATTTACTTTGATGGACTTGTCTACTTATGTAAATAGTTCATAAGCGAATACAATGCATCAACATTAAGAAAATGTTCAAGCATTCCTACTTTACCCTATTACTAAAAAAAGCAATGGCAACAGTTTCAACTCTTGAATTTAGCATGTGATGAGTCATGATCTCACTTATGCTCTTTAATAGCGTGCCTCCTCTGACCAAAAGGAAGATAATATCAATGTAGATCGCAATCTTATCTTTACTTATAAAGTTATAGACTCATTGTTGAAGAGGAATATTGACTTCCTGAATTGGAGCTTAGGACACATGGAAAATAATAGTGCATTTGGTGACATTTCCCTTTTTGGAAACAATTTCTGAGTAAAAGAACGCATTTAGTAATTGCATAAAATTTCTATTCTGGAATACAAAAAGAATAGGAATGCATTTAGTATGAACCACAATTTTTTTGTGACATAATTTTTTTTTTTAATTTTTTAATAATTTTTTGAGATTTTTCTTTTTTTTTTTTCCTCCCTTCTTCTTCTTCCAAAGGACGATCGTTTAGAAGAGGAAGAAGAAGAAAAGAAAAAAAATGATTTATTCTAGAAAATTGTTCTTAAGAACAAGAAATAACTTTTTTTTTTATTTCTTGTTTTTATTTCAAATCTATTCCTCAAAACGACAACTAGTTAGGAAAGAAAGAAGAAGAAGAAAAGAAAAAAAATGGCTTATTCAAGAAATTGTTGTCAAGACCAAGAAGCAATTTTTTTACTTCTTGTATCTGTTTCAAATTTATTCTTTGAAACAATTTTCTTTTCTAGGGAATAGAAATATTGATTGACATTATCAAATAAATTTATGTTCTTTTTCTATTATGAAGAATAAAAAAAACAAAAAAAATTGGAATGCTACCAAATAGACCCTAAAGGACTTGGATGCTCGTAGTTGGCTTTCCTCAAAAGGAACCTACACATTGAGTTCTTTGCTATTTTTTTTTATTTCCCGGGGAAATTCTACTCTCTTTTTTTTTGGTAAGGGGGAAATTCTACTTTTGATCTCTAGATTTTCCGTATATTTTTCAATTAATAGTCTTTGAGATCTTAATTTGTCTAATTGGGGAGAAGAATAACACAACTTTGTACAATGTTTATTTGAATGCCATGACTTTTTTTTTCGCTCATTTAATCATCATATCAGACTAAAATCAATCATTTAAGTACTATTTTTAACAAATTATCCTAGGTGGGTTTTTTTTTATTTTTGAGTGCCATAACTATTTGATTTTATTTTTGCTTTTTCCCCTTCTTTTTAGGGCCAGCAAGGTGGGCAAAAAAAAAAGAAAAAAAAATCAAAAAAATGTAAAAACCCACTAACATTAGGGAAACCATGAAGGATAATTCACGTCGATATCAGATTTTCCAGTAAGGCAAATTGCTGATGACACTTAAATAATCGATTTTTCAAATTTATAGCATTCAAGTGAATAAACAAAAAATTATGAATTCAAATAAGTATTGTATGAAAGTAATGGTATTTACACTGCTCGTACCTCGTCTAACCGAATCTGTGAGTTTTGCGAGATTTTCTTTTTTCTTTTGAAGTTAGGTCAATCGGATCTGACATATGCATCCAAGTCAACAAGAGGTTTGATGTATGTCGAGAAAAATCTCAATATTCAAGTTCTGATTGTGGTTTTTAGCATATACCTTTCGGTGCGTTTAATCAAATGCATTAGCCAATGGTTGGGGTGGCAGAAAAGTTTTTTCATGTCGAACTTTAGCCGATTTCGATGAATACATAATATGGTGCAATTAACTAGATTTGGAGCTAGGGAGGGACTTTATTATATAATAAAGGTTATGCAAAAGTTCTTGTTGTTGATCAAGTAAATCAAAGCTCAAGGGATTGATCTCCAAGAAAAACGCGCAAGTCCAAGGATCAAACATGTACTTTTGACCTCTTTCTATCACGTGCTTAGAATTGACAGTACTTATATATTTTAGGAATAATTTCAAAAGTGACTTTTAAAATATCATCACTATTTAATTTTGGTCCCTAAATTAATCTTGTATTGCCATTTCGGGACAAATTTTATATTTCCATCCAGACGTTGATGGAAAACGCCAATTTAGTGAGATGAAGATGTTATGTGGATTAAAAAAAAAAAACAGGATAGATTTGGAGCCAAATTTAAAAGTGGAAGTTTTTTTAGACAAAACAAAGTACAAGATAAAATTAGAACTTGACCTAAAGTTGGGATTTTTAAGGGACTAGGTCAATAAATTTACTCAAGGATAATTATTTTTTTTTCTGAAGAATTTTATCCATTTCTCTTAGATGGAACATTAGAGCTCGCAAAAGAGGTTTCAAAATAAAGCAAGGCTCGTGGAGGATGGGTAACCAATTTTGTGAGAGGGTTTTTTTCCTCTCGACCTTAAGCAATGGACTAGGTTAAAATCTGCAAATTGAACCAACAGATCGCAACGCTCGATGATGGTAAGCACACGCTTTTCCCGCGGAGTTTGATCTGTGGACTTCAAAGCACTCATCAAAACTGAACTAGAAGGCGGGCTTACCTGAATCATTCCTTTGATGATTCCGTCGGTACGGTACTCAGGTTCTGCTTCTTGGCGCAACAAGAAGGCGGAAACCGGACTAGATTGTGCGAAACCATCGACGAGGCTCTGTAACGACTTGTGACAAATGCGTGAGATGGCGCCTTCGGTCGATCCGGCTTCAAAGGATCGATCAATCTTAATTCTCAAAGCTCGTTCCTTCGGCAGAATCCAAATCTGAGGCGAGCTTCCGATCTCTGAGCCTGAGTTCGTCGTTTTCTACTTCCGTTTCCTTTAAGTTTCTGAGCATGGCAAGGACGGATTCAATTAGGTTCCTTGGATGAAGTTACTCCTGTATTTCCAGATGGACTAGCAAGGGCCAGTCACTTGAACTCTTCCTGAGTTTACGATAGAAATTTACAAACTTATAATCATGAAATTGTTAGCTTTATGGTGCAACTTTGCCGCTCAAATCAAACAGTGAAGTGAAAAAGAGAAAAGAAAAGATGATACAAGTGGTCCTAGAATTGTAACTTAATATGCAATGTAATTCTTAAACTTTCAATTTGTTCAATGTAGTCCATATTGAGTTTTTTGACCAGGAGGAATAACCTATTCATTACTACAAGGAACCCCGTATAGGACACTACTTTTGGGATCTTAATTGTCAATGCTCTCTTTGTATATTTTCAATTCAATCCATAGATTATATGAAAATGTTTAATATTGTCAATGATTTTGAATTAATGGAAGGACTATATTGACCATTTACATATTGTTCAGGGATTACATTGAATATGTAATAAAAATTCGGGAATTACAATGAACAAATTAAAAGTTCAGAGACCACATTAAACATTAGACTAAAATTGAAGGATCATATTGAATAAATTCAAAATTTAAAAGTCCGAAGGTCATTTGTGTTATTATCTCAATAGAAAACAAGTGTAATGGCTAAGAGTTCACTTCGGTAACGTCAGTCTTTCCTTGGCCCATTGCTAAAGTCAAATATAAAAATCCTCGGACTCTTTGTTAAGCCTATTTTTGTATGAGGATTTTCAGCTTGGACCTGCTTTTAATTTCATGAAAGGCCGTTCATGGTGGTGAGAAATTCAGCGACTCGGATCACCCTTTTGAGATTATACATTCACTCGATACTGTTCATCCTGCAAAACACATACTAAACCCAATCAAGTTGAAATGCACATTTCTCAACATGCGCAACGACATTTTCAATGGACAGATGTTTAGCAGAATCCACTTTCGCTAGTCACGGCATTGAGAAATCAGGCGTGAGATGGCTTTACGTGGTTGGTACTTCGCGATCAGTGGTCGAGCTTTGGGCACGACGAGGCCCCCCCCTTCGCTCATGTCGACCATCTCTTCTCCCGTCCTTTTCCAGTCGAAGCACTGAATTAACGTCCCGAGCGCCAAACCGATCATCCGCATCGCGAGCGCTTCGCCGGGACATGCCCTCCTACCCGCCCCGAATGGAGACATGGCGAACCCTAGATTGCCTTCCATTCCAAGGCCTTGGAACCTTTCGGGCATGAACTTCCTGGGCTCGGCCCATAGCTTCGGATCGTTCTGGACGGCCCATATGTTGACCAACAGCATCGTGCCGCGCGGGACCTGGAAGCCGCCGACGGTGCACTCTTCAGATGATTCATGGGGCGGAATCAGCGGGGCCGGCGGGTACATTCTAAGCGTCTCGGTGACGATGGCTCGGAGATAAGGGAGCTCGGCGAGGTCCGATTCCTCGATCAGCCTGTTCCGACCCGTGCGAGCGTCAATCTCGGCTTGGGCTTTCGCCACGGCCTCCGGATTATTCAATAGAAGAGACAGAGCCCATTCCATGGTGCTGGCGCTGGTATCGGTCCCTGCTGTCAGCATGATCTGAACCCACGTCCCAGATGACCATCACTTCGTTGAGCAAAGTAAATTAAGATTTATGCTTGCACTTAATAACATCGACAGCCTTGAGGAATAATTGCACGCAGCTAGCGGAAGAAGGAGGATGAAAGAGGAGGAAAGAGAGAAGAAAAAAGAAAATATTACCGTTTTTCTATGATATTGAATAGGAAAAAGAAATTTTGATTTTTACTAAAAAATCAAATCAGATATCAGACAATGAAAAATATTTTCTACTTCATTTTCAAGTTTCAGCTGAATACTAGAAAAATTTATCATTTTCTAGAAAATGGCTTTTTAAAAAATATTTTTCAGAAATGTCCAATTTTATGCTAATGAAATAGCTTGCACTTGATAACATCAATAACCTTGAGGTACAAAAGAGAAAGCCCTTGAATTCCTACAGCAGACCTTGGACAGAATGATAACAATCGACGTTCTTCAAGTTGCTTATCGGTACCAATCCAGCCAGAGCATACAAAACAAGAGTCGCAATCTATTCAACACTTTCCTGGAGCATAAGGTATTAAAGGTAATGACAAGTGAAACGAGAGAGAACTTAAAGGCGGGCTTACCTGAATCATGCCTTTGATGATTCCGTCGGTGTAGTACTCGGGCTCTGCTTCTTGGCGCGACAATAGAACGTCGATCATTGTTCTGCTCGTAGTAGCTTCGCTCATCGAAAGCCGCCTCGTTGTCCTGTGTTTGTCAATCAGATTCTGCATGAATCTGTCCCTCTTTTCCTGCAATATAACCAGCTTCTTCTCGGTCCTGCTCACGCCAAGCCACTGCAGGACTGGCACGAAATCGACCATGTTCGTGGCCCCGCTTAGCTGGAAGGTCTCTGCTACGATCTCCTTGAACTTCATGGCCTCCCCGAATTCCTCTGATTTCTCTCCATAGTATCGTTTCCCGGCGATCATCCTCATCATGACATTCAGTGTCAGCTCGAAGAACATCATCTTCATATCGCCGGTCCCATACTCTTTGCCCTCTGATGCTCGCAGAAGGCGGCCAGCCAATGATCTAGCCTCCTCGACGCGGATGCTGTAGAACATCTGCAGGCGATGGGAGGACAATATCTCCGCTGAAGCGATGCGTCTCAGGTTGCGCCAGTGGTCACCATAGGAGGCCCACGTGAGGGTGGTGAAGTTGCAGCCGAGGTGTTTCCCCGCAAGTAGCCGGGGGCGGTTGGCGAAGACGAGGTCATTCCTGGTGAAGCACTCTTCCGCAGCTGAGGGGGAGGAGACGAGGACGACGGGTCGGGACCCGAATCGCATGGACAGGACTGGGCCGTGGCGGTGGGCAAGGTCAGCGAAGGTCTGGTGGATGGGTTTCTTGAAGAGGTGTAGGTGCCCTATGACGGGGAGGCAATAGGAAGGGCTCGGTGGAAGGCTCTTGTTCTGTCGGAGGAGCTGCTTTGTGAGGAAGTACGAGATGATGAAGATGAGAAAACAGAAGAACAAAGCTTCGGTTTCCATGGTTTGACCTGACGGTTTTCAGAAATCTGGAAGGTCTCTCTACGATCTCCTTGAACTTCACGGCCTTCTCGAAATCTGGGATCTAGCCTTTCTATGATTATCACCGATATATTCATGATCATATTGGGAAAAGCAAAGAAGGAATTATTCATATTTTTTTTAATATAAATTAGACATAGTCAATCAAATGCAAGGTGTGATGTCTGGCTTATCTCAGACCTAGATAAAGACACTTGTTGAAAGAGTTTGATGCGTTCGAGGTCGTTTTCAGCAAACCACAAGAATGGAATGGCTTGTAGTTTGTAGCTTTCTCTCGATGCTGTGTTTGCCTGCCCTGTTTGTCATTTTGCTTTTGACGCATACACATATCTACATCATAGCTTCAACTATTCATTCCCTAAATGCCTTGCTTCTTGGGTAGTTCTCCTATTTGAACCGATGTGCATCGGTTGCGCTGGAAGCTGGTAATGCAGGAATCTTGAAACTGCGAATTCAAAATGGTGGCTAGACCTTTTGTGTATTTTTCGATGTAAGAGACCTACTCGTGTACTTCCATATATACGAGACATTGGATTTGTCTTGATGGACTGAGTTCTCTACTGTGAAAGCGGCTGTTGGAGGATAATGACGAAGCCCACACGTTTCAACAGACTCTTCCACGGTTAATACAACTTCCATGGAGATCGACTTTCTGCCACTTTGGCCATGTAGTAATAGTCAAAAGCAAGTTCGAAAACTCAGAATTTCAAACCCGTTTTAACGACTGCGGCAGGATGCTTGTGGCCATCACCAAAAAAATTCCAAACTCCGCACCAACACAAATAGATACAGAATGACATGAGACACTTTTCTAGTATACAATTGCACCGATCCTTTCCCTGTCGAATTCTATTTCTGAATGAATCACAATTCATGCTGGTAACAATAGTTCTGTTTTGATCCTCACAAAATTCCTGCCAGCTTGATCCAGCAAGTCGAATGGCAACGAAGAACCGGATTAGAAAATTGAGAAGTCAGACAGAGGACTCAGGATACAAAAACGGATGACCCTCTCTCTCACCGGACTGTAAAATTTCTTCTTCTTATAGATGATCAAGCGATGTACAGAGTCGAATTTCTATTTATGGGGTAAACAATCTCCTGACTTTATGGATAAGCCTCCGGCAAATCGGACATACTTTGCTCTCCCCCTCCATGATCCTGCAACAGATGTTCTTATGTGAATGATTCGTACTCATACTACACATATTACATGGCACATAATCGTCGAAAGAATACCTTTGAGCACAGTCATAACAAGTAGCACAGTGTCCACAAGGGACGAAGAAGCAATTTCTTTGCTCGTCATAGCAAATCACGCATAATTTCGCATCATATAAATCCTCTGAAGAGCTACTAGACGATCCCCCATCATCATCCTCTTCCTCATTGGTTCCATATGTGGACCTACTTGATTTCTCCGGCATCATAGGAGCTGTCTCTGTCACTTCCCGAACAGGAACTGCGGGGGTGTCGTCTACATAGACCTCATTCTCAACATCACAAACTCCAAGGTACTTCAGTATTAGAAAAATGACAATCACAATGAATCCTGCAGATTTAGAAATTGTTAGGCTGTATCTCAATCACTAGTCATGAACAAAAAAGGCATGTTCTCATGGGAGATTACTCGATTTCCGTACCTAGAATTGCAATGTAAGTTACAACACGAGCCACAAAAGAGAGCTCGATATACCAATCGCCGAGGTCGCCCTGAAGTTATCGTGACCACCAGAAGTTAAAACTTCGGAGGTTCCATTGTGTTCACAAAGCAACTTAGGAGATAAGAGATTACATTGCTTGGCGTGGTAACCACCACATACTGAGTATTAGGGAAGAGGAGCTTCAGCTGACAGGACCCCTCTAATGCCGAGCACATGATCGTCGCCTTTGTTATGTCATATATCTTTGATGAAACATTCACGCTCATCGACATGATGGTGCTCCTAGAATTGGCATTTATGACTCTCACGTAGTATTTGTCATCTTCTTCAATATAGTACTCGGCTTCTTTAACTGAAACGAAGCAAACTCGATCCATTCACAATATTGTACATATCAAACTGTGTCTATATCACTCGAGCAGTTGCTCTGCCAATTTTTTAACTTCCACAGACAAGGGCTCATCAA
Organism: Corymbia maculata; assembly: GCA_014182735.1. Taxonomy (NCBI): domain Eukaryota; kingdom Viridiplantae; phylum Streptophyta; class Magnoliopsida; order Myrtales; family Myrtaceae; genus Corymbia; species Corymbia maculata. The sequence goes on along the minus strand of CM024687.1, from coordinate 2,125,126 downwards.
AGCCGCAAGAAAATTAGCACTACATTGACCGGCACCAGCATGACCACCCCGAAATCCTTTCAATATGGAAGATCTTTTGATCCATGTTGAGGTTGATCTAGATCTATCACAAAATATGATGCACTATTGCTGCTAATGTGGGGAAAGAACCTCGTAAAAGTATCCTCTGTACAACTAAAAATTTCTACTTCTGAAGATGAACAAAAAAGGTCTGGGCAAGACCTAGTACTTCTGGGGAAAAGAATTTAAAAAAAAACCTTGGTGTCATAACATGAAACTGTTGCTATAAAGTCTTACAGTTAATTGGTTCTTTGAGCGCTGCAGAATCAGGGGAACTCGAAAAGCTCGGCTGCAACGTTTCGTACTTAAGCTCTCCTGCAAAAATTGAGATTGCTAAGCTGAGAAAACTATCCAAGATTACAGGGCTATATCTTCCCACCTGTTACATTCCTAATGCTAGTGCTGACTTACCTTTAATCAGGGCGACTTGCAATTGATTTAAGAGGCTGGTCTGAGCTTCCCATCGCATTCGGATTTTCGAACCTCTGTTTAGCCACAGGTTGAATCCCTGCACCGCAGCATTGGAACCATTTGAATCTCGCAGATTCAATCCAACACCACCGTTTCCGACCTATAATTACCATGAAAAATAAAGCTGCGAATAACAGAATCTGATGAACTCTCGACGTTACCTTGCGATTGTAAGAGCCCACGATCAGATAATTGGACACCGTCCAGTTCGTCTCGTAGCTCAACTGAGGCTTCTCGGAGAAGCCATAGACACTGACCCCTTTCCTATCGTCGTCCCGCACTTCGACCCGGTCCACGAACAACGAGCTCGCCTTGATCAGCCTCGACGAGCTCGGGCCGATCACCATGCGCGAGTCCCCATAGTACCCGTACCTCAAGCTCACCGAAACTGCAAAGAACAAGAAGGAGACTCTCGATTCAATCGACGGCTTCGCCCGAGAGATTCGCATTGCCATGAAAAATCTAAAATTTACATGCCACATAGCCAAAGAGTCAGAGGAGCTAGCAACCGAGCCCAGGCCTCATGCCACCGCTGCGCCGGCGAGGAATAGAGGGCGGTGCTCGGAAGATGGGAGACGGGTCTGTACATGGCTTGTTCTCCGGTTGAGAAGAGAGGGAGAGAAGAACAGAGAGAGAGAGAGAGAGAGAGGCAAAGAAGAGAAGGGGGAAGGGGAAAGCTACTGGTCTACTGAACGAGGGCAACTCGAGGAGAAGGAAAGACTGGTAGGTTTGACGGGAGCACTGGAGCTTGTGCTCTCCTTGGTGTAGTATGAGTTCTAACAAACCATTGTTCTTGTTGCTTGGCGGGTCATTCAATACTGGGTAGTTTTCTGAATGTTAGGTATCAGTTATTTAGCTAATAAGCTGTCTACTATGATTTTTCTTTTCAAGATGAGGGAGTTGTTTTAGTTGCGAATCTTGCGGTGCCCACGTTGGAATCATATTAACGAATGATTTACATTTATGATGTCAATAGCTGTTTTTAAGAATTTCTTTCTTTAAGGTGGGTGTGCGGTTTCATTTTTATATAAGTAAAAGAACAAGGGAACAGGAGATTAGTGTCAACAATTCGCCTAGATGTCAATGTAAGAATTTGGATATCTAATATGAATTATCCGATTGCAATTAAGCTATTGCTTACAAGGACGAGCAACATGACCACAATCCCAAGGTGCAGATGCCTACGAGGCCAGAGACCTTACCCTAATCCAAGCGCTCGCCATAAATGAACAAATGTTTTACCAGAACAAGAAGCACTACGCTAAGTGGTGAGTGCTCGGTACAATTAAATGTGGATCTGTCTAGCAATATCATCAGTGGTCACTATAGCTTGATACAGTTGACTATCGGGTAAAAAGGCTCTGATTTCAATCGCAGAATGCTCATTTTGCATCCTCTAGTTCATGTATTCTCTTTTCCCCCACGAAGTTTCCCAAGGGCCCCATAAAGAAAGGAGACTTCATTAGGTAAGCAGAATTGAAGAAGGTGCGATTCCAACGACTAATCTGTAAAGTAAAATAGAGTAAGGATACCGATCTCCGGCTTCAACCTTAATCTAAAGTCTAATTGAAGTTTGGTTATGTCGTCCAAGTCGAAATTCATATATGGATGGAAAGGTGCAGAGGATTTTCGTCTTCTTTTTCTATCTCCTTTTCAAACCCCGATCGAGAATCCCGGTCAAAAGGAGAAGCTCCTACCTTTCGTGTTTGACAACGTAAGTCTCTTCTTCTGGTCTCCGTTCGCTATTGCTGTCAATGGTTCTGACTTGTCATTAAGACAATGGTGTCTGGGGCAGCAAAGAAACGTAATTTCATACGGCGCTCCAGCCCCAACTTTTTCTTAAAGACGAGGAGGCTTTTGGAGCTTTCTCCGACAAACTCATGCTCCCAGGGTATCTTCGTCGATTCATTTTGGGCCGAGCAAATCGATATGCGATTGGACCTCGAATTCTAGTTAGTGGGAAGATATGAAGACAACAATTAAAACCCTATTTGAATAGCTGGTAGCCCAGAACGTGAGTCCTGAACATTCGACGAATGGTTTGCAAATGGGATCAATAATTTGTTTCATTATCTCTGTTTTCTCCGTGGGTACTCAGGAATTTGCGCAACATCTTTCCAACTTTAATCATTTTTATAACTCAAGTGGACGAGATCCACCAATCTCATATAGAACAAGAGGGTAGATTCACCAACTACTCAATAATCTCGGATTTCATCGCAGGCATCAGTATAGCAAATTCACAATACGATCCAAGTATGTAACCTAGCGATTGGAAAAGAATTTGAAAATGAATCTCAGCCCTTCAAAATCATTAATATAGATATGATTAATCATATAAATTGTCACATACGATGATGTCATGGACCTACTAAATACTTAAATAACATATATCTATATTATATTCTATATATGTTCATCTTTTTAGATATTTCCTTTTGCCTGTGAAAGCGGGCAAGATCAACCCTTAAAAGGATGGCGACACTCCGATTATGGTGGCTCGACATTTATAAAAACTTCTACCCGACCACAGATTGGCTCAGGACATGGAGTCATGAATCCTCCTCCTAAGCCCGAGGCAAGCACAGCAAGACCAACTTATGATGACTGGCTTGACCAACCACGTCCCTTTGCCACCGTTGTCGTATCGATGGTAAGGGATGAACATGCCAGCGACACGAATGGTCCACAGTAGAAACTGAGGAAGAGTGGACACGTTGAGGGAGAGTGGACGAGGTGGCAGTGGAGGGGGTATCTTCTTCGTCGAGCTCGCGTCCAATTCCACCCCCCTCAAATTCCGCATCCGTAAATGATCATTACGTCGTCTTCTTCTTCTTCTCTTCTCTGCCGCTTTTCGACAAACTTGAATTTGTTCATCTATATATATATATTTTTTTTGCAGATAAGATTCACCAAAAGGCACCATCTGTTGTCGCAAGCGGATTGAACAACGATGTCATGCCGTGCAAAGACTCGATCTAGGTTTCTTTAGCTTGTTTTCCGGGAAAAGCGAAGGGTTTTTTTTTTTTTATAGGAAAATCTTCCTCGGAAATGAATAAACCGCATGAAATTAATTAATGCCGAGTTCGGAAAAGAAGGATTTTCTTTTCTCACAATTTATCTTAGGTAAATGTACAGCCTCCATTGATATTCTTTGGACACGCACGCTTGAAAATTGCACCAATCCTTGGACCTTACGTACAAAATGCAATTGGCTCTACACCTTTTAATTTATTCAATCAAGTCCAACTCATTTACCATAAAGCACAATTGCATCTTAAACTTTCAATTGATATAAGTATATACTAAAACTTATGCTGAAAAGTCCTATTTAAGGATGTCATGTAAGAATTTTTTGAGTGACATGTATGTGACTTTAGTACTATTCATTGAAGGGACTTAATTGCACATTTCAAGAAAAGTTTAAAAATTTAATTGAATTGATTGAAAATTATAGAACTTAATTACATATAATTATTTGTGACTTATGATGCACTTTTCCCTGTCCGTGAACATGTTTTGATTGGTAATGTACCTATGTAGCAAAATCATCAACTAGTATGATCAACTTTTTATACCATGCTCGTGTTTTGTAAAATACTCTTCTTTTTCTAAAGAAAAAAAAATCTTACAAGCAAACCTAAATACCGATTTATTTCACCTCCCAACCCAAGCAGGTAAAAGAAACAGACTTTCTAGTAGGAAAGTACGAGGCTACGTGTGTATATATATCGAAAGGTTTAAGATACCATTAAAGAAAATTTAGGATGTCATCCAAGTGGCTATCATCTTCAATACTCCTTTTGGGAGTCTTTGAGCTGGACGAACCAAGTCTAATTGTTTTAAATAATAGCAAAGTAGAACCTCCCTTTAGCATTATATGTGTTTTAAATAATAGCAAAGTAGAACCTCCCTTTAGCATTATATGTGGTAAGGATGAGTAGGCCCTAAGCCAGTCTAACTGGGCGAGGAGTTAATAATAGACGAGCTGATAATGTAGTTCCAACTTAGAGGTAGGAGTGAAACGGAGGGGCGCCATTGCTGACCCTTGCAATCACTAGTAACGGCCATGGAACCCCTGTTGCCATCTTTGCAAGGGCCGCAACCCTTGCGCTTTGCTAGGCTAGTATCTCGTGCCTCGGGAAGAGCTAGGTTGTCTTCCTTAAAGGGGACACCGCCACCCTTTCTGCGTGCGAGTAGCAACAATTTGCACGGTATGAATAGCAAGGTTCTTTAGAAAGAATAAAAAAGACTATTACATCCTGCATTTTGAAATTTACATACATATGCTTCTTTCAATTAAGGGGATAAGTTAGAAGGGACGTTTCTATTGTTTCATTAAAAAAAAAAAAATCCACGTTGATGAAAATCAGGAAAAGTTAATAAATGTCTAAAAATGTCAGTAAAAAAGATCACTCATGACAAGATTTCCAATTAACTTGTAGGTAATTTATTCGATACTTTTATAAAATTTAACTCTTCTTCTTTTCTTTTTTTACAGTTTACCCTCATCATATTTATCTTTTGTCTTACTAACTTTTACATTCTTTTTTACCAACGCCTTAAATTTACCTATTCATATATGAATTTTTTCATCTAAGTGACTTACCAACTTTTTTTATTAAATTACCAAGGATGCCAAGTTTCAGTTTAGTTATTTTATAATGTTTATATTTTTAAAGATTATCAAGTTTTCTTATATTTTGCTAAATTTTATTTGGCTCTCTTACAAATGCCTTATTTATTAACTCTTATATGAAATTACCTACCTATATTTATGTGACTAGCCAACTTTACTTTCAATAAGTTGTCAATTAGTTTTGGTTTACCAAGTCTCATCTCTCATGTGAGTTGCTTATCAATTTATTCATTTTTACCAATTTTTATCCGCCATGCTTACCAACCATTAAGTTTACCAACTATATTTTAAAACTATCAATTTTAATTAATGTTATTATCGACTTTTAGTCAATTAAGTTGTGCATTACTGACTTTTAATCTGAGTTAGGTACCGGCGTTTATATAGTTTTTTTTAAAGTCCCCAGCTTTTCTTATATCTGGCAAAAAAATATTTTCTTATCATTTACAAAATTTTATTTATCTCTTTGCCAACACCTTAAGTTTACCGATTATTCTATGAAATACCAGCCTTTATTTGAGTGACTTATCACTTTTCTCTGATTAAATTACCGATTAATTTTGAGATATCAACTTTCATTTAAATTGGTTATTACTGATACATAATTGTTTTTTCATACACCAAATTTTCTATTGAGTTACCACTTTAGTTGCCTTGCTTGCCAAACTTGTTAAATTTGCTGACTCTTTTTAAAAATCACCAACCTCAGTGATTATCAACTTTTCTCCAATTAAGATGCTAAGTAATTTTGCACAACCAACTCTTGCTTGAGTTAGTTACCAATATTTATTTAGTCTTTTATAATGTCTACTTATCTTATCTCTGACTAAAAAAAAGTTCTCTCATCATTCCTTAGGGCATTGTTAAGGAATAAAAATAAAAACTCAAGGACAATAAGCAAAGGTGGCACCTTTAAAAAACATATAAGTATCATATTGATAACCCAATATTATATGGTAATTTGATGGGAGAAAAGTTTGTGAGTTATAATAATTTAGGTTGCAATCTCTTAAAAAAGCCAGTACATGTATAGAATTGCTAATTAAGGCAAACAAACTTTGATAGACAAATAGAAAAGTGGCTAATTAAGAATGATAATTAAAATTGGTAAGTAGCTTAAATTAGAATTCATAACCCAAAATATTGAGTAATTCAATATAGCAAAAGTTGGTAAATCTTCTAGGTTGGTAATTTCACATAGGAGTTAGTAAATTTGGAAATAAGTTATGTAAATAAAAGTTGTAAGTTACGATGAAGATTGTAAATTTGCAAATTATTTAACTTGGTCTCTTCTCGAAGATCGCAAGTCCACCAAGCACCGCCTATCTCTCTTTATTTCCCTCTCGTCATGTTCTGCACGCAGCCTGATACTGACAGCACAGGCCGTATGCTGGTCATCACCATTCTTGCACCTTTTCCTCTCAGCCCTAAACTTCTCGACCTTATTTCCGTCCATTAAAAGCCGTTGCAATTTTATTTCAGAATCTGAAACACACATGCGGTGTCTCATACATGCAAATGACTGAACCATCCTATGTTCTTTAAATTGAAGAAAGAATATACAAAATCATCCGGGGGAGAGAGCGATGGGGAGAGTGAAGCTTCAGATCAAGAGAATAGAGAACACAACAAACAGACAAGTGACCTTCTCGAAAAGAAGAAACGGGCTGATCAAGAAAGCTTACGAGCTCTCTGTTCTTTGTGATGTTGATGTAGCCCTCATCATGTTCTCTCCTTCTGGGAGACTCAGTTTCTTCTCTAGAGATAAAAGGTCTGCTTGATTAAGACAACTAAGCAACGACGCTCTCTCTTCTTATTTACAGTTCTCTCTTTCGAAATGCTTAAAATGTGCAAAAACATTGACAATCGTACACTGATTGGTGTTATCCTTTTTCTCCTGATGAAGCATTGAAGAGGTTTTGGGACGGTATGTGGATCTTCCAGATCATGAGCGAGGAAGGTAAGTAGATTTTTTTTTCTTTGATGACTCCTATGGTAATAATCATCTGAAGAGGTTGACGCTCACGTAGTGTCTTGTTCGACATATGCTTCTCGCCACCAAACAAGGCTCCATAATCAAGAGGTAAGCTCTCCCCCAGAATTTGTATTCACAGAAATATATGGGAAGTTGGACATGTTGCGGAAGATTAATTTGGAAGTTCCTTTTGCAGTTTGTACGAAGAATTATTTGGAAACTGAAGAACGAAGCCAAGGCAACCCATCAAGTGACCAGGTACTCTGGGAAATGTTTAGTAAAATCCTCTTGCTTGATATAAATTTTTGTCTAATTCTTTTCTTCTAAAGCTTGCTGGACAAGATCGCACATCGAGAATGTCCACAAGGGTTGTGCGGCTTATCATTCTGGTTTTGCCTTTATGACAATTGACCTTTTTCAGTGCGAGAGGCTCATGGTCCGAAAATTGAATGTCTTGCCTTTGATCCCGATTGTCACGTGTCTTCAGATACAGTTAAGTGCTGAGGGTATTGTGGTTCTGACTTGTGATTGTTTTCCTGTGAAGCAGCCCTGTGAGTAGTGATTCTCAACTCAAGGTACTTCATGACTAGAACAAGATTTTCTTCTAGGAAAATGAATGGACAGCTTCTTAGCTAAAGCTTCTCCACATTTCTAATAGCTTTGGCGTGTAAATGTGAATGTTGCAGGATGCACAACAGGAGCTCCAGAAATGCATGTACCAGCTGGAGGAGCTGGAGAAACAACTCAGGCACGATCAAATGTCAATCCTGTTTCTTGATCCAATTTGAACAGTTGACTTGAGAAGGCCATTGAATTAATTAGTCACAATCCATGTTTTGGTAATGTTAACTTGGGTTTAATTAATGACTATCCCTGTAGAATATATGAAGGTAATCCTTCAGAAATCACCACTGCGAGGGAGGCCGAGTACCAGGAGCAGATCCTTGAGGAAGCCTTGCAACGCGTCCAGATTCGGAAGGCAAAATGTTGTTTTACTTTTAACAGTAATTCCATACCTCGAGTCTACTTTTATATGAATTCACCTAATGCTCTAAGCAATATTCTCATGCAACAGCAAATTTTGGAGGAAAAGAGCCTACCCACAAGTTCCCAGGTACAAGTATATGTATTCTGTAATGCATGCCATTATGCTATTCCCAGAAATTCCAATCCACTCAATAGAGGTGTAACGATTTTTGTGAAATTAAAGCTTTCAATTCGCTGCAGTTTGCAAGTATTAGTAAGATATCATGGGGGTCTAGCTCTTCCATTTATATGATACCAGATCACACACATATTTACATTATCCTCTAGACTAAGTTGGTCGATATTTTCCATATCATGTTTAGAAGAATTTCAAGAAATAACATCTCAGTTCATTTGGCACAACTTTTAAGAAGTGAAAAATGTCTAGAAAGCAGCCAAAAGAATGTTTTATGGAGTGACGGCATTCTCTTTTGCTAATGTTAAAAGGTAAATTTACCTCTAGCAGCTGGTGTGGAAAATTGTTTTGTCGCAAGAAATTCTATCATGTTAGATTTGCTTCCCCAAGAAGACCCTCGTTTGCAGATCCTGGATGCCTTGGGCTCAAATGCGCTACTTCCCTTGAGGTACAATGCCTCCAAAACATAGTTTTTGAGCAGTTAATGTGAGTTAATATAGTAATCTATATTATTCTCTTTTTACAAGCAATGATCAATTGATATACGTATGCACGTACGTAGTTATTCAATGGGAAAAGGCTGGGAAAAGAGATTTATGTCATCATCAGAAGCATCTTGTGGGGAAAGGGAAAACTTTACACGCAGATGATATGTTCAATTAAAACCACATAATATGTGAATCGCTATATAAGGAACTGATTCTCAGTTCACTCTTTCATCTACAGAGATCAGTGGCAACCGGGACTGGGAGTGTTACCACCAGTTTCAGCACTTCATGAGCAAATCGAAAATCTTGATCATGACATTTGCCCCACAAATGCCATAGAGCACCACAGCAGCACTGATCATGCTGAGTTCGGACAACTTGTAAATGTGGCTTACTCTTCCTGGACCGATGGATTTTGTCCAACAGGTATCGCAAAAGATTGACTTACTCTGAGTTAGTGTTCATTCAACTTTGGCTTTCTCCTAAGAGGAAGTCACTTTAAGGAAGGAGACGGCTACGATAAAAGTGAAGTCTAGGTTGGCTCAACTTATATTGGAATACTCGACCGAGAAATGAAAATCTTAGTAGTTGAACTTTGATGTTTTAAAGTTTAATCCAAATGTGAGAAAGAGGATTATCGTTTCTATTATGTAATCCAACTTTATGATGAACCAAACAAGGCCTCGGGTCATTGAACCTTGCCTTAATCAATCATTTTGAGAATATCATGCCAAAATTCAATTTATAATCTCAAAAAATTGTGAATTTGTTGGATAACTCTAGGCTAAATTGTGTGATGGGGCTAAAGCAAACTGCAACTAAACTCCTGAAGTTCTTTGATCACGGACAAAACCCAATAATCCTTTTTTAGCACAAGCTAAATTTGGTAGTATGCAACTACACTTCTATTCTGCAGGAAGTTCGGTCATCCAGAACCATGAACAAGTCCAGATAGAACCCTGTTTGTCTGATCAATTGCTGTCATCAACACCGGCCGTCATAGCACAAGGTCAGAATTTAATGTAAATCGAGCAGATTCTCTCACCAATGCCCGGATGCGTTGAGCGTTTAGTAGTTTTTACCAATGCTGTATCCAAGGCCTATGATGGTGTCGTCAATTTCATGTAAAACATATCAAAATGATGCCTTTATACGCCAGTTGAACCTTCATACGGTTCGACCAAGAAAAAAAACTCCCATACGGGATGTGTTGATAATAAGATTCCACAAACCTTGAGCGCATTGATTAGACAACTAAGAATGTGCTTTTTAGACTTCATGTTTTGATACAAAAGATCCTAGATGCACAAGTCATTGTAGTGTAAATTTACCCCTCGAATGTATCCAAAAAGTCTTAAAACTATTGTTTAACGACTAATTTAGTTCTAAGCTTTTCAATTATGTTAATTTAATTATAAAAACATTTTGACAACTTACCAATTTAGTCCTATAGTCCTAAAACTTTTTGATGATTTGTCAATTTAATCATTCCAAAAATTTTTTTGCCATAAATTGCTAATGTAGTAGTCTGGTCAACGCCGACCGTCCTATGTAATATAGTTGACGTTGATGTGGAATTTTTCTTTTTATCTTTCTTCTTTTCTTTCCTTCTTGCTCTGGCTAGTCGTCAAGCATTGGTGATGGCCAACAACCAGGCAACCTAACCAATGGCCTTGCTAGCCTTCGACGAGGTCGACCTCACCTAGCAATGGCAAGGGTTGAGCCTCACTTGTGGGAAGGTGAGGTCAACCTTACCTAATGATGATGAGGTCATCCAAGGGCGAGTGAGGTTTGCCCTCACAAGTCATTGCCTCTAGCCGATCGTCAGTCATTGCCGAGACCGATGACCAGCCAAAGGAAAAAGGAAAAAGGAAAGAAAAAATTCAACAAAATTATAAAAAAAAAAAATTAGAGAAGTTAAAAAAATGTAAAAATTGTTCATTTCAGTATCACATTAACGATTTCTAATCAAAATTGGTTGGAATGACTAAATTGGCAAATCGTTAAAAGGTTTAGGATTGGAATGTCAAGTTTCAAAATGTTTAGAACTAAATTGACATTAAAAGGTTTATGGTTGAGTATGCCACCATACAATAGGTTTAGGATATTTTGGACAATTATCCCATCAAGAGGAAAGGTTAGAATGTAGGAAGAATTGTGCAAAAAGTCCTATACAATTATCAATTCAATTCTAAACTTTCTAATTTGGCTAATAATAATCTTAAACGTATTGAAAACTTTCCAATGTAGTTTTGTCCAGCGAATATTGTCCAAAAATCACTGACTTGGGTCCAATTAACAACAATTGCCCTTGTGCCACAAGTGACTTTTGCAATTTTTCTTAGATTCTATGCTAGAAATTACGGCCCTTGCACAGATTTGGCGAGGGTTGCAATGCCTTCTCCCATGGCCACTTAGAGGGAAGAAGATGAATAAGGAAAAAAAGGACCGGTCAAAATTAGCTGGATGAAATATCTTAGGAAATGTCAAAAGAATTGGATTTACATTGGCCGAATTGAAAAAAATTATGATTAAATTGACGGCTATATAATAACTTAAGATCTTTTGGACAATTTTTCCTTAAAATGGATTAGTTGGGTTCTATTAAGTTCAACCTTTATTTTTGACCTTAACTGGGTTAATTTCAACTCGATAAGTACAACATTGTACACAAATGAATTGCAAGTCTAAAATTTCAAACAAGAAAGTTGGTGCCAAATTCTGTCAATATAAGACAAGTGAGTATAATATATTATTTTTTGAACTTGAATGTCGAAAAACTCTGATTCCTTCCTTCGCAGAGACGATAGTTCGAATGCTTTCGCCGTTGATCTCAAATCAAGCAAATGAAAAAACTTGAATTCTTGAAATCTCCAAGGCTTTGGAGCTTGATCCGATGGAAATTGGATGAACGTTGGTGAAGATGGTGGGGGCTATGAAGTGTAATCCAATGGAGCTCCGTTGTTCTCGCGATTTTCGAGTCCTTCATTTCTTCGAAAATCAAATCTTCGTGTATGCCTCTTTGAATTTCTTTGAACAATGTCTTGTTCCCTCTCCTTTGAATGATCACCCCTATCTATAAAGTCTCGTGGAGGGTATCAGAATAGAATGTTGCATAGCAAAAAGCGTAACATTCACACAAATCCATATTTGCGTAGATTCATTGTCAATATTGCTAGCAATATTCATTTATATATATGTGTGCACGGAGAACATCGATGGACTATTATCTTTCACTTTTATATGATGAATTTTCTAAAGGAGAATATATCGAGTGAAGTGCTATGACTTGGACTTGACATTTTTGGTCAAGAGTAACAATTTCCATCGATATCACATCACGTGAAATTTTTAATATCTTGAATCATCGGTATAATTTGACATGCAAATAATATATTGACATGTGCACAATTATGAGGAAAATTACTAAAGAAGTATCAAACTTATTGTACTTGTACCAATTTAGTCTTAAACATTTTGACGATTTATCAAATCGGTCATAAATATTTTAAATGTATTAATTTTTTTTTTAATTTAGTCCTAAAATTTTCAACAATTTGTCAATTTAATTATAAATATTTTGATGATTTGCTAATTTAGTCATTTCAACTGGAAATACACAATGGTCTAGTCAATGTTGATCATTTGATGTGCCACAACTAATGACGATGTGGACATTTGTTAATTTTCCGATTTTTTGTTACTTTTTCTTCTCTTCTTTTCTTTTTTTCCCCTAACCCTAGGCTGGTCATAGGTGATGTCGGTTGCCATCCTTGCCAACCTAGTGTTAGGAAAAAGGAAAGGACAAAGACAAAGAAAAATGATAGGAAGAAATTCAGAAAAGAATTAAAAAATTACCTATGTTAGTAGTGACTATGCTGTGTACAACAACTGGCTTTGACTAGACTATTGCATTAGTAATTTCTAACTAAAATTAACCGGAATGACTAAATTCACAATCTATTAAAATGTTTAGAACTCAATTTGCAAATCGTCAAAAGTTTTGAGACTAAATTTGCATAATTTTAAGGTTTATAATTAAGTTGGCCATATCATAAAAAACTTTATGACTAAATTAATTAATTTAAAAGGTTTATGACTAAATTGATACAAATATAATAAATCTAAGATTTTTTTGGTAATATCCATGATAATTATGTATTGACATTTTGTATTACATATTGTTTTATCGAGTAGTTCATATTTACTTCATGAAATATAGTGCACGTGAATATGTGGGGAAGATAAGAGAAGAAATTGTGCGCGTGAGTTTCAATGGAAGGAACATCAAGATTTCAACAAAGGAAGGAACATAAAAGATGCTAAAATCCAAAAGAAGTTTTAAAGGAATTCGTGGGGAATAGACAAACTAGGGTCTTAGAAGGCGGCTGCGCTAAAGCTCTGCCGAACTTCTCTTTCAACGTATTTTCACTTTTCTGAGCAATGTCTTTCATTTAGTTTTAGGGTTAAGTTTGTCGTTCCCCGTGTTCACAAGGAATACTAGTTTTACATTTGTTTTAATGTTCAATTCAAGTGTCATGACATGGTGACTTTAAAGTTGTTTTAATTTCCGCCAAATTTATTTCAATTGTTTGTACAATGGTTTCTTTTTAATCTATTGAAAATATTATAAAAAAATCTTAAATTTATTATATTTATGCCAATTTAGTCTTAAACTTTTTCACAATTTGTTAATATAACCATTTAGGCTAATTTATCTAGAAAATGTTAACATGGCGATCCAATCAATGCTGGTCGTCCTATGTAACTTATTGGCGCTAGGTAAATAATTTTTTTTTTATCATTGTATTTTTCCTTTTTTAAAATTTGTTTCATTTTCAAAAAGTTTATAATTGAATTTGCAGAATTGAAATGCTTGTGATTGAATTGGCACAAATGTATTATGTTTTTGAATGTTTTGGTAATTTTCTCCAATCTACTTGTCCTATAATTTTGTCTAGCGTCGAGTTGTTCTTTCATTTCCTTTGATTTCAATAATCATTTCTTTAATTTTCCTTTAGTCGCTAGTCTTCTTTATTTTTATTTTTTTTGGGGGGAGGCTGACGTAAGAAATCCGGCGAACGGGACTTTATATTTAGATCCCGCCTCTGAAATCGACAGCTGGCTTTCCCGGCTACCTATACTTCCCATCTTTTTAAATTAAAAAAAAAAGAAAAGAAAAGAAAAAAAGGAAAGTGAACCTCCCCCGCCCCCCCCCTAGCGGTCGGGAAATAATGGCGCCCAAATTCACCGAAAACTCGAATTTCCGGGTTTAATCTCCACGTCCCGTGCGCCCCAGATCCGGAATTCCCCAAAACAGTTTCAAAATTTATCCTTTTCCCACCCAAACCCCACAGAGAGAGAGAGAGAGAGGGTGTTTGTTTCACTTTCAGTTTCAGTTTCGAAATCCCACGCTCGCGAAAACGGGTAAAACCCCCAAAAATTATTAAGAGCTGCGAAGCGCCAAGAATATGGCTTTCAAACATGGCGCTCCTCCTCCAAAATTCTTTTCTCCCTCCCCCTCCCCCCCTTCTCTACAAAACTCCCCTCCCTTTCCCTCATTCCCCCTCGCCACTCCCTGTCTCCTGTCTCTCCTCTCTCCCATCCCCAAGACGACCCACTTGTGAGGAGGCGAGGTGAGGGGGAGTGCCCGCGCTTAATATCGTCACTTCTAAATGGCGGACCAGGGGCGGAGCTTGCGCATCACCCGGGCGGCCAAGAAGAGGGCCGCCACCTCGGCGGTCGGGTCGGGCGGCGAGGACCAGGCCCGCGCCACCAAGAAGCGCGTCGTCCTCGGGGAGATCTCCAACCTGTCGAACATCGTCGTCGAGGCAGGGGGCGAGCCGAACGCCAAGCCCAAGGCTACTGCTGCTGCTACTAGGCAGCCCAAGGCGGGTCGAGGGAAGGTCAAGAAGCCCGCGGCGGAGGGCGCGGCCGGCGGCCCTCCCCTGAGCGGTGGGGCCTCGTTGAAGTCCGCGGATGCGGATCCGAATATCGATGTCGAGGCCGCGTCCGACGATCCCCAGATGTGTCGGGCTTACGTGGCCGACATTTACGAGTATCTGCATAAGATGGAGGTCAGTGTTCTTCTCGCTTCATTCTGTCAAATGGGTTTGTTTGTTTGCTTTTGGGGGCAATGCGAGAGTGTTCATTGAGATGAATGCGGATGCCAAATCGAGTAATTGGGGGGCTAATTCGAGCGATGGATGTCGTTATCTCCAGATGGAGCCTCGTAGAAGGCCTCTGCCCGATTACCTCGAGAAGGTCCAGAAGGACGTGACGGCGAACATGAGAGGGATACTGGTCGATTGGTTGATTGAAGTCGCCGAAGAGTACAAGCTGCTCTCCGATACGCTTTACCTCTCCATCTCCTACATCGATAGGTTCCTGTCCCTCAATGCCCTCAACAGGCAAAAGCTTCAGTTGCTGGGCGTCTCCGCAATGCTCATTGCCTCGTAAGGATTCTCGACTCCTTTTGATGATGATTCGAGTCTGTTGAAATCTCCCAATTTGTCGCGTGGATGTGTGCTGACTATTCCTGAAATGGGTTTCTGCTTCTTTTGTGGCAAGTAGAAAGTATGAAGAGATCAGCCCTCCTCATGTGGAAGACTTCTGCTACATAACCGATAACACTTACACTAAGGAAGAGGTGATGCCCATGTCCTGTTATTTCAATTTCAACATCTTCCTTTTTCTTGAATCTGCATAGCGTAGTTGGTTAAATGTGTAATGTATCTGACAAGATTCTCATTAATATGAAGGTCGTTAAGATGGAGTCTGATGTACTCAAGTCGCTGATGTTTGAGATGGGCAATCCTACAATAAAGTCATTTTTGAGGTAAGAACACTTGGGATTTCCTTGCTTTGGTTGAACTTTTTCTTTTCAATGCATATAGCTAATAGTTACTCTACCTTTGATGACTGATATGCAGGAGGTTTAATCGAATTGCTCAAGAGGGCTTCAAAGTAAGTATAGTCTGCTCTTATATTTTCATGTGACCAGTTCTTTATGCATTGGTATTTGTTGTATTCCATTGTCTAACGTTAGTCCTTTCTTGCTTATGCTGCTATCTACAGATTAATAATCATCTGCAACTAGAGTTCCTAGGCTACTACCTCGCTGAGCTAAGCTTGCTTGACTATAGTTGTGTGAAGTTCTTACCTTCTCTGGTAGCTGCTTCTGTGACATTTCTCGCCAGATTTATGATCCGACCAAAGAGCCATCCTTGGGTAAGAGTCTGGCCTTGATACGAATGGACATTAATATGCTTTTTTTGGGCGTGTTGTCTTTAGATTTTGTACTTATATGATTACATCCACCTTACAGAGCTTGGCCCTGCAACAATACTCAGGGTATTGTCCCAAAGATTTGAAGGATTGTGTGCAAATCCTGCTTGACTTGTATCTAAGTAGAAGGGGTGGATCTTTGCCTGCTGTTAGAGAAAAATACAGGCAACATAAGGTAATTCTATTTTCCAACGATTTATGAACATTAACTTTGAGATGAAATGAGTGCTGATTTGGAGTGAACCTTCCTTTTGCCCCCTTGGAATACAGTTCAAATGCGTTGCTAGCATGGCCTCTCCACCAGAGATACCCGCTGCTTACTTTGAAGATGTTGGAGAATGATGAGTTGGATTGCCCTTGTTGATGAAATCAAATCACATTTTTTCAGAAAATGGATCAGGAAATGCATGAATCTCAAGATTGGAGGATTTGCCATCAGCTCTTAAATGTTGATTGGGCTTTTTAAAGTTGCAGATTAACTTAGCCAGGAATGCACATAAAGCAGAACATGTGATGCTGAAAAGGAGCTTGCTACTGTGTTCAATGTTGCTTCAATCTGAAGGCAAAGTTGATATCCTGGATACCAACACGAGCAATTTAAATTGGTTCTCCTCCTGATATGAGGATTGGAAACTAGTTAATCTTTGTTTCTGATTACCAGACATTGACTTCCACTGTACATAGATTGACAGTTATCAAATTTTGGCTTTGTCATTAAATGATTCTGATCTGGAAATTTGTGTTTAATTTTTTTTCTCACCATACATGAGGAAAAAAGTGAATTCTCAGTTCCTTTTTAAGGATGAAAGCTCGATTGGCTAGAACATTGCTATGCCAAGGAGCCATAACTAATTTTCTCTTGAAGAAAGTTACTTGGGGACTGCAACTTGGTCCATTGATAAAAAGACTTCCGAGGGGCAACTAGTTTAAGAGCTGGATTTTTTTCCTCAGTGATTTAAATGCACAAGGAAGACGGTGCATAGAAGCAATTACTTGCTAATTAGCTTTTTGGGTGGGCTTGATGATTTCTGGTGGGCATCAAGGGTTAGTCCCAGGGACATGAATTGCTCTTATGGTCAATGGATTGATACTGAATTCATCGCGTTGGGCAGGAGGGGGGAAACTGGCATTGCCAGTGAGAATTATATGGTTCGTAAAACCTGACACGGACTGAATGTTTCTTCTGATTGACTTCATAAGGACACCAGGGTAGTATACACTATATGACCGAAGGATTCATTTGATGTTTTCATGGACCATACTCTTAATTACCTGCCACTAATGTTTCATGAAGATTCGGTTCCCAAAATAGCCATCGGAAAAGGCCGTGCATATCTGTTTACAAAGGTCAGAGGCTAGAAACCGTATGCAGCACTTGACATTTTGGGTGCACCTTAGGAAACCTTCCCGAAATAACAAGCTGAAAAGTTCACCAACCAAAAAGTGGGACGACCAGCGATATTTTTTTTAAACTGGAAAGATTCGCCGGAAATTTTGTTCTCCCTCCAGCATACAAGATTTGACCCGACGAACGGTCTCGATTCTGCTATAGAGCAAAACAGAGCCAAATTTGAAAACTGGTGAATTATTGTGTACTTGAAAGGATGCTGCACCATCTTGTTCCTGGCATATGCCAATGAATTTCCCATGCCCTGAGAAAAGGAGGCCTTTTCAGAGGAAAGATTTGACCACCTGCCAAAGCCGACAAAACGCTACCCAACAAAGAAGGGAAAGGCGCGAGAGCCAAACATGCAATCCTAAATGCTCATGACTTGGACTTAGCTTGGAAGAGGAAGAGAGCGA
The DNA here is from genome assembly GCA_014182735.1 of Corymbia maculata. Lineage (NCBI taxonomy): Eukaryota > Viridiplantae > Streptophyta > Magnoliopsida > Myrtales > Myrtaceae > Corymbia > Corymbia maculata. The sequence goes on along the minus strand of CM024687.1, from coordinate 2,107,241 downwards.
CCCTCATTTCAGGGGACTGATGAATGCAAGAAAGCATGTTTTCCAAGAAAGAAAGGGAGAATCATGAAAGGAAAGGTCTCGTGAAGCGTAAAGAATCAATATAAAATAAAAGGCAGAAACAAAAAGCGAGCCCTCGTTGGACGTGTCCCTTGTTTGCAGGGCAAATACTCATTGTGTGCCACTGCTTCGGCTTTATTCTGCTTCTTCCTTCTAATTCTCGCTTCCCATTGCCACACAAAAAAGAGCCATATAGCTTTCTCTGCTCTCTCTCTCTCTCTGCTCTGCTCTGCTCTGTGTGATGGCGATGCTCTGCTATGAGCTGGACCCATCATCCGCTTAAGCGAGAGAGCGGTTCTTACCTCTTCTTTTATCTCTGGTGCTTATCCTTCTCGTGCGAGAGGAAGAAGAGCGGATCATCGGATAATGGAGGTTCTGCACAAAGTTTTGATCTTGCTCCTTCTCTCTTCGTTGCTGGTGTCGGGCGACGAGAGGGAAGAGGCTATGAACACGAACGTCATGAGCAGCACAGTGTCGCCAGGAGCGAAAGAGAGATCCGAGAAACCACACATGGGGCGTCATCCACAGCCGCGGTTCGGGCCCTCCCCGCCTCCTGACAAGTGGCTGTCGAGCAAGAGGAGAGTCCCCAACGCTTCCGACCCTCTCCACAATCGCTGAGCCATCTTTCTTCCTTGCAGCTGTTCTCGGAGCGTTCCAGGTTGACTCGAGCCTCGATTGCTCGAAAGCGGCCGGTGCTTTTTTGGGGGGGACCTTCGTCGTCTGTTTATTGCCCGACTTTTCATACTTATTATTACATGTATCGTCTTGCTTTTTGAGGGCAAGAAGAAAAGGGATGTATCGTGTGAACTTAGTAAATATATCGTTTGCTTCTGCATCAAGGGACTCGTCCACTGAGCAGAATGCTTGAGCTTATACTTTCACATTCGTCGCAGTTTGCTCTACTTCTCCCTCCTCTTTCGAATCATACAGAATTACGTTCGACGAATAAGGGTTCGGCTTAGAGGTAAGTAAAGTCTTTTTCGAAGATTCAAAGGAAAGGAAAAAAAGGTGACCAGAGCGAAAATATAAGAGAATGATGATGATGATGGATATGAAAGATGACACTAATGCACTTCAGTCCAGTCAATTCAAACTTCAAAGCAGCAATTAAGTTTGACCTTTCTTTGCTCTCCCAAAAGCAATCGATTTAATGGTCGGGCCTTTCAAGTTGGGAATATTTGAAGGAAATTAACTAGAACAAGCTCTTGAAAAGTCAAATATGGCGAAGTTTATCGACTTGATGATGCCTGTGGCATGGGTATGTATTGCCCTTTTCATTTTACTAAAAATTTTCATTTCGATAATCATCAACATGTGAACATTAACCTGATACGAAATATCATCAACTTCTTGCAAATTCTATTTATAAGTTATGATAATCCGACACGAAAAAAAAAAAAGAACTTGAATTAAATAGAACGTTCATAGTTAATGAAATATCCTTGATGCAACTTTTAATGGTGAATATTAGGGTTGTCAATAGTTTGATTAATTTTCAAGAAACCTAAATTGAGTAGCTGAACCAAATCGAATTTGATCTGAATGGAAAACCTGATTCAGTTTTTTGGCTTTCCATTTTTTGTCTTGCTTATTGAAACTGAATTGAATAAAGGGTGAGAAAAAAGAGAGATTTTAAGTTGTGTGTTTAATTTTTGTTGATAATTTTTGTTATTTTTTCATTATTTGGATTAAAAATTGAACCGAATCGAAAATACACGAAATTTCAATTCAACTTGATTCAGTTTCAATTCGGTTGTGACATTCTGTGGACATTAATAGCCTTTTGACCAATTGTGTTCATAAAAGGTCACAAAAGGTTTTGTCAACACTAACTTGTTAAATTAAAATGGATATACATGTCTAATTTTGTGTCTAATGGGTTTGACATGAACATGATGCAATAACTAATGTTGTGTCTTGCGTGTCGACAAAAAATTGATTTGAACACGAGACTTCACTAATTTCATATCACACTTAAATCGTATTATCACACCATATCAGAAATTGCCGGCCCTAATAAAGTCACCTTGCACTCCGTCTTTCTCCACATACCGATCGACGCACCCTTCCGGCACCCTAAGTAGCTCACGACCAATCTGCCCCCGCCATTCACCATCGTGCACTAGTAATTTACCTTTCTTTCTGAAAGTATATTTTATTTTATGGTTTTATTTATCATAGCTCCATGCTTGCCGTCTAAAGGGCACGGTTCACGAGAAATTAAAGAAAAAAACGCATGCACCTCCGCGCAAATCAAGGCAGATAAAACCTTTATGCTCTTGTTGATCATGCTTATCCGTCGTGCACTTTTCCTTATACTATAATTTATTCTTTAAAAATGGTTTTTGAATTGATGCTTCCCTTGTCACTCAGCAGTCTACAAGAACTTCTCAACTCAACAGACAGCTCAATCGACACTATGCACTCGGAAATGGAGGAAGAAGCTCCTCGTCAATGGCTGAACCTAGCATTGATCTCTCTCTCCCTCCTCTTCCTCCTCTACAGATTCTTCCTCCACAAGAGCACGATCCCCGAACACCGCCTCCCGCCGAGCCCTCCTTCCCTCCCTATCATCGGCCACCTCCACCTGCTCAAGGAGCCCCTCCACCGAGCCCTACACGATCTCTCGCTCGAGCACGGCCAAGTCTTCTTCCTCAGGCTCGGCTCACGCAAAACCGTCGTCGTCTCCTCTTTGCCGGCCGTCGAGGAGTGTTTTACCGAGAAGGACGTCGCCTTCGCCAACCGGCCCCGCTTGCTATCGGGGAAGCTCCTCAACTACGACTACAGCACCATAGGCCTAAGCCCTTACGGCGACTACTGGCGCAACCTCCGCCGCTTCACAGCCATGGAGATGTTCTCCGCAAGGCCCCTCGCTGATTACGCTGCTGTCCGGCAGGAGGAGGTTCTTTCCCTGGTGAAGCAACTGTTTCGAGAGAGGAGTAAGTATTGCCTAGTCACAATCTACTCAGCGGCCACATATGAAGAATCTACCTCTATCAGAAAAAGGCACAAGTCATCTTGCAGTTTTCTTAAATGTAATCGATTGTGTCTACCATATTACTCACAAAGAGAAGTTACATTTGTTTTCTTTTCCTCAGAAGATAGGGAATGGCTGAAGGTGGATATGCGACGGAGGTTGTTAGATCTTACCCTGAATGCGATAATGCGTATGATCGCCGGAAAGAGCTATTTTGGGACGGACCAGGTGTCGGCGGAAGGGAAGGAGTTCAGAGAGATCATGAGAGAGTTCTCCCAGCTTGTGGGAAGCGCCGGGTACATCGGGGATTTCATCCCAGCGTTGTGGTGGGCGGATTTTCACGGGTTGAAGAACAAGATGAAGTGCGTGATGAGGAAGGCGGACGGGTTTTTCCAGCAGCTGGTGGACGAGCACCGCCGGAAAAGGAGCGAGCCGTCGCCGTCGCCGTCGCCGTCTTCCTGGAAAGGGGTCGACGGGACGAGATCATCAAGGACGACATTCATCGATCGGATGTTGGATGTTCAAGGACAGGATCCGGAATTCTACACCGACAAAACAGTCAAAAGCCTCATTCTGGTGAGCAACGTGACTCTATTTATCATATTTAATTTACCAGCACATTAGTGACGGTGCAACCTTTCTTACCAACCGCTTTAAAATTTTAATTTGTTAGAAATAAAGGCAACAAGATAAAATTAAATAGTCTTTGCGTTTTCTGGCCTGTTCCTTTAAAATGACTAATCGATTAACGTTTTCATCTGAGACAAATTTGACGAGTCAGAGAACTTTAGACCAAGATGATCACGTAAGAAGAAAGCCGATCGTATAGTGCCTGCCTATGTTGAACCTCGTGAGCTGGTCGCCGATATTTACAACGCAAAGAAAAGGTCAAAGTGAAAGTGGCGAGATCGACTCGTGCGTTTACAGCGCACCGAAAATTGGGAGAAGTCACTATCATGAGGATGCTATCGTTTGATTTTTTTCTCACAATCTTGTTATAATCGCATGAAATTATTTGACAGCGCAAGATGATTCTGTGAAGTTAGCTTACTCTTTAAGAATGCAATGGCGGCCTCCATCAACTTGTCGCCTTGCAAAAAGAAAATATTGTTCGGGTCCTTTACGTCCTTGCAAACGCATGGGCTACATAGTCAAGAGGGTCAACATCGGACATATATCAAACCTCAGAAAAGAAGAAGGGGCTACCAAAAGTCCTCACATCCTTATCTTATCAAGAATAGACCACTAAAACTAACCATTCAAATGTGTGGTTTCAGTCCGAGATAGGAATTCAAATTGAGTGGCGCATGAGATGGATGCATTTTCTTATGGATAATGCCGGATGCACTAATGCCATTTTACTAAATGATGTGTTAAATTGTGAGTAGTATTTAAAAAAAAAAAGGGTCGTATTTAGTAATTAATGATAATCTATATATACTATTCAGTAAACTAATTTTGGTAAGAAATTTTACAAAGTATGTTGTCAATGTGAAATGTTTTCTATATAGATAGATATGACTCTAAATAATTAATTGAATAAGTCCATTTGCCAAAATTGAAAAGTGTATAAAAAGTATGGATATTGAATATTTAATGATCTTCATTTTACTGTCGGCGTACCGGATGGAAGTGTATTTTAAGTAAACTTGGCAGTTCTCTCTTTTTATGTCATGAAGACCCACTTCAAGTAGATTAGTCCTGTGAAATGTCCAGGTAATGCTGATTGCCGGAGCCGACACCACCGCCACCACGTTAGAATGGGCGATGATACTTCTCCTCAACCACCCGGAAGCGATGCGAAGGGCTTGCGACGAAATAGAATCCAAAGTCGGACATGACCGCCTCCTCGAAGAGTCCGACCTCGCTAATCTCAGCTACCTTCAGAACATCGTTAGCGAGACGATGAGGTTGTATCCAGCAGTTCCGCTTCTACTTCCACATGAATCATCGGAGGACACCACCATCGGCAACTTCCATGTTCCGCGGGTACGATGCTGCTGGTAAACGCGTGGAGCCTTCACCGGGACCCTAAGCTATGGGAGGATGCCGAGAGGTTCATGCCCGAGAGATTTGACGGCGGCCAAGAGAGTACTGAAGGGTTCAAAATGATTCCTTTCGGTGTGGGGAGGCGAGCTTGTCCTGGGGCTGCTCTTGGGAGGAGAGCGGTGGGGTTAGCGTTAGGAGCATTGCTGCAGTGCTTCGAGTGGCGGAGAGTTGGCTTGGAGGAGATCGACATGACGGAGGGCAACGGCCTCACCGCACCGCCGGCGGAGCCTTTGCAGGCCTTATGCAAGCCACGTGAAATCATGACGCCCTTCCTGGCCAGTGAAGGATGAAGAAGATAACTTTGGTGAAGAAACGATGAAGAAATGCTAGCTAGAGACGCCTAGAGAAAAACCTTACAGTACACCCAACGTCAGGAAGCGACGTGGAACAACATGAAGTGGAGTAATCTCCCTGGATGTTTTTATTCTACGCTAGACCGATAGATGTGGGTTGCGCTGCGATTGATTTAGTTTTTCAAGGGGTTTTGTGCCTCTAAAACTTTTTTGGAAAATGTTGGGTGTTTGATGAATTATATTGACATCACTTTGGGAAAAAATTAGATTTTACAAAGCTGAAAACTCATCGCAAGTTGGGACCTGCTTTGGATTTTCGGCATTTTCGAAAGGCATGCTTTTCAATTAATGAAATTTTATCAGTTAAGCCTTTTTCACCAGGAAAAAACTCACTAGAGACAACTATTAGAGGCTGTGCACAAAGTCGCGAGGTTCTTGCACAACTTTGAGAAGTTCATTATCAAATTGGCTTATTTTGGTCGTGGAGGTCCAAGCTCATGAATGATCGATCTAACCGAACAATAACTTCATTGTGGAATGCTATGTCAAAATATTCTGAGATACATGTAGGGAACTATTAATATTTGCATAATCTTTTCGTTACCTTGTATTTCGATTCAATTTCAACATGCATTTATCAACTAGTTATCTTAAAATATGAGATGCAATTCTAATTTTCAGTCACATAATCAAGTGAAAGTTTCACATCAAGTTGTGCCTCGGCATGATTGTGTGCTTTGTGTATGTTTTGAAAACATGGATGTGAGTAGAAATTATGACATGGCATATAATGCCCAAATCGTGTGATGGTGTGGCGTGCAATGACATGTTGTGGTATTGATGATGTATCGTGTGACAATTGGATGTATGAATGGAAATTTTATTGAGATGACATGAGCGACCAGATTGCTATTATGAGTAGATTTACTTGATTGCTTATATTGTCTCAAAGTATGCACTTGATTTCTTTATAGCAACTTTCTCTTATAGCCGGTTTTGAAAGATTAAACTTTTTCACCGAAATATTTATGATTTGTCTGATGAATTAGTTAACAAATGCACTTGTTGCACTTGTTAATTGATTAATTAACAGAATATGTCCTCTTTCAAATAGATGAAATCAATGGGCAAGCTTAAAACAAGCTTATGAATTAGGCATATTTTATTGCCTAGGCTCATCGTGACAAGAAAAGTTATGTACCAAATTGTTGGGCCAAATCGGATTGGGCTGAGTTTAATAACTAAATGGCTTTGCATAAGCCCGCCCAAAAGGGCCTCTTTGGGCCTTTGTTATTTGGGCATGCTAGTGACGTTAAAATTATCCAAAAAATTCTAAATTTATTGCATTTTAACCGATTTAGCTCTAAAACTCCATTTGTTTCACGGAAAGTAACTTCCAAGAAAACATTTTCTAGATTTTCCGACGTTTGTTTTATGGAAAATAAATTGGTTGGGGAAAACATTTTCTATCAAATGAAAAAAAAATCTTCTAAAATAGGAGAAAATGTTTTCCACTTTTGAGAAAGAAGAAAACATTTTCCATACCTTCTTTCACCTTACTTTCTTTTACCAAAGATTTCTTTTTATTTTTTATATTTTCACTTTTCTAAGAAATCGATATTTTAATTATTTTTTAATATTTTCCTTTTTTTTTTCTTCTCTTTTTCATCTCTCTCTTCATTTGGTTGGTCATTGGCCGCAAGCAAGTTGGAGCCTTACCATAGGTCGATGAGGCTCTAGCTCACTAGATCTCGATGGCTCGGGCCTCGCCGAAATCTGGCAACCTAGGTGGGGCCTAAGCCTTGCTCAAGGTCGTCAAAGGTCAGCGAACCTCCGATGACCTCAAGCGAGGCTCGAGCCCCACCTAATTCGAGGGATTTGGCCAGTTGGAGTCTCGTCGGCCTATGGGGAGTCTCTAGCTTGCCTGTGCTGGTCGCTGGTTGTTGCCATGGTTGGCAACATGCCAAATGAAGAAGGAGATGAATTTTTATTTAAAATGATTTTTAAAAAATAAATATAATTAAAAATCGATTTTAAAAAGAAAATAATAAATAATTATTAAAAAATAATCTATGAAGGAAAAGATTTTCCTTATCGAATAGCAACACTTCATTATCAAGTTTCAATCGAATAATGGAAAATAATTATATGGCGAAGTTTATCGACTTGATGATGCCTGTGGCATGGGTATGTTTTGCCCTTTTCATTTTCCTGTAAATTTTCGTTTCGATAATCATCAATATGTGAACAAGAACTTGACACAAAGTATCAACTCCTCGTAAAATTTGTTTACAAGTTACAATAATCCAACCCCCCCAAAAAAATTCATGAACTCGAATCAAATCGGCCTTTCATAGTTAATGAAATATCCTTAATGCAACTTTTAATGGTGAATATTAGGAGCGTCAAGAGGTCGGTTTGGTTCGAATTTTTAGGAAACCCTAATTGAGGAGCTGAACCAATTGAATTTGACTTGAACTGAAAATTAGGCTCGGTTTGGTTCGTTATTTTAGTTTTAGTTTTTTTGCTTTACTTATTGGAACCAAATTGAATAATTGATGAGAAAGAAAAGAGATTTTAAGTTGGACATTCAATTTTTTTGAGAATTTTTGTTATTTTTTCATTATTTCAACTGAAAATTTAACTAAATAAAAATTGTAGGAAATTTCAATTTAATTTGGTTCGATTTCAATTATGTTGTGACACCCCTATGGACATGATAGTCTTTTGACCAATCGTGTTCATAAAATGTCACATGAAGATTTTGTCGACACTAGTTAAATTAAAATGGGTATACAGGTTCAAATTTGTGTATAATGGGTTTGACATGAACATGATGTGATAACTAATGTCGTGTCTTGCAGGTCAACATGAAATTGATTTGAACACGATTAGTCCAACCTGACTTCGCTAATTTCATGTCGCGCTTAAATCGTATTATCACGCCGTATCAGAAATTACTGGCCCTAATAAAGCAACCTTGCTGTCCGTCCCTCTCCACATACCGATCGACGCACCCTTCCGGCACCTCTCGCTGGCTTCGCCGAGAGGAAGTAGCTCACGACCAATCTGCCCCCGCCATTCACCATCGTGCACGAGTAAGTCACCTTTCTTTCTGAAAGTATATTTTGTTTTATGGTTGTCTTTATTATAGCTCCATGCTTGTCGTCTATAGGGGACGGTTCATGAGAAATTAAAGAAAGCAAACGCATGCTCCTCCCCGCAAATCAAGGTAGATAAAACCTCCATGCTCCTGTTGATCATGCTTATCCGTCGTGCACTTTTCCTTAACTATAATTTATTCTTTAAAAATGGTTTTTGAATTGATGCTACCCTTGTCACTCAGCAGTCTACAAGAAGAACTTTTCAACTCAACAGACAGCTCAATCGACACTTTGGCACTCGGAAAATGGAGGAAGAAGCTCCTCGTCAATGGCTGAACCTAGCACTGATCTCTCTCTCCCTCCTCTTCCTCCTCTACAGATTCTTCCTCCACAAGAGCACGATCCCCAAACACCGCCTCCCGCCGAGCCCTCCTTCCCTCCCTATCATCGGCCACCTCCACCTGCTCAAGGAGCCCCTCCACCGAGCCCTACACGATCTCTCGCTCAAGCACGGCCAAGTCTTCTTCCTCAGGCTCGGCTCACGCAAAACCGTCGTCGTCTCCTCTTTGCCGGCTGTTGAGGAGTGTTTTACTGAGAAGGACGTCGCCTTCGCCAACCGGCCCCGCTTGCTATCGGGGAAGCTCCTCAACTACGACTACAGCACCATAGGCCTAAGCCCTTACGGCGACTACTGGCGCAACCTCCGCCGCTTCACAGCCATGGAGATGTTCTCCGCGAGGCCCCTCGCTGATTACACTGCTGTCCGGGAGGAGGAGGTTCTTTCCCTGGTGAAGCAACTGTTTCGAGAGAGGAGTAAGTATTGCCTAGTCACAATCTACTTAGCGGCCACATAAGAAGAACCTACCTTTATCCAAAAAAGGCACAAGTCATCTTGCAGTTTTCTTAAATGCAATCGATTGTGTCTACCATATTACTCACAAAGAAAAGTTATATTTGTTTTCTTTTCCCCAGAAGATAGGGAATGGCTGAAGGTGGATATGCGACCGAGGTTGTTAGATCTTACCCTGAATCTGATAATGCGTATGATCGCCGGAAAGAGCTATTTTGGGACGGACCAGGTGTCGGCGGAAGGGAAGGAGTTCAGAGAGATCATGAAAGAGTTCTCGCAGCTTATCGGAAGCGCCGGGTACATCGGGGATTTCATCCCAGCGTTGTGGTGGGCAGATTTTCACGGGTTGAAGAACAAGATGAAGAGCGTGATGAGGAAGGCGGACGGGTTTTTCCAGCAGCTGGTGGACGTGCACCGCCTGAAAAGGAGCGAGCTGTCGCTGTCGCCGTCCTCCTCGAAAGGGGTCGACGGGACAAGATCATCAAGGACGACATTCATCAATCAGATGTTGGATGTCCAAGAACAGGATTCGGAATTCTACACTAATAAAACAATCAAAAGCCTCATTTTGGTAAGTGACGTGACTCTATTTTTCATGTTTAATTTACCAGCAGATTAGTGACGGTGCAACCTTTCGTACCAACCGCTTTAAAAATTTAATTTGTCAAAAATAAAGGCAACGAGATAAAATTAAATAATCTTTGCGTTTCTTGCCCGTTCCTTTGAAATGACTAATTGATTAACATTTTCACCTGAGACAAATATGACGAGTCAGAGAACTTTAGACCAAGATGATAATGTAAGAGGAAAGCCGATCGTATAGCGCCTACCTAGGTTGACTGGTTGCCGATATTTTCCACGCAAAGAAAAGGTCAAAATGAAAGTGGCGAGATCGACCCGTGCATCTACAGCGCACCAAGAATTGGGAGAAGTCACTATCATGAGGATGCCATCGTTTGATTTTTTTCTCACAATCTTATTATTATCGCATGAAATTATTTGACAGCGTAAGATTATTCTGTGAAGTTATCTTATCCTTTAAGAATGCAATGGCGGCCTCCATCAACTTGTCGCCTAGCAGAAATAAAATATTGTTTGGGTCCTTTACGTCCTTGCAAACGCATGGGCTACATAGTCAAGAGGGTCAACATCGGACATATAACAAAAGAAAGGGGTACGAAAAGTCCTTACATCCTTATCTAATCAAGAATAGACCACTAAAACTAACCACTCAAATATGTGGTTTAAGTCCGAGATAGGAATTCAAGTTGAGTGGCGCATGAGATTTGGTTGGATGCATTTTCTTTACCATTTTACTAAATGATGTGTTAAACTATGAGTAGCTTTTCAAAAAAAATGGATCATATTTAGTAATTAATGATAATGTATATATACTATTCAGTAAACTAATTTTGGTAAGAAATTATACAACCAAATTATCAATGGAAGTATATTTGCCAAAATTGAAAAGTATATAAAAGTAAGGATATTGAATATTTAATGATCTTCATTGCACTGTCAGCGTACCCGATGGAAGTATATTTTTAGTAAACCTAGCAGTTCTCTCTTTTTATGTCATCAGGTAGATTAGTCCTGTGAATTGTGCAGGTAATGCTGGTTGCCGGAGCCGACACCACCGCCACCACGTTAGAATGGGCAATGATACTTCTCCTCAACCACCCGGAAGCGATGCGAAGGGCTTGCGACGAAATAGAATCCAAAGTCGGACATGACCGCCTCCTCGAAGAGTCCGACCTCGCTAATCTCAGCTACCTTCAGAACATCGTTAGCGAGACGATGAGGTTGTATCCAGCAGCTCCGCTTCTACTTCCACACGAATCATCGGAGGACACCACCATCGGCAACTTCCACGTTCCGCGAGGTACGATGCTGCTGGTAAACGCATGGAGCCTTCACCGGGACCCTAAGCTATGGGAGGATGCCGGGAGATTCATGCCCGAGAGATTTGACGGCGGCCAAGAGAGTACTGAAGGGTTCAAAATGATTCCTTTCGGTGTGGGGAGGCGAGCTTGTCCTGGGGCTGCTCTTGGGAGGAGAGCGGTGGGGTTAGCGTTAGGAGCATTGCTGCAGTGCTTCGAGTGGCGGAGAGTTGGCTTGGAGGAGATCGACATGACGGAGGGCAACGGCCTCACCGCACCGCCGGCGGAGCCTTTGCAGGCCTTATGCAAGCCACGTGAAATCATGACGCCCTTCCTGGCCAGTGGAGAAGATAACTTTGGTGAAGAAACGATGAAGAAATGCTAGCTAGAGACGCCAAAAACCTTACAGTACACCCAACGTCAGGAAGCGACGTGGAACAACATGAAGTGGAGTAATCTCCCTGGATGTTTTTATTCTACGCTAGACCGATAGATGTGGGTTGCGCTGCGATTGATTTAGTTTTTCAAGGGGTTTTGTGCCTCTAAAACTTTTTTTGGAACATGTTGGGTGTTTGATGAATTATGCTGACATCACTTCGGGAAAAAATTAGTTTTTGCAAAGCTGAAAAGTTATCGCAAGTTGGGATTTGCTTTAGACTTTCGGTATTTTCGAAAGGCATGTTTTTCAATTAATGAAATTTTATCAGTTAAGACTTTTTCACCAGGAAAAAACTCACTAGAGATAGCCATTAGAGGCTGTGCACAAAGTCACGAGGTTCTTGCACAATTTTGAGAAGTTCATTATCAAATTGGCTTATTTTGATTGTGGAGGTCCAAGTTTATGAATGATCGATCTAACCGAACAATAACTTCATTGTGGAATGCTATGTCAAAATATTCTGAGATACATGTAGGGAACTATTAATATTTGCATAATCTTTTCGTTACCTTGTATTTCGATTCAATTTCAACATTCATTTATCAACTAGTTATTTTAAAATATGAGATGCAATTCTAATTTTCAGTCACATAATAAAGTGAAAGTTTCACGTCAAGTCGTGCCTCAGTGTGATTGTGTGCTTTGTGTATGTTTTGAAAACATGGATGTGAATAGAAATTATGACATGGCATATAATGCCCACATCGTGTAATGGTGTGGCGTGCAATGACATGTTGTGGTATTGATGATGTATTGTGTGACAATTGAACGTATGAATGGAAATTTTGTTGAGATGACATGAGCGATCAGATCGCTATTATGAGTAGATTTACTTGATTGCTTATATCATCTCAAAGGATGCACTTGATTTCTTTATAGCAACTTTCTCTTATAGCCGGTTTTGAAAGATTAAACTTTTTCACCGAAATATTTATGATTTGATTTGTCTGATGAATTGCGTGTTAACAAATGCGGGGTTCACAGGTTGCAAAAAAAAAAAAAAAAAATATTTATGATTTGTCTGATGAATTAGTTAACAAATGCAGCTATTGCACTTGTTAATTGATTAATTAACAGAATATGTCCTCTTTCAATTAGATGAAATCAATGGGCAAGCTCGAAACAAGCTTATGAATCAGGCATATTTTATTGCCTAGGCTCATCGTGACAAGAAAAGTTATGTACCAAATTGTTGGGCCAAATCAGATTGGGCTGAGTTTAATAACTAAATGGCTTTGCATAAGCCTGCCCAAAAGGGCCTCTTTGGGCCTTTGTTATCTGGGCATGCTAGTGACGTTAAAATTATCAAGAAAATTCTAAATTTATTGCATTTTAACCAATTCAACTCTAAAACTCCATTTGTTTCGCAGAAAGTAATTTCCAAGAAAACATTTTTTGAATTTTCCGACATTTGTTTTATAGAAAATAAATTGGTTGGGGAAAACATTTTCAATCAAATGAAAAAAAACTTCTAAAATAGGAGAAAATGTTTTCCACTTTTGAGAAAGAAGAAAACATTTTCCATACCTTCTTTCACCTTACTTTCTTTTACCAAAGATTTATTTTTATTTTTATTTTTCACTTTTCTAAGAAATCGATATTTTAATTATTTTTAATATTTTTTTAATTTTTTCTTCTCTTTTTTCATCTCCTCTTCATTTGGCTGGTCATCGGCCGCAAGTGAGTTGGAGCCTTACCATAGGCCGATGAGGCTCTAGCTCACTAGATCTCGGTGGCTCGAGCCTCGTCGAAATCTGGCAACCTAGGTGGGGCCCGAGCCTTGCTTAAGGTCCTCAAAGGTTAGCGAACCTCCGATGACCTCAGCGAGGCTCGAGCCCCACCTAATTTGAGGGATTTGGCCGGTTGGAGCCTCGTCGGCCTATGGGGAGGCTCTAGCTTGCCCGTGGTGGTCGCCATGGCTTTGCCATGGTTGGCAACGGGCCAAATGAAGAAGGAGATGAATTTTTATTTAAAACGATTTAAAAAAAATAAATATAATTAAAAATTGATTTTAAAAAGTAAATAATAAAAAAATATTAAAAAATAATCTATGAAGGAAAAGATTTTCCTTACCAAATAGCAACACTTCATTATCAAGTTTCAGTCGAATACTAGAAAATAATTATTTGCGAAGTTTATCGACTTGATGATGCCTGTGGCATGGGTATGTTTTGCCCTTTTCATTTTACTGTAAATTTTCGTTTCGATAATCATCAATATGTGAACAAGAACCTAACGCAAAATATCAACTCCTCGTAAAATCTGTTTACAAGTTATAATAATCCAACCCCCCAAAAAAATTCATGAACTCGAATCAAATCGACCTTTCATAGTTAATGAAATATCCTTAATGCAACTTTTAATGGTGAATATTAGGAGCGTCAAGAGGATGATTCGGTTCGAATTTTTAGGAAACCCTAATTGAGCAGCTGAACCAATTGAATTTGACCTGAACTGAAAATTAGGCTTGGTTTGGTTCGTTGTTTTAGTTTTAGTTTTTTTGCTTTACTTATTGGAACCGAACTGAATAATGGATGAGAAATAAAATAGATTTTAAGTTGGACATTCAATTTTTTTCGAGAATTTTTGTTATTTTTCCATTATTTCAACTGAAAATTGAACGAAATAAAAAATGCAAGAAATTTCAATTTGATTCGGTTCATTTTCAATTATGTTGTGACACCCCTATGGACATGATAGTCTTTTGACCAATCGTGTTCATAAAATGTCACATGAAGATTTTGTCAACACTAGTTAAATTAAAATGTGTTAGCTAGGTTCACTCCTATGTGGAGGAAGCTCAATGAGTTGCAAGCCCAAAAGGGCTTGAACCCATATAATAAATTATATGGAGAAATATGGTTTCTCATTATCGTTGAAGTTGTAGCCGCAAAAGACGTAGTAACAAGAGAAAAAAAGAAAGTAGAAAATATGGGATCTAGGGCAAAGTCTAATTTACATCAAGCTGACATCGGAGGTCGATTCGAGGTCTGATTGAGCTGAAATTTTGTCAGCATGTTCATGGTGCAATCTCCTCGAATCTGAACGGTTTGATTTTCGTTTGGAGCTCACTACATCAGGTTTTCGTGGATTGATCAAAACTTGTGTTTTTGATCAGATTTATCCTTGATCTCTTGTGAAGTTTATGTGTATTGCCAAGAATTATGTTCTTGAGATCTTTGCTGCTATGTACCTCTAGTATTTGCTAGAGAAGAACATTGTTCACCCAATTTTGTTGATAGTAAATATTTTTGAGTGGACTCCGGTCCCGTGGTTTTTGATCTCCTCACATCGATGGGGTTTTCCACATAAAAAATTGTCTTGTATTTGTGTGCTTGGTATTTATTTTGCTCTACTATATTGGTTCCTATTAGGTTTACACAAGAGGGAGATTATTTTATTCCGCCGCATTAATTCAATATTGTTCGATTTATTATCGTTCACCCATCAGAGTGGTATAAGAGCTTCAGGTTGTTGCTTGATTTTTTTTTTTCTGCCTTGTGTTAAACAATGGAAATGAATACAAGTAGAATGGTTACACTGAATGGTTCGAATTATCATATTTGGAAAAGGAAGATGGAAGATCTTTTATATGTGAAAGATTTTTATTTGCCCGTATTTGTCGATGAGAAACCGGAGAACAAAGCGTCTTTGAATGGTCTATATTTCATCGTCAAGTGTGTGGTTATATTAGGCAGTGGGTAGATGATAATGTTTTGAACCATATTATTGAGAAAACACATGCATGCGGTTTATGGAATAAGGTCGAACAGTTATATGCTCGAAAGACTAGGAATAGTAAGTTATTTATAATAAAACAGATGATGGCTCTGAGATATCAAGATGGTACTCGTTTGACTGATTATTTAAATTTTTTTCAAGGAATTATTAATCAGTTGGCTGTGATGGAAATCAAATTTGATGATGAGATACAAGCACTATGGTTGCTTGGTATTTTGCCGGACTCATGGGAGACGTTTCGAACGTCTTTGTCTAATTCTGCCCCAGATGGTACGATTACCATGGATTTGGCCAAGAATAGTATTTTGAATGAAGAGATGAGAAGGAAGACACAATGATCGTCCTCTTCACATTTTGATGCCTTGGTTGTTGAGAAAAGGGGAAGAAGTGAGTCTCGAGGTCCGAGAAACAGAGACAAGAGTAGATATAAAAGCAGAGGTAAGTATAATAAATTTGCTAATATTGAGTGCCATTATTGTCATCATAAGGGACATATTTAGAGGTTTTGTCGCCAGTTAAAAAGGGAGAAACAAAAGGAGAAAGGTAAAGAGAAGAAAAATGATAGTGACAGAAATGATAATCGTGTTGCTGCACTTAAAGAAGACTTTCTCATTATTTTTGATGATGATGTGGTGAATTTTGTATCTTATGAGACCAGTTAGGTAATTGATAGTGGTGCATCTATTCATGCTACATCTCGTAGGGATTTCTTTACATCATACAGGTCAGGTGACTTTGGATCTGTGAAGATGAGAAACAATGGGCTGGCTCAAGTTGTAGGCATCGGTGATGTGTGCTTAGAAACCAGCAATGGCACGAGGTTAGTATTGAATAATGTTAAATATAACCTGATATCCGCTTGAATTTGATTTATACAGGCAAGTTGGATGATGAGGGGTATTGCAGCACCTTTAATAATAGTAAATGGAAGCTCACCAAAGGTTCTCTTGTTGTGACTAAAGGTGAAAAATATTCTTTGTTGTACCTTATCCAGGCAAAGTTGTCAACAGAAAAAATTAATGCAGTAGACAACGAAGATGCAGCTGAGTTATGGTATAAGAGGCTCAGTCACATCAGTGAGAAGGGTTTGACTATATTGGCTAAGAAGAAGCTCATTTCAGGATTAAAAAGTTCAGCGCTAAAGAAGTGTGCTCACTGTTTAGCAGGAAAACATAACAGAGTTACATTTAAAAGCTCCCCTCCTTCAAGAAAGTCAGGTATATTGGATTTAGTGCATTCTGATATTTGCGGTCCTATGAAAACAAAATCACTTGGTGGCTCTCTTTATTTTGTTACCTTCATAGATGATTTTTCAAGGAAAATTTGGATTTATACCTTGAAAGCTAAAAAGCAAGTATTAGATGCTTTTAAGCGATTCGGGCTTCGGTTGAGAGATAGGCGGAAAAAATTGAAATGCATCGGGCGATAATAGGGGAGAGTATATTGGACCTTTTGATGAATATTGCAGATAGCAGGGTATTCGACATCAAAAGATACCTCCCAAGACGCCTCAGTTAAATGACTTAACTGAGAGAATGAACAGAACACTTGTTGAAAGGGTAAGATGTTTACTTTCACAGTCCAAACTACCTGGATCTTTTTGGAGTGAGACTTTAAGTACAGTTACATATGTATTGAATCTTACTCAATGCATTCCTTTAGAGTTTGATGTTCATAATAAAGTTTGGACATGCAAAGATGTTTTTTATGATTATTTGCGTGTCTTTGGGTGTAAAGCATTTATGCATATTCCCAAAGATGAGAGGTCTAAACTTGATGTGAAATCACGACAGTGCGTATTCATTGGTTATGGACAGGATATGCTTGGTTACAAATTTTATGATCCGATTGAAAAGAAAATTGTAAGAAGCAGAGATGTTGTGTTTATGGAAGAACAAACAATAGAGGATATTGAGAAATCAGAGATGATTTCAGCACCACAGGTTAGTGATGATATGGATCCAGTTCCTCTTACAAATATTCCTACCCAGGTTGATAAAGAACAGTAAGAAATCAATATTCCAGATAACACACATATTCCTGAACATGTTGAAACGGATAATATTATTCCTGAACCAAATGCTCAATTAGATGTTCCACTGGATATTCCAGTTCGGAGATCCGTTAGAGACCGACGACCTTCCACCGGAGTATTACGAAGATGAGTATGTATTATTGAGTCGATGCGGGTGAACCAGAGTGCTTTGCAGAAGCAATAGAAGATGAGTCCAAAAGCAATTGGTTTAATGCTATGCGAGATGAGATGCAGTCATTTTATAATAATCATACTTTTAAGTTGGTGAAGTTACCTAAAGGTAAAAGAGCTTTGAAGAACAGGTGGGTATACAGGTTGAAGCAAGATGAACATACTTCACAACCACAGTACAAAGCTAGATTGGTTGTTAAGGTATTCAGTCAAAGAAATGATATTGATTTTGATGATATATTTTCTCCGGTAGTGAAAATGTCTTTTATCCGTGTGGTACTAAGGCTGGCAGTTACCCTAGATTTGGAGATTGAGCAAATGGATGTCAAAACAGCCTTCCTACATGGTGACTTGGAGGAAGAGATATACATGGAACAACTTGAAGGTTTTAAAGTGAAAGGGAAAAGATGATTATGTGTGCAAACTGAAGAAAAGTCTCTATGGCCTAAAGTAAGCACCGAGACAGTGGTACAAAAAGTTTGCGTCAGTTATGACAGAACAGGGCTATAAGAAGACTTCCTCGGATAACTGTGTGTTTGTCCAAATTTTTTTTGATGATGACTTTATAATTCTCTTGCTTTATGTTGATGATATGCTGATTGTTGGCAGGAATGCTTCACGAATTGAGTTATTGAAGAAACAATTGAGCAAGTCTTTTGCCATGAAAGACTTGGGCTCTACGAAGCAAATTCTTGGCATTAGAATTACCCAAAACAAAGATGCTAAGAAGTTATTTTTGTCGCAAGAGAAATATATCCAGAAGATCCTTTAGAAATTTTATATGGACAAAGTTAAAGTGGTTAGTACTCCTCTTGCTGCCCATTTTAAGTTAAATATGAAGCAAAGTCCTACGATTGATAAAGAGAAGAAATATATGGAAATTGTTCCATATGCCTCAGCTATAGGAAGCTTAATGTATGCGATGGTATGTACACGCCCAGACTTGGCATATGCAGTTGGTGTTGTTAGTCGCTATTTGTCAAATCCAGACAGAGAAACCTTTGGAATGCGGTGAAGTGGATTATGAGGTATCTTCGGGGAACTTCAAATTTGAAACTCGGTTTCGGGACCGGGAAACTTGAGTTAGTTGGATACGTTGATTCCGACTTGGCGGGAGATATTGATACTCGAAGATCTACTTCTGGTTATTTGATTTCTTTTGCGAGTGGAGCTGTGTCATGGAAGTCAAGATTGCAGAAGTGTGTTACACTTTCTACAATCGAAGTTGAATTTATTGTAGCGACTTAAGCTAGTAAAGAGATGCTATGGATGAAGAAGTTCTTGGAAGAACTTGGGTTCAAGCAAAAGAGGTGTGTGCTATTTTGTGATAATCAAAGCGCAATTCATCTTGGTAAGAATTCATTTTTTCATTCTAGATAAAAACATATTGATGTTAGATATTATTGGATAAGAGATGTTCTAGAAGAAAAGTTGTTAGAACTTGAGAAAATTCATACAGACCATAATGGTTCTGATATGATGAAGGCTCTACCAAGAGAAAAGCTTGAACATTGTCGATTGATAGTAGGGATGGAGAATCCCTCCACATTATTGTGAGGGGGAGATTTGTTAGCTGGGTTCACTCCTATGTGGAGGAAGCCCAATGAGTTGCAAGCCCAAAAGGGCTTGAGCCCATATAATAAATTATATGGAGAAATAGGGTTTCTCACTATCGTTGAAGTTGTAGCCGCAAAAGACGTAGTAACAAGAGAAAAAGAGAAAGTAGAAAATTTGGAGTCTGGGGCAAAGTCTGATTTACATCAAGCTGGCATTGAAGGTCGATTCGAGGTTCGATTGAGCTGAAATTTTGTCAGTGTGTTCATGGTGTAATCTCCTTGAACCGGAACGGTTTGATTTTCGTTTGAAGCTCCCTACATCAGGTTTTTCATGGATTGATCAAAACTTGCGTTTTTGATTAAATTTATCCTTTATCTCTTGTGAAGTTTATGTGTATTGCCAAGAATTATGTTCTTGAGATCTTTGCTGCTATGTACCTCTAGTATTTGCTAGAGAAGAATATTGTTCACCTAATCTTTAGGACTCCCTACGTGTGTAGCCCTTAAGTGGCTAAGTTTGTTCAATTATGTCCTAGCATGGCCAGTCCGCCTGCTCTTGTCGTTTGTATCCTCCTTTGCCTATATAAAAGCAAGGAGTCTCCATTGTAAGATCCATCGGGTGAAAAATAAGAAGTGTGTTGTGTATTCTATATCCAACATGATCTTCTAAACACTCTCATTCTCCTCTAGTCCAGAACGATGGTTCTGAACAAACACCGTGATTGAGAAAAATCTTGGAGTATGCTCTGCACTTGCCCTTAGGGGATCCTGTGCATCAGAATTTCCGATATTTTAGAGTTTACTAGGATCTAAGTCTTTTGTTTGAGGAAGAACTTGGTGGCTAACAGACAGTCCCTATTGAAGGCCAAGGGGGCCGTGTGTGGGATAGCATACCTGTTACAAGTTTGCAACTCAAACTCTGGATTCGGATCTCAGTATCCTTTATGGTATCAGAGTCATGGATTTGTTTGAATCATTTTAGTTTGATTATTACCATGTTCTGTTACTAGAAGAAAACCTCCCATCCTATGGAAACTTCAGATTCATCTTCCCTTTCTCTTCCCATCTCTCTTACCTCTAACCTTTCTCTTCAACCTCCACTTGAACTTTGCAAGTCTTCATGTTCAAAGATAGACTATTTTTATGAGGTGGCATACCTCACAGAAGATAGCAAGATCTCAGAAACCCAGCTCCCCGTGATGAACCCATACACAGCTTTCGCAAAACCCCCTTCTTTTTCCCACTTACGGTATATTAAACACCTGATCAAACACACCCCCCGCACTGTTAAAGAATATGTTCAGTCCTCTCGTTTTGACCAACACCCTATTCAAGCAACTGAACAAGAACAGTTCGTTACTCTCTAGATTCTACCGGAATTTCCATCTCAATGGATTCAACAAGGCTATACTCATCTCCATTTTGGAGCCATCCGCCTTGCTTTGACCTTTCATGGCCGAAAAGGCTTACCAGTTACAACAAGAATAGCTCTGCTAGACACCAGGTTTTTGGAATACCAGCAAGCTTGTGTTGGTACTATCCAAACAACAATGAATGCGAGTAATCTTGTTTTTGTTACCTTGTTCCCAAACTTTAACATTGCTCTTGCAGATCCCAACCCGTGGCGCTCTAAAGGTTCATTTACAAATTACCGGAGCTCATGGACTCTCGGATCCATTGCTCTACCAGATGATCTACCGAGTTCAAAATCATGCCATAGATCTCAACATTCCAAACTCTGAGGATGCCCTTGTTATCTCAGTCGATCACGACCAGACCTCCTGTATCCATGTTCCTTGTCAGATACCTAGAAATGAGCTTGTTAAGCTTCTTCCGGATAGTTGGGTCACCAACTACGAAAAACTTCATCAGAGTTGTAAACCACAGTTCACCCGAAAAAAAGATGGTACTGTTACCATCAAGTTCGGCAAAGCCAAAGAGGAACCTTTCTCTATTTTTCCCACTATCCTCCACTTTACACCTTGTCCCACTGATCCTGTCTCAAGCGAACCAGATGACAAACGCTTTGTCCATTCTTTTGGTCCTCAAGGCCAGCCCATTCATCACTTCAAAGACCCTACTGGATATTGTTTTTGGAACCCAGATTGCATTTGTCCATCATGTACAAGACCTGATGATAAAGATGACACACCTTCTGCCAAAAAGAAGAAAACAAAGAAAGATACCCTTTACCAAAGGTATCTTAATGGAGATTCAACTGTTGGACCTCTCGGAGAAGATGGAGGCAGATACCAGTTCGTTGTTTCTTATGGACCATCCAAAACCACTCCACCAGCTGCACCACCACCACCTTGCAAGCCAGCTCCCTCCTTTCAACCACCACCAAAACCTATGATCACTTCGCCCTTCTATAAACCAATCCAGAAATGGATAAAAAAGAATCCTTCATGTCCCTTGAAACTACCCCGACCAAGCACTTGTGTACCCAAACCTGTCTCACCTCCTGTCCTACCCAGCATATGCATGTTCCATCTTGATGATTTTCCTCCACTTGAAAACACAGAACCATCTGGGACCAGCACCCATACCCGAAAATTTCCTCCTTTGGAAAAATTCTCTGACCCACACCAAAGGTACTAGCATTCACCCAAGGTACCAAACCCCACTGGTCTTGATGCACAAGGCCAACGTAAGCAGCCTTCTATTGCCGAAACTATTCTCAATTGGCAGACTGAAAATGCCTTAGCTCATAATGAGCTTTTAAGCACCGTCTCCACACGTCTCGAACGGATAGATAAGACCACTGACTTATCCTACCACATGTTGAAATACTTCCAAAAGCGGCTTCATTTGCTAGAAACTAAGCAAACACCCCCAAGCCATTATTTGGAAGATCAGAGACTAGAAATAGAAAAACTCCGAAGGTAGATCCAAATTCTCAAGGGTCAGTAGTCATTTACTCCACTTGATCCACCCATTTTTCCCTTTCCTGCCCTGCCACAAAAGCCAGAGTCATCATTTGGCTCATCCTCTTCTTTTGCTGCTGTTTTAAGCTCAGCTGCTCCTCCTCCTCAGAATAATTTTCTGACTCTTCGAGAAAACCTTCGTAAGCTTAAACTAAAACAAAAGAAATCTCCTCCTCCCACTGAGTATTCCCCACCTTCTCCGGGCACACCTGAACATCCTCCCGGAAATCATCCTCCTAGTAACCCCCCTCCTGGGGAAAAATCAGCCACCTTGACCATCTCCAATCCACTCGAAAATTTTCTTCGCCAGCAGATACCTTCTATTGCTGTTATCAAACCTTCTGCCACGAACCAAATTGAAACATCATCTCGGGTCGATTCGACATTTTAATTGAGTCACCCTCTTCAGAAGGGTCATTTTTTATGGCAGATAGTGTCAAGGATGAAGAAATATTCTCTGAACCCGAAATTCATCATCCGGAACAACCGGACGCCACCTAGTCCTTTATAGCCTCATCGTCCAAAATCTACTTCACACTAGATGACATTCCATATTTTAAATGGCCTGATAGGCTTCAAGAATTTCATGCTTAGCTCACCGCCTTAGGCATATTTACGAACCTAGCACCTATGATATTCTTTTGGAATTCACTAGTCGTTTCACAGGAGCACTTAAAGACTGGTGGCACACTGCTGCAGAACAAGATCAGATGTACTTCTTGACACAACTTATGGATAATCTGGATATAATGCTATCCAGATTATCCATATGTATTTCATTGGCAAGCCTGAAGATTCCAAAGAACTCAAAAGAAAGGAGTTCTTTGACCGGAAATGTTGCTCACTAAGACGCAAAGATCTTGATCGTCATTTTCAAGCTATGATCAAACTGTTTTATCTACTTGGCGCAGATTGGAATCTCAAACCCATCTTCTTAGCATCCCTCCCAAAAGAACTCAGCCAAGCCGGCGAGAAAACTCTCCAACAAAGGCGAAGACCATAACAGAAGCTACTCTTGGTGAAATCCAGCAAGCCGTTCACATCGCCATAGAAGAACTTTGCCTCCGAAGAGAAGCCTTTCGAAGCTTTCTCAAAGAAAACGGGCATCTTGATAAAGCATGCTTCAAACCCGGTCTGAAGATTAAATGTCCCAAGGATTGTTCTGATCCTTCTTGCACCGGATGCAAAAAGAAAAGACATTTCAAACGACTTTCCTTCAAAAAGACACGCAAAGGAAAAGGCAAAAGTAAGTGGAAATTTTTGCGGAAAAGCCATCATCGTTTCTCTAAGAAACGTAACAAAGACATGTGTTATATACGCAACAAAAAAGGACATTTTGCAAAAAATTGTCCAAAGGCAAGCAAGCGAGGAAGCCATTTGATCGATAAAATTGCCAACAAAGACCGGCATCCCGGCTTGATGATTCGGATATTGAGTCTTTTTCTCTTTAGACGACCAACCATCCGAAAATACCCTTTGCGCCATTCGGACATATAGCTCGAGTTCAGATTCGAGAACGATGTCTTCACATTCTTCCCCGATTCACTTGCGAAATCGAACTCAATGAACTGTCCATCACCCGTATATCCCCTGTCCACATCTTTCGTCCAAATACCATAAACCAATTCCTTTGGTAGCACTCATCGATACTGGAGCCAGCTCTTCCATTCTGGACACAAAGATCCTTCCAGAAGAATTTTGGAAACCTTACATCAGGTATTTCAACTCTGCCTCTGGTGACACTTTTGCTACCAAGTATCGCAGTAAACCCATTACTATCCAGTTCTTTTCCCAATGCTCCATAACCACCAAAGTTCTTGGCTTTCAGTCTCCAGACAAATATATCATCATTGGGTGGGACATTTTGACCCAACTTCCCAAACTCAGAATTCTGTCTCATGGCTTTCGCTTCAAGAATCAATTTAAGGAATTTGTAGACATCAAACGATTCCATGCCCTTCAACCAGCCGTCTTGG
Source organism: Corymbia maculata (assembly GCA_014182735.1). Classification (NCBI taxonomy): domain Eukaryota; kingdom Viridiplantae; phylum Streptophyta; class Magnoliopsida; order Myrtales; family Myrtaceae; genus Corymbia; species Corymbia maculata. Next base: position 2,083,186 of record CM024687.1, on the reverse strand, counting down.
ATCCAATAATCCAGAGTCTACTTTCTTCCTGTGCTGAAACACACTCCCAATTTTTCCAAACTTGCACCTAATCTTTGTGGAAGAACTCTTCTTTCTATGTCAAACTTCCCTTTAAACGGAATGAAGACATCAATCCTACAAAGGCTAGTCACTCTGGAATGAGTCCTGAACATCTCACACTCGCACAGCAAGAGTGCGCAGAACTACTAGCACAGGGTCTCATTGAACATTTTGATTCTCAATGGGCATGTGAAGCATTCTATGTCAACAAACGAGCCGAGCAGAACCGTGGGAAAATGAGGTTAGTGATTAATTACCAACCTCTGAATGAATTCCTTCAAGATGATAAATTCCCATTGCCTCATCGAAATTCTCTCTTCTTGAGCCTGGCTCAAGCAAAGATCTATTCAAAATTTGATCTAAAAGCAGGATTTTGGCAACTAGGGATTGACCCAAAAGAGACGGACCCAAAAGCGGGTTCGTATCCCAAATCAACATTTCCAATGGACGGTTGTCCCTTTTGGTCTCAAAGCGCCCCTTCACTGTTCCAAAAGGCTATGTGCAAAATCTTTGAACCCATCCTTCCAAACTCCCAGATTTATATTGATGATATCCTTACGTTGACCATGATGAAGCAGTCTCATTGTCAACTCTTGACACATTTTGCTGACATTGTTAAAAACCATGGTATCATGCTTTTTCGAGAAAAAAGATGATTATTGCCCAAAAGGAAATTGAATTCCTTGGCATGCGTCTTAAAGATGGAACCTCGCCCGAACCTCATATTGCTGATGAACTCCAAAAATTCCCTGAAAAGGATCTCAATCCTAAACAAGTCCAGCAATTTCTTGGCATTGTAAATTATCTGAGAGATTTCGTTCCACACATCTCTAAGTATTTGAGACCTCTCCAGCGAATGCTAAAAAAGGATCCTCCCCCATGGGGATCCAAACAGACTCAAGCTGTAGCTCAACTCAAACAACTCTTGCAAAATCTTCCTCCTTTAAAAATTCCATCCACTGGCAAACGAATTCTCCAAACTGATGCCAGCGACAAATATTGAGCAGCCATTCTTGTCGAAGAAATTGATGGAAATAGGTATATTTGTGCCTATAAAAGTGGTCGATTTTCTCAAGTAGAGATCCATTACTACTCCACTTTTAAGGAGATACTTGCAGTAAAGTATGGCATCAAGAAGTTTGAATTTCATCTCATCAGACACCATTTTCTTGTTGAAATGGATATGTCCTCATTTCCTCAGATGCTTAAGTTCAAACAAAAGCAGGTTCCTCATCCACAACTGCTACGATGGGCTGAATGGTTTTCTAAATACTCATTTGAAGTCAAACACATTCCAGGAACTAAGAATGTCCTTGCTAATTTCTTGTCCCGTCCAAAGGAATCAATGCAAACCATCAATATGTATGTCAAAAAAGAGCCCTTTCAAGACACATACCGAATAGACAAAATTCCAGGAGGTTGGCCCAGTCTAAAATACCCTCCTGATGTTCCTAAGGCAATCCACCACAATAATCTGAAAGAAAGACTTCCAGAATTAACGTGGGAATATCACTTCCGAATTTTCCGTGAACATGGTGGTCTGATGCTTAAACCAGACGGACTTCATCCGCAATATCCATTCATTCACCCTCTCAAATGGTCTCCTGATGAAGAATTTCCAGAAGACCTGAAATGGTTATTGTGGTACATGTTCAACATGTACACTATAGCCATTGAATTTCCCACTGATAAAATTTTGCAGGTTATTCACAAGGATGGCCAAGCTCAACCTCATAATCAGAAACACCTCTTGGAGATTTTTGCATGGTACAAACCACTCCAATATTGGAGAGAACTATTCAAAGTCCAAAATCGCCAAGGAAGGCTCCGAACCGAGAGACACACCGTTGTCTTATTCCACCGACCATGGACATTTTCCCATCCATGTGGATGGATTTCGACAAACCTTCTATTGCAGGAATATCAAGCTACAGGCCTCAAGTTTTTCAAGAATTTGCTCGAATTCACCAAACACTTTCATACTCAGTCACGACAAGCAGACCGGCATCCCGTGAACTCCAAAGGATCCTATGCCAAGAGAATCGTACCATCCCACCAAAAGCATGGCTATCTGCACAGGTCTCTGCCTCTTGGGACTACCTTGAAGCTTGGGATACCACCATAAACCAGATCCAAGAGGCTCTTCAAATCTTTTGCCAAAATAATCCAGACTCCTCCACCCCCTATGATCCATGGGGGGGCCACTCTCACAGGACCCTTGGGGAGACACCCCAAATTACGCCCATTATCCCGGCTCTTTCTCCAATACTTTTGGTGCTAGCTCATCCTGTCCACCAGATCTGTTGGCAGAAGAAATCGAAAACCTCATCCGAGCTTTCAAAAGAGAAAAAGATGGAAGCTCCACCAGGATGTAGAAGAGGCTTTCTACGAGAGAAGCAGTTGGCTCATCATAGCTCTGATGATTCGGACTATGACCACTACAATGCTAGAGACGGAAGAGACGTTTAAAAAAAAAAAAAAAGCTGTCCTAAAAACACTGTACACCGGTATTGTAACATACTATTCACTGTTCATTCAGTCTGTTTTTACTGTAGCAACATGCGAAAAACTACTGTTCATAGCCTGTCACGGGATTTCTTTAGGACTCCCTACGTGTGTAGCCCTTAAGTGGCTAAGTATGTTCAATTATGTCCTAGCATGGCCAGTCCGCCTACTCTTGTCGTTTGTATCCTCCTTTGCCTATATAAGAGCAAGGAGATTTTCGGGTGGACTCTGGTCCCATGATTTTGATCTCCTCACACCGATGGGGTTTTCTACGTAAAAAATCGTCTTGTGTTTGTGTGCTTGGTATTTATTTTGCTATACTATATCGGTTCCTATTATGTTTACACAAGAGGGGAAATTATTTTATTCCGCTGTGTTAATTCGATATTGTTCGAATTATTATCGTTCTCCCATCAAAATGGGTATACAGGTTCAAATTTGTGTCTAATGGGTTTGACACGAACATGATGTGATAACTAATGTCGTGTCTTGCAGGACGACATGAAATTGATTCGAACACGATTAATCAAACCTGACTGCGCTAATTTCACGTCGCGCTTAAATCGTATTATCACGCCGTATCAGAAATTACCGGCCCTAATAAAGCAACCTTGCTGTCCGTCCCTCTCCACATACCGATCGACGCACCCTTCCGGCACCTCTCGCTGGCTTCGCCGAGAGGAAGTAGCTCACGACCAATCTGCCCTTGCCATTCACCATCGTGCACGAGTAAGTCACCTTTCTTTCTGAAAGTATATTTTGTTTTATGGTTGTCTTTATTATAGCTCCATGCTTGCCGTCTATAGGGGACGGTTCATGAGAAATTAAATAAGTAAACGCATGCTCCTCCCCGCAAATCAAGGTAGATAAAACCTCCATGCTCCTGTCGATCATGCTTATCGGTCGTGCACTTTTCCTTAAACTATAATTTATTCTTTAAAAATGGTTTTTGAATTGATGCATCCCTTGTCACTCAGCAGTCTACAAGAACTTTTCAACTCAACAGACAGCTCAATCGACACTTTGGCACTCGGAAAATGGAGGAAGAAGCTCCTCGTCAATGGCTGAACCTAGCACTGATCTCTCTCTCCCTCCTCTTCCTCCTCTACAGATTCTTCCTCCACAAGAGTACGATCCCCGAACACCGCCTCCCACCGAGCCCTCCTTCCCTCCCTATCATCGGCCACCTCCACCTGCTCAAGGAGCCCCTCCACCGAGCCCTACACGATCTCTCGCTCAAGCACGGCCAAGTCTTCTTCCTCAGGCTCGGCTCACGCAAAACTGTTGTCGTCTCCTCTTTGTCAGCCGTCGAGGAGTGTTTTACTGAGAAGGACGTCGCCTTCGCCAACCGGCCCCGCTTGCTATCGGGGAAGCTCCTTAACTACGACTACAGCACCATAGGCCTAAGCCCTTACGGTGACTACTGGCGCAACCTCCGCCGCTTCACAGCCATGGAGATGTTCTCCGCGAGGCCCCTCGCTGATTATGCCGCTGTCCGGCAGGAGGAGGTTCTTTCCCTGGTGAAGCAACTGTTTCGAGAGAGGAGTAAGTATTGCCTAGTCACAATCTACTCAGCGGCCACATAAGAAGAATCTAACTCTATCCAAAAAAGGCACAAGTCATCTTGCAGTTTTCTTAAATGCAATCGATTGTGTCTACCATATTACTCACAAAGAGAAGTTATATTTGTTTTCTTTTCCCCAGAAGATAGGGAATGGCTGAAGGTGGATATGCGACCGAGGTTGTTAGATCTTACCCTGAATCTGATAATGCGTATGATCGCCGGAAAGCGCTATTTTGGGACGGACCAGGTGTCGGCGGAAGGGAAGGAGTTCAGAGAGATCATGAAAGAGTTCTCGCTGCTTATCGGAAGCGCCGGGTACATCGGGGATTTCATCCCAGCGTTGTGGTGGGCGGATTTTCACGGGTTGAAGAACAAGATGAAGAGGGTGATGAGGAAGGCGGACGAGTTTTTACAGCAGCTGGTGGACGAGCACCGCCGGAAAAGGAGCGAGCCGTCGCCGTCGCCGTCCTCCTTGAAAGGGGTTGACGGGACGAGATCATCAAGGACGACATTCATCGATCGGATGTTGGATGTCCAAGAACAGGATCCAGAATTCTACACTAATAAAACAATCAAAAGCCTCATTTTGGTAAGTGACGTGACTCTTTATTTTTCATATTTAATTTACCAGCATATTAGTGACGGTGCAACCTTTCGTACCAACCGCTTTAAAAATTTAATTTGTCAGAAATAAAGGCAACGAGATAAAATTAAATAGTCTTTGCGTTTCTTGCCCGTTCCTTTGAAATGACTAATTAATTAACATTTTCACCCGAGACAAATACCACGAGTCAGAGAACTTTAGACCAAGATGATAATGTAAGAGGAAAGCCGATCGTATAGCGCCTGCCTAGGTTGAACCTCGTGAGCTGGTTGCCGATATTTTCCACGCAAAGAAAAGGTCAAAATGAAAGTGGCGAGATCGACCCGTGCATCTACAACGCACCAAGAATTGGGGGAAGTCACTATCATGAGGATGCTATCGTTTGATTTTTTCTCACAATCTTATTATAATCGCATGAAATTATTTGACAGCGCAAGATGATTCTGTGAAGTTATCTTATCCTTTAAGAATGCAATGGCGGCCTCCATCAACTTGTCGCCTAGCAGAAATAAAATATTGTTTGGTCCCTTACGTCCTTGCAAACGCATGGGCTACATAGTCAAGAGGGTCAATATCGGACATATAACAAAAGAAAGGGCTACCAAAAGTCCTTACATCCTTATCTAATCAAGAATAGACCACTAAAACTAACCACTCAAATATGTGTTTAAGTCCGAGATAGGAATTCAAGTTGAGTGGCGCATGAGATTTGGTTGGATGCATTTTCTTTACCATTTTACTAAATGACTTGGTAAACTATGAGTAGCTTTTAAAAAAAAAAGGATCATATTTAGTAATTAATGATAATCTATATATACTATTCAGTAAACTAATTTTGGTAAGAAATTATACAACCAAATTATCAATGGAAGTATATTTGCCAAAATTGAAAAGTACATAAAAAGTAAGGATATTGAATATTTAATGATCTTCATTTCACTGTTAGCGTACCCGATGGAAGTATATTTTTAGTAAACCTAGCAGTTCTCTCTTTTTATGTCATGAAGACCCACTTCAAGTAGATTAGTCCTGTGAATTGTGCAGGTAATGCTGGTTGCCGGAGCCGACAGCACGGCCACCACGTTAGAATGGGCGATGATACTTCTCCTCAACCACCCGGAAGCGATGCGAAGGGCTTGCGACGAAATAGAATCCAAAGGCGGACATGACCGCCTCCTCGAAGAGTCCGACCTCGCTAATCTCAGCTACCTTCAGAACATCGTTAGCGAGACGATGAGGTTGTATCCAGCAGCTCCGCTTCTACTTCCACATGAATCATCGGAGGACACCACCATCGGCAACTTCCACGTTCCGCGAGGTACGATGCTGCTGGTAAACGCGTGGAGCCTTCACCGGGACCCTAAGCTATGGGAGGATGCCGAGAGGTTCATGCCCGAGAGATTTGACGGCGGCCAAGAGAGTACTGAAGGGTTCAAAATGATTCCTTTCGGTGTGGGGAGGCGAGCTTGTCCTGGGCCTGCTCTTGGGAGGAGAGCGGTGGGGTTAGCGTTAGGAGCATTGCTGCAGTGCTTCAAGTGGCGGAGAGTTGGCTTGGAGGAGATCGACATGACGGAGGGCAACGGCCTCACCGCACCGCCGGCGGAGCCTTTGCAGGCCTTATGCAAGCCACGTGAAATCATGACGCCCTTCCTGGCCAGTGGAGAAGATAACTTTGGTGAAGAAACGATGAAGAAATGCTAGCTAGAGACGCCAAAAACCTTACAGTACACCCAACGTCAGGAAGCGACGTGGAACAACATGAAGCGGAGTAATCTCCCTGGATGTTTTTATTCTACGCTAGACCGATAGATGTGGGTTGCGCTGCGATTGATTTAGTTTTTCAAGGGGTTTTGTGCCTCTAAAACTTTTTTGGAACATGTTGGGTGTTTGATGAATTATGCTGACATCACTTCGGGAAAAAATTAGTTTTTGCAAAGCTGAAAAGTTATCACAAGTTGGGATCTGCTTTAGACTTTCGGCATTTTCGAAAGGCATATTTTTCAATTAATGAAATTTTATCAGTTAAGATTTTTTCACTAGGAAAAAACTCACTAGAGACAACCATTAGAGGCTGTGCACAAAGTCACGAGGTTCTTGCACAATTTTGAGAAGTTCATTATCAAATTGGCTTATTTTGATTGTGGAGGTCCAAGTTTATGAATGATCAATCTAACCGAACAATAACTTCATTGTGGAATGCTATGTCAAAATATTCTGTGATACATGTAGGGAACTATTAATATTTGCATAATCTTTTCGTTACCTTGTATTTCGATTCAATTTCAACATGCATTTTATCAACTAGTTATTTTAAAATATGAGATGCAATTCTAATTTTTCAGTCACATAATCAAGTGAAAGTTTCACATCAAGTCGTGCCTCAGCATGATTGCATGCTTTGTGTATGTTTTGAAAACATGGATGTGAGTAGAAATTATGACATGGCATATAATGCCCACATTGTATGATGGTGTGGCATGCAATGACATGTTGTGGTATTGATGATGTATCATGTGACGATTTGACGTATGAATGGAAATTTTGTTGAGATGACATGAGTGAACAGATCACTATTATGAGTAGATTTACTTGATTGCTTATATCGTTTCAAAGGATGCACTTTATCATCTCTTTATAGCAACTTTCGCTTATTGCTGGTTTTGAAAGATTAAACTTTTTCACCGAAATATTTATGATTTGTCTGATGAATTAGTTAACAAATGCACCTGTTGCACTTTTTGGGGGAAAGAAAGCTGGTTTTTAAAAAAAAAAACGCAGAGAAAAAACGAGAAGAAAAAACATAAAAAAAGAAAGAAACGGAAGGGAAGAAAAAGGAGACAACACAGAGAACGGAGGTTCCTGGTTTTTGAGGAAGAAAATTAAAAAACGAAGGCTGGTTTTCTGGCTTTGGTGCGGAAAGAAAAACGCAGGGAGGAGGAGGCTGGTTTTCGGTCTTGAAGGAGAGTAGAAGCGGAAGAAGAAAAGTGAGCAAGATCGGAAAGGGTTGTTGTCTAGGTTTTTAGGGGATGTTTTCTGGTTTTCGGAGGGAGTGACGAAGCAGAAGGGAAAAACCAGAAAGAAAAGAAGGGGCAGCTGGAGCGAGAAGAGGACGAGGATGAAGAGGAGGACGAAGAAGACGACGGAGAAGAGGGCGAATCGTAAGAGGCCACCTCATTACAATATCATTTTCTCATTCACATACAGAAATTATTTCTTCCTTTTGCATATGTGTGACCCTTTTTGACCCATTTTCAATCTAACTATAAAACGTATGAATCATTTTCAATCCATTTTGACTCATTTTTAATCCAACTCTAAAATGTGTTTTTTTTCTTTAAGTCATCTTCAAACTTGGTGAGTGGTGATGATCTACCAATGATCGCGACACTCCATTGCTCGCCTCCACCCCATCTCAATTTATAGGTTTTTACAAAAATATATTTAATTGGTGAAATTCTTTAAAAATATTTCAATTTATAGGTTTTTACATTTTTTAATTTTATTTACTATTTTTTTAATTTTTTTAAACTTAATTTGAAGTTTTATTCTTTTAGCATAAAGCGTAGAGTGAGTTTGGGTTTCTCTACAATAATAATGGTTTTTAGCAATGCGGGTCGGGTATGGATCATTAGATCTATATTACATGAATATTGATCAAAACGGATTAATTGGATCAATATGAGTTGGACTATTTTCAACCCGATCAAAACCCGATTCGACCCACCCATTTGACAACTCTACTACTGGTCAACGATTTAAAGGGAGTGATTTTCAAGCATGATTTTCAAGCAAACAAGGCCTTAATAGCATAATTAAGAAAAATTTACGATGATTGATGTACAAAAAATTAAGAAATGCTTATATGACCACCGTCTTGAATCTATTATGAGAATAACATCACAAAAAAAAAAGAATACTAAATAATTAGAGATTGTTATGGGGTCCATTCTTTCAAATATTTATGGCTCACAATATGTTTTTTTAGTAAAACTCAAAAAGGTTTTACATGTTAGATAATTACTTATTGCAGTTCTAAGTCACGAAGTAGATACAACAAAGAGAAATGCTTATGTGACTGTCTTTAATCAATTATGAGAGTGACAGCTTGTTTTCTTAATTTTTCTGTCATAAAAAATAACATATAATTAAAAATTAATGTAGGTTTATCATTTAAGAATTCGTGGTTCACAATATATTATTACTTTTATAATAGTTTAAAAATTGTTATGCTAGCAAATTCCAAGGACAAATACACATTAGGCAACAATTACATATTAGGCAAAATAGAGTTTGGTTTCTGCTAATAGTTATGATGCACGTAGCATTATTGTGCAGTGAGAAATGGCGTAAAGTGTGAAAATTAGGCCTGACAAACCCTATAAAACCTCTAACCTATTGCATCTCTCTCCCCACTCTCTCTCTCTCTCTCTCTCTCTCTCTCTCTCTCTCTTTCTTCGAGACAGAGTCTCCTCTCCATAGGATGTTCATGGAAGGAACCTACCTAATATTTTCTCTCATGGAAGACGTGTGGGTGTAAATCCTCTCAGCATCTTCCTTCCTCTTCCTTCTCTGCTTCTTCAAATTGCAAAGAAGCCGCAAGGGGAATCCTCCACCGAGCCCACCTTCGCTCCCTATCATCGGCCACCTCCTTCTTATTAAAGAGCCGGTCCACCGGACCCTCCAGTCTCTCTCCAACCGCTATGGCCCGGTCCTCTCCCTCTCCTTTGGCTCCCGCTCTGTGGTCGTTGTATCCTCCCCGTCCACAGCCGAGGAGTGCTTTACCAGGAATGACATCGTCCTCGCCAACCGCCCCCGCAGGCTCTCTGCTGAGATTATGGCCTACGGCAGCATCACCATTGGTGCTGCCCCTTACGGCCCCCACTGGCGAAACCTCCGCTGCCTAACAGCCCTTGAGATCCTTTCCCCGCACCGCCTTGCCAGCTCCCTCGCCATTCGGCTGGAGGAAGTGAGGCTCCTCGTGAAGAGCCTCTATGAGGTGGCCACGGTGGCGGCGGTTGTGCGAGGGTGGAAATGAGGTCGAGGCTGCAGGAGCTGTCCTTCAACATCATCATGAGGATGATCTTTGGGAAGCGCTACTTCGGGGCTGCTGTCGATGCGGCCGATGCCGAGGTGGGCAGGCAGTTCAGGGAGGTGATAAAGGAGACATTCGAGCTGAGTGGGACGGACCCAGGCGATTTCTTGCCGGCGCTGAGGAAGGTGATGGACTTCAAGGGAAGAGAGCGGAGGATGGTGGACGTGGCTAAGAGGTCCGATGTGATCTTGCAGGGCATGATAGACGAGCTCAGGTCGAGAAGGAAGAGACGTGACGGCGGCCAAGAGGTGGAGAGCAAGACGATGATCGATTCCATGTTGTCGGAGGGCTACTCGGACGACATCATCAAAGGCCATATTCTGGTACGTGCATAATTATTGTTCTGTTCACTTGACTTATGCATTTACAGGGAGATGGTTCTTTACGCTTTTACGAGCTTTGAGCGGTAAGGACACGTGGGTTTATCTGGAAAGAAAGGAAACGAGAGGTGAAGAGAGCAGATGGACACAAATATGATCCACTTCCCAAACAAAATGGCATTTTCTATGACCCTTTGGTTTGAATGATGGTTTAGAATTTTCTGATGTACGTACCTACCTGAATTTAGAATGTTAAAAATGCAGTCTCTTTTTAGCATATTACGAATTTGAAGAATAACTTAACTTTTTTCTATGCTCTATAGAATTCAAAACTGATTTCACATTTACGATTTATCCCCTAAAAGGTCTTATTTTTCTTTTCTATTTTGAGTATAGGATTTTTTTTAGTCATCATTGCATGATCTGATTTATATGAGCCCAATACATATGCATCGTTGGACCATATGATCTCATGCGGAGTTCTTTTTCATCCATCGGTTCAATGAATTGGGCTCAGACTTATATGCACCAAGATCATCCATTTTTCTTTCATCAATAGTGGCCGCCAGTTAGACATTTGTAGATTACAAAGGAGAAAGAAGAGAAAAGACAGAATGAAAGAGCATTTATTGGGTGCAATGCATGTGGAAATGTCAATTACACAAGTAGTTGAATCTTTCGTTGTGTGCAGTAAATGATCTCAATACTCCAATTGAATACAGTTTATAACACATGTTATGTTAACTTGACTTATGCATGTACGGTGAGATGGTTCTTCACGCTTTATATTTTTGAGTTTGTGACCATAAGTCTTTCGGCTTTGGCGCTCACAAAAAGGGAAAAAAACGACGTCTCTTTTTAGGATATTACAAATCTAACAATTAATTTAATTTTTTTTTCTATACCCAACATAATTCAACACCAGTACCGCATTTATGACTTATTCCATAAAGGTCTATTTTTCTTTTCTATTTTGAGTATGGGGTTTTTAATCATTATTTCATGATATCGATGCATGTGAGCCCAATACATGTGCACCGTTGGATTATATGTTCCCATGTGGAAGGAATCCTTTTCATCCACCGGTTCTATGGATTGGGCTCACATGCAAGGGACTTAAATGCACCTAAGATCATGCACTTTTCTTTCATCAATAGTTGTAGATTGTTGTAGATTACAAAGGAGAAAGAAGAGGAAGGGAAAAATGAAAGAGCTTTTATATGGTGCAATACGCGTAGAATGTAAATTACACAAGTCTCTGAATTTTTGTCATGTATGCGGTAAATGATCTAGGAAATATTCTATTTTTCTTTACGCATGTTTTCTTACTCCAATCGATTTGAGCTGAGTATCCATCCAACCATGCTGAAGTATGTAGTCTAAATAAAGTCACCATTGACAAGCCACCACAGAAAATCACTTTTATATCTACATGATACATGAAACAGACAAATTTTGTACTTACACATAAATAAGATCATGAGAGCGGTCAATTATTGATACTAACTTAAACCGAACCTTTTCCTTTGCATTTTCCTCTTTATGTCTGAACTTGATTGTTCTTCATTTTGGAAACAAGTTTCTTCTATTTTTGAAATAACCAAGCATACTTAATTACTTAAACACAATTTGTGGTAGTCAATGCTAAGTGCGGGTACAGACACATCCGCGGTGACAATAGAATGGGCCATGTCTCTCCTACTCAACCATCCGGAAGTCATGAAAAATGCTCTTGCAGAATTAGACGACATTGTTGGCCAAGATCGTCTAGCTGACGAAGTAGATATCCACAAGTTGCCTTACCTTCATAACATCATCAATGAGGCGCTCCGGTTGTTTCCGCCAGCGCCACTCCTAGTACCTCACGAGTCCTCGAGGACCGCACGATCGGTGGATTCAACGTGCCTCAAGGCACCATGGTCCTAGTAAATGCGTGGGCAATTCAAAGAGACCCAAAAGTGTGGGATGATCCCACGAGTTTTAAACCAGAGAGATACGAGGGATTGGAAGGGGATCATGCGTATTGGTTGTTGCCGTTTGGGATGGGGAGGAGGAGTTGTCCTGGTGCCGGCCTTGCCAATAGAGTGGTGGGTTTGGCTCTAGCAGCACTTCTTCAATGCTTCGAGTGGGAACGAGTTACCGAAGAGCCGGTGGACTTATTGGAAGGGATGGGACTCACAATGCCCAAGAAACAGCCATTAGAGGCTATGTGCAAAGTGCGTGAATGCATGATTGCTAATGTTTTCGCACAGTTTTGAGATGGTTGTTCTTCAGTGAATTTATTTTGCTCATGTTTAACCACTGTAATGACTATGCACTAATATGTAATCGACTCAGTTGGTTACTATAGTGGAGCTCATAAGGTAGGAACAACTATACACACTAAGGAGCCGAAATTTAATTTCACCGAGTTGGGAAACATCACAAAAGGAGCGCTTCTAAAAAGGAAAGGACACACAACCGTCCAAAAACCAAGATTTACTTCTGTCAATATACCAGCTTTTGCTAATAATTACGATACACGGAGCAATCATTTTTGTCAAAATGTGTCGTGAGATTGAGGCCAAAGTGAAAATTTAAATTTCAAAAATTAATAAATAAATAGAAAGGAAATCTATTGCCCGAGGGAAATGTGCGGGAATTGGGTTAGTGTTGGAGCGGTCAAAGACTGGAACTTCTTCTGGGGCAAGTAAACGAAGAGGCACCACAAGATAAAAGAAGGGGCCCACAATTCCTTTATTGATAGATATATGTACCTGAACGTGAACGTGTGGTGCCAAGTCTTTTGTCAGAAAGGGAAAGTTAAAGGCAAGGGTTCGCTTTTCTCCTCGCTCACCGCAGCAACGCAAATATAAAGGAAAAACATAACTTTGTCAGCGTAACAGTTTTTTGATTATTACGGTAGTGACAGTTTATTACAAAATATAAAATTTTAAAAAATCAGCTTCATAATGATTTATAATTATTTTTTATTTAATTTTTTATGATCTAGGGTAGATTATTATTCTTATAATAGATTAAAGATTATCATCTGATTATTTTCTAGAAAAAAAACACGCGAAATTGAAGAAAACAAAAACAGCACAAAGGTCTTATTGCTGTGATAGAATTGAAATGTTTATAGCTATTTGAAATCTTATGATCTCGTAAGATTAAGAAATTGTGAGGCCATCTACAATGTCGGTTATTTGGTATAATTAAGAGATTAAAATATTGAAAATGTTTGAGTGACTCGAATGTGATTGTAATCTTTATTTTTATAGTAGAAATCATTATTGCTCTCCCCATGGATCGATTCATGTAAATCTAATGCTCGATCTATTTTTTATTCTGTTTATTTTACTGTTCGATCTTTTGTTTCCGAAATCATTTCTATGGTGCGAAAATGATCTAAGTTGTGAAAAATTAGACCCGACAAACTCTATAAAACCTCTAACTTATCGCATCTCTCTCTCTCTCTCTCTCTCGAAAAGATCACATACAACAGCAGTCTCCACTCCCCAGCATCTTCATGGAAGGCGCGTGGGTGTTCATCCTCTCAGCATCCTCCTTCCTCTTCCTTCTCTTCCTGCTCAAATTGCAGAGAAGCAACAAGAGGAATCTGCCACCGAGCCCACCTTCTCTCCCTATCATCGGCCACCTCCTCCTTATTAAAGAGCCGGTCCACCGGACCCTCCAATCTCTCTCCGACCGCTACGGCCCAGTCCTCTCCCTCTCCTTTGGCTCTCGGCCCGTGGTCGTCATATCCTCCCCCGTCCACGGCCGAGGAGTGCTTTACCAGGAATGACGTTGTCCTGGCAAACCGCCCCCGCATGCTCTTCACTGAGATTATGTTCTATGGTGGCACCACCATCGGCGCCGCCCCTTATGGTCTCGACTGGCGCAACCTCCGCCGCCTCACGTCCCTCGAAATCCTTTCCCCCCACCGCCTTGCTGGCTCCCTGGCCATCCGGCTGGAGGAAGTGAGGCTCCTAGTGAAGAGCCTCTATGAGGTGGCAGCGGCGGCAGGGGGCGGTGGTTTCGCGCGGGTGGAGATGAGGTCGAGGCTGCAGGGGCTGTCCTTCAACATCATCATGAGGATGATCTCTGGGAAGCGCTACTTCGGGGCTGCCGTTGAAGCGGGCGACGCTGAGGTGGCCAGGCAATTCGTGGAGGTGACAAAGGAGACGTTCGAGCTGGGCGGGATGGACCCGGGCGATTTCTTGCCGGTGCTGAGGAAGGTGGTGGACTTCAAGGGGAGAGAGCGGAGGATGGTGGACGTGGCCAAGAGGTCTGATGTGATCCTGCAGGGCATGATAGACGAGGTCAGGTCGAGAAGGAAGAGAAGCAATGGCGGCCAAGAGGTGGAGAGCAAGACGATGATCGATTCCATGCTGTCGGAGGGCTACTCGGACGACATCATCAAAGGCCATATCCTGGTACGTGAATGACTTATGTTCTGTGACTTACATATCTGAGTTCACTATAGCCTTTAGACGCTCCTCAAGAAAAGAAAATAGGAATAATAAAGCAGTCTGTTGCAATGTCGCCTTGCGAGCTTACAGTGGCAAGAACACGTAGGTTCGTCTGGAACGAAGGGAAACGAGAGGTGAAGGGAGCAAATGGACCCTTAGGTTTGAATGATGGTTGAGAATAAAACGCCGAGTCCCTTTTTCGCATATTACAAATTTGACAATTAATTTAAAAATTTTCTATGCTGGACAAAATTCAAACTAGTTTCACATCTATGATTTATCTCCTAGAAGTTTTTTTTTTTTCTGTATTGGACTTTTTTTACTCTTTATTGCATGATCCGATTCATGGGAGCCCAATACATAAGCACTCTGGGACCATATGATTATGTATGAAGTCCTTTTCATCCATGGATCAAGGAATTGGGTTCACATCCAAAGGCTTATATGCACCAAGATAATGCATTTTTCTTTCTTTAAAATAGTGGCCCCTATTTAGATGTTTGTAGATTGCAAAAGAGAAAGAAGAGAAAGGACAAAATTAAAGAGCATTTGTAGGGTACAACACACTTGGAAAGGTCAATTACACATTGAATCTTCTGCCGTGTGCGCGGTAAATGATTTAGGTCAAATTTTATTTTTCTTTCTACGCATGTTTTCCAACTCTGATCGATTTGAGCAAAGTACCCATTGAACCATATTGAGGGTTATCGTTTGAACAACTATCACCATTGACAAGCCCCCATAGAACATCACTTCTGTGTCTACATGATCCATGAAATAGATGAATTTTGCACATATACATGAACAAGACCATTAGAGCGGCCAATTGTTAATACTTACTTAAACTGAACCTTTTCCCTTGCATTTTCTTCTTTACGTATGAACTGGATTGTTCTTTAGTTTGGAAAATAAGTTTAATCTTTTTTTTTTAAACAACTAAGCATATTTAATTATTCAAACACAATTTGCGGTAGTCAATACTAGCTGCAGGCATGGACACATCAGCAGTGACAATAGAATGGGCCTTGTCCCTCCTACTCAATCATCCGGACGTCATGAAAAAAGCTCAAGCAGAATTGGATGACGTCGTTGGTCAAGATTGTCTAGTTGATGAAGTAGACATGCACCGGCTGCCTTGCCTTCATAATGTCATCAATGAGGCGCTGCGATTGTTTCCGCCAGGGCCACTCCTATTGCCTCATGAGTCTGCTGAGGATTGCACAATCAACGGGTTCAACGTGCCTCGAGGCACCATGATCCTAGTAAATGCATGGGCAATTCGAGAGAGACCCAAAAGTTTGGGACGATCCCACAAGTTTTAAACCAGAGAGGTATGAGGGACTGGAAGGGGATCATGCATACCGGTTGTTGCCGTTTGGGATGGGGAGAAGGAGTTGTCCCGGTGCTGGCCTTGCCAATAGAGTGGTGAGTTTGGCCTTGGCGACGCTTATTCAATGCTTCGAGTGGGAACGAGTAGACCAAGAGCTGGTGGACTTGTCAGAAGGGACGGGACTCACAATGCCCAAGAGAGAGCCATTGGAGGTTATGTGCAAAGCGCGTGAATGCATGATTGCTAAGGTGCTTGCAACCTTTGAGAAGGGTGTTCTCTAGTCAACTTATTCGGTCATATTCAATAGTCATAATGCTTATGAATTAATATGCAATGACTAAGTAAATTGGTATCAATGAAATGCAGTGGGAATGAATGGAGGGAATATAAAATCAAAGTAAGAGTGGAATGGAATAAGAATTCTAGTTCTAGTGTCTTATAACGTATTAAAGGAAAGGAAAAGAAGATGGGATGTGTAATGTATTGATGAAATGCCCATTCATATGAACTTTTATTAGGTCTTTGAATGGCCTCAATACTTGGGACTATTTTTATTGTAAGATGATATGTATGTTTGAAGAGAAGACCTGCCATTAACTAGAGTTGCTGTCATTGTCATCTCCTTGGTATACTCTGGATTTCGTGTTTTGATTGGCGTATTCTCTGGACATGATATGAGTCCCCAGACAATTCCAACGTCATGGGTTAGCGGTTACTGTGTAAGTATAAAGATTTGGTAATTGCAGAGAAAAGAGGTTGGTCAGAGAGAGAGAGAGAGAGAACAGTAAGTACAGAGATTTGGTGGTTGCGGAGAAAAGACATTAGTCAGAGAGAGGGGGGGCAACTCCAGGCATGAGAGAGATTTTGCAGAGAAGGAAGAAAAGATCAGAAAAAGAAGGGGACCGAAATTTTATGAATTTTCAGTTCAATTCGGAATTTAATTAGAATAATAAAAAACTACCCATTCTTTTTTGTTGGTTCGGATGTTTTGGTTCGGTTCATAATCCGAATCAAACCAAACCCTTCGTTTCGTATTTCGAGACCTCAGCAATATTCTCTTTCGCTACGATCTCCTTCTCTTCCATGGCCTCCTCTTTCTCCTCCAATAGCGTCGGACTTGCGTTCAACCCTTTCTCCATGATCAAATTCCTCTCCTGTAACAGTGCGGCCATGTTCGCCACCTCCACCGGATCACCTCCCGGAATCTGAATTTCGCGCTCTAGGGCCTGAATCCGGAGCTTCAGCCTGGCGATGTCGCCAAGGAGAGACTCCTTTTGGCGGGGCCACCGTTGCTCCTCGCACAGTCACCATTACTCCTTGAGCCAGCGGGACTCCTCATGGCCGTAGTCGGGGCTGCCTGGGGATTTCGAGGGGGCACGGAGGTGGCGATGGGACTTGAGAAAGAGGCAGAGAGAAGAGAGTTCGGGGACTGGGAGGGTGAGGGAGGACGGGTGTTGGTAGTGGACCTGATGGTGAGGTATGGATTGGAGAGAGCGAGTCGGGTTCGGAGAGAAGAATGGAGAAGAAGGCATGAGAGAGAGATATTTTGCAGAGAAGGAAAAAAAAAAAAAAAAACAGAAAAAGAAGGAAAGTAAGTTTGACTAGGGTTTAAAAAAAGAAGGGAAAAATCCAAACCGAGTTGAACCGAATCAAATTAGATTTTCGATTTAGATCATGGTTTGGTTCATAACAAGCTCAAACTTCAATAGTTTGGTTTAATTCGAATTTTCAGAAAATTTAAACTAAACTCAACCATTAACATTCCTATTAAAAGTGTTGACTAACATTTGCAATCAAGCGATCGGAATCAAAATCAATCAATTACTTCAGTGAATCTACTGCGATAGGAGCAACAATCAAAGGAGCCGAAATTTGATTTGACTGAGTGGGAAACGGTTATTAAGAGAGGTTAGCCACTCATGAATTATAAAAAGAACGCTTCTAAAGAGGAAATGAGACACAACCATCCAAAGAGCAAGACTTTCTTCTGTCAAAGCACTTTACGTGCAATACATTTCTAGTCATTTTCTAAAAAATCATTTCTGGTCATTACAGGTCTGTTTGTTTTCCTTTATTAATTAAATATTAGCTCTTCTTATTTCTTAAATATTTGTGTTTCTGTTTCCTTTCTTGCTACACAATCGTTCATCAATTAGAAGCACAAGAAAGCAATGTTTGCCCAAGATTGTTGTTCAATCGAAGTGTGATGATTTTTATTGTTAATCGATGATTCGAAGGGAGTAATTTTCGAGAGTACAAAGCCTTATTTGCAAAATTAAAGAAGAATTTACAATGATCAGTGTATATAAATTTCTATGAATCAAATAATTACTTATCGTAGTTATAGATCACGAATGTAGAAATAACAAATACATAAAGGTAACTTGGAATTCGATATCCCCATTTCTGCTAATAATTAAGATATTCATAGCATTATTCTATAGCGAGAAATAGCCTCAATTTTGAAAAATTAGACCCAAGGAACCCTATAAAACCTCTAACTTTTTGCGTCTCTCTCCACACACACACACACACTCTCTCTCTCTCTCTCTCTCTCTCTCTCTCTCTCCCCGTGACCGAGTCACCCGTCCATAGCATCTTCATGGAATACGTGTGGGTGTACATCCTCTCAGCATCCTCCTTCCTCTTCCTTCTCTGCTTCTTCAAATTGCAAAGAAGCAGCAAGAGGAACCTGCCAGCGAGCCCACCTTCACTCCCTATCATCGGCCACCTCCTCCTTATTAAAGAACCGGTCCACCGGACCCTCCAGTCTCTCTTCAACTGCTACGGCCCGGTCCTCTCCCTCTCCTTCGCTTCCCGCCCCGTGGTCGTCGTATCCTCCCCATCTGTGGCTGAGGAGTGCTTTACCAGGAATGACATCGTCCTTGCCAACCGCCCCCGCATGCTCTTCGCCCAAATTATGTTCTAGGGTGGCACTACCATTGGCAACGCCTCTTACGGTCCCCACTGGCGCAACCTCTGCCGCCTCACGGTGCTTGAAATCCTTTCCCCACACCGCCTTGCCAACTCCCTCACCATCAGGCTGGAGGAAGTGAGGCTCCTCGTGAAAAGCCTCTATGAGGTGGCCGCGGCAGGGGTTGATGGTTTCACGAGGGTGGAGATGAGGTCGAGGTTGCAAGAGCTGTCCTTCAACATCATCATGAGGATGGTCTCTGGGAAGCACTACTTTGGGGCTACCGTCGAAGAAGGCGAGGCCACGGTGGCCATGTAGTTTGTGGATGCGATAAAGGAGATGTTCGAGCCCAGCGGGATGGACCCGGGTGACTTCTTGCCGGTGCTGAGGAAGGTGGTGGACTTGAAGGGGAGGGAGCGGAGGATGGTGGACACGGCCAAGAGGTCCGATGTGATCTTGCAGGGGATGATAGACGAGCTCAGGTCGAGAAGGAAGAGAAGCGACGGTGACCGAGAGGTGGAGAGCAAGACGATGATCGATTACATGCTGTCGGAGGGCTACTCGAACGACATCATCAAAGGCCATATCCTGGTGCGTGAATGACACATGTTCTGTTCACTCGACTTTTGCATGTCCAGCGAGAGGGTTCTATGACCCTTTGGTTTGAATGATGGTTTAAAATTTTCTGATACATGTACCTCGAATTTAGAAAGTAAGAAATGCAGTCTCTTTTTGGCATATTACAAATTTGACGAATAATTTAATTTTTTTTCACATCTACGATTTATCTCCTAAAAGGTTTATTTATTTATTTTGAGTATAGGATTCTTCTTAGTCATTATTGCATAATCAAAATCATGTGAGCCTAATACATATGCACTGTTGGACCATATGGTTTCATATGGAGTCCTTTTTCATCCACCGGTTCAATGAATTGGGCTCAGACTTATATGCGCCAAGATCATGCATTTTTCTCTCTTCGATAGTGGCCGCCAGTCAAATGTTTGTAGATTACAAAGGAGAAAGAAGAGAAAAGGACAAAATGAAAGGGCATTTATAGGGTGCAAAACGTGTAGAAAGGTAAATTACACGAGTCGTTGAATCTTCTGTCGTGTGTGGGGTAAATGATCTTGGTATAATTCTATTTTTATTTTTTTTGTCTTGAACTTATCATGCTTTTCAACTCTGATCGATTCGAGCTGAGTACCCATCGAACCATACTGAATTATGTCGTCTAAAAAAATGCCACCATGGACAAGCCACTATAGAATATCACTTCTATATTTACATGATGTGTGAAATAGGTAAAGTTTGCGATTTACATGCCAAGACCAGAAGAGTGGCCAACTAATGATATTGACTTAAACCGAACCTTTTCCTTTGCATTTTCTTCTTTACGTATGAACCAGATTGTTCTTTAGTTTGGAAAATAAGTTTAATCTTTTTTCGAAATAACTAAGCATACTTAAATATTCAAACACAATTTGTGACAGTCAATATTAGTTACGGGCACGGACACATCCGCGGTGACAATAGAATGGGCCATGTCCCTCCTACTCAACCATCCGGATGTCATGAAAAAAGCTCAAGCAGAATTGAGCGATATTGTTGGCAGAGACTGTCTAGTTGATGAAGCAGACATCCACAAGCTACCTTACCTTCAAAACATCATCAATGAGGTGCTTTGATTGTTTCTGCCAGCACCACTCCTAGTACTTCATGAGTCTGCTGAGGATTGCATGGTTGGCGGATTCGACGTGCCTCCAGGCACCATGATCCTAGTAAATGCATGGGCAATTCAAAGAGATCCAAATGTGTGGGACCATCCCACAAGTTTTAAACCAGAGAGGTACGAGGGACCAAAAGGGGATCATGCGTATCGGTTGTTGCCATTTGGGATGGGGAGAAGGAGTTGTCCCGGTGCTGGCCTTGCCAATAGAATGGTGAGTTTGGCCTTGGCAGCGCTTATTCAATGCTTCGAGTGGGAATGAGTCGGCGAAGAGCTGGTGGACTTGTCGAAAGGGATGGGAATCACTATACCCAAGAGGGAGCCACTGGAGGCTATGTGCAAAGCGCGTGATTGCATGATTGCCAATGTTCTTGCACAACTTTGAGAAGGTCATTCTCTAGTGAATTTATTTGGTGATGTTCGATAGTCGTAATGCTTATAAATTAATATGCAACAATAAAGTAAATTGGTATGAATGAAATAAGTTGAAAGTGAATGGAGGGAAGAAAAACCCATAGTAAGAGTGGAATGGAATAGGAATCCTAGTTCTTGTGTGTAATGATAATGTATTAAAGGAAAAGAAAAGAAGACTGGATGTATAATGTATTTATGAAATGCCCATTCATGTGGATTTTCATTAGGTCTTTGAACTTTCTCAGAATACTTGGAACTATTTTTATTGTAAGATGATATGTCTGTTTGAAAGAAAGACCGGCCGTTGACTTGTGTTGCTCCTCGATTGTCATCTCCTTGGTACACTCTAGATTTCGAGGTTGGATTGGCATCTCCTCTGGACATGATATGAGTCCCTAGACAATTCCAATGTCATAGGGTTAGAGGTTACTGTGTTAGTACAAAGATTCGATAATTACACAGAAAACACGTTGGTTTGAGAGAGAGACCAATGCAAAGGAGCGATGTTGACCATAGTGCCCGATGGCAACAGGTGGCGGCTACTAGCAGTGGTGGACGGTGGCTCTGCATAGCACCAAGAATGGGTGAAGCATCTCCTTCGGCTCTGTCTTTCCTAGCTTGCCGTAACCCCGTTCTCGCTTTCACATGGCGGATTGGTCCGGATGATCACTTCACGAAATTCTTGAAGCTTTCTTGGTCTCCCTCTACTGAGAAATAATTGCTTTTCGAGTTCTTTGAACTTGGCTTGGTTGGTTGGTTGGTTGCTTTCACTGCACCAGCTCGGAAAATGAAGGTCTCCGTACTAGTGGCTTTGTCCGTATTCGGGCTTCTTTCTCTCTACTTTCACGGGTTTGGCCATGAAGATACGGGAAAGAAAGGGTCGCTCGTGAAAGAAAGGATTATGTAAATGAGAGCTCTCAGCACACTCATTAAGAATCGATTGTCTTTCTATTATACACAGTTAGTTATTTGAAAATTAACTTATTCTAGATAAAGTCTATTTAATGAGTGCCTAACATGACCCTTATTTTTTCGACAAAGTTAAAAAAAAAAAAAAAAGACCTATATTTTAAAGGGTTTGATATCACGATGAACCTCAAATTGGTACGCTTGTAACAAATTGATACATTTATGAGAAATAAAACCTATATTAGTTTCCATTAAATTTTACTAGTGAAATTGCTAAATTGGATGACACCTACATTTGACTGGTGTACTAATTTGAGATTTTATTCTTCGCTGGTCACAATTGTACTAGTTTTGTGGTATTAGTTCAATTTAACTAAGGTATATTTGTCATAAATATACCAATTTAAGGTTTTTGGTGGTTAAAAAATTTAGTTTGGAGTTCATTTATCATAAGCGTACCAATTTGGATTTTTTTATGGTCATTTGGGGTAAAATTGTCTCAGATGTATCAGTTTGAAGTTTTTCGTAGTATTAATCATATTTTAAAATGGATCTTCACCATTTAACATGACAACTCTCAAATGAAGGTCGGGTGGATCAATGCTGACCATTTACATGCATCAATACAATGCGGCAGTTATTGAAGACATTCCTTTCCAATAAATGATCATGGATTTGTATAGAGAAATGATTAGATAACAATCTTTAGTCTGATGAGAAAATGACAATCTATTCTGAACAACAAAAAACCAAACAATAAATAATTAAAGATTGCTATGGAAGTGCACTCCTTGAAAAATTTGTTACTCACAATAAATTGTTATTCTCTCAGTACCTCGAGAATTGTTATATTAGCAAAGCTCAATCCGTATATCCATAGCTAGGGGAAATTCTATGCTCTAGCCGAGCAATTTATTGAACTGGTCTGATTTGTAATGTGCATCATTGTGGGGAAAAATTGACTACACAATTGTTAAAGTTACTAAAGAAACAAATATTACACATGAGGACTATTACCCACTAATGGGTCTTTTAGTTCACGAATTGTGAAGAAATGTTTCGACCATACATGTAAGTAGCTAAGAATATGAAAAAATTACTTTCGAAGAATTCATCAAGTCGATCATGATTTTTCATAGAAAGCTATCGAGGCTTCAATACTCACCAACCGCGCCCGCAGGCTCTCTGCTGAGATTATGGCCTACGGCAGCACCACCATTGGTGCTGCCCCTTACGGCCCCCACTGGCGAAACCTCCGCCACCTGACGGCCCTTGAGATCCTTTCCCCGCACCGCCTTGCCAGCTCCCTCGCCATTCGGCTGGAGGAAGTGAGGCTTCTCGTGAAGAGCCTCTATGAGGTGGCCACGGTGGTGGCAGGGGGCGGCGGTTGTGCGAGGGTGGAAATGAGGTCGAGGCTGCAGAACTATCCTTCAACATCATCATGAGGATGATCTCTGGGAAGCGCTACTTCAGGGCTGCTGTCGATGCGGCCAATGCCGAGGTGGGCAGGCAGTTCAGGGAGGTGATAAAGGAGACATTCAAGCTGAGTGGGACGGACCCGGGCGATTTCTTGCCGGCGCTGAGGAAGGTGATGGACTTCAAGGGGAGAGAGCGGAGGATGGTGAACGTGGCCAAGAGGTGGAGAGCAAGACGATGATCGATTCCATGCTGTCGGAGGGCTACTCGGATGACATCATCAAAGGCCATATCCTGGTACGCACATAATTATTGTTCTGTTCACTTATGCATTTACAGGGAGATGGTTCTTTACGCTCTTACGAGCTTTGAGCGGTAAGGACACGTGGGTTTATCTGGAAAAAAAGGAAACGAGAGGTGCAGAGAGCAGATGGACACAAATATGACCCACTTCCCAAACAAAATGGCATTTTCTATGACCCTTTGGTTTGAATGGTGGTTTAGAATTTTCTGATGCACGTACCTGCCTGAATTTAGAACGTTAAAAATGCAGTCTCTTTTTAGCATATTACGAATTTGACGAATAACTTTTTTCTAGGCTCTATAGAATTCAAAACTGATTTCACATTTACGATTTATCCCCTAAAAGGTCTTATTTTTCTTTTCTATTTTGAGTATAGGATTTTTTTTAGTCATCATCGCATGATCTAATTCATATGAGCCCAATACATATGCATCATTGGACCATATGATCTCATGCGGAGTTCTTTTTCATCCACCGGTTCAATGAATTGGGCTCAGACTTATATGCACCAAGATCATCCATTTTTCTTTCTTCAATAGTGGCCGCCAGTTAGACATTTGTAGATTACAAAGGAGAAAGAAGAGAAAGGACAAAATGAAAGAGCATTTATAGGGTGCAATGCATGTGAAAATGTCAATTACACAAGTCGTTGAATCTTTTGTCGTGTGTGTGGTAAATGATCTTGGTACTCCAATTGAATACAGTTTATAACACATGTTCTGTTCACTTGACGTATGCATGTACAATGAGATGGTTCTTCACGCTTTATATTTCTGAGTTTGTGACCATAAGTCTTTTGGCTTTGGCGCTTACGAAAAGGGAAAAGAAACGACGTCTCTTTTTAGGATATTACAAATCTGACAATTAATTTAAATTTTTTTTCTATACCCAACATAATTCAACACCAGTATCACATTTATGATTTATTCTGTAAATGTCTATTTTTCTTTTCTATTTTGAGTATGGAGTTTTTTAATCATTATTTCATGATATCGTTGCATGTGAGCCCAATACATATGCACCGTTGGATTATATGTTCTCATGTGGAAGGAATCCTTTTCATCCACCGGTTCAATGGACTAGGCTCACATCCGAGGGACTTAAATGCACCTAAGATCATGCACTTTTCTTTCATCAATTGTTGTAGATTACAAATGAGAAAGAAGAGGAAGGGCAAAATGAAAGAGCTTTTATATGGTGCAATATGCGTAGAATTTAAATTACACAAGTCTTTGAATCTTTTGTCATGTATGCAGTAAATGATCTAGGAAATATTCTATTTTTCTTTACGCATGTTTTCTTACTCCAATTGATTTGAGCTGAGTACCCATTGAACCATGCTGAAGTATGTAGTCTAAATAAAATGTCACCATTGACAAGCCACCATAGAAAATTACTTTTATATCTACATGATACATGAAACAGATAAATTTTGTACTTACACGTAAATAAGATCACGAGAACGGTCAATTATCGATACTAAAACTGAACCTTTTCCCTTGCATTTTCCTCTTTATGTCTAAACCCGATTGTTCATCACTTTGGAAACAAGTTTCTTCTATTTTTGAAATAATTGAGCACACTTAATTACTTAAACACAATTTATGGCAGTCAATGGCAAGTGCGGGCACAAACACATCCGCGGTGACAATAGAATGGGCCATGTCTCTCCTACTCAATGATCCGGAAGTTGTGAAAAATGCTCTTGCATAATTAGACGACATTGTTGGCCAAGATTGTCTAGTTGACGAAGTAGATATCCACAAGTTGCCTTACCTTCATAACATCATCAATGAGGTGCTCCGGTTGTTTCCGCCAGTGCCACTCCTAGTACCTCACGAGTCCTCTGAGGACTGCATAATCGATGGATTCAACGTGCCTCGAGGCACCATGGTTCTAGTAAATGCGTGGGCAATTCAGAGAGACCCAAAAGTGTGGGATGATCTCACGAGTTTTAAATCAGAGAGATACGAAGGATTGGAAGGGGATCATGCGTACCGGTTGTTGCCGTTTGGGCTGGGGAGGAGGAGTTGTCCTGGTGCCGGCCTTGCCAATAGAGTGGTGGATTTGGCTCTAGCAGCACTTCTTCAATGCTTTGAGTGGGAACGAGTTAGCGAAGAGCTGGTGGACCTGTTGGAAGGGATGGAACGCACAATGCCCAAGAAACAGCCATTAGAGGCTATGTGCAAAGTGCGTGAATGCATGATTGCTAATGTTTTTGCACAGCTTTGAGAAAGTTGTTCTTCAATGAATTTATTTTGGTCAAGTTTAACCACTGTAATGCTTATGAACTAATATGTAATCGAGTCAACCGGTTACTATAGTGGAGCTCATAAGGTAGGAACAACTATACACACTATGGAGCCGAAATTTGATTTCACGGAGTTGGAAACCATTATTAAGTGAGGCTAGCCACCCACGGATTATAAAAGGAGCGCTTCTAAAGAGGAAAGGACACACACAACCATCCAAAAAACAAGATTTACTTCTGTCAATGTACTTTACTTGCAATTTATTTCCAGTCATTTTCTAGAAAATCATTTCTAGTCATTACAGTTGTTTATTTTCTTTCGTTAATCAAACAATTGTGCTTATTCTTTCTAAAAGATTTGCGTTTCCTTTTTTACTACACAATCTTCATCAATTGGAAGTAAAGAAAGCGATGTTCAACCAAGATTATTATCAATTGAAGCATGATGTTTTTTACAGCCAGTCAACGATTTAAAGGGAGTGATTTTCAAGTGAACAAAGCCTTATTGGCAAAATTTAAAAAAAATTTACAATGACTAATGTAAATATTTTTTTTTATGTGTCAAAGAATTACTTATCACAATTATAAGTCACGAATGTAGAAATGACAAATACATATAAGTAATATCGAGTTTGGTATACCAATTTTTGCTAATAATTATGATACACGGAGCATTATTTTTATCAAAATATGTCGTGAGATTGAGGCCAAAGTGAAAATTTAAATTTCAAAAATTAATAAATAAATCAATAAAAAGGAAATCTATTGCACGAGGGAAATGTGCGGAAATTGGGTTAGTGTTGAGCGGTCAAGACTGGAACTTCTCTTCTGGAGAAAATATTAGGTGAATTCAATATTCCCCGTGAAATGGTGCAGCACACCACTCAGTTATGGACACGTGTCCATCCGGGTCCACGCTGTCTTCCTCCCCTCTCTATGTCAGATCCGGGCCCACATTGACAGCAGACCCTCTCTCTCCTCTCTCCTCTCTCTTCTGGTTCCAACGCTCTGTTCCCTTACGGAGGAAAAAAAATGTTAAAAATCAATTTGCTCGAGGGGCGACGGCAGGGCTCGGGGAGGCGATGGTGGCGTCGGCGTCGGTGAGCAGGGGGTGCTTCGCAGAGAAAAGAGAGAGAATAGAGTGGAGGTCACGAAAAGTGAGGGGAGAGCGAGGGAAAAATGCGACGGCAGAGGCGGAGGCGGGGGCATTGGCTTGTGGTTCGCTCTCAAAGACGCACTTTTTCGCGGAGGAGATAGAGCGATTTTTTTTTCCTCCATAACTTCTTCGCGGAGGAGAGAGAGCGGAGCGTCGAAACCAGAAGAGAGGAAAGAGGAGAGAGGAGAGAGGAGCGTCGAAACTAGAAACCAGAACCAGGAGAGAGGAGAGAGGGTTTGCTGCTGATGTGGGCCCGGATCTGACAGAGAGAGAGAGGAGGAAGATAACGTGGACTCAGATGGACACGTGTCCATAATTGAGTGGTGTGTTGCCCCATCCCACATGCAGTATGGAACTCACCCGATATTTTCTCGATCTTCTGGGCCGAGTAAACGAAGAGGCACCCACAAGATAAAAGAAGGGGTCCACAATTCCTTTATAGATAGATATATGTACCTGAATGTGAACTTGTGGTGCCAAGTCTTTTGTCAGAAAGGGAAAGTTAAAGGCAAGGGTTTGCTTTTCTCCTCGCTCACCGCAGCAACGTAAATATAAAGGAAAAACATAACTTTGTCAGCGTAACAGTTTTTTGATTATTACGGTAGTGACAGTTTATTATAAAATATAAATTTTTTAAAAAATCAGCTTCTTAATGATTTATAATTATTTTTTATTTAATTTTTTATGATCTAGGGTGGATTATTATTCTCATAATAGATTAAAGATTATCATCTGATTATTTTCTAGAAAAAAAAACACCCGAAATTGAAGAAAACAAAAACAGCACAAGAGTCTTATTGCTATGATAGAATTGAAATGTTTATAACTATTTGAAATCTCGTGATCTCGTAAGATTAAGAAATTGTGAGGCCATCTACAATGTCGGTTATTTGGTATAATTAAGATATTAAAATATTGAAAGTGTTTGAGTGACTTGAATGCGATTGTAATTTTTATTTTTATAGTAGAAATCATTATTGCTCTCCCCATGGATCGATTCATGTAAATCTAATGCTCGATCTATTTTTTATTCTGTTTATTTTACTGTTCAATCTTTTGCTTCCGAAATCATTTCTATGGTGCGAAAATGATCTAAGTTGTGAAAAATTAGACCCGACAAACTCTATAAAACCTCTAACTTATCGCATCTCTCTCTCTCTTTCTCTCTCTCTCTCGAAAAGATCACATACAACAGCAGTCTCCACTCCCTAGCATCTTCATGGAAGGCGCCTGGGCGTTCATCCTCTCAGCATCCTCCTTCCTCTTCCTTCTCTTCCTGCTCAAATTGCAGAGAAGCAACAAGAGGAATTTGCCACCGAGCCCACCTTCTCTCCCTATCATCGGCCACCTCCTCCTTATTAAAGAGCCGATCCACCGGACCCTCCAATCTCTCTCCGATCGCTACGGCCCGGTCCTTTCCCTCTCCTTTGGCTCTCGGCCCGTGGTCGTCATATCCTCCCCGTCCACGGCCGAGGAGTGCTTTACCAGGAATGACATCGTCCTGGCAAACCGCCCCCGCATGCTCTTCTTTGAGATTATGTTCTATGGTGGCACCAACATCAGCGCTGCCCCTTATGGTCCCCACTGGCGCAACCTCCGCCGCCTCACATCCCTCGAAATCCTTTCCCCCCACTGCCTTGCTGGCTCCCTTGCCATCCGGCTGGAGGAAGTAAGGCTCCTAGTGAAGAGCCTCTATGAGGTGGCTGCGGTGGCAGGGGGCGGTGGTTTCGCGCGGGTGGAGATGAGGTCGAGGCTGCAGGAGCTGTCCTTCAACATCATCATGAGGATGATCTCTGGGAAGCGCTACTTCGAGGCTGCTGTCGATGCGACCGATGCCGAGGTGGGCAGGCAGTTCAGGGAGGTGATAAAGGAGACATTCGAGCTGAGTGGGACGGACCCAGGCGATTTCTTGCCGGCGCTGAGGAAGGTGATGGACTTCAAGGGAAGAGAGCGGAGGATGGTGGACGTGGCTAAGAGGTCCGATGTGATCTTGCAGGGCATGATAGACGAGCTCAGGTCGAGAAGGAAGAGACGTGACGGCGGCCAAGAGGTGAAGAGCAAGACGATGATCGATTCCATGCTGTCGGAGGGCTACTCGAACGACATCATCAAAGGCCATATCCTGGTAAGTGCGTAACCATTGTTTTGTTCACTTGACTTATGCATGTCCACCGAGATGGTTCTTCACGCTCTTACGAGCTTCCAGCTACGGTGGAAAGAAAGGAAACGAGAGGTGAAGAAAGCAAATGGACACAATTATGACCTACTTCCCAAACAAAATGGCATTTTCTATGACCCTTAGGTTTGAATGATGGTTTTAGAAATTTCTGATACATGTACCTTGAATTTAGAACGTAAAAAATGCAGTCTCTTTTTGGCATATTACAAATATGACGAATAATTTTTTTTTTCTTTGCTCTACATAATTACATCAAATTCATGTGATGCATATTACAAAAATGCAGTCTCTTTTTGGTTTCACATCTTCGATTTATCTCCTAAAAAATTATTTATTTATTTTGAGTTTAGGATTCTTTTTAGTCATTATTGCATCAAATTCATGTGAGCCTAATACATACGCACTGTTGGACCACATGGTCTCATATCGAGTCCTTTTTCATCCACCGGTTCAATGAATTGGGCTCAGACTTATCTGCACCAAGATCATGCATTTTTCTTTCTTCGGTAGTGGCCGCCAGTCAAATGTTTGTAGATTACAAAGGAGAAAGAAGAGAAAAGGACAAAATGAAAGGGCATCTATAGGGTGCAACACGTGTAGAAAGGTCAATTACATGAGTTGTTGAATCTTCTGTCGTGTGTACAGTAAATGATCTTGGTATAATTCTATTTTTTTTTTTGTCTTGAACTTAGCATGCTTTCCAACTCTGATCGATTCGAGCTGAGTACCCATCGAACCACACTAAAGTATGTCATCTAAAAAAATGCCACCATGGACAAGCCGCTATAGAATATCACTCCTATATTTACATGATGCGTGAAACAAGTAAAGTTTGTGATTTACGTGCCAAGACCATAAGAATGGCCAACTAATGATATTGACTTAAACCGAACCTTTTTCCTTTGCATTTTCTTCTTTACGTATGAACCAGATTGTTCTTTAGTTTGGAAAATAAGTTTAATCTTTTTTTGAAATAACTAAGCATACTTAATTATTCAAACACAATTTGTGGCAGTCAATATTAGCTGCGGGCACGGACACATCCGTAGTGACAATAGAATGGGCCATGTCCCTCCTACTCAATCATCCAGATGTCATGAAAAAAGCTCAAGCAAAAGTGGACAATATCGTTGGCCGAGACCGTCTAGTTGATGAAGCAGACATCCACAAGCTGCCTTACCTTCAAAACATCATCAATGAGGTGCTTCGACTGTTTCCGCCAGCACCACTCCTAGTGCCTCATGAGTCTGCTGAGGATTGCATGGTTGGTGGATTCGACGTGCCTCGAGGCACCATGATCCTAGTAAATGCATGGGCAATTCAGAGAGATCCAAAAGTGTGGGACCATCCCACAAGTTTTAAACCAGAGAGGTATGAGGGACTGGAAGGGGATCATGCGTACCGGTTGTTGCCGTTTGGGATGGGGAGAAGGAGTTGTCCCGGTGCTGGCCTTGCCAATAGAGTGGTGAGTTTGGCCCTGGCGGCGCTTATTCAATGCTTCGAGTGGGAACGAGTCGGCGAAGAGCTGGTGGACTTGTCAGAAGGGACAGGAATCACAATGCCCAAGAGGGAGCCACTGGAGGCTATGTGCAAAGCGCATGATTGCAAGATCGCCAATGTTCTTGCACAACTTTGAGAAGGTCATTCTCTAGTGAATTTATTTGGTGATGTTCAACAGTCGTAATGCTTAGAAATTAATATGCAACAATAAAGTAAATTGGTATGAATGAAATAAGTTGGAAGTGAATGGAGGGAAGAAAAACCCATAGTAAGAGTGGAATGGAATATGAATCCTAGTTCTTGTGTGTAATGATAATGTATTAAAGGAAAAGAAAAGAAGACTGGATGTATAATGTATTTATGAAATGCCCATTCACATGGATTTTCATTAGGTCTTTGAACGGTCTCAAAATACTTGGGACTATTTTTATTGTAAGATGATATGTTTGTTTGAAAGAAAGACCGGCCGTTAACTTTTGTTGCTCCTCGATTGTCATCTCCTTGGGATACTCTAGATTTCGTGGTTGGATTGGTATCTCCTCTGGACATGATACGAGTCCCTAGACAATTCCAATGTCAGAGGGTTAGAGGCTACTGTGTTAGTACAAAGATTCGATAGTTACAGAGAAAACACGTTGGTTTGAGAGAGAGAGAGAGAGAGAGAGAGACCGATGCAAAGGAGCGATGTCGACCATAGTGCCTGATGGCAACAGGTGGCGGCTACTAGCGGTCGTGGATGGTGGCTCTGCATAGGACCAAGAATGGGTGAAGCATCTCCTTCGGCTCTGTCTTTCCTAGCTCGCCGTAACCCCGTTCTCGCTTTCGCATGGCGGATTTGTCCGGATGG
The DNA here is from genome assembly GCA_014182735.1 of Corymbia maculata. Lineage (NCBI taxonomy): Eukaryota > Viridiplantae > Streptophyta > Magnoliopsida > Myrtales > Myrtaceae > Corymbia > Corymbia maculata. The sequence continues at coordinate 2,051,638 of CM024687.1, read as the reverse complement.
TCGCTTTACGAAATTCTTGAAACTTTCTTGGTCTCCCACTACTGAGAAATAATTGCTTTCAGTGTCCTTTGAACTTGGCTTGGTTGGTTGGTTGCTTTCACTGCACCAGCTCGGAAAATGAAGGTCTCCGTACTAGTGGCTTTGTCCGTATCCGGGCTTCTTTCTCTCTACTGTCACGGGTTTAGCCGTGAAGATACGGAAAAGAAAGGGTCGCTCATGAAAGAAAGGATTTTGTAAACAAGAACTCTCAGCAAAGTAAAATTAACTTATTCTAGATAAAGTATATTTAATGAGTGCCTAACATGACCCATATTTTTTCGACAAAGTAAAAAAAATAAAAATGACCCACATTTTAAAGGGTTTAATATCACAAAAAATCTCAAATTGATGCACCTATAATAAATTTATCCCGAATGACGACAAATGACCCCAAATCGGTATACTTTTGATAAATTACTAAAAACTGGTACCTTCTAATAAATTTACGTTATGTTTAAGCTTCATTCGTTTTGCGAAAAATGTGACATTTTCAAAAATGTTTTGCAAGATGCCACTTTCCAAGAAAATATAATTATTTTCCGATGTTTGGGTGAAAAACCTAAAATTGAAATGGAAAATATTTTCTACTGTTTGGTAGGGAAAATATTTTCCTTTATACACTCTCTTTCAATAATTTTATTATTATCTTATTTTTTAAAATCTACATTTAGTTATTTATTATTTAAAAAAATCTATCATTAAATTAATTTTTGTCTTCTTTTTTCTATGTTCTCTTTTCTTCCTTGGCTGGTCGTCGGCCACGACGATGGCTGGCGATGGGCCACAAGCAATCCTCGAGCTCGTGGATCCTTATAGAGAAATGATTAGATGACAATTTTTAATCTAATGAGAAAATGGCAGTTTATTTTAGACCACAAAAAATCAAATAATATATAATTATTGATTTTTGTGGGCACACTTCTTGAAAAATTTATTGTTTACAACAAATTGTTATTCTCACAACACCTCAAAGACTATTATGTTAGTAAAGCTCGATCCATATATCCCTAGCTTGGGGAAATTATATGCTCCAATTGAGCAATTTATGGAACTGGTCTGATTTGTAATGTGCATCATTGTGGGGAAAAATTGACTACACAATTGTTAATATTACTAAAGAAAAATAATTACATATGGGGACTATTACCCACTAATGGGTTTTTTAGTTCACGAATTGTGAAGAAATGTTTCGACCACACATGTAAGTTGCTAAGAATAGGAAAACAAACATTTACAACGAATTCGTCAAGTTAATTATGATTTTTCATAGAAAGCTATCGAGACTTGAATACTCACCCTTACGAGACTTGAAGGTTAATAATTACATGTGGGGATGCTTATTAACTTTTCATTGACAGGAATTTATAAAGAAATTACCAATATTGATAATAGCATTTTGATGTTACAAACTCTATGAATAAATTATTGTTAGTAGTTATGAGTGCAAATAAATCACGGTCAAATATGTATAAATTACAATCGATAGAGTAAAATTAGGTTAATATTCTCGTGTTACTAACTCTATAAATAAATTATGGTTATAAAGGTATGTCGCTAGTTATAAATTCAAATAAATTACTATCGGTACATTTAGAGTTCCAAACTATAGAGTAAAATTTACTTCTGTATAAATGCAATTACGACGAAACAATCGAGAAATTTACAGCTAAAAATTAAGATGGGACCCCCTCCCCGGGCCCCACTTTTAATGCTTAGGGAGTGTTGAAAGCAGCCTCCCCTGCTTGCTGTCTGCCCTATTCTTTCAGTCGACTCGCTTCGTGAGTACTTATCCTTTGCCGGCTCTACTCCTGATTCTCCGATGTCTGAATCGGAAGAAGCTATGGCGGTACCGCCGCCTCTGCCGCCGCCGCCCCCAACAAACGGAAGCACCAGCTCCCAAAGAGCCCAGCCCCAACGTTGCCTTTCGCCTCTGGCCTCCGACCCAAACCATGCGCAATGCCATCGTCTCGCAACCTCGTGGAGACGCTGTTGGCTCCGTCGGTGCTCTCCACTAGCTACGGCTCGCTGCCCCAGGACGAGGCAGCGTCCGTCACCCGTGCCATCGAGCAGGAGGAGTATGCCGCCACTGCTGCTGCGTCCAACGGTGGTACGGACATCCTCGAGGAGTACGCCAGGGCGACCGCCAGGAGCATGCTGGACTCCGTCCCGCCCCGCACCGCCTGAGACCATGGCTCCTTCCCGCCTAAGACCCCGGAAGGGTTGGATTTCCCCACTTCCTTCGATTTCGAGGCCGGAAAGTCGTCTTCCATTTTAAGGCGGGGTGTTCTCTTCCCTTTAGGTGACAAGCTCGGGGTTTTGAGGTAGTACAGTGAAGTAGCATGTCTGGTAGGATAATATGTGTGGCTGTTTGCTGTGGATTTGTGCATAACTTCTTTTGTCCTTTGCTCCTAATGGTCCGAACTCAAACATCAAACCCTATGTGAAGTGTAGTGATGCATGCAATTGAGGTATCCTATCCATTAAACTTATTAAATAAATTTCTCGTTGTTGTATTGTTTCGGAAGGGATATAACCGGTCGAGAGAAACATATCAGATCGAGAAGGGAGAGGAAGAGAGAGAAGAGACGGCGGCCGAGAGGTGGAGAGCAAGACGATGATCAATTCCATGCTGTCGGAGGGTTACTCGGACGACATCATCAAAGGCCATATCCTGATATGCATATAGCACATATTCTGTGCATTTGGCTTTACGCAAAGTGAGGTATAAAAAAGTTTTAAACTGATTATAATTGTTTCATTTCAATTCTAAGTATTTTCATATTTTGCTAATTAAGTTCATCTGCCCAAAATATCTACGTTGAAGTGGACATTTTTAATAATTTTTTTGAAGTTTTTACAAAATTTTTCTTTTCTTTAATTTTTATATATTTTTTTTTCTGGACTTAGGGCCAGGACACCTTTGCCGGCTCTAAGTCCAGGAAAAAAATTAAAGAAAAAAATAAAATAAAAAAGTATTAAAAAAATTGAAAAATTAATTAAACTATTATTTAAAAATGTTAACGTTAGCGTCAGCCGTATCACATGATTTAGCTAGTGTCCACATTAGTAATTTCGGACCAAAATTGATCAGATGAATTCAATTAGCAAAATATGAAAATATTTTGGATTCAATTGATACAATTAAAAATGTTTAAGATTGAATAAGCACAATTGTAATATGGTTAAGATTCTTTTGTCACTTTCTCTCTTATGTATGTATGTGAGATGGTTCTGTATTCTTTATTGTTTTGCCAAAATACGAAAAACAAGTCATTTGTTGCGATATTGCTAGGTGGGCTTAACGTGGTAAGAACGTGTGTGGCTTTGTTTGAAAAGAAGCGAAACGAGAGATGTAGGCCACCACTTTGACCGCCAGGTTTGCACGATGGTTCAAAATCAAAGTTCATATATATTGGACCGTTAAAAATGACAGCTCCACAAATCTAACCGTTTGTATTAATTTATGGGATAGGTATATGAAAGTTTTAAAACTTATTAGGAAAGTATAATTAAATTTTCAAACTTAAAAAAATACAATTAAGATCTAAAACTTATCAAATTGATTTAATTGAGTCATTCTCTTAACTTTGTCTAATTTGACTTATAAAAAGCTGACATGGCTTTTCATTATTTTCTTTATTCTACATGGTGCCGACATGACTAAAATGAAGTTATTTTGGTCTAAATATGAATTTTAATACAAATTTTATTTAAATTAAATTTAAAAAATAAGCTAAATTTAAAGAACTGCAAACCCTTGTTGTCGCTACCCACCATCATTGAGAAGGGTGGGTGAGGGCACATGATGGCTAGCAACCCTTATTGGCCGTTCCTGGCAATGGTGGGGAGCGGTAGTGAGGGTTGCAATCTCTCTCTCTAAATTTAGCTTAATTTTAAAATTTAATTCAAATAAAATTTATATTAAAAATCAAATTTTGATCAAAATAACATTGGTGTAGTCTTATGTTTCATGATCTAGCCACCTCATCACCACGAAAAAGAAAGGAAATATTATAAAAAGAGACGCCAACATTTTCTATTAGTCTAGTTGAACGGACTTAACGGGAGGATTCGATTGCACTAATTTGACAAGTTTTTTAATTGATTGCACTTTTTATATGTTTTAAGACTCAATTGCATTTTCATTACAAATTTTAAGAATTATAGTGCACTTATTTTTAGTTTAACTATTTTTGTTATGCTTGACGGAGTTGGATACCGGTTTGACAAAGAATAGAAGGAGAATTGCCTTTTCCTTTTCTTCTTCTATGGTTTATTCTCTTAAAGGTCTTATAATTCTTTTCTATTTTGATTATAGTCATCTTTCTTAGTTATTATTGCACGATCCCTGTGCATGTGAGCGCAATGCTGATCCCTCATTGGATCATTTGACTATCATATGGAGCCCATCTCTTACGATGCATGTGAGTTGGGGATAATGCCAAAACTTTTCTTTTTCTAGAATGGTAGGCACTATTTAGATTATCCACGCCATACTCTAGCAGATATCTATGTTAGCTTGAGTCGATCTATACTGAGGACTCAAATACCTAATTAGAAAATTTTGTGCAAGTTGAATGATTTGATTAATAAAAATTATGGAGTGCAAGCACTAGCTAGTCGAATCACTTCTATATCTACATGATGCATTTAATAGATAAATTCTAGAACAAGAAGAAGACCATAAGAGCAGCCAATCCTAGATACTGATTCATAACCAAGCCTTTTCCTTTGCATTTTCCTCTTTTCGTCTAATCTTAGAAACAAGTTTTCATCTATCTTTGAAAAAACTGAGCATACTTAGTCGATTACTTAACCACAATTCGAGATAGACAATCTTAAGTGTAGGCACGGAGACATCCGTGGCGACAATAGAATGGGCCATGTCCCTCCTACTCAGAAATCCAGGCATGATGGACTAAGCTCAAGTAGAGCTAGACAATGTCATAGGCTAAGACCATTTAGCCGATGAAGCAGACATCCACAAGTTACCGTGCCTCCAAAACATCATCAACGAGGCCCTTTAATTATTTCCACCAGTTATATTCCTATTACCCCACGAGTGCTTAGAGGACTGCATGATTGGTGGGTTCGACATGCCTTGAGGCACCATGGTCGTAGTAAATGTGTGGGCTATTTAGAGTGACCCAAGAGTGTGGGGGCGATCCAACAAGTTTGAAACCAGAGAGTACAAGAGACTGAAAGGGGATCATGTTAGATGAGTCAAATTTTCTTTCTTGTAAATATGTTTTTCACATGTTAGTAGTTTGTGACAGTTTCTATGATGCTGTGTTTTTCATGTGTTAATAGTTTGTGATAGTTTTGTATGGTGTTGTTGCTTCACATGTTAAGTTAATGGGGGTGTTAGTAGGGTGTGATAGTTACTTTTGGTGTAAAGCCTGTATAATGACTATGGTGTCAGTTTTTAATGGAGAACGCAAGTTGTTTTTCTTCTCTTGTGTGTGTGTCTCTTTTCCTATATTCTCTACAGATAGTGGTATCAGAGCCTTGAGACCCTAAAGTAAAAAAATACATGAGATTACCCAATGGCCACAGATTCCAATTTTGTGCAAGCAGCCATCCCATGCTTTGAAGGTCACTATGACCATTGGAGCATGCTAATGGAGAATTTTTTACGATCAAAGAAGTATTGGTTAGTTGTCGAATCTAGAATTCAAAAGCCACTAGCAAGCACGACTTTGACGGATTCCCAAAAAACAGATATGGAAGCTAGAAAGCTGAAGGACCTAAAGGCAAACGATTATCTCTTTCAAGCTATTGATCATCCTATCTTGGAAACTATTCTTTGCAAAGAAACTTCCAAGGATATTTGAGATTCTATGAAGAAGAAATATCAAGGCTCGGTTATGGTGAAGCGTGCACAACTTCAAGCCTTGAGAAGGGATTTTGAGACACTAGTGATGAAGGATGGAGAATCTGTCACCAATTATTGTGCTAGAACAATAGAGATCATCAACAAGATGCGATTCCATGGCGAGAAGATGGACGACGTCACCATTGTGGAGAAGATTTTGCGTTCTTTGACACCAAAGTTTAATTATGTTGTCTGCTCAATTGAAGAGTCAAAAGGCATAGATGCACTCTCTCCCAATGAATTGCAAGGCTCTTTATTGGTGCATGAACAGAAATTCAACAAGAAGTTCAACAGTAGAGGAGCGAGCGTTGAAGGCTTCTACCTATACTCATTCCAACAATTTCAGAGGAAGGGGTAGAGGTAGAGGTAGAGGTAGAGGAAGGGGAGATTGAGGAGATAGAGATGTTAGCAGAAATTTCAACGCATATAATGATCAATCTCAAGGCAAAGGCAGAGGACGGAATTTTGACAAATCGAAGGTAGAGTGCTTTAGATGTCATAAATTTGGTCATTATGCATATGAATGTTATACTAGGCTACCTAATGATAAAGAAAAGGGAGAGAGTTCAAATTTTGTCGAAAAAAAATGAAGCAAAAATGTTGTTGATGACTGTTCAAGATGAAAAGAAACCCGAGTTAGATTTTTGGTTTGTGGATATAGGCTGTAGTAACCACATGAGTGGATGTAACTCTTCTTTTTCTTATCTAAATGAAGATTTTCATTCTACTGTGAGTTTTGGTGATGATTCTACTGTGAAAGTGATGGGAAAAGGTGATATTAAGATAAAAACCAAGAATGGTTTTGTGGAAACGATCTCTGATGTGTTGTATGTTCCTGACTTGAAAGGTAATTTGTTGAGTGCTGGTCAGTTATAAGAAAAGGGTTATGTTATCACTATTAAGAATGGTGCTTGTGAAATTTACGATTATGTTAGAGGTGCTATTGCAGTTGTTCAGATGAATTCAAACAGATTGTTTCCATTAAAGATTGAAAGTGTTCAATATTGTATGATGGCTGAAATGAAAAATCCCTCATGGTTATGGCATTTTCGTTATGGCCACTTGAGTTTTGGAGGATTGAAGACCCTCCAATAGAAACACATGGTAATAGAGCTTCCTCTAATTACAACTCCTTCTCAAGTGTGTGAAAAATGTGTCGTTAGCAAACAACATCGTTCTCAATTTCTCAAAGGGAAGTCATGGAGAGCAAAAGATGTATTGCAACTAGTGCATTCAAATATTTGTGGGCTAATAAACCCATCTTCTAATGGAGGTAAACGGTACTTAATTACCTTCACTAATGATTTTTCTAGAAAAATTTGGGTTTATTTTTTACAAGAAAAATCAGAAACTTTCTCTATATTTAAAAGCTTCAAAGCTCATGTGGAAAATGAAGCAGGAAAGACCATTAAGGCCCTATGAACTGATCGTGGCGGCGAATATTACTCAAAAGAATTTGAAGTTTTTTGTGTAGAGCATGGCATTTGAAGAGAGCTTACAGCCACTTATACACCATAACAAAATGGTATATCCAAGAGGAAAAACAGAACCATTCTCAATATGGTGAGAAGTTTGTTGGCAAGAGGAAGAGTTCCAAAGACTTTTTGGCCGGAAGTAGTAAATTGGAACATTCATGTTTGGAACAGAAGTCCAACTTTTGCTATTCAAAATATGACACTAGAAGAGGCTTGGAGTGGGAGAAAACCAACTATAGATCACTTTAGAATTTTTGGATGCATCGCATATGCTCATATCCCTGATGAGAAAAGGAAGAAACTCGATGACAAGGCTGAAAAGTGTGTCTTTCTTGGTGTAAGTGATGTATCCAAAGCATATAAATTATTTAATCCTTTGACAAAGAAGGTTGTGACCAACAGGGATGTTGTTTTTGATGAAGATAACACTTGGGATTGGACTAGGTAGCAGCCTACCCAAGTCCTTCATGACAATGATACTGAACAAGAGCAAATTTCAGCACTTTGCATGCTCGAAAATTCAGCAAATACATCTTCTACATGTGCTGAAACTTCGCCAATAATCACTGAAGTAAATGAAGATGAAGCACAATCTCTTCGTTGTGTTAGAAGAATGCCTGTTTGGATGGAAGATTATGAGGTAACTGGAATTAAAGATCCAATTACTCACTTTGCTTTATTTTTAGATTGCGACCCTACTACTTTTGAGAGTGCTGTCAAAGAAGAAAAATGGTGGAAAGCAATGGATGAAGAAATTGATGCCATTGAAAGAAATGATACTTGGGAGTTATCCAATATTCCTAATGGACACAAAACCATTGGTGTAAAGTGGGTCTTCAAAACAAAGCTGAAAGGAAATGGTGAAATTGACAAGTATAAGGCACGCTTGGTAGCCAAGGGATACAAGCTGCGGTATGGGATTGACTATACAAAATTTTTTTCTCCAGTCGCAAGACATAACACAATCGGATTGGTAGTTGCATTGGCGACACAAAATTCTTGGCCTATTTTCCAGCTAGATGTCAAATCGGCATTCTTGCATGGGTACTTGGAGGAACATGTATTTGTCGAACAACCCCCTGATTATGTTAAGATTGGAAATGAGCATAAAGTTTACAAATTGAAGAAAGCCTTTTATGGGTTAAAACAAGCCCCATGGGCTTGGTACAGTCACATTGAGACTTATTTTCTTAAAGTTGGTTTTTTGAAATGTCCCTATGAGCATACACTTTTTGTTAAGACTTGAGATAAAGGAAAAATGCTCATTGTTTGCTTGTATGTTGATGACTTGATATTTACTGGAAATTGTGATGCCGTGTTTGAAGAATTCAAGAAGTCAATGATGGATGAATTTGAAATGTCTGATCTTGGTATGATGCACTACTTTCTTGGCATAGAGGTAGTACAATTGAGTGATGGGATTGTTATTTCTCAAAAGAAATATGTGGAAGAAATTTTGGATAGATTTCACATGAAGGATTGTAATCCTGTAAACACTCCGGTTGAGTTTGGCTTAAAATTACACAAAGATCATGAAGGGAAGAAGGTTGATGAGACACTTTACAAATAAATTGTGGGCAGTTTGATGTATCTAACTACAACAAGACTAGACATAATATATTCTGTGAGTTTAATTAGTAGATATATAGAGAATCTTACAGAAATGCATTTATCAGCTGCTAAGAGAATTCTTCGTTATTTGTAAGGAACTAGAAACTTTGGACTATTTTACAAGAAGGGTGAAAAGTCCAATTTGTTGGGGTTTACTGACAGTGATTATGCAGAGATCAAGATGACAGGAGGAGTACTTCAGGTTATGTTTTTATGTTTGGGACAGGTGCCATTGCATGATCATCCAAAAAGCAACAAATTGTCACTTTGTCAAGTACAGAAGCTGAATTTGTTGCTACTACAGCTTGTGCTTGTCAGGCTATTTGGCTAAGGAGAATTCTTGAGGAGCTGCAATTCAAGCAACCGGGAGCTACCAAAATATTTTGTGACAACAACTTAGCAATCAAACTCTCCAAGAATCCTGTGCTACATGGAAGAAGCAAGCACATTGATGTGAAGTTTTATTTCTTGAGAGATCTCAGTAATAATGGAACGATTGATCTAATCTATTGTAGGAGTGAAGATCAAGTTGCTGATATATTCACCAAAGCCCTCAAGATGGAGCCGTTTGTGAAGCTTAGAAGGTTACTAGGTGTCTGCACACTAGAAATAGTCAAGACTTTAAACTGATTGTTTGCAACATTAGTTTAAGGGAGGGAATGTTGAATTAGTCAAATTTTCTTTTTTTGTAAATATGTTTTTCACATGTTAGTAGTTTGTGATAGTTTCTATGGTGCTGTGTTTTTCACGTGTTAATAGTTTGTGACAGTTTTTTATGGTGTTGTTGTTGCACATGTTAAGTTAATGGGGGTGTTAGTGGGGTGTGTTTGTTACTTTTGGTGTAAAGCCTATATAATGACTGTAGTGTCAGTTTTTAATGGAGAACGCAAGTTGTTTTTCTTCTCTTGTATGTGTCTCTTCCTATATTTTCTACAGACAGATCATGTATGCCAATTGTTGCCGTTTGGAATGGGGAGGAGGAGTTGTCCCAATGCCGGCCTCGCCAATAGAGTGGTGAGTTTGGCTCCAGCAGCGCTTCTTCAATGCTTCCAGTGGTAACGAGTTGGTGAAAAGCTGGTGGACTTGTCGGAAGGGACAGGACTCACAATGCCCAAGAGACGGCCATTAGAGGCTAAGTGCAGAATGCGTGAATACATGATTTCTAAAGTTTTTGCATGGCTTTGAGAAGGCCATTCTCTAGTGAATTTATTTTGGTCATGTACAATCCCCGTAACGCCTATGAACTAATATGTAATAACAAAGTAAATTTATACGAATGAAATGAGGTGAAAACAAACGGAAGGGGGAGAAAACTCAAAGTACAGTGCAATGGAAAAAAGAATATTTGAAACAATTGTTGCAATTAAACTCTGAGGCAAGAACAATTACTAAGAGTTGCCAAAAATCAAACCGAAATCAGAATTGAAGTAAACCAAAATTCATGAATTTTTTATTTGATTCAAATAATAAAAAACTAAACATTCCTTTTTGCCGATTCAAATAATTTCCGTTCAATTTGGTTCATTATCCAAATTGAAACAAACCCTTAATTTCATCTTTCGAAACCTCAACAACTTTCTCCTCCACTACAATCTCCTCCTCCATCGCCTCCTCTTTCTCCTCCAATAGCATCGGACTCGCGCTCAATCCTCTTTCCACGATCATATTCCTCTCCTTCAATAGTGCGGCCGCGTTTGCCACCTCCCCCGGATCGCCTCCAGGAGTCTGAATTTCGCGCTCTAGGACCAGGGTCCGGAGCTTCAGCTTGGCGATTTCGCCAAGGAGGGACTCCTTCTCGGGGGCCCACCTCTGCTCCTCGTGGAGCCATTGCTGCTCCTTGCACAGCCACCCTTTCTCCTCCCGAAGCCAGCGGGACTTCTCGAGGCGGTAGTCGGGGCTGCCTGGGATGCTGAGAGGACACGAAGGTGGCGGGGGGAGTTGAGGAAGAGGCAGAGAGAAGAGGGTTTTGGGACTAGGAAGGTTAGGGAGGATGGATACGGGGAGCAGGATGGAGAAGAACCAGACATGAGAGAGACTTTTTGGAGAGGGTAAAAACGAACAGAAAATCCATGAAATTTAGGTTTTTTTTTATAAAAAAACAGGAAGAATAAGTGAAAATATGAATTGAACTGCATTTTCGGTTTGAATCACTATTTGGTTCATAGCAAGCTCACATCTCGATGATTTGGTTCAGCTTGAGTTTTTCAAAAAATTTGAACCGAATTAAATTATTGACAACCCTACTAAAAATATTAATTAACCTTTGTGATTAACCAATTATTGCAGTTGAGTCAAATAGTTACTTAAAGGAAGCTCTCGAGGTAGGAAAAACTATACACTCAAAGGAACCGAAATTTGATTTTGCCGAGCAGGAAATGATTGTTAAGAGAGGCTAGCCACCCATGGATTATAAAAGGAGTGCTTCTAAAGAGGAAAGGACATGCACAACCCTATGTTTATGCACTTCCCTTGCAATTTATTTCCAGTCGTTACAGGTGTTTATTTTCTTTTCGTAGTCAAACATTTTGCTCTTCTTCTTTCTAAAAGGTTTGTGTTTCCTTTCTAACTACAAAATCGTCCATCAATTAGAAGCACGAGAAAGTGGTGTTCGACCAAGATTGTTGATCAATCGAAGGGTGTCACGACCCTCCTGAAGGAGGTTGATGGATTGCTAAGCACAGTGCTTAGCACGGACTCTCCCAAGTCCTACCAATCGCAACTTGGTACTCGATTCAACCATAATATTTATCTTACCTATTGGAGCCGCCACTAATCGATTTCGGGTCGATTAGACACCCAAGTAAAATGTGGGAGTACATTTTACTTCCAAAAATCATGAGTTCGGGGACTTGTACCTTTTCTCCTTAAAAAAAAAAAAAAAATGTTTTGCATACAACCTTTGCTGGATTTTGTAGCACTACACCATTAACGTGTAAAATATGACCAAGCAATTGAGCAAACAATAAAATAACATCCAACGATCATGGTCATGAAAAAAATGAACCTGAACATATTTAAAAAAATAATATTATCATTATCACAGGGTTTCTTAGTTTGAGTAAACTAAGAGAGATTGGCACAAACAAGAAGTACGATATTATAAGAAACAACTAAAGGGATGTAGCAGCAATGACCAGCAGCAATGTAGCAACAACGGCGCACCAGAGCAGCAATGAACGTCGACAAATCAGCAGCAAACCAGCAGCAAACCAGTAGCGAACAGCAGCAAACCAGCAGCGAAGCAGCAAACCAGCAGCGACCAGCAGCAATGATCAACGATGGAGATCTTCAGTGAGGATAGAGTTTTTGTAGCCGCTATTGGAGACTCATTTGAAGACTAAGGACTCAAGAAAAGGACTGCGTTGTGATGTATGCAAGGCACCACAACATTGTGAAAACAGGAGGGAGCTTCATATGGTGATGAGAAAATTGATCCTCTCGTGCTCTTCTCCCCTCCTTTTATAATGGCCTCGAGCGTCTCTTTCTACGGGAAATTTTCTGAATTTCCTTTTCTCATTGCCTTAATTCATGGTTTGCAAATCGGTACGCGATTTGGTGGCCAGCTCAATCTTTCCTATTTCACGTCTTGATTCCTTCCTTTGTCGAATTTCCTGCCTTCCTGTTCACTCGATATTTTGGCTCTTGATTCTGAATCAGAAATTTAGATCCTCATTTACCAAAATTCGAATATCCATTACAACAAGAATGGCTGACCAGGATTCCCACCTTCCTTGCATAGCCAATCAGATTGATCCCATCTTATTTCAGCTCATTAGCTTCCTTTTGTAAGTCTCCACAGTCCCCACTTGCCACAAATGTCTTCATTTTCTTCCCTCCATTTCGTCCATCTTATCCCATGAATTCCTCCGAAGATTCTTCGTGAAAATTGCAACCCCTAGTATCCCACTGATTTCCTTCCGAATTTTCTATCCTCACGTGTGCAATTCATTTGTCCCCTTCCTCATATTATGGGCGAGGTTCATGGTCCCTTATTAGGCTGAACATAATTTCCAATTTTGCTTAAGGGTTGAGTCAGCCTGCAAATATAGCCACACGTTAGGTCAAAATTTAGGTGTCAACAGCTGCCCCTCTTTGAAGGGAGTCTCGCAGAGGTTTCCTTCAAAGATTTATGACACCTAAATTTCAATTATGCAAATGCTCTCTTTTTTTCTTTTCTTTTTCTTTTTTTTCTTTTCTTTTGGGGGAAGGGAAATGCATTAGGAATGATGCTAGTACAAAGATAAAGTGTGTACCTATCAAGGTTGATCTAGAGTCCTAGAAAACTGTATTCAGGTATGAAATTATTTGTTGAGAGTCTAGACAAATACCTCATATTGCCTTGAAGAGTACTTAGAACTCATCTCAAGTATTACAGACATCTAGAGCTCACCTTTGATTGCCTCGAAGGGTACCTGGAACTCACCTCAGGTATAATAGATAGACTATTGGAACTCGCCTCATATAGTCTGGAAGGGTACCTGGAACTCACCTTAGGTATGACATGGACTCCGGAACTCGCCTCGGATCGTCCGGAAGGGTACCTGAACTCACCTCAGGTATAATAGACATCTGGAACTCACCTCAGATCACCTTGAAGGGTACCTAGAACTCACCTTAGGTATAATAGGCAGACTATTGGAACTCGCCTCATATAGTCTGGAAGGGTACCTGGAACTCACCTCAGGTATTAAATAGACATCTGGAACTTACCTCAAACGCCTTGAAAGGTACCTAGAACTCACCTTAGATATCTGAATTGTCTTGATGATATACATGGAATCTTCATCGGGTAATGATTCAAAGGTAAGCAAAGTACTCGCCACATGGCTTGTCTCTATTAGATTACCAATTAAATTACTTAATTGAGATTTAAGCATATCAATTTCACCATGTCGCATCACCAAATTTCACAAGAGAAAATCATTATCAAGACAACCTTTATTCATGACATGGATTTACTCAAAATGCCAAACAAGAGACTTCCACGAAAGGACTTTTCACTCTTTGAGATGTTGTTTCATTATTGTGGGAAATGAAATGATCACTCTATCTCACCATCATCATCATGTTAACAAGGGTTCGAGCTTTTCTTGCAAGCGGTACAATCTTACCGATCTGAGAGGTCTTTTAAAAGGACCGTAATGTAGGATTGGTCAAAGGATATTCAATTCATGGCTTTGATTGTTCTTCATGCATCATCTCCACTTGGTTTACAAATCAAGAACCTTGCAAATGAAATAGAAACAATCTTGCCTGCACTTCTTTGAGCGAAGCTTTTGACATCTAAAACCCCTATGTTAATTTAAGTGCCATAATCGAAGAGACTTTAAAGGGATGTAACATAGGCTAGGTTTATGTGTTGAGAAATGAAAGGATTTGTTAGGCTCAAAGATTTTTGACTGATGGGTTTTTAAGTAGGTGATCATCTTGGCATCATTACCAATCTTCTCCTTGGCATCGGGATTGCCTTCTTGTGTCAATACTATATCAACCATGAGAGTCCAACATTGATCTTTACAAAATCATTGCCTTTCCATTAGAGGATGATTTTGAAACTTGGCCTTCGACCTCAAAAATTGGGCTTCAATAGTTTTTCTCTCACCCCTTTTTTCTCATTTTTTTTTTCTTTTCCCCTTTTTGATACATTTCTTGCAATGCCCCAATGGAATAGAAAAACTTTGGCTTTTATGGCGCCATCAACTCTTGGACAATTCAGTTCGTTTGAACTCTTGGGTCTAGATCTTCAATCTACACTCGAACCACATTGTCTCAATATGGTAACTCATTTACCTTGCCCCAAAGTGTGGGGATGATCACCAACTAGGTTTTTTTAGAAATTAATTTACAAGCTCAATTGGGTTATGCAAGGGGTAAAATGTGTGTATGATAGAGAAATGAATGCTCTTCATCATTTTAAGGCACTTAAATTCACATTTGAGTTCATTTGCATTAAAGACACTCGAAGATTGATACTAGTGAAGGCAAGAAAGTTCTATCCATTTTTCCACCTTGTAATAGCACCCTTACCTCCAATTTGCCCCAATATGGGGTGGTTCTTGATAGGGCTATTTTTGAAAGAATTTCTTCTGACATTCAAGCTCAAAGGGGTTAAACAATGGTTACCTGTACTGTATAAGGAAGAGAAATGAGATGCCCTCATCATTTCAGTCTATGTACCTTTTGCAAGAAAACTCTTTACCTCAAGAACATGGAATTTCTTATCCTTGTCTCAGTGTATAAGGGACCGTGTGTATGATAAGGATTGCCTTTCATCATCCCGACACTTCTCATTTGGCATTCTTAGCATCACACATCATTCATTTGACAAAAGAAGCTTCAAATGAAATTGGTGATTTGAATAGGCAAAATTGTCATGCAAAATTCTCACTTCAAAGAATACAAGCAGTGTAAGGATTCATCAACTTTTAGCATGGTAAACATCGCAATATTAGCACAAGCAAGTATAAGAGTACTTGGACACTATTCTTGCAAAAGACAGAATGTCAGGTCTTATGACCAGAGCCATTAGGTGTTGTTTCTTGCCTTCTTCGAGGATGAGCTCATAGAGGTTTTCTGCATTGAATCTTCAATTATTCACCAATTCAACACAGTTCTCTGCCACTGTAGAATTTGGGAAACCTCGACCATCCATGCCCCCAAGCTTGCCACCTGTAAATGAAAATAGTGTCATTAATCAAGCTATGTTCGCACATGATATACACCATTTTCTCTGAAAATTCGGAGAATTTTTTATCTTAGTTCCTTTACATCTCCTCATGGTAGCTTGTCTCTATTTAAAGGGAAATGGCACTCAAGAGATATTATACAAGAGCAAATGCAAGCTAAGATTGAGGAAAATTTGGTCTTCCATTTCGTTGAAACCGGGCATTTTCTTGATTAGTCGGTTCATTTGTTGCTATCAAAATATGATGTGTCCCTCCAGTTTGTCATCCAAAAAAGTGTCATTTTCATAAAAAATTGAGTTAGGTTTAGGAACAAGATCCACTCTTCTTTTTTTTCTTTCAAGGTTGGATGCTTCTCTTGCATTTTCGTTCCCTTGTATCTCCTTATCCGCAAAAATCTTGATTTCCTTTTGTGACCTATTTGAAAGGAGAGAACAGTGTCAAATATGAAATCGAGAAGTGTTAAAATTAGGAACGAACACTCCCTTTTGCTTTTTGAGGCAGGCATGGTCGCTTTTCCATGATTGTCACCTGCAAGAATGAATGATCTTAGTTAATTCATGAGTAGGTTGATTTAACTTGGAATAGATGCTCCCTTTTTCTTTGAAGAAGGCTTCATTTTCATCTATGTTGCTTTTCCTTTTATCCATTTGGGATTTGCCTCCACCTTAATTTCCTTTGCTTTTGTAGGTTCAGCAAAAGAGAAAACAGAAAAGAAACGGCTTACTCTCATAACAAGGCAAGCTTAAATTGGAACAAGTACCACCTTTTCTTTGAGGACATATTTGCATTGATTTGGTCCTCCTTCATGTAATGTTGGTTTGTTAACCTGTCTCAAACATGTGTTTGAGGAACCACAAATGCTACCTTTTTTTTGAAGGTGTGTTCTCATTCCTACACCATTATTCCACATATTGCAGGATCGAATAATCAAGATGGTTTTGCCTCACATTGACCTTTGCAAATACTGATAAAAAAGTGATGAGTTCTTTTGGGGCAAACTGAGTTTAAATTGGAATTGATATCATCATTTCCTCAAAGACAAGTTTAAAAGGTGATTTAACAAACTGAGTTTTTTAGTGTCATTTTGAGTCGATGACAAAAATGAGTGCAAAGATAAAGAAAAAGGGACTTGGGGTCTTCAATGAGACTGTCTCTAGGGGTGAAAACGAAGCAACCCACTTATCTTCGAAGTAAACGAGGACATAATTTTTTTGCTAGGATTTCATTAGAAAAGAAAGTATCTTTGAAGAGTTATTCCTTATTGATCAAAACAAATGCCCCATTATTTTGAAAATAATTATACTTGATCATGAAAGCATATAATTGATCAAAACAGAATGATTGGACAACATGACGTAATAAGGACAAAGATGATAGAATAATGATAGCGGAGTTTAGGAATACACAAAAACATGCACATGTACATGTGAGGTTTGACGCCTAAAGGTGGGATGTACTAAAAAGCTTGATACTATAGTTCAAGAGGGTGTACCAATTAGTCGAACGTGTCTGTTGGCTAAACTAGGCCCTCTTGATACCAGCTTAGTCAGAAGGTTGTCTTTAGCATCGCGTGTCTGCGAATAAATATGAACACTTCCGACACCTAAAAGAAGCGGGGTTAAAGAGGGTGGCCCCCGCGTGTGCGCAGGCATTGCGCATCCTCTTAACACCATCCTAATTATTTTCCTAGCATGTGACCCAGTCCGATCCACGGGACGTATGTGTAAAGGTGTAGTGCTGAAACATTTAAAACAGGCACAACAATTTATATGATACATACACTGCTTCAACAATAAATTAAATCATTTATCTACAACACCTCCCGCAAAATAAGGGTTAACATATACTCCACCCTATATAACTTTCACCTGCAAAACCATTTAACACCCAAAATTAGTGTCGTATGTGGTCACCGCGCATGAAAAGCAAAAACACTTTTTTACAAGAGAAATTCAGGCCTTAAGTCCTCTACGAATTTTAATTCAAATCCCCAGCGGAGTCGCCAAGCTGTCACGACCCTCCTGAAGGAGGTTGATGGATTGCTAAGCACAGTGCTTAGCACGGACTCTCCCAAGTCCTACCAATCGCAACTTGGTACTCGATTCAACCATAATATTTATCTTACCTATTGGAGCCGCCACTAATCGATTTCGGGTCGATTAGACACCCAAGTAAAATGTGGGAGTACATTTTACTTCCAAAAATCATGAGTTCGGGGACTTGTACCTTTTCTCCTTAAAAAAAAATGTTTTGCATACAACCTTTGCTGGATTTTGTAGCACTACACCATTAACGTGTAAAATATGACCAAGCAATTGAGCAAACAATAAAATAACATCCAACGATCATGGTCATGAAAAAAAAATGAACCTGAACATATTTAAAAAAATAATATTATCATTATCACAGGGTTTCTTAGTTTGAGTAAACTAAGAGAGATTGGCACAAACCAGAAGTACGATATTATAAGAAACAACTAAAGGGATGTAGCAGCAATGACCAGCAGCAATGTAGCAACAACGGCGCACCGGAGCAGCAATGAACGTCGACAAATCAGCAGCAAACCAGCAGCAAACCAGTAGCGAACAGCAGCAAACCAGCAGCGAAGCAGCAAACCAGCAGCGACCAGCAGCAATGATCAACGATGGAGATCTTCAGTGAGGATAGAGTTTTTGTAGCCGCTATTGGAGACTCATTTGAAGACTAAGGACTCAAGAAAAGGACTGCGTTGTGATGTATGCAAGGCACCACAACATTGTGAAAACAGGAGGGAGCTTCATATGGTGATGAGAAAATTGATCCTCTCGTGCTCTTCTCCCCTCCTTTTATAATGGCCTCGAGCGTCTCTTTCTACGGGAAATTTTCTGAATTTCCTTTTCTCATTGCCTTAATTCATGGTTTGCAAATCGGTACGCGATTTGGTGGCCAGCTCAATCTTTCCTATTTCACGTCTTGATTCCTTCCTTTGTCGAATTTCCCGCCTTCCTGTTCACTCGATATTTTGGCTCTTGATTCTGAATCAGAAATTTAGATCCTCATTTACCAAAATTCGAATATCCATTACAACAAGAATGGCTGACCAGGATTCCCACCTTCCTTGCATAGCCAATCGATTGATCCCATCTTATTTCAGCTCATTAGCTTCCTTTTGTAAGTCTCCACAGTCCCCACTTGCCACAAATGTCTTCATTTTCTTCCCTCCATTTCGTCCATCTTATCCCATGAATTCCTCCGAAGATTCTTCGTGAAAATTGCAACCCCCTAGTATCCCACTGATTTCCTTCCGAATTTTCTATCCTCACGTGTGCAATTCATTTGTCCCCTTCCTCATATTATGGGCGAGGTTCATGGTCCCTTATTAGGCTGAACATAATTTCCAATTTTGCTTAAGGGTTGAGTCAGCCTGCAAATATAGCCACACGTTAGGTCAAAATTTAGGTGTCAACAAAGGGTGATAATTTTTACTATTAGTCAACGATTTAAAGGGAGCGATTTTTGAGCGAACAAAGCCTTATTAGAAAAATTGAAAAAAATTACAATGACCAATATAAAATAAAATGTATGTATCAAATAATTAATCATTGTAAATAATAAGTCATGAACGTAAAAATACAAATTCTATTAAATTATGTCTCGAGTTTGAGCTCAATATGAGACCCAATACACACGTGGAGTGTTCGTTGCCCAAAGTCACGCACAACGATCGACAAGTGTTGAGCGAGCAAATATATTGAAGCCCAAACGTTCTCTATGCATAGACGGAGTGTCGGTCATGTTTTTAATGAACATAGAGGAACTTGGCTTTCTTCCTCTCCTTCAATTATTGCATGGACTAGCCTCGTGCAACGTGCTTGTTTCATTGTCATCTCTCACGCATGTGTGCCCATAGATTTGGTTAGTGGACGTTGGTGTCAACTGTTAGCTTATTTTATCTTCTTGCTAATAAAAAAAGGGAGGAAGACAAAAGCTATGCTCATTTGTCTACCGTCGGTACATGATGGTCATGCACATGTGACTTGCATGCCTGCGCATGATTTCAGAAGCAGTTGCCACTGATGACTTTTATGGAGTCCCCATTTGTCTTGTTCCCTTCCCATGATCCTATAAAAGGAGGACGTCGGAGGCTATAGGGACCAAGCAAGAAGTGAGTGCTCGAGAGACAAAGAGAGGCATGAGCTCAAAGAGAGTTGTGCGTAGAGTTGAGTCCATCGAGTCGAGTTGTTAAATACTATGGGTGTTAGGTATATACACCAGGGCAAGGAAACAATTGAGCATATGAGTGTGTGAAACCTTATAATTCTCCTATTTATAGTGGATTTTTTGTTGATTTTTCTCGTGGACATAGATTTCAACATTTGGATCGAATCACGTAAATTTCCTATATCCTTTTATCCTCCCTTGCTTTATTTCTGCCGATTTCTATATCTCCTGTCATAATTGCACATAATTGCAAGTTTACTGTTACATTCCTTTTATAGATTAGTTTTTATTTTATTTTCTTAGCTTTATTTCCTTTTATATGATAAGGGCATTATGGTCATATACAATTTATGTTTAATATAAATATATTACGGTGAGTGCAAGACTTCGACACACACGTAAAACCTAGAGCCCCTTTTTGGCTTTACGATTTTTTTTTCTCTTTTCTTCTCCTCTCTATTTCTTCTCTCTTGATTTTCACAGCGGGTTCTCTAATCAGCTTAGTGACATGGTATCAGAGCGCTCTGACTACTTGATTCCTTGATCTGATTGCTGATTTGAGAGTCCTCTAATAATCATTTCCTTCTCTGGTGCACAGCCACCTAAAGCTGCAATTTTTATCTATTTTCTCACCAAATCTCGTACATATATGATCAGTCGAAATCAGATTCTTTAGGTTCTATTTGTGACTATAGGTTACTACACTTACTGATATGTGGATTCAAGAATCAAAGTATTTCGTCGATTGTGGCTGATTGGTATTGCTGGATTTTCATCGAAGATATGATTAATTGAATCGAGATTTCTGGTAAAATATTTTCTTTTATATAGCAGCCTATATTTATGAGATTTCAGCATCCCTTTGTTTAATTGATGAAGCCAATCGCACCTAATTATATGTTGGTATTGCTGTCTTATTCATTACACTGAAGTTTCAGCCCTCTTAATCTATGGTAGATATATATTTGTATTGAAATTATCACCATGGGTGACACTAAGTCTTCTATAGACAATCTCAATGTTCAGATTACCACCATTAAATTAAATGGATCCTCCAATTACTTGTTATGGGCTCAAGCTGTGAAGGTCTATATTAATGCCAAAGGGAAACTCAATTATCTTCAGACCCTCCTCCTGAAAACTCTGACGATTATAGAAGTTAGGCGAGAGAGAATGATACACTTTTGGTGTGGTTATGGAATAACACAGAACCATCTATTGCTGCTAATGTCATGTTCCACAAAACTGCTAAAGGAGTGTGGGATGATCTTAATGAGAGTTATTCACAAGACAGAAATATGTCTAGAGTTTGTGAACTATATGAGAAGATCTTTAATTTTAAACAAGGGGAAAAGTCTCTTGGAGAGTATTATAGTGCTTTGAAAGGCATGTGGAAAGAACTCAATCTTTATCAGCCTATCACTACTAATCTTGAGACACTGAAGACACAACGCGCTGAATTTCAAGTGGCTAAGTTTTTATCCGACTTGAATACTGACTTGCAGCATGTTATAAGTCAACTTCTTGCTGGAAAGAGAGTTCCTTCTATGAATGAAGTATTTTGTCGGATTCAGCGCATTGTCCCTTCGTCTTCTACATCATCTAAAGACAATTTAGCATTTGTGGCTAGTAGTGGTGGTCATGGTCGTGATGGATTTTCTAATAGAGGCCGTGGTGTAAGGGGAGTTCGTGGCCGTGGTGGTGGACGTAGTGGACAAAGTTTTGATTGAGATAGCCATCAGTGTATATACTGTGGCAAACCTGGTCATATTGTTGACACTTGTTGAGCCAAGCATGGCAAGCCTGAGTGGGCTCAGCGATTAGTTACTGCAAATGCTGCTATGTCTGAAGGAAGTGTTGGAAATATCTCTTCTGGCAATACAAATCCATCTATCCCAATTGGGGGTAGTTCTTCTGAGTCCTCGGCTCGAGATGATATGGTTACACAACTCATCAAGCGTGTCCAACAACTAGAGGCTTCCAATTTTTCATCCACTGCCACTCTTGCACATACAGGTAACATGGCCCTTCTTTCTACTTTGTCTCCTCACACTTCTTGGGTCATTGACTCGGGAGCTTCTAGTCATATGACGGATAAGCAAGACCTATTATCTTCCCGTAGTAACTTTAGTCCTTCATCTAAAGTTATTTTAGCCAATGGTTCCTCTACTCAAGTCATTGGATCAAGGGTTGTTCCACTTACATCTTCCTTGTCTTTGTCCTCTGTTTTACATGTTCCCCAACTTTCTTTAAATTTGTTATCTGTTAGTCAGTTAACTAAAATTCTTGGTTGTTCAATTACATTTTACCCCTCCTATTACATCTTTCAGGACCTTCAGACAAAGAAAAAGATTGGTGCAGGGCATGAATGTGATCAACTTTACTATCTGGATGGTGTCCCCACTGCTAATGCTAATGGTTTAGCTGCTAGTTCTATTACTCCCTTATTATGACATTCTCATTTAAGGCATTTATCTTTATTTAAGTTACAACAAATAATTCCTAAGTGTAAATCAATTTCTACTCTTGAGTGTGAAGCTTGTGAACTTGGGAAGTCGTAGTGATTTCCATGCATCTACTTTACTTGAACTTGTCCATTCGGATATTTAGGGACCTTCCCGTATTGTTAGTCGAAATGGTTTTAAGTATTTTGTTACTTTTGTGGATGATTATTCTCGTCTAACATGGCTCTACATGCTTCATGACCGTTCTGAATTTTTACCTGTTTTTCAATTATTTCATCGTGAGGTTACTAATCAATTTAATACATCCCTTAAAATTTTGCGAATAGATAATGCTCTAGAATATTCACCAAAATCGATTTCCTTATTTTGTTCAAATTTGTGCATTATACATCAAACAAGTTGTACTTATACTCCTCAGCAGAATGGTGTGGCCAAGAGAAAGATCTGTCACCTTTTAGAAGTTGCTTGTTTACTCTTGTTTCATATGCATGTTCCAAAATCATTTTGGGGTGATGCCGTTCTTATTGTTTGTTACCTCATAAATCGTATGCCTTCCACTGTCTTCAATCATTAGTCACCAATTAGTATTTTATTTCCTGATAAACCGTTATTTTCTCTTACCTCTCGTGTCTTTGGGTGTATTTATAACCTATGTCCCGGCGCTGATAAACTATCCCCCCGTGCCACAAAATGTGTGTTTCTTGGATATTCATGTACTCAAAAGGGATATCAGTGTTATGATCCTACAACTTGTACCCAATATATTAGTGCTGATGTTACTTTTTTCAAGGACACACCATATTATTTTGCTGAGAGTAAAGAGTTTTCAACTGACATTGTAGTCGATCTTCCTATCCCACAACATATACCATTAGAATTTTTTAGTCCTTCTCCTACACCTCCTCCCTTGTAGGTTTATCAGCGACGAAAGCAGTCCACGGCACCACCAGTCTCCACTCCTTCCATGCCCTCCATTCAATCTCCCTCATTGTCTCTTGGTTCAGACGATTTACCGATTGCCCTTCGTAAAGGTACTCGTTCATGTACACAAAAATCCTATATTGCTTACCCTATTGAGCGTTATGTGTCTCTCCCACGTCTTCCTTCTTCAATACATGACTTCGCTCTATCATTATATACACACACAATTCCTACTTCTACCACTGAGACATTGTCCCACCTTGAGTGGAAAAGAGCTATGGATGAAGAAATGGAAGCTCTGGTGTCTCGCCAAACGTGGTCCTTGGCTAATCTTCCTCTTGGAAAAGATTTGGTGAGGTGTCGTTGGGTGTACACTATCAAGTACAACCCGGATGGCTCAATTGAACATCTTAAAGCGCGGCTTGTCACTAAAGGTTTTACACAAACTTATGGAGTGGATTATTTTGAGACATTTTCCCTTGTAGCACGTCTGAATTCTGTTTGTGTAGTTATTTCTCTTGTTGTGAATTTTGATTGGCCATTATATCAATTGGATGTTAAGAATGCTTTTCTTTATGGTGATTTGTCTGAAGAAGTATATATGGAGCAACCTCCTAGATATGTTGCTCAAGGGGAGAATAGTAGTAAAGTATGTCGACTGCATAAGACCATTTATGGGTTGAAACAATCTCCAAGAGCATGGTTTGAAAAATTCAGTACATTGATATCTAAGTGTGGTTTCCACCAATGTTATTCTGATCATTCTGTTTTTGTTCGCAAGAAGGAGTCAGGAGTGGTCATTCTTGTTGTATATGTGAATGATATCATTGTTTCTGGTAGTGATGTAACCAGCATTTCTGAGGTTAAATATTTTCTTCA
Source organism: Corymbia maculata (assembly GCA_014182735.1). Lineage (NCBI taxonomy): Eukaryota > Viridiplantae > Streptophyta > Magnoliopsida > Myrtales > Myrtaceae > Corymbia > Corymbia maculata. The sequence continues at coordinate 2,027,487 of CM024687.1, read as the reverse complement.
ACAACATTTTCAAATTAAAGACTTAGGAGCTCTTAGATATTTTCTTGGTATTGAAGTTTTAAGAAGTAAAAAAGACATTAATTTGTCTCAGCAAAAGTATGTTCTTGATCTTTTGGCTGAGACTGGTACACTAGCTTCAAAGCAAATTGATACTCCTATGGATCCAAATCAGAAGTTTGGAGTTGATGATAGAGATGATATTGAAGACAAGCATCAATATCGACATCTAGTTGGGAAACTAATTTATCTTACTGCTACACATCCCGATATTTCTTGTGTTGTTGGGGTGGTGAGTCAATTTATGGAATCACCCAAGAAGGCTCATTGGGATGCTATTTGTCGCATCCTTCGCTACCTAAAAAGCTCTCCTAGTAAGTGATTGATTTATAAACCGAATAGTTCTTCCACTCTGATTGGCTATTCTGATGCTAATTGGGCTAGTTCAATGTGTGATCGGTGGTCTATAACTAGGTATTGCACCTTTCTTGGTGGTAATCTGGTTACCTGGAGAAGTAAGAAACAAACTACCATTGCTAGGTTTAGTGCAGAGGTTGAATATCATGCTATGGCACATACTGTGGCTGAATTACTGTGGTTGAAGTCTCTTTTCCAGGAGCTTGGATTTTCTATTAATCAACCTATTGATATGACGTGTGATAATCATGCAACTATTTATATTGCTGGGAATCCTATTTTTCAAGAGCGAACTAAGCATATAGAAGTTGACTGTCACTTTGTTTGTGATGCTGTGAAGCAGAAGTTGATTGCTACTCCTTATGTTACCTCTAGAGATTAGTTTGCTGATATGTTCACTAAAGCATTGTTTCATCTTGCGTTTGTTGATGGCTGTTCCAAGCTGGGCATGAGTGACCTATATGCTCCAGCTTGAGGGGGGGGTGTTACATTCCTTTTATAGATTAGTTTTTATTTTATTTTCTTAGTTTTATTTCCTTTTACATAATAAGGGCATTATGGTCATATACAATTTATGTTTAAAATAAATATATCACGATGGGTGCAAGGCTTCGACACACACGAAAACCTAGAGCCCCTTTTTGGCTTTACGATTTTTCTTCTTCTCTTCTCTTCTCCTCTCTATTTCTTCTCTCTTGATTTTCACAACGGGTTCTCTAATTAGCTTAGTGACATTTACGATCCACTTACACTGCACCACGGATTCCAATAAATACATATAGGCAACATAGAGTTTGGTATACCAACTTTTGCTAATAATCACCACGGATTCCAACAAATACATATAGGCAACGTAGAGTTTGGTATACCAACTTGGATTCCAACAAATACATATAGGCAACGTAGAGTTTGGTATACCAACTTGGATTCCAACAAATACATATAGGCAACATAGAGTTTGGTATACCAACTTTTGCTAATAATTACGATATACGTAGCATTATTCTATAGTGAGAAATGGTCTAAAGTGTGAAAAATTAGACCTGACAAACCCAATAAAGCCTCTAACCGATCGCATCTCATCCCTCTCCCCACTCCACTCCACTCCTCTCTCTCTCTCTCTCTCTCTCTTCGAGACGGAGTCTCCCCTCCATAGCATCTCCATGGAATATGTGTGGGTGTACATCCTCTCAGCATCCTCCTTCTTCTTTCTTCTCTTCTTGTTCAAATTGCAGAGAAGCAACAAGAGGAATCTCCCACCGAGCCCACCTTCACTCCCTATCATCGGCCACCTCCTCCTTATTAAAGAGCCGGTCCACCGGACCCTCCAGTCTCTCTCCGACCGCTACGGCCCGGTCCTCTCCCTCTCCTTTGGCTCCCGCTCCGTGGTCGTCGTATCCTCCCCAGCAGCAGTTGAGGAGTGCTTTACCAAAAATGACATCGTCCTCTCCAACCGCCCCCGCATGCTCTCCACCGATATTATGCTCTACAGCAGCACCACCATCGGTTCCACCCTTTACGGCGCTCACTGGCGCAACCTCCGCCGCCTCACCACCCTCGAAATCCTTTCCCCCCACCGTCTTGCCACCTCCCTCGCCATCCGGCAGGAGGAAGTGAGGCTCCTCGTGAAGAGCCTCTATGAGGAGGTGGCGGCGGTGGCAGGGGGCAGTGGTTTCAGGAGGGTGGGGATGAGGTCGAGGCTGCAGGAGCTGTCCTTCAATATCATCATGAGGATGGTCTCTGGGAAGCGCTACTTCGGGGCTATTATCGATGCGGGCGAGGAGGAGGTGGCCAGTCGATTCAAGGAGGTGATAACAGAGTTCTTCGAACTAAGTGGGATGGACCCGAGCGATTTCTTGCCGGTGCTGAGGAAGGTGGTGGACTTCAAGGGGAGAGAGCGGAGGATGGTGGACGTGGCCAAGAGGTCCGATGTGATCCTGCAGGGCATGATAGACGAGCTCAGGTCGAGAAGGAAGAGAAGCGAAGGCAGCCAAGAGGTGGAGAGCAAGACGATGATCGATTCCATGCTGTCGGAGGGCTACTCGGACGACATCATCAAAGGCCATATCCTGGTACGTGAATGACACATGTTATGTTCACTTGACTTTTGCATGTACGGGGAGACGGTTCTTAACGCTCTATATTTCTGAGTTTGTGACTAAAGTCTTTCGGCGCTCACCAACAACAGAAACCTAGGAATAACGAAATCGTTTGCTGCAACATCGCCTTGCCATCTTAGAGCGGTAAGAACACCCTGGGTTTGCCTGGAAAGAGGGGACACAAGAGGTGAAGGGAGCAAATGGACAAAAATATGACTTCCTTCCCAAACAAAAAGGCGTTTTCTATGACCCTTAGGTTTTGAACGATGGTTTAAAATCTTCTACCACGTGTACCTTCATGAATTTAAAACGTTGAGAACGACGGCTCTTTTTAAAGATATTGCAAAGCCGATGATTAATTTTAGGGATAAGTGCAATACAAGTCCTAAAACTTGTCGCAAGTGTGCAATTGAGTCCTAAAATTTGCAAAAAGTGCAATTGAGTCCTAAAACTTGTCAAATTGATGCAATCGAGTCCTAAAATTAACACCGTCAAATTTATTAACGGAAAAAACTGACGTGGCATTTTATTTTTATTTTTTATTTTTCATGTGGCATTTTTAAAGTAATTTTTATTTTTCACATGGCTTTTTTTATTCAATTATTTTTAAATAAGATTAAAAAACAAAAACAAAAAAATTATTAGAAAACAAAACTGGAAAAAAAAGTGGTGGAATTAAAAAATATATTAAAAAAAAAATTCTTCAACGCCGCCGTTGCCCACGCCGGAAGGGCCGGGGCTGGCCCTCGTGGGGGCCGGCGACCATCACCCGGCGAGGAGGAGTCCTCGCCGGCACTAGGTGAGGGCCGGCGACCTCCGCGACGAGCGCGAGGGCGCCCAGATCTGGCAACGTCGGCCCTCATGGGGGGCCGGCGACCATCGCCCGCCCCCCGGGCGAGGGCCGACGACCGTCGCTAGGCCCCCGACAAGGCTCGCCTGGGCTTGGCGACGCCATCAGCCCTCGCTTGGGGCTCGCAACGCCTTGCCCGGGGGGGCAATGGTCACCGGCCCCCGTGAGGGCCGGCGTGCCTAGATCCGGGCGCCTCGCGCTCGCCGCGAGGGTTGCCGGCCCCGGCGAGGGCCGGCGTGCCCGGATCTCGGGGGCGCTCGCGCTCACGGGGGCCGACAACCATCGCTTGCCCCCGGGCGAGGCGTCGCAGCCCCAAGAGAGGGCGGCGACCGCCGCCAAGCCCAAGCGAGCCTCGTCGGGGGCCGGGCGACGATCGTCGACCTCGCCTAGGGCCGGCGAGGCCTCGCCCGTGGGGCGATGGTTGCCGCGTCCCTCGTGAGGGCCGGCGTGCCCAGATCCGGGCGCCTCGCTTGCCGCGAGGGTCGCCCCCCTACCTAGGCTCGGGCGAGGGCCGGCCACCCTCGCCCGGGGCCGCCGTCGGCGTCGGCTCTTCCGACGATGGGCGGCGACGACTACCAAGCCTCTACCCCTTCTCCCTCTGTTTTTTTTTGTTTTTTTTTTTTTTTTTTTTTTTTTTTTTTTCAGTTATTATTTTTTAATAAAATTTTAGGTTTTCTTTTCCATTTTTTAAATCTAATTAAAATAAGATTGAATAAAATAACAATTAAAAATGCTAATGTGGCATTAAAAAATAAAAATAAAATGCCACGTCAGCTTTTTTCGCTAATAAATTTGATGGTGTTAACTTTAGGACTCGATTGCATCAATTTGACAAGTTTTAGGACTCAATTGCACATTTGTGATAAGTTTTAGGACTTATATTGCACTTATCCCTTAATTTTACTTTTTTTTTTTCTATGCCGACAAAATTCAAAATCGACTTCACGTCTATAATTTATCCTGTAAAAGATCTTATTTTTCCTTCAATTATGAGTATAGGGTCTTCTTTTTCTTAGTCATTATTACATGATACTTATCGAACCGGTGGATGAAACGAATTCCACGTGAGACCATAGGGTCCAATAACGTGGGCTCACATACATCAGGATCACGTGGAATTCGTTTCATCCACCAGTTCGATAAATTTGGCTCACCTTCAACAGATTTAGATGCCATTTGTTTCGTGAAAAGAAAATAATTTTTTAGGAAATCATTTTTTTCAAAAAATGACCATATTTTTTTATGTTTGGTTGAGTCGTGAAAATGAAATGGAAAATATTTTCCACCGTTCAATATCTGATTTGATTTTGTGGAAAAAATTACCAAAAAAAAATAATTTTTAATTTTTATATAAATTGAAAAATTATTTTAAAAAAATCGAATTTTTATATTTTATATTTTATATTTTCTTTTTCTTTTTCTTTTCCTTCCTCCTTCCTTCTTCTTCCTGCTCCTTCCTCCATGGCTTCCGCCTTCTTCCTTGTTCTTTTTGCTCCTTCCTCCTTTGTCATCACATGTCTTGTGCCTCGGCAACAACCAGTTGTTCGGCGACCGATCAAGACACGGATTGGTGAGCTTGAGGCTTAGCCAATCTGTGAGGTGCGGGCCTCATCGCCTTCTAGCGTTGTCGAGGCATTGCTAATCTAGTGAGCCCGAGCTCACTTGAGGCCAATCAGGCGAGCCTGGGCCATACCAAATCTAGCGACCTAGGTAGGGCTCCAGCCTATCCCAAGGTCGCTGGAGGTTCACCAACCTCTAGCAACCTTCGGTGAGGCTCGAAGTCGTCAGATTTGGCAAGCTCGGCCTCCCCTAATCAGGCGAAGCTCTAACTTGCCGACGGTCAGAACCGACCAATAAAGAAGAAGATGAAAAAGAAAGAAATGGAAAAAAATAAAAAGAAAAGGATATAATTAAAAATCAATTTTTTTAAAAAGAAAAAGAATAAAAGGGAAAAGTGTTTGGTAAAGAAAGTGAAGTGAAAGAAGATATGGAAAATATTTTCGCCTATTTTAGAAGACTTTTTCATTTGATGGAAAATGTTTTCCCCAACCAATACATTTTCCGTAAAACAAACGTTGGAAAATTCGAAAAAAATTTCCTAGAAATTATTTTCTGTGAAACAAATGGAGTCATGCTCCTAAGATCATGCATTTTTCTTTCTTCAAAAGTGCCCGCTATTTAGATTGTTGTAGATTACAAAGTAGAAAGAAGAGAAAGGACAAAATGAAAGAGTTTTTATAGGGTGCCATGTGCGTAGAAATGTCAATTACACAGGTCGTTGAATCTTCCGTCATGTGAGCGGTAAATGATTTAAGTAAAATGCTATTTTTCTTTCTTCAACTTACGCATGTTTTCCAACTCCAATTGATTCGAGTTAAGTACCTGCCGAACCATAGTGAAGTTTGTCGTCTAAAAAACTGTCACCATTGAAAAGCCACCATAGAATATCACTTCTACATCTAAATGATGCATGAAACAGATGAAGTTTGCACTTTACATGAACAAGACCATAAGAGCGGCCAATTGTTGATACTTAAACTGGACATTTTCCTTTGCATTTTCCTCTGTTTATCTAAACTTGATTGTTCTTCAGTTTGGAAAACAAGTTTAATCTTTTTTTGAAACAACTGAGCATACTTGGTTACTTAAATACAATTCGCGACAGTCAATGCTAATTGCAGGCACGGACACATCTGCGACGACAATAGAATGGGCCATGTCCCTCCTAGTCAACCATCCGAACGTCATGAAGAAAGCTCGAGCAGAATTGGACGACGCCATTGGCCTAGACCGTTTAGCTGATGAAACAGACATCCACAAGCTGCCTTACCTTCACAATATCATCAATGAGGCGCTCCGATTGTTCCTGCCGGGACCACTCCTATTGGCTCGTGAGTCTGCTGAGGATTGCATGGTCGGCGGGTTCAATGTGCCTCGAGGCACCATAATCCTAGTAAATGCATGGGCAATTCAAAGAGATCCAAAAGTGTGGGACGATCCCACAAGTTTTAAACCAGATAGGCATGAGGGAGTGGGAGGGGATCATGCGTACCGGTTGTTGCCGTTTGGGATGGGGAGGAGGCGTTGTCCTGGGGCTGGCCTTGCCAATAGAGTGGTGAGCTTGGCTCTGGCGATGCTTATTCAATGCTTCGAGTGGGAACAAGTCGACGAAGAGCCGGTGGACTTGTCAGAAGGGACGGGACTCACAATGCCCAAGAGAGAGCCATTGGAGGCAATGTGCAAAGCGCGTGAATGCATGATTGCTAATGTTCTTGCACAACTTTGAGAAGGCCGTTCTCTAGTGAACTTATTTGGTCATGTTTAACCACCGTAATGCTTATGAATTAATATGCAATGACTAAGTAAATTGGTATCAATGAAATGCCATGGAAATGAATAGAAGGGAAAAAAAAAAACCGAAGAGTGGGTTGGAGTAAGAATTCTAGTTCTGGCGTCTAATGATAATGTATTAAAGGAAAAGAAAAGAAAATAGGATGTATAATGTATTGATAAAATGCCCATTCATATGGACTTTCATTAGGTCTTTGAACGGTCTCGAGAATACGGGACTATTTTTATTGTAAGATGATATGTATGTTTGAAGAGAAGACCTGCCATTGACTAGAGTTGCTGTGTGATTGTAATCTCCCTGGTATATTCTGAATTTCGAGGTTTGATTGGTATCTTCTCTAGACATGATATGGGTCCCTAGCCAATTCCAATGTCATGGGGTTAGAGGTTACTGTTAGGGTGTCAACAGGGCGGGTCGGGTTGGGTCTTGATGTTACTCGACCCGACCCGAACAATAAGGGTCATGTCCTCTGACCTGACCCGACCCAAGCCGAAAGGCATAAAACAAGAAGCAAAAAAAAAAGGGGCGGTTTGGGTTGGTTCGGGTTCGGGTTCGGGTTGTTGACGAGGAGCACATGTACTAAATCGATGGACAGTTCAAGCCAACATAAGAGATTTTCTTGAAGCAAATTTTTGAGAGCATACAATGTTCTCCGGACCACACTTCAGCGAGTCAAAACCGATGCATGGAGCAGTTCAACGGCTGATGTCCGTGATGAGTTTCCGGTCGGTGATGCTTAGGATCTAGTATTGACAAACAAATCTTGGAACACTAGAAACAAACCAATGAAATCATGATAAAAGAACTGCAAATACATTCTTTCATTTCTCCATTCGAATGTTGCATTCCAAGAGCCATGTGAGTAGCTTGTGTTGAGACATTGCCCTGACATCCCTCTATAGCAACAAAGGCTGACACAAAAAAAAAAAAAAATAGTTCGCCCAAAAAAAGAAATGCCTATAGGGTCCGAAATGTGGTGCTAAATCATTTCAGAAGCAATAAATGAAAAATGGGAAACAAAGAGGAGGAATCTGTTGGTTGAAGATCACTCGCCATAATTCACCCACCTATATGTTCATTCCAAACTGTTGCTAATTGCTTTCCATCACTGATCACTCCCAATAGAATTAGCAAACAGGAACTCAATCAAGCGCCATGACGAAAAAACCAAGGACCCAAAACTACAATGCGCTCGAAAATGAAGCACATGAAACACCCATCTCCAAGCAAATCGAGTCAAGAACTACAAACGGAGGCTCGATCAAATGCGAGAAGCATTGGACGATCACTAAAACAACAAAAAGCACCGGACCCTGCAGTGATGCGGCATCGCGATGACGATGAGTCCCCGTAACCGAAAGAGAGGTAGAAAAGAACTCACGATTTGCCGCTGCGACGGGGCAAGATCAGCTGATTTCCGGCTGGGGCGTGCTCATCTCCAGTCAATGAGGGGAATCCGTGAAGAAGATATTGGAAGAGAGACCTTTGGGTCGGACCCAAAAAAGAGAGCCGGAGAAGTGAATGCTCAGCTGTTGCAGATAGATGTTTGAGAGAGATGATGCTGCGCTTCGGGATTCGCCGGCAACAATGGTGAGGGCCTCACCGTCACTGATTGAGAGGGAGAGAGAAGGGGGAGATCGGTGTTGAGAATCAGAGTTGAGAGAGAGAAGGAGGAGATCGGCGTTGAGAGAGAAGAGAGAAGGGGGAGATGAGGGGGAAAAAAAGGAAAAATGTTTTGATTCGGGTAATGGGTAATGGGTAATGGGTAGGGTTATTATTTGACCTGACCCAACCCAAACAAAAAAACCCTACCCAAATAAAACTGAGCCCAAACCCCAAAATATTCATAATTTACGGGTCGGGTCGGGTTAGGTCGGGCCAGGCTGGGTCAGGCTGGGCTGGGCATTTTTGCCACCCCTAGTTCTTGTGTAAGTGCATAGATTTGGTAGTTGTAGAGAAAACAAGTTGGTCGAGGAGGGAGGGGGGGGGGGAATGCCAAGCAGCAATGGTCAACCACGGTGGCCGATGGAAACAGGTGACGGCTACTAGAGGTGGTGGATGGTGGTTCTGCATAGGACAAAGAATGGGCGATCTTTTGTGGGTTGCATTGTTAACGTCTCACAATTTTTACTTGAAACGAGTTGCTCACACCTGATCGTTTTGAGTCCGACTATTGTAGTTGGTACATATCCTGCTCCTTGGTGGAATAGTTGCTACTAGTTTATTGACATCTCCTCGTAGTTTTCTTTGCTGAGTGCGACTTCCTTTCTTCATCTTCTCTTTTAACAATTCCACTAAGATGGAAAGCTTTTCTTGGGAGCATCTCCTTCCGCTGTCTTTCCTAGCTTGTCGTAACCCTGCTTTTGCTTTCACATGGCTGATTAGTCTCAATGATCACTTTATGAAATTCTTGAAGCTTTCTTGGTCTCCCAACGAGAACAAGTTGCTTAATGGAGAGAGTTCTTTAAACTTGGGCTTGCTCGGTTGGTTGCTTTCACTGTGCCAGCTCCAAAAATGAAGGTCTCTGCGCGAAGTGGCTTTGTCCGTCGTTCGGGCTTCTTTCTCTCTACTTTCACGGGTGTCAGCCGTGAAAATACAGAAAAGAAAGGGTCGCTCATGAAAGAAAGGATAATGTAAATGAGTGATCTCAGCACACTCTTGTTAAGCACCTAATTGAGCAAACTTTATAGTTTTTAATGCATTGATTGTCTTTCTATTATACATAATCAGTACCTTGAAAATTAAATTATCCCAGATAAAGTATAATTAATGAGTGCCTAACATTACCCATATTTCAAAATAAATCTTGAAGATTTAGCATGATAACACTCAAATGAAGTTCAGGTGGATCAATGCCGACCATTTAAATGCATCAGCACGACGAGGCAATCATTTAATACTTTCCTTGTCGACAAGTAACATCATGGATCCACACATCCCCAGCTTAGGGAAATTCTATGGTCCAGTCGAGTAGTTTCTGAAATTGGTTCAATTTGTAATGAGCATTGGTTGTCAACGTTTCTAATGATTTAAGAAAAATAAAGACATATGGGGATTATTACCCACTAATGGGTAATAGGAAAAAAAATTACCATGAATATATCAAGTTGGTTATGATTTTTCATAAAATGCTATTGAGACTCACTCATACAAGACTTAAAGTTTAATAATTACATCCAGGGATGGTTATTAATTTTTCATTGACAGGAACTTACAAAGAAATTACTGTTATTAATAATTGCAAACTAATAAATTATCGTCGTAGTTATGAGTGCAAATAAAATATGATTATATACATATATCAAAATTCTAAAACGTATCACGAAAGTACAATTAAGTTTTAAAACTTATAAAAAGTATAATCAAATCTTATAACTTCTCAAATCGATTCAATCAAGTTCGTCCCTTAATTTCGTCCAATTTGCCTAATAGAAAAAGCTGACGTGGCTTTTTGATTATTTCCTCTATCTTAGGTGATGATGATGTGACTGAAACGACATTGTTTTGGTTTAAATATAAATTTTATTACAAATCATTTAAATTAAATTTAAAAGATAAGCTAAATTTAAAGAAAAGGGAGCAGGTAGATGGGGAGGGTTGCAAGCCCTCCTAGTTCCACTCCACCATCATCAAGAAGGGTCGGCAAGGGTGTAGGAAGGCTGGTGACCTTCGTTGACCCTTCTCAGCAATGATGGGAAGTGACGGTGTGGTTTGCTCTCTCTCTCTCATTTAGATTATTTTTTAAATTTAATTTTAATAAAATTTGTATTAAAAATCAAATTTAAACCAAAACAACGTTGTTTTAGCCTTGTGTTTTGTGATTTAACCATGTCATCACTATGTAGGAGAAAGAAAATATAAAAAAAAGCTATGTCAACATTTTATATCAGTCAAGTTGGATGGAGTTAACGAAATTACTCAATTGCACTAATTTGACAATTTTTTTGATTTGATTGCACTTTTTTTTATATTTTAAGACTTAATTGCATTTTTGTGATAAATTTTATAACTTTTATTGTACTTATCCTTTAATTTAACTATATGTATTATGGTCGACAGAGTTTGATACCAATTTGACAAAGAATAGAAGGAGAATTGCCTCTTCCTTTTTTTCTTCTATGGTAAATCCCCGAAAGGTCTTATTCTTCTTTTCAATTTTGGACATAGTCTTCTTTCTTAGTTATTATTGCACGATCCTTGGGCATGTGAGCGCAATACATATGACTCATTGGACCATGTAAGGTCATGTGGAGCCCCGCTCTTACAATGCTTGTGAGTTGGAAATCATGCCAAAACTTGTCGTTTTTAAAATGGTAGTTGCTATTTAGATTGTCCACGCCATACTCTCGCAGATATCTATGTTAGCTCGATTTGATCGAAAACACTTAATTAGAAAATTTATGCAAGTTAAATGATTTGATTAATAAAGCTTGTGGAGTACAGGCACTAGCTAAAATCACTTCTATATCTATATAATGCATATAACAGATAAATTCTAGATTTATGTGAAAAAGACCACAAGAGCGGCCAACTTTAGGACACAAGGACCCCTGAGTGTCAAAATTTGACATGAGGGGATACTTAAGTGTTAAAAGTTCAGAAAGATACACTTAAGTGTCAAGATCAGAGCAAAAATGATCAATTAAGTGTCAACAACGAGAAAATCCGCCAAAATGCCGACGTATCACTTTTATAGAGAGTTGAGTCTAAACGACATCGTTTTGAGCTTGCTATGGCCAAATAAGCCCAAAACAACGTCATTTTAAGCTCATGGCGTGGCTAGATTAGCCCAAAATGACGCCATTTTGATTTTAATTAGATTTTAATATAATTATTAACTAAATAATATTAAAAATGAAATTAAAAAATTAAAAAAAAGTAGCAGCATAGGTGGGGGAGCCTCCCCCGCTTATGGTCGCCACCCCATCACCGGTGGGGCAACAATGTTGGCTACAAGAGTCGCCGGCACCTGGGCAAGGGCTGGCAACCCTCACCCATCAAAGACAAGGGCTGGCCAGACCTCGCTAGACACCAAGAGAGGGAGGTCCGGTCCTCACCATCCATTGCCCCCCCCCACACAACCAGCAATGGGGCAATGGCCACAGGAGGGGAGGCTCCCTCGCCTATGCTACTTTTTTTTTTTAAAATTTTTGTTTTTAAAATTATTTAATTAGTATTTATATTAAAAATCAAACTTTGACCAAAACAACATCGTTTTTTGTGAATGTGAGTTTGACGTGGAATTTCGATGAGCCACGTAAACGTTAAAAATTATTAAAATAAATCACGTCGGATTTTCGAAGACCTTTCTTTGGAGTTGGCACTTAAGTGATCAAAATTTTTTTTTAAATAGCATTTAAATGTACATTTCATAATTTTTGGCACTTGGGCTGTTCTTTTCCCCCGATTCTAGATACTGACTCATAACTAAAACTTTTCCTTTGCATTTTCCTCTTTTTGTCTATCTTAGAAACAAGTTTCATGTCTCTTTGAAACAATTGAGCATACTTAGTTGATTACTCAATCACAATTCATGGCAGGCAATCCTAGGTGCAGGCATGGACACATCCGCAGTGATAATAGAATGGGTCATATCCCTCTTACTCAACCATTCAGACATGATGAATGAAGGTCGTGCAGGGCTAGACGATGTCATAGGCAAAGACCATCTAGCTGACAAAGTAGATGTCCACAGGCTGTCGTGCGTCCAAGACATTATCAATGAGGCCCTCTGATTGTTTCCGCTAGCGCCGCTCCTATTACCCCACGAATCCTCAAAGGTCTGCATGATTGGTGGGTTTGACGTGCCCTAAAGCACCATGATCCTAGTAAATACATGAGCAATTCAAAGAGATCCAAAAGTATGGGACGATCCAAGGAGTTTTAAGGCAAGGAGATACGAGGGATTGGAAGGAGATCAGGCGTGCTAGCTATTGCCGTTTGGCATGGGGAGGAGGAGTTGTCCTGGTGCCAGCGTCGCCAATAGAGTGGTGGGTTTGGCTCTAGCGGCACTTCTTCAATGCTTCGAATGAGAATGAGCCAATGAAGAGCCGGTGGACTCGTTGGAAGGGATGGGATCACAATGCCCAAGAGATAGCCATTAGAGGCTATGTGCAAAGTGCGTGAATGCATGATTCCTAACGCTTTCGCACAGCTTTGAGAAGGTTGTTCTTCAATGAATTTATTTTGGTGATGTTTAACCATTGTAATGCCTATATGTAATAGACTCAATCGTTTACAATTGTGGAGCTCATAAGGTGGGAACAACTATACACACTAAGGAGCCGAAATTTGATTTCAACGAGTTGGAAACTACTATTAAGAGAGGCTAGCCACCCACGGATTATAAAAGGAGCACTCCTAAAGAGGAAAGGACACACACGACCATCGAAAAAATAAGATTTACTTCTGTCAATGTACTTTACTTGCAATTTATTTCCAGTCATTCTCTAGAAAATCATTTCCAGTCATTATGGTTGTTTATTTTTATTTGTTAATCAAACAATTGTGCTTATTATTTCTAAAAGATTTGTGTTTCCTTTCTTACTACACAATCATTCATCAATTACAAGTACAAGAAAGCAATGTTCAACCAAGATTATTGATCAATTGAAGCATGATGTTTTTTATAGTCAGTCAACGATTCAAAGGGAGTGATTTTCTAGCGAACAAAATCTTATTGGCAAAATTTTAAAAATTTTACAATGACTGATGTAAAAAAAATTCTATGTGTCAAATAATTACTTTTTTTTTTTGATCTCATCACAATTATAAGTGATGAATGTGGAAATGACAAATACATATAGGCAATATAGAGTTTGGTATACTAGTTTCTGCTATAATCACAATACACGAAGCATTATTTTTGTCAAAATATGTCGTGAGGTTGCGTTCAAAGTGAAAATCAAAATTTCAAAAATTAATAAATTAATAAAAAGGAAATCTATTGCACGAGGGAAATGTGCGGAAATTGGGTTAGTTATGGAGCGGTCAAGACTGGAACTTCTTCTGGGCCAAGTAAACGAAGAGGCACCCACAAGATAAAGAAGGGGCCCACAATTCCTTCATGGATAGATACATGTACCTGTACGTATGGCGCCAAGTCTTTTGTCGGAAAGGGAATGTTAAAAGCAAGGGTTTGCTTTTCTCCTCGCTCACCGCAACAGCGTGAATATAAAGGAAAACATAACTTTGTCAGCGTAACATTTTTTTGATTATTACCGTAGTAACAGTTTATTATAAAATATAATTTTTTGAAAAATAAGCCTCATAATAATTTATAATTATTTTTTATTTAATTTTTCATGATTCATAATAAATTATTATTCTCACAATAGATTAAAAATTATCATCCGATCATCTTCCAAAAAAAAAAATTGTGTGGCATTAAAGAAAACAAAAATAGCACAAGGGTCTTACTGCTGTGGTAGAATTCTTACTATTATTGTAGAATTGAAATGTTTATAGCTGTTTTAAATCTTGTGATAAGATTTGTTTAACAACTTTGTAAGACTAAGAAATTGTGAGGCCATATACGGTGTCAATTATTTGGTATAATTAAGATTTAGAAACATTGAAAGTATTTGAGTAATTCAAATATGATTGTAATCTCTATTTTTATAGTAGAATTCATTATCGCTCTCTCCATGCATTGATTCATGTAAATCTAATGTTGGATTTTTTATTTTGTTTTTGTTTATTTTACCATGCATTGATTCATGTAAATCTAATGTTGGATTTTTTATTTTATTTTTGTTTATTTTACTGTTCGACCTCTTACTTTCGAAATAATTTTTATGGTGTAAAATGATCTAAGGTGTGAAAAATTAGGCCCGACAAACCCTATAAAACCTCTAACTTATCGCATCTCTCTCTCTCTCTCTCTCTCTCTCTCTCTCAAAGATCACATACAACAGCAGTCTCCACTCCCCAGCATCTTCGTGGAAGGCGCGTGGGTGTTCATCCTCTCAGCATCGTCCTTCCTTTTCCTTCTCTTCCTGCTCAAATTGCAGAGAAGCAACAAGAGGAATCTGCCACCGAGCCCACCTTCTCTCCCTATCATCGGCCACCTCCTCCTTATTAAAGAGCCGGTCCACTAGACCCTCCAATCTCTCTCCGACCGCTACGGCCCAGTCCTCTCCCTCTCCTTCGGCTCTCGGCCCGTGGTCGTCATATCCTCCTCATCCACGGCCAAGGAGTGCTTTACCAGGAATGCCATTGTCCTGGCAAACCGCCCTCGCATGCTCTTCGCTGAGATTATGTTCTATGGTGGCACCACCATCGGCACCGCCCCTTATGCCCCCAACTAACGCAACCTCCACCGCTTCACGTCCCTCAAAATCCTTCCCCCACCGCCTTGCTGGCTCGCTCGCCATCTGGCTGGAGGAAGTGAGGCTCCTAGTGAAGAGCCTCTATGAGGTGGCAGCGGCGGCAGGGGGCGGTGGTTTCGCGCAGGTGGAGATGAGGTCAAGGCTGCAGGAGCTGTCCTTCAAAATCATCATGAGGATGATCTCTGGGAAGCGCTACTTCGGGGCTGCCGTTGAAGCGGGTGACGCTGAGGTGGCCAGGCAATTCGTGGAGGTGACAAAGGAGATGTTCGAGCTGAGCGGGATGGACCCGGGCGATTTCTTGCCAGCACTGAGGGTGGTGGACTTCAAGGGGAGAGAGTGGAGGATGGTAGACGTGGCCAAGAGGTCTAATAGGATCTTGCAGGGGATGATAGACGAGCTCAGGTCGAGAAGAAAGAGAAGCGGCGGTGGCCGAGAGGTGGAGAGCAAGACGATGATCGATTCCATGCTGTCGGAGGGCTACTCGGACGACATCATCAAAGGCCATATCCTGGTACGTGAATGACACATGTTCTGTGACTTATATTTTTGAGTTCACTATAGTCTTTAGGCGCTCCTCAAGAAAAGAAAATAGGAATAACAAAGCAGTCTGTTGCAATGTCGCCTTGCGAGCTTACAGTGGCAAGAACACATAGGTTCGTTTGGAACGAAGGGAAACGAGAGGTGAAGGGAGCAAATGGGCCCTTAGGTTTGAATGATGGATGAGAATAAAAAGCCGAGTCCCTTTTTCGCATATTACAAATTTGACAATTAATTTAAAATTTTTCTATGCTGGACAAAATTCAAACTAGTTTCACATCTATGATTTAACTCCTAAAAGGTCTTTTTTTTTCTTTACTTTATGGGACTTTTTTTAGTCATTATTGCATGATCCGATTGATGGGAGCCCAATACATATGCACCATTGACCATTTGATCACATATGGAGTCCTTTCATCCATGGATCAACGAATTGGGTTCACATCCAGAGGCATTATATGCACCAAGATAATGCATTTTCCTTTCTTCAATAGTGGCCCCTATTTAGATGTTTGTAGATTGCAAAAGAGAAAGAAGAGAAAGGACAAAATTAAAGAGCATTTATAGGGTGCAACGCGCTTAGAAAGGTCAATTACACATTGAATCTTCTGCCGTCTGCGCAGTAAATGATTTAGGTCAAATTTTAATTTTCTTTCTTGAACTTACGCATGTTTTCAAACTCTGATCGATTTGAGCAAAGCACCCGTTGAACCATATTGAAGGTTATCGTCTAAACGACTATCACCATTGACAAGCCCCCACATAATATCACTTCTGCATCTACACGATTCATGAAATAGATAAATTTTGCAATTATACATGAACAAGACCATTAGAGCGGCCAATCGTTGATATCGTCTAAACCACTATCACCATTTACAATGATCAGTGCACATAAATATTTCTACGAGTCAAATAATTACTTATCGCAATTATAGGTCACGAATGTAGAAATAACATATACATAAAGGCAACGTGGAATTCGGTATCCCAATTTTTGCTAATAATTTAGATATTCGTAGCATTATTTTATAGCGAGAAATGGCCTCAAGTTTGAAAAATTAGACCCAAAGAACCCTATAAAACCTCTAACCTATTGCATCTCTCTCCCCACTCTCTCTCTCTCCCTCTCTCTTCAAGACGGAGTCTCCCTTCCATAGGATCTTCATGGAATACGCGTGGGTGTACATCCTCTCAGCATCCTCCTTCCTCTTCCTTCTCTGCTTCTTCAAATTGCAGAGAAGCCGCAAGAGGAACCTGCCACCGAGCCCACCTTCACTCCCTATCATCGGCCACCTCCTCCTTATTAAAGAGCCGGTCCACCGGACCCTCCAGTCTCTCTCCGATCGCTACGGCTTGGTCCTCTTCCTTTCCTTCGGCTCCCGCCCCGTGGTCGTCATATCCTCCCCATCCGTGGCCGAGGAGTGCTTTACCAGGAATGATATCGTCCTTGCCAACCGCCCCCGCATGCTCTTCGCCCAGATTATGCTCTACGGTGGCACTGCCATTGGCAGCGTCTCTTACGGCCCCCACTGGCGCAACCTTCGCCGCCTCACGGTGCTTGAAATCCTTTCACCACACCGCCTTGCCAACTCCCTCACCATCCGGCTGGAGGAAGTGAGGCTCCTTGTGAAGAGCATCTATGAGGTGGCCGCAGCAGCGGCAGGGCTTGATGGTTTCATTAGGGTGGAGATGAGGTCGAGGCTGCAGGAGCTGTCCTTCAATATCATCATGAGGATGGTCTCTGGGAAGCGCTACTTCGGGGCTATAGTTGATGCGGGCGACGAGGACGTGGCCAGGCGATTCAGGGAGGTGATAACAGAGTTCTTCGAGCTGAGTGGGACAAACCCGGGCGATTTCTTGCCGGTGCTGAGGAAGGTGGTGGACTTCAAGGGGAGAGAGCGGAGGATGGTGGACGTGGCCAAGAGGTCCGATGTGATCTTGCAGGGGATGATAGACGAGCTCAGGTCGAGAAGGAAGAGAAGCGAAGGCAGCCGAGAGGTGGAGAGCAGGACGATGATCGATTCCATGTTGTCGGAGGGCTACTCGGACGACATCATCAAAGGCCATATCCTGGTACGTGCGTAACCATTGTTTTGTTCACTTGACTTATGCATGTCCACCGAGATGGTTCTTCACGCTCTTCCGAGCTTCCAGCTACGGTGGAAAGAAAGGAGACGAGAGGTGAAGAAAGCAAATGGACACAATTATGACCTACTTCCCAAACAAAATGGCAGTTTCGGTGACCCTTAGGTTTGAATGATGGTTTAGAATTTTCTGATACAAGTACCTTGAATTTAGAACGTAAAAAATGCAGTCTCTTTTTTGGCATATTACAAATTTGACGAATAATTTAATTTTTTTTTTATTTTCTCTACATAATTCAAAATTGGTTTCACATCTACGATTTATCTCCTAAAAGGTTTTATTTATTTATTTTGAGTATAGGATTCTTTTTAGTCATTATTGCATAATCCAATTCATGTGAGCCTAATACATATGCACCGTTGGACCATATGGTCTCATATCGAGTCCTTTTTCATCAATCGGTTCAATGAATTGGGCTCAGACTTACATGCGCCAAGATCATGCATTTTTCTTTCTTCGATAGTGGCCGCTAGTCAAATGTTTGTAGATTACAAAGGAGAAAGAATAGAAAAGGACAAAATGAAAGGGCATTTATAGGGTGCAATACATGAAGGTCAATTACACGAGTCGTTGAATCTTCTGTTGTGTGTGTGGTAAATGATCTTGGTATAATTCTATTTTTTTTTGTCTTGAACTTAGCATGCTTTCCAACTCTGATCGATTCGAGCTGAGTACCCATCGAACCATACTGAAGTATGTCGTCTAAAAAAATGCCACCATGGACAAGCCACTATAGAATATCACTTCTATATTTACATGATGCGTGAAATAGGTAAAGTTTGCGATTTACATGCCAAGACCATAAGAGTGGCCAACTAATGATGTTGACTTAAACCGAACCTTTTCCTTTGCATTTTCTTCTTTACATATGAACTAGATTGTTCTTTAGTTTGGAAAATAAGTTTCATCTTTTTTTGAAATAACTAAGCATACTTAATTAGTCAAACACAATTTGCAACAGTCAATATTAGCTGCAGGCACGGACACATCCACGGTGACAATAGAATGGGCCATGTCCCTCCTACTCAACCATCCAGATGTCATGAAAAAAGCTCAAGCAGAACTAGACAACATCATTGGCCAAAACCGTCTAGTTGATGAAGCAGACATCCACAAGTTGCCTTACCTTCAAAACATCGTCAATGAGGTGCTTCGACTGTTTCCGCCAGCACCACTCCTAGTGCCTCATGAGTCTGCTAAGGATTGCATTGTTGGCGGATTCGACGTGCCTCGAGGCACCATGATCCTAGTAAATGCATGGGCAATTCAGAGAGATCCAAAAGTGTGGGACCATCCCACAAGTTTTAAACCAGAGAGGTACGAGGGATTGGAAGGGGATCATGCGTACCGGTTGTTGCCGTTTGGGATGGGGAGAAGGAGCTGTCCCGGTGCTGGCCTTGCCAATAGAGTGGTGAGTTTGGCCCTGGCGGCGCTTATTCAATGCTTCAAGTGGGAACTTGTCGGCGAAGAGCTGGTGGACTTGTCAGAAGGGATGGGAATTACAATGCCCAAGAGGGAGCCATTGGAGGCTATGTGCAAAGCGCGTGATTGCAAGATTGCCAATGTTCTTGCACAACTTTGAGAAGGTCATTCTCTAGTGAATTTATTTGGTGATGTTCAACGGTCGTAATGCTTATAAATTAATATGCAACAATAAAGTAAATTGGAAAGAATTAAATAAGTTGGAAGTGAATGGAGGGAAGAAAAACCCATAGTAAGAGTGGAATGGAATATGAATCCTAGTTCTTGTGTGTAATGGTAATGTATTTATGAAATGTCCATTCACATGGATTTTCATTAGGTCTTTGAACGGTCTCAAAATACTTGGGACTATTTTTATTGTAAGATGATATGTTTGTTTGAAAGAAAGACCGGCCGTTAACTTGTGTTGCTCCTCGATTGTCATCTCCTTGGTATACTCTAGATTTCGAGGTTGGATTGGCATCTCCTCTGGACATGATATGAGTCCCTAGACAATTCCAATGTCAGAGGGTTAGAGATTACTGTGTTAGTACAAAGATTCGATAGTTACAGAGAAAACACGTTGGTTTGAGAGAGAGAGAGAGACCAATGCAAAGGAGCGATGTCGACCATAGTGCCTGATGGCAACAGGTGGCGGCTACTAGCGGTCGTGGATGGTGGCTCTGCATAGGACCAAGAATGGGTGAAGCATCTCCTTCGGCTCTGTCTTTCCTAGCTCGCCGTAACCCCGTTCTCGCTTTCGTATGGCGGATTGGTCCGGATGATCGCTTTACGAAATTCTTGAGACTTTCTTGGTCTCCCACAACTGAGAAATAATTGCTTTCAGTGTTCTTTGAACTTGGCTTGGTTGGTTGGTTGCTTTCACTGCACCAGCTCGGAAAATGAAGGTCTCCGTACTAGTGGCTTTGTCCGTATTCGGGCTGCTTTCTCTCTACTTTCACGGGTTTAGCCGTGAAGATACGGGAAAGAAAGGGTCGCTCATGAAAGAATGGATTTTGTAAACGAGAACTCTCAGCAAACTTGTTGAGCATCGATTGTCTTTCTATCATACATAGTTAGTTATTTGAAAATTAACTTATTCTAGATAAAGTATATTTAATGAGTGCCTAACATGACCCATATTTTTTCGGCAAAGTAAAAAAAATAAAAAATTAAAAATGATTCAAAAAAATCAAATTTTTAAAGGGTTTAATATCGCAAAAAACTCAAAGCTTTTGAGTTGAGGTGGGTCCAAATTGATAAAGATATCATATAAAAAATTTATAACAAATTTATCCCGAATGACGACAAATGACTCCAAACTAGTATTTTTTTTTTATAAATTACTAAAAACTAGTACCTTCTAATGAATTTATGCTATGTTGAGCTGCATTCGATTCGTGAAAAATGTGGCATTTTCGAAAAATGTTTTGCAGAAAGCCACTTTCTAGGAAATATAATTATTTTTCGATGTTTGGGTAAAACCTGAAAAGGAAATGGAAAATATTTTTTGATGTTTGGTAGGGAAAATATTTTCCTTTATACACTCTCTTTCAATAATTTTATTATTATTTTATTTTTTAAAATCTATTTTTAAATATTTATTATTTTAAAAATCAACCATTAAATTAATTTTTTTTTTTTTTTTTCCGTGTTCTCTCTTCTTCCTTGGCTGGTCGTCGACCACAACGATGGCCGACAATGGGCCACAGACGAGCCTCGACCTCATGGATCCGTATAGAGAAATGATTATATGACAATTTTTAATTTGATAAGAAAATGACAGTCTATTTTGGACCATAAAAAATCAAATAATAAATAATTATTGATTGTTGTGGGCACACTCCTTGAAAAATTTATTGTTCATAACAAATTGTTATTCTTATAGTACCTTAAAGACCGTTATGCTAGTAAAACTCGATTCATATATCCATAGCTTGGGGAAATTATATGCTCCAATTGAGCAATTCATGGAACTGGTCTGATTTGTAATGTGCATCATTGTGGGGAAAAATTGACTACACAATTGTTAATGTTACTAAGAAAAAATAATTACATATGGGGGCTATTACCTCCTAATGGGTCTTTTAGTTCACAAATTGTGAAGAAATGTTTCGACCACAAATGTAAGTTGCTAAGAATAGGAAAAAAACATTTACAACGAATTCCTCAAGTTAATTATGATTTTTCATAGAAAGCTATTGAGACTTGAATACTCACCCTTACGAGACTTGGAAGGTTAATAATTACATGTGGGGATGGTTATTAAATTTTCATTGACAGGAATTTATAAAGAAATTACCAATATTGATAATAGCATTTTGATGTTACAAACTCTATGAATAAATTATTGTTAGTAGTTACGAGTGCAAATAAATCACGACCAAATATAGTATAAATTATGATTGATAGAGTAAAATTAGGTTAATATTCTCGTGTTACCAACTCTATAAATAAATTATGGTTATAAAGGTATGTCACTAGTTATATATCCAAATAAATTACTATCGGTACATTTAGAGTTCCAAACTATAGAGTAAAATTTACTTCTGTATAAATGCAATTACGACGAAACAATCGAGAAATTCACAACTAAAAATTAAGATGGGACCTCCCTCCCCGGGCCCCACTTTTAACGCTTAGGGAGTGTTGAAAGCAGCCTCCCCCTGCTTGCTGTCTACCCTATTCTTTCAGTCGACTCGCTTCGTGTGTACTTATCCTTTGCCGGCTCTACTCCTGATTCTCCGATGTCTGAATCGGAAGAAGCTATGGCGGTACCGCCGCCTCCGCCACCGCCGCCCCAACAAACGGAAGCGCCTCCTCCCAAAGAGCCCAGCCCCAACGTTGCCTTTCGCCTCTGGCCTTCGACCCGGACCATGCGCGATGCCATCGTCTCGCAACCTCGTGGAGACGCTGTCGGCTCTGTTGGTGCTCTCCACTAGCTATGGCTCGCTGCCCCAGGACGAGGCAGCGTCCGCACCCGTGCCATCGAGAAGGAGGAGTATGCCGCCACCGCTGCTGCGTCCAACGGCGGTGCGGACATCCTCCAGGAGTACGCCGGGCGACCACCAGGCGGATGCTGGACTCCGTCCCACCCCGCACCGCCTGCGACCATGGTTCCTTCCCGCCTAAGACCCCAGAAGGATTGGATATCCCCACTTCCTTCGATTTCGAGGCTGGAAAGTCGTCTTCCATTTTAAGGCGGTGTGTGCTCTTCCCTTTAGGTGACAAACTCGGGGTTTTGAGGTAGTACAGTGAAGTAGCATGTCTGGTAGGATAATATGTGTAGCTGTTTGCTGTGCATTTGTGCATAACTTCTTTTGCACTTAGCTCCTAATGGTCCGATAAACATTAAACCCTATGTGAAGTGTAGTGATGCATGCAATTGAGGTATCCTATCCATTAAACTTATTAAATAAATTTCTCGTTGTTGTATTGTTTCGAAAGGGATATAACCGGTCGGGAGAAACATATCAGGTCAAGAAGGAAGAGATTGTGTCATTTCAATTCTAAACATTTTCATGTTTTACTAATTAAGTTCATCTACCCAAAATATCTACGTTGAAGTGGACATTTTTAATAATTTTTTAATAATTTTTTGAAGTTTTTACAAATTTTTTCTTTTCTTTAATTTTTTTTTTCTGGACTTAGGGCCAGGACACCTTTGCCGGCTCTAAGTCCAGGAAAAAAAAATTAAAAATTAAAAAAATTATTAAAAAATTGAAAAATTAATTAAAATATTATTTAAAAATATGAATGTTAGCGTTGACCGTATCACATAATTTAGCCGGTGTCCACATTAGTAATTTCGGGCCAAAATTAATCAGATGGATTCAATTAGTAAAACATGAAAATGTTTTGAATTTAATTGATATGATTAAAATGATTAGACTGAATAAACACAATTGTAATATGGTTAAGATTCTTTTGTCACTTTCTCTCCTATTGTTTTGCCAAAATACGAAAAACAAGTCATTTGTTGCGATATTGCTTGGTGGGCTTAACGTGGTGAGAACGTGTGTGGCTTTGTTTGAAAAGAAGCGAAACGGGAGATGTAGGCCACCACTTTGACCGCCAGGTTTGCACGATGGTTCAAAATCAAAGTTCATATATATTGGACCGTTAAAAATGACAGCTCCACAAATCTAACCGTTTGTACTAATTTATGGAATAGGTATATGAAAGTTTTAAAACTTATCATGAAAGTATAATTAAATTTTTAAACTTACAAAAAGTGGAATCAAGATCTAAAACTTATTAAATTGATTTAATCGAGTCATTCTCTTAACTTTGTCTAATTTGACTTATAAAAAGTTGACATGGCTTTTCATTATTTTCTTTATTCTATATGATACTAACATGACTAAAATGAAGTTATTTTGGTCTAAATATGAGTTTTAATACAAATATTATTTAAATTAAATTTTAAAAATAAGCTAAATTTAAAGAAAAAGGAGAAATTAAGCGAGGAGAGCTGCAAACCCTTGTTGTCACTACCCACCATCGTTGAGAAGGGTGGGTGAGGGCACAGGATGGCTAGCAACCCTTGTTGGCCGATTTTGGCAATGGTGGGGAGCGGTAGTGGGGGTTGCAATCTCTCTCTCTAAATTTAGCTTAATTTTAAAATTTAATTCAAATCAAATTTATATTAAAAATCAAATTTTGATCAAAATAACATTGGTGTAGTCTTATGTTTCATGATTTAGCCACCTCATCACCACGAAAAAGAAAGAAAATATTATAAAAAGCCATGCCAACATTTTCTATTAGTCTAAAACAGACTTAATGGGAGGATTTGATTGCACCAATTTGACAAGTTTTTTAATTGATTGTATTTTTTTGTATGTTTTAAGACTTAATTGCACTTTCATTACAAATTTTAAGAATTATAGTGCACTTACTTTTAGTTTAACTATTTTTATTATGCTTGACAGAGTCGGATACCGGTTTGACAAAGAATAGAAGAAGGAGAATTGCCTTTTCCTTTTCTTGTTCTATGGTTTATTCTCTTAAAGGTCTTATACTTCTTTTTTATTTTGATTATAGAGTCATCTTTCTTAGTTATTATTGCACGATCCCTGTGCATGTGAGCGCAATGCTGATGCCTCATTGGATCATTTGACTATCATATGGAGCCCATCTCTTACGATGCATGTGAGTTGGGGATAATGCCAAAACTTTTCTTTTTCTAGAATGGTAGGCATTATTTAGATTGTCCACGCCATACTCTAGCAGATATCTATGTTAGCTTGATTTGATTTATACTGGGCACTCAAATACCTAATTAGAAAGATTTGTGCAAGTTAAATGATTTGATTAGTAAAACTTATGGAGTGCAAGCACTAACTAGTCGAATCACTTCTATATCTACACGATGCATTTAATAGATAAATTGTAGACTTTACAAGAAGAAGACCATAAGAGCAGCCAATCCTACATACTGATTCATAACCAAGCATTTTCCTTTGCATTTTCCTCTTTTCGTCTAATCTTAGAAACAAGTTTTCATCTATCTTTGAAAAAACTGAGCATACTTAGCCGATTACTTAACCACAATTTGAGGTAGACAATCCTAAGTGCAAGCACAAACACATCCGCAGTGACAATAGAATAGGCCATGTCCCTCCTACTCGAAAATCCAGACATGATGGATGAAGCTCAAGCAGACCTAGACAATGTCATAGACCAAGACCATTTAGCCGACGAAGTAGATATCCACAAGCTACCACGCCTCCAAAACATCATCAACGAGGCCCTTTGATTATTTATGCTGGTGATATTCCTATTAACCCACGAGTCCTCAGAGGACTACATGATCAGTGGGTTCGACATGCCTCGAGGTACCATAGTCGTTTTAAATGTGTGGGCTATTTAGAGAGACCCAAGAGTGTGAGGGCAATCCAACAAGTTTAAAATCAGAGAGATGCAAGGGATCATGCACGCCAACTGTTGCCGTTTGGGATGGTGAGGAGGAGTTGTCCCGATGCTGGCCTCACCAATAGAGTGGTGAGTTTGGCTCTAACAGTGCTTCTTGAAAGCTTCTAGTGGTAGCGAGTTGGTGAAAGCTGGTGGACTTGTCAGAAGGGACAAGACTCGCAATGCCCAAGAGACAGCCATTAGAGGCTATGTGCAGGGTGCATGAGTACATGATTTCTAAAGTTCTCGCACGGTTTTGAGAAGGCCATTCTCTAGTGAATTTATTTTGGTCATGTACAATCCCTGTAACGCTTATGAACTAATATGTAATAACAAAGTAAATTTATACGAATGAAATGAGGTGAAAACAAACGGAAGGGGGAGAAAACTCAAAGTACAGTGCAATGGAAAAAAGAATATTTGAAACAGTTGTTGCAATTAAACTCTGAGGCAAGAACAATTACTAACGGTTAGAAGTGTCAAAAATCAAACCGAAATAGGAATTGAAGTAAATCAAAATTCATGAATTTTTTTATTCGATTCAAATAATAAAAAACTAAACATTCCTTTTTGCCGATTCAAATAATTTCAGTTCGATTCGGTTCATTATCCGAATTGAAACAAACTCTTAATTTCATCTTTCGAACCTCAGGAACTTTCTCCTCCACTACAATCTCCTCCTCCATCGCCTCCTCTTTCTCCTCCAATAGCATCGGACTCGCGCTCAATCCTCTTTCCACGATCATATTCCTCTCCTTCAATAGTGCGGCCGCGTTTGCCACCTCCCCCGGATCGCCTCCAGGAGTCTTAATTTCGCTCTCTAGGACCAGGGTCCGGAGCTTCAGCTTGGCGATTTCGCCAAGGAGGGACTCCTTCTCGGGGGCCCACCTCTGCTCCTCGTGGAGCCATCGCTGCTCCTTGCACAGCCACCCTTGCTCCTCCCGACGCCAGCGGGACTTCTCGAGGCGGTAGTCGGGGCTGCCTGGGATGCTGAGAGGACACGAAGGTGGCGGGGGGAGTTGAGGAAGAGGCAGAGAGAAGAGGGTTTTGGGACTAGGAAGGTTAGGGAGGATGGATACGGGAAGCAGGATGGAGAAGAACAAGACATGAGAGAAACTTTTTGGAGAGGGTAAAAACGAACAGGAAATCCATGAAATTTAGGTTTAAAAAAAAAAAAAAAAAAAAAACAGGAAAGTGAAAATATGAACCGAACTGCATTTTCGGTTTGAATCACTATTTGGTTCATAGGAAGCTCACATCTCGATGATTTGGTTCAGTTTGAGTTTTTCAAAAAATTTGAACCGAATTAAATTATTGACAACCCTACTAAAAATATTAATTAACCTTTGTGATTGATTAACCATTGTGATTAACCAATTATTGCAGTTGAGTCAAATAGTTACTTAAGGGAAGCTCTCAAGGTAGGAAAAACTATACACTCAAAGGAACCGAAATTTGATTTCGCCGAGCAGGAAATGATTGTGAAGAGAGGCTAGCCACCCATGGATTATAAAAGGAGTGCTTCTAAAGAGGAAAGGACATGCACAACCCGATGTTTATGCACTTCCCTTGCAATTTATTTCCAGTCGTTACATATGTTTATTTTCTTTTCGTAGTCAAACATTTTGCTCTTCTTCTTTCTAAAAGGTTTGTGTTTCCTTTCTAACTACGCAATCGTCCATCAATTAGAAGCACGAGAAAGTGGTGTTCGACCAAGATTGTTGATCAATCGAAGGGTGATAATTTTTAGTATTAATCAACGATTTAAAGGGAGAGATTTTTGAGCGAACAAAGCCTTATTAGAAAAATTGAAAAAAATTACAATGACCAATATAAAATAATTCTACGTATCAAATAATTAATCATTGTAAATAATAAGTCACGAATGTAAAAATAACAAATTCTATTAAATTATGTCTCGAATTTAAGTTCAATATGAGACTCAATACACACGTGGACTGTTCATTGCCCAAAGTCACGCACAACAATCAACAAGTGTTGAGCAAGCAAATATATCGAAGCCCAAATGTTCTCTATGCATAGAAGGAGCGTCGGTCATGTTTTTAATGAACATACAGGAACTCGGCTTTCTTCTTCTCCTTCAATTATTGCATGGACTAGCCTCGTGCAACGTCCATTTTGCTTCACTCAAGGAACGAGATCTTAGAAAATGGTGGTCCACCCAATGTTGGTCATTTTTTAATGAATTTACAGGAACTTGGCTTTCTTTCTCTCTTTCAATTATTGCACGGACTAGCCTCGTGCAACGTCCACTTTGTTCTCTATGAACGAGATCTTCGAAAATGGTGGCCCACCCAATGTTGGTCATTTTTTAATGAATTTACAGGAACTTGGCTTTCTTTCTCTCCTTCAATTATTGCACGGACTAGCCTCGTGCAACGTCCACTTTGCTTTACTCAAGGAACGAGGTCTTCGAAAATGGTGGTCCACCCAATGTTGGTCATTTTTTAATGAATTTACAGGAACTTGGCTTTCTTTCTCTCCTTCAATTATTGCATGGACTAGCCTCGTGCAACGTCCACTTTGCTTTACTCAAGGAATGAGATCTTCGAAAATGGTGGCTTACCCAATGTCGGTCATTTTTTAATGAACATACAGGAACTTGGCTTTCTTTCTCACCTTCAATTATTGCAATGGACTAGCCTCGTGCAACGTGCTTGTTTCATTGTCATCTCCCACGCATGTGTGCCCGTAGATTTGATTAGTGGACGTCGATGTCAACTGTCAACTTTTCTAACTTCTTGCTAATAAAAAAACAAAGGGAGGAAAGACTAAAGCCATGTTCATTTGTCTACCGTCGGTACACGATGGTCATGCACATGTGACTTGCATGTCTGCGCATGATTTCAGAAGCAGTTGCCGCTGATGACTTTTGTGGAGTCCCCATTTATCTTGGTCCCTTCCCATGATCCTATAAAAGGAGGACATCAGAGGCTGTAGGGACCAAGCAAGAAATGAGTGCTCGAGAGACAAAAGAGAGGCATAAGCTCAGAGAAAGTTGTGCGTAGAGTTGAGTCCATCGAGTCGACTTGTTAAACACTATGAGTGTTAGGTATATATACTAGGGCTAGGAAACAATTGAGCATATGAGTGTGTGAAACCTTATAATTCTCCTATTTATAGTGAATTTTTTGTTGATATTTCTCGTAGATGTAGATTTCAATATTCGGATTGAACAACATAAATTTTTTATATCATTTTATATTTCTCGTTTTATTTCTGCCGATTTTATATCTCCCGACATAATTGCACATAATTGCAAGTTTACGATCCACTTACACTGCACCGCGGATTCCAACAAATACATATAGGCAACATAGAGTTTGGTATACCAGCTTTTGCTAATAATTATGATATACGTAGCATTATTCTATAGTGAGAAATGGTCTGAAGTGTGAAAAATTAGACCCGACAAACCCAATAAAGCCTCTAACCGATCGCATCTCATCCCTCTCCCCACTCCACTCCACTCCACCTCTCTCTCTCTCTCTCTCTCTCTCTCTTCGAGACAGAGTCTCCCCGCCATAGCATCTTCATGGAATACGTGTGGGTGTACATCCTCTCAGCATCCTCCTTCCTCTTTCTTCTCTTCTTGTTCAAATTGCAGAGAAGCAACAAGAGGAATCTCCCACCGAGCCCACCTTCCCTCCCTATCATCGGCCACCTCCTCCTTATTAAAGAGCCGGTCCACCGGACCCTCCAGTCTCTCTCCGACCACTACGGCCCGGTCCTCTCCCTCTCCTTTGGCTCCCGCTCCGTGGTCGTCGTGTCCTCCCCAGTCGCGGTCGAGGAGTGCTTTACCAAAAATGACATCGTCCTCTCCAACCGCCCCCGCATGCTCTCCGCCGATATTATGCTCTACAGCAGCACCACCATTGGTTCCACCCTTTACGGCCCTCACTGGCGCAACCTCCGCCGCCTCACCGCCCTCGAAATCCTTTCCCCACACCGCCTTGCCACCTCCCTTGCCATCCGGCTGGAGGAAGTGAGGCTCCTCGCGAAGAGCCTCTATGAGGAGGCGGCGGCAATGGCAGGGGGTGGTGGTTTCACGAGGGTGGAGATGAGGTCGAGGCTGCAGGAGATGTCCTTCAATATCATCATGAGGATGGTCTCTGGGAAGCGCTACTTCGGGGCTATTATCGATGCGGGCGACGAGGAGGTGGCCAGTCGATTCAAGGAGGTGATAACAGAGTTCTTCGAGCTAAGTGGGACGGACCCGAGCGATTTCTTGCCAGTGCTGAGGAAGGTGGTGGACTTCAAGGGGAGAGAGCGGAGGATGGTGGACGTGGCCAAGAGGTCCGATGTGATCCTGCAGGGCATGATAGACGAGCTCAGGTCGAGAAGGAAGAGAAGCGAAGGCAGCCGAGAGGTGGAGAGCAAGACGATGATCGATTCCATGCTGTCGGAGGGCTACTCGGACGACATCATCAAAGGCCATATCCTGGTACGTGAATGACACATATTCTGTTCACTTGACTTTTGCATGTACGGGGAGACGGTTCTTAACGCTCTATATTTCTGAGTTTGTGACTAAAGTCTTTCGGCGCTCACCGACAACAGAAACCTAGGAATAACGAAATCGTTTGTTGCAATGTCGCCTTGCCAGCTTAGAGCGGTAAGAACACCCTGGGTTTGCCTGGAAAGAGGGGACACAAGAGGTGAAGGGAGCAAATGGACAAAAATATGACTTCCTTCCCAAACAAAAAGGCGTTTTCTATGACCCTTAGGTTTTGAACGATGGTTTAAAATCTTCTACCACGTGTACCTTCATGAATTTAAAACGTTGAGAATGACGGCTCTTTTTAAAGATATTGCAAAGCCGATGATTAATTTTACTTTTTTTTTTCTATGCCTGACAAAATTCAAAATTGACTTCACGTCTATAATTTATCCTGTAAAAGATCTTATTTTTCCTTCAATTATGAGTATAGGGTCTTCTTTTTCTTAGTCATTATTACATGATCCTTATCGAACCGGTGGATGAAACGAATTCCACATGAGACCATAGGGTCCAATAATGTGGGCTCACATACATAAGGATCTCTCACGTGGAATTCGTTTCATCCACCGGTTCAATAACTTTGGCTCACCTTCAACAGATTTAGATGCCATTCGTTTTGCGAAAAGAAAATAATTTTTTAGGAAATCATTTTTTTCAGAAAAATGACGATATTTTTTGATGTTTAGTTGAATCGTGAAAATGAAATGGAAAATATTTTTCACTGTTCAATATCTGATTTGATTTTCTGGAAAAAATTACCAAAAAATTTTAATTTTTAATTTTTATATAAATTGAAAATTTATTTTAAAAAAATCGAATTTTTATATTTTATATTTTATATTTTATATTTTATATTTTCTTTTTCTTTTTCTTTTTCTTTTCCTTCCTCCTTCCTTCTTCTTCCTGCTCCTTCCTCCATGGCTTCCTCCTTCCTTGTTCTTTTTGCTCCTTCCTCCTTTGTCGTCACATGCTTTATGCCTGGGCAACAACCAGTTGTTCGGCGACCAATCAAGACATGGATTGGTGAGCTTGAAGCTTAGCCAATCTGTGAGGTGTGGGCCTCATCGCCTTCTACCATTGTTGAGGCATTGCTAATCTAGCGGGCCCGAGCTCTCTTGAGGCCAATCAGGCAAGCTTGGGCCTCACCAAATCCGGCGACCTAGGTAGGGCTCCAGCCTAGCCCAAGGTTGTCGGAGGTTCACCGACCTCTAGTGACCTTCAGTGACGCTTGAAGTCGTCAGATTTGGCGAGCTCGGCCTCCCCTAATCAGGCGAGGCTCTAACTTGCTAGCAATCAACAACTGACCAATAAAGAAGAAGATGAAAAAGAAAGAAATGGAAAAAAATAAAAAGAAAAGATATAATTAAAAAATCAATTTTTTTAAAAAGGAAAAAGAATAAAAGGGAAAAGTGTTTGGTAAAAGAAAGTGAAGTGAAAGAAGATATGGAAAATATTTTTCTCTTTCTCAAAACTGGAAAATATTTTCACCTATTTTAGAAGATTTTTTCATTTGATGGAAAATGTTTTCCCCAACCAATATATTTTCTGTAAAACAAACGTTGAAAAATTCGAAAAAAAATTTCTGGAAATTATTTTCTGTGAAACGAACGGAGTCATGCCCCTAAGAACATGCGTTTTTCTTTCTTCAAAAGTGCCCGCTATTTAGATTGTTGTAGATTACAAAGTAGAAAGAAGAGAAAGGACAAAATGAAAGAGTTTTTATAGGGTGCCATGTGCGTAGAAATGTCAATTACACAGGTCGTTGAATCTTCCGTCATGTGAGCGGTAAATGATTTAAGTAAAATGCTATTTTTCTCTCTTCAACTTACGCATGTTTTCCAACTCCAATTGATTCGAGTTAAGTACCTGCCAAACCATAGTGAAGTTTGTCGTCTAAAAAACTGTCACCATTGACAAGCCACCATAGAATATCACTTCTACATTTACATGATGCATGAAACAAATGAAGTTTGCACTTTACATGAACAAGACCATAAGAGCGGCCAATTGTTGATACTTAAACTGGACATTTTCCTTTGCATTTTCCTCTTTTTATCTGAACCTGATTGTTCTTCAGTTTGGAAAACAAGTTTAATCTTTTTTTGAAACAACTGAGCATACTTGGTTACTTAAACACAATTCGCGGCAGTCAATGCTAATTGCAGGCACGGACACATCTGCGACGACAATAGAATGGGCCATGTCCCTCCTAGTCAACCATCCGAACGTCATGAAGAAAGCTCGAGCAGAATTGGACGATGCCATTGGCCTAGACCGTCTAGCTGATGAAACAGACATCCACAAGCTGCCTTACCTTCACAATATCATCAATGAGGCGCTCCGATTGTTCCCGCCGGCACCACTCCTATTGGCTCGTGAGTCTGCTGAGGATTGCATGGTCGGCGGGTTCAACGTGCCTCGAGGCACCATAATCCTAGTAAATGCATGGGCAATTCAAAGAGACCCAAAAGTGTGGGACGATCCCACAAGTTTTAAACCAGATAGGCATGAGGGAGTGGGAGGGGATCATGCGTACCGGTTGTTGCCGTTTGGGATGGGGAGGAGGCGTTGTCCTGGTGCTGGCCTTGCCAATAGAGTGGTGAGTTTGGCTCTGGCGATGTTTATTCAATGCTTCAAGTGGGAACAAGTCGAGGAAGAGCTGGTGGACTTGTCAGAAGGGATGGGACTCACAATGCCCAAAAGAGAGCCATTGGAGGCAATGTGCAAAGCGCGTGAATGCATGATTGCTAATGTTCTTGCACAACTTTGAGAAGGCCGTTCTCTAGTGAACTTATTTGGTCATGTTTAACCGCTGTAATGCTTATGAATTAATATGCAATGACTAAGTAAATTGGTATCAATGTAATGCCATGGAAATGAATAGAAGGGGAAAAAAAAACCCGAAGAGTGGGTTGGAGTAAGAATTCTAGTTGTGGCGTCTAATGATAATGTATTAAAGGAAAAGAAAAGAAGATAAGATGTATAATGTATTGATGAAATGCCCATTCATATGGACTTTCATTAGGTCTTTGAACGGTCTCAAAATACCTGGGACTATTTTTATTGTAAGATGATATGTATGTTTGAAGAGAAGACCTATCATTGACTAGAGTTGCTGTGTGATTGTAATCTCCTTGGTATACTCTGAATTTCGAGGTTTGATTGGTATCTTCTCTAGACATGATATGGGTCCCTAGCCAATTCCAACATCACGGGGTTAGAGGTTACTGTTAGGAGTGTCAATAGGGCGGATCGGGTCAGGTCTTGATGTTACCCGACCCGACTCGAACAATAAGGGTCACGTCCTTTAACCTAACCCGACCCAACTTGAAAGGCATAAAACAAGAAGCAAAAAAAAAAAAAGGATCAGTTCAGGTCGAATCGGTTCGGGTTGTTGACGAGGAGCACGTGTACTGAATCGATGGACAGTTCAAGCCAACATAAGAGATTTTCTTGCAGCAAATTTTTGAGAGCATATAATGTTCTCCTGGACCACATTTCAGCAGTCAAAACTGATGCATGGAGCAATTCAACAACTAATGTCTGTGATGAGTTTCCGGTCAGTGATGCTTAGGATCTAGTATTGACAAACAAATCTTGGAACACTAGAAACAAACCAATGAAATCATGATAAAAGAACTGCAAAGACATTCTTTCATTTCTCCATTCGAATGTTGCATTCCAGGAGCCATGTGAGTAGCTTGTGTTGAGACATTGCCCTGACATCCCTCTATAGCAACAAAGGCTGACACAAAAAAAATAGTTTGCCCAAAAAAAGAAATGCTTATAGGGTCCGAAATGTGGTACTAAATCATTTCAAAAGCAATAAATGAAAAATGGGAAACAAAGAGGAGGAATTTGTTGGTTGAAGATTGCTCGCCATAATTCACCCACCTATATGTTCATTCCAAATTGTTGCTAATTGCTTTCCATCGTTGATCACTCCCAATAGAATTAGCAAACAGGAACTCAATCAAGCGCCATGACGGAAAAATGGAGGACCTAGAACTACAATGCGCTCGAAAAGGAAGCACACGAAACACCCATCTCCAAGCAAATCGAGTCAAGAACTACAAGCGGAGGCTCGATCAAATGCGAGAAGCACCGGACGATCACCAAAACAACAAAAAGCACCGAACCCAGAATTCCGTACTGGCATCGCGATGACAATGAGTCCCCAGAAGCGAAAGAGAGGCAGAAAAGAACTCATGATTTGCCGCTGCGACGGGGCGAGATTAGATGATTTCCGGGCAGGGCGCGCTCATCTCTAGTCAATGAGGGGAATCCGTGAAGAAGATATTGGAAGAGAGACCTCTGGGTTGGACCCAAGAAAGAGAGCTGGAGAAGTGAATGCTCAGCTATTGTAGATAGATGTTTGTTTGAGAGAGATGATGCTACGCTCCGAGATTCGCCGGCGACAATGGTGAGGGCCTCTCCGTCGCTGATTGAGAGGGAGAGAGAAGGGGGAGATCCGCATTGAGAGAGAAGAGAGAAGGGGGAGATGAGGGGAAAAAAAGGAAAAATGTTTTGATTTGGGTAATGGGTAATGGGTAGGGTTATTATTTGACCCGACCCAACCCAAGCAAAACCCAAACAAAAAAACCCTACCCAGATAAAACTGAGCCCAAATCCCAAAATATTCATAATTAACATGTCGGGTCAGGTCAGGTCGGGCTGGGCTGGGCATTTTTGCCACCCTTAATTACTGTGTAAGTGCGTAGATTTGGTAGTTGCAGAGAAAATAAGTTGATCGAGGAGGGAGGGGGGGGGCGAGGGGAATGCCAGGCAGCGATGGTCAACCACGGTGGCCGATGGAAACAGGTGACGGCTACTAGCGGTGGTGGACGGTGGTTCTGCATAGGACCAAGAATGGGTGATCTTTTGTGGGTTGCATTGTTAACGTCTCACAATTTTTACTTGAAACGAGTTGCTCACACCTGATCGTTTGAGTCCGACTATTGTAGTTGGTACATATCCTGCTCCTTGGTGGAATAGTTGCTACTAGTTTCTTGACATCTCCTCGTAGTTTTCTTTGCTGAGTGCGACTTCCCTTTCTTCATCTTCTCTTTTAACAATTCCACTAAGATGGAATGCTTTTCTTGGGAGCATCTCCTTCCGCTGTCTTTCCTAGCTTGTCGTAACCCTGCTTTTGCTTTCACATGGCTGATTAGTCTCAATGATCACTTTATAAAATTCTTGAGCCTTTCTTGGTCTCCCAACGAGAACTAGTTGCTTAATGGAGAGAGTTCTTTAAACTTGGGCTTGCTCGGATGGTTGCTTTCACTGTGCCAGCTCCGAAAATGAAGGTCTCCGCGCAAAGTGGCTTTGTCCGTCGTTCGGGCTTCTTTCTCTCTACTTTCACGAGTGTCAGCCGTGAAAATACAGAAAAGAAAGGATCGCTCATGAAAGAAAGGATAATGTAAATGAGTGATCTCAGCAAACTCTTGTTAAGTAACTAATTGAGCAAACTTTACAGTTTTTAATGCATCGATTGTCTTTCTATTATACATAATCGGTACCTTGAAAATTAAATTATTCCAGATAAAATATACTTAATGAGTGCCTAACATTACCCATATTTCAAAATAAATCTTGAAGATTTATCTTGATAACTCTCAAATGAAGTTCATGTGGATCAATGCCGACCATTTAAATGCATCAGCACGACGAGGCAATCATTGAATACTTTCCTTGTCAACAAGTAACATCATGGATCCACACATCCCCAGCTTAGGGAAATTCTATGGTCGGGTCGAGTAGTTTATGAAATTGGTTCAATTTGTAATGAGCATTGGTTGTCAACGTTTCTAATGATTTAAGAAAAATAGACATATGGGGATTATTACCCACTAATGGGTAATAGGAAAAAAAATTACCATGAATATATCAAGTCGGTTATAATTTTTCATAAAATGCTGTTGAGACTTAAATACTCACTCATACAAGACTTAAAGTTTAATAATTACATCCAGGGATGGTTATTAACTTTTCATTGACCGGAACTTACAAAGAAATTACTGTTATTAATAATTGCAAACTAATAAATTATCGTCAGTAGTTATGATTGCAAATAAAATATGATTATATACAAATATTAGGAACCAATAGAGTAAAATTGGGTTAACATTCTCATGTCACAAACTCTATAAATAAATTATCGTTAAAGAGGTATATTACTAGCTATAAATCCAAATAAATTACAATCAGTACGTTAAAGTTCCAATCTAAGAGTAAAATTACTTTCTATAAACGTAATTACGACAAAACAATCGAGAAATTTACAGATAAAAATTAAGATGGGACCCCTCCTTCCCGGGCCCCACTTTTAATGCTTAGGGACTGTAGAAGGCGGTCTCCCCCTGCTTGCGTGCTGTATGCTCCTCTCTCAGTCGACTCGCTTCGTGTGTACTCATCCTTTCCCGGCTCTACTCCCGATTCTCCGATGTCTGAATCGGAAGAAGCTGCGGCGCCGCCGGCATCGCCGCTGCCGCCTCCTCCTCCGGACCGGAATTCGCCGCCGGCCCAACAAACGGAAGCTCCTCCTCCCAGAGAGCCCAGGCCCGACGTCGCCTTTCGCGTCTGGCCTCCGACGCGGACCACGCGCGACGCGATCGTCTTGCGCCTCGTGGAGACGCTGGCGGCTCCTTCGGCGCTCTCCACTCGCTACGGCTCGCTGCACCGGGAGGAGGCGGAGCCCGTCGCCCACGCCATTGAGCAGGAGGAGTACGCCGCCGCCGTCGCCGCCGCCTCCCCCGACGACGACGGCGCGGACGTCCTCCAGGCGTACGCCAGGGCGATCGCCAGGCGCATGCTGGACTCCGTCCAGCCGCGCACCACCCGCGACCGTGGTTCCTTCCCGCCGAAGACCCCCGAGGTGTTGGATGTCCCCGCTTCTTTCGATTCCGAGGTCGAGAAGTCGTCTTCTATTTGAGGTGGGGTGTTCTCTTCCCTTTAGGTGACAAGCTCGGGGTTTTGAGGTAGCACCGTGAACTAGTATGTCTGGTAGGACAATATGCGTTACTGTTTGCTGTGGATTTGTGCATAAATATTCTTGCCCTTTGCTCGAGGAATATTGTTGATCTCGCATGTGTTGTAATTAGGGTAACGTGGACGTCTGAAAGCCTCTTGGTTGTTGATTTGCTATGAGAAAAGGCTCTCCTTTTGTGCTAGAGTGTAGTTTCTGTTTGTTTCTGATCGCACTTCCTATTTACCCGAAATTCTTTGGCCCTCTGTTTTGATAAACTTTCCTGCTTGAAATTGGGCTCGGGAACTGTTTCTTAGGGATTGTAGTCATCGGATCTCCCTAGATTTGTGAAGTTTGCATTGTAATGCGATACCTTGCAATTCGAATGAGGAGCGTGGCTATGGACAGCGAAATGCAAGATCCGTCCCTTGAGGGCTAGGGACATAGAAGGGCCATTGTGAACTTCAGTCTCATCTGTCTTCTCCGTGCTAGCTTTTTCTGGTGAAAATCGGATGTGGACCTGTTGATCACTAGTTGTACATACCGTGAAGAATGCAGGCATTACCTTGAATGTAAGCACGTGTCTCCAAATGAGGAAATTAACTTGATCAAATTTGGTGGAAGTTTGAGCAACGGTTATTACTAATGAAGGTCAAGTGGCAAAGTTAAATCAAAACCCTTTTCGATAGCTTTCTGGTGCAGCCTGGCTCATGGTTTTAAGCCTCTAACCCTTTTACTTCAAGTTGCCTTTCTTCTTATTTTGGGCTTGAGGTGGCTTGCTTTGGCTGTTTCCTGTAAGGTTATGGTGACTGTTAAAACTGGAAAGTAATAACTACCAATGGTTACCACTAATGAAGGTCAAGTGGCAAAATCAAATCAAACCCCTTTTCAACAGTTTGCTGGGGCAGCTTGGCTCATGATTTTAAGCCTCCAAGCCCTTCACTTCATGTTGCCTTCCTTCTTATTTTGGGGCTTTTGGTGGCTTTGTTTGGCTGTTTCCCATAAGGTTATGGTGACTGTTAAAACTTATAAGTAATAACTACCAGTCAAGTTTTAGTTGGCTCTGAAATTGGCTTAGCATTTATCAATTTAGAGAAGCTCCTCTCTGCTATCCTACCTGCTTTTAAATGCTGATACACTGGTTGCTGCTGGAGGCATTTTGATGCACTCAGTTGGATTATTTTGATTCCAAGAGGCCTTTGTCGATCAACTTAAAGAAAACCAATTATGAAGAATGATGATGTCATTTTCTTGTTCCTGAATGGGCCTTTTTTCAATTTTTTAGGTTTATGCTCTACTCCGAGTAAAAAAAATCTGCCCAATTTTTATTTTGACAGGTTCCATCCTCTGCAGGGATGGAGAGACAGATGGCAATGTAAATAGACATCTTATTGCCTGGAGTCTGAAATAGTAGTAATAAGAATAGAGATCTTAAGCTTTCTTCTCTTCTTCATATAGATAGATATCTTAGGGCTCAACCCTAGAGAGGCAATGGAAACTATGGAGGAATATTTTTAATCCTCACCAACTTGATCTTGTGGCCTCTGGCACCAATGGTGCTGAGTGGAAGGGCCATCGCTCAATCCATTTTGGTTCTTGGTTCATTTCACCATTTTACCTGATGAACCTAACGGTCTGAACTCAAACATCAAACCCTCTGTTAAGTACAGTGATGCATGAGGTATCCTATCCATTAAATTTATTAAATAAACTTATCATATTTGTATTGTTTCGGAGGGGATATAACCTGTTGGGGAAATGTAGTTCAGTTGGTAGAGTGGTGCAAGTAGATGTGCCTGAGGAGTAGAGTTTTTTTTCCATTGAAGGTCCCTCTTCTTCATTGTATTGCAAAAATGGAAGCTAGCCTTGGGTCACTGACCTCAACGTCCAGTCCATCAACAATGCTCTCAATATCCAGAAACAAACAGTTTTGTAGATGACCAAAAGGCAGGATGATTCTATGAATGCCTAAATTACTTTCTATTTGCAATTGTCTTCATCTTAAATCTGTGCTCAGGCTTTTCTAGAGTATCTAAACTGCAGATTCTGAACCTTTTAAGAGCATTCCAGTCTGATTTTGAAGCCCATGTTGAAGCTTGGCAGATGCCTCTATCTTTAAACATTTCCATCAGGGAATAACTTCTTGTGATATGACTACATTGAATTATGAATTTGAGTACAGGGTGGAAGGATAACTGGAAATACTTTTTCTTTCAGTATAGCAATCATTTATTTTAGCACTGTAGTCTTCTATGTCCAGGTTTTTTAGGAGGTCATTGTTCATACTTTGGGTGAATGACTAGCTTTTATGTTTGTTGTGTTCAAATTTTCAAGCATGGGAATGTTTTTTCCTTTCTACCACTGAAATTAAGATCGAAACAAGTTGGGTTATGCCTTTAATGAGGCGCACTATGAAGCCAAAAGGATCCTTCTTTTTTACTTGAGATTTGGCATGGAGGAATTTAATCTGTATTGCCTCGTATGTTTGCTCAGATTAGTTTCCTTTTGCACCTTGCTATTGCTGTTGGCAGTAACTAGTTAGATCATCTTAAGATAGACTTAGAAGCATCTGCACTAGTGGAACTCTGCAGCATGATGGATGGGCAAAGGATTTTTAGGATCTGCAATGAGTTTCGGGTCCAGACTCATAAACTATTTGAAGCTTTCTTAGTTAAGCAAACAGTCTATTTTCGAGCTGCTGGTCATCTTTCATTCCCCTTTCTGTGTTACTCTTTTTACCAGACGATGTCTAGGCATTAGATGGTGATATCTTTTGGTTCTACAGCTAGTTACAAGTACCAGTTTGGTGTTAATAGTCTGTTCAACGTTCAATAATTCAAGCCTTTTGGCATCCATCATACATACTTCCCACAAGGTTGGCTGGGATTGGGAGTGCAATTTGTTTTCGACCTTCTAAATCTACCTATATGTCCCGCATGAGTATGTTAAATTGCACTTTACCTAAACTATCAAATAATCAGCTGATTTTGGCGAATTTTGCAAGGTTTCCCTTCAAAATTCCTTGGCCATATTACTGTATCTCTCTATCCAACTTGCAGGGCTCACGGACAGTTTTCATTAGCAGATCTATGTCATACCCAAGAACAAGAAGCGTGCAATTTAAGCGGAGTTCTTGCCCCCATGAGGGGCTACCGAAATTCGGCACATACTTGAACCGTGACAGATTCAGGTTAAGATCTCAACCAAGATGAATGAGAACTGTCCCTAAATTATCACGGCCATGAGATCAGTCTGCTGATCGCAACCCAATCTACCGGATATGTACTGAATTGATATCCTGCCTCAGCAAAGTGCTAATTGCAAGGTCACTAAAATTGTCCATCCGGCAAGCAAAAACGACGAGACAGGCTACAAGTTGTTTGATTCTCGTCCCCAGACTTGCGGTATTTTGTTAATATGGTCTTCGAGTTTGTAATTTGTGCTATCAAGTTCCAGCTTTGGACAAGCTCCGTCCTTGTCGATTAAACAAAAAAGAGAGAAAAATCCCGAGCCTGTGACAAAAATTCACGGGCTTAAATAAATGACGATACGCAATCTTTCAACAATCGATTGAGCTCCCATTTCGTCAACCTTGGAGTACGTCCACCGTCTCCCTCCCCCCATATCTTTAGTCCCTCCAATAGCTAGCACTCGATTTAGAATGTCAATGTTGGTGTATAAATATCAAACCTTTCTGTGGAGGACCCTAATCACCAAAGAAAGCTGCAACCATGAAGCATCAATGGCGCCGTCTTGTGTCCTGCACGATACTGCTCGGTGTGGCCTTGCTTCTCCTCTCGTGCCCGGGCATGGTGGCATCGAGGCATCTGAATGCCGACAAGATGTCCACGACCCAGTCCTCACTTCCCGTGTTTAAGGTGGCTCAAGCTTATTCCGGCCCCAGCGATAGAGGAGCTGGCCACTAGAAGAGTAGGTCGGGTCCTAATGGGAGACCCGCCTATGCAAAACGGTGCCTCGTTTGATAATATGATCCTATAGTGCTTTGCGAAAGTTGCAAAGATTTTGTTCTTCCGCTGTTTCATTTAGACAAATAGAGCAGGGTTCAAATCTTGGCAAGTGAATAACACTTCTTTTTATCATGATGCTTGTGTGAGAAAAATAAATTCTCAATCAATGCTAAACGGAAAGCAATTTATATTACGTCGAATTCATGTTATGTTAATATTTTAACCATGTTTATATCATGTGCGGATTGAATTATATTAATCTTTATCTTTTATTTATTTAGTGGTCAAAAGGAAAAATCATTCATGGTGAGTTATGTTTTGTCATGATCCGTGAGTCTATACTTTTTGGCCCCGACACGAGAAATAGGTTTTTTCTTTTTTTTGGTTGAGATTAAACAATGAAAATCGTAAGGTCAAGCAATAGAAAATACACATCGTGCCAAGACACGGCCGAGAGACTTATCTACACGAGAAGAATTTAAAAAAAAAAAAAAAAAAAAAAGGTTAAAAGGTTTGAGCCGGATGAAAGATCCGGTTCAATGTAAAAGCGAGTGTGGCAAAGCCAGAAACGTCCTTGTCGCAATCGATCCTCCAAAAGTTTGCTTGTAATCTTCCTATCGAGACCAAAGATTTTGGATAACTACAAGGAGAATTTAGTCCCAACCGCTTAATTTGCGCTCTCATCTTTTTCCAATTTTCCACCCTTTTGTACTCTCGAACCTTTTGAGCACTTTTCTTTTGGTGTCCTCCCTTCTCTACGCATGTCCCCAAAAGTTTGTGACAGGCGACGTCGCACGTCGGCTAGGGTTCCTAGGCTCTAGTTCTCCGTTTCAAGGGATCTTTTGGATGGGCGAAAAATTTCGAGGCAAAAAAAAATTAAAAATAAAAATAATATAATAAGTGTTGTAATTTTTATATAGTGCTCATTTGAGTATAAATATTTTTATCATCCATGGAAACTGAAAAATGAAAATAAATTCAACGATAACTTGTTTGGAAAAATTGGAGAAGTAAAGAAAAGTGTAGAATTTTCAAATGAGATCATGGTTATACCCCCAAATAGACAAATTTTATAACAACTTGAGGTGACAAAAGTAATTTCGTTAAAAAAAAAAAAAAAAAAAAAAAAACAAGGGTGGTTTTGAGATTTTATTTTATTTTATTTTATTTTTTGGTTGTCAGATTCTACAAGTTTTTCTTCACCTAAACCTAGTGATTAGAAACTTTAGTTGGGCCCACTCAGGGAATACTTCTACATCCGTTATTTTTCTCTCCAAGGCTTTCATCCCAGACGATGGAAAACTCAGGACATTCGTTTGACTTCTCTCCCTCCCTCCCCCAGCTCATCTCCCCCATCCAAATAAAATGCAGAGTCCTAGTGGCCACCCCGCTATTTAAATTGATTCAAAAAATAAATTGGGAAATGCGTGCTTGGAAAAACTCACGGGCATCAAATAGGAAACTTTATCTTAAGTAATTTGACACGAATTACTTTTAAATGAAAATGGAGGCTGATTGTGAAGGTCACATCAATCCTTTAAATCTAGATATTCTAGCATGCTGGTGGCAACTAACGTGACACGAACCAACTAAAGAGAGCATGCGCCACTAAACCATCATCTTTGTATAGGCTTGGTCAATTCGGCATGCCAGTAAGTATTATCAAGTAATCAAACACAAACATTAGGAATCGGATTCATCCATAAGCAACTCTCATAGTACATGAAGCAGATGTATTTTGTAAGGTGTTTAGTTATTAGGATAACAAGAATAGCCATCGAAATCTAATTCAATTTTGTCAATAAGTACCTCCGTGATAAAACTACAATCTTGGAATAGGAAAATGAGCAGTTTTATTTATGTAGTTTGTGGGTAGTTTTGCTTGGGTTTAAAGGTGGCAGAAAGTTTCTTCTTGCTACTTAAGAGTTAGAATTTGGGAAAAAAAAAAGAAATTTTTTAATTAAATATATATATAAATAGAGAAAATGACATATGCCATAACTTTTATATGGTACTCATATTAGTGCTAGAACTTTTCATCAGATTACTTTTAATGTCACTTTTACAAAAAAAAAAAAAAACTGACAACTCCAATTTGGGATTCTTAAAATCCGATGTGGCTCGCAACCATGCCCAGTCAACATAAATAGCCCAAACGATGTTGTCAACGTGTTTTGCCCCAAATATAAACCTTAATTTGGATAATCAAGCATTTTTCCAAATTCTTTAAACACTAATTCGATTTCCCCAAATTAAGAGCTGAATCTTGTAATGTTGAGCTTTGTTGGGTTACCTCAAAGTTGAAAGAAGGCCAAGTAAACATGACATGTGGAGGTTTTGGCTAGGGATCGCAAGATCATGATTAGATGATAACAACAGAACCAAGCATCTAACTTTCCTCTTAAATATGCGGAAGTTAATCAATAATGAAAAGATGCAAAAACATTTCACAATTCACTCACTAATTTTACCTGGGAGATTATTGAACATATGACAAGCATCTCAATTTGATGATTTAAACGAAAGAGTAAGTCGAC
Source organism: Corymbia maculata (assembly GCA_014182735.1). Classification (NCBI taxonomy): domain Eukaryota; kingdom Viridiplantae; phylum Streptophyta; class Magnoliopsida; order Myrtales; family Myrtaceae; genus Corymbia; species Corymbia maculata. The sequence goes on along the minus strand of CM024687.1, from coordinate 1,984,389 downwards.
GGTTCATCTTTATATTAATCATGAACGCAAGAAAACAATTTCAAGTCCTCAAGTTGCCAGAAAACCGCCACCATCACCGCTTCTCGTCGAGTCCATAGTCACGCCAAGCCGTCCTCTATTTTCCCCTATCTTCCATCACCAAAGAGCTCAAGCCGCGGCTGCCACTACTTCACTTGTTGGATCCAATACTCAAAGTTGCTTCCGCGACTGTCTTGTTCAGGTTCAATCCTTGATTGTTTCATAGAGAAAGGCGAGCGAGACCTAGATCGAGAGAGACCAAGAGAGTCAACCATAGAAAACAGAGGCGAACTTCCTCTTTTTTGGTGGGGGGGAGGATTACCTACTATCGGAATTATTTATCATATGAGATGTCTATTGTTTGAATGTTTTGACCAAAGAGGACTTCAATGAGGGGGGGCGATAACCACTAGAGATGTGCTGGCTTGCGAGAAGGATTGAGAATGTTGCGGTTCTTTGTCATTCAATGAGATGAAATTGATTAAAAGAAGGAATAAATGAAGAGAAAAATCCATGTTGTCAGGTGGCGATGTTGTTCTCTTCTGATGCGAGTCTCATGGGTACAACTCAATGTGAGTGAACTCATAATTCATATTAGACTTGTCTTTAAAAAAAGAAGAAGAAAAGCCAATAACATTTGATTAAAAAAGTCACCTTAAATTTGTTGTTGGAATTTGTTATTGAAAATGCTTAAGTGATTGTTTTTTATTCGATTTGATATTTAAGTAGTTCAGTAAAAAAAAAATTGACATCAAAATGAATTCAATATACAAACTATGACATTTTTAATGTGATTTTTTCTATACAAATAAGTACGATAAATAATGCATTGGCATAAAATGAAAAGTAAAAAGAGTTTCAAGTGATAAGTTCTATTACAAGAAATCAGCTCCGCCACTGCCGCAATTTCAGCGTAGTCGTGTCAAATCAGAAACTTTATGCCCCCGACAAAAACAGTCGAAAAAGAAGAGTCACTTTGTGCTCGAGAGAATCTTGCGAGTATCGATCGCAATTCACGTGCTCCCCAACACGAGAGGGGCGTCGTCGTCACACCGCTTTGGAGTGAGTTGAGCGCAACTTCCTTTCTTGTTCGAAAAGAAATCGAGGGTTAAAATCCACCTTCAATCCTTCATTTCTTGCCATATGCCCAATCGGCACTGATATGGGCCGTCAAAATTTTTAATTTAATGGATTTGGTTGATCAAAAACATTGAGCCATTTACCGATTGGTAACAACAATTCCATCATTTTTACTTTATCTAGGCATGATCGAGTATCAAACATTCTCAATAATATTGATGTATCAATGTGGCATGCCACTTTAGTAGAAAAATAGTAGAGAGAGTGAGAAGGGGGGAGGAGAAATGGGGTGGCACCGCCATGGACTCTCTACCGCTAGTTTAGCGTCATCGGACTCTTGCCCAATAGACATATATGTAAAGGCTGCAAGGAACTTCAATGACATGCTATGGCAGGGGAGGATTTTTGCTACATTAGCAATGCAATGTAATCGAAATGACATATCGTTAATAACATCAAATGGAAGAATCGGATTGAACTAGTTGAGTAAGTTAGAGAACTTAATTGCAAAAAAAGAAAATAAAACTTAGGAACCCAATTGAACATTTGACAGGAAAATGAGGATTAAAAGCATGATCGGCCCACATAAACTATTAAATTGCTAGATCACCAAAGTGCTCTGCTGGTGACATTGAGGTGGACGTGGATGGAGTTAGGAGCCAAAACGATTGTTTTAAGTTCTATATAGCTTCACAAGCAAAAGCTCCTGCCATGATGAATTCCACGATGTATTGTCAATGAGTATATAACACACCTTGAGAAGTAAAGTCTCATCCTATGAATATATATAAGTAAGTTAAAAAAAGCATGCCTTGAGTTAACAAGGTAGTAATAACACTAGAGAGGCTAGAGCAATGTTTGATTGAAAATGGATCAAATTATTAATTGTGTCATAAAGACCTTTATGTCCACACCCTAATCGCTCTTCTGGAGCAATATGTGCTTTTGAAATATCTTTTATATCGTGCTTAATTCCAAAGTTAGTTCTATACATATGATTGGCAACAAGAAAAATCAATGCAATAGCCAAATAATGACAAACAATTCCAGTCAAATCAGAACGGCTATTTTCGCCAGTAGGCAAAGCAAGGAGGAGTAACCGGAATGGCTACTCTCTTTGACATTATACATATCCAGCATCGAGAAGACATCATAGAACACCACCATCGATCATCCATTCGCGGAGGACAAGTCACGTTATAACAGTTCTTCTGTGGTGTCGGCAAACAGGACCCCATTCACTAAAGCAATCGGTTCGAGCACGGGATCTCGTACTAGTTATAATTAGCCCAACGCCACCGGTGCTATCCTTATCTTTCTAGTTATTTAGTTCGGTGTCTTTCTAGTCGAGGCAAAAAAAGAAGTCAGTCTTTTAGCTTTTGACAAAGGGGGAGATAATGTGGGAGAGACGTTTGGTCCAGATTGCGACTAATCTCTGATGTTAGGAAATGACAACCAGTAGCCGAAGCCATACTTATCTGGTTCGAGGAAACAATTCCAGGAATCCACGAAATTCGTGAGGGTTCAATGATCATGATTCGTCCTGACCATGCTCTGCAACAAAAGCAAAGACAGCCCGGTAGAGCACTGCCCAGTTTGCCGAAGAAGCAGAGCTTTGAATGGTAAACACGTAATTAGCAAACTTCACTCTCAATTGGGAATTTTATATTGACACAATATAATTTCATCTATCCTTTTGTTTTTGGGCTGATTCCACGCGGGTCAAAGGAGAAATATTGTCGCAACCCACGCCATTAATGTTGATTCGAGAATTCCATAAATTACACCCGACTTCATCATTTTAAACCAATAGTCCCTTGACCTTGTCGTCGGTTAAAAAAAGAAGACCATCGCCCGACAAGCATGTGCTTGTCATGTATCGTACGTTCTTCCATATGCAAAATTTGGGTGTTCTGAGGTTTTCGGTGTAGGTTTGAGTTGCATATGGGGGAATGTCTCTCTCTTTCTTTCAAAATCAACATGACCCTGAAGGAGTAGAACGTACTATTGACGAGCCCATGCTCGTCGGCTGCAATTATTTACACCGATGACGAGTTCATGTAAAGTTTAAGATATTTTCTTTTGAAAAACAGACCGCAAATAAGATATTTTTACTCCGTAAGATAAATTACAACCTAAACCCAGCATAAACTATTTGAACGTGACGTACCTTGTATTTGGAAAAAAAAAAATGACATACCTTGGACAATATACGATCAAGAAAACACCCTCACTAATTAATGATTTCACCAGGCGAGCACTAAATCACAAAAATTCTCGAAGTTGAGTTTAGGAAACAGAGCGCAAAACAAAACAAGAGCACCGCAGAGGCCGGTAGTTGCCGGGTTCTTGACTTTCTTCTGGCCCAAACAAAACGCATAGTAATGGGACAACAACAATTAATAAAATAAAATAAATAGATAACATTTTAAAAATTAAAAAATTAAAAAAAAATGAAAAACAGGAAGAAAGCAGGGGAAACGATGAATTAAAGAAAGGGAAAAAGAAAGAAAGGGTGGGGAAGGAGAGGACAAAATCGTCAATCAGAGAAAGAATCGAAGCGCATTCATTTCTTCGCTTGTCGTGTTCGAAAGCGCCCATCATATCATGTGCTTCATCTTCCTCCTTTAACCACCCATCCTCAAATCGCCACCACCACCACCACCACCACCATTCCCATCTCTTCTCGACCTCCGCAATCTCGAGTTTCGCCGGTCGACAGAGCCTTTAAGCCTTCTGGGTCCAGCGGGGAGCCGAGGCCTGGGCCCGAGATGAAGCGCCCCCTCGCCGGCGAAGACGCCAAGATGAAGAAGAAGCTCCGGCCCGACCAGGAGGAGCCCGAGGAGGACGGCGCGATCCCGCCGGCCGGGTTCGCCCACCTCGACGAGGACCTGCTGTTCGAGGTGCTCAAGCACGCGGACGCCCGCACGCTGGCGATGGCGTCCTGCGTCAGCAAGGTCTGGCACCGGACGGCTCAGGACGAGCGGCTCTGGGAGCTGATCTGCACCCGGCACTGGCCCAACATCGGCTGCGGCAACCAGCAGCTCAGATCCGTCGTCCTCGCCCTCGGCGGCTTCAAGCGGCTCCACTCGCTCTACTTGCCCCTCTCCAAGCAGCAGCAGCCCGGCTCGGCCTCGGCTTGGGCGCCGCCGTTGCCGCCGATGATGGGGGTGAAGCCGCCGACCAAGTGGGGCAAGGACGAGGTGCATCTGTTTCTCTCCCTGCTCTCGATTCGGTGCTACGAGAAGATGAATTTCACCAGCAGGGGAAGATGATGAAAACCTTTGCGGGAACCATATTATTGTTCTAATGATAATTATGACTCTCTATCTTTTTATTCTAACTTGGGTAATCGATTTTTCTCTCTTATGGGGCTCTTGGGTTTGCTCTTGTCCCTTCTTTTTCCAATTTATTTACTTGGTTACATTAGCCTAGGACTTGGGGAGTTTCTTCTGATTTCATGTGAAATAGTGTGGGTATGATGATTTTGTTTTCTTCTCTTTTCCCTCTGTAAACCTGACTACGAATGAATTAAATGTTTGTTGACCTCTTTCTCAACCCCTTTCCGTAAAATTTGAGGTGAATTTGCTGAATGCGTCCCGGTTATCGTCCTTTCATATCGATCAAGTGGGTGTTTTGTGTGATGGAGAAAAGGCGAAAGTTGGGTTTGGATGGCGAGCATTTAATTTTTTTTTTGGGGAGGGGGAGGGGTGGAGTGGGATGTAGTTGCAGATGCTTTTTACTCGAATAAGCACAAGGAGACAGAGCCAAAGTTCCAGTTGGGACTTTAATGTCTGGTTCTGCTCGTGTTTTCTGGACTGAGAGAGGCGTAGAGAGAGAAAGGGAGAGAGAGAGACAGTGATATGCTGTTGGATCTGCAAAAGCCAAAATGCTTCAGGCAACGATGTTGTCGTATTGGTGGGCATTTTTCCCTTTGAGCAGGTACTGTTTGACTTATGTGCAGGTACAGTGTAAGCTCCTACACTCTTCCCATCGCGAAGAATACGGTGTAGCGTGCGCTTATTCTCCTTACCAAAATTTGACTTGCATGCTCGGAGATTTGTCGTTTGGAATTTTCTTTGAACCGTTCTTCTTTTACGCAACAGCGATGCTTGTATATAGATACCAATGGCCCCAAGAAAAGCATCGTCTCTGATATATTTCCATCCGATTTCGTGAGCCCTGGAAACCAAATTACTAAAACAAGGCAGAAAGGGTTTACTTGTGCAATGGGGACTCGCTAGAAGGAAGCAATGGAAGGCAACTATTGCCCAAGAATTTTGCAGAGCGATCCGTTTCTTTTTGTGATTTTTGTGCATTTTGCACTCACGGATCACTCAGGGTGCCCATGATAACTTCTGAGTGGTGATCTAAGTTCCTTGGTAAGGTTGGATGAGATAAGTCCAAAGGATTTGAGCAGCAATTTTGTGTGCGTGATTGTTAAAACTTCAAATGCATCAGGATCTGAAGTCCAGCGATGAAAACCCCACATCTGATGGCCCGAGACCAGAATGTACAGAATGTATAGTACCCGCATCCTAGGAAAAGAATTGTTACCCGAAAGAAAACTATCATGTCCCTTGTTGATCTGTGAGTATATCAATCTGTCACCTGACACGATGACGTAGACAGGCTTACCAAAATGCACTCCTTTCGCACATCCCACTCATAGCAAGTGATGTTAGGTTCACGGACTCCTGGAAGTCAACTTGGACCGCAAAGAAGCGATTCCGTCTGGTTCCCAACAACCCAGACATTTCGGTGTTGCCGTGATTTGATCATGCAAACTCGAGTTGCGCTCCCGTGTTGTGGATAAGTGGCAAGAAAGAAGGAGATGGGGGTTGCCGACACGGGGCTCTAATGAGTAGTGTTCGACTTAGGAGTGGTTGACCAATTCTCATTTCCTTTTGAAATTTCTGGGAACTGGTTCTTTCACTTCGTGACTTAAATTATGCCTTTTTCATGTTGCTTTGGGCTTCTTTGGCTGAAAAACAATTGTTTCCTGCTGCCATTTCTGCAGTTCTTTGTGATCTTTTGGTTCTATTTCGGTTGAACAAATAGCTCAACACAGAAATTTCATAAATGTTCCCTTATCTTTAGTTTTCCTCTCCGTTTCTTTATCGAAAACAAAAGGAGGTCAAAAAGTGAAGTCACGTTTGACCTCGAGCTGGACCTCGCCTATGAACACTTCGACCATGGCGATGAAATGGGAACTTCGATTTGTTTCGAGTTAGGGGAAGCGGGATTGGTTTTGGTACTTAATTGGCTAATTGGTTTGTATGTGAGAGGACGGCTTACACGAAAATGCGCGATAGTCATAGAAGTTAGGGATAAAGACATCGGTGCTTTTTCTAAACCTTCGCAAAATGTTCAATTAGGTTTTTAAACTTTTTATTTATTTATTCGGTCATGAAATTATATATGGTTTTGCATTCGAGTTGGCCAATGGGCTAAAAAAGCAAAGAAGAACGCTCGCGTGGTGTTTGATTTGTCGTTAAGATCCTAAATGGCTATTAACATCCTTGAAAGAAATAAGAAAAATAAATAAACGTTTTTTTATAAATATAGAAAAAGGAAAGTTGGAAAAGAAGAAACAAAAGATAGGAAAAACAGAGAGAGAAGGAAGAGAATCCAAGGATGCGGCGGCGACCAACCACCGGGAATAATCCGGCGTCCCCAGCCGAGCTCAGGCGAAGCCGCCACACGAACAGACGCACACAGACATAGAGAGATACAGGAGAGGAGAGGGGCCTGGCGAAGGCGCGACCAACTTGAAATGAAGAACGAGGATGGTCAACTAGGAATTTTGTCAAACAGGTAGAAGGCATTAACCCACTCGAAATGCTGAAAGAAAAACCAACAGTTTCACCATACCATACTAAACAGTAAGCAAAACCCACAAAAGAATTTGGACTAAAAAGAGCTGCAAAGTTAGCTTGGGCATTAAAAAGAAATTTCAATGCCTGGAATTGAACATTTTGCAAATGTTTAGGAACAGCCGTTAGAGAGAGGATTGCGTGTGAACTAATACAACCGCTGAAGAAGGTCCAAGAATGTTAAGTAGAAGAACCACAGAGGAACAACACATGCTCGAATCACGCCAAAAACTCTCACCAAACTTTTTGTTTGAAGCATCTCCGTTTGAAAGCAATTTCTTCCCATTTGGGTTCTAGTTTTTGGAGTTAGCGCATGTGATTCGCCTTGTGCATTCTGAATGCCAACATGATGTCTGCTTCGAAATTTCCATTTGGGCTTCGAAGGTGTTTGCAACGTTCGTTTGATTACAATCTCAACGCTATTTACTTACTTTCTAGTAATTTCCTTTTCGGCGTTTGAATTCCTTTCACTTTACCCTTCAAAGCAATTGGCTTTTTTTATGTCAGTTCGAATCGATTTAGTAATCTCCGCCCTCAAACTTTTGCTCTTATGAGTGTACATGCCCTTTTCACACATTGGTTACTTAAAGCTCGATTTGATTCGGCTTTAGGAAAATGTCTTTGGAAAAATATACATATTCTTGGATTAAAGAGTTTTTCGATATACAAATAATGTTTGGTAAACTATAACTTTAAAGTGCATCAAGAAACAATTTTGATTTATATATTGTTTGATAATAACTCAATTTTATAAAAGACTTTGGTTAATTTGTTTTTAAAATTAAAGTCTCAGACTATTTCCAATGGAGTTTAGCTACCAACGGGCTAAAATAGCCTCACTTGAGATCGCACAACCTTAAGCGTCGCCTTGGTCATGCGACCCAAGCGACAGTTGTTTGGGTTCCCATGACCTCAGGTTGTGTCCCATGGGCCACCTAAATGTCACTTGGGTAATGCAACTTAGGCCAACAGTCGCCTAGGCCATGCGACTTAGGTAACGCTTGAGGTTGCCCAAACCCTTAAGTGGTGATCATTGGCCTCTGTTTAGCTCTATTGTGCAAACCTCGAAGAAGATGAATAGTGAACAATACCGACGCTTGCATTTGAAGAATGCTATTTTCCAAAGAACCTCTGCACCTACTTTGTTAAAGATATTTGGAACCGCAATTACTTTTTCCCAAAATTTAGTAAAAAACGAATCAAACACTATTTATATTTGTCAAAGGGACTTTAAAATTCTAAAGCCCATTTAAAATTCTAAACCAAATGGGATTAATCCATCTTTGAAAGATGTATTCCCTAGAGTTTGATTGCTTTGTGATCGGCCTGAAATCGGAAAATGAAGTTTTGTTTGTTTTTCCAATCGCCGGATCGTCCGAATTGCCAGAGATCGATAAGCCCCAGCAGGCATACGGGGAAGTAACTTCAACCTCGTCCTCTGTAAATCTGAAACTTATGGGCCTGGGCCTGTCCGGCCCATTTTCCATCCCTTGTCACGCGCGTTACGGGTGACTGACCCTAGCAGTTAGGCACATGTAAGGAAGGCAATGTGACAACCTGAATTTCAAGGGACAAGCACTTTTATTGTGGACCATCAAAATTGTTGAGATAGATAACATTGGTCAATGGTCTAAGTACTAGAAAATGGGAAGTTGAGATGCTTCTAGGGTGCATTCCTTTTCACCATAAATAAATAATTTGGAAAACATTTTATCAAGAATAATCGTTTGTATTAGTTACAAAAAGAGAAAATTATCCAAAAAATCATAAATCTATTGTATGATGATCAATTCAGTCATTATTCTTTCAATTGTACTAATTTAGTCATAAACATTTTTGACAATTTACCATTTTAATTATAAACATTTTAATTGTATTAATTTGTCTTTTACTTTTTGAGATTTTGTCAATTTCGCCCTAAATCTTTTTATGAATTACCAATGTGATCATTCCAGCTAATTTTAATTAGAAATTACTAACATGGTGGTTCAATTAGTAATGGCCATCCTATGTGGCGTAACCATCCCTGACATGGACAATTTTTTAATTTTTAAAAATTTTCCAAAATTTTTATTGATTTTTCTTTTTTATTTTATTGTGAGGGCCTAGGCAAGGGCTCATGATGCCCTCGCCTATGGTTAGTGAGGAGTCTGTGCCTCACCTAGGGACCAACGGAGGTTGCTACACATTCAAGAAAAAAAATGAAAAAAAATATAATAAAAATTCTTAAAATTTATAAAATTGTCCACGTTGGCACCGACAGTGTCACATAAGGCAACTAGGACGGCATGCACTAACTAAACTGTCATGTCAACAATTTTTGGTCAAACTTATTTGGAAATATTATATTGGTAATTTGTCAAATTGCTTAGGACTAAATTGACACAATTGAGAGCCCAAAAGATTTAAAACTAACTTGACATAATTGAAAAGTTTAAGGTTGAATTGGCTTTTGTACAATATGTTTAAGACTTTTTGATAATTTTCCTATTACAAAAATGAATGCATGAAAAAAAATTTCATCATCCTCAAAAATATTTAGATATAAATTATTGTTAATAGTGAAACATTTTTCATTAACAAATTATTTCAAGTGATACAAATGTTTATCTTTACGAAAAATATTTTTCAAATCATTTATTTTTCGCAAAACAAATACACCTTGAAATATTTCCTTTTTTTTTTTCAATTTTATCAACAAATGGAGGGTAAAATTTAGAGGAAAACATTAAATCTGGGCTACTAAGTATCATGTGAGATACAATGAATTTAGGAGACAAACTAACCAAGGTGAGAGCGAATCCAATTTTTGATGTCGTATACGTTAAAATTTAGAATACGTTCGTTTCATGGAAAATGAGTGATTTGAAAAATAATCTCCGAAAAATGATTGTTTATATTATTTAGAAGAACTATTCAACTAAAAATGTTTTCATTATCGATAATAATCTATACTTAACTATTTTCATGAACAATAAAAAAAAATTCATTCATTTATTTTTATAAGCAATTATTTTTTAGAAAAGATCGCATCTTCAATGAAAACACGACTATTCAAATCCTTATGTAAGGGCTTTGTGCACGAGAAAGTAGGGGACCTCATCAATGTGAACCCACTTTCGCTTCATCTTTCGTCCGTCCACTGAGAAAAATCTGCTTTATATGCTTGCGCACTACTCATCGTTTATTCCCAAATCCAACTTCTCCCCCTCGTCCTTCTGGAATCGCCACGCACTATGGAGCACGAAATCCGTCAACGTCTGCGGCCAAACCCATTACGTTCTTGCGCACGAAATCTTCACCAGCTTTCTGGTTTTCTCTACCAAATTGTTTAATTTTTATTTTCTTTAACTCTGACCGAGGGTTAGTCAACCTTGGACAGACGCCTCGCTAATGACAAATGCATCGGGCTCATCGGTCCCCCTATTCACTCCACCTTTTCCGGATTGTTACGCAGGCAATTACGCGTCGGCTGCAGCGGGGAGACGACGACCGGAGAAGAAGTAACTCGCAAAGCTTAGACGTATTCGCGGGGGCTTCGAGATTTTTCCACACTCGTTCTTCGTTCCTTCGAAGTCGTGTTTGAATTGTGGCAAAAAAGAGAAAAAGCTGCATTGTGCAGGTGGTTTTGAATTGATAGTCAAAGCCAATTACCATGTGTCGTCTGCGAATATTGCGGGCTGCATGACTAGGATTCCCTAGTAAATGATAGGCAGCGCAGCCGTCTGTACGAGGTCTGTGGAATTGTTTTTCCAGTATCCTATGTTAATAAAGCATTTGTTACTTAAGGACAGGCTTAGGGATACCTAAGACTTGGTACATGGCACATGTTCGATGCTAGGAAAATCGTCCAAAAAATCGCAAATTTATTGTATTTTTTTAACTTAATCATAAATTTTTCAATTCTATTAGTTGAATCATAAATCTTTTTACTTTTTGTCAATTGAGTCTATCTAACTAATTTTGACTAAAAATTGCTGATATGAATATCAATTGTCTTATGTTGTACAACCATTAACGTGGACAATTTAAAATTTTTATTTTTTATAGTTTAAAATTATTTTTATTTTTTTTCTCTTTCTTCCTCCACTGGTTGTCCAACCTCGGCAATAGCTAGCCAAAGGCTATGACCCGTCAGGTCACCCTCACCAAGATCTAGCAACAAGCAACATCACTGGCCTCAAGCAAGGGTCAACCTTGCCAAGATCTAGCAAGGAACTACCTCACTGAACTCGAGCGAGGCTCAACCTCCCTAAATCTAGTGAGGTCGAACCTTGCCTAAAGCCCTTTCTAGCTTTATGCACTAGATATTGGTGAGGGTGACCTCGATTGAGGTCGACGAGTACAACCCTCATTGGTCATAAGCTTTGATCGGTCGTCGACCATTGTCGAGGCTAGGTGACCAATAGAGAAAGAAAGAGAAAATAAAGAAGAAAGAAATGAAATGAAAAAGGAAATAAAATAAAATATTAAAAATTAATTAAAATTTCAAAAAATTAGTAAAATTTATTCACATTAGCGTTGATCATGCTATATAAAATAATCAATATCAATGTCAATAATTTCCAGCCAAAATTATCCAAATAGACTATATTAGCAAATCTTCAAAAGATTTAGGACTCAATTGGCAAAATTGAAAAGTTTATGACTAAACTGGCAAAAGTGTAATTATGACTTTTAGGACAATTTTCCTATTTGAGGTCCTTATAACATCACGCAAAAATAAACTTTGATAACAACTCTACAATTACGTTATAAGTTTTTTTTTCCATCATTTCGGTAGCTACAAAAATCTCACAAGAGTTTTTGCCAAACACATTAGTTGTGCTCAGCCACAGCATAGTATACCTTTAAAGGATGAGTCGCCGCACATGCAAGCATCAACATGACCACAGCATGGACACAACATTGCCACAATCGTGAATTGTGATGTACGAAATAATATGGCCTAATTTTGTAATTTAAATTTGTCACTTGAATTCGTTAAAAAGAATGTAGGGGATATCTTCTTCTCTCTTATGTTAGTTCCCTAGAGCTATCATACTTAGATTCCGTTTATTTCGCGAAAAATGTGATGTTTCTAAAAAGTCATTTTTAGAGAAACGACAATATTATCTCATGTTAGGCTAAATTCTAAAATTAAAGTGAAAAATATCTTCCTCTATTTGGTATTTGATTTTATTTTCTTCCATGCACTCTTTTTGATCATTTTTATTTTTATTTTTATTTTTGCTGCGCTTATTTTATTTTATTTTATTTTTTAAAAATCAAATTTTTAATTATTTCTTTATTTTTCTTTTCTTTTTTCTTCTCTTCAATTTTTTTTCTTTTTCTTTTCCTCAGCCATTCGCTGGCCACGATGACAGCCGGTAAGTGTCGCTATAGGGCAGGACTTGAGCCTTATTGCCCTATGGCAAAGCTCGAGTATCACCAATCTGGCAAGCTCGAGCTCTCTAGTGGCCAATCCCCGTCTTTCGCTATGGCAAGCGACCAGCTGAAGAATAAGAAAAAGGAAAAAGGAAAATTAATTAAACTAAAAATAAAATAAAAATAAAAATAATTAAAATGATTGGTGAAAGAAAGAGTAGGGAAAATGTTTTCCTCTTTTTGAAAAGTGAAAAACATTTTTCCCAATTTTAAAAATGAAACATTTTTCTCATTTCCCCACTTTTGATAGTATTTTTTCATTACGGAAAATGTTTTCCTTAACTAGTTTATTTTTCATAAAGCAAATGTTGGAAAAACGAACGAAGTTTTAGTGAAAATTTGTTGCATGTTCAAGGAATCATGAATATACCGATGCTCGGAGACGTGAAAGGTTTTAGGGTGGAAATTGCTCCAGATCCAAGTATGTTTTGAATTCCTCGGACAATGAATGAAATCTAACTCGCCATGGTTTACTGCTCCAATTCAAAGTTCAGCGAAAGGAGACATGGCCACCTCAAGTCACGAAATGAACCTACCCACATTAATTCCACCACATCTCTCTCAGCACAGTAGAAAAGTAGAGGAAGTCGCTGTTCGAATTGGACTCAAATTCAGGATAGTCACCTCCTACAATGGACTCTTGCATTCGTTTCTATTTACGAGCTTGGTTCGGGCCAATAGTGAATTTCCATGATGGTTCCTCCAATGGACTCTTCCATGTATGTTCAAGGAATCATGAATATACCGATGCTTGGAGACGTGAAAGGTTTTAGGGTGGAAATTGCTCCAGATCCAAGTATCTTTTGAATTCCTCGGACAATGAATGAAATCTAACTCGCCAGGGTTTACTGCTCCAATTCAAAGTTCAGCGAAAGGAGACATGGCCACCTCAAGTCACGAAATGAACCTACCCACATCAATTCCACCACATCTCTCTCAGCACGGTAGAAAAGTAGAGGAAGTCGCTGTTCGAATTGGACTCAAATTCAGGATAGTCACCTCCTACAATGGACTCTTGCATTCGTTTCTATTTACGAGCTTGGTTCGGGCCAATAGTGAATTTCCATGATGGTTCCTGCCAAGTCCGACTTTTCCATGCAAAGAGTTCGCACCAGATCGTGGAGGTGGCGGCAACCTCGCCCCACCACGTGGTTGAAAACACAGAAATAATCAGATTCAACGTCAAATTCAACTATGATTCGTTCGTTTAGTCTTTGCCGGATCAACCTTTGCATGAGGACTAACCGGTTCCTAAATCTCTATATATAGCCAATCCAAATCTTCGTACTCAGCACCAAACACATCCCGTAAAACATCATCTGACTTCACTCGTCCTGTTACGTATTGCCAATAACAAGATCACTGTTCTTTTGTCTTTCCTTATCAAAATGGCGAGAAACACCAAGAGTTGCTCCGCTGTCGCACGCATTCTCTTGCTTCTGGTGCTGTTCGTGAGCTCATCGCTCCTTGTGACAGAAGCTCGGCCCCTGAGCAACGTTGCTGCAGCTTCTGTCTCCGGCAAGACCGTGAAGAAGGGTATCCAAGTGTTGATCGAGGGGGTGTACGTTGGGACAATCAAGGCCGGAGGAGGTCCGAGCCCCGGAGGGAAGGGCCACAGTTACCCGGGTGTTGCCTTCAAGAACTCCGGTCCCAGCCCCGGAGGGAAGGGCCACAGTAACCCGGGTGTTGCCTTCAAGAACTCCGGTCCCAGCCCCGGTGAGGGCCATTGAACGGAAGCGGACGTGACCGCACGGGAGAGATTCTTTACATTATCATTGTCTTAGCCCTCCAGCTAGAGAGGATGTTGAGTTGAATTATTTAATTCGATTGGTGGAATATGGTAGTAACTTGGGATTTCTTAATTGGTTAGTATTTGATTGCAGCGTGGTTCACTCTCCAATTGTGATCCGCAATAGATACCGGGATGTAATCATTCTTTTGGGAGTATTATGTATGTTGAGAGATATAAAATAATGTTGTCTCTATTTAAATAAAGAAATCGCGTCTTACCACTTTCTTTCTTTATGATTATAATGATTATGTGGTAAGACCACGACTTCGATCATGCGGGAAATTGAATTCTTTTAGTTTTTATTACAATACTTGAAAAAGCATCAAAAGCCTTGACTGTCAACTCAGATTGAAAAAGGTCAAGGAAGACATGACAAATTTAAAATTTATTAATTGTTGAAGGCTCTTAATCAGTAAGTAGCGCTTGCCGACAAGATGAACGGTTTTCGCTATTGGAGATATAAAGGGAAATAACCCAAGTCCTGGAACATAGGCATCAGTAAACAAGGTTCGACCTAATCAACAGAGGGCCACGACTAATGTGATATACGATGAGCTGAATACAAGCCAGTTGCTTGAGTCATGGAGCCAATAATTCTGGATGCAACTGTTAAGACTTATGAAGCATGAAGATCATCTCGGCTGCAAAGATGTAATACCAACATAACAGGAAGATCGTGGAGCCATAGATCTCGCAAGCAATCAATGATAGAGGCTGACAAATGTGTGCTATTGCAACCTTTGAGTCGTGGAACGAAGGATTTCGAAAGTAACTAATGATAGTAAACGTTATCAAGTAGTGGAGTCATTTTTTTTTTTTTTTGGTCGGAAATGTAGATGTTGCATTACTAATCCATAAAGGAAGGGTTACAAGATAAGTTAAGTTCTGAACATAATATAAGTGGAGTCGTTTGACCGCTTACAAATACGAGTTGTTGAGCTTTAGGAATCGTGTGAGATGAATTTGATTCCTTGTTAACAGTTGGTAGTAGGTATAAATTCTCGAATTATAATTTGTGTAAAGAACCATCAACCAAGCAAAGAACGCCACTTGCTCAATTTTACTTTCAATTTATTCTACCCTTTTACTTGGCTTGGGCATGGTTTTTCTAATCTTAGTACTTTCAATTTTTCTCATCGATTACGTTTCCTATCTAAAAATCACTAGAGGACCCTTCACATCCTCAATCGATTAGTTCATTGACCAATATTTCGAAAGATATTTCGCCAATGTTTATTCCAGCGAAACAATACACTATTTCATCAATATTCTGGTGATAAATCTAAGCAAAATCATTAAAGCAAACGCACGTAAAGCTCATGATTATAGTTGCTTGCGCATGCAGTGATTTCATCCACGGACTACCGTTGTCGCTAATTACGCACTTAGCGCAAATCTTAATCGCCATTCGTGGATAATGGGCAATTACGCAACCCCCGCCCAAAAGCTGTAATTTCTAGAACGATCTCGATGCATTCCATGGTCGATGTAAACACGAAGTGCCATATCAACTCATTTCTGTTTGTCCTTCAATCACTTTAATATATAAAGGAAAGGAAAGTGGTGGGACACGATTCCACATATGCTAATACAAGTATCATTTCATATCTCGTAAATAACAACTGAAAAAACGACCGATATTTTCAAATAAGACATCAAAGAATTACACCATACTCCCACCAATGAAATTAATAAATAAATCAACTCAGTATACCCTCTCTAGCTAGCTAAAGGGCTTAAAGAGTACTGATGTAGAAAATCTCTCCGGTGCTGTGGCGACCGCTTCCGGTCAGTGGCCCTCACCGGGGCTAGGACCAGAGTTCTTGAAGGCAACGCCGGGGTTACCGTGGCCCTTCCCTCCAGGGCTAGGACCAGAGTTCTTGAAGGCGACGCCGGGGTAAGCGTGGCCCTTCCCTCCTGGGCTCGGACCTCCTCCGGCCTTAATCGCACCTATGTACATCCCCTCGACCAACACCTGGATCCCCTTCTTCATGGTGTCGACAGAGACAGAAGCCACGGCGGCATTGCTCAGGGACCGAGCTTCCGACACATGGAGCGACGAGCTTGCGAACAGCGCCAGAAGCAAGAGGATGCATGCGGCAGCGGAGCAACTCTTGGCGTTTCTCGCCATTTCGAAATGGAAGACAGAAGAAAGATAGTCTAATACGTGATGGGAAAAGAGAAGTCCGGCGACTTTTCTCTGTAATTGCGGTTGGTCTGAAGAACGCAGGCGCGGATGGGTATATATAAGGGTTTCAGAAGGGCGGTAAGGGTTCATGCACCAAGTACAATTGAATTTGACGGACGAAGAATTTGAATCATCTGTATTTTCCAAGCACGTGGGGAGTGGTATTGCCGCCACCTCCGCTTGTAGAATTCGGTTGCATGGAAAAATGGGACTTAAATGCTCGGAAACATCGTCGATGTTCACTATTCGGAGGAAGGCACGTTTATGGGAACTCATGGTGTTCAATTTTGAAGGTTGCTACGCTAAATTCAGTCCAATTTCAAAAGCAACTTAGATCGAGAATAAGGTGTCAACTTGAAGAGCTCGAAACGAACAGTCCTTGTTGCCTGCTGCTCCTCCTCCCTGTCACTATCGTGGCCCGTCCTCTTTGACTCATGCCGTGCGATTGAGGGAAGAGGCATGCGACCCCACAACGTTGCATGATTGATCAGTCCACCGTCGATCGTGCGAGGAACAAGATTGCCGGTTCTATCCTTTGTGTCACCCCAGTGCGGATCGGAATTCTCGTCGTCATTGAGCAGCGACACCGCCATACCATCTCCGGTCGACAAATTTTGGCGTCGGCCGAATGTTTAGGATGAGAGAGAGAGAGGCGGTTGCTTGAAATACCTACTTTTTCAGGGACAATAATTTAAAAAAGATTATTATATTAAATAATGACCATCATATATAAGTTTATGAGCCTGTAGGAGGTTGCTCTCCCGCTTTTCGTATTGGCAAGAGAACTCTGCATTATAGAGAAAAATTTTTAATGAATTTTTTAATTATGTTTTAATTGTTATAACAATAATATCATTCATAAATATGTACATCATAGCTAACATAATATTGTGGTGTAGGAAAAAACCTCCATGTGAAGTAATGAAAAAATTGTGGACTACATAAACGAAATCTCATTTAGGGTTTTTGGCGACAATGCATTTTCACTTGCTAAAACTTTTTGTACCAACAACCATTTTTTTCGTTGCCTATAATAAAAGAAATCAAGTACCTTCAGCATCAAGGTGTGTTCTGTTGGTATAATTAGAATTAGCAACGGAATTCGAAAATTTGTTACCATGGTCAATGCCGACGCAAATGTACCGTCGAAAGATGAGCTTATTAGCAACAAAATCCTTTTTTTCTCTCTATAATTCCACGTCAAATTCAGCTACGATTCGTTCATTCAGGCCTTGCTTGATCATCCTTTGCATAACCAATTCCTGAATCTCTCTCCATATGAGCCAATCCAAACCTCCACTCTCCAGCTCAAACACGTCCTGGAAAAACATCATCTGGACTTCGCTCGTCCTCTCTCATTTTACCGATAGCAAAACCACGGCCTTTTCTCTTTTCCATATCAATGGCAAGAAGCGCCAAGGGTTGCTCTACCGTCGCATTCGTTCTGCTTCTGGTGCTGCTCGGGAGCTCATTGCTCCTTGCGTCGGAGGCTCAGCCTCTTCGCCGCTGATTCTGTTTCCAGTAACCCTGTGAAGAGGGGAGTTGAGGTGTCGATCGAGGGGCTGCCTGTGGAGGCAATCGAGGCCGGAGGCGGGAGGAGCCCCCGAGGGAAGGCCTAGGGTCACCGGGTGGTCACCATCAAAAACTCTGGTCCCAGCCCTGGCGGCGAGGGCCACTAATTAGTAGCGGTCGCGCCGCTCAAACGAGATTCTTTACATTATTATTCTCTCAGCCCTCCGGCTACAGATGACGTTCTGTTGATTTGTTGAATTCCTTTGGTGGGATATGGTATGAGATTTTCATACTTGGTCAGAGTTTTTGTTTGCAACATGGGTCATTTTTTTTCTTGTGATCTACCATAGATCCTGGGATGTTCTCATTCTTTTGGGATTATTATAAATGTTACAAGATATATTTTTTTTTTTATCTCATTATGACAGTGCTATTTTTTCATCGTTGTTCTAGTGAAAACCATTTCAAAATCATTAGGGCAACACACATGGACCACGGGGTTGCTAATTATGCACTTAGCGCAAATCTTAATCACCATATAGATACATGGACAATGTGTTATTAAGGGAAATTTTCAAATAATGATTGAAATGCCCTCAATTTCTTAAATAAGAATTTGATGTGAATTTTATCTCAAATAGGGGTCTTAAATGTCCTCATTTACTCAAATAAAGGCTTGAAGTAAAATTCATTTCAAATAAGAACCGGAAGTAGTCACATGGTCTCAAAAATGATCTTACCCCATTAGCTAGTCAAGAGCATTTTTGTCCTTTATATATTTTTTTATTTTCTTCCCAAAAAAATTAGAAAAGAAAAAAAAAAGGCTAAAAAAAGAAAATTATAGGCTAGAAGGCTCGTAGCCCTCCCTCACTTGTGGCCGTTGCCTCATCATCGATGGAGTGTTGGCCGCAAGCAATAAGGCTAGGGCTAGCCCTCCTACCTAGTTTTTTTTTTTTTTCCTTTTATTGTGTTTTTATTGTGTTTTTTTTCTTTTTATCTTTTAAAAAAAAACATAATAAGGAAAAAGAAAGAGAAAGAGAAAAAAAAAATGAAGGATGAAAATGACTTTGACCAATTGGTAAAGTTAAGTTCTTTTATGAGATTAACATGACCACTTGCAACTCTTATTTGAGAAATTATGGGCCCTTCAAGCTTTTATTTGAAAATTTTCCCATTATCTAATTTATAAGTGCCAAAAATACCCGACCCAACCTGAACTGAAAAGTTCAGATATTATGGGTTCGGGTCTCTTTTGGGTCATGTAATGGTGAATAATTGGCATCATAGTAGTTCTGATTTGGTTTGGTTGCCCAAACGAAACTGAAACATATTCCCATTTCCAACTCGAACCAAAAAGTTCAGAATTTTTTTGATAATCTTCCCACTCTTTTTATCCATTATCTCATTGTTATTTATCATTCCGTCACTTTACTATATAAAGAATTACCAGAATAGAAAGAAGAATAAAAAATGTGGGACACGACTCCACGGAAATTAATAAAGCAATAATTCATATCTCGTAGATGACGACTAGAACAAGAATGGATCTATTACAAACAGAGACCTGCCCAAATAAAGAAATCAACAAATTGTGTCACATCCTACCGATCAAATTTATAAATAAATCAACTAAATATATCCTATCCAGCCAGCTAAACGGCTAAAAGTATAATGCTGCAAAAATCATTGTGGTGCGATCGCGACCGCCTTCCGATCAATGGCCGTCGCCCGGGTTGGGACCGGAGTTCTTGAAGGCGATGCCGGGGTAAACGCGGCTCTTCCCTCCGGGCCTTGGACTGCCTTCAGCCTGTCATGGAAGTCAAGATTGCAAAAGTATGTTGCACTTTCTACAACCGAAGCAGAATTTATTGCAGCGACTGAAGCTAGTAAAGAGATGCTATGGATGAAGAAGTTCTTGGAAGAACTTGGGTTCAAGCAAAAGAGGTGTGTGCTATTTTGTGATAATCAAAGCGCAATTCATCTTGGTAAGAATTCATCTTTTCATTCTAGATCAAAACATATTGATGTTAGATATCATTGGATAAGAGATGTTCTAGATGAAAAATTGTTGGAACTTGAGAAAATTCATACAGACCATAATGGCTCTGATATGATAACAAAAGCTCTATCAAGAGAGAAGCTTGAACATTGCCGATTGATAGCAGGGATGGAGAATCCCTCCACATTGTCGTGAGAGGGAGATTTGTTAGCTGGGTTCACTCCTATGTGGAGAAAGCCTAATGAGTTGCAAGCCCAAAAGGGCTTGAGCCCATATAATAAGTTATATGGAGAAATAGGGTTTCTCACTATCGTTAAAAAAAAAGTTGTAGCCGCAAAAGAGATAGTAACAAGAGAAAAAGAGAAAGCGAAAGAAAAAATCGGGGTTGGGGCAAAGTCGATTTACATCAAGTTGGCATCGGAGGTCGATTCGAGGTCCGATTGAGCTGAAATTTTGTCAACGAGTTCGTGGTGCAATCTCCTCGAATCTGAACGGTTTGATTTTCGTTTGAAGCTCCCTACATCAGGCTTTTCGTGGATTGATCAAAACTTGCATTTTTGGTCAGATTTATCCTTGATCTCTTGTGAAGTTTATGTGTATTGCCAAGAATTATGTTCTTGAGATCTTTGATGCTATGTACCTCTAGTATTTGTTAGAGAAGAACATTGTTCACCCAATTTTGTTGATAGTGAAGATTTTTGGGTGGACTCCGGTCCCGTGGTTTTTGATCTCCTCACATCAAGGGGGTTTTCCACGTAAAAAAAACGTCTTGTATTTGCGTGCTTGGTATTTATTTTGCTCTACTATATCGGTTCCTATTAGGTTTACACAAGAGGGGAGATTATTTTATTCCGCTGCGTTAATTCGATATTGTTCGAATTGTTATCGTTCTCCCATCAGAGTGGTATCAGAGCTTCTGGTTGTTGCTTGATTTTTCTGCCTTGTGTTAAACAATGGAAACGAATACAAGTAGAATGGTTACATTGAATGGTTCGAATTATCATATTTGGAAAAGGAAGATGGAAGATCTTTTATATGTGAAAGATTTTTATTTGCCCGTATTTGCCGAAGAGAAACCAGAGAACAAAACTGATACTGAATGGTCTATATTTCATCGTCAAGTGTGTGGTTATATTAGGCAGTGGGTAGATGATAATGTTTTGAACCATATTATTGAGGAAACACATGCACGCGGTTTATGGAATAAGCTCGAACAGTTATATGCTCGAAAGACTCGTGAATAATAAGTTATTTCTGATAAAACAGATGATGGCTCGAGATATCAATATGGTACTCATTTGACTGATCATTTAAATTCTTTTCAAGGAATTATTAATTAGTTGGCTGCGATGGGAATCAAGTTTGATGATGAGATACAAGCACTATGGTTGCTTGGTACTTTGCCGGACTCATGGGAGACGTTTCGAACGTCTTTGTCTAATTTTGCCCCGAATGGTATGATTACCATGAATTTGGCCAAGAGTAGTATTTTGAATAAAGAGATGAGAAGGAAGACGCAAGAATCATCCTCTTCACATTATGATGCCTTGGTTGTTGAGAAAAGGGGAAGAAGTGAGTCTCGAGGTCCGAGAAATAGAGACAAGAGTAGAGATAAAAGCAGAGGTAAGTATAATAAATTTGCTAATGTTGAGTGCCATTATTGTCATCAGAAGGGACATATTCAAAGGTTTTGTCGCCAGTTAAAAAGGGAGAAACAAAAGGAGAAAGGTAAAGAGAAGAAAAGTGATAGTGACAGTGATGACAATCGTGTTGCTGCACTTAAAGAAGACTTTCTCATTATTTTTGATGATGATGTGGTGAATTTTGTATCTCATGAAACTAGTTGGGTAATTGATAGTGGTGCATCTATTCATGCTACATCTCGTAGGGATTTCTTTACATCATACAGGTCATGTGACTTTGGATCTGTGAAGATGGGAAACAATGGGCTGGCTCAAGTTATAGGCATCGGTGATGTGTGCCTAGAAACCAGCAATGGCATGAGGTTAGTTTTGAGTAATGTTAAACATATACCTGATATCTGCTTGAATTTGATTTCCACAGGAAAGTTGGATGATGAGGGGTATTGCAGCATCTTCAGTAATGATTAATGGAAACTCACCAAAGATTCACTTGTTGTGGCTAGAGGTGAAAAATATTATTCGTTGTACGTTATGGATGCAAAGTTGTCCACAGAAAAAATTAATACAATAAACAGTGAAGATGCAATTGAGCTATGGCATAAGAGGCTCAGTCACATCAATGAGAAGAGTTTGTCAATATTGGCTAAGAAGAAGCTCCTTTTAGGAATAAAAAGTTCGGCGCTAAAGAAGTGTGTTCACTGTCTAGCAGGAAAACAGAACAGAGTTGCATTTAAAAGCTCCCCTCCTTCAAGAAAGTCAGGTATATTGGATTTAGTGCATTCTGATGTTTGCGGTCCTATGAAAACAAAATCACTTGGTGGCTCTCTTTATTTTGTTACCTTCATAGATGATTTTTCAAGGAAAATTTGGATTTATACCTTGAAAGCTAAAAATCAAGTATTAGATGTTTTTAATCAATTTCAAGCTTTAGTTGAGAGACAGACTGTAAATAAATTAAAATGCATCAGAACTGATAACGGGGGAGAGTATATTGGACCTTTTGATGAATATTGTAGACAGCAGGGTATTCGACATCAAAAGACACCTCCCAAGACGCCTCAGTTAAATGGCTTAGCTGAGAGAATGAACAGAACACTGGTTGAAAGGATAAGATGCTTACTTTCACAGTCAAAGCTACCTGGATCCTTTTGGGGTGAGGCTTTAAGTACAATTGCATATGTATTGAATCTTACTCCATGTGTTCCTTTAGAGTTTGATGTTCCTAATAGAGTTTGGACAGGCAAAAATGTTTCTTATGATTATTTGCGTGTCTTTGGGTGCAAAACATTTGTGCATATTCCCAAAGATGAGAGGTCTAAACTTGATGTGAAAACACGACAATGCATATTCATTGGTTATGGACAGGATATGCTTGGCTACAAATTTTATGATCCAGTTGAAAAGAAAATTGTAAGAAGCAGAGATGTTGTGTTTATGGAAGATCAAACAATAGAGGATATTGAGAAATCAGAAATGATTTCAACACCACAGGTTAGTGATGATTTGGATCCAGTTCCTCTTTCAAATATTCCTATACAGGTTGATGAAGAACAGCAGGAAGTCAATGTTCCAGATAACACACATGTTCCTGAACATGTTGAAACGGATAATATTATTCCTGAACCAGATGCTCAATTAGATGTTCCACTGGATATTCCAATCCGGAGATCCGTTAGAGACCGACGACCTTCCACCAGGTATTCTGAAGATGAGTATGTATTATTGACTGATGCAGGTGAACCAGAGTGTTTTACAGAAGCAATAGAAGATGAGTCCAAAAGCAATTGGTTTGATGCTATGTGAGATGAGATGCAATCACTTTATGATAATCATACTTTTGAGTTGGTGAAGTTGCCTAAAGGTAAAAGAGTTTTGAAGAACAAGTGGGTATACAGGTTGAAGCAAGATGAACATATTTCACAACTATGGTACAAAGCTAGATTGGTTGTTGAGGGATTCGGTCAAAGAAAGAGTATTGATTTTGATGATATATTTTATCCAGTAGTGAAAATGTCTTCTATCCGTGTAGTACTAGGCTTGGCAGCTACCCTAGATTTGGAAATTGAGCAAATGGATGTCAAAATAGCCTTCCTACATGGTGACTTGGAGGAAGAGATATACATGGAACAACCTGAGGGTTTTAAAGTAAAAAGGAAAGAGAATTATGTGTGCAAACTGAAGAAAAGTCTTTATGGCCTAAAGTAAGCACCGAAACAGTGGTACAAAAAGTTTGCATCGGTTATCATAAAACATGGCTATAAAAAGACTTCCTCAAATAATTGTGTGTTTGTCCAAAAATTTTATGATGACAACTTTATTATTCTCTTGTTTTATGTTGATGATATGTTGATTGTTGGCAAGAATGCTTCACGAATTGAGTTATTGAAGAAACAATTGAGCAAGTCTTTTGCCATGAAAGACTTGGGCTCGGCAAAGCATATTCTTGGCATTAGAATTACCCGAGACAGAGATGCTAAGAAGTTATTTTTGTCGCAAGAGAAATATATCGAGAAGATCCTTCAAAAATTTTATATGGACAAGGCTAAAGTGGTTAGTACTCCTCTTGCTGCCCACTTTAAGTTAAATATGAAGCAAAGTCCTATGACTGATAAAGAGAAGAAAGATATGGAAAGTGTTCCATATGCCTCAGCTGTAGGAAGCTTAATGTATGCGATGGTATGTACACGCCCAGACTTGGCACATGTAGTTGGCGTTGTTAGTCGCTATTTGTCAAATCCAGGCAGAGAGCACTGGAATGTAGTGAAGTGGATTATGAGGTATCTGCGAGGAACTTCAAATTTGAAACTCAGTTTCGGGACCGGGAAACTTGAGTTAGTTGGATACACAGATTCCAACTTGGCAGGAGATATTGATACTCGAAGATCTACTTCTGGTTATTTGATTTCTTTTGCGAGTGGAGCTGTGTCATGGAAGTCAAGATTGCAAAAGTGTGTTACACTTTCTACAACCGAAGCTGAATTTATTGCAGCAACTGAAGCTAGTAAAGAGATGCTATGGATGAAGAAGTTCTTGGAAGAACTTGGGTTCAAGCAAAAGAGGTGTGTGCTATTTTATGATAATCAAAGCGCAATTCATCTTGGTAAGAATTCATCTTTTCATTCTAAATCAAAATATATTGATGTTAGATATCATTGGATAAGGATGTTCTAGATGAAAATTGTTGGAACTTGAGAAAATTCATACAGACCATAATGGCTCTGATATGATGACGAAGGCTCTACCAAGAGAGAAGCTTGAACATTGCCGATTGATAGCAGGGATGGAGAATCCCTTCACATTGTCATGAGGGAGAGATTTGTTAGTTAGGTTCACTCCTATGTGGAGGAAGCCCAATGAGTTGCAAGCCCAAAAGGGCTTGAGCCCATATAATACGTTATATGGAGAAATAGGGTTTCTCATTATCGTTAAAAAAAAAAGTTGTAGCCACAAAAGAGATAGTAACAAGAGAAAAAGAGAATGTAGAAAATCTGGGGTTTGGGGCAAAGTCTGATTTACATCAAGTTGGCATCGGAGGTCGATTCGAGGTCCGATTGAGCTGAAATTTTGTCAGCGTGTTCGTGGTGCAATCTCCTCGAATCTGAACGGTTTGATTTTCTTTTGAAGCTCCCTACATCAGATTTTTCGTGGATTGATCAAAACTTGCGTTTTTGGTCAAATTTATCCTTAATCTCTTGTGAAGTTTATGTGTATTGCCAAGAATTATGTTCTTGAGATCTTTGCTGCTATGTACCTCTAGTATTTGCTAGAGAAGAACATTGTTCACCCAATTTTGTTGATAGTGAAGATTTTTGGGTGGACTCCGGTCCCGTGGTTTTTGATCTCCTCACATCGAGGGGGTTTTCCACATAAAAAAAACGTCCTGTGTTTGCGTGCTTGGTATTTATTTTGCTCTACTATATCGGTTCCTATTAGGTTTACACAAGAGGGGAGATTATTTTATTCCGCTGCGTTAATTCGATATTGTTCGAATTATTATCGTTCTCCCATCACAGCCTTGATCGCCTCGAGCCCCTCAAGCAACACCTGGATCCCCTTCTTCACGGTGCCGCCGGAAGCAGAACCCCCAGCGATGTCGCTCAAGGGGCGAGCTTCCAACTCGAGGAACGACGAGCTCACGAACAGCACCAGAAGCTAGAGGGCCCATGCAGCAGCAAAGTAACTCATGGTGTTTCTGGCCATTTCCAAATGGAAGACTGAGAACGATGGTCTGTATCTATTGGCAAAGCGTGACGGGAAAAGTTGAAGTCCAGTGATGTTTCTATGGGATTGTGATTGAGCTGAAGAACACAGGTGCGGAAGGGCAAACATAAGGATTGGAGAAAAAGTGTCAGAAAAGTCGTAAATCTATTACGTTAATGTCAATTTAGTTATAAATATTTTAATAGTGCCAATTAAGTCATAAACATTTTGACTTTGTATCAATTCAGTCCTAAACCTTTTGAACTAATATTGATTTAGTCCTCAAATTTTTGACTTGGTGTCAATTCGATCATTTCAACTAATTTTGACTAAGTACTAAATTAGTATCAAGTCAAAAGGTTTATGACTAAATCGAAACCATTAAAAATTTTATGACTGAATTGACATCAAGTCTAAAAATTTAAAACTAAATTAGTATCAAGTCAAAAAGTTTATGATTAAATTGGCACCATTAAAAAATTTAGAACAATATTGACATAATATAATAAAATTTAAGATTTTTTCGACATTTCTCCCAGAAGGTGGTAAGGGCTCGTGCAGACGATACAAAGAATTTGAATTCTTGCTACATCATGGAAGTTCACTATTCGGATGAAACATGTATATATAGAAACTCATGCTACATTGAGTTTAGTCCGATTCCAACAACTTTAGCCATTTGTTTATTTAATAAAAAATGATTAATTTGAAAAACATTTTTCTAAAAATAAGTGATTATATCACTCACAAAAATGAATAATCAACATGTTGAGTTGGAGTTTACCAAAAAAAAAAACATGTCGAGTTGGATATCTACAGAGAAAAAAAAAAAAGACGAAAGAATATACGTTAGCTCCCAACCAAAGATAGGGTCAAAATTTCAAATGCTCACAAATGGAACCGGTGCTCGAGCTCACATATTGCATCCAAATTCAGCCAGCTTACAAAAAGAATTCATGATGACTTCAATTTCAATTAACCCAATAAGCTTGCGCGGTTTGAATATAAGCATTTTGTGATTTATTACACTAAAAACGCGGAAGAAAGGGAAACGAGGAGATCGCTTTTCCAATGAAGAGTGGGAGCATGATCGTGGCTTGGATCAACAGCTGCAATTCGTAAGGGCAAGAAAAGGGCAAGGTGGAACACTTTTAAACTTGAACGACTTGGTGTTCACATTCTTTGCCGGTCTGCCTACATTTCGCTCATTTTCGTTGATTTTAAGGGACTGCTTCAAGCCATCAAACTCGCAAAATATTATCTTCATTTTGATATGCTTTCAGAATAATCAAAGTGTATGCATGGATTATTTTGGAGTTCTTATTTATTATCAAAATATACGGGAGAAGCTATTAAGGTAGGTGGACAAGGTTGAAATAGGCAATCATGAGTTAGATTGATTGTACGACGAGAAAGTGACTGATAAAACACAAGAAAACTAGAAGCAGAAGCAAGAAAAGGTAAATTAATCCAAAAAAAAAACTAGAATTAGAACAGTTTAGCACCTTAAAAGAGAGTGAGAATTGAGGTCGCAATCGCATACCATTGTTTGAAATGTTAAGAGTGCAGCAAAGATTGAATGCACAGCCTCTGTGGCATCTTCCACGGCTGCCGACGAAAACCCGATAGCAAGAGTTCACCATTTTTCTGAGTGTCGGCGCAGAAGTCACCGAAAAAGAGGCTATAGATAGATACAAAAAGTCCAAGCAGGTAGGCAAAGTTCAAAACCTTGTGCTGTAGGATGTGTCCAAATCAGAATTTTTATAGCTTCTAACATCGCCAACTCTCTTGTTGGGTAGAGAAAGAAAATGATGCCTATCTTATCGTTTTGACAACTTTTTTAGATAATATTTTGTTTAATTATGCCCAACTTTTCAAGAGAAATCTCATAAAAATATGAAATTTCTCAAAAAAAGAATCATGTTATAAATGAGTTTGAGAAGCAAAACTTTCAAAGTACCTATTCATCACTCCGACGGCCTTTTTAGGTAATTCTTTTTATTCTGCATAATTTTTCAAAAGGAATCTCATGAAAAACATAAAAAATTTTGAAAAATAAAAAAGAATAATTTTGAGTTTTCAGAATTTTATGTATATTCCTTTAGGGAAAGTAAAGTGATTCGTGTGGCTTTACAGCCAATTTGATCATATTTTGTTTTGCGTTAAATTTTAGATCATTTCATTCAATGAAAAGCACGAATACCTCCTATGAGGATTGATTTGTGCTTTTCAATTCCCCGTAATCAAGGCTTTATACATGATTATCATTCATCTTATATCAACCGCAAACCTTTGAGTGAAAACTTGAGGTTAGAAAGTGTTTTTGGGTTTTTCTTATTGTGGAGAGGGATAAGCTGAAATCCTTGCCAATTGACCTATGCCTTTGTGGCAATTCGCAAATGATGAATTATGAGACCTTAGTGAACGCTATTGAGATATTTATAGTCAAGCTATGATTTGGTGACTTAAGAAACGTTGCCATATGGCCAAATCATAGACGTTGAATTATGCGAAAATGACATAGGCTAGTAATGGTAAATTCATGTCATTTACAATGAACCAACTTTAAAACTACCAAAAAAGATAGGATCAGGTTGACCTCGCCTCTCACATGGCTTTTATTTTCTTCCAACTAAAGGTGACTTTTCACTTAAAAATAGAGAGAAATGAAGCAAGGAGTTAAAATGGCCAATGAACTGCATTGCTGATATTGACCCTAAAAAAGAAACGGTAGGTACAGCTAGTCCATGAACAGCTAACCATCGCACTGTAAAAATTGGATAGGTTCGATCTATGGTCATTGGGTCCTCCTAAAAAGATCTACTAAATTCATTGGTGTAAATAAGAGGAAAAACTCTGACTTTAACATAAATAATAATATCTTGAAAAATCTCAAAAACCACACTCATTTGAGTACATTATATTGCTTGCAGAAACCACGTAGCTCCATACACATGGCATGGAAAAATTGTTTTTTGGCTTATATATTTTTAATTTTTCTTTATACTTTTTTTTTGTGAATCTTATTGGTCTAATACTTTGATTTTTTGGTTAACTCGAGTCCCCCAAACTTTTCGCAATATGAAGTCATCGCAATATAGGATCTGCATAATATTTTCATATTTTCTTCAACTTAATTTTCTTTTCTTTTCCATTCTAATTTTTCAAAGGGGGAAAGTCATACAACCGCGGTTTCCGTTTCTTCGGTTGAGAACCGACAAATCGCTGGGTGGATCACGATTGAGAGATCAAAGTCAGACTTCGAAATGAAACGTTTCGCTGTCGCCGTCGTTGCCCCGTCCTCTTCGACTCGTCCAACGAGATCGAGCGAAGAGACCCGTGACTTGTGGCTGCGTTGCACGGCACGGATCACATCTCTGGTCAACACTGGAAAGCCGCACCGCCATTGCGAATTTTGAACCAATTTGGTATGTCGACCAGATGTATAGAATTGTGTCGTGGGGTGCGCGTGTGCGAGAGAGTTGCTTGAAGACAAAACTTGTCACGAGGAGATTGTCAAATTAGTTAGATAGTCCGTACAAACGTTAACATTCTAAATTTTTCGATTTTATCAATTTAATCTTAAATATTTACGTGAAATTTCAATATAGTTAATCCGACTAGTTTTCACCGAAAATTGCCAACTTAGCAGTATGCCGCGTAGGACAGTCGGTGATGATTAGACTGCCATGTCAACAATTTTCTAATGAAAATTAATTGGATTGATTGCACTAGAATTTTATATAAAAATTTAGCACTAAATTAGCAAATTAAAAATTCAGACTGAACCAACAATTATACAATAAATTAATTATCAATTTGATAATTTTCCCAACTTATCGCAGATGCCACCGTAGGGGCGGCAAAATGAGCCCGTGAACCATTTTTTTAATTTTTTTTTTACTCAAACTAGCTACAAACTCGTGACCCGTGGATTCAAATTCTTACCCTTTTAAAAAAGAGATGATCCCGCTAAAGTTGTAACCACTTGTGGCTGGTTGCTGTCCTGCTTTTTGGGTGCCCATAAAAAGTCCTGCAACATAAGGAGATAAAAATTTCATGAGCTTTTGCAATTATGTTATGATTTCTATCATAGTAATGACATTCACAAACTACATAATGATATAGCTTACATAATATTTCTACAGATTTAGCACCACCATATTCCATAGGAGTCGTGGCAGTAATAGTCTACCTCGAAACACGACTTGTACATAAAGAATTAAAGGAAAATCGTGGACTACACAAAATGCTAAGTATTTCTACAGAGAAGTTGTTATGTTTTAGGATGTGTTTGTTTTGCCAAAAAAATATTTTCGTAAAATTATTACTTAAAATAATCAATGAAAAGTATTTTTACTATCAATAATAATTTATCTTTAATCATTTTTATGGATGATAAAAATATTTTTTATTTATTTATTTTTATAAACGACACATGATTATTTTTAGAAAAATAATCTCCAGATATTATCCGTGAAATTAACGTAACCTTAAAACCCAACAATTTGCTTTTGCAGAGTTTCATGGTTTCCATTTTGGATTTCCCTTTTTCCTCGTAACATTTCTTTAAGAAAGCTTATTGGATTGTACTAATCAGTCTGTTGAAAGGATAGAAAAGCTAAGACGCCATATCCAAGTACGTAGAATCGACCAAGGACTTTAAGCAAAGGAAAAAACGAGCAAAAAATAAAACAAAATAAAATAAAAACATCCCTACTTATAAATAAACTGGTAAACAATGTCGGTGCTGATGAACAGAAAAGTGTGGTCTATAATTTCGGAAATTCGACAGTTTGCTGTTGCAATCGGACAGAATGTCGTGGCAACTTTCAAGATTGGACCACAAAATACAGTACTTAGGTTCCAACACCTGCTTCGTCGTCGCTCCTCGTACTGAACCTTTTCCTTAGCAGGAAAAACTTACGCAAGCGATCGCATAAGCAGACAGAGGATCGAAATTCTCTCCTCTCTCTCTCTCTCTCTCTCTCTCTCTCCTGTCGAAATTCAATTGCGATTCGTTCATTAAAGTCCTTCGTTCGACCGTCCCTTGCACGAGCGTTAATCCCCTTCCCGCGTCTTTATAAATACCAATCCGAACCTGCTCTCTTCAGCTCAAACGCATCCCGAGAACAGCATCTTCTGACTTCACTTGTCCTGTCGCATTTTTGCCCGAGAATCATAGACCATCGTCAGTTGTTTTCCGCAATGGCGAGAAACACCGACAGTTATTTCGCTGTCACCTGCCTTCTCTGGCTTCTGGTGCTCTTCATGGGCTCGTCGCTTCTTGCGTCAGGAGCTCGGCCTCTGAGCAATGCCGCCGCAGATTCTGTTTCCGGCAACCCCGGGGGAAATGGGATTGAAGCATTGATCGAGGGGCTGTACGTGGAGGCCATCAAGGCCAAAGGAGGCCCCAGCCCCGGAGGGAAGGGCCATGGTTACCCCTACGTCACCTTCGAGAACTCCGGTCCCAGCCGAGGAGGGAAAGGCCATGGTCACCTCAGTGTATCCTTCAAGAACTCCGGTCCCAGCCCCGGTGAGGGCCACTGATTTAAAGCGGCTTTGGTGGCGGCGAGAGATTTTGACGTTACTACTCTTTTAGCCTTCCTGCTAGAGAGACATATTCAGTTGACTTCTTTGTACTTAATTGGTGGAATACAGTATGAGGTGTGATTTTGTATTTGTTGAATACTCTATCCTGGGATCACATCATTCCTATGCAGTATTATTTATGTTTCAAAATAGTTAATGATGTTTTCGACTTTATTTTGGAGATGGCGACTCTCTTTTTTAAATATATAACTTCTTACTTTTTTAAGTTTTCTCTTTCGATGCCTCAATCATCTCAACAGTTGATCTATATGAGAAAGATTAGTTTCGAAATTTATCATTGAATGAATCAATGAGAAGATAACCGAAACACTACAAAATAGCATATAAGGAAATGGAGGATTTTGTTCCCTAGAAAAAAGTCATTCTCGTAGCGATTCATCATAGATTGAATGTCCCCATGTCAAACAAATATTTTGTGCTCAAGGAAGAACATTCATCACCAATTTGGGTCGGCCGATATGGGTTACTTTGTAAGGCGACAACCACCTTAAAGATTGCCGGGAAGAGAGGATCAAAGTCTATTTTCGACCCGCGTACATGAATGGTCCAATGGCCTCGTCCATCCGACGGTGGAATTCCAATAAATAGTAGCAGGACAACACAAGTAAAGTAGCATATGGGGAAAACGAGAGGTGGTCGGTCCTCTCATTACTCTCTGTCATATGTCGACGGTCCAATGGAGTGGTCTAAAGTCGAACTGGCATCTAATCGGTGCTGGGCGGCGTGGCCGGTTAGAAGAAAATCGACTGGTTTCCGGCCCTTGTTCCTCGACTTTTGATGACTTTAAAGATGCCACCACGACTGGCTAAAGTCGATACCTTTTGTCTTCCAACCTCTGGAAACCCACCCACGGGATAGGCCAATGGCAATGGTTTTGACTATCGTCGTTTAATCGCGTAGATTACTCGAATTTGAGGAGTTTTTCTTTCTTGCTTATCCGTCTAAGGTTGGGATTGCCACAATGGAATGGTGTTCGAGTGGCTCGACATTCCACCTCTATCTGCTGAGTCGATGAGGTACGGGAATCCAGGAGCTGTCTTTGTTGGAGCGGCTGTCTGTCCTTATCTAAGATCGAGTTAGTTTCTTTTGTTTTGACTTGAACGTATGTGACCGACTCGCATAGAAAAGTGCTTTCTCATTTCTTAATGGATTTGAATGCCGAGTAAAATCAAGGGTTGTCATTTTGGCAACAAGAGCAAAAGGTTCGTATAGTCAATACATTCTTAACCAATTACCAACTCATCGATCCGGTCGATAAAATAACCAATAATTTTATTCACCGAATGCTCTAAAAGATTAGTCATCTCGAGGAAATGAGTTAATTAGATGAATGAACGCCGTGAAAAGTCTATATTGATTCTACGTGCCAATAACAGAGACCTTTGAAAAGTTTTAGGTGTCTTACACTGAACAAAAATCATAGTGTGAGGATGCAAGATTATGTAAAAAGTAAAACAAAAAAAAATTAGCTTCTCCTATGATCTACATATGTATCTCTACACAACCTGATGAAAATCTATTAAATACCACAATATGTTCGATTGGGTGCATGTATCAAAATCTAAAAACTTAATAAATCCAATGCACTTATGCAAGTGCACCTCATAATTTTTCACAAGCAAAGAAAATCTCGAGGATGATGTCATTTATAGTAAGTTATCTCGATCTCTATCCACATGACTAGTTACGTCCTTACCAAAAATCGACTCACGCGATTTATCTAATTCCCACTTATCGTTCCATCACGTGACCTAATCACATGCAAGTTTAGTAAGTTATCTCAATCTCTATCCATATGAGTAGTTACGTCCTTATCAAAAATCAACTCACGCAATTTATCTAATTCCCACTTATCGTTGCATTACGTGCAAGTTCTTACCTATTAAGCTCGATTGATTTCCCCGTTGACTATAAAATTTATGTTCCTACACACGAAATCAGCAACCATCTGAAAACACTAATGGAGACAACATGCGGATTATGCCAATTTTTTTCCATAAAACCATTCTGATTATCTTAAAGCCAAAAAAAAACAGAGCACTCAAACCTGACTTTCCCGGAAAATATAGATGGGAAATAGAAAATACGGTGGCGTTGCGCATCGCTGGGCTTTTTTCACCTCCTCTTGAAGAAGCTGCAACAGTGCTGGCTTCGTGCATCTGGGCCTGAGCTCCGATTCTCCCACCTCGAGCTAGAGTCGCGAGAGTCATCCAGAGTCATCGTCGTCAACTTTCTCTTGCGCGATCCCTCGTAGTCGTCATCGCCAACATCCCTCTCTCCACGCCACCATCGTTCTCCGAAAGGATGTTCCCATCGAGACCCATCTCCTGAGACTTCGAGAATTACTGGCCCCCCCACACCTCAATTTTCAGTTACTGCATCCGCCATAGGCAGAACGACAGAACCCATCTCTCTTTCTATCGCCTCTCGCCTCGGCTTCGGCGACCTAGGCTTAGGGAGACGCATCATGGGTAGCTCCAAAAGCGGCTTCAACGACGATTCCGCCAGCGAATCCTACGGCGGGAGCGCCGCCACCGCCGCCAAGAGCGACGAGGAGGCCGACCGGGACGACGAGTGCCCGCCTTCCCTCGATTCGAGCCCTTACGCTGAGGAGGAAAAGGTCCTCGCTTTCCACAGCCTTCACATTTACGAGGCCAAGGTGTTTGCTTTTTCTCCCTTTTTTCCTTTGCTCTCCTGGGTTTTCTCCATTTATTCCTCCTCTTGGTTTGATTGTGTGTTAGATTCTGTAATTTGACGATGAAATAAAGGACATTTTCTTGTCGTGTGGAGATGAGGCTCATTTGTAGTTAGTCATCCAAGGTTTCAGTGGACTATAATGGGCATTTTCTTATTGTGTGGACAGAGCCCGTCGCAGTATTGGAACTGCATAGGAACATGTATTTTTTCCTCTAACCCCGGTGTGGCATCACTTCCTTAATGCGTGATGCTTGGTTGACTTGGTCCAGTAAAATGAGTCTAAGTAAGAATAACTCGTGTGCCTGCCTTGTGCATTGTTACTTCAGCTTTAGTTATGATCAGCAGAATGCTTTACTCATAATTTGATCAAAGCTATTTCATCACTTTGTAAGCTTGAGACAGTTAACTTAAAGGCTGGTGCTATTATGTAGGAATCATCTTTCTTTTTCACACTGCTATTTGACAAAATCAACCGATGTTGTGGTTCTAGTGTATCTGGATTAGTCAAATTTTCCTTAACAAAGTCAAGTGCCTGTTATGGACTTTAAGCTTCGTTTGCTTGTTTTTCATGGTTTTCTCCACTTTTTTTTTTTTTTAACAATGCTTGCATGTCGTTTCCATTAAAATTCCGTGCATGGAGTGTGTGGTTTCTATCAGGAGCTCTCATGGTTGATGCCAAAAAAATGCAGGGCTACTGCTTCCTCTAATTATGCAATGAATTTAAGGGCATATATCTATTTCCTCAAGCAATTTATGCTCATACTTCACTGCTCTTCACACATTTTGTCTTGTAGCCAGCTTAACTGCTTTTCTATTCAATATATTTTCACGCACTGTGTGTTCTATGTGCAAGGTCAAAAAAATTGAATATCGACTCAAGGAATGGAGATACTATGTTCATTACCTAGTAAGTAGCATCCTTGCCACTATCCCTAGGCAAATCTCTTTTTGTTAAAGCTGCCTGCCAGACTTCTATTATATCATCATGAAGATATTTGATCAAGGAGCTAAGTTGCTTTGAACATCTGAAAAACGGCATGTGTTGATTTTAGACACGTCTCTTTTGCAGGGATGGAGCAAAAAGTGAGTGCATTGTCCTTCTTAAGCTGAGCTTGCTGGCTGCTTAGGTGGCTAAGTTGCTGAGTCTTATGTTCAGTCCTGCTCTAAGATGTTCATTGGCTACTTATGTTCTTCTGATGTTATGGTTCTCTTTCAGCATGTTGTTTCTTACTCTGTTTATTATCAGTCAAAATTATGATTGCTTTTGCTATATATGGTCTCATAATCTTCAACGTAAACTATCTATGTGATTGCTTTTGCTATATATGGTCTCATAATCTTCAACATAAACTATCTATGTGTTAATTGTCCAGGCAGGATGTTTGATGTGTCTGTGAAT
Source organism: Corymbia maculata (assembly GCA_014182735.1). NCBI lineage: Eukaryota > Viridiplantae > Streptophyta > Magnoliopsida > Myrtales > Myrtaceae > Corymbia > Corymbia maculata. The sequence continues at coordinate 1,948,945 of CM024687.1, read as the reverse complement.
CTAATGTTGTCTTCATCATATCTTCTCTTCTTGTTATCTTTGTTAATGTTGCCATATTCATTCTCTTTTTCTAATTACCAAACCTTTCTTGTTAATTCATCTTATTTCATGATTCTTTTTTCTACCTTTCATTTGAATAGTTGGGATGAGTGGGTTGGCGTGGATCGACTGATGAAATACACCGATGAGAACCTACAGAAACAGCGGGAGCTCAATAGTAAACAAGACGCAGAGAAAACTACAAAACCCAGCCGCACATATTATAATAAACCAAAGGGTTCGAACGGTTAGTTTGTTCCCCCTCAGAATGTACATTTATATAACAATAAAAGTTCTTCCTTCCGCTATATAATTGGAATTGGCACACCATGATTTTGGTCCCTAATACTCTTCATGGTCATACAATAGTCCTATCAGCATTATGAAAATATAATTCATGCAATCTCCTTTAATGTTTCCTTCTATGCAAGGTGGTTTGCACCTATGGGGTTGTTAATTCTCCTTGGAAATTTTGTTTGAAAAATTCTTGAATGATGAGCATGTTTGAATGCAGAAAACTTTATGGTGAAGGAATATCGAATGACTATGCATAACATTATCAAATCACTAGGAAATATTTTTTTTCTAGAGTTTCATATTAATACAAGTTCAGGGATAAAAAGTTTAAAAAGCAGAATTGAGAGACTTAAGTGTAATGCCTGACAGACTTCAGGGACTGAGAGAGAATTACTACTTTTCCATCATTGCTTTGTTCATTTCCATTCTTAGTGAGAGATTCAAGTTTAAATATAACTGGTATGTTACTTTGTACTTTCTTTTCTTGTGAATGGACATATTAGTCATGTTCTAACAGGGTATATATAAAGTCATGCCAGAGACCTAACGTGTTAAAGGGTGTTGATGCTTTTCATTTCTGATGTTTTGATTGCTATGCAGCCTTTCTCTTTACAAACTTATGCTTCTGCTTCAGTTTTCCTCTCAATAATGTCATAGTGTGACATGGCTCTGAAGCTTGACATCCTATCTCTCCATTATTATTGAGGGAACTTGAAGAGTGGTGATTTATTGTTGATAGATGGTGCTTGTAGACACTTGAATTCTTCTCTCTTCTTCATTTATGTACTGATTTTTATGCAACTAATTACGTTCCGGCGCTATGCAGGGCCAAGAGGCAAGAAGCGAAAGCATGATTCTACTCTCAAGGTATAAACCTGTACCTAAATTCAAACATTGTCTGCACATGCTATAGAAACCTCTCCAAAAGAATGTTTACTCCGGTGAAAATAGCAGTTTCAGACTTTGTACCTTAGTTTGGAATTTTAGAAAGGTGATCTCTGGTAATAATATGTGGTTCTCAGGAGAAGGGTGCTTTACCTTTGGAGAAGCTTGTGAATATACAGATTCCACCAACACTGAAGAAGCAGCTCATCGATGATTGTGAATTTGTTACTCATCTGGGCAAGGTAGCGAAGCTTGAATTTTTCCATGTCTTGAGTTGGCCTTAGTTGTGACAGAGCCAAAGCACCATTATAATGCAACTAGATGTATCTTGCTTGCGAAGTCAGATTGACCACTTTTAGCAACGACCTGCTCTAATCAAAACCTTATTTACAGTTGGTCAGACTTCCGCGTAATCCAAGTGTGGATGACATCTTGAAGAAGTATATTGATTATAGATTAAAGAAAGATGGAATGTAAGTCCACAACGTACACTAAGCTCTTTGCTTTGCTTTTTGTTATAAGTGTGCTATTTGATTCTTATTTTAATTAAATTCAGTTATGGTAAATTGATTTTGGTTGTGAAATTATTTCATTCGCTTGGTGTTCCCAACTCAATTTGAAATTTTTTATACTCAATTCTTTGATAAAATAACTCTTCTAAATGTACTTAACTATCTTTGCAAATAAACACCTAGCTTGTTAAACCATGAAATCTTATGAACAGAAGTGGTATGGCTAGCTTTCTCATGGAAAAATTTGTTAATTTATTTAAATTGGCATTTAATGTGTGACTAACAACAAATTCGGTATTCAATGAGAAGGGTGTTACATGGTCAATTGTTAAAAGCTGATGCAGAAAGAGAACTGGCTGTCAAATAAAACCTTTGATGATGTAGTCAGACTCTTTCATATGTATTTTTGTTCTTTTCATTCTCTCATGAGTCCAGTTGATTAATAGGTAAAAGAAAAGCATCAGTGCTATTAACTGAGGCAACTAATAGGTTAGGTCGAGATATGTTATTATGGCATGGGGAATAATTCAGGCCGATTCTCTTGGCATGTAAATCTATTTATTTTACTGTTCGCCAAAAGAAATCTTTTTTTCTTATACCGTCACCATAATTGTATTCTCTCAGTTTACTTTACCAATGTAGGATGGTGGATTCTGTGGGAGAAATTATGAAAGGCCTGCGCTGTTACTTTGATAAAGCCCTGCCGGTGATGCTTTTGTACAAAAGCGAGCGTCAACAGTACGAGGAAACATTTGCTAATGATGTTGATCCTTCAACAATTTATGGCGCGGAACATCTGTTACGCCTCTTCGGTATGCATCAAGTTTCAATCATGGATGTGGACAAAAGTCTATGCACATGCTTTTGTACAAAAGCGAGTGTAATCGGTGCCTAAATAATATACACATACTCTGATAGGGCGATAAGAACATATTGTTAGTACACCTTATTTTTGTGCGGCTGTCCTAATTCATGGCTTCTGCAGTCAAGTTGCCTGAGCTGTTGGTCTATGCAAATATTGAAGAGGAGACGCTGAGAGAGTTGCAGCACAAACTAAACGACTTTCTAAAGTATGAACTCCTTATGGTGGTTTTTACTTTTTCTTCTTTATTGTGGAAATGGCGACTTTATAATTGAGCGACATTTCATCTTGCACGATTTTAAGCAAGCCTATAAAACGGCGTGCTTGTCATCTACTTACTGCATGATTAAAATTTCAACCGGAAAGATCCTGACATTGGAATGCTATCCTCACGCAGGTTTCTGCAGAGAAATCAGAGTCTGTTCTTCCTACCAGCGTACCATGTTCGAGAAGAGATCGAAACCAGCACAAATAATTTAGTGGACTGATCGGATGAGTTGCAGCAATAGGATGTACATGTTATGATATATATGTTATGTATAGATAAAAAATCCATGGTGTCTTGTCCACTTTATGGCCCATCCATATTCTTGTTTTGAGGTATCGGAGTTCCCTGTCGAACTCATGCAAGCCAGATAGGGTCGGAAAATGAGATGTGTTTGTGCTTTGAGGACGCTTTTTGTTTCACTACTGTCTCTAGGATGATGACTCCAGCTAAGATTGTCTTATATTATCCGAGGAAGATTTCTACTGACTCATCCTGAAAATAGATTCTCTCTCTCTCTCTCTCTCTCTCTCTCTCTTGGGTATGTGTGTAGTTTCGAACGAATTGATGGTAAGCTGCCAGATTCACTGATACAAGCATGTTCAGCTGGCATCTGGTGGAGATTGGGAGATGGATACAGGTGTTAAAAACTGAACGAATCTTAGGTAAGACAATGGAGACCAACAACAGCAGATTTCGAAAAGAAAGGCGTTGAGGGAATCATGTGTGTTTCGATTCGGATTGAGCCGATAAAAAAGAAAGTATAGTCACATCAAGACCTAAGAATTTCCCTTGGCACTAGAGACGAGGATGACTAGGACATCCAAAAAACGATTATTGGTCACTTGGAAGCATCGTAATTCTTCACGACGGAAGAATCCGACGTAGCATGGAGATCCACAGCGGCAGGCCGTAGTTGAACCCCCTCGGATGGATGGAAAAGTCAAGGCGATAAGAATGCAATAAACGCTTGCGGTCTTCACTCGCCCTGTCGGTCTCTTTATTTTTATCTAATTGACTAATTGGGCGAGAGAGAGGACTTTGTGAGAAAGCTCAATCCAATCCCACCGGTGAATTTTAGACGGGAAATAGACGGACGGACTAGACCGGGTCCCGTCCGAAGATTGGGAAGTGGATGACAGGGAATTTCTTGGATTTTGGGTTTTGGAGGGATTCACTTTGTTGGACCAATCCTCATCGCTCCCCCCTTCTCCAATCACACACACACTACATAACGACTCTCTTAACCCCCATTTTAGTCAATACTCACAACCGATTAGATTCCCTTGTATTTTTGCTCCTCTTCGCCCTCGGGTCATCATCATCATCATTTCTCTCGTTCGTCGGTGTTCATCAGAAGCCAAAACTAGCACAAGAAAAGTCTTCCCATCCAATAACCCCTAAATGACTTTATCTCTCGTTTTCCTTTTTCTTTTCTTTTTTCTCATTTTAATTTTTGGGTTTTGTTATATGCGAAGGAAGGGGAAACGGGCACGTCACGAAAGCCAGAGAGGAGAAGGAAAATTCCATGCAAATATTTCTCGTTCCCTTTTTTTTTTTTTTTGGGTCGGTTCCTTTTGTTTCTTGATTTTTCACATTCAGGAATTAGGTTTGCTTGCTCTTCTTGCTCGCTCAGCAGCTGCTGCTTCTTCACGGCTTTCCTCTTTTGCCCCTAACATTCCATTTCCGACAAAACCTTCCTCCTCCCGTTCTCCTCCTCTTCCCCATTATATACAACCCCTTCACCCCCAAGTTATTACCCATCTGTGTAAGATGACACGAAACTAAGAAAAAAGGACTAAAAAAAAAAAGAAGGGCTGGACTAAAACGACTAAAAAAAGAACGGATGATGATCCCTCTCTCTCTCTCTCTCTCTCTCTATCATTCTCTCTCTCTCTAGCGCCGATTCGATGGTTTTCCTCCTTGTGCTTCGATCATTGGGGAAGATGATCGCCGACATGAACCTGAGATGGCCCCCCTTACTAATCTCTCTTTCACTCTCTCTTGTCTTCTCATTTTTGGGTGGTTTTAGTCGATCTTGGTAACGCCGATGCGTTTGACGGCCGCATTCCGAACCGCCTCGCCCTGCAGGCGCAGGCCGTTCTGCTCGATCCCGGACATGTAGCTCCTCACCTCCTTCCTTATCATCTCCTGCATCACCGTCATGAAGTCCGCGCTGAAGAACTGCTTCTCGTACCCGACCGCCCCTGCCATCCCTTCGCCGAACTGAACCTGATGATGAATCGGGATCGTCGTCGGCGGCGGAGGAGGCGGCGGCGGCGGCGGCGGGGGGTGCTGCTGCATCACCTGGGTCCTGGTTGAGAACAGACTCGGGTTGGGCCTCGAGTCGGGCGTCGGCACGGACCCGGAAGCCAATCCGTGGTTCGAGACCTCGGCCAAATCGGATCCGGGCAGGGACAGGCTGAGCAGAGTCGGGGGATCCGTGGTGGTCGACGACGACGCATCGGCGTGCTGGCCCGACGGCCCTGGCATGATCGGGGCCGTCCTCGGCACGGGGCGGAACACGCGCGGCGAGGGCAACCCCACCGGCAAGCCCGAGTCGCTGAGGTCGGATCCCGAGGGGCTGCTCGGGCTGAGGAACAGATCGGAGACCGTGTTGTTGCCCGTGGGCGTACCGAGGCTGGCCGACCGCTTGAGCGGCTGCTGCTCCGCGAGAGCGTCGGCGTCGTCGCAGGCCGAGCACGCGGAGGAGCACTTCCTCTTGAGGGTGGAGTTCCAGTGGTTCTTGACGGCGTTGTCGGTACGGCCGTTGAGGAGGCGGGCGATGGTGGCCCACTTGTTGCCGAACTTGGCGTGGGCGCGGACGATGGCGTCGTCCTCCTCAGGGGTGAAGGGGCGGTGCTCCACCTGGGGCGAGAGCTGGTTGCACCAGCGGAGGCGGCAGGACTTGCCGGACCGGCCGGGGATGGACTTGCTGATCAGTGACCAGTTCCGGGGCCCGTAGTTCTGGACGAGCCTTTGCAGCGCGTCGTCCTCCTCGGGGCTCCACGGGCCCTTGATCCGATCCGCGTCTTTCCTTGCGGAAGCAGCAGAAGAAGAAGAAGCCATGGCCGAGACCCCCTCGACGCTCGATTCAGCCACTCTAACTTCTCTATATGTACGGAATAACCCCTAGCCGAAAACTACGGCTATCAAAAAAAAAGAAAAAGGGTAAAAACTGATTTTTGATTAAGAAGCTTATAACTGCCGAGAGATTTTTTTGTACAGTGGGTGGTAGCGGGCGGCGGTGGATGGTGCCGGCGGCGGCTACAGCTGTGGTGGAGGCAGTGCCTCACCTCTCAGCGAATTGAGAGAGAACGAGAAGAGGATGGGGAAGAGGGCTGTATTTATATGCTGGTCGAGCGTGAGAGAGAGAGAAGAGGGGATAGGGACGACTGGGGGGAGCCGGTTGCGGTGACCGGTCATGAGCCGTTGGGAGGTGGGATTCTTCCAGGCAAAGGAGGGAGGAGGGGGCAGTTACTCGGGATACAGCTGTCATCGGGACACGCGTCGCCCTCTCCGCCCGTCGGGCTTACACGTATTGTCGCTCCATTTACTTTGCTGTGCTCGATGTACACGTCGTCAGGTCCAGCCATTCATGCTCCCTCCCCTCTTCTTTTTCCTTCCTTAAAAAAAAATAAAAATAAATATAATCTGAATCTTGAATCATATTCCATGCCGATATCGGTATTTCATAATTTTAAATCACGTCGCCAAAATAATCCTAAAAATTCATGGCCACGACATTCAATCGGTAGATATTTTACCCCAATTAAGTTGTGGACTTTTTAATCGAGCGGAGACTACTGAGGAACGACCTGAATCGGCAAAAGGGGACTTTGAAATTTCCTAATCTTTGCAGAATGATTGCGATTATGCATAGGATCTTCGCTTTCGAGATTTGTGTTTCCGTGCTCGTTACGGTTAGGGACGACCCGGGTCAGGGTCCGGGTCCGGGCCGGAGCCGGAGCCGGATCCCGTAGGGCGTGGCAGAAGGGGAGTGAGGCCACGCCGACGGGGACCGACCGTTTTGGAAGTTAATGAGGAGGAGGAAGAAGGGGGGATGGATAGATATGAATGAATGGGAGAGAAACGTGATTTTCGGTACTCTCTCCTTTGCTTTTTTTTTTTTTTTTTTTTTTTTTTTTTTTTGGTGCCAAACGAAATTTCAACGAGTTCTTTTTGGGGTTTCTGGTTGCGGTTCGCGTAACCATCACAAAAGGTAGGGGGGGGAGAGAAGGGGGAGGTGGAGAAGTTGGATCACGGATGGATGACACTTTGACCGAGCCTCGGGAGCCAGCCTGTACGCCATTTTGCAAGATTGATAGATTATAGAGAGAGAAAGAGAAAGGATCGATGGAGATTATATTTTCTCTCTCTTTCCTGATTGAATGAGTAGTAGCAGTGTGTGAGAGAGAGAGAGAGAGAGTGTGCGTGAGAGATGGGTTTTTCTTTTTCTTCAAATATGAAATGGGGAAAAGGAAGAGGGGAAAAAGAAAAAGGAGAAAAGGACGCACGGAAGTTGCTCGCTACACGACAAAAACGGGGTAGCAGAATCGGAGGACGATCGGTACACTCTTGCTCTGCCATTGGTGTCAGTCCAGCCTGTCATCGATTTAGAGCCTCGCCTCCCCCACCACACCACCCCCCGCCCTAACGGCCATCTGCCGACCGCCACGTGTCGGTCGCCTCGATCCGAACCGCCCTTTTACCTGTCATCTGTTTCTCGAAACCGGGAATTTATTTTTTGGGGGTGGGGGAGTCCTTCTCCGTTTGATTCTTTCCTCTTTTTCTTTCTTCCGTTTTTGCTCCGCTAGCCAAGACCGAAATATCTTTCTTCGCTGCGATTCGCTTAAGCTGCAACTCGTCAAACATGTTGTTTTTGTCATTGAAGAGGAAAATCTTTGGATTTAAGAATATTGGGTGCTTTGTCCCCGTTCGGCATGATAATGCTTTTCTTTTCTTTCTTTTTTTAATTGCTTAAGATTGTGAAATTACGTCGTATGAAAATTTACGCGTTGACTTGCTTTTTGCATCAAGTATGAAACCAAAATATTACTTAAGTTTCGTGTCGAATTCACCTTATGCTACATTAGATACGGTTTTTATTTTACTCATTCCCTTCTTTTAGATAATCGTTTGATTTTTCAAATGCTAAATACCAATGATGCTTGAACCATACTTTGATTAGAATCACAAAGAAGAATCATCATAGGATTCTTGTTCCATTTTGTTTGTCGCTTTGGCTACATATTGATCGAATTTTAAAATGATGAACTCACACAGGACATTGTAAAGATGGCGGTGTTACTTCGATCACACTCACAACCGTTGGTATCGAATCCTCACTTGAGTTGACATTCCAAACTTGCTCGACGGCAATGATCGAGACCCTCCACAACTTGGGCTTTCCAGGGACATCAAGACAGAAAAAAAAAAAAAAAAGAAGAAAAAGGCTTTGGTCTTCATCTCCCTTCCTCATCCCCTCTTATCTCGAAAGAATTTTCATGGTTCTGCTAGAGCGCCTCACTTTCCTCCTTTTGAACCCCCCTTCTTCATAAGACCTCCACAAAGATCATTGTCCACCAACTTTTGTGGCAGGTGATGCACCCCCGAAATAAGATGCTGAAATTAAGGCCGACTTATGGGGGACGATGATCAAGTCGTGGGCCTAATCATAATGGCAAATGACACGAACTGATTTGTGTCAGTAAGCAGTAACATATCCAATCGATCACTAACCATTAAAGAGTTCTCCCAATGCTCTAGATCGATCGATCGGGTCCATATTAGAACTAATTTAATGGAAGGGGCGGGGCGGGCGGGGGGAAAGGGGAAAGGTGGGTTAATCAAGCACCAAAGCCATAGAAAATTAAGAAGAAGAAGAAGAAGAAGAAGAGAAGAAGAAAAGAAACAAAAGAAAGAGAAAGACGAAAGCAACACTCCCCCAAAAAAGGAGAGGAAAGCAGACAGAAGGTCGAAAGAGAGTCCACCATTTACGCGGGAAACAGCTGGCCGGCTGGAGGGCACATCTCAGCCATACAAATTAAAACATAAGTCATTACCCACTCTCACGTGCCTTCCTCACCTAACTCTGTTCCCTTTTCCCCGTACCCGCACGTTTCCTATTTTGAACCTCCCCCTCACGTGACTCCTCTCTCTCTTCTCTTCCCGAAGCCTCCCCCCACCCCATTTTCACTTCGACGCTCATTTTCGATTTTCAATTTCTTTTTCGAGAATAGGGTTCATCACTTTCGCGGTGTGATTTTCGTGCTAGATCTCCAAACCGTTTCGAAATAAGAGATATGGATATGAACGATTGCAATCAAGGGACGTTTTCACTCCCTCTTTATCGAAAATTCGCTTTCTCTATGATGAGATCGAACGGCTAAGATTCACAAAAAGACAGCAAAGACGAATCCGAGTCATACGGCAATTAGCAAATCCAAACTTGCAAGCATGCCCCAGGCCTTTAGTTTCACGTCGAAACAACTCCTTCCCCCACCTAATTCGCCAAAGTGGGATTTAGGCGAACCCCCTCTCTCTTTTTGGTCCATTTGGGATCGTCAGTTTCCTCGAAAGAACTAGCGGAAAAAAGAAAAGAATAGAAAAGAAAACCCGGCCCCAACAGGGGAACACGCCGGTGGCCTTGCGTGGCTTTTCGCAGCAAATTGCAACGCTTCGGATTCTCTCTCGCGGTAATGCCTTTGCATGGCTTTTTTTTTTTTTTTTTTTTCTGTCGTCAGTCTTTTTCCTCCGTAAAGCACGAAAAAGCCTGCATCTTTTGGTACGCACACACACACCACCACGGAACGCCCCCCCTCGACATTAATTTAAATCGCATCATCGACATTAAAGTATGTCGACGGAAGGGGAATAGGGGATGGCCGTGGATTCCCCACATGGGTTTGTAGAAAGCGGTAGGATGTTTCCTCGCACAGAAGACCCCCCCAATTAATAAGAACGGAAGTGGAAAAATCGAGATAAAAAAGAAAAAAAGGAAAGGGCGCAATTGGATCGCATAAGTAAAAAGATCGTCTGAAATGAATCCGCGATTCCAAAGCTCCCCCCCACGAGCGTTTGCGCTAAGCAAGACATCATGGGCGGGGGGTCGCCGGGATCCTAGGGAGTCGCGAGCTTGGCGAAGGGCGACGTCATCGTACAGGTAATGCCGAGGAGACACACACACACACCCACGCACTGGTTCAGCTCGTCGAGGCGGGGGAGGGCATTGGGAGGAGCAGCACTTCGGTTGGTGTGCTGCCCTATGGGCCATGGGAATTTCTTCTTAGTGTTTCGGGCTCACATGTAAACAAGTAATAAACATAAACTAGGAGCGAGGCTGCTAGGAAATTACCACCATCTCTCTCTCTCTCTCTCTATCTCGTTGCTTCGTGTTATTTTGTTGCTCCTTACTTCGACTTAGATCAATTGTTTATTCTTTTCTCTTTTGGCAAAGCGACTCAGCCTTTCGAGTCGATTTCTACCTTCTCGTTGCCGATAATCGTCCCTTCCTTGTAGGATTAGGATTCAAATAATGAAAAGTGTGTTCAATTGGACTTTCGGGTAACTAGCCTCTACACAATACGATAGAGGATGGTCTAGGTCCGGTTCCAACCTATGGAGAATGGAAGCACGTAGTGATGACTGATTTAGAATAATGGAAAGAGAATGAAATTAGATTGTAACGACGGCAGGAGAAACTAGAGATACAGAGGGATAAGAAAGAGATGGAAATGCCACTTGAGGAGGGAGGAAAGAATGCCATATAGGCAATATTCTACGATGAAATAATTGTCATCCAAGCATACAAAAACATTATATCAAACTATAGTTACAAGCAAACCCTGGTGACACTTCTACTAAGAAAAATAACTTCATTTTCATGCATAATGCATTAAAATGCCTTTCATATATATGCCGACGTTATAGTTTCCCTCCTCTTTTGCATTCTATTATTTCTTAGAAACTAAATTTATCCATTAGTCATTGCAAAGAGAACGTGGAAGTGCATCTGATGCAAAAGCCTCGGACTTGGACATGAAAGCTGTGATTACACGTGAATCCTTCACCTGTTTCCCAATCCGGTGGTGAGAATGTGTTTATATGAACCGATCTTTCCTTCGAAGTTTCATGTTTTACAGTCCCCTAAGCATAGAAAAAAAAATCATTCCAAGAGGCAGATTAACAAAGCCTAAAAGTTTTGCAATGTAGCCATAGTGGATGATGATGAAAAAAAAAGTAAAACCATATTGGGGATGATCGATTCAAGGGTGTTGGTTCCCATCCTGGAATTGAGAACTAAACCGAACAAGATCAATTCCTTGTCTATGGAATTAGGAATTGACCTTATCCACCCTAGAATCGGACCAATCGACCAGTCAATTCCTAGGTTATTCTAAAAACCAGTAATGTTACTATGTTTTAAGAAGTTTTTTTTTCTTTCTCAAAAGTTCCTAAATATATTGAAAGTTACTTTAACATGGGATAAAATTATTAATCACATGGAAGTTAGTGATAAAAGAAGAGATTACTTCTACAAAGAATGTGCGCTTTTTGCCCCTGTTGAATAGACATACATACATACATACATACATACATACATACATACATACATACATTCTAGGTTTATTTCGCCTATTTAGTTCGATCGATCCAATTGCTTTGCAAAAACCGGGAATCAGACTGATTATTTCCAATTCAAAGATTTGGAACTAGCAATTGAACCGATTTTTTGAGTCCACAAATAACTTCATATCATTAGTAGTTATATACAAATAGTTATGGATTTTGAATCCACAAATAACTTCCTGATATTTTTGTACAGCTATTGATGAGAAATTATGTTTTTAAGAGTTTAGATATAATCCTCTATTATCTAATAATAATTATTCATAAGAAATTACAAATATCGAGATTATAGACATAAGGGCCTGACAATGATGTTTTCATGTGTTTACCCAAAAAAAAAATGATGTTTTCGTGTCAATCTACCACATTTGTCTTCAACTCATGTGTTGGCAAACTTTTGTTATGTTCATAAATAACCCTACTTTGTTGACAAATCTTTAGTTGGAGCAATGTTAGACTTATTAAGACCGGATTGCAAAATTAAAGCGTAAAGTGATGCTAGACTGCTAGTGGCTCTTTAAATGAGTGAACCATATTCAAATCTAATGATAGGTTGACACATCAATTGTCCTACATCAGATCAAACGATGGCCCAAAGAGCTGTTGGAGGATTCCAACTTTTATTGACATAACGAAAAATGCTAGGAGCCTCTAAATTGACATAACAAAAAGAAAGTTGACATTTCACGTTTGAAAGCAAAGATATTCTGAAACCATATCAACTTAGAAGGACACAATGGTACGAATAAATTTGACGGATGATTCCCTCTTGAAATGAAGGACAGCATTATGTAGTTTAGTCAACACTGAGAGCTTCAAAGATAAGATACACATAAAGGCCAATAATGATCATAAGATAGTATGGTTGGGTTCTAATCATAATCCCAACTCTAGAAGCCAATTCTAAGTTATTTTTCTATCATTTTGAATATAGTTAACCACTAGCTCGATCATACAAGATCATGGTATAAGCAGACTATTGGTAGATATATGAAGTCGGCTTTGATACGAAAGAGCTTTTAAGGGACATAACCTTGTTACAGATTGGTATGATTTTCGCACAAGCAATTTCGACTGAGAAAAGGGGTGCCGCACTTTTTTTAACGCGTGGCAAACACCTCAATGGCCACCTCCATGGTGCTAGCAGCTTTACATAAGCTTTTAGCAAATGGCATTTCACGGTACATACAAGTTGAAGCATTTCAGAATCGACACAGTCGTAGCTTGTCACAGTCACCGCGAAAGTCCCAGTAACACGAAAAAGGATTAGCTGTATTGCCTGACCACCATGAGCGACAGTCCTATGTCGACGCAGGTCTTGTTACTTCACCGAGCTTTCGATTTCTGTACCATAAGCAAAGTAATTCTGAGGAAGCAGGGAGCGATCCAATAAGATGCGATTGTCAGTTGTCACAGTTTAATCGCAAGCCTCTGTTTAAAGGTGGCCAGCCAGGCCGGTGATGAGCGAGAGAGAAAAGCGCACATGAACAGAAAGAATGGATTGCGTCAGTTTGCTGAAATAAAAGCTGTGCAAGACTTTCTCTCGTCGGGCCAGACGCTCATAGCCTCATCTATAGACTTCATCATCGAGAATGCGTAGGGATCTGAGTAATACAGTTGTCAGGCTCTTTGAGCCTGGAATCATTCGTCGCGGCAGACATCATGCATCGGACTTCCGCGCCGAAGCACCGAACGAGACAGTGCATCATTCAATGGAGGGTGTGGAAATAATCGCCCCTGCGTGCGTTGCAGTGGCCCCAGCAATTAGGGCAACGAATACACGCCACTAACTGAAAGTTGCACACGCTCAGGAAAAGGAAAAACTGGTTCTCGATCCTCAACGAGTTTTGTTAAGGCACGTTCCTTTATGACCTTCAGATTGTTAGTCTTAAGTCTAATGACCAAAGGGAATAGCAACTATGAAGAAAACTCCGACCGACACTCTTGAATACAATCGCCCTAACATCTTCAGACTTATTAACTAATGTACGCGTCATTCTCCTTCTTTTGTTTGTGATTGTGGCTGTCCACATTTTGTATTCCACTAATGGATTAAGTAAAATTTGGTTCAACAGCTCTTTCCAGGACATTATATCTCGATCCAAATCACCCACATGGCACGCACACCACCATGCAATCACGGCCTAGATAGTATCCAAAAGATCCTCACTGTTGCAAAGGGAAATTGTACGAGATTTGCTTGAAGAGACGTCACATACTTGCCTAGATGACCTGACTCATGATGGATGAGGTTAAATACAGCCATCGATCCCTATAATGCGCCACTCACGAGACTAAGCAATGGAGAAAATCGTTGAGTGAATATGAGTCCCATCCAAATCACTCATGGACACCCTCTTACTTCACGAGAAGTTCCAAAGATCTACTCGATGTAACTTTTATCATGAAATATATATATATTTATCTTGAAATATATATATTTTTATATGTTAATTCTTGGGATGTAAATTCCACTCGATATCATTTATAAAGAAGAAAAAAAGAAAGGTTATCTGTGGACATTCAAAATCGGTTGCAAATCAAAGTGTCGTTAATTCCTCAAAGTCAAAACGATTTGGTAATCACGCGTGGATTTGCTCAAACCATACTAAGCAAACTTAGCTTTTTATCTCTCTGACCAAGGGAAAAGAGAAAAAGGAACTCAATCGAGTTCATCGCTTTCAGTTAACGCCGGATCATCAATCAGGCGCGACATCGTACCACCTCCATACAAAATATCGTTTTGGCTTTTTTGTCTGTCCCAACGGGCAATTAACCCACCCCCCCAACTCTCCCTCCTTCTCTCCCCTGAATTATTACGCCACTCAGGACCTCCCCCTGTCGTCGTCCTCCACCGCACACGTAAACGTCGCGCAAGACGCCAAGAGGACACAGCCGGGACCCACCGCGACACGTAACGCAAAACACACGCCGTGCCGGGGGAAAAAAAAAAAGGGCAAATCTCGCGAAGCATGGTTCGGCCACGTAGACAGGCGGGTTCCGGTCCGGTCCGGTGGGGGCGCGCGTGGGGCGAGGGGGCCCACCCTTCTTTTGTCCGTTAGGAGGTGACGTGGCGCGTGGGAGGAGGGATTTTGGGGGAAGGGAAGGGGGGGGACGGGCGTTAACGGGCCTAACTGACGGTAACGGTAGAGAGCGGCTCTTTTTCCGAAAGTTCCAAAAAGCGACAACTGGATGCCAGCTATATCCCACTGCGACTGTTACGCACGCGCTCGATTTCCGAGGGAATAATTCCCCACCCTTCCCCCCGCCCCTCCCTCTCCCTACCTACTTCATGGGGATTCGCGACGAGGAATGCGGGACCCACAACCAACGGTCCCCACGCGATTGCATGTTTTTCTTTTCTTTTCTTTCTTTCTTTTCTTTTTTTTTTTTTAAAACCTACGACGCGATTCTCTTCTTCTGACGTGGTCGTGTGAGGCCGTGCCCCGCCGGTGGCTTTTGCAGATCTCGCTCGAGAAACGCCCCCCGCAATCGCGCCGGTCTTGAGATCGCGATTTTCCAGCCAGTGACGTACAAATATGTTCGTGTTTTTCTTCGCAAGTGCTCAGCTATTTCACGCATCGCGACAATTTCTATGAAAATTACGGGAATTTTTAGAGAAGAAACAGGGCTTTGTGACCCTAATTGGAAGTTCCCATCCAATGCGTAAGTCTGCTGTTGTGATCCTCGCGATGGCCCTCAAGGCTATCGGCAATGCCCCTCGCGAGTGATGACGAAGCTCTCTATGTGTCGTTTGCCTAATTGACATGACATGATCGATTCGAAATCGTATCATCCGTGTAATATGCATTGTATTCAAATTTTACTGTTGAAATTTTAAAATTGTTCATTTTTATTAACAAATTTCTCCATGTGTTATGCTCAAGCTTGTGACAAGAAACACCTTCTTTTCGCAATGACCAAGTGACCAAGGCAGGTGATCATAATGAGGACGGTCCCTTATCATCAGGTCCCCCTTAACTTAGCCTTGCATTTTTTTGAGAAAAATATATACAAAATTAATTATATTGGTGTGATCGATTTTGCAAAAGATGTCAAATTAAAATGAAATAAATGAACTAAAAAGCATTGGTTCTACTCGATTTAATTTGTTTCTTTTTTTTTTTTCCTTAGATACTAGGTCACCCCTAAAAATTATTATAATCACAAGTTCTTTTGGTATAGTTATATCTGTGATGCATAACATAAGATGATTGATTGGCATTTCACTCCCAATCTCAAAATATATTAAGAACTCAAGAATCAATGGTTGATTAGTGCTCCACCCTTAATATGTTCCAGTGTTTAAGAATCTCAAAATCATAACCGATTCTCCAATCTATTATGGTATTTAGTGAATATATCAAGAATCTCAAAAACTTGTGTGATTGATTGGTGCTCCACCCCAATCTCAAGAATCTCGATAAATATTTTTATGAATTGTGTTAGAGAAGTTCCACATCGAAAATTTATTATAACTCATTGGTCTCTTGGTGATTTCCCCCAAGTAATGGCATCAAACTTTTGCTATTCACTCTCAACAAATGGTATCAAAATCAAAACTGATGATTCATTGGTGCTACACCCCCAATTTGTTTAAGTATTTGGTGAATATCTCCAAAGATATTTCAACGATTGTTGAGATACGTGTGAATGGGAGATTGTTGATATATATACGTGAGTTGTGTAAGAAAAGTCCAACATAAAAAAATTATCAAAATTCATTAGCCCTTTTGGTGATCTCCCCAAGTGATGGATCAACCTTTTACTACAACTCCCAACAAATGATATTATGGTGGATGGTTGATTGGTAGAGATTGTTGATGTGTGTGTTTGTTGTGTTAAATAAATCTCATATTGAGAACTATTGTGATATAAAGTGATTAATATATACCGGTTGAACTTTTTGCCCTTACTTGAATATTTTTTTATCATCTCAACCTAAAATTAGATCTAACTAAATATGTTGATGAGCTTATACTTAAACCCCTTATTAACAATCTCTCCAAGTGATGATATTGGATTCTATTGCACATTCGTAATAGTTTTAATCTCTAAACTTTTCAAATTGAACTAATGTGATCCTTCCATCATGTCGACTAGAAGAAATTGTTGACGTGACCATTAATGTCATTAGTTGTCCAAGTTGGCATCTAATGTGCTCAATTGAACGGTCCAAATACTTTCCGTCCTCATTGAAGAGTCCCATTTACATTGGAATTTTTCTCTCTCTTGTCACTTTTCTTTTATTTCTTCTCCCCCTTTTCGTCTCCTTCTTCCTTCCCAAGCATGATCCACCATCGCCGGTGCGCAACCGTCCTCCATACTATCTCTTTGCCGTGAAACATCACCCTCCATCACCTCACTATCTTCACCACTACTGTCGACATATCATCCACTCCCCTCTCTCTCTCTCTCTCTCTCTCTCTCTCTCTCTCTCTCTCTACATACTCACGCCATTGCTATACCCTAATTTGAGGCTAGACATGCAAGTGGATGGAACAACTTCCTATGGCCTATGTGAGACGCTATGACTATAAATTATCGGTCAAAGCATCTTTTTAAAAGTAGCACTCATTTCGACAACTGTGATTACTATTGAGAAAAACACATCAGACATCGTCGCCAATCGCGATTAAATCCCTACCCTCGACTATACATGTATTCATATTGCAACAAGGAAGCATCATCACTTACCCCAGCTTTCCAGATTGTAATCGGGTCATTACCAACATGCCCAATAACCTTATTCGACGGGAGGAATCGATGCACGATGCAGTACAAAAAAGAAAAAAAAAAAAACAAATACATAATAAACAAATGGAAAGGAGCCAATGTCGTGAACCTCGTGTTCAATCTCATTCGCTAGCGAAAAAGGAAGGAGGGAGAGGTCCCCGCTCCCGAATTGACTGATTTATATAAAAAGTCAGCCCCATTCCCAACTCGTTGATGTCTCCTGTCTCCACTTTTTATTTCTTTCCTCCGAAATTAACATCAGTCACCTAACTCCACATTTGTCCTCTTTTTTCATTACTCTCTAAGTGGATTACAACTAACAAAAGCTCCCTCAATTTAACTTTGCCGCATTAAATTAATTAGTTTGGGGAGTGGATTATTTGCTTGGCGAACCAAAGTCTCCATCTCATCTCATATTTATCCTTCTAGAAATCGTTTTTTATTTATTTTGAACTTCCCTTTCTTTAAATTTGGGTTTTGGGACATGATTAGACCCGGGTCACATCAGGAGAGCTCGCAAAAGTCCCAAATCCCACTCAATGGTTAAGAGTTAGTGCCAATCGATGGCCGGGGAAAAAAAGCAAATGAATCGATGACCTTGTAATAAACTATGTTCATTTAAAATTTTGCAGAGCATTAGTTTTGTTTAGCGAAATTCTATACTAAATTTGACACTAGCCATTGCCAGCCATGTCGATATGTGGATACTTATAGCTTTAGAAATCAAGGGAATATCAAAATTAATAATGATAAAGGTGGTTCATTGAAACTAGATTTACATGACTTGTATATTATCTAGATGATGTACATGTTGATAGAGATAGATATTAGTTGATAATTGATGAGGTTGGTTCCATCATAACTTGGTGACATATTACGCCCTTGAGTTGAGTTCTTTAATAAATCATAAATTAATATCACCTGTAATGAAAATTGCAACAGTGGAGGCTGAATTTCAGCCCTTCCTTTACATACAGACAATATTAGATTCCCTTAAAAGCAAAGTTGCAGTGAGCTTCACTTTGACATTGAACTTAATCCACTTCAAATCTTCACAGCAACAGAAAAGACCATATTTTTTCGAAATTTGAACTCACCTCGCTTTCTAATTAGGCAGTAGGCCATTGACCCACCCGTGGTAGAAACCTGATATCTTCGATCGGGAAGATCACCAATAAAATGTCCAAATTCGAGCTTATCAATATATTTAGTTGAACTTGTTTTCACTTAAAAATTTAAGTCAATGAAATATGACCCAATTACAATATATCAATTGTTTCATAATACACCAATTCTTTAATATGAGTGCATCTCAATAATAGTGTTGTTTGTTATGCACTAAAGCCTACTTACAAAATGAGTTTGGCAGACTACGTCTTTGTATTCTAGCGACATGGGTTACATCCAAAATTATGCCAACAAAATGAATCTACCACATTACTGTCATAATTAGTTTAGCAAATCGGTTTTTTTCCCCTAATCTAATCATATGATTTGATAGGAATACTTCCAGTGCGAATACTGAACAATAGTGGACGGATCAGTGAAGAAGCGAGAGATGGAGTTAGACTTGGAAAACTGTCTCGTGGGTCAAAACCAAATCAAGCGGGCTAACCAAATCCGATCCATAAGTTGGTGGGTCCAAAGTCAAGTCGGCCTAAATTTTTAAGTTTGATCCATTTGGATGTTTCCTGCCAATGCCAACTTCATGTTTTGGCGACATTCTCGGAAACATCATGTATACTTAGGAAGTTAACTTACAAATGACTCATGACTTAACCGAAAGTAGGGATGCAGTACCGAAAGGACGTCGTGGGATGTCAACCGAAAGTAGGGCTGCAGTATCGAAAAGGCGTCGTGGGATGTTAATCCGTCCCCGTGCATAACCATCTCCTGGACTTAAAAGATCTCTAGATTGTCTTTGACCAATTCCTTTCCGCGTGCAATTAGTTTGTTTGATTTCCCGTACACTGCTTTAGATCCAATCGATCTAAGTTTACCTCTACTAGTCGGCAGCGACTCTACTATGGCATTAATGTTTGTAGTCATTTTGGATTTTGTAAATTACCTAAACTTAGGATTTTGGAAGGTCTTAGGATCCAAGGCTCACTAACTAATGACTCCGGTTTTGCAAAATTTTAGGTGGTACATATGATTGGAAGAGAGAGGAGTTAGGATCTCTGGTGATGGCTTATTACCCGTTATATGCATCTTTACCGAAGTGTCAACTTATAAATGATACAAAGACTCATATCTAGATTGACTTGTACTCTTTGCTCAATGAAAATATTATGAAATATGCAATTCAATTATTTTTTTTGTTAATTCGAGATACCTGAAACTTTCACAATATACAAAATTTGACATGTAGACTCAGTTATATTTTTTCATGATTTTTTGGCTGAAAAAAATAGACATGGAAATCAAATGAAAATTCAGTTTTGGAATTTGTGTTAATTTATGATGTTGCTTTACCCGTGAGTTTTATTGTATTTCTCTACTAGATTAGAAAAATTCGGCTTATTTTATTTTATCAGCGTCAACAAATATCATATATCAAAGTAAAATCATTAACGATAATTATTCATAATCACTTTAACATTAATACAGGATCGGGCCGCGTCTCAAGGCCCTTGCCCAGGCCCGGCCAGCCCACTGATTCGGCATCGAATTTTTGTCCAGGCCCACCTAATGGTCCTAAACCTTTATCCAATATTCCAAAAATCGCACAAGTGAAGCCCTATCAGCCCAACGTGCGTGAACAAATTCTGCAAGAGCAAGCTACTATCTTCTCATGAAGGCTTTTGTTCATATTTTTATACCATTTCAAAAATTATTTATCTTGTATCTTATATGTCTTTGGTTGAGACATCTTGTATCACTTGATGATGTTGAGTTTGATCGATATTTTTTAGGAAACAATTGGCTTATGATTTTGGATCTTCAATTTTCCATTCGATGTGCCTCTAAATTTCTCTAATGCAACATGCATACGATATGACCATAAGATTCCATATAAATTTCACTATCCCATATAACCTATTAAAAGCTCGTATTTTTCATAATGACCACTTACATTGGTTACCAAGCAGTGAAAGCAAAATTCAAAAATTGAATATCATTTTATATCCAACAGATTTTACTTATATATTTTTGACAGTTGGATAATTCTGACACTTAACCTTTACATACTTCAAAATTTTTCGATATTAACAAAAAGCCCCTAAATATACCATAACCTAGAATGTAAAAAGTAAAAAACCAACTTCAAATTAGCCTGATTATAATTACGAGAAAATGGGAAAATGCCCGCAAGTCGAGAACATCCTCCACATCAAACGGGCAAATTTACATATTGAGATCAATGTTTTCCGGAATAGTTAACCACAGTGTTTAATGAGATTTTTTTTTTTTGGATACGTCCGCTCTTTCATGAATTAAAAAAATTGTCGGAATAGGCTCCAATGTTGACCATTTTTCCAATTGATACTTCGATATTGCGTGCGAGGAGCAACCGATCAAACCAGGCCAATTACGATCGGGGCAAATCAATATAATTTCTTACATGCTTTATAAGCCCTAGGGAAGTGACGGTGTGGACACGCGGCACCTATTTTTTCAAGTAGCCGATTCCTTATCCGGCGTCTCGGTAAATATGAGGTAGACAAGGATGGCCAACTCATCAAATAGGAAGTCTATTCATTAGGCGATGGCTTTTTTATTTTTTCTGAAACCGCCCTTTTCCTAGTCTCCTCTCATCCATCTCTTCTAGTGCCCCATTAGGAACCATGACTTTCGACGAGCAGAGAAGAGGGCCTGAATTTGTTTTCGGTGAGTAGAGGAGAGCAGATAGTTTGAGCGTGCAGAGGAGAGAGAAGAGACAGTCTGAAATTTGGACCTTACTATAGGCACGTGTCGCATCTCTGTGGCCCTTCTTATTTGCCGAGTTGGCTTCCTTTGTGTACCCAATATTTTCTCGGCATCTCGAGTATTCACATTAGGGCAAGTGGCCACCTGTTAAAACGAGGGATTGGTCGTGTGGAAGAGTGTCATGTCAGATAATAGCCATATTATTTAACGCTAATTTGATCTTTATCAGCCTTTGGCCCAAATGCCCTAGCCCTTCCATGATAAGTTGTAGTCGTCACCGAACGTCGCTGCCTTTATGACAAGCATATCAGTCTTTGACTTTTAACTAATAAGTCTCTCCGACTTTTTAAATAAATCCAATGACGAGAAAGATGGAAACCCACCTCAGCTCCTCTTTCTCCATCCCCGTCCGCCATCGATCGCCGTGCCCCGCCTTAGCGCCTTTGATGCACCGGAAGATGAAGCAAATGCAGAGATGACGGCCGACGGTGACGTGTCTTGGACGTGTTAGCAATGGGAGGCGAAAATCCATAGAAAGAAAAGTCCGAAATCTGACATCTCACACCAAGCATAACTTACTCTAGTTTCAATACCGGAAGAGAAATTTCAAAGAAAAAATAAAAAAGTCTTCCTCAACACCATAATAGGGATCTGTCGGTGGCGTCGCGGAAGGAAGGGAGGGAGGGAGAGAGAGATGCTAACGCGGATTTGGTGGGGGCCTGGATCGAGAATGACGAGGCCTAAAGTTTTGGGGGACACATGTCGCGATCCTTAGAAGAATCCTATTTACTTTATGAGTCAACTGAAAGTGCAATGGTGTTTTTGAAACTTATGCCAGCCAAGCTATTGTAAAAGAAAGTTGGTCACTCTGTTGAAGAAGTCGTAAAGCCGAGTGATTGCTAAGCCACTGTATGAGTTCACCAGAAATTATCATCACGACGAGAGCTGTTGCATCAAATTTTTCACGACATTCTTATCTATTAGTTATTTAAACGGGTTCTTTGAAAATAAAATTAGAATTGAACTATCTATCGATAAATAAGGGTGAGCATTGGTCTAGGGTTGATCTTAGACTAACCCTACTTGTCTTGATCCGATTCCCAAGGAGATTTGATCAGTCCTTAGTCTTGAGATCTTTGGACTAGCGTTGTGTGGGTTGGTCCTTGATCATATAAGTTTTGACTTAGTCCAACCCGGATCAATTCTGATTTTATATATTATATATAATATGTCTTTTTGAACTTAGTTGGTATCCAAGCCAAATAGTTAAGGTGGACGGGTGTATGTTGATCTTGGAATATCCTATATATAATATATGTTGCCTTATATCATATTTTTTTTATCTTAAAACGCAAACCCTTTGAGGGCTAAGAACCTTAGTCCTCCTCCTCCAATACTATTGTTCTCTTCTTTCTTGTTTATTTTCTTAGTCTTCAATTTGCCAAGTAAAATTGAAAGAAACAATTTCACTCGTAAGCAATCTCGCCCTATTTGCTACTTGACACTCGCTCTACTCTTGCCACTCAACACTCACCCTACTTGCCACTTGACACTTGTGCCGCTCACTTATCTTTGCTAACTTTGCTCGTTGTTAAGTAAATTAGAAGAAAACAAAGCCCTAATTAAAAATCCTCTTCGCTCATGAGTAACGCTCGTCTTGTGACTCTATGAGCAATCTTAATCATCTTTTTTAGCAAAGTAAAATTTTTATTGTTGCCTTATCTTAAATTTGTTGAGTACATACTGATATTTATAGTTTAGTTGCTCAACACTGCATTATCGATGTATATGTAATTTGAAATAGTAGATTTGACTTTTTAAAAATACAAAAAATAAAACAAAAAAATATTGGTTAGTCCTAGATAACTCTGGAACCGGACCGAACCCATTAGATCGGTTCGGTCCATTAGATTGGTTCGGTCCTTAGTCCCAGGCTTAATAAAGTCGATCCTTGATTATAAAAGTTGAGGCCAACTTTGTACAGGTTAATCATAAAGTTAGAGGGTGGATTGGTCCAATCTGGATCATGTTCAGCCCCATCAATAAGTTTAGTCTCCGAGTTAATAAGGAGAAATACAACCTAAAAAGTGAGTTCAAATTGGGAGAGACAGGTTGATTAAACAACGAGCATCTAAAAGTGAGTTGGAACCAAGAGGCACGGTTGTTTCACGACAGTCAACAGCTAGAGATCACTGACCCAAAAAAAAAAAAAAACGAAAACATCTAGACATGAATCAAAAGCATCCTCGTTTGGCCATTTACCATCGGGACAATACAATCACGCGCATTAATTTGGTAGGGCAGATATCGTGCGTGGATTAGGGGATGAGGCGACATGCTCGATGTTGACCATGCTGAGCCGATTCATTTTCACACACTATTTAACTGTATATACATACATACATATATATCGTCGTCCTAGGCGAGACGCATTGCACTCGCCTTTCGCCGCCGAGTCCTAATGGCTCCACCGTCCTCGCTCCTCCTCCTCCCTCCCTTCCTCTTCCTTTTCCTCCAATCTTGCCGGCTCTCCACCTCGTCGCTGCCCAGCGTCGCCAAAGGCACGTCCCTCTCCGTCGAGAGCCCCGACGACGTCCTCGTCTCCCCCTCCCGCGCTTACTCCGCTGGCTTCTTCCCCATCGGCGACAACGCCTATGGCTTCGCCGTCTGGTTCAGCGACCCCCCTTGCTCTGGCGCCGCCTGCACCCCTGTTTGGATGGCCAACCGTGAGGCCCCCGTCAACGGCCGTCGCTCCACCTTCTCCCTCCTCGACTCGGGCAACCTCGTCCTCACCGACGCCGGTGATGCCGGCGCGGAAGTCTGGTCATCCGGCACCAGCTCCCCCTCTGCCGCTGAGCTCCGCCTCAACGACATCGGGAACCTCGTCCTCACCGACGGCAGTGGCGGCGTCCTGTGGCAGAGCTTCAACTCGCCGACCGACACCCTCCTCCCTCAGCAGCCACTCACCAGGAACACGTTCCTGATCTCCGCTCGGAGCCGGTACAACTACTCGACCGGGTTCTACAAGCTTTACTTCGACAACGACAATGTCCTCCGCCTCCTCTTTGACGGCCCATCGATCTCGAGTGTGTACTGGCCGTTTCCGTGGGTCCTGAGCTCTGCACTCGGCCGATTCCTCTACAACAGCAGTCGCATTGCTGTGCTCGACCCGCTCGGCCTCTTCCAGTCCTCCGACAACTACTCGTTCTACACCTCCGACTACGGCGTTGCGGCTATGCAGAGAAGGATGACTCTCGACTTCGATGGCAACTTGCGGGTCTACAGCCGCGAACCGGGCTCAACCGTCTGGGCCGTGACGTGGGAGGCAATCAGCAGTGATCCCTGCTTCATCCACGGCGTGTGCGGCAACAACAGCCTCTGCAGCTACGACCCGGCCAAGGGACGAAGCTGCTCCTGCGTGCCTGGGTACGTCCCCAAGGTCCCGGGCGACTGGTCTGCTGGTTGCGTGCCCAATTTCACGTTCTCCGACGGATGTGTCGCCGATGAGATTGGGTTCGTGAAGCTCCAGCACGTCGATTTCTATGGCTACGACTACAACACCATTTTCAACACCACTCTCGGGAAGTGCCGGCAGACTTGCCTGAGCCTGTGCAACTGCCGAGGATTCCAGTTCAGCGCGTCGGGCTCCCGCAGCACGTTCAGTTGCTATCCCAAGATGGAGCTCCTGAATGGCCACAAAGAGCCCAGCTTGACCGGCGAGTTCTTCATCAAGATCCCCAAGTATAAGACCTTCACCGTGGACCAGCTGGTGAAGAGGACTCAGTACAGTTGCCCTCCCACCCCCGAGGTGAAGGTCGTGGACAGGACTTATTCCAAGAAAGGCAAAAACGGGGCGTTGAACTTCATGCTCTGGTTTGCCTGCGTGGTCGGAGGGATCGAGGTCGTGGTGGTGTTCTTGGTGTGGTTCTTCCTGATTAGGAACCAGCAGGACGTCACTTCTGCGCACCAGAGCAACCTCCTCGCTGCGACCGGGTTCAAGCGGTTCACCTATGACGAGCTCAAGAAGGCAACGAGGAATTTCAGCAAGGAGATCGGGAGAGGCGCAGGCGGGATTGTGTACAAAGCCCTATTGCCAGACGATCGGGTGGCGGCTGTGAAGGTGCTCGGCAATGCCAAAACGGGAGAGGCCGATTTTCTGGCTGAGGCCAGCACGATCGGAAGGCTGAACCACATGAATTTGATCGAAATGTGGGGTTACTGTGCCGAGGGAAAGCACAAGTTATTGGTGTACCAGTTCATGGAACACGGGTCGCTGGCACAGAACTTGGCGTCGCCGGAGCTCAACTGGAAGAGGCGATTCGACGTCGCAGTAGGTACCGCAAAGGGTCTAGCTTATCTCCACGAGGAGTGCTTGGAGTGGGTTCTGCATTGCGACGTGAAGCCCGAGAATATACTCCTAGACTCCGATTACCAACCCAAAGTCGCAGATTTTGGGCTTTCCAAGCTGATGGACAGAGGGAAGGCGATGAATTCTGATTTCTCGAGGATCAGAGGAACCCGAGGCTACATGGCTCCCGAATGGGTCTCAAATCTGTCCATCACGTCCAAGGTGGATGTCTACAGCTATGGGATTGTCATGTTAGAGATGGTGACGGGGATTAGCCCAACGACGACCGTCCACTCATTGGAGAGTGGAGGGGACGCCAAGCAAATCCGGCTCGTCCCCTGGGCAAGGAACAAGATGAACGAACCGAGGAGGACGGGGTCCCGCCTGGAAGAGATGGTGGATCTGGCGCTCATGGGGGAATACGACTTGAGGAAAATGGAGATCTTGATCGAGGTCGCGCTCAAGTGCGTGGAGGAAGATAAGGACGCTAGACTCACCATGGGCCAAGTGGTGGAAATGCTTCTGAGGCACGAAAATGATGGATAGATATCGGTGCAGAGTGAAGCGGGATTGATTCAGGTGCGGTTCCTCTGGTCCCAGATGATGCGGTGCTTCTGAAAGTACCAAATCTGCAAGTTTGGCTTGGCATCATCTCGTTGCTTGAAGGCATGGAATCCAACGTCAGCTTAGCGAAGGTTAACTTATATTTTGAACAAGGTTCAGTCTCAGCTGGCATTCTCGATAGTAACCAGGGATTCTGTCCCCGTTTGTTTGTCGGCTGGTCAGAGATCTCGCAAGCGAAAGCGGGTTCAACACTCTTCTATTTGTCCTCCGAAAGCGATTCATCCCTCGCGATTTGTATTTCTTTCCTGGATTTGAGTTTGTAGAGATTGGATTTATCATACCCGTTACATGAGGTTTATGAATTATCAACTACTGTGAGAAATCCAACCTAGCTGACTTGAATGTAGGCAAGTTTCTGCAACATGTACATATGCTATGTGTGAACTCACTCAATGATAAGTTAGAAACTATGCTTTTCAGGGCTGTGGTCAAAATATGTCCATCTGAAATTATATCTCAAGTTTAAGCCTATTGTACAAATCAGATCCGACATTAATTGTTAATTTTGGAGATTTAAATATTCCAAATTAGATATTTTGTGGACATTGAAATCGAGCATAGCAAAATGCGTGAATTTCTCTCTATAAATGAGAGTCAGTTTTCTATTTTTCATTTGGGAGTCCAACGTGATGATGGACGTCGGCCATGAAAATAAATTCTGCTTTGAAAGCCACGGACGATATCCTCTGTTTTGGAGTCACCTTGGAGAATAGAACTGAGGAAAGTGAGTGAACTTTTGGTTGACCTTATCCACACAGATTTCTCAAATCTCCTATTCCATGTTGTAGTCGTTATATGTATATATATATATAAGACACGCCTCAAGAATCGGGGGATCTATATTTAGAGAAAATATATCAATATAGAAGAAATTAATCAACGAAAAATAATTGCAAACATAAGGGCAAAACAGTAAGAAGAAGTAAATTCTTGTATGTAAAGAATCAAACGAATAATAACGAAAAATTTCCCTAGGCAGTGAGACTTGTCGATTGTGGGATATGAACAGAAATTTAAATGGATAATTAAATTACAAAACACAGGCGGTTAAACCTATTGATTGTGGGGTGTGACTAGGATTTTAAATGGACTAGAAACTTAAATTTGAAATAAAATATTACATCAATTGAAAGTTGAAAGTTATTGAAATACAAATAATGTCATTAAAAGTTGTAGAAATAAAATACAAGTGCACTATTCAAAAGATCTTATGATTCACAAATCATGAATAGGGTTTGTAACCTTAGATTGGATAGGGATATAGAAGGATAAGGGTCGAAGTGCTTCAAAGCAAAACGATCAGATGGAAATATTTGAAAATCTTACCTTAATCAAATGTAAAGCACTTGAAGATAAGAAGCAAGTTTTTGATTAAAGCAAAGACCTAAAAGAACAAAGCACGAATTCGTCTATTGTTGTGGGTTATTTGCTAGATATAGAGAAGGGTCAAAGCAAGTTGAAGCATCTTCGGCTAATTATTTGAAGAATGAAGTCTCAAAGCAAGCTGAAGTATCTTCAGTTAATTATTTGTTGAAGAATGAAGTTTCAAGAATGAAAATTGAACGGAAGTGTTATCAAATGTTTATTATAGTGTTGTTTTGTTATATAGCCTACTTAATAATCAAATGTAAAGCACTTGAAGATAAGAAGAAGTTTCTTCAGCTGCCATAGTTGAAAATGAGTTGATAAATGTAAATTAAATGTAGACTATTTTATTTGTGTTTGTGTTGTCCACACCATCGATCGGCTTTGAGGGAGGTCAAGAAAAGGGAATGATGAGATGATACACATGTAGTTGGTTTTAGGTTTGCTGCTTGCTGCCATGTTTTACTTAAGTGCCATAAGTTGTATTTAGTAATCACTTTAGTGCTAGTCAAATTAAAGAAAAGAATGTGATCATTTAAGTGCCAGTCGGTGCTTAAAAATGAACACTTAAGTGTCAACTTCTCCAGGAAAGGTGCACTTAAGTGCAGGTTACCAGCTCTAGCACGAACTGATGCAAGATGTGCATAATGCACACTTGTATCAAGTGCTGCATAAAGAGCATAAACCTTCAACACAACCAGCTCAAGACTAGAATATGAACCACCACCACCATCATAGCATGCACACTTGCACTTGTTGCAAGGGCCTCTTGCATCACCACACACCCACCACCAATAATCAACAATCATCAGTAGAGCAAGTAAAGTAGAATGTAAATCGAAAATATCAAAAACACAACAACAATATAAGTAGCAAGATCATTTCATTGATATCTGATTTCAAGTCTCACCAACATAGTGACAAACCAAAAAAATAAAAAAATCATCCACAACAAGTTGTAACAAAACCAGCCCTTCTTATCAATCAATATCAATATGCATAGGCCCCCTTGTTTGTGCTCCTTTCGATGGACCTCGATTCATTATCCTTGCACTCTTTCTAACTGGACGTACAACTTCCTCTTCAACTGTCTCTTCATGCACTGATTCAGATGGAGCTGCAATTGTCTCGGGATTCGATTCAGATGGAGCTGGTGCTGAGTTGTTGGTCTTTCTTGTTGGCGCAATCGATGTCGTCTTCTTTTTTGGCGCAGCCGATGTTGTCTTCTTTGTTGGCGCAGCCGATGTTGTCTTCTTTTTTGGCGCAATCGATGTCGTTTTCTTGCATATATGTGCCGTTGATTCTTGAAGGGCCTTGAGAAATAAGAACCTCCGAATTTCTCCAGTGCTAAAAAAACACAAGTAAATTATAAGCAAAAGTTCGCACAATTTATTAAATGCAGGCAATAAAACTTACATTAAGAATGACTGTTCCAGTACGGTCATCTGTATAAAGGCCATAACCATATTGTCTTAGTCTCTTCCCAATAGCCCCTCTTGTTTGAATTGGAGCATCACGTTCAACATCTTGTGATTTATTATCCCTCTTTTTGCTTGTGATTTCTTGGGCCCTTTCTTTTGCCCTTTAGTTGGCCCTTCATATGGCTCTTCTAATGGCCGTTCAGCTTCGTTACATTTGGCTCTTCGGGTGCAACGGGGGCTTCTTTAACCAATTGTTCAACTAGGCGTCTTCTCGGGTGGCCTTCTTGTAGCTAGCCCTTCAGCTGGCCTTTTGGTAGCTAACCCTTCAACTGCCCTTCTTCTAGTTGTCCTTCTCGTATCTAGTCTTTCAACTTCACCGACACCTTCACCTAGCCCGTGTGGTAGCCCTTCTATTGGCCTTTCGTTGTTGGCCCTTCATCGTTGGCAATTGAGCTGGAGCTTGCCCTCTTCGAACCTAATAAAGACATTATGAATATAACATCAGTCCATATAATAACGTAAAGGAAAACTAAAGAAGTCATTGAACTTACTGGGTATTTTTTCCTCAGCTGAGGAATGGTCGACTGAACTGACCCTTGTGTAGTTTCAATTAATCCTTCAGGTACAACTGGAACCATTTTAGCCAATCCTTCAGGTGTCCTATTCGTCACCTGACAAATACATTAAAAATACCTGCTAATTATGCTATGTACAAATATGTAATAAACCAAAAATAACATAAACAAAAATATCATAACTTACGGAGTTTCTTGTCGTTGACTGATGAACAGTGGACTCACTTTGCCCTTCTGTTTGGCCTTCAGTTGTCGTTCTACTTGTCCCTTCACTAAACCCTTCCACTGGCCTCTCACTTGACTGTTCTTGCTGCTTTCTCAATTGACAACCTTTAGTATTGTGCCCTGCTACATGGCAATAAGAGCATGTCATCTTCCCACCTGTCCTACTCAATCTTTGCTGACCCGAGACCTCTCCCTCTGACATTTTTCGTCTTCGTTTTGGCCTTCCCATTTGCTTCTTCAGCGGCAAAGGTTGAGGTGCTTCATGATTTGTTGGCTCCCAAAACTTGCTACTTCTGATTGGCTGCATCATGAATTGGTATGAAGTAAGATATGTCGTTTTCTTGTACCAATTATCAATATAATCGTCCATGTTATGGCCTTTCAATTGGATGGCACATATGGCATGTACACAAGGAATTCCACTTAGTTGCCATGCTCGACATGAACAATTTCTCCTACCTAGATGGACAACATACTTATCAGAACCCTTCATTATCTCATATCCTTCATCCCCATTCCAAATGGGATGACAATATCTACTTGCAGCCAAGTTCTCATCCAATTTCTTGGCAATCCTAGGACCATATTGCCTAGTCCACTTCGTAGCCTCATCTCTTTGTTTGTAGAGCCGAGTCATGACCAATACTCGTATATCTTCAAGCATTGAAATGATTGGTTTGCATCTCACATCAATTATTCTCCCATTGAATGCTTCACATATGTTGTTGTCGACGTGATCGCACTTGAATTGCTCGCTGAAGAAGGCCTTGCACCAATGCTTCGATTCTGTCTTGAATAGTGCATCAGAGCCTTTCTTGGTCAACTGAACAAATCCTTCTTTAGCCATCCTAAAGTCAGCCATGTTTGTGCTATTTGCTAGCTGCCAAAATTGCAATCGTAGCTTATCCCCTTTATAGGTCTTTGCCCAATTTGCATATATGTGCCGTGCACACATTCGATGTTCGGCATAGGGCATCAACTCGGCCAATGCCGGAACGAGTCCCTACAATAATTTGAAACAAGAAATGTAAGAAAATAGCATGTTGTTAATATAAAAAAACAAACAAATCACTATGACATTACATTTTGTTGGTCGCTCATAAATGCCCATCCTTCCCCATTTGTTATATCCAAATCAGCCATGAGATTTTTTAGGAACCAAGACCAATTGTCCTTGTTCTCTATCTTCACAACAGCCCAAGCTAATGGAAACATTTGGTTGTTCGCATCTCTTCCAATTGCAGCCAGCAATTCTCCTTTGCACAAGCCCTTTAAGAAACAACCATCCAATCCTATGATCCGTCTACACCCAGCTAAAAATCCCTATTTGCACGCATCGAAGCACACATAGAACTTTTCGAACTTAGTTCCATTATCAAGAAGTGGCCTCTCCACGACCTCAACAAACACTCTACTTGAAGGGTTTTGCACCCTACACTCCCAAGCATAATCCCACACTTGCCCATATTCCTCACCATACTGACCAATGAGTACCCTTATCACATTTTGCTTCGTTCTTTTGCACTGATTCTTGGAAACATTAATGCCCACACGCTCCTTCACCAACCGCTTGAACCGCACACTTTGTTCATCTTGGGCATCAACTTCATCGATCAAATAACGCCTTTTCTTGACCATGCACTTGTTATCCATACCTTCGTACTTCGACAAAAATAGGGATCGTCCTATGACAAAGGATAGCAACACAATCTTTATTACAAGAAGCAAGGACAAAAGATGGAAATACGAAAATCTTACCAAGTTTTGATTAGAACAAAGTATTTGGTCTTAAATCCAAAGAGTATGTTTTCTATGAAATCTTGAGCCATAAATCACACACAAGAATGGAAGAAGCCCTAAAGTAGAACCCTTCAATTACTCTAGCACTACATTTAAGCCTTAAATCATCTATCACAATATCATGGGTCAAAAATCAATTTATCCAGGAAAGAGCTTTTCCAAGATGAGGGAGGTCTTCTCTCGTGAAGATGAAGGTGAAGAGAAGACAAAGAAAGAGGAAGGGCTAAGTTTAGTTGTATTTTTAAAGCCTGCCACATGTGTTTTTTTTTTTTCCATAATTGCCACATGTTTATGAAGAGAATGGTCATATTTAAAGAGGTGGCTAATCACTATAGACAAGTTTTGATTAGAACAAAGTGGTCTTAAAAAAGATGAAATCTTGACAAGAATGGAAGAAGAGTAGATGTGGGAAAATCTAGGAAAGAGCTTTTCCAAGATGAGGGAGGTCTTCTCTAGGTGAAGAGGAGAAAGAGGAAGGGCTAAGAAGTGGTTTTGAAGAGAACTATTTTGACCATGAGCAATGAGAAAATTTGGTGAACAATGAGTTTACGAGTGGTTACTATTGATTTGTTAGAAAGTGTATAGTGATATTGTGATGATTCTTGAATATTAAAGATGCTATGATATTAGGAAAAATTTAAAAAAGAGCTCTAAGTGTCCTCATTTTCTCAAATAATGGCTTAAAGTGGACATTGTTTCAAAGAAAACCTGAAGTACCATCATTTTCTCAAATAAGAACCCTAAAATGATTATATCTATTTCAAATAACGGCTTAACTTTCTAATGGTCAAGGACATTTTCATCATTTACCTTCTTCTTCTTTTTTTTCTTTTGCCTTTTTCCTTTCCTTTTTCTGGTTCTTCTTCTTCATCATCGTCGGTGGCCGGGCAAAGCCAACAGAAGGTTGGGCGAGGGTCGCCCTTGCCGACCACAAGTGAGGGATGGTTTTGCTTGGGTGAAAGTCACCTCGCCTTGGGAGGGGCCGCCTCTCTTAGCCATTTGCGAGGTCAACACTCGTTGGCCTTGCCTGGAGCCAACAAAGGCTCAACGATCCTTTCTCTAGAGTCTCGCTTGAAGAACCCACCTCCGATCGAATTGATTTCTTGTTGTTCTCCTCGTTTCTCGATTGGAGGAAGTTTTCGACTTCACCAAAAGGGAAGAAATTGAGCATGCGAGTTTCAGCTCCTCGATCTCCAGTTGTCCCTCGTTAGCCTTAGGCGAGACCGACCCTCTCTAGATTTGGCGAGGTCGGCCTCACTTACGGCCAGCAAGGGCCTACCTTGCAAATGGCTACAAGGGGAGGCTTCCTAAGGTGAGGTGGTCCCTTGCTTGTGGCCGGTGAGGGCAACCCTTGCCCAAGCCTTTGCGGGCTTCACTAGTGGCCAATCGGTTGCTCGGGTGTTGGTGATGAAGAAGAAGAACCATAAAAAAAGGGAAATAAAAATGGTAAATGACGAAAATGCCCTTGATCGGTTGAAAAATTTAGCCAGCCAACGACCGACAAGGTCAGGCTTTTATTTGAAACAAACACTACAACGTATTCTCATGCAAAAACATATTCGTGAACAACTTCTTCATATTCGTTGCTATAGCCACTTTAGGCCTTTATTTGAAACAATCATAGCCACTTCAAGCTATTTTTTACAATAAGGTCCATTTCGAGCCCTTATTTAAGAAAATAAAGACACTTGAGGCAATTTTTTTGAATTTTCCCATGAAATTATTACAAAATGTGATGATTCTTACTTTGGTTGTCCCACCACCACTTTTAGTCTTCATCTTCTGCCAGATTAATACTATAGAAATCATCTTCGTTGGTGTCCCTACTATGGTGAGAATAAGAGGGGCTTGATTTTTCGAGCTCAAATATGGCTTATTTTAAAAATCCCATGAGTTGTCCTTAGGATTGGGCCGATGCCAATTTTGATAAAACAAATATTTTCTCATGGAGAATTATAAAAAAACCCAAGCCAAGGCAAGAGCGGCCGATCTTTACCTAGATTTAGGAGAGGGTTGTCACCTTCTCCTAGCTTTTGGTGCCTCTGGTAGGTAAGGGTCGCCAACTCTCGCCTAGGCACTGGTGATCCTCTCTAGCCATCACTGCCATCCCATCAAGCAATGGCCACATGCGAGGAGCCCCTCTTGCCCGTGCTTTTTTTTTTTTTTTTCCTAATCAATCAATTTATTTTTTATTTAATTTAACTAATTTTTATATTAAAAATTGAATTTGGGGCAAAACAATGTCGTTTTGGTTGAGTCTAAGTTGACTCAACTTTCCTACAAGCCATGTCAGCAATTGATATTATTAAAAAATGCCACGTCGGAATTCCAGCATCCTTCACTAGAGTTAACACTAAAATGTCTCACTTTTTTTTTAAATGACACTTAAGTGTACATTTCGAAAGTTTTGACACCAAAGTGTCCATTTATGCTAAGTTTTGCACTTCCACTATACTTTAGTCCACAAAAAAGAAGTCTAAACATCTTACAAGAGCATTTTATTTTAGAAATAAATTGACTCATCAAAAGATAAAGAAAACCAACTTGAATATTTAAAAGAAGACAGAGAGTTTAAAAGATCAAAAGAAAACCTTATAAAACCAAATGTCCAAAATAAAATAATATCTTTACAAAAACACATAGAGAAAAGCATATGCTCCACCGTACTTAATGCCTTCTGGAAAAGAAAGAAACATATTGTTGAATTACTTTATGAACAAAATTTCTCGAAAAATAAAATACCTACAAAAGCTCAACCTACACAAATGAATCAAGAAGTCTTGAAATTCTGGCAAACATAAATACAAGATCTTTTATATAAGAAACTCATTAGAAAAAGCCACTTACCATGGAGTTGTTATGCTTTCTATGTAAAAAATAAAAATGCTGAATTAAAAAGAGGAGTACCAGATTAGTTATTAATTACAAACCTTTAAATACAACCCTCAAATGGATAAGATATCCAATACATAATAAAAAAGATTTACTAACTAGGTTATGCAGGTCAAAGCTATTTTCAAAATTCGATATGAAATTAAGATTTTGGCAAATACAAATTAATGAAAATGATAAATACAAAATGGCTTTTACAGTTCCTTTTAGCCAATATAAGTGGAATGTTACACCGTTCGGTCTTAAAAATTTCAAAGAATTATGAATGAAATTTTCAATCCATATTAGGTATATATCATCACTAAACATATATATCCATCTTTTATACAAAATGGTCTAGTAGTATCTCCAACAAAGGTATCACTCTTCCGGACCAAAATTAGATTTCTAAGTCATCATATCCATTTAGGTACCATTGTGCCCATAGAAAGATCAATCTCATTTACTGATAAATTTCCAGATGAGATTAAAGGCAAAAATCAGTTAGAAAGGTTCTTAGGTAGCCTTGATTGTATTCTGGATTTTTCTTCCCAATATTAGCATACTTTGTAAACCTTTACACCGTAAGTTACAAACCCCTCCCCCCACCCAAAATGGACATCGGTCCACACAAATATTGTTAAACAAATAAAAGCCCATGTCAAGGAAATGACATGCCTACGTTTAGCAGATCCATTTGCTTTCAAAATAATTGAGACAGATGCTTCAAAATTAGTATATGGCAATATTCTTAAGTAGGTCAAAAATAAAAAAGAACAACTTGTCCAATTTGTTTCCAAACATTAGAACCAAACTCAGCAAAATTATTCTACAATCAAAAAGGATATACTAACTATAATTTTACCTATTTCAAAATTTCAAGGAGATTTACTAAATCAAAAATTCCTTCTACAAATTGATTGTAAATTAGCAAAAGAAATTTTACAAAAGGACGTCTTAGATATCACATCCAAACAAACTTTTACCCGATGGCAAGCTATATTATAAGTATTGAATTTTGACATTCAATTTATAAATAATTCTTCCAACTCATTACTATATTTTCTCACGAGAGAATTTTTACAAGGATTACAATCATGCCACCAAAACCCAAAAAGAAAGACAAAGGCAAAGCTCCCACCAAAACTTCCTATACACCACCCAAAAACTTGACACCGGTCAAGTCCTGGCTTGATGTAGTGGACAATAAACCCATACTGAATGCCACTTCCCAAAAAGAAGAACCGTTACCTGCTCTAACACAACTAGCCGCCATACTACCAAAGGAAACATTAGAAATACTTGCTCATTCTTTTAAAAAAAAAAGCTGTGAAGAAAGACCCATCCAACTCTATCGAGGTAAGTAACAATCCTTCACCACTTGCAGTCCAAAGGCAAGCAGAATACAAATGAATTTCGAATGAGGTGGTAATTAGGTGATAGGCAACCCCTCAAACTCAGAAATCATAAATCTTTTCAAAAAGCTCTTTCCAAAATATAATTACTGTAGAAGACGGCTTTTGTGACAAAGATCCAGACAAATTTGCCCAAACATTTTTCCAGAAAATTGGTTTTTCAAACCACATAATACAAATAAAACCCTTGCTTTTTATGAGCAGATACTAGTGGAAAAAGAATCAGCAAAGTTCACCCACTTTATTGATAAAACAGATAATATTTTATATTCCGCTGTTTCAATCAGCAAAATCATACACCTCACTCAATGGGGAGCTTCACCTCGTACATTCAGAAAATTCCAAATCGGGCTCACCCAAAGAATCTCATACTCCTCCTCATATACATACTGGGATTACCAATGGGATTATCAACAAGATTGGTAGAATGTCTTAGACAAAATGCCTATTTCAAACATACTTGGTTAGTATTCTTGAAAGATCATTTCTCATCAGAGAATTTACCCAACTGGTTTAATTCTTGGTGGGATCTCTTTGGACCTCCTGAAGCAATATTACATCCTAGTATTATACTTGGCTGCAAATTATTCTGTGAGAATTTTGCACCAACACAGCATGATTCATGGTTTCCATGCCTCATGCACTTCTTCATAAACTCACATCTTATGGGTAACAGACTTCAATAATCCTTCCATACATTCTAATATACTGGTTCTAGTCAAAAGATACAAAACAAAGTGGTGGAAAGGTTTCAAATTCCATGAATTGGCCTCAGAAATTACGGTTAGAAACTGGCTACTCCACCAAAAAACTCAAATAATAGCACCGTCCAATACAACATTTCTCCAAGAAAAATCTATGAGAAATGCAACTCTTGCGGCCATCCATACGAGAGAAGAATATTTAAACATCATGAGACAAATACTTTTTGAAGTGGAAGAATCACAATGCGGATCTTCTAAATCACACAATAGCCAAGAAGGATCTTTTCAGTAGTTGCACCATAGCGGAGACATCAATGAAAACAACTATTATGAAATCAATCTAGCAGAACCATAGGACAAGACATCGCATACAAAGGTTGTTGCAACGGTACAATGTTACATACAGAGGCTGAAGCTTTCTTACTTTGTACTGTGGTTGTAAGGACCCGAGTTCTCATTGTATATATATTGTTCGCTTTGAGTTAAGGCCCACACGGTTTTAAATTACGAATATATAGTTAGAGAACCCAAGTGCTTATCAATTAGTCCATGACTCTCCCCTAGGCGATGTGCGACCAAAGATGTGCCCCTCCCTCTACACGTCCAGGGACTCCGCCCTGCGCACAGCCGCCTGGGCCGTTACAATCTCCCCCCTTCAAGCACAACGTCCTTGTTGTGGTCCCACACGCGGTCGGGAGTCGGCTTTGATACCATTTGTAAAGACCCAGACTCCCACTATACATATATTATCCACTTTGAGTCTAGGTCTACATGGCTTTAAAATGCATAGATACAATTACAAAACCCAAGTGTTTATCAACTAGCCTAGGAATCCCCTTAAGCGATGTGGGACAAGAGACGCGCCTCTCTCTACCCACATTTGGGGACTTCGCCCGTGCACCACTGCTTGGGCTGTCACAGTTCAACGGTACGGCAAGTGGTCAACATACTGTAGCAGCTACCACTCAAAAACAATTCACCCAATAATGTTCACATAGCACTATTTAACGAGCACTGTAGCACTAGCACTATAAATACATCATTATCAGCACAAAGGGAGGGCACCTTTTCGAAGCACAATTTCTAGACCTCTCCCTTTTTATCTCATGTAACCTTTCTCCTTTCCCTTTTAAGCCTGAAGCTTTCTTATCTTGTATCCCTATTTACAAAGTAAGTTTTCTTTGCAATACACCTAGATTAATTGATATTTTCCTAGTTACCAACGTGATAATAGTTGGTTAACTACTTCTGTAATCAATACTCCATCTTAGTGCGAATTATATCCATTGTGGATCTTTTGTCTTTTTACTCTTGTAAATTTTTAACATTCTAAACGATAATTAGTTTATCAATTTAATATCCAGTTTATTTAAAAACCTTACGTGTGGACTACCGCCTCTGTGGATGGTCTTTAATTACTAATTTAATTTCCAGCCCATTTAAATATTAGCATCGCCTTTTAGATTTTATGCTTGGTTTATGTTTATGCGTACTTTTACTTTTTATCTTATATATTACTTTCGCTCTTTCTATTGCTCGAGATTATATTTAGTTTAATCTTCATTTACACATCTTTTTTACATTTAATAGACTTCTTATATACCATAACTTTAACCTTAGAATTAGTTTATGAAATGATACAAACCTTCAAAGGACTTTCAGAGTCCTTTGATTACTTTTCTTTTTTTTGGTCGGATCCTTCGATAACTTTAGAGAGATAGAAGGGATAAGTATACTGGGAGTGCCATAACTTTCGTACGGCGCTCACTTTTGTGTCAAAACTTTTTTTTCGCTCACTTGAGTGCCACAAGTTTTAAAAAACGTTCACTTGAGTGCCAATTCTGACGTGGCCACCGGAAAAACTGACATGGCCGTCGGAAAAGCTGACGTGGTGCTAATGAACAATATTTTAATATATTTTAATATATTTATTAATTTTTTTGAATTTTTTGAATTTTTTTTTTGAATTTTTTGTTTTTTTTCTTTAAGGCCGGTGAGGGTCACCGGTGGCCCTTGCCGGCCCAAAAAAAAGAAAAACAAAAAAAGCAAAAAAAATCGATTTTTTTTAAAAAAGAGTAGAAACGGCGTCGTTTTGCCTGAAAAGTCCACGTCGGCGTCGAAATTTATTAAAAAAAGAAAAGAAAAATCATTAAAAAATTCCACGTATGCATTTTGGCACTTAACTGAACGATTTTTGGCCGGAAGTGGCACTTAACTGAACAATTTTACTCCGATGTGGCACTCAAGTGAGCGAAAAAAAAGTTTTAGCACCAAAGTGAGCGCCATACGAAAGTTATGGCACTTCTAGTGTCCTAACCCCGAGATAGAACCTTTAGAGTTTCTTAATACATTAAATACTTCAAACCAATGTAGATATGTGTATATATATATATAGATATTGGACGGCAAAAGTACAACGGGAGTGCCAAAACTTGGCACAAAGGATCACTTAAGTGCCAAAAGTTACAAATGGTACACTTAAGTGCCACTTTTCAAAAAAAAATGGATCACTTGAGTGCCAAGTCGTCGGAGCTCCGGAAATCCTACGTGGCAATTTTTTATTAGTATTCTTGCCTACGTGGCTCGCCGGAAATTGAATCGGCCAAAAATCAGCCAAAACGACGTCGTTTTGGCCGACGTGGATTTTAAAAATTATTAATTATAAAATATTAAATAATTATAAAATATATTTTATTATAAAATCGATTTTATTAAAAAAAAAAAAAAAAAAAGGTGGGGAAGAGGGGATCGGTGAGGGCTGTGCGGCCCTCGCCGCCGCCCGTCGTCGCCGGAAGGGCCGGTGACGGTGGGCGAGGGTCGGGCCGGGGTCGCCGGGCCCGGCCGGCCTCCGGCGAGGGTCGCCTGCCCTCGCCCAGCCCGGACAAGGGCCGTCGGCTGCCTGGACCGCGCGCGCTCGGGCAACCGACGGCCCTTGGCCCGGGCGGGCGAGGTCGGGCGACCCTCGCCGGACTGGGGAGGGTCGCGACCCTCGCCCCAGATCCGGGCGAGGGCGCGCAGCCCTCGCCGGAGGCCGGCCGGGGCCCGGCGACCCGGCCGACCCTCGCCCACCGTCGCCGGCCCTTCCGGCGAGGTGGGGCGGCGACGGCGGCGGCGGCGAGGGCCGCACAGCCCTCGCCGATCCCCTCTTCCCCCCCTTTTTTTTTTTTAATAAAATCGATTTTAATTTTTAAAAATCTGACGTGGATATTTTTATAAAAAAAATTACCACGTGGATTTTTTATTTTGAAAAAAAATGCCACGTGGATTTTTTATTTTAAAAAAAATGCTCCGTCAGCAAATTAAGTCGCCGGAAAATTGACACGTGGCAATTTGGCCGGAATTTTTCGCCGTTGGCACTTAAGTGATCCCTTTTGCTCCGATTTTGGCACTTAAGTGTACCTTTTGTAACTTTTGGCACTTAAGTGATCATTTGTGCCAACTTTTGGCACCTCAGGAGGTCCGCACCTCGATATTGGACTCCCAAGTGAAAAATAGGAAACCGACTCTCATTCATAGAGAGAAATCCACGCGTTTTGCTATGCCTGATTTCAACGTCTGCAAAATGTCTAATTCGGAGTATTCAAATCTTCACAATTAATAATTAACATTGGATCTGGTTTATTTAACGGACTCAAACTTGAGATTATTTTGATCGCAGTCATGAAAAGCATAGTTTCTAGCTTATCATTTAGTGAGTTCACGTATAGCATATGTACACGTTGCAGAAACTTGCCACCATTCGAGTCAACTAGATTGAATTTCTCACAGTCGTTGATAATTTATAAATCTCATAAAACGGGTATGATGGATCCGATCCATATGAACTCGAATCCAGGAAATAAATAAAAATCTTGTAGGGATGAATCGCTTTTGGAGGACAAATAGAAGAGTGTTGAACCCGCTTTCGCTTGCGAGATCTCTCTGACCAGCCGACAAACAAACGGGGACAGAAGTCACAGAATCCCTGGGTACTCTCGAGAATGTCAGCTGAGACTGAACCTCATTCAAAATATAAGTTAAACCTTCGCTAAGTTTACGTTGGACTCCATGCCTTCAAGCAACGAGATGATGCCAAGCCAAACTTGCAGATTCGGTACTTTTAGAAGCACTCCATCATCTGGGACCAGAGGAACCGCACCCGAATCAATACCGCTACACCCTGCAACGAAATCTAACCATCATTCTCGTGCCTCAGGAGCATTTCCACCACTTGGCCCATGGTGGGTCTTGCGTCCTTATCTTCCTCCACGCACTTGAGTGCGACCTCGATCAAGATCTCCATTTTCTTCACGTCGTATTCGCCCTTGAGCGCCGGATCCACCATCTCTTCCAGGCGGGACTCCATCCTCCCCAGTTCGTTCATCTTGTTCCTTGCCCATGGGACAAGCCGGATTTGCTTGGCATCCCCTCTGCTCTCCAACGAGTGGATGGTTGTTGTCGGGCTAATCCCCGTCACCATCTCTAACATGACAATCCCGTAGCTGTAGACATCAACCTTGGACGTGATGGACAGATTAGAGACCCATTCGGGAGCCATGTAGCCTCGGGTTCCTCTGATCCTCGAGAAATCAGAATTCGTCATCTTCCCTCGGTCCATCAGCTTGGATAGCCCAAAATCTGCGACTTTGGGTTGGTAATCGGAGTCTAGGAGTATGTTCTGAGGCTTCACGTCGCAATGCAGAACCCACTCCAAGCACTCCTCGTGGAGATAAGCTAG
Source organism: Corymbia maculata (assembly GCA_014182735.1). NCBI lineage: Eukaryota > Viridiplantae > Streptophyta > Magnoliopsida > Myrtales > Myrtaceae > Corymbia > Corymbia maculata. The sequence goes on along the minus strand of CM024687.1, from coordinate 1,907,783 downwards.
ACCCTTCGCGGTACCTACCGCAATGTCGAATCGCCTCTTCCAGTGGAGCTCCGGTGACGACAAGTTCTGTGCCAGCGACCCGTGTTCCATGAACTTGTACACCAATAGCCTGTGCTTTCCCTCTGCATAGTAACCCCACATTTCGATCAAATTCATGTGGTTTACCCTCCTGATCGTGCTGGCCTCAGCCAGAAAATCGGCCTCTCCTGTCGTGGCATTGCCGAGCACCTTCACAGCTGCCACCCGATCATCTGGCAATAGGGCTTTGTACACGATCCCGCCTGCGCCTCTCCCGATCTCCTCGCTGAAATTCCGCGTTGCCTTCTTGAGCTCGTCATATGTGAACCGCTTGAACCCGGTCGTGGCAAGGAGGTATCTCTGGTGCGCAGAAGTGACGTCCTGCCGGTTCCTAATCAGGAAGAAGCACACCAAGAACACCACCACGATCTCGATCCCTCCGACCACGCAGGCAAACCAGAGCATGAAGTTCAACGCCCCGTTTTTGCCTTTCTTGGAACAAGTCCAGTCCACGACCATTACCTCGGGGTTGGGAGGGCAACTGTACTGAGTCCTCTTCACCAGCTGGTCCTCGGTGAAGGTCTTGTTCTTGGGGACTTTGATGAAGAACTCGCCAGCAAAGCTGGGCAGATTGTGGCCATTCAGGAGCTCGGTCTTGGGAAAGCAATTGAAAGTGTCGCCGGAGCCTGACGTGGTGTACTGGAATCCTCGGCAGTTGCACAGGTTCAGGCAAGTCTGCTGGCACTTCTCGAGAGTGGTGTTGAAGACGGTGTTGTAGTCGTAGCCATAGAAATCAACGTGCAGGAGCTTCACGAACCTGATCTCGTCGGCGACACATCTGTCGGAGAGCACGAAATTGGGCATGCAACCGGCAGACCAGTCGCCAGGGACCTTGGGGACGTACCCAGGCACGCAGGAGCAGCTCCGTCCCTTGGCCGGGTCGTAGTTGCAGATGCTGTTGTTGCCGCACACGCCGTGGATGAAGCAGGGGATGCTGCTGATTGCCTCCCACGTCACAGCCCAGACGGTCGAGCCTGGCTCGCGGCTGTAGACCCGCAAGTTGCCATCGAAGTCGAGGGTCATCCTTCTCTGCATAGCCGCGACGCCATAGTCGGAGGTGTAGAATGAGTAGTTGTCGGAGGACTGGAAGAGGCCGAGTGGGTCGAGCACAGCGATGCGGCTGCTGTTGTAGAGGAATCGGCCGAGCTGAGAGCTTGGGACCCACGGGAATGGCCAGTACACGCCCGAGGTCGACGGGCCATTGAAGAGGAGGCGGAGGACATTGTCGTTGTCGAAGTAAAGCTTGTAGAACCCGGTCGAGTAGTTGTACCGGCTCCGAGCAGAGATCAGGAACGTGTTCCTGGTGAGTGGCTGCTGAGGGAGGAGGGTGTCGGTTGGCAAGTCGAAGCTCTGCCACAGGACGCCGCTGCTGCCGTCAGTGAGGACGAGGTCCCCAGTGTCGTTGAGGTGGAGCTCAGCGGCGGAGGGGGAGCTGGTGCTGGAAGACCAGACTTCCGTGCCGGCGTTGGTAAGGACGAGTTTGCCCGAGTTGAGGAGGGAGAAGGTGGAGCGCTGGCCATTGACAGGGGCCTGGCGGTTGGCCATCCAGACGGGGGTGCAGGCGGCGCCGGAGCAGAGGGGGTCGCTGAACCAGATGGCGAAGCTGTAGGCATTGTTGCCGACGGGAAAGAAACCAGCAGAGAAGGCGCCGGAGGGGGAGACGAGGACATCGTTGGGGTTCTCGACGGAGAGAGACGTGCCTTTGGCCAGGCTGGGCAGCGCCGAGGTGGAGAGCCAGCAAGATTGGAGGAAGAGGAAGAGGAAGAGGAAGAGAGGGAGGAGGAGGAGCGAGGACGGCGGAGCCATTAGGACTCGGCGGCAAAAGGCCAGTGCAATGAGTCTCGAACGACGATATGTATGTATATATATACGCAGTTGAATAGTGTGTGAAAATGAATCAACGGCTCGGCATGGTCAACATCGAGCATGTCGTCTCATCCTCCATCCACGCAGGATATCCGACCTACTAAATTAATGTGCGTGATTGTATCGTCCGCATGGTAAATGGTCAAAAGTGGTTTATTTATTTATTTATTTTGGCAGAGATCTCTAGATGTTGATTATCGTGAAACATGGATCAACAAGTCCAGAAAACGGAACAACCGTCCCTCCCGGTTCTAACTCAATTTTAGGTGCTCGTTATTAAGTCAACCGTCCCTCCTGGTTTTAACTCACTTTTAGGTTGTCTTGCTCATTGTTAAATTGGAGACTAAACTTATCGACGGATAGTTTGATTTTGATTTTATTTTCAATGAACCCGCTTAAATAACTGATGGAGAAAAAATCGTGAAAATTTTGATGTGACGACTCTTGTGACAATGATAATTGCTATTTTGTATTTTCAATTAATACTTTGTTGTATCCTAGTGAAATACTAGAACTTTCTTTCCAAAAATGTAGTGAGCGTAAATAATTCCTTAAAGAAAGTAATATCATACCTTAAAATTTGATTTCATCGTTTTTTTCTAATCATTCGTCATATTTTTCTTAATATTTTCTCTTAAAGAAATTTTACAATTCTCAATACATGAATCGTTTTCGTGTGATGTGTACTCATGATTTAGAAAATACACTCCATCAAATATATATGTTAACAAGTGTCCTGACAATACTCTCTGCGCTTTTCATCTTTCTCGTCATTGGATTTATTTAAAAAGTTGGGAGAGATAAGACCGATATGCTTGTTGTAAAGGCAGCAAAGTTCGGTAATGGTTGCAACCTATCATGGAAGGTCTAGGGCATCTGGGCCAAAGGCCCATAAAGATCAGGTCAGTGTTAAACAAAATGCGGCTGTCATTTGATGAGGACACTCTACCGCGTGACGAATCCCTCATTTTAACACACGGCCGCTTGTCCTAACGTGGATACTTGAGATATCGAAAAAATATTGGGTACATAAAAGAGACCAACTCAGCAAATAAGAAGGGCCATAAAGATGTGATACGTGCCCAAAGTGGGGCCCAAATTTCAGACAGTCTCTTCTCTCTCCTTTGCATGCTCAAACCATCTTTTATCCTCTCTCTCTCCTCTACTCGCTGAAAACTAATTCAGACTCTCTTCTCTGCCCGCCCAAACTCATTATTTCTGAGGACAAAAAGCAAGCAATGTCAGCGAGCCGTAAATGCAAGCAAAAGTCATAGTTCCTGACGGGGCACCGGAAGAGATGGATGAGAGGAGACTAGGAAAAGGGCGGGTTTCAGAAAGAAAACCTAAGCCCCTTTCTCTTAAGAAAAAAAAAAACCACCATCCCCATGCGCCGCAGCACTCGCCAATTGAGGAAGTTAAGTATGGAGCCCGTCATGACGGGCCCAATGGCAGCAGCGAGGTGACACATGTGCCCAATGAATAGACTTCCTATTTGTTGAGTTGGCCACCCTTGTCTACCCAATATTTTCTCTGAGACGTTGGATAAGGAATCGGCTATAGGAAAAACAGGTGCCACATGTCCGCACCGTCGCTTTTCCCCCAAGAAGCTAAAAAGCATGTAAGAAATTATATTGATTTGCCTGGATCAAGATTGGCCTGGTATGGTTGGTTGCTCCTTGCACGCAATATCGAAGTATCAATTGGAAAAATAGTCAACATTGGAGCCTATTCTGACAATTTTTTAATTTATCAAAGAGTGAATGACCATAATGTTGAATTCAGAAGTATTCAAGGAAATTAAGTTTTTCTCCAACTCCGAAACATGTCTCACTCCAATCAATGTCCTCATGATACCATTATGCATTCTAATTCTAACATTGCCAACACCGACAATATCGCATTCAATGTTGTTCCCCAATAACTATCATTCATGCACTAATAAGTAATAAATTAGTTTCTATTTGATGTAACATGAAATGAATAATCATAATCCATAACCCATTCATTAAACGATGGATAATCAATGCCAAACAAGACAAAATCAGCACTATTTGAATTATAAGTGGCTACAGCTGCAACATCATCTACATAATCAACTATAATTCATTTACCCTTTTCGTTCTTCAACTCAAGGCAATTTTTTCAAAGATGCCCCCTCTTACCACAGCTCCATTAGTCCTAGACTAACTGCATTTGTTCACGTTTATACTACTCCTGTTAACATGTGTACTAGTCCTTCCTTTGTTTTTACCTACTATAGTAGCATATACAAGTTTTCTAGATTTTCTTCTATAGACGTCCTCACTATAATTAAATCTCAAAACCCATTAAATGTCAAGTTTGTTGACCCAAAGGAATTATTAAGAGTGGTAATAATAGTATTCTAACTATAAGGCAATGAAAATAACAGAACAAAGCATGTATCTCATCTTCAAAGTTAATCTCAATTGAACTCAATTAACTAACAATAACATTGAATTTACTGATATGGACTACAATTGACGCACCTTCGCTCATCTTCAAGTTAAACGGATGTTGCATCAAATAAACCTTGTTGATAACAGAGAGCTTTTATACATATTCGATGGGGCTTTTATCAAACCAATAGTGGTGTTTTCCTTTATGATGTTAAATGCGACATTACGAGACCCATAGCTCATCTATCCAACAATTCCCAATCAGTTTGTTTCATCGTTTGTGGCTTCTCCTTAAACGGGGGTAAGTGTAGTTTTATCTAATAAAGATAATCTTAAACTTGCATCTTCCAGAAATCAAAATCTTTTCCATCAAATTTGTCAATTTTCACTTTTCCTCCTTCTGCCACCATCAATTTGCTTCAACTCTAGGTTAACAAGCTTAACGTTTAATGGGGTTCGAGATTTAATTTTAAGTTAGGATATTCGTAAAAGAGAATCTAGCGAGCCCGTATCTACTACTTTAGTAGGTGAAAAGAAAGGAAAACCTAGTACACACGGTAACATGAACATGAACAGACACAACCAATTTATGACTGGTGGTGTTGTCTGTTGGAACTATGGCAAGATGGGGCATCTTTAAATAAATTGCCTTAAGTTAAAGAATGAGAAAGGTAATGAAATTTTAGTTGATATTGTAGATGATGTTGTAGCTGTAGTTGTTGGTAATTCGGATAGTATCGATTATGTCTTGTTTGTCTTTGATAATTCATCGTTTGATAGATGGATTATGGATTCTAGTTGTTCTTTTATGTAATACCAAATAGAAACTAGTTTACTACTTATCGGTGCACGAATTGTAGTAAAGTGCAGTTGGGAAATAAAGCCGAATGCAATGTCATAGGTGTTGGCGATATTAAAATCAGAATGCATGATGGTATTGTGAGGACATTAACTAGAGTGAGGAACATTCCGGAATTGAAGAAGAACTTTATTTCCTTGAGTGCCTTGAATTCAACTAGGTGTCTGTATTTTTCAAAATATGGAGTTCTAAAAGTTTGAGGTGTTGTAGTGATAATAAAAGGAATCAAGCACAATGGCCTATATGAGTTTCAAGGTGAGACAATGACAAATTTCACTACGGAGACGTCGGATGCATTTGTTTGAGAGTTTGAATTGTGGCATATGCGTTTGGGGCACATTGATGAGAGAAGCCTAAAGGTTTTAAGTGAAAGAATTTGCCATGTGGTTATGTCGCTAAGGAATTGAATATATGCAAGTGTTGTGATTTAGATCAATGAAGAAAAGTGTAGTTCGATATGATTAACAAAGAAACCATAGAAATTGTAGAATTACTTCACTTGAATGTTTGTAGGTTGTCACGGTTCCCTTTAGAAAGAGTGCCAAATATATGTTGACAATTGTTGATGACTGCTCGTTGAAGACGTGGGTGTTTGTGTTTAGGTACAAGTTTGATGCTATTGTTAAGATCATGCAATTGAGAGCTTTGATCGAAAAAAAAACTTGTAAGACAATCAAGCAGGTGTAGATTGATAGTAGTATGGAGTTTTGCTTGAAGTTGTTAAACGAATTTTGCATAAAAGAATGCATAATGAAACACCGCACTATTGCCTATGAACCACAACATGTTACGGAATTGTTGAGCAAAACATTCTAGAGATGACCCATAAAATGATCTCTAGTGCTAGTGTGGCTAGGAGATTTCTAGCGGTTGTGCTTAGTACGGTGAACTACTCGATGAATAGATTCCCATTGACTGTAATTAGACATTGGACTCTCGAAAAAATGTGGTCAGGTAACGTTGTTAATTATTCTATTCTTAGAATATTTGGTTGCCCATGTTATGTTCAAGTGAGTAATGGTAAGCTCGATGGAAGGGCGAGAAAATGCACATTCTTAGACTATACACAAGGTGAGTGGGGTTAACAGTTGTGGTGCTTAGAGTTAAATTCACTTGTCATCAACAAAGAAGTTACGTTTGACAAGTCTCTAGTACTTCTAGCTAGAAGTGGTTATAGCAGTGCTTATACAAATCTGAACGGTGTTTAGCTTGAGGTGGAGTTGCAACCAGAAACTTTTGAGGTAACATGTACTAATGTGGTAATCGACACCAATGGTGCTTATAATGAGATGGAGTTTGTAAAGTCAATAATTGTTGTAACTGCTGATATTGACAAGATATGTATTCAATTTCCTGATAGATATGGATGTGACAATGGTTTTGCTTTTCTGTGGTTAAGGAGATTGTGTCAAGAAATCCTTGCGTAGCAATTAAAGGTGCATGCAGAGTTTGTGTTTTTATGAGGTCCTTGATTATGGTGAAGTTCAAGCGAGGCTTGGATTTGAAAAATATATGTGGCGGTTGAGCCCATTAAGGGTTATGGGAGAGAAGCAACAGAGTTCAAATTTTGAAGCGATTATCACTTGGCTCAAACGTTGAGGCAAGATGGAGATTGTTATAATATGTCTCGAGTTTGAGCCGACGGACGAAACCCGGCCTAAGATTGATTATTAATTGAAGTTTGAAATAAAAACGCTAAATCTAGAAAGTCCAACGTGGGCTTGGAGTTAGATTTCTTGAACTTGGTCAGTATGGGTCGATAAAGGAAATATTCAGAAATTGCTGCACACACGTTGGAGATAAAGACAAAATTGGAAAGTCCAATCTTGGACTTTGTAGACCGAATCCCACTGTGATTTGGTTACCTTGTGCAGGACGTCTGGCTGTCCTTGACCGCATATATATGAGAAAATATTGGGTGTGTGCAACGTGTCAACGTGTCAAACGGGAAGGGGCCTTGCTGATTGACATGTGTCCGCATGTCAGTCCACGTCGATCTAGGGTTTCAAAAAATTGAAACCCCTGCGCGCAAAAACCTTATGCCCATTTTCTCTCTCCTCTGCCCCTTTTCTTTTTTTTTTTTTTTTGAAGCACGTCCTCTCCTACCAATTTCTCTCTCTTTTGCCCATATTCTCTCTCCACCGCACATTGCCTAACTCTCACTCCCTTCGCCGTGCCGCGCCCAATGACCGCCGCCACGCCGCGCCTGACATGACCATTGCTCAGCTTGATCGATGATCATCGTTGCGCCCGACTCTCTCCCCCACCCATTTCTGTCTCCGCCACATAGCGCCCGACAACCACTGCCGCGCCCAACTCTCTCCCCTGCCCATTTTTCTCTCCACCGCACAGCGCCCAATGACCGCTCCCTCCGCCACGCCTCAATCGACGACCACCCCTTGGGTATGTCACTTCTGACCTTCCTCTCGGTTTAGGCTGTTATAGCGGTAAAACACGCTTGAGCACGTAAATTATATGATGATGTTATGAATGAACCTTTGAGTGTTTGCCTTGCTTAGTGCTGCTTTGCTCGGTGAAGACAATTGGGCCCTCTTGCTTTCGTTGTTTCGAATTTGATCTGGGGCTTCATAGTCTGTTGAAAATCGCTCCTTTTTCGAGCTTTTGATTGTTCAAAATCGAGACTTTCTGGGAACAGCGCATTATTTCTATCTCTCTGTCTTTGAGTTCGTTCTCCCTTTTCTGTTGTTTTTGTTCAGATTGGTGGAGTGATGATGGTTTTTGGCTTGAGTTCGGTTTGAATGTTTTGAAAATTTGAGGAAAGAGGAAAAAGTTACAAACAAAGTGGCAGAAATAGGAGTTCTCATAGCGTGGAGTTTTTTTTTTTTTAATTTGACCAATTTCTTGGATTGCAAATTTGGTGATTTTTTCCAGTTATTGTTTCGATGGTAGTTTCTGGGCCGGTTCATACTTGATTTTGACACTATTCAAACTTGTGGGTATGATTTGTAGTCTCTAGAACCTCAATTGATCGCAATTTGGATCTGCTTAGGTTCTTTCCAAGTTAGAGTAATGCTTTTGGAAAGAAACTTTGAGACCCTCAATAGCGTGAAAAAAATAATGGTTTCATAGCTCTTTTTGCACTGGTAATTTGTGGATGTAATATGTCTCCATTCATGGTTTATTAATAAAATTTTCTAATGAAAATTGACCAGTAGAATAAGTTTTGTCTTCAAGTGACAATAATAGAGTGACATATGGATAAATAGAAATGCTTATCACATGTAGAAATAGAGATATTGAAACAAATAAAACTTTTGGTCCGTAGTCATATAAGGTACCGGTGTGTTCTGGATGTCGATTTGTTTCTATGTTTAATTGCATTAATATGATGCTTTTTTCTACTTTGGTGATGTCTCCTTAGTTGCTTGGGGGGCTGAGAAGCTATGTGTCTTTTCCTTTGCTGGTGTACTTAATATTAATGTTCGAGGTTGTCGTTCTGTGTTAGTTCTCTATTCTGCTTCATCTAGTATGAGGCATTTCTTTGGCATACAATTAGGATTAAACTGTTAAACACTTGTTAAGATTGAAAGAATCTTTTGTGAAATGGTTTAATGTTGAGCTTGGCGTCTTTCCTTTTGCTAGTGCACTAAAGCTTGTCATTTTTTGTAAAATGGTTTAATGTTAAGTTCAGATATAGTCTTTACAAAATTTTGTGGTCACATTTCCTGCAGACCGAGCTTTATATTGAGGATTGGATTGGATTGAAGACGTTGGATGAAGCTGGGAAAGTCAAATTCATCAACGTCTCAGGCAACCATCTCTAGATCTCTCTCATTGCCATACTTGGTGGATGATGAAGTTTCAGCGAGGAACGTGGCAACAGGAACGGCTTATACCAGTTGGACCCCATGGGTTCAAGGTTTGTATTGAAGAATGGTTGGGTTGTTTGAGAATCGGCCATTGCTTCTCTTGCTGCATTAGCAAGTGATGCTTGTATTCCATGCATGAACATGAAAGATGAAGAGAAATAATTATTTCTTGCATGAGTGTGTGATTGAATATTTATAGGTTGATTTGATGATACATTCTTGGCCTTGTATATTTAATTATTTGATGATGTCACTTGATGAATTGACTTGAAAGTTCTAAGATTACATGGACATTCTCATTTCTATGAAAGCTTATGAAACTTTTCGAATAATCGGAAGGGACAAATCTTGCATTGGCCACCACTCTTGCTCTCATTAGCTGCTAAAACTATCATGGCACTTCCTGCAGTTTTGCGCAACTATGCCATTAAAGAGTGATACATGGAAGTCAAAGCCATGTCACAATTCAACAGCAACTTCAAATAGACAATAGTAAACATCGCATTCTTCGGCAAACCTCCTACGATGTATCAATCGCTATCCATGTCTTCTTGTAAAACTCAAAACGAAATTTGGTGGTGGGAATTACATTACAATATTGCTAACTTACTAACTTTTTAACTGTATCAACTTGTATAACTCACAAAGCGTTGTTAAGTTACTAATTCATTTGACATTGGTGTATTCCCTACCATATCAGTAATTTGCTCACCTTTTACCCGATTCACTTGTAAAACTTAGAAATAGTTAACTTACTAATCAATCTGACATTGGTAAATTCATCATGATGTCGGTTATTTATTGATCTCTACTTTGTCCATATGTGAAATTTAAAAACAGTCGGTAACTTACAAATAAATTTGATGCTGCGGATTTACATCATAAACTTTTCAAACATCTACCAAGGTTGAAGAATGTTGAAGTAATTCATGAAAATTAAAGTAATGGCAATCAACAAGTAGAAACAACAAAACTCATTAATGCTATGGAGAGCATTTTTTCAATTAAAAAACCCCAAACTCCAACACTTTCGTTGCAACCTAACGATTGTCAACAAACATTTTTAACTGTGATGCAATCTGACTCACACATCCTTCACATACACGAAAAGTAGAAGTCGTTGGCCTCAGCTACCTACAGTCATGTTGAGCGTGGCCAACTTTGTCGGCGCTTAATCCAACGAGTCAGCACTGAGAGGTTTTGAACTTGACAGCTGACAAAGCAAAGAAGAAAATTTCCCGTGCACATGGTCATGGGACTATATAACTGGCCCAACTTGTTTTTGCAAATAATCTCGAGTGTTGTGAGTTATCAGAGAAGTAGATAACTGTGAGTTGCTGTCTGGAGGATCAACTTTTCTTCCACAAGCATAAACCGCGACTATAGTCATCTATCACAAAATGGACATTTTCTTCACGCTGTTGAGGGTCTCAAAGTTTCTTTCCAAAAGCATATTCTGACTTGGAAAGAACCTAGGCAAATCCGAATTGCGATCGACTGAGGTTCCAGAGACTACAAATCATACCCACAAGTTTGAATAGTGACCGGCCTAGAAACTACCATCGAAACAATAACTGGAAAAAATCACCAAATTTGCAATCCAAGAAATTGGTCAAATTAAAAAAAATAAAATCCGAGAACTCCTATTTCTGCCACTCTGTTTGTAACTTTTTCCCCTTTTCTCGAATTTTCAAAACATTCAAACCGAACTCGAGCCAAAAACCATCATCACTCCACCAATCCGAACAAAAACAACAGAAAATGGAGAACGAAGTCAACTGGGTCTCCAAGTGAGTCGACAGAGAGATAGAAATAATGCGCTATTCCCAGAAAATCTCGATTTTGAACAATCATAAGCTCGAAAAAGGAGCGATTTTCGACAGACTACGAAGCCCCGGATCAAATTCGAAACAGCGAAAGCAAGAGGGCCCAGTTGTCTTCACCAAGTAAAGCAACACTAAGCAACGCGAATGCTCAAAGGTTCATTCATAACACCATCATATAATTTCCATGCCCAAGCGTGTTTTGCTGTTACAACAACCTAAACCGAGAGGAAGGTCGGAAGTCACATACCCGAGGGGTGGTCGTCGATCGAGGCACGGCGAAGGGAGCGGTCGTTTGGCGTTGTGCAGCAAAGAGAAAAATGGGCAGGGGAGAGAGTCAGGCGTGGCGGTGGTCGTCGATCAAGTCGAGCGGTGGTCGTCAGGTGCATCGCGGCAGTGGTCGTCGGGCGCTGTGTGGCGGAGACAGAAATGGGCAGGGGAGAGAATCAGGCACGACGGTGGTCATCGATCAAGCTGAGCGGTGGTCGTCGGGCGTGGCACGGCACGACGGAGGAAGAGAGTCGGGCGGTGCGCGGTGGAGAGAGAAATGGGCAAGGAGAGGCTTCAAGAAAAGAAGAGAGAGAATATGGGCAGAAGAGAGAGAAAATTGGCAAGAAAGGACGCACTTCGAGAAAAGAAAAGGAGAAAAGGGGCAGAAGGCTTTTACACGCAGGGGTTTCAATTTTTTGAAACCCTAGACTGACATGCGGACACATGTTGATCAGCAAGGCCCCTTCCCGTTTGACATGTTGGCACATCGTACGCACCCAATATTTTCTCCATATATATTGGTTCGTGGATTGCATTGAGCGATGCCGTTGCTGATAAGGAGGGCAGAGGACTTCGTCGCGTGCTTACGTCTTGAAGCGCCATTCTTGTACGAGTGCTTGGTGGGTGAAGACGTGCAGAAGCAATCCGTGAATTACACTCAAGTCAGTGTTCAAGACATAAAATTTTGTAATAAAATTTGTGTGTCAATTCCTTTGTGTGATTAAGATATTATTTTGCGAGGATTTGTGGGACTAAATATTGCGTGAGTTATTGATTATTATTGTGGCTTGGGAAACATTAATGATGTTTGAGAGATTCGAGTATGTAATTTCCGTTGTATCGTTTATTTTATAATGAAATTCGCTTCTACTCTTCCGTGGACATAAGTCTTTACGATTGAATCATGTAAATTTGGTATCCAATTTATTCACTTTATTCTGTTTATTTTAAACCGCTTGCCCTTTTCGCAACAGACAGAATCCTCGGTTACTCTCAAGAATGCCAGCTGAGACTTAACCTCATTCAAAATATAAGTCAACCTTTGCTAAGTTTACGTTGGATTCCATGTCTTCAAGCAACGAGATGATGCCAAGCCAAACTTGCAGAGTTTGTACTTTTAGAAGCACCCCATCATCGGGGACCAGAGGAACCGCACCCGAATCAATCCCGCTTCACCCTGCAACGAAATCTAACCATCATTCTCGTGCCTCAGAAGCATTTCCACCACTTGGCCCATGGTGGGTCTGGCGTCCTTATCTTCCTCCACGCACTTGAGTGCAACCTCAATCAAGATCTCCATTTTCTTCACGTCGTATTCGCCCTTGAGCGCCGGATCCACCATCTCTTCCAGGCTGGACCCCGTCCTCCCCAGTTCGTTCATCTTGTTCCTTGCCCATGGGACGAGCCGGATTTGCTTGGCGTCCCCTCTGCTCTCCAACGAGTGGACGGTCGTCGTCGGGCTAATCCCCGTCACCATCTCTAACATGACAATCCCGTAGCTGTAGACATCTACCTTGGACGTGATGGACAGATTCGAGACCCATTCGGGAGCCATGTAGCCTCGGGTTCCTCTGATCCTCGAGAAATCAGAATTTGTCACCTTCCCTCTGTCCATCAGCTTGGAAAGCCCAAAATCTGCGACTTTGGGTTGGTAATCGCAGTCTAGGAGTATATTCTCAGGCTTCACGTCGCAATGCAGAACCCACTCCAAGCACTCCTCGTGGAGATAAGCTAGACCCTTCGTGGTACCTACCGTGATGTTGAATCGCCTCTTCCAGTGGAGCTCTGGCGACGACAAGTTCTGTGCCAGCGACCTGTGTTCCATGAACTCGTACACCAAAAGCCTGTGCTTTCCCTCGGCACAGTAACCCCACATTTCGATCAAATTCATGTGGTTCACCCTCCTGATCGTGCTGGCCTCAGCCAGAAAATCGGCCTCTCCTGTTGTGGCATTGCCGAGCACCTTCACCGCGGCCACCCGATCATCTGGCAATAGGGCCTTGTACACAATCCCACCTGCGCCTCTCCCGATCTCCTTGCTGAAATTCCACGTTGCCTTCTTGAGCTCGTCATATGTGAACCGCTTGAACACGGTCGAGGTGAGGAGGAAGCTCTGGTGCGCAGAAGTGACGTCCTGCTGGTTCCTAATCAGGAAGAACCACACCAAGAACACCACCACGATCTCTATCCCTCCAAACACGCAGGCGAACCAGAGCATGAAATTCAACGCCCCGTTTTTGCTTTTCTTGAAATAAGTCCTGTCCAAGACCTTTACCTCGAGGGTGGGAGGGCAACTGTACTAAGTCCCCTTCACCAGCTGATCCACGGCTAAGGTCTTATTCTTGGGGACCTTGATGAAGAACTCGCCGGTCAAGCTGGGCTCGTTGTGGCCATTCAGGAGCTCCATCTTGGGATAGCAATTGAACGTGCTGGAGCCCGATGGGATGTACTGGAATCCTCGGCAGTTGCACAGGCTCAGGCAAGTCTGCCGGCACTTCTTGAGAGTGGTGTTGACGATGGTGTTGTAGTCGTAGCCATAGAAATCAACGTGCAGGAGCTTCACGAACCCGATCTCATCGGCGACGCACCCGTTGGAGAACACAAAAGTGGGCACGCAACCGGCAGACCAATCGCCCGGGACCTTGGGGACGTACCTAGGGACGCAGGAGCAGCTCCGTCCCTTGGCCGGGTCGTAGCTGCAGAGGCTGTTGTTGCCGCACACGCCGTGGATGAAGCAGGGGATACTGCTGATTGCCTCCCACGTCACGGCCCAGACGGTCGAGCCTGGCTCGCGGCTGTAGACCCGCAAGTTGCCATCGAAGTCGAGAGTCATCCGTCTCTGCATAGCCACGACGCCGTAGTCGGAGGTGTAGAATGAGTAGTTGTCGGAGGACTGGAACAGGCCGAGCGGGTCAAGCACAGCGATGTCACTGCTGTTGTAGAGGAATCGGCCGAGCGCAGAGCTCAGGACCCACGGGAACGGCCAGTACACACTCGAGATTGATGGGCCGTCGAAGAGGAGGCGGAGGACATTGTCGTTGTCGAAGTAAAGCTTGTAGAACCCGGTCGAGTAGTTGTACCGGCTCCGAGCTGAGATCAGGAACGTGTTCCTGGTGAGTGGTTGCTGAGGGAGGAGGGTGTTGGTCGGCGAGTTGAAGCTCTGCCACAGGACGCCGCCGCTGCCGTTGGTGAGGACGAGGTTCCCAGTGTTTTTGAGGCGGAGCTCGGCGGCGCAGGGGGAACTGGTGCCGGAAGACCACACTTCCGCGGTGGCATCGCCAGCGTCGGTGAGGACAAGGTTGCCCGAGTTGAGGAGGGAGAAGGTGGAGCGTCGGCCGTTGATGGGTGCCTCACGGTTGGCCATCCAGACGGGGGTGCAGGTGGCGCCGGAGCAGGGAGGATCGCTGAACCAGACGGCAAAGCCATAGGCATTGTTGCCGACGGGGAAGAAGCCAGCAGAGAAGGTGCCGGAGAGGGAGACAAGGACGTCGTTGGGGTTCTCGACGGAGAGGGACGCACCTTTGGTGAGGCTGGGCAGCGTCGAGGTGGAGAGCCGGCAAGACTGGAGGAAGAGGAAGAGAGGGAGGAGGAGGAGCGAGGACGGCGGAGCCATTAAGACTCAGCGGCGAAAGACCAGTGCAATGAATCTCCCCTAGGACGACGATGCATAGGCTAGTGGATCGTTCAATTATCCAATAACAATTAAGTGGAAATTTCATAAAATTCAAATGAAATTTTTTTTTTTTTTTCAACAAACCCTAGTCAAAAGTGAAATAGGTAGTCCTCCGATTGTTTCACAAATTCAATCATTTCAATTATTTCACGAGAAGAAAAAAAGAAAACAAGGTCCGTTGAATTTCAAGTATTTCATATCAAATATGGGTTATTTTATGTTGCTTCCTATCTAATTCTATTAATTTCTTTATTATTTGTAACAGTTCTGATTTATTTTTATCAAAAAATCATAAATGGTTGATTCCCAGAAAATACACTTTTGATCTAAAGAGTATATATATATAGCGTGTGAAAATGAATCAACAGCTCAGCATGGTAAATGGTCAAAAGAGGATCCTTTAGATTGTATTGTCTGCGTGGTAAATGGTCAAAAGAAAATCATTTTGATTGTATTGTCTGCATGGTAAATGGTCATGGTAAATAGTCAAAAGAGGATACTTTTGATTCATGTCTGGTATGTTCTTTTTTTTGGTCAGGGATCTCTAGATGTTGATTGTCGTGAAACATGGATCAACATGTCCAGAGAAAGGAACAACCGTGCCTCTTGGTTCTAACTCACTTTTAGGTGCCCGTTATTAAATCAACCGTCCCTCTCAGTATTAACTCACTTTTAGGTTATATCCCTCGTTATTAAATTGTAGACTAAACTTATCAATAGATAGTTTGATTCTGATTTTATTTTCAACAAATCCACTTAAATAACTGATAGATAAGAATGCTGTGAAAATTTTTGACGTGAGGCCTTTCGTGACAGTGATAATTACTAGTGAACTCACAACCTAGCAATCACTCGGCTTTACGACTTCTATAACAGAGTGACCAACTTTCTTTTACAATAGGTAGGTCGGCATAAGTTTCAAAAACAACACCATTGCACTTTCAACTAACGCAAAAAAATAAATAGGATTCCGCTAAGGAACGTGACACGTGTCCACAAGATTTTAGGCTTCATCATTCTCGATCCATATCCCACCAAATCCGAGTTATCATATCCCTCCCTCCCTCCCTCCCTCCCTCCGCCGTCGTCACTCGTCACTGACAGAATACTATTATGGTGTCGAGGAAGAGCCGTCACCTTTTTATTTTTCCTTTGAAATTTCTCTTCCAGTATTGAAATAAGAGTAAGTTATGCTTGGTGTGAGATCTCAGATTTTCGGACTTTTATTTCTATGGATTTTCTTCTCCCATTGCTGCACGTCCAAGACACATCACTGTCCGCCATCATCTCTACATTTGCTTTATCTCCCGGTGTATCAATGGCGCTGAGGTGGGCCCCGACGATCGATGGCAGATGGGGATGGACAAAGAGGCGCTGAGGTGGGACATTGGTGGAAAGCTATTAGGCACGACGGATGCCAACGATTGATGCTTCGTCAATTTTGTAAAAGACTAGGGGTCCGACGAGGATTTTGGGGCTTGAGGATTTTCCAAATGGATGATAATTTGGCATATTTCTCGTGGGATTTTTGTCTCTAGTCCAAAAGATGTATTTTAAAAAAATAGAGGTAATTCTTTATTTATTATGAAATGAAAATTCAAGTATGTTACTTTATTTTTGATGTTTTTGTTGGTAGTTTGTTTGTAAAACAGACTTACAAACAAACTAAGAGGTGAATTTTCCCATATTGAAAAGATGTGACGAAGGTGGATGAGGTTTGACACTAACTGATAATTATTATTTTTATTGGAAAATTCGGATTTATATTTATAGAAAGTAACCATAGCATCTCATTAAAACAATGTGATTGTTCACGAATGAGTTACGATTATTTTTTATTTATTTAATTTCAAATTTTGATGTCTTTTCCACGTAACCTTTGAGAATGTACCTGTTCATTTTGCAACATTTTTCAAAGGGTTGTCTCTATTCAAAAGACAGGGATAAATACGATAGTTTTTGGGATCAATTATGATAAAGTCTTTTTGAACCTTCTTTCCAAAAAAATAGACTTATTTTCGATTGTTTTCCTTGACAGACCATAGAAAAATATTAGAATTGCTATTTGCCGGTTACCATTAGTAATTTTATGGGTGTAAACAATTTCTTAAAAAAAATGATATCACGTCTTAAAGTCTGACTTCATTATTCTTCCTACTCAATCGTCATATTTTTCTCAACATTTTCTCTTAAAGAAATTTTACAATTCTCAATACATGAATCGTTTTCATGTAATGCATACTATTCTCAATGCATGAATCGTTCTCATGTAATGCGTAGTCATGATTTAGAAAATACACTTCATCAAATTAGATATGTTAACAAGTGTCTAGAGAATACTTTGATTTTCAAATGGGCTTTCTATCTTTCTCGTCATTGGATTTATTTAAAAAGTTGGAGAGATTTATTCATTAAAAGTCAAAGACCGATATGCTTGTCGTAATGGCAACAAAGTTCGGTAATGGCTGCAACCTATCATGGAAGGTCTAGGCCACTTAGGCCTAAGGCAGATAAAGATCGGGTCAGCGTTAAACATTACGGCTGTTATCTAATGTGCACTCTGCTGTCCCTTGTTTTAACATGTGGGGGCTTGTCCTAACATGGATACTCAAGACGCTGTAAGGCCAACTCAACAAATAGGAAGGGCCATAAAGATGCCACACGTGCCCAAAGTGACTCTTCTCTCTCCTTTGCATGCTCAAACTATCTTCTGTCCTCTCTCTCTCTCTCTCTCTCTCCTTTGCTCGCCGAAAACTAACTCAAACTTTCTTCTTTGCTTGTCGATAGTCATGGTTCCTGAGGACGAAAAGCAAGCGATGTCAGAGAGCCGTCAATGCAAGTGAAAATCATGGTTCCTGATGGGGTGCCGAGAGAGATGGATGAGAGGAGACTAGGAAAAGGGCAGGTTTTAGAGAGAAAACCTAAGCACCTTTCTCTTAAGAAAAAAAAAACAACCATTCCCATGCGCCACAACACTCGTTGTTCAGGAAGTCAAGCACGGAACCTGTCGTGATGGGCCTGACAGCAGCAGCAAGGTGACAAGTGTGCCTAATGAATAAATTTTCTATTTGTTGAGTTGGCCACCCTTGTTTACCCAATATTTTCTCCAAGACACCGGATAAGGAATTGACTACAGGAAAAACAAGTGCCACGTGTCCGCACCATCGCTTCTGCCAAGAAGTTAAGAAGCATGTAAGAAATTATTTTGATTTGCCCCAATTGAGATTGGCCTGGTCTGGTTGGTTGCTCCTTGCACGCAATATCGAAGTATCTGTTGGAAAAATGGTCAATATTGGAGCATATTTCGACAATTTTTTTTATTCATCAAAGAGCAAACCATCATCATGTTGAATTTAAGGCACTCAAAGAAATCAAGTTTTTTTTTTAACTTTGGAACATGGCTCAATCTAGTCAATGTCCTCATGATACTATCAAGCATTCTAATTCTAATGTCGCCAACACCGACAACATCACATTCAACGTTGTTCCCCAACTGTACTTTACTACCATATGTGGAATGTTGTTGTTACTATTTGTTTGATTCTTTACATACAAGCATCTATTTTCTTGCATTACTATCATCATTAACTTCTTCTTACCATTTTGCCCTTATGCTTGCATTAATATTACGTTCTTCTTCTTTATCTTTACTTTAGATGTAGATCCCTAGATCCTTCTATTTATGCTTGCAGGTTTAATCGCCTATGGAAGGTTTGGACCAGAAAAGAATCTATAAAGAAAATTGGAATATATATTATGGACACTCTGGGCTATAGAAGTTGATGAGGAGCAGAGGACTTCATCAAGCAAGAAACACCATGGCTAAAAGACATCTTGAAGCGCCGAATACCAAGTGCTTGAAAGTGGGCTCATTATTCTTGTCCGTGAATTGCGTCCAAGAAAGATTAGTGTTTGTAGCCATGATATCTTATGGTAAGATTTGTCAATTCTTTCGTGGAATTGAGAGATTATTTAATGAGAAATTGTGGGAGTATACACTGCGTGTGTTATTGGGTTTTGGCAAACACTTGGAGTGTTTAAGTGACTCAGATGTGTAATCTCTAAGTATCACTTAATCTATAATGGAATTTGTTACTATTTTCCTTGTAAATGTAGGTCACTATGACCAAATCACGTATATCTATGTCTGATTTATTTTATTATTCTATTTATTTTATTATTCGATTGCTCATTTTCACAATAATTGGTATCAAAGTTAGGCTTGGCTAAGTTAAAGCGAATCAATGGCAACAAAAGAAGGAAAAGTGAGAATCGATAGATTTGATGAGAATAATTTTGATTTTTGAAAGATGCAAGTTGAAGATTATCTCTCTCAGATGAAACAGAACTTGCCCTTATCTGGAGAGAAGTTAAAGATGATAAAGCAAACTGATTTGTAATTGTTGGATAGACAAACTATGGTCGTTATTCGACTGACATTGGCTCGTGTTTAACATCATGAAGAAGAACACTATTGTGGGTTTGATAAAAGCCATGTCAAATATGTACGAGAAACCCTCTGCGATCAATAAGATCTATTTGATGCGACATCTAATTAACTTTAAGATGCACCAAAGTACGTCAGTTGCAAATCATATTAATGAATTCAATGTTATTGTTAGTTAATTGAGTTCAATTGACATTAACGTTGAAGATGAGGTACATGTTTTGATTTCGTTATCTTTATTGCCTAATAGTTGGAATACTACTATTAATAATTCTTATGGGTCAACAAGCTCAACGTTTGATGGGGTTCAAGATTTAATTCTTGAGTGAAGACATCCGTAGAAGAGAATCTCATGAACTTGTACATGCTGCTTTAATGGGTGAAAACAGAGGAAGAACCGGTACATGTGTTTGTAGGAGTAGTATAAATGTGAACAAATGCAGTCAGTCTTGGACTAGTGGTGCTGTTTGTTGGAGCTTTGGCAAAGGGAGCATCTTCAAAGAAGTTGCCTTAAGTCGAAGAACGAGAAGGGTAAGGGAATTATAGTTGATTCTGTAGATAATGTTGCAGATGTAGCTTCTAGTAATTGAGATAATGCTGATTATGTCTATTGTCACTAATTATTCATCGTTTGATGGATGTATTATGGATTATGGATTCTAGCTATTTGTTTCATGCTACACCAAAATAAACTGGTTTACTAATTATTAGTGCATGGATGGTAGTAGAGTGCAATAGGGGAACAATGTTGAATGTGATGTTATGGGTGTTGGCGATGTTATAATCAGAATGCATGATGGTATTGTGAGGACATTGACTGAAGTGAGACATGTTCTAGAGTTAAAGAAAAAGTTGATTTCCTTGAGTGTCCTGGATTTAGCTGGATATTGATATATTTCAGAATGTGGAGTTTTGAAAATTGTTTGAGGTGCCTTAGTGATAATGAAATGAATCAAGCATAGTGGCATGTATGAACATCAAGGTGAGGCAATGAAATTTTTTTCCCTAAAGACATCGGATACATTTGTTCGAGAGTTTGAATTGTGGCATATGTATTTAGGGCATATTGGCGAGAGAAGCTTGAATGTTTTGAGTAAAAAAATATGTTATGTGGTTATATTGCTAACAAACTGAATATATGTAGATGCTGTGATTTAGATCAATGACAACAAGTGTAGTTCAGTATGACTATCAAAGAAACTACGAAAATTGCACAATTAACTCACTTAAATGTTTGCAAGTTATCGAAGTTTCCTTTAAGGAAGAGTGTTAGATTTATGCTAATAATTGTTAATGACTATATGATAAAGACGTGGGTGTTTATGCTTAGGCACAAGTTTAATACTTTTGTTAGGATCATGCAATTGAGAGTTTTGGTTAAAAAGGAGACCAGCAAGAGGATTAAGTATGTGCAGACTTACAATAGCATGGAGTTTTGCTCTAAACTATTAAACAAATTCCGCATAAAGGAAGGCATAGTGAGACACCGCACTAATACCAATGAACCACAACATGTTGCAAAATTAATGTGCAGAACATTACTAGAGAGAGTCCTTAAAATGATTTCTAGTACTAGTGTGGTTAAGAGATTCCTAGCGAATGCGCTTACTACGGCGAGTTACTTGATGAATAGATCTCCATTAATTGCAATTGGATGTTGGACTTTTGAAGAAGTGTGGTCAAGTAATGTTGTTGATTATTCTGTTCTTAAAATATTTATTTGCCCATGTTATATTCGAGTTTGCGATGGTAAGCTCGATGGATGGAAGGATAAGAAAGTGCATATTCCTAAGTTATGCACGAAGTGAGCAAGGCTATAAGTTGTGTTACCAAGAATTAAATTCACTTGGTATCAGCAGAGAAGTTATATTTGACAAATCTCTAGTACTTTTGACTAGGAATGTTTATGGTAGTTCCCATATGGATTTGAATGTGTTCGGCTTGAGGTGAAGTTACAACTAGAAACTCCTGAGGTAGTGAGTACTAGCGAAGTAATCAAAATAGATGGTGCTTATAGTGAGGTAAAGCCTATGGAGTTAATAGTTGCTGTAACTACTAATATTAATAAGGTACGTATTTGATCTTTTAATAGATATGGATGCAACAATAATTTTACTTTATCCATGATTAAGGAGATTGTGTCGAGAAATTCTTGCAAGCAATAAAATGTGCATATGAAATTGGGGTCCTGATGAGGTCCTCCATTATATCAAAGTTCAAGCCGTTGATGTCTCCTGTTTCCACTTTTTATTACTTCCCTCCGAAATTAACATCAATCACCTAACCCCCAATTTAACTTTGTCGCATTAAATAAATTAGTGTGGGGAGTGGATGATTTTGCATGGAGCAAACTAAATGGTCTGCATCTCATCTCATATTTATCCTTCCGGAAATCATTTCCTTTTCTCTTTTTCTAATTTTAGGCATGGGACATGATTAGACTTGGGTCACATAAGGAGAGCTCGCTAAAGTCCCAAATCCCACATAATGGGTAAGAGTTAGTGCCAACTGATGACTGAGGAACAAATCAGATAAATCAATGACTATTGTAATAAAGTATGCCCATTTAAAATTTGCAGAGCATTAGTTTTGTTTAGCAGAGATTCTATACTTCGATTTGGCACTAGCCACTTGCCCGCTATGTTGATATGTGTAAATTTAATAGCTTTAGAAATCAAGGGAATATCAAAATTAATAATGATAAAAGGTGGCTCATTGAGAAAAGATTACATGGCTTGTATATTGTTTAGATGATGTGCATGTTTATAGAGATAGATGTTAAATGATAATTGATGAGATTAGTTCCATCGTAACTTAGTGACATATTAAGCCCTTGAGTTGAGTTCTTTAATAAATCATAAATTTATATCACGTTTAATGAAATTGCAAGAGTGGATGCTAAATTTCAGCCCTTCCTTTTCATACGGGCGATATTAGATTCCCTTCGAAGAAGAGTTGTATTGAGCTTCAATTTGACATTAAACTTAATCCATTTGAAATCTCCTGACTTCATGATGACAGAAAAGAAAATAAGGAATGAATAATTATTTTTTCAAAATTTGATCACACCTCACCTTTTAATTAAGTGATCGGCAATTGACTTGCTTGCAGTAAACTTGATATCTTCAATTACGAAGATCGCCAAGAAGTTTAAGTTTGAGTTTGTCAATATATCTAATTGGAAATATCTTCACTCAAAAACTTAATTTAATGAGATATGACCAATTAGGATATATCAATTGTTTCATAACACACCAATTCCCCAATGTATAAACTTCTCAGTGCATGTTGACAATAGCGTTGTTTGCTATGCACATAGGGTGTGTTTGGTTCGGTCTTGGGAAAATGCAAATATCTTTGGGCTAAAGGGGTTTTCCAAAATGCAAATACCGTTTGGTAAATTTTGCATTGTGAAATAATTTTGGCCTAAATGCCGTTTGGTGATACTACATTTTGCTAAGGGACTTTTGTGAAATTTTTTATTAAAAGAAAATTATAAATATATATATTTTTTTAAATCCATTTTCCGGCGGCTAGATTCGGTCGCCGAAAGGACCATCTAGGTCCGTCAACCCAGGCAACGGCTTGACCTCAGGCCGCCTCGCCGAGGTCGTGCGACCTGTGTGACGCTTGGGTCGTGCGACCACTTGAGGTCGCCACCTCAGGCGGTCACACGGCGGCCACCTGGGTCGCGAACCCAAGCAAGCCCTCCAGCGGCCAAATCTAGCCGTCGGAGCTTGACCAGTGGCTAGATCTAGCCGCCGGAAGGTGTCTGGCGGTCATCGGAGGGTGGCCGACAGTTGTCGGCTTCAACGGCCATGCAGGGAAGATGCATTCCAAAAATGCAAGTTGCAAATGCACCTTTAGAAGTGCATTGAGCTAAGGGACTTTAATGATACTTGGAGATGCAATTACATTTCCTCAAAGTCCACCCAAAACTAAACCAAACAAGTTTGCAATTTCCCAAAGGACTTTGGGGGTTGAAAGCCCCTTAGGAATGTTAAACCAAATGGTCCCTTAATCCTATATACAAAATGAGTTTGGCAAACTGTCTTTGTATTCTAGCGACCCGGGTCACATCCAAAATTACCCCAACAAAATGAATCTACCACATTACTTTCATAATTAGTTTAGGAAATCGTTTTTTTTCCCTAATATAAGCATATGATTTGATAAGAATACTTCCAATGCGAATACTGAACAGTAGTGGACGGATCAGTGAAGAAGCGAGAGATGGAGTTAGACTTGGAAAACTGTCTCGTGGGTCAAAACCAAATTAAGCGGGCTAGCCAAATCCAATCCATAAGTTGGTGGGTCCAAAGTCAAGTCGGCCCAAAATTTTAAGTCCGGTCCATTTGAATGTTTCCTGCCAATGCCAACATCATGTTTTGGCGACATTCTTGGAAACATCATGTATACTTAGGAAATTAACTTACAAATGATTCGTGACTTAATCAAAAGTAAGGCTGCAGTACCAAAAAGGCGTCGTGGGATGTTAATCCGTCCCCACGCATAACCAACTCCTGGACTTAAGATCTCTAGATTGTCTTTGACCAATTTCTTTCCGCATGCAATTAGTTAGTTTGATTTCCCTTACACTACTTGAGAACCAATCTATCTAGGTTTACCTCTACTGATCGGTGGAGACTCTAGTATGGCTTTAAAGTTTGTAAACATTTTGGATTTTATAAATTTCCAGAACTTAGGATTTTGGAAGATCTTATGATTCGAGGTGCCCTAACAGGCGGCTCCTGATTTGCAAAATTAGAGGTGCTGCGTATGGTTGGAAGAGAGGAGCTAGGGTCTCTGGTGATGTCTCATTAGCTGTTACATTTATCTTTATTGAAGTGTCATCTTATAAATGATATAAAGACTCGTATCTATATTGACTTGTACTTTTTGTTAAGTGAAAATATTATGAAATATGCAGTTTGATTTTTTTTAATTTGAGAAATCTGAAACTTTCATAATATACAAAATTTGACACAGACAATTATATTTTTTCATGACTTTTTGGCTGAAAAAAATAGACATGGAGATCAAATGAAAATTCAGTTTTGGAATTTGTGTTATTTTATGACGTTGCTTTACCCGTGAATTTTATTGTATGTCTCTACTACATTAGAATTTTGGGCTTATTTTATCTTATCAGAGTCTATAATGGCATATATCAAAGTAAAACCATCAACAATAATCATTCATAATCTCTTTTAATTAATAAATTGTTGGGCCGCGTCTCAAGGCCCTTGCTCAGGCCAGCCAGCCCACTGATTCAGCATCGAATTTTTGTCCAGGCCCACATAACGGTCCTAAACCTTTTTCCAATATTCCAAAAATCGTACAAGTTATGCCCTATCAGCCAACGTGCCAGAACAAACTCCGTAAGTGCAAGCTACTTGGGGGTGTGCAATGGAACCTGAATTGGGATTGGACCAGTCGATTTTGGGCAGTCCTAGAGGGTGCCGGTCCGGTCCTTGATTCCAAAAATCCTATTTTTGGAACCAATGGCTAATCGATCCAATTCCCATTCCAAGGTGGGAATCGGATTAACCAAATTAATAGGATTTGACCGTCCATTCATTTAATTTTTAAAAAATTTATGAACAACCATTCTACCATTATGCCCATTACTTTCCTATCTCTTTTCCTTTCTCCCTTAATTTTCTCATCTCTTTCCCATTTTGCCATTACTTTCTCCATATCTTTCCCTTTCACTAACCCTAATTGTACGAAATTAACCCTTTCCCAATTTCCCTCTCACAAGCGTAGCCTCACCTCACGCCTTGCTTTGAGCGAGTCGCTTGACATCCTCTCGTGACCTTGCATCAAGCCTCCTTTCCTCCCGCGGCCTCGCCTTTTGCCTCACGGCCTCGCCTCACTTGACTTTGATGCCTTTCGCTCTCATAGCCTTGCCTCTTGCCTCGCTCATTGACTTTTCCCTCTCATCTCACAGCTTGCTCAGCTTTGGCTATGCCAACAAAAAAGGTAATGCGCTTTTGCGCATTTGGATTGGATTGAACCAATCTGTCTAGTCCGATTCTTGGTTCCAAGACCAGTCGGTCTAGTCTATGGTCCCAAAAAATAGGAATCGGCTCTCTCAGTCCGGTTCCCAATTCTTGGGTGAAATCGGACTGGATCGAAAACCAATCATCCCTACAAGCTACTATCTTCTCCTAAAGGCTTTTGGTCTTATTTTTAGACTATTTCAAAAATTATTTATCTCATATTTTATATGTCGCTAATGGAACATCTATGTTGAGTTTGATTGATATTTTTTTACCAAACAATTGGCTTATGATTTTGTATCTTCAATTTTCCATTTAATAAATGACCGACGAGTCTCTAAATTTTGCTAATGAAACATGCATATGATACAACTATAAGATTCCATATAAAATTCACCATGCCATATCGTTTGTTAAAAGTTCAATCACTTATGTTGGGTTATCAAGCAATGAAAGTAAATTCAAATTTCGAATATCATATTATATCGAATAGATTCGTGACTATATTTTCAGTAGTTGTATTGTTCTAACACTTAACCCAAAACGTAAAAGGTAGGTCCTAAATATATTATGAACCTAAAACGTAAACAAAAAAGAAGAGAGTAGAAACTACTTTGATTATAACTATAAGAAAATTCGAAAATGCCCGCAACTCGACAGCATCCTCCACATCAAATGGCCAAATTTATATATTGAAATCATGTCCAATGAGTATATATTTTCTTGAACCGCAGCGTTTTGTGAGAACTTTTTATTTTTATTTTTTATATTTGGGGCCGTTCGCTCTTTGATGAATTAAAAAAAATGTCGGAATAGGCTCCAATGTTGACCATTTTTCCAATTGATACTTCGATAATGCGTGCAATGCAACCAACTAGACCAGGCCAATCTCGATCGAGGCAAATTAATATAATTTCTTACATGCTTTTTAACTTCTTGGGGAAGCGACGGTGCGGACACGTGGTACCTTTTTTTTCCCATAGCCGATTCCTTGTCCGGCGTCTTGACTATTCACGTTAGGACAAGCGGCCACGTGTTGAAAGGAGGGATTCGTCATGTGGTAAGGTAAGGTATCCACGTCAGATAACTGCCACATTATTTGACGCTGACCTGATCTTTATCCACCTTCGGCCCTTGTATGCCTTGGACCTTCCGTGGAACATTTGCAGTCGTCACCCAACTTGTTGACTTTTCTTCAAGCACATCGATCTTTGACTTTTGAGTAATAAATCTCTGCAACTTTATTTCTGCTTTCGAATATAAATCCAATGACGAGGAAGATGGAAAACTCGTTCAAAACTCGGAGTATTCTCTAGACATTTGTTAAAATATTTAATCTGGAATAGTATAATATCTAAAATCATGCTTACAATTCACAAAAAGAAATTCATGTATTGAGAATTGTAAAAAAAATTGTAAGAAATAATATCAAAAAAAAAATACACACTTTAAGTTTCATTTAACAATAAAAAAATTACCTTTTTTTCTTTTTCTTTTTAAATACATCTTTTAGATTAAGAGATAAAAACTAAGAAGCACGGATACTCCCGAGTATCATATCTGACATGTTTAGACACGTTTGGACATGCAGTTAATACATGTTGAAAATATGTTCTAACATGCGTGTCCGGAATTCTGACACATGATTATGACATGCACAGAATCATTTGAGGAATTCTGATTTCCGGGGTGGTTTGCAAGTGCAAAGGGAGAGAGAATCATTGAAGAATTGAAGAAGGCAATGGAGGGTGGAGGCGAGGGCAAGGGAGCGAAGGCGAGGCTGCGACAGCAAGAGAAGGCTAGAGGAAGAGCAGAGACCAACGCGACTGTGATGCCGTGATGGAGGGAGGGCCAAAGGCGAGGCTATGACTGCGAAGGAGGGAGGGCCAGAGGCAAGTCAACGAGCGATTGCGATGAGGCGATCGAGAGAGAGCACATCTCCGTGAGCAGCTTGAAGCGCCTCATCGCGCAGTTCAAGAAGTCGTCGGCCTTCGACCACTTCTGGACCAAGATCGGCACGTACCAGTACACCGTCCGCCGCCTCGCCACTGCCAGGGGCTTCGACATGATCGAGGAGATCCTGGAGGAGAAGAAGAAGTACAGGGACATCTCCATGGAAGGGTTCGCGGTCGGGATCGTCAGCTTGTAGGACAGGGCGGGCATGCTCGAGAATGCCCAGAAGCTGTTAGACGAAATGCCTGAGCGAAGCTGTGAACGCACGGCGTTGTCTTTGAATGCCCTCTTGGGTGCTTGCGTTAATTCCAGGAAGTTTCATAAGATGGAGGAGCTGTTCCGTGAGTTGCCGGGAAAGTTGCCGGCCGGCTTGGACTCTGTTTCTTATAATATTGTTATAAAGGGGTATTGTGCGAAAGTTTCTTTGGATTCTGCGATTTCGATGCTTGATGAGATGGAGAAGAAGGGCTTGGGGCCAGATTTGGTCACGTTCGATACGCTTCTTTCTGGGCTTTATATGGGTAACAGAAGTGCTGATGGGGACAAAATTTAGGCTAGCATGGAGGAGAAGAATATTGTTCCTGATGTCAGGAGCTGCAATGCAAAATTATTTGGATTGGTTTGGCAGAAGAATATCGTCGTTCCTGATGGAGATGAGGATCGTACAAGGAGGAGGATGAGGCGGCGGCGGCTAGGGTTTTTGGGTTTGCATACTACTCTACCGAGGTTCCTCTTTTAGTTTTGGAAAGAATAGCAAGAAAAGAAAATTAAAAATGGGGATGCCCGTTTCCATTTGGCCTGATTTTTTTTTCTTTTTCGGAGGGACGTGGAGGGTGATTGAAGTGTCGGTGGTGCTGGGGAAGAAACGAGAGGGTGAAATAAATGGGTGGAACCGAAAAGTGATTTATGGAAATAAAAGCATTGTATGTTGAATGATGATAAATTTTGGTCACTGTAAAAGATCATAAATTTATTTAAATAAGTTGACTCTACTTTCTTGTTAGTCATTAGTTTCATCAATAATTTTTGTTAAAGTATATCCCCAAACATGGGTATCCATTTCCTATGACCGTCTTTCCAATTTCCTATGAATAGATTTATTAATATTATTAATGTAAACTCATTCCAAGCTCTTTTTTATTATTTATTTATTTATAAATTTGAATCAAATTAATTTGATTAAAATAATTATAAAAATGATTATTTATCATGTATTTATAAAAATGTTAATTTAATATACAACATGTGCCGAGATATCAAAATTATCTATTTTTGAAAAATGACTTATCGATATATCATATCGTGTCGTGTCGTGTTGCATATTATGTATCTATATTAATGCTATCAAGATAAAAAGCCCATGGTATATGCCAAAATACCATCAATTTGGAAAATCCTTAAAACCTAGTTCTTTTCCACAATCAACAAGTATCAGTGGTTGGCACCCGTCGTGCCTAATATCCTTCCACCAATGTCCCACCTCAGCACCTCTTTCTCCATCCCCATCCGCCACCACTGACGCGTCCTGCCTCAGCGCCATCGATGCACTGGGAGGTAATGGCAGATGGTGACACGTCTTGGATGTGCAGCAATGGGAGACGTAAGTCCATACGAAGAAAAGTACGAAATTCTGAGATCTCCCGCCAAGCATAACTTACTCTAGTCTTAATAGGAAGAGAAATTTCAAAGATGAAAAAAAAGAAAAGGCGGGTCATCCTCAACACCACAATAGTGATCCATATATAGAGAGAGGTATATGCTAATTAGTATTCTGTTGCAAACCTTAACAAAATCCTATTTATTTGAACGAGTCAACTGAAAGTACAATGGTGTTTTTGAAATTTATATTGACCTACTTATTATAAAAGAAAATTGATTACTCTATTGAGTAATTTACTAAATCATTACGTGAGTTTATTAGTTATTATCATTGTCATGCAAGCAGTCATGTCAAATTTTTCATGACATTCTTACTTGATAGTTATTGAAGCGGGTTTATTAAAAATGGAATCAAAAG
This sequence comes from Corymbia maculata, assembly GCA_014182735.1. Classification (NCBI taxonomy): domain Eukaryota; kingdom Viridiplantae; phylum Streptophyta; class Magnoliopsida; order Myrtales; family Myrtaceae; genus Corymbia; species Corymbia maculata. The sequence goes on along the minus strand of CM024687.1, from coordinate 1,878,545 downwards.
TGAACTTTATTGATAAGTTTAGTCGCAGATTTAACACGGGCAACGGGACCTAAAAGTGAGTTAAAACCAGGAGTCACCTCCCTCGTAGTTGTTCCCTTTTCTGGACATGGTGATCCCTGTTTTCACGAAAAATCAACGTCTAGAGATCTCTACCGAGGAAAAAAAAAATCAAGATATCTCTGACTAAAATAAGAAATGTCCTCTTTTGTCATTCACCATGCGGACAATTCGACCCCACGCATTAATTTGGGTTGGTCAGATATCGCGCTTGAATGGAGGATGAGGCGACTTTCTGGATGTTGACCATGCCGAGCCGTCGATTCATTTTCACACACTATTCAACTGCACGTATACACATACATACGCACACATATGTAATATATATCGTCGTCCTAGGCGAGACTCACTGCACTCGCCTTTCGCCGCCGAGTCCTGATGGCTCCGCTGTCCTCGTTCCTCCTCCTCCCTCTCTCCCTCTTCCTCTTCCTCCAATCTTGCCGGCTCTCCACCTCGGCGCTGCCCAGCCTCGCCAAAGGCGCGTCCCTCTCCGTCGAAAACCCCGACAACGTCCTCGTCTCCCCCTCCCGCGCTTACTCCGCCGGCTTCTTCCCCGTCGGCGACAACGCCTACGGATTCGCCGTCTGGTTCAGCGACCCCCCCTGCTCCGGCGCTGCCTGCACCCCCGTCTGGATGGCCAACCGTGAGTTCCCCGTCAACGGCCGACGCTCCACCTTCTCCCTCCTCGACTCGGGCAACCTCGTCCTCACCGACGCCGACGACGCCGGCACGGAAGTCTGGTCTTCAGGCACCAGCTCCCTCTCCGCCGCCGAGCTCCGCCTCAACGACACCGGGAACCTCGTCCTCACCGACGAAAGCGGCGGCGTCCTGTGGCAGAGCTTCGACTCGCCGACCGACACCCTCCTCCCTCAGCAGCCACTCACCAGGAACACGTTCCTGATCTCCGCTCGGAGCCGGTACAACTACTCGGCCGGGTTCTACCAGCTTTATTTCGACAACGACAATGTCCTTCGCCTCCTCTTCAACGGCCCGTCGATCTCGGGCGCGTACTGGCCGTACCCGTGGCAACCTCAGTTCGGTCGATTCCTCTACAACAGCAGCCGCATCGCTGTGCTCGACCCGCTCGGCCTCTTCCAGTCCTCCGACAACTACTCGTTCTACACCTCCGACTACGGCGTCTCGGCTATGCAGAGAAGGATGACTCTCGACTTCGATGGCAACTTGCGGGTCTACAGCCGCGAGCTGGGCTCGACCGTCTGGGCCGTGACGTGGGAGGCAATCAGCAGCATCCCCTGCTTCATCCACGGCGCGTGCGGCAACAACAGCCTCTGCAGCTACGACCCTGCCAAGGGACGGAGCTGTTCCTGCGTGCCTGGGTACGTCCCCAAGATCCGGGGCGACTGGTCGGCCGGTTGCGTACCCGATTTCACGTTCTCCGATGGGTGCATCGCGGACGAGATTCAGTTCGTGAAGCTCCTGTACGTCGATTTCTATGGCTACGACTACAACACCATCTCGAACACCACTCTCGAGAAGTGCCGGCAGACCTGCCTGAGCCTGTGCAACTGCCGAGGATTCCAGTACTCCCCGTCGGCGGTCTCCCGAGGCACGTTCGATTGCTTTCCCAAGATCGAGCTCCTGAATGGCCACAATCTGCCCAGCTTCACCGGTGAGTTCTTCATCAAAGTCCCCAAGAACAAGACCTTCACTGCGGACCAGCTGGTGAAGAGGACTCAGTACAGTTGCCCTCCCACCCCCGAGGTGAAGGTCGTGGACAGGACTTATTCCAAGAAAGGCAAAAACGGGGTGTTGAACTTCATGCTCTGGTTCGCCTGCGTGGTCGGAGGGATCGAGATCGTGTTGGTGTTCTTGGTGTGGTTCTTCCTGATTAGGAACCAGCAGGACGTCACTTCTGCGCACCAGAGCTACCTCCTCGCTGCAACCGGGTTCAAGAGGTTCACCTATGACGAGCTCAAGAAGGCAACGAGGAATTTCAGCAAGGAGATCGGGAGAGGCGCAGGTGGGATCGTGTACAAGGCCCTATTGCCCGATGATCGGGTCGCTGCAGTGAAGGTGCTCAGCAATGCCACAACTGGAGAGGCCGATTTTCTGGCCGAGGCCAGCACGATCGGGAGGGTGAACCACATGAATTTGATCGAAATGTGGGGTTACTGTGCAGAGGGAAAGCACAGGCTATTGGTGTACGAATTCATGGAACACGGATCGCTGGCACAGAACTTGTTGTCGCCCGAGCTCCACTGGAAGAGGCGATTCGACATCGCAGTAGGCACCGCGAAGGGTCTAGCTTATCTCCATGAGGAGTGCTTGGAGTGGGTTCTGCATTGCGACGTGAAGCCTCAGAACATTCTTCTAGACTCTGATTACCAACCCAAAGTAGCGGATTTCGGGCTTTCCAAGCTAATGGACCGAGGGAAGGTGATGAACTCCGATTTCTCGAGGATCAGAGGAACCCGGGGCTATATGGCTCCTGAATGGGTCTCGAATCTGTCCATCACGTCCAAGGTGGATGTCTACAGCTACGGGATTGTCATGTTAGAGATGGCGACTGGGATTAGCCCGACGACAAGCGTCCACTCGTTGGAGAGCAGGAGGGACGCCAAGCAAATCCAGCTCGTCCCGTGGGCAAGGAACAAGGTGAACGAGCCGGGGAGGATAGGGTCCCGTCTTGAAGAGATGGTGGATCCGGCGCTCAAGGGCGACTATGACCGGAAGAAGATGGAGGTCTTGATCGAGGTTGCGCTGAGGTGCGTGGAGGAAGATAAAGATGCCAGACCAACCATGAGCCAAGTGGTGGAAATGCTCCTGAGGCACGAGAATGATGGTTAGATTACGGTGCAGAGTGAAGTGGGATGGATTTAGGTGCAGTTCCTCTGGTCACAGATGATGGGGTGCTTCTGAAAGTATTAAATCTGCAATTTTGGCTTGTCATCATCTCGTTGCTTCAATTCATAAACGAGGTGCAGTCTCAGCTTGCATTCTCGAGAATAACCAGAGATTCTGTCCCCGTTTGTTTGCCGGCTGGTCACAGAGATATCGCAGGCGAAAGCGGGTTCAATACTCTTCTATTTGTCCTCCAGAGTGGTTCATTACTCGCTATTTGTAATTATTTCCCGGATTTGAGTTCATATGGATCTGATCCAATCATACCCGTTACATGAGTTCTATGAATTACTAATGATTGAGAGAAATGTAATATTTCTTAATATGAACAATCATTAAATTAAGAATGAATTCGATTCATACATGATTGTAAAACACCAAGAATCCGAATATGTACAGTGGAATTAAACACATACATATTTGAGCCATGGCCTCACTTGACTGAAAACGGATCAATGATATGATCGCAATCTGTCGGTGTCTTTGGTTCTTCCTCTTTATGACCTATTTTGGTTTAGCAGCTTTAATGGGATTAAGCAACTGATAGATATAATCTACCATTTTATAGGCTAGAGAGGGGACCTAGCAAACCCTAATTAACAGCGTGTCAACTGGACCATTCCCATTACGAGCTTCAATTAAATACAATTGCCTACACTTTATTGCTCAACTATGCCCGTAATTAATAAATGCCAAAACCCAACTCAATAAGATCACTTTAGGGTTTAAAATATATTGAAATATACATTAATCCGATTATATAAAATAGAAAATTAATTAATTAATGTAAGCCCACTATTGGAAATTTTCAACAAGAAATCCAACCTAGTTGACTCGAATGTCAAGTTTATACAACGTGAAGACATATGTGAAACAAGCTCAATAATAAGCTAGAAGCCAAGCTTCTGCGGTCAAATTATCTCTCTCTTCAAGAGCACATGCATGAACCAACAAGGTGGGATTAAATTAATTTGGATTTTGGTTGAGAATAGCTGTAGATCTGATCAATGCTGGCAGCTCTCTCTCTCAAGTTGACATTGTTTGTGTGATAAAAGAGAGGCAATTAATCTATCTTGGAAAGGCAACCGGACTGTTGATAGGTTCCCCTTTAGGATAAAGTAAAATATAAAGGGGACAACTAACAATTGATTGAGAACGGCATGATCCGCAGGCAAATCGGTATACGTAATTCTTTTCTGTCAAGATAAGTTGATGTACAGTTGTCCGAATGGCATCTCTAAGATGAATTGCTCAAGCTCGCACTTTCTCAACCTGCTAATTTTATTTTCAAAAGTACCGTGAGAGTTGTCGGCACAAGTTGACAATTAGCTGAACTCTCCTCCCTTTAATAAGGCGATGTACCCACTGCCGAGATAGGGTAGGCACAAGAGGGAGATAGGGTAGTGGCAAGAGGACCCCATAGCTATAACATGGATTTAAAGTAACCTTGAGAAAATGCATAATTTTATTATTTTGAAACAGTCTTATTTGAAAAGACTCGAACTTTTAAGTCCCATTTTTTTCCATGAATTGGTTGTGCTTGTGTTTAGAGAAATGGTTAAGTGACTATTTTTAATTTATTGTGAGATTAAAAGCCTATTCTAAGGGTAAAAATATGAATAATTAGAAATTTTTATAAGATTCACTCGTTCAAATTTCCTTTGATTTTTCTATTGCTCTTTTCATTTCTGGTCCATCCATTTTATTTCTCAAGCAATTTATTTGTTTTGTCATTTAAATCTTATTAGAATAATCTTTTTCGACCTTTGCTCTAGGGAGCTGGCATGCATTATTCACGCACTCACAACTTGATCAACATTCGGGAAAACTTGCTATATGGAGAGCTGAGGACCTCGGGGCGAGCTAGAACCATAAACCTAACCTTTGTTTATTTTCTAATCACCTGTTCATCAAATATACTTTAGGGTCCAATCAGCACTAACCGGTACAAAAGATATCCTCATTTCTCATAGGGCAGTACAGAGTTGGTTGAAAAGTCATTCGAGAAACAAATATAAAACAGCTAAAGGGTACTCCGCCAACTGAATGAATTTCCATAATTGAAGCATGTTTGAAGAAAACTCAATCAATCGCTGCCAGCAATTCCCTTCAATCGAGTACTAAGATGTAACGGTTGAGCTCCAGTCCTGGCATCCGACTCAACGATGAGCTCTAGATATAATGATTCAATTCCTCAGCTCATAGCAGACCATTGGGAAGTGCCCAGAATGCCAAAACGCCATTGTCATCCCTATCAATTTCTAAACCCGGAGATCCATCTGCGACAGGAGTCTCCGATCATTCTCTCTGCACCTGCCCGTCCCGAATTGCCTTTGCCGGATCCACCAATATGATAGCTTGAACCACCCAGAGAGGGGGCTTGACCCCTTGATTTTGACGGAGGAGGAGCTAGCCCGCTTCATGTTGAGGGACGCGAGGGCGAGCCATCCTGCTGTAGAAGCTACAACGTCAGGCGAAATGGGAGTGCTTTTTGCAATCCCATCGTTAGTCGCTTCGTTCATGTTACACCATACGGCCAAAATGGCAAAAAGTATCACTCAATCTCAGGGCCTTTAATTGGTGAATTTCAATTTATGGTTATTACTCACATGTAAAGTAAAATTCAAATTTGATGTTAAAAAGATTTCAAGCTTGGTCAATGGATCAAATCACTCTCCTCCAAATTTTTAAATCAAAGTAGACAAATGAGACAATACCTTATTAAATGACTTTGAGTAATGCAAATCGAATCTCCATACTATAATCTTTCAAGAGATTAAGATTAGTCCATTAATTATTTAGGAATGATAAAGTTGTACACTTCTTAAGTTTCTCATGTCATATCTATACCCTTCATTTTGCAAATGATCATTAAAAAACATTGGAGATACATGACCCAAAGAAATTCACTTGAGAACCACGTTCTCAAAGCCGCGCACAAACATTAGCAATCATGCATTCACGCGCCTTGCACACAGCCTCCAGTGGCTCTCTCTTGGGCATCGTCATTCCCCTCCCCTCGGACAAGTCCACCAGCTCCTCGCTGACTCGTTCCCACTCGAAGCATTGAATGAGCACCGCCAGAGCCAAGCCCACCACTCTGTTGGCAAGGCCAACACCAGGACAACTCCTCCTCCCCATCCCAAATGGCAATAATCGGTATGCATGATCCTCTTTGAGTCCCTCGTACCTCTCTGGTTTAAAACTTATGGGGTCATCCCACACTTTTGGGTCTCTTTGAATTGCCCATACATTTACCAGGATCATGGTGCCTCGGGGAACGTCGAACCCACCAATCATGCAATCCTCGGCAGACTCATGAGGCACTAGAAGTGGCGCCGGCGGAAACAATCGAAGTGCCTCGTTGATGATGTTTTGTAGGCAAGGCAACTTGTGGATGTCTGCTTCGTCAGCTAAACGGTCTCGGCCAACGATGTCGTCTAGTTCTGCTTGAGCTTTTTTCATGACATTTGGATGGTTGAGTAGGAGGGACATGGCCCATTCTATAGTCACTGCAGATGTGTCCGTGCCCGCACATAATATCGTCTGCCACAAATTGTGTTTGAGAAATTAACTAAATATATGCCCAATTATTTAAAAAATTGATGAAACTTGCTTTCGAAATTGAAGAACAATTCAATTGTAAAGAGGCAAATGCAAAGGAAAAGGTTCAGTTTAAGTTGGCATCAAGAATTGGCGGCTATTACGGTCTTGTGCATGGAAAGCGCAAACTCTGTCCGTTTCATGCATCATGTAAACATCGAAGTGTTTTGACTGACTAGCGCCTGTCCTCCATGAGTTTTCCTGATCAAATCATTTAACTTGCACAAATTTTCTAATTAGGTCTATTAATTCCCAGTTTCTATCAATTCGAACTAATGTCAATCTCTGCCAGAGTATTGCGTGCAAAAAATCCACGGACTCGTGTAATTGATATTTTTACACACATTACCTTATACGAGCTCTTTTTTTCTAACCTTTCTCCTCATTCATCTTCATAATGAACAATAATCTACATAGCGACTACAATTCAACAAAGAAAAAATCCGGGCATGATCTCGATTCCCGTGAGTCATGTTAGATGTGAGCCCAACTCACGCGCACCATTGAATTAAATGGAATCCCACATGAGATCCACGTGATTTAGCATTAGCATTGGATCCGCATAAATTCAAATCATATAATAATGGCTAAGAAACAAGACCCTATTACTCAAAATAGAAAATAAAAATTAAGGCATTTCAGAGGATATACAATACTAAAGGAGGCAATTCCTCTATACTTTGTGAGACCGTTTTCGAACTCTATCAATCAAAGTAAATATATTTCAATTAATATAGATCGTTAGATTTGCGGTATCCAAACAAAGCAAGTCATTGTTAACGATCCCGATTCCTATAGGCATATGCATACTTTGACTTTTAACAATCTTTCAAGCGCAAGGGTTAAAAGAATAATCTTTGCTTTAGAAGTAGTCAAATGTTTGTCCATTTCAGGGTATACCCATGATAAACTAAAATTTGCTTGCCTCTCTTTTTTTATATAATCAACATGCTATTTTAAAAAATTTAATCTTATTTATATATTAAATAATTTAATTTAATCTTATTTATTAAGTAATTTATATATTAAATAAAGGGTGTGAGTTAGATGTAACTCAATCCACAAGTTAATCTTTGGCGTTTGACTTCTTTCCGAAAAGAAGGCCAACATGTTCTTACAACTACAAAGCTCACAAGGCAATACTACGACAAAGGACTTGTTTTCCCTATTCTTTTGTAAACATCAAAGTTACATTTGGCAGCCAAAATAAAATTCAGAATATGATAAAATTTATCTTATCGTGTAAGACTAGATAAAATTATTCCATAAAAAAATGTGAGATAAAAGTGAATAGGATTTCAATTCAAAAATCCATGATAAGAAAGTTATCTATCCTATCATGTATTTGGTACACATTAAAAGATTACTCAAAGACTCCCAATCGTAAAGGATTAAGAAACATGGTACTGTACATGTGTAAGTCAAGTGAACAGAACTTGTGTGATACACCTACTAGGATATGGCCTAGGGTCATAAAAAATGCTAAAAAGAGACTTCATTTTTAACGTTCTAAATTCAGGAGTGTATATGTATCAGAAAATTCTAAACCATCGTTCAAACATAAGGGTCATAGAAAATGCCTTTATGTTTGGGAAGTGGGTCATATTTGTGTCCATCTGCTCTCTGCACCTCTCGCTTCCTTTCTTTCCAGATAAACCCACGTGTCCTTACCGCTCAAAGCTTGTAAGAGCGTAAAGAACCATCTGCCTCTACATGCATAAGTCAAGTGAACAAAACAATGGTTACGCACGTACCAGGATATGGCCTTTGATGATGTCGTCCGAGTAGCCCTCCGACAGCATGTAATCGATCATCGTCTTGCTCTCCACCTCTCGGTCGACGTCGCTTCTCTTCCTTCTCGACCTGAGCTCGTCTATCATCCCCTGCAAGATCACATCGGACCTCTTGGCCACGTCCACCATCCTCCGCTCCCTCCCCTTCAAGTCCACCACCTTTCTCAGCACCGGCAAGAAATCGCCCGGGTTCGTCCCGCTCAGCTCAAATATCTCGTTTATCACCTCCCTGAACTGCCTGGCCACCTCGGCGTCGCCCGCGTCAGCAGCAGCCCCGAAGTAGCGCTTCCCAGAGATCATCCTCATGATGATGCTGAAGGACAGCTCCTGCAGTCTCGACCTCATCTCCACCCTTGCGCAACCGCTGTCCCGGGCAGAGGAGGCTGCCTCATAGAGGCTCCTCACAAGGAGCCTGACCTCCTCCTGCCGGATGGTGAGGGAGCTGGCAAGGCACTGCGGCGAAAGGATCTCGAGGGCTGTGAGGCGGCGGAGGTTGCGCCAGTGAGGGCCGTAGGGGGCGGTACTGATGGTGGTGTTGCTGTAGAGCATGATCTCACCCGCAAGCATGCGGGCGCGGTTGGCAAGGACAACGTCGTTCCTGGTGAAGCACTCCTCAGCGGCAGACGGGGAGGATACGACGACCACGGGCCGAGAGCCGAAGGAGAGGGAAAAGACAGGGCCATAGCGGTCGGAGATGGACTGGAGGGTCCGTTGGACGGGCTCTTTTATGAGGAGGAGGTGGCCGATGATAGGGAGTGAAGGTGGGGCTGGCGGGAGATTTCTCTTGCTGCTTCTCTGCAACTTGAACAGGAAGAGAAGGATGAGGAAGGAGGATGCTGAGAGGATGTACACCCACGTGTCTTCCATAAAAAATATGCGATGGAGGCCAACGTTGTAGAGAAAGAGTGAGAGAGGGAGAGACACAGAATGGATAGAGAGATGAAAGAGGGAAGAGGTTTTATAGGGCACGTGGAGTCTAGCTTTTCGCACGGGAAATTACCCCACGAAAGGGAATAATCTTTTGTATTAGGGCCAATTCAATCTATTTCTAATTTTGAACGGCCAAGCGTTGATATGAATGTCAATCTTTTGTCAGTGCTGTCTTTATAAAAAAAAAATTATATTTATAAATTTCTTTTTTTTTTTTTCTTTTCTTTTTCTTTTTCTTCCTTCTTTTCATTTTATTTTTCACCGCAGCCACCGACGCTAGCCACTAGGCAAGGCCTAAAGGCTATGAGCCTAGCTAGGCCCTATTGACACGGTGAAGTGGCCATGGTGTTGCACCCATATTGCAAGGCTAGCCTCACCATAGCCGTGCCTCGTGATCTGGGCGCAAGGCCTAGGGGCCACCTTGCTTGCGACTCCTTGGCCTTGTCTAAGGGTGTGCAACCAGACTGAGTTTACTTGGGAACTGGAGTGGACCATCCGAAAAACAGGGTCAAGAATTGGTTCTGATTAAACCAGTCCAAGAACGGGTTCTAGTTTTTGGGATAAGTTAGAATTGGTCTGACTCCCGATTCCAAGTGAAGACCCACCTAGAAATTAGACGGGTTTTGGAACCAGTTTTTACTTATTGTTAAAAAAAGAAAACCTTAAGACTAGTTGTCTCTCTCTTTGCCTTATGATGTTTATTTATGTAATTAGCCACAAAAAACCTTATGGATCCTTAATTTTCATTTAGTCAAAAAGTTCATGAACTTATTGATTACGTGTACTTAATGTTTCAATACAAATTATGAGGATTACGTTATTATTTTCTCACGTATTAATGTAAATTTGAAGCCATATAGAATATCATGTAACTACAAAATAAATTCTAGTGAAAACAAGATAGATTAAGAGTGATCGGATCCAGGTTGGGGAGGGTCCAGACCTAGACCCCATATCTAATCATATTATAATCGATTCCCCTTTTATGGACCTTATACTCAACCTTATTTACACTGAATTCTATTTTGGACCCAATCCTTTTTTTCGCTCCAAACACAGGTCTATCATTTTTTCATTAGAACCTATTTTGCAACCGTCTGATATCCTATATGACTTCAAATTTTACATTAATTTGTGAGAAAACAACAACGTAATCCTTTTAATTTGTATTGAAACATAAAACACATGTAATCAATAAGTAGATGAAGTTTTTGACTATATGAAAAACTAAGGATCCACAAGACTAATTATCATAAATAAACATCATAAGACAAAACAAAAATCCTAACACTACATAAACATTAGCAACAAGTCAATTTTTTTAACAAGATAAAAACCAGTTTCAAAATTGGTCCAATTATGGCTAGGTAGACCAGTTTCCAAAAATTGGAACTAATTCTCGAACCTGTTTTTCATATGGTTAGGTCAGGTTCTAAGGTAAACCCAGTCTAGTTGCACATTCCTATGGTAGACCCTAGAACTAGATCGAAAAAAGCATATAGGTTCCAAAACAAGGTCTAATACAAACAGGATAAGGTATACGATCCAAAAAAGGGAAATTGGTTATAATAGGGTCGGGTCTAGGGTTCGGGTCTAAAACCTACACGCTCTAGACCCAATCACTCTTAGCATTGCCCACACTATGGGGAAAAAAAGGAAAAGAAGGGAGAAAAAGAAAATAAATAAATAATCAAATAATTCGAAAATATATATATATATATATATATATATAATTGCCACCGGATGGCCGGCTCCCGAGCCGGGCAAGTCAACGCAAAAAAAAAATCAATAAAAAGGGCGCCGGCCAAGTCAACGCAAAAAGAAATCAATAAAAAGCTGGTACACAAAATTTCTTTATCTCTACTCTACAGTCATCACTTGTGACTGCAATAGTGGGGTCCAGAAACATTATGTACCAAAAAAAGAAAGAAATCTTTTTCTAGTATTGCGTGCCCGTCCATGTGTGGATTGCTTTCTTTCGGGACGAGCAAAAGTCAGAGGGAGGGGGGCACCGTTTGGAATTTTTTAATTTGGGCCCCTTTAAGAAATTCATATATCGAATAATGAGATGCCATCTTATTGGATATTATTTGTTGGGCTACTAGATCAAAACTGTCGATCCCATTTGGGATATTCCTGAACACATCGATATGTTAATATTTTCTTCTTCTTTATAAAACTCTGTTTTTACCTTTTATTGATAATATTATTGGAGATCAACGTGCCATTTGGGGATCATGACAATTTGATCGAGAGATTCTACTTAGTCTTCTGTCTGACTAGGCCAAAAGGTCGAAATGCATTGACTTGGCGAGAGCCCCCTCTCACGCGAACAAAAAAGCACAAAGTTTGCACCCCTTCATTTTTAAAATTAAATATGCAAAAAGCCTTAAATTATTACATCCATAATAAATTTATTCTAAATTAATACTTTTATAATAAATATATCTTTTATTAGTTTCCATTAAATTGAATTAATATCAAAAATAATAATTGATATACATTTGACAAAATGAGAGTAAATATTGTATCAAACTCAATGATTAAACTATAAAATTTAATGAAAATTAACATAGAGTAAATTTGTTACGGGTGTACCGATTTAGAGATTTTAGTAGTCAAAAATTAGTTTGGAGTAAATTTGTCACATATATACCGATTTGATATTTTTTGTGGTATTATTTATTATACAAGCATGTGGACAATCACATGGGCCATAATTTTCATATTGCTAGGGCTCCCATTCTTTTTGTGGAAAATGTGGCGTTTTTTAGAAATGGCAATATTTTTCGGTGTTTGACTGAAACTAAAAATGAAGTGGAAAATATCTTACACCATTTGGTAAAGAAAAATCTTTTCCTCTATGCCCTCCTTTCCAATAATTATTTTATTTTTTAAAATTGATTTTTTAATTATTTTTAAATCGACCTTTTAATTATTTTTATTTTTCTTTGCTTTTCTTCTTCCTTGGCCGATCCGGCCATGGCAACGGCCATTGACTAGCCACAAATGAGCTTGGGCTTGGCCGGCCCGTGGCGAGGCTGGCAAGCTCCAACCTAGTCAAATCTAATGAGTTGGGCAGCATTTGAGCCTTGCTAATTATGATTTTATAGGCATGCATAAACATGTGCATAAAATCAAGAAAAAAGGAAAAAGATTCTGGCACGTGTGAGTGGGTTTCTGGCTCGCATGCTTCGATTCTCGGTTGATAAGAAGAACGGCAGAGCGAAGGAGACAAGTCCAGCGAAACTGATATCGCCATGTATTAATCTTTGCGGCAATCCACTGGGCATAAATTGGCCGTGAAACATTTGACGTTTTCCGCTTTCCGCTTTTGGGCATTAGATTTATCGTGTAAGCAACATCAAAATCCGTCATTGATATTAGAGCTGAGTATTTGATTGTTTCCCGTTCATCGTATCCGATAATTTGCATTGTATGCTATACTGCTTTTGAGTGAAATGCCAAAATTAGACCTTACGGACGCAAATACCACACTTTTTGAAAAAGCTCATACATCATTTGTCGTATCCGGAAAGTTTGATTGTTTATGCAACCCCTTTTACGAGAAATTTCTACATAAATTTGAGAAAGCTAGAATTTGCCGAGGCTTATATTATGTTTTTATGGAATAAGAATTATACCATTTTAAAAAGTTTTAGATGACATATTATTTTCTTTTTTTGGAGGTCTATAGAATGTTTTGTAAATTCTATAAGTTTGGGCCAAATTTGTAAGTGAAGAAGATATTGGCATAAGTAGCCTAGTTAGTGTAGCCCTTTGGATATGGTAACGGGAAAGGGCAGTTTTACTGGTATGTGAGACTTTTGAAGATATTAATCCCTCGTCCGATACTCTTAGAACTTTCAATGGTGATTTTGAAGCCTTATTCTAGTGATCTTACTTTTAGCATGTTCCCCTTGGTTAAGATTGATAGGGCCTTTGGTGCATGTTAAGAATGTGACTAGTCTAAGATTGAGAGATTCAATTAGGAAAGATGATTAATTTGTATTCACATCGAAATGTGTATCCTTTGGCCATATTGTGTTGTCTACCTTAAATGGTCATGATTTGATTTGAAGGCATAGTGGAAGTCAAGCATGCTTTTATAAGGGAATTAAGACTCTTTTTGATACAATGAGAGTGTTCATCTTTAATTTTTTTGTATCCCTAACAGGTGCATAGAAAGTTCAATGCATGTGCGATCGCTGGTTGCACCACCAACATCGCTAGTATAAATTGACCCACAACGATTTTTGGGATTTTATGGGGCTTAAATATGGAGGGATCGATTGTAAGAGTGTCACAATTCGCATGTTATGTTTGTCACTAGATTTGCCAAAAGGAGTGCGAACATCCTCAGCCCTTGGCATGAAAAACCTAGCAATGAAAGAGCCTCTACCATGTCTAATCGAAGAAGTTGAACTAAAGTGTTTAATTGTTCTGCCATGAAGGTTTGGATTGATAGCATATCAGTGCTAGAGCTCTTATCAGGCACAAGCCACAGTCCATGGGTTCTCCAAAACCTCATTGAGGAATGGAAAGTTACCTGACATGGATAAAAAGAGTTAAAATGGACCATCGTCCTCCATGAAGCCAAACAACTAGCGGACTGAATAGTGAAAGCCTATCAAAAAGGTACCCATCCTTGTAATTGGCTATATAAGCCTCCCCAACCCCTTTTGGAAAATTTTATGTTTAGAAACTAGTCATCCATGTTCGACTAGTGATGCAAAAAGTTCTTTTGACTAAAAAATGAAGATTAAACTCAAGCCCACAAGTGAAAAATGTTAAGATTTGGATCGTGTCAAATCCGCCCATGATGGGCGGACCCAAAGCCAGCCCATAATATTCTAATAGTTCCCATGTAGGCACTTACGAGAGTGTGCATAAAATTAAATAAAGAATCTTGAGATAAATGAGTGTTTTTTTTTTTTTTAACTCCCATGCTTTGAGTCTCCGTTGATAAGTAGCCTTCTTCTTCACGTCCACCAATTCGAGGAAAAATTACCAAAAAATTACAAACTTATCGTGTGTATGTTTATATATATCAATTCAATTTTAAATTTTTAAATTTAACCTATTTAGTCCTAAAAATTCAACAATTTGTCAATAAAATCATTGTAGCCAAATTTTCATTGAGATTTGCTGACATGGATACAATCGTCTTATGTGACACAAGCGACACTAACGTGAACAATAAATTTTTACCTTTGACTTTAGTGTGTGCTTCCAAAGGAGCACATACACAATAAGAAAGCTCAAGCTTAATGCAAATGGCTAAACTATTTGCTGCATTACATAATTATCAATCACATGAAAAATTATTCTGTGCATCATTCCTTACATCTCTTACTATTGGCAAGGTGACAGTTAGTTTTGGGATGTTCAAGGATATCATTACTATGCTCACATTGCATTGCATTTGTAGGTATTTGAGTAATTGAACAAACATTGAATAAAATAGTATCCAAAGGTTGACAAGCGATTGAATATTTATTACCTAAAGGCTTATTCAATCCAATTGCACCATGTAATCCTTTAAAGGGTGTATTGAGTGAGTTATTTAAGCTTCATGCTTTCTTTTCCTTTGGATTGAAATTCACTTATTAAGTTCAATGGAGCCTTAAGTATAATTATTTCTATTTTCTTTAATTACATTTTTATATTTGTAGTGAACAATTAGGTAATCTATCATAATCAAAGTAAAAATTCTAAGGAAGAATTTCTATTTTCTTTGAGAGATAATTGCAAAAAAGAAAAAGAAAAAAAAGAACACAAACTTTAGGTCGAGTGCCAAATTTGGCCTACATTTTTTTTTTTTGTCTCATAAACAAGCATCAACTTTAGGTAAAGTACCAAATATGGCCCAAACTTTTTTTGTCTCATAAAAAAAGTATCAACTTTAGGTCGAGTGTCAAATCTGGCCTAAACTTTTTTTTATTTAGTAAAAAATCACAAAATTTCATCCTTATTCCAAATTTAGCCTCTATCATTGACTCTTTATTTGAAATCAGCCTTGTTTTTGAGGAAAAAATGTTCTAGTCATGAGCTTGATGGATCACCTCAATGGTCTCTCTTAATGGGCAGTGATCTATAGCTTCATATTACTACAAAATGGTAAAGTCTGGCTAGAGAAATTTAATATGGAGATATTTTTGACTTGCTAGTGAAGTGTAGGATATGATGAATAGCTTCATCGTTATTCTTTAATCCGTGGCTCAAACAAAAAGACAATGAATAGTATTTTAAATCCAATCAGCAAGCACGTATGGATTTATTGCTGATGACAATCAATGGATCTAAGCAAGGAGGGGCAAATTTTGGGATTTAAGTGAAAGTTGGTGATTTTTTTTAGACAAAAAAAAAGTTTGTGCTAACTATAAACCCCCACGCTTGACATTTGCTTGTTCTAGACAAATTCCTTCTCGCTTCGCCTCCAAACTCGAAGAACAAGGCAAGAAGAACGCTAAGAAGGAGGGTGGAGGCGGAGGCAACATGCTGAAGGTGGATATGAGCTCAAGATGAGACCTATGGGGGCTTCTAGGGACGAGAGAGAGGGAGTGGTTCTTGAAGGTGACAGCGGAGGTGTCGTGTTGGTGGCGTGATGGAGGCTTGAATTTGAGCTCGGAATGCCATCGATGGGGACTTTTGGGAGCGACATAGTGGAAGTGACTCCTGAAAGCAATAGCGGAGGCGGAGGCAACGTGCCAGAGGCGGCACTTTGGAGCTCAGGGGCCGACCAGCGGCAGTGGAGTGCTTTGGAGAGAGAGAGAGGGAGAGTATTTTGAAAAAAAGAGCGCAAGCTTCTTTTTTCTTTGGAACATGTAGAAGAGAGAGAAAGAGGAGAAGAGGAGAGAATGGGGTCTTTTGGGCGGGGAGCGCAATTAATGGAGGGAGAGAGCGCAAAAATTTAAAGGAGGAGAAGGTGGGACCCAAACGCCATGTGGAGAGGCATGTCACTTCCTCATTGGGCCGACGCACGATGACTTGGTGTGGCCAGCCCACCAAATAATTTCTCCTTGCCTTGGACCTTCCACGGAACATTTGCAATCGTCACCCAACTTGTGACTTTTCGTCAAGCATATCGATCTTTGACTTTTGAGTAATAAATCTTTGCAACTTTAGTTCTGCTTTCGAATAAATAAATCCAATGACGAGCAAGATGGAAAACTCGTTTAAAACTTGGAGTATTCTCTAGAGATTTGTTAACATATTTAGGGTGCATTTGTTTTGTGGAAATCGTATCATTTTTGAAAAATGTTTTCCAAGCGTTTGATAATATGTGATTGAAAATATTTTCAGGCGTTTGGATCGCATTTAGAAAATGATTGAATAACATTTAAACTAACAATTTACGCTAGTGTAAAAAAGAAAGAGATTTTGGAGAGTAAAAGAAAATGACAGATGACTTAATAAAAATGGAATGATCTAAAGATCTCATAAAAAGGAAAGTGTTTTTCCCTTCTCATGCATAGAAATTCATTTTCCTAAAACAATACATAATATTTATATTGACTGGAAGGTATTTTCCAATGACCAAATCGTTTTATAAAAACAAACAGCAGAAAGTCTAGAAAACACCTTCCGGGAAACTACTTTCATTGAAACAAACGCACATTTAATTTGTAATATCTAAAATCATGCTTACACATTACAAAAAGAAATCCATGTATTGAAAATTGTAAAATTTCTTTAAGAGAGAATACCAAAAAAAGAAACACACTTTAAGTTTCATTTCACAATAAAAAATATTACCTCTTTTTTTTCTTTTTAAATACATCTTGTAGATTAAGAGATAAAAATTAGGAAATACGGACACTCTCTGAGTATCATATCCAACATGTTTGGACACGCAGTTAATAATACATGTTAAAAAATCTAACATGCAGTTAACTCTTCCCGATACGCTCCAACATGTGAGTTCGGAATTCTGACACATGATTATGACATGCACAGAATCATTCGAGGAATTCTGATTTCTGGGGTGGTTTGCAAGTGCAAAGGGAGAGAGAATCATTGAAGAATTGAAGAAGGTGATGGAGGGTGGAGGCGAGGGGAGGGAGCGAAGGCGAGGCTGCGACAGCAAGAGAAGGCTAGAGAGACGAAGAGCAGAGACCAATGCGACTATGATGCTGTGATGGAGGGAGGGCCAAAGACGAGGCTATGACTGCGAAGGAGGGAGGGCCAGAGGCGAGTCAACGAGCGACTGTGATGGGGCGATCAAGAGAGAGCACATCTCTGTGAGCAGCTTGAAGTGCCTCATTGCGCAGTTCAAGAAGTCGTCTGCCTTCAATCGCTTTCGAACCAAGATCGGCATGTACCAGTACACCATCCGCCGCCTCACCGCTGCCAGGGGCTTCAACATGATTGAGGAGATCCTGAAGGAGAAGAAGAAGTACAGGCACATCTCCATGGAAGGGTTCGCGGTCGGGATCATCAGCTTGTAGGGCAGGGCGGGCATGCTCGAGAATGCCCAGAAGCTGTTAGACGAAATGCCTGAGCGAAGCTGTGAACGCACGGCGTTGTCTTTGAATGCCCTCTTGGGTGCTTGCGTTAATTCCAAGAAGTTTCATAAGATGGAGGAGCTATTCCGCGAGTTGCCGGGAAAGTTGCCGGCCGGCTTGGACTCTGTTTCTTATAATATTGTTATAAAGGGGTATTGTGCGAAAGTTTCTTTGGATTCTGCGATTTCGATGCTTGATAAGATGGAGAAGAAGGGCTTGGGGCCAGATTTGGTCACGTTCGATACGCTTCTTTCTGGGCTTTATATGGGTAACAGAAGTGCTGATGGGGACAAAATTTAGGCTAGCATGGAGGAGAAGAATATTGTTCCTGATGTCAGGAGCTACAATGCAAAATTATTTGGATTGGTTTGGTAGAAGAATATCGTTCCTGATGGAGATGAGGATCGTACAAGGAGGAGGAGGAGGAGGCGGCAGCTAGGTTTTTGGGTTTGCATGCTACTTTTTTTTTTTTATCAGAGTTTGCATGCTACTTTACCGAGGTTCCTCTTTTAGTTTTGGTAAGAATAACAAGAAAAGAAAATTAAAAATGGGGATGTCCATTTCCATTTGGACTGATTTTTTTTCTTTTTTGGAGGGACGTGGAGGGTGATTGAAGTGTCGGTGGTGCTGGGGAAGAAACGAGAGGGTGAAATAAATGGGTGGAACCGAAAAGTGATTTAGGGAAATAAAAGCATTGAATGTTGAATGATGATAAATTTTGGTCACCGTAAAAGATCATAAATTTATTTAAATAAGTTGACTCTACTTTCTTGTTAGTCATTAGTTTCATCAATAATTTTTGTTAAAGTATATCCCCAAACATGGGTATCCATTTCCTATGACCATCTTTCCAATTTCCTATGAATAGATTTATTAATATTATTAGTGTAAACTCATTTCAAGCTCTTTTTTATTATTTATTTATTTATGAATATGAATCAAATTAATTTGATTAAAATAATTATAAAAATGATTATTTATCATGTATTTATAAAAATGTTAATTTAATATAAAACATGTGCCGAAATATCAAAATTATATATTTTTGATAAATGACTTATTGATATATCATATCGTGTCGTGTCGTGTTACATATTATGTATCTATATTAATGCTATCTAGATAAAAACCCCACGGGGAATACGTCAAAATACCATCAATTTGGAAAATCCTTAAGACCTAGTTCTTTTCCACAATCGACAAGCATCAGTGGTTGGCACCCATCGTGCCTAATATCCTTCCACTAGTGTCCCACCTCAGCACCTCTTTCTCCATCCCCATCCGCCACCACTGACGTGTCCCGCGTCAGCACCATCGATGCACTGGGAGATAATGGCAGATGGTGACACGTCTTGGATGTGCAGCAACGGGAGACGAAAGTCCATACGAAGAAAAGTATGAAATTCTGAGATCTCACGCCAAGCATAACTTACTATAGGAAGAGAAATTTCAAAGATGAAAAAAGAGAGAAAAAGACGGGTCATCCTCAACACCACAATAGTGATCCATATATAGAGAGAGAGGTATATGCTAATTAGTATTATGTTGCAAGCCTTAACAAAATCCTATTTATTTGAACAAGTCAACCGAAAGTACAATGGTGTTTTTGAAACTTATATTGACTTACTTATTGTAAAAGAAAATTGGTTACTCTAATATAAAAGTTGTAAAGTTGGGTAATTTCAGCAAGGAGATCGGGACAGGCGCAGGTGGGATCATGTACAAGGCCCTATTGCCCGATGATCGGGTCGCAGCAGTGAAGGTGCTCAGCAATGCCACCACGGGAGAGGCCGATTTTTTGGCCGAGGCCAGCACGATCGGGGGGGTGAACCACATGAATTTGATCGAGATGTGGGGTTACTGTGCAGAGGGAAAGCACAGGCTATTGGTGTACGAGTTCATGGAACACGAGTCGCTGGCACAGAACTTCTCGTCGCCCAAGCTCCACTGGAAGAGGCGATTCGACATCGCAGTAGGCACCGCAAAGGGTCTAGCTTATCTCCACGAGGAGTGCTTGGAGTGGGCTATGCATTGTGACATGAAGCCTCAGAACATTCTCCTAGACTCCGATTACCAACCAAAAGTCGCGGATTTCGGGCTTTCCAAGCTAATGGACCGAGGGAAGGTGACGAACTCCGATTTCTCGAGGGTCAGAGGAACTCGAGGCTATATGGCTCCTGAATGGGTCTCGAATCTGTCCATCACGTCCAAGGTGGATGTCTACAGCTACGGGATTGTCATGTTAGAGATGGCGACAGGGATTAGCCCGACAACGAGCATCCACTCGTTGGAGAGCGGAGGGGACCCCAAGCAAATCCAGCTCGTCCCGTGGGCAAGGAACAAGGTGAACGAGCTGGGAGGATGGGGTCCCGTCTGGAAGAGATGGTGGATCCGGCGCTCAAGGGTGACTATGACCGTAACAAGATGGAGGTCTTGATCGAGGTCGCTCTCAGGTGCGTGGAGGAAGATAAAGACGCCAGACCAACCATGAGCCAAGTGGTGGAAATGCTTCTGAGGTACGAGAATGATGGTTAGATTACGATGCAGAGTGAAGTGGGAGCATTCAGGTGCGGTTCCTCTGGTCACAGATGATGGGGTGCTTCTGAAAGTATTAAATCTGCAATTTTGGCTTGGCATCATCTCGTTGCTTCAAGTCATGAACGAGGTGCAGTCTCAGCTTGCATCCTCGAGAATAACCAGAGATTCTGTCCCCGTTTGTTTGCCGGCTGGTCACAGAGATATCATAAGCGAAAGCGAAGTATTGATACTCATGTGTTTGTAGGAGTAGTATAAACGTGAACAGATGCAATCAATCAGTCTTAAATTGGTGGTGCTGTCTGTTGGAGCTATGGCAAAAGGGAGCATCTTCAAAAAAGTTGTCTTAAGTTGAAGAACAACAAGGGTAAGGGAATTATAGTTGATTATGTAGATGATATTGTAGCTGTAGCTTCTAGTAATTCGAATTATGCTAATTTTTCTATCTATCACTAATTATTCATTGTTTGATGGATGTATTATGGATTACAGATTCTGGCTATTCATTTCATACCATACCAAAATAAACTGGTTTACTAGTTATTAGTGCATGGATGGTACTAGAGTGCAGTTGGGGAACAATATTGAATGCAATATTGTGGGTGTTAGAGATGTTATAATTAGAATGCATGATGGTATCGTGAGGACATTAACTAGAGTGAGGCGTGTTTTAGAGTTAAAAAGAACTTGATTTCCTTGAGTACCCTAGATTTAGCTAGGTATCGATATATTTTAGAATGTTGAGTTTTGAAAATTGTTCAAGGTGCCTTAGTGATAATGAAATGAATCAAGTATAGTGGACTGTATGAACTTCAAGGTGAGACAATGACAAATTTTGCCCTGAAAACATCGGATACATTTGTTCGAGAGTTTGAATTATGGCATATGCATTTAAGGCATATTAACAAGAGAAGCCTGAATGTTTTGAGTGAAAAAAATATGTCATATGGTTATATTGCTAATGGACTAAATATATACAGATGCTGTAATGTAGATCAATGACAAAAAGTGCAGTTCGATACGGCTTTCAAAGAAACTACGAAAATTGCAAAGCTAATTTACTTGAATGTTCGCCGATTGTCAAAGTTCCCTTCAAGGAAGAGTGTCAGGTTTATGCTAATAATTGTTGATGACTATATGATGAAGACGTGGATGTTTGTGCTCAGGCACAAGTTTAATACTTTTGCCAG
Organism: Corymbia maculata; assembly: GCA_014182735.1. NCBI lineage: Eukaryota > Viridiplantae > Streptophyta > Magnoliopsida > Myrtales > Myrtaceae > Corymbia > Corymbia maculata. The sequence continues at coordinate 1,857,068 of CM024687.1, read as the reverse complement.
GATTGTGCAGTTGAGAGTTTTGATTGAAAAGGAGATTGGCAAGATGATTAAGTATGTGCAGACTTACAATAGTATGGAATTTTGCTCTAAGCTATTAAACAAATTCTATATGAAGTAAGGCATTGTGAGACATTGCATTAATGCCAATGAACCACAACATGTTGCAAAATTGATGTGCAGAACATTATTAGAGAGAGTCCTTAAAAATGATTTTTAGTACTAATATGGCTAAGAGATTCCTGGCAAATGTGCTTACTATGGTGAGTTACCCGATGAATAGATCTCCATTAATTGTAATTGGATGCTGGATTTCTGAAAAAGTGTGGTCAAGTAAAGTTATTGATTATTCTATTCTTAAAATATTTGGTTGTTCATGTTATATTCGAGTTAGCGATGGTAAGCTCGATGGATGGAAGGATAAGAAAGTGCATATTCCTAAGTTATGCACAAAATGAGCGAGGCTATAAATTGTGGTACCGGGAATTAAACTCACCTGGTATCAGCAGATAACTTACATTTAATGAGTCTCTAGTATTTTTGACTAAAAATGTTTATGGTAGTGCCTTTATGGATTTGAATTTCTGAGGTAGTGAGTACTAGCGAAGTAATCAAAATAGATGGTGCTTATAGCGAGGTAAAGCCTATGGAGTTAATAGTTGCTGTAATTACTGATATTAATAAGGTACGTATTCTATCTCTTAATAGATACGGATGTAATAATAATTTTCTTTTATCCGTGATTAAAGAGATTGTGTCGAGAAATTCTTGCAGAGCAGTAAAATGTGCATATGAAATTAGGGTCCTGACGAGGTCCTCCAATATATCAAAGTTCAAGCCATTGATGTCTTCTGTCTCCACTTTTTATTACTTCCCTCCGAAATTAACACGAATCACCTAACCCCAAATTTAACTTTGTCGCAATAAATAAATTAGTTTGGGGAGTGGATGATTTTGCATGGAGCAAACTAAATGGTCTGCATCTCATCTCATATTTATCCTTCCAGAAATCATTTCCTTTTCTCTTTCTTTAATTTTAGGCTTGGGAACATTATTAGACTTAGGTCACATAAGGAGAGCTCGCTAAAGTCCCAAATCTCACTTAATGGGTAAGAGTTAGTGCCAACTGATGACTGGGGAAAAAATCAAATGAATCGACGACTATTGTAATAAACTATGTTCATTTAAAATTTGCAAAGCATTAGTTTTGTTTAGCAGAGATTCTGTAATTCGATTTGGCACTAGCCATTGCCTGCTACGTTGATATGTGTATATTTAATTGCTTTAGAAATCAAGGGTATATCAAAATTAATAATGATAAAAGGTGGCTCGTTGAGAAAAGATTACATGGCTTGTATATTGTTTAGATGATGTGCATGTTGATAGAGAGATGTTAAATGATAATTGATGAGATTAGTTCCATCGTAACTTAGTGACATATTAAGCCCTTGAGTCGAGTTCTTTAATAAATCACAAATTAATATCATGTTTAATGAAATTGCAAGTGTAAATGCTAAATTTCAGCCCTTCCTTTTCATACGGGCGATATTAGATTCCCTTCAAAGAAGAGTTGTATTGAGCTTCAATTTGACATTAAACTTAATCCTTTTGAAATCCCCTGACTTCATGACAAAAGAAAAGAAAATAAGGAACCACACCTCACCTTTTAATTAAGTGACAGGAAATTGATTTGTTTGCAGTAGAAACTCGATATCTTCAATTAGGAAAATCGCTAAGGAGTTCAAGTTCAAGTTTGTCAATATATCTAATTAGATATATCTTCACTCAAAAACTTAAGTTAATGAGATATGATCAATTAGGATATATCAATCGTTTCATAACACACCAATTCCCCAATGTATAAACTTCTCAGTGCATCTTGACAATAGCGTTGTTTGCTATGCACTTAATCCTACTTACAAAATGAGTTTCGCAGACTGTCTTTGTATTCTAGCGACACGGGTCACATCCAAAATGACCCCAACAAAATGAATCTACCACATTACTTTCATAATTAGTTTAAGAAATCGTTTTTTTCCTAATCTAAGCATATGATTTGATAGGAATACTTCCAGTGCGAATACTGAACAGTAGTGGACGGATCAGTGAAGAAGCGGGAGATGGAGTAAGGCTTGGAAAACTGTCTCGTGGGTCAAAACCAAATCAAGCGGGCTAGTCAAATCCGATCCATAAGTCGGTGGGTCCAAAGTCAAGTCGGCCCAAAATTTTAAGTCCGGTCCATTTGAATGTTTCCTGCCAATGCCAACATCATGTTTTGGCGACATTCTTGGAAACATCATGTATACTTAGGAAATTAACTTACAAATGATTCGTGACTTAATCAAAAGTAGGGCTGCAGTACCAAAAAGGCGTCGTGGGATGTTAATCCGTCCCCACGCGTAACCAACTCCTGGACTTAAGATCTCTAGATTGTCTTTGACCAATTTCTTTCCGCATGCAATTAGTTAGTTTGATTTCCCTTACACTACTTGAGAACCAATCTATCTAGGTTTACCTCTACTGATCGGTGGAGACTCTAGTATGGCTTTACAGTTTGTAAACATTTTGGATTTTGTAAATTTCCAGAACTTAGGATTTTGGAAGATCTTAGGATTCGAGGTGCCCTAACAGGCGGCTCTTGATTTGCAAAATTAGAGGTGCTGCGTATGGTTGGAAGAGAGGAGCTATGGGTCTATGGTGATGGCTCATTAGCTGTTTCATTTATCTTTATCAAAGTGTCATCTTATAAATGATACAAACACTCGTATTTAGATTGACTTGTACTTTTTGTTAAGTGAAAATATTATGAAATATGCAATTTGATATTTTTTAATTTGAGAAATATGAAACTTTCATAATATACAAAATTTGACGCAGACAATTATATTTTTTCATGACTTTTTGGCTGAAAAAAATAGACATGGAGATCAAATGAAAATTCAGTTTTGGAATTTGTGTTATTTTATGATGTTGCTTTACCCGTGAATTTTATTGTATGTCTCTACTATATTAGAATTTTGGGCTTATTTTATCTTATCCGAGTCTATAAATGGCATATATCAAAGTAAAACCATCAACAATAATTATTCATAATCTCTTTTAATTAATAAATTGTTGGGCCGCGTCTCAAGGCCCTTGCTCAGGCCCAACCAGCCCACTGATTCAGCATCGAATTTTTGTCCAGGCCCACATATGGTCCTAAACCTTTTTCCAATATTCCAAAAATCGTACAAGTTATGCCCTATCAGCCAACGTGCCAGAACAAATTCCGTAGGTGCAAGTTACTTGGGATGTGCAATGGAAACTGCCCAAATCGAGATCGGACCAGTCAATTTTGGGCGGTCCTAGAGGGTGCTAGTCTGGTTCTCAATTCCAAAAATCCTATTTTTGGAATCAATGGCTAATCGGTCCAATTCCCTATTCCAAGGTGGGAGTCTAACCAACCGAATTAATAGGACTAGACTGTCAATTTGTTTAATTTTTAAAAAAATTATGAACAACCATTCTACCATTAGGCCCATTACTTTCCTATCTCTTTTCCTTTCTCCCTTAATTTTCCCATCTCTTTCCCATTCTACCGTTACTTTCTCCATATCTTTCCCTTTCACTAACCCTAATTGTGCGAAATTAACCCTTTCCTAGTTTCCCTCTCGCAAGCGTAGCCTCACCTCACGCCTTGCATCGAGCGAGTCGCTTGATGTCCTCTTGCGACCTCGCATCAAGCCTCCTTTCCTCTTGCGGCCTTGCCTTTTGCCTCACAGCCTTGCCTCACTTGACGTCAACACCTTTCGCTCTCACAGCCTTGCCTCTTGCCTCGCTCGTTGACCTTTCCCTCTCATCTCATGGCTCGCTCAACTTTGGCTATGCCAATAAAAAGGGTAATGCGCTTTTGCACATTTGGATTGGATCGAACTAATCAATCTAGTCTGATTCTTGATTTCAAGACCAGTTGGTCTGGTCTATGGTCTCAAAAAATAGAAACTGGTCCACTCGAGTCTGGTTCCCAATTCTTTGGTGAAATTAGATCGGATCATAAACCAATCACCTCTACAAGTTACTATCTTCTCCTAAAGGCTTTTGGTCTTATTTTTAGACCATTTCAAAAAATATTTATCTCATATTTTATATGTCAATGATAGAACATCTATATTGAGTTTGATTGATATTTTTTACCAAACAATTGGCTTATGATTTTGGATCTTCAATTTTCCATTTAACAAATGACCAACACGTCTCAAAATTTTGCTAATGAAACATGCATATGATACGACTATAAGATTCCATATAAAATTCACCATCCCGTATCGTTTGTTAAAAGTTCAATCACTTATGTTGGCTCGAATATCAAATTATATCAAATGTTGACCATTTTTCCAATTGATATATTATAAATGTAAACAAAAAAAGAAGAAGAGTAGAAACTACTTTGATTATAACAAAGCGAAAACCAACTCGAGAGACCAAAGGCCAATCTCGATTTTCCTGAACCGCAGCATTTAGTGAGACCTTTTTATTTTTTTTTTATTTTTATATTTGGGGGCAAATTAATATAATTTCTTACATGCTTTTTAACTTCTTGGAAAAGCGACGGTACGGACACGTGGTTTTTTTCCCGTAGCCGATTCCTTGTCTGGCGTCTTGAGTATTCACGTGAGGACAAGCGGCCACGTGTTGAAAAGAGGGATTCGTCATGTGGTAAGGTATCCGCGTCAGATAACTGCCGCATTATTTGACGCTGACCTGATCCTTAGCCGCCTTCGGCCCGTTTATGCCTTGGACCTTCCATGAAACATTTGCAGTCGTCACCCAACTTGTTGAGTTTTCGTCAAGCATATCAATCTTTGACTTTTGAGTTATAAATCTCTGCAACTTTAGTCCTGCTTTTGAATAAATTAATCCAATGACGAGGAAGATGGAAAACTCGTTCAAAACTCGGAATATTCTCTAAACATCTGTTAACATATTTAATCTGGAATAATATATTATCTAAAATCATGCTTACACATCATAAAATGAAATCCATGTATTGGGAATTGTAAAATTTGTTTGAGAGAGAATACCGAAAAAAAGAAACACACTTGAATTTTCATTTCACAATTGAAAAAAAAAAATTTCTTTTTAAATACATCTTTTAAACCAAGAAGGAAAAACTAGGAAGCACGGACTCCGACGGCCTCTATGTCATATCCTACACGCTTCAACATGTTTAAACACGCGATGCGACGGAGGAAGGGCCAAAGGTGAGGCTATGACTGCGAAGAGGTGATCGAGAGAGAGAGCACATCTCCGTGAGCAGCTTGAAGCGCCTTGTGGCGCAGTTCAAGAAGTGGTCGGCCTTCAACAACTTTTGGACCAAGATAGGCACGTACCAGTACACCGTCTGCCGCCTCGCCTCTACCGAGGTTCCTCTTTTAGTTTTTCAAAGAATAGTAGGAAAAGAAAATTAAAAATAAGGATGCCCGTTCCCATCAGGCCTGATCTTTTCTTTTCTTTTTTTCCTTTTTTGTGGGAGGGGGAGGGTGATTGAAGTGTAGGTGATGCTGGGGAAGAAACGAGAGGGTGAAATAAATGGGTGGGATTGAAAAGTGATTTAGGGAAATAAAAACATTAAATGTTTAATAATGATAAATTTTGGTCTACTGTAAAAGATCATAAATTTATTTAAATAAGTTGACTCTACTTTTTCATTAGTCATTAGTTGCATCAATAACTTTTGTTAAAGTTAGAAACATGTCCCCAAACATGGGTACCCATTTCCTATGAATGTCTTTACAATTTCCTATGAATAGATTTATTCATACTATTAGTGTAAAAACTCTTTTTTATTATTTATTTATTTATGAATTTAAATTAAATTAATTTGATTAAAATAATTATAAAAATGATTATTTGTCATGTATATATAAAAATGCTAATTTAATAAACAACGTGTGCCGACATATTAGAATTATCTATTTTTTGAAAAATGACTTGTTGATATATTGTGTTGTATCATGTCACATATTATGTGTATGTGTTGATGCTATCTAGATAAAAACCCCACAAGGAATATGCCAAATTACCATCAATTTGGAAAATCCCCAAAACCTAGTTCTTTTCCACAATCGACAAAATAGTGGTCGGCACCGGTCATGCCTAATATCCTTCCACCAATGTCCCACCTCAGCACCTCTTTCTCCATCCCCATCCGCCATTGATTGATGCGTCCCGCCTCAGCGCCATCGATGCACCGGGAGATAAAGCAAATGCGGAGTTGACGGCGGATGGTGACATGTCTTGGATGTGCAGCAACAGGAGACGAAAGTCCATACGAAGAAAAGTACGAAATTTTGAGATCTCACGCCAAGCATAGCTTACTCTAGTTTTAATAGAAAGAGAAATTTCAAAGATGAAAAAAAGAAAAGAAAATAGACGGGTCATCCTCAACACCACAATAATGATCCATATATATAGAGAGGTATATGCTAATTAGTATTATGTCACAAGTCTTAACAAAATCCTATTTATTTGAACGAGTTAATTGAAAGTACAATGGTATTTTTGAAACTTACATCGACCTACTTATTGTAAAAGAAAATTGGTTACTCTACTATAAAAGTTGTAAAGTTGAGTAATTTACTAGATCATTACGTGAATTTACTTGTTATTATCATTGTCATGTAAGTTGATACATCAAATTTTTCATGACATTCTTACTTGATAGTTATTGAACTGGGTTTATTGAAAATAGAACCAAAAACTGAACTATTTATTGATAAGTTTAGTCGTGGATTTAATAAGGAGCGACGGGACCTAAAAGTGAGTTAAAACCAGGAATGAACTCCCTCGTAGTTGTTCTCTTTTTCTGGACATGGTGATCCCTGTTTTCACGAGAAATCAACGTCTAGAGATCTCTACCGACGAAAAAATAAATCTAGATATCTCTGACTAAAATAAGAAACATCAACATATCAATGAAATATCTCCTCTTTTGACCATTTACCATGCGGACAATTCGACCCCACGCATTGATTTTGGTAGGTAAGATATCGTGCGTGGATGGAGGATGAGGCGACATTCTCGATGTTGACCATGCCGAGCCGTTGATTCATTTTCACACACTATTCAACTGCACACACACACACACACACACACACACATATAATATAATATCGTCGTCCTAGGCGAGTCTCACTGCACCGGCCTTTCGCCGCCGAGTCCTAATGGCTCCGCTGTCCTCGTTACTCCTCCTCCCTCTCTCCCTCTTCCTCTTCCTCCAATCTTGCCGGCTCTCCACCTCGGCACTGCCCATCCTCGCCAAAGGCACGTCCCTCTCCGTCGGGAACCCCGACGATGTCCTCGTCTCCCCCTCCCGCGCTTACTCCGCTGGCTTCTTCCCCGTCGGCGACAACGCCTACGGCTTCGCCGTTTGGTTCAGCGACCCCCCCTGCTCCGGCGCCGCCTGCACCCCCGTCTGGATGGCCAACCGTGAGGTCCCCGTCAACGGCCGACGCTCCACCTTCTCCCTCCTCGACTCGGGCAACCTCGTCCTCACCGACGCCGGCGACGCCGGCGGGGAAGTCTGGTCTTCCGGCACCAGCTTCCCCTCTGCCGCCGAGCTCCGCCTAAACGACACCGGGAACCTCATCCTCACCGACGAAAGCGGCGGCGTCCTGTGGCAGAGCTTCGACTCGCCGACCGACACCCTCCTCCCTCAGCAGCCACTCACCAGGAACACGTTCCTGATCTCCGCTCGGAGCCGGTACAACTACTCGGCCGGGTTCTACAAGCTTTACTTCGACAACGACAACGTTCTCCGCCTCCTCTTCGACGGCCCGTCGATCTCGGGTGGGTACTGGCCGTTCCCGTGGCAACCTCAGCTCGGTCGATTCCTCTACAACAGCAGCCGCATCGCTGTGCTCGACCCGCTCGGCCTCTTCCAGTCCTCCGACAACTACTCGTTCTACACCTCCGACTACGGCGTCGCTGCTATGCAGAGAAGGATGACCCTCGACTTCGATGGCAACTTGCGGGTCTACAGCCGCGAGCCGGACTCGACCGTCTGGGCCGTGACGTGGGAGGCGATCAGCAGCATCCCCTGCTTCATCCATGGCGCGTGCGGCAACAACAGCCTCTGCAGCTACGACCCTGCCAAGGGACGGAGCTGCTCCTGCGTGCCTGGGTACGTCCCCAAGATCCGGGGCGACTGGTCGGCCGGTTGCGTGCCCGATTTCACGTTCTCCGACCGATGCGTCGCCGACGAGATTCGGTTCGTGAAGCTCCTGTACGTCGATTTCTATGGCTACGACTACAACACCATCTACAACACCACTCTCGAGAAGTGCCGGCAGACTTGCCTGAGCCTGTGCAACTGCCGAGGATTCCAGTACACCGCGTCGGGTTCCGGCACGTTCGATTGCTTTCCCAAGATCGAGCTCCTGAATGGCCACAATCTGCCCAGCTTCACCGGCGAGTTCTTCATCAAAGTCCCCAAGAACAAGACCTTCACCGCGGACCAGCTGGTGAAGAGGACTCAGTACAGTTGCCCTCCCACCCCCGAGGTGAAGGTCGTGGACAGGACTTATTCCAAGAAAGGCAAAAACGGGGTGTTGAACTTCATGCTCTGGTTCGCCTGCGTGGTCGGAGGGATCGAGATCGTGTTGGTGTTCTTGGTGTGGTTCTTCCTGGTTAGGAACCAGCAAGACGTCACTTCTGCGCACCAGAGCTACCTCCTCGCTGCGACCGGGTTCAAGCGGTTCACCTATGACGAGCTCAAGAAGGCAACGAGGAATTTCAGCAAGGAGATCGGGAGAGGCGCAGGCGGGATCGTGTACAAGGCCCTATTGCCCGATGATCGGGTTGCTGCAGTGAAGGTGCTCAGCAATGCCACGACTGGAGAGGCCGATTTTCTGGCCGAGGCCAGCACGATCGGGAGGGTGAACCACATGAATTTGATCGAGATGTGGGGTTACTGTGCAGAGGGAAAGCACAGGCTATTGGTGTACGAATTCATGGAACACGGGTCGCTGGCACAGAACTTGTCGTCCCCCGAGCTCCACTGGAAGAGGCGATTCGACATCGCAGTAGGCACCGCGAAGGGTCTAGCTTATCTCCACGAGGAGTGCTTGGAGTGGGTTCTGCATTGTGACGTGAAGCCTCAGAACATTCTCATAGACTCCGATTACCAACCCAAAGTCGCGGATTTCGGGCTTTCCAAGCTAATGGACAGAGGGAAGGTGACGAACTCCGATTTCTCGAGGATCAGAGGAACCCGGGGCTACATGGCTCCTGAATGGGTCTCGAATCTGTCCATCACGTCCAAGGTGGATGTCTACAGCTACGGGATTGTCATGTTAGAGATGGCAACGGGGATTAGCCCGACGATGAGCGTCCACTCGTTGGAGAGCAGGGGGGACGCCAAGCAAATCCAGCTCGTCCCGTGGGCAAGGAACAAGGTGAACGAGCCGAGGAGGACGGGATCCCATCTTGAAGAGATGGTGGATCCGGCGCTCAAGGGCGACTATGACCGGAAGAAGATGGAGGTCTTGATCGAGGTTGCACTCAGGTGCGTGGAGGAAGATAAAGACGCCAGACCAACCATGAGCCAAGTGGTGGAAATGCTCCTGAGGCACGAGAATGATGGTTAGATTACGGTGCAGAGTGAAGTGGGATGGATTCAGGTGCAGTTCCTCTGTTCACAGATGATGGGGTGCTTCTGAATGTATTAAATCTGCAATTTTGGCTTGTCATAAACGAGGTGCAGTCTCAGCTTGCATTCTCGAGAATAACCAGAGATTCTGTCCCCGTTTGTTTGCCGGCTGGTCAGAGACATCGCAGGCGAAAGCGGGTTCAATACTCTTCTATTTGTCCTCCGGGAGTGGTTCATTACTCGCAATTTGTAATTATTTCCTGGATTCGAGTTCATATGGATCTGATCCAATCATACCCGTTACATGAGTTCTATAAATTACTAACGATTGAGAGAAATCCAAATCTAGTTGACTTGAATGTCAAGTTTCTGCAACGTGAAGATGCTATATGTGAAACATGCTCAATAATAAGCTAGAAGCTAAGCTTTCTAGGGCTGCGGTCAAATTATACCTCTCTTCAAGAGCACATGCATGAACCAACAAGGTGGGATTAAATTAATTTGGATTTTGGTTGAGAAAGGCTATAGATCTGGTCAATGCTGGCAGCTCTCTCTCTCTCTCAAGTTGACATTGTTTATGTGATCAAAGAGAGGCAATCAATCTATCTTGGGAAAGCAACCGGATTGTTGATGGGTTCCCTTTAGGATAAAGTAAAATATAAAGGGAACAACTAACAATTAATTGAGAACGGCATGATCCGCAAGCAAATCGGTATACGTAATTCTTTTCTGTCAAGACAAGTTGATGTGGAGTCGTCTGACTGGCATCTCTAAGATGATTTGCTCAAGCTCGCACTTTCTCAACCCGCTAATTTTATTTTCAAAAGTACCGTGAGAGTTGTCGGCACAAGTTGACAATCAGCTGAACTCTCCTCCCTTTAATAAGGCGATGTACCCACTGCCGAGATAGGGTAGGCACAAGAGGGAGATAGGGTAGTGGCAAGAGGATCCCATAGCTATAACGTGGATTTAAAGTAACCTTGAGAAAACGCATAATTTCATTATTTTGAAACAGTCTTATTTGAAAAGATTCAAACTTTAAGTCCCATTTCTTTCAATGAATTGGTTGTGCTTGTGTTTAGAGAAATGGTTAAGTGACTAATTTTAATTCATTGTGAGATTAAAAGCCTATTCTAAAGGAAAAAATACGAATAATTAGATATTTTTATAAGGTTCACTCGTTCAAATTTCCTTTGATTTTGGGTTCTTTGTCCAAATTTCCTTTGATTCTTCTGTTGCTTCTTTCATTTCTGGTCTGTCTATTTTATTTCTCAAGCAATTTATTTGCTTTGTCATTTAGATCTAATTAGAATAATCTTTTTCAACCTTTGCTCTAGGGAGCTGGCATGCATTATTCACGCACTTACAACTTGATCAACATTCGGAAAAACTTGCTTTATGGAGAGTTGAGGACCTCGGGGGCGAGGTAGAACCATAAACCTAACCTCTGTTTATTTTCTAATCACCTATTCGTCAAATATACTTTAGGGTCCAATCAGCACTAACCAGTACAAAAGATATCCTCATTTCTCATAGGGCAGTACAGAGTTGGTTGAAAAGTCATTTGAGAAACAAAGATAAAACAACAGAAGGGTAGTCTGCCAACTGAATGAATTTCCATAACGGAAGCATGTTTGAAGAAAACTCAATCAATCGCTGCCAGCAATTTCCTTCAATCGAGTACTAAGATGCAACAGTTGAACTCCAGTCCTGGCATCCGACTCAACGATGAGCTCTAGATAATGATTCGATTCCCTAGCTCATAGCAGACCACTGGGAAGTGCCCAGAATGCCAAAACGCCATTGTCATCCCTATCATTTGCTAAACCCGGAGATCCATCTGCGACAGGAGCCTCCCATCATTCTCTCTGCACCTGCCCATCTCGAATTGCCTTTGCCGGATCCACCAATATTATAGCTTGAACCACCCAGAGAGGGGGCTCGACCCCTTGATTTTGACGGAGGAGGAGCAAGCCCGCTTCATGTTGAGGGACGCGAGGACGAGCCATCCCGCTATAGAAGCTACAATGTCAGGCGAAATGGGAGTGCTTTTTGCAGTCCCATCGTTAGTCGCTTCGTTGTTCATGTTACGCCATACAGCCAAAATGGCAAAAAATATCACTCAATTTTAGGGGCATTAATTGGTGAATTTCAATTTATGATATTACTCACATGTAGACTTAAGTAAAATTCAAATTTGATGTTAAAAAGATTTCGAGCTCGGTCAATAAATCAAATGACTATCACCCAAATTTGTAAATCAAAGTACACAAATGAGACAATACCTTATTAAATGACTTCGAGTAATGCAAATCGAATCTCCATACTATAATCTTTCAAGAGATTAAACTTAGTCCATTAATTATTTAGGAATGCTAAAGTATACACTTCTTAAGTTTCTCATGCCATCTCTATACCCTTCATTTTGCAATGTTTGGGACATCCTCTTGTCTATCTATGAATTCCATCAACTCTCATTTAAGAACGGATTTCAACAAGCCATGATAACTCAGTATGCCCGACCAACCACATCAAAGTCAGTGGTGCGCCAACAAATGCCCTAAATAGAGAGAGGCATGAACAATGTTTTCAGTATCTATATAAACCAGCAATTTTCTCCTAAAGAGAGAGGCCTAAAGCTGCTTAGGCCTCCTCAGGATGCTACTTATGCCCACGATCATTCCTCAATGCAGCAGTGACTCCTTATATTCCGTTTATTTGATCATTAAAAAACATTGGAGATACATGACCCAAATAAATTCACTTGAGAACCACGTTCTCAAAGCTGCACACAAACATTAGCAATCATGCATTCACGCGCCTTGCACACAGCCTCCAGTGGCTCTCTCTTGGGCATCGTCATTCCCCTCCCCTCGGACAAGTCCACTGGCTCCTCACTGACTCGTTCCCACTCGAAGCATTGAATGAGCGCTGCCAGAGTCAAGCCCACCACTTTGTTGGCAAGGCCAACACCGGGACAACTCCTCCTCCCCATCCCAAATGGCAATAATCGGTATGCATGATCCTCTTTGAGTCCCTCGTACCTCTCCGGTTTAAAACTTGTGGGGTCATCCCACACTTTTGGGTCTCTTTGAATTGCCCATACATTTACCAGGATCATGGTGCCTCGGGGAACGTCGAACCCACCAATTGTGCAATCCTCGGCGGACTCATGAGGCACTAGAAGTGGCGCCGGCGGAAATAGTTGAAGCGCCTCGTTGATGATGTTCTGTAGGCAAGGCAGCTTGTGGATGTATGCTTCATCAGCTAGACGGTCTCGGCCAACAATGTTGTCTAGTTCTGCTTGAGCTTTTTTCATAATGTTTGGATGGTTGAGTAGGAGGGACATGGCCCATTCTATTGTCACTGCAGATGTGTCCGTGCCCGCACATAATATTGTCTACCACAAACTGTGTTTGAGAAATTAACTAAATATATGCCCAATTATTTAAAAAAATTGATGAAACTTGCTTTCGAAATTGAAGAACAATTCAATTGTAAAGAGGCAAATGCAAAGGAAAAGGTTCAGTTTAAGTTGGCATCAAGAATTGGCGGCTATTACAGTCTTGTGCATGGAAAGTGCAAACTCTGTCCGTTTCATGCATCATGTAAACATCGAAGTGTTTTAATTGACTAGCGCCTGTCCTCCATGAGTTTTCCTGATCAAATCATTTAACTTGCACAAATTTTCTAATAAGGTCTATTAATTCCCAGTTTCTATCAATTCGAATTAATGTCAATCTCTGCCAGAGTATTGCGTGCAAAAAATCCATGGACTCGTGTAATCGATATTTTTACACACGTATAAGGTAACGAGCTCTTTTTTTCTAACCTTTCTCCTCATTCATCTTCATAATGAACAACAATCGACATAGCAACTACCATTCAAGAAAGAAAAAATCCAGCATGATCTCGATTCATGTGAGTCATGTTAGATGTGAGCCCAACTCACGCGCACCATTGAATTAAATGGAACCCCACATGAGATCCACATGATTTAGCATTAGCATTGGATCCGCATAAATTCGAATCATATAATAATGGCTAAGAAACAAGACCCTATTACTCAAAATAGAAAATAAAAATTAAGGCCTTTCAAAGGATATACAATACTAAAGGAGGCAATTCCTCTATACTTTGTGAGATCGTTTTCGAACTCTATCAATCAAAATAAATATATTTTAATTAATATAGATCGTTAGATTTGCGGTATCCAAACAAAGCAAGTCATTGTTAACGATCCTGATTCCTATAGGCATATGCATACTTTGACTTTTAACAATCTTTCAAGCGCAAGGGTTAAAAGAATAATCTAGAAGTAGTCAAATGTTTGTCCATTTCAGGGTATACCCATGATAAACTAAAATTTGCTTGCCTCTCATTTTTTATATAATCAACATGCTATTTTAAAAAAAGTTAATCTTATTTATTAAGTAATTTATATATTAAATAAAGGGTGTGAGTTAGATGTAACCCAATCCACAACTTAATCTTTGGCGTTTGACTTCTTTTCAAAAAGAAGGCCAACATGTTTCTTAATCCTTTAACGATTGGGAGTCTTTGAGTAATCTTTTAATATGTACCAAATACACAATAGGATAGATAACTTTCTTATCATGGATTTTTGAATTGAAATCCTATTCACTTTTATCTCATATTTTTTATGAAATAATTTTATCTAGTCTTACACGATAAGTGGTTCATATTTGTGTCATAAAAAATGCCTTTATGTTTGGGAAGTGGGTCATATTTGTGTCCATCTGCTCTCTTCACCTCTCGCTTCCTTTCTTTCCAGATAAACCCACGTGTCCTTACCGCTCAAAGCTCGTAACAGCGTAAAGAACCATCTGCCTCTACATGCATAAGTCAAGTGAACAAAACAATGGTTACGCACGTACCAGGATATGGCCTTTGATGATGTCGTCCGAGTAGCCCTCCGATAGCATGTAATCGATCATCGTCTTGCTCTCCACCTCTCGGTCGCCGTCGCTTCTCTTCCTTCTCGACCTGAGCTCGTCTATCATCCTCTGCAAGATCACATCGGACCTCTTGGCCACGTCCACCATCCTCCGCTTTCTCCCCTTCAAGTCCACCTTTCTCAGCACCGGCAAGAAATCGCCCGGGTCTGTCCCGCTCAGCTCAAATATCTCGTTTATCACCTCCCTGAACTGCCTGGCCACCTTGACATCGCCCGCGTCAGCAGCAGCCCCGAAGTAGCGCTTCCCAGAGATCATCCTCATGATGATGCTGAAGGACAGCTCCTGCAGCCTCGACCTCATCTCCACCCTTGCACAACCGCTGTCCCGGGCAGAGGAGGCTGCCTCATAGAGGCTCCTCACGAGGAGCCTGACTTCCTCCTGCCGGATGGCGAGGGAGCTGGCAAGGCAGTGCGGTGCAAGGATCTCGAGGGCTGTGAGGCGGCGGAGGTTGCGCCAGTGAGGGCCGTAGGGGGCGGTGCTGATGGTGGTGTTGCTGTAGAGCATGATCTCACCTGCAAGCATGCGGGCGCGGTTGGCGAGGACAACGTCGTTCCTGGTGAAGCACTCCTCAGCGGCAGACGGGGAGGATACGACGACCACGGACCGAGAGCCGAAGGAGAGGGACTGGAGGGTCCGTTGGACAGGCTCTTTTACGAGGAGGAGGTGGCCGATGATAGGGAGTGAAGGTGGGGCTGGCGGGAGATTTCTCTTGCTGCTTCTCTGCAACTTGAACAGGAAGAGAAGGATGAGGAAGGAGGATGCTGAGAGGATGTACAGCCACACGTCTTCCATAAAAAATATGTGATGGAGGCCAACGTTGTAGAGAAAGAGTGAGAGAGGGAGAGACACGGGATGGGGAGAGAGATGTAAGAGGGAAGAGGTTTTATAGGGTTTATAGGGTACGTGGAGTCTAGCTTTTCGCACGGGAAATTACCCCACAAAAACAAATAATCTTAAACCTTTTGTATTTGGTCATCCATCTAGCTAATTTTGAAGGGCCAGCACTGATATGAATGCCGGTATTCTAGCCACTGCCGTCTTTATATAAAAAAAAAATTATAAATTTTTTTCTCTTCTTTTTTTCTTTTTCTTCATTCTTTTCATTTTATTTTTTCACCACGGCCACCAACGCTAGCCGCTAGGCAAGGTCTAAAGGCTACGAGCCTAGCTAGGCCCTATTGACACTGGTGAAGTGGCCATGGTGTTGCACCCATATTGCAAGGCTAGCCTTGCCATGGCCATGCCCTGTGATCTGGGCACAAGGCCTAGGGGCCACTTCACTCACGACTCCTTGGCCTTGCCTAGAGGTGTGCAACCAAATTGAGTTTATTTGGGAACCGGAGTAGACCATTTGAAAAACAGGGTTAAGAATTTGTTCCAGTTAAACCAATCCAAGAATGGGTTCCAATTTGTGGGACAAGTTAGAATTGGTTTGGTTCTCGATTCCAAGTGAAGACCCACCTAGGAATTGGACAGGTTTTGGAATCGGTTTTTACTTATTGTTAAAAAAAGAAAACCTTAAGACTAGTGAAGACCCACCTAGGAATTGGACAGGTTTTGGAATCGGTTTTTACTTATTGTTAAAAAAAGAAAACCTTAAGACTAGTTCTCTCTCTCTCTCTCTGTATGTTTATTTATAATAATTAGCCACAAAAAACCTTATGCATCCTTAATTTTCTCACATATTAATGTAAATTTGAAGCCGTATAGAATATCGGGCAATTACAAAATAAGTTCTAATGAAAACAAAATAGACTAAGAGTGATCGGATCCCTCCCCAGACCTAGACCCCATATCTAATCTTGTTATAATCGATTCCCCTTTTATGGACCTTATACTCAACCCTATTTACACCGGATTCTGTTTTGGACCCAATCTTTCTTTCTTTTTGTCGCTCCAAACACAAAGTCTATCCTATTTTCATTGAAATCTATTTTGCAACTATCCGATATCCTGTACGGCTTCAAATTTTACATTAATTTACGAGAAAACAATAACGTAATCCTTTTAATTTGTATTGAAACATAAATCACATGTAATAAGTAGATGAAGTTTTTGACTAAACGAAAAACTAAGGATCCACAAGGCTAATTATCATAAACAAACATCATAAAACAAAACAAAAATCCTAGCACTACATAAACATTAGCAACAAGTCAATTTTTTTAACAAGATAAAAATCAGTTCCAAAATCAGTCCGATTACGGCTGGGTAAACCAGTTTCCAAAAATTGGAACTAGTTCTCAGACTGTTTCAATCGAGAACTGGTTCTCGGACCTATTTTTCATATGGTTAGGTTTGGTTCTAAGGTAAACCTAGTCTAGTTGCACATTCCTAGGGTAGACCCTAGAACTAGACCGTAAAAAATGGGATAGGTTCCAAAACAAGGTCTAATACAAAGAGGATAAGGTATATGATCCAAAAAAGGGAAATTGGTTATGATAGGGTTGGGTCTAAAACCTACACGCTCTAGACCCAATCACTCTTAGCATTGCTCACACTATGGGGAAAAAAGAAAAGAAAAGAAGGGAGAAAAAGAAAATAATCAAATAATCAAATAATTCAAAAAAAAAAATATATATATATATATATATATATATATTTAAAAAATTGCCACCGGATGGCCGGCTCCCGAGCCGGGCAAGTCAACGCAAAAAAAATCAATAAAAAGGGAGCCGGCCAAGTCAACGCAAAAAAAAATCAATAAAAAATTAATAAAAAGCTGGTACACAAAATTTCTTTATCTCTACTCTACATTCATCACTTATGACTGCAATAGTGGGGTCCAGAAACATTATGTACCAAAAAAAAAAAAAATCCTTTTTCTGGTATTGCGTGCCCGTCCAAGTGTGGATTGCTTTCTTTCGGGAGGAGCAAAAGTCAGAGGGAGGGGGGCATCGTTTGGAATTTTTTAATTTGGGCCCCTTTGAAAAATTCATATATCGAATAATAAGATACCATCTTATTGGATATTATTTGTTGGGCTACTAGATCAAAACTGCCGATCCCATTTGGGATATTCCTGAACACATCGATACGAACACATCGATACGTTAATATTTTCTTCTTCTTCTTTATAAAACTCTGTTTTTACCTTTTATTGATAATATTATTGGGGATGAATGTGCCGTTTGAGGATCATCGCAATTTGATCGAAAAATTCTACTTATTCTTCTGTCTGACCAGGCCAAAAGGTCGAAACGCACCGACTTGGCGAGAGCTCCCTCTCACGTGACCAAAAAAGCACAGAGTTTGCAAAGACTCTCTATTCAAAACCATATGCAACTAATTTGCACCCCTTCATTTTTAGAATTAATTATGCTAAAAGCCCGAAATTATTACATTCGTAATAAATTTATTTCAAATTAATAAATTATATAATAAATATATCTTTTATTAGTTTTCGTTAAATTAGGTTAATACCAAAAACAATAACCAATACACATTTGACAAAAGGAGAGTAAAATCTCTTATCAAACTTAGTGATTAAACTATAAAATATAACGAAAATTAACATAGAGTAAATTTGTCATGGGTGTACCGATACACATTTTAGTAGTCCAAAAATTAGTTTGCAGTAAATTTGTTGCATATATACCGATTTGATTTTTTTGTGGTATTAATCATGATATTTATTATACAAGCATGTGGACAATCACATGGGCCATAATTTTCATACTAATAGGGCTCCATTCTTTTTGTGAAAAATGTGGCGTTTTTAGAAAGTGGCAATATTTTTCGATGCTCGGTTAAAACATAAAAATGAAGTCAAAAATATCTTACACCGTTTGGTAAAGATAAATCTTTTCATCTATGCCCTCCTTTCCAATAATTATTTTATTATTTTAAAATTGATTTTTTAATTATTTTTTTAAATCAACCTTTTAATTATTTTTGTTTTTCTTTGTTTTTCTTCTTCCTTGGGCGATCCGGCCACGGCAACGGCCAACGACTAGCCACGAGATAGACCTGTTAAACGGGTGGGTTGGGTTGGGTTTGGATCGGGTCATAAATGGTCCGACCTAAATTGACCCATTAACCCGTTTATGACCCATTTAAGCATAGTATAAAATTTTTTACCCATACCCAACCCAACCCATACCCAACCCGACCCATATTGT
This sequence comes from Corymbia maculata, assembly GCA_014182735.1. Lineage (NCBI taxonomy): Eukaryota > Viridiplantae > Streptophyta > Magnoliopsida > Myrtales > Myrtaceae > Corymbia > Corymbia maculata. The sequence continues at coordinate 1,838,343 of CM024687.1, read as the reverse complement.
TAAAACATTTCTCTATATAACTAAATTTAGGAAAACTTATTCTTATAATCTTTTTTAAAGATTTTAAACTTATTCAAGTTCATTAACAACTCATGTATTTTAGTCTTTTTAATTTTTAAACCCGTTATATATACACTTGTCAAAATTGGTGTATAACCCATTTATGACCCATTTAAATATTAAAATGGGTTTTTCTTTAAATGGGTTATATATGGGTTATAAAAAAATACGACCCATTTATGACCCGTTTAATATTTAAATGGGTCATAAATGGGTTATACACCCATTTTGACAGGTGTAGCCACAGATGAGCTTGGGCTTGGCCGGCCTATGGCAAAGCTGGCAAGCTCCAACCTCGCCAAATCTCACGAGTTGGGCAGTGTTTGAGCCTCGCTAATTATGATTTTATAGGCACGCATAAGCACGCGCATAAAATCAAGAAAAAAGGAAAGAGATTCTAGCACGTGTGAGTGGTTTCTGGCTCGCATGCTTCGATTCTCGGTTGATAAGAACGGAAGAGCGAAGCACACAAGTCCAGCGAAACTGATATCGCCATGTATAAATCTTTGCGGCTAGCAATCCACTGGGCGTAAATTGGCCGTGAAACATTTGACGTTTTCCGCTTTTGGGTATTAGATTTATCGTGTGAGCAACATCAAAATCCGTCATTGATATTAGAGCTGAGTATTTGATTGTTTCCCGTGCATCGTATCCGATAATTTGCATGGTATGGTATACTGCTTTTGAGTGAAATGCCAAAAATTAGACCTTACGAATGCAAATACCACACTTTTTGAAAAAGCTCATACGTCATTTGTCGTATCCGAAAAGTTTGATTGTTTACGCAATCCCTTTTATGAGAAATTTCTACCTAAATTCAAGAAAGCTTATATTATGTTCTTATGGAATAAGAATTATACCATTTTAAAAAGTTTCAGTTGACATATTATTCACTTTTTTGGAGGTCTTTAGAATGTTTTGTAAATTCTATAAGTTTGACTCAAATTTGAAAGTGAAGAAGATACTGGCATAAGTAGCCTAGTCAGTGTAGCCCTTTGGATATGGTAACGGGAAAGGGTAGTTTTACTGGTATGTGAGACTTTTGAAGATATTAATCCCTCGTACGATACTCTCAGAACTTTCAACGGTGGTTTTGAAGCCTAGTTCTAGTGATCTTACTTTTAGCATGTTTCCTTCGGTTAAGATTGATAGGGCCTTCGGTGCATGTTAAGAATGTGACTAGTCTAAGATTGAGAGATTCAATTAGGAAAGATGATTAATTTGTATTCACATCGAAATGTGTATCCTTCGGCCAAATTGTGTTGTCTACCTTAAATGGTCACGATTTGATTATGAAGGCATAGTGGAAGTCAAGCATGCTTTTATAAGGGAATTAAGACTCTTTTTGATACAAGGAGATTGTTCATCTTTAAATTTTTTGTATACCTAACCGATGCGTAGAAAGTTCAATGCATGTGCGATCGCTGGTTATACCATCAACATAACTAGTATAAATTGACCCACATAGATTTTTGGAATTTTATGGGGCTTAAATATGGAGGGATCAATTGTAAGAGTATGTCACAATTTGTATGTTACGTTCCTCACTAGATTTGCCAAAAGAAGTGCGAGCATCCTCAGCCCTTGGCATGGAAACCCTATCGCGACTTAAAATTAAATTTTTCGAAAATAATAATAATAGGTTTAGGGGTATTGTTAATTTCAGGCCAACGGCCCTTAATTAACTTGGACTCTCCCAAGCCCATACCCCGCGCGACGTGGGATATTCACAAAAATATAAACAGGGAGTTGCCACTAACCTATTAAGGTCGACTAAAACCAAGCGAGACATGGGAGCGTGTCTCTTTTTTTTTTTTTTTTTTTTACGCAACTGAGAGAATGCGGGATCGGGGACTTGATTACGTTAGTCACATGACTAACGCCCTTTCGGTACCTAACTTGATTGTGTATTAACTAAGGTCATGGCAACACGTTCAAAAAAAGCCTATTGTAGAGCCTAAAGGCTCATTCAAATTTCTGAATTTTTGCAATTTTTCTTTTTTTTTTTAATATTTTTAATATTTTCAAATTTTCTGAAATTAAAAAAAGGCTTTTAAGATTTTAAAAAAAAAATTGACTTTTCTGAATTTTATTAATGCTTTTTGGAATTTTCTAATTTTTCTAATTTTTTTGGAATTTTTGAATATTCGAAAAAGAAAGAAAGAAAGAAAAATAAAATTAAAATAAAATAAACTTTTAAAACCTTTCTGAAATTAATTTTTTTTTTTTTAACTTTTAATGATTTTCGAAAAGAAAATTTTAATATTTTAAAGATTTTAAAGATTTTTTTTTTTTTTTTTGATTTTCTGAAATTTTTTAAATTCTAAAATTTTTAAAATTAATAAAAAAAAAGTGATTCGGACCGGGTCGGGTGACCCGGCCCTACTAAACCGACCCGGTCCCTATCGGTCCGGGCCGGAGCCACGACCGGGCCGACCGAACGGCCCGGATGATAATTTTTTTTTAAAAAAACAAAAATTAAACTGTCGGCCCATTAATAACCAAAATTAAAAAAAGGCCCAATTCCTATTTCTATTTCCAGCCCATTCACTTTCAACCCATACCAGCAATCAGCCCAATTCTAAACTAAGCCCACTCGAAAATTTTTAGTCTGGCCCATTTCAACCTTTTAACAAAAATTTGGCCCAAGTCCAAAAATAAATAAAAGGGCCCAATGGCCAAATTCAGCCGGCCCGACCAAACGAACCCTACCCGGTGCGTACCTCACTCGACCCGGTTCGCGACCCGAATCGTGGCGATGCTCCTCTCCTTTGCAGCACTGATGGGGACGGCCGGGGTGTCCCTGCCCGGCCACGGCGACGGCGGCGACCAGCGTGAGACAGCAGCCAGGGCGACGAAGTGGCGGGTGACACCGGGGATGAAGGCGGTCGGCGATAGGGATGGCGCGAGGTCCAACCGGGATCGCGTGAGCGACGGGAGCGTCGTGGGTCAGAGCGACTGCAGACGCGGATGGCGGCGGGAGCGGCTTGCTGGTCACCGGCAGGCCTCGTCGTCTGTTGATGAACAGCGGTGGCGTCGCGAGACCAGCCGACAAGACGACGGCGTTCGGGCCGCAACTCTCTCCCTCGCGGCTCCATCTCTCTTCATCAGATCTGTCCGGTTCTTCTATTCCTGCATTTTCCTTTTTTCTGGTCTTCGTGCCTCTGTATTCTCGCGGATTTGCTGCTGCTCCGTCGTGGGACAGCACGGACGGCGGTCTTGAGCGCAACCGACGATAGGGGATGGTGCACGAGCGGCGTTGGGGTTGGTCGAATGGTGATGGCGTCCGTTGTGGATGGTTGAGCAGCAGCGGCGTCGGCCCTCCCTCTCTCTTAGATCTGTTCTCCTCTCGCTGCTCAGATCTGCTTCTGCTCCTCCGTTTTTCTTCCTGCCCAGATTTTCGAGCTCCCTCTCTCGCGGATCTGCTCCGTCGAGCTCTTCTCCCTCCGCTTTCTGCCGATCCGAAGGCCATAACAGACCTCCCCCAAAAACCCAGAACCACCTTCGCCGGAGATCATCATCCTTCCAGGCCGCGCGACTGCGCAGCAAGGGAATCTTCCCTTGCTGGCGTCACGCGGCCGACGTCACCGAGGCTGGGAGTCGCGTCCGAACGGAGTCGTTGCTGTCTTCTCCTCCGCTGTTCATCCCTCGCCGTCCTTCTCTTTTATCTCTGTCTGTCTCTCCTCCAAGCATCAGAAAACCAGCTTGCTTCGCTTTTCTTCCAGATCTTCACTTCTGCTTCTGCTTCTCTGAAAATCCTCTTCCCCCTTCCGGTAAGACCGCCCCAAAATCGTCGCCCGAGAACCCAGAAAAAAAAATGGGAAGAAGCTCTTCCCCTCCTCCGCCTCGCTCTTGTTTCTTTCTCTTCAAATCGCCCCCCCCGGGAGAGGGGGGTTCGCCGGACAAACGTCTCGTCCCGCCTTGCTGCCGCCGGTCTTCTCCTTCTTTTTTTCGATCTCTCTGCCTTCCGCCGCGTGACCGCGCAGCAAGGGAATCTTCCCTCGCTGGCGTCACGCGGCTGACGTCAGCCGCGGTGGGGGAGTCGCGCTAGAATGGCGTCGTCGACTCCTCCCTTCTCCTCCGCTCCTCTCCCTTTTGTGTCCATGAGGGAGACCAGAATCCCTAGGGGAATGGGGCCGGGCTGGAGAGAAATCCCAAGCTAGATGGGCTGGAATCCAAATAAAAGGGAAAAAGGCCCACGAGAAAGAAGATAAAAAAACTAGGCAAGGTAAATGAGTGGGCTGGGCTGAACCAGCCCATTCGATTTTCTTTTTGAATTTTTTCGATTTTTTTTTTGAATTTTTTTTTCTAGAAATTATTAAGTATTTATAGATGCAAGTTAAATAGGCAATTAAAACAAAATAAATAAAAATTCGGGTGTCAACAAACCCTAGCAATGAAAGAGGCTCTACCATGTCTGATCGAAGAAGCTGAACTAAAGTGTTTAATTGTTTTGTGCAAGGAGGTTTGGATTGATAGCGTATCAGTGCTAGAGCTCTTATCAGGGACAAGCCACAGTCCATGGGTTCTCCAAAACCTCATTGAGGAATGGAAAGTTACCTAACATGGATAAAAAGAGTTAAAATGGACCATTGTCCTCCATGAAGCCAAACAACTAGCAGATTAAATAGTGAAAGCCCATCGAAAAGGTACCCATCCTCGTAATTGGCTATATAAGCCTCCCCCCCTTTTGAAAAATTTTATGTTTAGAAACTAGTCATCCATGTTTGACTAGTGATGCAAAAAGTTCTTTTGACCAAAAAATGAAGATTAAACTCAAGCCCATCATGGACAAGTGAAAAATGTTAAAATTTGGACCATGTCGAATCCGTCCATGATAGGCGGACCCAAAGCCAGCCCATAATATTCTAATAGTTCCCATGGAGGCACTTACAAGAGTGTGCATAAAATTAAATAAAGAATCTTGAGATAAATGAGTATTTTTTTTTGTTTAACTCCCATGCTTTGAGTCTCCGTTGATAAGTAGCCTTCTTCTTCACGTCTACCAATTCGAGGAAAAATTACCAAAAAATTACAAACTTATCGTGTGTGTATATATATATCGATTTAATTTTAAATTTTTTAATTTAACCAATTTAGTCCTAAACAATTCAACAATTTGCCAATAAAATCATTACAGCCAAATTTTCATTGAGATTTGCTAACATGTATACGGTTTTCTTATGTGACATAACCGACACTAATGTGAACAATAAATTTGTACCTTCGACTTTAGTGTATACTTCCAAAGGAGCACGAAAGCTCAAGCTTAAAGCAAATAGCTAAACTATTTGCTGCTTTACATAATTATCAATTACATGAAAAGTTATTCTATGCATCAATCCTTACATCTCCTACTATTGGCAGGGTGACAGTTAGTTTTAGGATGTTCAAGGATATCATTATTGTGCTCACATTGCATTGCATTGCATTTGTAGGTATTTGAGTAATTGAACAAACATTGAATAAAATAGTACCCAAAGGTTCACAAGTGATTGAATATTTATTACCTAAGGGCTTATTCAATCCAATTGCACCATGTAATCCTTTAAAGGGTGTACTGAGTAAGTTATTTAAGCTTCATGCTTTCTTTTCCTTTGAATTGAAATTCACTTATTAAGTTAAATGGAGCCTTAAGTATAATTATTTTTATTTTTTTAATTACAATTTTATATTTGTAGTGAACAATTAGGTAATCTATCATAATCAAAGTAAAAATTCTAAGGAAGAATTTCTATTTTCTTTGGGAGATAATTGCAAAAAAAAAAAAAAAAAAACACCAACTTTAGGTTAAGTGCCAAATCTGGCCTACATTTTTTTTGTGTCTCATAAACAAGCATCAACTTTAGGTAAAGCACTGAATATGACCTAAACTCTTTTTGTCTCGTAAAAAAAGTATCAATTTTAAGTCAAGTGTCAAATTTGGCCTAAATTTTTTTTTATCTAGTAAAAAATCACAAAATTTCATCCTTATTCCAAATTTAGCCTCTATTGTTGACTCTTTATTTGAAATCAGCCTTGTTTCAGGAAAAAAATGTTCTAGTCATGAGCTTGATGGATCACCTCAATGGTCTCTCTCAATGGGTGGTGGTCTATAGCTTGATATTACTACAAAATGGTGAAGTTTGGCTAGAGAAAATTAATATGGAGATATTTTTTACTTGTTAGTGAAGTGTAGGATATGATGAATAGCTTCATCATTATTCTTTAAACTGTGGCTCAAACAAAAAGACAATGAATAGTACTTTAATCCAGCCAGGAAGCACATATGGATTTATTGCTAATGACAATCAATGGATCTAAACTAGGAGGGGCAAATTTTGGGATTTAAGTGAAAGTTGGTGTTTTTTTTTAGACAAAAAAAAAAGTTTGTGCTAATTATAAACCCCACGCTTGACATTTGTATGTTTTGGACATTTTCCTTCGCGCTTTGCCTCCAAACTCAAAGAGCAAGGCAAAAGGAATGCTAAGAAGGAGGGTGGAGGCGGAGGCGACGTGCCAAAGGTGGATACGAGCTCAAGATGCGACCTGTGGGGGCTTCTTGGGACGAGAGAGAGGGAGTGCTTCCTGAAGGCGACAACGGAAGTGTCGTGCGAGTGGCGTGACGGAGGCGTTGGATTTGAGATTGAAATGCCATCGGTGGGGGCTTTTGGGAGCGATAGAGTGAAAGTGACTCCTGAAGGTGATAGCGGAGGCGGAGGTAATGTGCCAGAGGTGATGCTTTGGAGCTCGGGGGCCGACCGGTAGAGGTGTCAATATGGATCATAAACCCATATTATGACCCATTTTTAGTTAAATGGGTCAAATATGGGTCAAGTAGAAGTTAAATATAGGTTTAGTGAGTTATTAGGTAGACCCATCATCTCTCTTCTTCCATGCTCTCCTTTATGCGTACTCGACCTTCGATGCCAATTCGATAAGATTCACTTAACAATAATTAAAAAATCAATTTTTTTTAAAATTATTTTTCTCAAACTATTTCAATTTAGAGATATCCACATTTTTTTTATTTACTAATTTTTTTATTATTTAATTTACTTTATACATTTGATGTGAAATTTTTATTCAAATAATTTATTTGTGAAAAGTTTAAAGTGGACTAAATAAGTAGAAGTAGATTTTCTTAAATTAAGTTAAATATTAATATGTGTTGGTAATATGGGTCGGGTATGTGTTAGGTATGGGTCGGGTTGGGTCGGGTATGGGTTATCAAATTTATATTGCATGAAAATGGGTCAAAACAGGTTAAATGGGTCGATGTGAGTTGGATTATTTTCGACCCGACCCAAACCCGACCTGATCCACCCTTTTGACACCTCTACCGACTGGCAACGATGGGGTGCTTGGGCACGAGAGAGAGAGGGAGAGTATTTTGAAGAAAAGAGCCCAGGTTTCTTTTTTCTTTGGAACATGTATAAGAGAGAGAGAGGAGAGAGAGTTTTGAATAATTGAAGAGAGAGAAGGAGAAGAGGAGAGAATGGGGGTCTTTTGGGCGGCGAACGCAATTCATGGAGGGAGAGAGCGCAAAAATTTGAAGGAGGGGAAGGTGGACCCAGATGCCACGTGGAGAGACGTTTCACTTCCTCATTGGGCGGTTTACGATGACTTGGCGTGGCCCACCTAATATTTTCTCCTTGCGAGAACCGGACCTTCCACGAAACATTTGCAGTCGTCACCCAACATGTGACTTTTCGTCAAGCATATCGATCTTTGACTTTTGAGTAATAATTATCTGCAACTTTAGTTCTGCTTTCGAATAAATAAATCCAATGACGAGAAAGATGGAAAACTCGTTCAAAACTCGGAGTATTCTCTGTACATTTGTTAACATATTTAATCTTGAATAGTATAATATCTAAAATCATGCTTACACATTACAAAAAGAAATCCATGCATTGAGAATTGTAAAATTTCTTTGAGAGAATACCAAAAAAAAAAAAAAACACACTTTAAATTTCATTTCACAATAAAAAAAAATTACCTCTTTCTTTTTTTTCTTTTTAAATACATCTTGCAAATTAAGGGATAAAAATTAAAAAGCCCATACACTTTCCGAACATCGTATCCAACATATTTGGACACGCGATTAATACAAATTAAAAAATTCAACATGTGATCAACCCTTTCCAATACGCTCTAACATGCGGAGAAAATATTAGGTGCAGCTCGTTTGCCAACGTGGCAAACGGGAAGAGTCTTCGGAGATTGACACGTGTCCTGCGGGCCCATTTCGTCAGTCCAGGCCTCTGACCCTCTCTCTTCTCTCTCCCCGATAACGCTGTTCCGTTAAAGAGCGAAAAGAATTTCGCTCCATTTATTAAACCCCATTCAAAATTCAAAACTATTTCACGTTTCTCTCTCTCGCCTCCGCGCTTAGTCAATCTGTTCCCTCTCTCTTGAATCTCGCGAGCGAGCCACCACGCCTTCGCCTCCGCCTTTGCCACCTTTGTCGCCTCCCCGAGCCACCATGCCGACGCGATCTGCTGGGGGGCCACGACGCCGACATGCCCCCGCCGTTGCCTCTCGCAGCCGCCGCGCCGATACCGACGCGTTTTGCCCTCACACTTCGCAACCTCTGCTTTCCCGACGCCGCCTCCGCCTCCTCCTCCCGCTGTCGCCTCTCGAAGTCCCGCTTTCACCGTCGTCTCCCGAAGCCCTGTCTACGCAGTCGCTGTTGCTCTTCAGAGTTCGACCTTCCGATCTCTCCCTGCACGTTCTCTGCGAAGTTAGAGGTAAATTTTCACGTCCTCTTCTCTTTTATCGTTCAGATTTCGCTTCGAGTTCTTGAGATAATTGTTGCGATTAGACGTGGGATCGATTGGTGTTACATTGTGGGTCTGGTGATACTTGCCCCTCGGAAGGATTGCTGAGAGAAAGAGTGAATTTTGGTCAGACGTGGATGAAGCGAAGTTGCTATTCTCAAGTTGGCTCACGGCCATTCCAAACATAAAAGGGTACCCGTTTGCGTTTCTGAAGTAAGAGGTAAATTTTCGTTTCCATTAGTCTTAGAGGCTGCGTCCATGGCAAAGAGAGCTTCAGCCTCCTCTTCTTCAAGTCTACCAAGTCAACCCAAGAGGTCGTGCATCGCTCCAGCAGAGTAAGTTCGATGATCTTGTGTTGGTTTTTAGCTTTACTTGAGGAAAATTCGGTGAAGGGTTCTCAAGTTGAAGGTTCTTGAAATGAGTAGTATGGCGAAGCATGCATTGAAGTACGACATCAATTAGCTTTTGCCTAGTGATCTTGTGTTGGTTTTTAGCTTTACTTGAGGAAAATTCGGTGAAGGGTTCTCAAGTTGAAGGTTCTTGAAATGAGTAGTATGGCGAAGCATGCATTGAAGTATGACATCACTAGGCAATCGCTTTCATTTAGTTTCTTGCTTGTGGGTTTATGGTGTGGCTTCAATGGCAGCTACTAAAGACCCTAAATGTTGTCGTCTTGAATCTGTTATGCGATTTCTTTTCCTGATCTTGATAAGCTTTGTAAAAGAACAGAAGGGTTGCGTCCAAGTCAAAGGTCAGGTGTTAAATCAACATTTTTTTGGCCAAGATGATGTATATAGATGCTTTGTTGCAACAATGAGGATTTGGGCAGCATTTGCATAGCTCCTGTCAAATTAGGTTCTGTTATATTGTGCTTATTTGTTTAGCTTATCTGTTTATCAAACTGAAACATAGATGAACTTCATTTCATAGATGTAGAATCCCTTGCCGGCAGGTTTTTATGGCTTGAATGTCATTCAACGAAGCAGGTCTTCCAAGCTCTATGATCTCACAGTCTTTGGAAGAAAGTTTATAAAATTGCTAGGTTTGCCTTAAACTGTGTTGATCTGGAGTATTAGCCGAGAAAAATTCATGATTCTTTGAAAGTATCAAATGAACTATGAGAGAATCACATATTTAAGTCTATTTATGGAGCATACTTTGATCCAATCAGGTAGCTTGATCCAACTCTATGCTGTCCAATCGAGGGATTCTTATGAATCAGAGTTTGCCACCTAGTATAAAGTCGTCTTTGTGCTCCAGAATTCATTCTTCTCATGTCAAAGAAGAGGTATTATCTTATAATCATTCTTTTCTTGTTTAAGAAACTGAATGCATTTTATTTTTTATTGATCCAAAATAGTAAATTCAAAGTCTGTTTCTCGAGCTTCTTCCGTTGAGTGGGCAATGCTTTGAGAAGGTTTCATATAGCTTGTCTCTGTACAGCTCTCTATCGCAAACATCCAATGGCTTGTTCCAATGGCCACAAACACAACAAACTAAGATGGCCAGTATATCCGCACTACCAACCTCATATGCTTTCAAGCGTGCGTTTGTTTCTTTTGATATATCTGTTTCTGTTTCTGATTGGAGCAAAGCTCATCATGGCTTCAGATGGGTTGGTGAATGGGTGAATACTGGGTTAGTTGAATTTATCAGTACTTTCTGTAATTTTTTTAACCGCTGCTTCCACCTGGAACTCCATAGTGGTAAATTCATGCTAAACATAGATGATGTGGTGTGTTATTACAGGTTTGAGGTAAACAGGAAACCTCCTGTCACTGGATAAATCGAGCAATGATGTTAAAGACCCGTCTGCCAAAGCCTGCTCACCTTTACTTACTGTTGAAGACTTAAAAGATGTTGCAAGACATAAGTGAGAGAAAACGGCAGTTGGGAATCAGTAAGAGCTAGGATTTCGACTTCAAGGCTAGGTTGAAGAAGCATGACAAATTGAGCAAGAGTACGTAAGAGTTTTAAAAGGCCTTGGATGTCATTGATAGAGTCAAACGAATCTGAATGGCTCAAAGGAATCCACATTCCTCTTGATAAAGTGGAACACCCTTTAGGTAAAGACATGGTGATCCCATGTCATGCTTTTGTTTACTATTGTGTACATAGAGTTCTGGAAGGCAACAAACCCCACAACATCCCTGGTGGATGGCTTTGAAGAATTCAGGGAGTGTTCGCAATCTCCGTCACTCAAATGTTCCTCCTATGACGTAGGGGCAATAAAGGTATGCTTTAGAAGCTAGAGAGATGTGGCTGGGAGAATATGCAAGGGAGGTGTGTGGTTTGAGAAGATAATGAAAAGAATACGTGATATTCTTTTGGTGCCTGTACACAGAGCGAAGTCATACTGTTTCAAATTTTTCATTTTCGGTGCATGGAGTTGTTCTTTTTGGAGGTTCCTGCAGTTTCTTTTCTTTTGTCCTTGTAATTCTTTGTACGGCGTTGAATATGTAAACATGCGGTATCACAAGAACTCCATTTGTGAACTACACAACATCAAATTGCTTGTCAATACTCGAGCAGTAAGGAAACTTTTGTTCTAAGCATACTGGTTAGAGTTTTTTCTTCGCACCTATCTTCACAAAACTCAAACGCAATTTGGTGTGCAAGTTTGAACACGAGACAAGAACAATAGTCTCGATTACCTTGTAGGCTTTCTCCTCCCCACTCTGGGGACACGATTCCTTTGGTGCGTCCATTTGTGTTGGACTTTCAATTGCTCTAGATGTTGGACTCGTTGGATGAACTTTGTGCTTGTGGACATATCAACTTGTATGTTTGAGCTCACGGACATATCATGCGATTTGGTAATATAGAGAAATGAAGAACTAAGAATTAGAAACCAAGACATTGAACCTAGTGAACCCCACGGCAAGTTCATAGTAGTAAGGCCTGAGGTGTCTAGCCTAATCTATACAGGCAAGCATCAAAGTCAGTAAGATACTTGCAAACCTGGCTACGAAAGACAAAAGGACAATTTTTAATTTCCTTACGAGCGGCTATAGTATTGCGCCTCAACAATTCATGAAGTTGCACTCTATATTACAAGCTTAAGCATATTAAGATCCACATTCAAAGGAGACTACAGTTCTTTTTAAGTAGATCAATGAATTGAATTTCAATTCCAGATGTTCACACCTAAACAAAAAGTGAGACAAATTGACAAATTAAGAGGGAGGGAAGTGGCGGATGTTGTCTCGATACGTGTTGACAATTCTTGCAATCCCTGAGCTAGCCACTACAATGATCTTCCACATGACCCCCCTTTTTCATGACAATCGCAAGGATGGTTGAAAGGTGCTTTAGGCTGTTGAACCCATACATTATGCATCTCACTGTATAAGCGCTAAAGGCACTAAAAATATGGAATGTCATGAAAATGTTGGGACCCAGCATAACAGAACAAATAATTATGATACTACATAGCAAAGCATAAGAAATTCTCAAAGTTAATAAGAAATCAATAGAGATAAGTTGAGTAATCAATAAGATTATATGTAAATGGAAGAGGAGACTCTTGAAACTAATAGCTTTTTGCTAAATGGAAACAGAAAAGGCAGAACTTTTCTAGCCCTAAAGCCTTCAAGGATAAAAGAATGATTACTAGCTCTAAACTATTAACTGAGTACAAAAATGCATATGAGATTCTAATTGCAACTTAATAAGTACCATTAGTGATCACGGTTAAGAAGAATTGCTCATTTGTGTCTTTAAGGGAGTTTTGGCTGCATGTGCGCGCATGCGTGTTCACGAGAGGGAGAGTCTATAACCTTCTTTCCTTATTATGTCAAAAAGTGTTAGCTAAAATAAAGCATCACCATCTTCCACTTAAATTCACCCCTTAGGGTTGTTTTGCAAGATGACAGAAAAGATAACACCTATCTCTCCTAATGAAATACAGAACAAACATTTTTTGAACACAATCACTCACGCTCGTACATATCAACCAATTAATTCTAGCTTATGTTAAAACCTTGAACGCAAATGTCATATCAATCAATTTTAGAATCTGTGATCGAACATTTTTTTTTATTTTTTTAGATGCTCACTCATGCAATTCTTCTTGCACTTTTAAAGCATGACAAAGAAAACAGATATTTATTTGAAAGCATCTGAAAGAACTCAAAGATAGTTTTGCATGACCCGAATGGTATATCAACGTGTAACTCTCATAAGAATGTGCATTTGTGATTTATAAGAAATTTTTTAATTTGTATAAGTTGATAATTTTGGTAAAGTTAAACTTTCTTCCATCTATGACAAATTGCAAAATCATGAAAAACCAATTAATTTCCATCTCAAAAACTCTCACTTAGGAAAGAGGGTCCTAAGGATTAGATACTAAGGTTGTCCCATATATTAGTCCCCTTCTGTTAAAAAAAATCACCTAAGACTGATGGGAACAAACAAGCAAAAAATTTGAGAACGCCTATCTATAAATTGGCTTTTAGATTAGAGGTTTTATGAAAATTCATTCCACTAGGATCATGAAATTGCCTTTCTGTTTAAATCTAGATGTTTTTCTCTACTTAACTGACATAATTTGTTTATTTTACTATTGATCTCAGTGGATGCTCCAACAATCAGTTTAACGGTAGGTCTAAATAATCACGACAATGAGAGAGCTAGTGGTAAGAGGTCAAGTAATACTCAGCATGACAAGCACGGAAGACATTGTCCCTTGCTCAATCCTCGTCGAGTTCCCCACTACCTTTTTGATGTGTTTATCTAGGTGCAAGAGAGGAACATAACAGAAACTATTGTCTAAACCCAACAAAATGCGAGGTTCTAAAGACAATAATGCATCAGATCAAACTACATGGAATCATCATCAGTCATCAGACTGGGCGCATGCATTTTTGAAGCTATTGCCAATATACATCCCGACGTGCACATATAATAAGAGAGGTTAATACTACACTCATGGGCCAACCTGGCCATTTGCTAGGAGAAAAACATGGCCTATTCTCTCTTACAACAACAATACCTCACAAAAATAATAATACTCTAGCCCAAGTTAGCATTTTGAAGCTTGCAGCTAATGGTTTTCACTTGCATTGATTAGGGCAAGTTAATAAAATCAATGCCAGTCTAGAGACCTGGCTTTTTGCAAAAACTAATAAACAAATAAGGCCATCTAAGACTAATGGAAACGAAAATTTACCTCTTCAGAAATGCAAACGGGTGCCCTTTTATGTTTGGAATAGCCATGAGCCAACTAGAGAATAGCAGCTTCGCTTCATCCACGTCTGACCAAAATTCACTCTTTCTCTCATCAATCCTTCCGAGGGGCAAGTAACACCAGACCCACAATGTAACACCAATCGATCCCATGTCTAATCGCAACAACTATCTCAAGAACTCGAAGCGAAATCTGAACGATAAAAGGGAAGAGGACGTGAACATTTACCTCTAACTTCGCAGAGAACGTGCAGGGAGAGATCGGAAGGTTGAACTCTGAAGAGCGACGGCGACGGCGTAGACAGGGCTTCGGGAGAAGACGGTGAAAGCGGGACTTCGAGAGGCGACAGCGGGAGGAGGAGGCGGAGGCGGCGTCGGGAAAGCAAAGGTTGCGAAGTGTGAGGGCAAAACGCGTCGGCATTGGCGCGGCGGCTGCGAGAGGCAACGGCGGGGGCATGTCGGCGTCGTGGTCCCCCAGCAGATCGCGTCGGCATGGTGGCTCGGGGAGGCGACAGTGGCAAAGGCGGAGGCGAAGGCGTGGTGGCTCGCTCGCAGATTCAAGAGAGAGGGAACAGATTGACTAAGCGCGGAGGCAGAGGAGAGAGAACGTGAAATAGTTTTGAATTTTGAATGGGGTTTAATAAATGGAGCGAAATTCTTTTCGCTCTTTTAACGGAACGGCGTTATCGGGGTCTCGGGAGGGAGAAGAGAGAGGGTCAGAGGCCTGGACTGACGAAATGGGCCCGCAGGACATGTGTCAATCTCCGAAGACTCTTCCCGTTTGCCATGCTGGCAAACGAGCTCCACTCAATATCTAACATGCGAGTCTGGAATTCTGACACATGATTATGACATGTACGGAATTCTGATTCCTGGGTGGTTTGCAAGTGCAAAGGGAGAGAGAATCATTGAAGAATTGAAGAAGGCGATGGAGGGTGGAGGCGAGGGCGAGGGAGCGGAGGCGAGGCTGCGATAGCAAGAGAAGGCCAGAGGAAGAGCAGAGACCAACGCGACTGCGATGCCACGATGGAGGGAGGGCCAAAGGCGAGGCTATGACTGCGAAGGAGGGAGGGCCAGAGGCGAGTCGACGAGCGACTGCGATGAGGCGATCGAGAGAGAGCACATCTCCGTGAGCAGCTTGAAGCGCCTTGTCGCGCAGTTCAAGAAGTCGTCGGCATTCGACCTCTTCCGGACCAAGATCGGCACGTACCAGTACACCGTCCGCCGCCTCGCCGCCGCCAGGCGCTTCGACATGATCGAGGAGATCCTGGAGGAGAAGAAGAAGTACAGGGACATCTCCATGGAAGGGTTCGCGGTCGGGATCATCAGCTTGTAGGGCAGGGCGGGCATGCTCGAGAATGCCCAGAAGCTGTTCGACGAAATGCCTGAGCTAAGCTGTGAACGCACAGTGTTGTCTTTGAATGCCCTCTTGGATACTTGCGTTAATTCCAAGAAGTTTCATAAGATGGAGGAGCTGTTCCGCGAGTTGCCGGAAAATTTGCCGGCCGGCTTGGACTCTGTGTCTTATAATATTGTTATAAAGGGGTATTGTCGAAAGTTTCTCTAGATTCTGCGATTTCGATGCTTGATGAGATGGAGAAGCATGGCTTGGGGCCAGATCTGGTCGCGTTCGATATGCTTCTTTCTGGGCTTTATATGGGTAACAGAAGTGCTGATGGGGACAAAATTTAGGCTAGCATGGAGGAGAAGAATATTGTTCCTGATGTCAGGAGCTACAATGCAAAATTATTTGGATTGGTTTGGCAGAAGAATATTGTTCCTGATGGAGATGAGGATCGTACAAGGAGGAGGAGGAGGCGGCAGCTAGGGTTTTTGGGTTTGCATGCTACTTTACCGAGGCTCCTCTTTCAGTTTTGGGAAGAATAGCAAGAAAAGAAAATTAAAAATGGGGATGCCCATTTCCATTTGGCCTGATTTTTTTTTTCTTTTTTGGAGGGACGTGGAGGGTGGTTGAAGTGTCGGTGGTGCTGGGGAAGAAACGAGCGAGTGAAATAAATGGGTGGAACTGAAAAGTGATTTAGGAAAATAAAAGCACTAATGTTGAATGATGATAAATTTTGGTTACTGTAAAAGATTATAGATTTATTTAAATAAGTTGACTCTACTTTCTTGTTAGTCGTTAGTTTCATCAATAACTTCTGTTAAAGTCAGAGACATGTCCCCAAATATGGGTACTCATTTCCTACGAATGTCTTGTCAATTTCCTATGAATAGATTTATTAATACTATTAGTGTAAACTCGTTCCGAGCTCTTTTTTATTATTTATTTATTTATGAATTTAAATCAAATTAATTTGATTAAAGTAATTATAAAAATGATTATTTATCATGTTAATTTAATATACAACATGTGCCGATATATCGGAATTATCTATTTTTTGAAAAATGACGTATCGACATGTTGTATTGCATATTATGTGTTTGTATTGATGCTATCTATATAAAAATCCCACGAGGAATATGCCAAATTACCATCAATTTGGAAAATCCTTAAAACCTAGTTCTTTTCCACAATCGACAAGCATCAGTGGTTGGCACCCGTCGTGCCTAATATCCTTCCACCAATGTCCCACACCTCAACACCTTTTCTCCATCCCTATCCGCCACCAATTGATGCGTCTCACCTCAGCGTCATCGATGCACCGGGAGATAAAGCAAATGCGGAGATGATGGCGGATGGTGACACGTCTTGGATGTGCAGCAACGGGAGACGAAAGTCCATACGAAGAAAAGTACGAAATTCTGAGATCTCACGCCAAGCATAATTTACTCTAGTTTTAATAGGAAGAGAAATTTCAAAGCTGAAAAAAAAAAAAAAAGGGTCATCCTCAACACCACAGTAGTGATCCATATAGAGAGAGAGATGCTAATTAGTATTATGTTGCAAGCCTTAACAAAATCCTATTTATTTGACGAGTCAACTGAAAGTATAATGGTGTTTTTGAAACTTACGTTGACCTACTTATTGTAAAAGAAAATTGGTTACTCTAATATAAAAGTTGTAAAATTGAGTAATTTATTAGATCATTATGCGAGTTTACTAGTTATTATCATCGTCACGCAAGCTGTCACATCACATTTTTCAAGACATTCTTACTTGATAGTTATTGAAACAGGTTTACTGAAAATAGAACCAAAACTGAATTATTTATTGATAAGTTTAGTCGCAGATTTAATAACGAGCAACGGGACCTAAAAGTGAGTTAAAACCAGAAGTGACCTCCCTCGTGGTTGTTCCCTTTTCTGGACATGGTGATCCCCGTTTTCACAAGAAATCAACGTCTAGAGATGGAGGATGGAGGATGAGGCGACATTCTCGATGTTGACCATGCCGAGCCGTTGATTCATCTTCACACACTATTCAACTGCATATATATACATACATACACGCACACATATATAATATATATCGTCGTCCTAGGCGAGACTCACTGCACTTGCATTTCGCCGCCGAGTCCTAATGGCTCCGCCGTCCTCGTTCCTCCTCCTCCCTCTCTTCCTCTTCCTCTTCCTCCAATCTTGCCGGCTCTCCACCTCGGCACTGCCCAGCCTCATCAAACGCGCGTCCCTCTCCGTCGAGAACCCCGACGATGTCCTCGTCTCCCCCTCTGGCGCTTACTCCGCTGGCTTCTTCCCCGTCGGCGACAACGCCTACGGCTTCGCCGTCTGGTTCAGCGATCCCCCCTGCTCCGGCGCCGCCTGCACCCCCGTCTGGATGGCCAACCGTGAGTTCCCCGTCAACGGCCGACGCTCCACCTTCTCCCTCCTCGACTCGGGCAACCTCGTCCTCACCGACGCTGGCAATGCCACCGCGGAAGTGTGGTCTTCCGGCACCAGCTCCCCCTGCGCCGAGCTCAGCGCCGCCGTGCTCCGCCTCAACGACATCGGGAACCTCGTCCTCACCAACGGCAGCGGCAAAGTCCTGTGGCAGAGCTTCGACTGGCCGACCGACACCCTCCTCCCTCAGCAGCCACTCACCAGGAACACGTTCCTGATCTCCGCTCGGAGCCGGTACAGCTACTCTGCCGGGTTCTACAAGCTTTACTTCGACAACGACAATGTCCTCCGCCTCCACTTCGACGGCCCATCAACCTCGAGCGTGTACTGGCCGTTCCCGTGGGTCCTGAGCTCTGCATTCGACCGAATCCTCTACAACAGCAGCCGCATCGCTGTGCTCGACCCGCTCGGCCTCTTCCAGTCCTCCGCCAACTACTCGTTCTACACCTCCGACTACGGCGTCGCTGCTATGCAGAGAAGGATGACTCTCGACTTCGATGGCAACTTGCGGGTCTACAGCCGCGAGCCGGGCTCGACCGTCTGGGCCGTGACGTGGGAGGCGATCAGCAGCATCCCCTGCTTCATCCACGGCGCGTGCGGCGACAACAGCCTCTGCAGCTACGACCCTGCCAAGGGACGGAGCTGCTCCTGCGTGCCTGGGTACGTCCCCAAGATCCGGGGCGACTGGTCGGCCGGTTGCGTGCCCGATTTCACGTTCTCCGACCGATGCGTCGCCGACGAGATTCGGTTCGTGAAGCTCCTGTACGTCGATTTCTATGGCTACGACTACAACACCATCTACAACACCACTCTCAAGAAGTGCCGGCGGACTTGCCTGAGCCTGTGCAACTGCCGAGGATTCCAGTACACCGCGTCGGGCTACGGCACGTTCGATTGCTTTCCCAAGATCAAGCTCCTGAATGGCCACAATCTGCCCAGCTTCACCGGCGAGTTCTTCATCAAAGTCCCCAAGAACAAGACCTTCACCGCGGACCAGCTGGTGAAGAGGACTCAGTACAGTTGCCCTCCCACCCCCGAGGTGAAGGTCGTGGACAGGACTTATTCCAAGAAAGGCAAAAACGGGGTGTTGAACTTCATGCTCTGGTTCGCCTGCGTGGTCGGAGGGATCGAGATCGTATTGGTGTTCTTGGTGTGGTTCTTCCTGATTAGGAACCAGCAAGACGTCACTTCTGCGCACCAAAGCTACCTCCTCGCTGCGACCGGGTTCAAGCGGTTCACCTATGACGAGCTCAAGAAGGCAACGACGAATTTCAGCAAGGAGATCGGGAGAGGCGCAGGCGGGATCGTGTACAAGGCCCTATTGCCCGATGATCGGGTTGCTGCAGTGAAGGTGCTCAGCAATGCCACGACTGGAGAGGCCGATTTTCTGGCCGAGGCTAGCACGATCGGGAGGGTGAACCACATGAATTTGATCGAGATGTGGGGTTACTGTGCAGAGGGAAAGCACAGGCTAGTGGTGTACGAATTCATGGAACACGGGTCGCTGGCACAGAACTTGTCGTCGCCCGAGCTCCACTGGAAGAGGCGATTCGACATCGCAGTAGGCACCGCGAAGGGTCTAGCTTATCTCCACGAGGAGTGCTTGGAGTGGGTTCTGCATTGCGACGTGAAGCCTCAGAACATTCTCCTAGACTCCGATTACCAACCCAAAGTCGCGGATTTCGGGCTTTCCAAGCTAATGGACCGAGAGAAGGTGACGAACTCCGATTTCTCGAGGATCAGAGGAACCCGGGGCTACATGGCTCCTGAATGGGTCTCGAATCTGTCCATCACGTCCAAGGTGGATGTCTACAGTTACGGAATTGTCATGTTAGAGATGGCAACGGGGATTAGCCCGATGACGAGCATCCACTCGTTGGAGAGCGGAGGGGACACCAGGCAAATCCAGCTCGTCCCGTGGGCAAGGAACAAGGTGAACGAGCTGGGGAGGACGGGGTCCCGTCTGGAAGAGATGGTGGATCCGGCGCTCAAGGGCGACTACGACCGGAAGAAGATGGAGGTTTTGATCGAGGTCGCGCTCAGGTGCGTGGAGGAAAATAAAGACGCCAGACCGACCATGAGCCAAGTGGTGGAAATGCTCCTGAGGCACGAGAATGATGGTTAGATTACGGTGCACAGTGAAGTGGGGTGGATTCAGGTGCGGTTCCTCTGGTCACAAATGATGGGGGGCTTCTGAAAGTATTAAATCTGCAATTTTGGCTTGGCATCATCTCGTTGCCTCAAGTCATGAACGAGGTGCAGTCTCAGCTTGCATTCTCGAGAAAAACCAGAGATTCTGTCCCCGTTTGTTTGCCGGCTAGTCACAGAGATATCGCAAGCGAAAGCGGGTTCAATACTCTTCTATTTGTCCTCCGGGAGTGGTTCATTACTCGCGATTTGTAATTATTTCCTGGATTCGAGTTGATATGGATATGATCCAATCATACCCGTTACATGAGTTTTATGAATTACTAACGATTGAGAGAAATCAAACCTACTTGACTCGAATGTCAAGTTTCTGCAACGTGAAGCCGTTATATAATTTTTTTTCAATCGAAAATATTGTTTCGATAATGGATCCTAACAAATTTTCATAAACAACATTGAAAATTATTTTATTAATTAAATTTTTGTTCAGTAGTCCAATTAACTTTATATATAAGTGATCATTTTGAGAAAAATATTTTTTTAATTATTTATTTTTATATAAAACTGAAGCCGAAATAATTTAATATTAATTAAGAATGATAGTGTAAATTACTAATTATGTACCATGCACCTAATTCACATATAATTTTTTTTTCATTTACTATTAACACGAGGTTTTTTACAATAAAGTGGTAATAAAGATTTCATCGTGGTTATGGCAACGCAGATTGAGTCCCACATACTTATTGATGGAACACTTTTTCTTTTGGGTTTTGTAAAAGTCTTCAAGAAATAACTTTTTATTGATTAAATTAATTCATTTGCGTACAACGTGAATTGGGAACTCATTATTCTTTACGATTATTTTTCTATTGCAACTGCAGGTTCATTGCTTTGGACTCCGCATTTCAGTAGAATTACTATTTTACCCCAGCGATTATTGTGGATTTCCTGACTTGCCATCGAAGCGTGCTGGTTAAGCTTCTAACGGAAGCTCATACGAATCCCTCAAGATTGATTTTGCGGAAGGTTTTACGAAAACAAACCACATCATATGCGATGACATTTAATGAATTGTTATTTTAAATTGAGTGTAGTTTGATTAGAGCTTATTGTGTTAAGTGTATATGTCGCACCGTACACAACAATTCACTTGGTTTAATTATTGAACAAGGTGAATGATAAAGAAAGCAAAGAAGACATGTGTCATTAAAAAAATACTTATCTATAGTTTATGTAGCCTTTCTTGTAATATTCAAATTCGATTAATGTAAATTCATAACGAATCAAATAACCGAAATAATGAAATAACACGCACAATTGTATACTAGTTGTGTTCAATTGAAACAATCGTGCGAAAATCATAAATTATTGCTAAATCATTTTAAAGCAAAATGCTAGGGTTTGTTCCTTACTTAATTTTGCTTCTTCTTTTTTGCGATGGCAAATAACAATTATATGTCTCGTAATTCTCTTCCATATGATCGTGATTATGTATTAATCTCATCTACAGCTATTATTTTACTTATAAATTTCTCTCAAAATCATGAAAAATAACGGAAAACTAAGATCGAGATAATGATCTTGATGAATACCCCGTGCTCTTTGAGGATGTCATGTTTCGTTACCTACACTCTTCTTAGAAAAGCTTCACTAACTACACCATGCTTCTACTCCTACACCCCATTTTCTCGAACAGACATAATGACTTGATCAATTCGTCAATAGTCATGGCCAAGAGACTCTAAAGGACAAAAGGCAAATGAAAACTTGCTATTGGGATCAAAAAAACGCACCAATACAAATTCCATTCCTATGTTACTATACAGGACAACGCAAAGTGCAAGGGGAATATCATAATGTATACATATGAAGTGCAAGGTACCACCTGCCTGGGTGGCGTCGCTGGTTTGCGCTCTTTTTCTCTCGCAAAAGGTCGAGAGTTTGAATCCTAGTTTCGTCACAGGGTGACTTACCTGGTTGTACATTTGTGGTGGTTAGCACGTGCAACCCCTAGGGTTTACTCCCCTAGCTGTCGGTGGGGTGCGGGGTTCCCTAGGTCATCAAAAAAAAAATATAATGTAAGAATTTGTTAATCTCATAAGGGGAAAGAAAAATAATAAATATCGTAGTTCAAGAGCTACCTCGTCTTCTTCCCAATCATTGTGGTATTCGCTTTGCCTCCTCAAATAAAAACAATTTCCCAAGCACATCCCATTATTTAAGGAGGATAATTACCGCGCCCACAATTTCTGCGGCATTGTAAGGAAGTTGTGTGGAACCTAACGAGCAACCCTCACATTCTCACATGCAATACTAGCACATACTTGAGTTGCTTTTTTCTATTAATACAAAAATAAATAAATTTTAATATCAGTAAAAATATTAAATTGATATATCTCATGACAAATCAATCATCCACTAATTTCTGTCAAATTATCGAGTTGGATGACATGCGATAATTAATGGGTGCATTATTTGAGATTTTATTGTTATAAATATATCATTTTAGGATTTTGGTAATCTAAAAGTTAATTTTTAATAAATTTATCACTAATATATTAATTTGGATTTTTTATAATAAAAAATTTATTATGATAAATTTATTATACATATCAATTTAAGTTTTTTTGTAATATTAACTTAATAAATAAAAGAGATAACCAACGTGCGATAAAGATGCTTCTTACTCGAGAGGATAAGCATATTCTCCACCAACTAATTTCGATTAAAATGTAGATTGGGATAATGCCTAGTCGGTCTTTTTTTCACAGGATGCATCTGCATGATTGGTCGCTGTCCCATCCCATTCATAATAATATCAGGAGAGCACTAAAAATTGGTCCCATATCTAAATTTGCACCGTCCGATTTCAACCAGATCCTTCAATCGTAAAATGTTGCTAGAAGCAACGTATCTTTTTTAGTCATGAAACCCTCGACCCAAATTGCACCGCGTCCTCGCCATCCAATGGTCCATGGCTCTTCGTGCCGATCAAACGGCTACGATGCATGATGGATGGAAAGAGCAAAATAATTGCGGGCGTGATTCCCTACTGCAATAGTACGGCGCGGGAGGTGCAGGGAAACGGGCTTGTTGACTTGACTTGCGTTTTTCTATTGACAAAGAAAACAGAAGAGAACCCACGAGCATTCCTTGTTTAATGACGGAAGGAGAAGGTCGAGAAGAAGGAAAAGAGGGGGTGCTTCTTTTTCTTTTTTTGGTCCTTCTTCCTTCTCTAATCAGACACAGAGACGAGGATCGGCAATGGCCAGCCTAACACGTCAATACTAACTTCGTCATATAGGATATCAGCATGTATGTCAATAATTTTTGACCAAAAAATGATTTTATAGATTCAATTGATAAATATATTAAAATTAAATTGAAAAAAATATAATAAATTTAGGGATTTTAAAAAAAAAAAATTCGACGCACGACGGGGTATACCGTGCATGTTTGAACAATGGTACGTTCTTTTCATCCAACGGTCCAAGACTCCTCATGCCGCTCGAATTGCTGCGATGCATGCCGCATGGAAAGTGCTAAATAATTGCAACCATACGGAAAGTGCTAAAAATGGGACCCACTTCTAAATTTTGCACCGCCCGAGTCCGATTAGATCTTTCAATCGTAAAATGTTGGCAGAAGCAATGTACCTTCTCAGTCTTTAAAACCCCCAACTCCAATTGCACCACGTTCTCGCCATCCAACGGTCCTAAACTCTCTGCCGATCGAACAGCTACGATGCACGGAAGGCGCAAAATAATTGCGCGCTTGATTCCCTACAGCGACAGTACGCGAGACGGGAGGTGCGTGGAAAAGGACTCTACAGGGGCTTTTTGACTTGACTTTCCTTTTTTCTATTAATAAAGAAAACAGAAAAGGCCACCAAGGAGTAAATGCTCCTTGTTTAATGATTGGAGGGAGAAGGTAAAGAAGAAGGAAAAGAGAGGGCGCTTTTATTCTTTTTATTCTTTCCTTCGTCCTTCTTTCGCCGGAGGCAGAGATGACGGCCGGCGAGGGCAAGCCTCGCTAGAGTGGCAAGGTGAGACTCACGTCCGTGGGAGGCTAGGTTCTCCTTGCTGGCTAGAGGGGAAGAAGAAAAGGAAAAAATTAAAAAAATTAAAATATCAAAAGATATTAAAACATTTATTAAAAATATTCATATTAACATCGATTTTATCATTTTCAATCAAAACTAATTTGATTGACTCAATTAAATAAAATATGAAAATATTTTAAAATTAAATTGATAAAAATATAATAAATTTATGACTTTTAGATTTTTTTATTATTATTATACATGCTAGAATGATGCTGCGTTCTTGCCATCAACGGTCCAACACTCTCTTCGTGCCGATCGGCTACGATGCATGCTGCACAGAAAGCGCTAAATAATTGCTCACGAAATTTCTTGCAGCAGCCGTACGTGGGAGGTGCGTGTGGAAAAGAAGTTCTACAGGGACAGCGCTAAATAATTGCACGACTTCTTGACTTTTGTTTTGGGTTGGAGACTTTTTGTGCATTCACTTTTTTATTGATTAAATTAGTTGTAATTAAGTGCAACTCCCGTGATTATAAATTTACTTTTTCACTATTAGAGTTGAGAAATAAAAGGAAATTTCAAAGTTTCACTAAAAGCAATAAAAAGAAGTTCCATTACCTTGAAAAACAAGGTTGGTTTCGTTTAATCGCCACCGGATCATTTTTACCGACTTTTCTTGAGCCCAATTTACAAGCGAGTAGAATATTCAAGTACATCGCGCGCGTGGGTGTGTACAAATGTAGAGAACATACAAAGGCGCGAATGAAGAGATAGAGAAATGTCATATCACAAGGAAGAGGAGGACTAATACCAAAAGTAGAGAGCGACGGTGGGTGGCAGGCACGATGCCATGGGGATAAGGTTGAAAAGAAGAAAAGGAGAGAGTGACCCGCAAGAATTGGATAAATCAATAGTAGTAATTTTATGGCAGAAGAATACTACGAAAAATTCTAAATTTTACTTCATGTGACATATTTATTTTAAATTTTTTTTGTGATATAAAAACTCAAAACTTTATCTTGTGTGATACATTTATCTCAAATTTTACCCCATGTGACACATATATCCTAAAATTTTTTTATAACACAAAAAATCTCAAACTTTATCTTGTGTGACACATTTATTCTAAACTTTTATTATGAATGGCATTTTCGTCTTTTTTTTTCTCCTCTTTTTCTTTTTTCCCTGGCGGCAGTGGAGGAGGAAAAAAAAGGCAAAAAAGAAACAGTACAAGGTAAAGACGGGATATATGTGTTACACAGGGTAAAGTTTGAAATTTTTGGTGTCACAAAAAGAAATTTAGAGTAAATATATTACAATAAATAAAGTTTGAGATTTCTAGTGATATTATCCTTAAAAGAGAGGCAATCGATTTATCTTTGGAAGGCGACCGGACTGTTGATGGGTTCCCCTTTAGAATAAAGTAAAATATAAAGGGGACAACTAACAATTGATTGAAAGCGGCATGATCCACAAGCAAATCGATATACGTAATTCTTTTCTGTCAAGACAAGTAAATGTAGAGTCGTCCAAATGGCAAGAGATCGCTCAAGCTCGCACTTTCTCAACCGCTAATTTTATTTTCAAAAGTACCGTGAGAGTTGTCAGCACAAGTTGACAATTCGGCTGAACTTTTCCCTTTAATGAGGCGATGTACAAATTGCCGAGATAGGGTAGGCACAAGAGGGAAATAGGGTAGTGGCAAGAGGACACTATAGCTATAACGTGGATTTAAAGTAACCTCGAGAAAATACATAATTTCATTATTTTGAAACAACGATATTATTTGAAAAGACTTGAACTTTAGGTCCCATTTCTTTCAATGAATTGACTGTGCTCGTGTTTAGAAAAATGGTTAAGTGACTATTTTTAATTCATTGTGAGATTAAAAGCTTGTTTTGAGGGGAAAAAAATAAGAATAATTAGAAATTTTTATAAGGTTCACTCATTCAAATTTCCTTTGATCTTGTGCTCTTTGTCCAAATTTCCTTTGATTCTTCTGTTGCTCCTTTCATTTCTAGTCCATCCATTTTATTTCTCAAGCAACTTATTTGTTCTGTCATTTAAATCTAATTAGAATAATCTTTTTCAACCTTTACTCTAGGGAGCTGGCATGCATTATTCACGCACTTACAACTTGATCAACATTTGGAAAAACTTGCTTTATGAAGAGCTAAGGACCTCGGGGGTGAGCTAGAACCATAAACCTAACCTCTGTTTATTTTCTAATCACTTGTTCGTCAAATATACTTTAGGGTCCAATCAACACTAACCAGTATGAAAGATATCCTCATTTTTCATGGGGCAATATAAAGTTGGTTGAAAAGTCATTTGAGAAACAAAGATAAAACAGCTAAAGGGTACTCCGCCAACTGAATGAATTTCCATAACGGAAGCAAGTTTGAAGATGCTGATACCTAAATTTTGGCTACCTTATTTAATTATTTATTAATCACATTAGAAAATTAGAGTTTAATTTATAACCCTTAAAAAAAAAAATTATTTCATTCAAATTGCATTGCATACGGACATTAGGAGCACTTGCATCACTAGTATTAAAAATTATCAAGAAATTAAAAAAAAAAATTAAAAAAAGAGAGGAAATTTCGGGCAAGCCAAGGCTGGGCCTGCCCAGCCCCTTTCCTTGTGTCCTTTCTTCTCTTCCCCGCACGGGCTCGGCCCATTTTTCTTTCTTTTCTTCTCCTCGGCCCGGCCCGCTTATTTCTTCTTCCTCTCTGGCTTCTACCTCGCACGGAACCAGCCTGCAGAAAGCAACAGCAGCAAGTCAGTAGAGAGCAGAAGAGCAGAAGCAGCAGCAAGCCAGCAGCAAAAGAGCAAAAAAGCTTCTGCAGAAAAAAAAACAGAGAAAAAGAGAGGGAGAGAGAGCCAAGTGCTGTTCCAAAAAAAAACGAGATCTGGGAGAGAAAACGGGGAGAGACCGAGAGACTGAGAACGAGAGAGCAGAGGGAGAGAGCGAGAGACCGCCGGCAGCCGCGCCTGACCCGAGGTGCACGTCCCGTTGCCGTGCCTCCACTCTTTGTCCTTGAAGCCAGCCGGTGTTTAGTCGCAGCTGGAGCGAGGAGACAGGGCGAAGTCAGAGGTGAGAGAGCAAACCCAGAAGAGCATTTGAAGGCCGCCGGAGTCCGTTCCTCATCCGCCGTCCGCCGTGAAGCCTCGCCCGAACCAGGTAGGTCTAGGGGCATTTTTTTGTGCTGTTTCCGCAAGTGTCGGGCCGGAGCTCGCTCCGACCAGTTCGGGCGAGCCCCGGCCCCTGCAGTGCCTCCGTTTACGTCCCTGTGTGTACTTGAATGATCGTTTAGGAGCTTGGACCCGAGCCGATTCCTGTTCAAGCCAAAAATCCTTCGTTTCGACAACGCACACTCCCTGTTTGTTAAAATGCCTAAATGAAGCCCCAGATTTTTTTCTCGCCGGTTCGTGGATGTTTGTTAGTATATTGTGAATCTTCCTTTGGGGTTGTGTTTTTCTTCATGTTATGACGATTTTTCATGAGTGGCCCACGTCGAGTCGGTTGGGGATGTCCTCGGTTTCGGCAACGGAGGGCGTTCACGGTCGCCGGCGGCCGGCGGCGTCCGGCGTCGGTCGGACGGAACGATCGACGCCGGACGATGACCTGGCGCCCCTCTAAAAGCCGGCACAGGCTCGTCGCGCGCGGAGGCGGGCCGGCGAAGAAGCTGCCGGAGCTTCGGTCGGGCGTGCATGGGAAACATACATACGTGAAGAAGAAGACCAAGAATAAAAAAAGATTAAAGAAAAAAAAAGGAAAAAATAAAAATAGGGGAAGAGGACGGGCTTCGCCGCGGGCCTACTTCGGTTGGGTTGACTTGGTCATGGGCCGGTTTTCTTAGTTGGGCTAGAAAAATTATAAATCAAAATTGGGTTTTTTTAAAGAAATTCGTGTGGGCCCTTTTGTTTTATTTTTTTAGTGGGCTTAGGGCCGGGCCAGCCTTTTGTAGTCCGACCCGGACCGACAGGGTCCGAGTAGATTTAGTAGGGCCGGGTTTCCTGACCCGGTCCGAATTATTTTTATTCAAAAATTCAGAAAATAATAAAAATTATTAAAATATCATAAAAAAAAATTCCAGAAATTTATGGGAAAATTCAGAAACCTGAAAATTTATAAAATTTTCGGAATTTTTTTTTTTTAAAAATCGAAAATATTAAAATATTGAAAATTCCAAAAAAGAAAAAATCTCAAAAATCTCAAAAATTCCAAGTTTGTTTCAGAGTTCCCTAAAAACTCTAAAATGATTCTTGGACCAATTTTCTCTTAAAAAAAAAAGAGTCGGAAAGTCATCGGCCTATTATGTTTAAAATTGAACAAGCTCTCACGGTTTCACCTTAGGGTTTTAATTATCCTCGAATATAATTGTCCTTGAATGCACGCTTAGGATACGATGATTATGGTTTCCCCCTTACTTTAATTAGGATTGCCATTTATTTATCTTTTAATGTTAGGTGTTTATTTTCCCTTGCAATTTATTTAATGTTTTCTTTAATTATTGATTGTGATTTCAATGATTGCGCGCTCGCATGATCACCTCACACGTTAGTAATTAAGTTTAAAATCAATTCAAACTGCCTGACAAAATTCTTTTTAAAATGAACAAGATTAGGTATCAAAAGGGCACTAATTAGCTAATTAGTGTAATTAAGTCCCCGATTTTAAATTCTCTGGCTGCGTAGAAAATGAGGCATACTCCATGCCTTGCTTGGTTTATAGCTGACCTCAATAGGCTAGTGACGACTCCTCGTTAGAAAATTTTCATGAACACCCAATATCACGTGGGGTATGGGCTTGGGAGAGCTTACATCTAATAAGAGTCATTGACCCACTCTTTGGACAATACCCCTAAACCTATTTATTTAGATATTCATTTTCCCCTTACAGACACATGTCAATTTCTGAGTGGTAGATGCGCACCACGTCAGCTGATGACGTGGAACTCTCGTACCACTGAATATTTTCTCGAGAGGGAGAGACACGGAACGGGGAGAGAGAAGTAAGAGGGAAGAGGTTTTATAGGGTACGTGGAGTCTAGCTTTTCGCACGGGAAATTAACCAAAGAATAATAATAATCAAATTCAATCCATTCGGCTAATTTTGAACGGCCAGTGCTGATATAAAAATATATATTTTTTTATAAATTCTTTTCTTTTCTTTTTTTTCCTTTTTCTTCCATCTTTTCATTTTATTTTTTCACCACGACCACCAACGTTAACTATTAGGCAAGACCTAAAGGTTGTGAGCCTACCTAGGCCCTATTGACATGGGTGAAGTGGCCATGGTATTGCACCCATATTACAAGGCTGGCCTCGCCACGGCTGTGCCTCGTGATCTAGGCACAAGGCCTAGGGGCCATACTTTGTGACCTTATATGGACCTTATATTCAACCCTGTTTACACTAGATTTTATTTTGGACCCAACCCTTTTTTCCGCTCCAAACATAAAGTCTATCCTATCTTCATTGGAACCTATTTTGCAATCGTCCGATATCCTATACGATTTCGAATTTAACATTAATTTGCAAGAAAATAATAACGTGACCATTTTAATTTGTAGGGTCCGGTCCAAAGTTTAGGTCTAAAACCTACGCACTCTAAACCCAAACTCAAACACTCCTAGCATTGCCCACACTACGGGGAAAAAACAAAAAACAAAATAAAATAAATAAATAATCAGATAATTCTAATAATATATTTATTTTAAAAAATTGCCCCCGGATGGCCGGCTCAAGTCAACTAAAAAAAAATCAATAAAAAATTAATAAAAAGCTGGTACACAAAATATCTTTATCTCTACTCTACATTTTTTTTTTTTGGGTAAGGTTCTACTCTACATTCATCACTTATAACTGCAATAGTGGCGTACAGAAACATTATGTACCAAAAAAAAAAAAAAATCTTTTTCTAGTATTGCGTGCCCGTCCATGTGTGGATTGCTTTCTTTCGGGACGAGCAAAAGTCAGAGGGAGGGGGGCACCGTTTGGAATTTTTTAATTTGGGCCCCTTTGAAAATTTCATATATCTAATAATAAGATACCATCTTATTGGATATTATTTGTTGGGCTACTAGGTCAAAACTGTCGATCCCATTTGGGATATTCCTGAACACATTGATATGTTAATATTTTCTTCTTCTTCTTTATAAAACTCTGTTTTTACCTTTTATTGATAATATTATTGTAAACCAACGTGCCGTCTGGAAATGCACTGACTTGGCGAGAGCTCCCTCTCATGCGGCCAAAAGAGCATAGAGTTTGCAAAGATTCTCTATTCAAAAAATCATATGCACCTAATTTGCACTCCTTCATTTTTAGAATTAATTATGTAAAAAGCCCTAAATTATTACATTAGTAATAAATTTATCCCAAATTAATACATTTATAATAAATATATCTTTTATTAGTTTCTATTAAATTGGATTTATACCAAATTAATAACTAATACACATTTGACATAAGGAGAGTAAAATCTCGTATCAAACTCAGTAATTAAACTATAAAATTTAACGAAAATTAACATAAAGTAAATTTGTCACAGCTGTACCGATTTAGAGATTTTAGTAGTCCAAAAATTAGTTTGGAGTAAATTTATCACATATATACTAATTTGATATTTTTTGTGATATTAATCATGATATTTATTATACAAGCATGTGGACAATCACATTGGCCATAATTTTCATACTACTAGTGCTCCATTCTTTTTGTGGAAAATGTGGCGTTTCTAGAAAATGGCAATATTTTTCGGTATTCGGCTGAAACCTAAAAATGAAGTGGAAAATATCTTAGAAAAATATTTTCCTCTATCCCCTCCTTTTCAATAATTATTTTATTATCTTAAAATCGATTTTTAATTTTTTTTTATTTTTTTTTAAATCGATCTTTTAATTATTTTTATTTTTCTTTGCTTTTCTTCTTCCTTGGCCAGTCCAGCCATGGCAATGGCCAAACACCAGCCACAGACGAGCTTGGGTCTAGCCGGCCTGTGGCAAGGCCGACGAGCTCCAACCTTGCCAAATCTAATGAGCTGGGCGAGGTTCAAGCCTCGCTAATAGTGATTTTATAGGCATGCATAAGCATGTGCATAAAATCAAGAAAAAAGGAAAGAGATTCTGGCACGTGTGAGTGGGTTTCTGGCTCGCATGCTTCGATTCTCGGTTGATAAGAAGAACGGAAGAGCGAAGGAGACAAGTCCAGCGAAACTGACATCGCCATGTATTAATCCTTACGGCTAGCAATCCACCGGGCATAAATTGGCCGTGAAACATTTGACGTTTTCCGCTTTTGGGCCTTAGATTTATCGTGTGAGCAACATCAAAATCCGTCTTTGATTTTAGAGCTGAGTATTTGATTGTTTCCCGTGCATCGTATCCGATAATTTGCATGGTATGGTATAGTGCTTTTGAGTGAAATGCCAAAAATTAGACCTTACGGATGCAAATACCACACTTTTTGAAAAAGCTCATACGTCATTTGTCGTATCCAGAAAGTTTGATTGTTTATGCAACCCCTTTTATGAGAAATTTCTACCTAAATTTGAGAAAGCTAGAATTTTCCGAGGCTTATATCATGTTTTTATGGAATAAGAATTATACCATTTTAAAAAGTTTCAACTGACATATTATTAGCTTTTTTTGGAGGTCCTTAGAATGTTTTGTAAATTCTATAAGTTTGGGCCAAATCTGTAAGTGAAGAAGATACTAGCATAAGTAGCCTAGTCAGTGTAGCCCTTTGGATATGGTAACGGGAAATGGCAGTTTTACTGGTATGTGAGACTTTGTACTCTTAGAGCTTTCAACAGTGGTTTTGAAGCCTTGTTCTATTGATCTTACTTTGAGCATGTTTCCTTCGGTTAAGATTGATAGGGCATTCGATGCATGTTAAGAATGTGACTAGTCTAAGATTGAGAGATTCAATTAGGAAAGAGGGTTAATTTGTATACACATCGAAATGTGTATCCTTTGGCCAAATTGTGTTGTCTACCTTAAATGGTCATGATTTGATTATGAAGGCATAGTGGAAGTCAAGCATGCTTTTATAAGGGAATTAAGACTCTTTTTTATACAAGGAAATTGTTCATCTTTAAATTTTTTGTATCCCTAACCGGTGCATAGAAAGTTCAATGCATGTGCGATCACTAATTGCACCATCAACATCGCTAGTATAAATTGACCTACAACGATTTTTGGAAATTTATAGGGCTAATATGGAAGGATCGATTGTAAGAGTGTGTCACAATTCACATGTTACGTTCGTCACTAGATTTGTCAAAATGAGTGCGAGCATCCTCAGCCCTTGGCATGAAAACCCTAGCAATGAAAGAGGCTCTATCATGTGTAATCAAAGAAGCTTAACTAAAGTGTTTAATTGTTCTGCGCATGGAGGTTTGGATTGATAGCGTATCAGTTCTGGAGCTCTTATCAGGCACAAGTCACAGTCCATGGGTTCTTCAAAACCTCATCGAGGAATGGAAAGTTACCTGACATGGATAAAAAGAGTTAAAATGGACCATTTTCCTCCATGAAGTCAAACAACTAGTGGACTAAATAGTGAAAGCCCATCAAAAAGGTACCCATTGTCGTGATTGGCTATATAAGCCTCCCCAACCCCTTTTGCGAAATTTTATATTAAGGAGAACTAGCCATCCATGTTCGACTAGTGATGCTTTTTGAAAGAAAAAAAAAAAAATTTGAACAAAAAATGAAGATTAAAAGTCAAGCCCATCATATGCAAGCGAAAGATGTTAAAATTTGGACCATGTCGAATCCACCCATGATGGGCGGACCCAAAGCCAGCCCATAATATTCTAATAGTTCCCATGTAGGCACTTACAAGAGTGTGCATAAAATTAAATAAAGAAATCTTGAGATAAATGAGTATTTTTTTTTTAACTCGCATGCTTTGAGTCTCTGTTGATAAGTAGTCTTCTTCTTCACGTCTACCGATTCGAGGAAAAATTACCAAAAAATTATAAACTTATCGTGTGTATATATATCTATATTAATTCAATTTTAAATTTTTTAATTTGATCAATCCAATCCTAGAAATTTTGACAATTTATTAATATAATCATTGCAGCCAAATTTTCATTGAGATTTGCTAACATGGATACATCCGTCATATGTGACACAATCAACACTAACATGAATAATATATTTTTACCTTCGACTTTAGTGTGTACTTTCGAAGGAGCACGTATACAAGAAGGAACCTCAAGCTTAATGCAAATAGCTAAACTATTTGCTTCTTTACATAATTATTAATCACATGAAAATTTACTCTATGCATCAAGCCTTACATCTCCTACTATTGGTAGGGTGACGGCTAGTTTGGGGATGTTCAAGGATATCATTAGTGTGCTCACATTGCATTGCCTTCGTAGGTATTTGAGTAATTGAACAAACATTGAATAAAATAATACCTAAAGGTTCACAAGCGATTGGATATTTATTACCTAAGGGCTTATTTAATCCAATTGTATCATGTAATCCTTTAAGGGGTGTATTGAGTGAGTTATTTAAGCTTCACACTTTCTTTTCCTTTGAATTGAAATTCACTTATCAAGTGGAGTCTTAAGTATAATTATTTTTATTTTATTTAATTACATTTTTATATTTGTAGTGGAAAATTAGGTAATTTATCATAATCAATGTAAAAATTCTAAGGAATAATATCCATTTTCTTTGGGAGATAATTGCCAACAAAAAAAAAAAAAGACACCAACTTTAGGTTGAGTGCCAAATCTGACTCAAATTTGTTCTTTTTTGTCTCGTAAAAAAGCATCAACTTTAGGTAAAGTGTTGAATCTGGCCCAAACTTTTTTTTATCTCATAAAAAAGTATCAACTTTAGGTTGAGTGTCAAATTTGGCCTAAATTTTTTTATCTCGTAAAAAATTACAAATTTTCATCCTTATTCCAACTTTGGCCTCTATCGTTAACTCTCTATTTGAAATTAGCCTTGTTTCAGGAGAAAAAATGTTCTAGTCGTGAGCTTGATGGATCACCTCAATAGTCTCTCTCAACGAGTGGTGGCCTACAGTTTCATATAACTACAAAATGGCGAAGTCTAACTAGCAAGATTTAATATGGAAATATTTTTGACTTGCCAGTGAAGTGTAGGAAATGATGAATAACTTCATCGTTAATCTTTAAGCTGTGGCTCAAATAAAAAGATAATGAATAGTACTTTAAATCCTACAATAAGTGCATATGGATTTATTGCTTATGACAATCAATGGATCTAAGCTAAGAGGGGGAAATTTGGGATTTAAGTGAAATTTTGTGCTTTTTTTTTAGACAAAAAAAATTGGGCTACATTTGGGGTCTAAGACACTCAACGGACAGTAGTCTACAGTTTTATATTACTACAAAACGGTAAAATTTGGCTAGAGAAATTCAATTTAGAGATTTTTTTTTATATGTTAGTGAACTGAAGGAGATGATGAACAACTTCACTATTATTTTTTAAGTTGTGACTCAAATAAAACAAATAATGAATAGTGCTTTAAATCCAATGCACATGGATTTGTTGCTGAGGGCAATTAATGGATATAAGTTAAAGGAGCCAAATTTGGGATTTAATTGAAAGATAATGCTTTTTTTAGACTAAAAAAGTTTGGGTCAGATTTGATATTTGTTCTAAAGTTAATGCTTTTTTGCGAGACAAAAAAAAGTTTGGATTAGATTTGTCATTCAACCTAAAGTTGATGCTTTTTAACAAGACAAAAAAAAAAGTTTGAGCCAGATTTGTCATTCAACCTAAAATTAGTAGACAAAATTTTTTTATGTCAAACTTTACATAAAATTGATGTTTTTTTTTAACTAACCCTTTTCTTTGGTGACATAATCATGATATTTAAATGTAAATTGTATAAAGAATCATGTGGATGTTTTTTTTAATCCTATTATTATTGATTATTAATTAGGAAACCTCTATCAACAAGATAAAAAAAATTTGTTCCTCCTTCGAAATTCATTGAGGGCAAGGCAAATAAAATAAACCAAAGATGTTCTTTCCTTCTTGCTTTGCATGTATAGTATAGACATATATTATCTTTCTTTCTACTATATCTTGCAAGAATCTCTATTTTTTACTAAGAAACTATTTATTTCTTTATTTATTAAATAAAACCAAATTTTGAATTGAATTCTAATTTTAAGATAAGAGCATAATTGATTATTCATTCCTTGCACTTATTATTTAATATATGCATACTCAATATAATTATATATGAATTACAATTATTTTAAGATATCTTTCTAACAATAACAAGTATAAATATTAAATCAAGGTAACAATTTTGGACAAATTTCTCACAACTTACCCTCTATCTTTGTGTCTATAGTGGGCCTCGTATTTCCGTCAATTGTGATGGCTTCTTCGGCTCTCCATGTTCAACAAAACAAGACTTCTTTGAGAGTTATAAGGGAAGAGAATGGAAAGATGAAAAGATTCCTCATATCCTGGAGAAATTTAAAATTGGACTGCTACCTTGTTGACTCTCTTTCTCGGACTCCTTAAATTTGTTTATTTTCTAATCACCTATTTGTAAATTTACTTTAGGGTCCAATCAGCACCAACTAGTCTAAAACATAACATTATGTCTCATCGGCAACATTTTCCTCCATCCCTTGATTTTTCTGTAGAAGGAAGTAAACAAAGATCGAGTAGTAATTGGTACATAGGGCATACAGAGTTGGTGGACAAATCATTCGAGAAACAATATCAAACGGCTAGAGGACACTCCGCCACCTGAATTTGCATCCGGGGAAGCATGTTTGAAGAAAACTCAATCAATCGTTGCCAGCAATTCCCTTCAATCGAGTACTAAGATGCAACTGTTGAACTCCAGTGCTAGCATCAGACTCAATCATGAGCTCTAGATTTATAATTCAGTCCCTTACCTCATAGCAGACCGTTGGGAAGTGCCTAGAATGACAAAACACCATTGTCGTCCCTATCATTTGCTAAACCCAGAGATCCATCTGCGACAGGAGCCTCCGATCATTCCCTCTGCACCTGCCAGTCCCGGATCGCCTTTGCCGAATCTGTCAGTATTATAGCTTGAACCACCCAGAGAGGGGGTTCGACCCATTGATTTCGACGGAGGAAAAGCTAGCCTGCTTCATGTTGAGGGATGGGAGGGTGAACCGTCTCGCTGTAGAAGCTGCAACGTCGGAGGAAGTGGGAGTGCCTTTTGCAGTCCCATCGTTAAGACGCTTGATTGTTCATGTTGCATCATACAGTCTACATGGCAAACAAGATCACGCTCCTTCAGGGGCCTTGACCGGTGAATTACAATTTATGGGTATTATTCATATGCAAATTTAACTAAACTTCGAATTCAGGGTGAGAAGGATCTTGAGCTCGATCCATGGGTTTATTAAGCTCCCACATTTTAAAATTAACCTATGTGAGTGAGACAATACTCATTACATGACTTCGAGTAATGCAAATATAATTCATCCAAGTTATCATAATAGAGAGATCTCGTACAATAATCTTTAAGGAGATTAAACTTAGTCCATTAATTATTTAGCGCTGCTAAAGTTGTATACTTCTCAAATTTTCATGTCATACGTAAACCCTTCATTTTGCAATGTTTTGGACATCCTTTTGCCTATTTGCGAATTCCATCAACTCTCGTATTGGAACGGATTTCAACAAGCCATGGTAACTCAGTATGCCTGGCCAACCATATCAAAGTTACCGATGCACCGACAAATGCCCGAAATAGAGAGAGGCATGAACAATGTTTGTCAATGTCAATGTAAACATGCATTTTCATCCTAAAAAAGAAAGCCCCAAGCTGCATGGGCCTCGTAAGTATGCTACTGATGCTCACAATCATTCCTCAATGAAGCATTCACTCCTATTTTCTGTTTATTTGATCATTCAAAAACATTAGAGATTTGTGACCTAAATAAATTCATTAGAGAATGACTTTCTCAAAGCTACGGAAGAACATTCGCAATCATGCATTCACGCGCCTTGCACATAGCCTCCAATGGCTCTCTCTTGGGCATCGTGAGTCCCGTCCCCTCGGACAAGTCCACCGGCTCCTCGTCGACTCGTTCCCACTCGAAGTAATGAATAAGGGCAGCGAGAGCCAAGCTCACCATTTTGTTGGCAAGGCCAGCACCAGGGCAACTCCTCCTCCCCATCCCAAATGGCAACAACCGGTACGCATGATCACCTTCCAGTCCCTCGTACCTCTCCGGTTTAAAACTTGTGGGATCGTCCCACACTTTTGGGTCTCTTTGAATTGCCCACGCATTTACCATGATCATTGTGCCTTGGGGCACGTCGAACCCGCTAATCATGCAATCTTCAGCAGACTCATGAGAAACTAGGAGTGGCGCCAGGGGAAACAATCGGAGCACCTCATTGATGATGTTTTGTAGGCAAAGCAGCTTGTGGACATTTGCTTCGTCAACTAGATGGTCTCGGCCAACGACATCGTCTAGTTCTGCTTGAACTTTTTTCATGATGTCTGGATGGTTGAGTAGGAGGGACATGGCCCATTCTATTGTCATCGCGGATGTGTCTGTACCCGCCATTAACATTGTCTACCGCAAAATGCATTGAAAAAATTTAGTAAGTATATGCGCAGTTGTTTCAAAAATAGATGAAACTTATTTTCAGAATTGGACAACAATCAGGTTCAATCGTAAAGAGGCAAATGCAAAGGAAGAACATGCTTTTCTATGGTTTGAGCTAATGTCGATTTCCCACCTTGGCTTGTCGATGGTGGCAAATTATTTTAGACAGCATCCTTTTCTATGGTTCGAACAGCTTGAATAAAAACAGGCGTAAGTTCGAGGGAAAGAAAATTAGAATTCCACTTAAGCTAATCACTGCACACGTGACCAATGATCCATGGACCTGTGTAATCGACATTTTTACACACATTACCTTAAATGAGCTCTTTCTTTCTAACCTTTCTCCTCTTTCATCTTTTTTAATGAACAACGATCTAGATAGCGATTACTATTCAAGAAAGAAAAACCTGGGCATGATCCCATTATATGTAAGTTGTTAGATATGAGTCCGACTCACATGCACAGTTGAGTGAGATGGTTCTCACATGAGATCCACATGATATAGCATTAACATTATAATAACTAAGAACAAGACTCTATTGCTCAAAATAGAAAACAAAAATAAGACCTTTTAGAGGACATAGAATACAAAAGGAGGCAATTCCTCTGTACTTTGTGAAACCGGCTTTGAACTCTATCGAGCAAGGTAAATATATTTCAATTAATATAGATCATTAGATTTGCGGTATCCAAACAAAATAAGTCACCGTTAAAGATCCCGATTCAGATAGGTATTTGTATACTTTGATTCTTCACAATCTTGCAAGGGTAAAAGAAAAAATTTTGCTTGATAAGTAGTCGAATTTTTGTCCATTTCATGATATACCCATGCTAAACTAAAATTTGCTTGCCTCTCGTTTTTTGTATAATCAACATGCTATTTTTTAATTTTATTTGTTAAGTAATTTTATTTATTAAATAAAGGGTGAGTCAGATGAAACCCAATCCACTAATTAATCCATCGCGTTTCGCTTCTTTCCAAAAAGATAGCTGACATTTTCTTTCCACTACGAAGCTCACAAGGCGATACTGCAACAAATGATTCACATACCAGGATTTGGCCTTTGATGACGTCGTCCGAGTAGCCCTCCGACAGCATGGTGTCGATCATCGTCTTTCTCTCCCCCTCTCGGCCGCTGTTGCTTCTCTTCCTTCTCGACCTGAGCTCGTCTATCATCCCCTGCAAGATCACATCGGACCTCTTGGCCAAGTCCACCATCCTCCTCTCTCTTCCCTTAAAGTCCACTACCTTCCTCAGTGCCGGCAAGAAATCGCCTGGGTTCGTCCCGCTCAGCTCAAATGTCTCCTTTATCACCTCCCTGAACTTCCTGGCCACCTCAGCGTCGCCCGCTTCAATGGTGGCCCCGAAGTAGCGCTTCCCAGAGATCATCCTCATGATGATGTTGAAGGACAGCTCCTGCAACCTTGACCTCATCTCCACCTTCGCGAAACTGCCTCCCCGGGCGGAGGAGGCCGCTTCATAGAGGCTCCTCACCAGGAGCCTGACTTCCTCCTGCCGGACGTTGAGGGAGCCAGCGAGGCGGTGCGGCGAAAGGATCTCGAGGGCCGTGAGACGGCGGAGGTTGCGCCAGTGGGGGCCGTAGGGGGCGGTGGCGACGGTGGTGTTGCCGTAGGCCATGATGTCGCCCGCAAGAGTGCGGGGGCGGTTGGCCAGGACGACGTCATTCCTGGTGAAGCACTCCTCGGCTGCGGACGGGGAGGATATGACGACCACGGGCCGAGAGCCGAAGGAGAGGGAAAGGACAGGGCCATAGCGGTCGGCGAGGGACTGGAGGGTCCGGTGGACAGGTTCTTTTAAGAGGTGGAGGTGGCCGATGATAGGGAGTGACGGTGGGGACGGCGGGAGATTCCTCCTGTTGCTTCTCTGCAATTTGAACAGGAAGAGAAGGAAGAGGAAGGAGGATGCTGAGAGGATGAACAACCACACGTCTTCCATAAAAAATCTATGACGGACGACACGTTGTGAAGAAAGATAAAATCTCAAGAGAGAGAGAGAGAGAGAGAGAGACCTAAGAGTTTTAGAGGTTTTACAGGGTACGAATCGTTCGTTCAGTGGGGATTCCCAGGGCCACTCATGATGAGACAAGGAAGATGGAAATCGAAGGGTTACGGTCAAAGATAATGTTATGTTTATCTCGTGGCAGTCGATTGTGGACAGAACAGAAGCCGCCGGATCAGATTGAGATGGGGCGTAATACGAGCCGGTCGGGTTAAAAATATCCAACTCTTATTGATTAATATGATCCTTAGACTCATTTTCATATAATATAAATTTAATAACTATTACTCGATCAGACCTGTATTATCAAAATAAATTAATATAAAAAATCAATTTTAAAAAAATAATTATATTTTTTGGTATTTGGCTAAAACCTGAAAAATAAACTAAAACATACTTTCTGCTAGGGGTGAGCGCAGTTCCCGGGTAGAACCGGGAACCGGAGAACCGAACCGGAGGGTCCGGTTCGGTTCCCGGTTCTAGGGAGACCGGTTCCGGTTCCCGGTTCCTCATTTCCCGGAACCGGAACCGGAAGGGAAATAAAAAAAATGGAAAGCAAGCAGCAGCAGAAGTCAGCAGGAAGCAAAGCAGGAGAAGGTCACACGGCAGGGGTTAGGTCGGCGAAGTCGGATGGCGAGAGGAAGTCGACGGCAGCAGCATGTTGCCGAGGATAAGGGCCGGTTTCGGAGGAGCTGCTCGAGAGAGGTTCTTCAGAGAAAAATCGGGAGGAGGAGGGGGGAGAAAAAGAAACCGAGAACCAAGAGAAGAAAGAAGGGGGAGACCGGAGAAAAGCTAAAAAAACGAGCTAGAGAAGGAGAGAGACCGAGGGGTGGAGATCGGAGAGAGCCCGAGAGAGAAAAGGAAGGAGAAAGGAGAGAACGAAAAAAAAAAAGCGAGAGATAAAAGTGAGAGAGAGACGTGTGTTGACTGAAAAAGACGGGGAGAAAACAAGTGAAAAAGCTTCAAGAGAGGAGAGCGACCGAGAGAAGGGAAAGATCCGGGAATCTGAGTGCGAGAGGGAGGCTCGAGAGGGTCTTCTTTTGTTGCCGGAGGACCACCTAGTAACCGCCGCCCGTCGCAACCACCGAACGAACCAGGTTAGTTAGTTTATTTATTTACCTTTTTCACCGGAATACCTGGTTTTTGTAAGGCGTCGGGCCGGAGCTTGCGCGGAGCAGTTCGCGTGAGCCCCGGCCCTTGTCGACGTTGTCGTCCCTCCACTGAATTTCCTTTGCATGCTGCCATGTTTAGTTGGAAGCCTAGTCCCGGTATAAGTTCCGTTCGAGTTGGAAACCCTTCGGTTTATTCATGCCCGCCAAGTGTTTGATGAAATGCCTTATAGAAAACCGAAGGGGGTTCATACTTTTAGTCGAAAATCGATCTGTTTTCATGCTCTTTTATCTATAGAATCACTATGTATTCATTCATATTCGAGGTTCCATGATGATTCGTATGAAAAACCCGTGTATCGTCGAATCGGTGAGGGTTTCGCAGCCACCGGAGTTTATGGCCGGCGGTGGCCGATGTCGACGGGGATGAGTGGCTAATAAAAGGGTGGTGTCTCGGTAAGGAGAGAGGAACCATGGGGTTTTTGGTTGGAGTCGAAGGTATTTCGGATAAAAAAAAGAAGAAGAAGAAGAAAAGAAATAGAGGAAGAAGAAGAAACGCGGGTGAGGGACGTCGGGAGGTTGAAGACGCTGCATGGGGGAGGAAGAAAGCTGCAGCAGAAAAGATAAAACAAGAAAAAGACAAAAAAAATATTAAACAATTAAAACACTAAAAAAATAATTAAAATTGTTAAAATTTCCTTTTTTTAGTCCGATCGGGTAGGATCCGGGTAGCCGGGCCAGGTTGAGAATGCAGAAAAATTTGAGTTGGGTAAGTGATATCTCTAGTTTTATATGTTGTAAATCCTTATATATGAATGCTTTATTTAATCTATCTCTTCTTCTTTTTTAAAGATATGGGTCTTAGTGAGAGGATCATCAGTAAATAGAGTTTATCAATTAAAGCGAAATGAAGATACGTGGTAAGGCTTTCTAATAATTATTTTAGTTCAGTGGATAATAATTTAAATTTTAAACTGAGGTGATCTTTATTTTCTTCATCTACAGTTTGTTTAGCATGGATGGAGACTTTGCACCAAATGATGAGCTTGTGAGATTTAAGAGAAAGCATGATTTTCTCTTAGTCATTAATGATGTAAGTCCCTCATTTTGTAGATAATCTTGTTTTTTAATTTGTGAGACTTGTGTTGTACCTCTTGCTTTGCAATATGATGATATGATTGTTTTATGACTTAGGGAGATCTTCATAGAAATTGCATCGTTATCATTATAAAAACTATGTTGAAAGGGATGATCACGGTTCCCGATTCTAGGGAGGGAGGTTACGGTTCCGGTTCTTCTTTTTTGAGAATCGGAACCGGCTCCACTTAAATGAAAAAAAAAAAAAAAAAAAAGAACCTGTTGGACCAACGGAACCGGAACTGTAAGAGGGTAGGTTCTAGGTTCCGATTTCGACGGGTAAGTTCCGGGTTCAAAAAAACCGAGGAAACTGTGCCGATGGTAGGTTCCAGGGTTCCAAGCGGAACCTGTAAGGAACCCTGGAACCGCTCACCCCTACTTTCGCTGTTTGGGATAAAAAATATTTTCCCCATGTCCCCCTTTTAATATTATTTTATCTTTTTAAATCGATTTTTAATTTTTAATTTTTAATTTTTTTCTTTTTTTCTTATTCATGGCCAGTTGCTTGCTAGAGGTGAGCTCAAGTCTCACCAAAGACTGGCGAGGCCAAGCTCACTTGATGCTAGCAAGCTCGAACCTCACCAGACATGGCGACCTAGGCAAGGCTTGAGGTTGCTGGAGCCTCATCGGATTTGGCGAGCCCA
Organism: Corymbia maculata; assembly: GCA_014182735.1. Lineage (NCBI taxonomy): Eukaryota > Viridiplantae > Streptophyta > Magnoliopsida > Myrtales > Myrtaceae > Corymbia > Corymbia maculata. The sequence goes on along the minus strand of CM024687.1, from coordinate 1,795,800 downwards.
ACCTCGCCACTGTCTGACGAGGCCGAAGGCTTGAACTCGCTAGAATCTAGTGAGCTCAAGTCTCATAGGCTGGTGACAAGACTCAAGCTCGCCTCTGGCCGATTGTTAGTTGTTGCCGTAGTTGACGACCGGCCAAAAAAGAAAGAAAAAGAAATTGAAAAATAATGGGTCTAAGCTGAATTTTTTTTTTTTTCAAAAAGAAACATTTATATATAATTCAGAGTTCATTGACAACACACTCAAAGAAGGGAGATCCAAACACTAAAGGTCCCAAAGAGGCTTCGGGGGGCTGGGATAACCACGAACAAGAGTCTTCGTCATCCAATCAGCTACATGATTTGCTGTTCTACCACAATGGGCCACGGTGGTGTTGCTGAAATGGGCTAGCTGGGCTCGGGCTTCTAAGATCAGTGCCTCCCCTCCCACGGCAAGTGATTTTCCATCTGTGAGGCTTCAAATAAGATTAGGCTATCTATCTCCATGTGGCACGTACGATACTTCTCTCTTCTCGAACTGAAGTACTTCAAGATTTCCACCAAAGCAATGGTTTCGACCTGGATGGCCGACGAAGCTGGGATTTTTTTAGCGAATTCGTCTACCAAAACTCCCGAGGCATCTCGGAGGATCCCTGCGATTGCCCCCTCTGAAGAACCTGCACGAAGGACCCGTCGATGTTGATCTTAAAAGGAGCGATTCTTCGGCGGACACCAGTTCAAGGGCAAAAGAGCTTGACTCGGTTCAAGTTTCAAACTTTTTGCATTCCACTCACAATAATTTCTGACCATCGACTCCGCTGATGCGATTAGGGCTTCTGGGTTGGGGGTTCGTTGTCGGAATACAAGATTTTTCCTGGCTTTCCAGATGAACTAGAGGAGGGTTGCGATTTTTACAAAGGGTACTGTGTTGCTTGGCTATTGTTGATGGTTTTGCAGCCACTCATCTATCCGTGTGATGTGCTGACCCAAATTGTGTATGTTTATTGTAGGTTCTTCCCAAACGGATCTGGTCCATAGGCAGAGAAGGAACAGATGTTCTGCTGTTTCCACTTCGCCATTGCAGAAGGGACAAAGAGGCTGAGGTATGATCTTGCCCTTGTATAGGTTTTCTCTGGTAAGGATTGCATTGTGATTATTAATGAGTCGTAATTGGCTTTATTATAATAGACCCATTGCTTGGTATGGTATACTGCTTTTGAGCAAAAAACCATAAAATTAGACCTTACGGATGCAAATACCACGCTTTTTCGAAAACGATCTTCTTTTTGCACCAAGTTCATATCGATCATAGCCCATAGATCATTTGTTGTATCTGGAAAATTTGGTTGTTTACACAACCCCTTTATTTCTACCCAAAATTGAGAAAGCTAGAATTTGCTGGGGCTTAAATTATATTTTTATGGAATAAGAATTATATCATTCTAAAAAATATCAAAACAAGCTTTCCATTGACATATTATTCGTTTTTTTGAGGTCCGTAGAATATTTTGTAAATTCTATAAGTGAAGAAGAAGATGAAGAAGATGCTGACATAAGTAGCTTGGTCAGCATAGGTGACAGCACGGATTCTCACGGGCTAATGTGAGACTTTTGAAGATATCAAGCCCTCGTATGGTACTCTTAGAACTTTCAACTGTGGTTTTGAAATATTAATCTAGTGACCTCACTTTTAGGATGTTTCCTTTGGTTAAGAATGATAGGGCCTTCGGTGCATGTTAAGAACATGACTAGTCTAAGATCGAGAGATTCAAATAAAAGAGAAGGATCAATTTATAATTACATCGACAAGTGTATTCTTTGGCCAGACTGTCATATCTACCTTAAATGGTCACGATTTGATTATGAAGGCATAATGGAAGTCGATCATGCTTTTACAAAGGAATTAAGACTCTTTTTGATACAATGGGATTGTTTATCTTTAAATTTTTTGTATCCTTTACTGGTGCATAGAAAGCTCAATGCTTGCACCATCAAAATTGCTAGCATAAATTGACCCACAATGATTTTTGGACTTTTACGGGGCTCTAAATATGAAGGGATCGATTGCAAGAGTGTGTCACAATTCACATGGTATGCTCATTACTAGATTTGCAAAAATGAGTGCAAGCATCCTTAGCCCTTGGCATGAAAACCCTAGCAATGAAACAAGCTCTACCGTGTTCGATTGAAGAAGCTAAACTAAAGTGTTTAACTATTCTATGCATGGACGTCTAGACTGACAGCGTATCAGTGTTGGAGCTCTTATCAGGCACGGACAAAGTCTATGGACTCTCCAAAACCTCATGAGGAATGGAAAGTTACCCAATAGAGATAAAAGGAGTTAAAATAGACCATTGTCGTCCATGAAGCCAATCAATTAGTGGACTGAATAGTGAAAACCCACCAGAAATGTACCCTTCCTCGTAATCGGCTATATATGCCTCTCCGACCCCTTTTGGGAAATTTTATGTTTAGAAACTAGTTATCCACGTTTGACTAGTGATGCTTTTTGAAAAGAAAAAAGTTCTTTTTGACAAAAAAATGAAGATTAAAGTCAAGCCCATCATATAAAAGTGGAAGATGTTAAGATTTGAACCATGTCGAATCCACCCATGATGGGCGGACCCAAAGCCAGCCCATTTTATTGTCCCCGCAGATGTGTTCGTGATCGCACTTGACATTAATTGCCATGAATTGCGTTTAAGAAATTAAGTACATGCTCAGTTGTTTCAAAAATAGAGAAAACTTGCCTTCGAAACTAAAGAACAATCAAGTTCAATCGTCAAGAGGAAAATGCAAAGGAAAAGGTTTAGGTTAAGTAAATATCAATAATTGGCCGCTCTTATGGTCTTGTCGATGTATAAGTGCAAAATTTATTTGTTTCATGCATCGTATAGATGTGGACGTGATATTCCATGATGGCTTGTCAACCATGACTATTTTTCAGATGACATATTTTAGTGGTTCGACGAGTACCCAACTCGGATCGATCAGAGTTGAAAAACATGCATAAGAAAGCGGCACCGTTTGGAATTTTGACCCAAAAAAATGAAAGATTGAAGTCAAGCCCATCATGTGCAAGTGGAAGATGTTTGAATTTGGACCATGTTGAATCTGCTCATGATGGGCGGACCCAAAACCGGCCCATAATATTCTAATAGTCTCCATGGAGGGAACAGATGAGGAAGTTCTTCATCTCAATTTTATAGGCACTTACAAGAGTGTGCATAAAATTAAATAAAGAAATCCTGATATAAAATTTTTTTTTTTACTCCCATGCTTTGAGCGTTCGCTGATAACTAGTCTTCTTCTCCACGTCTACGAATTCAAGGAAAAATTACTATGAAAATTATAAACCTCGAGTAGTAATTGGTACATAGGACGATACAGAGTTGCCAGTTGGTGGACAAATCCTTCGAGAAAAAAGATAAAACACCTAGAGGGTCCATCTCCACAAGAGTCCACGATCACTTCCTGCGCCCCTGCCCGTCCCGGATTGCCATCGCCGATCCATCGGTGTTATAGCTTGAACCACCCAAAGAGGTGGGGTTCGACCCATCGATTTCGACGGAGGGGGAGCTAGCCTGCTTCATGTCGAGGGATGCGAGGGTGAACCATCCCGCTGTAGAAGCTGCAACGTCAGAGGGAGTGGGAGTGCTTTTGGCAGTCCCATCGTCAGACGCTTTGTTGTTCATGTTACGCCATATGACCTAGATGGCAAACAAGATCACGCTCTTCCAGGGGCCTTGACCGATGAATTATAATTTGTGAATATTACTCATATGCAAATTTAACTAAACTTCAAATTCGGCGTTAAAAGGATCTTGAACTCAGTCCATGAATCAAACCATTAAACTTCCGAAATTTTAAATCAATGTACACGAGGTAGACAATACTCATTAGATGAAACAGTCACACTATAATCTTTCGGGAAATTGAACTTAGTCCATTAATTATTTAGCGATGCTAAAGTCATACACTTCTCAAATTTTCATGTCATATTTAAACCCTTCATTTGGCAATGTTTTGGACACCTTTTGTCTATCTGCGAATACTATTGGCTAACGGATTTCAACAAGCCATGGTAACTCGGTATGCCAAGCCAACCGTATTAGAGTTACCGGTGCACCAACAAATGCCCGAAATAGAGAGAGGCACAGACAATGCTTGTCAGCATCTATATAAACCAGCATTTTTCTCCTAAGAGAGAAGTCTAAAGCTGCATAGGCCTCGTAAGTATGCTATTGATGCTCACAATCATTCCTCGATGTAGCAGTCACTCCTATTTTCCATTTATTTGATCATTTATAAATATTGGAGATACGTGATCTAAATACGTTCAACAGAGAACAACCTTCTCAAAGCTGCCCAAGAACATTAGCAATCATGCATTCACGCGCCTTGCACATAGCCTCCAATGGCTCTCTCTTGGGCATCGTGAGTCCCGTCCCCTCGGACAAGTCCACCGGCTCCTCGTCGACTCGTTCCCACTCGAAGCAATGAATAAGCGCCGCCAGAGTCAAGCTCACCACTCTGTTGGCCAGGCCAGCACCGGGACAACTCCTCCTCCCCATCCCAAATGGCAACAGCCGATATGCATGGTCACCTTCCAATCCCTCATACCTTTGTGGTTTAAAACTTGTGGGATCATCCCACACTTTTGGGTCTCTTTGAATTGCCCATGCATTTACCAAAATCATGGTGCCTTGGGGCACGTCGAACCCGCCAACCGTGCAATCCTCAGAAGCCTCATGAGGAACTAGGAGTGGCCCTGCCGGAAACAATCGGAACGCCTCATTGATGATGTTCCGTAGGCAAGGCAGCTTGTGGATGTCTGCTTCATCGACTAGACGGTCTTGACCAACGATGTCATCTAGTTCTACTAGAGCCTTTTTCATTATGTCTGGATGGTTGAGTAGGAGGGACATGGCCCATTCTATTGTCACCGCCGACGTGTCCGTCCCCGCACTTACCATTGACTGTTATGAATTACACTTAAGAAGTTAAGTATATGCTCAATTGTTTCAACAATAGATGAAACTTGTTTTCGAAACTGAAAAACAATCACATTCAATCATAAAGAGGAAAATGCAAAGGAAAAGGTTTAGTTTAAGTAAGTATCAATAATTGGCCACTCTTATGGGTTTGTCCATGTATAAGTGCATAATTTATTTGTTTCACGCATCATGTAGATGTAGAAGTGATATTCTATGGTGGTTGGTAAATGGTGACTATTTTTTAGACAACATACTTCAATGGAACGATGGGTACTCAACTTGAATCAACTAGAGTTGAAAAACATGCGTAAGTTCAAGAAAGAAAAATAAAATTTGACCTAAATATATTACCACACACACTACAGACGATTCAACGACTTGTGTAATTGACATTCCTACACGTTTTGCACCCTGTAAATGCTCTTTAATTTTGCCTTTTCTCTTCTTTCTCTTTTGTAATCTACAAACATCTAAATAGTGGCCACTACTGAAGATCTTGGTGCATATAAGGTTGATCCAATTCATTGAACCGGTGGATGAAAAGGACTCCATGTAAGATCATACGGTTCAACAGTGCATATGTATTGGACTCATATAGATCGGATCATGCAATAATGACTAAGGAAAAAAATCCTATACTCAAAATAGAAAACAAAAACTAAGACATTTTACGGGATAAATCATAGATGTAAAACCGGTTTTGAATTCTGACGGGTATAGAAAAAAAATTAAATTAATCGTCAAATTTGCAATATGCTAGAAAGCGACGGCGTTTTTAAAGTTCTAAATTCTTGAAGTACGTGTTAGAAAGATTCTGAACCATCATTTCAAACCTAAGAGTCATAGAAAATGAGTTTTTGTTTGGGAAGCAAGTCATATTTTGTCCATTTGCTCCCTTCACCTGCTGGCAAGGCGACATTGCAACAAACGATTTTGTTATTCCTAGATTTCTTTTGTTGGTGAATGCCGAAAGACTTTAGTCACAAACTCGGAAATATAAAGCGGGTAGAACCATCTCCCTGTACATGCATAAGTCAAGTGAAACAGAACATGTGTTATACGCGTACCATGATATGGCCTTTGATGATGTCGTCCGAGTAGCCCTCCGACAGCATGGAATCGATCATCGTCTTGCTCTCCACCTCTCGGCCGCTGTCGCTCATCTTCCTTCTCGACCTGAACTCGTCTATCATCCCCTGCAAGATCACATCGGCCCTCTTGGCCACGTCCACCATCCTTCGCTCTCTTCCCTTGAAGTCCACAACCTTCCTCAGCGCGGGCATGAAGTCGCCCGGGTCCGTCCCGCTCAGCTCAAATTCCTCATTTATCACCTCCTTAAACCGCCTGGCCACCTCGGCATCACCCGCGTCGACAGCGGCCCCAAAGTAGCGCTTCCCAGAGATCATCCTCATGATGATGTTGAAGGACAGCTCCTGCAGCCTCGACCTCATCTCCACCCTCGCGAAACCGTTCCCCCGGGCGGAGGCAGCCGCCTCGTAGAGGGTCCTCACCAGAAGCCTGACTTCCTCCAGCCGGACGTAGAGGGAGCCGGCGAGGCGGTGCGGAGAAAGGATCTCGAGGGCCGTTAGGCGGCGGAGGTTGCGCCAGTGGGGACCGTAGGGGGCGGTGCCGATGTTGGTGCTGCCGTAGGCCATGATATCACCGGCGAGCATGCGGGGGCGGTTGGCGAGGACGACGTCGTTCCTGGTAAAGCACTCCTCAACCGCGGACGGGGAGGATACGACAACGACGGGCCAAGAGCCGAAGGAGAGGTAAAGGACAGGGCCATAGCGGTCGGAGAGGGACTGGAGGGTCCGGTGGACGGGCTCTTTTATGAGGAGGAGGTGGCCGATGATAGGGAGTGAAGGTGGGGACGGCGGGAGATTTTTCTTGCTGCTTCTCTGCAATTTGAACAGGAAGATAAGGAAGAGAAAGGAGGATGCCGAGAGGATGAACGCCCACGCGGCTTCCATAGAAAATCTGTGGCGAAGGACACGTTGTAGAGAGAGAGAGAGAGAGAGAATGGGGAGAGAGACGTAAGAGCTTAGTGGTTTAAAACCACTTGTTTTATAGAGTACGTCGGGTCAAGCTTTTCACACTTCAGACCATCTCAAGGATTAACTATTAAGTAATGCTACGCATTATCAAAATTATTTATAGAAACTGGAAAACGAAACTCTATGTTGCCTATATTATTTTCTTTGTCTCTACTCCACAGATCCGACAAAGGCAAACCCTCATCTGTGACTAGGTTTGCCTGTGGCCAATCGCCAACCAGCCATAGGTCAAAATAAATAGAAGGAAAAAAAGAGAGAAAACTTGAGAAAAATGCAAAAGATCTATTAAAAAATTAACAAAGTCAGTGTTATTGTTAATTGTGCCATGTAAGATGCATAACGTTCATATTAGCATTTTTCAACCTAAATTGACCAGATAAATTCAATTAGTATCAATATGAAGAGGTTTATGATTTAATTAATCCAATTAAAATGTTTAATATTAAATTGGTATTAATACAATAGGTTTTGATACATTTTCCCAACCTCTTTGGAACTTTTGTGTCTTGATGCCGTGGTCTGGCTTGGTGCTTGAGTCTTTTTCAGATTCAATAATATTACTTTAGACCAGAAAGAAATCGTGGTCTTGGCCATAGTGATTGTCCTGTTTTGATTGGTCAAAATTCCCGGTCAAAAATTGTAGTCCTTAAATTCCGAGTTTATGGACGATCGTGCACCATGAAAGGAACAAAAACTTGATGATTAGGTTAGGTTCTGAAATTGATGAAATTATTCCCTTAATGACAACCATTATATTTAGCCTTACAGTCAATTTGAATTTGGTCACATTTCGTGATTCAATGTTTATATTACTCGTCACATCATTGACTTGAATAACATCGATTTGGCTTGGTTGATGGATGAAAAAGATTCCTCCCTTGTAACCCTACTATTATTGTTGGGGTTTGACCTTCCGCTGTTATTCACAGTTTCTATTAAATCATATGCGCTTGTCAATATATTGTTCACTCCTTCCTTGTCGACACCGATCATGTTCTATTAATTAGTCATTTTAATCGGACTTGATTTTGTTTAGTCAATGCCTTTGTTATACCACTATGGACCAACTTAATAAAAATTTTCATGTTTCAATGGTCTTAATACTTTCTCATCAACAGTAAACTGGGGTGATATCATATTCAAAGTCATGGTTCATGTACGTTGAATGGCATCAATCTTCTTAACTTAAATTTTTCGACATTAAAGTTGACTTTTTTAGAGTGCCAAAGCCTATAAAAATCTATAGCTTGTTGGCCAAGATCCGAACTTCAACAACGTGTTCCGGAAACATTACATACCAAAGAAGAAGAATTTGAACCTTAACTCGGACTCGAAATGCGATTTGGGTTTTACTTCTTCTTTCTCATTTGTTTATTCTTCGTCTGTCCCTCGTGTGGATTGCTTTCTTTTTGGACAAGCAAAAGCAGAGGGGGGCACTGTTTGGAATTTTTAAAGTAGACCCCTCTAGAAAATTCATATATTGAACGATACCACCTTATTGAATATCAAATGTGGTCTGCTGGATCAAGCTGTCGACCCCTCTAGAAAATTCATATATTGAACGATACCATCTCATTTGTTTATGGAACATTTTTTTATAAGCTATGTTTTTGACTTTTACTGATAAGATCAATGGATGTGGCTGGACGTGCCGTCCAGTCCATGGCAAATCGACCTGTGCTGGATGGCGTGCGCGCGCTGTACACCATTAACTGCGCAGAAAACGAAATATACAAATCGTTCGTTTCGTGGGGGTTTCCCAGGGCCACTCATGATGAGAAAAGGAAGGTGGAAGTCGAAGGGTTACGGTCAAAGATAATGTTCTGCTGACCTTGTGGCAGTTTGTGGAAAGAAGATTCCGAACGCAGGAGCCACCGGATCACAGATAGAGGGGCCCTTTCTTCTGTCTGATCAGGCCAGAAGGTCAAAACGCACTGAGTTAAGAGAGAGCGCCCTCGCGCGCGGCTAATGTTCTTTTGGTAATGTTCTTTTCCTCTTTGAATGTGAACTTGAATGTCCACACGCATCGAACAAGTCCAGTCCATATTTGAAAAGTCAAGAAATGGATAAGCAATTTGGAGATGGGCTATACTATTCTGGTCCTTGTGCGCACGTGTGCACATGCTTTTTCCTGCTTGCCTGAGCTTTGGTCCGCCGTTCAGTGTTCACATTTGAGAGAGGTGGGAACAGATTGAAAGGTTGTCTGAACGGAGAATGGATAAATGGAATCTTCTGGAAGTTAAAACTTCAGAGCGTTTGATTGTTCTCCAGATTTTAGAGCCTTGTAATTTTCTTGAGATGAATCCTTCGGTTCTTGCACAAATTATGATCCTTTGTTGAACACTAATGAAGTAATCAAAAGAAAACTTTGTTCTTCACCTATGTGAAAACTACTTGACGACTGTTATAGGGGAAACCTTTGCCACGTAACCCCAATTTTCTTTTGAATATCCAAGTAATGACCCATTAAAAAAAAAAAAGATTATTTGAGAGGTATCCAATTAAGGAAAGCAAACTCTTAACAACACCTATGTTTTCCATGCAAGAATGGAAGGATTTCACACTTCAAAGACTCACACCCAGATCGCTAGCTGGCCTCACCGCACCTCGCAATCTAGGTGCAAGGTCTAGGGGCATGGCCCCAAGGTCTTGCCCACACTGTGGGGAAAAAAGAAAAAAAAAAAAAAAAAGGAAAAAAAAATAAATAAATTAATAATCAAATAATTCGGAAAAATAAAAGGCATTGGGTTGCATAGCTTCTCTATTCAAAATAGGATGCAACCTAATTTGCACTCTTATTATATTTATTAGAATTAATATCACAAAAATCAAAAATTATATCCATTATATCAATCCCAACTTTTTTTTTATTTTACGTCATAAAAACTTATGAACTTATCAATTATAACATGAATATCCTAATCTTTTATGGGGTGTTATAGAAAATTCAAAACTTATATCAATGTGATAAATACCCATACCATATTATGACACGAAAGTCAAAGTTTGATTAATTTATTTGGTCAAAAATAGGGAACGCTAGTAGAAATTGCGTAGGCACAACGCAAGTGTGTACATAAAATCGGGAAAAAAGGAAAGAGATTCTGGCTCGGGCGAGTGGGTTTCTGGCTCCCGTGCTTGGAGCCTCCATTGATAAGGACAAGGCAAGAGCAGAAGAGACAAATTGACATCTCCATGTATCGATCTTTGTGGCTAGCGATCCATCGGGTCCTTTCGTTGGGTTGGGTTCCAGTTGGCATAAATTGGCCGTGAAACCTTTGACGTTTACCGCTTTTGTGACTGGGTCTTGGATTTATCGTGGGAAGCAAAAGGTGGGGCTCTGCTAACATCAAAATCCGTCATCGATATTAGAGCTGAGCATTTGATTGTTTCCCCGTGAATCGTATCCGATAATTTGCATGGTGTACTACTTTCGAGTAAACTACCATGAATTAGATCTTACGGATGCAATGACGCTTTTTGAAAACGGTCTTCTCGTTGCACAGTAATCGGTTGATCGTAACCGACATGCCATTCATCGTACTTGGAAAGTACGTGACCCCTTTACTAGAAATTTCTACCTAAACTTAAAAAGGCCAAAATTTACTGAGGTTTATATTATATTTTTATGGAATAAAAAAAATACCATTAAAATTTTTTCAAAACAAGCTTTCCAATGACATATTATTCACCTTTTTCTAAAGGTTTACAGAATATTTTGTAAATTGTATAAGTTTGGGCCAAACCAGTAAGTCAATATAAAGATACTCGTATAAGCAGCCTAGTCAATATAGGTGGCAACACGTATCGCTACAAGCTAATATGAGACTTTTGAAGGTATTAATCCCTCATATGATACTCTTAAAACTTTTAACTATGTTTTGGAGTCTTGATCTAGTGACATATAATTTAAGCATGTTTCCTCTGATTAAGAATGATATAGTCTTCGATGCATGTTATTCTAGTCTAAGATCAAGAGATTCAAATAGGATAGATGACCAATCGGTATCTATATCGCCATGTGAATTCTTCGATTAGAGTCACAGACTGTCATGCCTATTTTAAATAGTTATGTCTGGATTGTGAACTCATGATGGGAGTTAGGCGTGCTTTTATCAGGGAAATAAGACTCTTTTTAATGTGATAAATTCAGTTCAAGGTACAATGAGATTGTTTAATTATGAACTTTTTGTATCTTTAATCGGTGCATACAAAGTTCGATGCATGTGTACTCGCTAGTTGCTTGATCAAAGCTGCCAGTATAAATTGATCCCCAACAAGTTTTGTAAGTTTATGGGGCTCTGCATATGGAGGGATTGTGTCGTGGTTCACATGTTACGCTCGTGGCTGGATTTGCCAAAAAAAAGTGCGAACCTCCTCAGCCCTTTGCATAGAAACCCTAGCAGTGAAAGAGGCTCTGCTGAGTCTGATCAGAGAAGCTGAACTAAAGTGCTCAATTGATTTGCGTGTGGAGGCATTAACTGATGGCACATCAGTGGCTGAGCTCTTATCGGCGCAAACAAAGTCCATGGGCTCTTCGAAACCCTACTGAGGAATGCAAATCTAGCTGGCCCAAAAAAAGTAGTTCCAATAGCCCATTTCCCCAAAAAGCCGATCAACTAGTGGACTGGATTACGAAAGCCCACCGAAAAGGGACCCTTCCTCGTAATTGGCTGTCTAAGCCTCCCCAACTCCTTTCGGATATTTTAAATTTAGGAATTAGTCATTTATGTCCTGTTAGTGATTATTTTTAAGAGAATTGACCAAAAAAAAATGGAGATTAAGTCAAGTTCATCATGTGCAAGTGCGGATGTTAGAATTTGGACCATATCGAATCCGCCCATGATGGGCGGACCCAAAGCCAGCCCGTAATATTCCAATAGTTCCCATGGAGGGGAACGGATGAGGAAGTTCTTCATCTCAATTTTATAGGCACTTTACCAAGAGTGTGCATAAAATAAAATTAAAGAAATCCTGATACAAATGAGTGGTTTTCTTTACTCCCATGGTTTGAGTCTCCGTTGAAAAGCATTAGGCTTCTTCTTCACATCTAAGAATGATATATTTCTAACAATAACCGGTATACATATTAAATTGAGGTACCAATTCTATGACTAACTTTTTAGAACTTACCCTCTATTTTTGTGCCTTTAGTGGGCCTAGGATATGCGGCCATTGTAATAGCTTCTTCATCTATCCATGTTCAACAAAGCTTGACTTGTTTGAGAAAAGATTGCTCAAATTATGGAGTAATTGACGATTGGATGGCTACTTTGCTGACTCTCCTTCTCACACTCACTCAAGAGTGTTGGCATACCAATTATTCGTGGTCAGAAAAATTATCCAAAAAATCTTAAACTTATCATACTTTTGTCATTCGGCCAATTTTGACCATAAATTGTTAACTCGAATAGCCAGCGCTAACATTAACATCTTTAGATAATGAATAATTTTTGAATTTTTTGTGGTTTTTTACTTTTCTTTGCTTTTTTTGCGATTTTTGGAGTTAAGGTAGCAAGGGTTACCGGTCAAACATGAAATCGTTGTCGACCACATGTCAATGCCAACAACCCTCACTAGCCACAAGCAAGGGCTGCAACGCCCTTGCTTATGGCTGGCAAAGGTGGCCAACCGACTCTCAAGGGCCCCAACTCTAAAATGAAAAAAATAAAAAAACAAAGAAAAGTAAATAAAATAAAATAAAATAAAAACCATTAAAAATTCAAAATATCATTAAACTATTATTAGAAATTGTACATGCCAGCACCAGTTATGCCATGTAGAATGATTATCATCCACGTCAATGGTTTTAACAAAAATTGACCTGATGGATTTAATTGACAAAAACTAAAATGGTTTAGGACTTAATTAGTAAAATCGAAAGGTTTAAGACTGACTTTTTGGACAATTTTCCCATTCATGGCCAGTATAGTGTACTAATAATATACTATTTCTCTATCCACGTTGATACTTGTTGTGTTATATAGAACAACCAATGTCTATGTCAACATTTTTTTATTTAAATTGACCGGAAGAATTATATTGACAAATCGTCAAAAGATTTAAAACTAAATTGGCATAATTATGAATCAACATCTGCATAATATGTCTATGATTTTTGTAATAATTATCCCCGAATCCGATAAGATCAAAATAGGAAAGCGCGACAAATTGATTTCTCCATAAATCAATCATCGTGGCTAGCAATCGACCGGCCGCGCCGTTAGATCAAGTGGCCTCATTAGCCGTGAGAACTCGGAGACTTCTCGGTTTCTCCAATGCGTCCTCGGTCGTTAGTAACACACGTTTAAATAACATAATCATTAATCATGGGATGCAAAAGGCACGATTCTCCTAACACGATGTCGGTCGATTTTAAAGTTGGGGGCGGGCCTCGTATGACAAAACACGCACCCACATACATATTTGTACGGACTTGTTTGAGGGTAACGTGGGAAGAGAATATGGAAGAGAGAAGATGACTCGTGTTCTGGAATAATTGACAATTGGACTGCTGCGTTGTTGACTCTCTTTCTCTCGCTCGACTCACGGACGTTGTCATACCAACAGTCGTGGCCAGTAGAGTTTACTAATAATATGCAATTTCTATGGCCATTTAAATACCGATTAGAAAGACCATATCTGTCGCTCGTTTAGATGCTTCTGCTTATCGGGATCCACCGGTCGAATGCGGTCTCCTCGCTTCCACGCAAGCCCGTACCAACATCATTTGTCCTCAACCCATGATCGCATAGGCAGAACGAATTAAGAGTCAGTTCTGGTAGCCTCGAATTGAACGCTGACCAATGATTTTTTACGAGGACAAGATATGAAATTCGGATAAAGTTGGCACGTCATGATTGTTATTGACATAAGGGATGTTAACGATATTGAAGATTTTTAAAATTTTCTATAAAACATTATCCTACCTTAAAGGCAAATATGATTATTATTATCAATTATCTATATCAATCAAGATTGCACAAACGTCTTACTTAATTGTGCATATCTTGAGTGATATATATCACTTTAGATAGATGTCTCATAAAGTCTAATATATGAGCCAATATGATATTCATTATGACAAATCTAATTCATAGAGAAAATTCTACATTGTCTTTTGTGCTTTTATATTTAACCGTGATTAAATGTCATAGCAATAAAGAAGTCCTCCTTTACTAAACCAACCCAATAATCCCTTTTTTCCCTTAAAACGAGCGAGCTTCATTGGTGGAAACACAGTTGGCACCGGTTCTTGTTTCCTTAAACGACCACATTTATTGGGGAAAGCATGATCTAGCACACTCCCCACTTTTACTCCTACGACGTTACTGCCATTCCCACCAAGCCCTGCTCCGGTTTCGGGCACATTATAAAAGATCCTTCTCATCTCTTCTTCAATCGAAAGATTTGATCCCTTTCGTGGTCGCTTGCCAGCACAATGACAATGGCGATCTTGTTTTCTCTGCTCTCCATCCTCCTGGCCCTCCTCCTCTGTCCGAGCTCAGGAGACCCTCAGGACATATTCATCCTCGCCGGCCAGAGCAACATGGCCGGGCGGGGCGGCGTCGAGGGCGGCAAGTGGAACGGCTTCGTGCCCCCAGAGTGCAGGCCCAACCCGTCCATACTCCGGCTCAGCCCCCAGCTCGCCTGGTCCGAGGCGGCAGAACCGCTCCACGCGGACATCGACACCAATCACGTGTGCGGGATCGGCCCCGGGATGAGTTTCGCGAATGCCGTCAAATCCAAAGACCCCAAGCTCGGGGTGGTGGGGCTCGTGCCCTGCGCCGTGGGTGGGACCAAGATCGCGCAGTGGGCCCGCGGGACCCCCTTGTACAACCAGGTGGTGAGTCGAGCCACGGCGGCCATAAAGAGCGGGGGCACCATAAGGGCGGTGCTTTGGTATCAAGGGGAGAGCGACACGGTGGTTCAGGCGGACGCCGACGCGTACCGGAGCAACATGGAGAAGCTCATAGGGGACATTCGCACCGATCTTAACAACCCTTCTCTTCTCATAATTCAGGTAAAATCAATTACAACTTGTTCATCGTGTGCCTCTGTATCGTAATGATAAATGATCATGTTTCCATGTTGGTTCTTTTAATCTTAACGTTTTCGACATGATTAGATTCCCTTCTATGGAACGTTGCGTATATCTTTGACTTCTCAAGCTGTAGCCTCATTTTGCTGATAATGAACCAAAAGCAAGGTGTAGCTCACGTCATAGAAGCAAGTTTCATGCCTTCGGATATGGAGAAATTAATGTGCTCAATCACGCTTGAGGCTTTGTCTTTAAATTTAGTGATTATAGTGTTTATCGTATATGTAAAAACAGTTCCATGAGTGATGCGATCAATAGAATTATTTAGTATGAAAAAGTTATTTGAGAATTCCTACATTTTATTCGGATTTTTTGGTTTAGTGACACGAACCTAGGTAAGGGAATCATATCAAGTTGTGTGATCATCTTGAATCCTAGTTTGAAATCTGAATTATCTTAACCACCGGTTATTACGAAAAAACAGGGTCAGCCTTTTGTTTTCAGTACTCCTAGACAACAACCACTATCCAAATTCCCAAGAAGCTGCCAACGTCCAAAAGGGTCAATCTCAGGACCTTGGAACTAAAGCCCATGCGACTCACACAATCCTGACAGAAGCTTTGAATTGCACTTCGTTAATTTCCCATTGTCTCAATGAAGTAGGAGCGATGGACAGAATTCCTAAATTGGAGAGAACTACGATTCGAGCTCATAACATATTCTGTCTGCCTCCAAATTATGTTAAGACGACCGATTGCTCCACAATCGTCCTCGTGATATGCGTGCTTATGTATTCCTCCACAGTACACCTACATGTAGATAGACATGTAAGATGATTGAACTCGATAGATTTATCGACATCACAGCCTTTCGCAAGCAACGAAGAATAAGTATATGTTTTGGTTTCGTGATTTCAGGTCGCCCTTGCATCAGGAGAAGGGAAATTCGTGGACACGGTGAGGAGCGCTCAGTTGGGCATAACACTGCCCAATGTGAAGAGCGTCGACGCAAAAGGCTTGGACCTCAAGACGGATCATCTTCACCTCACCACCACCAGTCAGGTTCGCCTCGGTTCCATGTTGGCCGACGCCTTCCTCGCTTCTTCTCGGTGAATGGTTTCTTATTCAACATCAACAGTTCTTTGAAAAATCTGTAGCTCTTCTGATGTGTGGAGGATGTACTCGGCATCAACTTGCATGCCAGATAAAGTGACCTTTCAATATGCTGAGATCAAACTGTTATGCGACTTTTCGTTTCGTACTCTGGATTTCCGGTGGATTGAAGGATCGCAAACATGAGAAAAAAGATAGTAATTTCAAGATGGTAAACGAATCCTTAAGAGGGATATCATTGTACACGCCACGAGCATGGTTTAGCAGTAGAGAATACAACTAGGAAAACCTCCCGCTATTGTGCTTGAGGAAGAGAAATTGATTTTTCAGTAGAAACAGATTTTTCTATTTATATTTTTGGATGAGTTTCTGAAAAAAAAAATACGTTTTTGATAACAACATAAAATTTCTATTCCCAGAATAAAAATTTATTTGATAACAACACAAAATTTCTATTTTTATAATAGAAATTCATTTAATAACAACACAAAATTTCTCCCAAATGATAGTGGCGATCAACAACGATGGCCAACAACCGATGGGGGGGAGAGGGCAACAGCAGCTAGTGGCTACACAGTGGTCAGCAATCAGTAGGGGGAGGGGCCAAGTGGCGATGGCCAATGATTGACGGAGGGAGGGGTGGTACGGTGGAAGCCGACAACTAGTGGTGGTGGCCATCAACCAGCAACTAACGAGGGGAGGGGGTGATGGTGGCCGGTAATCGGCGAGGGGAGGGGCCAACGATGGCCGACAGTGGCGATCGACAATAGGCGATGATAGGAGGGGGCGGATGGTTAGAGGTTAGGAGAGATTCATTAGGTTTCTAATTTCTATTTTAGAAAGAGAAAAGCAAAAAAAATTATACTTTTTAATTTTTATTTCAAATCTATTTATGAAATAAAATCTATTTCAAAAATAGAAAAATTAATTTATTTACCAAACAGATTTCTATTCCAAAAATAAGTCTAAAATAGAAAAATATTTTTGGAATAGAAATAAAATAGTTATCATACACGACCTAATTCTATTCTCATTTCATCTCACATTGCTTATCAAAGAGTAAATGATGAACTACGAGGACACGTTTGGTCACCCAAATAAAAGGAAATCATCTTATTCTACATTTGAGTGTGCATGTTGAGTCGGCAAAATCCAGATAAATTTGAAATAGAGTGACAGATAATAACTTATCAAAGCCTAGTGGCAGGAAACTACTACAGAAGCTGCGACCACCTTGCCGTGGTTTTCTCTCTTTGGCGACTACAGCACGGTGGCCGGGGCTCTCAAGGAAGCCACATCATTGCTTAATAAGTACGTACGACGCTTGTCGATCATATTCAGCTAACGAGAGAGATAGGGACAAGCTCGAACTCGTCCGGAACAGTCCAGCCATGTCCATCCACCGCTTGTCACTTGTTGCTGGGACATCATAGCGCTGGAAACAACGGCACGAGTCATTTCCCATTAGTGAGCTAAGGAGCGAGGAAGCAGAGACGAGACAATGGGCCAGGAATCGTCCTCTCCACTTGACTTCTAAACGGGTCAGGCCTAGCCAACATAATGGGCCACGGTGGGGACACGAGGCCCAGTAAGCCCGTAACAGAACGATGTACGATAGAGGTACCCCCCACTACGCATGATGTCCACTTGCTACGCTATATACATCCACTTCATATTAGGAGCATGTTTAGTTGGTTTTCTTTAAAAGAAGATTCATGGGGCCGGGTTTGTCGACTCTAAATCAAGCCAGGTCGGATTCATGTTTTGATGTTTGGATGCCGTCGAGACGGGTTTAATGTCCCCCCCTGACTCCGATACTGTTGTCCAAAGATAAGTCACTGCTTCCGCGCCCTCATACCATGGCTTAACCTTAGCCCTACAATTTAGAGATCATGAGTCAAATGCGCATGCTTTGCGGTGGACTCGAAAGCAAAAGAACACACAAGAGCTTGAATCGCCAAGAACCGACCTGTCGAAAGCAGCGGACAGACAGATCGAGACACACCGAAACCCGACCGAGCAAAGCATGCTTCTGTTCAAGTTCATTCCGACCCTAGGCAAGGAATCTCAAGATTTGAGACGAAAGTACGTTATCATGTTTTCTTTTGGGGGTGGACAACCCTTCCGTGATCAAGGACGTCCGTGCGCAGAAACAAAAACAAAAAAGGAAAAAAAACAAGAAAAGAAAAATTAAGTATCCAACCCTCTCCCATCTCTCTCAAGAACCGGCCAACACGCCATAAAAAGCCCTGCAGGCAAAATGCCAGAAGTTTCACAGAGGGCGGGGGTACATACGTCTAACGTAGTACACCACTGCATGAATTGCGAGACCGGAATGTCGTTGGGACCTTGGCCTCTTGCAATTATTCCGAGAGGACCACCACCCCTAAAAGACATTACCCCATCGCATGGCGAGCGACGCGAGTGCCAGTGAAAACCCTTTCCCCGCTGCTGCAAAAAAACACGCATCATTCATAACGTCCCCCCCTGCAAAGAGCAGCCCACCAGAAAGATCGACGCAGCAGGCTTTCGCAATAATTGCTGTAAAAAGGAGAAGGGAATTGCGCATTTGGCATTTACCTGAGATGGGGACTGCGACAGGGTTCACAGAGAGGATGAGCCCCAGGGGCAGCGAGCCCTCCCCCCATCGGATGCCCCGGATCGGAAGAGACGACATCCTGCCCCCGAGGTGTGGTCCACGATCCGAACGGGGGCGGTAGAGAGAATCTGACAAATCTCTCATCTTTGGGTCGTAGTTATGATGTTCTTGGATCGAATGCCAGAGAGGGAGAGAGCTGTGGATCGTGGTGTTTCACCATTATAGCGCTCACGCATGGAGTGTGTGTCCCCCTGGAAGGTCGATCGGACCGAATCTGATTCCAAAAACCCACATTACATCTCCTCGCCCGTACGGTGGACCTTCATTTATCTTGTACCGTGTCAGAACTCATAAGTGTTCTAACTCGTCATCGCTATCCCTCCATTTCTCGCTCTTTTTATTGTATTTTTAATGAGATTCAACTTCTATTTCATAGGGGGGAGCATTGGTCTAGAGTAGAACATGGAATTGAAGAATTTGACTGATGAAAAATCTATCCGATTCCGAATTTTAAGATATGCAGAATAAATTTCAAAGTTTCAAAAATCGAGAATTTTATTTAAATGAATATATTCAAAATTTCACTTAGAGCCTAAAACTTGAAATAAATTTTAATATTTTACTCGATATATATATTTTCATGCGATTCTGTTGTATTCTATGATATTTAATAACTAGTTCGAGTTTCCATATTATAATCGAGACTCTTACTATGTTAATATTTCATATTCTTTATAACAATAATAGTGGTCATTAGAAATAATGATCCAGTCGTTTAATTAATAATACATATGGAACTCAAGTAGACTCTAGAACCTATGACATAGTGAGTTTCAAATTTCAGGATATTTATGGTAAGTTTCAAATCCCAAAAATAAGAAAGGAATTATTTTAGTGAGTAAGTTTTAAATTTCGCATGAAATATGTACGAAATTTTGACTCATTCATCTCTACTATTTCTTGCTAATGCTGAGTTATCTATTTCACGGATCAGAAGAAATGGAGCTTCGATTCGAGCTGGTCTGGTCGGTCTTTTTCCTTGGAAAATGACTTTGAAAGCTGGATTAGTTGGGTATGGAAGGTGGAATTTTAAGGCCGCGGATCGGTTCGCCAGGGTCGTCAGTTCTTTCAGCGCATGCATTGACTTTGATCCGACGACTTCGAGAAAGGGGAGCCGGACCATCTTAGTCTGACAGAAGCGGGCTTTGGAGCGTCGTACCATGACTTTGGACTTTCATTTAATTATACCCCAAAGAGAGAACCTTGGACCTTACATCTGTCGGATAATGCCTTTTGGTTAAAACCTCGACAGTAACAAGTTGGGAAGGCTCCTACTAATCTTCGGAGGCAGGGCCCGCCATTTGAATTTCTCCATTTTCTTGGCATTTAGGTTATTCGTTAGGTCAGCATTTTAACATTGCCCTTGGAAATGATGGAAACTTGAAGCAGCTTGAGGTCAAAAGAGAGAAGCCTTTTTTAAGAGTTTCAAGACAGACAGAATTTAGGGTAAACTTGAGAGAGGGAAAGAGATCGATAGGAAAAATCCCCGAGTCAAGAGACGACGGAAGCTGTTGTAAATACAATAAATTTTGCCATCTTGTAAACTCTTTAGATATCTCTCTTTTATATTGAGCCGCACACGCTTTATTTTTTTTCATTTTATAAAAAATAGGTTGATATCATCAAAAAATTTAAACTATATCTATTGCGATATTAAAATCCTCGAGCATCATATATTTTTTGTCACTCCAATTTCGATTTTGGGTGTTTTTTTTTTTTGTAGTAAATAGATGGTATTTTTGTGACATTAATATGAATTTGGGGGTTTTGATGATAAAAAAATTTGAGTATTAATGTCGCAATCAACATAATTTAAGATTTTTTATAATATTTTTTTTTGTAAAAGAGTAGCATACTGTACGAACATCCACCAAAATTACTGTCTCTCTTTCCCTCTCTCACGTTTGACCCGATGATGATACTCCGCACCTTATCAGGAAATCTTTTGCTTTTGCTTTTTACGTTGAAATACGCTACCAAAACTAAAAGCAAAGAGCGCAAAGAAGCACGCGACAAGGACAACTCGATGGAAAAAAAAAAGTTCAAAAAAGATATTTTCATCCGTTTTCACCGCTGTATTTTTTTATTATTAATTACGTAGTTTATGAATTCTCCCACAATTAATCTTCTAAATCACGTGGCTGCCTTTATCGGCGATTTAGGTTTTACTCTCTTTTTCTGGGGTCTTTCCCTTTCCCTTTTCTTTTTTCTTTTTTTTTGGACCTCGAGTAATTCCTAAAGCATGATGCACCCATTTCGCCCCAAATTTATTTGCCGCTCCATTTATTTCTCCATTTTCTTTTTACAAATGAGTCGCTTCTGATTTATTTTGTTTCCTTCTCTCTTTTTACGAAATTCAGATTATCAATTCACCTCACGTCGTGTCATTACAAAACAACGAAAGTTTTAATTAAATAAGTCAAAAATAAAGTTCAGATTTGTAAATATTTATTTTGATGAGCAGGTTGAATCATGAGTTGTCCATGCACTAGGTTAAGTCTGCTTGGAATTGGGTTGAAAATGAGGCGACGAAAAATTGAGTGGAAATTTTGAAAAGAATTGAACTTTTTTTATGAGGTAAAAAAGGGGTGGAAGTTTGAATTATTGGGTCTTTCTTCTATTATTTCGTTTGCATTTTCTTCACGTTACTCACTCTTAAACGTACTATTAGTGTTTAAACCCCTAAAGAAAAATCAAAAACAAGAACCAACTGACCTTTTAGTCAAAGACTAGAATCACCGATGTTACTTTGTTATAATTGGACTCATTTAGGCGCTCCATGATGACATTGTCCTTGCGCAAGCTACATCAATTTTACCACCAACTCCTTGACATGGGTATAGTTGTTAGAGGGATCCGGTTAATTCAACGACAATACCAAATGCATAAAAGTTCCTCTTAAGTCTTAATGAGTTGAAAAGAACTTCTTGCTTGTGCTTTTTGAATTCTCCGTGGCACTCTAATACCGATCCCTCCGGGAGTACTCGATCCGATCTGCGCAGGCGGGTCGGCCTCCAAAACGAATTACTCTTTAAGGGCCAAATCTCCACTTGCACATGAAGCCATAAGAACTCCTCCCACTCGCTCATAGGATTGACGATGTCTTGACCGTTCGATAATCAAACGGCAGGGGAAATAAACTATACAGATCTTGCAAAGTAAAATCGAGAGTTGTAATTTCGAGAGATAAGAAGTGCACTTTTTTTTTTTACTATTTGCCTCATTGTATATATTCCAAATGGGAAAAGTCCAATATCATCGAAAGCGCCAAAGGGGTGGGTCAACAGTCGATCTCAAGGACACGGAGCAGGACGAGGAGGCAAAAGGAGAAAAATCAAATCATGATGATGACTCGGACATTAATGAAAGCGGAAACTCTATACAAAAATGCAATTCCCACTCTCTCACTGCCAAATGCCGTCGACGAAGTAGTCAAAAAAGGAAGCAGCTTTTGACGCCACTAGATGGCAACTCCGTCGTTCGCGGCGCTCCATTTCCCTTTTATATTCTCTTTTGCAATCAAAGCTCGAGAATTAGATCAAGCATTTATCACGAAACCTTGAGAGAGAGAGCCAATTGTTAAATGGAAATCCCAGGGTGGTCATAATGGGTTCCCCCCCTCCCCTCCCTTTTCTTTTTAAGTTCAAGGGGTGGGTTAGATTGGCACATGCATGCGGGGCTTTTAGCGGGTGTCCCTTTGCGCACTGTCAAACAAATTCCTGAGGCAAATCTAGGAATGTGTCCGAGAAACATTATAAAAGGAAGTTCACTTAACGAGATGTCAAGATGTAATAAACAAGAACCGCCCTCGATTTGTTAATGGGCATATGTTAGTCTAGTCTAATCGCCAACCGAACTTGCTTTTATCTTTTGGTAATGCGCCACATCAGCCTCTCTGCAAAGCGATCCGAATACATTTCCATCGCGTGATTAGCTTTTGCGAGGAGCGAGATTAGACTTTACTCCCTAGGAATTTTGCAAAAGTATGTCTAGGAGCCATTTGTTTTTTTTCAATCCTTTCGAATGCTAGTAATAAGTTTAAGAGCAGCCGTCCCTTAGACTCAGGAAGTAGTAATGATGGGGTGGGATCGGGATAGGTTTGGAAATGAGAATAGATTCTACTTGATTAGACAGAGTTTTCTTCCCTAGATATGAGAGAAACTTTGCATTTCAATTACAATACTCGCCTTGCATGAATCCTGACAAAATTGTGCTTGAATCGAAAGATTAAGCTTGTTTTGTCATCACATGTCCTGATTGAGATTTTTTTGGATGAATAATATCTCGATTGATCATTTTTATTTTTGCGAAGGTATACATAATTCATTGTGGGTTTTCGTATTCTAAGCATAATGTTGTGACACACAAAAATTTAAAAAGTCCTATGATCAACCCATAAAATCTACTATTTTTCTTGATCTGATGATCGTGAGGTGATTAGAGATCCGTTCCCAAAAGTCTTAAGAAATGCCCATTTATCCTAACCACAACACGTGTCGTCTGAAGTTCAACTAGGAAATGTCGGTCAAAGGAACAGTAACCTAGACCCACATTATTCGATGGACAAATCTTCAAGCTTTGTTTTGCATGGATGACCAGCGAAATGCAGTCTGAAATTGGAATAGTTGACCTGGTATGGTACCTAGAACTGTAGTTCCTTACATCTTTTCAAATCTCCTATTCAATATACCATAACACACAAAATTTAAAGATTTCACGTTAAACAAACAGGATTTACTTATATTGAAGCACAATGAGGATGTCTTTCAAGGAATCTTGGAAATGCCCAAGCAATGAAAGCTTTTAAAGCGGGAGAGGATTATGCATCCTCTTGGAAGCATACATTCTAGGGGCGAGTATTGTTCCACCATAGAATTGGAAACTCGAGAATTGAACCAATAGGCAGAGTAGGTTTTAGCTTCCAAGCATAACTTAGAACTTATAATCTACAATAAGTTTTTGTATTTTTCTTATTCTATGACTTTACGCGATCTTACAGCATTCTGAACGTCTAATGATAAGCATGTAATTTGAAGCCACCATGAACTTTCATTTTCAGCAATATCCGTAATAAGATTTCATTAATGTTTCATAATTTTTCATGTGTCTAGATATGAGTTCCAATCAATTAATTATAACAAATGATAATCATTATTACAATCTTTTAGTAAAGAGTACGAGTCAAACATAATAGATCTTTTAATTAATAATATGATAGGTTTTAAATTTTTAGGTATGCAAAATAAGTTTCGAATTTCAAAAAACAGGGAATATCTCGATGAGTATGTTTCAGATTTTTTGTGGACCTAGACGGAACTAAACCGCTCACTACTGCTGCATTCATAATCGAACGGGGACAGTGTTAAACAGCTGGTCAGGCCAGTCCAATTCGTCCGTCCTGTCTGAGTCATTTTCGTCCCTCTGCCAACAAAGAAGCGCACAAGTCGTACGCAAGACACACCCCCCCTCTCTATCTCTCTCTCTCTCTCTCTCTGTGACTCCAAGCTCTCCCAACGAGGTCAAACCTACAGAGTCCGAGCACCTCCCTCCCTAAAAACTCCCAGTGGCCGACCAGAAACTAAAAATAAAAAGGAATTCCCTCCCTTTCTCCCATTTTTTTTTCCCTCTCTCCAGCTTTCAAACATCTCTCGATCTCATTATGCCGTTTGCACTTGTACTCTCGCTCCATAGAAAGGCGTGCGTGCGTGTGATGTACCGTATTCCCCATCGAGCGATCTCCCACCACTCTCTCTTGTCCGAGAAAAGTCTCGTCTGGTCGGGTCTGGTCTTTGCTATCGTCGAATCAAACGAAAGACTCGCTTGCAAAACTAGAGAAGGTCGCGTTTATCAATGCCTGGCTCCATCACTAAGTTATTCGTGTGAATCAGGATGGGAGATCTGAACATATTACGTGGGTTGTTTAATCAAAGTTCCCTGGAGCTTCTCTTTAGAAAAAACTCCCCTCAGGAAAATGGGATTCCACGACTCCTTTCCACTTTCGAAAACGTGGAAAAGATGGGTTCGAGTTTACTTCCCTTTCACGCCAAGGAAAAGGGCTTTCCTTTAATAAAGAGAGGACGCATTTTGATGTCCGGTTTCATGTCAATGACCGGACGAACCGTGTTCATACAAGTTTGGAGGATATCCGACGACCTCCGGCTAAAATGCCGATCTCTAATTTGTTCGGAACCCGAATCGCAAAATTCCAGCTTCAATGTACATGATTTAATGGACCGGGGAGATTCGACATTTACAGAACAAAGAGACGTTTTAATTGTAAAAGAGCGGCGAGAAAGGAGTGTGTATTATTACGAGTTAAATACGTTGTAATTGGGAAAATTAGGAAAGAGCAGAACTAGTGAGGGACGAGGAGAATTTCCGAATTAGCATTAGCAGAGTTCGGCCTAAGACGATCCTCGGCCCTGCTCTTCTTCGACAGAGGCTCAGGGGAAGATGAGATCGATTCCGCGACAGCCCATGAGTCGTTCGAGCTGTCGGAGCTGAAGCAAACGTCCACCACTCCGTCCGGGCTCCCGGGCACCGATCCGAACTTGCGCTTGCTCGATCGGTGTCCGCGAATTGCCGACGCCAGCTCCGAGACTAGCTTAGTGCACTCATCCACCGTGTCCTGTAAAAAGAAAATAAATATGGAATGACGTGAGATTTTTAGGGTCTTGGTTCATAATTCAACCCGGAAAAGGGGGGAAAAAGAAACAAATTCATTTGGGTTTCGAGGAAGGTTATAGAGCTAACCGATTCGATTCCTAGAATGGGCAAGAGCTGTTCCTGGCATTGCAGTCCCAAGCAAGGGTCCAGACCATTAATCACATGGAGTATCACAGCAGTAGCCATTACAGAAGCAAGATAGCTCGTTGACCTGCAATCTGTTTGGGCGAAAGAAACAACGACGGCATTAGCAGGTGCGACCAAAACGGGAATTTGCAAAGATTTACTTTCCTCGTTCTTTTCCATTTCAATGAGGGGTGAATTTTTACCTGAGAGAGAAGCAAGAAGGACCTGTTCGCACCTCCTCAGGAATTCCCAGCACAGATGGCCCTTCAAGCCGAGCCTCCTCGCGAAATAATCAAGAAAAGAAATTGGGGTCACTGGGTTCATCTTCCACTCGAGTGTGGACAGCAGCAGCAGCTCCGTCCTCTGTATCGTTTTGGCCTCGAACATGTAATTACTCTCCTCCACCTGAAAGAAACGGCACTCCATACCATTAGCGAAGAGCCTGGAAAGAACCGACGTTCGCGAAACGAGAGATCCTCAACGGCACGCACCTGGAGGTCCAGGAGAAGGGGGACTTGGGTCTCCTCCACCTTGGCGGCTAGAGACAGACAGGCCACGGCGGTGAGCTGGGTCATCCACGGCTTCTCCGCCTGCGAGCCGAACCCGGACAAGAACCTGTCCAGGTAGTCGACGGCGAGCACGGCGGTGAGGGCGGAGAAGTCGCAGCGAGCGTGCGCCCTCATAATCCAATCCACGGCCTCGCGCCGAGCTCCGGCGAGGCAGGGGTCGACTGCAAGGTTCCCGCGCAGAGGGTTCGCTTCCTCTCTGGAGGTGAGGCGGGCCAGCTCCTCGTCCTCCCAGGACAGATCTTGGTCCAACAGGAAGGCCGTGGGGTCGTCCACCGCGTCATCCTCGTCGCCCAGTTCTGGTCCCTGAGCATCCCAGGGCTCCTCCGAGCAGTAGAGAGAATCGAAGAGAGAAGCGGGGCTTTGCTGGAGCGTTTCTTGACGAGCCATCATCGCCTTCCTCGGGAGAAGAAGAGGTCTGGGGCTGCTCTCATTACACGTAGAAACGTCGAACCGCCCACTTCACCGCTCCACACGACCCATCTCCTCTCTCTCGTCTCTCTGTGTGGACTGAATCTGAGGGAGGGAGCGACCACTGCCCGGTGCTCAGTGGCGCAAAGGATCTGTTTTTATGTTGGTGGATTCCAGCAAAATTTCTTATTGGGAGAGTGCAGAGGCAGGGGAGTGAGTGAGACTCAGAGAGAGAGAGAGAGAGAGACACTATTATAAGTATATAAGAGGACTCTCCCTCCCATTCCATGCCAGGCCATTCGCAACATTAACTGGACACGTGACGGTACTGCGATGCTCGATCCCTTGGGGGGAAGTCCTCCTCTAGTGGACCCCCAGCACGATCGCGATTCACGAGACCCCCCCATCTCTCTCTCTCTCTCTCTCTCTTTCTCTCTCTCCATGAAAATTTGCTTATCTACTAGTAGTAGCAGCGTACTTTTTTAACCATTTGTTTTAAGGAGCGCGCGCGGGGGAGTTCGAGCTTCTTAATCAGATTGTCGTCGCGTTTTGAATGGTCTGATCTCTTCCTCCCCCGATCTGACGAACTAAAAATATATAATGGCCATTTGTGTTCCCCTGCCAGCGGATTGTCCTCTCCATGTCTAAGAGTTTTGAATTTGTAAATCCCCTCCTCCCCTCCTTCTGGTCTCCCTCCCTCCCTCCCTCCCCAAAACAGATGATGAAAGGCCGACGTGGTGTTGGTACGACATCGTGGCATCACGTTATCATTCAACGGTCTTGGTAGAATCCTTGCATGCATTCGCAACATGCGGTGATATGAGCCCGCTACATATTGATCATTGACAATTTTAGATCATGTCTGAGATTTTGATGATCTAATGATTGAGATGAAATAAATTCACGTGTTTTGACTTTGTACATAAGACATTTTATTTGATTCGTCCTTTTGTTTTACTGAACAAATTTACCGTCTTTAATTTATCCATTGAGATGACGTTATATCTATCTTCTTTAAACTTTTGGATTGTGATGTGTTTTCATCTCTCCTTTTTCTTCCCTTAATGAATTAAAAGCCAATAATGGAGAATTTCATGCAAAGTTTTGTGAATTATCAATTGGGTTATTAATAATAACGTCATTCACTCAGTGCACCATTGCACTAAGCTTTTCGTTTCATTTCGTTTCATCAATGGTCACTTTGATTGAAATCCAACGTATTTTTCATGCCATTATTAAAAGGGTAGACATGTGACCAATTTTTCGAACACCATGTGAGTATGATATGACTGTCCCACCAGAAATTCGTCATACAACTTGATCAAATTCCAATCAAAGCCACAGCCATCGTTGAGAAGATAAGGGAAGTTAATTGATGCAATATAGCAAGGAGATTAAAATATAAGAATTTGATTGAAAATTCTCATTAATTACCGGTGAAATTTATCCATTGAAAGTAAAACTCAATTTATTCAAGGAGGCCATATTAGATACGACCCGTTTACACTATAAAAATACCGACACGAGCCTAACTACAAACTATATAGAGAAAATCCAAACATAATAGGCCGCTGCACACTTAACGTGTATATGTACGCAAGCCGATACATTTTCGTCTTTAGTGATTTATTTCGCTTATAAAATCAAAACTTTGAGATTTGCAATGCCAATTAATATTTAATCACAACCCCCATTACGGCAACCCTAACACAAATTGTCGGTCTTGATTACGTAGAATTTTAAAATACACATTCCACTACCATGAGTTTTATAATGAGAAAATTCCTCTTTTGACGGAATAATGGCAAAATAACTCAGTGCCCTTGGATCGAGTTCGTATAAGCGCCATCCAAACATTTACGTCTGAAAAACATGGATGCCTAGCAATATCTAAAATAAAAAATAATAATATAATATATTTGCTATCATTATGGGAAATTATGATAAGTTTACCCCATGTGGATTTTGTCTCGCAGCCACTTTTTTTTTTTTTTTTTGAATAATTACGCTAGTACGTAACATCCTAATCTCATGGTTTCACCCCAATTTGATCATAAACGTTTTCTAGGGCGCGCACTAATGTCCGATTGCAAGAAAAGATGGAACCCCACGGGTTAGCTGAAAAAGAGAAAAAAGGCAAGAGACCACCAGCTTCCAAATTTCCCTAATTCTGGAGAGACCACGTCTTCAGACTTTTCTTACAATTATGGGTCATCATAATTCATTGCCCAGGGGGCAAGAGAAATAATAATTGGAAATTTCGTGAAATTATCACAAAAAACCAAAAAGTTATGGATTGTCACATGAATGGGGGAGATTAAATCTGAAACATCAGTCCACACCATGTTTCAATAAGAACAACCCTAAAATGGAAAGAACGGAAAGGTAAATTGGTTTTTGGTTTATGATGTCGCGTGTAAGAAATTAATGACTAGTCTAGCCGGTTAAAAATTCACTCGAGAAGAAACAATGTTAAATGATGCCTTTTGATCGGCTTGAGTACTGCCGGACCATCGAAAACAGGAAAAGGGTTTTTCTACGAGAATAAACTCGTCAAGTTATTGAGATTTTTAGTAGCGACACACGTTTCATCAAGATATATACACTATAAGTGATCATATTTTGAAATGTTAATATGAATCATGCGAATCAACGTGCACAGTCAAGCGAACAAAGACAAACTTGTGAACTGGCATTAATGACCCTTGCACGATTGTAATACTTACATGCGTGAACCTGCATAATTAGGGTTTGAGAAAAATAAGGCGCAGTTCTTGCATGTGATGCCCTAATTCCCAGCTCCAGGAGGGCGGAAATCTGGAGGCACGAGCGACTGGTCTTTCGGCGGCAATGTGTGGCCACGATTATGGAATCGAATTCAATGCATCGATCCTGTTGAGCGGGGATCGGTTGGAAGGCGAGGTCTTCGCGTCGTTAAGCTTCGTGGAAATGCATGATTGTGTCGCGCTATAAAAGGTCCGACGCTGCGATGAGCGATGGCCCGGTGGCTCTTGTCCCTCCCCCTAGACCCATTATTCTCGAATTATGCGTGTTACACATGAAGCGACACGAGCATGTAGCTCCAGCTCCATAATTCTAAAGATCAACGAGTTGCCAAAGAAATCCATCTCGAGCTAGTTTCACTTTTGTATTGACGACACTAGAGAACGAAATGCTGATCGATGACCTATCTTGCTCCTTTTGTACGGCGCCTGTATATGCGAAGACGGTGTAGATAACTATTTACTTCTATGAACAATTGCTCGTTCGGCCTCTCTTTTCCTCTCCATTTGGGAATAATTCTTAGCTTTGCGTTTAGAATTTACGTTAATGTGATAATCTCTTCTTTTTACAAGAACGGTCATCAAGGAATTGTTATTTCCATTCCATGCCAAGTCAAACGATACTAATATAGTAGTATACGGTATCATATTAAAGAGATTAAAGAACATTCGGGGAAAATTAGACCGCACACCTCAAAACTTTCACCCTCTTGCACATTAAACCATAAAGTTATGAACATTTTTACTTCACACCCGAGCTTTTACACTCTTACGCCATTAAATCTTGAAATTTAAGTTCACACTTTACCCTCTAGAACTCTCACCCTTTTGC
The DNA here is from genome assembly GCA_014182735.1 of Corymbia maculata. Classification (NCBI taxonomy): domain Eukaryota; kingdom Viridiplantae; phylum Streptophyta; class Magnoliopsida; order Myrtales; family Myrtaceae; genus Corymbia; species Corymbia maculata. The sequence continues at coordinate 1,765,575 of CM024687.1, read as the reverse complement.
ACATTTCGTACAATTGAAATTATTTTTTATTTTTTATTTTTTGATGACCCAGGAAACCCTGCACCCCGCCGATAACTAGGGGAGTAAACCCTAGGAGTCGCACGTGCTAACCACCACACACATGCAACCAGGTAAGTCACCCTATAACGAAACTGAGATTCGAACTCTCGACCTTTTGCGAAAGGAAGAGAGTGCGAACCAGCAACGCCACTCAGGTGGGTGGCGTATAATTGAAATTATTGAACCTCTAATAGTCAAAGAAACTGATAAGTAGGATCTAGAACTAAAGAGGATGATAGATTAGGGAGGATAAAGTGAAATTTTCTTTAATAATTAAGATTAGGAGGACTGCGCTGCCCGATGCAATTTACCCCCTCTAATACTGAAAATTTTGACAAGAATAGTAGACGATAGTTCTTAGTTTCCCTTTCTTTTCGCGATAAGGGAGCGAAACTTCTCAGAGTACTTTACACATCGTCCCTCTTGTCCCTCTTGTTGTTTGGACGTTGTTGTTCCTGTTGCCTAACGGGAAACGGGCAAACCGCAAATATTTGGAAAATTTGCCGTGGATGGACGAGCGGTGCAGTGTTGTTTCACCCTCGGGACTGCATCGTGGTGTCCCTGTCTCTCTTTTTCTTTCTTTCTTCTTTCAAGCTCGATCTCCGAGAAAAGGGACATTTTGAGAAACGATTGGAGTCGAGGCAATGATAGTCGATGGGTTGGTGGTTGGCAAAAGAAGAATTGCTTGACGTTTGATGAGGTTGGCGTTTGCTGATTTGTCCCCGCAGAATGCTGCACCGCATTCCATCAGCCTAACCTTAATCTCCATCCGTGATGAGAACAGGCACTGTTTTCTTTCTTCCTTTTTCCTGTACCGTGTTAGGTTTATGAATCAATACGAGACAGTAAAACTACATCTTCGCATCGATACATAAAACTCCATTGCTTATAAGATCAGTATGTCTCCCTTTGAAAACCCAATCTTGTAAATCTACAATGGACCCCGAACTCTCAATTTCCTCAAAGTGGCACAAATCCAGATTTGCCAATTCGATTGATATCCCCATCACCGATGCACTTGCTCTCAAAGAAAGAGAGAGAGAGAAGGGTGGGGAGAGAAGGGTGGGGAGTGGAGAGACGCGATGCGAGGTAGCGATCATATATGAGTTAACATGTCTAACTTTTGGGTATATGAGATGTGAAAAAAGTGATCAAGATATTTTAGAAAAAACAATCCATGATTTGGTAAGAAACTTGCAAGGTTGTTTGTTGTGAGGTGAAGTATGTTACTTAAGTCCAACAATGATGGTGTAAAGATGTATTTCTAGAAATTGAGAATGCCAAGTGGGATCGGGATGAAGGATATATGGCCATGTGTTAACTGCTCAAGGATTTATAGTGCCTATGACAAGGAATTCCATCTTGCACAAGCAAATCTCAAATTTAGAGAATACCTTACCAACGTCATTAATTAAATAAGACGCGAGGGAAAATTCTTAAGAGCGACTTAAATATATAAAGCTATCGATAGTCAGTAGTAGTATGAAGAATAAATTCATATCGTGGGTTTAATACACGTACATGTATGAAACCGTCCCTTGAGCGCCTCATGGGTATTTTTAGGTGATGTTAGGCGAATTTTCTTCTTTGATTTTTTTGGAGATACGGGATATTATACACCTATGACCTACCTCATCAAAAGTCCACTATACCCTCCCCTTTTTCCCCCTTTCAATTCTTGGATCACAGCTGTTTCATCATGGTGGTCAAAGGTAGTGGGAGTTGAACCTTCTTCTACTCAGAATCAGAGAAAAGCGTGGCCAACTTACCATAATCGCAGGACCAGAAAGCAAAAGGCCCGTCATCGGAACTCATCAATTCAATCCTCCTCGCCGCAGCACTCCCAGTCCCACCCCATCCCTAAATTCAAACAGTAGCTGCAGACCTAGGACCAATCTAGGAGCACAAGAGGCAGGGGGCCGACACGCCCGATTCGGATCCGGAAGATTGGGGTTCACATCGAAGCGTACTTTGTTGAGCGTCCGGGGGATAATAATGACAGTCGTGGGGACTTTCATCCATGGCAGCTCTGGTTAGGATTCAATTGGTCGTGGACGTGATGAACATGCCGGGGGTGGGGAGGGCTTTCATTTGCTCGTACCTAGCTGGTTGAGAGCTATCTTAAAGCTAAGTTCGGTGCCCTCTAGGAAATGATTTTTCTTAGGTCTCTCAGTATAAAGCATTTTAATGTGATTGATCTCTTACGCCATTAGCGTCATGTGATAGCATGTCCACATCAAATGCGAGAGATTATATAAATGAGATCCGCATTGAATGCTTATGTGTTTCCCCCGCAATGTTTAATGATCCGACACAAGCGGACTTAAAACGGTTGGGCTTTAAAGTTTGGCACTCCATGCATTTGACCGGGAAACAAGAATGTAGTTGGAATTTGACTAAATATGATGTTAAGGTCGCATCCCAAAGGGGAAAAGATAACATGGACTTGGACCTCTCTCTAATTCTCTAGCCCACTGGGAGTTTCACATGACATCTATATGACAAAACTGAAGTGAGTTATTGCTGTCATGGTGCATAGACCGCTCCTCTTTCCCATTTTCTCCATTCATGAAGATGCATCAGTACAAGCAACCGCATTGCTGATCTCACTGCCTAGTTCGAATTTGCCAGTTTTCTTCAATGTCGATTGAAGTTGATCTTGATCGTGCATAGGCAAAGCGAAAAACACAGAGACAGCATGGTCAACGAAGCGCATTTCATGATCCGTTCATTTTCTTGCCTCCATAAATAAGCAAAATTGACGTGCGAATTGACCAAGTGGTTCCTAACTGTACCAAAGGAAAAAAAATTCAAATGGGCCACACCACGCTGCGAAATTTAGCAACTGCCCTCGAAGAAAAATCGGTCTTTTGGAGGACGACAATTGACAAACATCGGAAGCCGGCCGTCTACAACCAATACTGTCGGTAAACCATTCTGCATGGGACGAGGTGCCCTACGACGCAAAGTGCAAAATAAAGAGTACGGCATGGATCGAAAGCGCACACAAGGAGAGAATGATACTGTGGGAACGATAAACCTGTCTCAATGACCTTAGCTAACAAAAAGAACCGGGGCTAATCATAGTCGCAAGGGGAAAAAAGCTAGAAAGGCGCTCTCCTCTGTCGATGTCATCTGCCTTTAGAGCAGCAAACTGTAAGGCACTGAGAAAGAACCGCAAAGCAAGAAAGACCAAAGAAGAGAGAGAGAGAGAGTCCATGCCTGAGAGAGCAACAGTCAAAATGTGCTGCCTATAAATCCACAATTCTTGCTCGTGTGGGCCATGTACCCATCAAATGGCCCAACAAAAGTGGCATGTGAAGAGCCGAAAATAACCAGCAAAAGCTGGCGAGATGGCTACCTCTCTACGCCCCTCTCTCTCCAAGTCTACGACATTCAACCCCAAAAAGAAATATGCTTCATGGTGATTACAGATGCAGTCGCACAGTGCTTTTCTGTGCTGAGAACATATTCAAAGACACAAAGCCAAAAGTCAAGGAAGAAGAATCGGACTCTTCTTTGCTATAAAGCGACGTCCCATTTTGGTCATCACCTCATCGCTTGGCTGTATTTGAGGTGATATCAGGTTGACCGGTTGAGGGGGAGGAAAAGATGAGAACCAACCCAGCAGGAGCTAACTTTACAACCTTGGGCGAGTTGAATTGATCCCTTCGTCCGTCCTTGCAAAAGAAAAAGAACTAATGATAAGACAGCTTCATCTCTTGCCAAACTGTTTCAACTCATTACCAAACGCGGCTGTCATAAGCCAGTTGTTCTAGTGCTCCTTCCTTACCCATGCAGCTATTACTTTTGAGATGACACAAATGAGAGGAGAGGCCTTACATATATAAGTATTCTTCTAATTACAACTGTAAATCTCTCCTTAATCTAGCAGTGGAGATTTTATCTTCTCATATACCAATTACCCGCATTAATCACACAAAAAACTCCAGAGTAGTACACATTCTAGAGTACTCAAGAAACCCTAGCACTTTAGAAACTTCAAGGCCTGCCCGGTCTTCATGCATCAAAACATCAAAATTGATCATAGTGTACTAACTCTACAGCACAGACGTTGCTTCTGTGGCGTTTAGCATGACCAAGGATAATGACCCATTTTACGGAGAAATGCAACTCGGTGAGTTGGACGCGATGATTTATAGTAAACCTCACTCCAAAAGTGGACTTCGAAAGTGATATGATCTTTCTACTCTGTACTGCCCTTGACCTTCATGTGGCAAAGAATCTGATATGGCAACAGCACTCTTGAAATCATATTTCACGAAGGCAGAAGTTCGCTGAAATAGGTCGGCTCAAGTCCTATGTCCACATGGGCTTTGCCAAGGTTGATCATGTCACCATTCGAAGTCTAGGGCTTCGAAATATCTATTCCAAGCTAGGGCTCGGTCTGCGTTGTAGGGAAGCCTAATGAGGGGAATTCCAGAAGTACTCCTGCTCATCAGCAATTCTCCCAGCCTGACCCAACGTGCGACTATACATTTAAATGAGGCCCAACCGACGCAAGTCCACTGCTGCTTTACATGAGCTTGATACTGAGAGACTTAGGAATGCGTAAAATTCTCGTTCTGTTCTGGGGAATCAAGGACATCACTGGCAACTGGCGTCAGCCACCGATCATGACAACTTCAAACTGTCGATGCCTTCTAATTTTGCATGGGCGTTTGCCGAGCACCCCATTACAGTGCTGATCATGAGTCATGACAGGTGGTGCTACTCCTGGTGGAGCGACTAATTACGGTCCCAGATTCCCACTGACCCCAGAAATGTTTTGAATTGCAAAAACACCATGAGAAACTGTACAGCCCACGGGGAGCAGGCACCGGACAAGAACAGGCCCGCTCGAATTGTACCCGTCGAGGCCACATCAATAAACTAGGCCAGACGGTAAAAACTCAGATGAGGGAGTATATGGGAAGGAAGATAGGCATAGGTAACATAGTCAACAGTCATAATACCAATCATCGAGCAACAATGGTGAAATGACCAGTGTTAAGAGATAGAAGCACCGCCAACAGCGGCGGAAAGAGGTGGTCGTGTTGGTTGTAATTGCCACAGTGTCGACCATGATTTACTCGAGGATGGTGACCAAGGGAAAGTCAGATCACGTGAATCACAAAAGCAAGACTTAAAACTTAAGAAAACTAGAAGAAATTTCATTGCATGCGCTCTTCGTGGGGCCTATTAAAGATAGACCGTTGAACAGTTCTTTAGAACTTACCCCACATGGACAAGATGGTATACTTGCCGAGAGACAACCTCAGGACAACTGCACCTAGGATTCCAGAACGGTTGGAGTCGCTCGCCCACCGACATCAGCCAGACTGGCTTATCGACCGATCGAGCTCAACTAAAACAGTTAGGGAGTTCCATGTAGCTTGAGCTTTAAGCTCCGTTTGAGTTTGGCTTCTGGGTTTTGGTAAAGCGCTCAGACCCGAGCGACTCCTGAACCAATCTTGCTTAAACTGCAATTTATCTTGATAATCAAACCAAACCAAGCTGCATGCTACTGCATTTAGTTAAGTTTGATGTTAAGAAGTCGAACACAGAAAGTTAAAGCTTAATTGAGTTCGTGTTGGAGTACAAAATCCCGATGCTTTTGTCTTTCCAGCCGAAGTGAGTCCGATGATTTGAACCGACCTTTAATCTTTATCCTGCCTCTTAAATTCACTAATCTTAGGAAATTACTGTTCAATATTGCTATATTGGATCAAGTTAATAAGGCACATCGACAGCATAGTGTCTAATTAGGACTAAAGGACAAGAGTTTTGTGCATTTTCTTACAATTTGATTGGCTTCATCCGTATAACAATATGATAATTTTGATTAGATCACGCAAATGATTTATCAACAAAGAGTCTTTAAGGCCCTCACTTTACATATTTGGTCCGGAGCTCATCGTCGGTGGAATTTAGGCACAAAATTCCGACATGACTTCGACATCAAAAATTTGATATTCTCATGCATCATTTTCGACGTTTGAATTTCAAAAAAACTCATGCAATTTATAAACTATCATCGGAACTTACCAATTTTTTTATTTTTTATTTACTCCCATTAGTTTACCTATTAACTTTGGTAAAAACAGGTCAAAACGAAAAAAAAAGTAGTAATTTCATAACAATGTACAAAATTACCAACTTAATTTTATTACTTGAGTAAAAAGAAATCAATAGTCTTTTTTCTCAGTCTTGACACTTATCAATACTTACGGAAAATTACTAACATAGAAACAAAATCAGCATTTTTAGGCAACAAAATAATATGATTTTGCTTTATATCGCTTTATTAATATCAAATCCAATCCTATCCCATGTGCAAATGAAATCAACGAGTAATAATATAGTATATACTCATACTAAATTTATACACGATTAGCTTTCATAGAAGCGATAGACATTCACCGTCTTATACCGTGTATAATTCCTAATCCAATCCTATCCAATTAATTTGTCTAGCGATTAGATTAGGTGCAGCCTAATTCCCCAAGCAAGTGGGTAATAGTAGCTTTGAAATTCTCGATTTTTGGGGCGTCGCTGCCGCTACCAATGCAATCGCCACGAACCTTTGGTAGAAAATAAAAAAAAAGCATTTTCCTTGGTCACAACGAGAATCTCCTGCTTTTGAGGGATTTTAATTCATTTCCCCCCCTTTCTTAAACACCTTTCTTTTAGAAAAAAATTTAATTTAATTTTACAAAAAACTAATATATACTAAAAACTAATTTTTAGATCGTGAAAAACTCTAAACCAATATAACTATAACAAATTTATTCAAAATAGCTACAAAAAACCTCAAATTGGTGGGCTTATGACAAATGTATTCAAAATTAATTTTTGATCGTCAAAATTCCTAAATTGATACATTTTTGACAAAAATATTGGATTAATATTACAAAAGGCAAAAAATTAGTATAATTGTAACAAATAGAGAATAAAATCTTAAATTAATATAATCATCAACTATCATTTGTCATTAAACTCAGCGATTCGATAGTAAAATTTTATAGAAACTAATGAAAAATAAATTTGTCATAAATATATCAATTTATGATTAATTAATTTGGGATAAATTTGTTGAAAATATAATATTGTGATGTTTTTAATGATATTAACATTTATTTATTTATTTATTTTGTTGGTGAGGAAATCCTACCTTGCAAGTTAATTATCCTACATTTCTCTCGAATTTCAATGCTCAAATTTGGATCTTTTCGATTAAAAAACAAACTTTGACGCCTCTATGAAAAACATTTTCAATTTCTTTTCCAAAATGGATTTGTGCAATATTTTCGCGTCGCACATTATCATGAATCCGTTATTTTAATGATTCAAAGTTTTCTTTTTTCTTTTTTTTTTTTGGATCGGAAATTTCAAAGTTTCCTTAATGGAGGCGGTCTTTTGCCCATCTTTTTTACGCACGCAAACGCATGACGACATATTCGCGGAGTTGGCAATAAAAGGTTTCTAAAATACAAAAAAGATTTTTTTTTTTTGGTCCACATCGAGGTCGTCGTTCGAATTTTCCGCAAAGAAGATCGAGATTTAATCATCTGCGGCGCACCACCGGATGACGGAACCACGGAGCCCTACCCTACGGGTGCAGGACTCGCCGTCAGATCCCGCGCCCGGTCGGATGGGCGCGGGGATCCTAGGGCCCACGGCGGCTTCCGGTTCGAGCCCACGGTAAGCGCCGTGGGGAAGCTCGCCCCGGATCCTTACCGTCCCAGCGATTTCCAACTATTCCAACCAATTGAAATCCGGATTTCGAGTCCGTCACTGATCAAACTTCGACCAACTGGAAAGCGAAGAGGACGAAGAAAGATAGCCACCGAGGCCCCCACCGTCCTCTCCTCCGCGGCCGCCGCCGGAACCGGAACCGGAACCGGCTTCTTGAACCCCGCGCCGTCCCCCCCTCCCGAGCTGCCGTGAATGGGCCAGTCAGCCTCGACGGCCTCATTCCAGATCGGCCGCGATTCCTCCATACGCAGAAACGGCCACAGCCCCCGCCCCGGGTCCAAGGCGTCGCCCCCGCTCTCGCCGATGCTCGCCGACGGAACCGACGACGGACACGATGCGGCCGACGCGTCCGATTACATCTCCCTTCTGCCCGATGGGTGCCTGGCCTGGGTGTTCCAATGCCTCGGCACCGGCGACCGGAAGCAGTGCTCCCTGGTCTGCCGGCGGTGGTTCGTCGTCGAGGGACAGAGCCGCCACCGGCTCTCTCTCTCCGCGAAGGCGGATCTCCTCCCTCTGGTCCCGTCCCTGTTCTCGCGGTTCGATTCCGTCACCAAGCTCGCCTTGAAATGCGACCGCAGATTGGCTAGCATCGGCGACGAGGCGCTGGTTCTCATCTCGGAGCGGTGCCCGAACCTGACGCGCCTCAAGCTCCGCGCGTGCCGCGATCTGACGGACGCTGGCATGACGAGCTTCGCTAAGAACTGCAAGGGCTTGAAGAAGCTCTCGTGTGGATCCTGCACCTTCGGAGCGAGAGGCATGAACGCGGTGCTCGATAGTTGCGCGTCCCTGGAAGAGCTATCGGTGAAGCGGCTTCGTGGCCTCGCCGGCGATGTAGCTGCGGCCGAGCTCATAGGGCCCGGTGCGGCCGCGGTTTCACTCAAGACAATTTGCCTGAAGGAGCTATACAATGGACAGTGTTTTCGTCCGTTGATCATAGGTTCCAGGAATTTAAGGACGTTGAGACTGTTTAGGTGCTCAGGTGAGTGGGATAAGCTGTTCCAACTAATGGCGGACCAAGCAAATGGTGTGGTGGAAATCCATCTTGAGAGACTCCAGGTAAGCGATGTCGGTCTTGCTGCCATCTCTAACTGCCCTGGTCTAGAAATTTTGCATCTTGTAAAGACAGTCGAGTGTACGAATTTGGGGCTCGTGTCCGTGGCTGAACGCTGCAAGCTATTAAGAAAGCTTCACATTGATGGATATAAGGCAAATCGCATTGGCGATGAGGGCTTAATTGCTGTAGCTAAGCATTGTCCTAATCTGCAAGAACTTGTTCTTATTGGTGTCAATCCCACCAAGTCAAGTTTAGATTTGTTGGCGGCAAATTGCCAAAACTTGGAGCGCTTGGCATTGTGTGGTAGCGAAACTTTTGGCGATGTAGAGATTTCGTGCATTGCGGAAAAATGTATAGCGTTGAAGAAACTTTGCATTAAGAACTGCCCTGTCTCGAATGATGGTATGGAAGCATTAGCTAATGGGTTCCCTAATTTGGTAAAAGTGAAGGTTAAGAAGTGTAGAGGGGTGACTTGTGAGTTTGCTGAGTGGTTGAGAGCAAGCAGGGGGTCGATTGCAGTGAGTTTAGACAGTGGGGAACATGAAAATGCAGATGTCAGCACAAGTGATGGCGGAGTGCAAGACAATGGGGTTGCATTTCCACCGGTGGTCAGCCAACTGGCTGCTGCTAATATTGCTTCATCAAGTAATGGTCCTACTCGATCTTCATCATTCAAATCTAGGTTAGGGATGTTGACTGGAAAGAATCTAGTTGCTTGTACTTTTAGAAGGTGGTCAAATGGTAGTAACCTTCCATGAAGTAAATAGACTTCTGCAATTGCAAAAAGGAAAATGGTATTATCACCTTTATCTGCTCTAATTGATTTTGTATCATTTTATCAATTCTATTTGAATGTCATTATGTAATGTTGGTTTCTGGTTACTGAATTGAAATCCAATCTTTAACTTTAGAAGGTTTTAGTTTGTGTTTGTCCACATCCATATTTAAACGTATTTATCCTATTCTTATTGTTGTCATTATCAAAGTGAACTTTCAATGCCGACAACAGAGCGAAATAAATGATGTTGCCAGCATAGATGTGGTAATGTTTTGGAGGACGCAGAAACATTTGATTAAGAATTATGAACATGGCAAATCTTTAGAGTATATTTTCGTATTTTTTATATGTTTTCTCACGTGTCAAGTAGGTGTCAATTACTGCCTTTCCATTTCCATCTCCATAAAATTCTATTTCATAAAAATTATATGTTGATTTCCTTTTCTTCCATCATCGTTGAGACGTACAATACAATATCAAAACTAGTCAAACAGAGCTGTAAGAAAATAGGCTCACGTGTACTATTGGGATATTTGGCCTAAGAAATTTGTACCTGCAACCTGCATGCTTTTTCCACATTTTGTTTTGTGGTCGCCTATGATGCAAGGATAGAGCTTGTGTTGAGCTCATCTCCCTAATCTAAGGCGTTCCTGAAGTGATGGCAGATAACCCGATCCAAGATGTTCTTTATACATTTTCTTCATCCTTTCATTTTCTCGATCTCCATTCTATGCTGAACTTATGCAGAAGTCAACATTCATTAACAGTTAAAGAGTTTGGTTACACATTGGTTAGCAGTGGTTGTGTCAGCTGAGACCCTGCTAATGTAGTGATATGCATCACTAGATCATCCTTGCAGAGTGCAGCATGATGCAGTTAGTGTTCACTTTGCTCTGTCCAAATTCCACCATCAAATAGCATGTTTTAAATATAAATAAAATTATGGGTGTGTGGTAAGCAATGCGTTTGTCAAGGAGCCACAGTTTTGTGCATGTACATGCCTTGCTTGCAGTGAAGATTGATATAACCTGAGTTTTCAATGCTTCGGCCTTTATCTAGACTGGCAGGACGATAGTGACTTAGTTTCACTATCTTTTGCAAAACAAGTAGACAGGTCCACGTATCATTGTTTTTATTTGTATCCAATCTAGTGTCCATCCAAGAGGTACTGGCGGGACAATATCTTTCTTACCCATGCATGCCAAATTCCTTTTCGGTTTGTGTCTCCATTTACAAGTTCAGACATATTGGACAACACTGGATGCATGCTATTATGCGCATGGGGGCAGAGGACCATTTAAACTTGCTTTGGTGTTTAAAAATGGATGTTTTAGGTGCGTTTGGTAACATTTCTACTCTTGAGAACAGTTTCTTTTAAGAAATAGTTCTTTTTTATTTCTACTCCCTAGAATAATTTCTGGGTAAAATAGGGCGTTTGGTAACTACAAAAATTTCTTGTTCTCGGAATAGAAAAAGAATAGAAATGCGTTTGGAATCGACACAAAGTTTTTATTTCTTTTTTCCCCGATGACGGTGGCGATCGGTGGGCAGCGGCGGCATCTGGTGGCCGGTGGGCTGTGGGAGAATTCTAGCTGCAATTTATTCCGAGTTCGTGAGATGGTTTGTTTTTGATCTCTTTTTGCAGTGTCAAATTGCAAATAAATTTCGACAAAAAAAGAAATTGCAAATAAATGACTTTAAACTTCGGAAACTAATAGGGCTTGTGCATGTGTAAGTGGTCGATGGCTGAGCTGCCCCCGTTTTACATGTGTTCTGGAGTGCCTTTTTAGGTCTTTTCTTTCTACAACGCTAAATTAGTAAGCTGTAGCCCAAAAGTTGCGTTGGCTGGCCTCAACCAGGTCATTCCGTGTAGAAAAGCACGGAAAAGCACATGAAGGTTCTGCACCACCTTCAAAAGCCATTTACTTTAAACTTTAAAGGTGGAAATCATATGGTACGAGTTAATCATCACATGACTTGGTCATGAAGGCATGGGTTTTAGACTTTTAGTGTTGTCTGAGGAGTGATTGGTGAGTTCGGATGTCAGGCTCGTGCAATCTTAAATGACCCGTTCTTCTCTTGTCAATTTTCAAGCCAAGGGCCATAGAAGGAATATCTCGACCCAAATTTGGCTGGCCTCAACCAGGTCAAATCCCTTGTAGGAAAAGCATGGAAAGGGTTTTGCACCACCTGCACTTGACAATTTGCCTTAAACTTTAGAGGTGGATATCATGTGACGTGAATTACTCACGACGTGACTTTAGTCATGAAGATGTGGGTTCCCGACTTCTGGTGTTTTATGAGAGGGCAATGAGACCGGTGGGTTCAAATGCGGTTCCCGTGCAAATTTAATGACCGGCTCTTTTGTCTAGTCAATCTTCAAGCCAAAAGGCAATTGAAGGCATGTCTTGACCCAAATTCATCAATGAAAAGCGACTTCAATCTAAGGATGCATTCATTTAACTGATTCAAGATTTGAAAATCAATTTTTCAAAAATGACTTGTTATTTTGCTTAAAAAAATTTATCAATGAAAAATGCTTTTATTGTCGAACATAAGTTATGTTTAACTATTTTTATGAGTGTTGAAAGTAATTATTATTAATTCATTTTACAAGTGATATTGGCAATTATTTTTCGAAAAAATATTCTAAATCTTGAGTTTTCTATTGAACAAACGTGTCCTAAATAATATATTTTTTTTGAATCAATTTTTCGGAACACATGAAAATCTCAGAGTGCCGGCCCTTTTATTTTGGGGAAGTTCTACAAGACTAGTTTAGTACACAACAAGCTACTAGCAAGTACAAGTGACAAAATAATCATACCGAGTGACAAACTCTCCAACAACCACCGCCATGTATAAAGATATTCAGTAATAAGATTTAGGAAAATTTCCAAAAAAGGTCTCAAATATCTTAAATTTTTCAAATAAGGATTCAAAGTGAACCATATTTCAAATAAATGCTCAAAATGGTCATAGTTATTTTAAATAAGGATTTGAAGTGATTACAATTATTTCAAATAAGGGCTTGATATTGTTGGTTGCCGACTAGCTAAATTTTCCAATTGATTAAGAACATTTTTGTCATTTATTAATTTTTTTTCTTTCCTTTTCTTTTCTAGTTCATCTTCTTCATGGTTGGGCCAGCCACTAGCGAAGCCCATAAAGTGCTAGGTGAGGGTTGCCCTCGACCATAAGTTAGGTGTGGCCTCCCCTGGGTGAGGCAACCCTTGCCCTGGCTGAGGCTTATTGGCAAGGGTCGTTTTGCCCTCGTGGCCACTCGCGAGAGGTGGCCTCCCCTAGGGTGAGGGTTGCCTTGCCCAAGCTAGGCTGTTCCTTGCTTGAGGCCGGCGAGGGCCTATAGCTGGCAAGGGGGACCCTCATCCAAGCCTCTATGGCCATTGGCAACGAAGAAGAACCATTAAAAACAGAAAAAGAAAAAAGAGAATAATAAATTACAAAAATGCCTTTAATCACTGAAAAGTTAGGCCTTTATTTGAAATAGACATAATCACTTCAGACTCTTATTTGAAACATAGTCCACTTTATGCCCTTAATTTCAAATAAGGGCAATTGGAACCCTTTTTTTGAAATCTTCCCTAAGATTAATGACCTCGCTCAACTGGTTATTAGCATCAGTATCATATCACTGAAAAACTACAGAAGCCTTGTCGGCATCTTTTCATTCGAAGAAACCTCCGCTCCACTAGCAAGTAACGACACAGATAAGAAGTTTCCGGGTTCAAATTCAAGCAAGCAAATCACCTGAGACAACATTCTGACCTGTCGATAGAAGGGGCAGTTAAATGTTTAGAGCAACAAGTCACTAGAAATGCTGGTTCGTAAGCACAGACATGGGAATTTGGTTTCTCCATATCGCCATTCATTTAAGCTGCTGGAGCCAAAAAAACCCCTTCGCATCTGGAAGGAGATCATCCAGTAACCATAAAGAAGGACCTGGCTAAGATGATTCTGTAACAAGTTTCAAAGGTGCACTAGGAAAAGAGAAGCAGCAAAGGGAAACGGCAGAACAAACTTTTTAAGGCTTCGGATTCGCACCTTACCATACCACTGGGCAATTGCTGTTGCCTCGCTACATGACACAAAAAATGATGGATGTCATATTAGCATATGATTAAACTACTGAGATGGGAATTGCATCATCTAAGGTGCACACAACATGTGTAGTATGTTACATTTTCGCTGGTGAACACTCCAAAAAGTGCTTTCCAGATATTCCTACCACTCAGACTGGAAAACAAAAGTTCCTAGCAAGAGACTTATAGATGGATTCGTATATGCATCTGCGTCACATTTCATCCAGTTACTGCACCTGTTGAACATCTAATTAATTATAATTCAAAAGAACAAAGATGAAGAAAAAGAAAGAAATCTTCAAGAACTTCCTTCCCAAATACGTCGTCTGTGGCACCAGTAAAGCATCATACAAAAATCTCTCTACTTCATTTTCTTCTCTTTTGCTGCTTGTGGCTTGCTGTACAAAATGATCTGACTCAAGATTGTTCCATTCATCACAATACCAATGACTGAGCCCAAAACAACTGTAAAAAGGGTTAAGGATGCCAAATGCTTCAAAACTGAGCAAATGGTAGAAAGGACTTGCATCATAGAGGGGAAAAATCTAAGGAAACAATCAATATATGGTACCTAAGCTTCCATCTTGAAAAAAGAGGTACAAATGGTCTGAACCAATGGTTGGTTCGTCACTCTAGTAGAAAATATGATAAGAAAGATTGCGAGTTCAAAACAAAATGTCTTGTGAAGACAGGAGAACTTCAAGAACAACTCACACCACAAAAGAAATGATAACAATTATAAAAGAAGCCAAAATTGCTTTTTGTTTGCCAGAATACAAAGTGAGAGGAAAGGGAATAAGAAAGTGTGGCTATTCCTCAGTCAATGTCAAGATTCAACGTATAATACTGTGCATGTATAGCAGCAAGGCAAATAGGAGATGTGGCCGTTCCTGAAAACAGCTTGAACATTGCTTTTTTATGCCAGTAGTTTCGGTTTAAAGGAATTATGGCATATTTTAATAAATCCCAATTCCTTTACTGAGTTCTCGAGTTTTAAAGAAAATCAAAATGAGATAACTACTCATTGATTTAATATTCTTTGATTTACTGATATTCTCTAATCAATATGAAATGACATGATTACTGAGAAAAAGTCCATGCAAAGCACACAAAAATAATTAGTTTTCAATCGCAGGCGCTCGCAATGCGAGGAATGTAGGAAGAAACAGTTAAGGATACCAGTTGTAGGTGCTTTTTCCTGGATGCTGGTAAAAACTCTGACTGCAAAAGATACCAAACGAAAATCCATAAACCAATCACATAAGTCAATGATGAAATGCCAATTTGGTCACTGAAAGGCAATTTGACTCACCCATGGAACCAGCAGAATTCATAAATGATGTCAAGAAGCTAAGTTCCCCTGTGCTTTTGTTCTGCAACAAGAGATTGTAGTCATTTTCATGACAGAGGCAACTAAAGACACATGTACAGTTATTGACCAAGGATGCCAAATAGAATTCAAATTGAAAAGGGAGATAGATTGCTTATAAAATTCGATGCCCTTGAAAGGATTTTCAAACTTCTTGCAAGGAATGGATATAATGCATTTGAATGCACATGCACAAGATAGAAGTGAAAAAAGTTGCTAATGAGCAGCACATCCATTGCTGCGGCATGATCGAAACATGACAGAATCAAGTCTCTTGCAACATTTGCAGGCCTAATAAAGCAACACCATATATCCATGATCTTTATACCAGGGAAGACATGAACTAATTCCCAATTCTCAAAGAACCAATATGTGCAATTTCTGAGGTACTACGACCTTCTCTATCCATAACTGGCAAGTTCAAGTATTTTTCTCTTAAATAGGATAAGGACCATATCATATAGTAAAAAAGTACATTTCCTCTCCTCCAATAATTTCTATCAAAATCATATGGGACCCTCAGAATCTGAGATAGCTTTGAGAGTACCTACTATATCTAGACAACTTAGTATTATAACAGTGAATGCACCACAATTTCTTGCATGAGAGTTTTCTGGCTTCCACTTACCCGGAAGTTTTCCCATATCTGCGGAACTCTTGCGAAGAAAAATATTGCATGCTGAGATGCCTGCAGGACAGAATCTCAATTTTAAAGCTTCTAAAGGCACAGATGGATGGCAGTTGGAGAAGAAAGAGACTTATTACTTGGTACTCACATATAATGCTTCAAAAAGAACAGGATCAATTTGACCAGCTAAAATGGTTGGTGCTACTGCACAGTAGCTGAGAAACCCAGTTAAGGAGAGCAGCTCAGACTATCATATAGACTCTGAATTAGAAGACAAACTAAAGGCGAACCAGCAAAAACAGAAGAAGGATACATAAGAGGCCTGATCCACATCTTGATTCCCATTGGTTGGGAGAAGTAATACATGATAGCAACTAAAATCATAGCTGAAAAGCAGCCAAGCAAGAACATTAGATCCTGTAGGATAGAGTTTCTTGGAATAGAATAAACCATAGAAGTACATGTACTTATCTAGAACATAAGATGGAAAAGATATGCCAATGACATTTGTAGTTTGACAAACATACTGATTGAATAATATACTCCGATGGTGTCTAACCTCATGGCCCATATACATCCAAGATCACAATATTAAGAAAAGCTTTTTTCTGTTTCATACAGAAATAGATCTCTTAAAATTTCTTAAATCTTTAGAACCTAAATTTATCTCTCTGGGTTTCTTGGCCAAGAAACTGCTCAAACTTGGCTCAAGTTGGAATTGGTCCTGGATACCAGAACTTGCAACATCATGATTCTAAAGAAATTCAATTGAAGTTGTAATTCAATATTGACTATGCCCATCACGAAAAAAATCCAAGTGCATTCCATAGTATGCTGGAAATATACAAAAATTGTCACTTAATATAGAAAAAGAAAAGAAGCGATTTTTCAATTAACAGATTCTTCATGAAGTCTATTTATGCACAGAGATTCCTCGAAGTTTGATTTCACTGAAAAGACAAATGGTGATGGTTTTCATCAAAGGGCCACCATTCCTTCCATCCAGGCAGAAAATTTCTCCAACCATGTTTTTGATTAGGGGGTTACAACCAAGGATATCGCCCATACTGAATTTTGCATGTGGTTCATGTCTTGTAATCAACTAATCAAAGACACGGTTGGAGAAAATTTCCTCCAATTAGAAATGGAGGAAAATATAGCCCTATAGCTTACATCAAATAGGCCAGTAGCAAGACATAGTTCCGGTGATGGAATTTTCATTATCATACAGCCATTGCTATTCGATAAAAGATTCATTTGCTCCTGATAATGCTATGTTTATGTGACTAAACGAATGCTTCTTTTGGGATTCCTAGATTTCTTAATTTTGTAACAATAACCATAAAGAAGAGCTCAAACAAGCAGTCACTTCTCCAAATTTGCTGAGACAGATTGCTTTTTCCCTATCCTTTTTCCCTTATCCTAACTACATTAGATTTGCACAATTGGCCCATGTAAAAAAATTTCCATCTGCTTTGGTACCAGTCTGGTTCTACTATCCCCCAGCCTAGTCAATTGATGCCTGTAAATGAAGTGCAAATGTGTTACAGTTTAACTTTCAGAGTTTCATTAACTGTATTTGATCCATGGGAAGCACCGCATTACAACACAGATATTTCCAACATTGCCTATACATGTATGCAGATTAAGACAAACCTTGGATAAGAAGAAACGCCAATTCACCATAAGCCGAAAAGGGGAGCCCCTTGTGGAGACAGTATGCCAGGGCAATAGTGTAACCCACCACTTCAAGCTCAAAGGCCACCATACTAAGGCCCCTAATACTCCTATGCTTCAAAATCTTCATTATCTGCAAGAATATAAGCCCAAAACCACAGAATCAGAAAACCATGTCAATGCAACTGAAGCCCAGCAGCAACTTGTTCTTAAGTAGCGTCTCCTGCTGGAAGATTCAAACTTTACCCCCAAATCAACTTCTAAATTTGCTTTCCAAGACGAATGATTTGAACCCGATTACACAAATCATCCAATTTGCAGAAACGGGTCGAGCCTTGCATCAAAATTTCGCATTCTTTCTTAAGAGAACAAATCAGGAATCGGGCTGTTTCTCTCAGGCACTCCGCGAATAGGAGGGGAATACCAATTAATCATTGTGCCGAAAGGGTTACGGTCAGGGTATCAAGAAGAAGAAGAAGAAGAAGAAGAACCTGAGGGAGTTTGACGGTGGTAGAAGCAGCGACGATGCCATAGCCGAGGAGCTTGGACAGCAGCGGGAGGAGACAGTCCTTTTCTGGGATCTTCCCATCGCGAAGGGATCCCAAAGCGCAGCCGAAATCGATCCCGAAAATCTCCATCCCTCCTTCTCTGTCCGTCGATGCAAGAGCTCCTGGAGAAAAGAGTGGCAAATTCCAGGAGTCGTACTCCTGATCTAAAATCCAAGCCTTGGAAGCGTCCGATTTGCAGTTGTCGCGTCGACTTCGGAGGAGTCAAATGTATATTTTTGTTAATTTAAGGTTCTTAAAATACTTGTCACCTTAAATTCTCATCATAAATAAAAGACGCGACCCGAATTTCTTGACTTGTTATTTAATTACGAAATTGCTTTTATTGTTTCAATAGCCATGTTGACGTGTGTTGAAGAGGCTATTGCTAAATTCACTCAATAATGAATATTAGTTACATGTATTAAGAGAGGAAGTAAGGCACTAAAAGATGTAAAAAATTTTTTGTTGATTATTGATGAGAACTCACGGATGCTTAATACAAACCTTCATAAGAAAATTTACCTGAAAAGAGAAATTAAGCTCCACTTCCCTGTATTTTCTTTTCCCCGATTGCTTCATATCTTCGCCTACATGATCTTAAGTATTACCAATAGAAGATTTAAAATTCGGATCTAGTTAATATTAGTTCTGTTTAATTTCATACAAAAATAAATTTTCTAAGATAGACTAAATTGTTCAATCTAACAAGCTAGATTATGCTTGTTTGCTCTGCCTTCGATTTAGTATAATGTCACGATTGAATAGAGAAGAAAATGGCATACGAGAATGAATACGTTTAGTTTCAAGTTAGATGTAACTCTCTTGCTAAATCGCCTTCTTTTATGTGGGTGGGTATGAATATGAACCTTTAATGGGACTTGAGAAAAGAAAAACAAGGCCATTAAGCTAAGTATGATGTGTTCAAGCTTTAATACGGTTGAGGAGCAAGTCTTCATCCAAAGTGACAAGAAAGTGCAGGACAAACTCAAACGTTAAGAACAGCAACTTTCGGCATTTTCATTTGATGAGCGAAACAGCCAAATGGATTAAGACCATCCTAGGGGTCGTTAAGCTCTAGAGATTGAACCTGCGTCGCAGAGATTGTCTTAGTAAAATGAAAGATACCGATGAGGTTTTTCTTATCATAACCAGAAACAGTATCGGCCAGTGATGTAAGGTGTAACTAGACATGCTAAGACGAAGTCCGCCCCACTAGCACGCATACACGAAGTCACTATGTAATTCGTCCATCAAGGTTTCCTAAAGGATTAAAGATGGCGAATTGAGTTCACCTGGTGGGCAATAACTCGAGCCTTGAGTTGAAGGCGGATACGGCGGATGAGCCCTAGGAGCCAGAGGTTGCCGGACGCATCGCTGAACTGTATTGAAAGAGGTGGGGATAGACAACACTGGAATGATGGTTACTGCTGTCCGAAGAGCAAACGAATGAACAAATGAAGTTGTTTCTCTTTCTATACTGCTTCCTCGAGCGAATGGATTCCTGATGCAATCAGAAAGCCATTGTGCATTGATTTAGTGATTCCTCTTCTCAAACAATTCAAGGAATGCAGAGACTTCGACAGTTCCATGGTTGGAGAGGGCCAAAGTAGAGCAACCAAAAGAAAACAGGGAATGATTGGTCCCTAACCAGGACTTCTTCAGCACGCATTTTTAGCCCATAATGGGAAGACCGGATGAGCAACGGCGAGTAGCTGATCGGTCATCTTCAGATATCATAAATTCCTTTCTTGTCCCTTTGATGATTGCCGAGCAAAAGCAGTAACTCATAGTGCATCAATTACAGAGAGTATTCTTTTGTTTAAATGCACAGGGATCACCTTATCCGTATCAGCACAAAGAAGCTCACTTGTTCAGTACCATGCAAAGATCAAATTTCAAGAAATACTTGTGTTGGTGCTAACGCAGTATGCACATGAGCATTCCTCAGACACATAAGACAATGACCAAGACAAAAACTTCTAACATGCGTGTGGGCGTGCTAATGTGGTATTGTAAGTATCTAGCATTTCCTAAGAGAGCAGTGAAGAAGTATTAATTTGGAGATGCCCCTCGGACCAATATATGGGCATCGCATTTGCAAATCCTTCGAGGCAAAATTGAAGCTAACCATGGATACCCTTATCCAGACAAGCTTTTCATGTTTCGGATGATGCTGCGCATCTTCCATCTAAGAGCTTTCTTGGTGATGTACTTTTAAAACTTCAATAATAGTTAAGTTTGGCTGGAAATCTCTATCTAGCTCGCTGTCCCGTGCATTTCATGCAATCTGCGAGGAGGCATTTGCTTTTATTAATACATTTGAGTTGTTATATTACCACTTCGGAGAAACCCCTTAAACCTCTTGCAGAAGTACACCATTTTTTCCCAAATGGTGAGTTTCGTGCATCTTCTTCAATGTGCTGTTCTTCTTTGAATGTGTCGTGGTATGATACGGTGGCAGAGCTGAGGCTAGTGCTTAAACAGCATGTGCATATTCTGAACGATAAATATGCCTGAAACTCTACTCAAGTTCATGAATGCCAATGAGGATTTGCAACAAGGAAATGTCCTCTGATCCCTCGACAATCTCACAGTAAAGACTAACAAGAGAGCGAAAAAGCATATGCAGCATTAAGCAACAGAAAGCATTCAAAGCAATAAGCATACTTGCTCTTAAGTAAGTTTAACTAAATCCATAGACAAACATGCTGAAAGCCAGGAACAATCGGTCTGTTGACAAATGAAACATGAACAATAAATACAGCACTATGTACATATTCTTTGTCTCATTAACATCAATTAAACTTTCCAACTGTTTGACAATTACTGATAGCGGATCAGCTACAATCCCCCTGATATAGTGAAATGAAGTGGGTGTATCAAAGTGACTCACTGCAACTGCTTCACTATGGCAAAGCTGTTCATCCGAATACTTAAAAGGCGAACCTTCTCACTATGCGCTGCTCTTCTTGCCACCGCTCCCGTAGGCCCAGTGAAACTGCGCTGGGGTACGCTTCAACGCCTTTACACTGAGAGGGTTGTTCTTGCTCTGCGGGAAAAATCCACATCAGCAAAATCCAA
This sequence comes from Corymbia maculata, assembly GCA_014182735.1. NCBI lineage: Eukaryota > Viridiplantae > Streptophyta > Magnoliopsida > Myrtales > Myrtaceae > Corymbia > Corymbia maculata. The sequence continues at coordinate 1,744,522 of CM024687.1, read as the reverse complement.
TCCAAATTCATAAAAAGAAATACCCTGACGGTAATGAGGCCAGTACTGAAATATTAACTGATCAAAGCAAGAGCTTTTACGGTTTATTACCATCAAACAGGTGCCTTCATGAACGTTGCAGATGGGGTAGTCATGGGGGCAGCAGCTTTCATGGTCCTCACAGCATGTGGCGGCCTCAAGCGGGCAGCATCCCCAGGCAAAGCAATAGTTGGCGTACTGATAGACGCAGCAGCAAGTCGTGCTCTCGGGACATGAGTAATAACGATCGCAAGTGGTCGGTGGTTTTATTGGAGACGGGGGAGACGGCCCAGGGTTTGGGGGATTTGGGCCATTTTTGATGGGGTAAGACGCTTCCATTGCGATCCCGCACTTGCCAGTTACAGTATTGGTCAAGCTACGCTCCATTCTGATATAACCTTGCTCTCCCCAGCTATTGCCCCAAGAGTTCTTTACGATCCAGTAATTCTTGCCGTTTTCCGTGCCATATCCTACTGCGGTTACTCCGTGGTCCAGTGCAGTACCACACAGTCCAGTGAAAACACCCTGCAAAAATTACAGTAAAGAAAATCGGTTGCTGATGCAAGTGGCACAAAACTTTTAAGCTCAATTATTAGTCTCCTGAGGGATGCATGTTACAATTCAAGAATGCTTCTGGAAAAATGATGGTTGATGATGTTCTCAGTTGGTGTAACTTGAAGAGCAAACCGCCTCACTCAATTCATTAAGGAACAACGCCTGAGAAATGCATGAGTTAACCCAACGGGAGTTTATTCATGAAAAGGGTTTTCTAAAGTCGTATAAGCTGCAAATTCACTGCTTATTTCATGTTCGTTGATCTCTCTCTTTGAAAGAGACGCAAAAGTTGTCGTGCTTAGGAGAGGATTTTACCGACTGATACAGCTGAAATGCCCGACCACCGGCTTCGATGGCGACGCTTACAGGTTGATTAGCAACCGCCTTTTGCAATGCTTTCTCGTTGTTAGCTGGAACATCTTCATAATCATCTATTGAAACAACCCTGGCATTCTTCTGCAGAACAGAATAGGAAAAAAATATGAGAGAATCCTTATCAAAATGCTTCTCTCTAACCAGCAAAAGACACACGGATCAATACTGACTCGATATTCGTCGCATTGGCCATCGACAGCTTTATATGGATAATCTTCCTCAGAGTCAATGCCGCCATTGTTGATGATGAACTCGAAAGCATAGTCCATGAGACCTCCATTGCAACCTTCATTATAAGTAGTATCACAGTCCACCAGCTCCTGCTCCGACAGCGAGATCAGATCACCAGTCACGATTTTGTTTATCCCCTCCACAGCAGCAATGGTGGAGAAGGCCCAGCAACTCCCTGATTTTACGAGATTCAATTTAAAAAATCACATATCTTCAAAACTAAAGTATTAGTGGTCACAATTAAGACTTTGATAAAGATTTACAACCCCAAAAACTTGTTAAACAAATGCATATAAGTATACGGCAATCCTCAAGTGAGCTATGCAGGTTCGGTTGACATGAAGCCCCTACAAAGCTCTGATCAGATTGAGCCTTGGGAGGTCTCATCGTCTAAAAATTTCTTTTCACTCTTAAACCATGTTGATGACAGCCATTTTCGCATGCACTTTTCGATCTTTGTTCATTTATGCTTCAAGCCTAATGGGTCGCCAGACCAATAAACAAGTGTGAAGTAGGCACATGAATACTTTGTTAGTCGGGTAATGGAAGCAACACAATACTAATCACGTTTCTCATGCTCTTGCTTCCACTGGTTCATCGTGTCTAATAACACAGTACCTTACACGTACTAAAGGTATATTCTGAATCATTTTTGTTTTACTGCAATATGATCTAAGATGATTACTTCACTTTGGCAGAAAAGTAATCAGATAGACGATGAGATCTATTGTCTGCCACGAGAGAGAATATTTTCCCGACATATCTTATCATCTAATCTACCAAGAAACGAGTACCATACTCTAGTCCCTTGATTGAAACCTAATATAATTGATGAGCTGGTTCATGAGCTGGTCTAAAAGTAGGTCAGTTACGTAAAACCTCTCGCTACGTAAGAGCCGAAAGATCGTTTTCAAGAGAGAGTTCGGCACAAGCAGCTTCATCGACACTCTGACATGTTCACGTCTCTAATCTCACGTTCTCGATTAGTGTTTTTTAATGTTTTTCTCCCCTTCACTTCTGCCCTCGACTGAGTATCCCAAGAACCAAAACGACCTTACACCACAACAGATAAGCTCCTGCCCAGCAAATCCCACGATTAAGCAGTCTTATTAACTCAAAAATCTCGTGTTAATTAACCCCGAAAACGATTTTTCGTCTTCTTTCTTCTTCTTTTCCTAGACTACTCAGGTGCCACGTTCTAAGAAAAGTCAAATTCAACCTAACCCCCCATGAACTCTTCCTTCCCGACGAACCGCTGCACAACTGGAACACGACACTCCCCTCCTTCTGGCTCTGGCATACATCATAAGGACAAGACCGCCCTTCGCAATCCTTCGTAATTATCACCCCGACCAACCCAAGAAACACGTTCCTAATATTTTGTCGTCTTCCGGACCTCCTCCGAACGCAAGTAATGATTCGTGCCAGGACAAAAGGAAATGGGAAACTCCGACAAAAGACAGATAAATCACCCGAAAGATCGAAAAATAACAAAAGACAGCCAACCCCATGATAAATAAAGGAAAAAGAAGAAGGTATTTTCAGTTTCTCATTTACTTTTTCCAATTTAAAATTTATTAGCATCGGAAGTTTTATTCAATAGATATTAACCTTTGGGAGTCACCTGAAAAATCTCGCGATCCTCTCAAATGAAAGCAATTTTCTGATTTTCACGAAGAACTCAGCTACAAATTGCTCTCTCTTTTTTATTTATTATTTATTTTTGTTTAGCTCCGAGTCAAACCAGGATGTCCGAAACTCACTTCTTTTCCACGAAATCGGGAGTTATCAAAAGTAAAGAATCGTCATCGGCAGAGATACTCACCGCAGCTTCCCTGATCCTTGACGCCGACCACCGCGCCTTCCTTCCTCCAGTCGACAGACTCTGGCAGCTGCTCCCCGAGCCGCGGCTCGTAGCGGCGGCTGCTCCGGCTCTTGGCCAGCCGCCTCCTGGCGTCGGGGCGGGCCCCAAGGTACATGGACCGGTACTCCTCGTTGGTCAGGTCGGCGAAGCGGTTCAGGCCGACCGTGTAGGTCCGGTTCTCGGAGTTGTGCTCGTCGATGAAGCGGAGGTTGTCCTTGAAGATCTCGAACCGCCTCTCCTTCTCGCCCAGGGCGTTGTAGGCCTTGCCGTGCCTCACGAGCCACGACTCGTAGAGGGCCATGACCTCGGCGTCGGTGCGCTGGCCGGGCACGCCGCTGAGGCCGTGGGCCCGGTCGTAGCTGATGATGGACATGTCCGATGCCGACGAGAGGGCCAAGAGCATGAAGAAGAAAAACAACCCCATGAGTGATCTCGATGGCCCGTGAAGACCCATCTCTTCCTCCTCTCTCTCTCTCTCTCTCTCTCTCTCTCGTTTGAAGATGGGGACTTTCTCTGGGGGTCAGAGGGATGAATTGGGGAGTGCGAGTGACGATGATAGGGGATATAAAGGCGGAGTGAGAGAGGGGGAAAGATTGTTTTCCCTTTTTTAGATGAAAGAGAGAGATATTAATTGATTTATTGGGGATGAAATACGATGGATTGTAATTTAAGAGGAAAGATACAAAGGGAGTAATTAGGGGGGATAGAGGCAATTCAGACATAATTGGTAAATGGAGGCTGGCAAATGATGGCTTGACACGCGCCACGCATGTGGAGTAGGTTTGATTGGCTGGGGGCGAACTTAAGAAAGCTAAAAGCAGCAGTCCACCCACCACGGCAACTCGATCCTTTTTTGAGACTTTCATTTTCTTTTTAAACTTTTTTATTGGATCCAGGGGAAAATTAGTTTTTCTTTTTTTGGCTATCTTCTTTTAGTGAGTAAGGCCCGTTTGGTGACGATACTACTTTTAAAAATAATTTCTGATTATAAATAATTTTTTTTATTCTACTCTCGAGAACAATTTTTGAGTATTTAAAGTGTTTGATAAACTGTTTAAAATTTTTATTCCCATTTGATTCTTTTAATTTTTAATACCTTTTGTTTTAATTTGTTATAATTTTCTTTTCTCCCCTTCTTCCTTTTGGCCGCCACCATTAGTGGTGGTCGAGGAGTGACCGAGTGAGATCTAACAAGCTCGCTGAAGCCTTACCAGGCTAGGGCAAGGTCTAACAAGCTCGCCTCCCTAGATTTGGGCAAGGCGAGGCTCGCCCAGCCACTGGCGAGGTTTGGCCTCGCCCAGCTGACATGAGGCTCGAGCTCGCCGGTGGTTAAGTGAGGTTTTGGCGAGCTTGCTGGACCTCGCCTTGGCCTAGCGAGGCTCTGGCAAGCTTGTCGGACCTTGCCCGGCCACTCGTTGGTGGCGGCCCAAGGGTGGCGATGGGGTGGGAGGAGGAAGAGGAAAAAGAAGAAGAAAGAGAAGGGAAAAAAAGAAAAGAGAGAAAAAAAGAAGAAAACATTGATTCTCAAAATTATTCCCACGAGCAAGAAGCAATTGTTTTTTTTTATTCTCGATTCTACTCCAAATCTATTTCCTAGAACAAATTTGTTTTTGGGAACAAAAAAAATTACCAAATGAATTTATATTCCAAATCTGTTCTCTAAAACAAAAAAAACATAATTAATTATTCCCAGGAGTGTTACCAAACAAACCCTAACACTTTGTAAAAACCAGTTTTACCCTTTCAATAAGTAAAAGAAGAGAGGCAACCTGCGTTGGGCTCCCTCAAAATTGATGAATCCGTCATTGCAATCCTCACAAGACTAATAGAATATGTGGCTATTAGGCAATGTCATACAAGTTGTTCGAAAATTTACTCACGAGATGAATTGAATTTGTGATTTCGTAAAAATGGATGTAATTCTTTTATTATTGGGCTAACCGGGTTGGTGGTATATTGATAGTATATGTTTAGGTCTTATGAAGAGGGGGAAAAACCAATTGAGCCGAACATAGATTAATTTTTTTTTTGGTCAGAAGATAATTTCATTGCTAACTCGATGATTGATTACATCTAGAACCAAACTCTGAGCATAAGATAGAAAATAGAGCTTGTGGGGGCGGGACATCAATTCGGCGGGAGAGCTCGTCTAGGTGGGTCTTTGCGACCCAATCAGCAGCTGCGTTTGTAGTCCTTGGCCCATACAGCAGCTGGACGTCTTTCATTTGGCCCAGCATCTTTTGGCAATCTAGCACAACAGACCTCAAGGCCCACGGCGAAGATTCTTGGCCCAGGACCGACTGAACTATACTCAAACTATCAGAAGAGATTTGCACGTGCTTTGCAGTCAGAAGACTTCATGAACCAGGAGCAGTTTCAGAAGTAGTTCTAGTTTCGTCTATCCACTTCGAAGCTGTGCGGAGTGCTAGGGCTTTTGCAACAAGGGCAGAATGCGCTTGAATCGGGCGGGAGAAACCAGCAACCAGAACGCCGACTTCATTTCTGTAGACGCCGGCGACTGATCCGTTGAAGGAGGAGCTGTTCCAGGCGGCATCGACGTTCAGCTTTAGAGTTTGAAATAGTTGAAATTTGAAGGAGCATCTCAGTTTTGGGTTGTCTCAAATATAGGAATCCTCCATATTCTTGAGACCATGTCAAGAAATTAAAGAAGTGTCATGACACTTAAGAACACATTTGATGTAAATGTGATTGAATTGTGGTTAGGTTGTGTTGTAACTTGATTGTGTTATGAAGTGTTGTGATTTGTGTATTTGGTAATACGTGTTTTATATTGCGGTAACTAAAAGTTGGATATCATAACTTTTTAAAAGTGGCTACATTCTTTTGTAAATGTGAATTTGTTGCCACTACACTATGTTTACCAAACACTTTCTAAAAGCCACAAGGCCTCTTTTCACACACGAAACTAGTGCAGGAAAAAGTTGTACCAAAGAGAAGCTTAAGGCCTGTTTGCACTAATATATTTTGAATTACAAAAATAGAGCATGTTAGATATAACCATAACTAATAAATGATTCAATTATTATAATTAATTTGACTTAAAATTCATGCGTACAATACTCATTTCAATGTCAAAACCTTTTAAGTGATCATTGAATAATATTTTGGAAAAAAATTACTTCAGTGTTGTCAATGATTTCTATGATTGGAAAATCTAATTTAAAATTGTCTGACAAGACTTGCCAAAAAAATGAAGTCGGTATTCTTGGACTTAAACTGCATTGTTTGGCCAACTATTTATTCCAAAGTAATGAATTCAGGCTTAACCCTGATTTCTCAAATTGGGGAAAATTCTCTTTTGAATTTTTGGGGCAATGGTCAAATGAAGAAGTGGAAAACAATCGTTTTGCTATTGATTTCTTCTTTACCTCTTCAATTTTTTGCTCATTCCTTTCAGGAAGGCAAAGTTCAGTGTTGTTGCAGCCTGGTTTCTTTCGAGTTGAACCGTTGTCGAGGACTACGGAATGAGGACCGCTCACCAAGGAAATAAGAGTGACCTCAGAGATCATCTACCAGACTCGTCGGAGACTACCGTTCTCGATTGCAGATTCACAAAGCATGCATCACGGTTTGAGAGACAGAGAGAGAGAGAGAATTAAATTACAATTTTTTTTTTTCAATTTTGTTTCGATGAAGGTGGTTGAAAAAAATAATTGGAAAAGAAAATGAAGAAAAGTGTAAAAATTGTTAGCCAAAGATGAAGATGAACACGGAGAAGATGAAGGGCATGGCAGTTTTCAAAGGATTTGTCCACGTTTGACTTCAAAATTTATATTTTAAAAATGTCACATCACACTTAAAAATTTAATAATCACGTAAAATAGGTTGCCAGAATGTGCCACTAGATGCATTGAAGTGATTAATCTTTCTTTAACATGGCATTCAAGCAATTACTTGAAAATTTTGGTACTGAAATAGACGCCTTATGCAAGTTATGATAATTTTGATGTTTTTTCCCCCTAAAAATCACTCAAAATTTTGGGTGACCAACATATTTTAAAATTTTATATATTCATTAACAACTATACTTAACAAGTGTTTTTGAATATCAAGCAGGGCAACATGTAGGAAAAAAGATAAAATTATAAGACTCTGTTTATTTTTCAGAGAATTAATAATTTGGAAAATTATTTTTATTTATTATTATTGACAACAAATTATACTCAAACGTTTCTTTGGAAGATATAGTTTCCATCGATTCATTTTTATAGATGATATAAATAATTATTTTTTAAATTTATTTTTTAAATAATTTATTTTTCACAATCCGAAAGAGACATCAATTAGCAAGTGACAAACATCTAAGATGGGTCATGATTTTTTCGGATTTCCCCACCAAACGGTGGCCGTGCCTGTCGGGCTAAAGGGACAAAAGCATGTTGCAATTTATGTAGCTGCGTGGGCCATGCGATTAGATTCCTTATGGATCTTTGATTGTTATTTATGGGATAAAAGACAGCCACCCCTTTGATGGCATGGTGCTTCGATATTTTAATATTGACGAGATATGCAAGATCCGACTAAGCCCAAGCGCCATATTCATTGTGACGCGAAAGCCCTAGCCAGAAAGAAAGACAAGTAGATGTTATTATCTCTTTGGTTATGAGAAATTTAATTTGGTCTAAGCAATGAGTCAATGCCATTAGCATTGATATGGATAGCTAGTGTTTGATAAACCCTCCCGGTTCATCCGCTACCACGTGCCATTATGGGAAAAGACTCCTAATTGCAAATTCATCGTCTGCACAACAAGCACATTTTTTGTCCTAACTCGAATTGTAATTACAAAGTGCTCAATCACAGATCCAACATATGATAATGCTCCTTGGCTTTTCAGCCAAGTACGATGACCAATTACATGAATAAGCTTTTTGTCATGGTATATGCCATGGTGTTGTTAGATCATACACTTAAGTGAGAAAATAGAGGAATATCATGAATTGGGTGATAATAATGCAAATGAATGAACTTTTGCTTATTTCACGGTTGAGTACTTAAAAAATTATTTTTTATTCTATCAACTTTCACAACTTTTTAAATTTGGCTCAATAAAATGTCTTTGCTCAATAAATCGTTATGTCATATGATTTTGTTGATGCAGCTTGCATAGTGAGTAGAAGCTATGCGCAATTAGTGACACGACTTGTTTACTTAGAAAAAATTGTGTAATTTCCATTTAGTTGTTGGGTGACCCCCCGGGAGAAACAAATTTGGCCATACAATGCCTCTTTATTTGTTGGCGTGACATCCCCTTAAGAGGTCACATTTGACATCAATATGGATAGTTAATATATACTCTCCACATTGACATTATCTGTTAATGATATTAATGAAGGCTTCATATTGACTTATATTTGAAAGTTTGAGATACTTGATTTAACGAGAAACAAATTTGAGTATAAGATTGTAAAAAGGGTGAATATTCAGATAGTTGTGATGTTATTATTTCATATTAAAACCAACAAGCACTTTTAGGTAAAACAACAACCTCCCAATTAATGAGCCTATTTGATAGGTCAATCCATCAATACACAGCACCTGATAGAAGCAAGGTCAGAAAGTTGTAGATCTCTACAAGAACAGACAAGGCGATGCATGTGCTTAACTTTTGATTTTGCTGTTTTGCGTTGGGAGCGGTTGAAAAAATGATTGGAAAAGAAAATGAAGAAAAAATGTAAAATTGTAGCTCAGAGATAAAGATGAACACAAAAAGATTCGTGTATGGCAGTTTTCAATGAGGATCTGACCGAATTATCCACGTTGGACTTTTTCAAATGACTCGTGAAACTTAAAAATTTAATGAGTAAGTTACATACACCGAATTGCTTGAATTTATCGCTAGAAGTATTAAAGTGATCAATTGAATTACATCAAAATAGAGTCGTATTTACTAATATGCATGAGAACGTAAATAAGAAAAAGAAGCAAGATTAGGAAATTCTAACTAACCGATAACTATTGCTTTATCTGAATGAAATCAATCAAGGTTCGAAAAGTCATGAAGATTTTAAAAAATAAAGTTAAAGACCATATTTAAGTTGTGTCGAAAAATCATCAAGAAAGCAAATACTATATCTATGTCTAATTTTAATGCTTTCATATTCCATCTGTTGGCGAAAACTCAGTTCCACTTTTAAAAATGTCAGGTGATGTATTGAACAAATACGTTTTAATTCCCCACATTGGGTTTTGCATCAACTCTTCCTTGCTTCGAGAAAATATACCACCCAAACTTTGGCAACTAAGCCATCGACCAAACCTTCAAATTTTTCTGGTATGATGAGATCAATTTTGGGGTGGCCAAAGAAGACGTTGATCATATTCAATCCACTAAATTTGCCAGTGTACAACGTCCATATTTTGTGTCATCCTTCCTCTTTGTCACTAGACGTTGAGGTGCTTTGAAATGCTGCATTTCTGAAATGCACAGAATTTTTTCTTTCAACTTTGCCCTCACTCAACTTTCATAATTCCAAAAATGTCAATGAAAATACTAACTTTGCCTTAGCCATCGGTGAGTTACTAAGGAGCGAGTGGCGTGCCATCGGCATGCTGCCGATGTGCCATAGGCGAGCCATCAAATGTACTAGCAAACGATCTATGTTAGCTATCAAATGTACTAGCCATCAGCAACCGCAATTTATGCCATTTTTTTTTACTGAGCCTTTTCCCTTCTGTCACTCCAAACAATCCCCTTAGTATAGTAAAATGAAGTAGGCGTATCAAAGTGACTCGCTGCAACTATTTCACTCTGGCAAAGCTGTTCATCCCAATACTTAAAAGGCAAACCTTCTCGCTACGCGTTGCTCTTCTTGCCACCACTCCTGTAGGTCCAGTGAAACTGCGCTGGGGTACGCTTCAGTGCCTCAACACTGAGAGGGTTGTTCTTCCTCTGCGGGAAACCAGAAAAATTCAATCCAAACATGTAAAAAGAAATACCCTCGTACAGTAATGAGGTCAGTACTGGAATATTAACCGATCAAAGCAAGGGCTTTTATGGTTTATTACCATCAAGCAGGTGCCCTCACATACGTTGCAGACAGGGTAGTGATGGGGGCAGCAGCTTTCATGGTCCTGGCAGCACGTGGCGGCCTTAAGCGGGCAGCATCCCCAGGCGAAGCAATAGTTGGCGTACTGACAGATGCAGCAGCAAGTTGTGCTCTCGGGACATGAGTAGTAACGATGGCAAGTGGTCGGTGGCTTTATCGGAAACGGGGGAGACGGCCCTGGGTTCGGGGATTGGGGCCATTTTTGATGGGGTAAGATGCTTCCATTGCAATTCCGCCGCCGGCCCCCAACCTTCCTTCAACGCCCTTCGCATCGCGATGCTCGCCTTCGCCACGAGTGCCGCCATGCCCAAGGCCATCAGGCGGTGTCGGAGCTTCGACTTGGGGAGCACGAAGTAGATTTGGTTTTGCGCGAGCTCGTCCTCATTGGCCAGGACTGGGATGAACTCCTCATAATATAGCAGAGCTGCCCATGAAGCCTGAGGAAGACGAGGACGAGGAGCTCTCGGATTTGAGGACGTGAGAGACTCCGATCGGGACGTAGTCGTGCGATCCGCCATTGATGGAGATCACCCTCGCCTATGGCAGCGAGGGCCTGGGCCAAGGTGACACCCAGCGAGGCCTTGCCGGCCACCAGCAAAAAGAATAGGAGGAAAAAAGAAAAGAAAAAATAGAAAAATTAATGAAAAATTTAAATATTATAAAAAATTATTCACGCCAGCATTAATTGTGATATATAGGACAGCTAACATCCACGTCGGTGAATTCTTATCAAAATTGGTTAGACAAACATAATTAATAGAAGATAAAAATGTTTTAAACTGAATTGGTAAAATTGCATTTTATTTAGGACTCTTTGGACAATTCTCCTAGAGGAACAATTGTTGCTTGAAAAGAGACATCTATTAATATCTAAGATGGGTGCTGGTTTTTCGGATTTCCCCACCGAACGGTGCCCATGCCTGTCGTGCTAAAGGGACAAGGGATGTTGCAATTACCGTAAGGTAGTGTTCGATAATCCTCTCTTCGACATTAACGAGAATTGCAACGTCTGACTAAGCACAAGCACCATACATGTCACCATTCTTAATTTTCCTTGTCAAGCATAAGCCCTAGTTTGAAAGAAAGACAAGTAGATGTTATTATCTCTATGGTTATGAGATATTTAATTTGGTTGAGTGGTGAGACGATGCCATTGGTATTAACATAGATAGCTAGTGTTCGATAATCCTCCCAGTTCATCTACTGCCACATGCCATTCGGGTGAAAGACTCCTAATCGCAAGTCTGTCGCCCGCACGACGAGCACACACTTCACCTTAACTTGAATTCTAATTACAAGACGCTCATTCACAAATCCAATGCATGATAGCAATCATTGACCTTTCATCCAATTAAGATGACCAATTATGTGAATTAAGGTTTATGTCATGGTATGTGTCGTGATGTTGTAATATCATTTACTTAGATGAGATAGATAGAGGAATATCAGAATGGGTGATAATAACGCAAATGCATAAACTTTTTATAATGGAGTACTTAAAAATTCATTTTTTATTCAATCAACTTTCTTAGCTCTTAAATTTGGCTCAATGTAATGCCCTTGCTAAATAAATTGCCATGTCCTGTGATTTTGTTGGCCTAGCTTGTATAGTTTGGCAGAAGTTTAAGCACAATTGGCAACACGACTTGCTTACTTAAGAAAAATTATGTCATTTGCATCTAGGCGTTAGGGGAGGGTGAGGGTGAGGGAGAGGGAGAGGGAGAGGGAGAGGGAGAGAGAACTTGAACAAATTTGGCCATACAATATGTCTCTGCTTTGTTAACGTTAAGAAGTCACATTTGACGTCACTATGGATAGTGAATGTATACTCTCCATGTTGACATTATTCGTCAATGATATTAACGGAGGCCTCGTATTGACCTACATTTAAAAAATTGAGTTACTTGATTCAACAAGAAAAAAGTTTGAGTATAAGATTGCAAAAGAGATAAATGTCATTATTTTATATTAAAATTAACCAGCACTTCTAAGTAATACAAGCGTCTCCCAATTGTAATGAGCCCATTTGATAGGTCAATTCATCAATACAGAGAGCCTGATAAAATAATTAAGGTCAGAAAATTGTAGATCTCTACAAGAAGACACAAATTAGCATACAACCCAAGGATCGCCAAATACCAGTCAAATCTTGATATCTGACTTCAATGCACCGTGCAAAATAATTGAGCATCATATGAATGTGGACCAGTAGGTGTCGGATGAGACAGCAAGGAAATTTACCTTTCTTCTTGCGGTCTCAGCCGGTTCTAGCCTCATTGAAAAGATAAAATCCTGAATAAACTAGACTAATATGGCGAGCACACTCTTGAGATCACCCTAGATAGAATAGCCGATGTACACAAAAAGTTGGCTCCAACAACACCTGGTTGCTAAATCACAAAAGGAAAGAGAATAGGACCCGAAACTCTGTGATTCTGTTGTACCTAGTTACAAATTCTAAATTGACATCACGTGGTATCAAATCATAATTGTTTAGTTACTCTACATGGTCAAATCAATTAACTATATTACGTTATGGAACCTACCCCACCCAAAAAACGAGAAACACATGGTTCAAAACATTGCATGTATAGATACTAACAACCTAGTTCAAAAATGTCCATAAATAGATTAAAGACGCGGACCCTCTCCTCTCTAAAGTTTGTTAATCTAAGATTAGGAGCTATCATCCTTTTGAATGCACAACAAGAATGAAGAAGAAGGTTGACGAAAGCTGACAAGACGACTTCCAAGTCCATACATGACATTATCCATTTGTCGTGGGTGGATGCCATACGGTATCCTATAGACTAATGAGCTACGTAGAAAATTGACCATGGGTGCATTGATACCGATTTCTACAAAAGTGCATACAAGTTTCACTACAATAGGACACGATAGGACCAATTTTAGTATTTTCCCTTCAAGAAACTTTCTTTTGCATTCATCAAGATGGCCAGCAAATCGTTCTTTGTCTGCAACCTCTCCATTATTTACATACGAAAGACGCTAGCGTCTTCAATATTATACGAGGATGACATTGTCATCGGGTATAGAAAGAGCAAATCCCGCCTGTTGTCGCGAAACACCGACGCAGCAGTCAACCGAAAAAAAGAACAGGGGTCCATGGGAACACATTTAAAACATCAAGAGGAAGAGCGGTACGTGCGTGGGCAGACGGTGGCCACTCCCTCATTAGTCATTGTAACGCGCAACGATCCAAAGCCACCGGTCTCTACCTCCCTGGCCTGTTTGATCAATCATTCATCAGCATCTTCTGAACAAAGAGAGGCACATGGATCTCCCACTCCCTTTGAGAGATTCTGAAGATTCCCAGAGACGCCTTTTCCACTTTTTCCCCAGCTCCAAAAGATGGGCGCTGGGGAGTGAAAGGGGCCCCCGCTCATCCGTCTCCACACGACTTCTTCTTTGCAGATAGGACTCGCTCTTTTTGCAGATGAGGGAGATCCACTTTCATGTGATTGGAAGATAAAAGTGTCGAGTATCAGGTTGAGCGAGCGAGCACCGAAATCCCAATCTGGTGCTCTTCTCACTTCTGTCTTGTTGTTGTTGTAGGCTAGCTCAGCTTAGTGAACAAAACGACAGAGACTTCAAAGGAATGGATAGGGTTGATTCTCCAAACCACATGAAAAAAGATATACAAACAAGAGTCCTAAAAACTAAACAGATGTTGTAGAGCCAACCTCAAGTAAAAATTTCAGTTTCTACGTGCAATAAGAACTAGCAACATTGCAAGCTCGAATTATAGAGGTTCAGCACTTCGTGCCAACGTCCTCTTTTTCAGCTCTAGCAGCCTAATTAGGCTAAATTCCACTAGTTATGCCGACTCGCTACTGGTGTCGAAGTTTTTGTCGTGCAGAAATAGCCTCATTCTATAATTACTCTACTACATATCCAATCGCCATTAGAGGCACTCCAACAACTTCTCTCACACTTCGTACATGAAACTCATTAGATTCGCTCCCAATTAATAAACCACATTTCTCTAGTGTTTATAAAACGACCTTCACTTCGACAAAAACCTTCTCCCTTAGTAAAAAAAACTCTCATATATATAAAATAGGTTTGTCACTCTTGCTAATTCATAGGATCAGTAGACAGACTCCCAAACCTCTCGACAAATCACAATTTCTATTATTTTCCTCTCTTATCGATAGTGTAACTTATGTCCGAGCAATCAATCATTTCTTCTGATAACAACATTTTTTTTCATGGGATCATCTCATCAATATCTCGTGATGATTTGACCTGGTATAGATAATCCTCAAATATCAAACACAATTGCTATGAGTTGGGTCTTCTTCAGTCAAAATATATTGCAGGCTGGCGAACTAGTGAGGTAAGACTCTTACGTGAAATAGTTATAATCATTTCAAGCTCTTATTTGAGAAAATAAAGTTATTTTGAGTCATTATTTAAAATAAGGGCTCTTATTTGGAATCTTTCCTTAGTCAGTTGATGGCTGTTTAGGGGAAATTTGTTTTTCTTTTAGGCCTCTCTTTAATTGGTGAGAAAATCTCCGTAAAATTTGATAGCACTCTTTCTATAAGTAAATAAGAGGAGCGACTAAGGCTAGGCTTCGGCGACTAAGGCTAGGCTTCGGTGACCTCCTCAAAACAGTCACCTAAAAATTTAAAATTGGTTAGCCCATCATCGCAAGTCCCATAATTGTACAGCTAGGAAGGTTTGCTTATCATGTGAATCGATTTGTAATTTTGTGAAATGACACGTGACCTTTTTTTATTAGGCTAACCACCTTGATGATACATCAATAGTATTAGTTTATGTCTCATGAAGAAGGGAAAAAGCAATTAAGCCATATATAGATTAATTTGAAATAATTGGACTTTGCAAGAGCATCTCTGTTTTGGGTCATCTCAAATATGGTGGGTTCCTAGAACTATTTCATGAATAAAGAAGTTCACCGAAGATCCACATTAGTTTCCCTTAACCCAAAACCACGCCATTTGACCTTAAGTTTAATTTTTAATATAAATATTAATTAAATAATATTTAAAATGAAATTTAAGAAAAAAAGTAGTAGCACAGGCGGTAGGGGTTTCCCTTGCTTGTGGTTGCCGTAACAAAATCTTTCAAAGTCAAATGTCCCAGCACCCGATTCTGGTAACTTATTGGTAATAAATTAATAACTTTGTGAACTTACCAACTTTTGTTATAATTTGTATCTCACCAATTTTTTTTTATAAAAAATCTACTAATTTTTATTTTATTTTTTATCATCGTGTTAAATTTACCGAGTCGTATATTTGGGCTGATTGGTTCTTAATTCAATCCGGTCTTACTCAAGAATGGGGAATTGGATTAAGAGGACTAGTTCCCAGTTTTTGTGATCGGAGATCGGACTAGAATGATGATATGGTGGAACTGGTCACTTGGCAATTATCGAATGACCAAGTAACGAGACAAGCGCTGGTGCTCCTCTTCCTCAAGGGTGTAAAAAGAATGAGAAATACCAACAGCGATACTCTACTAAGGAAGGGACTTGTGAATCAGAAACACATCACATGCCCTTCATGTGTAGAAACAAACATATGGCCGCCTTCACACTTAAAGCTAAACTGCAAAATTCTTGGCCGACCATTAACGAAGAGTGAAGAGCGAGACCGCGAGAGCAAAATAAGCTGCAAGATAAGCGAGAGATTGAAGAGTGAAGAGCAAAATAGGATACTTTGAACAGGTAAAGAAATTGGACATTTCTTGATGAAAGACTCTCAATTAGAGGGAGCAGCGGTTGGAGACCAAACAGTGGAGACCACGTTGTTGATGAGTGAGATCTGAAAGTCGAAAGCCGAGAGACCGAAGAGGGAAGAGCGAGGCATTTTGAGAGGTAAAAACTGAAGGCCAATTAGTGTTTAATTGTTTCTTTGAGAAATTAACAAAATCAAAAAAATATGGGAATGGCTTCGCATATGGGAAGCCGTCCTCCAACACAATACCTTCCGAGATCTCAAATCACCTACTTATGCCTATAAAATTTCGATACAATGGGACGGAAAAACTCAATAGATTTTGTTAAAAGCTAAAAGCAGAAATCACTATGTACTTTGTCAAATTATTTAAATAATAAATTATGACTCCTTCAAATAATGTAAATTTTTAGAATAGTTATCGACGATTATACAAAGTCATAGATGATATCATTGCGAGTAGCCATTCAAGTTACGTCATATTATTTAATAAAAGTTCAAGTTTGCTCGTGCCTTTGAGTTATAAATCAATATGGTACACTGAACATAATAACACCTCTGCATTTCATGGAAATCCGGAGAACTTTACCATTGGCAAATATAAAGATCAATACAATAGTGCTCCAAGGTTTGATTTTTTATTTCCTAGGACCGCATGGGCCTTTATTTATTTGCTTTCATTAGTTTCTTGAAGCGGATTCTTGATCTCGTTCTGTGGGAGAGCGTTGTCGCAACCGCTGGGCATTTGTAACGTCAAAAAAACAAAGTAAGAAATTCGTATGAATTTGGTCCGAAATTAGAGCGAAAATGGCATTCATGTAAAATCATCGGGTCCAATAGAAGAGCACACTGTAGAAAAGTATAGCAATAAGATCAATCAACGCAAGCTAATATAGTAACATGATAAGGACGAGACTGCCCGCCCTTCACGATCCTTCTAGATTATCATCCCGACCAAACCCAGCCTCTGAACGCGAGAAATGATTACTGCAAAGGCATGAGGAAATGGGAAAGTCCGACAAAAACAGATAAATCGTACGAAGCTATAAAAACAACAAAAGTAATCAACCTCAGGATAACTACTGAAAAAAAAAAAAAAATATTTAGATTCGTTAATTTTATGAAAAATAACTTCTAAAAAATATTTTTTGATTTTTTTAATATTTATTTCACGGGCTTCGTTGCTCACTATTAGCGCCGAACTTAGACCTTGTCAAATCAGCGAGCGCAAGTCTTTGGCTCGTCGACTTGGCTAGGTCGAGGCTTGTCGCTTACCTTGGTCACTAGCCTTGCCAAATTGGAGAGCCAAAGCTTGTCTAAGACAAAAAGAAAAACAAAAAACAAAAAACAAAGAAAAATAATATAAAAATCAATTAATAAAAAAAGTACGAAAGAAAATATTTCTTTGCTTCATTTTTAAATTTAAGTCGAATACCCAAAAATAAGTATACTTTTTAAGAAATGGCTTCTTGGAATTTTCTAGGAACCTTAAAAGGAGCGCAGGCTTAGTAGGCATTTCTTTTGTTCAGTTGCTCACATGCTTTCCCAATTTAAAATTTATTAGCATCGGCAGTTTTCTTTAATAAATGATAATCTTTTTGAGTCACCTGAAAATTCTCGTGATTTTCTAAAATGAAAACAATTTTCTGATATTTACGTTGAACTCAACTACAAATTGCGCTCTCTCTCTCTCTCTCTCGCTCTCTCATATTTTGATCTGATTTGTGAAACTCACCTTTTTTTTTTTCCAAGAATTCATGAGTTATCAAAAAAATAGAATCAGCAGAGATACTCACCGCAGCTTCCCTGATCCTTGACGCTAACTAGGGCTCTGGGATGTACCCCGTGTACCTGGACCTGAACTCCTCGTTGGTCAGGTCAGAGAAATGGTTCAGGCCGACCGTGTAGGAATGGTTCTCCGAGTTGTGCTGGTCAACGAACCGGAGGCTCTCCTTGAAGATCTCGAAACGCCTCTCCTTCTCGCCTGGGACGTTGTAGACCTTCCCATGCTTCACGATCCACGACTCAAAGAGAGCCCTGACCTCGGCCTCGGTTCGCTGGACTGGACCCATCTTTTCCTCGCGCGTTTGAAGATGAGGCTTTTCTGGGATGAAGGTATGAATCTGGTGTGCGGGTGATGAGTGATGATAATGGGGTTATAAAGGAAGAGAGAGGTTTTTTTTTCTTTCTTGTTTGAGAGAGAGATTATTTTTTACCCTTTTTGGTCGGATTTTTTCCTTTTTTTTTCGGAAGAGGGAGAGGTTTTTTTCTTTTTTTGGTCGAGAGAGAGATTGTTTTCCTTTTTTTGTCGGAAGAGGGAGAGGGTTTTTTTCTTTTTTTGGTCGAGAGAGAGATTGTTTTCCTTTTTTTGTCGGAAGAGGGAGAGGGTTTTTTCCTTTTTTGGTCGAGAGAGATTTTTTTCCTTTTCTGGTGGGAAGAGATATATATATTTTCTTTTTCTTTTTTTTGGGTCGAAAGAGAGAGAAAGATATTTATTGGGATGAAATATGAGGAAATGTAATAAATTATAAATTTATTTATGACTTATTTATGACTCATTTAATACTCATATTATGTTAACCATTGGGATTTGCCATAATAATTACCTTTCTCATATGAAAATGAGGAGGTGAATGGTTCGAATTCCCATCTTTTTAAGGGATAGAAGTAAGAACGATTTAGCTTCCGATGGAGATTTCAACTCTTACTCTTAATTTCTTTCATTGAGGCATATGTTATCACATTTATTGTAAAGAAAATACTCTATTTTTAATTAAGAATAGTTGTAGAAATTAATTTTTCAAATTTTAAATAAATTAAAAACTAAAAAGCTTAAACTAATTACTCAAGGGGCTTTTCAAATATGTTTATGCCAAACGGCATTTCTCTCCAAGTTGCTTCTCAAAGCAAAGCTTGCTAGACAGTCTTTGCTTTTTATGAAGGCCGTTTAGGTTAAAGTCTTTGTATTTTCCAAGCCCATTGGAAAAGTTAAACTAAACACCACCTTAATTTGGCCTGAGTGATGAGTCGATGCCATTGGTATTAAGATGGTCAGCTAGTGTTTGATAAACCCTCCCGGTTCATTCGCCCGCTAGACTCCTAATTGCAAATCCGCTGTCCGCACAACGAGCACACTCTTTGCCTTAACTAGAATTCTAATTACAAGGTGCTCAATCACAAATCCAACGCATGATAGCACTCATTGGCTTTTCAACTAAGTAAGATGACCAATCACTTGAATTGAGGTTTTTTGTCATGGTATGTGTCATGATTTTCTTATATCATATACTTAGATGAGATAAATAGTAGAATATCAAAATGGGTGATAATAACGCAAAAGCATGCACTTTTGCTTATTTTATGATCGAGTACATAAAAATTTATTTTTTGATTCAATTGACTTCTCGACTTTTTAAATTTGGCTCAATATGATGTCTTTGCTAAATAAATTGTCGTGTCATGTGATTTTGCTAACTTAGCTCACATATTCAACAAAAGCTTAAGCACAATTGGCAACATGACTTGCTTACTAAGGAAAAACTATGTCATTTCCATTTAGGTGTTAGGGAGGGAGCAAGGGAGCAAGCCCGCGAAGTTGAACAAATTTGGCCATATAACATATCTTTGTCTCTGTTGGCGCAACATCGCCTTAAGAGTTGCATTTGGCGTCAATATGGGCAGTTAATATATACTCTCCACATTGACATTATTCATCAACGATATCAACAGAGCCCTCGTATTGACCTGCGCTTCAAAAATGTAGCTACTTGATTTAATAAGAGAAAAGTTTGTGTATAAGACTGTTAAAAGGATAAATGTTGATGTAATGTCATTATTTTATATTAAAATTAACCAGCACTTCTAAGTAATACAAGCATTTCCCATTTGTAACGAGCCCATTTGATAGGTCAATTCATCAATACACGGTACCTGGTAAAAATCATTAAGGTCAGAAAATTGTAGAGCTCTACAAGAAGAGACGAATTAGCGTACAACCCCAACAATTGCCAAAGACCAGTCAAATCTTGATATCCGTCTTCAATGCACCGTGCAAAATAATTTAGCATCATATGAATACGGATGGGACAGCAAGGGAATTTATCTTTCTTCTTGCGGTCTTAACCGGTTCTAGCCTCGTCGAAAACATAAAATCCTAAATAAACTAGACCAATATGGCGAGCACCCTCTTAATATCGCCCTAAATAGAATAGTCAACGTACACAAAAGTTGGCTCCAGCACCATGTAATCACAAATGGAAAAGGAGAGAGAATAGAGTCTCGATCTCTATGGCTTTATTTTTCCTAGTCACAAATACTACATTAACGTTCACTTCTAATGAAATCATAGTTATTTTGTTATTCTAAGTGATCATATTGGTTACATTACATGACATTATGGAACTTACACCTAAAATATGAGAAACACATGATTTGAAACATCACATGTATAGAATTAATAACTTAGTTTGAAAATGTCTATAGACAAAATGAAGGCACGGACCCTTCCTCTCATAAAGTATGTTACTCTAAAGATTAGGAACTATCATCCTTTTGAATGTATGACAAGAATGAAAAAGAGGCTTAGACGAAAGTTGACAATGACTTCCAAATCCATACTCGACGTTACCCATTTGTTATGGATAGATGCCCCACGGTATCCTATCGACCAATGAACTATGTAGAAAATTGACCATGACTGCATTTAGGGATGTAAACAGTTTGGTTTGGTTTGGTTTTTTGGAAAAACCGAACCGAACCGAACCGAACCGATAAGAGATGCTGCGAACCAAAATCGTCCCAAACCGAACCGAAAATGTGGTTCGGTTCGGTTCCGTTCAGGACGGTTTTTCGGTTTTCTTATTTTTACTTTACTTATTGGAAATTAAGTAAAAAAGAGATGATAAAGAAGATAGATTATTCAATTTTTATTAAGAATTTCGATTCGGTTCGGTTAACGGAACCGAATTAAAAATGTTAATGGTTATTTTTCGGTTAACTGAACTGAAAACATATGAAATTCCAGTTCGGTTCGGTTCGATTTTCTATGTCGGTTTGGTTTTCGGTTCGGTTCTTTAACACAGCTAGCTGCATTGATACTGATTTCTACAAATGTGCATACAGTTTAACCACAAGCATGATGGCCAAAGCGAGGACACGGCCACGTGATAGCGAAATGATCTTCTGCTTTTGAAATGCGACCTTGAGCTCTCCCATGGATACATAACATGACATCTTTAGTATTTCCCCTTCGAGAAACTGTCTTTTGCATTCATCAAGATGGGCAGCAAATCGTTCTTTGTCTGCAAACGCTCCGTTATCTATACGAAAGACACCGTCGTCTTCAATATTATACGCGGATGACATTATCGTCAGGTAAAGTAAGGGAGATCCCGCCCGTCGTGGCGAAACACTGACGCAGCAGTCAACAAAACAAAGAAGAGGGTTCCACTGGGAACATTTAAAACATCAAGAGGAAGAGCGGTACGTACGTGGGCAGACGGTGGCCGCTCCCTCATTAGTCATAATAACGCGCAACGATCCAAAGTCACCGGTCTCTACCTCCCCGGCCTGTTTGATCAATCATTCATCGGCATCATCTGAACAACGAGAGTCACATGGATCTCCCCGCTCCACTTTCGAGAGATTCTGAAGATTCGGAGAGACTCCTTTTTCCACTTCTTTCCCCAGCACCAAAAGATGGGCGCTGGGGGAGGGAAATGGGTCCCCGCTGATCCGTCTCCACTCGACTTCTTCTTTGCAGATAGGACTCGCTCTTTCTGCAGATGAGGGAGATCCGCTTTCATGTGATCGGAAGATGAAGTATCGACTGTCAGGTTGAGGAGCACTGAAATCCCAATCCCGTGCTCTTATCGCTTCTGTGTTGATGTTGTTGTTGTTGGCTAGCTCAGCTTAGGGAGCAAAACGACAGAGACTTCAAAGGAATGGATGGAGTTGATTCCCCAAACCACACGAAAAAGAAAAAATTAAACAAACGAGTGCCGTAAGAACTAAACAGATTTTGTAGAGCCAACCTCGAGTGAAAAATTTCAGCTTCCGCGAGTAATGAGGACCAGCAACATTGCAAGTTCGATTTATAGAGGTTCAGCGCTTTGCGCCTATGCCCTCTTTTTCGGCTCTAGCAGCTTAATTAGGCTGAATTCCACTAGTTATGCAGATCTCGCTACTGGTGTAGAAACTTTTGTCGTGCAGAAATAGCCTTATTTTATAACTACTCTACTACCTATCTGATCGCCATTAGAGCACTCCAATAGCTGCTCTCACACCTCATATGCAAATCAATTAAGTTCACTCCCCAAGTAATAAACCGCGTCTCTCTGGTGTTCATAAAAGGACCTTCACCTTTCGAACCAAAAATAAAAAATAAAAGGACTTTCATCTAGACGAATGCCTTCTCCCTAAGTAAAGAAACTGTCTGGGTTTGTCGCTCTTGCTAATTCACAGGATCAGCACTAGAGTGGGTACTAAATGCTTACACGAGAGACAGGCTCGCAAACCTCTTGACAAGTCGCAATTTCTCTTATTTTCTTCTCTTGTCGACAGTGCAGATTACGTCAGGGCAATTAATCGTTTCTTCTAACAACGGCATACTTTCATCGGATCATCTGATCAATCTCTTGTGCTGATTTGACGACGGCAGACATAATCCTCAGATATCATGCACGATTCCTAAATCTAATCAGATTTTACAACACCCTCTTGTAATTAGCGAGTCGTGTTGATACTTCAAAGGGCTGTGGAAATCAATGTCGTCAGCGAGGCTATCCCGTGACCACCCGCAGTGGATTAGGCTTCGATTGTGCCCCTTTGTCTTCTCCAGGACGCGAATCGCATGTCGATGCAAAATGATACCAGCAGCATGATCCATGCAAAGATAGCCCAATCTGAGAAACTCAAAGCCCGGCCTATGTGCTGGATTTGAAGACGTAGGCCCAAATTCTTTCGCACTGTGTTTGGAAGTAAATGGACCGAAAAGTAGACGCAAAGGGAAAACTCGCAGAAGTCAAGTCTTTCGAGGCGGTGCCTGGTAGGGTCTGCATCGGTCCTAATCAAACTTGGGAATAGGCGGACATCGATCCAGTTCCACGTAAGGAACCTAACCAATTAAGATTGCTTTTTTTCTTTTTTTATATATTTTTATTTTGAAACGAACCCTTCAAAATTGGGAACTCCACTTGTAGAGAGAGAATTTTGAGTGGGTTCAAATCCACAATTAGGGACTAATCCTGCTAGAAAGAGAGGAGAAATCACAGATTCTAGGATTGACTAGAATGGTTTGGTTTGGTTCCAGGTTTTGAATGGGTCCGATTCCACAATTAGGAATTGATAATGCCCAGTCCAATTCTAAGTTTCAAGGTAGGAACTGATCTATCATTGAACCAAATAACTCTATTATATAAAGGGAAACTACTTGCAAGTTATTCGACCTTGAAGTCTAGAATTCTAGAACTAGAATCGATCATCTCTATTTTGAATGGCTCTATACCTATGTAGTCGAGCTCAAGCTTGAAAACTCTTAGACTCAAGAAATTTGTGAGTTTGATAAAAAAATTGGATTTAAATATCATAAAATACAGGTTCTTTAATCTTATAGTGTTTTTTATCTTTTGCATTTGAGAGTGAATTGAGTTTTACACTAAAATATATTCTCAAATAGAGGCCGAGCCGGGTAATTCTTTTATCTATTTAGAACTCAAGCAATCAAACATTGCGCTCACACTTGAGCAATTGGAGTCAAGTATCAAGCCATACATAGCAGATTCAAAGGTCAAAGCATCAAATTGTTTCGATTTGGCTCCACTTATCTATGCCATTACCCCATCTTGTGATTAAATAGCGACATGACGGATATAAACATATACACAAATTCATTTCACACTAAATATGTGACATGAGCAGAAGTCGTAGACACGCGCAAGAAGCACAAAGAAAGAGAAGCGAATAAAGAGACGAAACTTTCGTGCACATTAATCATACTCGGGTTCAAACATGCTTTGTTTCCTTTCTCCTTCGGATGTTCCTTCAGGTTGACTCTGGTTGACTAAGAGTCAACCCACGATGCACACCACACAAGTCAACTTGTCCACAAGCCTTTAAAAGGAAAAGAGAGATCGAAGCGTGTTCGAGAGGAAGAGGGAGGGGACCTCTACCTGGACAACGAAAGAGTTCGGAAGATTCATGACATTGCAGCAAGAATTGATAAGTTCATGTTGAGAAATTGCGAATATTCCGCACGCTTTTAATTTCTGAGCAGAGCCTCTTTCTCTCTCTCTTGTCATAAAGCCCTAGCGCACAACATAAGTGAATTTTTCGCTCTCGCTGAATTTTACATACAATCATGAAACAAGATCTCGTGTATAGCAAATTGGTTAAAAAAGAAAAGAAAGACAAATGAAAGAACTAGTCGTGATGCACTGATGAAATTCCATGGATGCACCGAACAAGGGCGAAATCGAAAAAGAAAAAAAAGGGAAAAAAACATAAAATAAGGATTAGACCGAAGAAATCGAACAGTAACACGAGGAGGACCCCTTGTGATATTTTCCTCGAAAGAAAAGTGGAGAAGCAGCTCGATCGTGGGTCGAACTTGCGATAAACAAATGGGAAGTGGGAGGGGATTCCTGGCGACGACTGGGGGCTTCTGACAGGCCCGTGACCGATGAGTCCACGACCCAGAGTGGACAGCAGAGGAGACTTTTGTCGATCGAGGGTCGTTGCGTCTTTGCGTCCCCATTCGCCGATGGATCTCGACAAATCTATTGTCAATCGATGATGGTGCTCTGCCCCCCATCATTTCGTCAACTTTCTCAAGCTTTTTCATCCTATTATTTTATGTTAGAGAGAGAGAGCAGAGATGTTCTCAGGTCTCGCACGTCACTTTGGTTTTTCGCGGGGTTTCGCAATTTTTCTTTTCTCCCCCGCCCTCGAGTTATATATTCTTTTATATTCTTTTATTCCTCCTCCACATCGGGGGCTGCGCATCGGCTCACATGCGTACCGATCTGATACGATCGAAATCCCTTACGAGTCCAGATTCACACCGCGTGAAAGCATATGGAAAACGAAAGACGACGAGGGTCAACACGACATTTGTTTATGATGCAAGGAATGAAAGAGAGGCGAAGATTGGGGGGAGGGGGGGAAGGTCCTTTGTTTGTCTTTGGTCGTCCCCTTTATTGGTTCCGATGCTTCGTGTCCTTTTCTGCTTCGCTTGCTTGCTGAAGAATGTGAAAACAAAAACTTGACTTTGAGAGATGCCTTGTCCTTTTATTCCCCAAAAACAGAGAAAGAGAGAAAGAGAGAGAGGGGTTGGTCTACGAACTTGGAGAAATTGAAGGTGTTAATCGGGAATTTATGTAACCGCCTGGCTTGATTTGCATGAGTCGAAAGAGTTGTGCAAGTAACCACGAAATGATGACCATTTGGATATGGATCTTACTTACGGATGACATCAAGGAATTTCATTTACTTAACGTGACATCTTACAAATTATTCGGATAATTCCATATTCCTCATCTAACTCTACACGTGACTTTGCTTGCATGTTTGCTTCTATATCAAATATGAATCCGTATCGCCCGATCCGCTTGACGCGATACATGTGAATGCTTCCGGAGGCGTATCGGGCTCACGATGGCGTCCCCAGTCGGCGAATCAGACGCGTGGACAAAAGCCAAAGGTGTGTGCACGCAAGTCTTCCTTTAAGGAGGCTTTCAAGTCAGAATGCGGTAGCGTCCTTGGATTTGACTCCCCCTCCAATGTAAATTAGGCCCCAGCCAGCCGAACAGACAAAGATTGCGTGAACGCCCGAAACGCTTTGGGGACGAAAGAGAGAGAGAGAGAGAGAGAGAGAGAGAGAGAGATCGCAGGTACATGTCAAACCTGGGCGATCTTCGAGCCTCCTTCCTCGCTCGTCCACCTTAGCCGCCGTCGATCCCCACTGTGCGATTTACTGATGCCCTGTAACGACTCCTTTTTTTTTATCCGCAAAGCAATTTGCATGAAGACCAAGAACCGCCCCTCCCCCCCGCCCCCTTTTTTTTTGCCTTTTTCTTTTTGTCAAAACCGAATCGTGGAAGGTGCGCTGCGAATTGAAAGGAATATTTGATATGATTATCCCATTATGTTATAGCTGATGATGTGACGACGATCAAGGCCAATGGCTCGTCGGTTTAGTGTCTAAGTGGTGGAATCGACGGGGGATTCGTCCATTTTTATTTTTTTTCCCTTTATTTTTGTGTTGGGTTTATCCTTGTATTGGGGGGTCATAAATATCTTTGTAAGAAAAAGAAAAGCATAAACGATGCAACGTCAACGATGAGCATGTAAAGTCCAAATTGCACTCGATTTCGATTCCCGATGGCACCCAAATTTTTTTATCAGGCCATTTGCCCGGTGGGGGTGGAGGGGAGTGGAGGGGAGGGGAGTGGAGTGGAGGGGAAATAGTGTCAAAAAAAAATCACGAATTTTGAAATTAAAGGGATAAAGGAGGAGAGATGGAAAAAGGGTTTTTGTTTTCGCCGATGTTGAAAAAATGAGGGAGAGAGAAAGTGAGAGATAAACGGCTCGAAACGCATCTCGTGCTCGGTGGGCCCCGAGAATTGACCGAAAGAGCGAAAGCAAGGGAGAGAGAAAGAGAGAGAGAATCCCATGTGACTTGCGGGTACAGGCTTTGACGTAGCTTCCGGTTCCCGGTAAAAGAGGGGAGGCAACTCCGACTTTGGGAGACCCCCTCCGCCTCCTGCCTTTTGCATTAAAAGCTGGTAAAGGTCAACTCTTCCTCACTGGCACCAACCCGACCTCCTTCGTCCCGCAATCAAACGGCTCTCCTTCCACCATCATCATCATCATCATTATCACTTCTCGCCTTTCCTTTTGACCTTATCGCTCTCCCTCTCATCATTTTCAAAATCTTACACGGTCTCCCAACAGGGTCTTATCTATCGCTCCTTCCCCCTTCCCCGCCGCGGGCCCCACACCTTCCCCCACCCCCGGCATTGAAAAGCCCTGGTCAATCTCCCCCCGCATGGATCGCCACGTGGAGCTCTCCTAATGGCCCAACCGTTTGACCACAATATTAACGTAGAAGCGACAGGAGGAGGCCCCCGAGTGACGAGAGAGAGAAGGAGATGCCTTGTAATGCCAAAGGAGAGGAAAGGCGAAGGGGCGTCAGTTTGACTCGAATCCTGCTTTTCTTCTCCCCTCCTCTCTTCATTCTCTCTCTCCTCACCGTCGCTTTGCTTTTTCCCTCTTTTCTTCGTCAGAGATCTATCTCTCTATGTCCTGCGACCTCCCCCATCCTCTCCTCCTCTTCTTCTTCTTATAGACCACCCCCGGGCACTCGGCTTCTTCATGTGTTCCTTCTCTAGCCGCTCCAGGGAGAGAGATATGGCCGTGGAGCTCATGATGGGTTACGGCAGCAGCGACGGCGTCGGCGGCTTCGCGGTGAAGAAGGAGGAGAGCGCCCTCCGTGAGGCCGCCTCCGCCGGCATACAGAGCGTCGAGAATCTCATCAAGATGCTGTCTTCCTCCTCCTCCTCCTCCCCCTCCGCCTCCGGCGCCGGCGGGGGCGGCCGGCGGGCCGGTCAGGACTCGCCTTCGCCGTCGTCTTCCTCCTCCGGGGGCCCGAGCCCAGCCGTGGACATCGAGGCCGCCACGGACGCCGCCGTCAACAAGTTCAGGAAGGTCATCTCGCTGCTCGACAGGGCGCGGACCGGCCACGCCCGCTTCAGGAGAGCCCCCGTCGCCCCGCTACCTGAGAACCGGGAAGCGCTTAATCCGGTCCGACCGGCGGAGAACCCGGTCGGGAGCGCCCGGTTGCAGAGCGCCGAGCCGGTCTCGGCTTTCAAGGTCTACTGCCCGACGCCGATCCAGCGGCTGCCTCCCCTGCCTCACAACCACCACCATCACCACCACCACCACCACCACCAAGTCGCACAGAACCCGATCCCGGTGGCTCCAAAGGTGGAGAGAAAGGAGTCCGCGACGCCGACGACTATAAATTTCTCGGGCTCGCCGCCGATCTCGGCTGCGAACTCCTCGTTCCTGTCCTCACTGACCGGGGAGACGGACAGCGTGCAGAGATCCTTCTCTTCTACGGGGTTTCAGATGACCCACCATCTATCGCAGGTTTCGTCGGCGGACAAGCCTCCCCTGTCGTACTCACTGAAGAGGAAGTGCAGTTCCATGGACGACACTGCTCTCAAGTGCGCGTCGTCCTCCGGCAAGTGCCATTGCTCGAAGAAGAGGTACGCTGAAAATTTTGGTCTCTGTCCTGACAGCAGTTGGGTGATTTTGAAAAATGGGCTCGTGTGAAATAAATTGACGAGATTTGGATCGGTTTTTGCAGGAAATCGAGGTTGAAGAGAGTGGTCAGAGTCCCTGCAATCAGTTCGAAAATGGCGGATATCCCACCAGATGATTTCTCGTGGAGGAAGTACGGCCAGAAGCCCATCAAAGGCTCTCCTCATCCAAGGTCGGTCTTCGTGTTCGTTTACCTTGTTTTTTGTTCGCGTCGGTTCATATCTCTACGTCAGTGACGAAGCATCATGTCGATTGACGGAAGTATGTATGGATCCTGTTAACCGACTCGTACTTGTTATTTAGCTCGTTTTCTGACCCCCTTCGATCGCCATACCCGATGGTCGAGACTAGTCCTGTCCTGTGATCTTCTCGATGATTTGGGAAGCTTAACTCGGGCACCAATGACTCGGCTTCTCACTCAGTCTGACTCATTTGACCCGTTGACCCCTGCTCTCGCTCTCTCTCTTTCTCTCTCCCCCCCACACAGCACGCGTTACCCATCCACGTTCCCGAAAAAGCAACCCACGTTGCTCCTCCATTTCCAGATACACCTGTCTCTTCTCGCTTGGAGCGACGCATCCATGATTATCTCCATGGACCCAATTTTACCAAATCTGAAACTGGGTTTTAAAAAAGAACCCGAATCTTGAGCTTGACTTCCGAGTCAACCATACAAGATCCAGTCCCTTCCCCTCAATTGGAGTAGATGGTTGATTTCCATCCAAATGATTGACGGTGTCTTTCGCTCTCTTTATTCCTTTTTAGGGGCTACTACAAGTGCAGCAGCGTGAGAGGATGCCCGGCGAGGAAGCACGTGGAGCGAGCCCTGGACGACGCGGGCATTCTCATCGTGACCTACGAGGGCGAGCACAACCACTCCCAGTCCGTCGCCGACGTGAAGGCGCCGTTGGTCCTCGAATCTTCCTAAGCCCCCCTCTCTCGCCCTCCCCCTCTCTCTATCCAACCGGGGGTCCACGGCGATTTCTTGGTCCCCCGGCTGTTGATTGATTGAACGTGAAGGAAGCGACACCGAGGCTAATGCTTTAGGGAGGGAGGGGGCTCAAATTGTCAACGCGAAGATGCCTTGGCTCTGCTCTCAAGGAGGGGAGGAGGGTAGTGGGGGAAATTGGATTCCTTTGTCTTCGGGGTTCTTTTGTTTACTATTTTGGCTTCCCCCCCTTTTTTTAAATTTATTTCTTTTATGACTTCTGGTACTAAAGAAAGACCTTGTTGATTGAGGGGCAAGGAAGAATGAAGAAGAAAGAAAAGGAAAAAGGGGAGAGAGAGAGAATGGGACTGTAGATTTGGTGGGGAGTGAATCATCCGACTAGTGGGGAGGGGGGGATTTTCATTTGATATCTTGGAAAGTATTATTTTAGTAAAACCTTAGATTAATATAATCGAATGGGAGTTTTGCATATCTTTTTCCATGTGATATAATATTTCAAAGAGAAGGCGTGGTGGGTGTCGCAAGGATGCCCACTACCAGTTTTTGTTCGATCGAGGACGACTTATGGATTGTATATTGATTTAAGGTGGAGAGCTCTTTTTTGTTATTAAATTCCGGGGAGGACTTGTGCATGCTGCTAACGTTAGTCACTGCATCCGGGGCAATAGACCGGTTGACCCCCCCGTGATCGCTGACGTCTTAAGCGCATCTGAATTGCGATGTGAATTTTACCCCAGAAACAAACGAAAAATGTTAGGTTCCAGGTCGGATGATTTGACTTTGATTCGTTGCTCGAGAATAATTGTTCCGGATCGCAGGCGGGTTTAATGGAGTGGACCTACGAGGGGGACATTAAAAACTGCAATTAACACCACGCTTGGGTCATCTAATAATTACCAATTATATATAGAGGGTTCTTCTGTCCTATCTTAGGAGATTCGATTATGGTTGGTATGATTTGGTAAACCTTCTTCTTTTGGTCAGAACTCAGTATAACAAATCTCAAACCTCAAATCGGTCCTCTTGGTCATTTCGAGGAAAAAAAAACGAACCAACATTCATCGTTCATCAAAATACTTGTCACACCCTCTTCTCATCAATGCTACAGTCTGGCTTAAAAAATCATCGAGTCAGTCCCAATTTCCATGAGAAGAAGTGTGTATGTTTTGCAATAAAATTTGGGAAATGAGACTTCCTGACGAGAAAGAAAGAATGAATTTCGATTTTCATGACTATGACAAAAGAAGCAGAAAATAACCATCCTTATGTAGCGTGATTTTCGACTTTCATGACTATGACCTTCAGCGAGCCTCATTGACCCTTGGCTCTCCGCCTTCATTCAAAGTGGCCCCAAAATTTGTTTACCAAACGCCATGACCTTACTGAAAGATGCTGAATCAAGCGACATGTCCGGCATTCATCAAAAGTGGGGCTTTAGTAACGACGGGGTTTCTTTCCTCTCTTTCCCGATTGATTGCTGCTCCTAACAGCATCAACAAGCGGGAGATCGAAATATTCTTGTTTCGAGATAGCGGATCATGTCAAGGCGAAATTGTTTCGACAAAGTCCTGATCCACTCTCGCCGTGATGCAAATCTCCAACGGGTTTGAGATCTTCGTCATCTCCCCACCCAACGCAAACGGGCCTCCAATTGAAAGTCCAAGAGCGGGCCGAACCCCCGTCCAATTCGGATCCAAAGCTTCGCATTAGATCTACGCGTTCCATTGCACCGTTCCTGAAAGGCCATAGAAGAGTTCTCATCAAGAGCGTTTTGTCTCGCTTCCCGCAATACCCTATCGGTATCCGTTAGAGATAGATATCATAGAATTTCTCGATGATGAATAGACTCGATTACTGAATCATGCTTTGCGCTGACCGTTGTGATTGCGTAAAAGTAGTCATTCGGCAACAATACGTGGGTACCGACTAGTAAGTCATATTAGGGAAAAGTGTTACAAAAGTTTTAAACCTATTGTATTTATGTCAATTTAATCCTAAACCTTTTGATTTTGTACTAATTTAATCCTAAACCACTGTCTAGAGGAAGAAGAAAGGAAGGAGAGAAAAAAATCTAATAATCATTAAAATATTACTAAAAATTGTTTATGGCAACACCAATAGTGCCATCTAAGTCTCCAGTATTCACATTAGCAAAATCCAACCAAAATTAGGTAGAATGATTGAATTAGTATCAAATCAAAATGTTTAAGACTAAATTGACATTAATTCGAAAAGTTGATGACTAAATTGGCATCATTAAAATGTTTAAAACTGAATTGACATCATTAAAAGTTTAAGACTACATTGACATCAATACAATAGGTTTAGTACTAAATTGATTATGCTGACTATTACATCACGTGATTGTAAGTACCATATTACTTTCGTCCACATGCGGGAAAAGTATTATAATTTTTTTTTAAATCCATTACATTGGTATCGATTTAGTCTTAAATATTTTAATTAGATCAATTTAATTTTTAAACCATTTACATTTGTGTCAATTGAGTTTATCCAATCAATTTTGATTAGAAATTGCTAACATAAATGCTAATGGTCCTACTTGGCATGGCTAGCGCCAATGAGGACAACTTTTTAAATTTTTATTACTTTTTTTATTTTTCCTTTATTTTTTTCTTTTCTTTCCTTCCTATTTTTCCCAGTCGTGGAGCCGACCGACCATCACCAAGCTTAGGCGAGGGCATCATGGCCTTCCCCGACAATGGGTGAGGGCCTATATGCCCTTACTTAGGGGTGTCAATGGGTTGGGTCGGGTTGAGTCATGCTCTGACCCAACCCAACCCCAATCGTAAATGGTCATGTTTTGACTCGACCTGACTTGAAACGCATTAGACTCGAAAAAAAATCAGGTCGGGTCGGATCGGGTCGGGTCATATATCCATATGTACCGATCTCCTCAAGAACAATTCCTGTTTCCAGGAAATTAAGACATTAACATTCTGAGAAATTAAAGGGCAAAAGAGATGATGATCTATTAAGTGAAAAGCGGGTTTTGATTTGAAAAATTGTTTCTTCAGGACAAATCCAAAAGCTGTAGAGTGCAGATCACACCAGCTCAAGAAATAGGTTAGAGAAAGATCATAACTATTTTTGTTCTTCTCTATCCATCACCTGCATTTATATAGTTGTTCCACGTATGATCTGTAACAATAGAGACACACAAGAAGCATAGAATAGAGGACCTGCTGTCGTTAGCAGGCAAACGCAGCTGAAAAGGCTGTGCAAAAAGGAAAGCAAGGGGGATATATCTATAATGGGCATTGCTCCTCTTAAAAATCACTTATGTATAGTAAACAAAAGCTGCATCCAAAACTCAGAATGCATGAGCCAAATAGCCGCTGTGTCTTATAACTATAAGCACAGCACAACACTAGCAAAACCCATAAGCTAAACTCCAGCGTCTTTGCTCTTATTTATAGGTGCGCATTGGATGACATTAATTTCACTCTGAATCAAATTATGAGAATGGACCCCCTCTTCAATGAAAGGTTTAGCCTCTTTCAAAAATTCTCCTGCAGGGGGAACTGACCAAGTCGTGGGGCTCCACTTTGATTGAAGCCACCTCACTTGATTCTTATGGAAAAACCACAAACGGAAGAATTTCTTGTCGCCGAGCACCATAAAGAACTCACAAAACAATAAACCTCGCCATCTCCAGAGCAAGACCACAAGTAGAGGACCAACCACAACAAATCGCAAGCCAATGCTAAAGGGAGGACTAGTCGGTGGTCGGCGAAGGGAGGATCGGGTTGAGCAGTGGATGAAAAACGCACGGAGAGGGGTTTGCTTCTTCTTTGTTTATTTGATCTAAAACGCACGATACTGCCCCGGTGTCAAAAATACATGTGCCGACCCGTTTTGATCTGGCTCTAAATGATACCGGCTCCATACTTAGTTAATATTTTGACTTGACCTAAAAATACTCTAAATTTAGGGTCGGGTCGGCCCAGGCCTTTTTGACACCCCTACCCTTACCGGCCACATGCAAGGGCATTGGGCCCTTGCCCAAATCCAAGCAAGGACGTTGTGGCCCTTGTTGACCATGCTTAAGGGCCTTTGCACCCTTGCCTTTGGCAGGGGACAATCACTTGGCAAGGTCATCACCCCATTGGGAAAAAGAAAGAAAGGAAAGAAAATAGAAAATAAAAGCAAAAAAAAGTAATAAAGAATTCAAGAAAGTTTTTTAAAAAATTAATAATTGTCTATGTTAACATGGGAGACATAGTGTCTATGTCATTATGTCATAATTTCCAGTCACAATTGGCTGGATGTACTAAATTGACAAAAGTTTAAAATGTTTATGATTAAATTGTTCTAACTAAAAATTTTAGAACTAAATTAATATCAATACAATGGGTTTAAGATTTGTTCGGTACTTTGTCCTCCACACTCACGCACACAATTATACACACAAACACAGTTGTGCATTCAAGAAGCAATTTACCAAAAACGCCTAGCTTCAACACTAAGTTATGAAAGTGAAAAATTGACAAAGAAATCAGTAAGTGAAAAGCATATGTAAAATGTCTCATTCATGAGAAGTCATACGTAATGAACCTCAACAGAGCATGATTCACGTGTGAGAGTAGCCCCACCCACATCTCCAAGATATATGCCCTAGCAAATTCCAATCTCAACTTTATCAATCAGGTCTACATCATATCTCCAATGCAAATGGATGGTGTCGTTCGATGCTCCCCTTCTATCAAAGAGCTAGAGACTCTCCCGTTTTCTTAACCAAGCATAGAATCTCGCTCTCGAAAGGACAGAAGGTTCAGACAAGCTCTCGTGGTTTCACGAGGATTGCAGAGGAGCATCTCGAAAGGCCCTCCGTAGTGACTCGTGGAGCGAATCTCGAATTCAAGACCAATGTCCACTTAATATTATAATATTTAAGCTTAGTTTTTAAGCCAAATATAAAGGCGTAGTCATTATGGCGACTCCCACATCATATTCCTTTCTTGTCGTTCTTGATTTATGCTTATAAATGAATAGATTCCGATAGCTAGAGATGGTCCATTTATGGGGCTATTCGCGTTGATGGAGATCACAGTAAAATTCCACTCAGAGACTTAAATTTCTGCATCCCACGTTTTCTCACAAGCCTCCCATCAAAACACCAAAAAATGGGTCCTTGTCGAACTTACAAGAAAGAGAAAATCCCGTTCTTTGCCTATGCTTCTGAAGGCGACAGCGAAGTAGATCCTCCTCCTCCCCCTGCTCCTCCGTCACCGCCGCCGCCACCGCCTCCCGTCGTCCAAAAGCCAAGTGCCGCCAGCAAGGTAGAGCTAAAGCAAGCGTTGAAGTATATTAATCCCAAGTACAGTGATACAGAGGTGGAGAGTATTATACAGTACGCCGTCAAAAGCGAAACCATCGTGAACGTCATCTTCAGCTGCGCCATGCAACATGGATACATCCGGAGGAGCTGGTGAACGATGGTGCATAGGTATGTGCCTAATGTATTTATGTGCTTTCATCATTGACAGATCGATATTATGTGAAAAATAGCCTTGCCTCGCTTTTATTGAAAACCATACAATTCCCATGAAATTAAGGAGGCCCTTCAAATATAAAAATAAATATGTTAATGTAGACATGTTTGGATATATATTATATGTGTGTGTTATGTTACATGTAATACAAGTTTGCTTATTCATATCGGAGTTTATATCTTAAAAGGTTGTGTCATGTAAGTTAATCCGTTCAAGCAATGTTTTGGATTTGTGTTTCAAAAATATGACACGACTTATAAATGTGTAATTTGGATCAAACCCAGATTAAACTTCAAGATATTATGACATGATACGATTATGATATGAAAATACAAAGTGCAGCTTATTCCCATATCTAATCATTAGTTAGGGTAATCTATATTCTGAAGAAGGTAATTAAGTATATTTGTTCCTTGTCATTTTCATGCTTATTACCGTAGCTTTTTTTACTATGAACATCGGTGATGAGACCAGTAAGTGAAAGGCTAAGGAAACTGATAATTTACTGAAGAAATTGAAACATCCATTATTTCTTAAGGGAGGCTATGCCCATGCATCCATAAGCCAAATGATAAGCCAGCGCAACTGGCAAGGCACGATCTCGGTAGCTCCAGCTCATTTATCCCCCTTTTTCATCTTTGTACGCAGAAGTAAATCCTGAACGATTGAACTCTCACCATACATAACAACTGAAAATCAGATCGCAACCTCTGGCAAGATTCGACCAGAGGATGAAACGACAAAAAAGACATCATTTGGCGATGACCATAAACATGGCGAGACTCCCTAGTCTGCCTCTAGCTGCTTCCCGAGTTTCATTAATATATGTCGGTTCGTCGTCTGTGTCCCTCTCGTGCTGCCATTTTTCTGGATTCTGCAGTCTGGTACATTTACGCCGAGCTTGGCGAACGAATGCAGCTCGTGGCACTCGACCCACTCAAGAAGACTCAACCGCCCACTGTAATTTTTTCGAAAAAATGAAACGCCAAGAACATCCTCAGTTCTTTTACATAATTCTATTTTTCAATCTATATTTTTGCACCTCTGACTCAATTCCAACACGGTAAAAAGCCAAACTACCCTTATTTGAAGGACACCCATCTCCCAATCCCCCAAACCCTAGCACGCCATCACCAACAAACCCCAATCTTAGGGTTGCCCTGCTGGGAGGCACAGGAACGAGGACCGTTGGATTAAGGTTAGAACTATGAAAATGGGTTAAAAATTAATTTTAAACCCATATTTAATGAGCTGAGTTATTATATGGGTTAATTATATTCAATAAATTGATTTAAAATGACAAAAGCTAAAATAATATGAGTGTTGAAATGGGCTTATAACTTATATAAACCTAACCGACCTCTATAACTCTCTCTTCACTTTTTTTCGTCCACACTTAATTTCATGCTCACTCACTCTATACTCTCACGTCTATTGTATGAACAAAGGATTATAAAAAAGATAAATTAATTAATTTGGGTCAAATCATTTTTTATTCGACCCAAACCTTGCTCTATCCACCCATTTGATTGGTGGGTGTTTAGGTGAACCTATTCACATGGAAAGGGGATGCGAGTGCTCTGGTATGGAAATGACCATAAGGTAAAGGTGACTACGTGCTTGTTGAGAGATGGAAAGGGGTGATAGCATAAAGGCGAGGATGCAAAAATGCATTTTTGAAAATAGAGAATTAATGATATTTTTAGGTGAATGCTTTTCCAAATTTTTTTGTTTTTAGATTTCAATAAGCCATCAAATTCTATTTAGGAGTGAGCGGTAAGGTTTCGTACAAGCTTCACTTAGAACTTAGAACCTACACGTTAAAATATGTTCTCACTTTTTAAAACTTGGAACCTACCTTACATTCCTTGAAATCTGGAACTTTCCTTGTCACAAATTTTAGGGTCGATTTTAGGGTTTACCCATGTTCCATCTATATTATTAATTGAATTGAATCATTACCTTTAATGACTACTATTTGTTACTACAATTTATTGACTAGAACTCATACTTAGACATACGAAGAATATAAAACATTTCAGTGATAAAATGGAAATTCAGAGTAGTAGTTTTATTTTACACACTTATCATCCAAATACCATAGAATACCATAGACCAAGAAAAGTACAAATACTTGTTTTAAGTTTTAGATCCAGAATTTGAAACCCACCCATTAAAACATGCTCCTAAAATCTAGTTTCCATACCTTGAAATAGAGAACAGGTTCTATTCCGGAACCTTATTCATCCCTAATTCTACTGTTGCAATTGAAATTGGGAATACAACCATCACCAAATATGTTTGCACTGGACTCATTCTTCTCGAGTTTTGATCACTTTTTAGCGCTTCTACAATTTTCAAAATCAATCTTCAGGAATTGATTACGATAAAGATTAAGTAAATATTTTAGTTGCTCATTCAAAGCGGTTTCAAACTTGCACTGTACAACGCTTTACGCTTTTACAATCGAAGGGATCACTCCTCGAAAGATCGTAGAAGGGCTTGTTAAGAAACGAGAGACATCTCGGGAGAAATCACGGACTTAAAACCATAAAAACCGTGCCATGTGGAACTTAAGGGCTTTTTGACTATCGCCCCCTTTGTTTTTTCCTCTTCCGTGGAAAAATGCAGCTTTAACTTGAAAGGCTTTAGCGTCCAATTTCACCAGGCGCTTTCCGTATAGATCACAGCCGACGGCCATTTTTTTTTTTTGGCAATGCATGAAGCCCACCCCCCCGGGAATTTCTCAAGGTCAAGCTCAAATTTAATTCTAATTTTCACGTCCACATTACTGCGCCCCCGAAATTTCCGGGGGGAGCAACCTTATAGTCCGACAAAGAGTGAATTGATGGAGCTCATCGTCTTAGTACACCAATGAGTGGTAGCATTAAGTTGTCCTAGCAACAAAACGTACCTAGGCATATGAACGGGAAGTGGGACAATTTTCCTAAAAGTGAATTTATTATATTTTGGCTAACTCAATTCTAAATCTTACAATTTTGCCAATTGAATCATAAACCTTATGACTATTTATCAATTGAATCCACCTAATCAATTTGGCTGAAAATCACTGATATAAACATTTACCGGTCATTCTATGTAGTACCTTTGGTTTGTTTCAAACTTTTATTTTTCTATTCCTTTTTTTTTTCCGCGTCGGTGACCTTTGTTGACCACAAAGGCCTCCCCTACAATAGGTGATTCCTGCCTCAACCATTGCTATCAACACCATGAAGGCGCTAGACGAGGTGACCTTGCCCAGATCTGGTGAGGGCCTTTACACCCTTGCTTGCAATCAGCGAGGCCATGATGGCCCTAGGTGAGCCCTACTTGTGCCACCACAGAGAAAAAACAAATAAAAGAGAAAATAAAATAAATTCAAAAAAATTAAAACATTATAAATATTCTCCACGTCAACGCCGATGGTATTACATAAGACAATTGCGTCCACTTAAGCAATTTTTAACTAACTCAACAAAAGGTTTAAGATATAATTAGTAAAATTGAAAAGTTTATGACTAAATGAGTCAAAACTTTTTGATAATTTTCCCAATAGAAAGTACTACTTTCTCTGTAAGGGCAAGATTTACTCGAAAACAATATCATAGTCAATGAGCAAGGCCATCCCATCACATAAATATGTCATAGGTTGACAGTTCACTAGTTGTGTAATAGCTCGTGTGATACCTTGTGAGTCAAGAATATCAAGCCAGCCATTATTCTATAGTTGTTCCTAAGAATAGTACAATGAATAGCATTTTTATATCTGATTGTATCACATTCAATTTAGCTTAGATATCTAGTCCTCGGACCGTGACACAAAGTATTTTAGGCACAATAACTAATTTTGGCATGTCATGACTTCATTAGGAGAGTAATATCATCTCTCGATGAATTTGTACATAAAAACTCAAACTTGCCTTCAGAGTTTGATATAAATACAATCATTTTCGCACACCTTGACGCCCACTCCGACAAACAAGTTACATAATATTTTCCCCATCTCCTCTTCGTCCCCCAATGATACCAAACTCCACTCACAAGGTAATTCTCTCCGACACACTAAAATCCACTCACAAGGGTCTGAGAATACAGAAAAATCACGATTCTTGACACGCACATGTACATCAACGCCAAGACCCTCCACACCGAAAGAGGGGAAGAGTACCGCGCATTGCACATCTACAACTTAACGAGGGTAGCAGGGCTTTGACTGTCAGGTTCAGTTAAAAATGCACATCCAAACCAAACCCACAAAAGCTCCATTTTCCCAAGTAAAGATGCTCTTGTCGAAGTCGTTGGAACTTCCACCTCCCTCATCGTTCGGGAAAACCCACGTTTGTTTAAGGAGCAAGAAACCCAATTTGGTGAAAACCCTCGTTCATGTTCTGTTCGTGCGTTTCTTCAACGAAGTTGTTAGGAATCTTTTGTCCGCCTGATCAAGTGAGGCGTCGCGTCATCGATCTTCAGAACTATATTTCCCCTCGTCGGCTCGTAAGCCGCACTCTCTTTCTTTAGATACTCGCCTTCGGACACGGGCAAAACCCAACCGAAGCCTCGTCTCTCCCCTCGATCTAATGAAATTCTCTTCCTTGATCGCATCAAGTTCGTTAGCCGTTGCTGTCACGAGAGAGCATCGAAAGAAATAATGATGACGGGTTTGGGTTTGGATCTCTCTTGCCTCAATTCATACACGTAGAATTGTCAAAAGCTTTTTCATTTTTCCGGTTTGCCTCCATCTCTGAGTGGCCAGCGGCTACTGTGAGCTCACATGTCGCCGCAAAGAGGGGGAGAGAGAGTAGAAATTTGAAAAGTCGCTCTAGGGAGAGAGGGTGGGGGCTCCTAGGCCCCGGCCCAGAGGAGGGGGTCCGTAAGCAGACAACCCTCTGATGCGGGGAGAAAGAAAAGCCAGTCGTACCTGCAATTCATCTTTTTACCCATTAGATTCTTTCGCAACATTTTCTCCCACCTTCACGTGATTCTGAGGCTCGCTCGGTTCAGTCCCGAGACGATACGACAGCTCCTCACCTTCTTCACCTCTCTCTTTCTCTCTCTCGTCTCCATTCTACATGCCCTTGTCACGTTCCTCCTGCCTCTTCTCTCCCTCCATGCCCATCCCTGCGAAAGTCTTAAAACCCTTGCAGAGAAGACGACAAGTCGTGTGAAAGTAAAGAACAGCAGGAACCAAGAAAAGCATCGACACATCTGAGAAGGAACATAAGCTCTCTCAAGTCCCTTCCCGTCAACGACAATGCTGAAGGGAAGAACCCCACCACATTGCTCCACTCTGTCGTTTCTTGCTCTGCTTTGCCCTGTTCTTGCGCTCGCCGCTCCTGGGTCGCCTCCGTCGTCGACCCTCCTGTTACCGCCCGACGCGTCGGCCCTCTTGGCGTTCAAGTCCAAGGCAGATTTGAACGATGTCCTTCGCTTCTCTCCCAACACGAGCTTCCTTTTTTGCCAGTGGCAGGGCGTCCAGTGCTTCCAAGGCAGAGCCGTCCGTCTCGTCCTGGAAGGGCTCGAGCTCGGCGGCGAGCTCACTCCCAACTCTCTGACTCGCCTTGACCAGCTCCGAGTCCTGAGCCTGCAGAACAACTCGCTCGCCGGCCCGATCCCCGACCTTTCTGGCCTCATCAACCTCAAGACCCTCTTCCTTGGCCACAACGCCTTCACCGGCTCTTTCCCTCCGTCGATCTTCTTGCTCCACCGGGTCAGGACCCTCGACCTGTCGTACAACGGCTTGACCGGTCCGTTGCCTTACTGGCTGGCCGAGCTGGACCGGCTGTACTACCTCCGGCTCGACGGCAACCGGTTCAATGGGACCATCCCCCCGCTCAACCAGTCCTCTCTGCAGACGTTCAATGTCTCCGGCAACAACCTTACCGGCGCGATACCCGTCACGCCGGTCCTAGCTCGCTTCAAGATCTCGTCCTACTCGTGGAACCCGGGCCTCTGCGGAGAGATCGTAAACAAGGAATGCAACCCCGGGCCGCCGTTCTTCGGAGCGTCCTCCACGGGGGCGGGCGCGCAGCCGCCGCCTCCGGCGACGGCGCTGGGGCAGAGCATGGAAGTGCACGGCGTTAACCAGACCCAGCTGCCACAGAAGAAGCACAGGAGGACTGCGGTCATCCTCGGGTTCTCGTCGGGGGTGGCGGTGCTCGTGTGCTCGCTCATGTGCTTCGCTGTGGCCATTAAGAAACAGAGGGAATCGTCCCGGCTAGCGGCGAGTCCGATGATGGCATCAGACGACGCCGCGGCTGTTCAGGCTGCGGCCGTCATGCAGTTAGAGCAGGAGAACGAGCTGGAGGAGAAGGTGAGTCGGAGACTGCACTTCATACGTTGTACAAAGTATAAAGTTGTTTTTTTAGTAGTTGACGAGTGTGGCCATGTTTCATAGAACAATCATTGCTCAATTTTTACTTTGCGGGTTATTATATGCAGGTGAAGCGGGTGCAAGGAATGCAGGTGACGGCGAAGAGCGGGTGCCTGGTGTTCTGCGCAGGGGAGGCGCAGCTGTACTCGATGGAGCAGCTGATGAGGGCGTCGGCGGAGCTGCTGGGGAGGGGGACGATGGGGACGACGTACAAGGCGGTGCTGGACAGCCGCCTGATCGTGAGCGTGAAGAGGATGGACGCCGGGAAGATGGCGGGGACGAGCAAGGAGGCGTTCGAGCGGCACATGGAGTCGGTGGGCGGGCTGCGCCACCCCAACCTGGTCCCCCTCCGCGCCTACTTCCAGGCCAAGGAAGAGAGGCTCCTCATCTACGACTACCAGCCCAACGGCAGCCTCTTCTCCTTGATCCACGGTAAGACCCCTCCTCCCTTCTACTTGCCGAGTCGATGCCCGAGTCTACTCGGCCTGGACTTTTGTGCTCCTCGAGTCGTTACCGAGACATCGCCATCAAGATTTCGACACGTGATCAATCAATCGTACAGCTTGATTAAGATTGAATTAGGCTCTTAATCAAACGACCCAGTTGCCCTGACCCAACACCCACCCGCTGCGATCGATCGTTTGGGAGTATGCGGACGAGCTCTTCTTTAGCTTTCAGGACAGAGAATCTCTCGCATTGGGAATCGAGGGGCCGCAGGGTCGTTAATTAATTGCGGGGAGCGCGTTTCTTCAGGATGGGATTTGACGTTAATTCGTGTCTAAGCAATGCTTTAAATTATTGGTGATTACTGTTGGACAACTTTTCTTTGATTAGCTCCCTCCCCTCCAAAAGCCTCCTTCCTTCTTTCCTTGAAATCGTCGTGTTGTGGTGTAGTGGGGTCGATCCCGGATTTAAAACTGGAATCCACGCTTCGAATTTTGAAAAAATTTAGGCAAAACGCAGGACCACACAGAGCACGGCAGTAGGATCAGATCGGTAGGGTTTAGCGCGAAGGGCGGGCCCTACTCCATCAGACTCGCCAGCTCATAACTTGAACGCCCAAAGCTTTCCTTGACCTTTTCTTTCTCGGCCTTTTTCTCCTTTTCTCCTTGTCCCCCGAAGGGTCAACTTCCGACTGCAAAAGCCGAGGTACGTCCTGGGACGACCAATGGAGCCGACACCCAAAAGACGGTCGTAAAACCTCGAAAGGATCAGTCGTGAAGTCGCTGTTGCACGTATGCTTTTGTTGCGTTGCTTGAACCCGCTTTTGTTTGTGTAAATGCTGAAGCGCGTCGTCGGCTTCCGAGCGAAGCGAATTGCAGATTGATGGCGACTTGGCTTTATGATGTTTTTTTAACTTTGTGGGTGCATTGACGCGATGCTTTACGTGCTCTTCCAGGATCCAAATCGGCGAGGGCCAAGCCTCTGCACTGGACGTCGTGCCTCAAGATCGCCGAGGACGTGGCGCAGGGCCTCTCCTACATCCACCAGGCGTGGCGGCTCGTCCACGGCAACCTCAAGTCCTCCAACGTCCTCCTCGGCCCCGACTTCGAGGCCTGCATCGTCGACTACTGCCTCTCGGTGCTCATAGCCCCCATGCCTCCGGACGCCGACGACCCCGACCTGGCCGCCTACCGGGCGCCGGAGTTGAGGGACCCCAATCACCAGCCGACCAACAAGTCCGACGTGTACGCCTACGGGACCCTGCTGCTGGAGCTCCTCACGAGCAGGCCCCCATCGCAGCACCCGCGGCCGATGCCCAGGGACGCGATGGGCTGGGTCAGGTCGACGAGGGAGGACGACGGCGGGGGCGGGGGCGACGACCGGCTGGCGATGCTCCTGGACATCGCCACGGCCTGCGGGGCGAGGTCGCCGGAGCAGAGGCCGACGATGTGGCAGGTGTTGAAGATGCTGACGGAGATTAAAGAGGTCGTGTTGGACGACAGCGAACTGGACCCTGCGCAAGGAGCTGTGCTGTAGCTCCAGTTATTGCCGTGTCCTTTTCTGCACAGGATCACCGTCTTTATTGATGGCAGGAGGAGGATAGTAGATAGAAATATATTAGAAAAAAACAACATTTGATATGTAACTTGTTCATAACCAGTTTTCACTGAATGCCTTGGACATCCTTCGGCGGAGACGTGGTTTCAAAGGGGACAATGACAATGACGACCGTATGAATTTTTGTCCGTTCTAAGCTCGCGGTAAATTTTCTCATTTGCCGACTCATGAACTTCTCAATTGTTTCGATGTGAGCTCGAGTGAGGCTGCCTTCTTTGTATGATCTGTCGGGATTTTGTTGACCTGGCTCGCTCATTAGGGTGAAAGTCTAAACACAGCTGAATCCAATGTGGTCTTTTGCTAATAGTCATTTGAAGAGGCTGGATTCCAACGTGATAAGTTAGGGGCTGTTTATAATCTAGTGTGCATGTCGAACATTTAGAGTGGCTTTGGTAACATTTTTACTTTCTGAAATAATTTCTTTTGAGAAATGGTTCTTTTCTATTTTTATTCTTCGAAACAATTTCTGAGTAAAACAAGGCATTTGATAATTACAAAAAATTATTATTGTTGGAATAGAAAAAGAATAGAAATGTGTTTAATACTGACAAATTTTTTTTCTCTTTTTTCCTCAATGGTGGCAACGGTGGGCCGTGATTGGCTACTAATGACCAGCAATCGCTAGCTATCGGCAATAGCCGGTGACCAGTGACCGACAACTACCGGCTGCCACCAACCAACGATCACCCTATCGCAGCCTGCCGGCTTGCTACCAATCGCCAACCTTAGTTGCCGCCCACTAATTGTTGGTTTGCCATCTGCTGGTCACCAAGCAAAGGGTGGT
Organism: Corymbia maculata; assembly: GCA_014182735.1. NCBI lineage: Eukaryota > Viridiplantae > Streptophyta > Magnoliopsida > Myrtales > Myrtaceae > Corymbia > Corymbia maculata. The sequence goes on along the minus strand of CM024687.1, from coordinate 1,700,679 downwards.
GGCCGACCGGCGGGCAGTCAACGGTTGATGGCCGATAGGCGAAGGTCGATGGGCGATGATTGGTGGACAACAATCGATCATGAGTAATGACCCTAAAAAATAGTTTATAGAAATTGTTCTCAAGAAACAAAAAGTTACTTTTTTTTCCTACTTTTTATTTCTACTTCAAATCTATTTCTATGAACAATTTTTTATTCCAAGGAATAGAAAAATCAGTTAGCATTCCCAAACGAATTTGTGTTCTTTTTTTATTTCAGAAAATAAAAGAATAGAAAAATAAAGAAATAGAAGTGTTGTCAAATGGAGCCTTATCCTCCTTGATTTTAACGGTGGCTCACTTAAAACTGAATTTGAAAAGACGAGGTACTTCATTTAAAAAGAAGAAGAAGGAATTTCGGTATTAATCATAAAATGGGTAAAAGTTAAAGTATCTTATAATGCAATTACTCCTTATGTTGATGCTTACACTGAAGTCAATCACAGATCTTAGAAGGGTGGTGGGATCTTATGATTGTTTGAGCGGGCGAGGATTGTTCTGCTATCTGGCATTGGCATAGTGTACATTTAGGCCCTTTTTCTTTTGCCGTTTCGGGTATGAAAGTGGGATTTTTGGGATAGTTTTGGCCTCATCAGAGTGAACCTACTTTTTCGGGGGATCAACGGGTCCACATCGGACATGCATTATCCTTAAATTTGAAAAATAAATATAATAAAGTCCCTCAAACTTATTATGAAAATATTTTTTAATTTTAATTTTTTCAAAAATGTAATCAAATCTTGAGACTTCTTATGAAAGTACAATTGAATTCTAAAATCTTTAAAATGTGCGATCAACGAAATGATTTGATTGAATTAATTTGATAGATTTGAGCACTCAATTGTATTTTTTAAAAGTTTTAGAATTCAGTTGTACTTTTTTTTTTAAGTTTTAGAATTTAATTTCACTTTTTAAAAGTTTGGGAACTAAATTGTATTTTCGTGACAGTTTTAAAATTTCGACGGCACTTTATCTCTAAATTTTATTTTTTCTCGTCACATTAAGTGCACTAACCTTGAAATTGCCAATTGAACTAAATTCAGAAGATACCAAGTCCCTATCCTAACTCGAGTAAGAAGCCATCTACTCATGACTTGAGGAGAACTTTGGTGATATAGATTTTAATAAGGAATTAAAAGCAACTTACCACCTACCTTGATATTGACTTCTTTGTAATTATCCTCTATTATTTTCGCGTGACATTAAAACATTATAAGTCAGGTTGTCCAAAAATAATTTATGCACTCTTATTTAGTATATAAATTAGTTTTCAAATTATATAGTCATGTAATGGCATCTAATCAAATTCAGCTATGAAATCGATATCGAAATGTTGACATATATCTAACGTAATTTAAAACATCGATAAAAAGGGAAAATCATAAACCGGAGGGCACATCCAATTTAAAAAGGAAAAATCTTCCAATAATTTCAAACTTTCTTCTTTTCGAATGGAGTATCAACGGAATTCCCATGCATAGAATTACAATGATATGATTTCTTTTCTGAAAATATCTGCGAAATTCCAGTCGACGATACAATTTGCAGATTATGATCATACGAAATTTTCTGCTGCGGAATTGCCAATTTCCGGGACGACACCCCCCAACCTGGTCGGTTCTTGTTTCCGGTGCGGGGAGAAACACCGCCCTGCTCTTTGGGCTTTTCATCGTTCGATCGACCGAGCGAGAGAGAGAGAGAGGACATGTCCGCCGGCGTCGCTCGGGGTCGCTTGTCGGGGGAGCGCAAAGCCTGGCGGAAGAATCATCCCCACGTTCGTTTTCGACCCTTCTCCCTTCTCTCTCTTTCGATGCATCTGCTTCTTTTTTCTTTTCTTTTTTGCCTTCTCTTTCTATTTTCTTGTTCTTGCTTCCCTGATGTTTCTGAATTCCTGTAAAATTCCTCCTCGGCTGGACCTGGAAACAATAGGGTTTTGTGGCAAAACCGGAGACTGCTCCGGATGGGTCCGCGAACTTGATGGTTTGGCACTGCACTATCCCCGGCAGAGCTGGCGTTAGTCCTCACTTCCCTAACCTTATAAATATTTAAACTTTGCTTTTGTTTTTCTCTCTTGGGTATTTATTTGCATTGAAATTTGTAGGTGTGGTCTCCAGTTAGAATAAAATGACCCAGTTAGTGCTTCAAGGTGGTGTGCTTGATCAGTGTATAGTATAATCCGAAAGTGTTAGATGTTGTGAACTGTGGCTTCAATGATCACCAAGAAGATATGCAATGTATTGCATTTGCCCCTTTTAGCTTGTGGTGGAATCTTTTGATTGCACTTTTGCTGTATATCTGCATCTCTGGAAACTGAGTATGCCGTTATGTGTAAGCAAATATGTTCTGGTTGCCGTATTCATAAGGAGACTCGGTTGAAATGTATCAGATCCTGGGAAGACCCTAAATATAAAGAACTGACTGCTTTGTGAGTAAAGTTTCCGTTTTTGGCCTCAAGTTGGTTAGTTTGCGGTCTTTAATTTCAATTGACCCAAAAGTTAGAATGGCTCGGTAATTAGGTTTGAGGACTAGCTTACGTTCAGAAAGACAAGTTTGGCTATGGTTTTGGGGCTTGATACTTGAGTGTGTAGTTGATAATTTGTTTTAACGTGTACTTGCCATTCAGTGACGTTGTGGCTTTGATCATTCGCTAGTCAGTTGCCACCATTGTGAGGAATTTATAATAATCTGCTTCTCTGTATGTGATGCATTGGAAGGCAATGATGACTGCTTCTTGCTGGGAAAACCATTAAAGCTTATTTCTTTAAGCTGCAAGTTGTGACTGAGATGATAATGAATGGGCAGGAGTCTGGATAAGTTGGATATTATTCAGTCACAAGGAAGTCTTGGTTATATCTTGTCAAAATAATGTAAATATATATATGATATGAGACTGAAATGGAAGTAAAAGGTTAAAAAGTCATTTGCCAGATAAGTATTATTAGGTTTTTCTGTATAGTTCTACCAGATTGTGATGCGACGCCTATCCTGCATAATCTGTTAGTTAATAATGACCATATTACATGTATAAGCTTGCATTAATCCGATTGAGTGCCATCTATATTCTCAGTCTGATATGGAGTTACGAGAATTTAGAGAAACATTGTGGATAGATTTGAGAAGCCTATGAATTGTGTGAAGTACTTTGAACTTACTACAACATTTCTTCTTATGCAGACTGACTGGGAAGGTGGCAATTATCCACTTACACTATACTTTACAGAGGATTACCCAAGCAAGGCTCCAAAGTGCATGTTCCCCAAGGATTTTTTCCACCTAAATGTCTATGGTTCAGGCATGGTCTGTCTGTCAATCCTCAATGAAGATGTAAATACTCAGTGTAACTGCTAGTTAAAATTTGTGACGCTTGAAATGAATACTTGAATTTATTACCAAATCCAATTTCCTTCATGATAATTTGCAGGGGTGGAGACCCTCTATCACAGTGAGGCAAATCTTAGTGGGCATTCAGGATTTGCTTCATCAGCCCAACCCCGCTAGTCCAGCAAAATATGACGAATACCAACTTTTTGTAAAGGTTGTCTCATCATACATATTTCGAATTCTCGACTTTTTTTTTTTTTTTGCCTCCATTAATGCTTGAGCTGCAACTTTTGTGGCCCTGTTGACTAGGATCCAGCTGAGTACCAGAGAAGGGTGAGGCAACAAGCCAAGCAGTATCCGGCTCTTGTATAATTTCAAGCTTTATGATCGGCAGACCTCTGTGCTCTGTTCAGATGGGTACCGAAGTTAAACTGAGGTGATCACAAAACAAGGCTGAAGTGCTGCTCCTTGGTTTATTTGCAGTCTCCTCTTTGAATTTGTTGGAGTGCTTCAATTCGTTGACAGATTAATTCGCAGGCATCTGAGTTTGAGGATAATGGTTATTCTCTGCTGCAAGAGGTATCTATTTCGGCCTTATAGGCAATGCATATGGAATATTGGCTCATTCTCTTTTGCTTTTGAAACCTCGTGATACATGATAACTCTCTCTCTCTCTCTCTCTCTCACACACATTGACCAACATCAATGCTATTATGGTTAAGAACCATTTCATGAAAATCTTACCTTCAGCTAAGGTGAGGGTGTGTTAGGCGGCAACATTCTAGTATGAGCAAACTACTTTCATTGTATCTGGAGCATATGAATGTACACCGAAGTATTTAGATCCACGTTTCAGAAACTCTGGAGTTGGGCTTGATATGACATTTCTGCTAACGCCTCCTTGACTATCGTAATCAATATTTATTTTATTGGAGTGCGTGGCTTCGGTTGTGAAACTAAATCAATGCATCTAGTTGTCACATTTGATTCCTTCCCATTTAAAATTCTGTGAGGTCAATGACTGTTTTCCTCTGCCTCTTCCTGTTGGCCATTCAAAGACCTGACTGATCACGGTCTTTGCCCGAAACCCTGATTACGGCATCAAATGTCAAACCCCTCAACCTATGCGCACTTCTGTCTACTCCTCATTCGTTGTTGTTCTTCCTTCGTTGTGGTTGGTACTCGTGCCAATTAGCAAAATGTGCATACCACTCTGCATAATCTTTAGTTCTGAAGTTAAGATCTTTATCCCTGATCTTGTTTGGGAATACAAGAAAAGGCTGGTCTGATCATTCTTTGATGCCAACGACCTGGTGGTTTCACCAAGAAATAGGGAACTTGATTGCCTCGCAAGCAATTATCACCAGTTCTCTATTGCGTAGTAGCACGGTGATTGAGAGATTGGCTCGTCACTCTTTATAGCCCTGCCTCATGGGATTCTTCACCGAGTTTCAATTCTCCAATACGATTTCGCTATTTGCGGAACTATGTCGGGCGGAATTCCTGTTAAAAAGGGAAAATATACTTCATATTGCCCCCAGATACTTGTGCACAGATGCCGTCTTTCTGTCTGACAAAACTGTTTGCAGCGATCTTCGTCCAAATTTAATAGATAATTTAACTGATTCCGGACATTGAAGGAGCAAGATCAGAGGTGTATGGACATTTGTATTAGGATATGTACAAAGTGAAAAAGTATCACCAAGAGCAAATAACCTTCAAAATCAAAGAATAACTGCTATTACGGATGTACAGAAACTATCCTGAATCCTATAACAATCAGAAAGACCGTCGAAATGACTTCTGTTTTCGTTTGAAAGGCGTAGATCTCTCTGTCAAACTCGGCATCATTTTCTATGATGAAAGGAAACAAATCCCTTTCATGCTAACATACTCTCACACAAGCAGTGTGCATCAGCTTTCTGGTGCCAAAAAAATGTCCAACTTTGATATATTACATGGTGACACTTCGTTTCTCGTAGCTATAAAACAGTGTTGGGGGATCTTCCGCTACTATCCAGAGTGATCTCGAATAGATCAGCCTCGGACTCGTCATCGAAATCCCGAACTCTGCTGTTGTTATTACCATGGTTGTGGCTGCCTCTGCTCATGAACTGGTTAAGCCACTGGGAGTCGATCCTACCCATTGAAAACAATTCTTTGCTGTCCTCATAACCCAGAGCCGCTGCAGGGGAGTTTGTGAGCGGGCCGATGAAGCAAGGGTTTGACGTGCGCTGTGCATTTGCAGGTCCATATCTGAAGGCAGCTTGTCCGAAGTTCACGAGGACCATGACATCGCTGTTCGCCGCGAGCGTAGGATAGAGCGGAGCACCATACTCCTCTGTCTTGCAGTGGATCACGTGCATCAGCTCTGAGTCCACCGTGAAGAAGACCTTCTTCTGCAAGGGATCGAACCCGCATCCGATCACCTTCTCTGTCCTTCCCCATTCTGCCTTCTCGGATTCAAAGACGAGTTTGATTCCTGAATGAAAGATGAGTCCAAAGGGTAAGTTAACTGCCAACAGGCCACCAATAAGCTCAATTTCACGCCCTTCAAGACACAGAAATAACTAGCAAGATTCATTTAACTTGATCAAGTTAGTTGCGACTCACGGACGAAAGCTTATGCGAAAGAATCCAACAGTAAGTTGTATAAAAGCAAGACAACTACAGGAGGGAAAATGACACAACGATAGCAGCAAACAGTACAGTCGATCCGAACAGGAAAAAAGGCATTTCATTTTGATGATGGTTGTTCTTGTAGAGCAAATCTTGGCAAAATGTCAAAAGCAAGGAGGGGCCTTTCCTTACGATTGACTCTTCACTCGCGCTGAAAACGAGAATTAGTGGCAAACACATGAGCCGCTGGCCTCCACTTTTCATGATCGAAAGAACCATATGAAAATCAAAGCGCGATTATGGAAGTGGAAAAGCTATTCCCAGCAAGAACTTTTTTCCTGCCGCCCGTTAACTGTCGAAAATAAAGGTCGTTCCTTTTTGGCCTTTTTTTTTTTTTCTAATCAAAATTTGCACAGAAGATGATAATGCAAGGATCAGAAATTTTACCATCAAGAAAGACAGAGCCATTCGAGTTGAACCCGATGGAACCCGGATAGCTTCCGGGAAGCTTCAGAGGAAGCGAACCTCCGGCCGTGAGACCGAGCGACACCTCCACAGCCTCGCCTTTTCCGCCATCCCTAATATTGAGCTTCAATTCTTCGACCTTGTAGTTATTTCCGTGAGCGTTGCTAGTAACATGGGCCAAGGACTCCGAGTTGGCGTTCAAATTGGAACTGTCGTGAATGAGTTTAGTTCTCTCGCCTTCCTGGGACTTGCAGGTATCGCGAATATCGCTCCTGGAGTACAGAATCGTGATCTCGAAATAGGCTTCCTGGGGAAAAGAGGAATTGCCCAATGGAGGGCCCGGCAAGGGCAAGGCAGTTTTGATCACAGATGAAGCTGTCATAGGATTGTTGTTGCTCAAACTTATCTTCTTAAGCAGCCCAGGATTCAGTCTTATCTTCTGCATGAAATCCGCAGAGCCCTGGCACACTTCCCAGCTTATCTCCGGCTCGATTCCGCTTCTGTGATCGCCCGTTGCACAGACGCCGAGCAGCATGGACCGAGTCGATGGGGACGACTTGTAGCCCGCGAAGGCGAACCTCGACCACCCGCTCTCCACCGCGTCCGTGATGAGAGACGGGTGATCGGACCAATTGAAAAGCGGCCTCGTCGAGGCCCCGCGTCGGAACGCGTAGTAACTCGGCCGCCTCCTGCCCTCTCGATCCAGCTGGTGGTGCAGGCTCGTCTGGTGGAGCTTAACAATCCCATCCTGGAGCGACTCGGCGGTCCTAGTCCTTGCCGCGTTCGCTCTCGTGACGAGCTGCTCGCTACCACCGCTTTCTTTCGAACCACCACGACGCAGCCACGCGAAGACGGCGACGACGATAATCGCCAGGACGACGACCACGACCGCCGCGGCCAATGTCAATGGGATCCATCCCTGCATCTCCTTCCGTACGGGACGACGACCGAAATCAGCTTGCTTACTCTGTACTCCGTTTCTCCTTGTAATTCTTGCGATTCTGGAGACCCTTTTGGCTTCTGCGCTGCAGAGAGGAAGGGGAAGGGGAGGGCACGGTGACAAAAGGCGGTTCTTGGCGAAGAAAGACGGAAAAGGAATGGAGGGAAGAAGAGGAAGGCAGGCGTGGACTGAGGACCGGTTCAAGAAAGGCAGCAGCCAAAAAGGAAGAAAACCAAGAAATGGTCTAAAAACAACTAAGCAGAAGTCCCAGCACAGCACTAGGGACAGAAAAGTACAATTCCCTGACAGATGGTCAGTCGTATTTTTGCGTTTTCCATTTATTTCTTCCTTTCGCGGGTGCATCCGATGGCGTCAATCGCACCGGACGGTCGGTGAATTCGGGGCCGCCCTTCGATCGACCGCAGATCCCCTGTTCAAGAAGCGTTCGATGATTCTAAGGAACACTGACGAATCAGAGAGACAGATCGCGAGGAAAGCGTCCTCCGAATCCCACACAAACAATCACACATGCGAAAAGGAAAAAAAGGAGGACCCCAACATCACCAGGCGAACGAGCAGGGAGGAGCCGGGCGTCTGGCGGTCTAAGTCGCAATGATGCGGAAAAGTCAATGGATATCATCAAAGGAAACATTTATTAAAACTTTCTCCTCCATCCCATCCCCATCTCATCATGGACCGACAGATGAATTTGGGGTTTTAGATTAAAATAAGGGATGAAGCAGGAGGGTTTGTCTTTCTCTGTCTCGATTCGCGAGACGTGTGTGATGCGAGCAAGGCGAGGCACGGCACAGCACCGCCCCCGCACCCGATGGATCATTAGTCTCTCCGGAAGGAATTCATTAAAAAAATCCGTCCTTTCTTTTTCTTGCCTTTATACTATTCAATTCGATCGAATGGTCCCCCCTCGCCATCCCCATTGATTTGGGTTTGGAGCCGACACACCCTCGACTCCCATAAGAGAGAGAGAGAGAGAGATAGAGATTAAAGCAAAACCTACGCGTTTGTTGGGTGGAGATATTATTGTTTCTGCTGCTGCCGTTGCTGTTGAATATTGAAAGAGGAGAGAGAAAGGACTGAGCGGGGGTTTTTGTTTATGCGTCTGTGTGCGCCCACACGAGTAGTCATCGCGCAGAATTTAGGGCTTCTAGAAATCCTAGTCGGATGTTGAAACCTGTCTGATTTTTCGTTCCCGTCTGACGTTCGTGGGTTTCCGAGAGGGGGGGACCCCAAGCGAGCTGCGATGCCGAGGAGGTGGAGGGGAGCACCCGTGGCCCGCCCTTGATGTTTTTGCGCTTTCCAGAGCACTTATTAAGTATTATATCGTGGAGTAAATTGATGGTCCGGGATATTAATTACAAATCGCGTCAGAATTATCAATGCATATTTGAAGATCGCACTCCTTCTACCATTAGTGATACTTGATCCCCGTAAGAAATTGAACACAAAGTCTCGCGTATTAGATCTATAATAATTTTTGCTCCAACCCTTTGCAAAGTTTAGGAACCAAACTCCATACCCAAAATTAAACATTCTCATCCCATCTCCTCAAGAAGATAAGAAGGTGGGAAATCAAACTCTCCACCTCTCCCTTTCCCTTCTCTAACGCCCCCAATGATTAGCAATTTATTTGTATATTGCCCATAGTTCCGAGGTAGAATAAGAACCGGAGAATTGGATTGATGCCAAGTTTTGGAAGAAATGGTCCAGTTCCAGTTCCTATGAGAACCAAATCAGGTACCTTGAAATCTTTAATTATCTTCCTTGACTTGGTTTGTTTTCCAGTGGCGTGTTTCCTTCCCACTTCTCATCTCTATATTTATATATTGTAATTTGTTATTTTATATCTAATGAGTGAATGCTTTATTTAATCTTATTATAGATATGAATTGTCCTAACAAGGAAAGTATCATTGGCAAATATTATTTATTAGTTGGAGTGAAATGAATCTATGTGGTGATTTAAAATTTAAAACTATTCTTAAGCGATTAATTATGATGTTGTTTCTTTTGATTTTAGGTGGTTAGAATTTAGAACAATTATTCATGGATGATTGAAGACTAAAATTTTATATTTTAGATTTTATGCTATGTGTTTTGAACTTTGTATTATTTATTTTATTTTAGGTGTTCATCTTGAAAAATGTTATCAATGACAAATGAGAAGCTTTCATTTTTGTTGTTGCATTCATTTTGTTTTACTTAACTAAAAATGAGAAAAAAAAACTTGTTAGACCGCAATACTAATTTTCGAACCTATGATAGAATAGATTCCAACTTCCAAACAATAAGGAACCCATGTCCGCAAGTTTTAGATTCTAGGTGAAACCTACAAAAAACTTAAATCTAAAACCTAGAATCGCCCATCTCTACTATTTATCATGTACAAATATGAAATGAGTCTATTTTGATTTTTTTTTTTTATTTGGCTATCGGCACATGTACATGGAAGTAGATTTGGTAGGTAACGTGAAAAGGTCATAAGATCAGGGCAATTGATCTTGAAATTAATTCCAATTGGCTTGGACAAGGCAATTTAATTATACAATCTATTCCGCTCAAAATATACTACATTTACTCTTCCTAAGTAAGTTCCAACATAAGGATTGAATTCAACGTCATCCTAGTCGATATCCAGATTCAATCATCCTAGTCGATAAAATCTTGCAGCGGTCTCTATTTTATTTTTATTTTTTCCGTGATGCGTGAGGAGTAGTAGCGAGTGCAAAGATCCAGCTATCCGTAGGCTCCGTGTTCCAATTGTGTAATAAATATGAATAGTCCCGGTGGTAGAAGAAAAGCATCGCAATGGAATTTTGACTAGCAATAGTGAGATCTAGCACAATGCCACCCAAGCCACACATGAGCTTTAACATACCAAGTGATTTTTCCATCTAGAATTTTTTAAACCTTTCTAGATTCATCATCTGGCATTTGTCTTATCTTTTTTCCAAATCTTGACTTGGGGGGAAAGGCTAGCTAACTCTAGCCCTGCCTCCAGAAATATGCCAAAAGTATGCATCTTTTCTTTTGACAATTCCGCTCCTGAAAGATTCTACCCATTCCTTTGATTCCTCAGCAAAAGTGACGTTCCAAAGAAAGTTTGGGAAAGCAGGGACTCCTCGTTGCTCCCATGTAATTCCTCAACCAAATTCCATGGTCCAGCCCCAACGTTAGCCAGTTTTCATTTTACACGTGTTTGGATCGATCGGGTAGCATTAATTTTTGATTTTCGCTTTTTAATTTTGGGGAAAATTTGAAGAACCGAATATACGTGAGGTGCCACGCATCCGCATAGCTCAATAAAAAATATTAGATTATGGGCATCATCATGTACAACTACTTTGATTAATAAACAATAATGTGGAGGTTATCATCCAACTTTGAGATGTGATTTGTCGTGTTGGACGCATTAAGGGGTTTAAGAGAGTTTGTTTAAGTCAAAAAGGTTTGGCATGAATAAATTGAAAATCGTATGGTGAAAGATAATAAATTTGCAACGCCTGATCCGACTAAATGGAGCATTCACAAGTCAATCAATTTTTGGAGTTTTTCCTCAATTTGTCTTTTGTTCAATTTTCATGCAGATCAATTGTTATTTGTCTCCGACCAAAATTTTTTTTTTTGTTATTTGTCATGTTCAAGTTCCATTATGATCATGGAAGGAGTTATCTTTATAGTTAAGCCATATGAAGGTTCAGTATAATGTGTTGTGCAAATTCCTTTTCACTATTTCTCTCCCGTGGCACAACAAAAAGTTGAAATTCGTGAAAGTTCCAGAAATCATTGGGCTTAAACTCGAATGGGCCCGGTCCACCAATTCTTCGGCCTTGTACCGAGAAAACCGACGGCTTTACTTTCTCTATCTGTTTGGGCCGTTATGAAGAGTTGAGACCGAAAGAAAAGTAGTCAAATACAAATGTTGGATGCTGGATGTTTTGATCTCTAGTCGATATCGAGCTTTGATTTGAGCAATTTAAATCACTTCATTTCGGACTAGATTTGTTGCGGTGCCCAAGTCCCATGCGGGAGATTTGATGTGGTATGTTGTTATTATATGTTCATAATTGGCCCGTAACTAATTGACTTAATTTTTTTTTTGAAAATGATTATACCTAGACATGTTGTTGGGCTCGAACCTAGACTCTTTCTTCATGATCTCCATATATAAAGGAGTTGGGCTTTTACCCCATGACCCAATCATGGATATTAGAGCCGATGGTTGATTTTGGCAAAAGCTCCACTCTTATTTCCGACAGAAATTCACAATCACGGTTTGTTTGGCAAAATTAGAAACTGGACAGATGGTCTTGCGAAGAGAGAGACCATAGGCGGACATTGTGATGTGGCAAAATAGTTCCAAGTTGGAAATTGACAGTGGTTCTTGTGCATAAATCAAATGTTTAGTTAAGAAATTGAGTTTCAATATATGTTAGGTGTAGAAGGATATAACAATCTGGAAACATGCCTAACACAAAAAGCCAGCACGCTAAAAATTGGAAAAGTACACATATGTCGAGCAAGATTTTGGATTTCATAAGTTTTTGGAAGGTCCTTAAGTAGGTGGAACAGGAATTGGTTTTTCGAGAGGAATTGTTGACGGTCCAGCACAGAATGAAAAGCGGTAATAGGATATTTCGAGAAAATAAAATAATAATTTTTTTTTTTCCTTCTCAGAATTTGTACTCCACTGCTTTTAGTACACCTGTACTTCAAATTTCTCGGATTAATAATTGGAAAAATGCAGCCCTTAGTTGGGTCAAACGTTAATCATGGTGCTTAACCTAAGCTTCTTCCAGCATGAAGAAATTCTTGGTATAAATGAATTCATGACCTCTGGGCCAGCTATGTCCTTTTCAGCCTCAGCCGGTGGTGTTCGGTTCCTCTTATCCAACATAAAGAAGTGCGTGTGGAAATGGGTTAGCGAATTATTATCAATGATACAATAATGCGTGAAATGTGGTTGTCAACGTCAAAAGATTGGAATTTGCCAACTAATTGGCATATTCTTATTAATTAGTGTCATCCAATAATAGATGATTAATGATGGACAACACACCATGGTACTATGTGAGTACCCAGTGCCAAAGTTCGACTTTGGGAATTTCAGGTGATTCCGATGCACAATTTATTGACATTTGATGTGTATATATATATATGTCCATTGCACTGAATATGAGCATATTCACTTTCTCCCGCTCTGATTACATCTATTGTCTCTTACTAAGTTACAACAAGTGTTCATTATATTTTCCTTTATACTACTCAAGTGCACATAAAATCCAAACAACAACTCTCCTCCCCCTCAACCCGTCCTACTATGCCGCCCGCCTCCCGCCTCCGTTGCTGCCATATGCCCAATCTTAAGGACGGTCGCTCGCTTCCTCCCCCCCTCATTTACTAAGTCCATTGACTGCCTTAACTCACATTTGGGTTGCAAGCTCAGCCTTATGCACCGGGTGCAAGTTCATTTACAAGCTACAATCTTTTCTGGTCAAAATTACACTCCATAATAAGCTTGTTCCCACCACCACCACTGATATATATATATAGTTGGGGCTGAATTGTAGCCACGTTGAGAAATTTCGTAAGTTATATGTTTGGTATACATATTTTATAGCCGCAACATCTCAAAGTAAAGGTAAGACAAGCTTTCCTAAAGCTGGTATGAACGATTGTAATTTTGATAGCGCATCGGCTCTTTAGCTATTAATAGGGGCGGCGCCCGCCCGCCCCATATCACAGCCTAAAAGTGGTCCGCAGAGGGGCTACGCCGGACATCCTCCGTTCCGATTGAAAGGTTTTTGTTCCTTTAAACGTTTGATCAATCAATGAACGACGACAAGCGGCCGTCCCTAAAGAGAGGTCAAGAGCTAGCGAAGCCGTTTTTATTTACTCTTGGAATCCTGTTTCATTTGGCTAGCGAGCGCGCCCCGCCCCCCCCACCACCTCGCCTCCTTTTTCAGGTTTTGCTATCATCACGCAACCCCAACTGATGCGCACATGTCGTGTTATGCTTTAAATTATTGCGAGCTGTGTCCACTCCAACTCCATCACGCCAATGATGGATGTGCATTCACGGTGCTGTCGGCAACACATCTGCCGGCTGAGCTTCGGGGGCGCCGACTTCTTGTCGATTTTTAGGTTCGGCCTTAGCTCAAATCAAACGCTCTGACTTTGTTAATGTTTCTTTTCCCATGCTTAACCTAATTCTTAGGGCAGAATCCTATTGCTCCGTGCTCAAAGTACAGGAACTCGTTCAGACTAATCCGAACAGACGGAAATTGAGACCGGTAATCTTCACATTTGACTCCGTAAGCTCGTTCGTGTGCCGATGACCGGCCTATGTTCAATGATTATTATGTGTAATGTCACTGTTATTTTCTTTATTGATATGAGGAGAAACTATCTTTGCATTTATGCATTAATGGAATTGCTATCGTTAGTAATTCAACCACTTTCTTTTTTACCGTAAATTGATTGCTCATTAGAGAGGAGAAATCATTTTGTGTTTGACTTTTGAAAGCATGAACATTTCTCACATGTTCACATGACATGTTGTGATCCATGCATAGAATGATTCATCCTATTTTAAAAGAAAATATAATGATCAATTTCAATGGACGATCGTTTTTCAGCCATGGAATGACCGGTAACGAAAGGTGCTAGAAGGACTTTCAAAGGATCGAAATGGAAAGGCATTCGCATTGTGCTCCGTCTCTATGTCTCGTCCTGCATGTGGCGACATGGGATTGAGGTGAGCAACCTTGGACCGAGCACCGTGTCAAATTCGAGACTCAACCATGCCTGGCCGAGCTCCAGGACAAGGGCGGGCCGACTGAAGTCGATCGACCTCTTGCTGATTGGCCCAAACGTGCAGCGCAAAATCAATTCACGAGATTTGCCGATTCGTTCTCCTTCTACAGTTCGACGTCATGGTCGCGTAATTTTTAGTTCATGATAGGGCCACATGTGACACATCGGAGAGGAGCTATTGTTTTCAAAAGTAAGCATGAAATTGACCATCCTTCTGTTGTTATGCATCCACTTGACGAGCATCATCGGTGGCGTGGACGACGGAAAGCGACTCCGGAAGCCGATCCGCCCGTCCGTTCCGCCACCGCCACCGACCTAATTCCTTTGGGCTCTCGCCAATCCCTCCCCACAATTACTTTTTCCTCTCTTATATTATGCGTATTTCTCTCTCTCTCTCTCTCTCTCTCTCCACTTGGCCACTTGTCCACATCAAAGCGCTTCATGCTTAATCATTCCCCCCCACAAAAAACGCAATATATATATAGCAAGGGAAATTATTATATAATATGGTTTACGAATCAATAACTGTTTGCTTACACTTTTAAAAAAATTCGAAATTTAAAATATTATTAAGATATTAGAAATTGCGAAAAATTGCGGCAATTTTTTTTTTTTTTTTTGGAATGATCTTAGGTATCTTACGATTAAAGCCGAAATACGACTTTATATCATGACAAAAAGAAAAACGCACCGAATGTGAAAAGTATGAAAAATGGATATTACCGCATAGCTCGCCATTTTTGACAATTTCACCCATCCCTCAAGGGTCAATTTCAACATGTTCAGCTTGTTAAAAGTAGATCACTAAAAATCCGGACAAAGATCTAGATTCATTTGCGCATCCATAAAAGGCATCGATGAATTTCAGACCTCATGATATGATAATCATCACGAATTTCACAAGTTGCCGTTATTCATGAGAACGAATGATTTTGCCATGTTGTTGAGTAAATCGGCCCTTTATACTCTCGATTCTGCCAATACCAAAGTGCATGTAACATTATATTCTATCCGGGGCTTCACCTAATTCTAATTTTATAGGGTCGTTCAATAATTTTTGCGTGCGACATGCGAGAGGGCCGTGGACTTCCATGCTTGCGTAGCGATGCCGTAACTATCCACGTCGGCGCTCCGCCGCCTGCTTCAACCACTCGCCATCCTCGTCGCCCCCTTCCTAAATTTTCCATTTCATACCCCTCAAAAAGGAAACGTAACAGATGACCACTTACATTGTATGTCGCGATAGTTCAAAAGCAAGAAGGTTTGACTGAGAAATTATGTCGTAAAGAGAAACTTTTCCTTTTCCTTTTTTTCCCCGAAAGGTGAATATTTTAGGATATGTCATAGTCATAAACATAGCATACACCTACAAGTATTTGAAATTAATAGGTCGTAAAATTATCTCCTGTGAGAGAATCTCCATGCTTATAAATTAAGGAGAATTGCCTCTATTAGACTCGACATATTTCGTGGTGGAACAAAAAAGTACGAATTTTTTTGCAAAGTAATATAGAGAGAAAGTTTCTTTGTTGCTTAGAATAGAATTCGTAACAGAACGGAGTGATGCCATGTTAAATATGTATCTGAAGAACTCGAAAGAATAAATTTACAATAGTAAGATTGACCATACTATACACAATGTATGATGGGATATAGAAAAAAAATAGATAGATTTTACAGAGGCCTGAAAATCCTATTTACCCTAAACTTAGTGGGTAGGAACCGTGTCAAGTGGCGAATCCTAGTCAAGTGGCCAAACTCGCATTACAACAATTTGGTGCTGATAGAGGAATGATTAGGCCAGTATATAGGAAGTCACATCATGATTGGGTTGATACTGTACCTTACCCAAGAAAATTTGAGACTCTTGACTACATTGCTTTCACTGGTGAAAGAAACCAATCAATCGCCAAACACATTGGTCAATTTATTGCCCAATGTGGAGAAGGAGAAATAAATGAATTCTCTGTGACTTAGGTCGTTTCCTTTGTCTTTATCAAAAAGCATCTTTAATTAATATATGAATTTATCTCCCAATTCAACCCATACTTGGGCTAAGATTGAAAGACAATTCCATTCTCGATTTTATAGAATGATACATGAAGTATTGATTGTTGATTTGGCCAATATTTATTAATACAATAATGAATCAATCGATCAGTTTGTTGCTCAATATAAGAGGGTTAGGATTAGACGCCTTACTTCACTTTCGGAAAAGGAATTCACAAATTTGGCTTTTAGTAAATTGAAATTCAATTTTAGAGAAAATTCGAAAACCAAAATGCCGATTGATTCCAATTGGTGATGAGAGTGCTTATGTATGAGCAATTACTTAAGGACAGAGATAGTGCCACGGGAAGACTTTAAATGAAAAGTGCCTTTTGTGAAAAAATATGAGTCATATGATGAATTTGACTGAGATAAAATTTGTGTAGAAAGTAACAATAACTAAAAGATAGTAGATTTGCTTGTTTTATGCGGGGTTCTCGAGTAGAGGAATGGTGATTTTCATAATGGTTGTGCCAAAACCGTCTTTGAGCAGTTCTTTTGTGGTTGTAGTCATGTTCCATCGTCTTGAAAGGCTTTGAGCACATATTCTTACAATACTATGATCTTGTCTCCAAACGATTGTTCCTTCAAGAACGCATGTTAGTAGCTCCACAAGTTCAATCACTTTGCTTTCTAGTGACTTCAAACTTGCAATCACATGTTGATTAGTTTATCAATCATATTAATCGATATCTCTGCGCACTATCGTCAACCGTACATCATCGTATATTGACAAATTGATTGATAGTGATCACCAATGTGCATCAATATCAATAACGATCCTTGTGATAGTTGGCAATGGTATGGGCTATGTGTTTAATTATATTTGACTATTCAATCACGTGTCTAGCCATATTGACAATCTAGTCACTTTTTTGTGCAAACACAAAATGGAAAATATAAGAAAGTCTTGGTTATGGCCGAATCATTAAATTTAGCAATTTTTTAAAAATTTAATGCTGAACCAAATCAATCCCAATGAACTTTACTAAATTATCATCATAACGTCTAAACATCCCAATAAATTAAAATTTTACTTAAAATTTGGGTCGGTCTCTAGGGTTTCATAAGAGATGAACCTCCATATATTGTTATCCAGTCGGGGATTCCCCGCACTATTATAATGAAGTCATTATTGCTTTGCTTCGTCATAAGCCTCGAAATAATTGCATGTGCGAAGCTTCTCCTCCAGCGGAAGCGCTGAAAACTACGTGCAGGCTCGAATCTGTTCGTGGAGTAAAGTAAATCTCTTCTTGGACTTGTCCATCAGGACAAACCTTTGCCCTAGCGAGAGGCGTGCGTACAGAGCATTCGAATGTACGCGTACCCCCCGTTCGCGGTAGCGTCAGCGATCAAATCGACAGCCAAGCTTTTTCGAATTAGCAGTGCCGCAGAAGCCGACGAATCATTACCCGATTTACCAAAAACTGAACCGCAGGGAGGGAGGGGAGAGATAGAGAGAGAGAAGAAAGAGAAAAGGAGGAAAAAGGAAATGAAAGAAGAGATGGGAGCGATGGATTATGTCGGCCAGGTTTGGATTATCTTAAAGGGAAGATCAACGTGGCAGCCGTCCCCAGACGACAGACTCGCAGCCAAGTCGGAAACTCCCTCTCTCCTTCTCTCTCTCCCTCTCTCTCCCTCTCTCCTTCCTTCTCTCTCTAGAAATTCATATTTATATTCTCATTTGGAACGCCAACCAGGGTTTTCATGCGGCAAGCGTTTCCTAAGATCATTCGAGTGAGAGAATATCCCCCCATGAGCGAACGTGTTTGTCTTTTGCTCCTCTGTTCCGAGTTTTTGTAGCTCCTGAGCTTCGCAAGGAAGGAGGAGGGGAAAAGGGGGAACAAAAAGGAGGGCCATCATCGACCATGGAGGGTGAGTTTTTTACTGCAACACCGACCGCAACAGCGACGGGAACGGCTGCTGAGAAGCGCAAGCAGAGACAGCAGCACCATCATAATCACCACCAACAAGCCGAGAAGCCATACAGGGGGATAAGGATGAGGAAGTGGGGGAAGTGGGTGGCGGAGATCCGCGAGCCGAACAAGCGGTCCCGGATCTGGCTCGGCTCCTACACCACCCCGAAAGCGGCGGCCCGCGCCTACGACACCGCGGTGTTCTACCTCCGCGGCCCCTCGGCCCGGCTCAACTTCCCCGAGCTCATCTTCCAGGAGGACGACGAGCTTCGGGACCTGTCCGCCGCCTCCATACGCAAGAAGGCCACCGAGGTTGGGGCCCGGGTCGACGCCCTCGAGGCCTCCGCCGCCCAGCCCCACGCCCCGGAGTCGAACTCGAGCCGGGTAACCACGGAGAAGCCGGACCTGAACGAGTACCCGAAATTGGAGAACTCAGACGGAGATTGAATTAAAGCGAAGGAGTCCACAGAATCATTTAGCCTTATCTGAATTTTTTCGTTTTTTCGTTTATCGTTTTGCTGCAGTCTGTAGTGGGCAACCGAGTTTTGATCTTTTCCTTTTCTTAGCATCCACGCGCCGATTGATCGGCTGAATATGGGGGGGAAAAGGACATGGCCCAGATGAAGTTTTTTCCTTTCTTTCGATAGGGAGATGACAAATATGAAATATATATATCTCTGACGCTGGAAATATATAGAAGCAATCAGATCATATCCTGGCTCTGGCTTTGTGCGCAGTTGCTCTTTGTTTTTTCTTTTTAGGTTTAACAACGATACGCAGAAGCAATCAAGAAGGGGGAAAAGAGAGACTGAGTCTATTGGCTCACGCATCCAACCAAAATTTCCTTGTCTGTTTCTTGAGACGAACACGTCTGCCTGTTTCTAATTCTCTGGGTGCGTGCGTGCGATCGATGGAGATTCGTTCTCCTGGGGAAGCTCGGACGCGAGAAGACATGGGGCTTTGTCCAGAAACGAGAGAGGGGAGAGTAACAAGCAAGAGAGGATGCGGATGAAGGAACCGAGCAATGGACCCACCCTCTCTCTCCTTTGGTTCTCTTCTGGGCCAGCTCTGGCGGAAACTGGCGTTTAAAGAAAAACAAAGTAGATAAGGAGATAAGGTGGAGGAGTTAGCCTCCAAGAGCCGCTGCCTACGGTGTTCCTGTGGACACCACCAAAAAGCAATGGAACAGTATGTCTCTAGAGAGAGAGAGAGAGAGAGAGCGAGAGGGAGAGGGAGAGGGAGTGGTCCAGAACGAGGGCGGCTGTCACCGTCATGGAGGAGGGAGGAGGAGAAGGGGAGGGTGGTGGGAGATTACGTAAAGCTTCGTCTGCTGGAAGGGAGGGAGGTGGGTGGTGAAAGGATGGAGGAGGGAGGGCCTGGTGAATATTAATATTTGTGTTCTGCTTTTTCTGCCCCCCTCTGCCTTTTCTCTCTCTTTCTCTAGTAATTTTTTTATTTTGGGTCGGCGCACTCCTGAAAAGAAAAGAATAATCATAAGACGGGGCCGCCCAAGTTTTACTATATGGTCTGTCGATCGTCGGAAGCATGTTAGTCCTGCATATAGAGATGTTGTCCACTCGTCGACCGAGATTTGATTTCTCACCAAGTTGAACGTCGCAATCGAGATAATAGTATATCGTGGCCGACCACCCATCATATATGGCGAGTAGTAATATAGTAGAATAATATAAATAAACCGTGTGTTTAACTCATAGGGTAAGTGAATGACGGTCGACTATTTCTTGATTCGGAGATATTCCTATACTTTGTGATTATGCGCGTGAGAATCCTTATAATAGTAACTCTCTCCGCCCTTATCTTGTCTTTACCTCCATCGCTCGCGTCCTCGTCGCAGCTTGTCGCGCTCGCTCCATGCTTCTGCCCCTCGCCTATCGCTCTCCTTCGGCTCGATCCTTTGGTAGAGCTTTGTCGATTCTGATAAACAACCACAGACATGACATGTACAGAGAGAGAGACAGAGAGAGAGCGACGCTGGTGGAGACAAACTGACTGATGGAGGAGCGGACCGCGACGGCAGGCGGTGGTCATGTTGCTTGGGGGAGAAGAGATGGTTGAAACGGAAGAAAAAAGAGAAAAAAAGAAAGGTGGGGGAAATAGAAGGAACAAATATCTCAACCCCAATAACTTCAGGTTGCTAAATAGGTCTATAAATTCAATCACAAAATGGACCCCTATATTTTCTGAGAAGTCCCTTTTAAATGTGTCGAGATAAAATTAAGAGACTATTCTCAATATACAATGTAAGTTTAGGAGTGACGTGATTCCTCTAGTAGTTTTTACCGAATCTCCTCTCAAAGTATATGTTGTTAGAAATACCTAGCAAAAATTAAACAATATATCCTAAGCACGTGTCACCTAACTCTTGACTTAATTTACCATTTATATCGAAAACTAATGCCGCGAAGAGCATTTCTACAAATAGGGCGTGGCAATGACATTTAAATTCCATCTGTTACGCCACATGGAAATAATATATATATAAAAGGAAAGTGAAAGTGTGAGATAAAGTAAAACACATGCGGTGGCCATGTTTAACGGGAATAAATACCGAGCCAAAACATTATTGGAGTGGGGTTCGTTTCTTTTTACGTAGGATTCCCACTTTCGACGCTCGGGCCGGAAGGACGGCGGGGACGCGGCCACGTGCGCCGCCGCGTCACCATCTACGGGCGGCCGGCTCGACACGAGGAAACGCCAAAGAACCGAGGCGCCCATCAAAAGCTCCGTGCCCGATGATGGAGGAATAGAAAGAGATATTTTACAAGACGTATGCTCGCATCATTAGACGGTCCGCGCCAATTTCTCTTTCTGTTTTTCTTTTTTCTTTAATCTCTCGTCGAAACGTTCGATGCACTTTCCGACCCGAGCTTGGCAATAGCAAAGTTTCAGGCAAAGGAAATTAAAAAAAAAAACCAGATTAGCATTATATTCTCCATCGAGGGTCTCCCACCGGGCCCATCCCTTTCAATCTAATCTATCCAAACCCCACGGCCTAATCGTGGATTTTCCTTGCAAACCACGTTACGTAATCACTTGCGCAATTGTTAATTAGCGCCGACTCGGTTGACGCTAGGGATGAGCACTGGCCCCGGCTCGACGGGCATTCATCGGAATTTTGGTCTAGCCCTAATGTTTCGGCCTAGACTGAGGCAAGGCCATTCGGACCGGAGCGAATAGGATTGGCCATTCCGGGTCAGTCGAAGATGGAGGCCCGAAATGCAATTTCATGCTCTCTATTTTGCGTGTGTAAAAGCGTATGAGAATTTTTTTTTCTTTCTCTAGTAGTTAACGTCTTCGGCTTTTAAAAATGCATTTTCCATACCTCGACTAAACTAATCAACCCAAATTCTCCCGCCGCCTAAAACCGCCCCGCCAACATGGGCCTACCAGAGCCCGAAAACAAAGGTGATGTTATCTCTCCAATCAGATTAGTTTGAACTCGAAAAATGCATTTGGACATATGGACCGAATGGGCCTAGTACAGCCCAAAAAGGTTTAGTCAACTTGGGGATGCCGATCTAGTACCTTTTTATTTATTTAGTACACCCCTAATTGCTACCGTACATGTCGTGCACCTGTGATTGAATGTTGTGCGGTCAAAATGTGTTAAATAAAAGACGGGCAAGCAACTAATAAGACTTATAAATATGGGCGCGGGGGGTATTACCCAACTATGCTGAGACCTCCACGGGGCATAGGGTGAGACATGATCTCACCCTAACTCAAATTTGCAACCCATTAGCATTCCATCCAATATTGCATGTAGATTTTCCCTATGTGACATGTCATTTTTCATGTCAAATCCATTTTATAGTCATTTGTCGCATTTGTTAACACTAAACATTTTAGTGGGACATTGAAGAACTATTTACAGGGATATATTTGGATCAAAATATCTGTGTGAATTGTGTGAAGAGAGAATTGATTTGAGGTCAAATGTGTTATAGAAGTGTCGGCCTCGGATTTTAAATGGTATTAACACTTTTAATTGAGCAAATCCAAGCTCTATGTAGATTAGTCGAGCCCTTTGAAGTGTTCAATGCATCGAGTAGAATTTATTTCAAATACGACACCACGAAAGTGTAGAAAATCCTGTAGAGTTTGTAAGATCTTTCCACCTTCTATTTATTCCATCCTCTCGATTTGACCCAATACTGAGAGTTTGGAACCTCTATTGCAAAGTTGCAAACGTGCAATTAATAGTGCTTCTGGCTGGGGCCATCTTATGGATCCGCGAGACAAGCAGCTTCGTTTTCGTGGGGGCAAATGTAAGATCATGTCCATAATTAAACTCACCACGATGGCGAAAGATGGAACGAAATGCCAAGGGCCCAGAGGCCCAAAGGCAACATGTACTGCACTGTCCCGTTGGTCTAGAAAGGCCCCATCCCATGGTGGAAACCAGCATAAGCAATGTACTGGTGAGCATTATTTTTCTGTTTATCTTTAGATTTTACCTCAGTATATTTCAGTTTTGTCGCAAAGTGAAACTACCAAAAAATCTAGTGTTTTTATTTTGCTAAACAAATTTTTAGATTGATTATCAAATAAAATATAGAAAAGAATCGAGCATAATGTATGATTGTTCATATCACTACGAGCTCTCTTTTTTTTTCAATTGTCTTTATATACGCATAATGGATGATCAGATTAAAAAAACCCTTTTAAATGACATGCTAAAAAAGAAAAAAACACAAGTACATTTTCCAATCTGAAAATTTACAATATGAAAATCAATTAAATCAAAGTTTTTCACAAGTCAAAGGAAAAGAAAAGAAATCAAAACTTCAATTAAAATTTCACTAATGCTCGATCAATTCACGATTGACTTAATTTCTTGTATGGCAATTTCCTTTTTGTTCTTCACATTTCGCTCGTTTTCAGAGATGGCGTCGCGCACGCTTCCTCCGATCAAAAACTCAACGGCCGCACGGGACGGAAAAGCAACGAACTTTTCCACGCCAGCCATTAGCTCAGCTCGCGGACAACCTCGGGGACCCGGCGCCGCGGTAGGCTGCCGAGCCGCCACGTGGCCTCACGTGTCCGATTGACCCGACCGCACCTACCCCATCATCATCATTCTCTCTGTCTCTCTCTCTCTTCTCTTCTCTCTCTAGAATCACACACGGCCTTGTCTTAGCGGTTACGCTAGCCGTGGAAACTGCCACGTGGGCCCCGCGCTTACGGCAGCGGGGCGGATCGATCCAACGGCCCACGATCCATCTCCAGCTCCGATAGACCCGAAGCTAGGGTTTGCGTTGCTTCGCTCCCCTGGCCTCTAACGGTATATAAGCTCCGCCGTTCTCTCCGGGTCGGTGCGGTGCAGTTGGTCCTGCCCTCCCACCCCACCCCCAAAAAAAAAAAAAACCGAAAAAAACCTCCGTAAAATTTTTTTGGCCTTATCGATTCGTCCTCTTCTCCTTCTTCGTCGCCGCCGCCGCCGCTGCCGCTGCCTTCGCCGTCCGGCCCGGCCTCTCGACTGGTTTCTCCGGCGATCCTATCTTCCGTTTTTGTCCGCTCGTCGTCTCCCTCGTTTCGAAAAAACAAAAAAATTTCACGGGAAAAGCATACGGATTTTGATAGTACGGTCAGGCTATATTGTTTTAGGGTTCTTCAGATTGTTAGTTGTTCGACCTGAAGGAGAAGAGGAGGGGGGGCCTTCAATTCTTATCGGGAAGAGGAAAAGCAAACAGTTTTGTGTGTGTGAGAGAGAGAGAGTTTAGGGGTTAGGGTTTTGTATTTTTTTTGCGATCGGGACTAGTAATGGCGCAGATTCAGGTGCAACATCAGGCGGCTGCTGCTGCTGCTGCCGCGGGCGCGGGGGCGATCGGTGGCCCGAACGGCGTCCCAGCGGCAGGCGCCGGGGGCGCGAGCCCGTATCTCTTGACGTCGCTGTACGTCGGGGATCTGGACTTCACCGTCAACGACTCGCAGCTTTACGATCTGTTCAACCAGGTCGGTCAGGTCGTCTCCGTGAGGGTTTGTCGGGACCTGAGCACTCGCCGATCCCTGGGTTATGGCTACGTCAACTATAGCAATCCTCAGGATGGTTAGTTTGTTTACGCTGGAGTGTATTCGAGTTCAATTATCTCTTTGCCTAATCGATTATGTGCTTTGGTGCGGATGCTGAATGATGTTGAGTGTACATTGCTGCGATTTTGGTTGTGATTTTGCTGACGTACACTGTTTGATTCGTATTGAGCAATGTAAATGTTACGATTTGCAATTGCATTTGGAAGAATATGGTCATTTTAATTGTCGATTCGTGAATGTGATTAATTACCCACAGACTATCAAGATTGATGGTAAGAGTTTTCTGGGTAAAGATGCGAGGATTGCCTTGGCAGGGCAGCGTGGAGTTTCACGCACGTGATGTGGTCACGAAGCCTTTTTATGATCTCTGTTGGGCGTGATCTTTTTTTTTTTTTTTTGCTGTGTCGCGGTCTTCTACTTTTATTAGCCACATTATAATTTCTGATTGAGAAGCCATTTCATGAAATTTGCGCATGTGGTGAAGTAGGCCAATATGAAGTTGTCATCTAACTCTAGAGCATAGTTTTATCCTGGTAATGCCCAATCACTTTGCCAAAACGCTAGATGGAGAATGACATGTGAGCGACATGATGCTCCATCTGTCACTCCTTTTATAGAGACTTTGAAATTTTTCCTGGGAGTTTGTAATGGGAATGTTTGCGTCCTTGGAGAAGAAGAAACTGTGGCAACTGATTTTGTGAAGGCATGTTGTTAAAACCTTTAGTTCTGAATTATGCTTCTATCTGAACTGCTGAGGAAGAATTCTCCTTCTTTCTTGTCAATTAGTGCAGTTTTTAGGCTATCAGCTTGTATTTGACGTTCTTGTTTTACCAGTCACAAAGTCTTTTCCAGTTCAAGCTGCTTTCTTTTTCATAGCATTAGTTCTGCAGCTTTCGCTAGCTTCGGTTTTCATTATTTCTATGCTTGTATCACTACAGTTATCCCCTAGCCTTTGATCTCTTTGCCATGCTCTATATCCCTGCTAACGTGTGTGCTTGCATTCATGTGTTCTCGTGCTTTTATTTGGAAGTTCACATGTATTTATGTTGACCTGATGCACAATAATGCAGCGGCAAGGGCGTTGGATGTACTGAACTTCGCTCCACTGAATAACAAGCCTATTCGAATTATGTATTCCCATAGGGATCCGAGCATGCGCAAGAGTGGGACTGCAAACATATTTATCAAGGTACTACTATTTCCTTTAGTACACCTTTGAGGACTTTCCCCCTTAAATTGCTTGACCTCAGTATGTCTTCTCTCTAAAAGTATTAAATGAGGTGATGGAAAATTTAATGGAGGACATGTCTAGCTTGTATAGTGGCTCCATTTAATATTGCTTCTATGCTTCTTATCCAAGCATTAATGTTTCTATTTTTCTCGGGATTTGTAGAATCTGGACAAGACAATTGACCACAAAGCGCTGCATGAAACTTTTTCTTCGTTTGGCAACATTCTTTCCTGCAAAGTGGCCATTGATCCTCATGGCCAATCAAAGGGTTATGGTTTCGTTCAATTTGATAATGAAGAATCAGCTCAAAATGCAATAGATAAGTTAAATGGAATGCTGATCAATGATAAACAAGTTTATGTTGGACACTTTCTCCGCAAGCAAGAACGGGATACTGCTCTTAACAAGACAAAATTCAACAATGTTTATGTGAAAAACTTATCAGAATTGACTACAGATGAGGATTTGAAGAAGACATTTGGCGAGTATGGGCCCATAACCAGTGCTGTAGTAATGAAAGATGGAGATGGAAAATCAAAGTGTTTTGGATTTGTCAATTTTGAAAATGCAGATGATGCTGCCAAAGCAGTTGACTCTTTGAATGGTAAAAAGATTGATGACAAGGAATGGTATGTTGGAAGAGCCCAGAAAAAGTCTGAAAGAGAGCTCGAACTGAAATCACGGTTTGAGCAGAGCATGAAGGAAACAGTGGACAAATTTCAAGGTTTAAATCTCTATGTTAAGAATCTCGATGATAGCATTGATGATGAGAAACTCAAGGAATTGTTCTCAGAATTTGGAACGATTACTTCTTGTAAGGTCAGCAATTGACAAATTCTAAAAATGCCTTTGTCTCTCATCTAACTTTTGAATAGGGAGTCCATAAATTATTCTATTCCATGTGGTTAAACAGGTTATGCGTGATTCTAACGGAATTAGCAGGGGCTCTGGATTTGTGGCATTCTCATCTCCTGAAGAAGCAGCTCGAGCTGTAAGTCCTAAAATTGTTGATGTCTGTTTGACAGAGTATTTTTCCTAACCAATATCTGGGAAGTATCATGTCCTTGTGTATTGCAGCTTGCTGGCATGACTAATAAGATGGTTGTCAGCAAACCTCTCTATGTTGCACTGGCCCAAAGGAAAGAAGAGAGAAGAGCTAGATTGCAGGTAAATATCTGTGGTGGCATATTGCAGGACAAAAGATATCCTGGTTGTTTTTCACAGCTTTGATTGATTGTCTTTCCTCATTCCCCATTTGATCTGCTGTATTGCTTTTCACGTGCTTAATGTTATTTGCATACATCTGCCAGACTGGTGGCTTCGCAATTTTACAAGTTCAGTTTCAAGTATGCAATTCAAAAATTACTTTTAGACTGAAGGGTGGCAGATATTATTCTTGCTGTCTCCTTATCTAACAAGGCTTTCACATGCAAATAATTTTTTGGTTGTGATGAATCAAGTTGGATTCTTCATTCAGTAGGAGCTTAATATAGTTTGTCCGACCATTTTACAAAGATATCTTGTCAAGGTCATTAATTGAAAATTGAAATAGGATATTAATTCATGATGTCGAGTGTTCCATGATTTTACCTCTTTCCATTTGAAATCAACAGTTAACATGCAACTTACTATGGCCTTTTCACTTGTCTTTTGGCATTCAATCGCTGGAGTTTGACTAGTTATTGGGTCTTGTTGAAGCTTAGGGGTGATCGGTTTCAGGATTAGTTAGTTCCAGCCTAGATTGAGTAACTTATTGGGTGAATCCCAGTTCCTAAATTGGCGAGTTCCAATCCGATTTGCAGTTCAAACCGGGAACCTGTCCATTATATGTTTTGTGTGAGAAACCTAATTGTAATCATAAAAATATTAAAATTGCACCATTTCACTACAAAAAATATTAGTTGGTCAAGTGGTTATGTTATTCATTCATGTTGAGATTATGGTTCAATTCTCAATGCTTGCAAAAATTATTTTCTTTTTTCAAAGAGGCTACAAAATTAGTTTACTGGTTGAACCTGTGTGGAACCAGTTGAACCCATTTTTGGATGGAATGATTTTGGCCTGGGAACTGGGAACGGAATGGTCAGTCCATGCCGATTTGGTCCAGTCCTCAACCCTTGTTGAAGCATAACCAATCCATCTTGAGAAAGTTCTTCTGATTTCTGTTGTTGCTTTCTCTTCAGGCACAGTTTTCGCAAATGAGACCTGTTGCTATGGCACCATCTGTTGGTCCTCGAATGCCTATGTATCCTCCTGGCGCTCCAGGATTGGGGCAACAATTTTTATACGGCCAAGGTCCACCTTCCATAATCCCTCCACAAGTGAGTACCGATTTCGGCATAAGTCAATGTGGTGATGTTTTCTGTTAATCTGGTTCTTTCTTTTTTCCTGAATAATCTTGGTTCATCTTGCCACTGATTAGTCAAATGTTGAGTAACTTTTCTTTCATAATCTTCTTTTTCTTGAACAATTCTTGCTATCCCTTTTGTGCCATTTACATAGCTTTCTGTCTGTGGCCCTTTCATCTGGCTTTTGTATTTGTTGAATAAGGTGGCTGGTTTCTATTCATACGGAGTTTATTGTTGCCCACAAAGGCGTGTGCTTTTATACATTTACCATGTGTAGTCTTCAATATCTGTGGATTCTCATTTTGTATCTTGTGATTCGATTAAATTCCATGCCCCGGATACATGCCTCCTGGATCCATTAAACTTTGAATAAAGCACATATGTATCATTGAGTCAATCTATTCAGCTCAAACATATGAATGATATTGATTCACATTTTGTTATGTTGAACTAATATGGTGTCTTATCATTGTCAAAGAATATATAATTGTTCTCTCTACTATATCAAAAAGACTTGGCAACTTTGTTTTTCAAACTTCTCTTTATGTTTAAACTTCTCCATCTGCGGTCCAAGTCAAAGGAATGTGTTTGGAGTTCTTGGCGTAATATCAATTTATCACATGCTGGGCTCGGAGCTTCATTGAAGCTTATCTGTTAGATTTTTTGGGCATTGTTTGAGATAGTTGTTGGAATTGTAGCAGATATGTCTGGGTGAAAGTCCATGTCGCTTGTGGTATAGTTCATGAATTAGCGAATGCTTTACCATGATGCTATTTGTAATACAATTTCTGTGTTATTGATCTCGTGTACTCTCTAGGCTGGATTTGGTTATCAGCAGCAACTTGTTCCTGGGATGAGGCCTGGTGGGGCTCCCATGCCCAATTACTTCGTTCCACTTGTTCAACAGGGTCAACAGGGTCAACGTCCTGGAGGACGACGGGGAGCAGGTCCCATGCAACAAAATCAGCAGCCTGTGCCATTGATGCAGCAGCAGGTTGGTTGAGAGTAAGCGTGTAGACATTTTGTTCTACAAGACAGGTCATTATCTGTTTATTAATACCTGTTCTGTGTCATGTACCAGATGCTCCCAAGAGGACGCATGTATCGGTACCCACCTGGTCGCAATTTGCAGGAAGTGCCAATGCCAGGTTCCGGAGGCATGTTTCCTGTTCCTTATGGCATGGGTGACATGGCTTTGCGGGAGCCTTCGGTTGCACAACCCATGCCAATCCCAGCGTTGGCTACAGCGCTTGCAAATTCTTCACCTGAACAGCAGAGAACAGTAAGTCAAAAATCAAATCGGTTTGCAGTGAAAAGGTCTATCATCCCTCAATACGTGAGTCTGAAGTTGCCACCTCTGCTTTCTTTGATCTGTCACTCAGATGCTGGGTGAAAGTTTATACCCGTTGGTGGATCAGCTGGAGCACGATAATGCGGCCAAAGTGACTGGTATGCTTTTGGAAATGGACCAGACTGAGGTTTTGCATCTGCTCGAGTCACCGGATGCACTAAAGGCAAAAGTCGAGGAGGCATTGGATGTCCTGAGGAGCGCTTCTCAGCAGCAGGCTAACAGCCCGGTGGATCAGTTGGCTGGTCTATCCTTGAATGATAACCTCGTCTCTTAAGTGTCTCGCTTGAACGAGAGATATTTGACGTATGTCTTTTGAGAGGCACCACGTGTTTTTGATGGAGTGCTGAAAATTTGCTCACTTTGGTTAGACTTTGGTGATTACGTCTTAAGACTGGTTTGCGCGTGCAGCTATGAAACCTGATGTAGGATTGAAGATTATTTTATGTACTCTGTTTCCCTTGGTGTTAATGTTTGCTGTGGATTTGTTCTGCAATTCCTTTCTCATCTTGCTCATCTGCTGTTTGAATGGGAAATGATTTTCAAGAACATAGATAGTGGGATACAACTTGTTGTGTAAAGGGTTCTGATAAGGACTTTCGTCGATCGGAGTTTGAAACTGGCGACAAAGATTGAAGATAAAATTTTGGCGATCTTCATAGGAGACCAAAATTTTCTTTGTATATATGTGGTCTCCACTTTCAAGTGTCTTAAATTTTCGGGTCGCATGAATGATTTTTAGCCTGCGTTGTCTTAGCTTCTAG
Organism: Corymbia maculata; assembly: GCA_014182735.1. Taxonomy (NCBI): domain Eukaryota; kingdom Viridiplantae; phylum Streptophyta; class Magnoliopsida; order Myrtales; family Myrtaceae; genus Corymbia; species Corymbia maculata. Next base: position 1,670,754 of record CM024687.1, on the reverse strand, counting down.
TTACTTCGGGGTCGTCTAGTTTGCTTCCCCGTCTTAGGGAGGAGAATCATGTTCTAATGGAGGTTGAAATTCGGGCCTTTGCGGCCAATTCTCTTTAATTCCCTTCGATCATGAAACTTTTTATTGGTCGACGTTTTTATAAGTTACGGAAACGCAATTTTAGGGAAAGAAGTAGAAATCTAAATTTCAAAGATGTAATGGCATTTTAAATCGCGATTGGATTTCTCGGTTGACTAAATAAGGATAGGTGTGCTTCTTCAACTTTGAAGCGGTTTTATTTCTATTTCATTTATTTTTTTAGAAAGTTTCTTATTGGAATTTGAAGCATGGTTAAGTTTTAAAAATTACAGGAAGCTATATGTGGATTTTTTTCCAGTATTTTGTATTAAATTGGACTTCAATTGAGGGGGGTTATTACAGATAGAGAAAATGATACAAATAATCTTTGAATTTGGATTCAATATATAATCTGGTCTCTAAACTTTTAATTTATTTAATATAATTTTTGAACTTTAACACAATGTGTAATGGAGGCTCTAAATTATTAATTTATTTAATGTAGTTCCTGAAGTTTTTGTATATATTCAATACGGTCATTGCATTGTATGAAAATTACCCAATGTAGTCATTGGTTTTGAATTAATAGAAAAATTATATTGAATATTTTCATACAAAATAAACATTATATTGAATATCAAAAGTTCATGGGTTATATTAAACAAATTAAAAATTTAAGGATTATATTGCACATTAAGCTAAAATTCATGTACCACATTGAACAAATTAAAAATTCAAGGACTGTTTACGTCATTATCCATTACAATTACGAATTGATAGAGTTGAAAGTCAAATGGTTTACGCTACTACATTGGATTATTTGTGATTTGAATTGTTAAACACTATCTCTCCCTCATGAATGATGTTCACTCATTAAAGCAGAGCCAGCCGAGTTTTGTTTTTGGCTAATGCCATGATTGAATATGGCAGCATTGATGTGGCGACCTGCAAAAAGTTGTTAATTTCATAAAGAGATAATGACACAAATAGTTCTTGAACTTTGATTCAATATGAAATGTGGTCTCCGAACTTTTAATTTATTCAAGGCAATTCCTGAATTTTTGATACATATTTAATACAATCTCTGAATTGTATGAAAATCATTTATTTTAATCTCTTTATTAATTTAAGATTAGCGACTACATTGAATATTTTTCATATAGTTCATGAATTGTGTTGAATTTGATATTAAATTAATGTTTAGGGAGTGCTTACGTTAGTATTCCAACCGGGAAAGGAAACGTAAGGGATGTCAAGGGGTGTACAACTGGATCTGTTCGAACCGAGATTGGACTGATCGATTATGGGCAATCCTAGAGGGTGTTGGTTCGGTTCTCAGTTTCTATTTTTGGAACCGATGGTTAATCTGTCCAATTCCCGATTCCAAGGTAGCAATCAAACCAACCGAACCGACATATTTATTTATTTATTTATAAATTTCTAAACAACCCTCTAAAATTATTAGACAAAAAAGGAAAAAGAAGAAGAGAAGAACAACCCTTTAAATTTTATCAATACTTCACTTTTCCTAATCTCTTTCCCTTCTCTTTGAACTTTTGTTGATTTAGGCTTCTACTTTTTTCTTTTTTGGCCTCTCTAATAACATGTGTTTGAACTAGGAGACGTATATTTTTGGAAGCCCATATGGATGCATTTTTTTTTTTCAATGTAATGATAACAAATGATTTGGTTAATTGGAACCGGATCGGACCGGACCTAACTAATTGGTTCGGTTGGTCCCTAGTTCAAGAACTAGTCGGTTCCAGGACTAGTCGGAGGGCCGACGCAACACGGTGGTTATGTGCTAGTCGAGTCGACAACCATCGGTTATCAAGATGAATAAATACTAGTCGTTTGATTTGTAATTTTACTTTAAGTTCACTTATTTCTCAATCAAAAGTAGATAAATTATTTTATGCTTTGTGTATCAATTGATCCTCAGCCAAATCTTGTTTTTGGTAGAAACCGTAGAGTAATCACGATTAGACGCCTTTCTATTTAAGTTCACTTGTATGGAAGGAATCACGATTGCATCCAATTTTTAATGCTTTGTTCGAAATGAAAATATTGATTCTAGCAAAAGAAAAAGGCATTACACACTTTGACATTGGAAGGAAAAAGATTAGCATCATCCTCGATGTAAGGCAAATAGAAAAAATTGAAAAGTAGACTTCGTTATTTGTGAAAAAGAATTTATTTATTTGGGAGATTCTTCTGAATTAATATGCTTTCAAATCCATATGTTATAAGGACTTCTGACCCCAAAAAAAATCACATAAAGACTATTTTTTGTTAAAAAAAATTTTCATTTATTTCCAAAACGATACATAAGAGGATAACAAATCCTAGAAATCATCACAACAAAATAAGCTCACAAAACTACAAGACGAACTAAATTCCAGAAATCAAGATGGATCAAGAGAGTATGGTCAAACAAATTTATGACTACGTCAAAGCAAATTTGCAACCAATCATTGAATTTCGTATTGTTATCAGCGATAGGCACACGTTGGGATCTCTTTCTATAATTACAGCTTCGCACCTCTAGGTTCAACATCCCAACACCATTTTCATATAAAGATAATAAAAATGTATTGAACAGGCACAAATTTAATATCTGTGAGAGCAAGCCCTTTGATAAGTGTGAGACACTAGAGCTCCTCCCAACAAAAATATGTTGAAGAGCACAGATCGATCATCGGAATTCCTACAAACATAATTGAAGCTATAGGCAGAATACTTATTTATCAGGAAAAATGTCGGAAAAATCCTAAAATTTTTACATTTGTGTCAATTTAATCTTAAATATTTTATCGATATCAATTTAGTCCTAAACTTTTTGATTTAATGCCAATTTAGTTTTAAATTTTTTAACCTAGTGCGAATTAGGTCTTTCTGGCTAATTTTGGCTAGATTTTTCTGATGTGGATGTTGGTCGACCGACGTGACATAATAGGCGTTGATGTTAATAACTTTTAATAATATTTTAATATTTTTCAAATTATTTTATTTATTCATTTATTTTCCTGTTCTTCTCCTTCCTCTAGTCGGTCAATAGATGGGTGACTTGCCTACCTTTGGTGCACCTGGTTAGCCATCGGCAATGCTCATGCCCTTGCTAGTGGCCACGGGGGTGGGTGAGGCTTGCCCTCGCCAGATGTTGTGAGGTTGCGCCTGTGATGGCTCGAGCCTCATCGGATTTGGCAAGGTCGAGCCTCGCCCATGGCCGACAAGGTTCAACCTTCACAAAATCTAGCAAGGGCAAGCCTCCACTCGCCTAGTGCAAGGTTTCCCTAGGTGTGCCAGGGGTCGGCGAGGCCGACATTGACCTTGTCACCTGGCCTCTGGCCGATGGCCCAATCGATGATCGGTTGGAGTAAGGAGGAGAGCAAGGAAAAAAAATGAAAAAGGAAAGAATATCAAATAAATAATTCAGAAAATTTTATAATATTATTAAAAGTTGTCCATGTTAGCATTGATCGTGCCATGTTAATCGACCAACGCCTATGTCAGCAAAATATGGTCAAAATTAATCGGAAGAACCAAACTGGTATTACGTTAAAAGTTTTAGGATTAAGTTGGCATTAAATCAAAAATTTTAAAAGTAAATTGGCACCAATTAAAGGTTTATAATTAAATTGACACAAAATCAAAATGTTTAGGACCAAATTGACATTAATAAAATATTTAGGATTTTTCTTACACTTTCCTCCTTATTTATGAAAGAGAGAGAGTGCTTAATAATTTAATAAAGATGAAGTAGATTGGCACATTTTACCATAAAGAAGGGAACTGAATGATTTTGGTGCAATAAATACAATTATCAATGTTTCGTAGGCTCTTTCTGTTTCGCAAAAAATATTTTTCTAGTCAAAGGAAGACGCTTAAATTCAAGAATATAATTCTCTTCAAAAAATCGGTAATCATGCTCTAAAATATGGCTATGTATTAACTTTTGAACTTAAAACTCTATGTTTGGATATGGAAACTCCAAAATTAGTTCCCAGGTCCCTGGCTCTGGAACTAGGTTTCCACCGCCCCACTCAGGTCCATCGAGAGCGAATCCGTGGCCCTAGTACTCATGTTTGTATCTCCGGTGCCTGGACTTTAGTCCATTGAGGCCAACTCCGAGATCTCAGTGCCTATGCTTGAGCCCTTGGCACCCGACCATGGGTGTCAACTGGATGGTATATCCTTGAATGATAACCTTGTCTCTTAAGTGTCTGGCTTGAACGGGAGACGTTGGATGCAGGAGCCTTGACGTATGTCTTATGAGAGGCACCAAATTGATGTTTGCCGTGGATTTGTTCTGCGTTTTCCTTCTCATTTTGCTCATCAGTCTTATTCCGTTGACTGTGGGCAAATGGTTTCCAAGAACATAGAACAGCGTTGCCTGCATGGGTGTGAAGTAGCGGGATAAGAACTTGGTGTGTAGGGGGTCTTGATAAAAAGGACTTGTCGTTGATAAAAGTTCGAGACTCGCGACAAGATTGAATATAGAATTTTGGCGATCTTCATAGGAGACAAAATCTTCTCTGTATATATGCAGTCTTTACTTACAAGTGTCATTTGGATTTTATTTGGTCGGTCGCATGAATGATTTAGCCTGCACCATCCCTAGCTTCCAGTTACCTTGGGGTAGTTTGCTGGCCCCGTCTTTGGGAGGAGGGAGAATGTGCTAATGGAGGTTGAAATTCGTGCTTTGCGGCCGATTATCTTTAATCCACTCCGATCATGAAATTTTTTGTTGTTGATGTTTTCGTAAGTCAAGAAAATGCAAGTTTAGGGAATGAAGTTGCAAAAAGTAGAAATCTAAAATTCAAAGATGTAATCGCTTTTAAAACTGGGATGGGATTTCTTGATCGACTAAAAAAGCATAGGTGCGCTGATTAAACTTTTAAGTGGTTTATTTATTTATTTTCTTGAAAGTTTCTTATTGGAATTTGAAGTGTGTTTAAGTTTTAAAAGATATGAAAAACTATACGTGGATTTTTTTTTTTTCATATTTCACATTAAATCTAACTCAAATTGAAGGGGATTATTATAATAAGAGAAAATGATATAAATGGTCTATGAGTATCTGCTCAATGTTCAATTTGATCTTTGAACTTTTAATTTATTTAATGTGATCTTTGAATTTTAATTCAATGTGCAATGCGGTTCTTGAACCTTTGGTACATGTTAAATACATTTCCTAAACTATATTAAATTATTTAGTGTAGTCCTTGATCTTAAATTAATGTAAATACTACATTAAATATTTTCATATAATTTAGGGATTGTATTGAACATCTATTAAAAGTTCAGAATTCAACAAATTAAAATTTTATGGATTACATTGTATATTGGGCTAAAATTTATTACTACATTGAACATATTAAAAGTTTAGAGACTAAATTACATATTGGGTAAAATTTTATGGATTATTTATGTCATTATCCGTTATAATTACGAAGTGATAGAACCCAAAGCGAAATGTTTTTGACTGCTGCTTTTGATTATTTGTGATTTGAATCGTTAAGCACTCTCTCTCATGAATGAAAATGACTTATTGGGGCTGAGTCGGCCCCCTTTTGTTTTTTTTGCTAATTCCATGGTTAAATATGGGAGCATTGCATTAGCAAATTTCCGCATTTGCAATGAGTGTCTTCCTTTTCTTTTAACTCCGACCAAATCATTTTGCGAACTTCAGCAAAACTTCGAGAAAATATTAGGTGTAGCCTATGTGCCACCATGGCAAATCGGAAGGGCTTCTAGAGCACGTCACGTGTCCCGCGGACCCACTTGTAGTGGGTGCGTTTGGTTCAGCATTGCAAGGTTTTGAGTCCAATGCAAATGCTAAAAGCCCAAAGCTATTTGGGGAAATGCAATTGTGTTTGGTAAAATTTCCTTATAAATGGACTTTGAGTTGAACGTGCGTTTGGTAAAAAAAACTTTCGTAATGGGTTTTGAGGGGTATTATAGGTATATTTTTAATTTTTTTTTGGAAAATTGGACAAACCCTTCGCTGGTCCGGCGAAGGGCTACGGTCGCCAGCGAGCCAGATTTGTCGTTAGCGGCCGTCGCCTGAGGTCTCCTGGGGTTGGGTGACCTTCGGCGAGGGTCGCATGGCCCTAGCCGGGGGTCGCCGGAGGTCGCCTGACCTCGGGCAACCCTCGGCGAGGGTCGCACCGCCCTAGTCGAGGGCCACCGGAGGTTGCCTGACCTCGGGCGACCCTCGGCAAGGGTCGCAGCGAGCCTGGGTTGAGCGACCCTTGTCGAGGGTCGCCTGAGGTCGAGCAACCTTTGGCGGCCCTCGGCTGGGTCACGCGACCCTCGCTGGAGGTCACCGGAGGTTGGGCGACCTCTACCGACGGTGACAGATCTGGCTGCCCTTTCTCAATTAAAAAAAAAAAAAGTTCAAGGGCAAAATCCGAAAATATGAAAAACTAATGAGGGTAGTTTTGGAAGGAAAATAATAGTTTCAGCATTCCGCTAAATGCTGAAAGCTTAAAGCTAGTACTTGAAAGTTGAAAGCTACTTCAAAAATTGAACCAAACGGTTCAACATTTCCAAACGCACCCAGTGAAGGATTGTAGAGGAGAGAGAGCGTGCAGATGGGGGAGAGAGGAGAGAGAAGGATTACAAAGGAGAGAGAGCATGCAAAGGGAGGAGAGAGAGAGGAGAGAAAAATAGGCGGGCCCACAGGACACACGATGCGCTTTGGAGGCCCTTTTGATTTGTCACGATGGCACATGGGCTGCACTCAATATTTTCTCCAAAACCCCACTAATTATTATGGAGGATATGCAGAGTCAGATTTGTCACGATGGCAAGGGCCACCCTTGCTTGGCCCTTTGCAGGCATTGCTGGTGGCCAGCCTACCACGGGCAATGATTAAAAAGATGAACTAGAAGAAAAAAGGAACAAAAGAAAAAGAAAAAGTGACAAATGACAAAAATGCCATTGACTGGTCGAAAAATTTAGCCGGTTGATGGTTGGTTGGTGACCGGCAAAGTCAAACCCTTATTTTAAATAATTATGATATTTGAAGCTCTTATTTGAAATAAGGTCAATTTCAAAATCTTATTTGAAAAATTGAGTGCACTTGTACCTCAGTTTTGGAATTTTGCCTAAATATAAAAATCATCCGCTAGAAGAGAAAGAAGGCGGAGGAGGTGCCCACAGAGCCTTTAAGCGGAGAGACCAAGTCATTCATCATTCAGTCACCATCGACATGACTCCTCCTCCTCCTCCACAATCCGCCATCCGATACATCTCCGACTGTCTCATCAAACCACGCCGGCTTCCCCCACATTCAAGCCGCCCTCTGCACTTGGCGCCGTGGGAGCTCGTCTTGCTCTCCGTCCACTACATCCAAAAGGGCCTCCTCTTCCCCCTCCCTCCTCGCTGCCTCGACCCCGGCTTCGACCGCCCCGCCTTCATCCTTTCCTTCTTGGAAAAGCTCAGGCGCTCTCTCTCTTCCGCCCTCTCCCACTTCTACCCGCTCGCCGGACGCCTTGCCACCCTCAGGCAGACCGACCCCCCTCTCCACGCCGTTTTCGTCGACTGCGCCAACAGCCCTGGCGCCCGGTTCATCCACGCCGCAGCGCTCAATGTGAGCGTGGCCGACATTCTCCGCCCGACGTACGTCCCCTCCATTGTCCAGTCCTTCTTCGACCACAACTGGGCCGTCAACCACGACGGCCACTCCCTGTCCCTGCTGTCCGCTCAGGTCACCGAGCTCGCGGACGGCATCTTCATCGGCCTGTCGATGAACCATGTTATCGGCGACGGAACCTCCTTCTGGCTCTTCTTCAACTCGTGGTCTGAGATCTTCCAAGCGCAAGAGAGAGGTGAGGATGATGTCGTCCAGCTGTCGCGTCCCCCCGTCCTGACCCGCTGGTTCCCTGAGAACCACCCCGGCCCGATAAGCCTGCCTTACGCGGAAGACCCCTCGTCGTTCCACCCCCAATATCAGGTCCCGGATCTCAGGGAGAGAGTCTTTCACTTCTCCGCTGACGCCATAGCTGGTCTTAAGGCGGAGGCAAACCGTCAATGTGGCACCACCAAGATCTCGTCCTTCCAGTCCCTGACCGCCCTCGTATGGCGGTGCATCACGCGCGCTCGCTGCGTCCCGCTCGGCCAGGTCACAAGCTGCCAGATGCTCTCGAACAACCGGGCGAGGCTGGACCCCCCCCTCCCGCCGGAATACTTTGGGAACCAGGTCACAATGTTGAGGGCGGAGACGACGGTGGGGGAGCTGCTAGGCAGCGGCCTTGGGTGGGTGGCGCTGCTGCTGCATGCGGTGGTGGCAGAGCACGGCAACGCGAAGCTGCTCGAGTGGAGCGAGGAGTGGATAAAGAGACCGCAGGTGTACCGCCTGGACCGGACGTTAGATCCGTGCAGCATCGTGATGGCGAGCTCGCCGCGGTTTAACATGTATGGCAACGACTTTGGGCTGGGGAAGGCCGCGGCAGCACGAAGTGGGTGCGCCAACAAGCCAGAAGGCAAGGTCACAAGCTATCCGGGCCGCGAGGAAGGCGGGAGCGTCGACCTCGAGATTAACCTTTCGCCGGCCACAATGGCGGCTCTCGAAGCTGACGCTGAATTCATGGCTGCCGTAACGGATTTGTAGGTCGGAGGGCCGACGCAACGCGGTGGTGATGTGCCAGTCGAGTCGACAGCCATTGGTTATCAGGATGAATAAATACTTGTTGTTTTGACTTATAATTATATTTTAAGTTCACTTATTTCTCAATCAGAAGTGCATAAATTATGGATTTTTTTTTTTTTTTGCTTTGTGTATGAATTGATCCTCAGCCAAATCTTATTTTTGGTAGAAACCGTAGAGTAAATAATCATGATTACTTGTATGGTTGCCACATCTTAATTTAAAAAAATTTCGAAGTTGAAATGTCATATACAGAGTATCGAAATTGAAAGATTTTATTTTTATAAATTTTTATAAAATAATTTCTCAATCTCACGAGAAAATTACATAATTTCTGATCGCAAGAATTTAATTGACTTCAAACACTCATGCACTCTAATTGGATGTAGAACAAAACTCGAGATGTCCGTTTATCACTACGCTTCACGTCCCATCTCCAACCTCTCCCTACATATACCGTCCATGTTGAGCTTAACTTTTGCAAGTTGAAGAAAACAAAAAAAACTAAATTAAAAGCTCTGTTTCAGCGTCAATGCTGCCAAACAGTCAGTTCTCCTTCTTCTTCCAAGTTCCAGAATCCTGCCAGTGGCTTGAAAGAAAACGAAAGAGATGAAGCAAAACTACTGGGATATAGAGGCTGACATAAACAGTCCCTTCAACATCAAAACATCACTCAGAGGATGGGCCCAGGTTCACGTGCAGTGTTCAAGAGGGAATCTTCCGAGAAAATATTAGGTAGGTTAAATAGTCCACGTTATTGGTGTAGCTCACCATTTAAAATCGGACACGTGTCGGCGGTGGGCCCGCGCGGGGCTGAACTCCTCTCTTCTCTCCTCTGTCCTCTCTCTCCTTTGTCTCCCGTACCTGCTCTGTCCTCTCACTCTCCTTTGCAAAGGAGAGAGAGCAGCCCGACTCTGCTCCAGGCTGCGGGGGAACACGACGGTGAAGGCAGAGGTGGTGTCGGCATCAACATCGGTGTCGAAGAGCAGAGGCGGAGGGGCAGACCCGCTAAGGGAAGAGGAGGTTGAAGGGCTCGTGGAGGGAGAGCGGCGGCGCGTGGGGCAGGGGATGGCGGAGCGTGACGTCGAAGACAGAGCCAAAGGCGTTCAGGACGGCGAGGCCTATGCGCCGCCTGAGTGTGAAGACAAGAGGGCGACGACATCGGAGCCGGCGGAGATCTCGAGGACGATGGGTCTCATGGCAGAGGAGGAGGAGGAGTTAGAGCCGGAGGAGTCTTGGGCGGTGGCGACGACGACGGGTGGTTTGGGACCCAGACGCCGACGCCGCCTCTGCCTCCGCCGTCGTGTTCCCCCTCGGCCTGGAGCAGAGTGCGTTGACGACGTCGGAGATCTCGAGGACAGTGGGTCTCATGGCAGAGGAGGAGGAGTCAGAGCCGGAGGAGTCTTGGGCGGTGGCGACGACGACGGGTGGTTTGGGACGTCGAAGCCGATGCCAACGCCAACGCCGCCTCTGCCTCCACCATCGTGTTCCCCCCAGCCCGGAGCAGAGTCAAGCTGCTCTGTCTCTCCTCTGCAAAGGAGAGAGAGAGGACAGCAGGTACGGCAGATAGAGGAGACAGACGAGAGAGGAGAGAGGAGTTCAGCCCGCGCAGGCCCACCGCCTACATGAACGCCACGTGTCCGATTTTGAATGGTGAGCTGCACCAATGACGTGGACTATTTAACCTACCTAATATTTTCTCGGAATCTTCCTTTTCTTTCTTCACAGATTTGGTCAAAAAGAAATTCTGACCATCTTGGACTGTACCTTCTTCTATTACGTGCCATGCTGCGGAAATTGTTCATATACTGCGAACCTACATCATTCAATTCGGGTCACGTTTTCTGCAGAGACTGAAAACTCAAGATATAAATTAAACAAAGACGACCGGAGATAAGTGTCGCATGACAAAATCAACAGTCTATCGTCGATGCAGCATTTGAGAATGAATGTAGATATCAGTGTTTTAAAAGACAGGTCATCATCGAAATTGTTCATCGAATACCTGTTACGTTTCATTTACTGAATGCTCCCAAGATGAAGTATTATCGGTTCCACCTGGTCGCAATTTGCAATGAAGTACCAATGCCAGGTTCCTAGAAGCATGTTTCGGGCGATACGGCTTTGCGGAAGCCTTTGGTTGCACGCACAATCCATACCCGTCTGGGCCCCGCAAATTCTTCACTTGAAGAGGAGAGAACAACGAGGTGAATCAGTTTTGCAATGAAAAAGGGGTGGATGCACATAGAAGGATGGAATTAACTTTACTATCATGTTAAAAAGGAAGGCTAATAAGTGAAGGAAGACTGTATGAATATAAACAGTATATAAGACTCACCGTCTAGCAAAGCAATGATGCGAGATAATACTTCAACATGACTAGAGCGACTAACATGCTTTTGTATATAGAACTTTGTCACTTGCACGAGTGTCAAGTAATGGATAAATATTGGTGTATAGGGTTTGGAGAAAAGGGTTTCCGTCGATTGAAGTTTGGAGTAGATTATCAGGGGGATATGTAAGAAAATCAAACTAAATATTCTACTCATGCTCAACGAACAAAATTCAAGCACAATTAGAGTCTTATGTTGAAAACAAAATAAAAAATAAATCTAACCTCCACCTATTGTTTGGGTTTGCATTCATCAGAAATCCATAGAAATTGACGGTGAATCGACAACAATTAGGACGTACTCTATTAACCCAATTCCCTCACATACTAATGATGTACTCCAAATGAGATGGTTTGTGTTAGACCTTGTGATTGCCCTCCAAATGAATGTTCGTTGTTATAAACGTCTCCCATCAAGGCGGTTATTGAATGGGCAGTTGTTACGAAAAGATACGAAACGTGGAAAAAAACCGCATGGAACAACCGTTTGTCAAAAAAAAAATGTAGGTTAATATCAATGGTAAGTTTTATTTAAAACTAAACCTAAAAAATGTGGGATCACATTATAAATATACATTCTTCCACTTGATCCTAATATTTTCATGAAACAGATTATCCAACCAATTTACGAAAACTTTATGCTTATGAAAGGAAACAAATGCATGAATTATGGTGACATGTCCACTTAAAGTGAATAATATCTTCCATGTATCACAATGCATCTTATTTCTTTTATATTAGCCCAAATGTGACAACACATCTTAATGAATAAACCCCATGTTTATTCCAAAATCAAGGATAACTACTATTCTCATAAATAACCGAATGTGTACACAAAAAGTTAAGAATAACATTACAACTAAATAAAAGTTTCATACAACAAAGATCGTCCACGTGATGATAAATTACATAGTGGGACCTAATTCTATACTAGCTACATGATCCTTATACTTCATTGGTGGCATGCCTTTAGTCAAATGATCGGCTATCATCAATTCAATGCAAATATGTTCAATGATCACTTTAGTTTCCATAACATGTTCCTTTATGGCTAAATACTTTATGTTGATATGCTTACTTCGATTGCCACTTTTGGCATTTTTAGCCATAAAAATCACAGCTGAATTGTCACAATATATCCTTAATGGCCTAGAAATAAAATCAACGATTCTAAGCCCAGAAATAAAACTTTTCAACCATACACCATGCGAGGTAGCCTCAAATCAAAAGACGAACTTAGCCTCCATAGTGGAAGTAACAATCAAAGTCTGCTTCACAGTCCTCCATGACACAACTTTGCCAACTAACATAAAAATGTATCTAGATGTTGATTTTCGAGAATCAACGCAACCAGCAAAGTTCGCATCTGAAAAACCAACTACTTCCAGGTTGTTAGTTTGTCTATACATAAGCATGTGACATTTGGTACCTTGAAGGTATGTCATCACTTTCTTTGTAGCTTTCCAATGGTTCATACCTAGATTACTCTGATATCTTCCCAGCATTCCCACAGCAAAGACAATGTCAGGTTGAGTACAAATATGAGCATACATCAGGCTTCCAACAGTAGAAGTATATAGAATGTTTTTCATTTATTCCCTTTCTAAATCATTCTTCAGGCACCGATTCAAATTGAACCCGTCACCTTTCACAATGGATGCTATACTTGACGAACAATCTTTCATTCGGAATTTCTCTAAGATCTTATTGATATAGGTTTCTCGAGATAGTTCTAAAACTCCTCAAGATTTTTCTCTATGGATCTTAATGCCAATGATATAAGATGCCTCACCCATATCCTTTATGTAAAAACTCTTAGAAATGAATTGTTTCACCTCACGTAATAACCCATTATCATTTGTTGCAAGTAGAATATCATTCACATATAACACAAGAAAACAAATTTTGCTCCTCCTAACTTTCTAGTATATACATTGATCCATGACATTCTCTACAAATTCAAATGAAGAGATAATATCATGGAACCTTAAGTACCATTAGAGAGATGCCTGTTTCAAGCCATATATAGACTTCTTAAGCTTGCACACCAAATGCTCACCTTTGCTAGAGAGGAATTCTTTAGGTTATTTCATGTACACCTCATCCTCTAGTTCTCTATTGAGGAACACCATCTTTACATTCATTTAATGTAATTCCATGTCAAAATAGGTAACTAATGCCAAAATAATACGAAGAGAATCTTGTTTGGATACATGAGAAAATGTCTCCGTATAGTCGATTCCTTCCTTTTGAGTGAATTCTTTGGCAACAAGTCTAATTTTGTATTTCTCAATATTGCCTAATGAGTATTTATTAGTTTTGAAGACTTATTTACAACCAATGGATTTCGTACCATTAGATAACTCAACTAAATCCCATACTTCATTTGATGCTATAGAACTCATCTATTTCTTCATGGCATAGTACCACAAATTAGATTCATCACTACTCATAACTTGTGAAAACGTTTCAAGATCATTTTCAGCTTCAATATTATAGTCAGATTCTTCAAGATACACATATGAATTGTTGCTTTCCTCATTCTACTAAATCTTCTCAATATTGTATCAACTGGTTGTTCAATAGTTTCTGATACTTGCTGAACAATAGGATCTATTGGATCAATATTAGCAGGCCGTGGAATTTCAATAGTTTGTTGTTCAAAAGCCAGTTAAACTGTAAGAGCATTATAAACGACAACCAACTTAATATTTGAGGTAGAAGATTGAGGATTTGAATGATCATTTTCAGGAATAAGTTTTTTCAAATGATCGCTCTCACTAATCAAGTCATTTTCAAGAAACTTAGCATTTCTTGATTCCACAATACTAATAGTGTGAGATGGACAATAGAACATGTACCTCTTGAACTTTTCGGCATATCCAATGAAATACCCACTTATAGTCCTTGAGTCTAACTTCTTTTCTTGTGGATTATAAATCCTCATTTTAGACGAGCATCCCTAAACACGTACATGTCTTGAACTTGGCTTCCAACCATTGAATAACTCAAAAGGCGTCTTTGGAATAGCCTTGGTTGGAACTCGATTTAATATATACATTGCTGTCTTTAGGAAGTTTAGAGCCACTTAGCATACTTTGCATCATGTCCAATAAATTTTGATATTTTTTTCTTCTACACCATTTGGGTATGGAGAACCAGGTATGTTGTATTAGGCAATTATCCCATTCTCCTGAAGAAATTTCGCAAATGGATCGGTTGCTTGTCCATCCTCAATGTATCTACTATAGAATTCCCCACCTCTATTTGACCTCACGATCTTAATTTACTTATCACATTATTTCTCTACTCCCACCTTAAATACCTTAAATGCATCTAATGCTTTATTCTTATTATGAAGTAAGTAGAGATATATATAAGTGAGTAATTATCAATGAAAGGGATGAAGTATTTATGACCATACAAGTCCATATTCGGACTACAAATATCCGTATGTATGATTTCTAATATGTCAGTACTCCTCTTGGCACTTTTCTTTGTCTTGCTGGTTTGCTTTTTCTTTATGCAGTCTACACAAGTATCAAAATCAGCAAAATCCAAAATACCAAGTACTGCATCATTTATTAATCGCTTGATTCTTTCTATGGAGATATGTCCTAATCTCCAGTGCCACAACATAAATGAATTTTCATTCACAATACATCATTTTATACCGGTATAAACATGCATCACATTATAATAGACATTGTCTTGCAAATTAATTCGAAAAAGACACCAGACAAAATACCAGTCCCAACAATTTCAGATTTAAACAATAAACTAAAATTTGAATTTGAAAAGTGAAAAAAGTAATCCAAAGGTACAAGTCTTAAAACTGAAATTAAATTTCTAGAGAAACTAGATACATAAAAGGTCATTTCCAAATTCAAAACAAAGTCACTATCGAGAACTAAACTACATGTTCCAATAGCTTCCACATGCAAACGCATATTGTTTCCCGAATAGATGCTTTGTTCACTTCCCCTTGGCTTCTTGTGGTTTTGAAAACCCTGCAAGGAATTCGAAATATGGATTGTAGAACCAGAATAAATTTACCAAGTATTGTAACTCACATCAGCCATATTAGATTCATAATAAACACAAGAGATTGTATTACCTTTTTTCTCGAGCCATGCCTTAAATTTGACGCAATCCTTCTTCATATGCCCCTTCTTTTTACAGGAGAAACATTTAGATTCTTTCTTAATGTCAGCTTGGGGAGGTATTTTACCTTTTCACTTCTGCTTGCCATGACCCTTATTTTTTCCTTGTGTTCTCCCTATTCCATAATTATCATTTTTTCTTCTTGAACACATATAGTCATAAGTTCATTAATTAACAATTTATTCTTATGTGTTATAAGAGATCTTGAAATGTGCATATTGTTGTGGAAAAGTGTTCAGAATATAGTATATAAGAAAAGACTTAAATATCTCAATCTCAAGATTTTTCAGTTGAGCTGCAATATCTCTCATCTTCATGATATGCTCACGCACACCTCTAACACTAGTGGGATTCATAAATAAAAACTACATAATCAAGGTCATGTATGCGCCTTTTCTGAACTCTCAAACTACGTATCAATGGCTTCCAATAAAGCATTAGCACTGTTATGCTAAGCAACCGAACCACAAATACTAGGAGACAATCTTGACCTTATGAATATTACACTAAGGCGATTGGACTACTCCCACTGTTCATAAAAGAGCTATTTGAGCTACAATGCTCGTATCAATAGAAGTAGGTGGTTCGTCTTTCCTTATAACATAATCAATGTCCATGCACGCCAATTGAAGAAGAATTAAGTTTTTCCAAACTTTATAGTTTTTACCATTCAGCATGGGAACATCACTCTTAAATTCAGAGAAATTCACAGGTTGCAAAACTGCATATCAAATAATCATGCTTATGTCACAAAATTTGAGGTAAAATTTACATAAATCATGTTTTACCGATATAAAACATGGTATAAAATATAAATCACATAACATAAAAACTGTATGTGGGCTAAGTTTTTAATTTAAATAAATTCATAATGACTTCATGAAGAAACTATCATATTATATTCCTTTTCTTAATCCTTGTGAATAAATTAAGAAAAATAATATGATATTTTAGCCTAATTAATCATATTAATATAATAAAAATTCCTGTAGGATAAAATTCTCATATTAATAAGATTAATTAAAATCAATGTCCATTTTCAAATGTGATCCAAAAGCTCTTAATATATAATTTAACTAATTAAAGATGATGTGGCTATTCTCTAATTAATTAAAATATATGGATCACTAGACATTTTAATTTCATACATAAAATACTCACAAAATGCGTCAAGGGCAAAATAGTAATTTAACACCACAAGGGCAGGATAATAAATACATTAACCAATGGAAAAACAATAAATTAATTTGTCCAAGGGCAGAATCGTAAATTCAATTGGCAAGGGGCAAAATTGTAAAATAATCGAGTTAGGGGCAACTTTACAATAATGGGGAAAAGAGAGGGCAGAAAAGTAAAATCAAGACGAGTAACCGCGCGTCAAGTGCATGCCCTACATGCTCCTCATGTGCCGCTCGGGCGTGTGCAGCACGTGCGCCTTGCAACTGCCGCGCATGTGGGCCACATGCGCCTGCAATTGCACACAAGCGTGGCGCCCACGTGCAGGCAGTTCCCGAGCGTGGGGCCATGCGCCTCCTTCCCTCGCGCTTCTCCGTCATTTTTCCCTGTCTCCGCCACACTTTCGACCTATGGGACTCCTTCGGTAGCTAATTTCAAACCAAAATAATTAGTGGGTGTCAGAGAACACATTGGCGCAACCACATGGATCCAAACATTGGCAAAAACAATCAAGAAATTGGCCCGAATCAAGCAAAATTCTCCTCATGCAAACCCTTAACCACTGCGACTTCCGCCACACGATTAGCCTCCGATGGTCGCTGATATGCTGGATAAAGTTACGGCTATCCTTTCCCATGGCGATGCGATCATACTAGTTCGAAGCCGAGCAATGAGTTGCTAGAATTTCGCCAAAAACGATAAATTTCTCTCTTAAACCCATTTTTGATTTATTGTTCATTTAAAAATCCAAAAAATACACCCAAAAATTTACAGAAACAAGGTAGAGGCACTAACATGATATGATACCAAATATAAGAAAATCAAACTAAATATTATACTCATGCTTGTTGAGGAAAATTCAAGCACAATTAGAATCTTATGTCAAAAACATAATCAAAAATAAATCTAACCTCCACCCATTATTTGTGTTTGCATTGGTCAGAAATCCACAGAAATTGACGATTTTCTTGCATACCAATAGTGTATTTTGAATGAGATGATTAGTGTTAGATCTTGTTATTGCTTTTCAAATGAACATTCGTCATTATAAATTTTCTCCTATCAATGCGGTTATCGAATAAACAATTGTTATGAAAAGATACGAAGCATGAAAAAAATTTATATAAGATAATCGTTCGTCAAAAGTAAAAATGTAAGTTAATATCAATAATAATTTTTATTTAAAACTAAACTCAAAAAATGTGGGATCTGTAACACGATCTTCATAAGTGGAATGCAGAAAGCCCTCTTTTTGTCCTTTGGTGAAGCAAGTCCTCTCTCTCTCTCTCTCTCTCTCGTCTCTACTTTCACGTGCCTTGAGGTTTCCTTTGCTCAATCGCATCAAAAGGGGTTTTGAGCCTATGATTTCGCCCCCGTACGCTATCTGATTTCGTCGTGTTCCTGTCTTAATTGTCCATGTACTTCACTTGCCTGCCTCGGGGAGGAGAATGTGCCGTTGGAGGTTTAAAGCCCGCTCTACGGCCAATCATTTTTAAATCCCCTTAGAATTAACATGACTGGATTTGAGTAGATCCTTAAATTATTCAATCTAGATTTTTTGCAAACATCGACATCCCTGATCGTAAAATACATAAAAGGTAGAGTTGAGTGCAAAGCTCAAAAATAATCTTTACTTGGTGGCTGATATGTACAGATATTGATACATTAAAATAAGAAATTAACATGATCATTGAAAAAAGTATTAGGAAAGTTCTAACTATTTATATTTGTATCAATTTAGTTATAAACATTTTGTTAGTGCTAATTTAAGAGCAATTTGAAGCTTTTTGAGTCAATTTGGCCATTTAATTTTGACTCAGCTGCAGGTGAGTGACAAGTGCAATAAAGTCAAAGCAGAAGATTTCAGACAAAATGCCCTGGACTGTAAAAAAATGGCATGTGAAACGCACGCATCATCCGGCGAGTTAAGGGTGCCAATTGAGATGAATTTGCCAATTTCATGACTTCTTTAAAACAAGCACCACTCTGGGGGGTTCTTTTGCATAGCCTTTTTGAATTTTTTTTTCTTTGGGACAAGTACCATGGTGAGTGTTTTCCACTAACGTAGAAAATCATGCAAATCTAATGTGCAGAAAAAGGAAAAAAGGAAAAAGAAAAAGCAGATGCGATGCCCGACAAAAGATATTCAAATTTCAACTGTAGCACCACCTTATTTTTATCTCATCTTGGCTATGATCAAAGCGGAAGCGGCAGTTCGATTGTAAGCTTTGAGGAGCGGGTTGTGAGCGGCAATCGAGGTTGTTGAAGCAAATTAGGACACGTTCTCAATATTTTGCTAGACAGAACGTGAAGAGAGAGAGAGAGAGAGAGAGAGAGAGAGAATTAAAAGGCTCCTCGAGTATTGCTTGGGGAGCAAGCGATTTGACGATTAGCTGGCTTTTGTTTCTTTCTTTTGCTAATAAGATTAAAAGAAGAAGTCATAATAGACTCTTCCACCAGTAAAGCGTAGATCAACTCCCGCAGTTGACGGAGTCCCGTGGTTGGTGGGAGCTATTTGCTTTTCGGGGCACCAGGAATTGTTTACCGCAGTCTAAATTTGACCAAACAAAAAATCAGAAGAAAATTGACATTTGGGTCCAGCCAGGGTTCAAATTAGGCAATATAGGTATCATCAAGGCGATAAATCTACCGTAAGTCCACATATTTACTTAGGGAAATTCCCGTTAAAGTAATGTAAATAAGGGAGAAAGTCCATAGATTTTCGTCGAGGGGATTTAAATGGGTAAAGACCCATATCTGTAAAGGTAAAATTATAAGCAGACGAGCAGTGAATGAATGAAATCAAGAACCTGCAATCCCGGTCTTTTAACCCCATGTCGAACTGCTCCCACGTGCACGGCGCATTGACCGACCAACTCATTCTGCAAAACTCTAGGGAATCCTTATAATAAATAACACCAACCGGCCATCCTCTTCAAGGCGAGGAGGGCACGGTCAGTAGCGCAATCATCTTCCTTCGAGCCGACGAAACACTACCCGCACGATGACTCCTCCTCCTCCTCCTCCTCCTCGATCCTCCATCCGATTCATCTCCGATTGCTTCGTCAAACCTCCCCAGCTTCCCGATGGTTCGGACCATCCTCTTCACTTGCCGCCGTGGGACCTCGCCATGCTCTCCGTCCACTACATCCAAAAGGGCCTCCTCTTCCCCCTCCCTCCTCGCTGCCTCGACCCTGAATTCGACCGCCCGGCTTTCATCCGTTCTTTCTTGGAAAAGCTCAAGCGATCTCTCTCTTCCACCCTCTTCCACTTCTACCCGCTCGCCGGCCGCCTCGCCACCCTCAAGCGGACCGACCCCCCGTTCTACACCGTCTTCGTCGACTGTGCCAACGGCCCCGGGGCCCGCCTCATCCATGCCGCGCTCGACATGACCATGGCCGACGTACTCTCACCTACGTACGTCCCGGATGTCGTCCAGTCCTTCTTCGACCATGACCGGGCGATCAACCACGACGGCCATACCCTGTCCCTGCTGTCCGTGCAGGTCACCGAGCTTGCTGACGGGGTCTTCATCGGGCTCTCCATGAACCACACCATCGGCGACGGCACCTCCTTCTGGCTCTTCTTCAACTCGTGGTCCAAGATCTTCCAAGCGCAAGAGAAAGGCGCCGTTGATGTCGTTCAGCTATCGCGTCCCCCCGTCCTGACCAGATGGTTCCCGGAAAACCATCCCGGTCCGTTAAGCCTGCCTTACACGGATGATCCCTCATCGTTCCTCGCCCGCTATGAAGCCCCCGACCTCAAGGAGCGAGTCTTCCACTTCTCCGCCGACGCCATCGCCGTGCTCAAGGCGGAGGCGAACCGGCAGTGTGGCACCACCAACATCTCATCCTTCCAGTCCCTGACTGCCCTTGTATGGCGGTGCATCACGCGCGCCCGCCGCTTCCCGCCCAGCCAGGTCACAGGTTGCCGGATGGCTGCGAGCAACCGGGCAAGGCTTGACCCTCCGCTCTCGCCGGAATACTTTGGAAACTCGATCACGCCATTGAGGACGGCGGCAACAGTGGGGGAGCTGCTGGGCGGCGGCCTTGGATGGGCGGCGCGACTGCTGCATGAGGCGGTGGCGGATCACAAAAACGCAAAGCTGAGGGAGTGGAACGAGGATTGGATAAAGAACCCACAGGTGTACCACCTGGACAAGACGTTTGATCCGTACAGCATCATGATGGGGAGCTCGCCACGGTTCGACAAGTACGGCAATGAATTTGGGCTGGGGAAGGCCGTGGCTCTGCGAAGCGGGTATGCGAACAAGTTCGACGGCAAGGTCTCAGGCTATCCAGGCCATGAAGGAGGCGGAAGCATCGATCTCGAGATCTGCCTTACGCCGGCGACGATGGCACTCTTCGAAGCTGACCCGGAGTTCAAGGCGGCCGCGACGGTTTCGTAGGTCGGAGGGCCAACGTTAACACGGTTTTCATGTGCAAGTCAAGTCAACGCGATTTAGGAATTGGGAGGAATAAAGATTTGTCGTTTGACTACGAATTCTAAGTTGACTCATCTCTTTGATTTATAGCTCGATGCATTATGAGTTTATGCTTGGTCTGGGAAAAATTGCAATCTCAAAAGAATGTCCAAACTGAACTTTGCCTCGAATAACAACCTTGATTTGCACATGCCACTTTTCAAGTTGTAGTGAAGAGATTTTTGTCCAAAATTGTCTTTTACTTCCTTTCTTTCTTTGTTTTTTTTTCTTTTTCGCAGTTCTTCTTCCTTACTTGCTCCAGTCGACTCTCCCATTCATCTCTTCTTTCTCGAAGGCGGCCATATCTTCATCAATTGCTCGAGTTTGATCGCGATTGACAACTCTGGTACAAAAAGGTCGAGGCTTTAAGACAAAGGGCCCACTTGAGCCAACTGCTGCATTCTCTGGGACCATTAATGGGGGCCAAATATGGATTCCGCCCAGACAAAAGAATACCAAACATAACACTTCTCGTCAGAAGGCAAAACACTGATCCTTGAACATATTGGATAATTACGGACACGGTAAAGAACTTCAATAAGGGGCTGCTTTATCAGTGTCGAGTCCCTCATATCATGTTGATGCTTCTGCTGGTACGAAAAGGTCGAGGCTTTAAGACGAAGGGCCTACTTGAACCAACTGCTGCGTTCTCTGCGGACCATTGATGGGGACCAAATATGGATTCCGCCCAGACAAAATAATACAAAACATACACTTTTCGTCAGAAGACAAAACACTGACCCTTGAACATATTGGATAATTACGGACACAGTAAAGAACTTCAACAAAGGGCTGCTTTATCAGTGTCGAGTTCCTCATATCATGTTGATGATTCTGCTGGAGTCCTGGGATGGATAAATCCATGTGGTGAGAAGAGGTGCCCCTTTGCCTGACCCGGTTCTGCTTACCCACGCCGATGAAACCTCGCTCTTGCGAATGCAATTCGCAATTGAATCATGCACGTCTCTGTCAATTCGTTTGTGCTATGTATCAAGCGTGGAAATCAGAAATATGTGAAGTCTGAAAGTGAAGCGACCGGCCTTTCGAAAGAGTTTTGATGTTTCGTAGATCTAAGGAAGCGAAGGTTTGAGAGGATCTAGAAAAAAAAATAAAAATTCTGACGATTGAGTCACATCTTTTGTAGCCACTACCCACCGGACAACCTTCTCTAATTTTCTTGTTCGTCCATAGTGCATCTCAATTCATAACCTAATGTATCAAGCATCGAGTCAACCTTTATCAAATAACTATTGCCTATAAGAAGGAGATGAACGGGAGAGATGAAGATTAACAGAGAAAAGAAAAAAGAAAAAGAAAAGTATGTGAACGAAAATGCCTCCATCATGGCTTGAAAAGTGGCATTTGAGGCTTGGTCAATCCCTTCATTGAGAGTAGATTGGTCACTCCAGGTGGGATAAGAACGACAAAATTACCATCATTTTTATGCGAGGCTCGCTTAAGTGTCATTAACCTTTTTCACTTATTTAACTAAATCATAAATTTGAAAAATCAATCATTAGAGTGTCATCAATACCCATTACTTTAGTCACCCTTCAAATGTTTCTGCACCCACTGTCTTAGTAAAAAAAATTACACTATTCACAGGTGTCAACTTTCACTAGCATGAGAACCTTTTGTTCCATTTTTTGTCAAATGAAGTGATATTATATGCCAATGTACTTTATTTTTGGATGAAATCCAAGATTTTTAGGCAAGAATAGAGCACTCTAGCTCTCACACCCAATCCTCACCCCTCCTTGTACAGAATCAATCTCTTTACACAATTTGCACAGTCAGATCACTTCTTTAGCAGCATGAGTGAAAGTCATACACTTTGCCTTATTAATAGATAAAGCAACCGTCCTCTGCCTCTTACTCATTCTATTCACCGCTCTACCAAATAAGGAAACAACATATCTGCTAGTTAACCTTTGATCATATCCCCGATCAGCATCCATAAAATACTTTAGTTCTAAAACTTGTTGTCTCTTTGAGCTTTTGATGCCCTCATAACATAGCTCAAAGTTAGATGTACCACGAAGATAACGAAGCATTGGCTTTATTGCCATCCAATGCTCTTTCCCCAAATTGGATATATATTTGCTTAATACTCTCACTACTTGAGTAATATCTGAACGAATGCACGTAAGAACAAGCTCCCAACTAAATTTGCATACATCAAGCTCCCATCTAAACTTTGATTTACATTGGCAATAAACCTAACAAAATTATAGTATCTATTAAATGTGTGCTCCATGGGGTGCCAGAAAAGGGATGGAGTGCGAGGTGCAAAGACCATTAAGCATTCCATACTAGCTTCCTTTATGGCGCATGCTTCGGCTACGACCCCGGCAAGCCAGATTTGGCGCCAACGGTTGTTGACAAAGGCCGCGCGAGGTCGGGCGACCTCTGGCGAGGGTCGCACAACCTAGCTGAGGGCTGCCGGAGGTCGCCTAACCTCGGGCGACCCTCGGCGAGGGTTGCTCAACCCAGGGGCGGTGCAACCCAGGCGACTGCCACTTGGGTCTTGTGGCCGCAGGCAGCGCGGGCTCGATCATTGGCCGCTATTGCGCGGCCCTTGGGTCGAGCAACCTCCAACGACCCTCGGTTAGGTTGCGCGACCTTCGCCAGAGGTCGCTTGACCTCAAGCGACTTTAGCCAACTACCGCCGGTGCCAAATCTAGCTCGTCGGCGGCCGTAGCCCTTCGTCAGACCGGCGAAAGTTTCTAGCTAAAGTTTCTTTTACCAAACGCACATTCAATTTAAAGTTCATTTATAAAATTTTTTTACTAAATGCAATTGTATTTCCCAAGTAGTTTTGAGGTTTCAGCATTTGCATTGGACTCAAAACTCCTTGAAAATGCTAAACCATACACAACTTGAAACCAAATAGAGAGTGCCAGCAACTTCAACTAAAACCTTTTCTCTATTTCTCACAATAATGTTACGATCCCCTTCATGTGGATTCTTCCTTGAAAGGAATCCCTGCAATGAATTAGTTATGTGTAGAATCGCATTAGTATCGATCCACCATGTATTTAAAGGAACATCAATAATCTAGGACTCATAACAAACATGACTAAATAAAGTATTACGTTTTTTCTCCAACCACTGTATTTCGAACTAAAAGAACTTGCTTTGTCGATCATACAGTTGGGAGTACCCTTATTTCCATAATTGCGACCCTTGCCATACGTCTTCCCTTTTTCTTTATTTGAAATAGAGCTAATTACATGAGCATCGTCAAATTGTTCAGATTTTAGCATCTCTTCTTCTTGGACACACATAGAAATTAGCTCACTCATCTTCCACTTCTCCTTTTACGTATTATAGTTGATCTTAAAAGGACCAATTTGTGTAGGAAGAGATGTCATGATGAAGTGAACAAGGAAACCTTTAGAGATTTCCATATCCATGGACTTAAGTTGAATAACCGTTAGAAAATAGGATATTGTGGAAAGAATTGAGTAAAGAAAATAGAAGAAGGAATGTGTAGTAATATTTTGGTGTTTGTATTTTTTTGTCTGTACTTTGCACAATTACAAAAGCTCTACTTATAGACTCTCACAAGAAGAATGATGTCAACAATTAAAGAGATTTTGAAAAGAATCACAATTCATCGATTGAAAATCGATGTAGTGATTTGTTGATGCTTGATTTGTGGAGATTTGGTTCTGTCAATTTGTTTCTTTCTTTGGTAGAGATTGTGTTGCGGGTTTCCTTCTTTTGCTTGATTCTTCCAATCTTCCTTCTTTGGTGTTACCATCTTTAGTGGAGCCAGAATATTGCTGATTGCCTGATTGTTGCAAATTTCGTGATTGTCGGTGATTGATTGATTCTCTTAACATCCCCCCGCAAACTGACTCGGCAGAATGGACAGTCAGCTTGGTTCGAAGCATCCGAAATCTAGCTGATGAGAGTCCTTTGGTGAAAATGTCGGCTGGTTGATCGACAGTTGAAATATAATGAATTGAGAGTTGACGACGTGCCAAGCGTTCCGGATAAAATGAAAATCAATCTCCACATGCTTTGTGCGAGCATGGAAAATCGGGTTTGCGAGTTAGATATATGGCTGAAAGATTGTCACACCAAAGTGCGGGCGAGATGTGAAGGTAGTGCCCGAAGATCACGTAGCAAAAACTCTATCCAAATAAGTTCAGCATTTGTAGTGTACGCTAGGCTTTTGTATTACGCTTCGGTGCTAGAGCGAGCAACTGTTCGTTGTTTGCGTGAACTCCAAGAAATAAGGTTGGAACCAAGGAAGACACAGAAGCCACCAACTGAGCGTCGGTCGTCACGATCACCGGCCCAGCTTGCGTCAGAAAATGCATGGAGAGCAGTGGAGGATGAGCGGTTAAAATGCAGCCCATGGTGTGGAGTGTCAACAAGATAACACAAGATCCGTTTCACAGCTTGCCAATGCATAGAGGTAGGAGCATGAAGAAACTGACAGGCGGTGTTCACAGAGTAAGCTATATCTGGGCGTGTGAGGGTGAGGTATTGAAGAGCTCCAACAATGCTACGATAAAGTGCAGGATCAAGCATAGGATCACCAGAGTGAGCGGATAATGGTTCATCAGTGGTACAAGGAGTAGGAGCAGCTCTAGCTTCAGTCATTTTGGACCTCTGCAGGATCTCTTGTGTGAACTTGGCTTGATTGAGTAAAAGGCCGTGGATGTGTATTGGACTTCCATTCCCAAAAAATAATGAAGGGGTCCAAGGTCTTTGATGGCAAATTCACCTTGGAGGGAGTTAAGTAAGGATTGTAGAGGAGCCCGAGATGACCCCCGTGAGGATGATATCGTCCACATAGACAAGCAGAAAAATGCTATAATGTGGAGTATGCATAATAAAAAGAGAAGAGTCCGCAGTAGATACAGAAAACCCGATTTTAAGCAAATATGAACTGAGCCGTTGGTACCATGCGCGTGGTGCCTGCTTTAAGCCATACAGAGAGCGTTGAAGACGGCAGACGTGAGTTGGTCGTTGGGGATCAACAAATCCTTGTGGTTGTGTCATGTAGACTTCTTCAGATAAGTGGCCATGAAGGAACGCATTGGATACATCTAGTTGGCAGATGGGCCAGTCTCGAGAGTAAGCTACTGCAAGTATTGTGCGAATTGTGACTGGCTTAGCGACGAGGCTGAACGTCTCTGTATAGTCAATCCCTGGTTGTTGGTGATAGCCTTTGGCAACTAGGCGAGCCTTGTACCTTTCAAGTGAGCCATCGGACCGAGCTTGATTTTGTAAATCCATTGGCGGCCGATGGGGCGAATATGAGAAGGTGCTGGTACAAGTTCCCAAGTTCCATTGTTGATTAAGGCATCATATTCTCGCCGCCATAGCGCACGCCAATTTGGATCTCGAGAAGCTTGCATGAAACAAGTAGGTTCGACAAGAGCTCGTTTACTGCGATCAAAGCATAAGTTTGATTCTTTGTGAGGCCTCGCCGGTGAATCGTGCCATCTCTCAACCGAGTGACCATGGGATGTGTCGGGGCCAAAGTTTCCGGCGAGAGAAGTTGGAAGTGTCGGGCTCCGAAGTTGTGGAGGGAGCTACGAGATGACATTGGTGAGGTGGATGGTGAGGATCCGAGTCAAGATCTACTACCGGACGTGGAGTGCTGTTCAAAGTCGTTCGTCGGTGGTAGAGGTTGGACCAACGGTGGAAGAGCGCGAACTACACTTGTAGGTGGAGAAGCAGAGCATGGCGGTGAAGATGGTGGATCACTGAATGGGAATGTGTGTTCATCGGAAACTGCATCAGCTATAAGGTAGATCTTGCCAGTTTGTGGGCAGTAACAACGATAGCCTTTATACCCTGAAGGATAGCCAAGAAAGATGCAACGTTGTGATCTTGGGGCAAGTTTGTGAGTGGCATAGGGCCGTACATATGGAAAAACTGCGCACCCAAAAACTTTGAGGTGTGAAATTTTGGTGGCATTTGGAACAATGTCGCCGGGGTGTGAGATTGTTGAGAAGAGGAGTCGGTGTCCTGTTTATTAGATTCACTGCCGTTTCAAAAGCATATTCCCATAATTTATAGGGAACTGAAGCGTGGGACATAAGAGCTAGGCCTGTCTCAACAATGTGGCGGTGTTTGCGTTCAGCAGCGCCATTTTGGAATGGAGCATATGGGCACGATACTCGTTGATGAATACCATTTTGGAGGAGATAATTTCGCACTTCAGTAGAGCGATGAAATTCCGGTGCGCCATCACATTGAATTGTCTTAAGTTTATAGTTGAGTTTGCAAATCTGTGAAATGCCTTAAAAATTTCTGCAAATTGGTCACGAGTGGTGAAAGGATAATACCAAGTGAATCGAGAATGATCGTCGATGACATAATATTTATATTCTGAAAAAAGTGACGGGGATGGTCCCCAGACATCAAAGTGAACAAGTTCAAGGGGGAATTTAGCTCTAGAAAGGGATAGGGGGTGGGGTTGGCGTTTACTCTTGCTAAGAGCACAAGCCGTACACTGGGAGGGAGATGACTTAGAAAATTTTGTTTGTGTGGATTGAAGCAAACGAGATACTCGATCAGATGATGCATGACCTAGGCGTTGATGCCATAAGTTGAAGGAACTAAGGAAGGTTGACGGAGACTCGTCAAAGGTGGAGACCCGATATAAGCTATTCTCAAGATGACCTCGGAGGAATACCTGACCAGTATGAACACATAGAGCAACAAATGAGGTGGGGTAAAATAAGAAGACGCAATTGTTATCGCGCGAAAATTTAGAAACTGAAAGCAGATTTTTTGTAATATGAGGAACAACTAAGACATCTAAGAGACGAAATTGTGGACCTGTTTTGGGCACGAATGTACCTGTGTGAGTGATGGGAAGGGAAACTCCATCACCCATAGTCAATTGTTGATTTCCAATGTATGGAGTGACCTGGGAGAGGCCGGAAATACTATCGGTGATGTGGTGGGTGGCTCCGAATCTGGATACCAAGCGAATATCCATTGCGAAGGTGGATTGGCGGGTGATGCATAATAGGCTACGGGTTGAGCAATTCCGGTTGGGACCGAACAATGTGCCCGAGGTGGTGCCGGTGGAGTAAGCGGGGATTAAACCGCTGCTTGCAAGTGTTTGCTCGATGACCTTGTCGTCGGCATATTTGACAAAATGGACCTGAATTTTGACGCTTTCCACCTCCACCAAACGGCCGGTAGTTGGATGCCCTTGTTGGTGTCGGCAAAATTGGACTAGTGCTGGATGGGCTTGCATTTAGTTGGCTGAAATTTTGAGTGCTCCCTTTAGATTGCAAAGACGTGAGTCTTGATTGGTGAGAAACAAAAGCAAAGCGAGGTGGAGGGGTATTGGAAGTCATTTTGTTGAGTTCCAATCTTCCTTCATGTTGAAGTAGCAAACCATGAAGGGCGTCACGTGAGAGTGCTCCTGATTGAGAGACGACAGAAATTGCCGTGTCTAAACCAGAAAATTCTAGTCCAAGACCACGAAAGATGTGTGTGTGGTACTCGTTTTCTTGATAGGGGTTCTCCAATGGTGGCTAATTGATCTGCGATGGTGGCTGCCTCGTGAAGAATTCTGTTATTGTGCGGCTTCCTTTTGTAATGGATTGAAATTGAAGTCGCAAAGCTGACGCTCGTGCTGTTGATTGTGCAGCGTAGGAGTCAGAGAGGTATCTCCAGATGGTTGCTGCAGAAGTGTGGTTTGTCAATTGAGTGACAACAGGGGAGGTGGATGAATTGAGAATCCACCCCATTGCGATCGAGTCACGGATTCACCATGCCTTGTATTCGGGATTGGGCACAAGTGAGACATTATTGGATTCATGTAGAATGTGTTGCAGAGGAGCTGGTTCGAGCCATCAAGAACGAGAGAGGAGATTTCTTTGAAAGAAGATATGGGGTAATTTGGGCTTTCCAAATTGGATAGTTTTGCCCATTGAGTTCTTCTCCTATGGTGGGTGGGGAGTGAAGATTGGGTGTCGAATTTGGAGCTGTAAGATGTGAGAGGGCAATGGTATTGGTTATTTCTGAGGATAACGAAGTTGTGTTATTGTTGGATCGAGTGCTTTCGCTAGAAGGCTCGATGCCATGTTAGAAAATAGGATATTGTGGAAAGAATTGAGTAAAGAAAACAGAAGAAGGAATGTGTAGTAATATTTTGGTGTTTGTATTTTTTTGTCTGTACTTTGCACAATTACAAAAGCTCTACTTATAGACTCTCACAAGAAGAATGATGTCAACAATTAAAGAGATTTTGAAAAGAATCACAATTCATCGATTGAAAATCGATGTAGTGATTTGTTGATGCTTGATTTGTGGAGATTTGGTTCTGTCAATTTGTTTCTTTCTTTGGTAGAGATTGTGTTGCGGGTTTCCTTCTTTTGCTTGATTCTTCCAATCTTCCTTCTTTGGTGTTACCATCTTTAGTGGAGCCAGAATATTGCTGATTGCCTGATTGTTGCAGATTTCGTGATTGTCGGTGATTGATTGATTCTCTTAACAATAACCATATCATTCATATGCATAATGTGCTCATGAGCACCATTGATTCCATTATACTTGAGGGCAAACATCTTGAAAATAGGAGCAGCAGCCTGTGCCTTGGAAGTGCCCTCATACTACTCATTAATGTGAGTAATGTACTCTTTAGCATTAGGGAAGTCGGGATGGCTCCCCGAATAGCGGTCATTATGGAACCTCTCGTAATCATCAAAGATATGCGGTTAGATCACTTCAACCTTTCACAAGCAACTTTGTGCTCAT
The DNA here is from genome assembly GCA_014182735.1 of Corymbia maculata. NCBI lineage: Eukaryota > Viridiplantae > Streptophyta > Magnoliopsida > Myrtales > Myrtaceae > Corymbia > Corymbia maculata. The sequence continues at coordinate 1,641,084 of CM024687.1, read as the reverse complement.
TTGAGGTGTGAGTTCAACGGAAGCATCAATTCATAAGGCATAATCCAAATCAATAATCCCAAGAATGAGACTTATTTGCTCTTTCTACTTCTTGAAATTTGTGCCACCCAATTGTTTAATCGAGAAAATATAACTCATAATAATAGCAGGATTGTAGGCTAGATTAGAAAAATTAAATTCATGCACATTAGTACCTTAAGGAAATCCACAAAAATAAATAAAATAACTTAATCCATCATCACAATAAACTGAAACATAAATAGTTCATTTGCATGAAAAGGTAAAATACACAAAACCTTACCAAAAGAAATCCAAGAATCACCTATAGCCTTCCGTTGGGTTGACTGTAAACATTTTAAATAGATTCTTTCATAATTTATCAGCAAATTTTCATAAGGTAATAATAAATCAAATTAAATCACCGTTGGGTAGAATTAATTCGACTCGCATATTAGCAATTTATTTGCCTGTTAGATTATCATTATATTCTTAAATATCTTAACTTTCTATTGGGCCAGTTACAAATTTAACCATGAGCACAACATAAGATGGTTCTTATCATAATCTAAATATATTTAAAATAATAATCTTCCGTTGGGCCGTTTACCGCTCAAATAGTTTAGAACCGCAATAAAGATTAAAAAAAAAAATTGTTGACACCTAAATTTTGATTGATCATTAATAATTTAATACACAAAAATTTAAGGATTAATTTTAACCCCTAAACAAAAATATTAGAATTAAATTGCATAGCATATAGTTTTAGAAGTATTTATTATTATTGCATTTGCATCAGTCTCCGACGGATGGGTTTGAATTGATGGTTCGGAGCTTTGATTTAGTAAGTTCGATTAAGACCATAAAAATTTAGCCCAACCCATCATTCATATAAGCCCACCATTTCGAAATTTCCTTGTGCTCTGCACATGTGATGTTCAAGTAAGGAAATATTGAGAGCAATATTACAAGGGTCTTGAAAATTCGACCAGGCGCATAATATACGAATATTCACGTGCTTGAAAAGGAAAAAGAAAAGAAAAGAGACAAGCGTGTGGACAAAAGGGGGCAAGAAAAGATCTAACGTGAGAACATATATTCCAGCAATATATCCTTCTGATGATATTTGTTCATGAGGAGGGAAGGCCTGCAAGATCGTCTTTTCTCCGATGTCTTTATGCAAGGAAAGGATACATATAAAGGATCGGTTAGCATGGGTCATATATTGAGTATATAAGAAAGAGCGTGCCGTCAATGACGATTCCATGCGCCCAGGAAAGGAAACAAGATCTGTTTTCTTTCCTTAACAGTTCGAGCCCCCTCCCTATAAAAGGGACCGGAGAATGCAGAGAAAGGAGGGGATTTGTCTTCATCAGTAGGGACTTCTTATCACGAAAAAGAAGAAGAAACGAATAGGGGAGAGAATCGGCCTTCACGAGAGTCGGGTGGTGCTTCTTTGTTTTGCCTTAATAATCCTTCCTACAGGTCCTGCATCACTAGAAGTCACCAAAATTGCCAATCATCTCATAGTAGCTACAACAGCCCGCGAAGACGCTGACGATCGCTGCAGCCGCGAGGGGTTAGTTCGGTTTTGGTGGTGTCCCTGCAGCCTTGGATGTTTGACATCGTTCTGGGCTGATCCTTGACGATCCCATTGAGAGGGGACTGTAGAAGAGAGAGATACACGGAGAGATAAGAGGAGAGAACGCAAGTTTTCCTCGCCTAGCCTAGCCTCAATCACGATGACGAGTTGTGTCCCGATCTTCCGTCCTGCTCAACGAATCTGTTCCCTGCGACGAGTCTAGCCACTGGAGACAACGCTGCAGTTCCATGTCCCGAGCCGTTGTTGTTGCATCATGATCCCGAACCGCCGGCGCTCACGCTCCTTCTTCGTGAGGACAAAACTGCTCTTTGTTTTTTTTATCTTTTGCAGGTTCATCGACGAACGGCCAACACTTTTGGAGCACTCGAAGTTGTTGCTATCGTTGACCTTGGGACGTGTCATTCAATTGCCTGTTGCTGCCCTCATCACGTCCAAACCTCCTCTCAAAGGTCCTAGTGTTGGTGGAGTTTCCAGAGAGTTGCTGCGATAGATTTTAATCCCAGCCTTGAGCCCCTGCCAAGAATTGTTTCATTGTACTGAGAAGTATCACCACGAATAGCCTTGCCATGATCCCGTCACTAACCTTTGCCTCGGGAGTAGGGGTGTCAAATGGGTGGGTTGGGTCGGATTTGGGTCAGGTCGAAAATGGTCCGACCCATATCGATCCATTTAACCCGTTTTGACCAATTTTCATGCAATATCATTTTGATGACCTATACCCAACCTATACCCGACTCATATTACTAACACATATTAATATTTTAACTTAATTTAAGAAAATCTACTCTCACTTATTTAGTGCACTTTAAAATTTTCACATATAAAAATGCGAATACCTCTAAATTGAAATAGTTTTTAGAAAATAATTTAAAAAAAACGATTTTTTTAATTATTTTTAAAAAATTGATTTTTTTTTTTTTTTTTTTTATTTTTCCTTTCTTTTTCTTTTTCTTTTCCCTTTCTTTTCTTTTCTCTTTTCTTTCTTCTTCCTTCTTCTTCCCCTTTTCCTCTACTGGTGTCGCTCAACGGTGACTTGCCAAGACGCAGGCCAGTGAGCCCGAACTCAACTAAGGCCGACAAACTTGAGGTTCGGCCGATTTAGGCTCCGCCGAGGTCACTAGCAGTGGTCAAGCTCGAGTTTGCCCGAATCTAGCGAGCCACGAACTTTGATGTGGCCAGCGAGTTTGAGGCTCGTCTACCTAGACTCAGGCGAGCTGCGAACTTTATTGCGGCTAGCGAGTTCGAGGCTCGCCTACCTAGATTCGGGCGAGCCGCAGCTCAGCCAAGGTCGATGATCTCGCAGCTCGCCTGTCTAGATCTAGGTCGAGCTTCGATTAGCGAGCTTAGGGCTCACCAGTCGAAGCTCTTGCCCAAATCTAAGCGGAGCTCTAGTCGGCAATGGCAAGCTCGGGATCGATGATGGTGATGGCGGCGTAATGGTGAAATCGGCAACGAAGGTCGAGAACGCATAGAGGAAGGAATGGAAAGAGAGAGATAATGGGTCTACCCTCAACCCATATTTGACTCATATTTAACTTTCACTTGACCTATATTTGACCCATATTTAACTTACACTTGATCCATATTTGACTCATATTTAACTTTTACTTAACCCATATTTGATCAATTTAACAAAAAGTGAGTCATAATATGAGTTTATGACCCATAGTGACACTTCTACTCGGGAGGAGCACCCTCGAAACCAAGCACATGGGGGCTGCCCATTGCGAGCACCACCAATCCCTGGTCACACCGTTTGTCACCCACCACCAAGCCACCTCACCGTTGCAGCACCGTGATCCCAAGCTGAAAATGCTTGTAATGCTTTCCTCGTGATGCCATTGTGTTCCGCCGAAACTACCATCGAGAACCATGCCGATCCACCACTCGACGATCATAAATTACAAGTTGCCAAATTTAGAAATAAATATTTGAATTAGGTAAAAAATCTTGTCTAATTTTATTTTTGAATATTTTGTTTATTTATTTGAAATGCCATTGATGCATGTGATGAAATTCACTATATATTATCATGTTCATGATATGGAATAGCCTTTTAAACTAGGAAATTTTCCTAATTTCACAACGTGCATATATTGTTAGTCCGATTTCATACTCAAAATATGACTCACAATCGCATGGAAAAATCGTCAATTCAATTTCATGCTCGAAATATGATTCAAATTGATCAATTCGATCTCATACCCGAGATACAATTTGTCAATTTATTTCCATATTAAACAGACATAGATGGTATCTTACGTGATTTGGTGCCGTGCTCGATGTGAATGTGATTTCTTTTTATATTTGCGTGATTTGAAATTTTTTTCTTTCTAAAAAAAATCAAAAAGAAATTAAACAATAAACTAGAATAGATTTTTTTTAGATAATATTGCATATTTAGGGTTTTTTTATTCCGAATTTTTTAAATAAAAATCCAAAAATATTGCCCTAGATTAAATTTAATTCCATTTCCTTAATTAAAATTGCATGTTTAAATATAGGTTTTTTTTGTTCGAATTTTAATAAAAAAAGGAAAAAAAAAACATAAAGAAAATTGCCATGCTTATGTCATGTAGAATTAGGTATCTTCCGCGTGTCATCTAGTCATTGCATATTTAGGGTCATTTGAATGCATGACATACTATGATAGTTGCATAAAATATATACTGGCATTAGATTAAGTCAAATAATTAATGTCATGTGACATGTAGTTTGCATGTTAGGTTACACATTGCACGCTGTTATATTTAAACACTTTCGTACGTCATTGCATGCATGGCATGTAGTTTTAGGCCTCATTAATTAAGTGAAAATCTTTAAAAAAATATTTGAATGATTGCATGTTAATTAGAAATCATATATAGAATAATTGATGTGATTTTTTAAGCTAACATCACTCGTTACTTTCAAGTAAGTATTTCCTCCCTATGCTTGCAATTTATTTATTACTTTGTTTTATTGGGTGTTAGATGATGATTACTTACTTGTATGATCACACTACATGTTAAGGAGTAAATTAAAATCAATGCAAGCTCCCTACAAATTTATTTTTTATAAATAAAAAAGAAAAGGTACCGAAAGGATGTTAGAGAAATCTAACATAATCAAGTCCCGATCCCATAGTCTCTAGTTCGTAGGAGTAAAAGAATTCTTCCGTTACTTTACCTGGGTTTCTAATCGACCCATTAAAATTAGATCAGTGACTACTCTAAGTAAAAATCATTTGCATACTAAAAACTTAAACCCTTGGTCACGAATTAGTATAAGCTTAGGAGAGCTTAAGCTAAATTTAGGCTTAATAATCCATTAGCCAAACCTCTAGGTGATCTTACCTGTTCCTGAGAGTGAGGTCGCGACACATATATATTTAACATCATAAAGTCATAGTTGACAATTTTAACACAACCTAGTTGCCATTAACAATACTCATCGAATCAAATACATGTGTGTTGAATAAAAGAGAAGGAACAACACAAAATTAGGTTCTTCAATGGTCAGATCACGAAATGATAACTAGAATATGAGATAGTATTTACCGATTTCAAACGTTTTGTTAATAAGAGTCAAAAACATCGGAATCAAATACATTCTTTTGCATTAGATCTTAAAAACTAAATATTACATATTTATCCCATCATCAACGAAATACTATAAATCAATCATAAAAGGAATGAAATATCATAATAAACATTATCACCATGTTCATGTGTTGAATAAATCGATGCTCAAATACCACATATTAGAATACTAAGATCTTTCAATTACATGAACATGATATAAAATTAATAAATATAGCGTACCTAAAACAAAGGAAGCTATTGATTATCTAAGAGGAGAAGATGTCTTCTTGCGAATATGAATCTTTATCACTCTCCTCTATGATGATTGTGATGAGTGTGTATTTTTCTCTCTCTTCAATTATGTAGAAATAGCGGAAACATAATAATGGAGTGCATATATTCTCCATTGAAAATATATCTTATATAAAGGGAGTGACGGGACCAACCCTAAAGCTGCCAAATCTCAACCTTCCATCAAGATTTAAGATATGGATTTTACATGCTTAATTTAGATGTTACAATATATTGCTCGTTATATATTTAACCAAATTAGACACATATGTATAAAATATCAAATAATAGATCTAATAAGTCACATAAATGGGTTGAAACTCGTAAAATCCAATAGTCGTCACATTTAACTATTTTACAAATGTGTATAATTACAGCTTTGATATGACCAATATATCATTGGAAAATAATAAGTTGACTTTCCAAATGTAATGGTGGAGTCTGCATCACTCATCACTCATTTACGTAAACAAAACCGGAAAGAAATAAATTTAAGCCGTATATTTTATATAATTCACTAGTGAAAAGTGCTATGGGGCAATAAGGCAATAAGGTAAAAAATAAAAGACGTAACTAACATGTATGCTTGACAAATGTTCTTCATTGAAGATTATCTTAAATAACCAATTTACATTCGATGTAACCAAACACTATTTTCGATTAAGAAATGCTTACGTAAGTTAAAACAAATCAATTCTTTTTTCTTTTTTTTTGGTATTTAAGCTGAAATAAGGAATGAAAATCCGAAGGATGCCCCACTTACAAAACGACCGGTCACGAAAAAATTTAAAAAAAGAAATGCATGTGTATAGCCAGTCAATATAAACTTTTTCTACGGTAGAATAAAATAACCAATAGGTTTTTTTATTTGCCCAAACCCGATCTGAAATCATTCGATAAATTAATGTTACTCCGGTTGCCCGTTCTGACCCTTATGGGTCTGTCGCACGCGAATGGATATGCTGAATTCGTTGGACCGACGACTATTCAAAGTCAGCGCTGGATTCTGACTTTCTATAATTGGGGGCTAATGATCAACCTTACGATGATGCAAAGTTACGAAAGAAGGTGAAAGGCCCGCATTTTCGGCTAGGGTTTCATATAATTTAAAAGACGAGGACAACAACAACAAGAAAAGTGAAATTAAAATTAAAAAATTTGTTACGTGAAAAATAAACAATCTTAAAATATTTTCTTAAAAATAATCGATTACAAGCGATATATATAATTATTTTAAAAAAAATATTTTTCGAACTATTACTTTTTTCGGGGAATGATTCTAAAATGACGATGGCCAACAATCCTCCGTCCCCTTCAAAGGAAGGTGCGCTCAGCCTTTTGAGCCGAGGCCAATTTCATCGTCAGTGCACCAGGCAACCCACGCAATGATTCCTCGTCGTCCCCCTCCTCTGTCCGTCCGGCTCATCTCCGATTGTTTCATCAAACCACGCCGGCTTCCGCCGCAGTCAAATCACCCTCTTCACTTGCCACCGTGGGACCTCGCCCTGCTCCCCATCCACTACATCCAAAGGGGCCTCCTCTTCCCCCTCCCTCCTCGCTGCCTCGCTCCCGGCTTCGACCGCCCTGCTTTCATCCATTCCTTCTTGGACAAACTCAAGCGATCTCTCTCTTCCACCCTCGCCCACTTCTACCCGCTCGCCGGCCGCCTCGCCACCCTCAAGCAGACCGACCCCCCATCCTACACCGTCTTCGTCGACTGCACCGACAGCCCTGGCGCCCGATTCATCCATGCCGCACTCGACGCGACCATGGCCGACATTCTCTCCCCTAAGTACGTGCCGGCCGTAGTCCGGTCCTTCTTCGACCACGACGGGGCAGTCAACCACGACGGCCACACCCTGTCCCTGCTGTCTGCGCAGGTCACCGAGCTCGCCGACGGCGTCTTCCTCGGGCTCTCCATGAACCACGCTGTCGGCGATGGTGCCTCCTTCTGGCTCTTCTTCAACGCGTGGTCCGAGATCTTCCAAGCGCAAGAGAAAGGCGCCGTTGATATCGTCCAGCTGTCGCGTCCCCCGATCCTGACCCGGTGGTTCCCAGAGAACCACCCTGGCCCGGTCAGCATGCCTCACACGAACGACCCATCATCGCTCTTCGCCCGCTCGGAGGCCCCTGAGCTCAGTGAGCGATTCTTCCACTTCTCCGCCGATGCCATCGCGGGGCTCAAGGGAGAGACAAACCGGCAATGCGGCACCTCCAATATCTCGTCCTTCCAGTCCCTGACTGCCCATGTGTGGCGAGGCATCACGCGTGCCAGCCGCCTCTCGCCGGACCAGGTCACAAGCTGCTATATGGCCGCGAACAACCGGGGCAGGCTGGACCCCCCAGTCCCGCCGGAATACTTTGGGAACATGGTCACGCCGTTGAGGACGGCGGCGACAGTGGGGGAGCTGCTGGATAGAGGCCCTGGGTGGGCGGCGCGGCAACTGCATTCGATGGTGGCGGAGCACACCGACATGAAGCTGCAGAAGTGGAACGAGGAGTGGATAAAGAGTCCGCGCCTGTTCCACCTGAGCATGATGGTCGATCCGTGCAACACCATGATGTGGAGCTCGCCGCGGTTCAACATGTACGGCAACGAGTTCGGACTGGGGAAGGCCGTGGCCCTGCGAGGTGGGTACGGGAACAAGTTCGACGGCAAGGTCTCGGGCTACCCGGGCCACGAGGGAGGCGGGAGCGTCGACCTCGAGATCTGCCTATCCCCGGAGAAGATGGCGGCTCTCAAAGCCGACAAGGAGTTCATGACCGCCGTGACAGCCACGTAGGTCGGAGGAGGGCCATCGCGGTGGTTGTGGGCATGTCGAGCCAACACCGTTAGGGAAAGGAGGAGTCGAAGGCGTACGTCGTTTGGATTTGGAATTTTAAAAATTGATTTTTTTTCTCGACCTGTTCGATTAAATTATCAAGTCGACAAGTCATTTCTGACGTCATTTATCAAGACAAGCATGCGCCAGTTAGCCTGGAATAGTGGTCGACTCTCTCTTATTAGGTCATTCCTATTTTGTTAAACAAAAATAAAACGTGCTCTCCTAATAATCTATCTCATTGATGTTGATGTAACCTGTTTACCCTACTTGTCACAGTGAGCCCCGTGGTTTTGTAATGTTGTAATGAATTGTTCTGCTATTTAAAATTTAGATTGTATAATAATCATTAATTGATCAATGAAGTTTATCTCTGATTGTATATCTATGTTTTTTAGCAATAAATCACGAGAGATCCAGAGCATCTCCCTTTGTGCATTTTCAAGTTCATTTATATTGACTTTATTATATGATTTACTAACAATAAATATGATTTTTTATTCTCTACAGTCTTATCATGGCAAGATTCATATGGCTATACCCAACCTAGCCTTAGTGGATTTCTCATTAGGATTCTCTCTCCACTTTTGTATCTATTGCCACTATAAATAAATATGTCTTCCTGCACAAGGAACTAATTCGAAATGTGCAACGATTGGCCCTATCGTTTATTGTCCAATTTTAGATGCGAGGCCCAACTCGATCAAATTTTAGATGCGAGGCCCAACTTGATCAAAGAAGGATAACCCATTCTTAGTTATTTAAAAAAATTGAAAAGGAGAAAAGAACAGCTTAAGTACTAAAACTTGGCACGATAAAATAAGTGCCAAAAGTTATGAAATGTACATTGAAGTATCACGTTTTTTAAAATCGGATCACTTAAATGCCAACTCTGACGAAGGTCGCCGAAAATCCGACATTGCTTATTTTAATAATATAACTTACTTACGTGGCTCACCGGAAGTTAAGTCAGCAAAAACTCAACCAAAACGACGTCATTTTGGTGTTGATGTAGCATTTAAAAAATATATTAACTAAATAATATTAAGAAGCTTTAAAAATATATTATTATAAAATTAATTAATTTAAAATAAAAATAAAAAGAAGAAGTGGGAGGATCGGGCAAGGGCTATGTGGCTATCATCACCACCTCACCATCGCCGGGAAGGGTTGGCGATGGTGGGGCAAGAGTCGATCGAGATCACCGGGCCCTAGCCAGTGGCCAGCAACCTTGGCCAACTTGTAGCAAAGGTCATTGGCCCTCACCCTGCCTGGCCAAGGGCCACCGGCCACCCAACTAGGGTTGGTCGGGGTCACCTAGCTGGGTGGCAGGCAACCCTAGGCCTGGCTAGGCGAGGGCTAACAACCCTCACTAGATCTAGGGGAGGGTCGACGGCTATTGGCCAAGGCCCAGCGACCTCGACTAACCCTTACCCCATCGTCACTGGCCCTTCCTGGCAATGGTGGGAAGGGGGCGGTGAGGACGATGGCGACAATGGTTGCACAACCTTCGCTCGAATCCTCCCCCTTCTGTTTTTTTTTAAATTGATTTTTAAATTTTTTCTAGTAGGACTTTTTTTTGCCACGTGGACAATTTTTTTAATTGCCATGTGGATATTTGTTTAAAAAAAATTGCTCCATTAGCAAATAAAATCACCAGAAAATAACACGTGTGCAATTTGGCTTGAGGTCGCGTTGCCCCGGCAACTCCCTCTCTTTTTTTTTCTTTTTTCTTTTTTATTTAAACTTCAGAGTTAATTTGTAAAGTGTTGCTATATGCATTCCGCAAATACACCTTCATTCAAAATCATGGGGCCCAAAGTCAAATCAAGTTGCATATGAGAGAATATCCCACCTAATATAATGATTGCTAGTTATTGGATGGGATTAGATTAAATACCCAAATGAGAGAAAAAAAATTCAGACTGAGAATTATTGGCTAATTATTCTTGCTGTAACTATACTTTCTATAAGAGAGAGAGCACCAATCATGACCCAAGTTATCAAATAATGGTTGGTATGTGGTCGTGAGAATCTAGGCTAGCACTTACGTGGAAAATTGGCTTGACAGGGTGGGCACCAATGAGTTTGAGAGAGACCGCCAAGCCGGCAACAAATGTCGTTGTCCAAGGTCAAAATTAGCCGCGACACCCGTGGAATGGCAACATCCTGAACCACGTGGTGATACCCTCTTCCGTGAGCAAAATCAAACTGTAGTAGACACATCATTCTCTTTCGGATTAGAGAAATGCTAGACTTCATCTGGCCCTTCCTGGTTTTGTTATATCCCGATCTCATGTGCTGAATTGTCCACCTCACCGGACCAACGGCCGTTCAAAGTCAGCTAGGATCTAGCCAGTCATGATTGCGAGGCTGATGAGCAGCCCCACGACGATACAACTTGAAACTGGGTGCCGAAACTATCACCAAACGGTCATTTCTCACATTACAGGAAAAAAAACATACGACAGCAGCTTATCCCGTGGATCATTTAATTTCGTTAAGTATCATTTGATTGCACTTCCTACCCTTTTTCTTCTCTTTTTTTCGAGAAAAAGAGATTGCCACGCTATTTCAAACAGTGACAAAAGTGGGTGCACCAAAGCTGTGATGACGGGTGCTGGTGGCAACAATCGAGCCAAATTTGTCCTCATCCTGATTTCATCATCCGCGCTGCGATAATAGTCCTTGCTCTCGATATTTAGGGGAAAGAGAGAGTGACCAAGCTAGGAACATTAGCCGTTTCAACCTCGCTCCCTCGTCCCTCTTTCAATTTGTCAACTTCCATTAAATAAATAAATAAAACAGCACCAAAAGAGAAAAGGTTGAGAAACACACGTATCACACTCTTACGTGCCCTTCTCCTTCTCCTTTTTCTAACCTAACTTAGAAGAGGTTGGTGGACCATTTCAATACCCTTTAATCAAGCGAAGACACAGTAAACGGCCGTGTCCCTCCACAATCAATTGTATAAAGACCCAATTTTCTTTAATAAAAAAAAGTAAAAAATACGTGGACAAGAGTTAAGGAAGGGAAGATTGTCTTAAAAAGAATTCTAAATCTATTACACTTTTACCAATTCGGCCATAAACCTTTTAAATTTTTCAACTAAGTCCTAAAACTTTTCATATTTTGCTAATTGAATCTATTGGTTTTAAGTGACATGGTCGATGTTGATGTGAATAATTTTTAATAATATTTTAATATTTTTTTTGAAATTTTTATTTGTATTTTCCTTCTTCTTTTTTAAATATTGATGAGGGTCGTTGGAGACTATCACTAGCCATGAAGTCACGAAGCCCTTGCCTAGGGCCATCACGGCCTTGCAGGCAATGGGGGAGGGCCTTCATGGCGTTGCTGGCTGTGAGCCCTTGCCCACATGTAGCGGGGCTACAAAGCCCTCGATTAGGGCCATCACGGCTTTGCTAGTTGCAAGTGCAAAGGCCCTAACTAGATCTAGGCCAAGATCGCCTCGCCCACAATTGGCAAGGCCACTACGGCCTCGGCCTTGACCAGTCTAGGTGAGGCCTTTGTGGCCACTAACCCTTGCTAGCACAAAAAAAAAAAGCCAAAGAAATATAAAAATAATAAAATAATAAAATATTATTATAAATTGTTGATGCTAACACTGATCATGACATGTAGAATGATTAGCATCCACGTCAGTGAATTGCGGCCATTTTTAGTTGAATAAATTCAATTGGTAAAAAGTAAAAAGGATCAAAATCGAAAGGTTTAGGATTATATTAATGAAAGTGTAATAGGTTTATGATTTTTTTGGATGATTTTTTTCAGGAAGGGACGAATCATACCTAATCTAGGCCTCTATTAAAGAACTCCACGTGCAAAAGGCCTCCACCATCTCTATCTGCACAACTCCATGGTACCCATATAAATAACACTGCCAAGCCACCATCATCTTCAACCTTAGGGCACAGCCACATTCGCATACAAATAACACACTTGCAACATTTCGTTTCCAAGTAGTCTTCGATCGATTTCGATATTCGCGTATAGTCCTGGCCTTTGAGCAAAGAGAGACTGTATAATTCACCAAAACCATCAACCGACCATATCTTTCTTTCTTTCGAGTCTGAACAAACGCAACCCGCAATGGCCGATTCATCTCCTCCTTAATCCGTCCGATTCATCTCCGACTGTTTCGTCAAGCCACCCAACGTTCCCCTCATTGGAACCACCCTCTCCACTTGCCGCCGTTTGACCTCGCCATGCTTCCCTTCCACTACATCCAAAAGGGCCTCCTCTTCCCCCTCCCTCCTCACTGCCTCGACCCTGGCTTCGACCGCCCCTCTTTCATCCATTCCTTCTTAGATAAACTCAAGCGCTCCCTCTCTTCCGCTCTCGCCCACTTCTACCCACTCGTCGGCCGCCTCGCCACCCTCAAGCGGGCCAACCCCCCGTTCTACACAACCTTTGTCGACTGTGCCAACAGCCCCGGGGCCCCGTTCAGCCATGCCTCGGTCGACATGACAGTGGCCGACATTCTCTCCCCACGTCCCCACCATCGTCCAGTCCTTCCTGTCCCTGCTGTCTGTGCAGGTTACCGTGCTCACCAACGGTGTCTTCATTGGGCTCTCCATGAACCACGCCGTCGGTGACGGCACCTCCTTCTGGCTTTTCTTCAACTCTGTGGTCTGAGATCTTCCAAGAGCAACGGAAAGGTGCCATTGATGTCGTGCAGTTGTCACGTCCCCCGGTACTGACCGGTGGTTCCCGGAGAACCATCCCAGGCCTGTGAGCTTGCCTTACACGGACGACCCCTCGTCGTTCGTCACTCGCCACGAAACCCCCGAGCTCAGGGAGAGAGTCTTCCACTTCTCCGCCACGCTATAGTGGGGTTCAAGGTAGAGGCGAACCGGCAATGCAGCACCACCCAGATCTCATCCTTTCAGTCCCTGACTGCCCTGGTATGGCGGTGCATCACGCGCGCCCGCTGCTTCCCGCCTGGCCAGGTCACAACCTGCAGGATGGCTGCAGACAACCGCCGGAATACTTCGGAAACTCGGTCACACCTTTGATGGTGGCGGCGACGGTTGGGGAGCTGCTGGGCAGTGGCCTCGGGTGGGCGGCGCAGCTCATGCATGTGGCAGTGGCGGAGCACCGCGACTCGAAGCTGCAGAAGTGGAATCGAGAGTGGACAAAGAAACCGTACGTGTACCACCTGGACAAGACGTTTGATCCGTACAGCGTCATGATGGGGAGCTCGCCGCGGTTCGACATGTACGGCAACAAGTTCGGGCTGGGGAAGGCTGTGGCCCTGCGGAGCGGATACGCTCGCAAGTTCGACGGCGAGGTCTCACCTTATCCGGGCTGGCAGGGAGGCGGAAGCGTTGACCTCGAGATTTTCCTTCCACCTGCGGCGATGGCGGTTCTCGAAGCTGACGCGGAATTCATCGCCGTTGCGACGATTTCGTAGGTGGGGGCCCCAACATCACCGCTGTGGTTACTTGCAAGTCGAGTCAACGCCATGTGGAAATAAGGAGGAATAAAGATTTGTTGTTTGACTACAAACAGTACATGACATTGTAGGTAATTGACTATTTAATAATTGTTGTTCAGCTTTTGCGTCTCAATAAAAGATTTATATTGTCGGGTGGTTCATTCTAGACTTAATTTTCTTAACGAAGACTACGATCGATGGTTCTGTTGGGCAGATACCATTTATTGAAAATAAGGCGTCGAAAATTTGAGCACTTGGTTAATTTTCACAAAGCGTGATGTCTCTTTTCATGAATTTCTCTTCTCATCTTGGGAAAGTTTTACTCACTTTGTACTCCAACTTCACTTCGTGTCATCTACAATAAGTTGTATCCTAAGTTGGGTTGGATTTCAAATCTATTTCAAGTTCCACATCGCTCATGCATGGGGACGTTATACTGATAGAAAAGTCTTCCTAAACCAGAGTCGATAATATATGTCATGCTGGCTGCTGAAACGGTAGAGCTACCCTAGGAAGCACGGGCACTTTCTAGGAGTCTCCACATCATGTCAAACATTCCAATATTTATCCAACATGCGATCACCATATGTCGACTCGACATGTAGAAAACTCTTCCCGACACGCTTCGACATGTGAATATGAAATTTTGACACGCATGGTCATTCAAGGAATTCCAATTTCTAGGGTGGGTCTACAAGTGCGAAGAAGAGAGAATCATTGAAGAAGGTGGTGGAGGGTGGAGGGTGGAGGGGAGGGCGAGGGAGTGGAGGCAAGACTGCGACTGCAAGGGAGAGCTAGAGGAAGAACAAAGACCAACTGACAAAGAGGGCTGTGACTACAATGCCACAATGGAGGGCTGAGGCGAGTCTATGATTACGAAGAAGGGAGGGCTGAACGCAAGGTGACGAGCAACAATTGTGATGAGGCAATCAAGAGAGAGCAAAGATGAAGACTAGAGAGGAGGATCGTGGGAGGAGGAGGGGGAGGAGGCGGCCGCTAGGGTGACTACTGTTCATCTGTTGTCCCTTTCACCTAGGTCAGTCTTTGAGTCTTCTGTGATGGACAAAATGGGGAAGAGGAAAAAAATCCTCTAAAAGATTTACTGTACTTTCTTTCATGATTTGAAGACAGAAACTGTAACTGTATGTAGAAGAGATGTACCTAAGTCAGTCAGGGTGGGAATGATAAAATTTCTGACCAGAAATTGATTTCTAAAATATAAATATATTTTTCTATTTCTATTATTGGATAAGTTTCGAGCCATAAAACATGTTTGATAACGACACTAAATTTCTATTTCTGAAATAGAAACTCATTTGATAACGATGCAAAATTTCTCCCTTTTAAGCGACAAAGTGACGGGGCAAGGGGGCAACGATGGGGGAGGGGGTGGCAACAGGCGACGATCGAAGGTGGGGGAAGGGGGTGGCAAAAGAGTGACAGGGAGAGGGGGTGGTGGTGAAGCGGCAATTGGCAATTAGTGACCGATGGCTAGGGGAGGGGATGGCGGTGGCAAGCGACTAGTGATCGGCAATGAGGGAAGGGGTGGTGGTGGCCAACGATCAACAACCAATGGTAGGGGGCGGCGATGGTGGGTGACTAGTGTGGGGAGGGATGGCGACAGTGGCGATGAGTGGCTAACCACCGACAGTGATAGGAGGGGAGGGCGGCGTTGTGGTGGTCAATGAGAGGGTAACGGTGGCAATGATGGTGGATGGTGGCAACTGGAGGAGGGTGGATGGCTAGGGTTTAGAGAGAGACTCCTTCAAATGAGAAGTAAAAAAAAGATAAACAATTTCTAATTTCTATTCCATAAATAGAAAAGTAAATTTTTTTTACTTATGACATCTATTCCAAACCTATTTCTGGAATATAAATCTATTCCAAAATTTCTTTACTAAATGGATTTCTGTTCCATAAACAAGTTTGGAATAAAAAAATAATTTTGGAAAATGGTTATCATGCACGCTCTTAGTTTTTTGGAAAAGCTAAGCAAAAGAAAAAATAGAAAAGTATAAAAAGAGAGGAACATAGATAGGCACATTTTTCTCCTTCGGTTGGTGCAGCATCTCATTATATGAGTGGGTCGAGTCAGGTTGGATCATAAATGATCCGATTTAAATTGATATATTAATCCATTTTGACCCATTTATATATAATATAAATTGTTTATTCATACGCGATTGGACTCATATTGTTAACACTTCCATATTTAACCAAATTTAAGAAAATTTATTCTATTAATTTTTTTTAAAGATTATACTGCTAAAATATTTGAGAATCTAGGAAACCTTGTTTCTTTTATATATATATTGGTATTGTTAAAACACTCTCATTTAATACAAATTTAGTGAACAATTTTATGATTATTTTTTAAAAATTGAGGCTTCGTTTTTTCTTGAAATATGTTTTTAGGAAGTCATTTTATAGGAAAATAACAATATTTTTAGGTGTTTGCTAAATTTTGAAAATAAATTAAAAAAATTGAAAAATCTTATTCAATTTTCCTCCATGTATTCCTTTTAATATTTTTTTTATTTTTTAAATCGAGTTTTTATTTTTTTATTTTTAATTGTTTAATTATCTTTTATTTTTAAAATATTTTTTAATTTTTTATTTAAAAAATCGAATTTTTAATTTCTTTTTCTTTTTTTTTTTTTTTTTTTTCCTTCTCCTTAGGCTGATCACCAACTATGACAACAATCGGTGACCAACAAGCTAGTGCTCGCCCGATTCCACTAAGATCAAGCTTACCTAAGGTCAGCGAATCGAGCCTTGCTAGCCTTAGGGGAGGCCTCAACCTCACCAGCCTCAAGCAAGGGCGACCATCAACAAGCTCTCAACCTCACCAGTTTGACAAGCTCGAGCTCACCTAAGGCCCTTGCCTAGCTGATTGCCAGCCATCATCATGGTAGTCGACGACTGGTTGAAGAAGAAGAAAAATAAAAAGGAAAAAACTAATTTTGATTTTGATTTTTATAATAAATATTTTTATAAGGCAAAAAAAAAGGGAAAGTGAGAGTGTGAGCTACTTAAGTAAGTTTAGAAATGGGTCTTAAGTCTAATCTATATATGACCAATTTATTTTAAGATTTCAATTTCTAAATCCATTTAAGTAGCCTCTTTAATATTTAAGTGACCCATATATGGGTCATCAATGAATTTAAAAACCATTTTGACACTTCTACCAATCACCTAGATTTACACCCATTGTCCACTTATGAGCCGCTTGGAACTAATTTTCTCGATGAAGAGATCTTATTTGCCACGGAAGAAGGAGCGCCAAAGTCTAATGTTTGGACAATCTATTTGGATGACGCTATGAATGAAGACGGAAGCGGTGTAGGTGCTGTGCAACTATCGCTAGAGATGACCAGGATCCCCACTAACCTTCAGGTGGAGTTTCTCACATACATACGAACAAGGTTGCTAAATGCAAAACTTGCTTGCTAGCCGGTGGCACCTGTCCAGAGTGAGTGTTTTCCTTTAACATCCAGAAACATGCACAGCAAACACGTTTTGCTACAACCTAATGTGCAAAGCAGAAATGATGCGGTGCAAAAGGATCACGAATTTCATCAACTGTGGCAGTGCCCTTATTATGATTTTTGTTGATGTATCAAGACCACACCATCTGTTTTTCTTTGTTTTGTTAAGTCAGTTTGTTGATGTCCTATTTTATAGGAGTTAGTTAATTGTTGTTTTACTTGGTCCATCCTATTTTGTAGGAGCAATTAGCTACATTTTTTTTAGCTATTTTGTTAGTTTGTTGCTGGTTTTGTGGACCAAGCAAGTTATTAGTGAGCAACGTGGGTTTATGGTTAAGTTTTAGTATGTATTTAAGCATTTTTCAGTTTTCTGAGAAAAATACACAGCTTTTGCTATCAACTCCTTCTCTGTTCTTTCAAAAACAATATTGGTATTAGAGCCTTCTTGATCTTAAGGGGTTGTGAGTGACTTGTGAGATTGATTGAGAGGTGTGTCTACATCCATAGAAGCTAAAAGCAAGACGGAGGCAGGATCTAGTGGTTTTTCAGCAATGGCTCCACCAACGATTGATGGAGAAAATTATCAAGCCTGGGCAATGATAATGTGAGCCTATCTAGAGGGTTGTGATTTTTGGGAAGCTATGGAACAAGATTATGAAGTTCCTACCCTTCGTGACAATCCAATCATCAATCACATCAAGTTTCACAATGAGAGGACAACATGGAAAGCAAAGGCAAAGTCTTGTTTATATGTTGTTGTCTCACCTACCATTTTCAGTAGAATTATGGCTTGTGAATTAGCTAAAGCTATCTGGGACTTCCTCAAAGCTAAGTATCAAGGAGATGAGAGGATCAGAAGCATGAAGGGGCTAAATCTGATCACAAAATTTGAAAGACTACAGATGAAGGAGTCTAAAACAATTAAAGAGTATTTTGATAAGTTAATAAACATTGCAAATCATGCAAGAGTTCTAAGCACTGACCTCTCTGATAATAGGCTAGTGTAGAAGATTCTTGTCTCCTTGCCTGAAAGGTTTGAGGCAACTATTGCCTCTTTTGAGAATACCAAGGATTTGTCTCAGATCAAGTTAGTAGAATTGCTAAGTGCTCTGCAAGCACAAGAGCAGAGGAGGTTAATGAGGCTGGAAGGAAATACAGAAGGAGCTCTGCAGGCCAAAGAGTAGTAGAATGTAGGAGGAAAAGTCAAGAAGTGGAAAGTGAAGAAAGAAAATGGCAGTAGTGGTTCAGAAGCTACTGCAGGAGAGAATAATGCGGGTAACTCAAAGAACAATTGGGGAAGATATTCCTCATGTCAGCACTATGAAAAAAAGAATCATCCACACTTTAGGTATTGGAAGAGGCCAAATGTAAGGTGCAGAAAATGTCAAAAACTTTGACACATTGAGAAGTTCTGTAAAGAGAGAAGAGATCGACAGCAAGGTGAAGTACATGCTGCAGTCCAACAAGAGGTAGATCAATTGTTTGTTACCTCTTGTTTCTCCTCTAGTACTCCATGTGACAGTTGGCTTGTTGATAGTGGTTGCACAAACCACATGACAAGTGATGAAAATCTATTTATAGACCATGACAAGTTATTAAAATCAAGAGTGAGGATTGGGAATGGGGAGTACTTAGAAGTGAAAGGTAAATGGACTATAGCAATAGAGAGTTGTGCTGGAATTAAGCTGGTTTCTAATGTGATGTATGTGCCTAAGATTGATCAGAATTTGTTGAATGTGGGGTAGTTGGTAAAAAAGGGATTTAAGGTGATATTTGAAGAGAAGTGTTTGATCTTTAACTCCAGTGGTCAGGAGCTTTTCAAGATAAAGATGCAACAAAAGAGTTTTTCTTTGAATCCTCTTGAGAAGGAGCAGATGGCATTCAAGTGTCAAGCCAATGATTCAGAATTATGGCACAAGAGGTTGGGGCACTTTTATCACAAAGACGTGCTGTTCATGTAGAGGAATGAAATGGCCACTAGGTTACCAAGCCTGGAGGAGTAGATCACAAGTTGTAAAGCTGTTTGCTAGGCAAGCAGACAAGACTTCCCTTCAAAGAATCCACTTGGACAGCTACAAATAAGATGCAGCTAATTCATACAGATCTTTGTGGTCCACAAATGACTCATTCACTAAATGGTAGCATCATTTTCGTTGATGATTATACTAGAATGTGCTGGATTTATCTCATGAAGCAAAAGTCAGATGTTGCTGAGCTATTTCTAAAGTTTAAGAAATGGGTTGAGAACCAAAATGGCTGCAAGATTCAAGTCATCAGATCTAATAATGGAACATAATACACTTCAAATAGGTTTAACTCTTTATGTGAAGAGGCTGGAATTGAGCATCAGCTTACTACTCCTTATTCTCCACAGTAAAATGGAGTTAGTGAGAGGAAGAATAGAACCATTATGGAAATGACTAGGTATCTACTGCATGAGAAGAATCTACCAAAAGAGTTTTTGGCAGAAGCAGCAACCACATTAGTTTTTTTGCTGAATAGACCACCTACAAGGGTATTGGAGAAGAATACACCCTTTGAAGCTTGGTTTGGTGTCAAACCAATTCTAAGAAATTTGAAGATGTTTAGTTATTTGTGTTTTTCTCATATTCCACAGGTCAAGAGAGACAAGTTGGGAGAGAAAGCTGAACCTGGGATTTTTGTTGGCTACAGTTAGTGTTAAAAGCTTACAGGATCTATCAACCATAGATAGGGAAGGTGATCACTAGTAGAGATGTTCAGTTCCTGGAAGATGAGAAATGGGACTGAACAAATGAGCCACAAGGCAAGCACAATGAGGTCTCACTAGAACTTGATGAGCTAGTAGATGATGTTCCAATTAGAGGTACCTTATCTCTGACTAATATATATCATAGGTGCAGTGTGGTAGTTTTGGAACCTGCAAGTTATGAGGAAACTAAAAGTGATCAAAGGTGGATGAATGCAATGAAGGAAGAGTTGGCTACGATAGAAAAGAACCAGACATAAAAGCTAGTGGAGAGGCCTGAAGACAGGAAGGTAATTGGAGTAAAATGGGTTTTCATGACTAAATTTAATCCTGATGGCTTAGTGAATAAGCATAAGGCCAGGTTAGTGGTGAAGGGATATGCACAGGTTTGGGGAGTTGATTTCTCAAAAACCTTTGCTGCGGTGGCAGGACTAGATACAATTAGAATGATTCTTGCTTTAGCAGCTCAACAAGGATGGAATGTATATTAGTTATATGTGAAATCTGCATTTTTGAATGGAGTGTTGCAGGAGGACATTTATGTTGAGCAGCCATAACGCTTTGTTACACTAGGCCAGGAGGGAAAAGTTTATTTGCTAAGAAATGCTCTCTATGGCTTGAGGCAAGCTCCCAAAGCATGGTACAAGATGGATGAATACTTGCTAGGCCTAGGTTTCAAGAAAAGCCTTAATGAATCCACTCTATATGTCAAGAAGTTAGTATTCGACTTAGTGGTGGTGTCCCTTTATGTGGATGATATACTGGTAACAAGGAGTAATAGTGCTCAGACTATTGCATTAAGCAAGAGATGATGAAGATGTTTGAAATGACTGATCTTAGTGAGATGTCGTATTTTCTAGGAATAGAGGTTAGGCAAAATTAGAATGAAGTCTTTATTTGTCGGAAGAAGTACTTGAAGGAGATCCTTAGGAGATTCAACATGGAGGAGTGCTAGAGTATGAGTACTCCAATGGGTCAAAAGGAAAAGTTTCAAAAGAAGGATGGATCAGAACCTACAGATGAAAGAGTTTATAGAAGTTTGATTGGTTGTCTTATGTATCTCACTACAACTAGGCCAGACATCATGTTTCCTGTAAGTGTCTTGTCTAGATTTCTCAATTGTGCAAGTGAGTTGTATATGGTAGCTACAAATAGGGTGTTGAGGTACTTGAAAGGTACTCTTTCATTTGGGATTAAGTTTTGCAAAGTCAGGAGTTTAAGTTGCAAGGATTATTCTAACAGTGCAGGATCGGTGGATGATATGAGGAGCACTTCAGGTCATTGCTTTACATTTGGGTTGGCATGTTTTTCCTAGTGTTCAAAGAAGTAGGAATAGTGGCTCAATCAACTGCAGAAGCTGAGTTCATTGTAGCTACTGTAGCTGTGAATCAAGCATTATGGTTAAAGAAGCTAATGGATGATCCGCATATGCAGCAAGAAGAAGACATAGAAGTATTTGTGGATAATCAAGCTACTCTGGCCATTTCACAGAATCCAGTATTTCATGGAAGAACAAAGCATTTTAAGGTTAGGTATTACTTCTTGAGAGGAGTGCAGAAGCTTGGAAAGGTGAAACTAGTGTATTATGATTCAAAAAACCAGAGTGCAGATATATTCATGAAGTCGTTTCATGTTGGTCGATTTGAACTTCTGAGGGCAAAGCTAGGAGTGTGTAGTACTTGATTGAGGAGAAGAGTGTTGATGTACCAAGACCGCACACCATATGTTTTTTCTTTGTTTTGTTAAGTCAGTTTGTTGATGTCCTGTTTTCTATAAGTTAGTTGATTGTTGTTTTACTTGGTCAATCCTATTTTGTAGGAGTAGGTAACCGCATGTTTTTTTTGCTATTTTGTTAGTTTGTTGCTAGTTTTGTGGACCAAGCAAGCTGTTAGTGGGCAACGTGGGTTTATGGTTAAGTTTTAGTATGTATATAAGCATTTTTCAGTTTTTTGAGAAAAATACACAGCTTTTGCTGTCAACTCCTTCTCTGTTCTTTCAAAAACAACAATTTTCCATCTCTTTTGGCAATGATCAGGGCACAAGCTGCAGTTCGTTTGGAAGCTGAGAGGAGCGGGCTGTTTGTGGGCGAATCCGAGGTTGTCCAAGCACAGCAGGAAACGATTTCAACAAAGAAAAAGGAAAAGGAATATGCTCGAGTATTGCTTAGGGGGCAGGTGACATGAAGACAAGCTGCATTTGCTTTGTTCCTTTTGTCCTAATAAGATGAAAAATCATATTTTTAAGACTCTTCGGCTAGTCAAGCGTAGATTAACTCCTGCAGTTGACGAAGTCCCACGGTTGGTGTAGCCTCTTCCAATTTTCGGGGCACCCAATGGGATTTGTTAGGTCAGTCCAATCTGACCACAAGATTATAATAACAATCGTTTGGTTTGAAGCCTTCAACCTGGAACGGAATTAGACAGTGTAGGCATTATCAGGTGACGAATCTACAGGAAGTCCCCGTGTTGCTCAGGTAACTCAAGGAAACAGGACTCAGACCTTGTTTAGAGCCGGATATAAAGGTAAAGGTCCATAAATCTGTAAAGATCCAAAATTTGAAAACCTCTAGCTAATGTGCAGACGAGAAGTGAAGGAATGGATCAAAGTGCAGCCTTACTTCGTCTTGGTCAGATGGTCTCCACTGTCTACCCCACATCAAACCGCTCCATCATGTGCGCTAGAACTTGACCAAATCTATTTGCACAGCTCCAGGGAACCCCTATAAATAACACGACCAGACCACCAATGCTCGCATCTTGTCCTGGCCTTTGAGTCGATACCAAGCATCAGAGCACCCACCAGTAGCCCACTGACCATTTCTTTCTTCCGAGTCACAGCAAACACAACCCACACAATGAGTCCTCCTCCTCCTCCTCCTCCTCCTCCTCAATCCGTCCGGCTCATCTCCGACTGCTTCATCAAACCACCCCAGCTTCCGCCGCATTCCAACCAACCTCTCCACTTGCCGCCGTGGGACCTCGCCATGCTTTCCGTCCACTACATCCAAAAGGGCCTTCTCTTCCCCCTCCCTCCTCACTGCCTTGACCCTGGCTTCGACCGCCCCGCTTTCATCCATTCTTTCTTGGAAAAACTCAAGCGCTCTCTCTCTTCCGCCCTCTTCCACTTCTACCCACTCGCCGGCCGCCTTGCCACCCTCAAGCAGACCGACCCGCCATTCTACACCATCTTCGTTGACTGTGCTGACAGCCCTGGGGCCCGGTTCATCCATGCTGCGCTCGACATGACCGTGGCCGACATACTCTCCCCTACGGACGTCCCGGCTGTCGTCCAGTCTTTCTTTGACCACGACCGGGTAATCAACCATGACGGCCATGCCCTGTCCCTGCTATCCGTGCAAGTCACCGAGCTTGCCGACGGCATCTTCGTCGGGCTCTCCATGAACCACGCCCTTGGCGACGGCACCTCCTTCTGGCTCTTCTTCAACTCGTGGTCCGAGATCTTCCAAGCGCAAGAGAAAGGCATCCTTGATGTCGTTCAGCTATCGCGTCCCCCGGTCCTGACCAGGTGGTTCCCGGAAAACCATTCTGGCCCAATAAGCCTGCCTTACACGGATGACCCCTCCTCGTTCCTCGCCCGTTTCGAAGCCCCCGAGCTTAGGGAGCGAGTCTTCCACTTCTCCGCTGATGCCATCGCGGGGCTCAAGGCGGAGGCGAACCAGCAATGCGGCACCACCAATATCTCCTCCTTCCAGTCGCTGACTGCCCTCTTATGGCGGTGCATCACGCGCGCCCGCCACTTCCCACCCAGCCAGGTCACAGGTTGCCGAATGGCCGCGAACAACCGGGCAAGGCTGGACCCTCCGCTCTCGCCAGAATACTTCGGAAACTCAATCACGCCATTGAGGACAGCGGCAATGGTGGGGGAGCTGCTGGGCTGCGGCCTTGGGTGGGCGGCGCAACTGCTCCATGCGGCGGTGGCGGGGCACAGCAACGCAAAGCTGAGGGAGTGGAACGACGATTGGATAAAGAGGCCACAGGTCTACCACATGGACAAGACGTTCGATTCGTACAGCATCATGGTGGGGAGCTCGCCGCGGTTCGACAAGTACGGCAACGAGTTCGGGCTGGGGAAGGCCTTGGCTCTGCGAAGCGGATATGCGCACAAGTTCGACGGCAAGGTCTCAGCCTATCCAGGCCGCGAGGGAGGCGGGAGTGTCGACCTTGAGATCTGCCTTCCGCCGGCAACGATGGCACTTCTCGAAGCTGACACGGAATTCATGGCCGCCGTGACGGTTTCGTAGGATGGGCCAACACCAACACGGTGGTTGTGGGCAAGTCGAGCCAATGCAGGAATAAGGATTTGTTATTTGACTTGGAATAAGTTGACTGTATTTATTTCTTAGTCTATAGTGACTATATTGGGTTTGTATTCTATATACAAGTGTTGTATGAGTCGATGCCCAAAAAAGTCATATTTTTGGTAATAATCACAGAGTGAATTTAGCCATTGCTACTTGTACGATGACAAAACCTAAATTAGAAGAATCTAAAAGTTGATTGATTAAGTAATAGAGTATCAAAATCATAAGACGTTGTTGCTTTTTAATAATTTGTGTTGCTACTGTGATACTCAATACATACATACCCTTGTATTAAATTCTTGGAATAAGTGTATAAAAAATACTAGGACCTGTCCCTTACCCAAAAAAAAAAAAAAAATACTGGGACCTGTCGTGAATGTGTAATTAGATGCTGAATTTTTCAAAATTTACTTAATCATGCAATTATGTCCTTTCATTAATTACGTCTAATTTGGTTGACAAAAAATGTTGACGTTGGAGAATGACTAAATGATTCTACGATTATGTTTATTGCGTGCCCCTCTGTGTTGAGCTCGTCCACCAAGTCGACGCCCTGCTCGGTGCTGAGTCCCTCCGGCCCTCCGGGGCTCGGTCAAGATGGGAATGGAGCATCGGAACGAACTGAGCTACCAGATTTGCGGCACGAGCTTTTGGGACTATTGACAGCGAGTCAATGGATTTAGGGATTGCAAGAGCGAAGTGAAGGAAGATTGAGGAAGATCGGGGTTTCGAACGATGTCTTGGCAAGCTTCGTCTGAGGAGGGATCTGCATAGTGAGATTTGGGGCTGTGGAGGCATTTTGCGATCTCGCCAACCTTCTGGGAAGTGAGAGAGAGAGAGAGAGACCATTTTGAGGTCTTGAATTTGATTCAGACCATGGAGTGTTCAATTTTCCGAGGAAGAGCGAGACGTGTGAAGTTGATGAAGGGGGCTGACAGTCCCTGTGAACACCACTTCCTCACTTCGTACCGGCTTCTGTCGCTCCAATCTGTTCTCAAGATTGGGCATTTAGACTCAAAGACGATGAGGATAAGAAAATGATAATGATTTGGGTAACGACTTTGTCGCAGTTTGGATTTCATGTGCAATAACAAGGCAGCCCAGCCTAGCCCAGCCCAGTGCAGCCCAGCCCATGTCTCTTAAAGCCTAAGCCCAAGCCATATTATATGCTCTTCAAAATATGAGAGTGTTGAAGCCGGCGGCCAAAACCAGGGAAGAAGGAAGAAGGAAGAAGGTCGGTCGTGAAAAATGAAATTCGGGAAAAGACACAAACTTTCGCTCATAGCCATTTTGGACATCTCGACGAGCTGGATCAACTCCGAATTGTCACACCTAGTAAGCATTCAAGCCTATTTTTCATCTAATTGAAGTAATTTTTAAGCTAGGTCATAAATTTGGAGTTATACGATTTTTGAACAGCAAGGTTTGATGGCGTTATTGAGCTATGGATTTATATGGAATGATAGTTTAGAACATTGTGGAGTTATAAATTTGATGAAAATTGATTCCAAACTATAGTTTGATTGGGACGAAGTTTTGAAATTTGGCATGCAAGCTATGTGTAATGGACAAAGCTGAAAGTTCATTATAAATTACTTTCTTCGTTAGCATGTATAAATTGTTTCATCGATGATTAAATGAAATTTAGTCATAGGGTTAAACAAGAAGGATGGCAATATGTGGCTTTGTATAGACTACCGATAATTTAACAAAGTAATGATAAAAACCTTTGTTGTGGATTGACGAAATATTTAATCAACTTCAAGGAACTCTAGGATTTTCGAAAATCGACTTTTGTTCTAAATATCATCAGTTGAAGATAAAAGTAGCTGTTGTGCCTAAAACTACTTTGAGGACAATGTATGACTATTATGAATTCTTGATAATGCCTTTTGGATTAACAAATACACTTGTTGCTTTAATGGATTTGATGAACGAGGTATTTGCATAGTATTTTGATAGACTTATTATGGTGTTCATCACCAAAGTTTTAGTGTATGCAGAGAGTTTGGAGGAGCATGAGCAACACTTGAGGAAAATGAAAGATTTGCAAAACAATTTCATAAAAACCATCATTTGAAATAATTACTTAATGAAAAAATATTTTTATTATATATAATAATTTATGTCTAAATATTTTTGTAGATAATGTTAATAGTTTGCGTTCATTCATTTTAATAAGTGATGCGAATAATCGTTTTTAAGAATATATTTTTCAAATTATTCATTTTCTACAAAATAAACGGAGTCTTAATGGAAATAATTAGATTAGATGTTCAGTAACGAAACATTAGTTGATTAATAATCAAACATGAAATTGTTCAAGCAAGAGATCACCATTGTGGCGGCTCCTTGGTAATGAAAGAAAAAAAAACAGTAGCTTTACGCCTGATATCATACTGTAGATAAGAAAAAAATTAAAATGCACTATGCTATTTTTAGAAATAAATTATTTATTTGAGGAGTTTCTTTGAATTAATATGTGTTCAAATTCGTATGAAGCTTATTTTAATTTAAATAAATAGATTGACATATGTTAACAAAAAGAAGAGTTTTAAATGATTTTCATGTAGTGAAATTTTAACGGTCGTCCATTGTTTGCCTTCATTTTTATAAAAAAAAGTAATCAATGTGTTGGAAACAACTAAGATTAACAGAAAGAGGTTAATAAGCGTAGCTAAGTAGATCCGCTTGTAATTGTTGACAACAATTCATGTGTAAAATTCTATATGTACCAGGCTGCTATGAAGGAGTACGATTAATATAGATAGATTAGTTAAGGTTCATGAAATTAACCTGAAGACCACCCGATTGCTAAATAAAAAGTTGGTTCTTCATGAAATATCCTAATTATCTTTTTGCAGATGCAAATTCACTGGGAAAAGTTTTGGGAAGCTCGGGCACTAGAAGTTGGATAAAACTATCTTGTTTAGGTAGCGTGATAGAACTTTTAACAAAGAACTGAAAAATTAGGCCACGAAAAACTCATTCATCCTTGGCCTTGGATAGCAATGGAGCCGCCATTGATGTTGCTGGTGAACTCCACATCGTGGTTGTTGCTTCCAAGCGAGAAAAAATAAACCATTCCAATGGGAGTCAAATCTATGAAGTAACCATTACGACCGGTTTTTAAAATTGATTATCGCCAAATTTGTCTCTTGACATAAAATCAATAATTGATTCACCCCTTTTTTTCCAAATTATATATATTTTCCCCAACAATGTGGAAATATCTCCATATTTTACGTCTCGGCGTTCAAAATCAAATGAAGTAATTTAAGGATTTGTTCGAGTACTAATGGGAGTCAAATCTACAGAGCAACAATCACGACCAAATTTAGAAAGTGACTATCACCAAATTTGTCTCTTGACAAAAAAATCATTAAGATGGTCATTGTGATTGACTCTAAGTCTTTAAGATTTGCGTCGTATCATAGTTGATATTTTCTTCTTCTTTTTTCCTTTTTATGAGTTATATCTTTCATTTTTTTTAATTATTGGATTGGACACGCATGTACCCTTGTTAATGCAGAGTACATTCCTAAATAGATGATGGGCCATGAGAAATTATTCGAGGGGTTGATATACAATCTTGTCCTATCCCATCATATCAGACTTCAGTAACCAAACGCGTCAACAATTAGCTTTAATCGTGGAGGAGTTGGGCCTTTCGGTATCGAACCTGGTACTCCATTGATATTGTAGTTAAGTGGATTTCTCATCGGATCTCACCCCCCTTTGTCTTTCTGTGGGAGGAATCATTTGAAAAGTGTCCTGGAGTTTCCTCGATGATTGGCACTATTGTCCATTGTCCATTTTTAGATATGAGGCCCAACTTATTCAAAGCAGTATAGATCATCTAAACTGAGAATGGACCTTGTGAAAATTCAATATATGTTGGATGCGTGCTACACTTGATGGGATTGCCAGGTCCAAAGACCCTTAAGCAATCCATACTAGTTTCTTTTACTGTGAATGATTATTTTTTTCCCCGGAAACTTTCAATTGATTACAATATTAAAACTTCGATAATTTTTAGTCGAACTGTCCTGTTTAAGGGTCAAACGATAAAAGGAAATGATTTTATAAAGATATTATATGATTTCTTGGCTTTAATTTGTGGTTTTCTCTCTTCTTTTCACATTTCCTGTTTCCAGCTAATGAATTGAGCCTCCACACTATGTTTTTAGTGTTCTATAGATAAAGTTAGTTGGGATAAATATTATTCAAACTCACCATACTTGATTAATCTCATATCATTTAATCCAAATTTCGAAGACTCACGGTAAGTTGTAACTTAAATTGCCTTTTTGTGGTTTAGATAAGTTGTAAAATAAGATTGGATGAGAAATTGCATATACTTAGTATGTTCACCTCCATATTTTAAATGCATTTGAGAGTGATATCCCACCTTATCAAATGGTTGGCAGTTGTTGAGTAGGACTAGATTAAATACCCAAATGAGAGAAAAACAATTCAAAATATTCTCAATGTAATTAGACTTTTCACAAAAGAGAAAGTACCAATCATAACCCAAGTGATCAAATAATGATTGAAATGTGGTTGTAAGAGTCCAGGCTAGCATGTATGTGAAAATTTTGGCTCGAGTGGGTGGACACTGATGAGTTCAAGAGACCGCCTAGCCGAAAGTGAATGTCATTGCCTGAGGTCAAGATAGCCACGACACCCACGGAAAGGTAACATCCTGAACCACGTAGTGATACCCTCTTCCGTAAGCATAATCAAACTGAAGTAGACGTATCATTCTCATTTTTGGATGAGAGACGCTAGACTTTATCTGGCCCTCCTTGGTTTTGTTACGTCTCACTTTTACGCGCTGAATTGTTCACCTCGATGGACCAACGGCCATTCAAAATCAGCTGGGATTTAGCCAGGTATGAATATAAGGCTGATGAGCAGCACCACAGCTGTCCAAGTTAAACTGGGTGCTGAAATTGTCACCAAATGGTCATTTTCCACCTTGCAGGAAAAACACAAAACGGTGGCTCATCCTGTGGGTCGTTTGACTTCATAAGCATCATTTGATGGCACTTCGCACCCTTTTTCTTCTCTTCTTTAAACAAAAGAAATCGCCACGCCATTTCAAACGATGACAAAAGTGGGTGCACCAAAGTTGTGATGCCGGATGCTGGTGGCAACAATTGAGCCAAACTTGTCCTCTGCTCTTTCTCTTTCTGATTTCATCATCCACCTCTGTGATAATTAAGGAAAAGAGACAGTAATCAAGCCAGGAACATTAGTCCTTTCAAGCCTCGTTCCCTTGTCCCTCTTTCATGCGTCCACCATCTTCATTAAATAAATAAATAAATAAAAGCACCTAAAAAGAAAAGGTCGAGAATCACATATCTAACTCTCACGTGTCCCTTCTTTTTTATCTGACCGAAGTTAGAAGAGGTTGGTGGCTCGTTTTGATACCCTTTAATCACGCGAAGACAACAGTACAAGGCCGTGAGTCTTGGCTCCCTCTACAATCAATTGAATCTGTTCACAACACGACTCAGACCACATGAAGAAAAAGAGAATCCAAGGAAGGATTGTCATCAAACACAAGGACCCATCTTTTCAATTTTTCACCTCTCCTTCTTGGCTCAAGCAAAGTGCGCGGACCTTCATTGTGTCGAATGGGTCAAACTGCTACTGCTTCGCTATTATTTCTTACTTAATCGATGATTAGTGCACAAATGGCGGTAGGTAAGGGGTAACCAATGCCTAATATAACCTTCTTTTGCGGGTTTAGTAGCTAACCAGTTAGCTTCGTCCTCGGTTTTCGAAGATGTTGTGTCACATGGGTTAGTGGAGGGGGAATTTTTTTTCATCCGAGATTTCTGATATTCCTGTCATTAGTTGTCCATGGGTATTATTTTGGAGGAGGCAACAGCTTCATATACTCCCCCTTTGTGGCCATAAATGAGGATAAAGCATGTTCTAATATTCAAAAGGCAACACATTGGGATCTAGCATATGAGAAGTGGAAATGCTCCTAATTGTTCTTTTGTTTAGGATGGGACTTGCATCTGGTTCTTTTTATAAAATTCGGGCACATTAACACGTTTTTTTTTTTAACGTTGCACTAACATATAATAAACATGATCTTTTTGTTTGAAAATCCATGTGAAGCGCAATAATTATCTTTTGATCAAAGAAAGTTATTTTATTTGATAATGATATTGATGAATGCAAATAACATGTATACCACGTTTTAGATGATCAGCTAGAATTGCTCCACACGTTACCACATAGAAAACATAGAAAACTAAATTTTCTATATGATACTTATTTAAATAAATGATTATCTCTATATCATTAAGTCTTTTTAGTATTGAATGTGTGTGTCGAAATTTCATATTGTCAAAGGTACGAAAAAAATGTCATTGTCCTCTCAAATTATGCATTTTTTCTAAACTTTGTAAGTCAATACCTCTCACTAAACTTTTAATACTAAAGATAAATCTCAACCTTTTTGGAGTCACTTGATAATAGAATCGAAGTATTTATATTAAAAATAAATATTTATTTTCAGATAGTATTAAAATGCGATAATGACATACAACGATTTGATTTGACAACACAATGTTAACGGATACAATGAGAAAAATTAAGGGAAGAGGTACTCGCATAGATTGGCAATTTTTATGAATCAGTAAGAAGAATAGAATGAACTAATTTGGTAAAGGAAACTAGCTTTTTATCAACAAGTCAACTTATTAGACTAATTCTTCGTTTACTTTGGTTTAATAAAAAAACCAAATTTGATAAGAAACGCTATATGTTTAAAAAAAAATCAATTTCCATAAGAATATGAGCCTTATGTTCAGACAATAAAATATGAACATTCATTCATACATATATACATCCTGCAGTTTTTTTATTTTATTTTGTTATTATTTCCAAAATTATTCTTTTTCTTTTTTTTGAACAAAATAAGACTCTCCATTTTTTTTTTGCAATTTTTATTTTCCTCCTTATTTCTTTTTCAATTTAATGAAAAATAAAATTAGTCTTTCACTTTCTTTTGTTTCAGAGTTTACTTTTACAGCATAGAATTATTTTTTTGTTTTGTTTTTTGAGGGGCAGGATAAAGACACATCGCAACACATGGAAGGGAAGGTAGAAAATTCCGTCCGCACGTCATGAGAGATGAAGTACAAGATGTTGAAGAAAACATGAGAGGAGATGGTCGCGGTAACACTCCTACCCCCATAGCAAAAGTGTCAATCACTTGCCGTTCACATAACAAGATTGGAGCATTGTTGTTTAGGGATTTCTTATAGGTTTAGTGACACGACAGATCCTTTGAGCAATAGCATTTATCAGGAATCGAGCCATTCTATGTCGTTTGAATTGACAAATTGATACCTTTTTCAAAGTAGTACTAGCCAAGAAGGTGAAATTCCTCAAATAATTCAGGACATTCCACTTGTTTTCTTTTTGTGTGTCCACGTTTTTGGATCCGAGGTTCAAATTGGAGATGCTTGGAATTGTCATTGTTCTGTGTTACAAAAAAAATCTAGGATTGAGAGGAGGTCCAAGTGGAGTAGATATTGGCAATGATCGAATTGGCTTCAGAATATGTGCGTCACACACACTAATCGATACCATATGACGAGTTCTATCTCATAGATGGAGATAGCAACCTTATCAAGAAGTGCCTATAAATTTGTATGGTCTCAGCTATGACCAAAAAGGACACCCTACAACCTTTTACTAAATCTTTGTTTTTATCAATCGATGAGTCGAGACGTGCGGGACAATAAACTACTCCAATTACATTGAAAGAGTTGATGAAGACAGTTTGTGAAACAGTGGGAGAGGAGAGTCACCGATTTTTCTAATTCTTACAACCGTAACTCATAAGTAACTGACTCCGTCAAAGTTTATGGTACAATCAGGGTCGACATTTAGTACTAGCAAATGGGTCTTGAAAAACAAAAGCTGCACCTTGTCTGCAAAACATATATTAATGGCAATTGCAAGGCATGATTGGTCTTTGCAAAAATTTACTCCACTTGAACGTGCCCAACATAAACAAGAGGACAATGACGACACCATGTCATCATCTGGGGGACAAGGTGCCAAATACACTGAATTTAGTTGATATATACTCTTAGGCGTAAGTTGTGTATAATTATTATTAGGGCATTTGTATATGCATTTTTTTAAAATTATTTGAAACTGTATTTGCACTTCACTCGTGTTTAATTAAATCAGCTTACTCATTAATTCTCCTCGATTAATTTTTGTATGATTTGGAAGAATCTATTTAATTTTTCTTTCATTAAAAAATAAATGACCTTAACTTCAAAAAAAAAAAGAAAAAGAGAGTCAGGCCCAAGGCCAACGCGTGGGCCCGACACAAGGAAAATCACATGCTCGTGCCCAGTGCCCACCCAAGCACAGGCCCTTGGCTAGACCCTAGTTTGAACAGCGACCGCTCGTGGCGCCTGTAAGCGTACCACCCTGTCGTGAAAACCCACCGGCATTTGCAGAAACCAGTAAGTCTCTTTACGTGAAGTAACAAATACTCAACGCACGTGGTGGACAGAAGTGCGCTTACGGTGCGTGGCTTGAACCTGCGAGCTTCATATGTTGTTTGATATTCTTATCATTCAAATGCGATGGTATAATTTGCCCTCTCCAATCTAAATTAATCACTGCTGCATTCTTAATAATTGTCTCTTCCTCCACACTCCATGCGTTCACGATGTTCAATAAGGGCAATTTTAGGGTTTACAGAGGAACAGATCCTCAAATCACAATGGATTCGTACATCCTTTTATATATATATAACTCCTATATAAGTGTCCTAACATATAAAAACTTAATGGCTTTATGATCAATAGACGAGATTTACTTCCAAAATAAAGAGGGGATTTTGTTATGATGCATGCATAAGGTGTGTCAAATAAACTCCATATCAAAAAATTGATGTGGTGTTAAGTAGTTAATAAATTATAGCTAACCCATATAATTCATTGACTTAAAATTTTAATTGAAAGTGAATCTGACTAGATATGTTAATAAGTTCGGACTTGAGCTCCTTTTTGTCAATCATACTTGGACTTTTGCTATGCACTCTTGATAATGTAATATTGAAGCGGATGCACATGAGTGTTGCGGTGTACCAATGTGGGCCTAACGACAAACTTTATGGTTAGAGAAGTCTCACATTGAAAGCTTCATTAGCTTAAATTTTTGAGTGAATATGGGTCTAAGTATATATCTTAATGGGCTTAGACTTGGTTTCTTTCTTGATAATCTCCCTATGCGAAAGGTATTAAACTTCCACCGCATGCTACTCGAGTTTCGAAAATCGCAAACATTGATTGACTCTTTTTAATTAATTTATAGCATCATGACAATCCTCCATAAACATGATGAAGATGTAAGATTGACAACAAATCTATTATTGTTTGTGTCGCAATTTTGATTGTGGAAAATTTTCATCTAATTGAAATACGATATAATTATTGAAGGCGATATGTGATTGGAGACATGTAATGTGTTTAATCGTGTCACTTACACTCGCATTACCTCGCATGATCAATTAACATATTAAGGATGTGTCATAAATCGGTAAAAATCACCTAGATAAATCACAATGGTTGTATTTAAAAGGCCTTGACTATTTATTCGAATACTTAGCTTTGTTATTTCATTCATTTGCACAGTGTACTTGTGAAAATCTTGCAATGTCATATAAGGAGACGCGTCTCATTGAAGATACTCATTAGTCAAGTTGCTCCGAATAATTTCAGTTTAGTTTGATGACTATTTGAGATCAACTTGTTCAATTTTGAGTCGAGTTCGAACTCAAGCTATTCTGTATTTTGTTGAGTTGAGATAGAGTTTTATCAATACTTAGCTCAAGAGGCTCATCAACCTAATCAAGCTTTCAATTTTTTTTAATCTCAATAATAAAAAAATGAACACAAAATACTTATAATTACATAATTTTCGAGCTTATAAAATCGAAGCTCGAGTTTTATTTACAAGTTTATTGTGATCGAGTCGAGATCTCAGTATCTTGATTTTATAATCAAGTTGAGCTCAAGTAGGAATTGATATTGATCAAGCATCGGGTACGTGAGTCTAGTTTTGAACATCAAGTATGCTAGTCAAGTCAAGTAGCAATGAATTGACATGACTTGTCTTGAGTACGCCTCGATCTCCATATGCTCGAAGAATAATTGGAAATCTTTGCAAGCTTTTCTAAAGCGCTTAGAGACAAATTCTTTTTTTCATGTCGTTTTGCTCGTCACAAATAAATTCTTTTCCAAAATCTGACCATTCACAAATGTTTAGACGTTGCCACGTAACCAAAATATCATATAATTTACTTTTAAGATATGACAATTTACAAATTGTTAATTTCGAAAATTTTAAAACTATGTCTATTTACAAATGTTTACAACGATCCCTCTTAACCGAGATTTTCTTTTTGTTGAATCTTAACCAAGTTTTGAATGTTGTAACTGTGGACTTGGTTTTTTCCTTTTGTAATAACGACGGTTTGCAGATGTTTTTGAGAGTCTACAACAACAAGAAAAAAAAGTCTAAATTTGGATAAATACGGCTATTTACAAAAAAAATTGTTATTTCGTTGTAACCAAGCGCAGAACATTGTGAATTTAGATTTTTAAATTACGACAATTCATAATTGGGTAATTGTAACAATGAACTTATTGCTGTAATTTTTATATTATGACGATTGATAAAGAGTCACGACATATTGTTGTAACCAAGATTGAAGCGTTGTAAAATTTGGATTTTTTTTAACGTAATGTCATTATTTAGTTTTTAATAACGACAATTTATAAATGTTCCAACGATGTGTTGTAATTTAAATTAAGATGTTGTAAATTTCCATATTTTTTTATGACACTTGATTGCAAACGTTTATAATAGTCCGTAATAACTAAGACCAAAGTGTCGTAAATATGTTTTTTAGTTATGATGACTTGTAAATAGTTATGCTGTTTCATCATAACCAATGTAGGACATCATGCATTTGGAATTTCTTATATTCTAAAATTTTAGTCATAAATAAGAAGAAAATGTTTTAAATTCTTATATATCTTTTTTAATTACAACAGCTTATGAGGTTTGATTGTAACCGCGAGTAAAATGTCGAAAATTTGGATTTTTTTATTACATATTAAAGAGGGTGACCGTGGGCCGTCTTAAACAAGGACAAAATGTCATGTCTTTGTACTCTTTCAATTACTTCACTTTATGGAGGTTTATGACAATATTCTGTAATATAAATTTTGCAATTTTTTTAATTACAATGATTTTCAAAGACTTATAATGGAGAATTCTAAATAAGAGCTTAAAGTATTATCAATTTCTCAAATAAGAATTTAAAATGAATCTTATTTTAAATAAAAATATGAAGTGTTTTTCTTTTCTTTTTATTTCAAATAATGGTATTTAATGGACCTTATTTCAAAAAGTGATTTAAAATGACCATGTAGTCTCAAAAATGGACTTCACCAGCTAATTAATAACATTTTCATCATTTATGTTTTCGTATTTTCTTCCCTTTATTCTTTTTTTTTTATATAAATGAGATACTAAAAAAAAGACTAAAACTAGAAAAAAAACAAAAAAAAAAAAAACCTTCCCACCACCTATGGCCACCGCCCTATCATCAACCATGGTTGGTAAGGTCGCCGGTGTGTCAGCGAAGCCCCGCCAGAATTGGGAGAGGGCCAAGCATGTTTAACACCACTCGTGATGGGAGGTGGACACAGGTGGGGAGGCTGACCCTAGCCTTTACGCCTGGTTTTTTTTGTTTGTTAAGTTTTAGCTTTGTTTATTGAGTTTTTTTTTTTTAAAAGAAAAATATAAGAAGGAAAATTGAAATAAAGAAAAGTCAAGGACAAAAGTGTCGTTGACCAGTCGTGAGATTATATCCTTCATCGAGATTGACACGATCACTTTAAGTTTGTATTTGAAATAAGATCAATTTCAGGTCATTATTTAAAAAAATTAATGATACTTGAAGATCTTTATTTGGAATTTTTCTAATTTATGATATTTCATCATAATCAATAACTTAACGTCATATATTTGATTTCCCTAAATTAGGACGATGTACAAAGTTTTAAAACCGTCATCATAACCAATCGTAGGAAATCGGCAACCAATTGCAGCCAGCTCACATTCGACGATCGAGATTCTTTTCATCTTAATCTAGTAGCTGATATTTTTATTTTTATTTTGTTTTTGGGGTAAAGAAAGCCCTCCTAAATAAAACAAAAAAGAAAAGAAACCCCAAATGTCGATGAGTCCTTCGATTTACAGCCACGTTTGTGAATGAGATGTGGAAGGAATCGTACCCATGAAGAGACAAGCCATCAGAACAGTAGCCACGCAATAATCCAGCCATCCGGGTCAATAAATATGCCGACAGCTAATGCAGACGTCTCCTCTCTCGGATCGCATCTGACTTTCCTCCCTTTCCCTGAAACTAGCCCTGCCCATTTCTGACCCTTTCCATTATCACTCATGGAAAACGCGAGCAGAGGGAAGGCCGAGTCAACAAAAGCCGCGCGTAAAGCGAACTTCCCCCGCCCCCCGTGCAGCAGTGCTCTTTTATGCTACGGGGTTCTCTTGGGACGCATCGGAATGGAGGAAAAAGAGAGAAATACAAATCAAAGAAAGATATAAATTCCACAAGAAGCCTCCCAGAAATTTACTCCAGCCACGCGTCCGCATTTCTTTAGTTCGATTCTGTTTACGTCGTTCTTTTCTTTGTCGTGACTGCAGGGACCCCAGGTGCAAGAAGTCACAGGGGTGGCTCCTCCGAAAACGAGCGAGGAAAAAGAAGAAATAAAAAGAAAGGAAAGAAAGGAAAGCGGACAGACATGTGATGGTAATGGGAAGGTGCTTGTCGTGAAGAAGATGTAACCGGGCAAAGCGAAGGGAGGGTGTGGGTCTGGCCTGACTATAGCCTCGGCGTGTATCGGGAGACGGGTCTTTCTTTTCTTTAATTATCATGTTTATGGAGAGAGAGAGAGAAGGGGAGGAGAGAGACATGAACCAACCAATGTAATGTAAGAAGAACCAAAAACGCAAAGCAAAGCCTAGAGAGAGAGAGAGAGAGAGAGAGAGAGAGAGACAGCCACATACAT
This sequence comes from Corymbia maculata, assembly GCA_014182735.1. Taxonomy (NCBI): domain Eukaryota; kingdom Viridiplantae; phylum Streptophyta; class Magnoliopsida; order Myrtales; family Myrtaceae; genus Corymbia; species Corymbia maculata. The sequence continues at coordinate 1,603,653 of CM024687.1, read as the reverse complement.
TTGGTAAAACAGCTTTGGAGGACTTTAAATTTTTTGCTTTGGTTGGATTCTCGCATTCAATATCTAATCTTTACGCAGTTCTTTGGTAGGAAACTGCTCAATAATGACCCATTACTTTCCCTCCCTCTGTCTGTCTCTTCTCTGGGTCCATTCTTCCCTAAATTAGTGGTTACTGACCTCCTTTTTAATTCCCTTCTTCGGTATTGTCTTGATTTTATCTCCCCATTCACACCCCCCCCCTCCGGCTCCTCCATCCAAGACCTGGCCTCGCCTCTTGGTTGCTGGTGCTTCTGTTCCCATTTCTTTTGATTGCCATCGAATTTTCCTGAGAAAGTGAAGGGAGTTTGTTGGGAAGCTTAGATTAAACGCCCCCCTTTTTTTGTTTCTGGAGGCGTTGATTTTAGATCGGTCAGCTTGCTCTCAAGCATCTCAAAGGTATGATTTTTCCGTATTTTCCTTTCTGATATTTCTTCCCAGATTGATGGATGTGTGATTATCGATCATTGATTTTGGGAGTTGTTTAATTTTTTGCGTTTGTTTTTTGGGATTCTTTTTTTCTTTTTAGGTCACTTTGTTCCTCAGGAACGAAACAAGATTTTCTGTTGGATGAAATCTGAACTTTGCAGTTTCTGGGTCTGTTATGAGCCCTTGGTCTTTTATTTGGGTCTCATAGGTAATCCGTGTTTTGAGAGGGACTGTTTGTTTTAGCTGATGTTTCTGTATAACCCGTTTGTGCTGATGCTACATCTACATATATTCACGATAGATTCCCATGTCTGGGTCATTGTATGTTGTACTTCCTTTAACGGAGAAACTTTAGTATAGAGAAAGAAGATGTAAAATGCATATCGCCTTTTATCGTCCTCAAATTTGCCTTTTTTTTTTTTTTGAAGGATTGAAATTTTTCTCATTCAAATGGCCTCACCACTTTTGTTGTTCTTTTGGCTCGCTTGAGAGGTCGATAATTCTCATTTGCGGCTGCACAGTTTACTGTTGACATTGATGATCATTTCATTAAGGGAGCACTGTACAACTTTCAACATTTCTTGTGATGCTTTGTCTTACCTTCTGGGTGCATATGAACTTCAGTTCAACACTTGGATGCATATCGATATTATAGTTGTTATTGCTGTTGTTGCTTTTGATTGCTGTACCTGCTCAGTTTTCCATTAGCTTAAACGGTGTTTCTGAAGTGAGTTCAATTAAATCCTTTCTGTGATGCTATTTAATCTCAAAATTTGTTACTCTTCTCCTCAAATTTCTGTTTGGGATAACTAGCACACGAAGGGTTTCGCAGTTAATGACCAAGTTCATTCTAGTTTTTCATTTCAGGACATCGCGTCACTATGGGGAGATAGTTGTCAGTGACAATTCTTATGCTGCTTCTCTGAATGGTGGAGGCACTTGCTTGTTTTGTGTTAGAGGATCATGAATATCAATTTTCTTTCTCCAGTTCTGATTGCATCTCACATTTCAAAATGGGTTTTGTGTTTAATGTTAGAATGTAAGCAGATAGAGTCACAATAACACTTTAATGGCAAGAGATATCACTAAATTTTCTTAATCTCAGTTCAATGGAGCAGAATAAACAATGGAGCCTGTGGTTAGGTGATTGAAGTGGATTAGTCTTTACCATATCCGCAGTATACTTTCTGTCTTATAAGCATTGCTAATCTCTCTCCATTATTGATTGGATATCAGAGTCGATGTTTGTGTTATATTTACCTCACTGCTAAAGTTTAGGCAGAGTAAACCGGTAATGGTGAAAGACATTTACCATTTGTTGATTCTGTCCTGCATAAATGGAGCAGGGCAAATAACTGGGCTTGATGAGTGGTGATTTTTCTGAGAAAACGTGTCTTGTCTTATCTATAATCAAATAGGGCTAAATAAATGATAATGACCATTAGAACAAATTACAGTGCCTTAAAGTATTGTGCTCTGTTATCCTTATTGTGATGAACCTCTGTTCTGTGCATGATGCAAATCTTCAGATTTAGATTTGATTTGTGGAAATTGGGGAAAATTTAAGCTATGAAGTTTTTTTTTTTTTTCCTCCAGAACTTAATCCTTGTTCTTTCTTTCTTGTACTACGTCAGACATTCTTGGAGCTGACTGTGAGAAGTGGAAGTCAATCAGACATATATATCTCAGCCCTAATGCAAGGGCAGAGAAATGCAATAAGTTCCTTGCCGGAAGCTCTTGATATTGATCATCCATCTTCTTCTTCATCTCCAAGCAATGGCATGAATAGTCATCAGCTTTGTTGGAATACTATACAAAGTTCTTCAGAGAGCCAAATTTCACGGAGTATGGTGCCGCCGAGTGATCATATAGCATTTTTGAACTCAGTTAGTCATGAGCGGCAGAACCTGCTGGGCAGCAGCATACCTGAGCGTGGTTCTAGTAGTTCATATCATGAGGTTGGTAGTGGTGAGTGGAAAGGGGAACATGGATGGTTGTCTTCAGCAGGATTTTCTGGTGGTTCTGGTCCACTTATCGAAGATCAGCAAAGAAGTGCCAACAATAGAAGATTCTTGTTAGATGATGTCAGCGTCAATCCGCTGATGATTCAAAGTTCTCGTTCTAGTTGGATTGGGCAGAACCTAAACCTGAATGCAGGTCATGGCAGTGATTATTCTTTTTCTGAGTCTCCTAGTTTATACTCGATGACTGGACTCAATCATCAACAACGTCCTCCTGCTGGTTGCACTGATCCTTTCTTACTACCTCAAGGGAACGGTAAATGTATTGTGGGAGAGAATGATGGTGGCCAAGGTGGCTCATTGGATGTCAGGCACATACCTTGTAAAAGAAAGTCTCTTGAAGGACATGTTGGTCAATCTTCTATTGGTGAAAGCTCTCATTTTCTTGAAGTGGAAGAAACTAGTGCACAGCATGCACAGCATGCTACTTCTGCTCACAGTAACACGAGCACTAACTCAGCTATGTCTCGTGTGTCAGAACAAGCAGATCCACAACTAGGGTCAAGTGTGAGTCATGTGACAGGAATAGTTTCTCAGGGTCCTTATACAAGTGTTTCGGAAAGTGTGGAACCCTCACAGAGAAGTTCCCGCCTGAGGATCAATTCTTCTATGCACAACTATCCAAACTCTTCCATTATGCACCCTATGGGAGGCGCTCTTAGCAACTCCAATGTCTTGTCTACCTCCCAGTCATCAAGATTTATTTCAGTCGACCATTCCTTGGACTTGCCTTTGGCACCTGCATCTAGCAATGTCAACATCCAAGACCAGCATGATCTGCTTGATTTGCCGTCCTTGCCATACCCTGAACAATCAGTTAGGTGGAGTAGAGGTTCTATCACTAGACCTGGCACTTCCTCTAGTTCAGCTTTCTCTAGAAACAGAGATGATGAGCTGCAAGAAGCCAGCCTGGGCAGGTATTCGAGAAATATTGGGAGACACCCTATGTATATGCCTGCTAGCGAATTGAGAACATTGGCTCAAGGACCAGTATCTAGAGATATACCGGGCGGTAGTAGTGCAATTCCAAGAAGTACCACATATAGTACTCAGGCTGGATCCAGTACATCTGTCCCTCAGTCATCTCAACCTAACTCGGTGCCTCATCGCAGTCGTCATTCCCATAACCCCCGAAGATTATCTGAATACGTCCGCAGGTCATTGTTAGCTTCCACTGGAAGCGAGATGGATCCTAGTGGCCATTCTTCAGATATTTCAGGCCATCCTGCTTTCTCGCATGATGTCCTTTCATCCGGGTCTCGTAACCAGGGTCATCGTCGGTCATTATCCAGGCCAGCACCTTGGATGGAAAGACATGGTGACGCACTTCCGTACTCCATGCGAACTTTGGCTGCAGCAAGTGAAGGCCGAAGAAGGCTTGTTTCAGAGGTTTGTCCTGCTGCTATGCTATAGTCAAGCTGTGCTATTCTATGTCTCTGCTGGATGTGTGGCCGTGTTCTGTGCTTATGTCTTTAAATATGGATACTTCGACCGCTGTAGTTCTTTGACTTGCTACCCTTGGGTGGTCGCTGTCTTTCCTTTTCTTGGTTTCCCTTCCCTTATGAATGAAGCATCTACTGTGCTGACAACAGCTATGGTATGAGATATTGCTCTGATAATCCTTATTGGCCAACGAAACCCATGCGGACATGACAAGACATGAGTGTGAGTGTGGATATGGGACAGGAGATCCATCATGGTGAATTTGTAAGAAAGGTTACCCAGATGTTTGAAAGTGACAAAATAATGCATATCTGCCTATGCTACATCTTCAGAACGAGGAAAATTTGTTATGACTTATCTCTAAGGACATACCCACATTTCCTTTCTAGGTTTTGAATACTTGCTGAGCCCAAACTTCAGATGTAAATCATGTCAGAAGCGAGTAAGTTATGACCACACATACCCATATCAAAGTCCTCAAGTAACACAAGATGGATTAGCTTCCAACTTTAGCAATTGCTCTAAAGATTAGATCAAACTTTTGCCTCTCTTTCACAGTATCTGAAAATTTAATAAGGCTACCAATTTTATATAATCTGTCTTACATGGTCAATAATAATTGCTTGCTTTATTTCATGGTTCAAACTGCCTAAGTATACTTTCTCAAGCCATGCTGATACCTAGTCTCTTGGTTTGTGTAATCGTGATCATGGATTATTATCACAAAATTCTGGCCATCACCTTTCCAGGGCTTTTGACTTAAAAATATTTTGAGAGGCGTGAGGGATTAAGTGGAATATAATATAATTGACCGAGTAGTAGAGTCGTGGACTTATCTGTTTCTTCGACATTTCTGATTATGCATTGGTCTTATCTGGTTTCATTTATTGTGAAACAGATTCGGAGTGTGTTGGATCATATGCGCCAGGGAGAGGGCTTACGTCTTGAGGTTAGAATTTTGTGTCAAACATCATAAGCTCAACTACGGATTGCTGGAGGCATGTCATTGGAGAATGGAAACATTATGGATTCTAAGGAAAAAATATGAGCCCTCGCCAATGAATGTTTGGGACATTAGATAAAGCGGTGATTGTCCTCATCGTGCACGTAAGATGCTAGAAGTGCTAGGTGTATACTGTTTGGGACAGATGGTTAATCAATATCTATTGCAAGAATTCATTTCTTGTAGGGCCCATCATATCTCATAGTCTGAACCCAACAATCATACAGGCTTTCCAACTGCATCCCATTCATGGAATCATAAGAACATTAAGAATTCCTATGTGGCTACTTAGCAATTTTTCTCTGAGATGCAATGTGTGTTGGTATCACTGTCGGTGACTGCAAGCCCAGACCATGACCATTATGCTTGAGTCATATTGCACTTGCGGTGAAAGATGCTAATTTGATATTTAACCTTTGCATGTTTTGTTTCATGTTTAGGATGTCATGTTTCTCGATCAGTCAGTATTCCTAGGGGTACCTGATATGCATGATCGGCATGGAGACATGCGGCTTGATGTCGATAACATGTCTTATGAGGTAAATGCTGAAGCTTTTTATCTCAAAACTAGTGTTAATTCCTTGAAATTATTAAGAAGCATTAGCAAAGTTTAATTGTTGGGGTGCTAGGAACTATTGGCATTGGAAGAGCGCATTGGAAACGTCAACACCGGACTGAGCGAGGAAACCATATTAAGTCGCATGAAGCAGCGCAAGTACACAGTTGTAGTTTGCACGGACGTGGAGGCGGAACCCTGTTGTATTTGTCAGGTAGAGAGAACCCCTTTTTTCTGCATCGCAGCGCAACCCTAGTGTCTGCTTGTTCATGATTCTCGAGAGCTTCTACGACAATTCAGTGCCTAACAGGGGACTTTTTTATATGCAGGAGTTGTACAACGAGGGAGAGGGTGTTGGGACTCTGGAATGTGGGCATGATTTCCACACTGACTGTATAAAGCAATGGTTGACGCACAAGAACTTGTGCCCTATCTGTAAGACGACAGGTCTGACCACGTGAGACGGGACTGTCATTTTTCTGCCGATGTCTCAATGTTTGGCCAGACAAGAGAAAGGTACTCATAGCATCTATAAGAGCAGTTTGCAGAATCATATCCAGTCAGTGCATGCCTGCGAGGGCGTGGCTGAAGAAGCTCATAAAAATTGCATATCCTTCGAAGCTAGCTACCTAATGCTTAGCACTATGATGGTGGCTGTCTTTAAGGGGACCGGCAGATCGTATTAAGTCATTGAAAAATAAACCGCTGTGCGGCATTTCACATAGAGGGCCTTGTTTGGGTACGGCTATAAAGGGTGTTAACTCTATCTGTACTGGAATCATGCAGACTGTTGCTCATGGATGATCTATTTATTTATTTCTAAAATTTATGCAAAAAAAGATTCATGTTTATTCATATTATGCTGTTATTGAGATAAGATTGTGCTTCACTGACTGAGAAATGGTGTGTTTCCTTGGAAGACTTTCATTACTTTTATGCCAAGGAAGAACCTTTTGCCTTTTCTTGCTGTGCAGACTCTGTTGGTGTGCTCGCACATGCTGGGGTTAGAGGTGATCACCGAGTGGGCTTAAGCTTGGTCATGGTTTAAAATGTATGTCGAAATGTTTGGATAGGTTTAAGCGGAGGATAGGTGGGCAAGCCTTTTTGATGTAAGTCCATTGTCATCCCGGGTGAAGCTGGTCCGGCTCGTAGCTTGGCCTCCTCCCAACTCCTCGACAACATCACGTCATCCGTCCATGAAAACTTGTCCCTAGCCTAATCCCATCCTGGCAGAGTTGCTGTGACGACCTTGTTGAGTCGGCATTGGAGCTCTCCGATCACCCTGGTCGACAACTAGTTGTTCCTCGACACATGTAATATGCCCGACCAACTCCAGGCCCGGCCATTTGACTTCCGCCACGCCCAACTCAAGGTTCGCAACTCGTGTGGCCAAAGCTGAGAGCTGAGAGTGCATCCCTTGATGCCTTTTCCTCTGCCTTCCCTCTTGGATGAGCATCCCTCTCCTGACATTTTGTGGCAAAACTCTATATTTTGATACCGATTGTTGGGACCACAACGCTCGGTTCATGCAACAATGCAATCTTTCATGCAATTACGCTACCTATCATGTGGCTCCCTCGCTCTTGTCTCCTTCACTCTCATTTTTCGCTTTCACATAAGAACCATATCCACTCAAGGGCCTCACACACTAGCCAAAAAAGTACCTCCCTAAAATTACTTTTGCAAATAAATTCGGAAGAAATGAATGTGTCACTTATAAAAGAATTCAACTCAAAAGTTGATTTTTCATTTTTCGGTCTCATTCTGCTCTTACCAGAATCTTTTGTGCGAGTACACTACCTGTCATGTCGCTCCCTCTCTGTCTCCCTTTCTCGTTTCCTTCCCTCTCATGTTTCTCTTTCACTCAAGAACCATATCTACTGAAGGACCCCACAGACTAGCCAAGAGGGTACCTCCCTAAGATCACTTTTGCAAACAAGTTAGGGAGAAATGAATGCGTCACTTATCAGAGAATTCGATTCAAAAGTAGACACACTTATTTATGATGTCACCACCACCATTCCTAATAAGATGAAATGAATTACATTTAATAAGGTGTATCCCCCTCCCTTGAACACAATTTGGGTAATCCTAATACATGATGAACCGGCCACAAACTTCAAAAGAATGAACACGGACTTTACTCGCTCTTTACTACATCCAATGTCTCGCTCGTATGTCGCACTCATTCATGCATTCACAATCCCGCGTGCATCTTGGCAAGCACCGTGCCAAGCTCCAGGCACCTAATTGACCTAAGCCGTGACGCAGTATAAAAATTAATTCGCGTCATCATCAAATGGGGAAGGCAATAACTTATTCCCCACGCAGATTCCCAATTGCAAAATCTATAGGGTCTCTAATCTTCTGAGACGCATGCAAATTCTCTGAAGCACCTCGAGCAAAGGCTTTTGATTTGTCTCACGATACGACAGCTTGATTCTAATACGGTATGGATCCATTAATAAACAATTGAACTCTACACGGCACAATTAAATCAAACTCTTAACAAATATATATAAGAGTTAATATTAGAAAAATCAGAAATTGATATATTTGGAATAAATTTATCTCGCATTAAAAACTCCAAACTAGTATACCTGTTACAATTTTATCTTTTATTAATTTCTGTTAAATTTTTTTGTCAAATTTATAAGTTGAATGACACGTGGCACAAATATAGGTTTGAAATTTTACCTTTCTTCTATACGAAAATTAATAAAGAGTAAATTTTTCATAAATATATTAATTTTAAGGTTTTAGTAGTCAGAAATTTAATTTAAGGTGAAATTAAAATTTTAATGATATTAATGAAGGGGACGCAACTTTCGCACCCAACTTCCAAGTCCCCATTTCTTGGGTGGCGGGGAAAGCACGGGTTCCCAAAGTCTCCCCCGAAGCCCAGCCGCGACACATGCGATGTTGGTAATGATGCCGTCGCTGTCCCTTTCCCCATCCCCCTCCCTCCCCTTCCCCCTTTTGAATAAGAAAAAACTACCAATTCACCACCCACTAAAGGTCCACGACCCCACAGTCATAGTCAAAAAGCCTATGCTGCAGCTTCCCTACATTGGACAAATCCCCAAAAACATATGGATTAATTAATCAACGCCGGAGATTAGATTATCGCAAAGCAGCAGCTAATCGCATCGCCATTTCCACGTAATCCCCACCACCACCACCACCACTGTCTTTCCCATTTACCCATAAAATTATTCTTTATTCTCCTCTTCCCCCCACTTCTTTTTTTTTTATATTATTTCTCGGTAAATCTGGTGGATCTTTGAATTACTCCTTTTCGTTACCTTTGTTGGACCATTGGCACGTAGAATTCGGAGCATGGGATGTTGACAGGGACGCATTCTTCCGATCCGGCCGTCCACGTGTCCTCAATTTTTACCCAAACGTTCTTCCGGTGCTGGGGAAAAAGGCGGGGGGGGGGTAATTTTGAGTGGGGTTTGTTGGGTAGGCCCGAATCCACGACCTTATCCATCGAACGTAGGGGCAAGTCAATTTCGATCTGCTCTCATTACCATTTTCTTCGTATTCCATCGCCTCGTGGAAATCGAAATATCAAAAGTCCAGGGTGTTGATCGTGGGTCACGAGACTCTCGAGCTGAAGTTCTAATTTAATGAAGCTGATGGATGATTCGTCTCAGAGTGATTTGAGAGAATGGTTGTTGGATTCGATCAAGGAATCCACCGCCGGCCGCCACCGGGTTCTACCGACGTTATCGTGCCACGGGGGAATAGACCCTTCTTTTGGAGAACGTCCATTGAATAGGCCGAACATTATGAAAAGAAAGAAAGAAAGAAAAGCCGTAGGATCATACGACCCTGCCAAAAGAAATAATTTAGTTTGACCGCTTTTAGAAGAATCGCAACGAGAAATATTTATTTAAAAAAAGAAAAGAAAAGAAGAAAAAACGGTCACGAGTAAAACTTTTTTTAAAAAAAGGAAGACAAAAAAGTGGGGCCCCGCCTCCCGGTCTAGAAGAAGAAGTGCCATCATGCCAGCTCCTCTCCCCTACACAGTACGCACACACTCCACTCTCGACACAGAGAGCCGTCTCCCTCTCCCTCACTCCAAGCGCCGGGCACAAATTCAACCTACGCCTCGTCATCTCTCTTGTCTTCTTCGTCATCTTCAACTTCATTTGCTTCGGCGGCCGGTCGCGCGGAGAATTCGGCTGCGACGGCGGCGGCGGCGGAGGAGGAGGAGGAGGAGCGAAGATGACGGAGCCCGCGTTCTTGAACGAGCGGCTGTCGAGGCGGACGTTCATCTTCGGCCTACGCTTGTGGGTGGTCGTGGGCATCTGCGTCGGAGCGGCCATCGTTATCGCCCTCTTCCTCGTCTCCCTCTACTTCACCTCGAGGCGCAACCACGCCTGTTCCCGGGACAAGAAGAAGAAGAAGAAGACGAAGAAGAGGCAGGAGCGCGCTTCGAGACCCGTCACGTCCATCGTCTCTCACGCCAACCCCACCATCCCGAACGTCTCCAAGGAGATTCTCGAGATCCGGGTCGACCACCCCGAGGGCCCGGGCTCGAACCCCGACCCCGACCCGGATGCTCTCGCCTTGGTCCCCCAACCGAAGGAAGACAGCCCGACCCGACTCCACATGGAGATCGGCAAGGACCACCGGATTTCGTACCCGGAGCGGCCCGGGAGTGGCGGGTCGGGGCCAGGTGAGCAGGCGGTGGCGGCGACGGCGGCGCCGGAGGTTTCGCACTTGGGTTGGGGGCACTGGTACACGTTGAGAGAGCTACAGGTTTCGACGGGGCATTTCGCCGACGAGAATGTGATTGGTGAAGGTGGGTACGGGATTGTGTACCGGGGTGTGCTCGAGGACGGCACGAGAGTCGCGGTCAAGAATTTGATGAACAACAGGTAAATGTGGGCTCTGTTTCGAAGAATTTGAAAATCTTGGCTTGAAGCATTTTTTCGCGGGGCTTGTTTTCAGTTAGTCGTGTGTGTTGTGAGAGGTTTTAGACGACGGTTTTGTTTCGAATTGAGGTTGTGGCCAAATTTAGGTAGTGTTTTTGTCTAAGAAACTTTTTTGTCCTGGTAAGAGGGAAAGCTTTTCTGGTGAATGTGCGGCTTCGACATTGCTAATTCGGTGTTCTTGTGTGGTAGGGGACAAGCTGAAAAGGAATTTAAGGTGGAAGTAGAAGCAATTGGGCGGGTTCGCCATAAGAATTTGGTGAGGTTGGTCGGTTACTGTGTCGAAGGAGCTCACAGGTAATTCAGTCTATGCAATTGATGTGCTGCAACCTTCTATTTCTACTGTTGGTTCATGGAATCGAAAATAAGTGGATAATGTGAATAATAATACCCTCGTTTGGCTGTCGTAGGATGCTTGTTTATGAATACGTCGACAATGGTAATTTAGAGCAGTGGCTTCATGGGGATGTTGGGCCTTGCAGCCCGCTCACGTGGGAGAATCGCATGAACATCATCATTGGCACTGCAAAGGGGTAGGTCTTAATTCAATTGTAGTAGAGCTCATTTCTGGTTTAGTATTTGAATTCTTTTTTTTTTTGGGGGTTGGTATTTAGTATTTGAATTCACTGACCATGGGGATTGAACAAAAACCACAGCTTAACTTACCTGCACGAGGGGCTCGAGCCCAAGGTCGTTCACCGAGATATCAAATCAAGCAACATCTTACTCGATAAACAGTGGAATGCGAAAGTATCTGACTTTGGCCTTGCGAAGCTCTTGGGCTCAGAAAGGAGTTATGTGACAACACGTGTAATGGGAACCTTTGGGTGGGTTAGCATCCTCAAGCTGATTGGTTTCAATTTTACAGTGTTTCATGATGTTATTGGTTTTTGTTCAATCCAAATGGATGGTGATCACATAGGTTTCCTTTTCTTCAGTTATGTGGCTCCAGAATATGCCAGTACAGGCATGCTGAATGAAAGAAGCGACGCATATAGCTTTGGAATTCTCATAATGGAGATCATTTCTGGTAGAAACCCAGTGGATTACAGCCGGCCTTCTGGAGAGGTCAGTCTTGTCAATATGATGCTGTTGATCCTCAATCATCTTTGAGCATTCGAGAGCATTTCCTTTTCCTCTTCAGGTTAATCTTGTTGAGTGGCTTAAGACAATGGTTACAAATAGAAACCCGGAGGGAGTTTTGGACCCTAGGTTGCCAGAGAAGCCTTCGTCAAGAGCCCTAAAGCGTACTCTTTTGGTAGCTCTGCGTTGCGTGGATCCAAATGCTCAGAAGCGGCCAAAGATGGGTCATGTAGTTCATATGCTCGAAGCTGATGAGTTTCCTCTTCGAGATGTAAGTACACATTTTTATCCATGTCCCATATTTCTGGAGTCCCAACTCAGTCTCCATAAGACCTGAAGATATTGGCAAACTTTGATTTAGTCAATATGTTAAATCTCCTTTCTACCTTTTAAGAACAATTAATACTAGGACTTGCCATCGTTTGACATTTTAATATGTTCTTGCAAAGATTAGCATTCTGAGATTGTCTTGCAAATGGTCATTCACTCTTTGTCCTCTTACACATATTCTCTAAAGGTTTTTTGGCTTTGAGCAACTGTCATTAATGGGAAGTCGTTTTGGAATCAGGGAGTTGGGGAGGAACCTTTACAAGGCAGATCATTTTGTATTGTAATCTGTTTGTACTATGCTTTATTCTCAATTATTCCTAGAAATTCTTCAGCAGCAAAAAGTTGTCTAGGAATGAAGATATGTCTCATGTGATGCATTCTGTCTCTCTAAAGTTTAGTTAAATTGACTCACTTAAGTCATTGCAGGACCGAAGAGCTGGACGGGAACACGGACGCTCCCATCAGGAAATTCTGAGGGATAGGTTGTTGGACAAACGTGTAACTGAATCAGGTGACAGTAGTGGATATGAGAGCAGTGTTCAAAGCAATATGTCAATGTTGAGAAAGCAAGATCCTGAAGAGCAATAGCCTTGACAACTCCTTAAAAAGGTGATGTGTTGGACATAATCTTGCCTAGTTCTTTCCATGAAGAGTTGGTTTCTCTCTCTACTGTGTATCTAGTTCACGGTATTTTTGCCTTTAACCCTGTGTAGATTCTGCTGCATTTTGTCTCATTCTTAGTGTTGTCTCTGCCACTTCTGTTTTTGAAGTATAATATTGGTGGGATATCTGGATGTTGCAGTTGTCTTTTATGATGTAGGCTTCTATTCAGAAGATTTTGCCTGGATTGGATCTCTGTATGGTGCAGGTGTTTTTGTATGATATTGGCTTCTATTCTGAAGATTTCACCAAATGTTGTGATCCAACTCACTGGAGTTATCAACTGAATGCTCTCGCTGTCAATTTTGGTCCCCAATTTTCACAACTTGGCAATGTCTTATGTATTCTGTTACTTGCTCATCTCTCTGACTACGCTACAAACTCATGCATCGTCAATCGTGCCATTGCGTGACTCATTATTCGCATATATTTATCCTTCTTAAGTCTCGTTCTCTTTTTAGTTATCCATTTGTAGTGAAGTGATTAAAGCTATGCTGACTATAATGAGGATTATTTGTCAAGCACCATCCTTGGGATAATGAAGTCGCTCAACCATTGCATTTAAGTTCTAAAGCTTCACGTTTGCATTGACCTTAATTGTCTTCACAGCATCAGCGAGGAACATATTTTGTTAACCAGAAAGGGAAGAAATATGAACTGTACTCATGTCAAATTCATCGAAGCTGAATGGACTGAACACTTTTGCGGAAACATTACAAAGAGAAAAGGGAAAATCCCTCGCTGGATGTATCATGTGGGGAGAAAGGTGAGCTTGACTCGAGAACAATTAAAGACAAGAACCTCTTTTTGGCATGGAGTTTGGTGGGTATGAAGAATGGGTCCTGCAACTCACATGCACGTAAATGCAATTTCTTTGGCTTTGATGTGAAGGAGGGGTGAGGGACTCTTTGTGACAGCTAGAAATTGTCCTATTTTGAGGAACAGGGGACCCTTCCATGTTCTTGAATCTTGATTTTGATGGAAGAGTGGCAGGAGGATCCTCTCCTTGGCACTGATCGTCTTGTTGTCCTGGGGTGGGTGTTTTTTTTGTTCACTTGGGTCGAAGAAACTGCGACTGTATCCAGTGGGATTCACTCTCTTTTGCAGGGCTTCCTCAGGTTCATAGAGAGGTGATGCGGGCGTGTTTAATTCCTCCTATCAGGTGGCTTTTCGAGGTGAAGAGAGGTGTTAAATGTGGCAATTAGGAATTCTGATCCCTCTTTTGGAGTATTAAAGAAGCAGCAGGGGAAGAGAGGGAAAGAGAGTCAGAGGGAGAGGCGACTTCGTACAAAATCCTGAAAACGGGCTAATTGGAATAATTAAGGGCAGACTAAAATGTTTACCTGTGGTACGTAGACATTTTTAGAAACTAAAATGAAGATGCCACTCCTCCCCGAGCATGATTAGTGGTAAAATTTAAAGGTGAAAGAGGAGGAGAAATTTGGTATAAGCAACTTAAGACGAATTTCATTTGGCGAAAGATTTGCAAAACCTGTGACATTGCTTTCTTTTGTCGACTTGTTTCGGCATTTGCGTTGCTCGTGGGTTCGTAATATCATCCCTAAGCTTCAATGGGAACAACTTCGCTAAATTTCCATCCGCGGTGAGACGCAAACTCGAGGTTTTGGTTAGTTGGGAGAATCTTCCGTCCATCGGGCTAAATACCATGCTCAAGTTCAAATTGCAAGATGCTATATGCTTGTCGTATCGCGGATTGAAATGCCACGATGGACATGAGACTTAAATCTGCACCTGTCACTGACTTACAAGTTGCAAAAAATGGCCTTTTTAGATTGTTTAGCGAGTAAGATGAGAAGGAGAGTGGTCTGATTCTGACATCCTATCCGAGGACAAGCTTCAACCCAAGTCAGCTTTTTACAGAATTATGATGGGATTATGCTGAACATATTTAATTTGGTACGGTCCAATTTTTTTTTTTTTTTTTTTTTTTTTTTATTACACAGATCGAGAGAGGGCTATGCATTAGAGATTGCAAAGTTGCCTGAATTGTTTATTTGACAAAAATTTTGGACACTCGCTAAAAATCAAGCTTTGGACGTCAATGCTTTGGAGCTTAGACTTGTGGCCACAATGGGGCTTCTGACCACATGCTTTCCACCATCGTCCATCCAACTGAGAGAACCAAACACCACGGTCTGTTTCATCTGTTGTGGGCCTTCTATTGTCAGCTTATAACTCAGCTTCTCGTACTCGTCTTTGAATGTCAATTTATCTGGCACAACACTGACCTTAAATCCCTCTATCGGATTCACCTTTGCTGTGTAGGTTGACGCCCCAGCTCCCACATTCGTCACTGTCCTGTAGAATTCTTGCACTGTCGGAGAGTTCGAGCTGTTTGAACTAAAGAAGGCGATGAAGGAAGGGTAGTTCAGGTCCAGTGATGGGTTCGAACAATTGTAGGAAGAGGACCTGGTGACCATTTGAATTTGCTTTGATGTGTAATTCATTGCACACATGAGGTTTACATAGTCTTGGGGTGTCACGTCGTATATAAGCCCAGGGTCTAATGCCTTGTTCGGATCAACGTGTCCAGCTCCCATGCCTACAGGGCTCGCTGGTTCGTAATGATTCCCAACGTCTTTGATAGGGCTATTTGTGCTGTCCATTGTATACGATGTAGTCATCATGGCCGACTGGATGGCTGCCGGGCTCCACTCGGGGTGTGGTCTCCTCAGGAGCGCAGCCACTCCAGCTATATGTGGGCACGCCATCGATGTTCCTGACAAGAGGTTGAAGTCGTTAAATAGTTTTTGCGAGTCTACTATAGCCGCTGGATTATTTTGAGGCCACCCAGCTAGGATCAGTGTGCCAGGAGCCAAAATGTCGGGCTTCAGGATGGCTGGGCAACTTGGGGATGGGCCACGAGAGCTGTAGTCTGCCAAGCTCGGAGCAGGCTTGCTGCCAATGAGTGTTTTCCGAAATTGGATACTTGCTGTTGGCTTGGACGAGTTCTTGATGTAGGCTTTGATGGTATTACCATCTGCAGGATTCAAAAAGATTGTAGGGAATGAGTTTAAACGGAAGTAGTAGGGGTAGGAGCTGTTTACTATGAACACGCCACCAGCGACTTTTGCTCCATTGACGTTGTGGACTTGACCACTTACAGTCCCACTCTTGTCCTCACACACGACAATATCAGATGGACTGAGTTTTTTCAATTCGACTGTATTGTTGCACGCCTCCATGAAGACAATTGGAGATTTACTCAAGGATGGTTTGCCTGGAAAGAGAGTTGAGCCTGCAATCGAGACTCCGTCGCCAAGAGTAACAGTTCCCCCGAATTCACGGTCTATTTCCCCAGCAGCAACAGTTATGGCCCAGGGAGTCCCATTGTGCAGGGTGCTCAGGGAAGGTCCGTCGTTTCCGGCGGACAATGATACAAAGATCCCTCTCTCTATGGCTGCATATGTGGCTATTGCAATAGGGTCCTCATACAATGGAACGCCATCAAGGCCTAATGATAAAGACAGGACATCGACTCCATCAATGATCGCTTGATCGATTGCAGCGATGATATCAGCAGCATATGAGCCTTCATCCCACAGAGCTTTGTACATGGCCACTCGGGCCAGTGGAGCCACACCAGAGGCAGTCCCTGGAGCATAGCCGAAGTAGGAGGCAGCCGCAACATAATTTCCAGCTGCCGTGGTGGATGTGTGGGTGCCGTGTCCATCAGTGTCACGCGCAGAGTTCATGGAGATAGTAATGTTGGGATTTTTGGCTATCAAGGCCTTGTTGAAGAACCGGGCTCCGATGAGCTTTTTGTTACACATTGAAGCGTTGAATTGAGTCCCGACCTCACATTCACCTTTCCATTTCGATGGGATTGCCGTCATTCTGTCATCATTGAAGCTCGGACTTTCCGGCCAAACACCCGAATCCACAAGCCCAACTATGACATCCTTGCCATAATCCGAGGTAGGCCATGCCCCAAAATCAGAATTCAGACCAAGAAATTGGGTCGAGTGAGTCGTATCTACTTTAACTGGCAAATCCTCAATGAAAGAGATGTAGCCCGGAGAGTTCTTAAGTGCCTCAAGCTCGCTAGGAGAGAGACTAGCACTGAAACCCTGCATGACATGAGTGTAACTGTAGATGAGCTTAGAAGAAGAGGGTGTGGCAGTGGCTCTGGCTCTAACTTTAGGATTAGGACTTTGCACTAGTGATGAAACAATGGCCGAGTACCAGCTATGATGGTCAGAGAAGGCTTTGGGCATGGAGGATAAGTCCATGTGGATGATATAGTTGTCGGACTGCCCCATCGTCGAGGCAAAGCAGAACATGGTCAGAAATAGGAGCTTCATCATAGATGAATGAACGCGATCAGCCATGGTTAGCGATTGGAGTGAGCTAGTTTTAGATTGCAGCTTAAGCTTTGTGCCTTTATATAGGGAATAGAGATGCGGAGGAGGCTCGAGAGAACGTCGACACAGTCGTCCCCGACTAGTTAAGTGGCATGTCGATTTGTTTGGCGTCTTCTGGTGGCCCCTGATCTCAATGATTCTATTCTCAACCTATGGACGTTTTCCACGACAAAAAGAAGGACGATAGGGGGCGACAAAGGATTGGAAAAACGGATGCGTTTTTCTTGAGGTCACACTGCTTTCGGGTGAAAGTCAACTTTAACCTTTTCTTTTTGATTGGAAATTGAGGGATGCTCCACTTGTTTTCCCTCCGTACCACCCTTATTTTCCACATCGCAGTATGAATAAGCAAGTGGGGACACCCTTTTGGAGGTCAGTGGAAATATGGAACGCCAATGAGGGGAGTTCGTGCAATCATCTCTTCGTTAAGTGTGTGACGCACATATTGAATCGCGGAGGATCCAAAGCATGATTTTTGTCGATATTGACGGGTGCATATTGCAACCTCATTACAGGTCAATCTTTATCAAGTTTCTTTAGCAACTTCATGGTTTATCTCAAAGGCGAACATGTGAAGGGTTGTAAGACAAAACTCTCACTCAGGAGAATTGATAAGGTAGGGAGCAATTGATATATTGTAACTGACCTATTACTTATTGGTTTAGATTTTTAAATGATAGTTGGATCAATTAATTATGTTAATTGGCCTGAATTTGAACTTTATCTTGATGATCTTTAGAGATTAGTGAATACTTAGGATGCGAGCTCTTTCTTGATGAGTCTTTTACCGTGGGGCATAACCATATACCGAGTCAAAAAGGAAAGTATCTAGTCAAAGCAACCCAACTGATCCAGTCATTATAATTGATTGGGACAAGACCATACTGATGCATCCACCCACCATCGGTCCTCCATGTGCTCCACGGTTTTACAGTCCTCTATGTGCTCCACAGTTGTACAACCCATGTCTCCATCACCTGTGGTTTTGACTTGCTAGAAAAAAAGAAGACAGAAGAGTAAGATCAATTGTCCCACGAGGGCAACATCATAAGAGTCTTTCTGTGGCCATCGTCCTCTTATCAGATCATAATATCATTCTAGAGGACATCCGTTTGGCCTATTTCGAATATTCAAACTTCGTGTTTCTTGTTTTTCTTCCCCTTTCTCCTTCTTTGAAATTCTGATCCTTACTGTGGTTGGATTTGATGGTTCCCAGGCTCGAATTAGTAAGGCACATGCCAAGAACAGTGAACAATGTCTAGTTCGGGACGTCTGCGTTCTAGATTCACGGGGAATCAAAACGAGTCGACGTGAGACCGATATTCTTTTGTTCGGAATAGCTGACCATTTCAACAAGAGGTTAAAAAGGAAAAATTTATTCATTCATCTTGCAGTAGCTGATGGGTTCGGTTAGGTAAGGGGTCGCTATCGGTAAATTTGTCAACATCTAGATAAGAGACGAGAGAAAATGGTTCCTCCATTATCATTGCAACTCTTGGAGAAGTAACCCTACTCGCACTTCAATAATGCTACTTAAAAGCATTCTTTCTTTTCCACCCTTTGCCGTTTTCTTTTCTCGTGATTCCAAGGAGAAATCATCGAAAAGATATCGCTACAGGAGGCGCATGTGGATCGAAGTGGGTGAGCATCGCGTGTAAAAGGAGGCGAGAGCATTTTCCCAAGTTGAAGAGTTCACACCACTTTAAGAGTAGGTAACAACCTTAATGAGAGCATCCTTTGTCCGCCTGATTTTTCGTGTTGATGTTCTTTCTTGCTGTCGGTGAAATCTGTCTTTAGGGCTTTTGACCTTGACTGGGGATGGCTATGGAATAAGGTGGGAATGGGCTGTATCCCTCGTCTCGTTCCCCTTGATTACTAGGGCCGCCTCGTATTTGCTCGTGACCTGGTCTAGCCCTACATCAATAGTGACCCATCTTTAGTTACAAAACATTACACAAATCCTGTATTAAAAAAGCATCTGTCTTTTATAAAACATTATTGTACAAGGTGAGTTAGTTTCGCGAAAAATGAGTAATTTAAAAAATATTTTTTGAAAAAGATTATTTATATTGTCTAGAAAAATAAATAAATGATTTTTTTTCATTTCCACGAGAATGATTAGACATAAATTGCTATCAATGATGAAAAAGATTTCCATTCATTAATTTTTGTAAACAACATAAGCAATCACTTTTCGAAAAATATTTTTAAAATCACTTATTTTTCGCAAAACGAACACACCTACTAACTTTGGTAGTTAAGCTAGTGTTCTTTGTTTTTCTATTTTTTTGTTCCTCATAATAGAAAATGTATAGAAATCCATTTGGTAACGTCTCCTAATATTTCTATTATCTGAAATAGAAAGTTGTTCCTAGAAATAGATTTTGAATAGAATAAGAAGTAGAAGAAAAATAGTTTTTTGTTAGTGGGAAGAATTTCTAAAGAGTTATTTCTTGGGCTGCCATTACTTGTGACTATTGCCGTAGTTGTAGTTGGTGGCCGCTCGTCACTCGCTGTCGGCTGGCGACCGGTGACAGATCAGTACCGAATACATTCCTATTCTTTTTCTATTTCAAGGATAGAAAATTTGTGTAGTTATCAAATGCGTTGTTTTACTCATAAATTGTTCGAGGAAGTATAAAGAGAAAAAAATTATTTCTAAAAAATTGTTCCAAGGAACTGAAATATTACAAACACACCCTAAAAAGATTATAGTGCAGAGGAGGGAGAGTTGGGGAGTGCAAAAATGGAATGCAACCAAAATGGACAGAAAGAAATCAACTTCTATGTTATTCCATAAGGTAGCATTCCTTGAATTTGTGCCCTTTTTTCCCCTTCAATCAAGCTCTTGAAGTTTTAATTTGTCCAGTGCGCAAGACCCCAGCATGGAAAGCCCTATACAGTTTTGTATTGAGAAATCTCATTAGTTATTGTTCTGATGGTGGTCTTCATCTTAGGAGTTTTTATTCCAATCAATTAGTTGATAGTCTGCAGTGACAAAACGTTTTCCCACTATAGACTTAGCTCCATCGGACATATTAGCAACTACAAACAAAATTGGGAGCAATAGAGGGACCTGTCATAAATTAAAATTTTAAAGATTTGATTTGACAAAAATGCACAAATTCAGGAACTAAAAGTATGATTTTACCTTTCCATAATAACGCTTTAAGGGCATATCATTTTATTTAGGGGAAATTACATTTCTGGTCTTTGTTTTATTTAGGGAATTCATTTTTGATCATCATACCATATTTGCTTACAATACTAGTCCTTATGCTACTCTCCTATGACAATTTAAGTCCTTCCGACAAATTTTAGTTCATAATTTGCCGGAAAATGCTAGCCAACATCGGCTAGATTGACATGTGGTGCTCACGTCCACGGTCCTCTTACACAAATTAACTTTTGGTCCCATACTTTTGGGAACTATCAAATTTAGTCCATGTACTTTGCTTTAGTGAAAAAATTAGTCATCGTACATTTTTCAGTGAAAACTTAATTACTTGCATTATCATGATCAACTTAGGATCTATTTGGCAACGTTCCTATTTCTTTGTTTTTCTGTTCTTTTGTTTCCCGGAGTAGAAAAAGAACAGAAATCCTCGGAATAAAAAGTTGTTACTGAGAATAGATTTGGAGCAGAAATGAGAAGTAGAAAAAGTAATTTCTTATTTCTGAGAATAATTTCTAGAAACTTATTTCTTGTGGACTGTTCGCCACCCACGGCACACCGCCGCCCGTTGCCTGCCCTTGGCTGTCGACTGTCGGCTCGTCGCCGCCGCCCTTTGCCCGGTGGCCAGTGACCAGAGGTGATCGGCGGTGGCGAACAGCAACTGGTCGCTGGTCACCGCTGCCATCAAGGAAAAAATAAATAATTTTTTTTTGTCCATACTAAATGCATTTATATTTTTTTCTGTTCCGAGAATAAGAAATTTTTGTAATTACCAAATGTTTTGTTTTACTCAGAAATTATTCCAGGGAGTAGAAATAGAAAAGAACTATTTCTCGAAAAAAATTGTTCCCATAAGTAAAAATGTTACTAAACACACCCTTAATTGGTGATTCATTGCAAGTACATCCAATCAGATTATAGCCCATTAAGTTTATTTTCACTATATACAACGAAGGCATCTTCATCTTCATCTCTCGGTCACTGACCTACCTAGGGATAAAAAAAAAAAAAACCGAATAGAAATAATATAACTTCTTACCCACGGCGTTCTCAGTGACGAGATCATATAAGGAGATCCTCATTATCATTGGCAAAATATTATAGATAGATTAAAATTCCTCATATAATAGTTATACCAGCAAGTTCCCACCCCATCGACTGTAAGGACTTGTTTATTTGATGAAGAGGCCAGAAACAACGGAGTTTCAATGTCAAGTGGTCAAGAAATTCATTTAGTTATTGCTAGTGAAGGTATCAATTTTAAATTATAAAGATTTACAGACAGAGACGTCATATTCTAAGTAATAGCCAGTGTAAATCAAGTCTTACTTGGAATAAAGATGTGAATAATTATACTTAGAATCTCATCAATTAGTGTCACGAGGGCTAAACTTGTTATAATAATAATAGTACATAGACTAGCTTTTAACACTACAGAAGGAACAAAGATGAATGTGTAATTTTTATGCAGAGGTCTGTACATGTAGGAGTCACGCGCTGTAACCAGTTCTGGGTCAGCAATTTCTGGCAAATGATGAATGGATAGTAATGAAAGGACAAAAATTATTGTCGGAGAATGGTATAACGATTTAAATTGTAACCAATCAAAGTACCACAATCAAAAGTTAATACCTCCGATGCTCCAAGGACAAAAAGACTAAGTTTCCCTTCTATTTAAGTATTCATACAGATTAATGAGGCATACCTAACGACTTAGCATGAAGTTTCCTTTTCCAAAAAATTAGAAATCAATTTTATATTTCAAATTAATTGTGCTTTTTTTTTTTACATTAAGCCTTGCGACGAACGGACAAGCTTTAATACTTTCTCAAACCGAAGTAGATATAACTTTTACACTATATCAATCAATGTTGACAAGCATCTTCACATGTAATGTTGTCATTGTCTTTTTTTAAAAATTTAGATAATAATTTAAGTTTGGTGGGAAAGAAAAATATTGCTCCGTGAGCAAAGCATAAACAAACAGGCCTCACATCTAGGAAATAATCTCGAGGAATCCCGGGTAGCATCAATGCCTAAGAAACAGTGAAGATCATCCAAACATTTCATTGCAAACAGTGAAGATAGCTATGTTATAAAATGAATTTTCGCCAGAGTTACGCAAACTCTAGTTTTTGATTAATTGGGACAATCTTCTGTCCATCAGCCAAATACCAGTAAATTGCAAAACACCATATGGGTGTCGTGTCACAGATTGAAGCGTAACAATGGACGTGAGACTTGAATCTACACCACTAGCCACTAGCTTACAGATTGCAAAAGCTGGCTTTTTTATTGTTTAGCAAGGAAGACGTGTGGTATGATTTTGACATCCTATCCAATTGCAAGCTTCGCGTAGCCAAGCCAAGTTAGCTTATTACAGAATTATGATGGCTGTCTTAAACATATGGCAAATTTTAGTTTTTAAATTTTTTTCTTACAAAGTACGAGAAAAGGGCGATGTATTGGAAATTGTGAAGTTTTCTTAGTTAATTATTTGACAAGTGTTTTTGGAAACTTTATTGGCAAATCAAGCTTTGGAAGTCGATGCTTTCGAGCTTATTACAGACATGAAATTGGGTGTGGCGCTAGCTCTTGCTCTAACTTTAGGATTAAGACTTTGCACTAGTGATGAAACAGCGGCCGAGTACTGGCTATGGTGGCTAGAGACGAGGAAGTATAAACACTCTCCGCAAGTCCTCGTCTCGTATTAGATATTTCAATACGTGTCTGACACTCTTTAACATTTGGTTAATATATGTCAGAAAATTCGACACATGGTTAATTCTTTTAACACTCGAATTCGAAATTCTGACAAATAAAAAAATAAAAAAATAAAAAAAGAGAAAAGAAGAAAACCTAGTTTTCTTTTTTTCTTCTGTCTCTCACTTTCTATGATACACAACTTGCCCCCAAAATTTGTTTTTTCTCTTCTCCTCCAACACGCTCTAACAAGCGAGTTTAGAATGTGGATTCTTGTTTTTTTCTCAAAATTTTATGGATTACTGGAATGGAGTTGAATTTATCAAATTGAAATAATAATGATATTAATAAATGGTGGCTTAATGTTTTTAGTGTAAATTTATTATAGACTCTTTTCTTATTATTTATTTATTTGTGAACTTGAATCAAATTAATATAATTGAAATAATCATAAAAATGATAATTTGTTATATATAAAAATATAAATTTAATATACAACATGTCCTAACATATCGGAGTGTTGTATCGTGTCGTGTCGTATTGCATGTTGATATTGGTACTACTTAGGTTAGAGGATACTTAGGGCATGGAGGATAAGTCCATGTGGAGATTATAATGGTACTACCCCCATCGTTGAGGCAAAGCAGTACATGTCAAAATTAGGGGCCTCATTGCGTATGAATGAACGCGATCAGTCGTGATCAGCTATTGAAGTGAGCTAGTTTTAGAGTACAGCTGAAGCTTTGTGCTTTTATATAGGGAAAGGAGATGTATAGGAGGCTCAAGAGAACCTCAGTATACTCCTCTACAATTTTGTTAATTGCTATATTCAAATGTTTCGTGTCTTATGGTGGACCCTAGTCTCAATGATCTGTTCCCAACCTTGGAACGTATACCGAGAGCGACGGAAAGGAAAAAAGGCGAAAGGGAGAAGAAAGGATTGGAGAAATATATGCAGCTTTATTAAAGTCACATTGGTGTTGGGTGATACTCAAAATTTTGTTTCTTTCGATTGGCAATTGAGAGATGCCCTTAACTTTGTTTTCCTCCGTGCCTCCTAATATGTTTCCGTTCTTTTCCCTCCAAATTGAGAGATTGGTAGATGTTTGCTCCTACCACAAAAATGATAAGGATAAAAATTCAAGTGGGGACACCCTTGGGATTCCTGAATAAGATATGACGGAACGCCCATGAGTTAACAAACAAAAGGGAGTTTGGGCAATTATCCCTTCATTGAGAGGGACATGCACATATAAAATCACTATGAATCCAGCGCATGATTTTTGGTTGATGCTTGATGGGTGCATATTGCAAGATCACGTGTCAATCTACATCAATTTTCTTTAGCAACTTCATGGTTCATCATGAATGTGAGGGGGTGGATCACGAAATTTCGCATAAAAGAATTGATTGGTGTGTAGAGAAAATATATCATTACTGACTCATTACTCATTGATTTATACTTTAAATGAAGGTTGGTTCAATTAAATATCTTAATTGGTTTGAATTTGGATTTTCTTTTGATGACTCCCCAATTTATCTAGGTTAAGGTATCATTCAAAGTCAATGGTTGATTAATTGTAGAATTGATGATGGCTTGGTGGCCCTTGGGCCCGCCTAGGCCCACTTGAGCCACGTTGGTCCCATGACCATTTTCAAGGAAGCTTGAACAAGACCATCTAGTTATAAATTTTGGCCGATGTTGGTTGGTCCTCGTGTCGACCCGACATTGGAAATTTTTAGATATAAAATTATTTTGTTGGGCGGCATTGTGCAAAAAATTAGGCCTAACCCTAAGGTTGGCCCGGGCCTACTCTTTGATTACCTCTAATTAACAAGGCCCCCATCATCTATACATGTCTTGATGTATATACCGTAGAAGGAATACCAAAGCGATGGCTCAATGAGGATCACTAACCCTATTGGTATGTTGGAAGAGACCATGGAAACGCATCCCTGGTTGGCGACAATGGTAGATGCCATCCCATTACGTAACAACGTCGGGATTTAAGTTGAGATACATGTCGCTACAAAGGTATAGCTGAACTAAAAAGGAGAAATGCCTAACATATTATAAAGATCGGTAAGGTGCACGTGTGAGGGGTATTAGATGAAGTGAACCGATATCCAATGTAAGGTGATTATTATTATTATTATTATTATTATCCTAGTTTGTTATATCATATTGACTTAAATCTTTCGAGTGAATATGAGCTGTGTTATAAGTGTCAATGGACTCAAGATGTAAGCTGGTTCTTGATGAAATCATCAAGCTGGGGAAGCTTCCTGCGAATGCGCCAAAAACATGCACCAAGCAGAAAGGAAAGTATCCAGCCAAGGCGGCCCCCAAGGATTCGGTCCTCGTCCAGAACGAACGGACCTCCGAATTGATCGGAACAGACACAGACTGATGTACCCACCCACCGTCAACCTCCATGTGCCCCAGAAATTGCGTAACGGATGTATCCATCACTTGTGATTTCTGCTCGCGAGAAAAAGAAAAAGGGAGCAATGGTCCCGCATGGGCGACATCATGGAAGAGTCCTTCCGCGGCCGGCCGTGACATTTTATCAGATCAAAACCCATATCATTCTTGAACCCATCTGTTTGGCCTTTTTCGAATATTCATACTTCAAATACTGCTTTCCCTCCTATTCTTCTTCTCTAAATTTCTGGTCTTTACTAATAATAATTCAGGACGTCTGCATTATAGTTTTACAGGGAACAAAAGCAGTTGAGATGGGAAAGACATTTTTTTTTTTTAAAATTCAGAATAGCTAGCCATTTCAACAAGATTCATTTTTCTTGCGGTAGCTGTTGATGATAGTTTGGTAAGGGGTCGCTATTGCGATGGTTTGTCACCTTCTAGTGAAAAGAAAAGAGAAGGTGGTGTCTCCTTTATCATTGCAGTTCTAGAAGAAGAAGTAAGTATCCCCGCACTTCAATAATAGCACTTAAAAGGCTTTCTTTTTTTTCCACCTTTGTTGCCTTGTCCCGTGATTCCAGGAAGAAAACAATCAAAAAGATGTCGGACAGGACATGCTTTTGGACTGAAGTGAGAGCTTCACATGCAAAAGTAGGCAAGAGCGGTTACCCGAATTGAAGGGGTTCATCCCCGCCTTATGATGATGTACCGAGCTACGATG
Organism: Corymbia maculata; assembly: GCA_014182735.1. Taxonomy (NCBI): domain Eukaryota; kingdom Viridiplantae; phylum Streptophyta; class Magnoliopsida; order Myrtales; family Myrtaceae; genus Corymbia; species Corymbia maculata. The sequence goes on along the minus strand of CM024687.1, from coordinate 1,577,740 downwards.
TGAATATCCCATGTCCGCTTGATTTTTGGCATTGATGTTCTTTCTTGTCGGCAGCGAAATTTGCTTTAGGGCTTTCGACCTTGATTAGGGATGGCGATGGAGCAAGGAAGGAACAGTTTGTCATTCCATGTCTGATTGTGGTCTTCATCCTAAAAGTCTTCATTCCCATTAATTAGTTGATAGTCCACGTTGACAAAAAGGCTTTCCCACGTTAATCTTCCAGCTCCACTGGACACGTTAGCTACAATTAACAAAATTGGGAGCCAGGGAACCTGTTTAGATAAATTAAAATTTCAAAAAGACTTAGACTTGAAAAAATGCACAAGTTCAGCGACCAAAAATAAAATTTTACCTACCCATATAATGCTTGAGGGGCATATCATTCAATTTAGGGGAAATTATAATCCCGCTCCCTATTGTATATGGGGAGTTCACTTTTGGTCATTATATGTTGTTTGCTTACAATACTAGTCCTTATGCTACCCTCCTGCACTAATTTAAATCCTTCCGTCAAATTTTCTTTCATGATTCGCTGGAAATTGCTAAGTTGGCAAAGGCTATATTGACATGCGGTGCTTTGTGCACAAACTTGTTCAATAACTTTTGATCCTCATATTTTTAGGAACGACCCATTTTAGTTCATGTATTTTACTGTGGTGAACAAACTAGACATCATGTTTGCATCCAAAATCTTACTAAAACCTTCAATGGGATCACTTAATCGACCATTCCTACATTTGCAAGTATATCTAATGAGAGCATCGCCCATTAAAATTGTTTTCACTATATGCAACGATTGGATCATCGTTTTCAATTTAAATCCATATAGATATATAGGTGTAGACCTCAAGAAATCGCGTGTAGCACTAATATCCCAAATACTTAATTGCAAACAATGAATATAATGGTGTTATAAGATGAGGAATTTTAGCAGAGTTTTTACTAGTAAGAATAATATCACCTGCATATAGTAGCAAGACAAACATTCCGGAAGATGAACCGCTGAATGAGCATTGACTCATCAGATTTATGGTTTGCCGTAAGCATAATTATCCGAAGGCACCACTTCATCAGATTGTTGGGATTTAGAAGATGCCTTTCCTAGGAGCTAAATCTGATGAGCCAATGCTTGCTCTTTCTTTGTTTCCAGAATTAAGGAAATGAAATATCCGATTCAAGCGTCGGTAATTATGCGGTCCCGCGTCATACTACAAGCCTAAACTATGAGTGATCCAATAGTGAAGCAAGTGGAGGGCCAAAAAGGAGTGGATAAATCAGTATGTCCTTTTCCTAATCAATGCTGAGACAATTTGCCCCATTCGTTGTGGACGTCAATTGCACGGTCGGAGTCGCCTTCGGGGCATGACTTCCTGGACGTGAATTAAACGATAGGAGTCGCCTTCGGGGCATGACTTCCTGGACGTGAATTAAACGATAGGAGCCATGTTTTTCAAGTCAGTGCAAGATTCTGCGCCGAGCCAAACAAAACATTCATTACAGCTTGAAGAAAAGATGAACCAGAGAGATTGATTTGGATTGACCCATGATGACTTGGTAATATGTACACACACATCAAAATCACTCACAAGTTACAATAATCAACCTAAAATCATGCGCTGGACACCGAGTGTTTCTTTATGTGCATGTCGCTATCGATGCGAGAGACAATTGCACACCTCCCCTACGTTTTTATTAGCTTATTGGCCTTCCAGTTTCCTACACAGCAATCCAAAAGGGTGTTCCCACTTGATTTTTTTTTTTTTTATATTGACTAATGTGTGGTTGGAGGAATCATGCATCAATGTCATAGCTGTGGGCCAAAGAAAGGAAAAACGTGAGGAGGTATAAGTACAAAGACAAACCGAGTTGAGTATTACTCAACATTAATATGACTATGCAGTGTAGCGTGGAAGAATCTATCAGTCTAATTTTCCCTGATGTTTCTTTTTCTTTTGCTCTTTAGCCTCTCTCTTTTCCCTTGGGTTGGAATGAGTCCACAGGAGATGGGATCAGATGATCGAGAACAGGGTCCACATTCCACCACGAGTCACTAAACGTACAAGATATCGATTCACAAGTTGAGAGATGTGGGACACCCCCAAAAATAAAATAAAATTGAGAGATGGAGTGTGTTGAGGTTCGCTCTTGAGCCTCCCATTCTTCTCGTTTCTTATATAAAGGCACAAGCTGCTGCTGTGTTCTAAGATCATCTACCTTCAATTGCTTGTCATGGCTGTTCTTTTTCAGTCACTCGTGACAAGGCTCCTAACCCTGATCATCTTCTGCTTTGTCCCAACGTTGGAGCAATCCGACAATTATATTATCCACATGGACTTATCCTTCATGCCCAAAGCCTTATCTGACCACCATAGCTGGTACTTAGCCACTGTTTCATCACTAGCACAAAGTCCTAATCCCAATGTTAGTGCCAGAGCTGATGCCACACCCACGTCTTCTAAGCTCATCTACAGTTACACTCATGTCATCCAGGGTTTTAGTGCTAGTCTCTCTCCTAGCGAGCTCGAGGCCCTTAAGAACTACCCGGGCTACATCTCTTCCATAAAGGATTTGCCTGTTAAAGTCGATACAACTCACTCGACCCAATTTCTTGGCCTGAATCCTAATTTCGGGGCATGGCCTACCTCAGATTATGGCAAGGATGTCATAGTTGGGCTTGTAGATACAGGCGTTTGGCCGGAAAGCCCAAGCTTTAATGATGATGGAATGACAGCAATTCCATCAAAATGGAGAGGTGAATGCGAGGTCGGGATGCAATTCAACGCTTCCATGTGCAACAAAAAGCTCATCGGAGCCCAGTTCTTCAACAAGGCCTTGATAGCAAAAACTCCCAACCTTACCCTCTCCATGAACTCTACGCGTGACACTGAGGGACACGGCACACACACATCCACCACAGCTGCTGGAAACTACGTCAAGGGAGCGTCTTTCTTTGGCTATGCTCCAGGAATTGCCACAGGTGTGGCTCCACGGTCCCGAGTGGCCATGTACAAGGCCCTGTGGGACGAAGGCGCATATTCTGCAGATATTATGGCCGCAATTGATAAGGCAATTATTGACGGTGTTGATGTCCTGTCCTTGTCATTGGGCATTGATGGCGTTCCATTGTATGCAGACCCAATTGCAATCGCCACATATGCAGCCATGGAGAAAGGGATCTTTGTATCAACATCAGCGGGAAATGAGGGGCCTTTCCTTGAGAGCCTGCACAATGGGACTCCCTGGGTCATTACTGTCGCCGCTGGTGAAATGGACCGTGCTTTTGGAGGAACTATTACTCTTGGCAGCGGTGTTTCGATTGCTGGCTTGACTCTCTTTCCAGGCGATCCATCCTTGGGTGAATCTCCAATTGTTTTTGCAGACGCGTGCAACAATACAAGCAAATTGAGCAAGATCAGTCACAAGAACATTGTCGTGTGCGAGGACAAGAGTGACAATATAAGCGACCAGATCAACAATGTCCAGGGAGCAAAAGTTGCTGGTGGAGTGTTCATAACAAACAACTCTGACCTTGAATTCTACCTCCAGAACTCATTCCCGGCAATAATTTTGAATCCTACAGATGGCGAAACCATCAAAGATTACATCAAGAACTCGTCTGAGCCAACAGCAACTATTCTATTTCGGAAAACACTGATAGGTAGCAAGCCTGCTCCAAGCGTAACGAGCTACAGCTCTCGTGGCCCGTCCCCGAGTTGTCCAGCGGTCCTCAAGCCCGACATTTTGGCTCCTGGCTCGCTGATCCTGGCTGGGTGGCCTCAAAACAATCCAGTGGGTGTGGTGAACTCGCTTCAACTATTTAGCAACTTTAACCTTTTGTCAGGGACATCGATGTCGTGCCCACACATTGCTGGAGTGGCTGCGCTCCTAAGAGGAGCACACCCGGAGTGGAGCCCTGCAGCCATCCGGTCAGCTATGATGACTACATCATATTCAATGGATAGCACGCATGCTCCAATCAAAGACATTGGGAATGACTATGAACCGGCGAGCCCTCTAGCAATCGGAGCTGGCCACGTCGATCCAAACAAGGCATTAGACCCTGGGCTCATATACGATGCGACCCCCCAGGACTACGTCAACCTCATGTGCGCGATGAATTACACATCAAAGCAAATTCGAACGGTCACCAAGTCATCTTCCTACAATTGTTCAGACTCATCCCTGGACCTTAACTACCCTTCCTTCATTGCCTTCTTTAATCCAAACAGCTCAGGCTCTCCGACGGTGCAAGAATTCTTCCGGACAGTGACGAATGTGGGAGACGGGTCGTCAACCTACGTTGCCAAGGTGACTCCGATGGAGGGATTCAAGATCGATGTTGTGCCGGATAAATTGACATTCAAAGAAAAGTATGAGAAGCTGACGTACAAGCTGACCATAGAAGGACCAAAACAGAAGAATGAGACGCTGGTGTTTGGTTCTCTGAGCTGGATGGACGACGGTGGCAAGCATGTGGTCAAAAGTCCCATTGTGGCGACGAGCCTGAGCTCGGAGCCATTGGCGTCCAGAACTTGATTTTTTTTTTTTTTTTTTTCCTGGTTTAGCATCACTAGAGGAAGACCTTTTTCTTATTTTATTTTCTTTTTCCTATTTTGAACCAATTTATATTACATATAATAAACTAACTTGATTTGGCCCCGTGAAGCTTGCGAGTGGATATGATGTCCAAATCATACCACACATCTTACTTGCTAAACAACAAAAAGCCAGCTTTTGCAATCTGTACGGTAGTTGCCTGTGTAGATCCGAAGTCCCATACCCACCATTGCACTCCAATCATCAAGAACAAGACACGCATAATGAAGTTTCGAAGACCATAAATTACTTGGGTTTAGGACAGAAGATTGTCCGAATTAGTGAACGACGAGATTCTTGAGTTTGCTTCTCATCACAAAACAGAGTGGCATTTTGCGCTGCTCGTTACCATTTCAGCATCGCTAAAGGGTTTGAATCGTTGGAATCAGAGTATGGATGGCGAATACTCCATGCAAGTTTACCTCATCGAATCGCGAATAATTGCCCACCAAACATGATGAGACAATCGGCCATAATACATCATTATTGAAGGATAGTTTTTGTTACTCATAAAAGAGATGAAGTGAACTCATGAGCTTGTGAGGGAAATCATTGGATCAAGTGGGAAGTAATCAAGAAACGCAAACACAAGTCAACGAAAGAAAATCCACATCGTCGATTCTTGTCTTGCCCTAAAATCTATTGTCATCAATTCCACTTATTCAAGCAATCTTGATCCCTCACCTCCTCCTCATCCTTCTTTTTGGCTCTCGACGGGGCAGAGTGTTATTATTCCGTGTAAAAAAATTCGTGTTGGTAACCCTCAGTAAGTTTTGATTAAGTGTCAAAGAGACTGTTGGTAGAAAAAAACTAGTGACTTTCTTCCAAATAACTAATTGGTAATTTATCAATACTCTTATCAGATTACCAACTCTTTCTATAGCTTGCAAATTATTTTTATAGATATTGCTACCAGTTTTTTTATTTTTATAACTTACTAACACTTTGAATTTTACTGACTTTTACATGTAATTACAACCCTTAATTAGAGTGACTTGCTAACTTTAGTCATATTAAGCTACCAACCAGTTATGGGATACGAGTTTAATGTAACTCACTCATATAATTTTATTTATTTTAATATTTACCCCTAAGAAGTTATCAACTTTTACGAGTGTCCGTTAGCAACATCTTACGTTTATTAACTATATTTAGATCTTACCATCTAAGCTAGTATGGGGTCACTGAACCTCAGTTGATATTTTTACCGATGTCTATTTGTTTGTATGATTTGAAGCTTTTTTACCACTTCTAAAATGCTTCACTTCCCAACATTTTAAACTTATCAGCTCTTCTTAGAAATCATTAGTTTTAATTAAAGTGTTTTACCTACCATTCTCCGATTAAATTCCCAATTATTTCTGAATAACTAACTTTCATTTGAGTTACCAACTTCGATTGATGAAGGGGAGCAAAGAACAGGGGATTTGTTGGCTGACGACCATGGTGGTCGTAGGAAGCGATGGCGGCAGGGTTCAAGGGCCGTCGGCAGCTCATGGGCGGTGTGGTGCGACGGGGCTGGATCTGTGGCGGAGGCAGAAGGGTTGGTGAGGAGATAGGGAAATGTGCATGGGCTTTGCTTGGTTTATGTGTGGGCATTTGGGTGGCCTCTTTATACTTCATTTCTGGAATGGGCTAATCTTGCGGTCCTGGGCTTCAAATTCCCGAAAATTTCGGACTTAGCTGAAATGATTCAAATATTAAACGTAAAATCAAGGAAATGGAAATTTTTTTTTGAAAGTCTGAAAACTCTAAGAGCGATTTATTTTTACTCTAACCTTCTGTTAGTGTTAGTAATATATTGGATGGAAATTAAATGGTGTGATCGTCACTTTTCTCTTCTTCTTTTTCTTTTTTTATCTTTTATCTCTGCTATATTTAATGCATGCCGATTGATACAGATTTCTTAAATTATTTAAATTAAAAAAACTCAATTTGTTGAGATGTGTGTAATTAATAAAATCCTTATTGCCTTTTTTTTCGTGAAGATTCCATGATTTGTTTCTGCAAAAGGCGAGCATTTACTGCTGATATATAAGTCATAGTGGATTTATATTTTCATATATGTATAGATATTTAGAAGGTAGATAAATATGTCCCCTATAAAGCATTGTGATATATTGCCTTAATTGGATGGTTTTTGAGAAAAGAAATATTATGATCATGCCACCTTAGGCATAGAAGAAAAATCTGATCTTTTTTGCTACGGTGGTTAACATGAGGAATATCCGTCTAAATTTCATGATTTATTTTATAAAAGACAAGCATTTACTTCTAACGTGCAAGTTATATCGGATTTATATCTCTACAGATAGGAATGTGTCTTTCAACTTCAGAAGGCACAGAAAAATATGGGCATCGGCGGCATTCCTCGCTCCCCTCCTTGTTTTAGTGGTCGCTGCCAAGATCCACAATGCTGTAGTGAAGGTGTACAATTATTTTTCCGGCACACGTGGCGATACGACGTGTGCTCTTTTGTTAGTCATATATTAGCAAAAACGTATGCCGACTCTTTTTAATTACTTCTACGGAGCTAGTGTCACACAATGGTGATTAACATAATAAAAATCAAGATCATCTTAAAAAGGTTTGCTCTTTCGCTGAATTGTAGAAGATGGATTAGTCTAGAGAAATCAGAGATCAAATTGATAAATTCGTCCCCACCACTCGATCTATGATTTTGTCCTTCCAAAGGCCCCAGTAGTGCGGAGTGCTTGTCCCTCCTATAGAAACAAGAAATTAAACACGCCTACACAATTGACATTTGAGCTTCAAAGTTTGAATTAGACATGGCATTGAGAACCACTATTTTGTCATGTTTCTATATATTTTGTATGGCAGGGATCTGATTTGCCTATCACTATTTTTGTTTTCTCGAGAGTTACGATGCACCCAACATTTCCTAAATGACGCTTTATATGATTGGTCCGAGCAAATAGTATTCTGGATTTTATAGCATAAGGACATTAGTCACTAACACCATGCACACAGGTGTAGCGAAGTAGAGATTAAGTTTGCTTAATTGTTTCTAATGTATTGTAACAGGGCACAAATACAGTTGGCCAGAACTGGTGGGACAAAATTGGGACAGCGCGAAGGCGACAATCCACTGTTGACGGTTTTACCGTTGCCAAAGGGACCTGGAAGGGGGATGACTTTTGTTGTAATTGGGTTTATAAGTCAGTTGATGAGCAGGGAAATGTCTCTAAAGCACCCACTGTTGGATAGGGTTCAATAGAGTGAATTGAGTTGTTAAGAGTTTGCATGACAACGCTTATGTTTCCGGGAACAATTTTTACTCAGAAATGATTCTTTTTTATTCTGTTTCCGGGAACAATTTCTGAACATTTGAAAGCGTTTGGTAACTGTTCAAAATTTTTTACTCCAGGAATAAAAATGCGTTTGGTAAAAATTTATAATCTTTTGATTCTTTTAATTTTTTATTTCTTTTTTTTCTTTTTCTCCCATTCTTCCTCACCGATGAGCGGCCGGGTGAGCTTCAGCGAGCTTGCCAGACCTCGCCTAGGCTAGGGCGAGGTCTAGCAAGCTTGCCGGAGCCTCGTGCCGACCAGTAAGGCTCAAGCCTTGCCGGTGGCGGTCAGGCGAGGCTCGCCTAGCCCGACGAGGCTCGGCCTCACCCCGATTTGCGAGGCCGAGTCTCATCGGTGGCCGGACGAGGCTCGCCTTCCCAGATTTGGGCAAGGTGAGGCTCAGCCTCGCCGGTTGATGTGAGGCCCGGCCTCGCGCCGCCTGCACAAGGCTCGCCGATGGCCAGGTGAGGCTCCAATGAGCTCGCTGGTGGCCGGGCAAGGCTCCGATGAGCTTGCCGGTGGCCGAGCGAGGCTTCGAAGAGCTCACTAGACCTCGCCTGGCCACTCGCCGGCGGCGATGATGCGGTGGTGATGGGGTGGGAGGAGGAAGAGGAAGAAGAGGAAGAAGAGGAAGAAAGGGAAGGGAAAAAAAGAGAAGAGAGAAAAGAGAGAAAAAAAAAAGTGATTCTCAGAATTGTTCCCTGGAGCGAGAAGTAACTTTTTTTTACTTTTGGATTATACTCCAAATCTATTCCAGGGAACAAATTTGTTCCCAGGAACAAAAAATTTACCAAACACGTTTATGTTCCAAATCTACTCCCGGGAACCAAAAAACAGAATTAGTTGTTCCCGGAAGTGTTACCATACAGACCCTAACTCTCCTTCTCATTATAATAAGCCGATGAAGTTTTTATTTTTATTTTGTCGAAAAAGAGTCCCATTAATTTCTTTAAAAGATACATGAGAAAAGTACATAGACCTCGCGGTAAAGCAAATCAAAGCAAAACAAAACCCAAAATACTGCAAAATAAAGCCAAACCCCAAAAAACAATGAGGAATCAATAAGCAATAGTAGGATTAAGTACACAGTCATTCCACAAGAACAGATTCGTCAAGCAAAATAATTGGGATTGATATTGCCTAAGCTCGGCTTCTTCTACACCATTGTTATACGGAGACATAAATCTAACATTTGAAAGAGCGACTATACACGAAGAGCACATGAATGTTCAATTGCAGAAAGCATATTTATTAAATTTTCAGATTTAGATTAGGAGAGGATAGCTCCCAAATCTATAACTAGATTGGGAGAATTCAAATTCAATAAGAAAGGAAGATGAGGGTAAGACTAGCTCAAACCCTCCCACATGATTGAAGGTTTTAAAAAATGATGGACGGAGAAGAGAGAGGGTGAGAGAGGTAGTGACTTGACTTTAGCATTGGGGAACGACATTCTTTTGCTACAACGAATCAGTTTGAACAATTTTCATTTTCCACACTTCAAACTCAAATATGCATATCACACACTTGTCATGGTTAGTGCTAGTGGGCAATGGCATAATCAGCAAATTGGGACCCAATTGGAATCCATCATATTCAATAGTCCTAATTCCTTTTAGTATGTATTACATTCATATAATAATTTCTCGCTTTGTTATCTATCGCTACCATCCCAAAGCAAATACAGAAGATATTTCCCTAAGATGGTAGACGATTCCTCTTGAGAGGTGTTATTAATACTTAGTTTTGGTTCTCCCAAATTTACCGATCGCTACTTGATTTCTCGATTAGTTATGAAAATTTGGTTTCTACCGAATACAATGAAAATAAAGAACAAGTAAGTACTCCCTAAACATACACATTTCCAAGTTCACCTCATTACTCTCAAAGGTCGAGTAAAAAATATACCCATATGGAAACTCACCTTATTTCTAAGCCGGCAAGTGCAAGGTAACATCCACTATAATCATACTCAATTGCCAAAAAAGATCAAATGGAAGAGGTACAATGTGTAATCTTATTTGAGGGAATTTAAAGCTTATTTCTACCAAAAGCGCAACATCAAAGACAAAGTAATCAATTTGTTTTATTGGAATTTAGCATTGCTATCTTAGAAAATGATCCATGAGTTACAATTCCACTGCAATTCCGAGAGGGATTCTGCTGCAATTCAAGAGAGCCGGGCAACAAATGCACGAACTCGGCACAAACGCATGGACTCTCACAATACTAACCCTGACTAGCATCGAGATTTAGGGATTTAGGGTTTTGAGTTAAATCAACCAAACAAACAAAGAACTCATAGATTTAGGGATTTAGTGAGTAGATTCAACTTACCGCAACCGAGAAACATGAGTGGCTTGCCTGAGTTGAGAGAGGGAGGCGCGGTTGAGTCGATCAAAGGTGAGAGGCGTGGCCAAATTGAGAGGGGGAGGCGCGATTGACAGCCGTGAATGAGGTCGACGAAGTTGACGCAGTCGAGTGCTAAGAGGTGCGGTCAATGGCTGTGAATGTGGTCGCGAGTTTGTCGAAGTCTTGAAAAGTTGGACAAAGAAGATGAAATTGAGAGATGCTATGCAAGCCACTTAGCTCTTGACGTTTGTTGTGCTCTTCAAGACTTTGACAAGAAGAATTGCAAGGGTTATTCCACGAATAGGAAATTAGGGCTTCAAATAGAAAATAAGAATTCTAAACAAGGGGCTTTAAAATTTTAATTTTTTCAACAAACAAATATTTTTTATAATAAAAATTAATATATATTATTATAATATTGGTCCGGTCTAGATGGGCGGGTAGACAGATCCGCTCATAGAATTGGGAACCGTACCGATACCCACCAGTTCCAAGTATTGGAACCGGGAGCTGGATTAGTCCCTTTAGGAATCACCGGTTCTAGGTCGGTCCATTCTGGGTCCGAGTGGTCCAACCAGGTCCCGGTTCTTTTGCACACCTCCAGTCTAGAGGAATTACTGATCGGCTTGATAAATTCGCCATATGACTCGATTCATGATTTTGTCCTTCCAACGGAGCAAAGGATCTTGTCCCTCCTATAAAAACAAGAAATTAAACATGCCTACCAAATTGACATTTGAGCTTCGAATAGTGAGAATTTGCCGAGGCATTGAGAACTATTACTTTGTCATTTTTCCTCGTATTTTGTATGGCAAGGATCTCAATTGCATATCATTTCTTTTTGTTTTCCAAAGAGTTACTATGCACCATTTCACCATTTCCTAAATGATGCTTTATATGTTTGGTTCGAGCAAATAGTATTCTGGATTTTATAGCATAATGACATTAGTCAGTAACAATACACATACAGGTGTGGTGAAGTAAAGATTATGGTTGCTTAATTGTTTCTAATGTATTGTAACAGCGCCCAAATCTAGTTGGCCGGAGCTCTTGGGACAAAATGCGAGCAGCGCGAAGGCAACAATTGAGAAAGAGAATCCGCTGGTGATGGTTGTATCATTACCGGCGAGATGCCCAAGACCGGAATGGGTTTGCTGCGATCGGGTTTATGCGTCAGTTGATGAGAATAGAAAAGTCATTGAGGTACCCACCGTCGGATAGTGGGCAATAAGGGGAAATGAGTTGTTAACTCTCCTTCTCATAATGATAAGAATAAAACCGATCAACTCTTTACTTTTATTTTTTTCTTTCTCGAAAGAAAGTTTTATTTATTACTTAAAAAGATATATGAAATGTACATAAACTTCATAGAAAAGCAAATCAAAGCAAGACAAAGTCCATAATACTGAAAAACAAAGCCAAACCCAAAAAAACAATAAGGATCAATAAGCATAAGTATAGTTAATGATACGCTCATTTCACAAGAACGAATTTGTCAAGCAAAATAATCAAGGCTGATCATTGGCTCTCATATCTTCATCATTGTTGTGACCCGCCCACCCAAGCCTCGTCATAGGCGTTGAAAGGACAGGATTAGGGGGATGTAATTGGGAGCTCGCACTAGGGGTCATGTCCACCAAAGACATAATCACATTTCTTTTGGTTTCAACCTATTAAGTTTGAAATCTACGTAAATGTGAGCTCTTCTAAACTCATACCCCATGTGACAATGGAAATGTGTCATGACCCATTTCTTACACAGGCGGTATGTCTTACGAAAAAGAAACTGGGTTTAAAAAGCCAGTTTAGGAATACTTTTACCATAATAGCCCTCTCGAAGGTAAGTTTGCCCAAAAGATGACATCACTTCATTTTGGATGAGCGGAAGTTGATGTGGATCTTCAATGAGTTATGTAGGCAATAGAAATTATTAAAAAATTGTCACATCGGATTTTTGAGAGCCTTCGCCGGGAATTGACACTTAAGTTATTCAATTTTTTGAAAAAATGATACTTAAATGTGCCTTCCGTTAGTATTTAAGTATCTCTCATGCCAAGTTTTGGCACTTGACCTGTTCTTATGCCTTAGAATAAGTCAAATATCAAGAAAAGTACCAAAAAAATCCTAAACATATTGCAATTGTGCCGATTTAGTTATAAACTTTTTTTTTGTCAATTGAATCATAAATCTTTTGTAATTGTATTAATTCAGTCTATACAGCCAAATTTGGCCAGCCGACACTAACACGAAGGCCAACCAATGCAATGGATGATTTTTTTTAATATTATTTTATTTTTTTTCGAAATTTTTATTAATTTTTTAATCTTCCCCCCCCTCTCTCTCTCTCTAATATCTCAAAATTCAAAAAAAATAAAATTCGAAAAAATATTATTAAAAAATTATTTGCCGATACCAGCCAATATTCACGTCGGTGTCAGCTAGCCAAAATTCGTTGGATTGACTGAACTGACATAATTGCTAAATGTTTATAATTGAATTGAAAAAATTACAATGGGTTTATAATTGTTTTCGTAATTTTCCCATCAAATATCTCATGTATGATATGACATTTTATCGAGTAAATTGTAATAATAAGGTGATAAAAATGCGAAAAACAAAACCCGATGTAAGTCATGGGAAAATCTTGGGATAGGACTCCGTAAGCTATGTCCAAATATACATATGCAAATCTTTTAAATTAAATAGTTTATGCTCCCTAAAACTAGATGACGATAGTGAGATTTTAAACACGAATGAGCAATGATTTAACACGGGTTAAAAGTGCTTAAAACATGCAATTTATGACTAAGTGCAAGTTTGATTTTTTTTTTTTTAACCTTTTTCATTTACAATTCTTTTGTCAATTTCATTTATATTCACGATCTCATGATGTAAATGCTCAGACTACACTAAAGCATCCGGGTATATTATAAATCTACTACGATGATGCCTATTTGACAAGTATACTATATAAGCATGCAAATTTGTCCTCGAAATGATGTATAAATGCAAAACAGACATGCGAGACCACTTAGCACTTTTAAATGAGCCAAATAAGGACCCGGCGCCCACTGTTTAGCGCACTAAAGAGCTGGACAGTAAGCATGAAGTGCTTATCTACGCTCCGAATGGACCCAAATGAATACGAAAACATCCTGGAATGTCAAAGGACCACCAGAACCACTCAAGGCCTCCTCAAGACGCCACTAAGCGGTCATCAACCGCTCCTCATCACACTGAACTAGTTAGGAACCGGGTTTCTCAAAATTAGGTTCTTCTATATCGCAAGAAAGATACAATGTTGTCATCAAATGACTATAACATTAAATTAGTAGCCTCTAATATGAGGTTAGACATGATATATATGTGAATAACAATGTTCTAGATCAGTCCTCCAAAACCAGTTCATAAATGAACATACATGGCTTTTACATGAAAATGCTACTACATGTTCTAATCTACCACAAGATAAATCATGATAAAAATAAATAAGTAGCAAGTAAATGAGCTCAAACAAGCCCAATAGACTCTTGGCCAAGATTGGCCAAGAAAGGTCCCACTATCGGCCGAGACACCACAATAGCAATAAACACGATTACAAGATGTATGCCTAATTAGATCATGACCCATTAAGATTAACTTACACCATCTTTGCATCTGAAATCTTATGAAAATGTCCAATCGGAATCACTTAATTGTTGATTCCCACAATTGCAAAGTCATCCTATAAGCCTAACCTACTAGTGGTCCAATCTTTGAGCACATGGAGGGCCAAAAATGGGAGGTCAAATCAATACGTCCTTGTCTTGATTGATGCTGAGGCAATGTGTCCCGTTTGTTCTAGACCTGAATAAGCATAAAGTAGTAAGAGAAACGTTCTGAGATATGAACCGCCGAGTAAGCATCGACGGCACCACTTTATCAGATTGTTGGGATTAAGGAGATATTATTTAGTTCCTAGAAGTTAACCCACTAGTAGAATCATCCATTAGGAACTAAACCGTATCTCCTAAATCTGATAAGTCAATGTTTATTCTTTTTTAGTTTTCCCCATTAAGGAAATGAAATATCTGATTGAAATGTATGCATTCCCTCGTCATCCTACAAGCCTAGTCTACGAGTGATATGATCTTTGAGGGCCTAAAATGGGTGGAGAAATCAATACGTCCATGTCCCGATCAATGTTAAGGCAATGTATTTCATTTGTTCTAGACCTGTATCGAACTATTGGAATTGCCTTCTAGGTAAGACTTTCTTTTTTGAGTCTCTGCATGGTCATGCATCGAGCCAAAAGAAAGATTTCCAGCTGAATGATAAATGAACCAGAGATATTGATTCAAATTGACATGTGATGACTTTGTAATATGCGTTTCCTAGTCATCTTACAAGCCTAGTCTATGAGTGATTCGATCTTTGAGGGCCTAAAATGGGTAGAGTAATTCTGGGTATGACTTTCTTTTTCGAGTCTCTGCATGGTTGTGCACCAAAACAAAAGAAAGATTTCTCGCTTGATAATAAATGAACCGAAGATATTGATTTAAATGAACATGTGATGACTCTGTAATATGCGCATGATGCACGCATGCACTTTCTAAAAATCACTTGTAAGTTACAAGAGTCAACCAAAAATCATGCGCTGGACGTTGAGCATGTGCACATCGCTGTCGATGTAGAGATAATATCACACCTCCCCCCTCCATTTTCCCATACAGCAACCCAAAAGGGTGTCACCACTCGATCTCCTAAGGGCAAAGAAAGAAAAACGTGTGGGGGTATGAGTATCGAATCTGATCTTTCTTCCTTTTTGTCATTTTTAGCCTTTCTCTTTTCCCTTGGGTTGGAATAAGTTCGTAGGAGATGGGAACAGATCATTGAGAATAGGGTCCCCTCCACCATGAGTCTCTAAACGCATGAAGATACCAATTGACAAGTTGAGAGATGGAGTGTGTTGAGGTTCTCTCTTGAGCATCCCATTCTTCTCGTTTCCTATATAAAGGCACAAGTTGCTGCTGTGTTCTAAGAACATCTACCTTCAATTGCTTGTCATGGCTGTTCTTTTTCAGTCACTCGTGACGAGGCTCCTAACCCTGATCATCTTCTGCTTTGTCCCAACGTTGGAGCAATCCGACAATTATATTATCCACATGGACTTATCCTTCATGCCCAAAGCCTTCTCTGACCACCATAGCTGGTACTTAGCCACTGTTTCATCACTAGCACAAAGTCCTAATCCCAATGTTAGTGCCAGAGCTGATGCCACACCCATGTCTTCTAAGCTCATCTACAGTTACACTCATGTCATCCAGGGTTTCAGTGCTAGTCTCTCTCCTAGCGAGCTCGAGGCCCTTAAGAACTACCCGGGCTACATCTCTTCCATAAAGGATTTGCCTGTTAAAGTTGATACAACTCACTCGACCCAATTTCTTGGCTTGAATCCTAATTTCGGGGCATGGCCTACCTCAGATTATGGCAAGGATGTCATAGTTGGGCTTGTAGATACAGGCGTTTGGCCGGAAAGCCCGAGCTTTAATGATGATGGAATGACAGCAATTCCATCAAAATGGAGAGGCGAATGCGAGGTTGGGACGCAATTCAACGCTTCCATGTGCAACAAAAAGCTCATCGGAGCCCAGTTCTTCAACAAGGCCTTGCTAGCAAAAAATCCCAACCTTGCCCTCTCCATGAACTCTACGCGTGACACTGAGGGACACGGTACACACACATCCACCACAGCTGCTGGAAACTACGTCAAGGGAGCGTCTTTCTTTGGCTATGCTCCAGGAACTGCCACAGGTGTGGCTCCACGGTCCCAAGTGGCCATGTACAAGGCCCTGTGGGACGAAGGCGCATATTCTGCAGATATTATGGCCGCAATTGATAAGGCAATTATTGACGGTGTTGATGTCCTGTCCTTGTCATTGGGCATTGATGGCGTTCCATTGTATGCAGACCCAATTGCAATCGCCACATATGCAGCCATGGAGAAAGGGATCTTTGTATCAACATCAGCGGGAAATGAGGGGCCTTTCCTTGAGAGCCTGCACAATGGGACTCCCTGGGTCATTACTGTCGCCGCTGGTGAAATGGACCGTGCTTTTGGAGGAACTATTACTCTTGGCAGCGGTGTTTCGATTGCTGGCTTGACTCTCTTTCCAGGCGATCCATCCTTGGGTGAATCTCCAATTGTTTTTGCGGACGCGTGCAACAATACAAGCAAATTGAGCAAGATCAGTCACAAGAACATTGTCGTGTGCGAGGACAAGAGTGACAATATAAGCGACCAGATCAACAATGTCCAGGGAGCAAAAGTTGCTGGTGGAGTGTTCATAACAAACAACTCTGACCTCGAATTCTACCTCCAGAACTCATTCCCGGCAATAATTTTGAATCCTACAGATGGCGAAACCATCAAAGCCTACATCAAGAACTCGTCTGAGCCAACAGCAACTATTCTATTTCAGAAAACACTGATAGGTAGCAAGCCTGCTCCAAGCGTAACGAGCTACAGCTCTCGTGGCCCGTCCCCGAGTTGTCCAGCGGTCCTCAAGCCCGACATTTTGGCTCCTGGCTCGCTGATCCTGGCTGGGTGGCCTCAAAACAATCCAGTGGGTGTGGTGAACTCGCTTAAACTATTTAGCAACTTTAACCTTTTGTCAGGGACATCGATGTCATGCCCACACATTGCCGGAGTGGCTGCGCTCCTAAGAGGAGCACACCCGGAGTGGAGCCCTGCAGCCATCCGGTCAGCTATGATGACTACATCATATTCAATGGATAGCACGCATGCTCCAATCGAAGACATTGGGAATGACTATGAACCGGCGAGCCCTCTAGCAATCGGAGCTGGCCACGTTGATCCAAACAAGGCATTAGACCCTGGGCTCATATACGATGCGACCCCCCAGGACTACGTCAACCTCATGTGCGCGATGAATTACACATCAAAGCAAATTCGAACGGTCACCAAGTCATCTTCCTACAATTGTTCAGACTCATCCCTGGACCTTAACTACCCTTCCTTCATTGCCTTCTTTAATCCAAACAGCTCAGGCTCTCTGACGGTGCAAGAATTCTTGCGGACAGTGACGAATGTGGGAGACGGGTCGTCAACCTACGTTGCCAAGGTGACTCCGATGGAGGGATTCAAGATCGATGTTGTGCCGGATAAATTGACATTCAAAGAAAAGTATGAGAAGCTGACGTACAAGCTGACCATAGAAGGACCAAAACAGAAGAATGAGACGCTGGTGTTTGGTTCTCTGAGTTGGATGGACGACGGTGGCAAGCATGTGGTCAAAAGTCCCATTGTGGCGACGAGCCTGAGCTCGGAGGCATTGGCGTCCAGAACTTGATTTTTTTTTTTTTTTTTTTCCTGGTTTAGCATCACTAGAGGAAGACCTTTTTCTTATTTTATTTTATTTTTCCTATTTTGAACCAGTTTATATAACATATAATAAACTAACTTGATTTGGCCCCGTGAAGCTTGCGAGTGGATATGATGTCCAAATCATACCACACATCTTACTTGCTAAACAACAAAAAGCCAGCTTTTGCAATCTGTACGGTAGTTGCCGGTGTAGATCCGAAGTCCCATACCCACCATTGCACTCCAATCATCAAGAACAAGACACGCATAATGAAGTTTCAAAGACCATAAGTTACTTGGGTTTAGGACAGAAGATTGTCCGAATTAGTGAACGACGAGATTCTTGAGTTTGCTTCTCATCACAAAACAGAGTGGCATTTTGCGCTGCTCGTTTCCATTTCAGCATCGCAAAAGGGTTTGTATCGTTGGAATCAAAGTATAGATGGCGAATACTCCATGCGAGTTTACCTCATCGAATCGCGAATAATTGCCCACCAAACATGATGAGACAATCGGCCATAATACATAATTATTGAAGGATAGTTTTTGTTACTCATAAAAGAGATGAAGTGAACTCATGAGCTTGTGAGGGAAGTCATTGGATCAAGTGGGAAGTAATCAAGAAACGCAAACACAAGTCAACGAAAGAAAATCCACATCGTCGATTCTTGTCTTGCCCTAAAATCTATTTGTCATCAATTCCACTTATTCAAGCAATCTTGATCCCTCACCTCCTCCTCATCCTTCTTTTTGGCTCTCGACAGGGCAGAGTGTTATTATTCCATGTAAAAGAATTCGTGTTGGTAACCCTCGGTAAGTTTTGATTAAGTGTCAAAGAGACCGTCGGTAGAAAAAAATTAGTGACTTTCTTCCAAATAACTAATTCGTAATTTATCAATACTCTTATCAAATTACCAACTCATTCTATAGCTTGCAAATTATTTTAATAGATATTGCTACCATTTTTTTATTTTTATAACTTACTAACACTTTGAATTTTACTGACTTTTACATGTAATTACAACCCTTAATTAGAGTGACTTGCTAACTTTAGTCATATTAAGCTACCAACCAGTTATGGGATACGAGTTTAATGTAACTCACTCATATAATTTTATTTATTTTAATATTTACCCCTAAGAAGTTATCAACTTTTACGAGTGTCGGTTAGCAACATCTTACGTTTACTAACTATATTTAGATCTTACCAACCTAAGCTAGTATGGGGTCACTGAACCTCAGTTGATATTTTTACCGATGTCTATTTGTTTGTATGATTTGAAGCTTTTTTACCACTTACAAAATGCTTCACTTCCCAACATTTTAAACTTATCAGCTCTTCTTAGAAATCATTATTTTTAATTAAAGTGTTTTACCTACTATTCTCCGATTAAATTCCCAATTATTTCTGAATAACTAACTTTCATTTGAGTTACCAACTTCGATTGATGAAGGGGAGCAAAGAACAGGGGATTTGTTGGCTGACGACCATGGTGGTCGTGGGTAGCGATGGCGGCAGGGTTCAAGGGACGTCGACAGCTCATGGGCGGTGTGATGCGACGGGGCTGGATCTGTGGCGGAGGCAGAAGGGTTGGTGAGGAGATAGGGAAATGTGCATGGGCTTTGCTTGGTTTATGTGTGGGCATTTGGGTGCCCTCTTTATACTTCATTTCTGGAATGGGCTAATCTTGCGGTCCCGGGCTTCAAATTCCCGAAAATTTCGGACATACCTGAAGTGATTCAAATATTAAACGTAAAATCAAGGAAATGGATTTTTTTTTTTTTTTGAAAATCTGAAAACTCTAAGAGCGATTTATTTTTACTCTAAAATTCTGTTAGTGTTAGTAATATATTGGATGGAAATTAAATGGCGTGTGATACGGATAGATATGTATCGTCACTTTTCTCTTCTTCTTTTTTTATCTTTCATCTATGCTATTATTAATGCATACCGATTAATACAGATTTCTTAAATTATTTAAATTAAAAAAACTCAATTTGCTGAGATGTGTGTAATTATAGAAAATCCTTATTGCCTTTTTTTCTCGTAAAGAATCGCAGTGAGCCTCCCCCATTGCACCAATGGAAATTTTGATTTATTGCTTTAATTTTGAGAAAGAAACATAGAAACAATCTAACCTTTTTGCTACAGTAAATCATATGAGGAGGATTCGTGAAGATTTCATGATTTGTTTCTGCAAAAGGCGACATTTAGTGCTGATATATAAGTCATAGTGGATTTATATCTTCATATATGTATAGATATTTAGAAGGTAGATGAATATGTCCCCTATAAAGCATATGAAATTTGCGATATATTGCCTTAATTGGACGGTTTTTGAGAAAAAAAAAATATATTATGATCGGCATCACTTTAGGCATATGAGAAAAATCTGATCTTTTTTGCTACAGTAGTTAACACAAGGAATATCCGTCTAAATTTCATGATATATCTTATAAAAGATAAGCATTTACTTCTAACATGCAAGTTATATCGGATTTATATCTCTACATATAGGAATGTGTCTTTCAGTTTCAGAAGGCACAGAAAAAGATGGGCACCGGCGACATTCCTCGCTACCCTCCTTGTTATAGTGGTCGCTGCCAAGATCCACAATGCTGTAGCAAAGGTATACAATCATATTTCCTGCACAGGTGGCAATCCGACATGTGCTCTTTTGTTAGTCATATATTAGCAAAAACATATGCCGAATCTTTTTAATTTCTTCTACGGAGCTATTGTCACGCAATGGTGATCAACATAATAAAAATCAAGATAATCTTAAAAAGGTTTAATATTTTCCTTTTTTTCCTTCTCTCTCAACGACCGGCCAGAGGGGAGGGCCAGTAGCCAAACCGAGGCGATAGTGGGGCAAGCTCGCCCTTAATTCTAGTTAGTTGGCTGCCTCAGTCTGGTGACCGGTCCTCCCCTCTAGCCTATCATCGGAGGAAGGAGGGTAGAGAGGGGGAAAAAGAGAGAAAAAAAAAAAGAGAAAAATATTAAAAAATTGTCTACTAGTGTCGATCCATTCACATCAGTGTCGGCTAGCCAAAATTTGTTGGATTGACTAAATTGGCATAATTGACAAAGGTTTATCACTAAATTACCTAAAAAAAACATTTATAATTGAAATGGAAAAATTGCAATAGTTTTATAACTTTTTTAGTAATTTTCCCATCAAATATCACATGTATAATATGACATTTTATTAAGTAAATTGCAATAATAAGGGGATAAAAATGCGAAAAACAAAACCTGATACAAGTCATGGGAAAATCCGGGGACAGGACTCCGTAAGCTATGTCCAAATTTACATATGCAAATATTTTAAATTAAATAGTTCATGCTACCTAAAACTAGATGATGATAGCGAGATTTTAAACAAGAATGAGCAGCGATTTAACATGGATTAAGTAGCGCCTAAAACATGAAATTTATGACTAAATGCAAGTCTGATTTTTTTAAACCTTTTTCAAATTTCATTTTTATTCACGATCTTATGATGTAAATGCCTAGACCACACTGAAGCATCCGGGTAAATTATAAATCTATTACGACGATGCCTATTTGACAATTATATCGTATAAGCATGCAAATTTGTCCTCGAAATGATGTATAAATGCAAAACAGACGTCCCGAGGTCACTTAGCACTTTTAAATGAGACGAATAAGGACCCGGAGCCCACAGTTCAGCGCACTAAAGAGCTGGATAACAAACATGAAGTGCTTATCTGCACTCCGAATGGACCCAAACAAATACGAAAACATCCTGGGATGTCAGAAGGACCACCAGAACCACTCAAGGCCTCCTCAAGACGCCACCAAGCGGTCGTCAACCACTCCTCATCACACCGAACTAGTTAGGAACCGGGTTTCCCAAAAGTAAGTTCTTATATATCGCAAGAAAGATGCAATGTTGTTATCAAATGACTATACATTAAATTAGTAGCCTCTAATATGAGGTTAGACATTATATATATATGTGTGTGTGTGTGAATAACAATGTTCTAGATTGATCCCCAAAAGTGGTTCATAAATGAACATACATGACTTCTACATGAAAATGCTACTACACGCTCTAATCCACCACAAGATAAATCATGATAAAAATAAATAAATAGCAAGTAAATGAGCTCAAACAAACCCAATAGACTCTCGACCAAGATTGGCCAAGAAAGGTCCCACTATCCGCTAGACTTGTTAAACGGGTGGGTTGGGTTGGGTTTGGGTCGGGTCATAAATGGTCCGACCCAAATTAACCCATTAACCCGTTTATGACCCATTTAAGATAGTATAAAATTTTTGACCTATACCCAACCCAACCCATACCCAACCCATACCCGACCCGACCCATATTGTTAAAACATTTCTCTATATAACTAAATTTATGAAAAATTATTCTTATAATCTTTTTTAAAGATTTTAAACTTATTCAAGTTCATTAACAACTCATGTATTTTAGTCTTTTTAATTTTTAAACCCATTATATATACATTTGTCAAAATTAGTGTATAACCCATTTATGACCCATTTAAATATTAAATGGGTCATAAATGGGTCAAGTTTTCCTTAAATGGGTCATATACGGGTTATACTAAAAGGAAGCCTGACCCATTTATGACCCATTTAATATTTAAATGGGTCATAAATGGGTTATGCACCCATTTTGATAGGTGTACTATCTGCTGAGACACTACAATAACAATAAACATGGATTACAAGATGTATGCCTAATTAGATCATGACCCATTAAGATTAACTTACACCATCTTTGCATCTAAAATCTTATGAAAAAATCCAATCAGAATCCCTTAATTGTCGATTCCCACAATTGCAAAGTCATCCTATAAGCCTGACTTGTGAGTGATCTAATATTTGAGCGCATGGAGGGCCAAAAATGTGAGGTGAAATCAATACGTCCTTGTCTTGATTAATGTGCTGAGGCAAAGTGTCATGTTTGTTTTGGACCTGAGTAAGCATAAAGTGACAAGAGAAACATTCTGAAATATGAACACCACTTTATCAAATTGTTAAGATTAAGGAGATATTGTTTAGTTCCTACAAGTTAACCCACCAGTAAAATTATCTATTAGGAATTAAACAGTATGTCCTAAATCTACTAAGTCAATGCTTATTCTTCTTTGGATTTCCCCATTAAGGAAATGAAAATATCCAATTGAAATGTTTGTAATTATGCGTTCCCTCATCATCCTACAAGCCTAGTCTATGAGTGATCTGATCTTTGAGGGTCTAAAATGGGTGGAGAAATCAGTACATCCATGTCCTAATCGATGTTAAGGCAATGTATCCCATTTGTTCCGGACCCATATCTAACCATCGGAATTACCTTTTGAGTATGACTTTCTTTTTCAAGTATCTGCATGGTTATGTGCCAAGCCAAAAGAAAGATTTCCAATTGGATGATAAATAACCAGAGATATTGATTCAAATTGACATGTGATGACTTTGTTATATGCACACAATACATGCACGATACATGCACGCAATTTCTGAAAATCACTCATATGTTATAAGAATCAACCAAAAATCATGCGTTGGACGCTGAGTGTTTTTTATGTGCACCTCCCTCCATTTTCCCATATAGCAATCTAGAAGGGTGTCAGCACTCAATCTTTTTTCTATCATCAATCTCTCTGCCGAGGGACAAAGAAAATAAAATGTGTAGGGGTACAAGCCTAGTCTATGAGTGATCCGATCTTTGAGGGCCGATTTGTTTTGGACCCATATCTAACTATCGGAATTACCTTCTGGGAGATAATTGCACACCTCCCTCCATTTTCCCATATAGCAATCTAGAAGGGTGTCAGCACTCAATCTCTTTTCTATCATCAATCTCTCTGCCGAGGGACAAAGAAAATAAAATGTGTGGGGAAACAAGCCTAGTCTATGAGTGATCCGATCTTTGAGGACCTAAAATGGGTGGAGAAATTAGTACATCCATGTCCCGATGGATGTTAAGGCAATGTATTTCATTTGTTTTGGACCCATATCTAACTATCGGAATTACCTTCTGGGTATGACTTTCTTTTTCAAGTATTTGCATGATTATGTGCCAAGCCAAAAGAAAGATTTCTAGCTGGATGATAAATGACCAGAGATATTTATTCAAATTGACATATGATGACTTTGTAATATGCGCACGATACATGCACGGTACATGCACGATACACGCACGCAATTTCTGACAATTATATTATCCACATGGACTCATCCTTCATGCCTAAAGTCTTCTCTGACCACCATAGCTGGTACTTGGCCACTGTCTCGTCATTAGAACGAAGTCTTAATCCTAAAGTTAGAGCTAGAGCTAGTGCCACATCCACTTCCAAGCTCATCTACAGCTACACTCATGTCATCCAGGGTTTTAGTGCTAGTCTCTCTCCTAGCGAACTGGAGGTCCTTAAGCAGCATCCAGGGTACATCTCTTCCATGAAGGATTTGCCCGTTAAAGCCGATACAACTCACTCCATCCAATTTCTTGGCCTGAATTCACATTCTGGGGCATGGCCTACCTCGGATTATGGCAAGGATGTCATAGTTGGGCTTGTGGATTCGGGTGTTTGGCCAGAAAGCCTGAGCTTCAACGATGATGGAATGACGGCAATTCCATCAAAATGGAGAGGCGAATGTGAGGTTGGGATGCAATTCAACACTTCCATGTGCAACAAAAAGCTCATCGGAGCCCGGTTCTTCAACAAGGCCCTGATAGCAAAAAGTCCCAACATTACCTTCTCCATGAACTCTACGCGTGACACTGACGGACACGGCACACACACATCCACCACAGCTGCTGGAAACTACGTCAAGGGAGCATCTTTCTTTGGCTATGCTCCAGGAACTGCCACAGGTGTGGCTCCACGATCCCGAGTGGCCATGTACAAGGCCCTCTGGGAGGAAGGTGCACATTCTGCAGATATTATGGCCGCAATTGATCAGGCAATTATTGATGGTGTCGATGTCCTGTCCTTGTCATTGGGCATTGATGGCGTTCCATTGTATGCAGACCCAATTGCAATCGCCACATATGCAGCCATGGAGAAAGGGATCTTTGTATCAACGTCGGCAGGAAATGAGGGGCCTGTCGTGCAGACCCTGCACAATGGGACTCCCTGGGTCATAACTGTCGACGCTGGTGACATGGACCATGATTTTGGAGGAACTATTACACTTGGCAGCGGTGTTTCGATTGCAGGCTTGACTCTCTTTCCAGGCGACCCATCCTTGGGGGAATCTCCAATTGTTTTTGCAGACTCGTGCGACCCAACAATGTTGAGCAAGATCAGTCCCATGAACATTGTTGTGTGTGACGATGGTAGTGACGTTTTTAGCGACCAAGTCGAGAATGTCCAGCTTGCAAAAGTTGCTGGTGGAGTGTTCATAACAGGCAGCTCTGACCTCGGGACCTACATCCAGAGCTCATTCCCGGCAATCTTTTTGAATCGTACAGATGGCGAAACCGTCAAAGCCTACATCAAGAATTCATCTGAGCCAACAGCAAGTATTCAATTTCGGAAAACACTAATCCATAGTAAGCCTGCTCCGAGTGTAGCGAGCTACAGCTCTCGTGGCCCATCCCCAAGTTGTCCGGTCGTTCTCAAGCCCGACATTTTGGCTCCTGGCTCAATGATCCTGGCTGGGTGGCCTCAAAACAATGCAGTTAGTATGGTGAACTCGCGTGAACTATTTAACAACTTCAACCTTTTGTCAGGGACATCGATGTCGTGCCCGCACATTGCCGGAGTGGCCGCACTCCTAAGAGCAGCACACCCAGAGTGGAGCCCTGCAGCCATCCGGTCAGCCATGATGACTACATCATATTCAATGGATAGCACAAATGCCCCTATCAAAGACAGCGGGAATGACTACGAGCAGGCGAGTCCTCTAGCAATGGGAGCTGGCCACGTCGATCCAAACAAGGCATTGGACCCCGGACTCATATACGATGCGACCCCCCAAGACTATGTCAACCTCATGTGCGCGATGAATTACACATCGAAGCAAATTCAAATGGTCACCAGGTCATCTTCCTACAATTGTTCAGACTCATCACTGGACCTTAACTACCCTTCCTTCATTGCCTTATTTAGTCCAGACAACTTGGGCTCTCCGACCGCACAAGAATTCTTCCGGATGGTGACAAATGTTGGAGACGGGCCGTCAACCTATGCCGTGAAGGTGACTCCAGTGGAGGGATTCAAGATCGTCGTCTCGCCAAGTAAATTGACATTCAAAGAGAAGTATGAGAAGCGGAGGTATAAGCTGACGATACAAGGACCGAAACAGATGAATCAGAAGCTGGTGTTCGGTTCCGTGATGTGGATGGATGATGGTGGCAAGCATGTGGTCAAAAGTCCCATTGTGGTGACGAGCCTGAGCTCGGAGGCATTGACGTCCAGAACTTGAATTTTTTTCCTGGTTTGGCATCAGTAGACGAAGACATCTTCATCTTTTTTCTTTTCAAGAACTAATAGAATGTAATAAACCAACTTCCTGTGGCTACGTGAAGCTTGGAAGTGGATAGGATGTCAAAATCATACCGCACATCTTACTCGCTAAACAACAGAAAGACAGCTTTTTGCAGTCTCCATGAAATTTTGTGGTCCTATTGAGGAAGACGAGTTTCAGAATGAAGTGTCGAAGACCATAAGTCAGTTGGGTTTAGGACAGAAGATTGTCCGAATTAGTGAACGATGAGACTCTTGAGTTTGCTTCTCATCACAAAACAGAGTGGCATCTTGTGCAGCTCGTTTCCATTTCAGCATCTCAAAAGGGTTTTGCATTGTTGGAATTGAAGTATGGATGGCGAATACTCCATGCAAGTTTACCTCGGCAAATCACGAGTCATTGCCCACCAAACACGTTGAGACAACCCACCATAAGACATCGTTATTAAAGGATAGTTTTCATTAGTAGTTAACTCATGAGTTTCGAGGGATATCGTTGGGATAAGATTACACGCTTATTTAATTGCCATAATTATTTAAAATTGTTCACTTAAGTGCCGTCAGAAAATCCGACGTAACAGTAATTATTATATTTTGTCTTGCCGAAAATATCTAATCAGCATAAATATAAGAAACGACGTTGTTTGAGTTTATCAATTTAAAAAGAGAAAACGTACGGAGCAGCCATGAAAGAACACCATGCTCAAGCGGAGCAGCCATGGAAGCCCCCAAGATTTGTCGATGTGCACCCATCGCACCCCAACGTGAGCCACGAAAATCCCCTCTCCGTCGAATGCCATGCTTGCTCATTGGAAGCACTGGGCCTTAAGCGCCGGTGAGGGATTCCCCGGATATCAACTGTCACCGCCAGCGGCGACATGGACCGTGATTTTGGAGGAACTATTGCTCCTGGCTGCAGTGCATCGATTGCAGGCTCGACTCTCCTTCCAGGCAACCCATCCTCGGGCGAATCTCCAGTTGCTTTTGCGGACGCGCGCGACGAAACAATCGAATTGAACAAGATCGGTCGCGCGAACATTGTCGTGGGCGAGGACAAGAGTGACATTACAAGCGACCAGATCGACATTGTCAGGGGAGAAAAAGTTGCTGGTGCAGTGCTCATAACAAACAGCTCTCACCCCGAGTAAAAATTCTTACCAGCGTTTATTTGTTCGTTTGATTTGAAGTCCTTTTTTACCGCTTATTAAATGCTTCATTTACCAACATTTTAAAGTTCTCGACTCTTTTGAAAAATTACCGTCTCTAATTGAAGTGTTTTACCTGTTTTTTTCTCAGACAAAATTACCAATTATTTATGAATATCTAACTTTCATTCGAGTTAACTTTGTTTGATGAAGGGGACAAAGAACAGGGGCTTCGTCGGCGAACGACTGCAGCGATCGCGGGAGGCGATGGCGGCTGGGTTCAAGGGACATCAACAGGTGGTGGGCGGAGGTGAGCGACGGGGCGGGATCTGCGACGGAGGCAGAAGGGATGGGGAGGAGATAGAGAAATGTGCATGGGCTTTGTTTGGCTTTCGTGTAGGCATTTGGGCGGCCTCTTAATACTTCATTCCTGAAATGGGCTGATCTTCGGGCCCGGGCTTCAAATTCCCGAAAATATCGGGCTTATCTGAAATGATTCAAATATTGCGGATGGGGGCTGGTGATTTGCCTCGGTCGGATGAGGAATGGTGAGAGACGGTCTGTCGATCGACTCGAGGCATGGACCAATGCGAATTGCGGTGGCGGCCCAAGCTTGGGCCTTCAAAACGTCTGTGGAAACATTGCCATTGCAATTGTGGAACTCAACACTATGACACCTAAATTTTGTCGATTTATTTTAGTATTTATTAATTTCATTGGAAAATTAGAGATTGGTTTATAATCTCTTAACAAAAAATTAATTTATTAAAATTGCATCACATATAAACATTAAGAGCACTTGCATCGCTAGTATTAAAATTTATCAAGAAAAAAAATTAATTAAAAAATTAAAGAAAAAAAGGGAAAAGAAATTTCCGGCAGGCCAGCCTTGGCCTGCCCAGCCCCTTTTCTTTTGTCCTTTCTTCTCCTCCTCGCACGGGCTCGGCCCATTTTTCTTTCTTTTCTTCTCCTCGGCCCGGCCCGCTCATTTCTTCTTCCTCGCTGACTTCTACCTCGCACGGAACCAGCCTGCAGAAAAAGGAGGGCAGCAAGTCAGACGGCAGCAGCAAGTCAGGGCCGAAAGAGAAGTCAAAGCAGCAGGTTGCAGCAGAGAGGGAAGCAGAGCAGAGAGAAGCAGAGCAGAAGCGGCAGCAGAACAGAAGAGAAGCAGCAGCAGGTCTGACCGAGAAGAGGGAGCCGAGCGCAGTTCTAACAAAAAGAGACCAGATCCGAGAGAGAGCAAGAGAGAGCCGAGTGCGGTTCGAAAAAAAAAAAAAAACCAGATCTGAGAGAGAACCGGAGGAAGAAGGAAACCTCGAGGAGCAGCTAGCTGTCGCCGGAAGCTCGTCCGTCGCCGTCGTCCGCCGCAGCTCGTCTCCGAACGAGGTAGGTCTCTTTGAACCTCAGTAGCTCTATTTTCCGGAGAATGCCGGGCCGGAGCTCGCGGCCGACCGGCTCGCGCAAGCTCCGGCCCTCGTCGTCCTTTCATTTCTCTCCCCTTTTCCTTGTATTACATGTCCGAAGACCCCTAGAGCATGTTCGTGGCTCGGTCGAGCCGAAAACCTTTGATTTTGGTAGCGCCCGCTAAGTGTTCGACGAAATGCCCCAATGAGAAAACCGAACCCAATCCTCGACCGGAGCTCGGCTTTCGGTTTCTTTTACGTCATTCAGAGTCATACCGTTGTCGTACACCGTCTCGGTCACTTTCTCAGCTTTTCAATAGGTCATCCGCGTCGTTTGGGTAGGCCGAAGCGCGCCCTCGCCGGAGTCAGTCCGGCGACTCTCGGACGCTGGCCAGCCGGCGACCGGCGACGCTCGGCGTCGGTCGGGCGGAACGACCGACGCCTGGCGACGGCATGGCGACTCCCTTAGGGCGGTCAGACCTCGCGGCGGTGCTGGCATCGGTTCGGCGAAGCTGCTGCAGGGACGTCGGGCGCATGGGAAACATGCGGGCGTCTGCAGCTGCGGGAGAAGAGGAACGAAGAGGCTGAAGACGCTGCATGGGGTGAGGGAAATCTGCAAGGGAAAAAAGACAAAAAGTGGAAAAAAAGACAAATTAAAAAATAGAAAAAATAAAAAAATAGAAAGAAAATAGAAAAGACAAAAAAGGCCAAAAAAAATAAAAGTAGGGGAAGAGGATGGGCTTCGCTGTGGGCCTGCTTCAGTTGGGTTGAGTTTGGTCATGGGCCGGTTTTCTTAGTCGGGCTAGAAAAATTAGAAATCAAAATTGGGCTTTTTTTTAAGAAATTCGTGTGGGCCCTTTTGTTTTGTTATTTTTAGCGGGCTTAAGGCCGGTCCGGGTCCTTTAGCCCAACCTGGACCGGCAGGGTCCGAATCGGGTCATCAGGGCCGGGTTTCCTGACCCGGTCCGAATCATTTCCTTTAAAAATATAAATAAAAAATAAAAAATTCAGAAAATCATAAAAACATGAAAAATATTAAAAAAATCATAAAAAATTTCGGAATTTCATAAAATTCATGGAAAATTCAGAAACCTGAAAATTCATAATATATATATATAATATAATATTTCTTTAATTAAAAAAAACCAGAAAATATTAAAATATTGAAAATTCCAAAAAAATTCAAAAATCTCAAAAACTCCTAGTTTGTTTTAGAGTTTCCCAAAAAGCTCTAAAATAATTCTTGGACCATTTTCTCTTTTAAAAAAATTGTCGGAAAATCATCGGTCTAAAATTGCGCTCAAAACTGAGCAAGCTCTTATGGCTTTACCTTAGGGTTTTAAGTATCCTCGGATATAACTGCCCTTGAATGCATGCTTGTGATGCGATGATTATGATTTGCCCTTTAGTTTAATAAGGATTTATTTTCGTCTGCAATTTATTTAATGCTTTCTTTAATTGTTGATTGCTATTTTGGTGATTGCGCACTCGTATGATCACCTCATATGTTAGTGGTTAATTTTAAAATCAATCCAAACTGCCTGACAAAAGTCCTTTTTGAAATGAATAAGATTAAGTACCGAAAGGGCACTAATTGGTTAATTAGAGTAATCAAGTCCCCAACCCTAGAATCTCTGGTTACGTAGAAAGTGAAGCCCACTCCCATGCCTCGCTTGGTTTCTAGCCGACCCCAATAGGCTAGTGGCGACTCCTCATTACCCAACGTCGCGCGGGGTATGGGCTTGGGAGAGCCCATGTCTAATGAGGGTCCTAGACCCACCCTTTGGACAATACCCCTAAACCCATTTATTCAGATATTCCTTTCCCTCATCCGGGACGGAAAAAATAGGTCGCGACAAGCACGCACCCTGCGGTGTGCTTCAACATTTGCATGCTCCGGGCATCGACTAGTGGGCTCCCCATTCGGCCTGTCTTGAAACATGGACTAAGGAGTCTGACATGTGTGCGAGTCAATGGATGGCAAACTCGTAAGGCGTAAGGAAGCTAATTAGCGGGATCCCTTTTGGGTGCACTGCTAACCGACCTTGATCTTTTGAGAAGGGTTCGAGTGTGAGCATGCTTGTCAAGACCCGAAAGATGGTGAACTATACCCGAGCGGGGCGAAGCCAGAGGAAACTTTAGTGGAGGTCCGCAGCGATACTAACGTGCAAATCATTCGTCTGACTTGGGTATAGGGGCGAAACACTAATCAAACCGATACACATAGATGGAGACTCTTGTTCTTGTTCTTGTTCTTGTTTTTTGCATGATGTAATAATTGATGGAGACCGGCTGCGTTTGAGTCGTACTCAATTTCCTATTCAAAATTTAGGCAAGCAGTTCACACGGCTCCATTGCATAGCCAAACGACATAAAATCAGTGAAATTTTAAAAAAAAATGAATTTATATTAGTTGTACAATTCGCACAAAAGTATACCTATTTTAAATGCAATTATTTTATGAAAATATTTTATCTAACAATTGAACTATGTTATTGTTTCGTACTATCCGATAACAAATCAAAATGATATTTATTTCCTTATGTGAACATTATATAATGCAATCATACCATTGGTAAATATATGGTAATTGAGCAACTAAAAGATGACATCATTTTACATTAAAATAATACAACATGTACTTTATACGTGTATAATACATGATTCTCCAAAAAGAATGACTATTTTCTTCCCAAGTTCAATAAACATGCGGCAGATATGAAGTTTCAATGAAACTATTTTGCTTACGTTTATTTTGTATAAAATTAATGACTATTTTTTATTATTATTTGTAAGTTGGAGGATTTAATTTACCGACTAAAAAAAATTAGAGGATTTAATTATATTTTGACGACAAGTTTTAGAATGTCATAAATATATCTCTAAAAGATGCTTATGGCACCACAATCAATTACAATCAATTAGGGTCAGTTAAGAAAAAATATAAAGAATTTCATAAAAATATCACTAAAGATGCTTATGGCACCACAATCAACTGACATCTCTCTACCACGTGTGCAATGAGAGAGAGAGAGAGAGATTGGTCCTGGCATTTGCATCTAATGATCTAGGCTAGAGGCAGCTATTTTCGGTGTTGAAATTGGGCACAGGAGGAAAAGAGAGAGAGGGAGGGAAGACGGAAGGACGATTTGTATGGATTCTTTTCAAATAAAATAATTAAAAAAAGGATATCGAAATCACTAAGTGTCCTGCTCGAAGACGTGATCATAGCAAATTTCATATTATGAAATTCCCAACCTAAGTATGAAAACCACGTCGACGAGGCACATAGTATTGAGTGACATAATACTGGAGCAATCAAAACCAAAAAACAATTTCCTCCCGATCCGGCCACAACTAGCTAAGGAACCCGTGGAATCTCGTAAAGAAAAAAACTCCTGCCGAACCGAACTGGGCACGAGCTTGGCAATCGACAAGCCAACAATAATAAATTAAAAAAGCGCCACCATCTCTCTCTCTCTCTTCCCCCATGTGGGTGCGGCACACTCAATTATAGATGCCTCCCGACGGTGCCAACTGGCACCTTGCTGTCGGAGCGACCAGAGAAAGAAGGGGAAGAAACATCCCTCCCGTCCTCCATTTCCTCTCTCTTTCCTCTTCCCCGAACAGCAGAAACTCACCACTCTCTGCAAAAAAAAAAAAAAGCTTTCTCTCTCTCTCCGCCACTCAAGCCACAATTATTCCCTCGCCTCGCGTTTTATAATTTTAATCCCATCCCGCAGTTGACATAAACTCCATCACGTTATAGTCGTCACCTTCCTTCCTCATTGCCACACTGAGCCTGAAGAACTCTAGAGAGAGAGAGAGAGAGAGAGAGAGGAAGAGAGGGAAAAAAGGAGCTTGCCCGCCGACACGACACGGCCCGAAAATGCACGCCAAGACAGATTCCGAGGTCACCAGCAGCATCGCCCCTTCGTCCCCCACCCGGTCCCCGCGCCGCCCCGTCTACTACGTCCAGAGCCCGTCCCGCGACTCCCACGACGGCGAGAAGACCACCACCTCCTTCCACTCCACCCCCGCCCTCAGCCCCACCGCCTCCCCTCCCCACTCCCACTCCTCCGTCGGCCGCCACTCCCGCCAGTCCTCCTCCAGCCGCTTCTCCGGCTCCCTCAAGCCTGGATCCCGCAAGATCTCCCCCAACGATGGCTCCCGCGGCGGCAAGGGCGGCGGTGGTCGGAAGGAGTGCCCCATCATCGAGGAGGAGGGGCTCCTCGAGGACGAGGACCGCAAGCGGGGCCTGCCTCGCCGTTGCTACTACCTCGCCTTCGTGCTAGGGTTCTTCGTCCTCTTCTCCTTCTTCTCTCTCATTCTCTGGGGGGCCAGCAAGAACCAGAAGCCCAAGATCACCATGAGGGTCCGTACACTCCATTACCAGACTTTAAGACATTTCCTTTCCCTATTCGTGCGGCTCTTTCTTTTGGAGCATTGGTTTTGAAAGTCCGAGGGATTCACATACTCGAGTCTCGTTTTTTACGAGTGAAATTGCGTGGGAAGTCGGGATCTGATCGACTCCTCTCTTGGGTTTTTGCAGAGCATTACCTTCGAGCAACTCAAGATCCAAGCCGGATCGGACAGCACCGGCGTGGCCACGGACATGATCACCGTGAACTCCACCGTCAAATTCACTTACCGCAACACCGGCACATTCTTCGGCGTCCACGTCACCTCGACGCCGGTCGATCTCACCTTCTCTCAGCTCACAATCGCCTCTGGAAATGTAAGGGCAGACCCCAACCGAAATTCACGAGATTTCTACTTTGTTCATATATGGCAATCAATTTTGATCATTTTTCAACTGGGTTTTCGCAGCTGAAGAAGTTCTATCAGGGGAGGAAGAGCCAGAGGCTGGCGTCGGTGTGGGTGATGGGAGACCAGATCCCACTGTACGGGAGCGGATCTGGGCTGAGCAGCTCGGCGGACAAGCCGACCGTGCCGGTGCCCCTCGGCCTGAGCTTCGTGGTCCGATCCAACGCTTACGTCCTGGGGAAGCTAGTCAAGCCCAAATTCTCCAAGAAGATCGATTGCTCGGTCACCTTCGATCCCAACAAGCTCAATGTGGCGATCTCGCTGGCCAAAAATTGCACATACAGCTAAAAGAAAGTAGGAAAATCGCGGAGAAAGAAGGTCGCTCCTTTTTCTTTTTTCTTTTTCTTTTTGGGAGGGGTTGGATTACAGCTAAAGGGGCAGGTCAAGGGGTAGTTCGGGCAGGGAATAGGCGACGCGGTTTGGACTTTTTGGCTGCCCGGCGTGCCCCGCGAGTGAGGGGTAAAAGACGTGCTTCGGTTCGGTGGGGGTGTGACCTGGTGACCGGGGGCGGCGGTCTTACTGTTAATTTTTGCTTTTTGTCTATTCTTTTCTTCTTCTATAATATGGCGATGATGAATAATTTTTTAATTAAAGAATATGGGACAGGTATGAAATGACATTGTTTTCTGGAAACATCATTTTCTTATTGCTCTAAATTATGTCGGTCACCGGTTCGTGCTATGTACAGACGTGAAGTCAAATGAAATTGTTTTTGTTTGTTTAAGAGAATTCCCTCGGTTTGATTTTTGCCCTAATCGCGTAGTTTTTGTAACCGGCCATGTTAGTTGCTTGAAAAGCCAAGAATAGGAATAGGATAGGACGAAATATGATGAGGAATTTTCTCCGACTTTATATCCTATGACTTGATTGCTACTTCACTAGATACTATATTGGATATTGAAATTATCTCAGCCTATTGATGTGATTTTTTGAAGCAGGTGCGATCGGTTCTTCTGATTACAAATTGATTTCTCAATTATTTGCACCATTTCCTTTTGTGTTGACATAGGAGTTTGCCTTATTTTTGCAAACCAAAGATATGCGGTATTTGATTATGCTAAATTTATTTAACACTTTGTTATTGATATCATTTTCTTTATGAAAAAAAAAATTTATGCAAAGGTTTCAATTTATTCCACAACTCACACCTAGATGTCTATGCGAAAATGCTCGGGCAATAAAATTAACTGAATTGATAATGAAGCACTTCAACCATTGCCATTTATCAAAACCATGCAAAGTGGAATAGAGGCGCAAAAAAGAGAGATCGAGAGTCGGAGAACTCACAAATGAAATGGAGACCGCCGGAACCAATAGCACTGAAGGTAAACATCAATGGGTCATACATCAAAGGATCGACGGAAGGAGCAATGGCATGTGATTGTCATGACTCCGAAGGAAGACTTCCTAAGAAGTTTCCACGGACCGTGAGGGCCTCATTATGCTCTCCAAGTTAGAAACCCTAGCTTGTCTCCAAACACTTGAGCATTTTTTTTAACTAATCATGACTATTGAGTCAAACGACTCCACTTTGATAAGCTTCTGTATAAAGGTGAGCAAGAAAGATCGATTGAATCTAAGAACAACCGAATCAACCAGTTCGGTTTAGTTCTCGAAAGTATTGATTTAGTTCCTAGTTTCTAGTTTCTAAAACTAAAACCAATGTCTGAAAAATCTGGATTCCACTTCCGAGGGAGGAATCGTATCAATTAGTTTTTTTTTCTTATTTAATTTTTTAATGTCTCATTCACGCCTCCTCTCTTCTTTTGGTCTTTCTCTTTCTTTGGGTCTCCTTCACCTCTTATGGAGTTAGAGACATTCTCTCCTTTGAACTTGACTAGTTTCGCTAGACCACTTGGGAATGGGACGAAATCAATTAGTCCGGTTCCAAGGACCTTGGTCTGATCCTTGATTTCTAAAACTAGGAACTAGTTCTTGATTTTGGGTTGGGACTGAATTAGTCCGGGAACCGATCATCCCTATTTCAGTCATTGTATTTCTCATTGCTCTTGGGAAGTAGAAGCTCTTATCACTTATTGTAAAAGTCTTGCTAGCCCATTATCACAATCTGAAGATAGTCTACTGTACCAACACAAATAGAATAGTTGATTGCGTTGTAAAGATCTTCAAAGCTAAGGCCCAGCCATGAAATTGGGTGTCTAGTCCCCCTCCCCCTCTTTGGGAGCTCCTTTGTTTTGAAGCCCCTTAGTCTTGTAATCAGGCTCTTTTCTAACAAAAGAAAACCATCCTTTCGAAGTAAAAAGAAAAGAAAAGAAAAGAACCAACGAGGTAGAGACTGGTGGAACTAATGGCTTTTTTTTTTTTTTGTCTTCACAAGGCTGCCCCCCTTCACTTCAAATTCCTGAAATCTCTCCCTTTTCTATTCTCAGTCAGCTCTGCTTCCTTTTTCAATGTTGGACAAGATCAATCTCTCCAATCTTTTCTTCCCTTCATGAGGTTCAAATCCCCATTATCTTAGAAAGGGTTGGGGTGGGAACGTTTAGTTTTAAGTGTAAATTTGACTTCCAAACTCTGCAAAGAGGTAAAACAAAGTTTTGAGATTGAGTTTAAAATTAAAATAGGAAAGACAAAAAAAATTATTTTCTTCCCTTCTCAATTGCCCCAAGCCCCATTTTCCTTGTATGCCAAGAGCTTTTGATTTTACAACTCAGCCTCCTCTTTTGACTGTGATTTCCTGTTTTGGCCAAGTGAGTGCTCCTGGTGTGAACTAAATATTCTTTTTCTCATTTATTGAATAATGGAGAAATTTCACTGATTTCTTTCCTTCTCCACTTCAACGCACGTGCACTCGTTCAGAATAAACATGGGAGTGGCTGAGAGGCTGGGCTCACGTGGGCTCGGCCTTGAATTCAAATGTACTTTTGGCCTATGTTCAATACCGTATCCTACGTATGACCAATTCAAATGAAATTCATAACCAGGGCCTATATTCAACTCGATGTGATCATGCTGTTTCTGAAATTGTTTAGAGTATCTAAATGCAATAAAGGACATTAACGCATACTCATGCAATATCGATAATCTTTGTTTAGGGGTCAAATTCTATTATTATTATTGACGAATCCATTCCCCCTATATATATGAAATGCATGAGGGATCTTTATGCGAAAATTTAAGTGTGGATGGTGTATAAATACAAATTTGGTCACCTAATAATTTGTGAATTAAATCCCACAATGGCACGTGACTAAGAATATATTCAATCCCAATGTTACAACAAAATTCACGAACCAATTAGCATAGCTACTTAATTTTCCATATATACAAATAATATCTAAATATGTGCGTTATGATATTGTCTCTTTTACTAAAATTGATGTGGATGTGAATATCACGAGAGATTTATAAAATTTTCTCGGTTTAATCATATAATCCCTATAATAAAATCAAATCACACCCCCCCCCCCTCCCCTCCCCAAAAGATTTTTAATCAGAAATAATTTGAATATCAAACTCGATAATCTTGATTGGACTATCCCCAAATACCCTTTTAATTTTTAATTTCCACAATTTTTTCTGTTTTGGCCGAACGTGATTTCCCAAAATTTAAGATTTACCCGATTGTTCCCGAAATTAAAATAATCCCCAAACCCAACCATTACTCCACTCCTCTTCGACGACGGGCGAAACCTCTCTCTCTCTCTCTCTCTCTCATGGCGTTTCTCCAACAATCCCAGCAAGCCCCCCGGCAGAACCAGGAGCAGCCATCCGACGCGTTCCGGTAAGACCCGCTTCTCCTTCTCTTCGAAATCGCCGCGCAATCTTCGAATTGATTGTTGATTCTCGTCTCGATTCGCCGCCGTTTTCCTTGCAGAAATCTGTACCCGATGGACGCTCCGAGCGCGACGCCCGTCTACTACGTGCCGGGCGACGTGCGGGATCAGTCTCAGCATCCTCCGTACGTCCCTGAAGGTGAGGGATTTCCCGTCCCCGCCTCAGTTTCTTCGTTTCGATTTTGTTTGGTCGGAGAAGATTTCTCGCTGCGAAATGGAAATTGGGATTGAGCTCTCTTTCGTGTTATGACCTAATTGGGAGGAAAAAGAGGAACTTTAGGGTTCTGTGTTTTTAGGCTCGCGTGA
Organism: Corymbia maculata; assembly: GCA_014182735.1. Classification (NCBI taxonomy): domain Eukaryota; kingdom Viridiplantae; phylum Streptophyta; class Magnoliopsida; order Myrtales; family Myrtaceae; genus Corymbia; species Corymbia maculata. The sequence goes on along the minus strand of CM024687.1, from coordinate 1,540,174 downwards.
GCTCGACGTAGGCTTGATTCTTTGCTAATTTAGCAGCCAAAATGCCGGGAGTACGATTAAGTTTAGTTTTCAGACAGTTCGTAATCTCGGACGAACCTGCGAGAAATTGGTCCGTTCAATGAAAACTCTCTAAATATTGGCATAGTACTAGCAAAGAGCATGATGGGCTAAAAAGATCCGTTCATAATCACTTTTGTTGGGGTGTGCTGAACAATTTTCATGTGTATCATCTATTGAATATGCAGATTCATTTACTACTTGCCATGTGTGGTTTTGGTTTCAGTAAATGGTCTTGGCTTTGCACCAATTCCCATGTGTGCCACTGCCACCGATGGAGGTGATGGAGGAGCTGATTTGCAGTATGATTATGGGCTGGAACCAAAGAGGAAGAAGCTGAAAGAGCGAGACTTTCTGGATAACACTTCGCAAATATCATCTCTTGATTTGATGCAAGCACGGCCAATTTCGGTGGGCTTAGGTTTGTCTCTCGATAACCGCCCACTGCTGTCTACAGGAGACTCTGCGCTGGTATCTCTTATTGGGGATGACGTAGATCGTGAATTACACCAGCTTGATGTGGAGACCAACCGATTCCTTAAGCTTCAGGTGTTGCGTCTATATTGGCATTATTAGCTTTTGTCTGGTTTTATACGAAACCGGGGATTGATTTGGGAAATTCCATTTTTACGAAAATTTGTGGCTTGCTAGTAAAATATTACTAACCATTGCACTCATTTTGGAAGGAATTGTTAGGAGGGAATGGAAAGGATTTGGATAATTACCAAAGAAAGGAAACGGAGAGATTGAGTTAAAATGTTCTTTGGATGCTAACTAAGTGGAAACAATGGAAAGGAATGCAAAATGACCTGGATATCTTTTTTTGATTTTAAAATTTGAGATAAAATAACGGTGTCCACAGTAAAGAAGAAATTTCTTTATAAGTTGCATAAATAAGCTACATAAAAGGTTGGTTTCCCTCGTAATACTTTCTTTTCTTCTCCCTACATCTTTGTCATTCCAATTAAATGCACGATCATTCAAAAATCCTCTCTTTCTTACCAATCCCTCCTACCAAACTGAGTGTTAGATAGTTGATTGATTCAAGGATTTCCATGATTGCAGATAATTGGGTCATCTAACATGAGGCCCATGTTATATTTCTCTAGGCTGGGCTTCATCATATTGTCTAAGAAACTGGTCTGATATTCCAATTAGTTGTGACGTCAATCTTTTGCATTGTTACAAATAGAAGTGTGGAAGCTCATTTTATGGAACGCTGACCAATAATTCCTCCTTTTCATCTCTAAGAAACACGACTGAATGTCCTCTGCTTGATTGAAATCTTGCAGCTCACACACTTTTGACTTTTTTTTAAATCTTAAAATAAACACTAAAATTTCACAAAATGTTATGTCGACAAGTGGATTCACATATAACTTTTTTTTTCATATGAACTTTTCAAAATTTCATTAATATTTTAATTTTTGGGGAAAGTGAAAAAGTACTTTTTCATTACACCAAAGCCAAAACTAACTGGCCCTTAGTTGTAAGTGATGCTATATGGTTTCAGTTTCTTCCTGATAATCTGCTATTTATACTGGATTTGGTTAAATTGGACTGTGATTCTTTTATTGATTGTTTATGAATTATCTATCAGCCTGGGTTTTGTTGCTGTTGGTATTGATGAGGGCACTTCTTGTCAGTTGACAATTGGAACAATGCTAATCACTACTTAAATTTCTTCTACTCCCCTTCTAGTATTGTTCTTATGTCTGATTTCTTCAACCCATGAGCATTGTTCTCATAGATCAATTTCTTAGTGTTTGAACAAGTCTTGACATTTTTGGTTATTAGGCTGATCGAATGCGGCAAAGTGTCCTTCAGAAGATCAGATCTACCCAACTCCAGACTCTCTCTCTTCTGGAAGATCAAGTAATTCAGAAACTAGGGGCAAAGGAAGCAGAGGTTGAAAGCATCAACAAGAGGAATGAAGAGCTTGAAGAACGCATAAAGCAGTTAACTTTTGAAGTAGGTGCTTGGCAGCAACGGGCTTTAAATAGTGAGAACATGATTGCCGCCATCAACTATAACCTGCAGCAAATTTATGCTCAAAGTAGAGATAGTAAAGAAGGATGCGGTGACAGTGAAGTTGATGATACAGCTTCTTGCTCCAATGGCCGTGCAACGGATTTCCACAGCCTGCTGGGCAAAGAGAGAAATGGCTCTCAGGAATCAATGACTTGTAAGGTTTGCAGAGTTAACACAGTAAGCATGCTATTGTTGCCATGTCAGCATCTCTGTGTATGTAAGGACTGTGAGAGTAAGGTCAGATTTTGTCCTTTGTGCCAATCATATAAACTTTTCGGCACGGAGGTCTTTATGTAACAAGATACATATGAAAGCTCCTGATGTGATATAGTAAAATTGCTAGTTTTCACTCTGTCCTTGCATGTTTATTATGATTGTCTGGCTTCATTTCCATATGCAGTTTTATAGTTTTGAAAGGATTCTTGCTTTTATATGATATAGCACATTAATAGCTGGTAACTCTTGTTGGGTAGCATCCGATTATCTTTTCATTTTTCCGAAGTTTTTGTCTGTTCATATCAGCATTTCTCCTTAATGATGTAGTTGTAGTTGAATTATTGGATTGAGATGACAATTACATTGCAGGCAGTGTGTGAAATGGCGACGACTTGGACTTGCTGTATTCTCTGAGGATGATATAATGTAGAACTGGTGATATTATCCTGTCTTGTCTTAAAATAGTAGTATAATTAGAGAGATCAGATGGCTGGAAGGGTTCACAGGCCATGACAGTTTATGCTGGGAATCTTTATGTTTTAGTTCCATTCCTGCATCGCATTGTCTGTTCCTTGGTCATTACACCAACCAAGTATTCTTCTTTAAATTCTTGGGCATCTTCAGAACTTAAAGGAGATCTCAATTGGAAATTGTTGTTTCTACTTTTTACATGAGGGCATTTTACTTGGTCACAATCATCGTTATACATTGCATCTTCGAGGTCTATCTTTATCTTATTTGGAAACCAGCCCCAGAGATGGCTTTCTGCACTAAACGTTGTAACTATCTGTCCACCTAGGGTGATATGTATGTCTTTGGGCATTTTGCTATTGACTTGGATGATCCTCCATCGTCTATTCCTTTGTCTTTATTTGCTCAAATTGCCGGCATCCATTATGGTTCCCTGAACTTATCTGCATTCACGTTCGTTAATCTATTTTCTTCTTTCTACAACATGGGACATAAATTGTGTTCTTACATATCGTCTTGAGATAAGCAGATGGGAGTTGCATGTCTTGGCGGCTGATCCTAGTGGATGGGGGCCTCTCTCGCTGTTGAATGCATACGGTGACAAAGCTAACTTTTGGTTCACTTTCTGGCCCACGAAGTAAAAGCTTTGAGATCACTCACCCACTGTATGATAAATATTCAATTTATCATTTATTAATATTATTTATTGTTTCAATTTGACAAATTCAATTCAATTCTAATATGCCATAAAAAGTTGGAGAGGAAAAAAAAGCAATCCATATTATGGACTCGCATATTAGAGTGTGTTGAAAGAGGAGAAAAAACAAATTGAAGGGTAAATTGTGTATTATGGGAAATGAGAGTTAGAAAAAAAACTGTGTTTTTTTTCTTTTCCAATATTTACATTTTGATCGATCATTATTTAAAATTTTTTAAAATTGACCTATGCGTGTCGAAATTTTATATTTGTATGTCGAGAGAGTTGATCAAGTATTGGATTTTCCAACATTTGTTAATCGAGTGTTGGAGAGTGTCTCTTCGATATGACATAAAGATTTTTGAAGAGTATGGTGCTTCCTAGCCACTACCCTCCCACGATTGATAAAGGAGAAAATTACCAGAAAAATCCTAAACTTTTTTCAATTTTAGCATTTTAGTCTTAAACTTTTATTTTTTGTCAATTTAGTTATAAGTCTTTTGCATTTGTGCAAATTCAATTCGTTCAACTAATTTTAGCCGGTCGATGCTAATATAAAGCTAGTCATCCGATGTGGTGCCACTAATACTTCATTCTTCCTCTAATCGGTCGCTACTCTCCCTGACCTTGGGGAAGCATGGTCGTGATTGGGCAAGACTCAACCTAGCCAAGTGAGCCTCAACCAGCCTCTAGCGGCTAGAGGCCGCGAGGTAGAGGCTGGCGAGGCTCACCCTTGTCAGATCTAATGAGGTCTAGCCTCATCGGCCGATCTAATGAGGGCAAGTGTCGTCTAGCCACTAGTGAGCATCAAGCCCTCAATATAGGCCGCTTGTGGTCACGGCCTGTAACTTCATGGCCTCTAGCGAGGCATGACCTCACTGAATCTAGTGAGGTCGTGCCTTGCCCATGGTTGACCTTGCCAACTTAGCAAGCAGCTCGGGTGAGGCCACCCTCGTGGCCTCTAGCTAGGCTAGAGGCTGGGCGAGGCTCGATGGGCGAGGTTAAGCCTTGCCCAACTATGGCCAAGCTTCCTCAAGGCTGGCAAGGGACCTTGCTGGCCTTGCCTCTAGTTGGTTGCTAGCAATGACTGGCTGGATGAAGCGATAAAAAAATAAAAGAGAAACAAGAAAAGAAAAATAATTTTTTTTTCAAAAAATATTAAAATATTATTAAAAATTATCCATGTCAGTACTAATAATGCCATGTAGGAAGGCCGACATCTATGCCAGTGCTCACCGACCAAAATTGGTCGGACATATTAAATTGATACAAATACAAGAGGTTTATGAGTCAAGTGACAATGTCTAGAATTGAAATAACGTAATTACAATAGATTTATAACTTTTTTTTGTAATTTTCCCATTGATGAAGTGTCTCTCTCCTCTCTATTGATAAAGGCACTCGTTGGTAAGATCCAATTGAGATTGATTTTCAAAAAATATTCATCATCTTCCTTTGATCGAAGGGTAAGCTTGAGTGAAAACTTGTAAGTTTACATGACAGGCAATATTAACACTATTGAGTTAGATGATTAAGTATTACATCATTGCAAGACACGATAGTTACGTCTCAAGCTCACGACATTTCATTTTCCATTCCCCAGGTGCGTTCTATTAAACATAACCATGAAAAGGTAGAGCATTTTCTAACTTTTAGAGGAGGCACAATAACATTGTCATATATTTATGAGAAAGAGAGAGCCTACTCAAAATCATGCCCATGCAAAGTTATACAAAGAAACACCCACCATGGGTTTAATTTAATAACAAGAGTATTTTCGTGTTCTGGCTCATAAATAAATAATTATAGATTCAATTTTAACCTTGAGAAGCTTGTATTTAAGTAAGGGGTCATAGTGACGGGTTGATGTGCTAATTTCTGTTCAGATAAGTAATTAATTGCGGTCTGTCGATCCTGGATTAAAATAAATAAATATAATAAATAAAGTGATGACAGAGAGAGTAAAGATGCTTTTCCCTGCACGATTGTAACCCCTCGTCAATCATTTCCATTTCCACTTTCCACCTCCGCCCACTGCAAAGCCGACCAGTCTCCCTTGCAAATTCGCGATGCCCCTTGCCTCTTTTTCACCTTCTCTTTTATCCGGAAAGGAATTAGCGAAAAGCCTAGAATAAATCTCTCTATGTTGGAGATTCTGCACTTACACCAATCATCCACTCAAATCCTTTCTACTAAAGACTGCATGAAGCACCTCCTTATTCCCTCCAAAGCTGGCCTTCCACTTTCTTTATGTTGCACCTCTTTTTTCGTTTTCTTTTTTGCCCTTTTTGCTCCTTTTGTTACATGTTTTCAACCTTCTCTTCGACTCAGATTTGCAGAGAATCTTACTGCGAAGAAGAACGTTGCAGCTTTTGAAAGTTGTTCGACAAAAGCTTCAGGCCGCACTACCTTCACGGTCGCAGCATTTTGATAGCCTAGTTTTAAATTGCTATCCAGCCATGTTTTAAGGCAATGCAGTTTTAAAATATGGCATGTTACTGAATATTAGGATTATAATCGCAGCACAACTACAGCTACATCGAATGGTAATTCCGAGCTGAAGTGGATAATTTGAACTTGCAAATCAAAGCCGATCCCTTTGGGGTTGATTGGATCCTTTGGTTCAGAAACAAAGGGTCCTAAATGCTTTTCAAATAGGTAGGCATATCAAATGTGTATGCTAGAGTAGTAAAAGAAAGTATTCAGCCCAAGCCAAAATCGAATTAATGAATCAATGCTGTGATTATTTGCGTATCCGCATTTGGTAGGTTTAATTCTCTAGGTTTCTCAACATGGTCGAATTTCCTCCTTGATCCCCCCTCTGAGCCTTCTTTAATGACCTACTACTGCGAAGTTCAAAGTTGGTCAGTATGTGAAAAGAACCTACGAGTTAGCTCTATATTCTTGGTCCAACTACACGGGAGACTCCATTCTACTAGAGATTAGCAGTGATCCATTTCCAGTCCAATCTGATCCCACCCAGGAACCAAAAACCAATCATTTTAAGCACTTCATTTTGGAGTTTAAATTTCATGCATGAAGTAAACAAGACTGTTTGGAACATAACCACCATATTCTCATCTCATTGTGAACACTTAAAATGGTATAACACAAAATCTCATGTTACCAAAATAGATTTCTCTCATAAACAAGCATCTTGCCTATATCACATGTATTTGAATCACATTCTAATCAATAAACTTACTCTAATTGAATGCATAATTTGGTCAAATGTTCCCTAGTGCAAGTTTAGCTAAAGAGGATGCATGAGTGTCATGGGTGAATTCAAATAGACAGAAAAAGTAGAGCAAGATGAGGCATGCGTGAAGGATTTTAGATCAGTCAGTTTGCATTTAAAATAATAAATTAATTAGTAAAATAATTAGTACGGGCAGTCTAATCTCCCTTGGAACTAGAAACCAAACTACCTGAACACCCTTTTAGGAATTATGAACCTGGCCAAACCAATTAGTTTGGTTAGTCCATCTTGTTCACCCTTATTGGAGGTTGTCTTCGACCTCTTGCTGGGTCTCATGCAACCTGGTTATGGATCTTTTGGCTCCAACAAAGTTAGAGACCTCTTTGACGGACACCAAGATGTCAATTCAATGCATCTTGGCATTCTGGAAATAGTTCGCTTGATCATGTCCATCGAACGACAAATCAAGCTCCAATTACATGTAAATTTGGTACAGATGGCTAATAACACACCCTAGACATAAATTTTCATCTCAATGTGATGCCAAAAAAAGTTCATCCCAAGCTCAACTAGTCATTTGCATGGCGTTGCATGTGCAAAACATTCATTACATCGACCGACCTTTCCAGATAAAGATCCGGAATGAAAAATCGTTATCTGCATATTGTCACGCGTTATCTCCTTAGTTATGATGAGCTGAACTTGGGTCGATACGATCATTTGCTCCATAATTCTCGCAAAATTCCATGAAGCAGATTACCGGTTTCATGTTGTGCAATTATTGGTCGTCCTTTGGCAATGATAATGTCGCTTCAAAGACTGCTTTTACCGACGGTGAAACCTGCTGCAAACGGAAAAGAAAGCGCTTTTCGTAAAGCAAGTGATGTGCATCACATGATACTATCAGAAAACTAACTTATTCATGAAATTTTGAAATAATCGAACTGTAATCATATTTCTTGATAATGACATAATTAGATAGGCAGCGACTTCAAACATAGAGTATTATGCGTGAGATGATTGGGGATTGATGATCATGGAGAGGATGGGACCGGCAGAATTTTTATCATCAGGATCCATTTAATTAGGGTTTAATTCATATTGCGACTTTTTCTCTATAGAACCAATCACATTCGACTCGTGACTACATAGGCAGCTCTTATCCCTTTTCATCCATATATATTTCTTTTTAGAAACTTATTGATTACATGAACTTCTTATGTAGTGAAATCTAGTCGTCTACGTAATTTTGTGTTCATTATATTGAATTATATGGTATGATAGGGGTTATTTAATTTAAGTCCGGATGGAAGCCAAATGTCTTGTTTTTTGGGACCCCCTAATATGATCTTTCTTTCTTGGTGAATGTCTTATAGTCACAATCATGAAAAGAAGAGAAGAAAGAAGAAAAAAGGTGTGAATGCATGTGATCCAACACCCTTTTTGTTCCCCATCCCTTTCTTTCTTTTTATCTTTTTTTTTTTTTTTTTTTGCAATTCTTTTACGTATTAAATCTTGTTTCTTTTAGCTAAACATACGTAAACCTTCAGTCTCATTGACTTATGAACAGCAGATCAGGAGCAGCGATCTGCTACATGCTCAGTATAAACCAAATAATAAGTTCAACAGTATCTAGAAATGAATAAAACCAAATTGATGAATAACTTTATGTTCCCGACAAAAATCTCTATGAAAATCACTTGTGAATCTCCACTTTCCAGATATTCAATCTCATCCTATCTGAATCTACCTGTAGTAAGAATTCGTCTCATCTGCATAAAATCTAAACTCATCTACTGGTGGCGACTTCATGCTTGAAATTCCTTTTGACTAGCTATGCATGCACGTCATTGGAGTCAGTCGCTCGAGGCTGCTTGCACAAAGCCTTCCTATATATATGACATAATTTTCTCGAGGTTGTTTCATGTATATAAACACTTGTTACTGTGCTTAGTTGTATTGCTCCTAGTAAACCCTGTGGACGATTCTGCTGTTTCGTTCTCATCTATTAAGGCCAAGTAATTGCAGTAAATTTGGCCTGAACTACCTCTTGGCCAAGTTTGCTTCCTGTTTAGTATTTCTCCGAAAACCTCGATACTCTAAGTCTTAAGCTACATTCTGCAAATTGTTCAAAACAATAAAGATATATTAAACAAACAAGCCGGATTTGACCGCGGAGATTGGAGAACCATATTCTGCGAATTGTTTCTGCCAAAATATACTCAAGCAAATAGTATGAGCGTCTTCTTGAGTCATTCTTGAGTCAGAGCGATAGACTCGTAGTCATAAGTTACAGGCGTCATTCGTGGTGCAGTGAAATGGACGTGCTCCTCGCTGTGCATGCAGGGTCAATGAAACAGCGACAAGAGAGAGCGCAAGAAGAGACGACCGAAAAGGAGCCCCTTGTGGCTTGTCGTGTTGCTCACAGTTTCGATTCTTTTTCACTTTACGTAGACCTAGAAGCTGTCTTCTTCTGTCCCGATAAAAGATGCATAGAAACCGTCAGTCATCAACTCTACATAATTGGATTTATCCGTATTCTGTCGGAGCGTCGAGCTTTCCCTTCTTGAAATTCTCAAGAGGGAGGATATAAATAACTTAAAATCTGTGTATATTGGCATGGACACTTTGGAATTTTGTGGAAGCGATCCTGACTCATGTTCACTTTGCTCTCACATTATAGAATAGAATATCCTTGGCTCGTCTTCCTTATCGACTCTCCTTTCTTGCCCTTCTTCGCGTGAAAGTTGAGCATATGTAGGTTGGATTTTTACCATTTTTTAATAATTCAAATTTGGTTTACCACATACACTGGATTTATATAGTGATTTCTTTGGTTTACAATAGTAGATAACGTTAGCAATGTTTAGTGTCACAATTTTTATTATGAAAAATAGGAATGCGTTCGACTATAAATTAAATACCTTCTGAAAACGTCATCAGCTGAAAAAAGTTACCGGTTGTCCCTTTTTTGTCCCTCTTAAATGTATGTTATGTACACAAGTTGCGCAAATATGAAATGCAAGTGTATTTTTGGACGGTACTAGTTTCGGTAACATTCAAATGCACACATAGTATAATCCACTAGTTTGTATAGTTCACTTTTTACATAGGCCATGTGTTTATGGCCGCGGCCACTTTTTCAAATATAAGATTCCATTTACACTTGAGAAGGAAGAAAAAGAAAGAAATGGTTGACATCTTTTTTGGATATACAGGGTATTTTAGTCGAACATTTGCCTAACTCATGACTTTTTCTGCTTTAGACAAAGCTATTGCACTGAAGGCACGCTTATGTTGTAAGTGCAGTAATGTTCCTAGAGGACGACAGTATTTAGTAATCAAATTCTTGATATACCGTAGAAGAGGAGGATAACGATATGTCGTTCGTCTCCAAAAGAAGGGTTTGTCCAAATCACACTCCTCGATGCGACCTTGACCTTGTATGTATGCTAAAACAAGGATTGGATAACGTGTGGGATTCGAATCTTGGAGTGGTGTTGGGTTGGTGATGTTAAACAACAAGGAGAAAACTACAAAATGGAAAGGAGACGCTCGTTTGACGTGAAGTGAAAGCACCTTCCTCTCCTTTCTTTTCTTTAAACTTTTTCTTGAGATGCCAAACTCCACTCTATTTCGCAGAACTACCCCCTTTTTTCTCTCTCTCTCTCCCCACACTTTTGAAACTAGCTTTGGCACACATATTGCTACATATAACTTTATACTCTTGCTCGCGTATAAGTTGATTTTACCATAAGTCGCATAAGATGTAGGCTTAACCACATTAAACAGATAGCCAGCAACTGAGAAATATGCAGAATAATAGGACTTGCATGCATGAGAAAGTTGAGAGACCTATAAGATTCAAACTCTTGACTAGCATTAGCTTTCGAACAATAATTTGCGTAAAGTTAGGGATAAGTATCCCTAACTTTACGCAAAATGGAATATCAAAATGATAAACTTAACGACTAATTCTCGTAAAGATGATATCTCGAGCTCACAATCAGATCTATGTCATCATTAGTTTTGTCAACGCTTCATTCGTTTTATAAATCGAATAAGTTTTTATCTTTGGTCAATCATGAAAGTGAATATTTCTGATACCAAGTTTTCATAAAAAGGAAAATCGAATTCGCATATGTATAATCAAGCAAAAAGTAAGATGCACCGAAATCGTATCCTCTAGAGTGATTGGAAGTATGATGCACATTATGCTAGCATCTTCTAGTACTTGAAAATGAATATGTTGAGGGAAAGGGAGAGAGGCAGAAAAGGACAATTTTGCATGATAGGCTGCCTCCATTTTCCTAAGTGAGTGTAGATTTCAAAGCCGAGCGGAATCAATGTCAGAAAGCGGAGTGCGACTCACGGGTTTGTCTCGAAAGCCCCTTTTTCATTTCCACTATTCTAGACGCTCGGACACCGAAAGATCCTCGCCAACGTCCGGCGGACGTGAGCCCTGACTCAGGCTCACCGTCCGATGAGGCGGGCTCCATATGGAACTCGACTGATCTAGCGGTAGATGACAACCGGGTTCACACGAACCTGTTCCTCCCGACACCTGCTCTTCTTCGGACACATATTCTCTCCCACTTTCATTTATCGAGGACGCAAACCCCCATGTACTTTACTACTGAATTATGTTGGGGGGGATACTTCCTTTTTCAAGGACTATATTATTAGCGTTTGAATATAGTTCTTCGTGCAGCATTGGAGATGTATTACGGTTGATGATGAGACGAATTATGGATAAACAGCTATTTAAATTAGTGGATCATGATGTTTATATTCAAACAACAAATAGAACCCGACATATCATCTTGTAAATCATGAACGAAAGAAAAACATCGAAACCCTAACGCCCCATTATTTTAGTCGGGTTCTTGTTTAGATTCTCGATTGCGGTCTCCCATGGAATAATTGCATATTGATCAATTTCGGTGTGCAGTGTGTGTCTCTTTGCTTTTTAAAGCTAGAGGAGACTGTTCGGAGTACTAGCATGTTTTGCCAACACAGTCCCGTCCCAGTTCACTAGCTATCGCTGTCCTCCATTATCACTCCCTTTGCAAAAGTTTGGCATACTTCCCATTCTCTCATATCTTGGCCTCAGCCACCCAAAGACCATCTCTCTCTCTCTCTCTCTCTCTCTCTACAAAGAACTATGGCTCTTCTGCTGGAGAACTCGTGCGAGGGCATCCTGCTGTCCTTGGAATCCCAGAAATCCATACCTGCACCTTTCCTGACCAAGACCTACCAGCTGGTGGACGACCCGTCGACGGACCACATCGTCTCGTGGGGCGACGACGAGACCACCTTTGTAGTGTGGCGGCCCCCAGAGTTCGCTCGCGATCTCCTCCCCAACTACTTCAAGCACAACAACTTCTCCAGCTTCGTTCGGCAGCTCAATACCTATGTATGCAGATTCTTGTTTCTTTCTTTGGATAGATTTTTACCCAATTACTTAAGAAACTCAAATATTACATTTTGAATGACCCCCCCTCCCTTCAAGCTTTGTTGCAATGCACTCACAGCCGAAACTTTTACAACAGTTGATTGTGTGCATTCATTCGCAGATTTCACGAATGAATCATAGAATTCATTTCTAATGAGAAGCAATGAAAGAGAAAATAAGTATAAGAACATTTCTGCTCTTGTATCATGTAAAACTTAGGTAAACTACTGTTAGGAGCCTTACTTTTTTTTTTGCTGAGAGGCGTCTGTTGTTCTATGTGATGATTTAGGGTTTTAGAAAGATTGTACCAGACAGATGGGAGTTTGCCAATGAGTTCTTCAGGAAAGGAGAGAAGCACCTGCTCTGCGAGATCCACCGGAGAAAATCCCCGCAGCCCCAGCAAATGCCCATCAACCAACAATATCCACCCTCCCCAATCGGCGGATGTGGCAACTATTTTCCTTTCATTGGTGGCCGAGTCAGCTGCATCGCTCCTTCTGATTCGGACGAGTTGGGCTGGTGTGACTCGTCCCCACTGATCAATACTCCTAATGTTTCAGTGATCGACAACTTTGTTAGCTACAACAACTGCCCATCATCATCATCGCCATCATCTGTTGTCGCAGCTCTTGCCAAGGACAACGAGAGGCTGAGAAGAAGCAACGAGATGCTCACGGCTGAGCTCGCTCACATGAGGAAGCTGTATAACGACATCATCTACTTCGTGCAGAATCACGTAAAGCCTGTCGCTCCGAGTAATTCCGTCATTTCCAACCAGGCTTTCGGGAACTTTCCTGCAACGAACAGCCATAAAAACCATGTTGCTCAAGTTGGTAATAATGTTGCGGACTCTCCCACCAACACTTCACAGAGCTCCGTCACGATTCTCGATGAGGAAGACGCAACTAATTGCAGTAGCAGCAAGATGAAGCTATTCGGAGTGCCTCTCCGATCGAAGAAGCGGTTGCATCCCGATAAGTATGCTCCACCAAAGATCTCGGAGAATAACAATAACAAGGCTCGTTTGGTGTCAGAAAATGATGAGTTGAGGTTGAATCTCATGCCTCCTTCCACATTTGCAAGCTATTAGTATTTTGTTATCCCCCTTGTAGCGAATAGACTACTCAATGTATGAGGGTATGGGTGTTAATGCATTTGCGATGTGTACAGAACATTATTGCTGGTATCATGTTGTTCCACTAAGCTGAGATTGAAAATCAACAGTCTTTTTTTTCTTGTGTTTCTTAATCTTACTTGTCTCTCTCGTCTCTCTCTCTTCATCTGTTGGAAGATAAGCGAGTCATTCCTCTCTATACACTGATGATTAAGCCGACCGATCTGAAGTTACTCATCATGGAAACTAGATTATAGATAATGCACGCAGAGCGATAAGAACAATCGCTGGACATATAAAGCTTTTATTAGATGATTAGCAAAACTTCAGGCCATTTATCCGATGAATGGTTAAGATAATCGTTTTTCCATGTCGAAGGGGATGTTTCAACTTCAATTTGCTAAAGTACGGCTATTAAGCCCACTTAGATGAGTTTAACAAATTCATGATGGACTTAAATAATGTCGATGAGGCCCTAGCTGATGAAAAACAAGACATGATATTGTTGGTGTTTCTACCAAAGTCATGAGAGCACTATATTGATTCCTTGCTACAGAGGCGTACCACAATTACTTCAGAAGAGGTAAGTCCACTTTGTTTTCTAAGGGATCACAGAGAAAGTTGCGAGATGACAATTTGATGTCGAATGTATCACAGGGATTGGTGATGCGGGGTAGAAGCATGTCATAGTCGTGCTATAGAAAGTATAAGGGTTGCGCGAAGTACTTCAAATGTCACCAGGAGGGACACATGAAGGGGAGATTGTCACGAAGTACTTCAAATGTCACCAAGAGGGACACATGAAAGGGAGATTGTCTGAAGCTGAGAAATAGAGATGGTAGGTGCCGAGCAATTTAACACAGAGATATAGGTATGCAGGTTCTATTGACATCCCTATCAGTTGGATGAACCCACAATGTGACTCACCAAAAAGTACATAATTATGAACCTCATCAGAAGGAACTCCTTTTGCACTTCGATCGGTTATTGTATCCATGATCGTGCGCAAAGTATAAACAAAAAAAAAATCAAAAAAACAAAGAGAGAGATATTGCACTATCTATAAATCACGTGGACCAAGCTCATCTAAACGGAAACCTTTCAAAGTCCGGTCGTAGGCCTGGTGGGTTTTTATTTGTTTAACTTAGCAGATCAGCCTTATATAAAATGTATTTCTTCTCTACGAACACCATGCCGGGATGGTTTCCAGGGAAAAAGGAGTCGCCTTCGGGCTATCGGGCGCCTAAAAAGGGTGCTTTAGGACTGTACGTGAATTGCTTCCAGCCGCACCGCACCGAGAGAAATCCGATTTTTTGAACGGAGCTCCAATGAAAGAGACCAAAAAGAGAGCGAAGATTTTAAAGAAAAAAGCGAAGATGGCTTCGTCTTTAGTTCGAGCCCCTTTTTTGACGCACTTTATTGACATTTCCCTCCGCACGTTAACATGGCTCAATGAATGATTCGGTGTCCGAGTGCAGATTTATTATTTTAAAGCCCGAAATTGCGACTTCGCAACTCACATGAACAGAGGCGGACACGGTGCACAAGAAAGTGTGTCGTAAAAGGTCCTTGACGCAAAAGTGAGTCGTACTAGTATCGGCTGTAAGCGAATAGGATTTGCTTCTCCTCGAGTCTCCCAAGTCCAACTGTGCATTATTTGGACTAAAGTAGGGCCTCACCGTCGCTTAGGCGACAATGGAATCAGAATAAGGTGGCATCTCTGGTGTATTCTGGGATCAAAGTTGTTAACGAGGACGAGGACGGCGACGACTGATTAGGGTTTGCTAATTACAAAGATGAGTAGCCTCGTGTTCACAGAAGATGCGTATCTCTCCGAGGATAATGATACTAAATGTGTTCAGATTGATATATTGTAAAACTGGAGTGAGAAATTGATGTTAAGTTATCTAAATATCACTAATTTAAATAATTACTTATTGTTTGCCTAATATCACTTTATAGGGTGAGAGGTATGTATCAAAATCCCCTTACCTCTTGCATGGTACTTCCCTCAATGTCTCGATAAATCTCAATTGTTGATAACAAAGATTCTTGCCAAGTCCTCATGACCTTAGATCAAGGTTGATCTTCGGTGGTCGACTACCTTAAGATACCTTGATCTAGGAGGTTGTACTAGTGGCCGATGGAGCTGGAAGCGACAATCAAGGGTGGTGGTGGCAAGAGAGAGAGATTGATTTTGGATTAGGTGTTTAGTGAACACGTAGTGCAAATCTAACGACTAAATAGGTGAGGACAATGGATAGGTACCGTATGCGGGGACACCTCCCTCACCCAAATTTTTTAAACTAAATTAGTATACTAACGATCTTGTTGTATGTAATGTGCTTAAGAAATATTGTTCAAAAAGTCTTAAATCTATTATATGACAATCAATTCAGTCCTAAAATTTTCAATTGTGTCAATTGAGTCCTAAACCTTTTGACAACTTACCAATTTAATCCTAAACTTTTCAATTATGCCAATTTAGTTTTAAAACTTGTAATGATTTTTTAGTTAAGTCATATTTGTCAATTTAATTATTTCAGTTAATCTTGACTAGAAATCACATACGTTGACATTTTTTGCAATTTAAAAAAAAAATTGTTTTTCTCTTTTTTCCTTCACCGATCATCACTAGGCCTTGACGATGGTCGGTAAGCGATGGCCAATGACCTTCACTAGTCTCAGGTGAGGATTGTCATGTAGAACGGCTGGTATTGACTCAATTGCCATGTCAATGATTTTTGGCATTTATGGGGTTTGAGTTCATAATCGAAAAGCACTTTGAAGTGAATCAATATTGTGTTCTTGTAGAGGCATTTTGTATCATAGAGTTACTATATCTGTTAAAGCCATTTGTGTTGTAGGCATCAAATTTTTTATTGGAGTTTTGATAAAATTATAACGAAAAGTCAACCTCGAAAACATTTTGATTGAATGGATACAATTGGGTCATGCTTTGTGTGAAATTTTCAATGACATTCAATTTGACTAAATTAGACGGTCCAGGTCGTTACATAGTGCGGCTTTGAACTATGACCTTCCGATCTGGATGCGTTGGGAAAATCACGATTTTTGACCCCAAATCAACTGATGAGATCACGTTGATTTGGTCTTTGAAATTTCAAAGCATCGAAAATCACTTCGATTGGTCTCTACTGCCATGGTTTGGTTTAAAAAAAGAACAAATAATAAAGAAATGCTAAAGCAACGCAAAACGTGGAAAAAAAAGATCTTTTCAACGGGCTTTTGGGCCCATACCCTATTCTAGAAGATGCAGTACTTCTCAAGTATATATCTCTCCAAGGCGTTATTTATTTTGCGAAAAATAAAAAATTTTAAAAATATTTTTACATAAATAATCAGTTGTATTACTTAAAATAATTAGTCACCGAAAATTTTTTCATTATCAATAATAATATATATGTCGTGGATGATGAAAATATATTAAGTCGATTCATTTGTAAATGATACACACAATCATTTATAAGAAAATATTTTTCAAATTATTTATTTTCTTCTAAACAAACAAATCCCAAATAAAAAGATCAGCTGCAAAGAAGAAATTAAGTTCCTAAAGAAAGGGAACATTTTTTCCCGAGACGCATGAAAATTCCATCTGTGCGGACTTAAACTCGCACCGTACTTGACTCATGAGCTTAGTGACGTAATTTGTAGATATCGAGTTTACATAATTATAGTGGGCTTCCTTCTCCATCAGAAAAAGAAAAAATAACAGTTAAATATTCCATACCACTTGTCCACTATTCTTCATATATGGGCTTAACTTCATGGGTTGAGTTTCCTAACACGTTATCAAAATCAGGTTCTGCCTCAATCAATTTCGTGTGCACGGTCACATGTGGTTCACGATCCACCTTGCACACAAGAGGCTGCGTTAAGGTATTTCATATTGCTTATCTACTTAAGAAGTTTAAGTTTTTGTTTTGTTAAAAAATTGAAGCTGGACGGAGAGATTCGTAGAGAGGGGAAAAGGAGAGGCGAGTCCATTGAGCCCAGACAAGCTTTTAACACGAGTCTCATTTCAACAAGGCCTTAGATTTTTTTGGGTTGGGCTTTAACTGCATGAAGAAATTGCTCAGAAAATGATATCTAAATGAACTACATTGCAAATGCTTGTCATGACATCACTAAGATTCTCTATTAGCTGAATATTGCATATCCAAAATATGAGGCACACACCCCTATAGTATGAGTTTTCGTGGTACTACAACCGTGTGCACACGATCATAGAATTTGACCATCAAAGAAAGTTTTTTTACATACCAAATGCATTAGAGCCCTCAAAGTTTTTAATTGGCACACCTAAGTCCTAAATTTTTATTGCAAAGGTTAATTTAAAATATAATTAGGTCCTAAATCTTTCTATTGATCGATGCAATATAAAACCTAAAGATTTTTTTTTTTTTTTTTTTGGTTTGAAATGTAAGTATCATTTATAAGATGACGTACAATAGCTTAGGGGCATTCCCCATCATTACAAAAGATAACTAAAAAAAATGGAGTGAGGGATTCTCCATATAGTAGCCAAAATTACATTTGTCTGGGAAGGTTTAAATTTTTTGTAAAATGATGCTCGGCCCCTGACAAGCTTACGAATTTTAGCCACAATGATGGAGACATCATTTGACTTGTTTTGGAAGCGTCTACAGTTACGTTCCATCCAAATGCAGTAAATGGTTGCTAAAAAGTTACTTTAAGAAGCCTTGCCGCCAAATCCTTGCCTTTGGTAGCCCCGATCATCTATTGGATTTCATCATTCCATCCTCCTAAGTTACGGCGGATTCCGTATTGCGCAAGGATAATACACCATATGCTTTCCGTCCATGAGCACTGAAAGAATAGATGATCTCGATTTTCCAAATTATCCAAACAGAAATTACAATGGATTGCTACTGCAGGCATCCAACGTGATATGATATCTGCTGTTGGGAGTTTGCCTCTACAAACTAGCCATCCGATAAAATTGTGTTTGCTAACCCCACCTGTCCATATCAATTGGTACCATTCCACAATCGGTCCCACATTCCTGAGTTCATCGTATAACTTTTTGCAACAATATCTTTGTCTAGATATGGCTTGAGCTAAGGTTGGCCTTAGTTTTAGAATACCGCGCCAACTCCATGCCATACTACCTTTAATTTCAAGCTGCATAATTGGAGTGCTTCTACATTTGGTACTATGAACCCATTTACTCCATAAGGAAGACAATGGATTGTTTATGAGGCTCCATAGCATGTGGCCCAGTAAAACTTTATTCCATAAGTTTAGATTGATCAACCCTAGTCCTCCCTCCCTTTTTGGCAAGCAAACAATTTCCCAAGCAACTTTATGCGGTCGATGGCCTTCCATATTTCCACTCCATAAAAATTGTCTAAAAATTGTCTAATCTTCTTTTCCACTTCGTATATGGTTTGCTTTGGAAGTAAAAATACTTGCATCCAATAAGTACAGACGGAAATAAGTACCGATTTGGCCAACTGAAGACGACCGGCATAATTGATATGTTGCATTCCCCAACCTTCTATTTTTTTGAAGATTTTGTCGGTTAAACTTTTGCAATCTGCATGCGTGAGTCGCCTAGTGACAAGAGGAACACCGAGGTATCTAATTGGAAGAGTGCCTATGGGGAAAGGCGTGTGATCCAATATAATACCCTTTTTCTATCTCGGTCAATCCAGAGAAAAAGATTTGGTATTTATCTGGGTTAAAGTGTAGTCCAGTGAGGTTTGCAAAGTCATCAAGTGCTTCAATAAGGCAAATAATATAATCGGCGTCCCCATGAGCAAAAAGAAACAAATCATCAGCAAAGCATAAGTGAGTGATTTTCTCAGTTTTGCAGCGCCAATGATACTTGAAAGAAGTTGTAGCCACTTTTTCAATGATAATTCTGTTAAGAATCTCTATAACCAAGACAAAGAGATAAGGAGAGAGTGGGTCGCCTTGTCGTAGTCCATTGGTGCCAGCAAAGCAGCCAACGTGCTCGCCGTTAAGGTTTATCGAAAACCTCGGTGTAGTTATGCATTGGGCTATCATATCAATCAATTGTGGTGGCAAGTTAATAGCTTTCAAAACCCCAAGTACCGCCTCCCATTTTACCATGTCAAAAGCTTTCATGAGGTTAATTTTTATTGCCACACGTTTACCTTTGTCACCCTTATGGTAGTTGTGGAGGAGTTCTTGGCAAAGCAAAATATTCTCCGAGATCTGTCGACCCGAGATGAAAGCAGTTTGGTTGAGGCCAACAACCGAAGGAAGGAAATAGTTGACTCTTTCCACAAGAAGCTTTGATATGATCTTATAGAGAACATTGCAGCATGAGATGGGTCTGAAATCTGTCATGCGGGATGGATTCTGGACTTTCGGTACAAGGGATATGAGAGTAGAATTTATAGTTTTCAATATCCTTCTTGAAGAGAAAAAGTCCATGATAGCATCCTCTATGTCATGTCCTATGATGGGCTAAGCTTTTTGTAGAACAAACCGTTATATCCATCTGGACCGGAGCTTTGAAGTCATTGATGCCTTTGAGAACTCTAAGTATCTCGAACGTTGGAAGCTTAGCGTAGCCATGAGGTCACTTACATCTTCGGGGAATAAGGAGGCATATCGCTCATAAGGGATATGAGTGTGTCTAGAGTTGCCAAGTACATGCTGGTAATATGAGACAATTGTATCCCTAAGAGAGCTTTTATCTACGTGACAATAGTTCCATCATCAAGTGAGAGTTGAGTAATTCTGTTTTGAGCACTTCTACGCATCATGGAAGCAAAGAAAATCCTGTTGTTGTCCCCCTCTTTAAGCCATAAATTCCGAGATTTTTGTTTTAGGAGAACTTCTTCATATTTGCTAAGGGCAAGTAGTTGCTCCAGTGCTGCCTTCTCTTCCTCCCCTGTGCTCATATTGTAAGGGTCTAAAGCAAGAACTTGTTGTAATCGTTGTAGGTTCTCCTTGGCTATCTTGACTTTCAGACGTAAGTCACCAAACTGAGATTTATTCAAGAGATTGAGTCGTTGTTTCAATGCTTTGAGCTTATTTACCAAAATAAACATTTTCGATCCTCTAATATCCTGTTGCCAACAAGCATGGACTATCGGCAAAAAATTACAACTTTCGGTCCAAAAGATGAAGAATTTGAAAGATGGCTTCCTTCTCCTAGCAGTAGTGTCAAGACGTACCAAGCAAGGGCAATGATCCGAAACACCTGGTAGCAGAAATTCTATTGAATAATGAGAGTACTTGTGTTGCCAATTTGCATTAATGAAGACCCTGTCAATCTTGCTCGCTCTAAGATAATGATTGATCCTTTTATTTGTCCATGTGAAAAAAGGACCTGTGGAATGAGGTTCAATGAGTGCAAGCTTCTCAATCATAGTGTTTAGCTCATCCATTCTAGAAGTCCAACGGACATTAGATCCAATCCGTTCATTTGTATCTCTTGTTTCATTGAAATCACCCATTAGTAGCCAAGGTACATTTTCTGCATTACGTGCAGAGAATGAGTTAATGTTCAGCCATAGTGATCTTCGTTCCACTTCAGTATTACATCCATAGACTGCAGAAAGGAGAAATGGGTCATCTCCCGGATTCTCAACTAGGCAATGTATGACTTGGTCGGAAGCTTCTATCATAGTTAGATTTATAATGGATGGTTTCCACAATACCCATATTCTACCAAGACTACTACTCTGATAGTTATGAATGCATTTCCAACCTCGAAACTTGTTTTTGATAACAAAATCAGCATTTACCTCTTTTTATTTTATGCTCAATCAAAATAAGGATATGAGGATCTTGAGACAAAGCAAAATCTACAAGCTCTTTTTGTTTGGGGCTACTATTAAGACCCCGTACATTCCAAGAAAGGAGATTCATTGGTCAGGAGGTTCAGCCCCACTCCTTGCATCCTCAAGTAAGGCAAGGGGCAGCTTGAGATAACGGGATGATCGCCCTCTCCTAATAATGCAAATCTATTTCCGAAACTTGTCGAAGAATTGGGAGTAGCTGCACTTTTGGTGTGGGAGCCTTCCTTCCCGCTTCCAACTTGCTTGACATCTATAGAGGATGAACTCAACTGGGAAGTGGCAAAGACAAGAGTCTTTGGCTGAGCAACCATGGAATTACCAGCCCCGGTAATAGGAACATTCGGTTGAGGAGCCGATGAATTGACATTTGGCAACACTGTAGGGACTCTTTCAGATGGGATGGGATCGATGGGATCAATATTAATAGGTGCTCTCACCATTGGTTGGGTTTTAGGAACCCAAACTGCCTTGTTCTGAATAGCACAATCCTAATGACCAAAGCAGTTACATTTTTTGCACTTTAATGGTATCCAACTATAGTCAACAGCAATCCCAAAGGTTTCCTCGTTCCCCATATCAAGTTCAAAATTTTCCGGGAATGAACTATCAAAATCCATGAGAATGCATATGCGAGCATAAGTTAGTCGACGTTTTTCTTCGGTAGTTTTATCCATGTACAAAGGCCTACCAAGAAAACTGCATACATAACTTAAACCGGGTTTTGTCCAAAGGACATGAGGTACATTATAGAGGCGCACCCAAATTGGCACCGATGTAATCCTTGCCTTTTCCAATCTGATTAGAGGGTGCCATTTTTGTAAGAACAACGGTTTGCCAGCTATGTCCCATATCCCCACCTCCATAACTTCAACTAGCTTTTGAGCATTAGAGAATCGGAAAAAGAAAAATCCATCCTCTGTAGCCGAAACATCTAAAAGGTTTTCTTTCCCCCATAGTTTTTCAATGATACCTCTCACCCAATAAAATGAGGTATTTGCAGTAAGGAAATAACCAACAAGACAATTCTCAAAATGTGCCTTCCCTTCTTCAATAATCTCAGGGGGAGGAGCGCCTAATTTGTTACCAAGTTTGTTGGGCTGGATGAAATCCAATTTTGCTGTCTGGGAGATCTTATCCATAGTAATGCTTTTCCAAGATGGACTTGGGCCTGTAGCAAGGGTCGGTGAGGGTGGTATATGGCCACAAAAGTTTCCATCCATACTACTATTACTCGTAATAGCAGCGGCCCCTAAGTCAGCTTCCTTATTGAAAATTCCGGCTTCATGCTCAACAACACAATCGGGTCTTATAGCAGCAGGCAAAACCTCACCTATATTAATACTCATTTCACAATCAGGATTGCCGCAGCCAAGTCCTGCATTGAAATCACAATTATGAACTACAGTAACACAATTGGAGGCTTGTTTGGGTGCAGCTGTGTTCAAGATCTCAGCATCTTTCTCCTTCAGAGATTTAAAAAGGGTGCTTTTAATCTCAGCCGAGGTAGCTTGATTCTTCAACTTTTTGGATACCAAGGACTCCGAGACGATAGATCTTCCACTTCGAGTGTTAACCATTGCTGCAGAAACACTATTATTCAGAGTGGTAGAACGTCGATTGTGGCGAGGGGTGGCGTCTGGGTTGACGCGTTCTAGGAGTTGAACCATGGAACACACTCAAAGAGACTTTTCTTCTCTCAGAAATTTTGTCAAACACCTAGGCTGCATCCTTGGCTTTGTGGATCATGAACTAGTGAGGAACTTTGTTACCCCCCATCAGATGTGTTCAGATGTTCTCCCAGCAATCATATATATATGCAAACTAAGCAGCAACACCAGAAGCAACGCGGATTCACGTAACCCAATCAATTCAGCAGCCAGTAAGCAAATGCAGCTAAAGAAAGATCCACAAACGAAACCACAGCATCGGGATGAGGAGGAGGAGGGCTGGCTTGAGAGGATGCCCCGGGGACGCAGGCTCGAAGACCTAAAGATTTATTAGAACTTCTTCTCGAGCTCAAGAAAAAGTTCTCCGGCGAGAGACCATATCAAGAACTCTAAGATAAAGGTTGCTAGACAGGCAGATGATTTTTATATTAGAGGCCAATCTCGTATAAAACCTAAAGATTTATTAGAACGTATGGTAAAAGTTCTAGACCATATCAAGAACTCTAAGATAAAGTTTGCCAAAGAAATATTTTTTATTAGAGGGGATTTGTTTTGCGAAAAATAAATAATTTTAACAATATTTTTCTAAAAATGATGATTTGTATCGCTTTTAAAAAAATAAATGAATGAAAAATATTTCATTATTCTCAAAAATATTTATACATAAATTATTGTCAATAATGGAAAATATTTCTTGTTGACTAATTATTTCAAGCATTACAATATATTATTTTTAGGAAAATTTTTTTTAAATAATTCATTTTCCATAAGATTAACAAAGCCCAACAAAGGCAAAAAGTGAGGCAAATATGATGTGAATTCAATCTGATCCAGTAAAAATGCGTTTGTTGATATGTGGGCTATGAAGAAACAATAAATTTAAGATGTAAATTTGTTGGAGTGTGGTTCATACCCCTAGTGACAAAAAGGCATGGGGTCCCATTCTCTTGTAATTGAGAGATATAACGGAGAGTCACAAGAAGCTAATTTTAATGGAATCCTTTGTTAGACATAATCCTAGTTTAAGGGTGAACCAAGATAAAAATTTTGTATCTCGATTTCTTTTTCTCGCTTTTATTTTCTATTTCCTTGTGATTATGTGACAAATTCTAACAAAATTTACTTTAAAATTTGTACATTTGTTTCATAGAAAATGAATGATTTTTAATTTATTTTTCAAAAATAATCGTTTGTATTAACAAAAATTTATGTTCATTTTAAAATTTATTGTTGATAATGGATTAATTTTTTCCATCAAAGTAATTATTTTTCAAATTTTTTTTTTAAATTATTTATTTTCCGTGTTCAATAATTATTGTCGCGTTGCGTCTTCTGGGGCACAAGCCCAAAGTGTGATAAGGTGGCGATGAGGGGGTGAGAAGATAAAGGTAGTGCAACCGTGATAATGCAAAGATAAAATATATATATGAATTGAAAAGAAGAACGCACCCAACAGCAATATCTTTCTCGGTTGGATTCTTTTTATCCAATCGAACCTGTTCTTGCAGAGAACATGTCCACTTTATTCATGTCTTCTTAGCTCAAAAGAAACAAAGTACTTTGAAAAATAGAACATTAATGTATTAATATATGCTATTGAAATCAGGGTGCTATGGAGTTTTTCTGAGTTTTGGATTGGTGTTGCTAGAAAATGTAGTGCAGATTAGAAACCAGGCAACAGCCATTCCAACATGTTTCACCCCTCTCCCAATGCATATTTTAATAACTGACCACTAAGAAATTCTGAACGACAAGTATGCCTCTAATCTCACGTTGCTCATAGATAGAGTTTTTATATTTGTAGATAAGTCTAGTGCAACCTTAAACTAATCCGGCGCCATTTAAAGGCATGGAAGAGTTCTGATAAGAGTGGCCAATATTGTCATGGCACAGTAAGCTTGAACAAGGCTGTTTTCCTTTTCGCAGAATTTTCCACCCGTCAGAAAATTAGTATAAATTTGATGCTTAAGCCTTATGACTGTTCGCGCTTTTGAGTTTGCCTAGCACACAACTCTCTCGCGCAAGTCTTTAATAGAGCAAACAGAGCACTCGACCAAACTTGATACATTTGGCCTAGTGTGAAATTGTTGCTTCTTATGGTGCAATCTTCTCCTTGGGCAGCAATTTTACTACTAATGGTTGCATTATGAGTTGTTAGAAATATATTACCTGATTCCGTGCACCTCTCAAATCGTAATCCCATTATCTTGATTGATTGTAATCCAAGTAAGATATTTCTAACATGAGCAATGCCTATGCAAATGAATTTGTTTGTATTGGGTGTGTAGATAATTATCCTGTTATTACTTCTTCCTTTTTCTTTTTAAATTTCGGTGACTCAAATCCTTGCACATAATCAGTGATTGTTTACAGAGAAGAATCGTTAGGTTTCTGGGAGAAAGTGAACGCGTTACCCCGAAAAAAACGTTTTTGAACAGTCAGACCTTGTGGGTTCTCTGTGATGTTTGAGGGTACTCACCATTTTGTATGTTGTAAATGTAGTTTTCCTCACACGTCGCAATCATGCAATACTTTCCCGGTTTCTCAATTTCAAGACATTGTCCTGGCCATCTTAGAAAAGTGTGCAGGAAACCATGGAGATAAGTTCTATAGGCCTCCCCAAAACAGTGAACATGTAGTGATATTAGCCACATCAGGAAATTAAAAATCAAAATCCTAAACATAAACACAACTTGGAAAGCTAATTTCTTGCACTCCCAGCCCTCGCCACCATCGAAGCGCCATCTACATCTCTGTCTCAGGCAAAATCGTCACCGCGACCACTTTGTTCGACCAATCATCTCTTGATGTGATCATGAGTCAATCTAGTATTGGCTTCAAGATCAATCTTATATTGTCATCCAAGACCATTTATGTTATAAACTGATCTGCTATTGGGACAACAACTTCTGGGCATAGGGCAACGATTGCACCATCCATACCAATCACAGCAAAGCCTCATGAGAAATGAATGCACGGTATAATGACATCTCTATCGTCCTCTTTGTGTGAACATTATCATGTACTTGGCTCACTAGCCTTGACTTATTTGATGTGCCATGAATGTCACCTAACAAAACAAAACGTCCTCAACACGTCACCAATTGCGCCTATAAATGATCTTTCTTCTTTTCAGATTCTGCCTTTTCCGAAATCGAATTGCAATGCGCTGCATAATTCTCCCAACGTAGATAAATGGAAAACTAAAAGGAAAAGGTTCTTTTGCTCGGGAAAGTTCTTTAGCTATAATTTGGTCCAGCACATGAAACCAGTGAGCAGCAGCATCGGAAGAACCTGATCCCGTCTCGAAAAGCGTTCCTCTGCACCACCACCATCTGATCAGGATAATGCAAAGATTTCAATTGCATCCCCCCTCCCCTGCCCTCCCCTCTCTCTCTCCTTGGACCATCGACCTTATGCAATAAATTTAAATTTTAAAGAAGGAAAAAATAAAAAAAAAACTCATATGCAATTTCACCAAAATGATTAAATAAAACAAAAGAAAACTCATACTGGGGCATTTAACGTTAGAGCCTTCCTTATAATAATTTCGGCTGTGATTTCTGACACTTGTCATGTGGGTGGGGCTTTAGGGTTTTTTTTGTAAAGATAGTGAAGTTTGGAATTTTATTTTGTGTGTGTTTTTTGTTTTTTAATGAATTTTCTGCATTCACTCTCGACGCGGGGATGTGTATTCAGATAAAAGAATTCATGCACCATCAAGAGCACCTACCTTTGGTAGCCCCCAGGAACAGTTGGCACATATTAGCCCCTTCAAATTTTAACGTCACGCACACCTCATATAATGCACCGTCTAGGTTCGCTTCATGTGCATCTAGTGCGTTGCCGATCGGAAGCTGATTTACGGACGAATGGATGGGAAACGTGAAATCGCTATTGCGACACTTTTGGAGTTTAGTTCCATCGTTCGGATATACGTCTCTCTCATCCGAATGCTCCCACAGATGATCCCAGGTCGATTCTTTTTCAAAGTTGATCTGGCATACATTCAATCATGTAAAACGATTATTATTACTTCAAATCTTAAGTTAATACTTCTCCAGCAAAGTGGCCCTGTAACCTTTGAATGGAGTAGTGGCGACCGACAGACCAGAGGACAAAGATCTGGATGGCTGGGCAAGGGTTTCAAAAGAGCAAGGGGTTGAGTTTTTGTAGGTGTGGTCAAATTCAAAATGGGTTGGCATGCATGTGTAATAAAAGGTTTATTCAACGTCAGGTGGTTCTGGGAC
Source organism: Corymbia maculata (assembly GCA_014182735.1). Taxonomy (NCBI): domain Eukaryota; kingdom Viridiplantae; phylum Streptophyta; class Magnoliopsida; order Myrtales; family Myrtaceae; genus Corymbia; species Corymbia maculata. The sequence goes on along the minus strand of CM024687.1, from coordinate 1,513,191 downwards.
AATCAGTTTCTTTGCCCAAGCTTCATGCTTAGAAAGTAAGATGTGAATATAATAATAGTAATGATGATGATGATGATGGCAGTAAAAAGAATGTTGGGGTGGGAGAGCACAATTGCAATAGAAGACAGAATAGCGAGGCATCATCTTAGATTGTCGCCGATACTAGTGATCATCAAATATAATGCAAAATATCTCACATCGCTTGATAATAAAATTTATATACTTTTTAAATGCATACAATCCCCTCCATTTACTAGCTTCAACTTTTTGGGTCAAACTTTTCGACATAGATTTTACCAAAATAATCAACTTATCGATTTACACATGAGAGGAGTGTTAATATAGCCTACTTTGAGTGGAACTTTCTAGCATCCGCATCATGATCATGACCCCAACTACCACCAACTACCAACTACATTCTTTCTCTCTCCCTCCCTCCCCTCCCTACACGCGGAGAGAGAGAGAGAGAAGAGAGAGAGAGAGATTCAATTAGTGTGGGTATGGTAAGTATATGATTTTCTATATAATTTTTTTTGCATATGTTGGCTTTCATAAGAGATTGAAGAAAGAGTTATTTGTGAATCCCATGATTATAATTCCCAAAAGAGTTATTACAAATACTAAAAAATTATTAAGCGAATCAAGAATCTATTAAAAGTGATTTTAATATCTTTCACTATATATGTGTATATCTTTTTTAAATAAGAAATCTATCTATTGCAACAAGAAAAGAAAATGTCTTTGTCACATGAATTATTTAATCAAAACATCTTTCTCACATGAATTATTTAATTATAGAAACGAATAAGTCATATGATTTTATAATAGAATCCTCTATCGTACTTTCACCAAGTAAAATCAGCTACTAATAAACATGATATACTGACTAAAATGTTTGTCTACGAATCACCTACACCATTCGCCCTTCCAAACACACTTGTTCGAGATCTGTCCCTAGTTCGTCTCCGACGGACCTGGGTGGCCTCATCGGAGGTGGCGACTGCCAAGGTTATGGTTGGGCAAGGGCGGAGGAGGGGAAATGGACATGGCATCTCGTCCCTTGCTATAACGATGTTGGCAGCACACATGACCAGCTAGTAGGCCTCATAATACGACACGAAACATGTCCACATTCCATATGAATGAAAAGACATTATAGTGTACGAATAAAAACAAAAGCTCGACATCTCTACAATAATAGTAAGAAGGAACAAGACCTTGGAGGAGGAAAAAAGAATATATCTTACCTAAATGTGACATTTATCATATATTATTCAAACCCTAGAAGTTCAGAATTGTTATATATATAGTCCTTTTCTCACCCCCCCTACTAGATGGACGGTAGCCAGTCCATGATAACACTATTCTATTCCTCCTTCCTTGATTGCTTCTCTCCCTCTCTCTCTCTCTCCTTACCCTCAAGGTTCAGCAGTCTCTCTTCAAGCCTACTCTTTCATCTTCATTTCCCTCTGTCTGTCCATATCAGTCCTCTCATCACTGCTCTCTCTCTCTCTCTGCCCCCAAGGAGATAGAGAGAAAAAGGCCATGGATGATATCGATGATCTGAATTCTTCAGCCACGCCTAACCAGCTGGACCTGCTCATGACAATGCACATGGAAAAGCCGCCCGAGTTTTACGACGGTATGTGCAGGGAGTTCGCCAACCTGACGCCCACCGAGTTCGGATACGCAGCTTGCGCCTCCAACACCACCAATATGGATAATGTCATGAGAAGCTTCGTGGACGATAGCGCTAACGTTAGCCCGCATTTCGTCGCTTCCTACTCGCTCCAGAACCTGCCCCCACCGACCTCGTTCTCGACCCCGTTCCCGCTCCATGAACCACCCCCGCAAGCACCGCCCCAGGGCGCGACCAACGGCTCACAACCGTCGATGGCGGCGATGAGGGAGATGATATTCAGGATCGCGGCGATGCAGCCGGTGCACATAGACCCGGAGGAGGTGAAGCCGCTTAGGAGGAGGAACGTGAGGATATCGAAGGACCCGCAGAGCGTGGCAGCACGGCACCGGCGGGAGCGGATAAGCGAGCGGATCAGGATCCTGCAGCGGCTCGTCCCGGGCGGGACCAAGATGGACACAGCGTCGATGCTGGACGAGGCCATCCACTACGTGAAGTTCCTGAAGGACCAAGTGCAGTCTCTCGAGCGAGTCTCGGTCGACCGCACCAGCAACGGTGGGGCTCGTAACGGAATCAAATTCCCTGCGGCCGGGTCGGATGGGAGCTACAGTGCGCCGACGTACCAGCATCCGCATCGCGATGCTAATTCGGGATATGGAGATGATGTTTAGAATGGTACGATAGAAAAAATGAGAGAGAGGATTATTCGCCGAATTAACAATGAAATCGACTGATGTATTTACGTTGTTTTCGCATGTGGGCATGGCTATCTAGTTCACAACATCATATTAATTTGACATAACAAACATCCATCCCCATTATTAATATGAATAGTTAGTTGACCATCTTTCAAGTTATAACTTTCTGCATCATTATTAATATGTATTCTGTTAAAAATTCACCAATTAAATTTATCAAACCAAATTGTTCACATCATAAGAAATCTCTAAAATCCAAGTTGAATCCCACTAAAAAACTACAAATTTCTTAGGCCCTGGTATTGGTTAGTCCACTGCATCGTCTATAAATTAAGTCGACAAATAATGTTTTCTATAGTAAGGCTAGTCTATCGAGTTGACACTATAAAGTGATTTTGGCAAAGCTGAGGTCTTCAATTTATGTATCTATATTTAGCATCTGATGAAAGTATGTCACTTGACTACGCGGAGGGATCTTTCGTCAACCCATGTTAGCGAATCTATCGGAAGACATAGACGAATTCCGGGCGACATCATCCGATTTCAGGCTAGGCATGTCCCCGTGACGTGACAGTCCACGTTGCATTTAATAGTCATGTCACCATGTCAAAAGACCAATGCATAACAGGGCCATGTGAAGTTCTGACAACGATGGAAGAAATGGTTCACGTAACTCGATTATTATCACATTGTTGACGAGAGACGATTAATTCCGTTGAAGGATCTGTTTCGTGAAAAATCTTTTTCGAGAAAACATTTTTCTTATTTTTCAATATTTAATTTTCCTAGAAAAATGAATCAATAGAAAACTTGTAACACTCAAGCTAAGGACTACATAGCGGTCCTTGACACTCGGATTCAAGTCTGTCGTGACCTTCTTGAAGGTGAATCACCATGAAAAGATTAATGGATTACTAAGTTTGAAGACTTAGTGCGGACTCTCCCAAGCTTTATCAACCGCAACTTGGTACTCAAAATTTGACCTATTTAAACATATAATTTTATTTAATTAGGAGCCGTTACTAATCAATTATGGTTGATTAGAAACCCAAGTAAAGTATGAGAGAATACTTTATTTCTGCGAACCAGAGATTCAATAGGTTCGGGGACATGATTACGCTAAGTTAAACTAGCGCCATTTCGGTACCCTTTCTCTTTAAGTTTCAAAAATATTTTTTTTTTTTTACAAGCAATCTTAGTTGATTTTAACATAAGCCACTAACATGGAAAGGAGTGGTCATGTAACTCACAATCAATAACATTCAATAAATCCAAAAGAGCGAATATAAAAATCATGATCAACCTTAAAACAAAATAAGCTATAACTAAAATGCATGACCTAAACATAAATTCTAAATGGGATGACATTTACTTTTTTTGGATTTTTTTCTAAAATTAATTATATATATAACTCTAGTCTAGATTTAATATGCATGATTCTTACTTTAACGACATATGACGTGCAATTCAAATGGCCTAACTTTAATGACATATGTTAATTGAAAACTATTGTAACATGTGTGCGATCTATCTGAATATGCATGTGCTACATGATATAGGATGAATGATGTATTTTGCTATATGCATATGCATGATCTTTTATTTTTTTATTTTTATGTCCTTTTTGTTATATATATATATATATATATATATATATATATATATATATATATATATTTAACTAATGAAATTCCTACATCATATGCAATGTAAACTATAAGACTAATCTAACATGAAATGCATTAATCTACCCTATTATGCGACATATTTTTTTTATGCATTTTTCGTAATCTTACTAAAAAATCAATACATATAATGCAACCGATCATGTAAAGTACGCAATTTAGTCCCGACCCAAAATAGAAAATCAAAACAATAAAAACCTGATCCGACATCTTGCGGCTCAATATTTTTGATTATTGAGATTTTTTAACACGACACATCAACCTCACTCAATCGGAATTTAATCAGGCATGCAATACTTCAAACAAGGAAATAAAATATTCAAGAATTAATTTATATAGGAACTTTACCTACCTTGTCTCTTGGGAAGATGCCTCCTTTTGTGAGCCGACCTTCAAGACCTGCAGCAAGAGGCCTCCTTTTGTAAGCCGACCTTCAAGACCTGCAGCAAGATGCCTCCTTATGTAAGCCGACTCCTCTCTCTCTATATTGCGCTGCCTCTCATTTTCTCTCAATTGTGGCTGTCTTTTTTCTGTGTGTGTGGCCCCCTTTTTATAGGTAAGATAACTATATTATTTAAGGAAAGCTGATAAATTTGCACGTTGCATATTTAGCTCTTGTATCCCACGTGCAATATTTTTTCAATATTTCATCCGACACCTTCCCTGAATATTGAAAGAATAATGAGAATATTTTCGGGAACATTCTCATATTCGGGAATATTCTCATATTACAATATTCTCATATTCCAACTTCTTTGAATATTGAAAGAATTCTTTTGAATATTGAAAGAATCTCATATTCTCGGGAACATTCTCATATTCCCGGGAATATTCTCATATTCCAACTCATCACCCCTTAACGAGCCTAGCCAAATTCTCTTTCACCGTGGGCTTAGTCCAATTTGTTAAATTAAAGCTCAGAACCATCAATTGAAGCCCATTTGCCACATGTCCAATGTAAATGTAATAATAAATGCTCCTAAAACTATATGCTATGCAATTTAATCATAATATTTTTTGTTTATGGGTTAAAATTAATCCCTAGATTTTTGTGTATTAAATTACGAATGATCAATCAAAATTTAGGTGTCAACAAAGTCATTGGTTAAAAAAAGTTCGTTCTTATAAAAATATATAATTTTTAAAAATTAATCTTTAAACTTTTTTTTCTTTCTCTTTTTTGTTCATTCTTCCTTAGCCAATTGCCAGGGACTAGCCATAGACGATGTGTGAGCTCACCCAAGGCTAGCTAGGCTCGAGCTACCTTGATGGCCTTGATTGAGCTCGTCCCTCACTTGTGGCTAGTTGCCAATTGTTGTTATGGCTAGCAATTGACTAAGGAAGAAGGAAAAAAAAAAATTATATAATTAAAAGATTCAAATTTTTTTTTTTTTGGTATTTTTCCATGGGAACATCAAATAAAATTTTTCATACAAAATGGCAGAAAACATTTTCTAATGCATTTTCATATTTCAGCCAAACACTAAAAGATATTATCATTTTCCTGAGAAATAATTTATTGGAAAGTAATTTCTAGTAACATCATATTTTTGGCGAGACAAACAAGGCTTAAGGTATTTTTCATCTCTTTCAATTCCCATACAAACAAAGATTGCTACTTTTTTTTTTTTTTTTTATGGGGGCAACGATATGTGCATAATTAGATCTTACACCCAACCCTTAAATCATTTATAATTGTACTAATCATTTTAAAGCCATTCTATAAAGACTTACACAAAACGATTCTAGCTACTATAGTTGTGTGAAATTATGTGATGCTAGTTCAAGATGAATACATATTCGTCATTTTTTCTTAAAGTACGTGACAAAAAGTTCGGCGCTATAAACATGTAACATAAAAGTGACGTTATCAAGAGTTTACATCTATTGAATCAAGAACGAGAAAAACTTGCATATTATAGTAAGATCATGCAAATTGCAAGATTATGTAAGAGTATTGTATCAGATAATCGAATTCTCCAACACTTTGTACTATCCAATGAGAAATTAGGAAAAAAATTATTTATCCGTCTGAATAAACAACGAAATGATGTAATCATATTCTTTTTTATACTTTCATCGGTAATTGACATGTGACATTAATAACTGACTAACGAAACTGGTACAATAATGAGTTCAAACCCGAAGAATTTTTACCCCACGTGAGACACAACGCGCCTTTGACTCGAAAAGAGCATCTATCTTTTCCGTAAGCGTTAACTTCTATACAAAATTAGGCTCAAAACCATCTTCAAGAAGACATTCACATGTGCATGTTCGGACGTCCGTTCGAAATGCCGGACATTCGGAATAGTCCGGCTTCTCCTGGGCGTAGGGGTCGGACGTCTGAAATCCACCTTTCCTGCTGGCCGCGTCATGAGTCAGACGTCCGACCAGCTTTGGGCCGGACATACTAGACTCTTCCAAAGTTGGTGATTCGGACGCGCGGTAGTTACCCAAATTTTGATTCTTCAATCCAAACTTCCGCCATTTAGCTTAGGATATCCAGATCTTGTCCTCGCTCACTTCAAAACCTTTTCGCTATCTTCCGATGTCCTCAAATTCCAATTCGAGACGATCCCAAATCAAATCAGGTCTAAACTTTGAGATGCTCTCAACATATAGAAAAGTTATGGACTAAATGATTTGGTTTTGTAACTACTTGACACATGCCGATGGAGATGAATGCCTGATTTGAATCAGGGGTAGCTGACCCGACATCACAGGCTCACATGTGAAGGGGGATTTGGTAAGTCGCCTGTCTTTAGTGTAAGGTTGAATCCTTCATCGTATGTTTGGAGTGAAAACAACATTTTCTTAATTTATTGGCTTGAGGTTTCCAATAAAATTGAGTCTAGACAAGACATTTTGTTACCTGTCCCCAATAGAGAGGCTTGCATCCGGATTTATTTCTTCAGGTTTACGTTTGAAATATCCTTAGGTAAGTTTAAGGTTGGAAAGTAATAAGACCTGGAGCTTCAAAAAGAGGGGAAAGATTGACCAGAAAATTGTTCAAAAAATTCTCAACCTATTGCACCTATATCAATTCACGCTAACCTGTCTTAGGTAACATAACCGACATTGATATTAATAGTTTTTATAATAATTTAATTTTTTTTGATTTTTTTGATTTTTCTTATATTTCCCTTTTTCTTTCTTCTATTTCCTTCTTTGTTTTATTTTTTTTTTCATTTTTTCCTTTTCTCTTCTTTCCTTTTTTTCTTTTTCTTTTTTCCCCTTTTCCCTTTGCAAAAAAGAATTAAAATTAAATATTATTAAAATATTATAAAAAATTGTCAACTCCATTACCAATAATACCACGTAGGATGATTGATGCCTACGTTAGCAGTATTCAATCAAAATTAACTGAATGAGCTCAATTAGTAAACGTGAAAATATATAGAACTCAATTGTGACTTGTTAAAAGTGAAGTAATTTAGAAATTTTTGTATATTTTTTCCAAAGATCGAAATATTAATGCATGTATCGATAGGTACAGGCATGCATAGATGTATATGCACAGGCACCCATGTGACTGATCCTTTTGAGTACAACATATGCTCACGTTGTGTTTGCAGATTGGGAAACAACATTGTCCTACAAAATGAGGGCACATTGACCTTTCCCATGTCCCACTCCATTGTACATCACGAGAGACTAGCTTCACCAATTAGTCGACAAATAGAATAACGAAAAATTCAACTCGGAATTCTCCCATGTATCGTGCATGGAAAGGAACTCGTATAAGAATTGATAATGCAAACTTAATTGATAAATTAGTTAGAGAAAAGTTGATAATCACTATGATTAAGGTTGATATGAGGAATCACTTAACCAAATGAGTTGGAAATCAATAGAAAAGTTGATATATTTAAGAATAAAGGCAAGTAAATGTTGGCAAGCAACTCAGATGATAACCGCTAATTAAACCAAAATTAGTTGGTAATGTAATGGCATAACAATCGATGACTCCTAGAAATAAAGGTCAGTTTATACATATAAAATGAAAGTGGATCATATTTAGGGCATTGAAAATGTGTCGATACTAGTCATTACTTGCTATGAATGCAACAAGAGAAGGTGGGCTGACACGTGGACAAGATAACAGTGGGAAATGACAGAATACGAGAGGATGCTATTTTAGTCACCGCTATGAAAGGCTGTATATTTTCTTGGTATGTTTGAAAGGTCGTGTAAAATTTGTCACGATGTGGTCATGCTTTGCTTTTTATACGTTTGAAATGTTAGTGATAAATTTATCACAATGATACAAGTTTATACATTTTCTTATTTGGCCATAGTGGAAAAAAGGAGACTAAACTAGCTAGAGAGATTTATTATAGTGACAAATAATTAATATCTCTCGCACCACTAATTCCCTTTGTATATTTTTCTTCTCCAATAAATTGGAATACCTTCTAATTGTTTTACATCTTGGTAAGTCCTATCTTTTCAATTAATCATTTGAGTACCATAATTTTTCAAAAACATTAATCACAAGTGCCATGTCACGTCGGATTTCAATGCTTGATAAATATTTTTTTTAAATGTGGCACTTAAATGATTGATTAAAAATTGTGGCACTAAAGCAAACATTTTTTTAGAAGTCATGACACTCAAATGGTCAAAAAAAAAAGTTATGGCATTTCAGTGAATGCCATACAAAAATTATGGTACTTGTGGTAACCTTATTCCATGTTCATCTTTGGTAACATTCTTACATGTGACTGAATCAAACTGAAGATTTTCTTATTGGAGACCTACAATTTGCCCAATATGAATCAACAAAAACTGAGTTTCAATGAAATTTGGTTAAACCAATAATTTGTGGGGTTTCGCATTGCTCCCAAAGTTGGGAAAATTGTCCAAAAAGTCCTTAAACCTATTATACTTTTGCCATTTTAGTTATAAACCTATCAATTTTGCTAATTGAGTCCTAAAATTTTTTTTACTTTTTGCTAATTGAGTCCATTAGGTCAATTTTGGTTTGAATTTTCAAATTCTTTAATATTTTTATTTTTTCCTTTTTTTCACCTCTCTTCTAACTTTGTCGATCACCCAGCCTTCGGCAATCGGCCAGAGGCTGCGACCAGCAAAGGTCGGCCTTGTTGACCACCCCAAGGTAGCCCTCACCGAGATTTGTGAGGGACAACATTGCAAGCCTTGGGCGAGGCTCATGATTGGCAATATCGCCCCTCACTTGCTTCGCCTAAAGCCTGCAAGGTCATCCCTCGCTAGATCTAGGCAAGGGCAATCTCATGTAAGGCCAACAAGGTCACCCCTCACCTGCTTCGAGTGAGGGCGAGGGTTGGTCTCGATGGCTGTGAGCGAGGTTCGCCCTCACTAGATCCGATGAGGGCGAGCCTCACCCAAGGCCCACAAGGTCGTCCCTCACTAGACCCCAGTGAAGGCAAGGCCGACCTCGCTTGAGGCTAGTGAGGCCGTGGCCAACCCTTATCGATCATGCCTCAGACCAATCACCAAAGGTTGGGAGATTGGTAGAGGAAGAAGAGAGAGGGAAAAAATATATTTAAAATTTATAAAAATTTTCAAAAAAATATATGAAAAATAATAAATTTGTTAATGTCAGCATCGGTCACACCATGTAGGATGACTAGAGTTCATATTAACGAATTCTAGTCAAAATTGGTTAAATGGATTCAATTGACAAAAGGTGAAAAATGTTTATAACTCAATGGAGCAAATTATGGGCCACGCTAAGCTTCGTGGGCCTCTCGCAATCTCATCCAAGACTGTCGCCGATTGCTGGGCCAACTCCCACAAGCCCAATTAATGTTCAAACCAAGAACCACTAATATACTTGTGGACTAGGTCACCAAATCCCATCAAGCCGGTACCCTTCCCCGGAATTGGGTGTCGATGCCTCCCCACCCATTATTTTCCCTTTTATGCTTAGATTATTGACATGAATGTACTTCTTCCGATGATGATCAATGAAGTATTTTCACGACCAACAAAAAAAAAAAAGACAAATTAAAAGATTTAAGACTGAATTGGCAAAAGTACAGTAAGTTTATGATTTTTTGGATAATTTTCTCCCAAATTTATAGATTAAATAAGTAGATTCAGATCGTCGATCATCCAAAGACTTCTGAGCATGTCATGATATAAAGCATAATAAAGTGATTTGAGATTCTTGTTATTTTTCTAAGTTTAATTTGTCAGATTGGTAATTGACTTCTAACCCAAAGAAAGGGAAAATATTCATTGACCTTTGGCTTCTTGTTTTAGCTTAACATGTGCATATATAGCAACCAAAATGTCAATATCCTTCCTACCCTATACAATTGGGATCACCATAATAGAATAATTAAATATTAAATTATACATTCATTTAACAGATTAATTTTTTTTTAAAAAAAAAGAAAAAGAAAACAAATTTACCAAAAGGTGTTGATGTAAATGGAGATGAAATTTGCTTATCTCCTTGTGATGACAAGTTCAAATTTGGAATATTTTGGGAGTAAAATCTCGAAGGACCAAGACGGTATGGAGGAGTGCTCTCTTAGAATCGCTTAAGGAGATGGATTCTAGAGAAAATTCAATAATGGAGCTTGTAATATTGAGAGCCGAATTTCTACCTGATAATTATTCTCCTTTCTTCATTTTCACAACCATGGGGTTCAAGGATAGAATTGAAAGATTTTAATTTTTGGATAGGATTAAGAAATCTCCTATAAAAAAAAAAGTTCATTAGGCAATAGGGCTTCTTTTGTTGTTGTTTACCTAACGTTTATTTGATAGAAGAACACGAAGTGTACATACACACATGTACGTGCACACATGTTTGAGAGAGAGAGAGAGAGAGAGAGAGAGAGAGAGAGAGGGGTGTGCGCATGCACGTTTTGGAACAAACAGGCAGAATATTTCACTTTGATTAAAGAAGTAAAGAGCCGTAGGTGTCCTAAACAGCATCAGCAACCACTAATTTAGGAATTTACGAAGTGGATCAGATTCCCGAGGCAAGGCCCAGCTTCCCGGAATGGGAATTTATTCGTCGTGTGTCCACATACAGCGTCCAAAAAAGGGACGGAGAAAATCACATTACACTTGGCACGCACCCTTGACTAAGTGCGCACTGCGCAGGACACGCGAAACACGCCTCGTTATCATTCGCTTGAACCTAGCGCGATCTAGATCGTTAGATCTCTGATGAGTCTCCCCATATATAAAGATTGTTAGATTTTGAGGGTTTCAAGATCGTCGTCGACGTAGTAAAAACTACAACCCATCCATGGATACCCCACCTTCATCTCCTTTGCTTCGGCCATACACAGATTGCGAGGATGGCGGTGCACTCTACAGCAACTACCTCGTGCTTGATCCTAAACAGGCAGGCTTTCTCGACCTTCCTCGCCTTCTGTTTTCTGGTGACGTGTCCGAGAGAAGATACATCCGGTGCCCGATAACCTACAAGGAGGAGCTCAGGCAGTTTAAGCGTAGATGGTCCATCTTCATCTCGATCGTCGCTCAGAAACTCCTGCTCTTGTTCAAGGGCATGTTGGAATGGCTCGGCAATGCTTTCGAGTTCTGTCTTAACCTCCCGTCGGCCAACGGAGGATATCTCAAGCTCGTCGCCAATGCTCTCAAAGGTTTTGTGTGCTTCTTCCTCAATATTGTTGTGGTTCAATCTGTATAGTCTTGCCTACACGCTCCCCATCTATCCATCCCTGGACCGCGATTAGTCAGGTTGACCTTATCACCACAGGTTAAGTGATGCAAAATTTTTTGATGATGGATCCTTCGTAGTACAATGGTTAGCCGTCTTTTTGGCGACAAGGTGTTCGAAAGTGAAAATCAAATAATTAAACTGTATTGAACAATGCTGATTACCCGACATCATTCTTATTCCGGAACTTTATACAAGATGAAGACGAGGGTCATCTATGCAAATTATGCAGGAAACGTGGAGTGGCCGAATCAAGACTCGCCAACTTTTGCATCAGTGGTAGGGTATTTGGACCCGAGAGTGGACCTTGACAGCCACCTGAAGCGAGGAGACGCAGGGTATAATGCATACTTGTCCATGATGGCCGCCAAGCTATCGTACGAGAATGATTCTTTTGTCGAAACCACTGTCAAAGATCGTTGGAAGGTTCGTCCCCCTCCAACCCTTTGATATGATATCGACAGAAGCATTTATTTACGATACATCATCGATTCTCGTCAATATGAAAATGAAAGATGGTTGCAACATGATGTTTTATCATCCAAACGACATGGATAAAGCTATTTATTGACCTGTTAAGTCATCCGGCAAGTGTTTAGTTTAATCAAAACCATCCCCCTGTGCTTGGTGATGACGAGGACTGACTTCTTTTCTCCTCTTCTTTCCATCGTTTTTATTTGCTTTAGATGGAATTCTTGCGGTGTCGGGACTTTTGGAACGGTACGTGTTATTATATCTTCTGCACATCTATACACATTACTGGTCAAATTTGGTTTTTAACTTAGTTGCTTGCTTAATTAAGACGACATAAAATACGTTGTGCAAACTTCGTGGCCTTACAATCGCTAATCGTTCACCACATATTAGCAATTTAAGGACAACCCTGAGAATCACGGATTATAGTCTTATATAGTTGAATTAGATTATACTTACGTATCAAGCAATATGACTTTGATCGCGAGCTCATATAGATGCTAGACCGAAACTCCCCGAATGTAAAACATTGACTATGGTTGGAGTTTTATTGACTCTTGATGAGAAGCAGTATTAACCATTTCATTTTTAAAGGCTATTAATACACTGAAGTTTTGCATGCTCGTGGATCCTTAACCCCGTATGGTGCTCCATTTGGTATCTTAAATGGGATTTCTATCAATGATGAAGATTTGTCAAGACACCGAGGGGAGCACTGTACTAAATAGACAATTTTCTCCATCACATCATTGGGTTCAAATGATATGCAAGAGAAGGAAATGATATTTTTAAAGTAACTCATACTTTTGCCGAGAATGATTAAAGGGGAATGCAAAACCCTAATTCTTATCGTTTTTGGAAAATCTAAAAGGTCAAAGATTTATGCTCGTCGAAGTTACTAATGTACCATTCCTTGCACATATATTGTCACCACATATTCTTCATTTAAGAAGCCTAATGAAAAACATACAATAATACAAGCACTTCTTACAAACAAAATATAATGGTGGGGATTCTACAAATTCAACCATTCTTTTCTCTTAGAGAGAAATCACAAAGTGGCGAAACATAATTGAAGTTGCAAAAGAATAACTAAATAAGATTCTATTTTGATTGATCTTTTACTTTTAAAGAATTCATATATGAACTCAATGGTCAATTGAACTCACTGGAGATTCTAACATAACTTTTTTCGGCACGTAGTTTTATTCAATTTGGCGAGAAAGCATATAATAAATACCTCCATCATGGGTTTTGCTTTTTCTTAAATATGCTGAGAAATATATGCTTTGTTGACCTGGTTCCTAACAGTTTAAACTTTTCAAAAAATGAGATTATTTGATATGGTATTAGACGACGTTTTGTCATATATTCTTCAAGTTCACTCTTGCCATAAGAAGGAAAATTACTTTGATAACAAAAATCCTACATCGTCACGTAGATCACCTGGAGCAACACTCTACTCGAGCCATCATGTTCAGAGACCGAGACCTGATTGTGGTGGCATTTAGGGGTAACCGCCCTTTCGATGCGGACGCTTGGTGCGCCACCATCGACCTCTCTTGGTATGAGGTCGAGGTCGAGCTCGAAGGAGGAGTGGTGCCGGAGAGAGTGAGCATCCACCGTGGCTTCATGAAAGCCTTGGGCCTACAAAAGGGCCGAGGAGGGCTCAAGGAGATGGATGAGGTAGCCGAGGAAGGCAAAAGCTATGCTTACTATGAGATTAAGGAAATGCTACGGAATTTATTGAAGGAGAGAGGGACAAAGTTCATAGTGACGGGGCATAGCTTGGGTGGGGCACTTGCCATACTATTCGTGGGGGCGTTGTGCATGCACAAGGAGGCTGCAATTCTGGAGAGGTTGGAAGGAGTGTACACATTTGGGCAACCGAAGGTGGGGGATGAGAGATTTGGGGAGTACATGAAGCAGAAGATCCGTCGTGAGGTGAAGTACTATAGATATGTCTATTCAAGCGACCATGTTCCTAGGATGCCTAGTGATGGCAAGGCCTTTGGGTTCAAGCACTTTGGTCCTTGCCTCTACTTCAACAGCTTGTACAAGGGGAAGGTATCTCTCTCTCTCTCTCTCTCTCTCTGAGTACTTGATTAATAGTCTACACTCTTGCAATGTAACTAATCCATATCTTTATCGCAATGGACCAAATTGTGTTGTGCATATAAATTACAGGCTTAAAAGGACTGAAGGGATGGGTAGGTAGGGAAAAGGGGGGCTGGATGCGATACTGCAATTATGCCTAAACATCGCACATTGTATATTTGGCTCTCATGCTCTCCTAATTACATGACGATTGATTTCAGGTGTTATATGAGGAGCCGAACAGAAACAGCTTGCCATTGTTATGGTTGATACCAAACGTCGTGAATGCGATTTGGGAGCTGATGAGGGGCTTCATCATGCCATGTGTGAGAGGCCGAGCATGCCGAGAGAGCTGGTTCTTATTACTGTTTAGGATGGTCCGCATTGCAATTCCAGGATTGTCTGCTCATTCTCCTCATGATTATGTCAATTTGACTCGACTCGGCTCCTTACCCACCTATGAATTAAGCTAGATCCAGTCAATCAGACTATAGTCTATGTAGCAACGTGATCCTGAATGGGATAAAAAGTTGTATTACGTCTTACGGCCGTGTTAATAACTTTTACAATCGTATTTGTCTAAGAGGGCAAACTGATGTACCTTGGAGACGGAATTAGTTACTTGCACTGTATGCTATTGAGGAATTCTGTATGGGTGGATTGAGAGAGAATAAAACCCTAAACGCTTGAAGAACCCGTTGGAACATGCAATATTGTTAAGTGGTACACTACAGTTCAAAATCGAATACAGTTTAAGATTTATTCTTATAGCTTTTGTGGACCATACTACAGTGCAAAATCGAAGTTAATTTATGAAACTTACAAAGAAAGAAAATATTCACAGTGAACTCTAAAACTGACTCACAGAGAATCAACAAATGAGATGAATACCGAGGAGGAATACCAATGCAGCCGATCTTCACGAGAGAAGACATGGGGAGTGCCAGTAGCCCAGTAGATAAAAGGAGCATGAGGAAAGAAAAAATGGAGCTTCGCGATTAAATAAAAATTACTCGATTAGGTTTCTAAATCACTAGCATAAAATTTTTTCAAGTCCAAGCCATCAAGACGAATAAGTATTCGAATTATTACTCAAACTCAAAAGATTTTATGTACAACGAGCTACACCTAAAGGAGCTTCAAGGAACATACCTATTATTTAGATATATGGCCGGAATGACTATATTAACAAATCGTCAAAAGGTTTAGGACTAGATTAGCAAATTATCAAAAGATTTAAGACTAAATTGGTACAATTGAAAGGTTTAGGAACTAAATTGGCTAATCATCAAAAGGTTTATGACTAAATTGACATAATTGAAAAGTTTATAATTGAATTAACCTTGTACAATAAATTTTGGAATTTATGGACAATTTTCCCATGCAGTATAGGCTTTTCTGCAAAAACTTTGTTTTGATGTTATCGACGAACAACATGAGAGCAGTCAATATCAGTACCATAACTTCAGTGAGATTCTTCCCATTGGTTACCCTCCTTTCTTGATTTCACAACAATGGAGTTTAAGGATGAGAATTGAAAGGTTTTACAGTTTTGGATGGAATTCAGGAATTTCCCAAAAGTTACAGGGCTTATTAGGTAATCGGGCTATTTTCTGTTTAAGCAATGTTTGACCGATAGCACAACACGATATGGTACACAAGAAAGTTTGTGAAGAGACAAAGGGAGGTGGGCGCAGGGATGTCTTGGCACAATCAAGCAAGCAAAGTTCACTTGGGGGATAAAAAGCAGAACATCTCGATTCGATTGAAGCAGCAAAGAGTCTTAAAGATGTCCTGAACAACAGCCACCCATTTGGAATTTTCTAGGCCGGATCGCATCCCCGTGGCAAACGAACTCCCTACTTTTTCCTGCGCCAATTGGAATCTGTGCTTAGTGCTCCCACACATGCAATGTCGCACCAGAAAAGGAGAAAATCACTTTACACGAGATCGAGCACACTTACTTTTATCAACAACGTGATGCACGCCCCGAAATTATTCAGTGAACATAGCACAATCTAGACCGTTAGATCTGATGAAATTCATATGTCTCCGACCACTTTTAACTTTCTTCATTTCATCTTGAGGACGAGTCTCTTCCTATATATGTTGGACTGTCTCCTTTTGCATTGCACGCTCATAGACTTAGGTGTTTCGAATTCGTTAGACATCGTGATAACTTCCCACATTACGTGCTACCTTCGTTTTCTTTGCTTTCAAAGCCATACATGGAAGATGATGACGAGGATTGCTACCTCGAACTTAATCATACACGGGCACGCTTTCTCGGCCTCCCTCGCCTCCTGTTTTCTGAGGATGTGTCCGAGAGAAAATACATCGAATGCCACAAAAAGTATAAGGAGGAGGAGCTCAGGGAGTTTGGTTATAGATGGATTATCTTCATCACCATTGTCGGTCAGAAACTCCTACAGTTGTTCAAGGGAATGTTGGCATGCCTCGGGAAGATGTTCGAGTACTGTCTTAATCTCCCGTCGACCAACGGAGGATTTCTCAAGCTCATCACGAATGCTCTCAAAGGTTTTGTGTGCTCCTTCCCATAGCTATAAACATGGGCAACAATTGATAATGCACGCATACATGCATGTATATTCCCAATATTCTTGTCGTTTAATATATGGCTCTATTTATTTCGTGAAAAAATGACATATCTAGAAAATATTTTCTACGAAGTCCTTTTTAGGGAAAATGATAATATTTGATGGGGTTAGCTAAAGCCTAAAAATGAACTAAACAATATTTTCTGCTATTTGATAAGAAAATTAGATTTCCCAGGAAAAAAATTACAAAAAATTCGATTTTTAAAAATTTTAATTTTTTTTTTTTTCTTTCTTTTATCTCTTTTTCTTCTTCCTTCTTCTTTGGCCATTGGCTAGCCACAACGACGACTAGTAGCCGAACATAGGCAAGGGATGAGCTCACCTAATTCAAGTGAGCTGGAGCTTGACCAAAGCTCAGTGAAGTCTTGCCTTGCCAAATCACAGAGGCTTGAGGTCGTCCCTTACTTGTGGCCAATCATTGACCATCGTTGTGGCTAGCCATGAGCTGAAAAAGAAGGAAAAGGAAAATTTTAAAAATAATTTAATATTTGAATTTAAGAAATAATTAAAAAATTCACGGGAAAAAACATTTCATTAATCAAGGATCCAAGCCCAAGAGGCAAGGCATGACCTTTGTGGACTTGAGCTCAAAAGCGTTAGCGACTCGAGTACTTTATGGACCCTGGTTTGAGTGCTAGAGAATCAAACACGAGCACTAGGGGCTTGAGCACAACCTCGATGGACCCTGGCTTGGGTGCCAAAGGCGCTAGCCAAGCCTCTATGGACCCAGGCCCAATTGTCTAGGACTTGATCTTGAACATTGGGACCTTAGAACCAATGTTAGGGTTTTCATGTCCAAGCGTAGAGTTTCAAGTCCAAGCACCAATATTGTGAACAAGTTTGTTTTGGGAAAACTTCCAAATAAAGAAAAATGCTTTCTGGGAAATCATTTTCAGGAAAATGGTTTGTTTTTTTTTTTTGTTTTATGATATGTAACCGAAAAAATTTCTAGTATTTAGATCTCATTCAAAAAATGATTTTAATTTCATGACTTTATCTTGGCCAAAAAAATCAAAATTTTAAATTTTTCTTTGTTTCTTTTCTTTCCTTTTCTTTTTCCTTCTCCCTTTGCCAATTATCAAGCCTTAACAACGGCATAGGCAAGCTTGAGCTTGTCGCCCTTGGGCAAGCTTGAGCTTGTCGCCCTTGGGCAAGCTCAACCTTGCCAAGAGTGGGGAAATCATGAGCTCACTGGCCTCAACCAAGCCCAAGCTTGCTAGGATCAGCTAAGCCGTGAGCTCGCCCGAATTGATTAAGCCTCAAGCTCATCGGCCTACATCTTGGCTAGTCACTAGGTTGCTGGTCATTGTTGAGTTACATGGTTGGCAAAGGAAGGAGGAAAAAAGGAGAAAGGAAGGAAAGAAAGAAAAGAGAAAGAAAAAGAAAAAGGAAAAAATAATAATAATAAGTCATTTTTATATTAAAAAAAAGGAAAATAATTAAAAATGAGATTTAAAAAAATATTTTAATAAGACCAAACATTTCATTAACCAAGATCCCGAGCCCAAATGCTGAGGACTAGTGCACAGTCTTTATGGACCTGGGCCCAAGGGTTGGGACCAGAGTTCGAGCGTTGGGGACCCAAATACAACATTTATGACCCAAGCTCATATGCTGGAGCATCACTTATGGGCACCAAGGGTTTAGCCTCGCCTTGATGGACCTTGGTGTTTATGCTGGGGCCAAAACATTGGGGTCCCAAGCTCAGTATCGATGGACCCAAACTTGGCCATCGAGAGACCTGGTCCTGAATGTTGGGAACCAACGTTGGGATTTTCGTCCTAAGTATAGAGTTTTGAGTCCAAGCACTAATACTTAGTTATATTTTTAAAATGTTTTTTGATTCTTTTAAAGTGGAAATAATTTTTCTAAATTTAAATTTCGGAAGGAAAACCTTTTCCATAAAATATTTTCCATTGACTAGGAAAAAAAATTTTGTTTATTCATTTTCCTAAGCGAACCAAGTGCCAGAAAAAGACGAAAATATTTTCCACAAAACCAACAAAAACTTAGCCGTATTTTGGAAATTGTTTTTTGACTTTTTGAAAAGAAAATCGTTTTCTTGAATTTGAGCATTGGTTTTCTGTTGATTATGAAAATATTGTATATTGACTCATTTGCCTAAATGAACTGATTGTTGAAAAATGAAGAAAATATTTTCTGTAAAACAAATAGAGCCTATGTAGTCTTACTCACACGCTCCATCTATCCATCCCCGCTCATCACCACTGTTTAAGTGTCCCAAAAAAAAAATTTGATGACGGCTCCTCCGTGGTACAGAGGTAGAAACTTTTTGACGATATCTTCCATGGGGCCTTCTTCTTGGTGACAAGCTTTTCGAAAGTGAAAATAGAGAAGTTAAAGTGCATAAAACCACACCAAGCATCATTCTTATTCCGGAACTTTACCCAAGAAGAAGACGAGGGTCACGAATGCAAATTATGCAGGAAACGTGGCGAAGCCGGTGATAGACTCGCCAACTTTTGCATCAGCGGTAGGGAATTTGGACCCGAGAGTGGACCTTGACAGCCACCTGAAGCGTGGAGACGCACGATATAATGCATACTTGTCCATGATGGCCGCTAAATTGTCGTACGAGAATGATTCTTTCGTCGAAACCACCATCCATGATCGTTGGAAGCTTCGTCTCTCTCCAACCCTCGATATAATATTGACAGACAAGCATAGAGTTATGATACATCAATTACCATCATAAGAAAAAAAAATGAAAAATGATTGTAATATGATGATTGAACAACTAAACATGGATTATACTATCCATTAAGCTGTTTGGTCATCTCATCTCGCGCTGATCTAGCTTTCTCTCTTCTTATTTTTCTTTTTGTCTATTCATTTTTATGGCTTCAGATGGAACTGTTGCTGCACTGGGACTATAGGAGCGGTAAGCATTATATCTTCCTGATATGTATTTATACGTTTTATTGGTGAAATTTGGTTTTAAACTTAGTCGCTTGCTTAATTAAGAAGATATAAATATGCTGTGCAATTTTTGTGATCTTATAGTCGCTAATCATTCACACAGAGTAACAATTTAAGGACAACCACAAAAATCACAAATGAAAATCTTATGTAGTTGAATTGGTTTATACTTATGCATCAAGGAATATGACTTTGATCTCCAGCTCATATAGACCAACGTACAAAATATAAACATTTGACTGTTGTTGGTTTTTCTTGACTCTTGATGAGAAGCAGTATTCACCATGTATAAATAGGCTTTACCTATTACATTAGAGAGAAGTGTGTGTTGGGTTTGATACACTGAAGATTTATCCATACTCATGAATCCGTCATCCCGTATGGTGTTCCATTGGTATTTCGATAAATTTCTTCTATTGACCTATGAAAATGAGATTTGTATCAACAATTGAGATTTGTCAAGACATTGAAGGGAGTATTGTACTAAATAGATGATTTTCTCCAATGTATCAATGGATTTAGATAATACGCAAGAGAAATAAATGATATTTTCATGATATCTAATAATTTGCCAAGAAATAGTAAAAGGTAATGGAAACCCCTTTATTTTATATATTTTTTTATTTTTTTATTTTTTTGGGAATCTAACATGTCAAAGGTTATGCTCATTCCTATTACCGACGTGCTCTGTTCATTGAATATTGGGATAGGTGTATAGGAAATCTTAAAACTTGTCATGAAAAAATAATTTAATATTAAAACTTTCAAAAAGTGCAATTAAGTCATAAAACTTGTAAAAAAGTATAATTAAGTTTAAAATTTTTTAAAAATACAAACATGTCGTAAAACTTGTCAAATTAGTCTAATTAAGTCATTCAATTGATAGTATTTTTTGAAAATTTTAGAATTCGATTGTATTTTCATGACAATTTTTAGGATTTAATTACATTATTTGAAAGTTATAATACTCAATTACACATTCACGACAAATTTTAGGACTTATCTTCACTTTTTCAAAATTTTAGAATTCAATTGTATTTTCGTAACAAGTTTTAGGATTTATAATGCACTTATCTCTTGAATATGTGCTGTCCCCACATATTCTTCATTCAAGAAGCCTAAATGATAAGCTTACAAAAGTACAAGCTCTTCTTGCAATCAACATATGACGGTAATAAGCGATGTCTACATTGTTTTCTAATAGTTCAAAACTTTTGGAAATACAACCACTTAACGTTGCATCAGAGAACATTTCCATTATGAATTATTCAAGCTCGCTTTTGCCATAAAAAATATTTTCTTTTTAATGTAAATTCCTACATTGTATCGTAGATATATTAGAATATTTAAATATTAAAACACGTTTTCGTCTAATAGTTTAAGTATTAAAATAGTTGACGGTGATCCTACTAAATTTCACAACCAAGAGCAAGCCTCAACTCGAGATCATCCAGAGCAAGCCTCAACTCGAGCTATCATGTTCAAAGACCAAGACCTGATTGTGGTGGCGTTTAGGGGTACTCGCCCTTTTGATGCAGACGCATGGTGCACTGACATCGATATCTCTTGGTACGAGCTTGATACCAAAGAAGAAGAGGGAAGGGTGAGAGTCCACGGCGGCTTCATGAAAGCCTTGGGCCTACAAGGAGGCCGAAAACGGAACAAGGAGACCGATGAGGTAGCTGAAGAAGGCAAAAGATATGCTTATTGTGATATTAAGGAAATGCTGAGGATTCAATTGGAGGGAAGGACAAAGTTCATAGTGACAGGGCATAGTTTGGGAGGGGCACTTGCCATACTATTTGTGGGGGCGTTGTGCATACACAAGGAGGATGCGATTCTGGACAAGTTGGAAGGAGTGTACACATTTGGGCAACCGAGGGTGGGGGATGAGAAATTTGGACGGTACATGAAGAGGAAGATTCGTTGCGAGGAGCAGTACTATAGGTATGTCTATTCAAGCGACATTGTCCCAAGGCTGCCTTGTGATGGCAAGATCTTTGGGTTCAAGCACTTTGGCACTTGCCATTACTTCAACTGCTTGTACAAGGAGAAGGTACTGCCATCTCTCTCTCTCTCTCTCTCACAGCAGCATCTACTTCAAGACTCATGATAGTGTCAGGATAGTTGCCCAGGAAACGAATCTTTGATTTGATAGTTTGGACTTTTATACCGTAACTAATCCGTATCAATATTGCAACGCACCAAATTGTGTTGTGCATATAAGTTGCAGGCTTAAAGGACTGAAAGGATGGGTAAGTAGGAAAAGGAGGGCTGGGTGCAATACTCCAATCATGTTGAAATATTTGCACATTGTATATTTGGCTCTCACACTCTCCTAATTACATGGCAATTGAATTCAGTTGTTAGAACAAAAACTGCTCGCCGTGGTTGTGGCATATACCTAACATCCTGATTGCGATTTGGGAGCTGATAAGGGGCTTCATCATGCCATGTGTGCATGGCCCAACATACCGAGAGAGCTGGTTCTTAGTGTTGTTTAGGATGCTTGGCATCATCTTTCCAGGATTGTCTGCCCATTCTCCTCAAGATTATGTCAATCTGACTCGACTTGCTCCTAAATCTCCTATGAAGGAAGCTAGATTCAATCAGTCAGGACTGTAGTCTATGTACCGACGTGATAGTAAATGGGAAACTAAAGGTTGTGTTAGGTCTTATGGTCGTGACAATAACTTTCGTGATCATATCGGTCTGAGAGGGCAAACTCAGGTGCCTTCGAGACAAAATTAGTTACTTGCACTGTATGCTGTTGAGGAATTCTGTATGGGTGGATTGAGAGAGAATAAAACCCTAAACTCTTGAAGGGTTCTGCAGTATTGTTAAGTACTACATTATGAAGTAAACATTTAGCTTAATGGTTAATGCAATGAGTTCATCTTCTACAATATACTTTCGTTTAATGAATCGAACAGAAGGTTTTCTGACCGCAGACTTGCAATGTTGCAAATATGAATCCAGAAACTAAACAATTAGCTTAATGGTCAACGCAATGAGTTGATGAATCTACAACCAAATTGATGATTAAAGGGTTTGATTTAGATGGTCTATCAGACAGACGTTTTGCTTTTGACCATGTCAAAATTTAGTCCCTCATAAGACAAATTGAGATTCGAGTCATTCTAAACTTTGTCAATTGTTCATCAACAAAGATGGAGATGATGTATTAAGATGGTAATGTACAGAAAAATTAAAGAAAAAAGCATGTTGATCCGTGTAAACCTTTATACCAAATATTACAAAATCTATTTGTCGTGTGTCATTTATATTTAGGCTCACGCTATATTAATACCTTAAATAACTTTAGATATATCCTAAATTTAAATGATCCAAAGTAGCTCTCACTAAGTTGTTGGACCTCATTAAAGTTAAGATTGACAAAAGGTATATCGATCAATCTATCTAGAGAATTTTATCAACATTTCCTAAACTGTTGTTTCTTCTTCTGCCTTATTCAAATTAAAGAAGTTCACTTGTTCGTCACCCTTTTTTACGAGAATTATCTAAGATTCGTTTATTTTAATAAAATTAATGATCAAGATTCTAATTTAAAAGAAAATTAATATATTGCATTTAAACTTCTTGTGATATATAATTTCTCAATCCAAGCTTTTATAGGGGATTCTTAAGTGTAAGTTGTGAACTCTTATAATCAAATGCTATAGTTATGATATGTTAATTAACAAAACTTACAAACAAAATTCAAAGAAAATGAATTTCGTACACATACGAATGGAACATAATAAAAGGTTTTGTTTTGATGAATACTAACAGTATTGTAATTTTATGACAATATTTTTTGTTATTATTATTATTGGGACTGGAGGAACCACCTCACAGCAAGCGCTTAGCGTAAATCCCCAGGGAGCACTGGCGCGGGAACCCACCTCCCACGGTGCTCCACTTAAGTCACGCTAGTGTGCACGCGGTGGCTCGAACCTCCCCCTTCCGCAATTAGAGGGGGAAAGGCCCAACCCAACGCACCCATAGGGGTGGGTATTTTAGGACAATGTTCGACTTTTGCATTTCCAATAAATGGCAACTTTTACTCTTTTCATTTGTGATTTGGATCGATTAGTTCTTCGAGATTATTCGTGTGAACTCATTTAGTTATGGAGCATTATAGCCATTTAGTGTGTGAAAGGCCTGTATTTATGAGGCGTGCTCTAAATGATGTAGTTTGACTTCGATTATTTTCGATTCACTTCCAGGTTCATCGATATCTATTACCCTAAATGGGTCTCATCGTGTCAATTCGAATAAAAAATTACCACACTGGCCCTATCCTAATCCCCTTTTTACTTCTGCCGATCGCTTTTTTCACCGAGCGGCGTGTCCTCTTCAATGGTTTTGTAGGTATTTTCCATGCACTCAAACCTCTGCATCCCTAGATTTCGTCAAGGGCACCTCCCTCTCCAACTCTAAATTCTAATCATGCCATCCTGTCATTTTCGCCCGCGGAACTCCGATGAACCACCCGATACCGAAGCATGAACTTTTATGTTCCAATCGCTTTAGAACCATCATTTGCTTTTCGTCTACTAGTTGATTTACATGCTTTAATTTTAGAGCAACCTCCACGTGTACCAGCATCTTTATGTATCATGAACATGGCGAGTTTCGGAAAACGAGAATACTTCCGTATTGTGTATAAACCGAAGTATCTTATCGTTGAAGCCAATCTTTATGAGGAGAAAGCGGCTATTGGCGATTCATATTAAGTTAAGGGCTCGACGGAAGGACAGGATTTGTATGTAAGAATGAACAGCGGGCCGAATACAATGAGGCGGTCATGTCTACTGTACTACATGTACATTGGCATATTTGACTCTTAACGTTCTTCTATCAGAATCAATTTGACCCTCAAGTGTTGAGAGGAGCCAAACAAGAACAACTCCAACTCAGCTTTGTTATGGTACGTGGCGAACGTCATGATTGCAATTTGGGCTGACAAAAGGAGCTTCATCATGCCATGATATTCTTCAGGTTGATCAGCTGCGCTATTCCAGAAATGTCTGCTTTTTCGCCTCAAGGCTATGTCAGTTTGACTCGACAAGGCTCCATAGCTCCCCCAGATTATGAGGAAGCTGATGCTGACTTAAGTATCATGTCATGTGTACGGTTAATCGTACACGAGTTAAGATTTTCTTTTGTGAGTTCTTATGAACAACGGAACAAGATCTTGAAGAGAGCTTTCACAATCATTTGCTTCTAAGGACAGACTAACGTACGAAATCTCATGTGAGCATTGCATAAAGACGTCTGTACAAGACCAAATGATACAAACTGCTCCCAAAAGATAACCAGATATGATGAGCAAACTTACATGCATCTTAGTATACCTCCTAGAGGCCATAATGCATTAGGAAAAAATCAACTCTCGCTCACAAAGGATCGGCAAGATGACTGAGAAGGAATACTACTGCTGCCCGGCTTCACAAGAGAAGAAATGGGGAATGCAGACAGCCTAGAAGATAAAAGAGCATCCGGAAAAATGGACGTAGGTAGGCAACCCCTGAAGATTGAACCAAATTCACAATAATATTGCAATACCTTTACTCTGAATCTTAGCCTTCTAACCTCTACCCACAGTGGGGATAGATTATAGCAGAAGAGAGACATTAATAAGACGAAGAATTCCTCAGCATGTGAAGATGGAAGCTGTTACTTTCTTTCTTTCTTTTCTCTCAAGTAAGTTACAAGCTGAATGAGATTAAATGTTACCGTCCATCAGTTTGCCTTCGCCGTCGAAAATGCCTAAGAATGAAGCTGTCCGCATATAAAGGATACTTCTTCCTGATGAGGCCTTTTATACATTTCCAATAGGAAAAGTCAACTAACTCCCCATCTTTACGGACTATGAACAAGCACCTTGAACTTTGAAAATCGGGATGGTACCCTACCTGTTAACAGGACACAAAAAAAACAAAAGTCTAAATAAAAGATGAGACATGAATGCATGAGTATTTAAATTCTTGTACTATGATGCAACATGATCCGCAAACATATGAACTGCACTCAATTGAGGAGTGTAGACAGAGAGATCAACTCCCAGCAAGTACAATCCTTTCATTTATTTTTTTATGTGAGTACAATTCTCTACAAGCAGGATTCAGGACGTCAAAGAGTGTGATAGAATGCAACCAAATAACTGTTACTTGTACTGTGAAATTAATAAAACGAGAACGATAAAAACCCATCCAAAACAAGCCTTCTTTTGGGTAACCAGTAATTGTGGCAAAAGAAGGAACTAATATGTGTTTCTGCCCATCGGAAATTCAAGGTTTCACAAAGGATAAGTTCAAAGAATATGAAAAGAGGATCCACTTCTATGTATTAAGTAGGGAGATCACAATTTTCTACTCTCTTCTAACCCCATGAATAATGGCTCAACAATCTACTTAGCTCAGACAGTAAAGCCTTATAACTATAGTAAGACTAAAGCTCTGAGCAACGCTGCTACTTTCCTCAGTTCCAAGCACTTTGAAGCAAGAATGTAGAGCTTCATTGAGCTTTAACATGAAGATTCTCTCTCACAGTACTGAATGGGATACCAGCTACATACTCATCAAGTAATGCATCTTTCAAAGTAAATATATTTTGGGATGATAAAGGCAACAAAAAAGGCAAATCTTGCATTAATGTCACTACTCCTGATATTCGATACATAAGTTGCTCTGCTTGAAAATAGAGAAGGTGAAAGGAGGAAGATACCGTGATATAATCAATTCCACAACCAGTCTTCTTTTCAAAGTCAGGATGATAGGGAAGCAACTTCTCGAGAATGGTTCTCTCATGTTCCGGACTAAATCGATCTCCACTTCGATACCTACAACAAGATAACGAATTCCACTTTTGTTAGTACCAATAAAAATACAGTTCATTTGTTATTTTTTTTTTTTTTTTTTTTCAATTGTCTAAATCATCTAACATGCTATAAGGGTCCAAATGTTCCTTAAATATGGACCAAAAGCAGCTGAAATGGTTAAATGTGAGCAGAAAATGCAGTTGACGGATTGGTGATAAAGAAGGAATGTGCAGCAGTAAACATTCTGCAAACCCATAAATAGATGTCCCATAATAGTGATCAGCTTGGCATGGACTCTTAATACTTAGACAAGCACCATCACATGAAATAACTCTGGAATTAGCAACCAAGCTACAATCATGCTTTTACAAATTGACATGCAGATACAAGACAGCATCTTATTACATTCTGTCTTGTCCATGAAGGTTTTTCCTGCTCCATGACTCTTGTCCATGAAGTTGGTAATGCAAAATGTAAACAGATCTCTGAAGACAGGATCAAGGGAACTTTCATATTACAAGGTTTTGAAATACCTACAACTATCACAGAACATTAAGTATGCATTATGAACTGTATAAAGTTAAGAATTAACGTTATTATTCTGCTTTCCAGGGCACTTGTGGTTGCTCATGTGCCAGAAATGAGCAATTATGTGAGGCTAAAAGAAGGAACTAGAAGGACCGAGAGAACCTAGACTGCAGCAAGTTCAGAATTGAAAATCCAAAGATTACTTGGTGGACTGAAAAAAGGTTGCAGAAGCATTCATCTAAGTAATGAGGATGAAGGGTAAATAAACACAACATTCGTCTCTTACTGAACTTTAGATAGAAAGGATCTCGAGGAGGAAGGCTTGGTCACAGATATACCAGAGTGTTACTGTAATTTGTAATAGAGGACTGACACTCAATAAATCCCAGACCAACAAACCTACAGGTCCAGGGTCAATAACTGTCCTAAATTGTGCCCCTTTCCCAGCAGAACAGGAACGGAGACCGGTATGGGCACTAATCATAGAATCCTAATTATATATTAAGCATCTTTGAACTCTTTGTTAACATAAATGGAGTTGCACATTCCCCTTGAATAATATCGGCCCATGAATGTCTTCGTGGTGAAGCCTATATATTACGTACGACTATAAATGCATTGCAGATTCTGAAGATATGGTAGTAGTCAAGATAAAGACAAAGTTAAGTAATCCAAAGTTGACATAAAGTTCAGTAGTCGAAACCTACAATTGCACAAATCTGAAGATTTGCAGTACGTGCACAGGTCTAAAGACTCTAAACACATACATCTGTGCAGGGCATAAAAATACTTTTTAGGTCCATATAAACGTAGAAATATAAGACAGAGTCCATCTGCACATGCCAACATGTATCTGAGCGCATGTGGGTACTTAAGGATAGCGAGGTAGATAGAAAGATGGCTGGAGGATGGATGACTGGCAATACTTGCGCAAATACAAGAAATTACACAGTGGTTTCTTGACTACTCTTAGTATAACCATAACATACCATGCATAAAGCTTTTAAGTTCGATCATATACCTCAACTTGACCAGATTGAAGAAACTTTTAGGCATTTTTATCTTCCAACCAACAATTGAGCAAACATAACATATAACATTTCATTTTTAACAGTAAGACAAAACCAAAATTGCAGCAAGTAAATCTTCCTACAGGGTGGAATCAGCCACTACACAATCCTCTCGAAGCATTCGGCTCTACATAACTCCGCCAGACACGTCCCTTTCCGGTAATACGGTTTCGCAAGACTAACTTAAGCAAGCAAAAGCACACGTAACAATAAATTATAGTGCGAGCAGACATTATCACTTTCGACTTATGCCGTTTTTATCGCGAAATTCCGGCAAAATAGACAGGATGCAATGATTGTTTAAAGAAATGAGGCCTCACCTTCCAGAGTGCAGAATCATCCTCACAAAGCCAACCAGAGGCACGGTGTCCTCCAATATCTTATCCTCCCAATCAACCCATTCCTCCTCCTCCTCCTCCTCCTCCTCCTCCTCCACCGCCACCACTTCCTCTTCACTTTCTTCGGCTCCTCTGCCGCTCAATTGAGTCCTTTCCGCTTCTCCGGACGCCTCGTCCTCCCCCGAATCCCCAGCCAAATCCTTCGCCGGAGACACAATCGGCCTCCTCACGAATTCCGAGCCCAACGCCTCCTGGCTCCAGACCTTGCCGCTCCCGGACCCGGTCCGCAGCGCGCAGACGGAAAGCGACGGCGGCGCCGCCTGGCGGAACGAGAAGGGAATCACCAGAGGCGAGAACCGGGGTAGAGCGGGGCTCCTCAGGACGCGGGCGTGGCGCAGAACATTGCCGGGGGCGGAAACCATGTCGGCCATCGAGCTTCGCTGGCGGCGGCACTGGACGGACGGCGAGAACGACGGAGGCGGCGGCGGCGGTGGTGGTGGTGATGCGCCTCTGCTTCGAGTCTCATGCGTGATCGCCCGACGATCAAGAGCTCTTTCCGATGAATAAGAGTTAGAAAATGGTGACTCGGGTCACGTTATCATCATCGCTCGTTCAATGAAACTAGCGAAGCTCAGTGGATAAGTGCAGAGCGAGAGGGAGAGAGAGAGAGAGAGAGAGAGAGAGAGAGAGAGGGGGAGAGGAGAGAGAGGCGGGGTGCTTCGCGGCTTTTGCTGATAGTTTGTGTGGTTCGCAGAGCTTCTTTTTACGGGCTGGGGCTCAATGGCCGCGTGCGATTTCCCCCAGTGCGGGCCCACTGGGTGAGCATCAGGTCAAATTCATGGGCCTCTGATTAATGGGCTTCGAACTTGGGCCTTTATCTTCCTGGGCTTCCTCGCTTCGCTTGCTGATTAGAAAAGAATTAGAGAGTAGCATCGGGTCTAGTTTAAGTAGGAACTAGCCTGAATCGGATTAGCCAATTAGATTATGAGTCAACCATTAGGGTTTACTCAAGTGATCACTCTTTCCATATAAAAAAAGGAGAGGTAGGAATTTCGAATTTATACCTTCTCAAGAGGATTGGGTTAGAGACAATTTAACTTTAAATATATGTTTCAACTCTCACGCTCTATAAGTAAACAATGCAAAAATCTTAAAATTAGATTAGGAGTAAAGTACGACAAACCGAAAAAGAAGAAGAAGAAAGATTATGAGTCAATTTCGGAGAGAACCAATTCAGCTTCCATCTCCAAGATCCAGCCTACACAGGTCAGGAAGAAAATGCTAGACAAGAATTGCAGTTCTTCTAGGAATCAATGCTTAAACCAATATTGACTAAGAAATTGCAGCATCTTATTTTATTAGAAAAAAAAAAGTCTCGCATCAACTGAGATTTAAATCATGGTATTCTTTTTCCTTCATTTTTTAAGAAAGCAATAAAGGACGGTGTTCAATGCGAATGACAACACACATAACCACTTGACGAAGACTTTCGTGTTTAGAAGATGCAACTTTTGGTTTTTAACTATTTAAGTTTTTTCCCTAGATAAAAAAAGGGGCTAGTTCTTTGGATCAATTACGAGAAAAACCAACTACTATGGCTAAACATGTCAAATGAGTGAGTCAGTTTTAAAAAAAATTGTTCGACCCAAAGAGATATATTTAATTTATTTTGACCTATTTTTCATTTAATACAAATCTAATGACCTATATGCGATCGGATCAATACCTAATTCATATTGCTAAAATATTTGTTATTTAACCCAATATGGGAAGAAACACCCCCACAACTCACAAAAAAAAAAAACTCAATGTGAGAAAACTCATATCAAATCTAATGCGAGAGCATAGAGTGAGTGAAGCAAGAGAGAAAATACAAAGAGTTATAAAAGTAGCTGAGTTTAAAGAAATTATAAACACATTTATTTTTAAACAAATTGTGACTCATTTACTTATGAAAAATGATTGGATAACGATTTTAATCTAACATGAAAATAACAAACTATTCTAAATCTTATAAAATCAAATAACAAATAATTATAAAATTACTATAGAATCCACTCTTTTAAAAATTTATAACTTATAATAAACTGATATTCTCACAGTAATAAAGTCATTTACTTATCTCATCATATATTAGTTAAGATGTCGGTTTATGACATTTTTTTTTTTGAATTTAACTTCCGTGTCTAATTCTTCGGCCTTGAAAGTGGGTAACCGACTTAACCTTAAATCAATCACCTCTAGAAAAGATAGGTTCAACACCCACAGAATTGACCAAACGGCCGGCTAGGCCATATCCAGATCTGATATTTATGGTAACCAATTCTCGGGCCGAGTTGAGTCGGGTGGGCCTTTGGACGGTGCGAGTCATGAGATTCACGTTCCGAGCTAGCCAGCAGGCCGATCTCCCCAATCCCATCACCAGGGAAAGAGCGGTAAAAAAAGTGGGCGGAATAGAGAAGGAAGGGAGAAAGAGACAAGAGAAAGGGATGAGGCCGTTGACCGAGCTTGTCTCCACGTCCCGATCCGTTCATGTTGTCTGGGCCAAGGCGAGCGGGGAGCACCCTCGGGAGTCGCGCGCCCCGGACGCATACGCCCTCGACAAAACAGCATTTCGCGGGGCTATATCGGACAAAAACACGACCCTTTTTGTCTCACTCCGAGTGTCATGCCCGTAAATGACAATTCCCCTCGGATCAAACCAAAAAAGAAAAAAAAGACAAAATTACTTCACCCGGTTCTGTTAGTTTTTGTAAGAATTACATTTTGACGTTTAACGTTTCGGTCGTGGGGGGGTCGGCAGCTTTTCACGGGGCGGGGCCTGCTCTCTCCCGGGGAGCGCGTGCGCAGCATTACCCCGGGGCCATCGCCGCAGTCGATGATGACTCGATGATCAAATCATGACCAAATAACACCAACAAAATTACCCAAAAAAAAAAGAGGAAAAAAAGAAGGAAAAAAAAAAAAGAAAAAGGGAAGGGGGAAGGAAGGAAAGGAGAAAGATCACAATGTCGCGGCTTCTTCTACAGATCTCCGCCGACAAGGGCGCTTTGCGAGAAAGTCACCTGCCCTCTATATCCATCGTTGGAATTGACTCGTTCCTCCCTCCACTCGCTTCAAAGTCAGTCCACTGGGGGGGTCGGGGGTAAAGATTCCAGTTCACCGCGAGGAAAACGATGGCGTCCGTCCTACTCCATTCCCGAGAAACACATCCCCCGGAAAAGAAAACAAAAGAAGAATAAGAGACAGCCTCTCTCCGTCCTCCGTCCTCCGTCGAATAAAATATCCGAATTCTCTCTCTCTCTCTCTCTCTCTCTCTCTAGCTGCTTTCACGACTCCAGCAGATCCCAAGCAATAGACGCCCCACCACCCTCCTCTTCCGACTCCTCCTCGTCCTCCACCTATATATACTAAACACGCCGGTTCATCCCCCCCACCTCCTTCTTCTCGTCTGCTGCGGACTCAAATCCCGATCTCGTCCTCGAAATCCTTCGCCCTCCCCCCGGTCGTCGTCGTCGTCGAGTTCGGCCCGAGCTTGATTCGCGATCCGCCAGAGGGGGGAGAAATGGACGGCGGGGACGGGACGGCGAAGCTCGGGCCCCTCAACTTCAAGCCCGACCGTGCCGCCGCCCTCGATTTGGGCCAGGACGTCGGGGTGTCGTCGCCCGTGACGCGGCAGAAGGCCGCCGCCGCCAAGCAGTTCATCGAGAACCACTACAAGAACTACCTCCAAGGCTTGCAGGACCGCAAGGACAGGTTCGGCCGAATCTCCTCCCGAAGCTCGAACTCGAGCGTTTTCTTTTTTCTCGCTTTCTCCTTCGCTCCGCCCGACTCGCATCGGTTTTCGGGACTTTGGTCGTCCGCTGGTCTCTGCTCTGACTGAGGCTTGGATTCGTTAGTCCCGCGAGTGTTGCATTTATATCTCTTCTGAAGCATTGACTGCTCGTCTCTCTTCTAGAACTGGTTATGATTAAGGAGGTCTCTCTCCATTTCTGGAATCATTAATGCAATTACCGAATTTTCTGGTTTCCTATCTTCTTTGAGGGAGAGACAGAGAGAGAAAAAAAGCTCGACTCTATTGTGTGAAACAGATTAACTTGATATAAACATGCCAACTTTCGCATTTGACTCAACTTAAGACACTATCAACAATGTAGTATGCAAATCTGAGAAGTACCTGATTAGATAGATCCAGGATGTATATGCCTAGAATCTCTGTGTTGCGCATTAAGGCGTAGGCCTAAATTACACAGATCCTCTTTTAGGGAACAGGAAAAAAAAAATGAAAAATGAAAAAGCAGAGTAGTACTGCGAGCATACTGATTAATTCTGTGATTTTGCTATTAGACGGCGAGCGCTCCAAAGGAGAGCACAAGAAGCTCAGGTATCTAGCGAGGAGCAACAGGAAATGCTGAGAAATCTAGAGCGCAAGGAGACAGCGTACATGAGGTTGCAAAGACGTAAAGTGGGAATTGATGACTTTGAACAGTTGACTGTCATTGGTAAAGGCGCGTTTGGCGAGGTACATGCAAATGTTGCTTTTAAGCCGGTGTGGTTGATTCAGCATTGACACGATTTGTGTATAAAATAGTTTTTTTTTATGAGTTCCCTAGGCTTCTCTTCCACAAAAGTTCAGGAGTATTTCCTTTCTAGCAGGTGTTCCTTATTCTTATCAGCTACATTCAACTGATGCAGGTGAGACTATGTCGTGCAAAGAATACGGGAGAGATATATGCCATGAAGAAGTTGAAAAAATCTGAGATGCTTAGCCGTGGACAGGTGAGCATCACAAGCGACATTTTGTTGGATCCTACAGTTTGTGACTTTTGTATCTCTGTAGCTTTCCCTTCTTCACTCTCTTCTTTGAGCAGTACCCAGAAATTTGGTTCAGTTACTAATCTAATGATTTGGTCTTCAAATAGTTGATTCAGTTTATGTCTCAGAATCCTTTCTCAATAACGTACTGGCTGTCAAAGAGTCTTATGTTCTAGTGTATATAATCTTGGGACTAATTGCTTTGCAGTGTTATGCACTCTATGCTTTGGTTCTTGAATCATGATTGTTTGTGTGATTAGGTTGAGCATGTTCGTTCCGAGAGGAACTTACTTGTGGAGGTTGATAGTTGGTGCATTGTTCAGCTTTACTATTCCTTTCAAGATTCGGAATTCTTATACCTCATCATGGAATATTTACCTGGAGGTGATATCATGACATTGTTGATGAGAGAAGACATTCTTTCTGAAGATGTTGCACGGTTTTACATAGCAGAGAGTATTCTAGCCATCCACTCTATTCATCAACATAATTATGTGCACAGGTATTACTTTAAAATTCCCAGAACATAACAACTTTTAGTGACTATGGATATGTTTCAGCTTTCAGATTTGGTAATATATAGTACTGGATGCTAAGGAGTGCCAAAAATTTAATTGGAGCGAGGTGGCATTGGATGGTTATATGCTTACATAGTCTTGTTTATTTTCCATAGAAGTTGAAATTGAATTCTTCTAATATATATATAGCAGGTAAAAGGATATACATATAGATTTATAACATGAGTTTATGGAACCACAGTTTTGGAGAATGTCTTTTCCAAGCTAAACTCGCCTTTTGTTGCAATTGGAAATGGATGGCTACTTGTCTTTTCTTGTAATCAAGTGGTCTGTAAGCTATAGACCATGGTGAATGATTCAATTTACCAGCATCAGATGATTATTAACTGCTTTTTCTCAATGGAATGTTCTTATCTGTTATAATCTTTTTGAAGGGGTAAAGTGGGAGAGCTTGTTGCTCATCGACCTTGTTTGCAGCTTCTTCTTCTCAATACACTCGTTAAGAAGAATCTTACCGAAATCATTCTGCATATTTACTCATATTAAACCAACGAGGGAAAGTCAAAAGATTCACTACCATCAGTCTCTCCTTCATGTGGAACACTATGCTGGCTAGTGTTTGGCATGTCAATGAGCCCTTGTATTTTCACCATTACATTCTTCATTACTAATCTTTATTTACCATTTCATGATGCTATCCTGTTGCCACTGCTTCAGTTCTAATGAACTCTTTTCGACTTTGTTAGTGCTGCTGTTTAGGGATAGATCATACTCATGTTAGCCTTTTTATCTCTCTGTTTCTTTTTCTATCTGAGGTGGACCATTGACCATTGAACAACTTCACTTGTGTTTCAACATGTATATGATTACATTCAGCTTCTGGAGCTAGAAATGAAACTCCGAGTTTCTTCTGAACAAGTTCCTTTGTGTAGGGACATTAAACCAGACAATCTGTTACTGGACAGAAATGGCCATTTGAAGCTTTCTGATTTTGGTTTGTGTAAACCTCTAGATGACAAGTATTCTACAATTTTATTAGAAGATGATGGTTTAATCTCTCAAGAAATTCCAAGTGGATCCAGTGGACACTCTGGTGCTGATGGAGCACCTTGGTTGATGCCGAAGGACCAATTGCTACGATGGAAACGTAATCGGCGTGCATTGGTATCCTCTCATCTCTGTGCCCTCTAACTTTTGTTGTCCATCTTAGACATATTCCGGTTTCATGAAGTAATGTTTGTCTAAATTTTCGAAGTTAATTTAATATCTATTTGGCTTATGTAGTCTCATATATGACATCAACAGGCATATTCCACCGTTGGAACTCTTGACTACATGGCGCCTGAGGTATTGCTAAAAAAGGGATATGGAATGGAGTGTGACTGGTGGTCGTTGGGTGCAATCATGTACGAGATGCTTGTAGGCTATCCTCCCTTCTGCTCCGATGATCCCAGGCTCACATGCCGTAAGGTGAATTCACTATTACCTTTGGTTGTTTACAAGTTCCAAGGACATATGCAGAGTACTCAATGATTCGATTTTACCTCAGATTATTAATTGGAAAGCATGCCTGAAGTTCCCTGAGGAACCAAAGATATCAGAAGAGGCTAAGGATTTAATCTGTCACTTGCTATGTGATGTTGAAACAAGACTAGGGACTGGAGGAGTGGAAGAAATAAAGGTGACTTGCAGAATAATGCTCTTTCTTTCACACTGTAGAATAAATTGCCTGAGCTTTTTGCTAGTTTTGCACTCTTTTTTTTCCTTACTAAATGGAGAAAATGTAAATTTGCACTTTCTGCAGACTATGCCCACTGCCACGACCACTTTGCACTGGCATTCTGGCCTGTAATTGCAATTGTGTTTAATACTTTTTGCAATTTTTCTTTTTAGGCACATCCGTGGTTCAAATCTGTTCAATGGGACATGCTCTACGAGATGGAAGCTGTGTTTAAGCCTACTGTTAACGGGGAATTGGACACTCAGAATTTTGAGAAGTTTCCAGAAGTGAGTACCCATTTTATTTGTCAAGGTTATCAAATGCAGTCATGCTGATTGAGAAAAAATATCTTCAGAGAGACCGAAATAAATTTCCCTTTCCTGTCTGGATCAGGATTGAAATAGCTGTATTGCTATGCTGCTAAATTAAAGCTTTAATGGCTTGATACAGGCCGTTAGTTTGCCGGTCTTCCATGCTAGATATGCACCTTTGAATTTTTCATGCTTTTGAATTTAGTAAAGTAGGCCACAAGTAGAGGTGTCAAAATGGGTCACAAACCCATATTATGACCCACTTTTAGTTAAATGGGTCAAATATGGGTCAAATATAGGTCAAGTGAAAGTTAAATATTGATCAGACATGAGTTAAGTAAAAGTTAAATAAGTGCCAAATATGAGTTAAGTGGGTCATTTAACATAGAGCTTAGAATGAATTTGGGTTTCTCTACAATAATAATGGCTTTTAACAATACGGGTCGAGTCGGGTATGGGTCGGATGTGGGTCGGGTCGGGTATGGGTCTCTAGATTTACATTACATGAATTTGGGTCAAAACGGGTTAAATGGGTCAATATGGGTCGGATCATTTTTGACCTGACCCAAACCCGACCCAACCCACCCATTTGACAGGTCTAGCCACAAGTATGGGTGAACAAGTATCAGACTTTCTTGCTGCCCTCACTGCAATTTCTGTTTTCTCTTTATGTTTCAGGACATGGGTAGTTTTGGATAGTTTTGATCTAATTTCAAATTTCATAAGCTGTATGTTGAACAGGAAAATTGTTCGGATTTTTAGCAGTATGTTCTCCAAGGAAGAGATCTATTGTTCTCTTGGCTAACCTAACCCACTGATTGACATCCTCAGACATTCGAGAATTCCCTTGCAAATCTCAATTTTTGCATAACCTTTATCAAGACTTATCCCAACGTATCTTTCTGTTTCGATGTGGGTTTTGGCTGAGATTTTCGCATTGACTTTCCTAGGTAGAAGGCCCACCATCTTCAACACCAACTGTTGGACCTTGGCGGAAGGTAATGATTCCACCTCACATTGCTTGATTTCTATCCAAAGTAAAGAATTTTGTAAAACATTGACACCCCACCCACCATTCCAAACCTGGGGCTAATGCATTTAAACGATGAATCATTGCTCTATTTATTTTTGCAAAGCTTTTATTCGGTTCACTGGCTCTGTCATCACTTTGACATCACATGAAAATGAGGGGTTGCTTTTTAACTGATATTGCAGATGCTGACATCGAAAGACACTAACTTCATAGGATTTACATTTAAGAAATCAGATGTCCTTAACTCCCTCGAAAGTTCAGGTATGCTGTATTTAAGTGTTGCTATTCACCGTATATGTATTTAGGTGAAGCAGTTGCAGTCTTCCATACAGAAAACCAAACTAACTCCAGAATTTCGATGCTGACTGCAGGTGCAGACCTTAAACCGCAGGGAGTTTCAAGGACCCCATCTCTAGTATCCTTGCTAGGTAGGATACGACTCAGCTGTTGCCTAATTAATGTTCCCATATCAAACTCTACCTAAGAGAAAGCGTTCATACTGATCGTGGTTAACAAATGGCCTCTTCTTGAAATATCTTTTTCTCATTCTCAGGTCAGATGGAACTGCTGGAAAATGAAACATCCGTGGACGAGCAGATACTGGAAGATTGACTCACAAATTCTTCTCAATCCATAAACAATTGGTGATGAGAAGGGAAAGGGAGAACAAATATCATGAGCCATTCATTTGAGACGACAATGTAAGAATTCAAATAACGGGAGCTTAAGCTTCGATGTTGTAGCATTATTTTTTCTCTCTCAACTGTATCTGGCCTTATGAGCATAATGTTGTACAAAAAGAAACAGTTTTGACAATTCTTTTT
Source organism: Corymbia maculata (assembly GCA_014182735.1). Lineage (NCBI taxonomy): Eukaryota > Viridiplantae > Streptophyta > Magnoliopsida > Myrtales > Myrtaceae > Corymbia > Corymbia maculata. The sequence goes on along the minus strand of CM024687.1, from coordinate 1,475,367 downwards.
TTTTTGAGCACGATCGACTCATATGATATAGCCTACATTTTCCAAAAACAAAAGTCCCCTTTGGTATGGATCAGTTTATGTTATGAACCTCCAGTCAGCTGTAATTAGTAGTCTTTATGATTGCTTGAACATCTGAATGCAGCGGACTAGCATGAGCTTTTTCATGAATGGAATTATGGAAATAATTAATAACTTTCTTTCTATTCTTCTCTTCTTCTTCTTCTTCTTCTTCTTCTTCTTCTTCTTCTTTTCTATTTAATTGGTGCTAACTTCACTCCAGAAAATTCTCCTCGCATTACATCGGAAATTCGTTATGGGAAGATATATCATTATCTGAAATGCGGAATTTGATTGGTGCTCTTTTGCATTTGCTGGGGGTTTGGAGCCGATGCTAAAATGTGGAATTTGATGATAAAATAGGCGAACGATGGGTCTTAACAGATGATAATGCACCAATAAGAGAAAGTAGAAGTGAATATCATGCTTTGGATGCCGCCAAAGGACAACCTACGGCGGCTGAGAAAGCAAAACCCTCGTTCTTGTCAGAGAAGAAAAAGTGGAAAGAGTCGTGTACGGGGAAACCTTTGAACTCGCTGCTCGCGCGCCCACGGGATGTTCTGATGGAGTCTTTAACACCCAAAATTCTCGATCTCCACCTTCACCTTCTTGATCTTGGGTGGCGGTGGGCACGGGTTTCGATCCCGACATCCCTGGACTCGGGTTTGATCCTCATCCCGGCACCTTCTCGATCTCATCCTGACGCCGCGGGGACGAGACCTACCCTCCCGCGCATCCCAGGTTTCCGAGCCGGTTGGTTTTAGTTTTACCCGGTTCCTCCGGGTTACGAAGGGAAAGAACTACTCGTGTTTAACACTGTGGTCCTGAATTCACGGGCTTTCCACGGACTTCGCCCATGTGACCGAAAACACGCGACGAGAAACAAACGGCCCCAGCGGAACGGAGACAAAAAGAAAAACGAGGACAAAAAGAAAAGAGAAAAGCGCGCGGAACCAGGGGACGCGGGCCCCCCCCACCCCACTCCCACTCGCCGCCACGTAATCGAAGTTCTCTCTCTCGTTCAAGGAAAGAAAAGGAAAGGCAGCGGCAAAGGAGCGAAGATATTTTCGGCCCCGAAAATATCTGGCCTTGAGCACATCATCGCCGGTGACGTGGCGCCTGTCGGGCCCTTGACACGTGTAAAAAGCGGTGACAACTGTATCGCCATCTTCCCCAAAACTCCCCTCCCCCTCCCTTTCCTATCAATACTCTCCCATATTTTCCATTAATAAACCATAATTCCCCAAATCCTCCCTCTCTCCCTCTCTCTCTCTCTCTCTCTCTAAGCCGTCGCCTCCGCCGCCGCCGCCGCTGCCGCCGTCGCAATGGAAGCTCCTCGCAGAACTGATTCCTCGGGGATGAGTTCGGGGACTTCGAACGAATTCCCTCACCGTGAGCCCGTGATTCCGGTAAGGATCGGCATTTCTTTCTTTTTCCCTTCCTCCTGCCTGCCCATCGATTTTCATCTTGCTCTTTCCTGTTTCGCCATTCGCTTCTCTTCTGTTTTGGTTGTTCTTCTCCTACGGAAGTTTCGCGCCGCGACGGGGTTTTCCGCTTTGATCTCGAGCCCTCTCGAGACGGAAGCCCGTGCCGGAGGGTTTCGATTCCCGGTGCTGTTTCGAGTTCGATCAGTTTTGTATTTCCTGATCTTGTCCGTCGCCTCTGGTGGCGGGTTTCTTCATTAGAATGCGTCGCTGTTGTTTTGAGGAGGTTCGCGTTCGCGTCCGATTGAAGCGTCTGCCGTTGGGGAAAAGAGACCGTTGCTTGACTTCCGTGGTGCGAGCGGATCGCGATGAAATGACATTACCGCGAACTGCATCGGGGTCCTTAAGTTCTCGGAAAGGAACTTTCCCCTATCTTGTGATGAAAATAGACCGGGTGCTTAGGTTCCGTCTCTGCTTACGGCTCTCCGTTGTCGTTTTGATTAATTTGATGCTGAGGTAGATTGGAATCTGATAACGTGAGTGAGACGCCTTCCCGAACTGCGCTCGCCACTACAACCTATCGATGTGAGAGCTAATTGTAGAGCGGACAGCGAATATGGGCTAATACTGAAAAAAAGAAGAGAGAAAATTGAGTTGCTTATGATGTATTTCTGTTTGGGTTGTTCTCCCCTTCCCTTCAAGAGAGGAAGAGAAGTTAAGAATTGCTTACCCCGTCAGTAGGGTAACATCTTCCTATTGATAAGCAGCTACTAAGCTAGTTGAAATTGTGTGGTGATTGTTTTTCAGGAACTTCTGGGTACAGATTCCTCGAATACAGAGTGGACAGATGAGAAGCACAGTCTTTATCTTAAATCGATGGAGACTACTTTCGTGGACCAGTTATATGATTCCATGGAGTTACTTGGTTGGCACTTGGAGAAAGCAAACTTCTTGGATCCGCAAACCAGGCAAATGAACAAACACCCTTCTTCACCCTCCGGCCAGGTTTGAATTGATATGAGATGGTTGATAGTCGTTTCTTACTAGTCAATGGCATCTCATTTATTGTTGTTCACAGAGCTCTTTACTCACTCTTATATCCAGTTCAAAGTTCTTAGAGATGGCTGTTGGAAGAAGGTCGACTTTGAAAGACCTCACTTGCAGGTAGAGAAAGCGGATGATGGTTCACGAGATCTCCTAAAAAGTCGATGGATCCAGCATTTTCGACCTGCTTCTAGAATCGCAAGGTTGGGATCTCATAAGGTTGGGTCCAGTGGGAAAGGGAAAAAGGCTCTTACCTATGCATCAGCTGGAAATCCAGAGCAGTTTCACGCATGCCACTCTTACTTTGGCAATCAAGTTGACAGCGGCAATTCAGGTGCTCTAGTTATTTGTGATGCATGTGTCCACTGAATTTTTCTTTCACTGGTGTTCCCGTTACATGTGTAGAATGAATGGTTGTGGTTCTTACTGAGGACTATTTACTAAACTTTAACTGTAGACATAACTGCTCTTAAACAAGGAGGCAAAGCAAAGCTATCTTTTGGAAGATTTTGACTGATGACAGCTGTTTGAGATTTAAATTTTGACAGACTTAAAAAAATACTTGCTTGAACTGAACTTTCTTCTTCTTCTTCTTCTTTTTTACATCGACAAAAGAAGTATTAGCTTTTCTCTCCATCGAATGCAGCTTAGAATGTTTAGATAAGAGACAGTTAATCTAACTTGTGAATGTAAAATGTGAACTTCTGAATTCAACATTGTCAAAATATCACTGGTTATCCACTATCGAGCTGAATAAGCATGTTCTATAATTTTGTCTAATCAAAACTACAAGCTAAATCAGGGTGCTCTTGTCCTTTTCTACCTTAACCATAACAACTCATTGAATCCACAAAAACCAATTAATAGTCTAGGCCCTTTGTTATTATTTGGCAATCTTTTGCCATTTATATACACTCTTCCCTTCTAAAATGTACTATTATGTGACTCATGACTGGTGAAGTGCTCACTACAGTCATACTAAAGCCCATTTCACTTGATATTGATGAAAAGGAAGAAACTGAGAGATGTAGAGTCGTAGGGCCTGCCTTTGGCTGTATTTAATGCTCTGGTTTTTGCAGAGGTTACGGATCAAAACTTTGTGGATGAAGATATGGGAGGAAGAAAGGGGAGCAACATAAGCAGCGCAAAGAAGGCAAAAACTTCGGGGACGGATTCTTTGGACAATGACCAGGTAAATTTCAATTCGGTACCAGTCGCCTAGGACTGGAGTCCCCATCTTACCTAAATTTTACCTGGTTTACAAGGTTGTTCCGTTCAGCAGACCTGCCTCAACAGGAGAAGCCGGTGAGAAATGGGCCTCCTCATCGAGATGAAGGATTTCTCTATTGTGAAGGCTGAGGGAACATTCTCTTTTTCTCACGTCCTAATATCAACAAGTAACGGAATTTGGATTGCATGCACCATCTGCGTGCTCCCGAGAAAACGAGAGGATTCAATTTTCTAAGATGAGAGACCCGGGTGTGGGGGGTGCTCCTTTTACCTCTCTGAAACGATGCGTATTTCAACTCGGGCAAGGGTTAGGAACAGTCTTATATACTTGTACAACTCTACATATCTATGTGCTGACACAGGTTAGTCGGGGCTAATTCGACTGGGAGAGAACATGGTGATTGATTGTACTAACATCAACAGGTTTTTTTTTTTGGGGGGTGGGGGGGATCGTTTTATCTTTTTCAAGTTGATTGATGCTGTAGATTTGTGGAACTCATGTTACCTCTTAAGGTTACCTAATCCACAATTTTATTTATTGTTGTCATAGTGCTTCACAGAAACGATGGAATGTTTTAATTCGTGGAGTCGTTACGAGCAATGTCTTCGCCACACTGAAAAGCACCCGATCTTTGGTGTTACTACTGTTCGATTACATAACAGAGGAGTAATCATTTGTGGATTATGGGTAGCGATGTTAAGCCCCTGGTTTCTTGAGACAAGCATGCAAACTTAAGCCAAAAACACCACCATTCACTTCGCTGCGAAAGGACACACTCTTAGGCTGCGTTTGATAACATTTCTACTTCTGGGAACAGTTTCTTGTGAGAAATAGTTCTTTTCTATTTCTACTTCCTGGAACAATTTCTGAGTAAAATGGGGCGTTTGGTAACTACAAAAATTTTTTGTTCTCGGAATAGAAAAAGAATAGAAACGCGTTTGGTATCGACAAAATTTTTTTATTTCTTTGTTCCTCGATGGCGGCGGCGACCGGCGGGCGGGGGTGGTGACCGGCGGCCGTGGGGTGTGGATGGCGACCGGGGGCGGCGGCCGGTGGGCAGGGGCCGCCAGTGACCGGCGACCGACGGCCGCCAACCGACGTTCGGCCGGCCGGCTGCGCCCCGCCGACCGCCGCCGTGCCGTGCCGCCGCTCGCCGATCGTCGCCCGCCGCCGCCGTCGATCGGGCCGCCGCACCGCAAGGCGAAGGATGGCAACTAGCGGTCGGCGGCGACAAGTGTCGGAGATCGGAGGCGGCGACAAGTGTCGGAGATCGGCGGAGGCCGGCGCCAGTGACAAGTGCCGGCTCGGCGGTCGGCGGCCGAGGGCGATGGCAGGCAGCGGGCGGCGGTGGGTGGGTGGGTGGCCGTGTGTTATAAGCGGTGAGAAGTCCTCAATAAATAGTTTATAGAAATTGTTCCCAGAAATAAGAAGCTAATTTTTTCTACTTCTCATTTCTACTCCAAATTTATTCCTAGGAACAACTTTCTATTAGGGAATAGAAAAATTAGTTGGCGTTAAACGGTTTTGTTCCTTTTCTATTCCAAGGAACAAAAGAACGAGAAAAACGAGAAAAATTGGCAAGTTGCCAAACAAACCCTTAGTGAAAGGGGAGTACTTGTTCTTGCAGGGCTTGGCAATTCGAGCCGTTTCAAAATTACCAAATCATATGTATTTGTCCGCGGCGTTGCTGTGCAACTGAAAGAGAAATGAGTTATATAAAAAAATGATATTTATTGTATTTTTATCAATTTAGCCCTAAATAAATTTTTTAATTGGATCAATTTTTTTGTCAAATAATTATGTCGATTGATTTTTAAATATTTTTTATGATTTTTCCAAAAAATTTTAGTTAAAAATCGTTGATGTGAATGTTAATTATCCTATATGCAACGATTAATGTTGATGTTAACAAATTTTTTAATATTTAATATATTTTAAATTATTTTTCTTTTCTTTTTTTTCAATTATGACGAGTGCTACTGACTTGGCAAGGAAAACACCACATTCACCAGCTACAAGCGAGAGTCACAACCTTGTCCATATTTGGGCAAGACCATTGTGCTAAACAAAATTGCCTAGCCCACAATTGTGATGATCAGGGCAAGGGTAACCTCTGAGGTGGTGTGTGTATACAAAATTGATCTATAAAACATTTTGCAAAATTATGTTGCAACAAGAGATTTAAATTGTTAATTAATTAAAATAATTATTGCCATGGCAATATAAAAAGGTAGTACACATGTATATAAAAAGAAAATTACATTTTAGCACTCGAACTTTTTTGTCAAGAATTGATTATGAGTTAGAAAAGTTTGAAATGAATGATAACAAAAAATATAATTATTAACCATGCTTTGACATAAAATGTTTGCATTTCTTTGCTAGAGTCATCGATAAAATTGAAAATAGATAGGATGCTTTTATTTCGTGAAAAATAAAAAATTTGAAAAATATTTTTGTAAAAATGGTTTTTTGCATACTTATAAAAATAAATGGATGGAAAATAGGTTTATCATCTACAAAAAAATTTAAACATAAATTGTTGTCAATAATGAGAATATTTTTTATTAACTTCATATGTTCCACAATAAATGAATAATTTGAAGAACATTTTTCTGAAAAAAAAAATTGATTGTAACAATTGAAATAATTAGTTATGGAAAATATTTTCATCATCACTAAATATATTCATGAATGATAAAATTTATTTATTTATTTTTATAAGTAATAAAAAATGAATTTTCTTTAAATTTCACATTATTCATTTTTTCGTGAAACAGACAAAATATAATCATTTAATACATATCATCACAAGTAATATTCAAGTCATTATGTAAAAACTATGTACTAGATTTCATAGTTAAGGAGCATATTTGTTATCAATAATGAAAGTACTTTTTATTAGTTAATTATTTTAAATGACATAAATAATTTTTAATTTTTTTAAATAATTAGTTTTTCGCGAAATAAAGGAAGTCTTAAATAACAAAATAATCATAGTACGATAATCGTATGTCTACTCTCTCTCTCTCTCTCTCTCTCTCTCTCTCTGCATGTTGTCGCCGGTCAGATTTCTTGTTGGCTTTGCCCACGTGTACCCCAAGACAAGACATCCTTCTTCTTCTTCTCTTTCTGCTTCTTCAATCGCCCAACCTGACCTCCGAGCGCGCAAACCCTAAATTTCCAATCGCGTGCCCCCAAATTCTAGTTGCCATAATCACTTCGGACTCTCTCACGCTGCGCTCTGCTCCGCGATTCGGATTCATTCCTCTCCCGTGGCCGCTCGATCCTTCGCTCGCATTTTCCGAATGAAATCGCCCGGTTCCCGTCCGTGATCCCATCCGTAGGTTTTGAATGAATTGAATCGGAGGCGCGCCCCCTGTTCGATCTGATTCGATTCCCCGAGGTCCTTGCCGGTCGGGAAGTGCCCCAATGCCGCCATTCCTGTCGACGTCGAGGGCGGTGAGGTCGTCTCTGTCGCGCAGGGGCGACATCAGGCGTTTGGTCAAGTCTCGTTGGAGCGATTGGCGGCAGCCCGCGTCCGATCGCATCCGATGTCTCGGCGGCATCGCGGGTCTCGACGCCTCGTTTGGTCGTACAGCGTCTTATGCGCCCGAGGACGTCGTGATTAGTCCTGGGCGGCCGTGCGGCAACGGCATTATGCAGAGGAGGCGGTTTCTGGGGTGCGGAGATGGTGAGGAAGGAGGTGTTTTGGCTAAGGTTTATGAGGAGAAGCGCGTTTTGGGGTAATTTACACAAAAAAAGCCCTCTCGATTTATTTGTGATTCTGTTAAATTTGTTGATAGGTATAGTTTGATGGGTGCGATTAATTCTTCGAGAATGTGTTCGGAGCATGATGTGTTTCATCTATAGGTACTCTCCAGAACAGCTGTTTGACGTGGTTGCAGCTGTTGATTTGTATCATGGGTTTGTACCCTGGTGTCAGCGGTCGGAGATACTGCGATACAATCCTGATGGGTCTTTCGATGCTGAGCTGGAGATTGGTTTCAAATTTCTAGTTGAGAGTTATATTTCTCATGTAGAGTTGAACCGACCAAAGTCAATCAAGGTGAGAAGCTAGCTATCTTCTTCCATCCGTTTATGTTCCCAGCCGTGTATATATGCATCGACATGTTTCACTGGACCAATAGCATCAAGTTGATCGGTCAGGTTTGAATTTTGGCCAACAGAGTACACAGTAGCCCAAGGAGCTTCCATTGTTGGTCATTACAAACACTGCCCCACATATTATGCATAAACATTGCTTGGCTTCAAGAAACAATTGTGTCTCCATCTTCTTAGTTTGCTTTTTTGTTGGCATCATGTTATAAGCATTTACTATTGTGATTAGCATTAATTAGAACCTTGATGCAACTCATTAAATATCCAGATGGGAACTCCTGTTTCATGGGCCAAAATTCCAGCTTTCTACCTGCTTGTAAAGGCAACACTTTGTCCACTTTTGCTTTGGGCCACATCACAATCTGTTGAGAGTTCCTGAAGAAGAGTTTCAAAAAGATTGCCCATCAGACTCTCTATTACTCAATTTTTAGCAAGATTGACTAATTGACTTGGAATTGTGTTTCCAAACATAATCTCGAAAAGGTTTTTTCATTTCTGCCTGAATCTTGTTCCTGAAGTAATCAAATTCAGTTTTTTGAATCATTATATATGGCAATGACCCAGAAATCATTTACTTGCCTCATTTAGTTGATTTAGGATTGGATATTACTCAATAGAATTTGACAAAGAGGTTAAGAAAAATTGACTGGTTCCACCATATGTGGATACTTCAACCTGCAAAATACAGAAAGACACTTGTCTCACGATAGGCGTTCATCGGCAATGAAGGGTTTGGTTCAGTGGTTGCCTCCCTTACTGAGATCAACGAGTCTAGGGATAATGTTCATGTTCCTCCCAATACTTCTCCTTCATCTAGCAAGAAAATAAGTAGGTTTTGTCTTGCATGGATTGATGAGAACATTTGTCCTTTTTTAAGCTGCTAACAATTGGTGTTCTTGGTTGCAGTTTTGAATTGACTGATATGGTTTTGTTTTGTTAATGTTTTCCTCTTTTCTGCTTTCTTCCAGACAACAGCATCGGAGAGTAACCTTTTTGACCATTTGATAAATATTTGGGAGTTCAATCCAGGACCAGTTCCAGGATCTTGTAGCCTCTACTTTTTGGTGGATTTCAAGTTTCAGTCGCCACTTTACCGGCAGGTAGTGTTGCTTTTGCATCACCTTCCTATCTCTATAATCATTCTCTATAAATTTTTTCTTTTTTAATGGGCATGACAAATGTTGAACTTGAGATACTTCTAGTGAGTTACACTATTTAATTGAAGTGCTCAGAAGTCAGAAGCAGTTCTTCTTACTGTACACTGAATTACCTAGTCTAGTTGGAAGGCCTTGTGTATTTCTTGGCATTTACTATGGTCAAATCTATATCCTGGCATTTGCAACATAAAGACCACACTTTCTATTTGCAAAACCACTATACTTTTGGCCTAGTTCCCAAGAAAACCTCAAACTTTAGATCTAATCTCAATTTTGCCTTGAACTTTTTTTTGGTCTTAGAAAAACTTCCAAACTTTAGGTCCAGTTCTAAATCCGCCTCGAACTTTTTTTCTCAGAATAAACCCCAAACTTTAGGTCCAATCCCAAATTTACCCTAAACATTTTTTTTTTGAAAAGAAAATTCATCAATTTTTACTCTAGTCCTAAATCTACCCCTGATAGCTCTCTATCTAGGAGTCGCGGTTAGTTATCCCTAAATTTTATTCTGAAGCGGTTTTATTTTGAAGATAATTTTCCATGTCACCTTGCTAATGCAGATTTATTATTGATGCGGAAATGCCACGTCAAGTTGAGACTGAATCACAGGGTATATTTGAGAATAGATTAAAAGTTGGTGATTTTTTTTTAGACAAAACAAAATCCAGGGTAGATTTGAGACTAAATCTAAAGTTTGGGGTTTTAGACAAATCAAAAGGTTGAGGGCAAATTTGGGACTAGACCTGAATTTTAGGATTTTTTTCAGAGACAAAAAAAAGTATGGGGCAGAATTGATACTGGACCTAAAGTTTGGGTTTTTTCTAAGGGAATTGGGTTGTGTACTTTCCTTGTATGGGAATGCCAAAATTTATGGTTGCTAGCGGGTTCTTGTGCTTTGGAGATCAGGAGGGTAGATGAGAGTAACAGCTGCCTTCAATAAGATATCATCTGCAATTGCCATGCTAGAAAGAATCATACTCAGATGGCATTTGCAGTGATACACAGGATTGCTGACTTAAAAAAACTCTACTAGCAATGGTATAGATAGACTGTAAATCTGACATTTTCTTCTGCTAATATGCTGCATTTGCCTCTTACACTTTCAGTGTTTCCACATGTGGTAAAGACAAAATTGCTCATTTTGTGCGGTAGTAGAGCAGCCAGCTCATTCACTGTGGACTAAACTACATTTGTAATTTGGTCAATGCCTTTAGAAAGCCAGATTTTCTGTTGATAAAATGCCAGAGTTATTCACAACTACTAGTAGACAGGTCCTTCTTCATCGGAGTTGAGGCATGTGAACTTGTTGTGTTTGTGAATTAAATAGTAAGATGTCAATCCATGAGACACACTGGATAAGAAAATGTCCTGGGGTTAATTGCATGTCGACTCTTGTTTAATCTTTGGCTCTTAAGTTCGATCATTTACGGTCCTGATTCCCTCTATATGAATGTAAATATTGTTTGCTGTTGCTGTCTGATATCTCTGTTATATGATTCTGTCTGATATCTCTGTTATATGATTGTATCATTACACCTATGGCTGTGTCATTTAAACTTGCGAGTGTCTGCAGTTGCTGTTATTTTGCATCTCTTTTGATCATGTTTCCTCCCACATTATCCTGACTACAATGTATCAAGCAGTGAAGTTAGTGTTTTTAAATGAGCTCATATTCTTCTGGCTGTTCAGTGTAGTTTGCTCCATTTAATAATAGCAGTTCATTGGATTCATTCGTTAGCACTGATGTTTCTGGCTCTTGCAGCAATTCATTTAAAACCTTAAGCTTCTGTACCTTTTTAAGTAACGTGTGCACTCATGGACCATGCTAATATGTCTTTGGGTTTCCTTAGGTGGCGTCAGTCTTCTTCAAGGAAGTGGTTGGCCGACTGGTTGGCTCATTCAATGAACGTTGCCGCTTGATCTATGGACCTGGGGTCCGAGTTCATGAAGAGTCTTATGGACAGAGGGCATGAAATTTGAGCGAGCCTCATGTTGATTTAGTCCTTTTGCCATGTATTCCCATGAGTGGCCATTGTGTCGATGGGCAGTGAATATTGATTCCCTTTTCTGGTTGCTGCTCTCAGCACATTGCCATTTTGTTTATCGTAATGGGCCTTTCTAGCCAAGGGATAAAGCCTCAAGAGCAATCACTATGTTGCAGGTAGATAGCATCAACTGTATCATTTTTTGCAATTCTTTGAATATTGTCCCCCTAGTTAGGGATTTTTATGAAAAATTAAAAGTAATTTCGATTTTACATTAGTGATACTGGTGTTTTGCACAAGTACTTCTGATGTGCTCTGCTCAGCAATTAGCCTGTGCTGCTCATTAAACGGCACGGTCATCGGGTCCTTTTCTATTTTCCGCTGTCCATGCTGTGTTGTGGAATCAATATTTTGATTCAGCTGGATGTTGTTCCAATAATACCGAGGATATGGAGTTCGTATGATGAGCCACTGCTTGTCTTTCGCAAAACTCGAAAGCTTTGGCAAAGGTTGCTGTGAACATGTTGGTGAGTTTAGATTTGAATGATTGAATTCCTTGGGACTAAAATCAAGCGGCACTGGAATGGATTCATGCACAAGCCAATTATGTGCTTAGCATCATATAGGGCAGCCTCTTTTGTGCTTCCCGCTAATAAAAATAATTAACAAGTTTTCCAGAAGCAACAAAATATCCTCTCCCAGCAAGAGGAGTGAACATCCCAAATCCTCCTCCCTCAACAAAAATAGACGCGACATGCCTCGTCGATCGGGGTTAGGACAGGATCGCGTACAAAAAGGGGAATGAGAAGGATAATGATTAGGTGGCTCAAGACCCCACGCTTGACTCTTGTACTACTGATGCTTAACCGGTCGGCGTGGGAATGCAAAGCGCATGATGAATGGAGGAGACCCACGAAATTCCCACGTTCTAGCGGGGAGAACGATCCACATGGGTCATCACATGGACCCTTTTCTTCCTTGATTCGTACCTTCATCGACTCCAATCATGTAGTGAGAAATCATCCCCCACCTTAATGGAAAAACCCCATATCGGAAACTAAACCGATATGGCAGCAACAGTATGTATTGTCGTGCTCATGTTATGCCACGAGTAGGTAATATTCTTTAGGACCACCACCAAAGTTTTCATTTCACCACTAACTCAATTCTCACCACCGCCTCCCCCTCCCCCTCCCCAAACCGAACCGGCGTCGTTCCGCCTTTTGATTCCCAAATTTTGTCTCGGTCAATAATTCATTCGCTTTTGGAGATCCTACAGCTGGCGGATTGGAAATGTTCTTTTCAAAGGGAGGGGGTCCTCTTCCAGATGACAATCCCCTTTTGTTTTAGATGATGGGCGAACATGGTTTAGGAAGATGTTGAGGGTTTTTAGGGCCTTTGTGTTGCCTCCTCATCCACAAGATGCTCCCCTCCCATCAGTGTGTACGGTGAAGCACACGTCTTCGGGAGAATAATATCTCAAGCCCTTTTCACCTCCCCCCACATTCAAAGATCAGAATCGAGGTGGGGGGGTCCTCGAGCAGAGCCATCATCTGCCGTATGTTACAAAAACTAAAGGTACCCAATGAGAATAATCATTCCTTTTCTTTGTTCCATCTTTGTTTTTCTTTTTTTCTTTTTTGTACTTTTGTTTGGTGGGTTTTTTATTTATTAACTTTCCCTTTATCTTGCTTTATTTTTGTCACCATTTCCCCTCGTCAATACATGGAAAACGAGATGAGACGCCATCCTCATCACAAGAACGTTCAATCGCCGACAAGATGTATTGGGTTGATGGCCTGGCGACCATTATAACATGTTTCTATCTTACAGATTGAATCGCGCTAGGAATGAGTGGACTGGCATGTTTCGTGTTTTGTCTTAATAGACCATGCATGGATAGAGAGACCGTCACCTTAAAATTCGCAATATATTGGTAATGCCTTTTAGGTGCCTACATTTCCATCATTACGATTCAGATGTATTAGGAGAGGCAAGGTTGTCAAGGTGAAATGTCCCATCTCCGCCATGTGAGGAATGCATGATTCGATTCTCTTGTTTCTAAGATTATGAAGCTAAGATTCGTTATTGCTGATACTTACTTAGAAAGAAGAGGTGAGATTCTCTGCTTCGATTTACTAGATAAAATCGTATGAACATATCAGACCAGGACAGAAATCGGATACATATGGAGCGACGAGCATGCCAAAGTTGACGTGAAGTAATTGAACTTTGTGTGGTAGGTTCTCGCCGCACACCATGAGAAGTTCGATATGCTTGGTGGCTGCATTATTGGCCGACTTCGGATTGTGATATCCACTTGGAAGAGCATAGCATTAACGAGCTCAGCAAAGTCAAAAAGAAATTATTCTCTAAATCCTCTCTTCTTTTTTGGGCTCACATGCATCGCAATCGAATTTTTAGAGATACTATCAGCACGAATATTATATATGTGATCAACAGTTTTGTCTTATTTGATTCACTCTAACCACGACATATCATTTCCAAATTAAATCTTTGAATAATAACTGTGTAGAAAGTTGAATAGGCCTGAACCTATTCAATTTTGCTTAGGCTTTCCGCCGAAAAATTATCACATGAAAATTAATTTCACATTCATTAGAAACTCCATGAGCAACCACTACCCACCACAATGGAGCCGTTGTGTGCTTCCACTGAAGACTACTCACCCCTGCAGGGTTGATGTTCAATTGATGAGTCGTTGTCATCTTCGACGTCGGAGCCCCTTGATAAGTTGGCTCTAGGACCCTCAGACATAGAGGTCGATGGCGACAGGGATAGAGAGAGATGTCATTGGATAGTGGCATTGTAGTCATATGCCGTAGGTGGAAGTAAGTGTTGCTGGGTGGTGGTATATCGCCTCCTCACACGGCACGTTTCCAAGGGAAATCCCGCCTAGCTAGTTAGGCTCGGGATAGATCTAGACATACTCAACATTTTGCCTTTCGGGCTGCATCGGTTAATCACTTACGCTTTTTCTCCGTCAGCCATTTTCACCATGGGAAGAACCATGTTTGTCATAGTTAAAGGTGGCGCAAATTCTCTATTATATGTAACGTAGCAACTTTTAGCCCGCAACCAATCTCGCAAGAAGAACAGGGAAAGTCATTCGCCTAAATTGGCATGCGCGTATAAGATAGGAGAGAACAATCCTAGGACGCATCTCGTTATCTCTATAGCTTCTAGGGCCTGCTGCAACTAGGCAAGATCCTGCCCAGATTTTCTTCTTGCTTTTCGGTTTATGCAGACAGGTGCAGAAGAATAAGCAAAAGCCAAAGCACCGATTGTCACGCACGTAGGTTTCCATCATCCTTTGTTGGTACACGAGCACACGCCGGATGCGACAAACCTGTTTGGCCCGCACCCCGTCACTTTGCGCTCGTACTCGAACGTCTCTCTTGCTTCGCTTAACGCAACGACTCGCGACAGACAACGCACGCACGCACGTTCCTCCTCTTGATTGCTGCCTATAACCGGACGAATCTCGCACGTTTTAAGGAAGCCCGTCTTCGATTCAATAATCGTGCATGGTGTCGCCCACGAGGGTGAATTGAGTACGAACAGCTTTATTGGCTCTGCATGCGGTATATGAGGATCATGTTACGTGATTCCGGTTCCACGTGGATTGAGCCCTTCATGTCCGGTGTAGCACGTCCTAGCCATGTGGAATCGAAGTGGTGTCTTATTAGGTTCTATTGAATCTGTCTCGTTAGGAATTCAAGATTTGATTTTACCTATCACATTGTTCACAAAATGAGTTCTCTTGAACTTTTTTTTCTTAACCGTGATCCTTTTCTCCTCTCTCCCCTCTTCTTTCTCAATCATTCCGTCTTCTTTAGCATAGAAACCGATCAATATAATTAAGCATCTAATGAATGCTTTCTCTAACTACGCCTTATTTTATATCTCGTTTTACATTTTTTTTTTGTCGGTTCTATCTACTTCTATTCTAATTGCTTAGATTTTTGTCATGTCTCCTTATAAAACGTGGGAGTTGAAACCCACTCCTGAAACTAAATCGCTTCCATCTCAATCCTCCGAAAAGGTGGGGATTTGAACCCTATCATCTCTCCTTTTTCATATGAGAAAGGTGGTCACTGAAGCAAATTCCAGTGGTTTATTGTATTTTACATTTTCACTTAATTTAGTGACTCGCGTGTATATGGATGTATTTCATTTGTGTGAGAGAATTCTTTCAAATAGGGAAAATAAGCCCATGAAACCAGAAATCATCCGGTGGTTACACAACAACACCTTAATCGCTAATGTGGCGCGCATCTCTTACTCATACTCAATAATAGATTGGCCTTTGTGAGCTAAGGTGGAATAAAATGTAAAAATCTGATTTTTTTTCTTCTTCCTCAATCACCCACTTTCCTTTGCCTATTTGGTTGCAGTCCATGGTTGCCGATGCAACATTCAAGTATCTTTTTGGTCCGCTCTGTAGCTGTGGCTGTCCATGGCCGTTGGCACCAAGTGAACCGTTGTCACTTATGGCCATGGCTTCATATGTAAAAGTTCAGCTAGGCCAAATTGGGAAGTACCAGCTTTTGAGATTTTGTGAAATCATCAACAACTGTTTTAAAAGCTTAACTTATCAGATGAATGTATCATTCAATACTTAAATATTTTATAGCTCTCCTTCACATTTAGTCTAGCTTTTTTGCCAAGTACTTAGCATGAACATATTTAACCGAGGAATTGAGACCTAGAAAGATTTAAATTTAAAAACATCTACTCTGATATCATGTGAGATTTTGTGAGACAACGATAAACTGTTTTAAAAGTTTAAGCTATTAGGTGAATGCACTATTTAATATTTAAATATTTTATCACGGCTATGGGCAAGCAAGGACGACAAAGGGGGCTCAGCTTGGACTGCACCACAATCCTTAGGTTTTGTCATGGCGACCAGATTTGGACCTCGTTGCTTGCAATCGTTACCATGGAGACTTGATCTGGACTTTGTCGCTTGCCTTCGTTGGTCGCAGTTACAATCACGACAACCAAATCTAGACGCCGTTGCTCACTCGTTGCTGGCGATGGATGCGCAAACTCCAATCGTGGCTCGTGCAGTGCAGTTGTTATTGCAGTTGGTGGATGGATGGGCAAAGCTTATGGCCACGGCCGAGGCTCGATTTGGTCAAGTAACAAGCTGACTGCAAGCAACGATGGAGGGGTAGCTTGGGTCGACCGCAAAGGTGCCGTTGGAAGGGATGGAGATGGTGGCCAAACGGGTTGGTGCTGTGTGATGGAGGAGGAAGCGCCTTCGGCCTTGGACAACAAGGAAGACAAAAGTGGGCAATGGAGGAAGAAAGAGAAAAATCATATTTTTATTATTTATTCCACCTCAACTGACATATCAATCTATTTTAGTCATGAGTAAAAATGCACGTTTTGTCAGCAATTGGTGTGACATTTTGCAACTATAAGATATTTTCTCCCTTGAAACATACGATTGACCTCATATATCGGATAAAATGCGAACAAAAGCCGAGGTTGATGCCTCGACATGATTTGTTTATGGTCGGTGGTGTGGGGAATCCAACATGCACGCGTCGTTCTTGAATCACTATTCATTAAGCCCATCCGATAGGGTTTATGCGTGCGCGTGTACCTCCTCTAGTTTTACTTCTGCGGTGCAAGTGGGGTTGAACTCTGCATGCTCAGGTCATGATAACAAGAATCAGAGGGAGATATGAATCGACAGGAAGACAAATATGGAGCAGAATACCTTCGTTCTCCTTGAAAATTTATGTGGTCCACCATTTTCACGAAATTATTCGAGCTCATGAGGATCTCGAAGCAGTAAATCTGCATGCATGCGCCGTACGCATTCAGCGAGCAATAAAGTCCAATGTGGATCGCAATTGTTTGGCCTGCATTCGTGCTCGTCCAAGCAGACATCCATCCAAAAACCTTGGTCATTTGATGCTTTATGGAACACGTAGGCCACGGTCGGAATAATCGTCAGGGTTGGCATGATCGGTTGGCGACGTTAGGAGGTTGTATAGGGAATTAGAAGTCGTCTATTCAAATTTCACCAACTGCATATAAATTGTTTTGCATCAGGCATTTGCACAGGTCAAGAGTCTAGACTTAAATGGTTTGTGGTTCTAGTAGGTAGGGACGAGCAATTTTAAGTTATGTTTTTTGAAAACTAGAACTTACTTTATATACCTTGGAAGTTAAAATATACCTTGTGTAGGTTTCAAGGTTGATTTTAAGGTTTACTCAAGTTCTACTTTTATTATTAATTAAACACTTGTAGTGGATTATCACATTTAACAACCACCACTCACTACTACAATTCATTAATCATAATTTATATTTAGACATACGAAAAGTACGAAACATTAACAAATTAAAAGTTTTAGTCATAAAATAAAAGTTCGGACTAGTGGTTTTAAATTATATAATCATCATTAAACGTCATGAAATACAGCAGGATTATGTGAAGACATGGACAAAAAACAAAAACGAAAACTTATCTCAGGTTTTAAGTTAATGGAATCTGGAACCTAGAATCTAGAACCTACCCGTCAAAATAGATTCTCAATTTTTGGAACTTGAAATTCACCGTGCATATCTTGAAACTTGGAATCAGACATATTCCCATCGATTTGATTCTTAGGTTCTAGGATCTTCCCCGAAACCATGTCCACCCCTACTAATATGAAGTTCCATGAGTTCCAGGTAATCGGGTCTTTCTAATCATGCCACTTAGGGAGGGGAGAACCTGAATTTTAAATTTTTGCTCCTCTCCCTTCTCATAGAATTATCTAATTAAATTTCAATCATTTCCCCCAATTAAAGCTGTAAGGTGAGGCTTATAAGGAGTCGTGTTTACTCCCCGCCCCGGTGAGAGGACACATCCTCTAGCCAGGCCATACGCATATTAAACTCATGATACAGATGGGGGTGATGTCCGCAGTTGTAACCTGCCCAATAGATCGAATCAATGACGGAGGAAAACATATCCCTGAAAGTAATGGGGTTGCAAGTGTCAAACCAATTATAACTCAATCCTCTCTAATCATTTATCGCCTTTACGAGTTATTACGTAATATTTGTCGAACAATGTGTTTTGATAGAGAAAATACCATATCTTTCATAGACAGTGTTAACTAAATCCATTTGAACTATTGATTACATAATTAATTATTAGATGACATTATTCCACATAATATGTAGGTAACTTCTTGTTTTAATAGGCTTCTCAATCGAAATTCTCTGATTACTTCCTAGATACAACATAATTATAATTGGCTAATATCTTGCTTCTTCGAGATTGAAAAAAAAAAAAATTCCTCTCACCATGCATATGATTGGGTGGATTACATGTTACGGGTATCTCATACATGTAAATTCAACCAAATATTAATATGGATCATAACCATACTTGTAATCTACCTTTAGAAATGTGATAGGAGAAAGCTTTCATTAATAAAAAATAGAGAAAAATATGACCCATTAAAGTTGGGTCAATTCCAAAAAAAACCCCAAACTTTAGGTTTAGTCCCAAATATACCCCGAACTTTTTTTTGTCTCAAGAAAAACCCCAAACTTTAGGTTCGGTCCCAAATCTCGCCCGAACTTTTTTTTTGTCTCGAAAAAACCTCAAACTTTAGGTCTAGTCCCAAATCTGCCCCAAACTTTTCTTTAATCTCATAAAAAACCCCAAACTCTTAATCTATTCCCAAATCTATCCCGATTTTTTTTTTTTTTGTCAAAAAGAAAATTATCAAATTTTACTATAATCCTAAATTTGCCCTCATTAGCCTTTGTCCAAAAGCCGTATTAGTAATCCCTAATTTTTTATATCCTAAAATGGTTTTATTTTGAAAATAATTTTCTATAACATCTTGTTTATGTGTATTTATTATCTATGTGAAAATGCAATGTTAAGTTGGGATTAGACCATAGAGTATATTTGAGAACAGATAAAAAAATTGATGATTTTTTTAGTACAAACAGAGGGTAAAACCCCAAATTAGTATACCCGTTAATTGCGGCGTGTTATTTAATTTAGAAATTTGACGGTAAAATTTAACGGAAAATAATATATAATAATTTTTTTTGGTGGTCAAAAAAATAATTTTGGGTAAATTTGTCATGTGTACCAATTTGAGATTTTTTTAGACAAAACAAAATTCGGGGTAGATTTGGGACTAAAATTAAAGTTTAGGGTTTTTTTGAGACAAAAGAAAAGTTCGGGAGATTTGGAACTAAACCTAAAGTTTGGGTTTTTCTTGAGACAAAAAAAAAAAAAAGTTCGGGGTATATTTGGGACTTGATCTAAAGTTTGGGTTTTTTTTGGAATCGACCCCATTAAAGTTTGTACTATACTTTCCAACGTCTAAGTTGGAAGAAATTTTCTATGTTTTTGATAAATTGGTGACAAGTTATGAATATTATTTATATATAAATTTAACTAAAGATCAATATGACCGATGTTTTCGGGTAAGCAACTCATGAAAAAAAAAAAAATCGATCGGTGGAAGTTTGAAGGCTTGACCATGTGATCGAGATTCGATTGAGATTCGGACACTTTCGCGAGAGACCTTTCTTCATCTAGTCTAGAATGACATAATGTCAAATACACAAAGTCAAAGCAGCGTACGAACTGAGGATCCCGCGAGGAGCAGCAGTTGTGCGTTTGATCGTTCCTTTAAGTCCCATCTTTCGAGATCTGCACACAGTGATGGCCACCATATGCTTCGCTGTTGCATGGAGGGCGAGCTGGGGCTCGGACGACCCCGGCCTCGCGACCTCGACACCTGTCCTCTCATCATTCCCTTCAATCAGCAATCTCCCCCACGGATCTCCTCTGTCTCCTAAGCCCTTCTCGCTTCGCATCATGATGTCGTCCTGATAAGCTCGTGCATCATGGCTGCTCCACCTTGCTTCAGAACCGCTCCGAACAGAGATACCAGACGCTCGAGATTTTTATTTTGTTAAATGTTCCTTTACACCCAAATTAAGATCAAGGTAAAACTTAAAACTTAAGAATCAAATCGATAATGAATTATAATATAAGATTATTAGTCCGAACTTTCATTTTATAACTGGGACTTTTACTTTATTAAAGTTTTATATTTTTCGCATATCTAAATATAAGTTATAATTAGATAACTATAGCCATAAATTGTTGTTATTAATGGTGATAATTTATTTTAATTATTCAATTAAGAATAAAAGTGAAAATTGGGTAAATCTTGAAATTGACTCTGATATTAGGTTTTAAAGAAAATTTCAGATTTCTAAAAAGATTTTAAGTAAAATTTGTATGGAATTCAGGACCATTTTTTCCTAACATGAACTTATGATTTTATCAAATTCGAATGACCTGAAATCATGCTGGATGATGGTCGGAGAAAGAACTAAGTCGATTTGAAAGTACCTTTGGCTCTTTGATGATGGCGGGACGATGTACTATGCTGAGTTGATCAATGTACACTTTCCTTGAAGCGATCGAGATTGTACGGTATGCCTGAATCGATGGGGATCCTTGGATCACCGACTCCGTCGCGCGAAGTGACACGTGTAATCCTACAGTGTATATCCTACTCGTGACAGCACAGCTTTGAAGGGCACGAGGTACTCTAAAAAAGGGCATGAAGCGAGTTACTGAGACGGCACAACTTTGAGGCTATTTCGGGCCAAGCACCTCTCAATATTAATCAAACCCCCGTGGAGAGAAAGAGAGAGAAAGACAGAAAGATCCACGACTTAATAGGAGACACGTCCCAGGGTACCGTACATCGTGTGAACTCGACGTCCTTCTTACACATGATTGAATATCTGTTGATGCCGAACGAGAATCTTGATGCATCGATTTTCTATTTTGTCCCCCAGGCAGGAACTCCGGTCCTAAACAATACCTTAAAGAACTTCATCTAAATTTTCACTTAGACCTTGAATCATTTGTATATAAAATAGGGTATTTTTAGGTATAGAACAAGAAAAACATTATGTATCAAGTAGAGGTATAGTGTATATGGATACCGACACATTAAAATAATAAACACATCCATAGAGCCCGGCAACAATATATATCAAACGAATGAGCCGCGAAGGCACTTATATTAGTTTCTGCTCCTCTTCTACGATGAGGTTACATCTTGTAACCACAAACTCGGGTGAACATTTATTAAGACGTTAGACAAGCAAACTATGTTGTGTTTTGACATTGGGTGGGTCGGAAATCAATTTAGAAGGTAACATCAATGTAATAAGGGATGTATAACATTTAATAGGGTAGATACTCACCACTCAAGAGACTATTTTAAATTATAGGAGATGTACCTCACCACTAACGTAATCAACAAGATAGATAAGACAAAGTTAAGTCAAACCTCTAAATGGGTAGTTCGATTTCAAAAATTCATTAGAACCCTTAATTACCCCAAGGAAGACTTACAGCCAGGTTTATATACTCGATTTGGATCTACCCTTCAAACCAGGCAAACCCTAAGACTCCCAAATGTCTTATTTCTCAAGATGATACCAATAAATCCCTAGAGAAAACATAAATGAGAATGTGGACCCTTAGACTCTCCTTAATTCTAAAAACAAAATACAATGCATTGGACTCAATGATGACATAAAACGACCTAAAAGGCTCCACCCCTTGGGGAGTATAAGGGGTGTCGGAAAAATTGAGGGGTAGGGAATAAAAGTAGGTAGAGATTATAAATTTTCCCTCATTACTCTCTCATAAGAAATTGAAATATTTGATATTTTCCACCCCTATTTTCGTTCCCCCCACTCTTTCCTAACTTTCACAGTCAAAGCCTTGGCATTTTTGGGACCACTTCCTCTGGATGACTCTAAATTGCACGACACTTGATTCATCTAGAAACTCGACGTATGTGGCTTCCCAACCATATATTCGTGAGACCTGATCGGAGCACGAAATCCTCATTGAAATGTATTAGGTGACCCTCAGAAGCTACTCGGAGAGTTGAATTTAACCTCCAAACAATTTGGCAACAATTGCCGGATGAAGTTCAATCTTCTCGAGATGATCCCTCATCATCTTTTCTCGATTATGAATTGGAAATGCAATCGCTCTGTTGACCTTTCAATTTGTGTTGATCATCTACATAAATACTTTTGAGTTACATCGCGTGCACATTTAAAAAACCATCTATGTACCTCAAGGATTACTTATGGCTAAGAATATCTTATTAGAACAATCGCGTAGTGCTTAGAGTACATGACTTTGCTGAAATCTCTTTGAATGACACATAGCGATCAATCAAGAGATCCGTGTTGATGGGAGATTTTAGGATGACTATGCGAATCTTGCCAAGGGCCCATACCCGATTTTCTTTGCTACTAATCCTGACGAGGTTGATGAAAATCAAAGCAAAAGAATCGTTAACTTTCCTGGATTCAAGGAAACTTCCGGTGAAAACAGCAACCTTTTCTTCATTCAAGTGGAGAAAACCCTAGGAGAGAGGTAATCTCAGTGATAGAAACCCATTTGCCTCCCTGGTAACATCTAAGACAATAGGTCTCCTTCCTCCTTCATTCTCTATCCTACATTATTGTTTATTTTTCTTTTTGCTATAACATTATTGTTTGACTTAAGCATTAGAAGGCCAGTCCAAGTCTACAAGTAAACATATTTAGCCATTTTCTTCTATGTGCCCTAACCCTGTTTTCATCCGCTCGGCGCCATAACTTTCTTGCCCTTGCAGCCATAATCCCATATAAAGTCTAAATCAAAGGTTGTCGACCTCTTGAGGCCCAATTTAGGGTTTTGGTTGATCGTTCTTCTGTAAATGTATTTGAAACGTGTGAATTGAACGTCATTTTTCAATTTTTGCTAAATAGAAAAGGTGGGGAGGAGCAACGAATGACTACTCTTTTTGACGCTATCGTAAGTGTCTCGTGCTAGTGAGCTGGATTAATTCTAATGCACCCGAATTGTTTATTTCTTAAGTATTTAAAATTACTTTGCTAGATTAGTTCTAATCTATCTCATTTTCACTCCGGTCAAAAAAGAAAAAGAAGAAATTGTCGTCTTCCTATTATTCCCATTCTGCTTGTATCATTTGGACACCCATCAACTTTCAAGTCATACACCGAAAAAATAATCGAGAAAATGAATGCCAAAGGTCATTTACATGCTCGACCGATGAAATCCTTCACATGTAAAGGATGTTGTCCCACTTGGCAATCTCTCTTCCTTCGAGAGAGATTGGACCACCAATATCTTGCCATGCGTTAAACCTCCAGCTAGCATTGATGTAGACAAGCACCTGGGTGATAACCCCCCTTCTCCCAAATGGGACCATCTTGTTCCTTTGAAGATTCACGGTAAAAATTGAGGAAAAGAAGTAATATTTACATGGTTATCATAATATGCAGTGTGATGACATAGTTTTCCTTTTTCATTGAAACATTATCATGTGTGATTTGTATATATATACTCTAGATAATCATAGCATTTGAGCTCGTTAAATAGTACGAGAAAATTCACCATAAAGAAAAGATTTTCTCGATCATTCTTGATTGAAAATCATTCTACTTATATAATGATGAATGTACTAAACTGAAAGTGAATTTTGAAAATTGAGTTCATTCGAATTTCACCTAATCATGATGGTGTAAATCGGTGGATCAAATCGAATCATTCCTTATAAGCGGGACGGTAATAGCACCACGTGTGCAGTGATCTATGATGGCAGGTGGGGCCCATCAGAATCAATGCGGGGGCCCAAGGAGAAATCCCATCTGGATGGTCGGAGATCCTAAGGAAGCCGGTGAGCTGGATGCCACTTCTCACTGCGTCACTCATTCTCGAGGGCCTTGATTCTTAATATTCTCTTCAAATCTTATTTTCTTCTTTGGTTCCTTTCTCCAAAAAAAAGGAAAAAAACAAAAACAAAAGAGGATTAACAAGACTACATGATTGTTATGCCGACCTCTTACTACTTTGCAAACCCTAATTCTCTGAAAATCTAATAATAGAAACAATGTAATTTTCATTATTAGATTCTACCATTTTCTTGTCATATGCCAGTCCAATATAGATGATTATGCACATAGAATCATGTGCACTTGTAAAGTTTTCACTATGCGTATTTAACTGATCATGTGAATTGGCCACTTCTACTAATGTAGAATTGGAAGCAAAGAGCATGATCAAAAGCATTTTTTCACTTTAGTTAAGGTCGGTCCAAATCGGTGTGTATATATTAAGCTATGAAACCCTTTTAAGTTTTTCTTCTCTTTATTCCTTTTCGGTTGGCGAGCCCCCTCTAAGTCAAACTCGAAAATGGCTTATTGTGGAAAATGTTTATGTATGAAATGCAATCGACTCTCAAACTTTTTTGGAGCAACAAGTCTTAAATCTTTTATTGGAAAGCGTAGTTAGCTGAACTTTGAATCATTTAGTTGGTACAACCAAGCCTCACAAAAACCCTAATCACACACCATCAGTGACCCACAAATCCAGAAGAAGTTCCAACGTTCTATTCACTGTCCATGCGCAAACAAAAGAGACAAGAACTTCAAATCTCCTGGATGCAACAGTGAACATACTGGCACATTCACAATCGACATTGAGTGATGGCGATGCCCTGCTTACCGCTCTCGCATGGCAACCATTCTTGTACGTTAGTCCGCGCCAAGCCTTACTTGGATTGGTCCGGCTCTCGAGCGGGGGTATCCAGAAAGGTCAAAGGAAAACGCTAGTCGCTTCCCATGAGTAACATCGACTTGCGACGGTGGTTCTCCATGATTACCTGCCCATACTACCAGAGTCGAAAAGTTGTTGAATCGTGCGACTTTATTACAGCTCCCAGAGAAGTCTACGTCCGGAAATATTACGTTTGACCATTTCAAATCTTAATACATCCAATTCAAAGATCGCCCTCAAAAAGCACAGTTAGGTCCATTTCTAGTACTCTCAAGAATTCCCGTCTTGCTGTCTCTTCTAAACCCTTAATTTGCTTGACAACGATTGTCTTAAGCAGAAGATTATATGAGCATATTAGTCACCACTTTCCACAAAAAGCACAGCCAACCAAAGCTACCTAAAATGGACTGGAATCTCTCTTTTAATGCAAGGTGATTCGTGGCTTGTCTGGGCTGAAGATGTCATTGATTGGCAATGGAAATTCTTTCATTAGGTTACCACATAACTTTTATTAGAATAAGACACGATAGCTAAGGTAACTTTCTCTACATGGAATGAGAGCTAAGATGGATTCACGAATGCTAGGCACCAGTTCGTTCGAAATTGGCATGCGAATTAATGTGGCTGCATCTATCCTTAGCCGAACATATTAGATCCTGTATGGTTCAGAATTTGGAAGGGGTTTTGGGACACTGAAATTCTTTGGATAAGTGTAGATGATATTTGATTAGTTTTTTACTCAATTTTGAGGAAATGCAATTGCATTCCCTTAATGCTTGGTCCAAGACAGGGAACTTCACATTCACATGAAGTAATATGATAAATTTGAGGATTTTACTTACCGAATCACAATAAATGTGTTAAAAAGAGCGAGCTCAATCCGATGTGGCGTCCAAAGTGATTCGAGTTTTAGTTTTATTTTATAAATAAAAAGGTGGCTCCAAGGGAGGGATGTGGACAGGTGTCCATTCGAATGATATCTGGGGGTTTCTATTAAGATCTTGTGAAGGATATGCAAACATAAGGATAGGATTTAACTAGAAACTCAAGCCAAGGAAAGAACGAAAATGCTTTTTCTCCACGAATTAACTATGATACTGTGCACGTACAAAAGTCGAGAAAAAAAAAAAAAAAAAAAAAAAAAAAAGGTAATCGTAAGCGTATGCGTGCTTCAGGACTACTTTTTTTGTTCTTCTTTTTTTTGGTTCCTTTGGCCCTATCCTCCACACACTCCATGCTCTATAAATACCACAACACCTCTCTCGTCTTCTCCAGATCGAAAAAAAAAAGGTGAAGAAACGTTATATACACAGTTTGGCATTTTTGCCACAACCCACCCGTAGGATTTATCTAGACTCTGGTGACAAAAGGAAAGCAGGAACAAGAACATCATGTTTGAAGGATCCATCTGTGTTCTCGCCTGCGTTCTTGCTTCATTACTAGCGTTTATCATCCTCAGAGATGGGAAAAAATCGCAGCGAAAGACCAAGCTCCCTCCGGGTTCGATGGGTTGGCCTTACATTGGAGAGACTCTCCAGCTCTACTCTCAGGACCCCAATGTCTTCTTTGCCACCAAACAGAAAAGGTTCTGATTTTATTTCGGCTCATCGACGTGGAATACTATCTTCTTTTTTATCATGATGAATTATGGGTGACTTTTTGATATGGTTTTGGAATGATGGTTCAGGTATGGGGAGATCTTCAAGACCCACATCCT
Source organism: Corymbia maculata (assembly GCA_014182735.1). Lineage (NCBI taxonomy): Eukaryota > Viridiplantae > Streptophyta > Magnoliopsida > Myrtales > Myrtaceae > Corymbia > Corymbia maculata. Next base: position 1,448,958 of record CM024687.1, on the reverse strand, counting down.
AGGATGCCCTTGCGTGATGCTGGCCGGTCCTGAGGCTGCCAAGTTCGTTCTGGTGTCGCAGGCCCATCTGTTCAAGCCAACGTACCCAAAGAGCAAGGAGCGGCTGCTCGGTCCCTCAGCCCTGTTTTTCCACCAGGGGAAGTACCACACTCAGCTGCGGAAGTTAGTCCAGGCATCTCTGTCGCCAGAGGTGATCCGGAACATGGTCGCCGACGTCGACGCGGTCACGGTCTCCACATTGGACTCGTGGGTTGGTGGCCATGTAATCAATACATTCCATGAAATGAAAAAGGCAAGTCAATGATTAGAGCAATTATAGCTAACATATATAATTCTCTCTTTTATGATGCCTGACCGCCTTTCCTTTCCTGATTACAATTTGACGGTACAGTATATACAGTCCTCAGAAGATCATAATTAACATGCAAGTTTTCAATCATCTGCAATTTTCCCATTCATGGTTGCGCTTTTTGGTGCAGTTATCTTTTGAAGTCGGTATACTTGCGATTTTTGGCCACTTGGAGAGTCACTATAGAGAAAAGCTGAAGCACAACTATCACTTGGTGGATAGAGGCTACAATTCTTTTCCTACTATCATTCCCGGAACTCCATACAGACGAGCACTACTTGTAAGAACATGATTCTTCAGTTCCTAGTCCGTGATAACTTTTGGTACTATTTCCAAAAAAGATGCACTAATTCTTCTCTGCAATCTTCGTTTTTGGTTTCCACAGGCGAGAAGGAATCTGAGCAAGATCATAAGTGGGATCATTGCTGATAGGAAAGAAAAGAGGATACTTGGAAAGAACCTTCTAGGACATCTTTTGGACTCCAAAGACGAAAACAGTGGCACTCTCACCGACGAGCAGATCATTGATAACATTATCGGAGTGCTTTTTGCAGCTCAGGACACCACAGCTAGCGCCATGACATGGATTCTCAAGTACCTGCACGACAACCCAAAACTTCTTGAGGGTGTAAAGGTATAACACAGAATTGATACATGGATTCTCCTCGGTACTTTCTCTTAATTCTTGTCTATATTATCTTGGACAAATGCTGGAAAAAGATGTATAGAACTAAACTAAGTCTCGCTGTTGACAATGCTCTCTTGCAGGCAGAGCAGAATACCATCTGCCGATCAAACGATGAAGGTTTCCAGCCTCTGAGCTGGAGTCAGACTAGAAGAATGCCAATAAGTCATAGGGTGCGCTAGATCTCCTTCAGTTGTTTTATTAATATAGATCTCCTACGTAGCATTTGCGGTGAAATGGCGACTAATTATTTGTTTTGTGGGACATTTTCAGGTTGTTTTGGAGGCTCTGAGAATGGCAAGCATCATATCTTTCACTTTCAGGGAAGCGGTGGCTGATGTAGAATACAAGGGTAAGTGACGAAACCTATCTATTGGCTCAATTAAAAGGAAAGGAAGCTTCTGGCTACAGAATATGCTGATATGTGGTCATAATTGGCATCCGCTGGTCCCGAAAGCGTGATGAGCCAGAATAAACCAAAAGGATGATATCCGACCTTCAAATTTGACAGATCAATTTCCCTAATCAGGCTCTGACTTTAGACAAACACCCATTGGGACCTCATTGATGTTGAGAGGATTTCTTTGACCAATAGAAGACTATATGGTATAGACAAGGGGACAGAACTAATTACAACACGAGTGTGGGAATACTGATTCTGTACCGGTCGTCTGGAGCATGTCCTAATGTTTCTTGACATATGATTGGCTTGGTCTAGGAAAGTGAGATTATGCAATACTTCCTTACCAAGTGGCATTATATGGTTGGGTTAACGCTGAGGTGTAACAGGATACCTAATTCCAAAAGGTTGGAAGGTGATGCCCCTGTTCCGGAACATGCACCACGATCCCGAATTCTTCAGTGACCCCGGAAAGTTCGACCCTTCAAGGTTTGAGGTATGACTCCACATGAAAAAAAAAAAAGAGTACTCAAACACTTGGTGTTTTCCCTCCATTTCATGCATTGACCGGTAGTTGCTCGTATCTTCCTCTCCACAGGTCGCACCAAAACCCTACACATTCATGCCATTTGGCAGCGGAGTACATGCCTGCCCAGGAAATGAGCTTGCCAAGCTGGAGCTACTAACTCTGATTCACCATGTTGTCACCAAGTTCAGGTATTGTTTCCAGTTTCCAGAAGTCTTGAGTAACTGAGAGTCATACATATGATTGGCTAAGAATGAATGGAAACAAAGAAAACTAGCTTTTTTCCTAAGCCAAGAAAAAAAAAAAAAAGATCGTTGCAAAAATTAGGAGAAAAGAAGATATTTAGATGACCATTGGTGCAGGAAGAAAGAATCTCGATGAATGCGATGATGTACTGACAGTGACTTTTCGTTTGTTTTTGCAGGTGGGAAGTCATAGGTTCCGAAAACGGCGTCCAGTACAGTCCATTCCCGGTTCCCCTACATGGACTGCCAGCCAGATTTTGGAAGCTACCGTCTTGAAGAATCCGTTGAGACATTGATGGCATTATCTTCCCCAAATAAAATTAGTTTCGATTCTAACATGTCTTCTATTATTTTTCTCTAATTTTCATAGTAATTGGTCTTTTCTTTTTCACATTCTGTAGCCTTTCTCCAAAAAATGTGGAGGTGCTACTCTTTTTATCAATGTAGACTGAGTTATCAATTTGACAATTTAGTTCCTCATTTATTTCTCCACTTATCCTCTCGTTTAGACGCGCACTTATTTAAGATCTGAAGTAATCTAAGAGAAAGAAGATCTGAAGACTAGAGCCTAAAAAAGACAGCAGAGAACCATTGAACTGTTGTTTTCATGACGACAACAGACCTGGCATAATTTTTTTTCTTTTTAGTCATGTACCTTTAGTCTATTATCTCTCTTAAAATGTTTAGTCCGGGTATGGCTGCGAGACGGCCACGTGCAGTAGCAAGACTGGCCGACTGAGACTGCTGTGTCCCCTCCTAGCTGGAGAGCATACTCTCTGGGACATGGATTATTTTCATGAGCAATAACTTGTCACTCGTTTCTACAGGTCCAAGATGTGGATGCTACAGCTCGGTTGAATGCTGGAACTGTCTCTTTCAATAGTGGGGTGTTTGATATTTTTCACAAAGAGGATCCAATACTCCAACATACATGGACCTGGATGGGATCCCTCAACACTCATCTGCCTGCCTTATGTCTGTCTGATGGCTGATCTATGCATTCGTTTATTCGTTTGCTGTTTCTTTATAACAAAAATTTAAGGGAGCAGGCAGATGTGATCCTACAAGGAAAATGTTTTGAGGAGGTTGATGATTGTGTCTATGGAAATGTTGGAAGACACAAGCGTGAGACCCTACATGTGAAACGGATCAGTACATCAAGACGGAAAAGTTTTAACTAAACATTCCTAATTTGCTCATTAAAAATGGAAAGAAACCAACCATATGTCGTGGCTTAACTTGCACCCTCATACGCATTTGTACTTTAAGGGATCGTTCGCTAGTATTTGTTGTGTTTTTATAGTTCGGTCACATCAGCAATAGCCCAGACAACATCAACCCCTCTCAGTCGAAAAACTCTGTTATGCAATGATGGATTTTTACCATTCATAACAAATGAGAGGCAAGTACTGCACACGAAAGTAAACTGGAAGACTTTCTTATCACCATATTCCGGTCTGAATTACACTTCGAAGGATCCTTCTGCTCTGCTCTCACGTTAGGAATATCATGCCATTCATTTATTGCACAGTCATCGACCGCATGGAATAGGCATTGAAGCCAATGACTAGCTGAGAGTATCCACAAGCATCATTTTGTACAAAAAGTGAATTTTTGGAAACTGAACTGGAACCCATCATCAGTTAGCAAAAGCAGAAGAGGAATACTTAAGAATGGCTTCAGTAATCCTCTCTTTGTCTCTGGTTGGGAATGCTTCCAGGAGGACACCATTCTTGTAGAAATGGAAGAGCGGTACGGCCTGCAACATATGGGTATCTCATGTTGATTGTTGTGTCTTTAGTGAAGAATGCAGGCATAAATCAGATGAAGTTTACATCAATTACTTTGAGGGAATGCATCAGAAAATTATTTAATAAATTCTGAGAAGAAATAGCTAGATCCTGTAATGGATGCTTCACTTAGAGCTAGCTTTAGCACTTGCTCTATCTCAACTAAGAACAGAAAATTCAGACTAGTCTTAATCAAAACTATTGTACAACAGCTGATGCTAATATATGTGCATCATATTGAGACTGAGAATCGATATCAATTATCCAAATGGATAAATCTAGTTAACATCTTCTGCTTAATTGGACTAGATGAGGAAAGAACGACCAAATTCACATTGGGCAACCGAAGTGATGGGAAGTTTTTTCAACCTGAATGTCATCAATTGATGCTAAGATGAAAAGAGTTTCTGGAGATGGCTACCTTTATTCTAAGCCTCTCTGCAACCTCCGATTGTTCATCATACTCATCGATTACCTGCAGGAAACATACGCATTGTGCATCATGAAGTGCCAGAGGTTTAGTTGAAGCATAGTAGCCAAAACTCACATTTTATCAAAACTCAATCACAAGACCAGCGGAAGTACTCACATTATGCTTCAAGAATGTTACTGAAGCCTCTTGATCTCCGGCACCCTTGCATAGTTTTGCGAATCCTTGCTCTATGTACTTGCAGCTGCCGCAAGAAGTGCGGTAAAAATCGACCACCACCAAAGCATTAGTCTCTTTGGCCTTCTCGAGGATTCTAAAGAACTCCTCATCAGTCTTGAATTCTCTCACACAGTCGACAGGACAGAGATCATCGTCCTCATCCTCATCCAACAACTTCCCTTGATCTTCATAAGCTACGCACTTCACTTTTACCATTCGACGATCATGACCAACTTTTAAATGGTTCAAAACAGCAGAATGAGTGGTGGATGATAGTGGGACCTTCACCCACTCTGCACATAACCTAACATCATCTCTTCCAGTATAACAACATGAAGTCATGCAGGCAAACCGGCGATCATACTGTCTAATGGGATTCCTATGGAATCCAAACGAGGCCTCACGATTGAAAATATTTGTCTTTTGCATCAAAATCAAATAGAGAACCTCAACAATTGCTACGTGTCAACTTAAAGAAGAAATCCGGGGCCTGGTGCAGGCATAAAAATCTGAATACTTTGCTGGTTGATGACTGAATAGAACAGAGCATAAAAAAATACAGGTCCTCACTGAAAGAACAAAGAGGCGCTTGTCAGAATCTCATAGCATCCCTCCTGGAACGTCCATTCTCTTCTTCTTTTTTCACCATTTCCTAATGCAAAACACATTCAGAACAACTTAGATCGACAATCAGCATGTGAGCATGAAGAACTGATTCTTGCAAAAGTGCTAAGCACAGCATCACGTCCGCCAGCATATAGATAGAGCCTTATCCAACGCACAGGGACGGGACTATTTGTGCGGATTCGATTAGTGGACGCAACAAGTTCAGATGACCGTGCGGTAAGAAAATTGCTAAGCAAGCATTCGGCATGAAAGATCTTGGTGCAACAGTTCTCAACTCAACTCAACTCAACAGCAACAAAACAAGCATGAGAGAACTTGCACGTGAACAAGTTTTGCGAGGAGATCGTGAAAGACGAAACGGCGAGCAATGCAATGCAATTACCTGATTTCCAGTTCTGGCTTTGCCTGAAGTTTTCCTTTCTTGCTTCTCCTGAAGAAAGCTGAACGAGAAGAGGACACGACATGCAGGGGACCAAGAACTCTATCCTCTTCTCCTGCTTAGTTCCTGACCACTCAAATGGGCCGCGCGCGAGCTTCATTGGGCCTCCATATAAAGGCCCTAAATTGCAACAGGATCGATACCGTTAAGATCGTCTCCCTCGAATGATGAGATTTGGAGGAACCGAGGGAAGCGTTTAACTGCTTCGCGCCAGAGTATGAGCTCGGCGTTCCAGCTTCTGATCCCCAGCGTCCAGTTCTTCAATTCAGCCATCGAATCGTACGTAGGAATCTTACATTCGAGGTGGGCGCTGGTTCGTTTTCGGCAACTCCTGCAGCTGAATTTGAAGCCGAACGATCTGACTTTCTCTTTGCTGATTAAAGCTTATGGCAATCGGCGTCCCTCCGGCTCTGTTTCAGCGAAGACGGAAACGGAGTTAAATCAGGCTCATGCCCACTTGGTAAAATTCGGGCTTGATCACTTCGTGTACTTGAGCACTGCTCTTCTTGATCTTTACATGAAACTGGGGTGCGACGCCTATGCGCGCCGGATGTTTGAGTATATGCCCGAGAGAGACGTTGTTTCGTGGAATGCGTTGATCTGCGGGTATTCAAGAAAAGGGATGGATGTCGAAGCGCTGGAGCTCTTTATACGGATGCTTGGGGAGGGTTTGAGCCCTCGCGCTACCACACTGGTGAGTTTGGTTCCTTCTTGTGGTCATCGTGATTTAGTGTTTCAAGGGAGATGCGTTCATAGTTTGGGAATTAAGTCTGGACTTGATTTGGATTGTCATGTGAGAAACGCATTGATGTCAATGTATGCTAAATGGGGAGAGTTGGATTGCACGGAATCTCTCTTCAATGCAATGGTTGACAGAAGTGTTGTTTCCTGGAACACAATGATCAGTGCATATGGCCAAAACGGTTTCTTCAGCGATGCAATGTGTGTTTTTAAAGAAATGGTGGAGGAACATTGCGAAGTCAACTCAGTTTCCTTGGTGAGTCTCCTGTCCGCACGTGCTGATCCAGATTCTACCCATTGTTATGCTATTAAAACAGGTCTTGTCAGTGATGATTGTGTCGTGACTTCACTCCTCTGTGCATACACAAAGCATAGTGACGTGGGTTCTGCGGAGTCACTGTATGAAAGATTGATTCAGAAGAATTTAGTATCCTTGACTGCACTTCTTTCAAGTTATGCTGAGAAAGGAAACATTAAAAGAATGATGAAATGTTTCTTCGAGATACAGCACTTAGACATGAAACTTGATGCAGTTGCTCTAGTTAGCATCCTCCATGGACTCACACACTTTTCTGCTCATATCAGCATTGGACTTGCTTTCCATTGTTATGGATTCAAAACTGGATTATGTGTCCATTCACTTATTGCAAATGGGCTCATAAGCATGTACTTTAAATTCAACAACATAGAAGCTGCCTCTTTGTTGTTTTCCGAGATGCATGAAAAACCTTTAACTAGCTGGAACTCAGTTATATCTGGCTGTGTTCAATCTGGAATGGCAAGTAAAGCAATAGGGTTGTTTGGTGAAATGAGGTTGTCTGGGCACAAACCAGATGCCATCACAATTGCCAGTTTGCTATGTGCATGTTCCCAAATTGGATACTTGCAGTTTGGGCAGAAGGTTCACAATTATGTGCTCAGAAACCATCTTGAATTGGAAGATTTTGTGGAAACTGCACTTATAGACTTGTACACAAAGTGTGGAAGAATAGACCTTGCAGAAAGAGTTTTCAAGAGCATCGAAGACCCATGCTTGGCTTCATGGAACTCAATAATCTCTGGCTACAGCTTGTGTGGCCTTGAACATAAGTCCCTCACACATTATTCTGAAATGCAAAGATTAGGATTAATGCCTGATAAGATCACTTTCTTGGGAGTCTTGGCGGCATGCACCCATGGTGGTCTTGTCAATGAAGGGAGAAAGTACTTCGATTTTATGACCAAAGACCTTGCCTTGAGGCCGACCTTGCAACACCATGCTTTCATGGTTGCTCTGCTTGGTCGCGCAGGCCTATTTGAGGAGGCTCTGCTTTTTCTAAAGAACATGGAGGTTGAGCCTGATTCTGCTGTTTGGGGAGCTTTGCTCAGTGCCTGCTGCATCCATGGGGAGGTGCAGCTTGGTGAATGCTTGGCAAAGAAACTATGGTTCTTGGATCAACAAAATGGCGGCTTTTACGTGCTAATGTCAAACCTTTATGCATCGGAAGGAAGATGGGACGATGTAGCTAGAGTGAGGAGGATGATGAAAGACATGGGTAGGGATGGGTGCTATGGAGCTAGTGTAATGGAGATCTCTTCGATGGAAGAAAATAATAGAACCTTATGCTCTGATGATCTGCACGATTGTGGAAGTTCTTGGCAGCATTCGTCTTTCCTGTATTCAAACGCCTGATTATGAGAAGCAAATTAGATAGAGCGAGCACCTGGTTCATTGGGCAAACAGTCATCTCGTTATGGATTTGGATCTCCCCCAGCTCCATGTTCTAGGTCTTAAGGGCATCTAATAATTACCCCAAAACAAAATCGATAGAGATCACAATGATCTTTTCAGTGTGCAAACGGTTGAACCTAATTACACTGGCCCAAATCCTGGAACATAAACCAAACAGAAATTATGAACACTGGATAAAACAGACCAGTCGGGTACAGTTTTCTGAACACTGGATAAAACCTGTGCCTAATTGCCAGTAACATTGACTATAAGCAAGAAATTATGAAGGGGACCACTCCTCTTGTCTGTATCTAGGATTGCGGTGTTACTTCCTGAAGCAAGAGCTAGGTGACTTTGGGATAAGTGGGCCAGGGCTATCATATTTCTCATGCAATCAAACCAACCCAACTGGTGGATGTTATTTGACCTTGTGGTTGCACGTAGGTATGATTGGAAAATGCCTTCAAAGACTCACGTCTCGCTACAAGTAGTCCACAGAGAGCGTGAGGAGAGAGATGGCAATAATCACATTAACCTGCAACTCCAAGGTCTCTCTATATCAGCCTTTTTCTTCCACTGCTGCTTCCTTTGGTACCAATAGCTCCCACCGCTATGTACGGAGTGTGGCTGGTACATCCTTCAATGGAAGGCTTGAAGACAGAGCCGGAAGAGCCATTGTTCGGGCACAGCAGCGGCCAACGTGGCTCCCAGGGCTAGACCCTCCACCTTATCTCGATGGAACGTGAGTTTAGAGCCCTCCAATCTTGAATTTATCTATATCTTGTACTATGGTTATGGCTTTTTGGTCTTATCTTTGAAATTCTATTGATTCTGATGGTTCTTGTAACAGTTTGGCTGGAGACTTCGGTTTCGATCCACTGGGGCTTGGGGAAGATCCAGAGAGCTTGAGGTGGTACGTACAGGCTGAGCTGGTTCATGCTCGCTTTGCCATGGCGGGTGTCGCTGGAATTCTCTTCACTGATGTGGGTGCTCCCTCCCTCCCTCCCTCCCTCCCTCCCTCCCTCTCTCAGTGGAAGGAACAAATTCGCAATAGTTGTTTACAATAATATTGAGCAGAATGTCGTGATCTTTCTTGATAAAAGAAGGGCTGGTAATGAAAAACCGGTGAAGGACAAGAATTGCAAGTGAAACCAACCCAAAATTTAAGTCATGTGCAGTTACAAATCAATTTATTTCAATTCTTGGGTATTGGAATTCCTGAGTGTAGCTGAGGTTAGATTGATTCACCATTAAATCTAGCGAGTGGAAGAAACCATTTGAGAATCACAAGTTTCCTACATTCCTTGAATAGTAATCCAAATCCATAGAAGAGGTTCCCAACGTTGTGCAAATTTCAAAATCCCCCACCTTAATCTCACTTGATTTTTCACCCTACTCAACCAAGAAAAACGTTTAGCATCAAAGTGTCACAACGTGCCCACGTTACACATATAGTCGATACAGCTGAATCTGATCGGGGTAATCTAGTGAAGACACTAATTCCTGAAAAAAAGAGGACGCTAATTCCTGTTAACAATGTTCAATTATGCAAAGATTAGTTTTGTTGTGGTTGTTGGTGCTTTAATGATCTTCAGTTACGTGTCACAGTTACTTCGTGTAACGGGAGTAAGAGACCTACCTGTTTGGTATGAAGCAGGAGCAGCTAAATACGAAATCGCTAATGCACAGACGCTGTTCATCATCCAACTGATCCTCATGGGGTAAAATTCCCCTCCAAGCCCTACCAGTCTTGAACTTTCGTTATCTTTTTGACCAATATCTCATCTTTCTTTGAGTTATACAGATATGCTGAAACTAAAAGATACATGGATTACATTAGCCCTGGATCTCAAGGTCAGGAGGGTTCCTTCTTCTTTGGAATGGAGGCAGCACTAGAGGGCTTAGAACCTGGGTAATCTATCTTCTCTCTCTAAAAATGGTCTCCGATGGATTCCATCTAACCACTGTAGAGCTTAGTGCTGTTGTCTGGCAATCAAGATATAACCATCAAAATGATAATATCAGTGACATTTTATCTGAAACAGGTATCCTGGTGGTCCTCTGTTGAATCCTCTCGGCCTGGCTAAAGATATCAAGAACGCTCATGACTGGAAGCTTAAAGAGATCAAGAATGGTCTGGCTTTACTTAAATGTTTCTGATTTACCTGATTCTTTGCAATCTGACATTAACTTGAAATGGGTTCACTGCGAAACCATCTACCTGTCGCAGGAAGGTTAGCTATGGTGGCCATGCTCGGCATCTTTGTGCAGGCCTCCGTGACCCATGCAGGACCCATTAACAACCTTGTGGAGCACCTCTCTGATCCGTGGCACCGAACCATCATTCAGACCCTCGCCAATTCCTCTTCTTAAACATCTATCAAAGTTAAAACACATCTGAAATGTAAAACGACTGCATTGGAATTACAAAAATCCGCAGATTCCATATTTTGACCGCCATTAACACCAAGCAGACAATTAAATTCAGTTCATATTTATTTGATGGGGTTCGTTGTTTTGCAGCAGTCTGTAACAGATTTAATCTGCAAATGCCAGGCTGTATGATCCTAAAAATGTATTTGATGGAATGTTTATCATCGATATTGCAACTAACATGATTTGTGTCTAGTTCTCAAATACTTATGAAGCCGTCATGCTTAACGGATACCTGAACCAAATCGAACATGGAAGTCGCCATGTTTCTTGTGACCCAAACCACAATCTGAACCCGAACCGAATAAAGTTAAGCTGTCTTTTTTCTTGTTTGGTTTTTTTTGGGTCCTTTTTCATCGTAACACCACTCTCTGCAACTAATACCCATTTCTCTGTACTCCTTCCTTTACCCTTTCTCAGTAACCATCCTCTTTTCCCTCACCCCCAATGTTGCTGGCAATTGCTGGCTCACCTTTGAGCTTGACAGCGAGAACCAAGCCACCTAGATCCATCAGGTCGCACCTCTATCTTTCTCCACTTCCCCCTCCCTGCCTCTGCAATTGTCCTTTCCATGGCCAACCAAACAGATCAAGCTCATATTCTTAAAAAAGAAAGAATGTCTGAGAATCTACCCTATTCAAACAAAAGGCGTGCAATATCCCAACCGTATTCTTCATTTTTTTAATTTGCTTCCTCCATTTGAGCAACGACCTTGCCCCAAAACCAAACCCAAATCAGCTCCCACATTTGAGAGGTCAAACAACACAGAGATAACGAAAATCTCAAGAACCATCTACAAGAACGAAGACCCTCCACATGAAAGGAGGAGACCACAAGCAGGACTTACAGTGAAGGACGAGCACAGTTGGAGCACAAGGCCTCACCGACAAGATCAAGGACCAGCTTTGAGAGAATGGCATCATCTGAGGGCTGGAGGAGCAACAACGAGACAGGAAACTTTGTGATCAAGTTGCAGTTTAGGAGGTTGATTTGAGAGCATGTTCTTGGTGACTATAGTGCAGATGACAAGAAAGTAGACGTTCTGGGTTGCTTCACATTCTCTGAGATGTGTGTTGCTTTAGAACCGAAACTGTAATGATAACCATTCTTCACCTATTAACTCAACCGAAAGGAGACCTGAACTGAAAATATCCGAAATTTTGGATTCGGTTTGATTTGGGCTGGTTTGGATACTTTCTACACCCCTAACCTCTTCAGACCCTCGTCTAGCAAATAAAAGTTCCAGCATAATGTCAAAAGTTGCGACATTACCCCAAACCATATTCTTCACATAGCTCCTGCATGGCCCTTACTGAGAATGTGCCTTAACTAGAATGACAAAAAAATTCAGTCAACCAAGATAACAATATAATGACACCAAAACTCAGTCATCGAGGATAACAGTACAATTACCATCATCCAATACAATCTCATGGAAAACCCCTTCTTTCTCAAACTTTCAAGTTGTCCCGTAACAGTATTCACAAAGCAAAAATATACATTACAGAAGCCACGTCATCACCCCCAACAGCAACAGCCATTATTACCCTCTTCCAAAAGCCAACTTCCCATAAACGTTACACAATGAAGAAAAAATTACATAATCAGTGTAAGTACACAAACAATCTCCGGCATATACATTGGTATAAAATTGTGGCAGAACAAGTTTGAGGACTTCTGTGGTCATACACTGGAGAAAAATGCTCGACACAGCAGAGGCTAGAAGTCGCAAGAAGAGCAGGAGAGAACACAACCTGGATCAGAGAAAAACTATGACAGCCTGGACGAATGCGCCTTTCTTCTTCCCAAGAGCATCAGAATTTTTGGAAACATAGATTTCTTTTTCTTTTTGACGACCTTCACATCAGGTGATGATCCGCTTCCGCTGTTACTTTCAAGTATGTACGACTTTTGGGTCAACAACTGATGTGCAGGTACAGCAGTCGTATTTGGTACTTTGACAAGACTATTAGATTCTTTCCTCTCCTCAAAGCTTCTCTCAGGGGCCCTGTTGGGAGCTGTTGGGCCTTGATTAGACTCACTGGCCTTTCGTCGCTGTTCATGCTCAGCCCTCCACTTCCTCAACTGCTGCTCAACTCCCAACTTCCCTTCCTTGGCCTTCTCGGCCTTCTCCATTGCACTTCTCAATGCCTCTTTTCTAATATCCACCTCCCTGTTCGCCTCTTCCAACTTTTCCAAGTTCCTCAACTCAGACTCCTTAGCTGCCTCAATTTGGGAAACGGCTTCTGCCACCCTCACGGTAGCCTGCTCCTCTGCCTCATGAGCTCGTTTGCTGAGGTCGTAATACTCCTCTAAAGAAAGTGTCACACTGCTGGAAGAATCCACGTCATCAGCACTTTGAGTTGATTCACTCTCTTGCAATGCCTTGATGGCTGCTAAAGCCAGCTTTTCGGAAGCCTTGGCAGCCTCCATTTCCTTTTGAGCAGCGAGCAACCGGCTCTCCACTGTAGTAGCTGCTGCCTTTGCCTGCTCAGCTTCTTCCTTTGCTTTCCGCAACTCTTCACGAGCCACTTGGGCAAGAGACTTGGCCTGGTCAGCATCTTGTGCAGCTTGCTGCAAGTGCTTAGGCAGCTCGACCATTTTATCTTTTGCTTCTTTTTCCTTCATCTGAACTAGGGCAATTTCAGATCGAGTTTTGTCCAGGTCAGCTTCAAGTGATGCAACAGCAATCGACGCCATGCCTTCTCTCTGTCTAATGGTGGCGAGATCAGATTTCTCTCTCTCCAGCTCTGTCTTTAATGATGTGGCAGCAACCTTCAAGCAATTTACTTCTTCTGTTGCCTTTTCTATGTTAAGCTTCACTTCCTCGAGCTCCTTTTTGGCTGAAGCAACTGCCTCCTGAAGGTCAGCATGAGTTTTCTCCTTTGAATCTTCTGTTTTACCCTTCAAGCTCAATTCTTCCTCAGTTTCCTTCTGCAATTTTGACTCCATATAAGATGCCAATTCAGCTTTTAAGTCGAGCAGCAATGCTGAAGCACTGTCTAGCTTTGACTTTAGATCCTTAGCTGACTGGATTTGCTGGTTGAGTCCCTGGAGCTCTTCCTCTGACTGCTTCAATTCCTTCTCCCAATTTAGAGAATCCTGCTCTCTGGCCATAGCTGCTCCAATTCTCTGCTCCTCTGCCTCTAAATGCACTGCTTGAGCTGATTCCAGAGACTCCTTCGTAGAAATAAGCTCAATGGTTAGTTCTTCCACTGTCTTCTCAACTTCCTTTGAGGCAGTTACAGCCTCTTGAGCTTTCTTCACTGCTTCATTTTTGTCAGTCACCAATGAAGTGTATTCCTTGCATAGTGTATCTAATTCTTCTTTAACAGATTTGAGCTCAGAGATTGCAGCTGTATGGCGGGCTCTGGCAACCTCAAGTTGTGCCTTCGTAGCGACACTAGCCTCATCAGCAATCCCTTGCTCCATTTCTTCAACCCTAAGCTTGGCAAGTTCGGAGTCCTGTTTCGCCTGATGCTCTTCTGTCTGCGCCCTCTCAAGATTAAGCTTCAATTCTTCAATGAGTCTCTTAGTACTGTCAAGCTCCTTTAGTACTTGCATCTTTGCCTCTTCTGCTGCCTCCGACTGTCTCCTATACTCAGGGATTTCCTCTTGTGTCTTCTCTAGTTCCTGTTCCACAAGCTTGCGCCTCTGCACAAACCAAAAGAAAAAAAAGGGGGAGACCATATAAAATGCAGCAGAGAAGAAGTTACGATGCACTTCAATGATGTAGGATCAGAAAGCACAACAGAAGCCTTAGGAAAAGATAACTACAGCTTGGCAAAGTGGTAAAACCGGGGGAAAAGAAGAGAAAATGACTTCTGCTTCCTACCCTAACAAAACTAAATTCCTGTTCAGTCTAAGATGAAAATGCAATAGCAATCTTCCTTCGCTCATCCTCCTTAAAAAAATAAAAAATACAAGAGAAAAAAAACTGATAATCATGCCAAGTGATACATAAATATGCAATGATGCTGAGGATAGCATAAGGCAGTCCAACTTTCTAAAATCCAGGCAATCTTCCTTTCATCAATCAAAGATATTTCTGTTTCTTAGCATCCGAAAGACTCCAAAGAAATTAAGAAGCGAAAATAATCCAAAAGTGATGTTAAACCATTGTGATTAACCACTGGGAACCACGCATCCATAAATTAAAGTATTACTCCATTAAAAATTATGTCACATTCGATTAAGGGGTTAGTTGAGAGGTCAAAAGCTTGTTTTGGACATGGCAAATCCCATATCAAAATACATCACCCACTCAGGGTAACTTTAGGCACCACCCTTGCCACCTGGGTAAAGCTTTAGGGTACCTCATGTGCATGGGGCCAGGGCGGTTTACATGCATTCTTGGAAATTAGTCAACCATGTTATATTAAAACAAAGAGTTCAACGGTGAAATGCTGTCTAACCAAAGAGAGAAGCAACTTAATTGCTGCTACGATATATGTCAAGAAATTACTTTTCCAGTCATCAGCAATCTAAGGTCAAATACTTCTACCATGTCCTTTGGAAAATTTTTCTTCTTTGTAAACCTTCCTGACTAGCACATTCTTGGGAATAACAAAAGGGACTTCCTTTACAGGCCTGTACCACAATTGCCTCCATCAACACCAAAGACAAGTTGAGCAAGAGGAATCTTCCACATTAATGTTTAATGTCATTAGTCTGAAATCTGGTAAACATGAGCCACAGGCGTTCTCACTTTCAGAAGAGCTCAACAAAGATGTTAAACAAGCATAATGTAATGGAATTGCAAATCTAGAGTACCTCCACAGTTTGGATTTTATGAGCTTTCCAATCTACAATTCCACCGAACTTGGAAACAGCTTGCTTGACAGATTCAATGGGTGCTGCTGTATCGATAAACCCTCGGTCTTCTTCAGCCTGCTCAGCTTTTCTCAAAGGATCAAGGACCTTAGGTGATCCAACAGCAGCTGTTTTAACAGTGACAGGGGTCTGAGAAAGCTTGTCGGTTTTTGGAGCATTGTTATCATACTTTGGAACTTTAACTTCAGACAAGGGAGCAGAAGGCAACATCATACCATCCATCTGAATTTGCAGACTCCCAACAGGATCAGTATCTCGAGATGACTGCTCGCCAGAGGAATCCTTTAGTTGACCTTCTTCTCTGACTGTAGGTGGTTGATCATCCTTGGTATCATCAGCCTTAAGCGGTGATGTTGAAGTGCTTTCTATCTGAAGTTGGTTTTCTCCAGAAGGTGAACTTTTGGGAGCACCATCAGGCACGTCTTTTAAATTTTGACTTTTTCGTTCAGTGTGATGATGATCATGCTTGACATCATCGACTCCAACCACCAGGCTTGAAGCAGGGGCATCCATTGGAAGTTGGCTATATTTAGTAGCTGTGTCTTCTGAAGCACCATGAGTCGCATCAATTTCAGAAATTTCCACTGTTAAGAAGTTGCTATTGGATTCCATCTTATAATCAGTATCTCGTTGTTCTTCAGATTCCTTCTCAGAATGGGAACCATTCTGAGTAGGAGGAGACAGTTCTTGTGAAGGCATCTCATCAGCCATTTTAGCATCCTCCATAGGAACAAACTAGTTCATGTGACAGGAGTTCAAGAACAATATAAGCAAAAGAACATAAGATAAGCAAAGAGACAAAATATTGTCATGCTGCAGAATAGGTAAATGATATTACTTGACTAACCAAACTAAAATGCTTTGTCACAGAAAATTTCCCCTACAAGATGGTGATTACCAAAGGGGGATACAATGAAACAAATTCAGTTGCTTTCTTCATCTTTTGGTCAATATGAAATCTCAGAGTCATAGGTCCTCAATTTTGATCATGCTGATATTCCCATAGCAAATTAAGAATGTGAATGAGCTTAATCCAGATTGAGTGACCATGTAGCAGACATTGAACATTTCTCGTATTCAGGACAAGTATCTAGCAACCAATGTCTTGGTACTCCTTTCTATGTAAAACTTTTCAACCAGAGAGAAGGCCTCCAGAATCAAAAGGCACAATAGCATATTGGAACAGTAAGTGATATAATCATCAATGACACATGTTCCAGATGCACAAAGTCCCACGCACTTCCTCCCAAATCATATGTTCAGAGGCACAAATTCTTCAAGAACTTGAAAGGAAAATCATTGATAGAAGCAGCAACACCTAATCTTTTAGAAAAGTTCCAAATCCTCCACATATCAAATGTTTCTCGAAGGTAATGACACGAAAATACAATATGAGTAACCCAGTTCAAATGGCATCAGAATGCAGACATACATAAACAGCGACAATCAAGAAACAAACAGCAGCTTAATTGGTTTTCTAGCGATGAAGCACATCTTTTTCAACTCCTCTTGGATTAAGCAGATTATCCATTCTATTTTCTTGAATAGACAAACGAAAACCCTTCACAGGTTGGATGCTCGATCTTCCTAAACTCAGAAACCTCCAATTACATAAATGAACTCCAACTTATGGAAAGGGGAAAGAGCCAAATTATATAACACAGAAATGAACTTCGACGATAAAGTGAAGCTGGAGACTTTCGCAATTTTTTTGAAGCTTCATCTTCAAACACGAGCCTTGAACTTGAGCGAATCTCTCTACAGAATTTCAATCAACCCATAATAGCAAAACAAGCTGATTTGATCCTCCACAAATTTAAAGCACATACTCACATCGAATTCAATAAGGGGAAGCAACCAAAGAGGCTGACAGCAGCTTAAGAACTAATCATGAGCTCAACCCGTAATTGAGATTACTGTAGCACGAGCTGATTGAATCAAGAAATGGTTTTGACATATGATTGAAATTCTTGAGGCCAAAAAGCATGATTGAGAGAGAGAGAGAGAGAGAGAGAGACATACCCGGTCGCGTTGACGAAGCACCAGCGCGATGATGAGTCAAAACAGAAACCTTCGAATGATCTTCTGGTGAATTGAAGCAACGTACGTGAAGAACTTCCCTTTTTTCACAGAAGATTTACAGAGTTGAAATACGAGGAAAAACTGGGGGGCTAAAATCAACAGCTAAAAATAGGAAGAGGCTAAAAAAAGAGAGGTAAAACACGTGCGGGAGCGTTCCACTCGGTCACAGACTAGATCCACCTGTACACACACACACACCCACTCCCTCCCTCCTCGTCTCTCTGCGCTTCAAGATGAGATTTTTAAACGATATTCTTGTCCTTTTTTATGACATGCTAGTGAAAGAGGGAGAAAGAACCGGATTTTGGCTTGTGGGTTTCATGAAAAATCAGACCTTTTATGAATATTGCAGCAGACAAAACAGTTTCGAGAAATTGTTGACGTTTACACAAAAAAAAAAAAAAAAAAAAACCCCTCTTTTTTTCTTTTTCGTTTTTCGGGCAGAGAAGAAGGGGACCAATCCCCCTGGAGTTTTCAAGATTATTCCTCTCTCCTCTCCTCCAAGTCTTCCCAGCATTTTCCCCTTTTTTTTTTCTCTTCCCTTTTGTCCTTTGGAATGAAATGGAAGAAAGGGACAGAAGAAGACCTAGGTTAGGGAACGGGTTTTGGATTTATTAGCAGCGATAGCCAAAACGGATGTTTCATAGGATTCCTCGAAATCAATCTCCAATCCTTCGATAATTGTCAAATAATGATAAATTAAATATTATCATAAAACTTTCGAAATCTTAATTATTAAGATATTTTTTCCATAAAAGTTACGAAAAGATATAAAAATTACTACCCGGGACTCCATCCTTGCTTAGCCATAGAATTGTCCGGGAAAAATAGGGGCAATCCTCACAATTTAACTTGAGTGAGATACTTGAAGCCTTTTACAATGTCCAAATGTTAATATACGGGATAATTCGAGACTTTTACATAACTTTTCAAAAGTTCAATTAGAATTTTAAATTTTGATGGAAAAATCAACCGAGTAATTTTATTTTGTTTTATTTAAAAGGGCCAAAGCAAACAGGCATTCGGCCAAAACAAAGCCCTTAATTATCGATAGTTGCATGAGTCTCCCAACATGTGTTGTTTAGCTTTTCTTAAGCAAAATAATTACCTATTCATTTCGTCGTCAAAAACTTAAATTCCTAATTAAAATGTAAAATGTTTATAGATTATATACAATTACACGCACACAGAATATGTGTGTGTGCGTGTTTATTTTAAAATGGTTAAGGTGTACAGGCATAAAACAAAGTCAGATTTCATGTAGGTCTTCTCTTTTCCCCATTAAGGAGAATTTAGTTTTTAAAAAAGATATAAATAGTTCTTGAACTTTTACCTATTACACAATATAATATCTAAATTTTTAGTTTATTCAATGTAGTTTTTAAACTTTAACCCAATTTGCAATGCCATCACTGAAATTTAAATTAGTTTAATATGGTCCATGAATTACATGAAAATATTTAATTTTATTCTTGAACTTGAATTAATAGAAGAACAATATAAAATTTAGGGACTATATTGAATAAATTAAAAGTTGGGTGATAATGTTGCACATTTAGTTAAAATTTATGAATCATATTAAACAAACTAAAAAGTTAAAGATCACATTTCATATTTGGCCAAAGTTAAGAAATTATTTGTATTGTTATCCCTTTAAATTTTGGGGTTATTCCCTGAATATGCTTTTGTTCTGCTAGTGGTGCTTACAGTTAGGTTGAAGTTTTCAGACGAGACATGTCTTTTGCTCCATCACCAGTGGCCTAAGGATCACGCGGTTAGTCTTGGTCGGGCATTAGCTTACATCATTATTAATATACGAAAGAATATTATGTGTGAGAGGAAAAAGGTTTTTTCTTTTCCTGGGTTGTGGAGTACATGTTA
Source organism: Corymbia maculata (assembly GCA_014182735.1). Classification (NCBI taxonomy): domain Eukaryota; kingdom Viridiplantae; phylum Streptophyta; class Magnoliopsida; order Myrtales; family Myrtaceae; genus Corymbia; species Corymbia maculata. The sequence goes on along the minus strand of CM024687.1, from coordinate 1,429,567 downwards.
GCTAGATTGATTTTGCTTTATGGCCTTTGGAAAAAAAAATAATTACACAAATGACTCCGAAACTTTAACTCAAAATACAATGTTGTAATTAAAATTTTAATTTGTTTAATACGGCATCTAAATTTTAGACCAATATGTAATTTCATCCATCATTCTTTAATTTGCTCAATTTAATTTATGAATTTTTTTTTCATATTCAATCTAGTCCCTAAGCTATTCGAAACTATTCAATGTAGGAACTTGATTGAATATGAACCAAAATTTTAGGGATCGTATTGAAAAATTTAAAAATTTAAAGACAACATTGCATATTGATTTAAAGTTTTATGGATCATCTCGAATAAATTAAATTTTTAGAGATGATATTACATATTTGACCTAAAATTCAAGAATCATTTGTGTTATTTTTTCAAAAAGAAAATATAAGGGTAAACTGCTAGCTTGCCTATCAAGCAAATAACAACAAAAGAATTCATAATTCGTCATTTATAATTTCTCAATTTTTTTCCTAAAGTTGGTCATCAAATTCTCGTCCAAGATATTTATGTCGCCGTGACACCTATGTCACTTAAGGCGAAGATGATGATGGGGCTAATGAGGATTTTGAATATTTTCCTTTAATTTATATTTAAGTATTTAAAATACAAATCGTTTATCTAATTTTTAGTACCTCGACACCTTAGCAATGCATAAGAATGAATAGATTTTCAAAAGATAACCGTGATCTATTAATTTATTTCTTCGGTTTAGTAAAAATTACCTAGCTTTGCACAAAGTATCCACAGATGGGTCGTACTTGGAAGAGGCCACAAGACCATGCTAATCCAAGCATGACCCGACACGAGCTCAGTTAAAATAGAGGTCATGCTAGGTGCTGCTCCATGCAGCCTATGCTCACATCGTCATTCACCCTTATAGAACCTGCAAATGAATTCTCAAACTCGTATTGTTATTAAGAAATTTTAAGTAGTTTAGAGAAAAGATCTCATTTCACTATTATAATCACACGTTATGCAGTGTCCTCATAATCTTTCTCCGTTAGATTGAAAATGCAAAGGACTCTGACCGTTCAATAGATGCTAGCTTAATTGATTACGTTTTTTTTTTTAACTTTGATTTAATGATGAAAATTTGTGAAGGTACTGTGGCCACGAAGGGCATAAACACATCCCACACTAGTAGTTGTAGCAACGAGTAGCTAAGCTTTAGCAAAAGTAAATAATAAAGAAAAGTAAAGTTTAGCAAGTCATAAAAAAAAAAAGGAAAAAATTACGAAAAATCTCAAATTTTGCCTACTATGACACATTTAAATTACACTATTTTCATGACATCAAAAAAAATCTCAAATTTGTATCTGTATGACACATTTACTCTAATTTTTTTTTTCCATGATACTAAGAATCCTAAATTTTTACTTACGTGACATATTTATCCAAAAAGAAAATTGTGATAACAACAACTAGTAGTGCTATTAAATTTTTAGGACGAATGTGTTATACGGATATAAATAATTGTGATAACAACAACTAGTAGTGCTATTGAATTTTTAGGATGAATATGTTATATGGATATAAATTTGAGATTCTTGATTTCACAAAAAAGTTTAAGATAAATATGTCACCCTATCATTATATTTTATAATGTTACAAAAAAAAATTGAAATAAATATGTGACAGTTGATTTAATTTAGGATTTTTAATGAATTTTAAAAAAAATTGTTGGAAAAACAAAGGGAAAAAAGAGAGAGAGAAATGACTAGGTTGGATCCCTAGGAAATATGTGACGTGGGACATGTTGGGCCCCCACAGCCCCAGGTGGGGACCACGGGGTTGCGTAAGACCGCCGACCAGCTTGGCCGGCCGCACGACAGGACCGTTGGATCGAGGAACTGAAATTGACTTTTTGTACCTGCTTTAAAGGCATACGTGGACATCTTCTGCATCAAAAAAGCTTAGCCACCGCAATCGTGTCCTGACCTATGGGAATGCGAGTTCCCCTTCTGCCCTCTTTCGATGAGATTACCCCTATAAGGACAATAAAATAAAATCATTTGATAGGATAATCACCCTGAAGTTTTTGTCTTTATAATCTATCCTTGTCTATTAAATGACGCCCTCCAATTCACACGCTCTAACATAAAATATCATTAGCTACTGACAAGTTCAATTTTGAAATCTGCCGATCAAATTCAATACCTTACTCGATCCAAAGACATAGGATATGATTTATGAGCATTTCATTATCTTAAATGTACTAGAATGATATATCAGAGTTTGCCTTTAGAAATTGCCCAAAGAGATGGACCGGTCAAGATGCACCAAAGCTAAGTCGAACGCCCAGTCTCCAAAGACCGATCAAAAAAGAGAAAAGAGCATAGAGGGTGAGAAAATTCTAGGGATGGTAATCACTTTCATGGGCCGGAGAAAGCATGAGAACGGTCCGAACGGGACGAAAGCAGCGGCTGATTTTTCTTCCCTAATCGAGGTGGATGCGAACGCCAATTAAAAAAAGTCAAGCAGCGTTCCTCACTAATTTGCTTCGATCCTAAGCATGTAAGCTAAATAATTTTTTTTTCGGTGCTCGAATCTTGGCATGGAGAACATGGTCGCCACTATAGATCGGCGAACCAATATATTATAATTGGTTTGACCAAAAAGAAAAAGATGGATGTGCTTCTTTAATCATTACTTACAATGGGATGATGAGTTAGCCTACTGGCTAATGAAGGGCACTGCACGCCTAGATCGCGCACAAGTACGGGCCCGGTCCTCTGTACCGCACCATAAAGTATAAACGATTTCCTATTTGCACCGGCTGCCCGAGGCCCGTTTCGGGTTCATATTGTGTTGATTCTGCAAATTCAGGATACAAAATTGACGTGGGCTTCCTTGTTATGAACATAATAATAATGATGATGATAATTATGGGTGATTGGATCCAATGTGGGTAGACACCAGACCTAGACCCTCTATCCAATCATGTTATAACTGGTTTTCTTTTTTAAATTATGTATCTTACTCTGTTTGCACTAAATTCTATTTTGGACTTGATTCTATTTTTTCATTCCGAAAATAGGGTCTACTAGTTTTTATTGAAATCTATTTTGTAACCGCCCGATATCCTATATAGCTTTAAATTTTTTATTAATTTTCAAAAAAATAATAACATAATCCTCTTAATTTGTATCAAAACATTAAGGACATGTAATTAATAAGTATATGAAGTTTTGACTAAATAAAAACCTACTGTTGCTATGATTGAGAGGTGATAGAGAGAGAGAGAGAGATTAGGGTTCCTGCAATTGAGACTTGAGAGAGAAAGGGGGGTTTTCTTTTTTATAATAATGCTTCAAAGACAAATAGACTTAGAGACACTACCGAAAAAATCAAATTTGTTTTTTTAATAGTGTAAAAACCGGTCCAGTTCCGGATGGGTCTTCGCTTGGAATATAATCCGAAACCGGTTCTTGGACTGGTTTATTCGAGAACCGGTTCTTTACCTTATTTTTCGGATGGTCCAATCCGTTTCCCAAATAAACCTAATCAGTTGTCCACCCCTAATGATAATTGATGAATCGAAGGTTTTAGGGTTGCAAAGTCCAATTACAAAAAAAAAACAAAACAAAACAAATATGAAACTCCGAAAAGGTCTTTGCTTTGGTCAGTGTCGAGCACTGGTGCGCCGAACTGATCCAGGTCGTGCGAATGCCCGGCCCATTGGGCCGTCGCTGAATGGGCTGGCCTGAAACCCCGACGCGTGACCTCAGATTTGTCCGAAGACAAGGACGTGAAACTGGATCGACTCTTGCGGAGCATTGCGATTTCTGTTTCGCTCTTGACCAAAACCATTGACAATTCATCTGAATTAGCTAATGTTGACCGTGGTATGAATTAGTAGATGAGTGCTCTAACAATGGCCAACATGCGAAGATGGAGATTTCATTCTTTCATGACTGAAAATGCAAAAATATGCTTCGATCCAATCTTTTGCCGCACTCGCGGAGATCAAAATGCCAACAGATCATTAAGATAATTGCCTGAAATAAGCCTGGCGAAATGCTGAGCATTTCGATTAATGTTCAATGTCGGAAACAAGACCATGGTCGTGTCCAAAATTCGGATTATAAATAAGGGTTAATATCACGAAAAATCATAAATTTGTATATTTGTGACAAATTTACTTTAAATTAATTTTTTAACAACGAAAAAATCCAAACCAATAGACATATGATAAATTTATCCTAAACTAATTTTTTTAACCATAAAAAACCTCAAATCGTTATATTATGACAAATTCACCTTCTGTTAGTTTATGTTAAATTTGATTAATATCACAAAAAAACATAAATTGGTACACATGTAATAAATAGAGGGTAAAATCTCAAACAGATATATCCATTAATTGTCATATGTTATCCAACTAAGTAATTTGACATAAAATTTAACAGAAATTAACATAAGGCAAATTTATCACCGATATACCTATTTTGGATTTTTCATGATATCAACGTTACGAAGAAAAAGTTCACCAAAAATAACGTTACGAAGAAAAACGTTGCACGTCAAGATTATTCTAACCACTTGCTTACGGCGATGAGCTGCTTCTGATTGGATGGATTTCATGGCACTAATGGAGAACCCAATTTTTTTTTATATAAAAAATGGATGAAATATGATTTTTTTTTTAAATTCGCTTTCACCGGCAAACGTGAATTGACTACTTAAAAAAGACGAGTCCATAGCAGTTATCGGACATGTCAAACCGCACGAAACTTCCACAGCACAGGAACGGCGACCCTGCGGAAAGATTTCCCATTTTTCTATGGTGGTTGCACCTAAAATATCAGAGATTTGTTGAACTAATCCTTTCAACAACATCCCCTAAAAAGATAATATCGATCCTTGCCTTGCACCCAATCATTCCACTGGAGTCGTCGCTGTTAGTCTCTCCGGGGGACGATTAAGACCCGCGAGCAGATCGACGATAGCCCCAGCAGACTTACCCCGAGTCAATGGCAGATCCGGGAAGTCGGCCGCCTCCTCCCTTGTTCGAGCAGAATTATGTGTAAATAACCCTTAGTTGGGTCGAGCTCATAAGCTAGCTTCACCGAGATTTGGGTGAGAACTTTCGGCTCATCCGGATTAGAAAACACTTCGTTTCCCTTTTCCCTATCAGATTAGTTAGGACATTCTTGTTCAACCAATCTGAGTTTGGGCTTGGGTTTTGCCGAGAGACGTGGCGAATTTCAACGCACTGGTCGGACGGACGATTGAGTAAAACACCCCTTTTAACAACTCCAATAGCCACCCACTACATCCTAATCCTAATGTTGAAACTTAGCCATCTTTGTTTCCGCATAAGCCAATAACAATTAAGGGTGAGTATGGTTTTATAATATGCTGAGTAAATTTCAGGTTTCGAAAATTGGAGAATCTATTTCCACTAGAATTTGGAACTTGCAACTTGTTTTGCTATTTTTCTTGTTCTTTGTGTTTGGGCGATCATGCAACATTTCACGGCGTTTAATGATGAATATATATTTTAAAATTATTAGTCTGAACTTTCATTTCTAGCAAAATCCATGACTGAGACTTTTATTCTGTTAAAATGTCATAATCTTCGTGTATTTGAATATAAGTAGTGATTAGTGGATTGTAACAAATGGTGATAATTAGATATAATAATTTACTGCAATCATTCAATTAAAAGTACAGATAGAATTTGGATAAACCTTGGAGCCGACCCTAAAATCTATAATAGAGTAGGTTCTAGGTCATTGGGCATATAGGGTAAGTTCCAAGTTTCAATAATTAGGAAATCTATTCCGATAAGTAGATTTCAGGTTTCAAGTGAAACTTGAAAGGAACTTAAAACTGCTCATCACTAATAACAAATTCACTATTTGTGTTTTATTTATAGAAGAGAGCAACTAGGTCGATTCAATCCAAGAACCAATTCCAAAAATTGGGAACTAGTCTAATTCTATACCTATAACCAATCAATTCTAATAGAAAACATGAGGGAAAGTTGTCCAAAAAGTTTTAAATTTATTGCACTTTTTTCAATTCAGTCATAAACCTTTCAGTTTGATCAATTGGGTCCTAAATCTTTTTAACATTTTAACCCTTTTGAGTTCATTCAGCCAATTTTAGTTGGAAGTCGTTAATATGGACGCCGACTATCCTATGTGGCACTAACACCCATTCACGTCAATGATTTCCAATTAAAATTGGTTGAATGAGCTTAATTGACAAAATATGAAAAATATTTAGAACTCAATTAACACAATTGAAAAAATTAATACTGAATTGATAAAAGTGCAATAGGTTTAGGACTTTTATAGACAATTTTTCCAAAAAGTTGGAACCCGCGAGACCCGTTCCATAGTAGAACTTGGAGTAGAATCGATTTCTAAATTGTTTACTCCTAATCATAAATAAGCTCTTTTACTCTTTTTTGAAATAGAAAATATTTGTTGAAACTGAATATGTTTGTTACATTATCCTCAAGCAAAAAGAATTATGTTTGTGTTTGGCACGTGTATAAAACAAGACCAAAAGCAAAAAACAAAAAAAAAAAATGCCCCGTTCGATTTCAAGACCAATAAGTTTTGCTCCTCGTTCCAATAACTAGAGCCGACACCAACATTCAGTTCTCGACAAAGGGAAGTTCCACATGATTTTATATGAATCATCGCTTATGTGATGGTATCTCGTCCTCTATTTCGATTCATACAAAGATGGCCAATAATATATTCAAATCTCGATTTTATTGATAATTAAAGAGTTTCATCCTTGACGGTCTGAAATGACCTTTACGAATGAGGCGAAGTGGCTAGATAGAATTGTCCTCTCACATTCGTCGATCGTCACGTACTCCCATTCTTCTATTATTCACAAGTGAGATGAGAAACCCCCATTTACTTTTAGTCTCGTGTATTAAAAGAGAAAAACACCAAAAAAAGAGGGAAAGAGAAAAAAATTATTTAAACTCCGAAACATGGGAAAGGAAAATAGATGAAAAAGAAAAGGGAAAAAAGAATTAATCACATATTTTTAATCTACGCCATCAAATTCGAGCGAAGCCGCCTCGGATCCGTAATATTGATCCTCCAGTGGCCGTCCGGCAGCCCCATCCGCCGCGCCCTCCGCCGCTCCCAGTTGAGCTCCGTCCTCCTCCGCTCGGTCAGGGCGCAGAACCTCCTCAGGCCCTTGTCCATCGCCTCGTCGTGGAACCGCCACCACCGGCGGTGGGCGACGTCGCTGGCGTACACCCGCTGCTCCCTCACGTCCCAGTTGCAGTCGTAGTCCCGGTAGCACAGCCACGGCTTCCACCCCAGGTAGTGGATCGCATACAGCTTCGGAGGGTCCGACCCGAAGAGCTGCTCCTTCACGCTCCGCTCCGCCGTGGTGTTGGACCAGAAGTTCTTGAGGAAGTTGACCCGCCGGGGGAGGCGGTGCCACCAGACGAAGACCTCGTTGAGGAAGCCCTGGTCGCCGCCGTTGTAGGAGACGATGTCCTTGCGGTTGTTCATGAGGATCTTAAAGGTGCAGCTAGAGGGCTCGAGGACCATGATGCCGGAGTTGAAGATGGAGTTGTCGTTGCCGGTGGCGGACATTTGGGGGAAGTGGAAGAGCAGGTCGAGGTTGCGGAGGACGACAATGTCGGAGTCGATGAAGATGACCTTGTCGTAGTCGGTGAGCTGCCACAGCCGGAACTTGCTGTAGTTGTACTCGTTGTAGGTGTGCTTCTCGGCCCGCGGGTTGCGGATGCGGCGGATGAGGCGGATCTGCCAGCCGGCGGCGGCGAGGGCCGCGCGCTTCACCTCGGAGATGGAGGCGTCGATGAGGAGGATGAGGTCGCGCCGGGTGCCAGTTCGGAGGAGGCTCTGGGCGAGCGCGATGGCGCCGCACACGTAGGCCTCGGAGGAGTGGAGGACGGTGGCGTAGGCCTCCCGCCGCACGGTGGCGGTCGTGGTGAGGATGTTGGAGAGGTCGTACACTTCGTTGATGCCTGTGGAATAAATTTCACGATTTATTATTGCATCAATAAATTGAAAATTATTTAAATAAAATAATTAAGTACATCGTAGCACATCAGCGCCTGTAGCTCAGTGGATAGAGCGTCTGTTTCCTAAGCAGAAAGTCGTAGGTTCGACCCCTACCTGGCGCGTTCACCGCATTTTGTATTTTTTTTTTTTTCTTGAAAGTACCTCATTCTGACCTTTCTCTTTCACAGTTTCTTGCTAAAAGTAACCTAATTCCTAAAAAACTTGCCCCTAATTTATTCTACCATATGAAATATTGATGCTTTTGTTTACAGATACTGTGACCACTGTTAATTGAGTAACTTTGTAATTTTCACTCTCTTTCTTTTTCATTTTCCAATATTAAAAGCTAAATATTTTCTATCATATGCAACCTTGCTAACAAGGTTTCAAATCTAAAAAACATTTTTTCTCTTTTCATAAAATTAGATACATATTGTTCGTCCCCTCCTGCGTACTTCTAACCAATTACTTCTTCTTATTATTCAAAACTTTAAAGATTTCGTCAATAGAATTATTATACTTAGTTGTTCAAATGTCAATTTCCTTCACGTGCCCGACCCATTTGCACCTTTGCTAAAGTTAAATTATCAATGCCACCAAGAAGTTTGATCACAATTCCTCTCTCTCTAGACGAAAATTTCCAACACGATTTCATCTCGTTGGGTCAACGGGGGACACCAATAATTTCTATTGGTAGAACTTTTAGCAGGACTAATCAGCAAAAAAATTCAAGAAATTATTACCTTGACCCCACAGAGGGAGAGCCAATCGGCAAGACCCAACCGGCAGCGCCACCTTCTGATCCAACCGACTCAGGTCCGGCTCGTACAACCACCAATCCCCTTCCTTCCTGACCAAGTCATTGCACCTGAACAGCTCCAGCATCGGCCTGCACCTGCTCCACAGCACCACCCTCACCTTCCTCCCCCGGCTCCCTCCTCCCCCGCCTTGCTGCCGCCCCCGCCGCCACCAGGTGCACCTGCAGCCTCCCCAGGTCCCGGTTCCAACCTTCCTCCGGGCTCCGGCACGGCAGCTTTGCCACCACCACGTCCAGGGTCTCGTACAGCGTGAAGTCGGGCATTGGTATCTCGGGGCAGGAGGGCACGTCGCTCTCCTCCTCCTCGTCGATCCACTCGGGGAACAGGTCCTTCCACTCGAACAGCTGCGACACCTGGTCGAACTGGATCGGGACCGTGTCCCCGTACCGCCCCCACTCGCTCACGTCATCCTCATCCATGTTGATCATCCCGATCTTGTTCTTGCCCCTTCGCCCCATGACCTCGTCCATGAAGCTCGGCGGTTCCATCTTGTGACCTCTACTAGGCCTCGACCGGCGGTCGAGTGCTTTCTCTTCCAACACCACCTTCATCTTGACCCCGTCCTCGTGCTGACAACAACAGAAAGACAGACGAAACACGGCAAAATTTAGACACATTGCTCTCTCGACCGATCCCAACTCGATTCCGAACCAAAAACCTGCAACGCGGGCCGTGGCTCACCTTACCTTGTGATGGCACTCGCGCACGTCGGAGCACCGGACGAGCGGCGCCCCAACATTGTCGCCGAACACTGAAGACGGCCGGAGGAGGAGCGCCGCGTACACGACGAGGAAGAACGCGAGGAAGACCAGGTTGATCCTGACGACCAAAGACTTGGAAGGCGTGGCCTTCATGATCTTCTGAAAGCCGATGCCTTCGCCCATCTTAATCTGGCCGGAAGCTGCGGTTCCTGCCGAGGGCTCGTATATATAATCACTATGCGAATCGCGACCAGCCTTTATTTAAACGCGATCGGGGGTGGTTAATCATATGATTAGTTCAACTTTAAGCATTTATAGGCCGTAGTAGTTGGAGAAATTAGGGAGTGAGATCAAAGTAAAAACTCGCTATCAAGGTGAAAGAAAAGGCGGGTCGGACCTTTGGAGAGCTCCACGTGTCGGCTTCTTTCCGGTTTGGATTTTCTTCACCCCGGGACAAAAGCGGGTCGGACCTAATGATGCTATGCTTCTCGTCTGTGTGTGTGCAGCTGCTGCTGTGGCGTAGGACCATGATGATCGATTCTTATAGAAATATTCGAACGATTTCGGATTCATGACGTGCCGTTTTTGTCTCCACGCCGCGTGAATCATCGCTTCGGATTTACATTTGGCAATGAGAACGAGATTCATATTCATTTCAATTTTAGACTCGTTCTCTTAAGCCCACCAACCACTAGCAAAGAAACCAAAAAAACAAGAAAAAGGGGCAAAAAAGGTTCAAAAAGTAATTATATCCGAGTTGGTTTTTCTTGGCTTGCTTTGGAGACCCTTTCAAATTTAAGTCGCCAATTTTAAAGAAGGGGGTCGTGCCAAGGTTCATCGGTCGTCTGTTGGCTAGCATAATTTTTTTATTAGCACCAGTCCCCACGTCAAGTGATTGGCTATAAAATATGAGCAATTAGCATAATTTGATACGGCGGACTTTGGAAGATGGATGGAATCGTCTTTTGAAAAAGATAAGAGAGACGCGGATAAATTAAATAAATCGAAGGTCGGATGGATTCGATCGGAGGGACGTGATAGAAGGGACGGTGAAATAGTGATATCGATATATAAATACATAAGACATATTAAAAAACGAGAGATCTTTAATTAAATGATTCGGGCCACCAATATTGAAAGGAGGAGCTTATTGAGAAGGAAGGGCAAGCTCGCAACAACTCTCTGGTTGCTCCGTCAACTTCACACATTTGCGATGGAAACGTCGCTCTCGCTCGTTACGAAATCACAAAGGCTTCCTCAACCGATGCCTATTTATTAATCATATCCCTTATCTTTTCCTGCGTTTTGTATTTATCGTTTTCAAATCATTAATCACGAGTATAATTCAGAAAGAAAATTAGGGGTGTAGGTCGGGCATCACAACTCACCGCAACCCCCACGCGCAATGATTTTGGATCGTCACGGTTCACGCACGGAGCGAACCCTCCAAAAAGGCGTCGATCTTTCGGGTATAAGCGGATCGTGATGCATGATTGGGGCTGAGAGCTGTGTTTGATCTGTCCGATGCGTTCTCATTCGAGCTGAGGAAAGGTAGGCCATCGTGATGATGCGAACGAGGCTTTACGATTATTATCTGATGGCGGTGTGTTCTTTTTTAGGGTTCGCGAAAAGGTCCGGCTCAGCTTCTTTTTATTTGGTAGCTGACTTGGATGTTGAGAAAGATTGTTGGGTGGGAGAGAAAATTTGTACCTGAATTAGGAAAAACAAATTCTGGGCATTTTACCATGATTGGGGCATGTGATTACAATGATTTTAGTTACCAAAAGGGGTTAACTGGTGAAGGGGTTGGGAAAAGTGTTTGTGCTTCGGCTAGATACGAGGGACACATTCGAGCAAAAAAATTATCAAAAAAGTTGTAAATCTATTGGAATTGTACTAATTATTCTCGGCGACCGACTAGAGGTAGAGTCAACAAGGGACCTCACCAACCTTGGGCAAGCCTCGCAGGGGTGTGTCAATGGGTCGGGTCGGGTTTTTATGTTCCTAGACCCGACCCGAGGGTCACACGTTGACCCAACCCGACCCAACTCGAAACGCAGCGAACAAAAAAATTGGGTATTTTGATATTTTCTAGTAAACTCTAAGAATACATTACATTTATAAAAAAAGACTAAGGCCGACCCGTTTCGACCTAGCTCTAAATGAGCCAAGATTTTGCCGAAAATACCCTAAGTTTAGGGTTGGGTTGGCGGGTTTTTTTGGTCACTCTTCAAGTTAGGAGTCATCAAGTTGGAGACTAGCTGGAGGAAGAAGGAAGGGAAGGGAAAAAAAAAAAATGAAAGAGAAAAAAATGAAAAACAAACAAATAAATAAATAACTTGAAAAAAATATTATCAAATATTATTTAAGTTAGCACTGATGGTGTTACATAGAATGGCCGACGTCAATGTCAACTACCGGCCAGTCAAAATTGGCTGCATGCACTGAATTGATATAAATACAAAATGTTGAAGATTCAATTGGCAAAATGTTTATAACTAAATTGATACAATTATAATAAATTTGGTTAAGGATTTCTTTGGTAATTTTCCTGTATAGGAGCTTATGGACATGAACAAATTGAATCTCTTCGTGCTTTGACATGAAATCAAACTTTATGTCTAAGGATTTTGTGCTTTCGTATGCCAATCCCAAAGTGAGTAAAATCGTAGGTTAAAAAGTGTCCATTCGTTTAGGATTGGAGTCGATTACGTTTCTTTAGCATTGAAGTCCGACTTCATTCAACACTAACCACCTTAAATCTTCGCTATGTTTGGGAGAAATAGGGAAGAAAACTTGGAGAGAAAATGCCACGATAAATTAATTCTCATTTTTCACTCTAATTACCATTCTCCACTTCTTTTTCCCGTTCTTTTCGAAACACGACATAAAAGTACATAAAATGATTTAACATTTTAAAGTCATTTATAATTTTGTTTTATCATATAATATTAAAAACGATATCTCTATGCAACATAAAAGCCATAAATACTCTAAAAAAAGGGTCACAACAAATATTGATTGTCAATTTATACAGAAGATGATGTGATTTTCCACAACGATGTAAAACGACAAATTAAACGCCGTTAATAATTATCCAGTTCTGATGTTAAGCCCGGACTTATCACTAATCATTAGTATTAGTATGCCTATGGCTACAGGTTTGGTTCCATTTTTGGACAAGAAAAAGAGTATGGTCCCGGAAAAGGCGCGCTTCAGGAATGAATGAATGACATAGTCTTTCTCCCCTGAAACTTGTGACCTGCTAAAGAAGATGTTCATTCAAGAGACGTGTGCGCAATCTCAACTCAAAGCAAACGGCCCTCTTAATGATGCTCCAAGAATCATGACAAGTGGGAAGCAGCCCTCAATTAGGTAAAATTGCTTTACATGCATCTTGCATGATGCAACCTCTGTTAGGCGTGAGCAAGAGCAAGCGCAACTTCGCCCGCGTATTCGGATGGGAAAGCAGGGTTATCGGGAAAACGATATCTGAATCATCGAATAAGATAGAATCTCTCGGATCGGGAAATTGCACCACGAGTTTTAAATCTTATGTGAGGAATGCGATCGAGATCTAAACCTTTTGATTGGCTTGATCAAGTCATCAATTTTAATAGAGTCTCGAATCTTTTAATTGGTTTGATTAAATCCAATAATTTTAGTAAACATATGCCACTGCTCTATCACAACCTCCGCTGCATGCCGCACTACCGCCATCCTCTATCTCAACGCTTCGATCAAAGTAATGTGCTGCACAACCTCATGGCCTTTTTTTTTTCTTCGAAAAATTATCAAATCAATTCTAAACATATTGTATAGACAATAATTTAATTATAAACTTTCCAATTATGTTAATTTAATCCTAAACATTGGCTTAAAATTCCAATATAATCCTTTGGGCCAATGGTAGCTGGAAATCTTTGATGTAGCGATCAACAAGTTGTCCACGTCAACATATCACGTAGGATGATTGATGATAATTGAATGTCATGTTAGTAGTTTATGGTGGAAATTGGCCAGAAGGTTTGTGTGGAAATTTTTTTGTAAAGGTTTAATATTAAATTGATAAAATTGAAAAATTTAGGATTTCGTTTGTTTCACAGAAAATGAATGATTTGGAAATATTTTACAAAGAAATGTCGCTTGCATCGCATGGAATAATTAACTGATGAATAATATTTTTATTATCATTTGATAAAAAAATTATTTTTATTATCAAGAACTATTTCGTGGACAATGAAAAATATTTCATTTATTCATTATTGTAAGTGATTCGAGCGATTATTTTTTGAAAATATTTTCTAAGTCATTCATTTTCTGCGAAACAAATATACCCTAGAAGTGAATTGGCATCCAAATCATAAGTTTATGACAAATTTGGTAATTATTTATGTTTTGTGGTGCCAAATGCAAAATGGACAGATTTGTAGCTACCATAGGAGAAAAGAAGTATCGTATGCCCTTACCATATGGGTCTATGATACTATATAGGCTTGTTTAGCCAGTGTAGTTTTTTTTGCCAGTGGCTATCGAAAATACCTGACATGGCGATCTATAAGTTGTCCACATTGGCATGCCACATAGGACGATTGGCGACGGTTGGTGATGAATAGATGCCACGTGTGACATCTGAAATTTTCTTTATAGTTCATGATATTTATGATATATAAATAGTATAGTAACTATCAGTAGAGATCAATACACTCCTGAACACATATCGAATAATTTTCAAACATTAAATTTTTATCGAGTTAAGGTTTCCCTATTGTTGTATGTCTTTTGTTCATAATTGGAGCGGGTTCAAAATAATTTTCTAATTTACCAACATTTCAAACAAATACCGATTCCCTTGTTTATTTATCACAATGTAAAGTATCTATCCAAAATCACCTAATATCTCTTTTTTTTTTTTACTAAACCATTCCATTTATCACTACAAGAGTTTGGACAAATGTCTTCATTCCCACCTTATTTTTGCCCATATCTCTAAACTAGATTCATTGAACCTAGCCATATGACCTCATGGATGACATTATTTCTACTTTTAACTATAGTTAAATTGGCATCCTTACTTTTGACCAAAGCCAATTAATGCTATTACAAAATACTCTTAAATGTAAAGAATATTTGTAGAGGACAAGAGATAAAAAGTCTTCTTTCCCTATCTCTTGAACGTGCACCTCATCTTCTTGAACTATTGTTAAATTGACATCATTATTTTTTACCAAAGCCAACTAATGCTACTTCAAAATAGTCTTAAATGTAGAGAATATTTGTAGAAGACGAGATAAAAAGTCTTCTTTCCCTATTTCTTGAGCATGCACCTCATCTTCTTCACCTCTCCAAGTTCAATTTTTATTTCACTCTCTTTCAAGATAATCAAGGTCCAAAACCCTCATTTTCAATCTAGTGTTTTACAAGGTATATTCATTTATTTTCCTTTTATTTTTATCAAATGAGCTTTATTGTTTTTTGAAGAATGAGACTTGTTAATTTTAATAATTATTTTGATTTTAAGGTTGTAAAGGCTTTGTTTGTTGAAGATTTCACTTAAGGTAAGTGAAAATCTTCAGGACTAAACTAGAATGATCTATTTATTACTCTTGAGCTTGGATGGTTGATTGTATGTTTGATTGCTATAGATTTTACTCTATTTGGTGATTATTGGGTTTGAATTTAAAAGCTTTCTCATGCTTAGAATGTCTTTGAGAGATTATTAATAGGTTTTGTTGCAATTTAAATGGGAAAAGTGAAAATGGTAAAAGTAGGCATAAAAAGGGGTACTTTGGTGAATTTTTGACAAAATCAAGGGTAATTTCGAAATTTGCGGAAGTGAGATGGGGCTGTTAACAGAGATATTTTATGGTTTTTACTGTTGATTAGTGGGTTATTAAGTAATAATTACTAAGGGAAATCAAACCGGTTAAAAAAAAGAGTTTAGAAGATTTAGGGGCAAATTTGTAAATTCACCAAGTTGGGGACGAATCTGTAAATACTGAAAGTTCGGAGGGCTGTTCGTAGTATAAGGAATCTTATTTTGATAGGTGATAAAGTTATTTTTATAGTTAATTGTTTAATTTAGATGATACGTCACTTACGCAAAAACAAAATTGGAACTAGTTGTCTTAAGAAATTAAAAATGGATTGTTTTAATAGTTTTGTTAAATATGTGGTGTGTCATTGTCTATAGTATAAACAGAATATTAGTATGTCTTAGATAACAAAGGATAACTTTAGTTTTAAATTTTTAATTGATATGGCTTGGTTTGATAAAAACTGAAAGTAGGGATAAATTTACAAAATGAGAAATTTTTACAAGGGTAATGTTCTAATTCTAAGAATTTGGAATTATAGGAAATACTCTTTAATTTTGGTGGTAAGAGTGAGCTTAATTAATGGTGGTAAAAATAAAATAAAATAAAATAAATAGAAGAGTAAAAATGTCATGAGTTACTTAGATATTGGAGTAATAATGTTTATTGCGATTGGATGTCAAAAATTAATAAACCTGAAAAAGTTCTCTACCAATGGCCTGGTGAAAAGAAAAAGAATATTTATTTGTTGAAGTGTATGTAATTAATCAATTATCATGATTATATGGAAATGCCAAGAGATTTATGTGTTGCCATTTACAATTGTAGACACCGAAAAGTATGCGGTGCTTATTGTGTTGTGATTAATTTTGTATGTCTTTGATGCTATATGATTAAGATATTTGCCATTGAGCGAATTCCCTTACGTGAGTATATATGAGACTTTGAAGTCAACTAGATGTTCTATCATATAAAATGATTCTCTACAAAGGTTGAGATGATATAAAATTTTATGATGATATGACTCCTGCAGTCATGGTATGACATGGCTTGTGTGACCATAGTATGAGGTTAAAAAAATAACCATCATCATGTGGATGTACGGTGGTGTAGATATTCTCACTATTGTAGAGGATACCTATGATGGATAGGTTAAAAGGTGTGGTAAATGGATATATATGATTCATCCCCCATTAGTTGGGGGTAAAGATATCTCGTTAGTCGAGATGCCTCGTGAATCGAAATGGTATTGACTTGTGACGAATATGAGTTTATGTGTGTAAATTGATGAGATGTTGTAGTACATGTAATAGGCAATATGATATCCGTTTGCACATGAGTTATCCATCTTATCTAATGTTATGGTTGTCTCCTTAACATATCATGATAAGAAAGATAGTATATTCATCCTTGTACTCGTCATGCACGGTTGTTTTATACCGTCTTGAATTTATGTCTACTGTTGATACCAGGTTGAGTGATAGATGAATCTCTTACCTTAGACTTAGGAATTTCATTTACTAGGTCTTGGCTCATTTCTTTATTTTTCAAACTTGTAAGAAGACTCTTCCACCACCATCGCTTTTTGATGCTCTAGCTCACGTTTAGTATAGTTATGAGGAAGCTATATTGGCTCATATGGTTTTTATGCATGTTAATTGTGCAACTATGATTTAGGTCGGAGTGGGACTCACTAAGTTGGTCTCACATCGGTACATCGCAGTCTTTGACAATGAATGGATGGAACTGCTCAAAGGATTTGATGGTCCCCTAGCTATATTTCCGAAGAATTGTCGTTGGGAGAGGTTCTCAATCCTTAGATATTAGCTTTGGTGATGTACAAGCGGGATTTTGGGTATAGGAGTGTAGTGTTAAAGTAGACGATCTTGACCCTTCCCATATCTTTTGTATTTTGTGTGTGTTTGGAATACTGTTGTGGATTGTAAATATAAAGTTAACATAATGAGGTATAATATTTAACTCATGTGATGATCTTCTTGTATTTGTGGTGCTTCCGCTTGTTAATAAAAAAAAAATCAGAAAAGACACATGTCGTGTGATATTCTAGGGCGTCACACCACGTCAGTAATTTCCTACGGCAATTGACTATAAGGACTTTATTAGAATTTTATGCAAAGGTCCAAGGCTAAAGTAGTAATATTTAAAAGTTAGGACTGATTTGGTATATGTACGATAAGTTTAGGACCGGTTTGGTGGTCATCCCTGTGTTGTGGTGCCAAGTGCTCAACCACCAAAGAATTGCAGCTATTATTGGAGAAAAGAAGTATCGTACGCCCATACCATGTGTCAATGATATTACTACGTAGGCCCGTTTAGCAAGGCTGTCTTCACACGTTCCTAATATTGACGCATTGATTGGGCCAAATCAATAATGGTGATTTCCTTGTAATTAGGTAGTGCATTGACCAAATCCAATTTTAATAATAAACAATGGAATACGTGATGAAATCTGTGATCTGCATATCGTAACTTCTGGAAGCGAAATTCTCTATAAGACAACATTCAGTCGGCTTCATCAGTGAACACCATCATGCATAAACAATTGCATATATGTCACCATTTCGACCATCCGTGACATAAAAAAATTACATGACTAGTAGGATGATTAAAATGTCACGCCAAAAAGAACATGAGTTCTTCAGAACCTACTCGGCTTTTGACCACTTGGGATTGGACGGTGAAGAGGTGGCCAATATCTAATCAGATCGAAAAGGTGGACTCAATCCGATGTGCAAAAATAGTTTTAAAAACGTCATTTGATCATCTAACCCCTCACAAAATAGCGATATGATTTGATCATGCAACAAACTGATTTTTATAAATAATCATGCAGTAGTTCTTGTCGAGTTGCAATTAGTACCATCCAATGTAACATTGCGTGACTACCTAACACTTATAACTATGATGTTACGAAGATGAGGATTGAATCTATGAAAAAAGGCCCCAAATTGACGGAGAAAGGAGCCAACTGCTGTTCCAGATTAATAACGAATTGGAAGCAGAAAGAGTATGTTGCGTCCTAAATAGATAAGATGCTTCACCAACCTTTGTGTGAAGTGAGGTGGTTCCAGTCATCTCGGAAGCATCTTCGGCCAGTGACTGGATTGCCTTTTCGTGAAGACAAAGCTGGAATAAAGTGCTGCCGAGAACGTGGGCGTTGTCTTTTCAAGATTGGGGATGCGAAGTGGGAATTTCTCAAATACATCAAACTCCAACTGTTGCCAATTGGCATAGCTCCGAGAAACAATATCACAGAGCACATGCTTGAGTTACGAGGTAGAGGAAGACCATATAAAATATACATAAATCTCATTATCGAGCGACATGAGATATTTCAACAGACATGCAAGCTAGATTAGGAATGGTATATGGAAACATGACTAATGGAGTGGACATACACGCAAAATGGCCATAATCTAGATATGATATCATGGTACAAATTTCAATTCAAAAATTTGAATTGATAAATGGATGGAGATGACGTGTATTAAAAAAGCAAATAAATTTTATTGTCAAGTGACTTTCAAGAAGCCATTTCTCTTGATATGATAGCTTCTTTTTCCTTTGGGCCCCTTAGGTCAGGTGGGGGTACTTCTTTATGCCGCGTGTGGCCTTTTGGGCTCATGCACTCTCTCTCTAAAGATTCAAAAACAATTAAGGGTGCACATGAAAATATTTATCATTCATTTTTTTTCTGTTTCTGTGTACATATTTGAAATAAAAATTCATCTCATAACTCGCTCTCATCTCCGCCCACCGCCTATCGCCCAGCGCTGGTTGCTGCCTACTATCACCACTTAGGAATGAGAAATTCTATTCTGAGAATAGAAATTTATATTGATACCGAATGCTTATTTTACCTTAGAAAATTATTCAGAGAATAGAAATTGAAAAATCGATTTCTAGCCGAGAATTTGATTTCTAGAGCATTAATTTTACCGTGTGTGTTGGATTTTTTGATTTTGAAGAAAGATTTTATGAGGATTCATGTATGAGAATGTTGGAAAAGTAGTCCCAAACAAATTATGGTCATGATGGGTATACATATACCTGGCTCGTGATTTAAATATTTGAGTGAAATTAAGACTAACTCGATATATCAAAAACCCCGATGCTCCCCCTTGAACTATCTCTCAATGCTGGGTTCCAAATAAGAGATCCTTCATGGGCATCAAAAGAAAAAGATATTGTTTCAAGTTCAAATATGAACAATTTATCCCAAAAAGACAATTGAATTAGGAGCAACAGCCGAAAAAGACGATGATAAGATACCTTGCAAACCAAAAATCAAACTAAAGAATAATTTAAATCTATTAGGTTTTGAATTCAAATGTGAGCAATTTATCATTGCCAATTTCGCGAATACTTCGCATGAAATTAGCAATGAATGATTAACTCGCTACTCGACCCATGTAACACAGGCGCCATTTACTTCCCTTGTAAAATAGAGAAGTCACCGATTCACCATTGACCAATTGGGAATCGGGTCATCCAGAATCGAAGAAAGCTTAGATAGTGTACTTTCCCCAAAAAGGGAAAAAGTAACATTTACACCAAATTGAATCCCTATCTTTGGGATTCATTCCTCTTGAGAACTTCTTTACGTAGGACGCTGCTTGCCTAATATAGAATAGAGAAATCAATATGAGTCTTTAACATATTATGAGAATAATAATCTGTTTCAAATCATAAAAAAAATATATATATATATAATTATAGATTTTTGTATGGTCCACTCCTTTAAGAATTTGTATCTTTCAACAAACCGTTATTCTTATAGTAGTCCAAAGACTATAATACTAGCAAAGCCCACTAGAATATGAGTTTTTTCTTAGGAATTATTCTAAGGCTTTTTTTATTTTCTTAAAAAAAGTGAATGATTTGAAAAATGTTTTCCTAAAAATAATTATTTGTATATTGTATACAAAAATAAACAAACGAAAAATATTTATATCGTCTACAAAAAAATCAAGACATATTCGATAATGGAAACATATCATGTTGATTAAGTATTTTAATCAATAAAGAATAATTTTTTAGTAAATAAAAGGAGATTAATGCTCTCTCAATCAAAAAAAAAAAGGGAGATGAGGGACACTACTCCCACATTTCATTTCTATCTATTGTTTCCCACTTATTAGTCTTCAGATGTGCGAGACTCTCCCATGCGATAGTTAAAAGAAAGAACCCTTTTAAGTGAATCGAAATCCCTGTGAAAAAAATAACTATTAAGTATCGTCAAGGAGAGCTAACAACAAGTAACTGAAAATCATGTTCTATGAGCATGAGGACCCACTAATTTTTCCAGGGCACCTTTCAATTTTCAGATTTGGATATGAGAATGCGATTCCAATCGTACTGGAGAAAACCTCGAAACGTGACATGAATGGATAGAGTTCCCCGGATAGAGCTTAGGGAATCTTTCAATTTGCTGCCTCAAGAAGGGGAAATTCATGTTTTTGACCATGACTCCACGGGCGAAAATGCAATTAGCATAAGTATTTCCCACCAGCGAAAAGCACGAATAAGGAGTAGAATGCGAATTACATCGGAATGTTCCATGGGCATCAAAAGAAGAAAACAATCGTTTCAAATTCGAATATGAGCAGTTTATCCCAAAAAGATAATTGAATTAGGTGCAACAGCAAAAAAAGATGATAATAAAATAATCTTGGAAATCAAAAACCAAAGTAAAAATCATCTACATTTTTTAGGTTTTAAATTCAAATGTGAAAAATTTATCATTGCCCTTATCTCAAACAGTTGGTATGATATTAGTCTTCTCAATCATCAGCTTTCGAAGGATATATTTCATAATTTGATGCACTAACACGAGCATCATTTACTGCCTCACTAAAATAGAGAAATGACAATTGACGATTGGAAATCGGGTGTCCAGAGGAGAAACTTAAGATGCGTTTATTAACATTTCTATTTTTAAGAATAATTTCTTTTCATAAATAATTTTTTTATATTTCTATTTTTTGAAATAATTTCTTAATAAAAGAACGTTTTAGTTCTGCATAAAATTTCTATTCTCGAAATAGAAAAAGAATATGAATCTATTTAGTATGATGCACAAATTTTTTTGTGACATAAAATTTTTAATTTTTTAATAATTATTTGAGATTCTTCTTTTCTTTTCTTTTTTTTTTCCCTGTGGAAATAAAAATCATTAACTACAATCAAGAAGAGCTAACAGCAAGTAAATGAAACGTGTTATATGCGCATGAGGACCCACTAATTTTTCCAAGATACCTTTCGATTATCTGCTTTGGATATGAGAATGTGATTCCAACTACATCGGAGAAAACCTCGAAACGTGACGTGTGTGGATAGAGTTCACCAAAGAGAGCTAAGAGAATCTTATCAATTTGTTGCCTCAAGAAGGGGAAATTCGTGTTTTGACCACGACTCCACGAACAAAAATGCAATCAGCATAAGTATTTCCCTCCAGCAAAAGCCCCAATAATGAATAGAATGCGAACTACATCAGGCCGTTTCTAGACCACCAGGTCCACCGCCACCACCACAATGTTAATTTGACCTAAAATTATACAAAGTAATGACAATGATCTCATGAAATTTAAAGACGGGTTTGGACTAATTTTTACTTTTCACTTAGTTGAAAGATGCACTTACGCATTTAACTTTTGCTTTTGATCCCGTATAGCTAGAACTCTCATGATGTATAATTATTTATATGTAGATTAACATATATTTTAGTAATTTTTGGAAATTCGAGAAAATAATTTAAACTCGAAAAATGGGCAAATTCCTTTTCCTAGGAACTATCTACTTTAATTTAATGCCAAAGCAAAGAGGCCCTTCTGATTCTTATTCCTTATTCTGTAACAAGGAAATGACCACCACCCTGGGAAAAAAGTAGAGATGCTCTCTAGGACAGCAGAGCGCAGCGAGACTGTTGTATAAATTGAAGCACCCCTCCTTGGCCATGCATAGCATACAGAGAGCAGTTGTGATTGATAATCCTTGGTCATGGCGATTCCGCATCGCGCACCGGAGGATACCCGCCTCATGAACCTGGAGGAGTTCAAGAAGTTGTTGAAGAAGTTCGACGCCAATAAAGACAACAAGATAAGCAAGGAGGAGCTCCAGGAGCTCCTCCGCAGCCACGGGAAGCATTTCTCCGGGTGGAAGAGCAAGCGGGCACTGGGTCATGCTGATGCCAACGGAGACGGATACATTGACGAGAACGAGATGATCAACCTCGTCGAGTTTGCCAAGAAGCAATTGGGCGTGACTGTTGTAGCCCAGTGAACTGTTTTTGTCTGCCAACTCGTATGATTTCTTCTACTTGTTGTAAGGTGTCCCTCAGGCTCAGCTGTTTTCTGTGTGATTCTGAATTCCCTAGCTCCTTATGAAATAGTAGATAAATATATCAAATCTGTATAATAAGTTTTAACAGTGATACCTTGAGTTTAGCTGACAAAATCGTGGATATGAATCAACATGCAGAACTTTGTTTTAGCAGAATCACTGTAGATAAAAGGCACGGGTTAATGAAAATATGAACAGAATATCAACGATGAGCCAAACTGGTTTTTTCCCGCCACAAGATTATTCTGCAAAGAGGGCGTCCAGCCTATAGACAAAACACGGCCTATCCCCGTTTCAGGACCTGGCGACGGAATATTTTCATGCGGAACATCGGTGGCGTAACTCAAATTAGGGTTAGCAAGGAGAGATCATGTCTGCACATACTTTCAAGAACGTTTAAGTGCAACTAATGAAAAAAAAATTAAAGGAGAAACCTGGGAGGCAAAAGGACAGTCCGAGTCCAATCCGGTCTACTGTTTGGCGTGGCATCAAATAAGGACGTTTAGGGGATATTTAGCAACTATCTTATTTCCTTAATTAATTTCTTTTCAGAAATGATTTTTTATAATTTTTCCTCGACAAATTTCTAAATATATAAAGGCATTTGGTAATTACATAAAATTCATATTCTCAAAATAGAAATGCATTTAATGCAACTCTCAAATCTTTTTTGTGACTTAATTTTTTTTAATTTTTAAATAATTTTATTGCTTTTTTTCTCTTCTCCTTTTTCTATTATGTTTTTTCTCTCTCCTTCTCTTCTTCTTTCTCTAGTTAATCGCCTACCTTGATGGAGCCTTGCCAACCCCTCACCCAACCACAACGAGGTCAGGCATCGTTGAGGGCCAGCAAGGTTGTCAGACCTCATCTGGATAGTCCCTAGCCATTGTTGTGACCGACTACTAGCTAGAAGAAAAAGAAAAGAAAACAGAAAATGATTCGGACTTGATTCTGAAGTTGTTTGCGAAAATAAAATAAAAAAAAACTTTTTCTACTTTTTAATTCCATTCCAAATCTATTTTCGGAAATAGAAAACCTACCGAATCAATTTTTAAAAAATAAAAAAAAATTGGGGAACAAAACAACATAAGTAACTATTTAGCCAATTACCAAATAGACCCTTAAGAGTTGCATGTAGAAAACAACCATCTAGTATGGTTTAGAGTAACTCCACAAAGACCGTGTGGCCGATCGCTGCTTCTACTCACGGGCGAGGATCACAGTGCAGATGCACCAATTCGTGTGGAGAGAGAGAGAAAATTAATGAATAATAATCGACTTTGATCTAGTGAACTTTACAAGCTGGGGTTTCCCAGCAGCCTATTCCCCACTAAACTTCAAGCTAAAAGAAGATTTGTACAGAGTGAAGTCACGGGATTAGACGATATATCGGTTTTCTTTTCAATGTATAATAATTGATAATCCACACTTATATATGCTGAATCTAAGAGGCAGGATACAGCAAACGCGACTTTTGCTGCTGCTCCATGATTTTTCCCGTCGCTGCAGCCCCAAAAGAATGCGAATCATCTGTAGCTTCAACTCAACCTACATTGTCAGGATGGCTTCATAAGAAGACAGGAAGCTAGTATTTAAACGGTAAATTTGAAAAGCAAGCAAAACTCAAGCTCAAAAGGGGTCCAAGAGAGAAGTTTGAGATACAAAGGTCAAGACTTAATATACTGGAATTCCCAATGACCCCGCAACAATCTTGCAAGCAAATCCTTTCTCCAAACAGAATAACTTCGTAGGGCCACATTGCCTCACTACAAAATATCGGTACAAAGGAACATGTCGACCATACAAATGCCCACAGAATGTATCGGCAGACTTAAGCATGTGAAAATTTGTCTTTGGCATGACCACAGCAGGCAGGGAAACGACAGACTGACTCAAAGTTTCTTGGCAATTAAGGGCAAGATCAAAATTCTTGCTTACCGCAGCTGTTGAAGAAGACTCATGATTGGCAGCTGTTGAAGAAGATTCATGACTAACCCAAGTTACATCTGAACAAGGTGACCTCCAACTGAATCTTTTCATTCATCAATAATAGCAGGCGGCAGTTTCCAAAAATTCCAAGAATTAAAATCTTCCTATAACCAACAAAGAAATGGCGTATCAAGTGCCAAACCATGAATCTTTCCAAATAAAAGGCAACTCTGGGATAAATAGAAAGAGACCTAAATCCTCTAATGCAAGCAATAAATTTTTTTTTTGCTTTCAGAGGTAATTTGTGAAGGCTAGCTAATGCCTATGCTCCAAAAAAGACCCTCGCACATGTCAGAATACACGCCAATCAATTGTGGTGAATGCTTGGTTATGCTGTATTTAAGTTGGAAATTCATGAATTAATAATTTAACAACATAAAATGGCCAATATTTAAGGAGCAAACCTGCTCAACTGACGCCTTCGGTGGAAACATGCCATGCACAAGAGCATGAAGTGACGTATAAGATTTCGTGTCAACATGTTTGTTGACAGCAATTTCACCCTGTGAGCAAGAAAATGAAAAATGAGATGCATCTTCTATGGATCCTTTTTCCTCAGACTCTCTTCAGTAGTCACTCAAATAGCATCATACTTCAGATACCTTAGGATTGATGGTGAAAATTTTTCCTTTTGGAATTCCAACTTTCAGATAACTGATTTCATCAGTGTTTCTGTTTCCAAAACCAGCATAGAATGGGTTGTAGTCTGGAGGAAACAACACCCTAATCTCCTGGAGAGTAGAAGAATCAAAGAAAGAAGCACAATTTAGAAGAAGAGCATTTCCAATCATCTAAAAGAACCACCCATCCAGCCAGATTGCTAAAAGTTGCAAGTATCCTTCAATTGTGAGTGAAGCAGCATCAAAATGAACAATAAGTGTTTCCAAGGAATTGCAGAAATCTGATCAGACAAATGAATTTTGCTAATTTCTCTTTAGTCAACTGTCATTTCACAGGTTCTGGCAGGTTTTCTGGTTCTTATCATGAGGAGCAAAGATGGTTGGCAGTGATTGTGAAAACAGGCCATCAGAATTTTTAGCCAAAAATCAATTTTTTGCACCCATAGTTCATATTATGAGGAGCTATTTTTCGGTGATTATACTATTAAGAATTCCCAACCTCATACTACATGGTTCTCAAGATTCCAATTGTATTACCACATCCAAGCTATTCACTAGTCATTAGAAAATCCATATTGAGAACTGCAATAAGATCTGAATAAGTACTTATGTTATGCAAAGCTTACAATATACATTTCTATTTTGTTGTCTCAAGCTTCATTGACGACAAAAATAATCAGCATAAATATCATCCCAGATCAACCCCAAGGCTACTTGCATCAGCTATGGTTTTATTTAAAACCAACATCAGGTAAACTATTAACACAAATATATCAACAAAGGCAAATCCAAGACAGGTTTACAGTAATAAATAATTTAAGAAAGTATGCACATATCAAGACACACATCTTTAATTTTTATATCAAAAGAACCATGTGATTGTTAGACAAACCTCCAAGCATGCTATCTTGAATTCATGAGGTGCCCTTCTTATAACTGACATAAAAACAAAACACAAATTAGTCCAGGAAAAATTCAACGAGCCATATAGACTAACTGTACTTCAGCAGAAGATAAGAGTGCCCAAAATCTACCTCATCATCCATTTTGTATAAAGTTATTTAAAAATTTGTCTAGAATGAATTACTGTGTCAGAAATGAGAGACTAAAAGTACAAAAATTCAACTTCTAAAAACTTAATATAAAGAAAGTAGAAATAGTTCTGAAATTCCATGCCTACTTTCAGTTAAAACCTAGAATTTTAAGACAACTAATGGCTTGTTTGGATTGACTATTACTTTTTACCTTTTGCTTGATCTAAATCTTACAGCTCATGCATTTTGACATTTTCAAATCTAAAACTCCTTAAACTTCCACAATACATGAATGTTGATATGTAGGGTCACATATAATATTTTCATAGGTTTCTGAAATTTGAAAATTGTACTAAATTTTGGCAGGAAAGCAAAACAAATTCTTTTCGCTAATTAAGAAGAGTAAACAAACAGGTCCTAAGTAAGCTTCTATTAGGCTTTGTTTGGATAGAGTGGGGAAAGAAAAATGGAAGAATCTTCTTTTAAATTTTAAAATAGTCTCTCATTTCTACTCTTGCAATTTTTTCAAATTTTCTCAACTTTTCCCTCAAATTTTGCATTACCCCGTTTTCTACTACCCCCCACCCCTCCAAAAAAAAAAAAAAATCCAAAAACAGAACAAAGAAAAAAATTAAGGGAAATATCAATATGTCAAAATCTATCAATAAGATAGCTGGCTTACTGAATGCAAGACAATCAGCTCATCAATCTTGATTCTAGACACCTTTTATAAAGATAGTAACATACTACATCTATTGTCAATTTACCCAACCATAACCATCCAGACTGTACCTTCTCGATATAAAGAAGGGAAAAGTCCATCAGGAGAAATGACAACAGGTCCATCTGGTAAATTCTTGCCATCCTGAAAATGCAAAGAACCCAATAGCTGAAATGCATATGATGATGACAATACACATTTACTCACATTTCCATGATTTAAGGGTATTACCTGCTTGAGGTTGAACAGAAATCGCCTAGTGTGATAAGCCTGAGAAATTGCACGTGCACTGAGAAACAGCAATTGATACCCATTTTCCTGGAACAATGACCAAGAGCTTAATGTGTGAGTTTCAAAGATCTCCTCCTCAACTGTCACAGTCAAGTGTGCATGATGTATTTGTGGGGCAGAGTGAACTCTCCAGAAAAATTAAGATAAGAAACCATATATATCATATTCTTAGTTCTGGATGTATTCAGGTGCCATATTAAAGAGATGACATTTCAGTTGAACACACTTGATAAAACCCAGCCTATCAAATTTTTCCACCTAAGGAGAGTTTAAGCAAGGGATCTAAAATATTCTGTGGGAGTCACAAATTCATTAACATAGAATATTATGAAAAGATGGACAAACCTTAATAGCTGAAAACAGATGTGCAACCCCACTTTGTGACCAATCAACTCCAATAAAAGGCATAAACTGACCCAAAACATCCGATCTGTTCACAACAAAATACTAATGAGGATCAAAATCTATGAGGAAGCAACTCAGTCTGACAGAGTTAAACCATGGAAATAGTATCTACGAAGGATGAGCCAGTAAAATATGGAGAAATTCGAACTTGTGAACTGCTCAACTGACTCACACATATCAAGGATGCTAGAAACCCTGAGTGCAAACAGAAAAACAGTATCATGTATAGAAGGGATGATTCTAGTCATTTCACTTTCTTGCTGGTATCAGAGATAAGTGTCTTGAAGTGACAAGATAGTCTAAATATGACTTATATTGGAAAAAATTGAATTTTGCGCCCAAAAAAATAATAATAATAATTGAAGTCATGCCATGTTTCAAGTTGATTGGGTTCATTTCATGTCAGCAGTTTTCCCTCACCAAGGGTTCTATTCATGTCACAGTTTCACATCATGTTAGAAGCAGCTCCAATGGGAAGTTCACACATCAAATTAGAACACAAAACATTATTCTGTTCATCATTATTATTGTTCAAGGCAGTTAACTAACAGTCTTCATGTGAAAGTTCTAAGTAACTTGGTTAAGAAAAAGGCTATCCAAATAGTGTCTATAACGTGGTGGAACTGTGGAAAGCCCTTGCAACACAGAACAGAATATTCAAAGGGGTAGTTTGTATAGTTGCGGAGCATTATCTTGAAAGAAATCATGGTTAAAATATGGGTGATGAACGCACAGCAAGTAATCAGCAATGAGAGGGAAGTAAAGCTGTTTGTCTGCTGTTTGTCCCTTAATGTCTAATGCCTAATCCTTATTTGTCCCCTCATTCTTACAAAAATGAGGCATGGAAGATCAAAGAGAAGGGTAAGCTTACAATTGTGAGAAGATGCAGCTCAGGACTACCCAAAAGCCATTACATCATAAAACATTATGAAAGATGGATTTCCTTCTTTATATTGGCAACGGTTCCCTAATTTTGGCTAAGCAAATGAAAACACATTGCTTCATGCCGTTTCACTCTATTATTACGTCTCACAGGTGTCAATGACCATCCTTTTTTGCGAGTTCTATTTCAAGGAGCGGTGTCTGCAGCCACTCATTGCCAGACTTGCTGCTTGCACTATTATTTTACTTACAAAGCATCTAAACGAAACAAACATCACAAAGCAGAGTGCTACTTTCTCTGCATTCCAAAAAATAGATTAACCTGGTTATAGTCCCATCTACATCCGAGATGATGATACGAGTGTTCCATTTCCACAAATACATTCGTGCCTCAACCTGAATCATGATGAAAAATCCCAACTAAGCACGAACTTCTTTTCTGGTCTGAGAAAAATAAGGAAAGAAACATCACTGTTCTTAAAAAAGCAACTTCTTAAGCTTAAGGGTAGCAAAAAACCTGCTGCTTTCCCAGCATTGCAGTGGAAAATGTGAAGGTCACCAAATTGCTTCCTTCTTTCAAATTTAGGGAGGCAAGCTGCTCAGATGTGGGAGTCATTGCCCTTGCCGTCTTTTTCACCACTTTTGGTTTAGGCAGCAATTCGTCTGCATTCAGGCTGTTAGCAATCTCTGAAACACTTTCAGCTTCAAAGCTTCTAGCACTATACATGGCTTTTCGAGATTTGGAATTTTTGAAGGAGAAGGGCCAAATTCTCCAGCTTCCACCAGCTGGAATTATGGCCTTTGATGCATCCCCATCAAGAGTTCCCCCCCCTTTATCAATGGCTATCATGCCCTTTGGTTCAACCATCCAATCAGTTCCAAACGAAGCCATCCCCAGAAGAATGGGAGAAGCTGCCTCCCAGGGGAAGTAGCGACCGCCAATTCTAACGACAAGCCTATCATCCTTGACAACAGAAGGACCTAGAGAAGTATATCTATGGATGTCCAATTTTTCAGCATCAAATGCTTGGGATGCAGCATCAGCCCCCATACCTTCATGCAACAAGCATCTGCAGAGGGACACTTCTGCATTGAGCAACACATAGGCAAATTCGGTTAGTAATCTGCTTCAGCAATTGTGAAGAGATATAAAAACAACCAAACTATGTTGACAGCATCAAGAGGGTACAAAGTTAATGATCCAGACTATCTCACCTACTGCAGGATCAAAAGGAAAATTCTCTGTGCCTCCTAAACCCCGGATGTCTTCAGCATTAGGCTGGTCTTGCGCTAATTGGTCCTCTTTGCATGCATAAGACTTTGAACAACTTGCATCCTCCTTGCTGGGGATAGAAAATTCCAGCGATTCATAATTTGAATCTAATGAGTGACCAAAGGGAACGTGGAGCTCACATGAGTCCAGATTTTCAACATTAGACCTCATGTTTGGCATTGATTCTGCTAGCCACATAACTTCATCCCCATCGATGCCATGGCTTCTAGAAATGTTAATGGGGCTTGAGACAATATTTGACTTCTCAATTGCATTATCAGGGTCGATTGATGAATTCTCTTGATCTTCATAATCAGAAGATGCACATGACTTCTCACGTCCATCACTCGAACCAGTCACCCCACTGCATTGCATACCCGACAAGAGATGACTTTCTTCATTC
This sequence comes from Corymbia maculata, assembly GCA_014182735.1. Lineage (NCBI taxonomy): Eukaryota > Viridiplantae > Streptophyta > Magnoliopsida > Myrtales > Myrtaceae > Corymbia > Corymbia maculata. The sequence continues at coordinate 1,399,202 of CM024687.1, read as the reverse complement.
ACGGGCTCTGGCGAAACTGCATCAACACATGTAACCTCATTGACATTGAATCCATCAAGGTCACTGAAAAGAAATTGTTCCTCCTCTGAACTTTCAGATGTTGGAGAAATTGTAGTTTTTGACACAAGGCAATCACCTCGGCAGTTCTCAGCATTGCCAGTAGACTCCAAGTTAAGTTTCAGCTCACTACTGATATTATCTCTATAGCTTTTATCATCGTATGAGAGGTGATCATTTTCAGTGACACTGATCATGCTCTGGATATCTTCAGCACATGTGGGTTCAGCTTCTGCTATCTTGTCGAAAGAAGCTACTGCTAAAACTGGCTCTCCGGCTTGCAGTTTAATACATTCATCCATTAACCAAGAAGATGTATACGTCTGTTGAAAATCCTTTTGTTTTTTGTCCAGTTCAACATCTTCAGCTTGGTACTCGGTGATTATATCCTGCTAAAAAACTATGATTACTCAGTTGAGACAGCAAATAAGAACGCAATGAAGAACACTTAGAGCACCTCCAGCTGAATGCTAGATAAAATCGTCAGCAGTTAGATACCAAAATACCTAATAATTAGTGTTTCTATCCTAAGTATCATGAATTATAAGGATTTCATGCACCACTAATAAATGACCTCAAAAGAGAGTTTACCTCAGGTGGTATCACAGTTTTGGCTTCAATTGTCTTGATAGAAACTTCACCAGCTTCTCCATCAGCAAGGTACACTTCTTCATGAGAATGCTCAGTTGATGAATGCAATCCTGAATCAAAGGTCTCTGAAGTCACCCCGTAAGCACAGGATCCAACTTTATCAGCGTCCCTGTCCTCACCAAGAATGTCATTTTCCAGAAAATCAGCATTCTTTTCAGTGGAATCCCATTCGTCATTTTTCTTGAGTTCTTCATGATCTAGAGAACTGGAAGTTTCTGAAACAGGGCCAGCGATCTCCGCAATTACAGTCTCCTCAGCATTATCTACACTATGTACATACTGGCTAGTTTCTTCCACTATCATTTCACTCTTCTCCTCCAAAACACTGCCCCTGACAGTCGAAATTTCAAATTCTTGTCCTGAAGTGCTAACTCGTGGCAATTCTTTGCCACCATTGGAAACAAAATGCTCCACCTCTTCAACAGACGGATCCTGGTGACCAGAATCAGTTCCTTCACACAATAAACTGCTCTTCAAAGAATTTTCTGCCACACCATTTTTGTCCTCTATCTGCAAAACCTCATTGGGCTTTTTATCCAGAACATTAGCATGAAACCGAGAAGCAGCATCCTTCCTATAGTTCTTAGTGGAAAGATTTGTGGACCACTTCACGTCCAAGAGGTCTGCGGCAATCTCTGCGCGCTCCAATGAATCCACCCTCTCCACACCGGGATCACCATCTCCATCCTTATAACTATCTGCCTTTATTGACCTCCGCCCAAAAACCAGCCCAAAAATGTGTGACCTTCGGGAATTGGTCCTAGCAACAATCTTTTGATCGCTCAAATCGATGGAATTCGGTCCTCTTGCTTCGAAATGGTAGCTTTTGGACTTCGCCAGCCTCTTATTTTCCTGAGACTGCCCGTCTGTGTCATCACCAGAAGACGATGAAGATGGGGATGACACCAAATCCCCATCTTCTCCCTCGACTTCTCGTAGGAAGTAAGCCTCTCCTCTTTGGTCCAAATACATGTGGAAGTCAGCCTCAACTCCATTGACGCTAATGTTAACGATCTTCTCCTTTGCCTTCAACACGCCTTGGAATTTCCCAAAGCGGACATACCAGGGAGACGATTTGAAGCTGCCGTCCGGTTGCTCCACCACAATTATATCCACAGCTCCACCAAAGGGATGAAATGGACCAGAAACAGTGGAGACACCCCGTGTGAAGTAGCTACCTAGCCTACCTACTGCATACATCTTTACAAAAATGTTATGATCCCTCAACACAACCAGATACAGAATTCGAATTCCAACCGTAATTCAAGCACCCAAATGATTGCCTCGCATAATCATGAGGCATTCTCTCTCTCCCGAAATAGCAGACTGTTCTTTTGCTGAATTTCAATCTCTGGAAACAGCAAAACTCCAACTGGGTTCAATCAAGAACCCGAGAGAGGCCAAAATGAAACTCCTCCGATCACAACCCAGACCGATGAAATCTCAATTTGACACCGCCGTGGGACGACCCATTTAATAGCAACTCATAAAGCTCCGCCCTTTGAAGGCGCAAAGCCGATAACTTGTCGATCCGACAACAATTAAAGATCAAACAAGTTTAACTGCCCCGCAAGCCAAATCGAGGAAAAGAAAGAACAAGAAGAACAGTAACCGAAGAGCGAAAGAAACCCGGAAGGACTCTCTCGCTTGCCAAGACAGCTTAAGAAGAACGGACCGCCAACAAGCAGAGAGAGCTTGCTCCGTTGAAGCAATCAAAAGAATATTCTTTTAAATGTATTCGGATCCAAGTCATCATCATTGAATCCCCAACAGGCATACGACACCTCATTCACGTCATCCCCGTTTCTTTTTTCTTTTTTCTTCAATCCATCTAGCGATGCTTTGAATAAAAACCACTCGCTGGATGTATCAACTTTTATATACTATTAAAAGATTAATCGAATTCCGAGACAATAATTGTGCCCTGAGCGAGGAAGGAACTGACCTGTAAATAGGCCCAACCAACGTTGCTTAAAAGAAGAATGATCATCAAACAGGGCGGTCTCCATATGGAGAAGAAAGATCTAGAGAGAGAGAGTCTTTTGGGTGGGCTTGTCCTCGGAAATGTCGACGAAGGAAGGATAAATTCTCACAAAACAAAGAAAGAAAGAAAAAAAGGCTATAATGACTAGGTCGACTGTGGATGGTTGTTTGTCCTAGATTTGGATCGGAAGTTCGGAACGGCTTCAATTCCGCTGGGACCATTGAAGCCTGTTGGGCCCCCTTTCCCAACTGTTTCTTCATTACCATCGAACATGAGTCAACGTGCTCTGTTTTCTCGAACGCCGGAACGTGCTCTGCTCTCCCGTTTATTCAAATCGTGGTCATGGCTCTCTGTTTCCTCTTCGTCTGTTCCTTTCTTTTAATACTCTGTTCCGAACGTAAAAACGTTCAATGATTGAGATTGTCTGCTAATTTTTTGCAATTTGCACCTGGGGTGACAAGCTCATCAAGTTCGCATTTTTAAACTTTCGATGATTGGAATGAAATAGAAAAGTGAGTTGAGCATTGGGGAGACAAATCACGGTGGATTGATTGGAATGAAGTTAGCTATCCATTACTTCACGCCATGATTAGCTAATGTCTATGACAAGAAAGACCCTACATTTTCCTTTTGGTTCCTTTCGATTTTTTGCTTTTGTTCATGTTACGTTAGATTATACCTGTATATCACATTTATATGATGATTATGAACTTTCATAACTTGACACTCCAAACCACCACCTTATATTATTTTAGCACATCGGATTCGTGTCTATTTTCACGTTTGGTGTTAATTTGCGTGTTTTCATTGCATGCTATTGCAAACTCAGTTTCAAATTGACGCCAAGGTGAAATATAATCAAGAGTATAGTTCGAGCAACCCATCCTCGTAAAAAGATAATCAATGGGAAAAAAATTTGGAAATTTGACATTACTATCCGATTCATTAATTGCTGCTAGGCCTACCATAAATTTTGTATTAATCAAGCACCTTAAAAAGTTGCATTGTTCAATTGGAATTTGTCGAGTGAAGGTTGTATGCAAAAGTCCGTGTGCCGCGTGGATTGAAAATTGTCTGTACTGTGTAAAATCCTTAAAATATTCATAGATTAACTCGCCAAACCTCACATTAAAGAAAATTTGTCATTATATTAAAAGATGTATACGTGAGTTACTCCTTTTTTTATCCAAATCTTCTAGTCTCGACAATCACTCTTCACTCTCATCGGACTAAATCATTATATGCCCACTAATTTTCGCATGATTCATCCCGGCAACCATTCCATGCCCTCATTGGATAGGATTGCCACAATCCTCTTTAGGGTTCCATCATTGTGTTGAGTTTGCCTCTCCTGAGCTCCACACGCTTCCAAGTTGATAAAAAAATCGACAACAGTGGCAAGCACTAAGCACCGCCTATCAAACAGAGGAGCAGGCAATGCACCTACGATGGCAGCTGGAATTAAGAATTGAAAAGTATGACAGTGACCCATCAATCTTTCCATCGCTTTCTTCTACAGATGCAGCGATCCAATCCAATGCCGCCTTTGACCCTTCCTTTCTCTTGTCGATCTGAGTTGTAGTTTTTCGAACCGTGTTGGGATAAATTATTTCCCTGATGGGAATGTCTGACTGAGATGATTGATGGATTCAAATTGAGAGGTTGGTCTTGTCCAATGGTCCAACATTTATGTATTAGACCAGTGGTTGGAGGTAGATGAGAAGCAGCCGATAGGACCAGCTCGAGAGATCTTTTCTTCTTCCATGTGGTACGGATTACAATTGCTCCATGAAATCAGAGCCGCGTCGGTCCACATTTGTATGGCACATTCTCGGCTTAATTTCCTTGGCATGGATGGATCTTCCCCCTTCGTTTCGCAACATACAAACCGCCATGATCCCCTCGACAGATCAACGGCGAGGCATGTCGTAAACAGTCAGTGGATCGATCATCGGTAGACAACGTGTTCAAAAGAATTGATCCAGACAAGTCACTTTTCCAAATCCCATACGTGCATGCACGGTTCGGGTCGTGGTCTGTTGGCCATGTAAGCTGACAAACTTAGGAGCGGGTTGAATTAGATGGGCCAAGCCCCACAAAAAGTCCACAAACCTTTACCTTGGACTTTTCAAACGATCAGAAAGCATTGAAGTTTTTTACACAAAAAACAAAATTAGCCATTGTTAAGTTTTCTGGCCATGCAAGTTGAGTAGCGCATGACATGCTAACATCATCGATGCATACTAAAGACATGTTAGAAAGAGCCAAAAAATAACACAGACACATCAATAAAAGTCAGATGATATTATTGCCGTAAAAAGTTGTCACTTCTTACTTGTCTTAACTCAGATTAATCTATTACGTATACATTTCAAAATATCTTTAAAGTTCTATTTTACTAATCTATCCTTATGAAACAACACCGTCAATCATGTTATGTGTCATATCAGCTTGCATTGACGGTAAATCTAACAAATGATATTTTCCATCTCTCACGTAAGAATCGATTCACTAGTACTTTTGGGTTGCTTGGAAAGTTGGGAATTTTTATTTTTTTTTATACTTTACAGGTAAAAGTTGATGTCCCTTTTAGGATTTGGCCTGCTCAGAAAGTCATATATATTGACTTTACAGGGAGCCTACGTGATTAAGTAACTGGTGGCTGCATTTCCCTCATCTGTCTTTATCTTAATTAAGATGATGGAACTGACTTTCTATCAGCTGAAGTTACTTGGGCTTCTTTTGGGTCTTGGGCTGGGCTGAACTTTGGTCTTGGAAAATTTTGGAGAACTTGATCACGAGCCTACTAGAGTGGTTGAGATTCATTTGGTCCTCTGGAGCTAATTCCAAGCATCAATAATGAGAAACAACTCGTTTGTCCAATTTCTCTTTTTCTTTTTCTTTTTGCAAGAGATTCTAATTCCCAAAACAACAAGAAAAAAAAGTATTTTCAAATCCTAAATTTCGGGTTAACCTTGATATCGGTTTTATATTTATTTTTCTTTCTCTTGTAGGATATATAGAGAGAGAAGGATAATCTATGTCATGAATTTTAAGCAAACCCAACAGCCACTTCAACCTCAACCATTTAACAAAAAATAAAAAAAATAAAAAAGGTTGCCATGAAAAACTCATGCCATATCTGAAAACCTAATAAGAACACGTACCTACATATGAACAAAAATCGCAATTTGCTATGATTGAGATTATGGACAAATAAGCAATGAATTTCTTACCTTCTAAATTTGAATTCAAAATAATCGTCAAGTACTTAATAATCAGTAATCTAAATTTATATTCAGAAAGTTGATCAAAGTCTTTAAATAGTACTACATTCTTTATTAATTCATTTTTTAAACTATTTCTCCTCGTGCAAAACGCGTGTGCTCTACTTCTAGCAGAAAGGACAACGGAATTCGATATTGAAGAAAAAGAATGAGAAAAGTCTGAGGTTGATAAAAAAACAATGAATGAAACTTGAATAAAATTAAATGGTTAGTCCGATTATTTTAACGAGGAACGTCAAAATTCAGACCGGAATCAATGTCGAAAATGTCAAACCCTGTCTCCAAAAAGCAGTATGAAAGAGAGAAAAGAAAGAACGAAAAAAAGAGGAAATGGAGTGTTTTCTGAATTATTATTCGCCATTCCATGTCGTCCTACGATGCGTATGCAACATCGTCATGATGATCTGGGCTTTAGCCCTCGTGGCAGATTCTTGGCAGCAAAGCACTGCATCAGCCTGAGATCTGCTTGAATGGTGATGGCATCTTCTCTGCTACATGATATTTCTCTATTTCTTTTTTAGTTTTACGTTTTTTGGCCGGAGATTACTTTACGTCTTTAGTTCACTTGCTGGAAACAACAGTAAATGGAGTAAGCTATTATGATTGAAGAGGCAGCAGCAGAAACTCACGTGGCACAAACAACAGCAAGTTCAAAATGCCCCACTCATTTTGCACTTCCAAGAGTACAATCGAATGAGAAAAATGTGGACTTGTATTTTATAAGGATATGTGAATTAAAAGTATTAAAAGTCATTAGAAAGTATAATAGTCCTCATTAAGATTTGGCGGCCCAGACCAAATCTAATCAAGGGTCATCACTCACCTGATCGTCCTCCATTGCGGTCGACAAGGATCTAAGGCCCAATTACCCCAGGTGACCATTGACTGCTATGGCCAGATTATCCGGCGATGGTGGGGCGGTGGCAACAAGGACCCTAGAAGGCAAATCTTTTTTCTTTTTATAAAGTTAGCTTATTTTTAATCAAGTTTGAATAAAAATTGGGTTAAAAATCATATTAGACTAAAATGACATCGTTTTAATATTATACTTCATGTTTTAACTACATCAGCAACACGTAAGAGAGAGCAAGAGAGAGAGCGAGAGAATAATAAATAAAAAAGTCACATCAAAACTTTTCGTTAGTCAAGTTAGATAGAATTAATAGAAAATTTTGATTATATTTTTTTCAAAAGTTTTTATAATTTAATTGCATCTTTGTGAAAAGTTTTAGGATTTTTAGTAGACTTATAATAATATTTTATTAAGCCTTTCTCTCACCTGGTTTAACTAAATTTGAGATATGAAGGTCATTTTATTTTGAGAAGGGGGAAGATTTGTCCCTAATTCAATGTAAAAACAAACTTCTGCAAAAGTTTGTCAAGATCCATGGAGAGGGAAGATCGATATAGATGGCTGGGGCATCAAGAAATTTCCATCTCAAGAATTGAAGGATGTCATCTAAATCTCACCAACTACTTCATACATACTGCTTTAAATCACGATCACATGCATAGATCACGGATCTGAATTAGATCAGTCGGAGGGACTTATATGTGTGTACGGCGCCGGATGGCATCCAAGCAAGCCATCAACAAATCGAGCCAACGTGATTCTTGACGTACGCCAAGTTGTTGACCCCCAACATGATGCAATAAACGAAAATCAGAATCGAGATTTCATCGACAGTCCTCAATCCTCCCCCCAATTGTGGTCTCAATTCCATTGAGCAGTCGTTGCTAGGAGAGGCTCTCCTCTTTTTAATCATTGAGCAGCGCCTCCTTCTAGAGCCCCACGGGCAGTCTTTTTTTGGGTGGGGGCCAATCCTCGATCGTTGGCAAAAGGGTTGTGGCCTCCTTTTGCAGTTCTCAATATGCAAAACCCAGGAATCTGCACATCATGCAATGCCTCTCGTGTGCTTCAGTCTTGAGTGCGGATCCACGCATGCACAGTCCAATGCGAGCGCTTCCATCTTCCCGCATCTCGAAGGAAAAGGAAAGAATTTCTGCTGGGCGCACTCCCCTTTTTTCCAGGGAGGGGGAGGGCACTTTTCAAATCTTCCTTGCTTTTTGGCGTGGATCTTTTGAAAAGGATTCAAAGCACTTTTTAACAAGCTTCATGTGAGTGTGTGGGGTTTGGCGATTAAAGCTGTCTTACTAGTTACAAATAGCCATTTACGCAGCTCCTTAGGCATGTTAAAGCAGCCGGCTCGATCGCTGGGGAATCATTATTAGAAGCTATCATCGTCAGCCTCATCATTGAGATCTTTTGTTGTTTCATGGGAATAAAGTTCATCAGCAATAGCAGCACCCACTAATGCATGAGTGCAGTTGGTGTGTCGAAGGGGGCTTAATGAAGGGCCGAGTACCTTCTGCTTTTTCTTTGCTCTCATCACATAAATAATTGTTGTACTTGGCCTCCCCTTTTCAACAGAGCTTAATCATCAAACACTTGTGAGCCCCACACACCCAATTTGAGTGACCTTTGAAACTGTCTCCTTTCGACAGTGTCTGACCAATCTGCTTTCCGCAATATGAGCAGCTTGTTACTACTTTGATTCCTTTTACTCTCTACCTCGTAGAAGGAGGATCTTTTCCATTTTCCAGAAAAAGAATTTTCCGATGAAAATGCTGTTGTCGCGTATGTATTGTTAGTTCGTTTGAAGGACAATTGCTGTCAAAGATCGGTTCGCATGAGTTGATACCGTTGTTGCAGTCCCATGAGACTTGTTCTATCATTTTGGTAATGCATGCTCAAGTTTATTTTGGGCATAGTATAATTACAGTCCCCGAAAAGTCTCTAGAAAATGTCTGAAGTGGATTGACTTCTCGAGAATATGCCAATCCCCGAGCTCTGACATCGATTTGAGAGTACATGGAAAAAATCTATATTCTCTGGACAGCACGATGCATCACTGGTAGGTAGTTGGTACAACTGTTGTTGTGCATCTTAAAAACAAGTGGATATAATCAAATAGTATACGAGATTGGTTCTGCATTACCCGATTTCTTGTTTCCAAACTGAGATTAGAGAGACCCTATTTTTAGCAAAAAAATATTCATATAAGATTATGGGCCAAATTGCTGTAATGAAAAGAAAAAAAATGTCACAATTAATACAAAATATGGCAGAAAAGAAAAGCATACTGAAGAATCATCAGAGACAATTCATTTGGAGTCATTAAACATGGTACCACACGATCCATGACCCAAACAGTGAAGGAAAAAGGATTTCCAAGATGTTGGATTGATGCCGCCAAGGAATGGGTTGATTATGTAGTTGCGTGAATAAACCTCATGGGAATGGGTTCAGTATGAGAATTCATACGATACAAGATCTAGTTTCATTGTCCAGGACATTCTTTAGCCGCATAGGGTAACATTATGAGTCTCATCATCCATATTCGAAGAAGCTGGGTATGTGTTAGATATGGAAATCACATGCATTCGCAACGCCGTTTTGACATGCTTTACAAAAGGGAATCTATAAACGAGCTCGAATTACCTCAGCAGAAACGAATCATTTATAAGTGAAAGGAAAGTGCATGAAGGGAAAGGAGAGTGAAGAAATCCAGCTTCAGGGGCAAGAGAATAATGACAAAGAGAAAGCAAGAAATTCATTGCTTGCATAGGAAGAGAAAATGGCCAAAAAGGTGTGTACCGCGTTGGCTCTAGGAATAACTTATATGACAGAGAACAGCCTCGCCTGATCCATGTTGCATGGAGCAGAAAGCAAAGAAAAAACACTTAAAAATAAAATCTCCCATGGGACACTGAAGCCTATGATACTTTTTGACCAGAAACTCACGACCCGTATTAGTCAAATTTCGCAATTATGCGCAAAAGAGGCCCTCGTTACAAGGCACCAACAAATTATTTTATTGCTCAAGTGGTTGCAGTTTCCGAGTGAGAGAGAATATCTTAATTCCTCTGTGTGGTGGCAGGGCAGAACCCAATGCATTTTCCTAGGACATTATTTGAAGGAGATGCAATCAAAAGGCACCCAAAACGAGCCTCTGCCGATCTCAAATCTGTGACATCTTCCTGTCATCTCAATCTATGATTCTCAAAAAAAAAACTCATTACGTTTATCGATGTGATATACAATTAATTATACACAAGGAGATGATGATTTGATGACTATGTCAAGAAAAAATTTAAGAGTACAGAACCTAAGGCAACAACTGATAAAAACACACATCAAGCCTTGAGCTTTTCTTCAGCTGCAATGGAGTTCTTGCAATGGGCAATTGCAGCTTGGATTGCAGCCTGCAACTCTTCCATGGTGCTTTGATCTGAGGTAGAAGAAGATAGGGCTGTGGCTGGCACTAGCAGGCCACTGTTGGTTGGGGATGTCCTCATTGATGCTGGTGCTGAGAATTGTGGAGCTCTAAGTTCTTGATTCCTTCTCCTTCCATTGACATTCCCTGAGAAAGAATGTGACTGCTTTCTGAATTGGGCACCTTCTTCTACTCTCCTGCCTCTAAACAGCAAAAGTGGCCTCACCATTCTTGCATACCTTTTCAACATCTGGGCCATGTCAAAGCTGATCACTTTCTTCCTCTTCTGCTTCTCTTTGTTATCTTCCCCATCTCCAACTTCACTGGCTCTCGACTTCTTCCGTCTGGGTATCCCAAATAGGGAAAAGGATCTGAGCTTGCTTCTTCCCCGAGGAGCTTCACTTTCTTCATCACCATTTATGCTCGGCTTGTGTTCGCTTTGGCCATAGCCGCCGCCATCATCCTCATCGCTGTCGCCACGGTCATAATTACCATAACTCTTGATGGAGCCTTGATCATCTGGGAAGTCCCTGATGGGGAGGGTGAAGCTGTCCAAGGAATTGGCGGAGGAGCGTGGAGAGACGGGGAGATGGGAGAGGAGGTGGAGAGGCAGTAAGTGGCCATGGAAGAAGATATCATCAGCAGGAGACAGGTCAATCGCTAGGGAAGTTGGGTTCTTGGTTTTGCTTGGTGTGCTGGTGGTATTGGGGGCGGTGGAGGAGTGTAGGGAGATTGTGAATGAGAATTCATGAGAAGGAGAGGAGGTGGCCGATGGTGGCGATGTGGAAGTAGTAGGCGGCAGCGGTGGTTGCGGTGGCTGCAGCTGCTTCTGTTCTCTTCCTCTGTCTGATTCTCTCCCACCACCCTTCTGCTGCTGATAGGAGTCCATAATTCGATTGGGAATCAATAATTCACCCAAGAATATATTGGAAATTAACGAGCTGTAGGCCGAGTACGTAGATTTCTTTAAGCTGCTATACAGTGTGAGCAGAGAGAGAGAGAGAGAGAGAGAGAGAGAGAGAAGCATAGAATGTGTTTTGGACAAAAAGCTTTGCATTTATAGGGGGTAGCATTAGTAAAATCTCATCACCATCCTTTGATGAGAAAAGAGTAATATGGCCATGAATGAGTCTTCGGAAAAGAGGGGAGGGCGATATCAAACTTTAAAAAAATAAAATTTAGACGCAACTGCGAAAGGAGGATGGTGGGTCCTTGTCAAATCCAACAGCTATTTAAGTACTGATTTTGGAAATGGGGAGATCAGAAGATCCAAATTTGCCATCAAAAAAGCAAGATGGAAGTCATCAAAGCAGACTCGTTCCTTGGGTACATGTCCCTATACCCGAGTTGTTCTTGCGAGCGAGAGAAGGGCTGAGGGGGTCATCTCCATACATGCCCTCGACCCGCTCTGGTTTCTAGGGGAATCTTGGAACCGTATGTAAGCCAAAAGGTATAAAAACCACCCCACCATGAACATTTTACTGTTACTACGTCATCTATTTGCATAGAAATCACATTGGAGAAGGCGCTTCGGAGACCTTCCCTTTCTTCCTGTAAAAAAGCCAAGAAACCCGATCGATGATGCGAAGACCGGCAATGCGAAAAGGCGAGAACGGGAGGGTGAAGTTGGCAAGTATGGAAGCGTGATGTCACCGGTGAGTTGAAGAGGCACTCACGCACAGATGATAGGTTTTTTCAAGTCAAGGCACCGAGGAGGTCCTAGTCATTGGTAATCTCACTAGCCCCAGGATGTATTTTAATTCGGAATTTAACCGGCGAATGCGACGCGCACTGAGGACGGGCGACAGCGATGGCGAAGAAAGAATTGTTGGACTTTTAACCCCCTTTGAAATTCGGATGCTCTCGCTCGTTCGCTCGCGCAGGCATAACATCTCGAGAAGAACCCCACGACACGTCGACGCTGACAGGAATCACGGCACGCCCACATCAGTCAATTCCAAAAGGAAGAAGAAAAATTCAGAAAGCGCGAAGCTCACGCAGCGGACGGCGGAGAAACGAGAACCGCTCCCGCAGGAACAGAAGGGAGGAATCAAGCAGGAGCCGTGCGAGCTGCAGAAAGAAAGCAGGCAGGGGTGGCGAGACCAAGGAAAGCATGGGACTCTTTTCCTGGGGCGGACAAAAGACAGCGAATTAGCTGTTAGGTAAGATGAGGCGGGGCTCCACACACACGTGTACAAGGTGGTCCATTTCGGTGAAGCTGTAGACGGGAACTTTTGTTCGTCTGAGTTAAGGTCAACATCTCAATCATGGAGGCATTATTTTGGTTGGACGGGCTCGTCTTCAGCACTAAAACCACTCAAAAAAGAAAGAAAACACCTCCCCTTTCTTTTTTTTTCCTCCCTCTGAATTTCTGAACAAGATAATACTTGAGAGAGAGAGAGAGAGAGAGAGAGAGAGCAAGAGAACACTGCACAAAACAAAATACTTCACAGTCATCCAGTGGGCATCCTTGCTTTTCTTTTCCTTTGTTTTTTTCCTTTTCTCTGAGCTTTTGCCATTGGCCACTCAAAATCCTGGCTCTTTGCCTAAAGGCTCAACGCACGGTCGCGGAAAGGCCCCAGGGACTGAACGTAGTATCAAACAAACGCCTTTTTGCTGTGAGATGTGTACGTACGCGGGTGCGTGTTTCCCTTCACTTGGCTGGCAGTGAAGATGGATGAGGGGAACGCATCTTAAAAATCTTTTGGCTACATGAATGAACCCGACGGTGGAAGCGCTGCTAGTGGTGGAGAATGAAGGGGAATCGCGAGTATCGGCAAACGAGTGAGACAACTCGATGGACCATTGCAGATTTCCCGACTCCAAAGTGCTCTTGTCGTCTTGTGCCCATGCCTTGTGTGTCGTCTGATTTTTCTCCATCTACGAATCGCGCCTCACGTTTCCGGTTCCTAAGCTTCGTTCTGCATCACATAAACGAATTAGAGACTGAAAAGCTACCCTACCTATGCAGGCGTTTCTGCTAAAGTTAGATCATGCACGTGGAATTCTGTATTTGCAGATACTAGAGTGCTATAAGTGAAAAGGCGTACAATTCTATCCATGTCTCTAAAAAAACGCAAGGCAAAAATCTGAGAATGATAATTAGAGTAGGAGTAAAGAAGAATCGACAAAAAAAAAAAAAAAAAAAAAAAAAAAACCTTGGACATCAATACTCTGACCAACAAATACACCTTCAACATTGACACTGGCTACAGAAACAATTAAACCTCGGGTGCTGAATATGGAAGACTGTTCTGTGACATTATACGTTGTGAAAGTCCAACGTGCGGGCACGTGATCATTGACCTACTTTGTTTTAAGACAATCTTCATATATTTAGCTAGCACTTGCGTTGAATGAATCGGTATATACCCCAATTAGGATGTAAAGCCGTAAGGCCTTTTCAAGGCCCTCTGGTTCTTTATTGACTTCTTCTCCACTTTGGTTTTTCTTACCATCTTTTTCCTCGTTCAAAATTCTCTTTTTAGACTTTTCTAATTATCAGCAGAATCTGCAAAAGTATCGATGCCCACCCATCTTCATTATGATAAAATAAATAATAAATAAAAAATAAAAACCTTTGCCTTCATATACAGTAGACCTAATCGAGATTTCCTAGTAGAATGGTCAACAGATTGTATAAGCATGTCTTCAGTTGATGGAAACCACCTTATCATAACCCTTGACAAGACGTGGGGTAATATTGTAGTAGGACTCTGGTGAAAGACCTGCTAACGCTCCTATTATACCGATCATCACGGCCAGGTGACTATGTTAGCTTGACTGAGAACTGTAGACACATTAAGGACCGAGGAAGGAACATGATAGAAGGTTCATCAATTATTATCACTTGTATATGCTAAGAAAGAGGCGATAGTGTATTCAACTGTGAAGACAACAGCAAGGAAAGACTGAAAGAGGTTTATTGCAACGGCAGGAGTTTAATCTAAAAACAAAAAGGTTGCATAAATAGTGTCAGGGCGAGTAATAGGAACAATAGTCTTGGTGTAATAGATACCTTGTTGTTGCAAGTATCCTTTCGCCACTAGCTTTCTTTATACTTCTAAATTGATCTATTTACATTGAGCTTTGGGCCTTGTCTAGTAAACTCACTTAATATGATGATGTCTTTCTTCAAGCAATTGCCAAGCTCCCAAGTTTCATTTTTCTTGATCATCTTGATTTCTTTTTCTATGGCTTTTGTACAATCTTCTTCATTGATAGTCTTCTAGCTCCGAGGCAGTAATGTTGCATGTTTCACTAATTCTTCTAAGAGATTTTACCCTTAGCATAGGAGATACTAGAGTAGATTCTTCTTGTGTCGTGCTTAGAGAAGATGATGGCATTACAAATTGAGTGGCAGAATTAATACTTCCCCTTCTCCTTGTGTTGTTGGCTTTTCACGTGCTAGTGGTATATCAGACAAGGTGACATATTTCTTCTCGATTTTCTCTGGGTTGCATTCTCATTAAACTTGACATCTTGACTAATCATCAACTTCTAAGTTCTTAAATTAAAGATAACATTTCGATTGGTCATTATAGCCGATTAACGTTCACTTTTCTGTTCTCTCATCGAGTTTGCTCCTTCTTTAGCATTGATGGGATATAACATATACAGCAAAACATCTTGAGATGCTTTGCTATAGGCGTTCGCTCCATCATTCGACTCTGGTTTTATTGTGGATTACTTTAGTCAGACACTTATTTAACAGGTATCCTGCCGTGTATCAACCCAGAACGAGTTAGGAGGTCTTTTTTGCCCTTAGCATGGATCTCGCTATTTCCGAGACGAAACTATTCTTTCTTTCTGAACCCCGTTCTGCTATGAAATGTAGTCAACTGTAGGTGATGATGAATGCTTTGGTCTTGACAGAATTTGTCGAACTGGTTGGAGTCGTGTTCGATGCTTATGACCACTTTGCTTCTCGACATGGTCCTTGAATTCCTTGAATATACAGAAAACCTCCTGTCTTTCTCGAACAAAGTAGAGCTTTCATAACCATATCTCTGATACATTTCCATCAAGTAAGAGAGTTCCTATTCTCCATTTTAACAAAGGCAACAACATGCTTTTTATATTTGTCGTGAATAGCGCAGGTATCTCCTTATAACATAGACAATGCATAGCGCAGGTATCTCCTTATAACATAGACAATGCTCATTCTGTATCATGTTACCCATACTAAGTTTTATGCTAGAATAGGAACCAGATATAAGTCACGAATATACATTGAATTTTCTTTGTTTCAACTGCTGGAGTGCATTGACCATTCGTGTGATGTCACATAATAAACTTTGGCGTCATAGCCGGCGCTCTAACGTTAGTTTTCCTCACACATGCTCCAAGTGCTGTCCTAAGTTCCCTATAACAAGAAGCATGTAATGCAGTGAAAGATCTATTGTCCATCATGACAAAAGACGCATGTCTCTTAAGTTGATGCATATAAAGTCATAAAAGCCTCTTTAGTCTCATGATAAGGATCTACAGAGTCCAAAGCTTTCTCATTACAGCCGCTGTACAATTCAAGCCACAAGTCAAATCCACCACCGATCCCGCACCCATTCTCCTTATTTCCTCGAAAGAGTCATTTCTATGATTCTCCTTCAGGCAAAGCATGTCCTAGGCCGATTCTTGCTTTTCATGTGTATTCCAAGCCACCCCTCGAATTAAATAACTTCCGTAACTTTACAAATCAAATAACTTTACAATCTCGACCGGCGCATGCATTTGATTGGATTGAATGGAGCATGCCTCCTTGTATTAGTCAGAGGGTGCTTGTAATAGGACTCTGACTGCCTTATGTCCCAGTCTTCGACGTTCTTGGGAACACACACATCGAATAGAATTTGGCCAAGAACTCCGTGAGCATTGATGCTAGGTAGGCTAGGCAGATGGACCATGCCTTCCTTGCCTTCATCTTGTACAGATCCACCATTTCTTCCATCATAACACTCAACTGAGCTCGGCAAGAACATCTGATTGCTTGGGGTGAGAGCAAACCCTTGAGAACTCTGGCTCGAACTACTAGCTGTTGCTCTCCTAAGGGTGAAGATTGGCTCGGTGATTTCATCATGTTTTCTCTCAATACCCATTCTTTCACCCTCAGGCTGTTGACCTCTCTGAGAGTAAATTGCAGCTGCCTTACCAAGGAGCTCGGTCACAGCAGCCTTGTAATCAACTGGATAGCAACGGTAATGACCTGCAAAAGCATGTCGCACAGAGGGTTATTGCAGGGAGTACATATAAGATGAAAGTTTAGAATCTGAATAGGACCAATCCAAGGAGTATGTCCGGCGAATTTTTTGGTAAGGTAAACTTTTCCTTCTTAAGCTCCACAATCTTAGAGAAATAACCTGCCCTAACAGAGTGCCACATGAATCAAAGGGGTGAAGCAGTAGTGGTAAACCAGGCATGGAAGTGGAAAGGAAATTGATTAAGGTAAACTCACTATAGGGCAACAGATGGGCTCATAGGTCCCCATCTCCAGTATTATGAAAGTTCAAAAAAGAATTGATGAAAGTGGAAAGTCATAATTGTGGAAAGAAAGAGAAACACAGAAAAATTCGGCAGAGTCGCCGAGGAAGGACGAGTTGGGGAGTGGAAACTATTCCATTTGGTCCAGAATCAGGAGCCAGAGGTCATCCGAGGGAGGGGACACAGAATCACCAGCCAAGAGGAAACATGAGCTGCAGACCCTACTACCATCCTCAGTAAGAGTACACATGCACTTTTTACCAACAGCACAAAATCTAAAGATCTTCCTTTGAGAAGGCCCACCACCCAAGTAGGCAGGCCAAGGTCCTATTGTCTTATGCACAATCAGGCGAGCTTTTCAGCCAAGAAATTGCATAGGATATAAAATCAAAATTACCGACCTACGTGAGGAGAACCATTCCACGTAACAAGTTTAACATCACCACCAAGATGTCGAAGTCTTTCCGCAAAATTGCTTATAGTTTGGTAAGGAGCAAGATCGTCGTTTTCTGAACACAATACTAGGTATGGAGCTCTCAAGTTCTGCACAAGAAGAAAAGTCAGAAAACAGAAACATACAGAGACTGAAGGCTTCAAATAGAAGTTGATGCGAAATTTACTCACAATAGAGGAGTACAGGGTCTGCCAATATTCAGCTCGTTGTGATTCAAACCTGCTCAGGAAGAGAGCATCCAAACCAGAGGCAATGCCATTAGCTACCCATGATGCAAATCTCGGTGGATGGGACATTTTGATGACAGTTGGATGAACCACAAACCGACTCCCCAGGTCGCTTGTAAAATCAACGGGACTAGAATCGTATATGAAGCCAGAAATAGAGTCCTTAACCAAGCGGATGTCATCCTTCACACATAGAAAAGGAACAGCGCACTTAAGCATGAAGATTGGAGTCAAATCAAAGATGAGAAAAATATTGCCCAATCAATTGACCTGCTTACAAAAGTACCCTGGAATAAGACATTTAAAACCTCTGGACTTGCTAAAAAAAAGAAGCAAAACTAATAGCAAGCAATGCCATCATTTCCTATAAAACTTTGGTTTCAATTAGTAGAAAGTAATGCTACTCTTGTGGAGTCTTCACATTTTCCCAGGTGAATTCAAATTTTGAAAGAAGACGTACATGATTCAGCTGCACTTCACATTTCCCCTCCAATATCTGCAAAGAAACAAGTCTTGGCATATGAATTAATTATAAAGGGTATAAAGAAGACATAGGATTATGTCCTTGGACGTTATTCAACACAACTAGAGAACATTGCTAACAACTCAAACAGATTAAAGGACAAGATATACCTGAAGAACTCTGTACATGCAAGCTTTTGGCCCTCCAGAAAAAGATGCAAGGACTACAGGGCATGTCCTGATCTTTAGCTCCTGCAAATCAAACAAGACAATATAATCAATTGAAACTGTGGAAAAGTTTGAGCTGGACAATTGATCGAATTTGATGAATCAAGAAAGGTATCTTTATTATGATTAAGAAAATTTGACAAGGTATCCAGGATAAAATGGAGATGGTCCAACATAATCTTTCCCTATGATTCTTCTGTGCTTTTCTTGCCGAAGCTAGTTTAGACATCAGATTTTAGCATGAAGAACAAGGAAGAAAGCATACCTTAACAAGTTCACTGAGAACTTCAACTGCCAGAGGAGTTGTTCTTTCAGGAAAGAACCTGCAGATATAACACATTCTTAATCAAATTGACCATTATCTGCTATTGTGCAAAGACCTAATGCCCACTCCTTGATTGTGCCATGTGTGCAAGTGCAGTGTTAGAGGGACTAGCCAGTTGAGAGCACCACTGTGACTTCATCTTATATAGGCCACAAAGTAAACACAATAGGACCCTTTGTCAATATGCCAATCTCAAATTAATTATAATTTGTTTTCTTTAGCTCAAATACACATCAGTTTGTTAACAATGCTTGCCTAGTACTCCTAAAAAAAAGTAATAGTGACATCAGTTGTCTAGTTCACAATATTGAGAGTTTAGCAAATTTAGGTCACTCTAAGATTTATCCACTCGAGACACAGCAAAAAGATATACTGATGCTAGACCAATTGGTATCTCATACCATCATATGGCACAACTATTATCAGGTTACTCAGAAGAATCTTAAATCTACTGCTTTCTGTTTAATGTAGTTAGATACTGACTCAGACACTAACAAGAGACTAAAGCATTGGAGTTAATCCTTTGGGGAAATTATCATGAAAAAACCCCCCACCTTGTCCTATGATCTACAGTTCAAGTCTCCCTCTCCTTAAACAATATCTGAACATCACGGTGATTCAGCCCAAGAATTTTAGGCTACCCCTAAACTCAAAAACTGAAGAACCTCATACAACAAGGAGCTAAGCCTTTCTCCCAGAGAAAAGATCATCAGTAGTTACACAAATTTAAACTTTTGGAAGCATTTAAACCATGTTCTGCAAATTTAATTGACCAATTATGCATGGACAAACAATAATTTACATATAAATCACGAAAGGATTGTAGACCACCAAGCAGAAACTTATCCCAGAGAAAGAGAAACAAGAGACTCAATAACTGTGCCTCACATACTACTCTACTAAGAATAGAAACTTAAAATAAGTGAAGCCAAATACCGAGTAAATAGTTATTATTAGCTGAAAACTAGGCAACTTTAATCTCAATGAAAGAGAGAACTCGGTGCTTGATTTTGGTATCCAATCCTCAAAGAAAGCTCTTAACATTCATCATCAAAAGAAGGAGAGAGAGAGAGAGAGAGAGAGAGAGAGAGAGAGAGAGAGAGAGAGAGAGGAACCATTAAAACACTACATCCCAATTAAAAACCCAACGAGACCCATATCCATCACTCGGTCAATCCATGCTCAGAGCCATCAAATTAAAAGGCGAGATAGCAAAAGGAAACTCTAGAAATTATACCGGAGGCTTCAAAATCAAACCGAAGACGACATTAAAGGAGAAAACACGAAACTGAAGCTCACATGTTGAGGAATTGCGAGTGGCAGACGAGCGAATTCCACCCCACGGACTCGTAAAGCTGGACGTAGCTCTTCAAGTGCCTCTCCTGGCTCGATATCCACGCAAACACCACCACTATGCCTTCGATTCTCTCTCTCCCACTCCCCTTCCTCCCCCAATAATGCCTGCCCCCAAACCCCCACATTTTCTCGCTCCTGGCAACCAAAATTTCTCGGGAAAAGATCCGACCTTTCGCCCGAGCTTGCACTCTTTAAGGAATCAAGCTTCGTGGGTCCGCGTGGAGCGGGTCTGCGGGGATATGCAGAGAATCGGAGACGCTGGGAGGAGGAAAGACGTTATGCAGAGAGAGAGAGAGAGAGGAGCGGAGAGATACGAGCGACGAGCATCTCGATCTTCTTTTTTCTATTTGTTTGTTTATTTGTCTTTCACTGCTATTTTTCAGCTTATTCTAAAATGGAATAATGGAATATGTGCGGGAATGGATATAATTATATGGATGGGGGAGATTCAAGTGGGCAAATTATAAATTGCTCCCCAAGTTTTTAGCGTTACTGCAAATCGCCCCCGATGTTTCGTTCTGTACAATTTCCCCCGGAATTTTGGAAAACGGTTGCTATATATGTCACCTGGCCTTGATTTCAGACCAAATTTTTCTCATAGCTTCGGCAACATGACAATGTGTGATTGATTACTGATAACAACTTCATCTTATAAATATATGATAAATATTTTTAAAAAAGCACAAAGATAATTCATAAATATATTCAGAGAAATCATGTGACCAAAATTGCAACGAATATTTGACTAAAGTCAACGCCAATTGGACATGTGTAAATGGCACACGATCAATTTCCTTTCCATAGGTTATTGCGTGTAGTCTCGTGATCAAGTATGTAATAGAAATCTAGCTAGAGTCAACACTAGGAACAAAATCGTCACCAACGTTAAAAATCAGGGGTCAAATTGTAAAACAGATTGAAATTATGAGACAAGTTGTCATAATCCCTAAGGCCGAGGGACCAAATGCGATTCTCCCTATTTAGGTCGTTTTGGCGTGGGTCTGATTTTTAATTTAATGTTTTCGTGGGGATATCAACTAGTCTGCAACTTTTTGGAACTGTCGCATGTTTCAGCGAAGTGCGTGCCACTTTCTCCTTCGTTTTAGCAGAACTTCGTTGCAGCTGGAGCACTTTCCACAACGAGGTTCAAGCGTTCGATGTAACTTATTGATTGTGCTCATGTCATGGATAATTAGTGTTTAGAAAAATATATTATTCCTAATAAATCTACTCAAAGTTTTCGGGAAACTTGTTTGCAGGACTCATAAGATAAAAAAAAAAAAAAAAAAAAAAAAAAAGATTTTTGAAGTACTCATTTTATTGGATACTCGTCGACATTTTTTTTTTTAATGATTGATCGATGTAGAAAGTTATACACCTCATGTTACTTGCGAATGAATAAGTGATTAGTTTTAAAATTTAAAAATATGAGTAAATTATACAGCACTTCACATGTCAATTGTGAGTATACTTTAAAGATTTCAACGTATTTTGCATTAGATAAAACCCAAAATCTAAGGTCTGCAAGATTTATAAACAAATAAAAGTGAAAAGTGAAAATAACTTCTGGTAAGCCCTTATAAGAGGTAAAATTTAAAAACCAACAAAGTTATAATATACTGAAAAATGCACCAAATACCTAGTGGGGCATCTCCGTTGTTGTCTCGCACAAGATTGAAAATAGCTACTTCCTTTTTCTTTTCATTGAGTACGACTTTTCATCGGCTCTAGTAAGTCACGAAATTGTCTTGGTGTTCCCACAGGAATGAAAGCACTTACCAAGACAAGATCGATTTGTCAACTAGACAAGTGATTCTGTATGGGAACTTTTGTTGCTTTTCCTAATTTGGTCTTGAAGATGATCGGATTGGGGGCTCGCCAAAGCATTCAGAGACCCTTCTGGTCTTCCGGCAACGGGACGCAAGCTCGGGGTAAAGCCGGAACCGTTCGATCTGTTTCTGATTCTGAATAGAACCCAAATCATTTGTTAGCTCGAGAAGGCCAACGTCTTCTATTTCGGGTTATGTTGCCAGTATGTGGCATCGTCTTATGGCGTTGTCTTATCGTGGTTATCACGTGGCTCATCCCGTGGTGCTAGTGCCAGAACAGTGTTTTTTTTTTTTTTTTTTTTTTCCGAGTGGAGAGACAGGAACCGGCGGTGCATCGAATCAATGTCGCCACAAGGCCCACAACATAAGAAAAGAACGCATTAAAGATTCGACCTTACGAGAGTTCCCTATGTCAACCAGCACTGTGCCAACTCCCGAAGGCCCAAAATCAAACTTTAAGAGAGAATTAATTCAGCTAGGGTTCTTTTACTACCGAGCATCGTCCATCCAATGTTAAGGAGAGAGAGTATCGGAACGTCCCAATTACACCGCACATCTGTTAGAAATGGGAATAACTCTCACATGCTTGGGGGGAGTTCGGCTTGTCCGGTATACCCAACCCAATCGTCACATATGTAACGATTATGGGTTTTATCCTCTCTTTTTCGTCTCTTTTTTTCCTAAATTGATGAAACCAGTCCTTTGATGATTAGTTTGGATGGATAAGAATACCCTATTCCCATGCTCTTTAAGAACCTCTTGTCTAAAGGAGTATTGATGAGGCCCGAAATGAGGACCTCACACGGGCAAAGCAAAACCTGAACCGGATGACAACAGTAAGAGACTTCTTTTATTCCAAGTAAAGTTCCCAGAAAATGTTGGAAAGAACCAAAGGCTTGGAAACTTTTGACAAAAGCAAAAAGCATAAACCAATAATCTGGCAGGCAAGTTTCAGGATCAACAGTAGTGGGTATAAAAAAAGAGGTCAATCAGCAGAACAGACTTAAGTCGCCCAATGTGATTCAAAGAAAGCACTTGCCCCTCATAGCTTTGATTGGGTTCTCAATCCTTTTCAAGACACTAAAGAATCCATGTTTAACCCATTGGACAAGATTTAACAAGTTGGGATAGCTACAGCTTTCGCGGTCATTTGCATTTATTAATGTCCTCGCTCAATTTCCAAGCATAGGTGGCATTGTTGGGTTGTGCTTTCTTGAGACTGAAGTGGCCAACTACCCCATGATGATTTTACATTTGACAAACTCAAATCAATTACAATAATCAAAGTGAAACTAAGATCAGTCCACTAGTTGACTGTCAGTAACTATAGATGCACAATCAGTAAAACAGATGCTCAGTGAAAGTTAGGGGCAATTTCTCACCACAAGATGAATGCTTTCCCTATGCAATGTCCTTCAACAATTTTTCAAGTGCCTCAGTTGGTAGAGGGATGTGTAAGCAGTCCTCTCCCTCTGAATTTTTTCTCATCTTGACCAATTCATGATCCTTGAATTCTGTCAAGTGTGAGTTCAGTGTCACCTGACTACTCACCAGAAAACGCTCTCGGCATGTAGAGTATAAGCTGCTAAGTGGCATCCCTGAAATTTCAACAAAAAGATGGAATTCATACTAACATAACAATTACAGGCAACCATGCTCTTATCAGTTGTTCCCAACTTACCTTCTTCATTAGGATGAGCCATTTGATGTTCTGCCAGTACTCTGAAGACACTCTGGGCATTTGGTGTCAAACTCTGCAAGACGATGGTAGCTGTTTTGGCACTTTGGGTGGTATTGCCATGAGCCAGAATCAATGGGAAGAACATTCCTTCATACTTGTATGGTTCAAAGGTAGGAGTGTGATGCCAATACCAGTTGAACTGCGTGTCAACCATCTTCTTGTCCCACACTGTCAACAAACCCCAGTAAACATTAGGAAGTATTGATCACAAGATAACACCACAAATGCCTTGCACCAATATTACTTTTTTCATGTGCATTATTTGTTTTATGTGAACCAGATACTGAGCTACTTACAAGTTCGCAACACAGAAACACTTACATAAGCAAAAGAAATTAGAACTATTGTGATAGCAGCTTCTATTTTTGCTTCGTGGTTAGGAAAATCCAACTTACTACGTAATGCAAGGAAAAGGACCAACTGAACTTTCACGCAGAAATTTAAGCAGGCAGCAAATAAACCAGGTAAGATACTTCAATCTATCCTTTGATGCCCGCCACAACTAGTCCACTGTCACATGTGGACTAATTGATCATAAGCTGCACACTTACAGAGGGGAGCATTGACATGGTCAATGGAAGCAATGATGCGAGTATGAGAACAAGCAGCAATGCGTGCGAGGCACTGCTGAGTGTCCGAGTCCCTTAATCCAGGCCCATCGATGTTATGAATGACAACGCAAATGAAAAAATCCTTCTCCTCCACCCATGGCCCATTCAGGAACAAAATAAGCTCATCCAAGGATTGAGAGCCAGATGGTTCTTTCATCTTAGACACGCTTGCTGTGGGAGTTTTTCGCTTGGTCTTCAAAAGATCCCACAACACTTGAGCCAAGCCGAGCACAACCTGCGTACCAAGTATTGAAAATTCATTTGAATACCGACAATCAACCAACCAAAAGTTTGCAAACACCCTGCCCTGCTGCCCACATCCACCCCATACGGGGAATATGCTCTCACCAGTTAATTTCATATCTATATTGAAAGTATCTCAGTACACACAAAACTGTTGAAATTCGACAAACATTGCAAAAGGATAATGGTACCTGCTTTGTGTTGATTGACGGAAGGTAGCCATTGACAACAACAACGGAATAATCGGTCAATGCCATGGAAGCAAAATCTTCAAGCAACGCTTTCTTGGATCCAAAACCATAGAACAACATCCCAAATCCACACCTTTTACATGAAAAATCGACAACCATAAGCAATCGAGCAAGACACACACACACCGAGAAATGAAGAAACCCAGGCTCTAAATTAGATTCGCCTAAGCCCTTTCCGGATACCTTAATGATGACAAGACGCCGAATTAGCACCAGAGAACCGATTAAACTAAAATAAACGGGAGAAAAATCCAACAAGCACGCCGAATTCGCAAGCAAGAAGAGCGCACACCTGAGCTCAAAAACCCACTGAGAGTACGAGCCTCTGTAGCCATCTCTCAGAGCGGCAATCTCCTTTTCGTGCTTAGGTTTAATCTCCGACATCGCCGCCACGAGTTCCTGGCGTCGGTCAACCCACACAAACACGCGCACGGAGGAAAGAAGTCAATTTTCAACCGATTGCAAAAATTTAGTGCAGGAACTTCGCGAGAACGACAGACGTAAAGCATCATCGGAGACGATTTTCCAGAGAGGAACCTGTTCGTCGACGACATCGATGTCGGAGACCTTGGAGGTGGATTTCTTGCCGGAGCCGCTCGATTCCTTGGCGAGGAAGTAATTCCTCGAGAACCCGAACTCCTCTTCCTCGTCGACGTCATCGGCCGCCATTGTCGAGCTGCGTTTTCCGAGCCGCGGCGGATCGAGAGGGGGAGAGGGCGAGGAAGACGAGGAGCGCACAAAAGAGCCTCACGCGCCTCGCAACTCGCGGCGCGGGGCGCGTTTTCCCGCCATTTTCCCGATGCCGGGACGACGTGTCGTCATGGACGGATGGCCTATGGGCCCGTCCAAAGCCCAAGTTTCTTGGCGGGCCAAAACGGGCTTGCTTATCGGGTCAGAAATCTTGCCCTCCCTACCCGCTGCCGGCTGGTGCCGATCAAGAGTTATTGGCGGTCCAGTTCCCAAAACCGGTTTTTTTTTCTTCCCACTACTTGATGCCATATGTTATGAAGAAATTTTTAAAAAAAAAAGAGTCACTATTATTCTTTTTGAAGAAATTTTCAAATATATATGTAGCTGATCTAATTCGGTTCCCTTTGAATGAAAAACGGGACTAGTCGGTTATTGATTTCACTTTTATAAATCGTGATCGGATACCCCAACAACCAAATTGATTCAATCCGAGCAATTTTAGTTTGGACAATTCATTTTGCACGTCTCTTATACCAATGTCAGCAATAGCCAAGAGACACAACAAGAGACAAAAGACAAAATACAATTGGGAAACCCTCAAGTAATATAGTCTGATACGGTAATCCATCTCCCCGACACATTCAATCTCACTTCCAACATGTATGTTGATCTAACGATGCATTTTTAAACCCACATCATGTTATATCTTTAGCCATAAAATGGATACACATATGTCTGTTCGTATAATCTTCTTAATTGGAAGGAATAGACGAAAAAAATTGCCTATTCGAGAAGGCCAGCAATCTAATCATGTTGCATCATGGAGCTCTCCCTTTGTTTTGGCATGCAAGTTAAAATCTTTAATCATGGGGGATTATAATGATGGGAATTAGTAAGGGCGGGGGGATGGGGATCCACCCAAAACGCCGCCGTTTCGGCGGGGCGCCATAAAAAGAAAGGGCAGAGAAAGCGAGCCGCGCGTCATTAATTACGCTTCGACCGCACGCTTAAGCCCGAAATTCCCCTCCCGGACCCGCCGACCGCGATTCCTTTCCAAATCCCCCCAACCAACCAGCCCTTTCAGCCGCCTCCATACGCAGCCGCCCCCCCCCGCATGCCCCCCTCCCAACACCCAACTTTTTTCACCTTTTCTCGTTAGGGTTTCCATTTCCGGCCCCCTTTATATTCCAAAAATAAATCATATGAAAATTATTTTAAAAAAATAATTGCTTGTTTATTCTACAGAAATTAGTGTACGAAAATTTTTTTTTTGTCATTCATAATAATAATATTTAAATATAAGTTATTATTGAGAATGAAATATTTTTGTTAATTAATTATTTTTAAGTGATATAAGCAATCATTTTCAAAAAAAAAAATTAATCACTTGATATAATTAGTTAAAAGGAACAAGATTTTTTAATTGTTAACATTAATTTATATCCAAATATTTTCATGAACTCACTTGGTTTTGTTAGCGATGTAAATGATTATTTTTAGAAAAAAAAATTTTGTGCGATTCGTCTTTCACGAAATAAATGGAGCATAAATTTTTTTGCCATCTTCTAGAGAGTTTAGTTTATGATTTATGGAGATAGTTGTTTAGCCTTTTTTTGAAAAAAAAAGAAAAAAGAAAAAAGAAAAAAAGGGACAAGAGACATTTTCTAGAGGGTCCAGCCATCGAGATCGATTTAATCCTGATACCCACCCGTTCTCCTTTACAACTTTTTGATGGGGATTTTTGACCCTCTGGACATAAGTTGACACTCGTGACCTTGAAATTCAACCCCGATTTTCT
Organism: Corymbia maculata; assembly: GCA_014182735.1. Classification (NCBI taxonomy): domain Eukaryota; kingdom Viridiplantae; phylum Streptophyta; class Magnoliopsida; order Myrtales; family Myrtaceae; genus Corymbia; species Corymbia maculata. The sequence continues at coordinate 1,372,254 of CM024687.1, read as the reverse complement.
CTTCCTCCGTATACTTTTTTTAAAAAGTAGATAAAAAGGTTACAATTAGGCTTATCGCGGTTGTATATGGAGTGAAATATTTGTTTGGAGTCGATTCCTGAATCACTCATTTTCACTCATTTTTAGTTATTAGTCATTATATTTAGAAATATGTAACATGGGTCGCCTAAATTGGAAACTACCCAAATTGGACCGGACCGAATTGATTTGTGCGGTCCGATTATCAATTCCTAAAAGTATAATCAATTTTATAGTTTTAAGAAATAATCATATCGGACTGGACTAGTTATATATACATTTTTCCCTTAATAAAATACAAACTAAATAATATATTGTCCAATGTATTATAAGTTTGGTACAATAACTTTTTTACTCATTGTTTAAGATTTGTCATTTTTTCTCATTATGCATAGCTATTCTTTAATGAGAAAAAAATGACTGGTTTCATTGGATCGGACTAAAACCAATGATTTTATCCTCGGTTCTTGGTTCCACCTTGGACTAAATTGGAGTAGATCGCCCATAATTGTATCTAGACTTATCCACTTCTCAACTCATTCATATAAGTTAGTTATAATAATTAAACGTGTCATAAATAAGTTTAAATACAATATGAATGTTAAATGGATATAATTGGGTTTGCACTTTACTTAGACTAACTCACATTTATGATTCTCTTTTAATTTTCTTCATGCACTCACTTACTTGCAATCTCACTTTAGTTTAAATATGGGTTTCATTATATTAAATTAAATGTGATTTTTTTTAATAATACGAGTCGGGTTAAGTCGGACATGAATCGCTAGATTTCTATTGCATCGAAAAAACAAATCAAAATGGATTAAACAGTCAATTTGGCCGGGACTACCATTTTTTTTAATCTGGACCGACCCGACCCGCCCACTTGGTTGTTAACTCTGCCCGATTACGAACCTGAATTATCTATTACATGGACCGCAAATTCGATGGAATTTGTCAAAAGACGGTGTGGACTACTTTACTTTGGTGCAATAATTTTTCTTGTTGCACCGTCAATCGCAGCACAGCACAGCAAAGCACGAACGCGAATGATTAAAGACCCAAATCAGAGGGGCAAAAAAAAAAAAAAATTAAATAATTCGAAGATTGCGGACTACACAGGGAGAGAAAGAGAGAGAGCAGGCAGAGCATTTATCTCTCTCTCTCTCTCTCTCTCTCTCTCTCTCGTGTCTCCAGTGTCATCGGATTAGGACGGAGGCGGAGAGAAAATAGGAGCAGAAGAGGAGAGGAGGAGCATCAAACCCACCACCCGAAGCAAAGGCCGTGAGCGTCACTGGTGACGACAGCCGCCCCGGGAAGGGATCCCCTCTCGATCGCCGCGATCCCCAGATCGATCCGAGCCTGCGCGATCTCCGCTTCGCATCGAGCATTACGCCCCCCCGACATTCCCTCGTTCGCTCGCGCTTCTGCTTGCTTGCTTGCTTTCGGTCGCGCTCTAGAGAGAGAGAGAGAGAGAGAGAGAGAGAGAGTGAGAGGGAGAGTATGGTGGCGGCGGTGGGGGTGGTGGTGGGATGAGGAGGGAGATAAGGGAATGGCGAGGGATTGGGGAAATCAAGCGAGAGGAGGTAAGCTCGGGTGCTCCTACAAGCGGACCACCCTCATCGTCTGCTCCATCAACATCGTCGTCGCCCTCTTCGTCCTCCGCTACCTCTACTCTTCCCTCTACCTCTACTCCTCCGGCGGCGGCGGCGGCGGCGGCGGCGACTCCCCCACCAATGGTAATGCCTCTCCCCCTCCCCCTCTTCTTCTCCGTGAATCTCCGCGAGCGAAAAAAACTTCTTTTTTTTTAATATTTTTTATTTTGGGTTTTCCCTCGGCGGTGCTTCGGGACCTCCGATTTCGAGCGCCTCCCTCAATCTTCTTTTGTCGGGTTGCAGTTGCTAAGTACACGCCTGATCAGATTAAGAAAATGGAGGAGTCCATTCGGATACGAAGGGCGGCCAAACCGGTCCAGCTCGTGAAGATGGTAAAAATAGGCGTTCGAAAAGATTCTTACTTGATATGTCGGTAGATTTGCTGAAACAGTGTCGATTGATTAAAGCAAAATGATAAATTTGCGACTGCATTATTAACGAGAAGCGCATTACTTTTTTTTTTTCTTTTATCTGTGGAAAAAAAAAAGGTTAAAAAGCTCGAGAAGCAAATGTCTACGGAAGGAGCAGTTCAGCTGCCACACTCACTGAAGCAGAAAATCACTGATGAGATTTTGCAGATACTGAAAGGCCTTGATGGCAATGGAAAGGCGAATGAGCAGCAACGAGGTCAGCATGAGTTTGCTCTAATGTCGTGTGCCCATTACTTCCCCACTTTTAACCTGTAGTTGTTGATAATTTTACTCGCTGCTACATTGTTCTAGAGTCTAGATGTAGTTATCTTTGCAGCAGCTACCTTTCGCGATGTATGCTTGCACCTGCAACTTTTGTTTTGACTTGGTTAATTGGAATTCGGGCAAGATTTATAGGTCGACTTTTGGGAAAACCATCCTATTAAGGTTTGTTACTCAAGATAGCACATAAACTCAAGTGCAGGAATTAGAATTTTGAGTAGCACTGTAGAATATTTGTCAAATAGGTGTGGTGTCCATTTTGTTTAGAAACTCTATCAAATGCTTTTGATGCAAGTTTCTTAGTTCTTTACCAGTTTCATTGGTATATCTTTGTTTCAAAATTTTTTTACTCACTTTCCCCTTTTTTGCTATCTTATGATTTTCCACGTTTTTTATATTGCATTTCAGAGTGTAAATGTCATTGTTTCTCCTTCATAGGGAGATCGTTATGCATTCAAGGATGTAAGTGTTGTTATTTCTCTGTGATTAGCTGGCGCTTCACGTAACAAAGATGTCATTGATTGGTATCCACGAGAATAAATTTGTTCCTGTTGCTTCTAGCTCATCCTTTTTGACATGTCATCCTCTGGAAATTTCTAGGAGGTTGATACTTGGTGTCAGCTTAGGGTAGTTTTTTCCTTGAGTGAGTTTGCTTCCCTCTAAGTGCTTATGGAATGGTAAAAGCTTCATCAAGACTAGCCTTTTTCAACTGTATCGTGTCTACATTCTGTGCGTTTTTTTCACGTGGACAGCATCTTCTAGGATGATTCTCGAGGCTAAGTTAAAAATTGTCATGGCCTTAATACTTTTGATTGGTGCTGTATATGCACCTCGAAGCCTTTCTGCCAATTTCACAATTATGCTGTAGTCCTTGGCATGGTCCACTATTGCTAGGCCAGCCTTCATCAGGTGGGATCACCAGATCTCTGAGACCACTGACCAATGGAGATAATTCATACTCTAGATAGTGGCGGTATCAACTAGTATCACCATGTTCTTTTAGTGGGAAAGAAAGCGAAGATCCAAGCAATGTACACTGGTGATAGATATCATCTACAAATCTCCATTAGACTGGTGCATCATTTAATTTCTACCTAGCTTCCTGCCTTCTGTTTTTGATTAGGCATTTCTTTATTTTGCATTATGCGTAGCATATTTTTTCTGTACTTGGTGCTGTACCTCCTTTCTTATGTATGATGTTTGCTTTGTTGAAAAAAATTTGCCTCGTTGGAAGGGCAAGAAGGGAAGATACTCAAGTTTAGATATGGTTCGTTAGTTATAATGGTTCCAAGTACTGGGTTTGCCAATAGGCTAAATCATGTATATCAGGAGCTTTGTAGGGATAGGGTAATAAAAATCAAGAAAGGAACGTCAACCATGGAGATTGTTTGTGCCCGAACAAGTCTTCTTTCAGTTGTACTTTGTCCTGTGCAGTAGTGCTACTTGAGCTAACACTAGACTTCAGCCCAAGGTCACTGTGCCATTTTCCTGGGATAGTTTCCTTTTGGATACCAAAATGTTATTGATGAACTCCATGGGAAATTTACCTATTCCTTCATGTAGGTTTTCTATTGCTTTAGGAGGAGCTGACCTATCTGCAGATGGGTTTGGTGGGACATCCTTGCAATATCATTGGATCGATCGGCTTTCCCGATTCGCCATCTGTGCTGTTTACTTGGAAACTAAGAATATCTTAGAGGCAGTCATTTGTTCTATTTTCCAGGTTTAACTGGAATTATGTGTGATTTTGGAAAATCTTCCTGTTGAAGTGGCACAGGTTGCCGCATGACTTTGCTACTGATTAATGATGACGTCAAAATTTAGGTGTTTATCATCTGAATCCTGAATTTGAATTTGCGGGTGTTATACTTCCAAAAGAGCCACTGGAATACTTTTGGACTGGGGAGCACCTTTTATGCACTAAGTGTGATCTTGAAAGGTGGCTGTTCATGTATAGGCATATATAGAGCTTACTCTGTGATAGAATCAACAAGCAGGTATGCGAAATTTAGTCTCCCATACAGCCTGTAATTCTAACTGAACATTTAGTGACTCATAGCATCGTGAATGGTTTGGGACAAGACCCTTTAGAAATTTTCGATGGTGAAATGTATGATTGCAATCTTGGGTATAATATCTTGTAAGTAATGATTAAAGGATGACCAGCTGTAAGTAGGATGTGCCGACAAGGATCATTATAGCAGCAGAGTTATAGGTAATGATGGTATGAAGTAATGTTTCCCTTGCAAAAGGTATGTTCCCTCCTAGAGGAAGTCGCTTCTCCCATATCCTGAGATTTGTAACAGCTAGATTTAGTGAGTGATCAATTTACCAGACTAAAATAAAAGCTTTTTCTTCCACTCTTTTGTCTGTCTATGGGAGTCGGCAGGCATTCACTTTGAAGCTAATATTGGTAGACCTTAAGCAATGATGATGGAGGCAGTTATGTCATTGTATTGCAGAATCCTTGTAACAGGTGTTCTGACTGGAGTAATTTGCTACTAGCAAGTCATGTACTTTATCTGTTGGGAAGTTGCATGTCCTGAACCAAATGAAGGATGCATTCGCTAACCTCATGAAATAGGAAGAGACTTTCTTCTGTTCTTGATTTATTGTGTGGTGCAATATGTAAATTATATCCAATTCCACTTAATTGCTGTTATCTCAGTAGTGGTTGTTGCTATTGTTCTTGTTATTATCATGTAGTTTATAAATGTGTTCAATAAATGTTTGTGATAAACAGATGCAGTGGAAAGCTGGCGCAAGGAAAAATTGCGAGAGGCCAAACAAGTGACCCTTGGAAACAAGCTCAATTCAACTCTTCTAGCGGAGGAGGCAGGTATATTTAGGGGATGCTCCATAACTTGCTTCACTTGTGTTAATGCACCAGTACTCCTGTTTATTTTTTCTATTTAAGCTATTTATTACTAAACACCCTTGATTAAATTTAATGCAGGGTTGTTGCTGAAAGCCTTGGACTCTAATTGGGATTTTCTATCAGAACAGATTGGACTTTGGATACCAACTGAAGTCATCAACAAGGAACATGATGATAAACCCGAGGGTGTAGATGAGATTGGTAATGTTTCTCTTCCTTTCTTTCTGGTGCATTAACAGCTGTTTAGTACATTATTATGAAGTTATTTTCTATTTTCTATTTTTTCCTGTTTTCCTTTGATCCCCACTCTCTGTTCCCTTGTCCCCATTCTTTTTTCCTTAATTGTCTTTCCCTGTAGTCTGTTGTTTTCTTGACATACGTGGTAGAATAGTATAATGGAATTTGTCAGCGATTAGAGGGCCTGCCTTTATAATGTTCTAATTTTATTTTCCAGAGGAGGAAGTTTTACCCGGCAGACCACTGCCTCCAGAGTGCAATGCTGAGCTCCATTCAGACTACGCTGGTGATGCTGTTAGATGGGGCCTGACTCATCATAAAGAAAGTGCGGCTGATTGTTGTCAGGCTTGTTTGGATCAGGCTAAGTATGCTAGACCAGGGGAAAAGAAATGTAACATTTGGGTATATTGCCCATCCGAAACAGGGTGTTACTCTCCAGATATCTATGAACACAAGAACCAGGAGTGCTGGCTTAAATACGTGAGTTTTGGAATTTCTTTTCATCTGGAAACTTCATGGTCTCTTCTAATTAAATGAAGATTGCTGTATGTAGGCATTGTTTCTTTTAAGGTTTTCACCACTTACGTGCCTTTTATTGTCAAAATGCAGTCAGAGCAACCGAAGTTGAATTTTAAGGACCGGTATTCCGAGGCATATAGGGATCAGCATCCAAATGCACCATTGGTTGTTCCTTGGGTTTCTGGTGTCGTTAGTGTATAACAGGGGGAATACATTCGTGAGGCTGTTGGAAACTGTATAGGAGCTGCAAATCGTTCTTTATCCGAAAGAAGCTTTGGCCTTGCCAAGTTATTAGGTGCAGCTTACCACCAGGCATTGTTTGTCGGACTGAAAACGCATCCTTCAATATTTATTCGTTACACCATTTTTGTTATTGTAACACGGGACACTGGTCTCGGTGCTGATCAAAATTAAGTCGGATGGCGCCAAGGTTGTCCGGCTCTCTTGTATCTGACAGGCGAAGAATATCGTGATATGGGGGCATTTGATTTGTCGCACAGTGAAGAAGTTTTGGCACTCGTGCATTCTCTCTCAGGCATGTATGTGTGTAGCTATCTGGTCATTACTAAAACAAAGACTGTTTTCTTAGTGCAAGTGGTAGCAACAGGACCAATCTAGTGCCTACATACCTATGCTCATTCAACACATTTTTAAGGAGGATTCACGTGTCGGTAAGAAACGATTTATATATATATAATTGTAAGTGCTTCTTAAAGGATGATGTGGGCATATGTTTCGACTCAGCTAGCTGAGTACCTCATCGTCCCTGTCCGCGATAATGTTGGTGCACGTGGGATACGAAAGTCCATTGAGGCTGCCCGGGTCATTGGATTCGCGGAGCAAATTGCGGTTCAATCATTTCCAGGAACCCTTGAAGTGCCTTCGTTATACTCAAGCGAGCCAATAGATCTGATCCTAATGGTTAATCCGATCAGACTAGAATAACTCTTTCCGGGTTTCGGTCTAATACACCATTTTGTTGCGGTGTATAAGCGGTTATAAGCTCTCTTCGAATGCCATGCTTTATACAAAAAATTTCAAATTCTTTTGAGTAATATTCGCCACCGCAATCAGTTCGAAGGGCCTTAATTGTCTTTCCTGCTTCATTTTCCACATGAGCTTTGAAGTTTTTAAATATAGAGAAAGCTTCTGATTTTTCTTGTAAAAAATAAACCCAAGTTTTTTTGAAAAAATCAATGAAGGTAATTAAGTACCTTTTACCTCCATTAGAAGATGGGTTTATTGGCCCACAAATATTTGAATGCACCAATTGCAATACATCTTTTGCTCTCCATCACTTTCTTTTGGGAAATTGAGAACGATGTTGTTTGCTAACAACACATTCTTCACACACTTCAGAAGAAGTTGTAATTAGAGGAAGCCCTATCACCATGTGTTTCTGTTGGAGGGTCTTCAATCCACCAAAACTCAAGTGGCCGTAACGAAAATGCCATAACCATGTGGGATCTTTCATTTCAGCCATCATACAAGATTGAATACTGCTTGAATTCATTTGAACAACTGCAATAGCACTTCTAACAGAATCGTAAATTTCACAAGCACCATTCTTAATAGTGATAACATAACCTTTTTCTTGTAACTGACCAACACTCAACAAATTACTTTTCAAGTCAGGAACATACAACACATCAGAGATCGTTTCCACAAAACCATTTTTGGTTCTTATCTTAATATCGCATTTTCCCATCACTTTCACAGTAGAATCATCACCAAAATTCACAGTAGAATGGAAATCTTCATTTAGATAAGAAAAAGAAGACTTACATCCACTCATATGGTTACTACAGCCTATATCCACAAACCAAATATGTGACTCGAGTTTCTTTTCATCTTGAACAGTCATCAACAATGTTTCCGCTTCTTTCTTTTCAACAAAATTTGAACTCTCTCCCTTTTCTTTATCATTAGGCAACTTAGTATAACATTCAGATGCATAATGACCAAATTTATGACATCTAAAGCACTCTACCTTCGATTTGTCAAAATTACATCATCTGCCTCTGCCTTGAGATTGATCATTATTAGCGTTGAAATTTCTGCTAACATCTCTATTTCCTCGATCTCCCCTTCCTCTACCTCTACCCCTTCCTCTGAAATTGTTGGAATGAGTATAGGTAGAGGCCTTTAACGCTTGCTCCTCTATTGTAGAAATTCTTGTTGAATTTCTGTTCATCTTCTGTTCATGCATCAATAAAGAGCTTTGTAATTCATTGAGAGAGAGTGCATCTATGTCTTTTGATTCTTCAATCGAGTAGACAACATAATTAAACTTTGGTGTCAAAGAACACAAAATCTTCTCCACAATGGTGACGTCATCCATCTTCTCACCATGGAATCACATCTTGTTGCTGATCTCCATTGTTCTAGCGCAATAGCTGGTAACAGATTCTCCATCCTTCATCGCTGGTGTCTCAAAATCCCTTTTCAAGGCTTGAAGCTGTGCACACTTCACCCTAACCGAGCCTTGATATTTCTTCTTCATAGAATCCCAAATGTCCTTGGAAGTTTCTTTGCAAAGAATAGTTTCCAAGACGGGACGATCAATAGCCTGAAAGAGATAATTTTTTGCCTCCAAATCCTTCAGCTTTCTAGCTTCCAGTTCTGTTTTTTGGGAATCCGTCAAAGCCATGCCCGCTGGTGGCTCTTGAATTCCGATTCGACAACCGACCAATACTCCTTTGACCGTAAAAAATTCTCCATTAGCATGCTCCAATGGTCATAGTGACCATCAAAGTGTGGGATGGCTGCTTGCACAAAATTGGAATCTGCGGCCATTGGGTAATCTCACGTATTTTTTACTTTCAGGGTCTCAAGGCTCTGATACCACTGTTTATAGAGAATATAGGAAGAGAGACACACAAGAGAAGAAAAACTTTCTGCATTCTATGTTAAAAACTGACACCACAACCATTACATAGGCTTTACACTAAAAGAAACTACCACATGCCACTAACACCCCCACTAACTTAACATGTGCAGCAACAACTTCATAAAAAACTGTCACAAACTATTAACACGTGAAAAAAACACAGCACCATAAAATTGTCACAGAAAAACACATTTACAAGAAAAAAAATGTTTTGACTCATTCAACACGGTCATAGTACAAGCTGGAAGTCATTGCCGGAAGGACGACAATTAGCTCTCAGCAACCGTTTCAAGTGGTCGTGGTTCGGAAACAAATCAGAGAAGGGGAGAGAGGAGGATCTATGGGTCGGCCAAGAGAGCGCATGACGACCACAACACTTCGATGAAGATCTATTGATTCTATGTGATCAAGGCGGGAACTGATCACTAGGGACTGATCACCAAGGCGAAAGGGCTTGGATTATATATTGCTTTTAGCAAATTTTTAGAATGGCAAATGGGATAAGAATGAGTTGAATTATTTATACGCTGAATAAAAAAATAATATTTTGTTAATTATACATGTAAAGCTGGAATTAATTCAAAAGAGACGTTTTTTGATGTGACGATAGCACTTTTTAAAACTGAAAACGATACGGTAGTAATGATACATTGAAGATGGTAAAAATTGGTTGGTCAGTTATTGAAGAAGTAAAATTGAATGTATCAGCATTTCCAGAAGGGCAAGTAGCAAGATTTATGAAATCTTCTCCGTTGCCCTTTTTGCCCTTAAAAAATTAATAAAATTCCAAGTCTAACCCTTCTTTTCTGAAATTAGAACCCTAGATCTCTGCGCTGCTGCTCTCAGCTCCCGATCGCTCCCGTGCCTCCGGTTCTTCTCCTGGCTTGCGCCGGCCTCCATCTTGCTCGCCTCCGGTTCTCTCGCTGCAGTTCCTCGTCGTTGTTGCTCGCGATTGCAGAAACTCTCGCGCCGAGTCCAGGTAACGCTCGCTTCGGCTCCTCCACCTCGTCTGTGCTCCTCAAGCGAATGGCGATTTCGTGTTCGGTTGTTCTGATGCTGTGTTTGATTCAAGATGTCGCTGCTCGACTAATGGATTTCCTTCTCGTGCGCTCCTCCCTTTTTGCAGGTTCTCTTCCTCCTCAGGCCACCGTAGATAACACCGAAGCGAAGTACGAAACCGGCCGGTCCTCTCTCTCTCCCTCTCCGTCCGGCCAACTCCGGCGACCCGGCGCTCAACTCCTCTCTGACTCGCGGAACCCGCGGCCTCACACGTGTAATTCTTTTCTCAATTTTTTTTTCTCTCGGCAGTGAAACTGAGCCTTGTGAATGTGATTTTCTTGTATTGGTGAACATTTTGAAGATTTCGCGGCATTTATACGCAGAATGTTTCTTAATTCGCACTGTGAATCGATGTGTCTGATGTTGTTTTTGGCTCCGAATATTTGACTTTGTCGGTTTTCATTGATGCGATTTGGTGCGAATTCCTCAAGCTTAGTTCATTGTCTTGTGTCGTCCTAGATAATGAGGCTTATCAGGTCTTGTTTGACCATGATTAAATTTGGCTGCAGGGGAGTAGGTGACTGTTCTAGTTAAAGTTGAATTTCACGGAGTGGGTTGTATAAACATGTATTATGTAAATCCTAGCATTGCAACTCAAATTCTTTCTTGCTTAAGTGAATTGTGTGTGAAAGGATTCATTATCCCATTTTTACATTAGGTTGGTGTTGGTGCTTCTGCTGATCATCCTTACACTATCATTCAGTGATGGATTCAAAGCTAAGTGCCGTTGGAGAACAACTTGAATGTAAATAGCGTATCCTAATACTATCCTTCTATGAAGATTAGCAGAATGTGAAAGCCTAGAATAGATCATGTGAAGTACTTTATATGTAGCGTGGTTGAAAAATTTAGAAAAAAAAGGGAATGTGGGATTAACACAGAATTCCTTGGCTTTGGTAGCATATTAAAATGGACGTTGATTCAGTTGCTGGACTTGCTGCAAAGCAATGTAATTAGAGAATGATGCTGTATAGCGTATCCATTTTCACTTGTAACAATTATGCTTTTATAACCACTGTCTAAGTATGATCTGCCCTTCATCTGGCTGTTGGTCGTCATTAGGGATTTTAAAAGGAGAGACTACTGTTTTTTTGCTTTGCCTCTTATTGTTAGGCACGGTGTTGGTTTTTAATGTATATGCGAGTGTAAATCTTGGTTTGTTGTTCACTTGGGGTTTGATGTTGTTGACACTCTACATTAAGTTTTGCAGAGATCTTAGTTTTAGACAGATTGAAGCTAATCTTCTCGGACCTAGGTTTTTATGTCTTAAGTTGTATGTTATCTTGTGCTTGATGTTTATAGGTGATGTTTTTCCCTTATAGAATTACTTCACTTGATTCTTCTTTTGTATTTGGCAATGGCTTGTACTGATATCCCTACTACCTGGACGATAAACACAGCATCTTGTATTGGCTACAATTGAGATATTGGAACAAAGAAGTCACTAGCATTTTAATGCATACCTAGTTGGTTGATGATCAATATTAGGTAGTGGCATGGCAACGTGCCAATGTACACAAATTAAGATGTATGGCCATACACTTGTGAATTAGCATCCGATGGCTTAAGTCCCTGAAACACAATAAGATTGAGAAGTAGTATCAACATTGACAAACTCCTTTGTGAGCGGAGGCAAACTTTGGTGTCTTGCTTTTTTTTTTTTATGTGGTTCTGTTTGAATACAGGATGAGATTGATTTTTTTGAGTTTAACCTGGCAGCATACTCTGTTTAGAAAATTCTCTCTTCTGATATTTAATTATGTGGCTTGTATTAAGTTTTTCTGTGTGCATTCATTTTGCAGTGTAGCCAGCTTGAAGCCAGTTCTCCTTTGAGCCATGGCGCTTGGCCAGCATTCTGTGACAGAAACGTACTATGATATTTTGCGTGTCAAAGAAAACGCAAGCTATGAAGAAATTCGTGCGAGTTACCGATCTTCTGTACTCAATTATCATCCGGATAAATTACAGACAACTTCCGAGAGGGGTTGTGCTGATCATAGCATGGCAAATAAATTTTTGATGATTCAAAAAGCCTGGGAAGTCCTCGGTGATGCCAAGTCACGAAGGCTTTATGATACTGAACTTCTGGTTTCAAGACAGGATATTGGAACTGCAGAGGACGTCGGCTTAGAGGATATGATGGTTGAAGATGCTGGAGACGTCTTACAGCTCTCTTATCAATGCCGGTGTGGAGATTATCTCTGTGTCGATTCTCAGGAGTTGGAAGAAATGGGTTGTCCAATTTCGAGGGATGGGAGTGTAATGACTGTACGGACATTGGATAACTTACCGGCATCAATAGTTCTTCCCTGTGGCTCTTGTTCTCTGAGGATTCGGCTTTTAATTGAGCCGGATGCTATAGTTTCCATAGGATGATCAGTTCTAACATCTTGAGAGATTTTGGTCCGCTCAATTCAATTGATTTGATTGAATGTTCATGTTTCGTTTTGCACTTTCTTGATTACCATTGCTTGCCTTTACTCCCACTTCATCGCTCCTATTTACATCCATGTGCATGTGAGGGATCCTAACGTGCTTGTTTTATGTCACTAGGTTAGTTAAACATTTCATCAAGAACTCCTTTGCTATGACTTGTCTCTTTGCTTTATAATGCAAATGTAACGGTAGCCTTCACCTGATAATTCTATTATTAAATTTCGTAAAAGTTGATGTATATTTATTATTTATGAAAAATCATTATCTTACAAAATAAACGAAGGAAAAAAAATCGGTATATTAAAAAACATTGCAAAACCATTAAGTATTCCACACGTGTTCCATGTTAATACCGTCGGATGGTCGTACTCCAGCCTGACCCGACAGGGTGACTATAAAAGCCAACTACATGGATTGTAGGATCGGGGCAGGATAACCCATCAGGGAGCATGTCAACCTAAAGACCACTACCTGAGAGACCGAATGCCCACTCGCTATGTGAACAGTCCATAATATGACATCACTTGTCACGGGCCATGTGATTGTTTCGCGTTCTTTTGCTTCAGCAGAAAGGCTTTGAAGTTTCTTCCTATGTCGGAAGTATGCTGAGCCAGTCGAAAATCCAATTTGTCTTGTCTGTGGTCAATGAATCATATGCATTTTGGATGTAAATTGGGGGGCATATTCTGCAGAAGATTGTTTCTCACAGTTGATTTTCCGCTGTACTTGGCAGGGGTAAGCTAGATGCACTTGCCGTATGTATCTTTGTCACAGTTGCACCGTAGGAGCAACAATCACGCTGGAATTAAGCAACTCCAAGGTGGTCGGATTCAGATTACTATGTCGTGTTGTCTTCAGACTATTCAGTATGGACTGGGGATTGAAGCCACAACTCCAGTAGACAGTATAGGTGATGAATTGATATTTTTAATGTGAATCTTTATGACCCAGTTTGGGGTAGCAAGTATAATTCAAGCAGCGTGAACTCTCAAGAAGCTTGGAGCATCTTCTCATGGGAGAGATTAGCACTGCCATTGCCGATCTTGAATATGCACGTGCAAGTGCATTCCTTGAATCCGCATCATCTGTTGGTTCGACGTATAAGGGCTCTGATAAGAATGCAATGTTGCAGCATGATGCTAGGATGGCAGATGAAGGGTGCGTTTAGTACAGCATTTGCAAGGGGCTTTCAGTCCAATGCAAATACTGAAAGCCCAAAGCTACTTGGGGAAATGCAATTGTGTTTAGTAAAATTTTTTTACAAATGGACTTTGAGTTGAAAGTGCGTTTGGTAAAAAAAAATTTCACAATGAGCTTTGATAGGTATAATGGGTATAATATGTGTGTATGTGTGTGTATATATATATATATATATATTTTTTTTTTTTTTTTTTTAAATGACCTAAACCCTTCACCGGACCGGCGAAGGGCTACGGCCGCCGGCGAGGGTCGCGCGACCCGCCCGAGGCCGCCGGAGGTCGCTCGACCTCGGGCGACCCAATCGAGGGTCGTCGGAGGTCACCCGACCTCGGGCGACCCAGGCGACCGCCGCCTGGGTCTCGCGGCCGCAAGCGGCCCTCGCCTGGGTCACGCGGCCCCCGGGTTGCTCGAGGTCGGGCGACCTCGGCGGCCCTCGGCGGGTCGCGCGACCTCGGCGGGTCGCGCGACCCTCGGCGGGTCGCGTGACCCTCGTCGAGGGTCGCCCGAGGTCGGGCGACCTCCGGCGGCCCTCGGGCCGGGTCGTGCGACCCTCGCCGGAGGTCGCCCGATGGCGCCAGATCCGGCTCGCCGGCGGCCGTAGCCCTTCGCCGGTCCGGCGAAGGGCTGCCTTATTTTTTAATTAAAAAATAATAATATTTAGGGGTAAAATCGGAAATATGAACAATCGGTGAGGGTAATTTTGGAAGAAAAAAAAAGTGATTTCAAAGCATTAGGGGGATGAAAGCCCAAGGCTAGTCCCTACTAGCCTTGGGCTTTCAGCATTTTAAAGGCCAGCTTTCAGTTGAAAGCTGGCTTCAAAGCTGAACCAAATGGTTCAGCATTTTCCCAAAGGGCTTTTAGGGCTGAAAGCCCATTGGGAAAGCTGTACCAAACGCACCTGAAGCATCTAGGACTGGATATGCTGCCTTAGCTGCTGGCAAGCTTGACGAGGCTCTTTACTTGCTGAATAATTGTTCTCTCTAAATGCCTGCCTTCTAAGGCTTCTGCTGTTGCAAAGCTTCACTCTCGCTTTTCAGCAGCTCCAGAAATCTGGGGAGAAAGTTGACTAAACCGTGAGTTTTGCATTCCATAGGTTCATCACACTCTATGCTCCATCTGGCTATTGTCTAGATTGAATTGATTAGTCATTCAATTTTATATAAATAGATTGTGATGGAAGGTATCACCTGATCCTAAAGCAGGATGTTGGAATTTATATTGGTTTTTAGACAAGGTCATGATTTGTTCTTAGTAGAAATTGCATTGTCTCAGATGTCAAGTTTTGCCAGGATCCAATAGGAACTATTTTTCTTCTGATGTATGCTAACCTTTTTGACCGAAGGTGTCTAGTATCAGTTGGCTACCTGAAAGAATTCACGTCATGGCATGTTCCTGAATACTTCAGTCCTATGTTCAGAAAGATTCACGGTTACAGCCGCTAGATTACTTGTTCATCGGTATTCAGGCAATTGAAAAATATCATGAATGATGAAATGCGAGCTCCAAAATTGAGGTTTAAATCAGCTTACTATGGCCTCGACATGGTGGAACCTCCCTCATAAGAATCTGAATCCTGATTTACAACTTTTGATTAGCCTTCCGATTGATTGGCTAATGTGGTGAACAGTTTACATGTGAATTATAAACTCTTCTATATCAGCAGTGCTCACTATTGACTATTTCATGTTGGTCATACCTCAGTAAGCAAGTGAAACCTTTTAGATTCTTTTCTTATTTTCCCTACCTAAGTCGCAATGCAGCTGAAAATATGCATCTGGTGAGCAGATCCTTGAGCCCGGGCCTTTCTTTGGTGTTTGATTTGATTTCTATTCTGTCAATCTCTTCAACACTGTAACTCTGTGAAAGAGAACTTTTGATTATAAGCTGTTACAGTCTAACTCTCATTGATTTAATTCCAAAATATTTGCATTTATGCAACATTGACTTGGATCTAGGGCTGTTAAATTGGGTCACAAAACCCATATTCTAATTCACATTTATTAATGACCAAAAAAATTCACGATTATTTGAACGATTAATAAATTGGTCACATTAGAACTTAAAGTATGGGTCATAATGGGTTTCAAAGTTAAAATTTCAAAACACATGGCTTTTATTGGATTTGACATAAACCCAATTTCAACTCATTTCCATTCTGGTCCTCCTTCACCAATCTCTTCTTTCGCCCTCTTTGATTTTGTGACACGTGACCTTCTCCCTTTGTCTGCACTACTTTTGCCATCATTAGGTTTTCCTCAACCACTGATTTGCAACTCCATAGTACTGTGACAAATTGCTATGAGGAGATCCGACCTTTCATCACTACCTTCACATCCCCGTCCATAACCTGACCTTGAGCTCCCTCACTAACTTAATGAGTTGATTCATGGAGCAACCCATTCCGCAAAGATAACAATTTAAGCAGAAAAGTTGATAAAAATGGATTTCGGATTGGGTTAGGTGTGAGTATGTGCTAGGCATGGATCGTTAAATATATATTAGATCTAAAATGGGTCCAAAAGGTTAAATAGGTCACCGGACTGTTTTTGACCCAATCCACCTATTTGATGGGCTTATTTGGACCCAATTACAAGGTATCCAAACAACACTCACAACTCATTCACAAGCACGTTACACGAACGTTCATCATAACGAGGACCACTTGCTCTTGCTGATGTATAGATTCTAAAGCTGATAGGAGTGCAGTGCTCTCGCTATGGGACTGATTTTGACAAATCAAATGGTCTAATAATTTAAAAATCCAACTAGCATGACTTGTACAAATCAAAGTAAGTAAATTAAGAGAGAGAGACGTATCCTGGTTTCGACTAAAGAAACATGAATAGTCAAGTTAGCCCAGTTCCCATTTTGATGGCCGAATGATTCTCATTAAAGCATCCGTTGACATTTTCACTAATTTTCACCTTCATAGACACAGAGAAGGACAGTTGTTTGTTCTGTGTGATCTCCAAAACTCCAGAACATGGATTGGATACATACTCACCTCGTAAACAAAGTCATTTAATAGGTTCTTGCACTTCGGTTTTTCTTTCTTCTCCCCGTGAGCAATATAATGAGCAACAAAAAAGAGTTAGGGCAGAAGTCCATCTTTTATAGGCTGGAAAATTCAATGCCAACGTAACTCCTAGCTGTATTTAATGGATAACAAGAATGAGGCTGGGGTTAAAAAGTGTTCAGGGGACACAACAGATTTCTCAGCCACTCCACCATCCGTTTGACAAAATCCGAGCGCTTGGTGCAACTTGGAGCTCACAACAATAGTCAACATGTCGCCAATCTGAAGTATATTTTTTTTCGATTTGATGTGAAGAAAGCACTGCCCATTTTCTCGAGAGTCAATTGGAATATGCAGAAAGTGCAGGGAGAGAGTTATCAGCTTCACAGGTTAGTTCTCTGTTCGTTTCTGATCTTGATTTCTGCAGAACTCTGCATAAAGTTAGAGCCTTTGAGATGATATTCACCTTTACCTTCTACGGCTGAGATCATTTAAATCACACCCTTGAAAGGATGGTTCATCTCTTGCCAAATTCTATCACACTGGAGAGAGTAACGGTTGGTATCATGTCATGGCTGAATATGACTTCATCTTCAAGTGAAATCTATGTAATGTTTAATTTACTTCACGCATCTCCCTTTGGGCAAAGTTTAAGAATTCCCACAAAAAAAAAAATCACAAAGCTTTTGACATGAAAGTTCAACAATCAACAGGGTCTGATCAAGAGGGACTTGAAAGCCACAGCCATCACAATCTGCATCAGGTGATGAAGGAAAGCTTGAAATGGAATTGCGGGTCTTGTCATATTTTTATTTTATCTTAGTCTTTACTTTAAAGATTAAAAGCCTGTAATTTTCAGAAAGCTGAGAGGCCACTATCACAGAGCACTTTAAAGTTACCATTGAGAGCACTGATTGGATTGTGTTCTTGAAATTTTCTTCTTGTCTTAAAAATCAACCAGGAGTTTTTCCGCACCCACCACCAACGCCTTTGCCTTTGAGCTCACCAAACATGGGCGTGTTCTATCATGAAGAAGAGCCACCAAACCCCTCCAAGAGGTGCAAGTGCCTCTCTGCAGCACTCAAGGAAGCATTCTCTCAGTGCCATACTTTTGATAGACAGCTCTCGCGGTCAACCCCCGAAGAGGAGTATCCGATGAGCGATTCCGACGATGAACAGGAAGTAATGATTTCTCCTTTTTGTCAAAGTAGAAAAATGATTGTCAAGTTTTTCTCTTGTCAACCTTTTTGACGTTCATGTGTTCATTTTGTCATACTGATTCAGTTCGGGAAGGAGTTTAATTCATCGGCTTTGATTCTATCTACTCCTTTTGGCAAGGAACTTGATATGAGCTTTATCCACGAACACGCATTGCATTTGTCAAATTAGTCATGAGAAATCTTCAAGATACAGGAAGACTCGCACCATTACACTCAGCGCAGGAATCTCGGATCAAATATAACCTTTGTCATGAAATTATCGGTGCTTCTCAGGAGGTTGTATCGGAGATTCGCAGTCGAGCCATGGAGAAGCTAAGGCGCAAGGCGAATTTCACTACCGAGAGCTTTTCCTTTGTCTTCTCTCCGGGCATGGACGAACTATCTTTCGTCCGTCAACAGGAGGTCGACCATGATGAAGATGACAAGGAGGAATTCATGACCGTGAGGAGCTGTTTCACCTGCTGTTCGAGCGCTGCTACTGCAAGCAGGGATGAGTTCATGACAGTGAGAACCAACTTTTCGCGTTGCTCAAGCTTGAACGAGATGATGATCCAAGAAATGCGGCGGCGCTCAATCATTCAGGAGTTCTGTCACTGCGAGGGGTGGCCATTCGGCCTGTGCCGGAAGCTCCTGTTGCTTCCGCCTCTGCCCAAGTCTCCAACAGAGTCATGGTCATGGAGGAGAGGCACTAGGCTGAGAAGGATGCCCTACATTTAGTGCTTCTTTGATCTGTGGACTCTTTGATGATTGTTCATGTAATAAATGAGTTGTTTTGGATGAAGTTGGTCACATTGCTGGAGAACTGTTATCTGTCAGCTCACAGCAAACCGCAGAAAGTAGGGAAAAGAGAAATAGAGACAGGTTTATTACAAGCTGAGATTGAAGATTGTGGATGAGTTTGTAGCATATTAGAAGGCATTCAATTTGCGAAGAGGTGTCTACCAACCGAAGATGGGTAATCATCTGATCGAATAATCGCCATTTCAACATCTATGTATCAGTTCTGAGTTATATCATCAAATCGCTCTGAGCATTGTCGACTTAGGGCTATCTCTTGCACTGATTATGGAAATCTCACTCTATCATGAGTCCCATCCAAATGGGTTTGAAAGTCGAGTGAGCTGTCAATTACTTACCAATAATCAACCACCAAAGGAACATCCATTCTTTTTTCCACTTTTCTTCAGGTTCATCTTCTTCTTAGAACACACGTTATTTAGGATCATAGGAAAGGTCATGTTTTAGCACCGGAAGCAACTATAATCAACTATCAAAGAGGAGAAAATTCGAAAAAAATTGCACGATGAAATAACATAAGAACATTTCTTCATGACCAATTAAACATGGGAAACATTGCCAGAAACATCATCATCCCCCAACATTATGTCAACAATTAGAGTCCTTTATTGAAGAGCAGTTCAACTCAAAACTTTTCTTTGGACCCTTTTCAACAAGCAAACTTCCTTCTGAATGCCCAAAATACAAGATCACAAATGCAAGCTGCACGGTTTCGATTACAGAAGATAAAATGAACGTTACGGTTTAAGCTCTTTGCTCGATATACGATCCAGCAAGTCCAGAAGTTCCTAAAACCGTAACCTGCAAAAGGAAGACCAACCCAATTAGATTTCCAGAGGAGAATGCTCATATGACCGAATACCCATCAGCTATATCATCATTTATTATCTTATGGTTAGATACAGGCAAATGCAACTCGGCAGAGTTGTGAAGATCCCATCAGCTATATCATCATTTATTATCTTATGGTTAGATACAGGCAAATGCAACTCGGCAGAGTTGTGAAGATTCCAACCAAAATGGTTCAACAAACAGACAGAGCATGCCATTTTTCTTTTTTAATGGTTGGGGCGGGGGTTATTTGTATTTACATAAAGTGTCTCAACATCATCATCAGTGGCCTTGCATCGTCCATGGGATTAAGGGATATGAAAGACTGTTAATCACCCTGTTCCCTCGAAATGGCAAAATCAAGTTGCATACATTGCTTGATGTAGTTACTCTCCAGATGTCAGCCCTTTCTTGTGGCACAGCAGACCATAATATGTGGTGTAAACAGCTACATAAAAATGAAATCACAAAAAGAAATTATGAGAAACGATATCCTTACCTTTCCCCATTCAGAGCCAAGGCCTCCACATCTCATCTTTAAGTGAATCATCTTAGTTCCCAACTCTGTCTCTACTTTCTTTCGTAAATAAGCCTCATCAGGTCCAAATGCATCCAGATAGGCAGTATACCGCTCATAAATTTTTTGAAGGGCACTGGCATACTCATCTGACAAGGGCTTTACATTCTGCAAGAAAAATATAAGTCATACACGTGAGAAAAGAAAAATAAGAAGGTACAGGAAGTGTTTGGCCTTCTCAATCATGAGGAGAACTTAACCTCGCCGCTCATTCCAATACTGTCATCAAGTTCCATTTTCAATGATGTAAGCACACCAGTGAATTCCTCAACTGCTTCAGCTGCACGGTAAACATTGGCCAAGACCTCTTGACCAGCCTTATCATCAGTATTACCAGACAATGCCTTTTCCACATCATGCACAACATTATCAGGAAGCTCATCCCAGCTAGCAGCCATCAGATCCTTGAATGCATTCAAAACATTGGGATCTTTAAAGTCGGGCATGTGAGTAACATCTTCACTGAAACAACGTGTGCTCCCCATACTCATTCCGCAAGGGGGCCTGCAATCTAAAAGGATTGCACCAGAGAGAAAAGCTGAGATGATGAAAAGCAACGTAACAACTAAGAAAATTAAAGCTGGATGGGAAGGAACACGCCATTAAACTGATAAGCAGAGACCAATTGGACCCACCAAACTTGCAGCTCAACAGAATTCATTGGAGAGAACAGTCCAACACCAATGCAAGGAACTTTCTCCCACAGAACTAAAAAGATGGTCATATAGAACCAATGGTGGCAAACGTTGTAGAAAAGCAAAGTTAGCACCAACCAAGCAAAAAATAAAGAACCATTTGATAGCATAAATCTCAGAAAACTAAGTCTCAGAATCTCAGCTCTCACTAACCCATTTTATACGCCGAGTAAAAAGTAAGAGGAAATCAGTTCCAGGATTATCATTATATTACCAAACAGGTTAATTTGAATTCATCACCCCACAAGAATTAAGCAGCTGACAACTGGCATTGCATAGCATCATGTAAGTATCTCCAGCTGTCCGTACTTATAGGATCTAGCTATGCATAATTCGAAGAGCAATGCATATTCACCATTTAAGGTACCATTGACTAGTAATCAACACATCGTCATATCATAACATCACAAAGCAACTTTATAGAAGTCCCCATATATCCGAGATATACACAGAAATAAAATGATCGGTGAACATATGTCTTCGCTCCAGATACCAACGTCCTCTACTTCTTTAGATCCCCACACACCTCACATAGTGACAGCTCCCAATTATTTGCTAGAAATAGCCTAAATAAACCAGACATCCGGTTCAAGTTCAAGCAAGAGTACTAAAATCCCGCTCAACTAAAACCCGCAGCTAATGTAATCTCTCATAAAGAGGGAGATAAATCAGTTGAATTTGAGCAGAGAAAGAGAACTCAGGAGCTTAACATGGCATCAGACAGAAATACACCACAAGTCTCACATTCAACCCCACAGATCATAAATTCCCGAAAAGTAAAATTGACATGCTGAGATTAATAACTTATAAAAATCCATCTTTTCACTCAAGGATATCCCACATAGAGAGCACACTAATCAAAGCTCAGAACAGGGAAATGAAATCACGGAACGAAAAACCAACACCCAGCATCGAAGAAGGGAAATGGGTATTTACCGAAAGGAAGATTTCCGGTAGGATGAGCTGAGACGGACTGATTGGAAAGGCCGAACAAGCTCCGGGAGGGGACGGCGAAGTGGCGGGCGAGAAAGAGGCCGCGGTGGCCGAGGGCGGCGGCGGCCGAAGACGAAGCGGGCCTGAAGCAGGCCGAAGCTGAGCGGTGGATGGATCGCAAGACTGCCATCTTCTTCTCCATTCTCGATCTTCAACTCGCTCCCCCGCCTTGAAGAAACGCTTCGATCGCAGAGATTTACCTCGAACCGAGTTTCGTTTGGAGTGGAGAAATCAGCGCTTGATGTTGCTGGCTTCTCTTTTGACATTGACAGTTATTCCAATTCGGGTCGATCCACGGGTCGGGTTTTTTTTCCGGCCCGGTCCATTGACGGGTTCTCGATCATTTGCTGATCGATTCTTGTAAATGAATCGGGTTTCAAAACTCAGCTTTTGGGCCAAACTGACATTTATTTTTGGATGTGTATTAAAATTTTTAAAATTTATATAATTAGTTTTATAACTTTCAAACTATTGAAGTTAGAGATAAAGATAGTCGAAACCTTTCGATGATTTACCCAAATAATTTTCTCGGCCAAATTTGACTTGTAATTGCACATGAATCTTAAATATATTACAATTTTGTCAATTCAGTTATAAATTTTTTGCATTTGTGTCGATTCGATCAATTTGACTAGTCAGTATTAATATGGCAACTGAAATTTTAATAAAATCTAATATTTTTTTTTCAAATTTATTTATTTATCTTTTCTTTGGTGGTCGGAGAGATTCTAGCGAGAGGGTTGCAACTCTTGTCCAGCCTCGCCTAGATTTGGAATTTCACCTAGGTTCACCACTTGAGTTTCACCACCACACCCATCTCAAATTACTCAATCCAACACAAACCAAATGAAGGCAAGAATTTCGCCTGGGTTTACTCGACGGATTGGAGTCCAAGCTTGGCTTTTGGGCTCCCGAAAGGATATGGAGGAGCTGTGATCGTTAATGGCAGAAGCGATAAATTGGGGGGAGATGATGGTTGGCAAGGAAAATCTGCGCCGTCTTCTTCCTTTGATGAACGAAGATTGCTGGGCCACATTCAAATGACCCTGAACTCGATCCTCAGGTTTCCTTCTGTGAAATCCGAGAGAGAGTTGGGGAAACAGACCAGAAGGAACGAGCGTTGATCGAGGCTATGGCCACGGGTGCCCTCACCTTGCTGCCCGCTGTGGATTTAAAAAAAGCAAAGAAGGAAGAGAAGGAAAAAGAAGGAAGAAGAAAATTTAAAAAATGAAAACAAAATTCAGAACAAATTAAGATGTTATTGATAATTGTCTGTATCAGTGTCGGCCTCATGTCTGTAAATATTAATTTTAAACTTGCTGGGCCGGCTCTAACATTTGTAGCGGACATAGAAAATTGGGGAATAATATTTTAGTACTTTCACGGAACATTTTAATTAGATTAATCACCCCCACGCATGATTTACAGGAGGAGCTTGCGTTATGGCCATGATACGAATGAAAAGCATTGGCTTTTCGAGGAAAGAAGATTGGCCAGAGATATCATCATCATCATCATCATCTCCATCATCTCTTTTGGTACCTCAAGAATATCCCACACAGAGAGAGTACACTAATCAAAGCTCAAAACAGACTGATTGGAAAGCCCGAACAAGCTCCGGGAGAGGACGGCGAAGCGGTGGTTGAGAAAGCAGCCGGTGGTGGCCGAAGCTGAGCAGTGGATGCATCGCAAGACCACCACCTCCTTCTCCATTCTCGATCTTCAACTCGCTTCACAGCTTGAAGAAATGCTTGGATCGCAGCCTTGATGTTCCTAGTTTCCATTATCAATCATTCGCTGAATGATTCTTGTTATTGGATCGGGCTTTAAAGCTCAGCTTGTGCCAAACTGACATTTGTTTTTATAATATATAGATTACAAAAATGTTTATTTGGTTTTCTAAAAAATTGTAATCCTATCTGGGTCCTCGAAACGCTCTACACGTTAGGATGTGTTCTTATTTATTGTTTTATCTGGTGTCCTTCCAAACAAAGCATACTATATAAAAGGAAAAAAAAAAGTTTAGGAATTTCTTATTTAATGTAATTATACTCATGTAACGTTATAAGGATAAGTGTATTGAAAGTTATAAAACGTGTTATGAAGGTGTAACTAAATGCTAAAGTTTTCAAAAAGTACGATTAAACCCTAAAATTTATCATAGAAGTGTAATTGAGTCATCAAATTTTCAAAAAATATAATCAAGTTCTAAAATTTATCACGAAAATGCAATTTAATTCTAAAACTTTCAAAAAATGCAATAAATAAGAGTAGTTGATTATAAAATATGTGTCTCAGGCACTGTTGAAAGCTGTTGTAACTTTTCTTTTGGAAAAAAAGTGCATAACTGATATGTGAACTTGCATTATTTTTAATGTGGTCCAAAATTTCTAATTTCTTGCAATTATCTCCTTTATTTTTGGGGTCAAAACAAGTTTCTTTCATTGCTTCAAGTGATTTCAAAATTATAGCAAACGTGGGCCTTCAAGCATAAGAGATCCCATAAAACTTGAAAAGGATTAATAACCCAATTACAAGGTAAATTTTTTCATCTATGGGCCTTGACAACCCAATCAGCCACTTGGTTCTTTTCTCTTCTGTAGTTATCTCCTTGAACTTATGGTGTTTTCCTAATCAAGTCTAAGGTCCTTGATTTTGGCAAATTTAGCCGATGTGTCCGAGGATACTAGTCAAAAGTACGATATGGGGAAAACTTAGATGTGACCATGGACAATGAATTTGTGCTCATCAAACAATAAGAATAGTAGTGCGATATAGAATTAGGTGATCATCAAACAATAAGAATAGTAGTGCGATATAGAATTAGGTGAATTTTCAAGAACAAATAATTTCACAATAACATGGATTTTTTTTTATCAAAAGAAAGTTTAATTCATTACTTGAAAAGAAATATTAGAAGTACATAAACTTTATAACAAAGTGAATAGACGCAGAGCTAGCCCAAAATATTGCAATACAAATCTAGACCTAAATAATAAAGAGGATCAATAAAGCATCGGAAAGCTTAAGCAAATGCTCCTTCTACAATAATGAATTGTTAAATAAAAAAAATAATTGGTTGATTATTAGATCTCATATTTTTGTCATTTTCATCAGTAATGAATAGGTTCCAAAAATTCCTCTTTCAATAATTACAGCATAGTCATTTGTCAGTGCACGTCTATATTCATTTTCCTTTACACTATCGCCATATACAATCAAAATAAGCCGACCGAATATAAATCTAGAATTTGGGAAAGCAAATCTTTATGGTTTAGCAAAATATTAGAGATAACTGAAGTTGGAGATAGAGTACTTATACACAAATGGAGTGCAAGGGGCATCGAATCTTGAAAGCATATTTAATTATACTCCCATATCTAGATGAGAAGAGAATAACACCCATATCCAGAATTAGATTGGGAGAGTCCAAATTCTTAAATGTGGGATTAGATTGAGAGAGCAGAGGTCCTAAGTTTAGATGGGTAGAGAAGAAGAAACAAGGAAAATGACAAAACGCCACATGAAAAAGGCCAACAGAGAGAGAACAGTGAGGGAGGGCTCGGAAGGGTCGAAGAAACTTCCTCTTGCCTCGGGTAACACGGAGCCTAATTTATTCAAGCCATGAAATAGTGCAACACAACTTTTGGGTGGTTTAAAATGCATTCACGCTCATCAGAAGGCAACCTCTCTCTCTCTCTCTCTCTCTCTCATGGAGCCAGACGGCAATTCAAGTGAATCGGAAGTGGCCTTCGAGTGGCCTTCCGTTATTAGAGTTTACAAAGACGGCCGCGTCGAGAGGCTCTTTGAAACCGACGTCGTCCCGCCGTCCACCGACCCGGAAACCGGCGTCTCATCCAAGGACGTCACCATCGCCGTCGCCGCTGCTGCCGCGGCCACTTCCGAGCCCCCCTCCCACGTCGTCTCCACTCGTCTTTTCCTCCCAAAACTCACCGGCTCCCGAAAACTCCCCCTCCTCATCTACTTCCACGGCGGAGGGTTCTTCGTCTCCTCCCCGTTCTCCGCCGTTTACCACGGCTACCTCAGCGCCGTGGTCGCCAAGGCCAACGTCGTCGCGGTCTCGGTGAACTACAGGAAGGCCCCGGAGCACCCGATACCAGCGGCTTACGAGGACTCCTGGGCTGCGATCCAGTGGGCGGTTTCGCACCGCGACGGGGATGGCCCGGAGGCTTGGTTGAACGAGCACGCGGACTTTGGGAGGGTGTTCTTGTCCGGAGAAAGCGCAGGTGAAAAGAATGATCATTTCCATCGTCGAGTCACTTCAGTCATTCTGTGCTTGCGACTGACTGAAGCAGTCTTCATATACTCAAGTCTGAAACTCGTCTTGATATTGAGTCTTTATAGCAAATACGTGAAGAAAGTTTAAATCGCAAGCAAACATTCTAATCGAGCAGGTGCCAATATTGCTCACAACATGGCGATGGCGGCCGGGAATCCCGAGCGCGGGCTGAACATCCGGCTTCTCGGAGTTGCGCTAGTCCATCCTTATTTCTGGGGTTCCAGTCCGATCGGGGAGGAAGCACTGCATCCTGATAGGAGGGCCGATCTGGAGTGGATATGGCCTTTCGTCTGCCCGTCTACGCCGGACAGCAACGAGCCATGGATCAATCCGATGGCCGACGGAGCCCCGAGCTTGGCGGGGCTCGGGTGCGGGAGGGTGCTGGTGTGCCTGGCCGAGAAGGATTTGTTGAGGGACAGAGGGCGACTGTACCATGAGGTGCTGGGCCGGAGCGGGTGGGCGGGCGCGGCGGAGATCATGGAGACGGAAGGGGAGGGCCACGCGTTTCATCTTTACGACTTGGGAGGGGAGAAAGCTAAGGATCTGATCCGACGGCTGGCGGCTTTCCTCGATAGAGACATGCCGAGCCGCCCTTGATGTCTTGATCCCGAAAAGTCTCTAATTAATGTATCGTTTCGTGTAAAATGTAGCGGATTATTTTTGTCGGGAGCAAGTATGAATGGACATCTTCGCAATTCCGTCGTAATCAAGAACAATTCTGAGAAATTACGACGTTATTGTAATGTTTTATGACGGTTTGTTGCCGTGTCCTAAAATCTAAAGGAAATAAAAAAAGAAGAGGCGATGGCCCTGTGTGGGGGTACGACGTGGTTGCTGAAAGCCCTCTGTAACCCAATAAATGAGTTGCTTTCCCCCCTCCCTCTTCTTGGGCTTTTAATGTAAGTGAATGAGGTAGAGAAGTTGGCCTCCTTGCAGCCCACTATTCACCAGAGGACATGCTTCGCGATTTCTGAATCTCACAAATAACTATCAAGATGATTACACAAAATGTCTTAAATTTATTGTATAAATGTCAATTCAATTACAAATTTTTCAATTTGATCAATTTGTCCTAAGCTTTTTTGACAATTTGATAATATAGTATTTTCTGGTCAATTTTAACTGACAATTGGACTCTGCCAGCTGTCCTAACATATAATGATGTGTTGTTTACAATGATTGCCCTAATATGTAATATGTCGTTTTCTTCCCATGTTGGTGTAATGTCTTCAAAGAACAGTGATGGGATTGGCTCTTAGGAGGGCTAAGTCTCTTTGGACTAGGCGCTCGGATTCAATTTGATTTTCAGCTTTGCTGGGCCGAATCTGACGTTTGTAGCAAAACGGAAAACTGGGGGAATAATATTTTAGTCCAGCTTTTGCAGAGAATTGCTTTCACGTAAAATTTTAATTAGATAAAATCACCCCCACGCATCCTGATCCACAAGGCCTTGCTTTATGGCTATGATAAGAATGGAACGCATTGCCTTTTTCGAAAAAAAAGAAGATTAGCCAAGAATATCATTTTCTTGGATTTGAGCATGTCCTTAAAGCTCGAGGGAGAAAAAATAGGTAAAGAGATTCACCCTAGGATGAGAGATCCTATAATATTACTTTTCGTATTCTCTCATTAGTCATTAGTAAGGAAAGTAAAATATTCACTTATTAACAAGGGAGTGCAAGGCATGCGAGTATCATGTAACCTAACAAGACTCCTAATAGAGGATTATTGCAATCGGCCTTTGTAAGTGGGCAACCACCCATATATGGAGGGAGAAAGAAATAATACATGAATTGATCCTTTTTTTGTTAATGATCTTTAGGCACGCCTCCAAGTTCACGTTCATCAAGGGCTAGTGTTATGGCCATGATACGAATGAAGCGCATTGCCTTTCTCGAAAAAAGAAAGATTGGCAATAATGTCATCCTCATCATCTTCTTCTTCATTTTCTCTTTCAGTACCTCAAAGATATCCCACAGAGATTAACACTAATCAAAGCTCCAAACAGGGAAATAAAATCATGAAAGGAAAGATCTACACCTGCCGAAAGGAAGCTTTCTGGGAGGAGGAGCTGAAACAGACTGACTGGAGAGCCCGAACAAAGCTCCAGGAGAGGACGCTGAAGTGGCGGGTGAGAAAGAAGCCATGGTGGCTGAAGATGAAGCAGGATAAGTGTAATTGAATTCTTAAATATTCAAAAAATATAATCAAATTTTAAATATTTTAAATTGGTTTAATCACTTTCTTCCTTTCATTGCACTTTTTGAAAATTTTTGAAATTCGAGATAAGTTTTAAAACTTGATTATATTTTTTTGAAAATTCTGAAACTCGATTGTACCTTCGTGATAACTTTTAAGACTTGATTTTTTTTTTTTTTTTTGAAAATTTTAACATTTCCAGTACTCTTGTTCCAATATTATGATACCATTTCAACCAATGCAATTTAAAAGAGTACACCATAAAAATGCTTTCTTTGTCTTTTGATTATGGTACATGCACATTTTCCATAATGGATAGCCATTTGAATGAACACACGTTGTAGTCGCAAGACTAAACGTGAAGTTTAGGACAACTTCTTTTTAATGGGCACTTTGCTAAACTTAGAAATAAATAAATATATGGAATATAGTAAATTCACATCTCAAATTTAGAGCATATATCTAAATGGGTAAGTCACATTTAAAATCCGACAGATTTTATATAAATATATATTAAAGTTTTGCTCTAGAAAGATCATGGGGTCACATATAAAGTTGTTTAGTGATGACTAAGGAGACAAATTGTAAATTTCAAGCTTAATAACCAAAAAAGAAGAAGTGAGAATTTGAACCTGGAAAAACATCACATCATTTTGCAGTGTAATGTTCACATCACCTAGCACTTTCTCTTTAGAGCAATGCCAGGACAACAAAGATTACTTGAAAAAAATCGGTATGGAAATAATTTTAGAAGTAGGTATCAATAAAATATATTATATTATTCGACAAAATTGGGGGTACTTGATTAGGTAGTCATTTATATGACTTGCCCAAATGGCAGCTTACTAAGTAGTGAGCATTTTACACCCCCTTTCACCTCAAATGCAGAAGGTTAATACACTTTCCTTATCTAGTAGTAGTAAGAACTAAAATTCTGATGTAAAATCAAACTTCCCTATCAAAAGGCACTCTAATTCTCGGTCAATTGTTTTCTTTCTGTTTAAAAAGGAATACAAGATGTAATATTACGGGGTCTCCCACCTTAAGGTGGATCTCCCTCTTAATGCGGTCCTAAATTTCTAATTGCTTGTAATTGTCTCCTTGAAGATATGTCTGAGGATACTAATGAAACGTACGACATGGAAAAACTCAGATGTAACCATGGACAATGAATTTGCACTAATTAAACTACAAGAATAGTAGTGCGATATAAAATTAGGTGAATTTATGAATTTCTTTTGTTGGAAGAAAACTATATTTATTGCTTAAGAAGGCACATCGATTCGAAGTACATAAACTTCATAGTGAAGCAAATAGAAGCCGAGCAAAGCCTAGAAATTGCAATATAAACCCAAATCCAGATGACAAAGAGGGTTAACAAAGCACCAGCAAAGTTAAGCATATACCCATTCTACAATAATGATTTGTCAAGCTACTAGATGTTGTATCGTTGTTAGTGATGAACACACGTTGAAAATTTCTCTTTTAGTTATTATGGCATTGATGGTTCGCAAGTGTGCGACTAGATTTGGCTTTTTCTATATCATTGTCATGCAGAGACAACCAAAACAAGTTGAACGAACACAAATCTAATACTTGTGAGAGCAAATCCTCATGGTTTAGCAAAACACTAGAGCAGTTATAGCACGAAAGTATTGATTTTCCAAAGCATATTTATTATACTCCCAGATTTAAAATTAGATTGGGAGAAAAGAGTCCTCAAATTTAGATCGAGAGAGAAGAAGAAACCAGAAAAGAACACAAACATAATTAACAAGAGAGGGACTCAAACCCTAGTCCCATGATTGAAGGTTGAAGAAGACACGGGGGGAGAGTAGTGAAAGACTGACAGAATGGAAGTGTAATAGAAACGTTAGTCTTGCCTCGTGTAACAAGGATTATTTCAGCATTGACCATCGAAAGCTTTAATTCGGCGAATTGAAACCGGCGTGTTGGACATTGCTAGCCAAAAGCATGATATATATATATCAAACAATAATCATAATAGTCCATTATACTCTCAGTCAATTTGTAAATCATGTGTTACTAGAAGCTGACCATTTGACCTATAAACTTTTGGCCAGTAAAGATCGGTAAATCATTTTTAAAATATGAGAATATAATGCACCTGCGTCTATTTGGTGCAAAATTAATCATTTGAAAAACATTTTTTTTAAATGATTGTTTGTATAGTTCACGAAAATGAATCGACGAAAATATTTTTGTTGTAAACATAGATTATTGTCGATAATAATAATATGTTTTGTATATTAATTTTGTTTACGCGATGAATAGGCGAAGCACGACTTTTGAATGGTTTAAAATGCATTCCCATTCGATGCATATAATCTCTTTATCTTCATGTCTATAAAAAGGAACCACAAACTCATCAGAGAGCAGCCCCTCTCTCTCTCACTCTCTCTCATGGAGCCAGATAGCAATTCAAGCGAATCGGAAGTAGCCTTCGAAAGGCTTCCGATGATCAGAGTCTACAAGGACGGCCGCGTCGAGAGGCTCTTTGGAACCGACATTGTCCCGCCGTCCACCGACCCCGAAACCGGCGTTTCATCCAAGGACGTCACCATCCCCGTCACCGCCGCTGCCACCACGGCCACTTCCGAGCCCTCCTCCCACGCCATCTCCGCTCGTCTCTTCCTCCCAAAACTCACCGACTCCCGAAAACTCCCCCTCCTCATCTACTTCCACGGTGGAGGGTTCTGCGTCTCCTCCCCGTTCTCCGCCACTTACCACAGCTATCTCAACGCCCTGGTCGCCAAGGCCAATGTCGTCGCCGTCGCGGTGGACCACAGGAAGGCCCCGGAGCACCCGATACCAGCGGCTTACGAGGATGCCTGGGCTGCGATCCAGTGGGTGGCTTCGCACTGCGACGGCGACGGCCCGGAGGCTTGGTTGAAAGAGCACGCCGATTTTGGGAGGGTGTTCTTGTCCGGAGAAAGCTCAGGTGAAAAAAAATGATCATTTCAGCGTTGAGTTACTTCAGTCATCCTGTTGTTCCCAGCCTTTTATTTTTATTTTTATTCTGGTTTTATTTGATGTGTTTTGACTTTTACTGGAGAAGTAGATGGGCTATAATGATAAGGTCATCTAATAGACTTCCATCTCGTGGAGGAATTTAAAGCAAATGGACAAAGTATATGCTTCGTTAGAAACTGTCTTTTCTTTTATAGCATATACGTGAAGAAGGTTTGAATCGCAAAGCAAACATTCTAATCGAGCAGGTGCCAATATTGCTCACAACATGGCGATGGCGGCCGGGAATCCCGAGCTCAGGCTAAACATCCGGCTACTAGGAGTTGCGCTAGTCCATCCTTTTTTCTGGGGTTCCAATCCGATCGGGTGGGAGGCACTGCCTCCCAATAAGAGGGCCGATGTGGACTGGCTATGGCCTTTCGTTTGCCCGTCCAAGCCGGACCACGACGAACCATGGGTCAACCCGGTGGCCGACGGAGCTCCGAGCTTGGCGGGGCTCGGGTGCGGGAGGGTGCTGGTGTGCGTGGCCGAGAAGGATATACTGAGAGACAGAGGGCGGTTGTACCATGAGGTGTTGAGCCGGAGCGGGTGGATGGGCGTGGCGGAGTTCATGGAGACGGAAGGGGAGGGCCACGCGTTTCATTTGTACGACATGGGAACTGACAAAGCTAAGGATTTGATCCGACGGCTGGCGGATTTCCTCAATCGAGACGTGCCGCCTTTATTGTCTTAATTAGGAAAATAGGAAAAGCCCCCGATTTATGTTTCATTCCATGAAAAATGCAGGGGAATATTAGGAGCAAGTATGAATGGATATCTTAGACCTTTTCGCATCTGAGGCAGAACAATTATGAGTTCCATGCACTGCAATTATTCAATTACGTGGTCAAAAAAAATCAAAGAGTGTGATGTACTCTATTGAAGCTTATGAATTTTATAATTATTTTGTTTCGAATTGGACACAAATTATATTAGATATGAGGAACCAACAAATGTACAGTTTTAAGGTTATAAAAAAATAAAATAGATATACAGTTTTAGTAGTGCTTGATCCGACGGTATAGGCAGCGTTTGGAAAGGTTTTTAGGTGGGCGAGGAAAATAAAATTCCTTCGTGATGCTTGGAATAAGGGGAAAATGGAAGAAAGTGCCAACGATGGACAGTATCTTAAAGAGAGGAAAAGTGAAGGAGAGGGAGAAAGATGACAATGCAATTACGCTTTTGCCTAAACAGGCTATCTAAGCCTTTTTTTTTTTTTTGTTACCAACTTTACATAACAAAAGTAGGAGCGTAAACAATTTAGTTTTTCGAAAAAAACCAAACTGATTAAGTGTGATCTTGAAGTGAATTGAATCCAATCCGAATCAAATACGAACAAAAAAC
This sequence comes from Corymbia maculata, assembly GCA_014182735.1. Lineage (NCBI taxonomy): Eukaryota > Viridiplantae > Streptophyta > Magnoliopsida > Myrtales > Myrtaceae > Corymbia > Corymbia maculata. The sequence continues at coordinate 1,339,667 of CM024687.1, read as the reverse complement.
TAGGTTTGGTTTGATTTAATCCAGCCGCAGGCGAGGTTGCCTTTGCCCGCGGCTCCTAGGCCTTGCCCTAGTCTTGGTGAGGCTGCCGGCGAGGGTGGTCAGTTTGATGGGGGCCGCAACCCTCATTGGCCGTCGGTGAGGGCTTTGCCCCTCGGGTAGTGGCCGGCAACCTCGTCGGTGCTGGCTGGCCATTGCCACTAGCGGGAGCGGGAGGGGAGGGGAAGAAAAAAAGGGGAAAAAAAAAAAGAAAAATTAAAAAAAAATAAAAAATCGAAAAATAATAAAAAAAATTTATTAAAATATTGTCACCGGCGTCCACGTCAACTCCCGCCTGCCAAATTTTTCCGGAGGGACTCAATTGGCACAATCGCAAAAGGTTTAGGACTGAATCAATAAAAAAAATAAGGTTTATGACTAAATTGGCATAATTACAATAGATTTAGGATTTTTTTGGCAATTTTTCCGTTCCGATGCGGCTGAAGAAATTTATACTAATGCATTCGTGCCACATTTGCTCTCAAAAAAAAAAATTCAGATTTACCTACAATTTAGGATAAATGCAGTATTGGTGTATTAATTTGGAGTAAATATGTCATAAATGTATCAATTAGCTTTTGATGTAAGTACTTACAAGCCAAGGGAAACTGGTCTAGTCTGTTCTAGTCCAGGCCTTATGACAGCCAACTAAACTACCCACTCAAAAAACTCCCTTCGGAATTGCTGAATCCTGCAAACAGGCATTAGCCATGACTCAAGCGATCCGTCTCAAACGTCATCAATGAAGAAAGTGCCTGGTGCAAGGACAGGATCGTGCAACATAATGCGGTACGAGATTACTGTATTCATGGCATTTTCTCGTTGGGTCGATACAAGTTACGAAGTGTTCTTCTCTTTTTCCTTCTTTTTTGGGTTTGCGGGTTGGGAAGTTACAAGCACAGGCCTAACATTTTGGTTTTTCCCCACTGGGGGCATAATGTCTATTTGGAAATGAGATGGGCTTGGCTCATACAAGGGTAGTCTGTTCGACTAGTTGATTAATTCCGTTTAGTTTTAAGGTTGCTGGGTCGAAGAAAGAGAAAATGGTGAAATGATATTTTAGGACCGCTTTTGCAGATGGTCACATTCACACATTCACAAGACATTTAATTAAATAAATCAAACCCGATACATGATCGCATGGCTTGCATTATGGCCATGATACGAATGACACAATAGATTTGTTTTTGGACGAGGGAGAATGACATGGACGCTGCTGTTGAAGAATTTTTTTGACCGTTCGGAACCGAGCAAAGTTTCCACCAGCGGGATCGGGACAAGCAAGATTCCTGCAGTGCACGATGAATCGGCGATGAGTTTGGCAAGTCGTTTTGCGCCTCGATGCTCAGTTCCCCTTTCCTCCCCTTCTCCTGCCCCTGCAGCTTCCCCTTTGACTCGCTCTTCTTGATGCTGAACTTCCTCGCCTTGGCCACCTCCTCTAGTCTCGAAATCAGGCTGCAATCAGATTCGAATCATAAATTGTTAGCAACGAGAGAGTACTTGAATTGTCTTCAAAATAACAGTGCAGAGGCCAACATCTCATCAATCAGAATATTGCCATTGGGATCAAGATCACACATATTTTGAAGTACCGGGATGGAAATGTGTTTTCCTTGACTCACACGTTCGCTTGCCCTTCATCGAAAAGGTTGCAAGAGCCATTCTTCGATACAGATCTGCTTTACAAACTCGTGAAATAAAGACACGATCAGGGGGAGACAAGAACCCTACAAGCAATTCAGCCCTCATTAAGAGATTCGGCCTTTTGAACTCGGACCACAATAGAGAGCAGCACCTCACTCGGAGCTGAATGGAATGCTGCATTGGGCAGACACGATAAGCAGGATGTCAGTCGCGGCCGTCACAGTATCAACAACACAGACTTTGTCATCAAATCAAAGAGGAAACGTGAACGGAGGAGACGAAGACAAAAGGGGAATGAAGGTGGACATGCGTAGTAAAAAATGGAGTCCGCATCGCACAGACATTGATTGCTTGCGATCAATCAATAGAAGAAGAGGGTGCGCATGTTCTGGCACAGCCGCTTGAGCTCGGACTGGAGGGCGCTCTCCGGCAATTTGGGAGGCGATCTCGCGTTCTCCTGCAAGAGTTTGGATGGGAGGATCGGCATTGGATTGGAGGAGGAGAGTTCGGGAATCGATGGCGAGGTGGACGTTGAGGTGGTCGTCGAGGTCATGGAAGCGACGGCAGAAGGCGTCGATGGCGGAGGAGAGGGAGCCCAGCTGGGCCACCGATTGCATCACCACCGAATCCTCTTGGTGAAGAAGCATTTCTATTGGGATTCACAGCGACTGGAACTGAACCTCTAAATTTTTGGAACTTCTGTCCGTTTAGTGCTTTTGGGGAATTTGGAGCTTTTATTTTATTTTATTTTGAAGATAAAATAATAATAATAAATATGCATGGAGGAAGGAAGAGATTTTCTTACCGAACTGCGAAACATGTTTTCCACTTCAATTATAAGTTTTAATTAAATTAAAAAATATAGTGAAAATCTGAAATTGAAGTGGAAAATCTTTTCTATTGTTCAGTATCTAATTTAATTTTCCTCCATAAACTTCTTTTGATCTTTTTAAAATTTTTTATAAAAAAATTCAAAATTTTGATTATTTTTTTTTTCCTTTCATTTCTCTCTCTAGTTATTGGCCATGGCAATTGGGTGTCAATGGGTCGGGTTGGGTCGGGTTTTAGTGAGCATTGACAACCCAAACAAAGGGTTCGGTGAGGTTTGGTTTTAAGCCTCACGGGCTCAAAACTGGCAAACTTATTTTCTTTTGTTTGGGCATTGCTGATTTGCAAGGCCAAGCCTCGTGGCCTCATGGCCTCCTGGCGACGAAAAATACTCTAAATTTAGGGTCAGGTTTGGCGTCAGGTCTTTTTGACACCCCTAATGGCAATGGCTAGTGAGCATTGTCAATTTGTGAGGTGAGAGCCTCACAGGCTCCTAGCAGCACTTGGGCATTGCTGATTTGCAAGGCCAAGCCTCGTGGCCTCCTGGCGACGCTCTAGCGTCAGGAGGCTGAAAATGAGGAAAACAAGAGTACTTGATAGAAAATGTTTTCCTTAATTAGTTTATTTTCTGTAAAACGAATATTGAAAAATTCAAAAAAGGTTTTGTGAAAGTCATTTTTGTATTATGAATGAAAATAGAAAAATATTTTTCGTCGACTCATTTTCACAACCGATTGAGACACCAAAAAAAAAAAACGAGGGAAATAAGATTCCGAGTTGATTTGCCGAGCAAAAACGGTCGCATGGTGCCAAAGAAAACGGTCGCTCGACCTAACGCGAAGGAGGCCCCACCAAACTCGCAAGCCAACGTTTGTTTAAAGCCTCCTTTCGTTTTTATTTGCAGTAAGGGACCACATGCACGAGCCGCAAGCTCGATGATGACAAAACTCAAGCCTAGCCCCACTCTCGTGGAGGAGAGACCTTGTCGTGTCCTTCTGCAAATTGCCAAAGAGACAGAGAGGGAAATTAGACAAAACCAAAAAAAAAAAGTGTTCTATAAAGAAGAAAGAAAAAAAGGCATGATTGTTTTTGGATAGCATAGGATGAGGCAAGACGATAAACAAAATTTAGGGCCACGAGCACTGCGTCCACACGTCTCTGTCTCCCCCGTAATTTCTGGACGGAAACAATCGTCGTCAGACTCTTCATTCGCGCGCAAGTTCAGCCATAAATCGAGTGCGAGATAAAGAAAAGAGAACGTGCCTTTTGTCGTCTTCAGCAAACTGATTATATGCTGATTCCGTTCAATGGACGTTTCACATGTTAGGAAGGACTAGAGCTGAGCAAGTCCTTAAAATGGATAGGAAATTACCCCTATATTCACTCACGGTCAGAAAGAAAAAGATTGATTGAAATTAAAGAAGTTTTCGTAGTGAAAATAGATATTATGTCAGGATTTCAGTTCTGGCTATTGTCGAATAGATATATATTATAGCTTCTCGCATTTGATCCTATTAAGCCGAGCTGTGCTTACGCATTGTACCTTGTAATTAGGGTCATGTCGTCGTGAGTAAAATAATTATATGCTGATTTCGTTGCGGTTATAATGAAGATAGACCCACTTTGGCTTGTTCGACGAGACTGAAAAGCGTCGTGGACACATTTGAAGTAGTAGTTAGTCATTGGCATTCAACACGGAGTTTTGACTAACCTTTCATCTTTCTTTTTTCTTAAGTCATAACTACCGAAACTCCTTCCCCCTTATAAATTGGACCTGCTTTTGCTTTCTCCGTATGAGCCATCGCTGTTTCTCGTCTCTCCAATTCATGCTCCTTGCCTATCTTTCATTAGTATCGTCCACATCTCTCTCTCTCATGGATTCATCTAAAGAGGTCTCGCTCGAGATCTTCCCCTACATCAGAGTCTACAAAGACGGCACCTTCGACCGCCTCGCCGGCTTCGAGATCGCCCTGCCTGGCCTTGACCCCGACACCCGAGTCGAGTCCAAGGACGTCCTCATCCTCCCTGACACCGGCATATCCGCCCGCATCTACCGCCCCTCCTCTGCCTCCGCCTCCACCAAGAAACTCCCCCTCGTCGTCTACTTCCACGGCGGGGCCTTCATCATCGCCTCCATAGCCGAACCCAAGTATCACGCGAGCCTCAACGCCCTTGTTGCCGAGTCCAATGTCATAGTGGTCTCCGTCGACTATCGCCGAGTCCCTGAGCACCCGCTCCCCACGGCCTACGATGATTCCTATGCTGCTCTGCAGTGGATTGCATCCAAGGCAGCCCGGAGCGAGCCGTGGCTGAGGGACCATGCCGACTTTGACCGGCTCTTCCTCGTCGGTGACAGCGGCGGTGCCAACTTGTCTCACCACTTGGCCATGCGACTCAGGTACGGTACAAATAACAAACCCAAATAAGCTTAGTGAGTCTTTCAGTGTTCATTTATTAATATTTTAAATTTTGTAAACAGTTTTATATTGAGTAGACACTGATTATTGTTACTTATTATGGTAGAAAATTTTTATGTAAAATCTCCTTATTGCATTATTTGTCTAAATTTCTGCATTCGCTGATAAGGAATGATGCACTGGGCAAGCGGATCAAGCTCTCGGGGATCGGGATGATACAACCCTACTTCTGGGGCGAGAAACCGATCGGGGCGGAGGTGGCGGACCCTGGCCGGAAGGCGTGGGTGGACAGCTGGTGGCAGTTCGTGTGCGTGTCGGACAAGGGCTGCGATGACCCGCTGATCAACCCGTTCGCTGACAGGGCTCCCGGCGTGGACGGGCTGGCGTGCGAGAAGGTGCTGGTGATCGTGAGCGAGAAGGACATCCTGAGGGACAGAGGGAGGCTGTACTACGAGAAGCTGGTGGAGAGCGGCAGGGCGGCGGCGGCGGCGGAGATCATGGAGATCGACGGCGAGGATCACGTGTTCCACATCTTCGACCCGAGCTGCGAGAAGGCCAAGAGGCTGTTCAAGCGCGTGGCGGCGTTCGTCAACGCCGACGGTGACGATCCCAAGAAGGGCGCATGAAACAAAAGAGAGACGCTGGAAAAACTGAGTGCATTTGTCGAAGTCGTCTTGTTATTTTGCCTGTCGCTGCTAAAGTTTCTGGTCGTCGCCATGCTGTCCTTGATCGTTCGATGTATTGTCGTCCCTTTTCTGACTTCCTGATTATTCTTGCTATTTTTTTTCACTGGTTCTTGTTTTAAAAACATCAATAATATCTTATTCGACCAACCGGGTGAGAGGCACGAGCCTCGTGTTCTCACTTTCCTGGCCATGTTCATGTAAGGGATAACAAAGACACAAATGATATTTGAATTTTGACTTAATGCGTTTTCTGAATTTTTAATTTACTTAATGAAATTCTTAAACTTTAATCTAATGTTTAGTGTAGTCTTTGAACTTTTTATTTATTTGTTATAGTCTCTGGACTTTTTATATATACTCAATATAATTCTTGGATCATATAAAAATATTTAATGTGATCCTTGAAATTTAACTTAATATTTAATTTGGTCCTTGAATTTTTAGTTTGCTAATTATTGTCCCCAGATTTTTGATGTATATTTAATATAGTCTCTAAACTATATAAAAATATTAAAATGGTCTTTGATATTGAATTAATGGAAGGATAATAAATGTTATATTAAACAAATTAAAAATTCATGGATTACGATGCATATTGGGTTACAGTTTATGAACCAAATTGAACAAATAAAAATATAAAGAGCCCATTATATATTGGATTATAGTTCATGGACCATTTGTGTCATTTTCCCACCATATAAAGTGAAGTTGGTGCATGACGGTCTTTTTCGAGGCATTCATTTATCTATATATAATATAGCTTTTACCTTTTGACTTTATACTATATTAATGTATTATCTTAACCTTAAATCATATCAAATGTTACTTTTTTAAACTAGATCTTTATTTTTTATTATAAATTTTGTCCAATAATTGTAGAAGACTAGTTTATGTCAATAAGAAATAGTACAAAGATTGGACCCATTAAGGGGCCGTTTACCTAGTCCCTTGCCAGCTGCCCTTGAAACAGATCATTCGTTATGATCTGATTATTATTTAATTGTAGGAGTTTAGCAAAAAATCACGATAAATACGTAAATTTCACAAGAAACCAATTCAACAAAGAGTGCACTCTTCATGATTAAGTGTTTGTCAATTCTCAATAAAGCATTGGCATTATGCTTTGTTTGTTTTGTGAAAAATGAATGGCTTGAAAAGTATTTTCCTAAAAATAATCGTTTATGTCATTTGAAATAATTAGTTTTTTTTTTACAATAATTTATGTTTAAATATTTTTGTAGATAATAAAAATAATTTTCGTTCATTCATTTTTGTTGGCAATACAATCTATTGATTTTATGAAAATATTTTTCAATTTAATCATTCATTTTTCGTAATATAAATGGAGCCTTGCTCTGAAAATAGTGTTTTCTAGATAGGATTGTCAAGGTACAATTACACGGAACATGCACAACATCTTCGTCTCATATCCTCCTAGAGAGATGAGTTGGCTACCCCTTTCTCAATTCAATCTATCGTTCTCATTTAGTAGAGCACCTAATTCCTCAAAAAACCACCCATTTTAGTTTGGTTTCCAATTTTAACCCCAATTTTTTTTGGTCTCATGGAAGTGCACCTTAGCCAAGCTTGATCCCTTTTAAGGTTCCTTCTAATAACACCGTTAAAAATTCGACATGTGATTTCACGCGAACTTGATGACTCATGTGACGTATGGAATTTTCTTTGTAATTCATCATGTTTAAGATATTAATCAAGTGAGAGTTATTGGGGGAAATATAATTAGTATGCTAATTGTTAATAGGGACTGATATGCTCCAGAATATGTATCGAATAATCTCCAAATCATTTAAATTTTACTGAGTTATGGTGTCACTATTGTTTGATATTAATTATAAATAAGATTTCGAATGTCATACGAGTCACCAAGTTCGTTGAAATTCAAGGTGCTGTCTCTCATCGTCGCTTAAACTCGAGATTCTTCATTTGAAGAGTCAGGAAAAACGTCCAGTTCTTCGTCATTTGCACCAGTCGTGATCAACCTTTTGTTGACACTTCTTATGGTGCAAACTCCATCTTGAATATGAACCTTGTGGCCTTTTTTCAAAAGTTGCCCCGCACTCACCAGATTCCAAAAAAGTCATAGCCCAAAGTAAAGATCTGCAATAGCGACGTCAGTACCATCAACACGACAGCCTCGCTGAGGAAATTTTCGTGGTCGAGGTTCCCTTATCGATTTGGTGATCTGTCGAAGTCATTTGATGGTTACTTGGACTGCATATTCCACCAACATCTCGTATTGGGCTTAGAATTTCGATTCCCTTGACTAAAATATGGGGAATGAAACTCTAAGAGAGTGGAAATGGAGATTTTGTTGATGGGAGCGGTGATCTTTATCTGGAAGACGGTAGCGTCACATTTTCCAATTTGAGGATTGCATTTCAATATGGCGTTTTTGCGTAAGAATGAAGTCATTTTTGAATAAATACGTCTATGTCAAATGTTAGCTGTGCCACGTGATGGCAGCCGTTGCTAATTGTACCTCTACATTAGTGGTTTCCAACCTAAATTACCCAGAAAAAATTATATTGAAAAACCTTCAAAAGATTTAGCTCTACGTTATCCAAATACAAAGTCTCCCATGTAATTTCTCAACGGAATGAATCGTTCTTGAGACTTTATATTTGTGCACGAATGTAGGGTAAAAATAACCGTTATAGATGGAGTAAGAAGAAATTAGAGAGAGATGTGGGTGTTGTTATTTGCAACAAATAATCGCGTTGATTTCATCGATGGATGACTTTTTAGTTGCTACATAGCGTAAAAGAATTTACTCAATTGTTAATATTGATTTTTCCAAGAATTTCGATGTTTGACCTTCAAAAAACTATTATTAATCCGAATCCCATCTAACAACATCGTCAGAAGAGGTTATCTTGGACGAGACTAAAAAAGTATTATACTTACACCAACGTTGGAATGCGTACTTAGACATTGACATTTAACAATGAGTCTAACTAGTCTCCCCCTCTCTTTTTTGCTGATTTTTTGATAACTCGTAATTTCCGAAATTCCACCTTCATAAATAGGCCCACTTTGCTTTCCCTGTTCGAGCCAAGCGCTGTTTCTCGCCTACATCTCTCGTTAGTACCGTTGACAATTCTCTCTCTCTTTCATGGATTCATCCAAAGAGGTCTCGCTCGAGATCTTCCCCTACATCAGAGTCTACAAGGACGGCACCTTCGACCGCCTCGCCGGCTTCGAGATCGCCCCGCCTGGCCTCGACCCCAAAACCCGAGTCGAGTCCAAGGACGTCCTCATCGTCCCCGAGAATGGCATCTCCGCCCGCATCTATCGCCCCTCCTCTGCCTCCGCCTCCACCAAGAAACTCCCCCTCGTCATCTACTTCCACGGCGGGGCCTTCATCATCGCCACCATCGCTGAACCCAAGTACCACGCCAGCCTAAACGCCCTTGTCGCCGAGTCCAACGCCATCGTTATCTCCGTCGACTACCGCCGAGTCCCCGAGCACCCTCTCCCCGCGGCCTATGATGACTCTTGGGCTGCTCTGCAGTGGATCGCATCTGAGGAAGCCCGGAGCGAGCCGTGGCTGAGGGACCATGCCGACTTTCACCGGCTCTTCCTCGTCGGTGACAGCGGCGGCGCCAACATGTCGCACCACTTGGCCATGCGGCTCCGGTATGGTACAATAACAAACCCGAGGGATGCTAAGGGAGTTTTGTACTGTTCATTTGTTATGAGTGACTTTGAGATTTCATTGCTGTCTTATAAATTATTATTTTAAATTCTAAAAAAATTTATATTGAGTAGACACCGATTACTAATATATTTACAGTAGAAGAAATTTACATAAAATCTCCACATATCATTATTTTTCTAAGTTTCTGCATCCATTGCCGATAAGGGACGACGTGCTTGGCGAGCGGGTCAAGCTCTCGGGGATCGGGATGATACAGCCGTACTTCTGGGGCGAGACCCCGATCGGAGAGGAGCTGGCGGACCCCGGTCGGAAGGCGCTGGTGGACAGCTGGTGGCGGTTCGTGTGCGTGTCGGACAAGGGAGGCGACGACCCGCTGATCAACCCGTTCGCGGACGGGGCCCCCGGCGTGGACGGGCTGGCGTGCGGGAAGGTGCTGGTGATCGTGAGCGAGAAGGACATACTGAGGGACAGAGGGAGGCTGTACTACGAGAAGCTGGTGGAGGGCGGCGGCGGGGCGGCGGCGGAGTTCATGGAGATCGAAGGCGAGGATCACGTGTTCCACATCTTCGACCCGAGCGGCGAGAAGGCCAAGAGGATGTTCAAGCGCCTGGCCTCGTTCATGGACGGTGATGGCGATGGTGCATCGAAGAAAGACAGAAGTTGAATAAGCGGAGGGCGACTTTCGAAGTTTCTTTATGATACTTTGCCTGAAGTTGGATCGTACGTCGTCCCTTTGTCGGTTGTAGTCGGGAATAAAAGATAATGGTCGACACATTCTGGTCCACAAGAATTGATGGTAGCTTTTGCAATTGCTGATCGTTTCTATTTTACTTTCTAGTTGCGGGTTTAACGATAGAAACCTCTGACTCGACCAACCGGGCGAGAGGCGTGCGTGTCGTGTTCTGGCTTTCGTGGCAAAGGTTCGAGAATTGCGTTTTTATTAAGCGAATTTAGTGCATGACAGTCCTTTTCGAGGTAATTTATTTTTTTTTAGCGTTTTACTTGCCTTTTTTTTTGTTGGGAACTTTACTTATTAAACATCTTGTGCATGCCCTATAGCCGGGGTATTAGGACTGGTAGTTGGTTCTAGTACTTGCACAAAGTGTAGCCACACATTTTCATTTCGACATGAGAGGGTACTATATTTGCATATCTGGCGATTGACCACCGAAGGCTCCCCCAAATTTTCCCTCATCTTTTTCTTCCTTGAACAGAAGGGAATACAGTAAATAATATTATGGGGGTCTCCTACTTCAAAGTGGATATCTCACCTGTTTTTTCTCTCTTAAGTCTGATCTTAAACCAAATTAATGATTACTTTTTTTTTAAAGTAGACTTTTGTGACGAGAGTTCTCAAATCAATTTGTAGAAGTATATGTCATTAGGCTATCTGCGTACCAAAGCAGCATCTCCAGGTCTAAATATAAAATGACACAAAAGATTGGGTGCATTAAGGAGCCGTTTAACGAGTGGCCATGTCAGTCGTCAGCCTCCGGCCTTTGTAATGGATCATTAGTTGTCATTGATCAGCACGTGAAAATTTATGATCAAACAGGTCCGACAAAGAGTGCGCGCTTCACGATCTTTTCCCCTTTCGGGCTACGTACTCTCCACGATTAGCATGTGCCGCCTCTGAAGGAAGCATTAAGATGTGGCCTCGACATGGTCTTTCTATAGGTAACGCTGTTTAAGATGTATTGCACCGAATAATGGGAAGTCGCGATGGCACATGCACAAGATCTTGTCTCACATCCCCCCAGAGAGCTGGGTTGGCAAACATCTTCCTCAACTCAAGTTTGTTGTCTCCCTTTGACCAGAGGGTTTGATTTCCTAAATCCCCGACCTTTAACTCGAATTCCAATTCTTCTTCTTTTTTTTTGATTTCGTGAAAATGAACAAAATTTCAGCTGGTACTAAGATTTGGCTCTTGTCAAATTTTTGTTCAAGGGTCGCCACCGTTAAAGATTCAACGTGCATTCCATGTATATCTAGCAACTCACATGTTAGGTGAAAGGGTTGCACACCAACCACGTCGTTGCAAACCAGGCATTGAAGGGAAGGGAGATGCCGTCATCTTGAATTGGGGGTAGAATTATGTCTCTCTCTCTCTCTTCATAAACAGAGGGAAGATAAATTAGGGCTGGAGAGGACGAAATTGGCTCAAACAAAGACAAATTAAATGCAAAGTGTCTTTCGACAAAAAAAAGAAAAAGAAAAATGCAGAATGTCTTCTCGGGCAAATTCTAACAAAGAAGATGAAGCATGGAGTCGATTCATGAGCGGCGATTGCGACGTTTCATGGAAGCATTTGTGAGAAGCAACCCTCCGGATCTCGGGGATCCCAAGAAATCCTGCAAGGAGGTTCTTCCGCTGTTCAACACGGAGGCTAAATAGTTTATCATCAGTTTTTATCGTGAAATTGTTACAATTTGTTGAGTGTTTTTACCATCGTGTGTTTGTTGAAAATTTCGTGAGTTGAATTGTTGACAGTTGTGGTTGTGGATAATTTGTCGAGGCCTCCCCATAAGTGAACTATCAAAAGAAAGCTAATGGATTACTAATTATAGTGTTTAACATGGACTTTTACGTCCCTACCAATCAAGCAACTTGATACTCAATTCGACGTGTTATTAATCTTATTTTTTGGAGTCGCCGCTAATTGATTCCGGTTCGATCAAACACCTAACTAGAATGTGGGAGTGCATTTTACTTTTGCAAACTAGAGATTCAATAAATTCGAGTACTTAATTATGCTAGATTAATTTAACATCCAACTAGAATGTGGGAGTGTATTTTACTTTTATAAACTAGAGATTCAATAAATTCAAGAACTTAATAATGCTAGATTAATTTAACATCTTTATGTACATTTTTTTCATATGCAGTTGGTATCCATTTTTGTATTGCTCCCATATTGGGCCCATTTTCGACTCATAAAGCCCACATAAATTCTCTTCAATACTTTGGTTGTTGTTGATTTCCATATCAAGTGTTCCATACTAACTAACTCTCTTGAGTTCCTTCAAATGAAATGTTAGCATATTGTATTTCTCCTGAATTGGGCCCCTCATATGATGAAGAGCTTTCCATATGGTGTTATAGCTTTTTTTAATCAAGTGTAGGAGCACATCTTTCTCTTGCATATGTCAGCGTATTAATAGTCAGCCTCCAAGTTATTCCTTTAAATCTTTGTTTAAGCCTCTTTTGTTTTTTATTTATTTATAGTAATTAAAAAGTTTCAACCAAAATCTTAAATTATAAGGTAGGAAGACCGTGCATAACATAAAGAGCGTATAAGATCTATTGTCAATTGATGCGGGATATTCTTGCACCTCCTCTTACATACGAGCTGGATAAGGAGTGGTATGTGAAATTTGATTCACAGGTGTGGACACACATGAAAGGGATTGTATCTTGTTTTGAAACCATGTAAGAAAGTATAAATGAAAAATCTTAAACTGATAGGTGTAAGGACATAAGAGAGATGCTCTACATATATAAAGAACACATATGATCCATTGTCAAGAGATGTTGCATAATATTTCAACACCCTTTCTCATGTGCAAACTTGATTATGAGTGGTATATGAAATTTAATCACATCTTATGGAATTTGGTTGATGAGAGTTGTACACACATAAGGGAAAGGATGGTACTGACTATGATACCATGTTAGAATATGCAATTCAAAAGCTTAAGTTATCAAGGTGAAAGAAGACCATATATACATAAGAGCATATAAGACCTATTGTCAAGTGATATGGGATATTTCAACACCTCCTCTCATGTATAAATTGAATGATGAATGATATGCGAAATTAGATTAACGACTATGGTTTACACAACACTAGACTCTAATACCATATTATAAAGTCTTAACAAAAAAACTTAAATTGATAAGTGGAAGAAAACAAGCAAAACTAGATCTATTTAAATGACATATATGACAACTAGCTGAATTTGACACCCTCTCTCACATGTAAGCTGGATTTGGAGTGGCATGTGAAATTTCACCACGACCAGTGGAATTTAGCTGGTGAGGGGTGGGTCCACATAAGCAAAAATAATACTGTGTTAAAAAATCCAATCTAAAAGCTTAAGTTATTAAAATAAGAAAGATCACATTTACTTAAAGAACATATAATATATGTTATCAAGCAATATATGATACTTCAATTGTGGAAATGTAGAAATGTAGAAATGTAGCATTTGCACGAGCAACAACCTTGACGTCAACCTTGCTCGTTCTCATTGGGAGCGCCCCCGAGAATTCCCCAAAGGAAAAAATAGAAAAAGGAGAAAACAGTTTTCATTGTAGAAAGAAATAGGTATACAATTATTTTGAATAAAAATAGAATGATGACAAGACAATAAACCAAAGCAAGAGTTACGAGAAATACATTTATACGATACTCTGCAATTATTGCTGCCTAGTAATTTGTTAACGGAACTAACTGTTGGAACTTTTTCATCATATATAGAGTCGAGAAAGAATGAAAACGGAAGATCCATGTTGTGATCTTCGGCAAATAATCATGTTGATTTGGTCGGTAGACGGACCTTTTCATGCATTAAAAATCCGGCTTGATTGCTTCTAGCGCAGAAGAATTTACGCATCGCTATTACAGGTATTTTCAAGATGTTGGATGTGCCACCAATCAAAAATTATAATTTAATCCTAGTCGATGCAATAATACCGTCGTCGGACTACCACCCAAAAGCATCACGACGTCATTTATTTGGAGATGTAGTCTGACATTGACAATTAACAGTGCGTCTGACTTGACCTTTTTCTGACTTGTAAACTCAAAATTTCCAAAAGTCGTTCTCCTCAATAAATGGACATGCTTTGCTTTCCCGACTTGAACCTTTTTCTGACTTGTAAACTCAATATTTTCCAAAAGTCGTTCTCCTCAATAAATGGGACCTGCTTTGCTTTCCCGACCTGAGGAGCCATCGCAATTTCTTGTCTCTCAATTCATCATCCTCACCGATCTCAAATTAACATCGCTGATCTCTCTCTCTCTCTCTCTCTCTCTCTCTCTCATGGATTCATCCAAGGAGGTCTCGCTCGAGATCTTCCCCTACATCAGAGTCTACAAGGACGGCACCTTCGACCGCCTCGCCGGCTTCGAGATCGCCCCGCCCGGCCTCGACCCCGACACCCGAGTCGAGTCCAAGGACGTCCTCATCCTCCCCGACACCGGCATCTCCGCCCGCACCTACCGCCCCTCCTCCGTCTCGGCCGCCACGAAACTCCCCATCGTCATCTACTTCCACGGCGGGGCCTTCATCATCTCCTCCATCGCCGACCCCAAGTATCACTTCTGCCTCAACGCCCTTGTCGCCGAGTGCAACGTCGTCCTTGTCTCTGTGGACTACCGCCGAGTCCCTGAGCATCCCCTCCCCGCGGCCTATGATGACTCCTGGGCTGCTCTGCAGTGGATCGCATCCGAGGAAGCCCGGAGCGAGCCATGGCTCAGGGAGCATGCCGACTTCGACCGCCTCTTCCTCGTCGGTGACAGCGGTGGCGCCAACATGTCGCACCACATGGCCATGCGACTCAGGTATGGTACAATAACAACCGAGAGATGCTTAGTGAGTTTTTCAGTAGTCATTTTTTATAAGTAACTTAGTGATTTCATTGCTAGGATACGTGCGTTTAAACAATTTTACATCGAGTAGACACAGATTAATATTAGTTATTATAGTAGAGGAGTTTTAGGTAAAAACTCCTTAGTTCATTGATTATCTAAGTTTCTGCGCCTGACACTGACAAGGGATGATGTGCTGGGCGAGCGGGTCAAACTGTTGGGGATCGGGATGATACAACCCTACTTCTGGGGGGAGACGCCGATCGGGGCGGAGGTGACGGACCCTGGTCGGAAGGCTTGGGTGGACGTTACTTGGCGGTTCGTGTGTGCATCAGACAAGGGCTGCGACGACCCGCTGATTAACCCCTTCGCAGACGGGGCCCCCGGCGTGGACGGGCTGGCGTGCAAGAAGGTGCTGGTGATCGTGAGCGAGCAGGACATACTGAGGGACAGAGGGAGGCTGTACTACGAGAAGCTGGTGGAGAGCAGTGGGCCGGCGGAGTTCATGGAGATCGAGGGCGTGGATCACGTATTTCACCTCTACGATCCGAGCTGCGAAAAGGCCAAGAGGCTGTTCAAACGCGTGGCCTCGTTCATCAACGGTGATGGCGAAGGTCACAAGAAGGAGACTGTAGAGTGAAAGGTGCATGAAACCATGGAGGGCGTTTTGCAAGTTTTCTCGTTGACTTTGCCTTGTCGCTACTGAGGTTTTTCTCGTGGTGGCGAAATAAGTGATCCTTGATGCATTCTTGGATACCGTATTGTCGGTAACTTTCGTGAATTAAGATGGTTTTTGCTATTTGTTTGATGTTTATTGGTTTCGACATTAGTAACCTCTGACTCGACCAACCGGGTGAGGGACAAGCGTGTCGTATTCCTGCTTTCGTAGGAAAGCTCGATCTTCACGTTTGTATTAAGCAATCTTGATACATACCAGTCGTTTTCGAGTTTCTTATGGTTTACTTTTTTTTTTGTTTTCCCTTTTTAGACTTTAAACTTTATTTATTGATTATCCGAACCTTCAACTTAATTAAATGTTACTAAACTTCTTTTTTGGCAATATCTCTTGAATTTTTCTGTAGAAGTCCAATATATGTCATTAGTCTAATCTGCGAACCAAAGTATTATCTCAAGATAACCCAAGGATTGGGCTCCTCAGGGAGCCATTTAACCACTATCCTTATCAGTCTCCTGCCTTTGAAACAGATCATTTGTTATGTAATTGTAGGAATTTAGCAAAGAATCCTGATATATAAGTAGGTTTCATATCAAACCAGTCCAACAAAGAGCGCACTACGATTAGTATGTGTCGCTTCCGGGTGAAGCATTAACATTTGGTCTCAAGATTTTCTGGGGAGGATTGTCAAGATATATTAAGTCATAATAGAGCATGCGCGAGATATTGTCCAACATTCCCCTCTAGAGAGAATATACATAGTGGTTTCAAAGCACCGCAACATTCACTAATACGGTGGGTAAATTTTACCCACATCGAATTGCAAATTGACACATGTCCAATGCTACGTCATTAGCTTTTGTGAAGCCATATAAATTTTTTTAAAGTTTTCTGCCTTTCGTTCCCCTCCATCCAGCCACTTCGTCTTCGTTTGTTCATCCACGGCCGGCCATCCAAGATTAGCTGCGTGTCACCAAACCTGTGGATAAGCCAGCCTGCGAGTCATGGATGAGCAAGGCTGGCGGCCATCAACGAGGCCAGGTCTGGAGGCACGACTCCAGGTTCAGATCTGGACGAGCAGCGATGGAGCCGAGAAGTTTCCATGGATGTTGCGGGATGTTTGCAGATGATTAAAATACCAACTTGCTTTTCTTTTCAATATACAAATGAAGCATTATACAAAGCGATTATCTTTGAATATGCATTAACGCTGGCTTCAGACGTGAAAAGTCCTTATTTATGTCGTGCTTGCAAATACAAAATGAGCATAATCACAATATGTGCTCTCTCCATTCATATGATATTGGAGTTCATATTAGATGGTCTACTAGACTATGCAACAGTAGCCTTCTGCCAGGTTTCTTGGTAGTATTTAGCCTCCTCGGTCTTCTTTTTGGTCTACCTTTTTTTGCCTACATATGAAAGCACAAGAAACATGATGTTATCAGTCATGAGAACCTAAATAAATCTTATTAAAACTAACACAATTGTTGAATAGGACCTCTGATGGCCTAGGTGTTGTAGGATTTTTGCATGTCTACTTGTTATGCCCATACTAAAGACAGTTTCTACGTCACATTTAGACTCTAGCTTTTATCAATTTCTTATCATCTTTACTTCATTGATTTGGTTCTTGATTATGTTTTACTATGCTCTCTTCCCAATTCCTTCTATAAGGAGGGGGGTTGACCGGCTCGCCATTGATTTTGGACTATAATTTTGCAACATTCATGCTTGGAAGGGAAATTGGTGACTCTTTCATAAACATTCTTAAAGCAGTCACCATCATAATTATGAGTGTCTAACTTTTTAAACATAATGCAACATATGGTCTGTCTACACAGTACATTAAAGGTATCCCATTCCTTACTAGCATAGGTCTTCCCAACCTAGTTAACCACAAATATATTGTCCTCCACTTGAACCTCAAATTTATTCCCCATGGCTAGCCTAGAAATACAATACCTAGATTATAGTTTAGTCTTCTCCAACTTCATGCTAATCCATGGGCAAATTAGACTTGTAATCAACCATTTACCAACTTCTCTCAGGAAAATTACAAAAAAAAAGACCATAAATACATTATATGGCGGCAATTCAATTTTAAACCTATCAATTTGGCTAATTTTTTTTTTTGGTCATATCAATTTGGCTAATTTAGTGCTAAATTTTTTGATGATTTACCAATGTAGTTATTTTGGCCATTTGAGCCTCTA
This sequence comes from Corymbia maculata, assembly GCA_014182735.1. NCBI lineage: Eukaryota > Viridiplantae > Streptophyta > Magnoliopsida > Myrtales > Myrtaceae > Corymbia > Corymbia maculata. The sequence goes on along the minus strand of CM024687.1, from coordinate 1,321,892 downwards.
ATGTGGACTCCAATTGTCCAATGTGTTATGGCCGGTATTGACGTTTACAATTTTTAAATTTTTTTAAAATTTTTAAAATTTTTCTTCTTCTTTTTTTCAACTCTACATTGGCAATGTTACTGATTGACACTCGCCAACCATAGGTGAGGGCCTTTGCACCCTCCTCAAGATCCAAGAGAGGGTGTCGGGCCCTTGCTAGCCTAGTGTTGGAGGAAAAAAGAAAGAAAAGAAAAGAAAAGAAAAGAAAAGAAAAGGACAATAAAAGTAATAGAAAATTTCAAAAATGAAAATTTTAAAAATGCAAAATCTTTATGCTAGCATTGATTCTATTATGTAGGACGACCAATGTTCACGTCAGCGATTTTCGGCCAAAATTGACTGGAAAGACTATATTAACAAATTGTCCAAAGGTTTAGCAATAAATTGGTCAAATTAAAAGGTTTAAGATTGAATTAGCATCCGTATAACAAGTTTAGAACTTTTCTTGGTAATTACCCTGACTTATCTCTGTTATCCTCTCCATTAACATGGTGATTATCCCTTCAAACATATCAAGTATGGCCTTTTCTCTTGGTGACCAAATGCATACAATTGAAGGTCCCACTTAATTTATTATCAATCGCATCAAGAGTTGGTATCTGTCTTGATGAAAGCTCTACAGAATTGCTCATGAAGTCTTTGTAATCTTTAGGGCTCTTCATCTTCAAATTAGCCATTGGCCGGTGAAAATCAACTTAAAATGTACTTCTAACGCCCCCTAAAGGAGTTACCCAAGAGCATCCCCTTGGTGCATTATTTCCTCATTGGCACATATGTGCCTTGCACAATTTCAATACTTTGCAAGGAGAGATAGCCTTGAAACTCGTTTAATTAGTCACTGCAACGAATTCACCTGATAAAAAAATTTAGCTAATCACATCGATGATTGCACTTTTGTAGCTTAATAACATCTAAGGACAAAATGTGATATATTACCTTTTGCTAGTCATCGATGAAAGAACAATCCTTGCCTTCGCCCACTCTTGAGTTAGGGAATAACAGGGTGAGAAACCAACTCCAAGATGCTGCATACTCATCTTCCACAACTACTCAAGCAATTATGAATATTTGATTGTTTCCATATTTTCCAATAAGTCAAAACAACATACCTTTCAATCCAGACTTGAGGAGGTAATCCAACCATCCAAGCTCTTGACACGCCTGCATCCTGCTAGAACCTTCTTTTTAAACTCATCAAGCCTCACATAAAAACCTCTTAAATACTTTGGATGCCGGGTTAACAGCTTCCACCTCAAAATTGCAATACATGCTAATTCCCTTGAGCTCCTCCTAATAAGGTCTCAACATAACCGTATTGCTCCTCTGTCTGCCCCTTATTTGACTAATGGCTTTCTCTCTATACCCTTTATATTTTTATCAACTGTTGGGGCGCACCTTTCTCTCACATCTGTATATCTATAGTTTAGCATCCGAGTTATTCCTCTATATCTTTGTTTAGACCTGTTGTTATATTTGAATGCACCCTTGCCGCACGGACAACTACCCCGATAATGACAAATTCAACCTACCCCATGGTCACGAAGGGGAGAGCTCGCTTCCCCTTTCGGAATCCCAGAAAGGCAAAAATGGAAAAACGAAAAGAAGAAAAGCAAAGGTGCAGTTACCTTGAATAGCAATAGAACGATGACAAGGCAATAAATTATAAGTCAAAGAGGTTCGAGAAATACATTCATCCGCCGTTCCGGAATTATTGCATTCGCGACGACTTCCCTTCGGGCCCTAATATATGTCTGACCAACAAAGGACGGTGATTAGTCTGAATCGATCTGAACGAGATGCTCTCGTCCAGCCATGATCAGATCGGTTTTCTTCGACGAGACCCAAAAAGTATTATGACCGCGTTGAAAGATGAACTTGGACATTGACATTTAACGGCGAGTCTGTCTAACCTTTTTCCTACGTTGTTAATGCCAAAGTTACCAGGAGTCCACCTTGATAAATAGGCCAGCTTTGCTTTCCCTACTTAAGCCCTCGCTGTTTCTCGTCTCTCAATTCATCTTCACCCATCTCAAATTAATATCTTTGACATCTCTCTCTCTCTCTCTCTCTCTCTCTCTCATGGATTCATCCAAGGAGGTTTCGCTCGAGATCTTCCCCTACATCAGAGTCTACAAAGATGGCACTTTCGAACGCCTCGCCGGTTTTGAGATCGCCCCGCCTGGCCTCGACCTCGAGACCGGAGTCGAATCCAAGGACATTCTCATCCTCCCTGATGCTGGAGTTTCTGCCCGGATCTACCGCCCATCCTCCGCGTCCGCAACCAAGAAACTCCCCCTCGTCCTCTACTTCCACGGTGGGGCCTTCATCATCTCCTCCATCGCCGACCCCAAGTATCATTCCAGCCTCAATGCTCTTGTTGTCGAGTGCAACTTTGTCCTCGTCTCGGTTGACTATCGCCGAGTCCCCGAGCACCCCCTCCCTGCGGCCTATGACGACTCCTGGGAAGCTCTGCGGTGGATCGCATCGGAGGAAGCCCGGTGCGAGCCGTGGCTCAGGGACCATGCCGACTTTGACCGGCTCTTCCTCATGGGCGACAGTGGTGGTGCCAACATGTCGCACCACTTGGCCATGCGACTCAGGTACGGTACATTAACAAACCTGAAGATGCGGAGTGAGTTCTCCAGTATAAGTTACTTCTAGATTTCATCGGTGTGTTACGTCTAATTATAATTGTAAAACATGAACACTTTTATGTTGTGGAAGCACTATTTAATATTGTTGACCGCAGTAGTGGAATTTTTTAGTAAAAACTCCTTATTTCTTTACTATCTTCGCTAAGGGATGACGTACTGGGCAAGCGGGTCAACCTCTCGGGGATCGGGATGATACAACCGTACTTCTGGGGCGAGACACCGATCGGGGCGGAGGTGGCGGACCCCGGCCGGAAGGCGTGGGTGGACAGCTGGTGGCAGTTCGTGTGCGTGTCGGACAAGGGGTGCGATGACCCGCTGATCAACCCGTTCGCGGATGGGGCCCCCGGCGTGGACGGGCTGGCGTGCAAGAAGGTGCTGGTGATCGTGAGCGAGAAAGACATTCTGAGGGACAGAGGGAGGATGTACTACGAGAAGCTGGTGGAGAGCGGCGGGGCTTCCGCAGCGGAGTTCATGGAGATCGAGGGCGTGGATCATGTATTCCACATCTTTGACCCGAGCTGCGAGGCGGCCAAGAGGTTGTTCGAACGCGTGGCCTCGTTCGTGAGCAGTGATGGTGATGACCACAAGGAAGGAGAATGCGGTCTGAATGGTGCATGAGACAATTTGAGGGCGTTTTTCAAAGTTTTTGTCTATTACTTTTACTTGTTGCTGCTGAAGTTTCTGATCGCCGTCAAGTTGTCGTTGTCGTGGTTAAAGAACGTGATCGTCCATAAATTCTCGCCCGCGAGAATTGTGGGTAGCTTATGTGAATTCCTGATTATTTTACTATTATTTTCTGATTATTGAGGTTTTGACATTAGTAATCTTATGACCCGGGGGTGAGAGACGTGCGCGTCATGTCGTGACTTTCCTAGCAGAGTTCTAGATTTTCGTTATTATAAAGTCAACTTGGTGCGCAGCAGTCGTTTTCCAAGGGATTCATTTATTCATATTTTATTGACCATTTTCAAGGCTATAAACTTTATTTGTGGATTATCTTAACCTTCAACCAAATTAAATATTACTCTTTCTTTTATACTAAATCTTCATTTTTCTCATTATAAATTTTCTCCAACGTACTGTAAAGAACTATGGTAAGAACCTAAATTTCATACCAAACCAGTCCAACAAAGCACGCACTCTTTACATCGATTGGCTTGGATTGCTGCACGTAAAACAATGACAACCCATGCACGACTTCTTGTCTCGTCTGCCGGCCCGAAGAGATGGGATGGCAAACAAACATCTTTGTCAACTCCATCCACCGCCCTCATTCAAGGGATACAGGAGAACAGCCCATTATTTAGTATAAGAGAGCATGTTGAGAGGCTGGCGGATAAGCCGTCTCCTTTCCTTTCCCTTTCTTGGATAAGAACAAATTGGTAACTGAATTGGTTCAACAGGGACACAAGCAAGCAAAGGAAAAAGGGCTAGATTTCTAACAAGCCACCCGAAGTGTCTACCAATCAAACCGACTTCATAATTAATCCAGGAACACTGCCACAAAAGATGATACAGAGTTATGCAGAATGCAGGTAAGATAAGATGCCGATTCGGAGGCCTTAGAAGACTACGGTATCGAGCATGGTCCCTAAGGTCTGAACTATGTTGGAAGACATGAGGTTGGAGACGTGCTCCTCGAGGTGCTTCTTGGCGTCTTGCCTTCCCACATTTGCAATTGCTAGCTTCTCCGGTGGCAATTCGTCCTCCTCCTGCACTGCCTTGTTATACTTGATTGCCAAATTCAGCATCTCCTGCAAGATTGGAAGAAGAAAAAAGAAAAAAAATCAACTCAATTTGATGGGTGCCATAAGTAGAACAACGTGCACTCACCAACCAAATGATACGTGATATCATCATGAATGCAGGAAAAAGACAGTTTTTCTATGGTCCTACCCTATGCAAAATTGTGGCCAGCCACTACTCGTTTATTGGACTTTATTTAGATACAGACGATCACAAGACATACTGAATGGCCAAGAGGGGTACTCTGCTTCCATTTATAATTCAGCGACTTACTTCCCAACAACCCCCCTCTCACACTTTCCTAACCCTGGCACAAAGGGTTTTGACCAAAAAAAAAAAAGAAAAAAACCCCTCGCATGAGGGTGATGTGTATATATTTAGCTTAAATTTGCCTACAAAGACAACCCACATTCAAGTCTTCAGACTTGAGGCATTTATTACACTGCCTTACACAATGTGACCATTGCGGTACGTGTTCCAATTTATCTGTAACACCTGTCTAGAGAATGCACCAAGAATCATGTAAAGCTTTGACTTTAGATTGTCACCTATTAATTGTTTCCCTTATCTGTAAAACCTGTCCAGAGTATGCACCAACAATCATGTAAAGCTTGGACTTTAGATTATTATTTATAAATTGTTTCCCTGTCACTTTTCATTGAATAGGTCTTTGCCAATCCATTAAAAGAAAAGATCCTTTGTAGTGTACCCTCATGGGTAGTTTTTGAAAGAGAATATACCAAAGAATGAACCACACTACGTAACTAATCTATATTACAAAACAAACGACTACATTTTTTCCCTTGGATGCTTTCTTCTCAGCCTAGATGTAAAGCAAAAAGCACATGTCCTTAGCATTTGGATTATAAAACATAAATTTTTTTCCTACCCAAAGATAATATCCACCAGAAAACAAGGATCTAAATTTGAAAACAATCATTCATTTTGCAAGAAATGACAGCTTTTCAACATCCAGTTAAAAAAAAATATTCCAGTTCAATGAAGTCTATATGCATCACAACCTAGGAAACCATGGACAGATGAAAATATGCTTAAGCAGTAGGGTCTTGTCTTGCATTGCCTAGAATCCACCTATATGTGACTAGCACAACCAATTCTCTAATCTAGATGCAACGAATTAAGACTATGACTTACCTGAACAGTCTGTTCATTGGTTTTAGAATGCGAGTCAAAACGGCGAAGCGTCAAGCCATCTGTCCATTTCTTCTTGTGAAGATTAAGTAGCATTTTTTCTTCAAGTTCATTCTTTCTGTAATTGATGGCAATTGAGTAATAGTGTCTGTTCAGCCCATGGATCAATGCCTAAAAATATGAAGTCAATCCCATGAGATAAGCTCAAAACTCAATATCCAGAAGAGTACTATCTTGTCAGCACTCACTTGGATGGACGGTTTGTTAAGATGTCCAAGGTTGGAGGTTGTCTGCCTGGGTTCTTGGCCAAGCATCATGGTTTGTGGGTTGATCAGACGGAAGGCATCGATCACCACCTTCCCTTTGACACTCTGGATGGGATCCACCACTACTGCAACCGCACGCTGATTTAAAGCCTCAAAACTCTGATTTTATAAGAAGAACACATCACAAGTAAAAAGCAGCCTGGTTAACAATTGGATCTAACTAGAAACCCACAAGCAATTATAGTCTAGCAAAAAAAGGGCAAAAGAAACAAATCATATGGTTATCAACAAAGGGTGAACATATTTGAAATATCTTGAGTGATAATTCTCCAAGTGAATCCCCGAAGCCACAACCTTCAAATAGGGGTGAGCATTGTTCCAAGGTAGAAATGGGAACTGGACCGATCCAGGTTCTGGTGGGATTCAGTCCGGTTCCTGGTTTCATATTTTTTTGTACCTGTACTAGCAGTTCGGTTCTTGGGTAGGAACTGAACTGAACCAAATCGGACCACCAACGTAATGCACAAACCAAGTCTAATCACAAATCTCTCTTCCAACCACAAAATGAGAGCTAAACTCTAGCTCAATTCATTAGCTTATCTCTAGGTGATCAGACCTCAATCTGCGACTTCCAAACAGTAAACAAAAACAAGAGACCAAAGATCAGCACAGCATGAACTCTTATACTTCCTCATTGAAGCACCATAGTAATATCAAGTCCTGCTAATAATGTGCATTTAATCAATTGTGAGTGACTACTAATACTGAATAAAATCTTTTTTTTATTTTTATGGATTGTTGCTATTGACAAATGGGGAATTTTCATATTTCACTTTCATTTTGCTCAACATAAAATAAAACGAAAAAAAGAGAGGAAAATCGGTGGATTCCAGGCAGACCTTGGAACCTATGACAGGGTAGGTTTCAAGGTATCCAAGATAGTTACAAGTTCCAAAAACTGGAGAACCGATTCCGACCAGGTAAGTTCCAGAACCCGGTCCTATCCTGGAACCCCTCACACAGCAACACTTGAATCCCAATAGAGAGGACTCTTGAGATAATTTAGAGAATAATGCCAGCTATCTAAAGACTAGTCCACTAAATTGGTTTACTGGCTGATACAGCAGAGTTCTACTAAAATGTTGAATATGGCCTCCTTGTTCACAAGGTCATTGACAGTCCATCACCTAACTCAGTAAATCAATTTGGTAGCTTGTTCTTAACAGACTAAATGTTACTCTAATTTAAATAACCTGATCCAAACAGCCACCTCCATCAAGACGAAAATCTCAGTATGCAAGAAAGGAAAAGCATAAAGTTGTTAACTCTCATGTCAATGTTTCACCCATGATCAAAGCTATTGATACTTCTACTCAATGTAACTGAGTTCATTTGGCTGCATTCCAAAGTGACATGGTTTTCATAAGGAGGCTGGGGACAAAATGATATAGGGAAAATAGGTTGATGAATAAAAGAAACTCCATAGTTATATTCCAGACTCGCATGCCATGCCATCATAACTCTAAACAACATCACCAACCAGTAGTGGTTGTAAGGCCAAATGGTCATACCATTTGTAATTACAATTTACATGTTCCCTATAAGAATGGAATTTAGAGTAAAAGAGATGACCTGCTGAGTGTTGATGTCCACCCCAGAAAGCCAACATCCAAAGCCAGGATGAGAGTGGTACCAACCTACCACCATCTCTGGTCTGCAATTCAGAACACATAATAAGCATATACAACATAAACGTATGTCACAACATATATGCAAATAGATAAGAACCCATACTAAGGATGACCGACATTGACAAATAAGGCAAAACTAAATATAAACCTGAATCACAGGTTACAATTGGAGTTATATACTGGTGTCTATCTGACCTATCAAATGATAGTGTCGATGATAAAATAGCCAGTGTCCAGCTCAAGAACCATCCACAACAATTCAGTCCAAGATAAAAATATACAAGTAAAAAATTAATTTCTACCTATCCAATGATGCACATCCTCGGCACATATATATTGTGCTGGTAAATGGTGACCTACGATAAACAGCTAGGACAGAAAATACAGACAAAAATTTACCATTGAATGTAAAGCTTGTGAAAACTCACACTGATTGACCCATAAATTAGGACTTACAAAAAATTTGTGGTTTGTCAGTCACTAACTAACATAGAATATCTAGCATGAGGATCATCGCCTTTCAATTTCCGAGTTAATCAAAGCATACAATCTGGCAGAACGAAGATTTATCATATAATGTATCAAGCCCATAACGGCCATGACATCCATGAGCTCAAAGGATTCTATGCTATCTTATCACTTCTTCATCGGAGACTATTAATCATTGTTCAGTGCATAATTAGGTAAACATTCACACATGCATTACAAAATCATTACAACAGAGAACCATGAATTTCAACATGCTTGTCATTCTAAATAGGAAAAATCATACCAGCAGATTAAAATGAAGTTCAACATGCAAGTCATTCTTAAAAGAAAAAAAAATCATGCTTTGGTTCTACAGTAATTAAAATTTCCTTGTAACTGGTGTCAACCTTATCAGCTTATCATAACCTTAAGGCCTTGTAAAGATCATCAATTCCTTCCAGGAGACCAGAATACAAACAACCAAGTGTTTATCAGGTTCAATACCCAGATTTGCCAGTCCCCAAATCACCTATTTAAGATAGAACCATACTTCTTTAGGAGATATGCAGTTCACTAAGGATGCTTTGTAGGTGTGAAATTCTCAATGAGATAGGATAAGATGATAACTAACTTCTCTAAGAGAAATGCAATTGACTGATGAAAGCTCTGTAAAATTATCTGCTCTTCAGAAATTTCTGATTAACTTCTGCAAAATTACAAGAATCAAATTCCAGTCTTCTCTTTTCATCATATCATTATGAGCTCCCAAGTCTCGACTCACAAACAATCCCAAACATGGCATGAAAAGATAACTTAAGCAGCCCCATCTTTTTAGCACTGACTATCTAATTCAAAATCCATCCAGAAGCTAAGATACATCATTGTTACTAATCAATAGTTTCTAAACTTCAGCTGCACATTATTTTTCTAAAATTCACTTTCTCAAGAAAAGTTAAGCGATATCCTCTGAAGAACTACTCTACATTATAGCTTGATGAAAGGGCCCTGATACAATTAAGCAAAATAGATCGAGAACTGTCCATCCAGTCAGTAAGAAAAAGCAAATCGCACCAAGTGTGCGGAGAATTACCTTCCAGTCTGTTTGAGCATATCGAGCATATTGGTCTGAAACACATGATCGACTGCCTCCACACTGACACCAGTACCGCTCTGCGGCATAGCAAACACATCGACAACCCGGACGGTGTACTCATCCACAAACTCCCCAAGCATCAAGCCCATCACTTCCATGGGAACCCCAGCCCTCCCTGGTCGGTCAAATCCAAGTCCCCAATTAGATAAACCAAAACACTATCCGAGGACCGTCTCACCACAACAAATATCTAAAAATACAAGAAAACCACAGAATTGATCCGAAAGCTCAAATTCCAATCCAAAGACAGAAACTTTCCCCATCCCTCGACATTAAAAATGGAGGCCCAACAGAAAGCACGCAGCAAGAAACCCCCACGGACCCTCCAGCAGCGCTAGAGAATAGCGACCCGGATTACCAATTAGGGTTTCTTTTCACGTCGAACTGTCGGGATCATGCGACCGTAGAAAAAGACGAGGCGAGAGAGGGGACAAAATTTACCGTGCTTGAGCATCTTGAGGAGGGCGAGGGAGGAGATGTAGACCTGCTCGGAGGAATCGAGGGTCGGGGAGTCGGGGGGCGGGTGGCCGAGAGCACCTCCGGCGCCGGCGAACATTCGCTGAAGCCTCTCCATACCGGACATTCAAGTTCGGGATCAGACCGTGGCTCCTGCCTCTGCGTCTCTCTCTCTTCTCTCCCTTCCTTCGTCTTCTCGAGTTTCTCTGCTGCTGCGAACCGATGGACAGGAGAAAGCAGGAGGAAGGAGGAGGAGGCGAAGAAGAAGAACTTTGGGATGACTTTAGCTGCAAGCCAGCGAGAGCGGGGCTTGTGCTGCCGTTTGGGCTTTTGCAAGGCCTGCCGATTGTCTGGGCGGGCTGGGACGATGCGTTTCGGTACGGAAATGGGCCCGAGACGAACTTTTTCCCGGACCGAGGGGCCCAATTCAGCATAACCGGCACGAGGCCCGACCATCGGGCTATTCTTTTGGTGGGCCTGGTCTAGCCAATCAAACGCTGCCCATTGGCCATTGATGTATTGTAGATGGCACTACATTTCATAAAAACCGCGAAAACATAACTTGATCTCGCATTAAATCAGCGAACTTAATTTATTTTAATCGTAAATGAAAATATATGTTTTGGGATTTTTACCACAACGTTCTTGTTATGTGTACATTTATTAATTTCTAATGCCATATACAAATTTACAATCTATCCCAAACCGAATTTATTAAAGTGGTACGTTGTGAAAATCATGTTAGCTATCTCGATATAATAGTGGACATGATGGCACTGAAATTCCATCAATTTTTTTTGGGTGACTACAGATAGTATATGGTATTCATTCATATATGTAATGGACTTTGCATTAATGTATATCTACTTCTTTAATAGAATGACTAATATGCATGTCTCAATAACGTACTCTCATTAGAAAGTTTATGGAGAAATGGGATCAACTATGCACTGGTAAAAATTGAATTTCTTTAAAGTTTTTGCCAAAATGTCATTTCAACGCAAATTGAATTCCTTTCTGTACATATACGTGTGCTTTCCATGATATACGGGACAAACGAGTGCAATGAAATTGTGCCTTTTGATATACCTATTTATATAACCCTACATATATATATTTGATTAAATAAAAAGACAAATTTTGAACACGCAATCCATGTAAAATACTTTAATATAATCCACATCCACGACTACTAATTAGTAGTCAACTTTTCAAACCGTAGCTACCAATATCAATGTTGAAGGATGTGGACTGTGTAGCAAATAGATTATACAGCATACCGTATGAAATTCCGGATAAAAATGTATTAGCTTGATCATAAAACCTCAAAAACCAAGTTTTATGTAGGCAAGTTCGTGCTAGATTTTCGACATGGATTAGAGACGATCTCAACACTTTCCAGCCACAGTCCATAATAATGAGGTTTTTATTCATACAGATGGTGCTGACAATTACAGCAATTAATACATACAAATCTAATCATCAAGGAGAATTCGGTTAATATAAACCCAACGCGAAAATTGGCGCTTGGAATTTCATTATATAAGAATGGAAAGAATGAAACAATCAAAGAATAAATGAGTTATCCCCTAAGAATCAATCTTCACAAGTTGCCCTCAGTTGGTTGCACAGATTAGACCACTTCAACTTTGCAGAGTTACGTCCATGAGGCGACCTAGCAAGGCGTAGTTGTCTCTCGTACGAAAGCATTTTTGCAAACCTGAAACCATAAATTAGAATTGCATTTAGTAACCTCGATGATTAGACATTTCCCTGAAACTAGTAATAACTAAAGAACTCGAGAGTCGAGACATCTTTAAAATAGTTCAATACCTTCTGAGAGCCTCTTCGTTAGTCTCCGGGTTGTGCGCCTCGCCTCCGCCCGTCTCCAGGTCTACCTTCGAAACTGGCTTCTTCAACAGTGCTTCGCCGGTTCTGACTAAGTCGTTCAGGTTCTTCTTCGTTGCTATATCCACGGATGCCACGGTCCCGCTTAAGTTGTTGTCCTGCCATACCAAATTCGATTAGCATGTCAACTCAAGTTCTTCGAGGTGTTTAAGTTTCTGATATGATTCAAGGTGCAATAAGAATACCTGAATGCGGAGGTAGTTGGCTTCGAGGTGCAGGGCCTGGAAGACTGCAGAGAGGTGGTAGTCGACCATATCGGCACTCGCTTGCATGAACACATCGATCAACGGGCTCCCGCCATGGCTGCTTAACCAGTTCAACACTCCCCACTTGGCCGCTTCACTTGCATCGTATTTCCCTTCGGAGTTTCGTGAACCTGTCCCGAGTGATATCACCAGAAATCGTCTGTAATCCATCGGTTTTATAGGGAAGAAATCTGAGCTTCCTCCCATGATCTCCTTCGTCACTTCGCCCATTGCTACTAACGTCTGCATGATGAACTATGTGAAGTCAGAAACTATAGATACACTTTTTGTTAAGTCAGGTCTGCCAAAACATAGTTCTTTCATACCGGATTGTTTGCTGCTACGCCGCCATCTATGAGGTTGAATTCTCTCAATTTTTTTGTGGAGTCTTGGGTTTCGAAATAATGAGCCGGGAGATAAGTTGGTGCTGCCGACGTCGAGATGCATATGTCTGAGAGCAAGGCGTCTATGGTCGGCGTCTTCTTCACCTACTCATTTTCCCGAAGACAAAATACTTAGTTGAATATCTATATGTCATAATTAATAAAGACGTAGGAAATAATAAAAAAAGAAATTGCATGTCAGGGACAAGAAGATGAACCTCGTAGCTAGAAAAGATCGTTGGCTGAAGACTTTTGATGTCGAACGTTGGGATAACAACGTTCGTCAATGTCTGGTGCAATCTCGTGTTCCCGAGTTTCTCTTGCACGAGCTTATGCAGGTATTTTCCATCATATTTTGGGCCAGTCACAGCTTTAATCATATTTGTAGCAGGCGCGAAAGGACAACTGTAGTTTTCAATTTACAAAGACATTATGTTAGAAAGTCATTCAAGAAAACATTACTTTGTAAATGTAACACCTACATCGGCTTGAAAATTTAGGATCACCTGTCTTGAGGAAAGATTTTAGGGCAATTATCAAGGTAAAAGTCCTTAATGTCTTTTGCAGCAAACAAGGGGCGATTGTTTTCATCGGGGGTGGTTAACATGGCTGTGACGAGACCGCCGGTGCTTGTTCCAGCAATAACATCGAAATAATCTGCGATTCTTGCATCTTCACCATCTAGTTTCTGCACCAGTCCACAAAGATATGTTCTCTAGTTAGGAATCAAAATTCGCATGGACATGCATGCATAAAAAGGCGAACTTCAAGTGATTATAGCACGCAGCAAAGTGTTTTGTACAAAGAAAGTGCAAAAGCCTTAGCTAATGACTGATGTATATGTAATTATACCTGAAGTTCAGACTCTAAGAAAGCGAGGATGGTTCCCGGGATAAGCCCTCTTATACCTCCACCATCAATACTGAGAATTGTAATGAGGTTTCCGTAAGTCGGAGGCTGAAGGGGCAAGCTCCTTGTCCTTTCCATGGATACGATCATGTAACTGAGAGAGAGAGAGAGAGAGAGAGAGAGAGAGAGAGAGAGAGAGAGAGAGAGAGAGAGAGGCAGGCTTTGAGGAAAAAGATTGAATTGCAACCGTGTTGAATTCCAAAGACGATGTTTGCGGAGAATGCGAGTTCTATGGCCTTATCTTGATAAGAGGCAAGTACTTATAGGCTATGCTTAATTCAAAATTTGACCGAAATCGCGCGTAAGCTCTTGTTCGGCACTGTTTTAAGTTGGACGGCTGATTCTTCAATCCAAGAAAGCCATTTGAAAGTCCGAATTTCAAAAGTTGAATCATATATTGCTGCTTGGGAAGTATCTAGCCGAGGATGAGTTTGAGCTGTCAACATGCAAGTGAGAACTGTCGTTGAGACTTTCAAAGCTCCAGGAGAGACTTGTAGGTCTGAAAAGTAAACGAAAGGCACCGGGGCCATTTTGGAGGCAGGTAACCCTAAATTCTGATGCATCGTGCAGCAAGGGGAGTGAGTTGGTGCCATGAAATTGATTCACAAAGTGGTATGGGGGGAAGTCGGTGAATATTCAAGTCAAGAGCGAAAAGATCAACGCGCTCGCGCCGACTCTAGAGGCACTCTTAGAGGTTGCTTTCAAAATCGAAATGTAGACAATGTCTTGCGTTGGTGACTGAGAAATGCTGTGTGAGGACGAAAAGAGAATTGACCGAAAAATTGAAAATGAAGTCCAGAGGTTTCGAACCAAGCCTGTTTGATAAGTTCAATTCACGCCTTTGAGCTTGAAGGGGGAAATTAAGGAGGAAGACAGTGCATCATTTTACGTCCTGTCTGATTTATTTGTCTTTCTATCACCTTTTTCATCACCACGTCATGTCGAGAGTGCTCCAACAGCTTCTCTATTTGTTGTTAATGAGCTACAACTAACTTCGCTTTTGAGTAATTTAGCTTATGTCATAATGTCTCCAATCTTCATTATCATGCTGCTTGCAAATTCAATACGATTTTATAATGATTTGTTGGGATCTTCCTGTCCTTTTTATAACCAAATTAAAGCCAAGGATTAGCTTTATAATGAAGATGAATATATCTCTATCTTTTCTTTTCTTTTTTTAAATTTCTTTTTGGTTCCTGTTTGAGCCTAGAGAACAGTAAAATGACCAATATATTTCCATACGCTTTCCTTGATATTCAATGACCTTACCAATACTCCTCAAATTGTTTCAAACTATTTGCACGCCGACACATACATAAAATCTTGCTTAAGTTTTGGTCCTAGAACTAATTAAGCGACTCCTTCAAGAATCAACCAAAGAACACTATTATGGGATGTCAACTTGAAATTGATAAAACTAATGTGTTCGCAATAAGTTGGCAGGGTCGTCGATGCCAACCATAGTCAAAACTACTTGTCACACAAGCAAAAGGTGATATGTTGAATTCTCATAAAAAAATGGTGGAAGTTATCTTCCTGTTGTTTGTTGGGAGCATATATTATAAATCGAAAATTAAAAATGATGTTGTGGAAAAAATCAATCATAATATATAAAAAGTACAGTTTTAGCGGGTCGAATAGATTTTTGTAACACGATAAACTCACTTTGATAGATTTAATCCTATAATTTTGCATATCCTAACAGCACTCGTTTTTTTGTGGTATAATGAAAGCGTGGAACCCTAATCTGAAAAAGCAGTACTTCTTGCTCTTCCATCTTTGACCGTTTAAGCTCGTCATCGTCCCAGCCTTGCATGCTTTCCTTAATAGCATAGGCAATTGAAAACATAAGAATTGAATTAGGTTTCTAAACGTTGCTTCTGGGACTTTCTTTTCCCCCTCAATGGATAAATAAACTCCTTAGCAGAATCAGAATAGATGCGGGAAGAGGCACGAGCAGCCACAGGAGACTTGAAGTTGCTGGTCTGGTCTGGTCTGCTCTTTCTACTAGTGAACAACTTCGTCATCAAATACGACCAAGAATCGTAAGAACAATGGAAGGTGTTGTGTTAGGTTATATTATGATATCCGCTGCATCCGCCAGTCTTCGGAGTTCGTCAGGAGCTCGACTGTCATTATACTTTGCACATGATGATTGTAGGTGGTGGCTCTGGCAAATCTCTGCGTGTATTGCCTCTAAAAGCTTTTGTTTGCATTCAAGATGGAATGTAAATGGACGATTCTAATATTCTTTTTCTATGTGCCAGAATAATTCCGAAAGAGTTGGTAAGTATCAAAAAATTACTGCAAAAACAAAATCATCTATCCCGTGATTGGTAATTTGATGGTAACATACCTACACATCTACGAACTTAACAACACTTTTTGACAGTTTGTAAGTAACCAATTATCTTCTTCTTCTTTTTACCAACTTTTTCTTGCCTTTCGTTTTACCACCTTAAATTTACCAGTTTTTATATAAATTTGCCAATTTCTATTTGAGTGACCTATCACCTTTTTATTTTACCATATATCACTAACCGGTTTTGGATTATCTGCTCTTATTTTAGTTATTTTGACCCATCAGCTTTATTTGTTTTATCAATTTTTTTTGTTTTGTTTTGTTTTATTTTACTTGTCTTTAATTTATCAAATTTATTATCGTTTACCAACTTTTATTTGTCTTTCCTACATATGCCTTGAACTTATCAACTTTTATATAAACTTGCCAACCTTTATTTGTATGTCTCAGTGGCTTTTCTTCCATTAAATTAGACCTAGTCTTAGTTTAGCAACTCTCATTTGGGTTATTTACCAATATTCTTGTCGAGTCACCAACTATTCTTTACCTTACTTACCAACTTTTTAAATATACAAACTCCTCTTGAAATTATTGACCTCAATTAGAGTGCTTACCAACTTTATTCTGATTAAGTTACTAATTAGTTTTATATTCCAACTCTTACTTGAATTGATTACCAATTTTTGTTTAGTTTTTTAAAATTTCTAACTTCTCCTCTTTTGTCAAAAACCTTTTCCTATCGTTTATTAATTTTTTTTACCTTTCTTACGAATGATTTACTTTTGCAGATTACCGTATTAAATTACCAACCTTTATTTGTATGACTAACCAACTTTCTCTAATTGAGTTGCTATCTAATTTTACGTTACTAACTCTCATTTGAACTATTTACTAATGATTTTTTGTTTTGTCTTAACTTTACCAACTTTATTATTTAGTTACCACTTTTATTTTCCTTGCTAACTGGCTTTCTTAATTTATACGTCTTTTTAGAAATTATCACAATTCAAGTGAATACCAAGTTTTCTCCGACCATGTTATCCAGTATTTTTCCGTTACTAAGTCTTATTTGATTTAGTTACCAATTTTTTTTTTTTGAGTTACCAACTTTTCTTATCACTGAAAAAAAATTGTTATATTTTACTTACTTTTATTCATTATTCTTATCATTGCCTTTAAATTACCAGCTATTTCATAAAACTTACAATTTTTTAATGTGATTTACCAACTTTTTCCAGTTAAATTACTAACACCTTATTTGATTTGCTTACTATTTTTTCTTTGTAAACTTACCGGTTTTTATTTATCTTTTGAGTTACTACTTTTATTTGTATTGCATATCGATCCTTTTCTACTATTAAGTTACCAATTAGTGTTGGGTTATCCAACTCTTATTTGAGTTAGTTACCAATATTTTTCATTTTTCTAATTTACAACTTCTCGAATCTCAGTAAAAAGATTTCTTATTTTTTGCAAACTTTTATTTGCATTTCTTTCCAACGTCTGGAATACACAAACGATCGATCGGAGACGACTTGCTGACTTCGTCTTACCTGGCTACAAGCTTGAGGCAATGAGAACTTTTATTCATTTGATTGTGCTATACAAGCTCAGACCAGTAAAACACGTACAAAAAGAATCATCTGAAAGTATAATGTTGAAAAAAGTTACATCCAATGACGCAGTAAACTTCCCCTTGGATTTTAACGGAGAAGAATGGAAAGAATAAAAGAACTCCAAAGAATGCGAATACACAAAAACAATCAAAGAATGGATGACGCCTCCCCTAAGAATCTTCACAGATTGTAGAAATATTCCACGACTAGCGCCGTTTCAAATTCGTGGAATTATGTCCATGTGGCGACCGCGCATCACGAAGTTGTCTCTCATTTGAAAGTAGCACGGCGAACCTGAAATCAAATTGGATAATTGCACTTAAGTAACCTCAACCGGACAACTAGTAAACTCTAAATCTTTTAATACGCTAAAGAATTTGATTTCATCGTTCTAATATTCGATACCTTCTAAGAGCCTCTTCATTAGTCTCTGGTTTACACGCGTCGCTTTGACCCGTCTCCGAGTTTACCCTCGAAACCGGCTTCTTCAATAGCGCTTCACCGGTTTTGACTAAGTCGTTCAGGTTCTTCTTCGTTGCAATATCAACAGATGCCACTGTACCACTTAATGTGTCGTCCTGGTGAATTTCATTTACGAGAATCAATATATAGTGTGTCGAGTAAAGTTAGGAAATAATCGATGATGACATCAAGGTCAATGTTATGCAAGTGAAATTCGAGAATCTTAATTCTATTATACCTGGATTCGGAGGTAGTTGGCTTCGAGATGTAGCGCTTGGAAGACCGCCGAGAGGTGGAAATCGACCATATCGGCACTCGCTTGCATGAACACATCGACCAACGGGCTCCCACCATTGCTGCTCAACCAGCCCAGCACTCCCCATTTGGCAGCCTCACTTGCATCGTAATTCCCTTCAACTTTTTGCGATCCAGTCCCGAGTGATATCACCAGAAACCTTCTGTAATCCATCGGCTTTATGGGGAAGAAATCCGAGCTTCCTCCCATGATCTCCTTTGTCACTTCCCCCATCGCAATCAAGGTCTATTTTGAACAACGTCAAATTAGTGATTCAATAATATGAGTCGTCAAGTCATGATCCACATTAAAAAACAATAGGGAAAATTAGCCTTGCATACCGGGTTGTTCGCAGCTACGCCGCCATCTATGAGGTTGAATTCTCTCACTTTTTCTGTGGAGTCCTGGGTTTCGAAGTAATGAGCTGGGAGATAAGTTGGTGCTGCGGAGGTTGAGATGCAAATGTCCGAGAGCAAGGCGTTTATGCTCGGCTTTTTCTTTACCTGCTCATTTATCCAGAAAAAAAAATGTATTTAATTACTTTTCTACATGTAACCCGCAAGAAACTATATTTAAGAAAAGCGAATTATATTTCAAGGACAAGAAAGATGAACCTCGTAGCTAGAAAAGATGGTTGGCTGAAGATGCTTGATGTCGAATGTTGGGATCACAACATTTGTCAACGTTTGATGCAATCTTCTGTTTCCCAGTTTCTCTTTGACAAGCTTATGAAGGTATTTTCCGTCATATTTTGGTCCCGTCACAGCTTTGATCATCTTCGTCGCTGGAGCGAACGGGCAACTGTGTAGTTTCGAACAAGATAGATGTTATTTGACTCATTGTCATCGACAAACAATAATTTGTAAATCCAACATCTAATATGACCTTGATAATTTTGAATCAGCCAGCAGAACTAACCTGTCTTGAGGGAAGATTTTTGGGCAGTTATCGAGGTAGAAATCCTTAATATCTTTTGCGGCGAATAAGGGGCGGTTGTTCTCATCAGGGCTAGTTAACATGGCGGTGACCAGACCTCCGGTGCTTGTTCCAGCAATAACGTCAAAATAGTCTGCGATCCTTGCGTCTTCGCCATCTAATTTCTGCACAGTCCACAAAGATATATATGTTCTCTAGTTAGATATCACAGGTTGCGTGGGCCACGCCAAAATAGCGAGCTTTGTTCAACTACAAACCTGAAGCTCGGACTCTAAGAAAGCGAGAATGGTTCCAGGAATAAGCCCTCTTATCCCTCCACCATCGATACTGAGAATGGTTATGAGGTTTCCGTAAGCCGGAGGTTGAAGCGGCAAGCTCATTGCCCTCTCCATGGATGTATCTGCTAACTAAACGGACACCTTCTTCTGTGATAAGTTGTGAAGAAATGGATATCAGCGGACCAAAATTCAGACAAAGTATGCGCTTTTCTTATTTCCTAGAGTGAGAAATGGAGAGAGGGGCTTTGAGGAAAATATTGAATTGCAAATGTGCTTGTGTTGGAGAGAAGCTGGAGATGAGATAGTTCCGTGATGGCTTTGGTCTGGATAAGAAAGACGTATTTATAGGCTGTGCTTCAGTCAAAAATTGACCGAAATGGAACGTATGATCTTGCTTGGAATCGTCATAGGTTTGACTGATTCTTCAATATTCCAAGAAAATATTGAAAAGTCCAAATTCAAAGATGACGCTAAACATTAATTGCTTGTAGCTGAGAGGTCTTTCTAGTCACCATGCAGAGTGAAGAATAGTTGTTGAGATTTTCAACATTCGAGAGACTTGTAGGTTTGAAAATTCAAAGAAAGGCTTGATGGGGCCATATTTAGGGAGTGACCAATCTCTATTCGTGATGAACATATAATATATGTGAGAATTTATATCAAGATATGTCACTTACGAATGGTTCTTCCGAATTCTTCTATATATATATATATATATATATATATATATATAATGGCTCCTTTCTAATCATGTCTTATGCAATAGATTATATCAACTATCTTTGCTTGATAGCACGTGACTATGAACCTTATTTGAAAAGATCAAATGCGTTGGTGGCAGCTCAAGAATTTGGAATTGAAATTATCTTGCTTGTAATCCGGAGTTGCTTTCTACAAAACTAGCAATGTAGACAATGTTGTACAACACGGATGGAGATATGTTATGGTAATATAGAGATGTATAGGTGAGGAAAGGAGCTCACTAACAGAATAATGTCATTCTTTTCTTTCATTTCTCTCCACATGCATTGGCTTTTTGTCTAAATGTATATTGATTTAAATAGATAAAGAGATAGCATGGTTATTTCTTTGGACAAACCCATCTACTTAATTATGTCGGAATGAATGGCGAATGTTTAAGTTTTAACCCAAAAAAGAACGACTAGCGTTTTTCTTTTTCTTTTTTGGTTTGAGTGATAACCATTCCAAGGCAAATCGGTTGACTAGTTCCAATCCAATTCAGGGTTTAACACGTGAAGGAAAAGAGTAATCAATTAATTAATTTAAATGTGATTTGTAACCCCGTCATCCACTCGTCAGGCCATGGCTCTCTTGGTGAACACGTGAAAACCCTAGCTTTAAAGAAAGCAGTTTTTGCTCTTCTGCTATTGACCGGTCAAGCAAACCTCGGTTCTCATCCCTGTGTCTTCGCATGCCTTATAACCTAAGTTTATTAATTAAACACGAGATTTGAATCACGTGTCGGAAACTTGCTCCGGGGTCGTTTTTTCCCTCCCTGACTTCATGGGAGGATTGTTAGGCAGAATCAAATGACATGCGAGCTTACAGGTTATCCTGTCAGAGAAGAACTTGTTCATCTTCAAGGAAAGAGAGGGTCGATGGTGGAGGCTTTTGATGATTCAAAGATGGCTGAAAGTTGAATGGCAATTCATTGTTATGGATAAGATAGCAACGAGAGTGACGAATGTCCTTTGATGAGACTTCCTTCCCGTTAGCTATAGGAAACGTGAAAATTAAGAAGAAAAAGAAAAAGATATTAGTTTGATTTTAAATTCTGAAAACCGAGTTGTATTCTATCTTTAGTAAGTATGTATAGGCTATGTCTGCAAGACCAAGGCAATCGAATTTTAAAAATCTGTGCGTTTGACGCTGGTCCCACTAAAAAAGTACAGGTTTCCATTTAGTTTCTCCACCAGAAGTGGTTCATTCCACCACATTCCTCATGGATTGTCTATGCAGCTTTTTTTTTTTTTATCTTTCATCTTTAGCGTACCTAATCTGGCTTGCCCTTGGAATTCCTTGTTGCTTGAGATGCACATTTATCGAACCTGTGAATAATGTAACCTAAATAAGCATTTGGATAAGAGAGGTACTCTTTTCTTGATTACTATAATATAAAAGTTTAAGAGATTTTTTTAACCGGAAATTCTTCAACTAAAATATATTCACTTAAAATTGGCTTCATCCTAGATAATAATTTTTATGAATAGAAAATTTTACTTAAATAACATAGATATTATGAGGGGAATACATAATGTCAATGAAAAAAAATCACAATTTATTACAAGAAAAATAATATGAAGAAATAGATAACATAATATAATTAATCATTAACGTATATAAGGTAAGATCTAGCAGAATATAATATTAATGAATGCTGTACAAAAAACATGACAAATGAAATTTGAGAATAAACTAAAAATATTTTGTTGTGACTTATAGATCAATTTTACGTATATTTGATATGGAAAATAAATATTCCAGTTGCAACTATTTTGTAATCCACTTGAAATTTAAAGAAAGACCGCACTTTCTATGTGTACAATAAAAAACAAATTAAACAAAATGTTTGCATCTATTTCGATGAAAAAAATCGAAAGGTTTCGATTTTTGCACTTTATGGCTGAGAAAGCATATTTTTGATTCAAGACATTTCATTCTTATCTAATTAATTTATATTTTTGCCCATTTAATTCGATAGAAAATTGCAATGCACTTTAGGTAAATTCAGATTAATTTAGTGTAATTTTCATTATAAAAAAGTTCCAAACTCGGAACTAAAGATGAGATTACTTTCTCTGTAGTAGAGAATGATAATTTTTTGATTGACTGAGAATTTGGAGTATAATATGATGATTTGAACTTTGCATGTTCTTAGTAATTTTGACAAATAGCCTCACATGTTTGTCCATTTTAACTCCCGTCCTATCTAGCTATACGGCACTCATATACCGGCTTCATTCTAAGTTTCCTATTTTAGTTCCTTTCAGAATGGGTAATAAGCAATTTTATCATCCCATGTTCGGAAAGAAACTAAAAAAGATCCCTAAACTTTTTAGGTCTGGCCTTTGGACTTACAGTCGCATAGCCCCACACTTTGCGTTTTGATTCAAAATAGACCTTGCCATGTCAATTGCTTTCAAGCATCAATCTATGCACTCTGCAAATTTTGAACTTTTTAGCTGGTTTATGCGTACATTTACTAGAATAGGAATTAATTGATCCGCTCTCTTGCGCAGCTTGTAATTAGCATATTGATCTCTTTTTACATAAGAAACATTGTTACGAACTATATCTAATGACTTTTCATAAAATATGATATCTTCTTGTGAAAGAAAAATTCAAAAACTATTTTGATAGGAAGGGTTTATGAGTAGATTCTCAACTTGGATCGAAACGTCTTGCTGATCTCTTGTCTCATGCATTGTGTAAATGTAAATACATCTCTGGTTAAAGTTTGTGAACGGAATCCGATCCAAAATGTACGGAAAATCTGGCATGGTTTATGCCACCTCGGATGTGGCAAACTTAAAAGGAAAGTGCAAATTGTTGTCGATTTCGATGAGTCAACTTCCGGTTGGCGGGCCAACTCTTCTGAGTTTCGCACGAAAGAGGCTCCCACAATTGGATCAAAGAAGGGACCCACATTCTTTATATTTATTGAGTTTGTGGGGGGTCTTTTGGTTTTGGTCAAGAGGACTTTTCTCGTAGCTTTGGGCGCAAAAAATGGGTTGGACATTAGTCCGAGATGCTGCACGTTTGTTTCGTTAATTGAATCCATCGAACTTGAGTGTTTGATAGCCGAAGACAAATCTTGTTAAAAAATTTTCACTCCTTTATGAGATCAAGACATAGATTCATAAAAAATTGTGTAGGGGTACATATTACATGAATTACTTTGATTAGAGTTTGGAAGATGTGGGAGCATTTGAATAACTTAAATGTGGTTATAATTCTGGTGATATCACCGAATCTATGATGAAAAGCTATGCTGTTCTCTCCGTGAAATAGGTCACATCGACTAGGCCAATTTATGGCGTTCGCTTTATTTCCTTGTTTCACTTATTATTGTCCGTTCGCTTGTTTTTCGCAACATATCCAGCCACTAGATAAGGTAATTGAGATTGTTATTCACAATTTGATCGTGTTTTACAAGCTCAGACTAGCAATAAAATACATACAAAACAACAATTAAGAAGAATTAGATTAAAAACTACATCCAACGCAGCCATTTGGCACTTGGAATTTATTCAGGAAAAATGTAAAGAATGAAAAAATGAAAGAACGAGTGACTTGTCGCCTAAGAATCAATCTTCACGAGCTGCAGTATGTTGTTTGTACAAATTGTGGCATTCCATGACTAGGATTGTTTCCAATTTGTGGAATTATGTCCATGAGGCGACCTGGCGAGACGAAGTTGTCTCTCATTTGACAGTAGTTTTGCAAACCTGAGAGGAAAAAGCAAATTGCATTTAGTAACCTGAACCATGCACGTAACCCCTAAACTTTTTTTTTTGTAAAGTAAGTATTTATAAATTTCCAACCAAGCAAATTATACAAGAGAGGGATACAAGACACCATTTTGCACTCAATAGACTAGTCACTTGAGTGGAAAGGAGTCAATTATGCAACAAGGGGAGGTTAGGTACAAGTTCCAACAAAAGAACCCAGGCTGGGCCTACGGTTACAACACAATAAAGAAAAGCCGAAAACAGCTAGATGCAACAAGCAGCAGCAACAAGACCTCTAAACTTTTTTAGTACATGAGGACTTAAGATATTGTCCAAACAGTTCGATACCTTTTAAGAGCCTCTTCATTAGTCTCTGAATCACAGGCCTCACATCCGCCAGTCTCCAAGTTCACCCTTGAAACCGGCTTCTTCAACAACGCTTCACCGGTCCTGACTAAGTCGTTCAAATTTTTCTTTGTTGCAATATCCACTGAAGCTACTGCACCGCTCAACGTATCATCCTGCAAAGTTCGTTTAAAGCTAAGATTAGCTTGCCAAAGTAAGCTAGCGAGCAAATTAGCTAATGATCACTTCAAGGCTTGTTTTGAAATGAATGTGGCTATCATTGTATATATATACCTGAATCCGGAGGTAGTTGGCCTCAAGATGTAAGGCTTGGAAGACCGCGGAGACGTGGAAGTCAACCATATCCGCGCTCGCTTGCATGAACACATCGATTAGTGGGCTCCCGCCATTGCTGCTCAACCAGCCCAAGACTCCCCATTTGGCCGCTTCACTTGCATTATACTTCCCTTCCACTTTTGCTGAACCAGTCCCGAGCGATATCACAAGAAACCTTCTATAGTCCATTGGCTTTATAGGGAAGAAATCGGAGCTTCCTCCCATGATCTCCTTCGTTACTTCTCCCAACGCGACCAATGTCTGTACCATGAACGGCATAGAGTTAGAAACAATAAAATTACCCTTTGCTAGGTCAGGTCTGTTAGGAAACTGTTTTTTTCATACCGGATTGTTTGCGGCCACACCACCATCTATGAGGTTGAATTCTCTCACTTTTTCTGTGGAGACCTGGGTTTCGAAATAATGAGCTGGGAGATAAGTTGGTGCTGCGGAGGTTGAGATGCATATGTCTGAAAGCAAGGCATTTATGCTTGGCTTTTTCTTCACCTGGTCACGATCAATTGCCCCACAAAAGCAACATGTTCAGTACTTTTTCTGTATATTATTATTTGGACTATATCAAAAGAAACAATGAATTATATTCTGCGAACAAAAGGATGAACCTCATAGCTAGAAAAGATGGTTGGCTGAAGACGTTTGATGTCGAACGTTGGGATCACCACATTCGTCAATGTTTGGTGCAGTCTTGTGTTTCCTAGTTTCTCTTTGACGAGCTTATGAAGGTATTTTCCATCATATTTTGGTCCAATCACCGCCTTAATCATGTTCGTAGCAGGAGCAAATGGGCAACTGTAGTTTTCAATTAAAGAGATATTATGTTAGTACACAGCCATTTGAGGAACTACCACTATGGCCCAGAGAAATGATGAGTTAGCTTGGCTAACCTGTCTTGAGGGAAGATTTTGGGGCAATTGTTAAGGTAGAAATCCTTAATTTCTTTGGCAGCAAATAAGGGACGGTTGTTTTCATTGGGGCTAGTTAACATCGCAGAGACAAGACCACCTGTGCTTGTTCCAGCAATGACGTCGAAATAATCTGCGAGTCTTGTGTCTTCACCATCTAGTTTCTGCACCAATCCACAAAACCATCAGAAGTTGCAAGCGGCATGCATGAATAAAACCTTGTACTTCATGCATAAAAAAGATAGCAAGCTAATTTATGATAACCTGAAGCTCAGACTCTAAGAACGCAAGAATTGTTCCGGGGATAAGCCCTCTTATCCCTCCACCGTCGATGCTGAGAATGGTAATGAGGTTTCCATAAGTTGGAGGCTGAAGCGGCAAACTCTTCGACCTTTCCATAGATATGGCGGCCTTTTTTTTTTTTTTTTTTTTTGCTAAGAAGAGAGAGGGAGAGAGAGAGAGAGAGAGGGAGAGGCTTGAAGGGAGAGATCGAACTTCAAATGTGTTGAGTGAGAGCTCTTTGTTCTTAGTCTTGGATAAAAAGCGAGTATTTATAGGTTGGTTTCATTCAAACTTTGACCGAAATCCCACGTACGATCCTGCTCGGAATTGTTTTAAGTTGACCGGAAATTCTTCATTCCAAGAAACTGATTGTCAAGTTCAAATTTTAAAGGGCAGCTGAACCATAATGGCTAGCTGATGACGAGAGGTCTTTCAAGTGAAGACTTACTGGTGAGACTTTCAACGCCTAAAGAGAGACATGTAGGTTTGACTATTAAACAAATGACATTGGGGGAGGTTTCGGGAGTTAGGAAAACCCTAATTTCTCATGCACGTGTGATGCAGATTTTAGGTCACAATATGTTATTATCATTGTCTTAAATCTACTCTTTTCTATTTGTAACTTCTTTAATTCAATCATTGCATTAATAACATTACACGAGATGATAAATCTAAAGGCGAAAAGATCAAACAACGCGTTGGCATGCCACTCAAGTAATTGGAATGGAAATGATAGAGGTAGATTAGAGGTCACTCTCTACGAAAGTAGCAATATTGACAATGTCATAAGCTGCATACAGAAGAATGTTATGATAAAACTTCGTCTAAAAAAGTAGGTGGTGGGAGAGATTGTTGATGTGATGGTGTGTCACATAAGATAGCCAGTGATGACTAGATTTTAACGTTAGTGATTTTCGGTGAAAATTGACCGAAAGAACTAATATTGAAAGTTTGCACAAAGGTTTGGACAAAATTAATAAAGTTTAATATTAAATTGGCTATATATACAATTGATTTAGGATTGATTAGGTAGTTTTTTCAATTTTATCCATTTCCTTTCAAAATTCACTGGAATCACTTGTTAATGTGGCACATCTTCCCATCAATGCTACTCGTCCATCACATGCAGAGAAACAGTGAAATAAAGACCCCGTGCTAATATACATATCCTCGCTCTGGTCACCGTCCTGTCATTCCGATGGTGGTACAAAGAAGCACATGTATCCTTAACTTTAAATGCAGTCCTTGCTTTATCGTTTTCGACAGTTAAGGCTCATCGCATCCCCATGCTGCACGTATTCTAGGGTTCATAAAATAGCAAAGTGTATTGCACGATTCGCAACTCTATATGTGTGTTGTCTTTTCTCCGCATATAATGTTAGGCAGAAGGAGAAATGAGATGCAAAAGAAAGCAGCCACAGGAGATTGAAGTGGCAGGTCAGATCCCATCACTTCGAAAAAGTTCAGGACCAATCTTCCAGAAACAAGAGGGTCAATTGAAGGGTACTGTGTAAATTACTCATTATCATATCCTTCCCCTATCCACCAGTCGTCTGAGTTTTTTTTTGTGACTCTGCATATGTCCGCGTGGTGATTTCATGTGGAGGCTTGATGGGGAAAACTTTTGAGAGTGCCTCTAAAAAGCAATTCAAAGAAGGCTGGACGTGTTGAATGGTAAGAGGCAATTGAATGCTATTGATAATTGTGTGCAGTGAACGTGCCCAGGTTCTTTTGTTAAATCCACGGACCACTGGTCCGCTTGCAATGGGGGATGCATCTCTTGCTTTGGAGAATTAATTAGTGGGTCACGAGGAATGGTGATGACACTTCTTATGATTGGGTCTAGGTTGTTTATACGTGGTTTGAACTATATGAGAGGTTTCATGTGGTTCCAAAAATGATGTGTCTTTTGATGGCTAGAGACCGAATGGAAAGAAACTACTTTCTTCATTTTTTTGGTTCACATTGACATTACGTGTGAGGTTCGTGCGGTCGGTAACCCTGATTCCACAATTCAAAAAGTCGCCTAGAATTGTGACCCTTGTGTGCTTTCTTTTAAGGTCACATTCCAACCATCACGTGTCTTTCAGTATGTATTTAAGCAAAAGTTGAGATGCTGCGGTACAAGAAATAGTGAGATGTATAATGGAGCTTAAAAAAGATGGCAAATACTCCGCTTGGTTTCTTCACTTCAATTATCTTTATTCAGGACATTAGCCAGTATGTTAGTTCATAAATTTTTTGTTAGGGTTGCAAAAATCTCAGCTGCTTGTCTTGTATATTTGTCTTATTTAGCTGTGTATGCTTATTTGGAAGGTTTTGTTCTAGTATTCCATTTTTAGTTACACAGCCAATGGGTAATTTTTAACTTCATTATCCTAATTTCCTAACATGAAAAAATAATTTTACCGAGTTATTTAAAAAAAAATATAGATTAGCATTTTTCAAATGTTTGGTCATACTTTTGAACTTATGTTAACAAGACCAATATATCTAAAGACATTGATGTATTAGTCAAGGAAGTATTAGAATTAATCAAAATCACAAGTTGATTCTTGGAGGTGCTAGAATTAATGGATTGATATTTAGGCATCTCTTCATTTATTATTTTTCATTTTTGTATTGTTTCATTACGAAATATAACATTTGTAATATATTTATAAAATGAAATTCATCTTAACAATTGTACGTGGATATTAAGAATCAAATACCATTGCTCTTTATGGTATCAGAGCATATCTTAAAAAAAAAAAAATCAATCCTTAACCATGGATTCCACTAATCCTTCTAGCATGCTAATTTATCCATACATCTCATCTTTGAACATTAGCAGTTTTATGTCACTAAAACGGACGCGGAAAAACAAACTACACTTGTTGGAGAGCCCAAATGCTTGGTAGGATTTATTGATGGCGATTACTAGATGCTGAGTCCAACAATATTCACCTCCCCTTATTCTAGAAAAGAAGCTAAAGTCCTAAAGGAATTGACAAATCTAAAGTTTTTACAATGGAGAAGGTCACATCGCCTTTTGTCAGGATGGATCGTTGCGACGCTTAGAAGAAGATCAAATTCTCCCATTCCCAATTGAGTTAATACCATGAAAATCTCCAAATTGATACATATGTGAGAAATTTAATCTTAATTTTTTGACACCAAAAACCATAAACTAGTACATTTATGACTGATTTATCTCAAATTAATCTTTTAACCATTGAAAACTTCAAATTGGTTCATTTATAACAAATATACCTTTCGTGAAATTAGTTTAATATTACAAAAAATACAAATCCGAACGAAAGGTAAAACCTCAAATTGATATATTCGTTAACTGCCACTTGTTACCAAACTTAGTGATTTGATAGTAAAATTTAACAAAAATTAACGAATGGTCAATTTGTCATAAGTGTATTAATTTGAGATTTTAGTAGTCAAAAAGTTAGTTTTGGTTAAATTTGTTGTACAAGTACTATTTTTTGTGTTTATTGTGATAAAAACAATTAGTTTGAAGTAAATTTGTTACAAGTATATCAATTTGAAGTTTTTCGTGGTATTATTCTTTTCAATTTGAGAGATTGGAGATGCTAGATGACAACTCTTGTAACATAATAATCTCTTCATTTTTTTTTTTTTGGTAAGGTAAGATTGTTATAAATCGACCAAAGAACTATACAACAGAGGGAGTGAGAACACGGTACCGGCAAACACTCAACTGGACAACATTTTTTTTTTGGTAAGGTAATCTCTTCATTTTTTATTTTTTCTTATTTTATTATTTCTTTATGAAGTGTAACTTTTGTAATATCTTCAGATAATGAAAATCATCTTAATAATTGTACGTCGACATCATTAATCAAACACTTTTATTCTTTAATATCATTGACGCATATTGGCTGGGAAATCATAAAATCATAAAAGCACATCTTTCCATGTCAATTAAGTTATAGCTAATGTGCTATTTTCTATACGACAAGATAAAATATGTGAATCAATGCACCTATCTATGACTCTGACTGCAACAAAATAATTATATAAAAAAGTCGTGACGGTAATGAGAATTTTAATCCAAAGAAAATTAGCTTACAATCATTCGGGTTTAATGATTGATGAAATAATAGAAAAAGAATTGCAGAAATCTTAGTCCTATCCCCCAAACGGTTGATTCAGGAGTAGGAAAGTCTATCTTAGCCCTAGGGACAGAGGGTTTATTCAAAAAAATAAAAGAATCACAAGGAAAAATTAAAAAGAAAGACCGAGGTTCAAATACTTTTGTCCCAATCTTCAACTTATTATGCAAGGGAATCGCTAGACCTAGATTATAATCACTTCGGTGTGTCGGCACGTCTATGAGGCGACCTTGCAAGGCGAAGCTGCCTCTCTTGGGAGAGTAATTTAGCAAACCTGCAATATATATATCAAGGTGAAGCTACATTAGTCAAACCAACCTAAAGATGCAAAAATTAATAAATCATGAAATCTCAAAATTGATTATTTGCGATTTCTAATATATATACCTTGTCAAAGCCTCTTCGTTGGTCTCTTGGCCGGATGTGGGCTCGCACACCCCGGTCTCCAGATTAACCCTAGAGACCGACTTCTTCAATAATGCCTCGCCAGTTTTGATTAGATCGTTCAGGTTCCTTTCCGTGGCCACATCCACGGATGACAAAATACCACTCATTGTATCATCCTGAAAAATCAAGCCACAAAAATGCGATGATCGGCACAAAACAACACTGTATGTGACATTACATGGAATCTTTCGCGCGAATATTTGAAAATGTTATATATACCTGAATCCTAAGATAATTGTCGTGAAGGTGTAGGGCTTGAAACACGGCGGAGAGGTGGTAGTCGACCATGTCCGCGCTGGCATGACAGAAGACGTCGATCAGTGGCGAGCCACCGCTGGTCAACCAACCCAGCACTCCCCACTTGGCCGCTTCAGGTGCCGTGTATTTCCCCTCTGGCTTCCTAGTACCGGTCCCGAGTGAGATAACCAAGAACCTCCGATAATCCATTGGCTTTATAGGGAAGAAGTCTGAACTTCCTCCCACGATTGCCTTGGTCACCTCTCCCATCGCAACCAATGTCTACACAATGGAAATATCACAGATAATTAGTTATTCTCACAAGTTCTTTAAAAACAAATTCTAGATATTCAAGTACTTTTTTCACGAAGAGGATAGACTGAACCAATCAACTCATGTGTCGAGCAAATATTGATTTGATTTATTGAAATTAATTCATTAAAGAACGATGGCATGGGAGAAAATTAACGTTTCAGATTTCATAAACAAGGAGGCCAAGGTGATTATATTACCGGATTATTTGCAGCTACACCCCCATCGATCAGGTTGAATTCTCTCACTTTGCCTGTGGAGTCCTTGGTTTGAAACTGATGGGCCGGGAGATAAGTTGGTGCGGCCGAGGTCGAAATGCATATGTCTGAGAGCAAGGCATCCATGCTCAGATCTTTCTTCAGCTGGTGACAATTTGACGAGAATAATGTTGATAATCCTTGTAAGAGTTCATTGTCTACATATCCTCAAAACCCTAGAGATATTCTAATTTTAAGAAGATGATGAAGCGATGAATGACCTGGTAGCTAGAGAAAATAGTCGGCTGAAAGCTCTTGATGTCGAACGTTGGTATCACGACATTTGTCAATGTCTGGTGCAATCTTTTGTCTCCAAGCTTCTCCCTCACGATACTGTGAAGGTGTGTTCCATCGTATTTGGGTCCTGCCACGGCTTTGATAATCTTCGTAATCGGTTTGAAAGGGCAACTGCATAGTTTTGGGGACATTTATTGATTTCGATCAGTTAATTAAACCATAAAGAGATAATAGCAACTCTTTTATATCTTTTCTTTACCTGTCTTGGGGGAAGATTTTAGGGCAGTGATTGAGGTAGAAGTCTTTGATGTCTTTTGCGGCGAATGCAGGGCGGTTGTTTTCATCAGGAGTGGTTAGCATCACAGTAAGGAGGCCGCCAGTGCTTGTTCCAGAAATAACATCGAAGTAGTCCGCGATCCTTACATCTTCGCCATCTAGTTTCTGCAAAATTCAAAGAACATTTTTAGCTTGAGATTGGCATATTGAATACGGGTTACATCAAGATTGGTCGCATGTACTTTATTTATCCGTAAAACAGTCTTGTTCTTTAAAGTTTACTTAGGACATGCATGCATAAAGCCTTTTACATGCATACACGCATGCATTACGAGAACTACATGCAATTCGTATAAGTGCATATAAATCTAAAGAATATTGTTTTGCTCACTCAAATTGTTGTTAACAGAATCGCTGTGCACAAATTTGTAAATATCGTGAAGCATGCTAATATACTAACAAGATCGGTAAAATATATTGATAAAGGATCCAACAAAAATCGTATGTAGCGTACTCACTTGAAGCTCTGACTCTAGAAAATTAAGAATGGTTCCAGGGATAAGCCCTCTAATCCCACCACCATCGATGCTCAAAATGGTGATCGAATTTCCATAAGTTGGAGGCTGGAGGGCTAAACTCATTGCTCTTTCCATTTACCAACGAGTTAAACGAAACGAACGAAAGGATGTACTAACAAGTATGCACACTTGGTTCCTTTGAGAATTGTCAAAGAGAGGGAAAAGGTTTTGAGTCGAGTCTGGAGAAAGAGCTCGTTTACGTGGTGGCTTTACAATGCACGAGCCCTGCGAATATATAGCCAGTCATTGCCTCACATTTTCACTGGGTTTCACGAAACGGTACGCTTCGAATTCAACCGGAATCGTACGAAGTTGGTTGACATTGGTTAAGGTGGACCCTAGAATCTTCATGTACGGGGATCATATTGAAAAGTCCAAATTCAAGATTTGAACGGCTTTCGGTGAGTATCGAGATTAGGTCTTCATCCGGGGAATTTCTGGTGAGATTTTTGGGAGACCCGTAGGTTTGAACACAGCTGAAGAGCCCTACAGTAGAGTAAACTTGTACTTGGTCATGATAATGATTGGCGATCGACCAGCTATGTGTCATATACCGAGGGCTCAAATTAGATTAATGTTTTTTCTCTATCTACACAACTTGCTCTTGGGGTTAGCTTCATCTTCTTCACAAGATTAAATGGACGTGGCATGCACAATGTCTGGTTCATTGTTCAAATGGACCACTTGGTAAGACAATTCTAATTATAGTTATGACTTAATCAAAGGTTCGTGAGAGTCAACGAATCCACAGTCACAGCCGCGAGACCATTAAGGAATGCAATCCATCTATCTGAATTGGGAAACCATCGGAGATCAACTGATGAAGACGACTCTGAAATGGTTTGTCATGGAAATTCCAAGAGATGAGAAATGGTCAGACTCAATTAAATTGCAAGCCGAGTTCTTAATTTTCGGCAAACATTAAAGATGAGAGGAAAACCACGCGGGTCCTTCGTATGCAGTTGAATGTTAGGGAAGAAGAGGAATTGAATTTTATTTTTGATAAGTTTTTTTTTTTATATCTAGGATCCAACCTGACACATCTTATGGGTGCTCACGGCCACCGCCAGCCCGATAGGTCATACGGAGACCACCGACTATACCTGGAAAAAGACTAGTATAGGACCCTACCACCATGACCCCTCACTTAAGACGCTAGCAACTATGGGTTTCGAACCCTCAACCTCAGCTTGAGGGAGGGGTATCTCAACCAACGTAGTTACCCACCAATGGGTTAGATAAGTTTCTCCTTTTCCTGATAAAAACCATCAACTATGGTTTATCGTGGTAATAACTATTGATCGAAGGAGTCGCAGCTTATTGACAAAAACAAAAAAGTCAAATAGTAAAAAGATGGACTATTCAGAAGCATATGCACAAAATCGTATGATCTTGAAAACATAATAGGTTTTTTTAGGACAGATAAAATTCATTTGCAATGTGCCATAGCTAATAACTAGTTCTTTTTTCTTTTCTTTTTTGTAGTATGGACCTCCAGATTAGGTAGATGAATGAACATCGGATACACAAAGTATGCCGTTATACTCATGGACAAAGAATAATACGAGACAAAGCCCAATGTGTGACTTAAACATCAATAAAAACCCCATTTGATCCCCCTCATGTTATGACTTGAAAGGCCTTTGCCAAAAGAAAAGAGGAGAAACTTAGATATACTAATTCCTCTTCAAATATATCATTTCCTTACTCCGAAGCACACCCAATTAATCTTATCTACGTACCTTGTGATTACTTGTCAAACAATCAAACAAAAATAATAATAATAATAATAATAATAATAGCAAATGTCACCAACTATACTTGTTGTCGCGACATTTTTAGAAGTGAACAATCGAAAGGAATGTTAATAGATCACTAAGCCAACACTTATTGCAAACTTTTCTAAGCTCATACTAATTGCAACTTTGGGATTTAATTTAATTATTTAAACATGCAATTCCATTCATTTAGGAGTTACCACTAATCTATTATAGGTTAATTAGGAATCTAAGTAAAATATGAGAGAACAATTTACTTCTATGAATCAAAGAATTCATGAATATAGGGACTTGGTTACACTAAATAAATCTAATGACATTTTGGTACCTTTTCTCCTTATTTCAAAAATCTTTTGCAAGTCATCTTGGTTAATATTAACTTAAGTAACTAACATGCGAGGATAATCAAAGTAGCAAATAAAATTGTTAGAAATAGGGCAAAAACATAAAGACCTCAAGCAAGCAAAAGCCCCTTAATTCCAATGATTGTTCTACAATATATGTCAATTAAAAATGCTTGTAGACTAAACATGACTTCCAAATGATTCTTTTTGGATTTTTCTTGTTAATGAAAATTAAACTATGTGCAATGCATGAGATGCAACTTTATGCTAAATTATGGCTATGTGACCAAATTTAACTTGACATGTAATATGCACTCTATAAGACCTAAATTTAGTGACAAGTAAAATTAATACGAACTATTCTAACATGACATGCACTTTAAGTTATATGACCCCAAACAAGCAATCACTAAATGACATGAACTTATGGATGGAAATATGACATGGCAATGATTATATGGAAAGATGAAACTAATCCTACATGAGATATGCATGTTAGGTTTTTGTGATTTTCTTTTAAGGCTAAGATAAAAAACTATCTAAAATATGTGATTACCTAATTTAAACTTAGGAAATAATTTAGGATAAATTCTGTTCTAGATTAGGCATCCTATTTACTACATGATTCCTAAGTATGCAATTATAACTAAGAAACTAATCTACCCTCACATGCAATGCATTTTTTCTTATATACTTTTCAAAATAGGAAAGTTCACTAAATGAAAGACATTAAATATAATAAACCATGATGAAATATTCATTAAACTCAAAATAAGAAACAATCATTATTGGAGATCCAATCTTTAGCCTTAAAAATCAAAACTGCGATATCATGCACGCTCGAAAGGAGTCTTCCTAATTGGAACCATAAGTTCGATTGGTTAGATTTTCTCATTCAACGATGTACTTCCAGATATTTTCTCATCAATCCCACGCGGCAAACTCAAGAACAATGTGTTACTGTACTCTCCACAAAATTTGAGCACAATCCAATGATTAAGAATGTGAACTAATCGATTTCATGAAATTGCATGCTGGAATTCAAGAACATTATTTTACCGTACTCTTTACAAAATTTGAGTGCGATCCAACGGTTAACAATGTGTATTTGTCGATTTTGTTAAAATATAAGCTGGATTTTTTCTGGAGAGCACAGGAGAGAGGGAGCTTGTGTGTCCTTTTCTTGTGCTCTCTTGTGTCCTTTTATTCTTATTGTGTATTGCTTACCCCCTTTACAAACCCAAACTACACATTTATAGGTGTAAGGCTGCATTTGATTTAACATTTACAAAGGGCTTCGAGTTCAATACAAATGTTGAAAGCCTAAAGCTAATTGGGAAAATGCAATTATGTTTAGTAAATTTTTTCTGCAAATAGACTTTGAGTTGAATGTGCATTTGATAAAAAAAAAATTTGAAATGGATTTTAATGGGTATAATATATGTGTGTATATATATATATTTTTTTTAAATTGAACTAAATCCTTCACCGAACTAGCGAAGGGCTATGGGCACTAGCGACTCTCGTTGGAGGTCATGAGGTAGGGTGACCTTAGTTGACGGTTGTAGCCCTTCGCCAGACCGGCGAAGGGCTATCTCCTTTTTCAATTAAAAATAATAATCATGAGCAAAATCAGAAATATAAAGAATTAGTAAGCGTAGTTTTGGAATGAAAAAAATGATTTCAACATTCGGCGAAATGTTGAAAGCTAATTGAAAGCTAAAAGCTGGTTTCATAGTTAAACCAAACGATCCAGCATTTCCCCAATGAGTTTTCAGGCCTGAAAGTCTCTTGAAAATGCCGAATCAAACGCAACCTAAGTTTAGGACTACTTTCCTATCTTGAACTCTAAAGAGAGATACCCTATCTTTATTAATAGGACACTCTTCTCTTTTCTCTTATTAATTCAAATTGTGATAATATCAAGTTTAATCGCTCCCAAGTTTATTTTTAATAAGTCAATTCCTATTTGGCACCCCCTATCTACAAATTTTCGATCACCATGAAGATTTAATGGGCATAATTTGAATTTTCAACTTATAGGGTTAGTTCAATTAATTCAATTAAGCTTAGAACCTTCCTCACTTAAGTCCATTAACTTCAATGCAATTATGCGAGTTAAATTAAAATGTTCATAATATTTATATGCAATTTAACTAATATTTTTATTTAGGGATTAGGATTTATCCTTAATTTTCTATGCAATTAATGATTAAATGGGTTGCCAAAATTTACATGTTAGTAGTAAGTTAGATTGCACTTAAATTCCTTCAGTTTCTTGGGCGGTCATTTCTCAAGAGCGTATGGTTTTGACTTGCCGATTCATAGGGTTTACCTTGGTTGAGATGAGTAGATTCGCATTACAAGCTCAAGATAATAAATGAAACCTCTTAATAAGTTGAAAGGAGAAAAAGTTGCGGTGTTTACGAGCACTTGAATAGTTTTTTAAGAGAAAATTGTCCGAAAAGTTAAAAATTCATTGCACTTTTATCAACTCGTTTTTAAATCCTTTACTTTTGTCATGAGTCCTAAAAATTTTAAATTTTGGTTGGAAATTGCTAATATGGATGTGTGCATCTTAAGTGGTATGCTGATACGTGGTGTAGCTGGCGTTAATATCGAAATATTTTTAATTTTCAATATTTTAAAAGTAACTTTTATTAAATTTTTCATATTTTTATTATCTTTTTTCTTTTATTTTTTTCTTTGGTCGTTAGGCCTTGGGGATGGTTGGTAACTAGCCAAAGGCAACAATCGACGAGGGTCGCCCTCACTAGTTTCGAGTGAGGCTAGCCATTGTTGACCTCTATTGAAGTTGCCTCACTAGTAAGGGTCGGCCTTGCTAGTGAGGGTTAGCCTTGCCAATTCGGTTTTCTTTACCCTCACTGAAGGCTAGCAAGGGCCAGCTTAGCCAGATCTTGACAAGGGTGATCTCACCTGAGGCCGGCAAGGGTGGCCCTCATTGTATTTTGCCTTTGGCTAGTCGCCAGCCATTGCTAAGGCCTAAAGATTGGCAGAGAAAAAATGAATTAAAAGAAAGAAAATAATTGAAAAAGAAAAAAAAGATAATAGAAATATAAGAAATCCAAAAAAATTGTTCATGTTAGTGTCGCTTGTGCCCACGTAGGTTCCCATTATCCATGTCAAAAATTTTCGATTAAAATTGGTGGGATGTACTACATTGATAACACGTGAAAAAGCTTAGGGCTCAATTTGTAAAATTGAAATGTTTAGAATTGAATTGACAAAAATGCAATAAGCTTATGATATTTTGGACAATTTATCCATAATTTGTAGCTAACTCCACATTGGTGAAGTCAATGGATTTCTCCTATTTTAATTCTATAATTATGAGTATTATCCTAGGTCGTTGAATTTGCTGAGAAGTTTATGTTACCCCATAAGTTGGTGGCTGGAGCAGTAAACTTTTCGAGGCGGACTCTTTTTTTCTTTGTTTTGCTAAGCAATAAATATAATGGACTACCACCCGCCTGGGTGGCGCCGATGGCTTGAGCTCCCTTCCTCTCGCAAAAGGTCGGGGGTTCGAAACCCACGGTTGTCATAGGGTGACTTAATTGGTCGTACGTGTGTGTGTGTGGTGGCTAAGACTTTCGGCCCCCAGGGGTTTACTCCCCTAGCGCTGTCGGCGGGGTGCGGGGTTCCCCAGGTTACCAAAAAAAAAAAAAAAAAAAAAAAAAATATATATATATATATATATATATATATATATATATATATATATATAATGGACTTAATAATACGAATAAAACACAAGCGTGATGTGTGTCCAAGAGAGCGAGAGAGAGAGAGAGAACTTCAATTGTGTTGAGTGAGAGCTCTTTGACCGAATCCCACGTACGATCTTGCTCGGAAATGTTTTAAGTTGACCGGAGATTCAAGAGAGAAGTCAACCCAAGAAACCGATTGAAAAGTCAAAATTTTGTAAGGGAAGCCGAGCCATAATGGCTAGCTGATGATGAGAGGTCTTTCAAGTGAAGAATTATTGGTAAAGACTTCCAACGCCACAAGAAAAGACTTGTAGGTTTGAATAATAAAGTGAAGGCACGGGGCCATTTTGGGAGTAGGAAAACCCTAATTTCTCGTGCATGCACCATACGTTCCATTCTATTGATATCTTCTGCAATTCAGTCATTACATAAGTAGCAATACCCAAAATGATAAACCTAAAGGCAAAAAGATCAAAGAACGCGTTGGTGGGCAGCTCAAGTCTTTAGAATGAGAATGATATAGATAGACTTGATGTCACTTTCTACGAAAATAGCAATATTGACCATGTCATACGCTGCATACAGAGGAATGTTACAATAAACTTTCATCTCAAAAAGTGAAGGAGAGAGAGAGAATTTACTCAGTTTTGAAAATGTTGCTCCTAAAATATGAATCAATACGTTGAATCCACTGACACACCATAATTCAATGACGTGGGAAACCCTTTCAATTCGACATGTTCAGTGAGAAACCAAAGCACTTCAAAAGAAAATATGATGCTTCTATAATTATTCCTTTTAAGTTTTATCCAATAAAATAGTCAATACGAAGTACAAAAAGAGAGGAACGACGTCCAAAAACTGTAGTCATTTTTTGCTCTGTCTGTTTTTAAGTGACGGAGAAGTACAATTCATGATTTTAAGCTTGAAGGGAGGAAACGAAAAAAGAAAAGGATGACGGGACAATCTTTTTTTTTTTTCATCCTTTCAAATGTCTCTGTCATTGAATCAACTATTCACCCAGGCGTCATGAGTTGAAATTGTCCAAAACAGCTTAAATATTTGTTGGTGGAGCCTCTTCCATTGGTGAATAGTACTATTAAGTTACTTTAATTTTAGCTCCTAGCATGTTGTGTCTTTTCGCCATTTTTAATCTTTGCCTTAGTCGGGTCATGAGTCGTCGGGATCTTATGTCCTTTCCTCAACGGGATAAAATCCAAGTTAAGGCTTTTATTGTGAATATAAGCATTAATTTTCCTTTTTTTTTTTTTTTGGTCGGTAGTTTTCCTGATGTGAAACTCTGCCTTTTTGGGCATAAAAAGTTGCCAGAGGACAGTTTTCTCTTTAAATTATTTTTCTTTGATTTAATAGCCTCACCAAGTCTCCTCCAAAATTTTCGTATAAACCAATGCCCAGGAATTTTTAATTTGTCCTTTTTCTTCTAAGCCTGAAATTTCAGGAGCAATTTCTCGATACATCATATGAAATTTATCTCTCTGTTCAAAAATCACTGAAAGCACTTGCTCATGTCGCACATAAAATTTATCTTCTCATCAATACTACTTATCTATCACATGCAAAAAATCAGTCACTGGAATTTAAATAAAGACAGTGTGCTATGTACATGTCCTCGTTTTGATGACCGTCTTACAATTTCCATGTGTGCTACAACGAAGCACACGTAACCCTAACTCAAAGCGCAGTTCTTGCTCTTCCATTTTTGACCGGAAAAGCTCAGCTCATCACCGTGCGGCAAGTTTTTCTTCATTTATTAAACGCTAAAGTTGAACCGCACGTTTCATAATTCTATATATTTGTTTTCTTTTTCTTCTCATCTAATGTTAGGCAGAAGGATAAATGAGATATAGAAAAAAGCAGTCACGAAAAATTGAAATGGTAGGTTAGATCCTATCACTTTGAAAAAGTTATGGATCGATCTTCAAGAAATGAGAGGGTCAATTAAAGGGTATTGCATGAATTGTTCATTATCATATTTTGCCATATCCACCAGTCTTCTCAGTTCATCAGGGGCTTGACTGTGCATACTTGCACGTGGTGGCCATATGTGGAGGCTTGTCTCTGAGTACACCTCTAAAGCAATTCAAAGATGGCTGGACGTTGTAAGGTAAAAGGCGATTAAATGCTTTTGATGACTAAGTGCAATGAAAGTGCGAAGTTTCTTATATTAAATTTACGAAACTTTGGTCCTAGTAGAAATTAATAATTGTTGTGACTTTGTTAAGGAGAAAACTAATGAATTATTAAGTGAACGCTTAGCGTGAACTATCTCAAACCCATACCAATTACAACATGAGGTTTTAATTAAATCATTTTAAAAAAGAGTAATCAATTCTTTTTTGAGTGGTCATTAATCTATTATCGGTCAATTAAAAACCTAAGTAAAAGCTAAAATGTGAGAGAACATCTTACTAGATTCATTATCCTAATCTCCTAACATGAAAAAAGAAATTTAACTAAATTCATTATTTTTCGAATAG
Organism: Corymbia maculata; assembly: GCA_014182735.1. Classification (NCBI taxonomy): domain Eukaryota; kingdom Viridiplantae; phylum Streptophyta; class Magnoliopsida; order Myrtales; family Myrtaceae; genus Corymbia; species Corymbia maculata. Next base: position 1,281,756 of record CM024687.1, on the reverse strand, counting down.
ATTAGCATTTCTCAATTGTTAGGTCATACTTTTGGATTTATGTTTAAAAGGACAATATATCATAGTCGCATAATGGCCCGAAAACGAGTAAATTTTTTTATTTTAAAAATACATCTTTCCACGTCGATTATGTTATAGTCAACCTATGGAATTGTTTCTTTTAGTTACATCACTATCGGAGGGGCATATTCGCGGTGAAGTGAAATATAGCCAATTTCTATACAACAAGATAGAAAATGTGACTTTAAGCACCTGTCTATGACTTTGACCGCAACAAAACAATTATAATACGAGGCAGTGACGGTAATGAGAATTTATTCCATAGAAATTAGCTTACAATCATTCATGTCCATTGATTGATGAATAACAGAGAAAGAAATTGCAAAAATTCTAAGTTAGCCTTAGTCTCCCAAGGGATTATTCAAGAATGGAAAAGTCTATCTTAGCCCTAGGCCCAAAGGGTTTGTTCACGATTAAAAGAATCATGAGGATAAAAAAAATTTAAAAAAAATAGACAAATACTTTGTCCCCATCTTGAAATTACAAATCCAGGAAAACTAGGCGAGAAGATCGATAGCCCTCGATTATAATCACTTCGGTTTATCGGCATGTCCATGAGGCGACCTTGCAAGGCGAAGCTGTCTCTCTTGGGAGAGTAATTTAGCAAACCTGCAATATATAACAAAGGGGAAGCTATATCAGTTAAACCAACCTAAAAATGCAAGAGGTAGTAAAATCATCAAGTCTTTCTTATCCCGAAATTGACTGTTCGTGATTTGTAATGCATATACCTTCTCAAAGCCTCTTCGTTGGTCTCTTGGTTGGATGTGGGCTCGCACACTCCGGTCTCCAGGTTAACTCTAGAGACTGGCTTCTTCAACAATGCCTCACCAGTTTTGACAAGGTCGTTCAAATTCTTATTTGTGGCCATATCCACAGATGATAAATCACCACTCAACGTATCATCCTGAAAAATCAAGCATGAAGATGCAATGATCAGCATAAAAACAGACTTATGTGTGACAATATTTTGTGGAAATGATCTTCGTCTGTAAATTTTTCATGCGAATATCTGTAGATACCAGATATACCTGGATCCTGAGATAATTGTCGTGGAGATGTAGGGCCTGAAACACGGCAGAGAGGTGGTAGTCGACCATGTCGGCGCTGGCTTGACTGAAGACGTCGATCAATGGGGAGCCACCGCTGGTCAACCAACCCAGCACTCCCCACTTAGCTGCTTCTTGTGCTGTGTATTTCCCCTCAGCCTTCCTGGTACCGGTCCCAAGGGAGATCACCAAGAACCTCCGGTAATCCATTGGCTTTATAGGGAAGAAGTCTGAACTCCCTCCCATGATTGCCTTGGTAACCTCTCCCATCGCAACCAATGTCTACACAATGGGAATATCACAGATAATTAGTTATTGTCACTCGTTATTTAAAGATAAACTCTCGGTATTCAAGTACTTTTGTTGCAGAGATGATAAACTGAAACAATCAAGTTATGTGTCGAGCAATTAAATGTTGAGTATATTGAAATTAATTCGTTTAAGGATGATTCATAGAAGGAATTTCATGTTTGAGATTTCATATACAAGGAGGCCAATATGATTATATTACCGGATTATTTGCAGCTACGCCACCATCGATGAGGTTGAATTCCCTCACTTGGTCCGTGGGGTCCTTGGGGTCCTTGGTTTCAAATTGATGGGCTGGGAGATAAGTCGGTGCGGCTGAGGTTGAAATGCATATGTCCGAGAGCAAGGCATCCAGGCTTGGATCTTTCTTCAGCTGGCAACATTTGACGAGAATAATGTTGGTTATCCTTGTAAGAGTTCATTGTCTACCTACCCTCAAAACCCTAAAGAAATTTCGAGAAGATGATGAAGAGATGAATGACCTGGTAGCTAGAGAAAATAGTTGGCTGAAGGCTCTTGATGTCGAACGTCGGTATCACGACGTTTGTCAATGTTTGGTGCAATTTTTTGTCTCCAAGCTCCTCCCTCACGATATTGTGAAGGTACTTTCCATCGTATCTGGGTCCCGCCACGGCTTTGATCATCTTCGTAACCGGTTTAAAGGGGCAACTGCATAGTTTTAGGGAGATTTATTAATTTCGATCAGTTAAGAGACAATTATACCAGAAGAAAGATTAGCAACTCCTTGATGCTTTTTCTTCACCTGTCTTGGGGGAAGATTTTAGGGCAGTGATTGAGGTAAAAGTCTTTGATGTCTTTTGCAGCATACAAAGGGCGGTTGTTTTCATCAGGAGTAGTTAGCATGGCAGTAACGAGGCCACCGGTGCTTGTTCCAGAGATAACATCGAAGTAATCCGCAATTCTTGCGTCTTTGCCATCTAGTTTCTGCAAAATTCATGAACTATTTTTAGCTCGAAATCGGTGTATCAAATATGGGCTACATAAAGATCGGTTGCAGGTACTTTATATATTCTGAAAACAATCTTGTCCTTTTAAAGTATGCTTAGGACGTGCATGCATTACGAGAACTACATGCAAATCGTCTAAGTGCATATAAATCTAACGAATATTGTTTTGCTAGCTTAAATTGATATATATATTTAAGTTGCTATGCAGAAATTTGTAAAGATTGTGAAGCCTGCTAATATGCTAACAAGATCGGTGAAATACATTGATAACAGACACGACAAAAGTTGTATACGACGTGCTCACCTGAAGCTCCGACTCTAGGAAATGAAGAATGGTTCCAGGGATAAGCCCTCTTATCCCACCACCATCGATGCTCAGAATAGTGATAGAATTTCCATAAGTTGGAGGCTGAAGGGGTAAACTCATTGCTCTTTCCATTTGCAAATCGAGTTAAACGAAACGAAACAAAACAAAAAGAAGTACTAACAAGAATGTACTCTCGGTGCCTCTAAGAGTTGTCAGAGAGGGGGAAAAAGTGGAAATGTTTTGAGCAAGTGTATCAAGTTTGGAGAAAGAGCTAGTTTGCGTGGTGGCTTTCCAATGCATGAGCCATGCGTATTTATAGCCTCTCATTCCCCTCACATTTTCACTGTATTTCAGGAAACGCTAGGATTCAAATTTGACCCGGATCCGCTCGAAGTTGCTCGGAACTGGTTAAGTTGGACCCTAGATTCTTCATGCGCGGAGACCTTATTGAAAAGTCTAAATTCAAAAGGGCTTCGTCAACAGTGTAATGGAATGGCCTTCGGCGAGTATTTGATCAGTCTTCAGTCACCAATGCAAAGTGGAGAATTTCTGGTGAGACTTTTAGGAGACTTGTAGGTTTGAAAACAGCTTGAGAGCCGCATAGGGGAGTAACTTGTACTTGGCCATGATAGTGACTAGCGATCGACCAGCTATGTGTCATATACCAAGGGCTCATTTTAGATTAGTTTTTTTGCACTATCTAAACAACTTGCTCTCCGGGTTAGCTTTGTCTTCTTTACATGATTAAGTGCACGTTACATGAACAATTATTGGTGCAGTGCTCAAACGGACCACATGGTAAGACGACTCTGAACTATAGTTTTGATTTGATCAAAGGTTCGCAAAAGGCGGCGAATCTGCAGTTGTTTCAACGAAGGCCCCGGACCATTAATGAGTGCAATTCGCCCATCTGCATTGGGAAACCATCGGAGATTGATTGATTGATGAAGGCGGATTTGCAATGGTTTGTCATGGAAACTTCAAGAGGTAAGAAATGGTCAGACCCAATCAAATTGCCAGCCAAGTTCTCAATTTTCCGTAAATATTGAAAATAAGAGGAAAATCAAGAGAATAGGCATTGAATTTTATTTTCGATTGGTTTGTTTCCATTTCCAGATAAATATCTACTTTCGCATATTTTAGTTGTAACCATTAATTATAGGGACTTGCAACTTATCGGCAAAAATATGTCTAAGTAAGAAAAATAGATCTATTCAAAACAATATGCCGGTATATTTCTTTCTGGAAAATCTGCAAACGTTTCTTACAAGTGCTTAAGGACGATTAACCATGATTAATATTGACAAATTGTACAATCGTGGAAACATAATAGACTTTTTAAGACAGATAAAATTAATTTGCAGTGCGCAATATCTAATAGCTACTTTTCTCCTGTATCTTATGTAATACGGACCTACAGATCAAGTGGATGAATGAACATTGAGTACACGAATTATCTGGCTATACTCATGGACATGGTATGAAGTGAGACAGAGCCCGGTGCGCGACTTAAACATCAATGGAAACCCTGTTCGATCCTCTCTTGTTATGTCTTGAAATGGGCCTTTGTAATAGGAATAGAGAAATTTAGAAATACTAAATCCTCTTCAAATTTATTATTTCTTAACTCTGAAGCACACGGAATTAATCTTAGTTAGCGTGGTAATCTTGACGGTGGAAGTGCCTTCCGCACTTGTTAAACAATCAAATAAGAAAACATAACAATATCTAATGTCACTAACTGTACTCGAGATTTGTATAAATAATGCTGTAAAAATAATATATAACCCATTGGTTAAATGATTTTGGCCAGATAAGTATCCTGTTTAACTCTTTAATTCGACATGTACAATATTCATCTAACTTTGTCCTATCATTTCATTAAGACGGAGGGCTTTTCTCGATCTAGAACTCGAGAAAAGGCTAGTCAATGTCTTAGGTGACAACTAAGAGATGGACCCATTGGTTCTAGGGTTTGGAAGATCTTCCCTCGCATTTTCGGAAAAGCCGACTCTCCAAAACGGTCTTCCCCAGCTATAGACAATGCTTTGAACAACGAACTTTCTTCATGTCTCCATGAATTTCTTCAACCTGATAAGTATCGCTTCAACAACATGGAATTTTCTCACAATGCTTTCTCCAATTTTTAAGGTCTGCCTTTGTTTCATCAAAACACAGTAGTCGATCTTTTTCTTTTCTCAGAGTAATGTTATCGGTGAAAATCGTAAGATGGGTAAAATTGTGAAAAAATTGATAAGATCGTTAGACTTTATTCTAGGACCTAAACTCATAAGAATAGCCCGTAAAAATTAACTCTGGGCCGGAGTTAGTAAAGCGCAACCTAGACACCTGTAGCCCACAACTCCAAATAAGACATATGATAAAGAAAATTGAGATTTGTCACGATTTGAAATCCTAGATCTGGTAGCTTGATTGATGTGGAAATGGGCTATAGAACTATGACATAGTCAAGCTTGTTGCAGACTTGCAGTGAAGTTTTCTAGTCGTAGATTTATTTGTAGTACATATAAGGGTTTTCCTTAATTTATATATGACTTACAATGAGAGGAATAATGTTTTTAGCATGCTTTTAATAGTTTGTAGTATCTTATGGTTCTCACGATTCGATCATACAATTTCATTAGCCATCAACCTTAAGATAGTGTCAGACATTTTTGACGTGAATCAACAGGAAAATTTTATAATTTGCATATTTTATGCAATTAATAATACATGAATAAACATTTTTTAACGGATCTCTTGTATTGGGGATAAGTTAGATACATCGATTGTACTGTCCATGTCATCCTCAAGCGTTGCCGGAGGCCACGTTGGCTGGACTTTGTCGGACGTAATGCCAAGAGAACTCATTAGACAATTTGTAAATAATCTTTAACAGGAATTTTTGATCTCGATCATCTAGTGGCTCACGACAAATGAAAGAGTTCCACAATGCAAATTATACGGATTCAGAGCAAAACATAAAATAAAAAATCGGCAAAGGTTTTCGATCTTGAACATTCGAGGGGATTTCAGATGGGCAACTTAACGGAATTTACTGATAATCGATGAATTATTGGGCTGGTATGGGCGATAATATGAAACCATCATCCTCTGACTCTAATTCTATGTTAAAATTGAATTCGCAATTGTCTTAACTTAAAAAACCTATTATTAATACCAAAAATATGATAACTTTTGACATGTTTATCTTGAACTCGTAATTGTCTACAGACAACCGATGATCACCATGGTCGGCTTGGTTTAAATCATGTTACAATATTATCAAGCAACAAAATTATAGCCACAGCTAGTCATGAATACATTGCGCTTACTTTTTAGTTTTTATCTAATACTTTTTAGGTTTTGCATTTGAGGCTTTTTTACTTACAACAATTTAAGCTTGATTTCTGTTTTGTTTGTTAACAGACTAAATTTATTGTTTGTCACAAATAAACCAAATCTCCAACTGTCTACTTTCTTTTCCATAAGGAAATATTTTATGCCCTTTAATATTACTACGTGAGTTATTGAATGTAATTATGTGTTGAGAAATAGTAAGAGTTTGATTTGAGTATGGTTGTAATCTTTATTACATTGCTTAATATATAGTGGAATCCGATGTCACCTTCTTCATGGAGCAGGTTACATCCATCGACGGTGTTTGATTTATTTCTTAGTTCTGTTTATCATTGCTCAACCCTTTCTTTTTCGCAACATTGCTGACCACAGGATAAGCTAAATGAGAATGTTATTCATAACTTGATTGTGTTTAGCGAGCTCATACTAGCAACATGATACATACAAAACAATGATCAGGAAGGATTGGATTAAAGGTCACATCAAATGCAGCAATTTGGCACTTGGAATTTATTCAGGAAGAATCGAAAGAATGAAAATAATCTAAGAATGAATGACTTGTTCCCTAATGAGCAATCTTCACAATTTGCAGTATCTTGTTTGTACAAATTTTAGCATTTGATGACTACGATCGTTTCCAATTTGTGGAATGATGTTCATGAGGCGACCTCGCAAGACGAAGTTGTCTCTCATTTAAGAGTAGCTTCGAAAACCTGAGAGAAAACAAGCAATTGCACTTGGTAACCCGAACTATGCACTTGACCCTCAAACTTCTTAACTTCATCAGAACTTACAGTTCAATACCTTTTAAGAGCCTCTTCATTAGTCTCTGGATCACAGGCTTCGTATCTGCCGGTCTCTAAGTTCACCCTTGAAACTGGCTTCTAACAACGCTTCACCAGTTTTGAGTAAGTCGTTCAATTTTTTTCTTTTTTTGTTGCGATATCCACTGAAGCTACTGCACTGCCTAACGTGTCATCCTGCAAAATTCCATTTACAGGCTAAAGTTAGCATGCCGACTTAAGCTAGCTAGAAAATCATTTAACGATCACTTCAAGGCTAATGTTTTGAAATGACATAAGATGGCAACAGATCAGACAATTGAAAATGATATTATATATACCCGAATCCTGAGATAGTTGGCCTCAAGATGTAAGGCTTGGAAGACTGCAGAGAGGTGGAAGTCGACCATATCTGCGCTTGCTTGCATAAACACATCAATCAATGGGTTTCTGCGGTTGCTGCTTAACCAGCCCAGCACTTCCCATTTGGCCGCTTCACTTGCATTATACTTCCCCTCAACTTTTGCTGAAACAGTCCCGAGTGATATCACAAGGAACCTTCTATAGTCCATTGGCTTTATAGGGAAGAAATCTGAGCTTCCTCCAATGATCTCCTTCGTCACTTCTCCCATTGTGACCAATCTCTGTAGGATGAACGATGTAGAGTTAGAAATGATAGAATTACGTTTTGTCAGGTCAAGTCTGTTAGAAAATAGATTTTTTCCATACCGGAATTTTTGCAGCCACGCTGCCATCTATGAGGTTGATTTCTCTCACTTTTCCTGTGGACTCCTGGGTTTCAAAATAATGAGCTGGGAGATAAGTTGGTGCTGCAGAGGTTGAGATGCAAATGTCTGAGAGCAAGGCATTAATGCTTGGCTTTTTCTTCACCTGGTCACGATCAATTATCCCACAAAAGCAATATGATCAGCAATTTTTCTGTATATCATTATTCAGGTAATATCAAAATAAAGAAGGAATTATTCCAAGGACTCAGAAAAGGAGGAACCTCATAGCTAGAAAAGATGGTCGGCTGAAGACGCTTGATGTCGAACGTCGGGATCACAACATTTGTCACTGTTTGGTTCAATCTTGTGTTAGCAAGTTTCTCTTTGACAAGCTTGTGAAGGTATTTTCCATAATATTTTGGACCAGTCACTGCCTTGATCATGTTCGTAGCAGAAGCAAACGGGCAACTGTAGCTAGCTTGAGAAACAGCCATTTGAGAAACAATGGTGCACCAATATGCCCTTGAGAAATGCTGAGTTAGCTTGGCTAACCTGTCTTGAGGGAAGATCTTAGGGCAATTATTGAGGTAGAAATCCTTAATATTTTTGCGGCAAATAAGGGATGGCTGTTTCCATCGGGGCTAGTTAATATGGCAGTGACAAGACTACCTGTGCTTGTCCAGCAATAACATCGAAATAATTCGCGAGTCTTGCATCTTCACCATCTAGTTTCTGGAATAGTCCACAAAATATGTTTTTGGTCATGCCATCAAAAGTTGCAAGGGGCATGCATGGATAAAACCTTGTACTTCATGCATTAAAAAGATAGAAAACTGATTTCTAACAACCTGAAGCTCAAGACTTTAAGAATGCAAGAATTGTTCCCGGGATAAGCCCTCTTATCCCTCCACCGTCGACACTGAGAATGGTAACGAGGTTTTCATAAGTTGGAGGCTGGAGGGGCAAACTCGACAACCTTTCCATAGATACGGTGGACTCTGTTTTTCTTTTTGGGCTAAGCAATTGATTAATGGACTTAATTATTCGAACAAAATAAAAGCTTATGTCTCTGAGACTCAGAGAGAGAGAGAGAGAGAGAGGCTTGAGGAAAAAATCGAACTTCGAAAGTGTTTATTGAGAGCTCTTTGGCCTTAGTCTTGGATAAGATGCGAGTATTGATATGCAACCTTTTCATTCAAAATTTGACCGGAATCCCACGTACGGCTCGGTTGCTTTAAGTTGACCGGAGATTCTTCAATCCAAGAAACTGATTGAAAAGTCAAAATTATAAAGGGAAGCCGAACCCTAATGGCTAGCTGATGACGACAGGTCTTTCAAGTGAAGAATTGATGGTGACACTTTCAACGCCACAAGGAAAGACTTGTAGGTTTGAATAATAAACTGAAGCGCACAGGGCTAATTTTGGGAGCATGAACACCCTAATTTCTCATATACGTACAGTACAATGCAGAATTTAGGCCACAATAGGATTATATGTACCCTTATATTTATAATTTCTGCAATTCAATCAACAACATTTAGAGCGTTACGGATTATGACAAACCTGAAGACCAAAAAAGATCAATGCACACATTGGCGGGCAGCTCAAGTATTTGGAATGGGTATGCTATAAATAGACTAGAGGTCGCTTTCTACGAAATATCAATATGGTCAATGTTATACGCCGCATGCAGAGGAGCTATTAAAGAAATTTTGTATCAGAAAGTGGGTCGAGAGAGATAACTCACTTGAATTTGAAAGTATCATTCCTAAAAGCATAAATCAATACTTGGAGGGAGGGTCAATATACATAAGACATATTGAAACTCCTTCCGGCCAAAAAAGAATTAAAAACCTTAACCTATGTCACTTGTGATAATTTTACCCTAAACTTTTTTTGTACCACCAAAATCCTCAATACCATTTGTGACAATTTTACCCTTAAATTTTTTTTTGTATCACCAAAGACTTATAGACCATCAATTTCCTCACAATAAGCTTTATTTTCACAATAAACATGTAGGATTTAAGAAAAATGGCACAAATAATCCCTGAATTTCGACTAAATATGTAAAGTGATGCATGAAATTTTTATTTATTTAATGTAGTCATTGAAATTTAACCCTAAACTTTTTTTGTACCACCAAAATCCTCAATACCACTTGTGATAATTTTACCCTAAACTTTTTTTGTACCACCAAAATCCTCAATATCATTTGTGACAATTTTACCATGAATTTTTTTTTTGTATCACCAAAGACTTATAGACCATCAATTTCCTCACAATAAGCTTTATTTTCACAATAAAAATGTAGGATATAAGAAAAATGGCACAAATAATCCCTGAATTTCGACTAAATATGTAAAGTGATGCATGAAATTTTTATTTATTTAATGTAGTCATTGAAATTTAACCCAATATGCAATTGGTCAATAAATTTTTAATTTGTTCAGTATAATCCTCGATCTTTTGATAGATGTTTAATTTAGTCCATAAATTATATAAAAATATTCATTGTTATCATTGATTTTGAAATAATAAATTAAACATTTTCATACAATTCAAAAATTACATTGAATATATATCAAAAGTCAATGAACCACATTGAACAAATTAAAATCAAAGATCACATTGCACATTTAAGCAAAATTTATGAACCATTAGTGTCAATATCCCTAAAATTTAAAAGGCTTCCCCCATAATTGTATTTCAGGATATGGGTGACTCTTTGCTTTGCTAGATTTGCTTCTTTCTTTTTTGGGCAAATATCACAAAAAACCCTAAACTATACTGTGCTACCTATTTTTTTCCATCCCGTGAGGGAAAGAAAAATCTATACATATAAAGGTTTAGGGGTATTATCTAGAAGATGAGTCGAGGACCCTTAATTAGATGTGGGCTCTCCCAAGCCCATATCCCACATGACATTGGGTGTTTATAAAAGTCTTTTAATGAGGAATCGTCACTAGCTTATTGGAGTCGGCTAGAAACCAAGCAAGATATGTGAATGTGCTTCACTTTTTATGCAATCAAAGAATTTAGTATCGGGGACTTAATTACACTAATTAACCAATTAGTGCTCTTTTGATACCTAATCTTGTTTATTTCAAAAAGACTTATGTCGGATAGTTTGAATTGATTTTAAAATTATCCACTTACATGTGAGGTGATCATGCGAGTGCGCAACCATCAAAATAACAATCCACAACGTGAAGGAAGCAGTAAATAAATTGCAGGAGAGAATAAACGCCTAGCATCATTAAGAGATGAACAATCAAGGGCAATAATCCGAAGGTGAAATTGTAAGAGTTTGTTCAATTTTAAGCATAATCTTAGAGTGACGATTTCCCCACACTTTTTAAGAGAAAATTGTCCAAGAATTATTTTAAAGCTTTTTAGGGAACTCTAAAACAAACTTGGAAATTTTGAAATTTTGAAAATTTTCTTTTTTTTTGGAATTTCTAATATTTTAATATTTTCGAATATTTTTATAAATTTTCAGATTTCTGAATTTTTCGTGAATTTTCTGAAATTTCGAATTTTTTATGATTTTTTTGATTTTTTTAATACTTTTTATTAATATTTTCTGAATTTTCGGTTTTTTTAATAAAAAAATCGGACCGGGTCAGGCAACCGGCCCCGCTGATCCGATTCAGATCCTGTCGGCCCGGGTTGGGCTGAAGGACTGGACCGGCCTTAAGGCCACCAAGAAATAACCAAAGGCTCCGAAAATTCCTTTAAAAAAAAGCCCATCTTCAATTTTTATCCTAGCCCAGCTGAAAGCCCATGTCCCATTTATTCCTCCAGCCCAGTCATCCTCAGCCCACGACCAACCCAGCCCGAAGCAAAGTCCATTCCTTATTTTCTATGTTCGGCCTTTTTGTGTTTCTTTTTTTTCTTATTTTCTTTTAATCTTTTTTTTATTTATTCCTGGTCTTCTTCCTCATGCTAGTCTTCTTCTTCTTGTCTTCACGCTGCCCCGATGCCCCTGCAGCTTCTTCGCCGGAGCTTCGCCAGAGCCCGCCCCCACGCCCGACAGGCCTGCACCGGATTTTGGGGGTGTCGCCGGGCCGTCGTTTGGCGTCGGCCGTTCCGTCCGACCGACGCCGAGCGCCGCCGGCCACTAGTTGGCCGGCATTCCGAAAGTTGCCGGATTGACGCCGGCGAGATCCAAGCGCCTAGACCGACGCACCCAGCCCGGGAAAACCCACCAAAAAGGCAAGAACACATCTAATGCGGTGTGCGACAACGGTATAACCTCTGGCAACGCAGAAAAACCGAAAGCCGAGCTCGATCGGAGATTGAGTTCGGTTTCTTCATTGAGGCATTTCGTCGAACAGTTAACGGGCACTACCAAAACGAGGTATTTCAGACACGACCGGGACTCGAACACGGACCTAACTTCCTAACTTGCATACTAGAACACACAATAGGTTAAATGGAGGGCCGGCAGGGCCAGAGCTCACGCGAACTGGTCGGTCGTGAGCTCCGGTCCGACGCCTTGCAGAAGAGACAGAACACCCGTGCTCGGGGAAAACCTGCTTGGTTCGGGGGGAAGGCCTGCAGCGGATGGTGGCTGGCGGACGGGCCTGCGGCGACTGACAACGAGCTTTGTCTCCCTCTGGTTCGCTTCCTCCCTCTCTCTCGGTCTTTCTTCAGTCTCGGTTTTTCTGTCCGTCCCACGGAAACGATGCCGGCAGCAGCGGAAACAACGCCAGCAGGTGGCGTCGTTGGTGGCTGAACGGCAACGGCGTCGGGCCAGGCAACCAGCGTCGCACGCGGCGGCGAGACTCGGCCGAGCAGCTCCCTTTCTCTCTCTCGGATCCCTCCGTTTTTTCCTCTGTGCGAGTTCCCCCCTTCGAACTCTCTCTCTCTCACTCCGGTCTCCGAGTTCTCTCTCTCGGATCCCTCCGTTTGCGTCCCCTCCTCCCTGCTCTGCTCTTCTGCTCTCTTCCTGATCTGCCTTGTCTTCTCTGTCAGACTTCCTGCAGCAACCCGCTTCAGCATCTTTTTCTCTGCCTCTGCTGCTGCTGCTCGCGTGGAGGAAGAAAGATAGAAGAAAAAGGCTGACCGAGCCGGGCCGAGGAAGAAAAAAGGAAAGAAGAAGAATGGGCCAAGCCCGTGCGGGAGGGAAAAGAAGAAAAGGACCGGACCCATAATGTTTTTTTTTCTGCTTCTTTTTTATAGAAAAATTCGAAAATTTTAATTTTTTTTAATTTTTTTAAAAAAGGGGACTAATCCCTAATTTTTAATGCTACTAAGACGTGTGACAATTTTACTTTGAACTTTTTTTACACTATCAAAAACCTCAAACTATACCACTTGTGACAATTTTATTCTAAACTTTTTTGGTACCGTCAAAAACTCTAAACTATATCACTTATGACAAATTTATCACAAAATTTTAGGCCGAATAGCATTTTCATCCTTTTCCATTTTTTGTTTTCTTTTTTTAACAGAGGGGAGCCAACGATGGCCGTCCTCGCCAGTGTCAAATTCTAGCGATGGTCACCCTTGTTAGCGTTAGAGTCAGGCAAGGGCTGCCCTAACCTGCCTTGGTGAGGGCAACCCTCACCCGGCTCAGGCAAATGTCACCATCGCTAGATCCGACAAAGGCGACCCTCGCCTAGGTTGGGTGAGGTGAGGGTGGTCCTCACCAAATTTGATTGTTGGAGGATAAGGCTCAAGTGGCTCTTGTTTGTATCAGGTGAGAGCGACCCTTGTTGGATCTGGCTTCAGTGAGAGAAAAAAAGATCAGTGTACAATTTGTCTTTTCATCCTTTCTAATGTATGTGTCATTTAAACAACTTTTTCATCCAAACGTCGCGTGTCTGAAAGTGTCCAAATAGCTTATCTATTTAACTTTTAGCTCATGTCATGCTGTCTCTGCTCGCCCTTCTAAATTTTGGCCTGAGTTGTCGGGATCTTTCTGTCTTTTCCTTAAAAAGATAAATCCAATCCTAGCCACACAAAAAAAACAGGAGATAAAATCCAAGGCAAAGCTTTTAATATGAAGATGAAGATGATTATTTCTTATGTGAGGCTTTTTCGGGAATAAAAAGTTGCCAAAAGGACAGTTATCTCTTCAAACAATTAATTTTCCTTTGATTTAATAACATCACTAACGCTCCTATAAATTTTTTTGTATAAAATCATGTCCTATAACATATAAATATCTTCTTTCTTTTTTCTGCTCTTAAATTTTTCAGAAATTAGTTTTCAATATCTTATATGAAAATTCATTGCTTTCTTTTCAAAAATCACCGAAAATATCAGTGTTTCATGTCACACATAAAATTAGTTAGGACCGGCAAGAAAGGCAGCAGGGAAAGTTCTCTAACTAGGGAAAAACCTTCGAATCTGTCTTTTTTGGACTGAAAAGGGCGAGTAGAATGTACGCAAAAACTAAACCTTTCTTCTCAGCCTAATAAAGTGATGTAAAATCTTCCTACCAATACTACTTTTCTATCGCGTGCCAAAAAAAAAAAAAACAGCATCTAGGATTTAAATGAAGACAATGCGCTGTATACACATCGTCCTATCATTCCCATGTGAGTGCAATGAAGCACACGCAACCCAACCTCAAAACCCAGTCCCTGCACTGCCGTTTTTGACCGGTAAACCTCATCTCATCACGTCCTGCATTTTATTTTTTTTATAGTTTATTATAAACAAAATTGAATCGCACATTTTACAATTCTATCTCTGGTTTCTTCTTCCCTTAAATAATGGTAGGCAGAAGGAGAAATCAGATGCCAGGAAAAGCAGCGGTAGGAGATTAAAGTGACAGGTCAAATCCTATTACTTTGATAAAGTTTGGGATCGATCTTCAAGAAACGGCTCATTAAAGGGTTTTTGTTTTTGTAAATTATTCATTATCCTATATTTGCCATATCCACTAGTCTTCTGAGTTCCTCAGGGCCTTGACTGTGCATTCTTGCACATGGTGATCCCATGTGGAGGCTTGATGGGGAAAACTCTCTGAGTGTATTTCTAAGGAAATTCAAAGATGGCGGGACGTTGAATAGTAAAAGGCAATCAAATGTTATTGATTATTAAGTGCAATGAACGTGCCAAGGTGCTTTTATTAAAGCCACCAACTACTGGCCCGCATGCAATGGGGAAATATCTCTTGTTTTGGAGAAGTTACTAAGTGGGTCACGAGGAATGGACATAGAGATAGAGATAGCACTTCTAACAATATAACTAGAATACGAAGCCGTGATGGTAATGAGTTTATTCCATAGAAATCAGCTTACTACCATTCGTGTCCGACGATTGATGAATAGTAGAGGAAAAAATTGCAGAAAATCTGTCTTAAGCCTTAGCCTACAAAGGGAAAGGGATCATTCAAGAATTGAAAAGTCTATCTTAGCCCTAGGCCCGAAGGATTTATTCAAGAATAAAAGAGTCATAAGGAGAAAATAAATGCTCTTCATTGAGAAGAAGGTCAAGGTTACATGTCAACTCTTCATCCCTATTACCTCCCTAGGGTGGTTTTTCACCTGTTGGGACTACCTCCGCCTATCCAACAAACATGCTTTTGGCAAGTTGCAAAGATCCTCAGATTATTTTTTGACAGCAATGAGCCCACCCCGACACCCCTAGTTGATCATAGACATTTCTTCTTCTTTGAGCCTTTTAAGAACTTGCTCGGGAGGTCCAAATAGGACAACTACTTTGCCCCCATCTTGAAATTACAAATCCAGCAAAATTATGCAAGAAGATGGCTAGCCCTCAATTATAATCACTTCGGTGTATTGGCATGTCCTTGAGGCGACCTTGCGAGGCGAAGGTGTCTCTCTTGGGAGAGTAATCTAGCAAATCTGCCATATATATCAAAGGGGAAGCTAAATTAGTCAAACGAACATAAAAATGCAAAAAAATAATGATAATAGTTAAGTCGTCAGAGTCTTTCTTATCCCAAAATTGATTATTCGTGATTTCTAATGCATATACCTTCTCAAAGCCTCTTCGTTGGTCTCTTGGTTGGACGTGGGGTCGCACGCGCCAGTTTCCAAGTTAACCCTAGAGACCGGCTTCTTCAACAATGCCTCACCAGTTTTGACCAGGTCGTTCAGGTTCTTCCTCGTGGCCACATCCACGGATGATAAAACACCACTCAATGTATCATCCTGAAAAATCAAAACATAAAGATGTAACAAATCAATAATTTTCGTCTTGTCTGGGGAATCTTTCATGCGAATATCTCTAGATACTAGATATACCTGGATTCTAAGATAATTGTCATGGAGGTGTAGAGCTTGAAACACGGCGGAGAGGTGGAAGTCGACCATGTCCGCGCTGGCTTGACTGAAGACGTCGATCAGTGGCGAGCCACCGCTGGTCAACCAACCCAGCATTCCCCACTTGGCCGCTTCATGTGCTGTGTATTTCCCCTCAACCTTGCTAGTACCGGTCCCAAGGGAGATCACGAAGAACCTCCGGTAATCCATTGGCTTTATAGCGAAGAAGTCTGAACTCCCTCCCATGATTGCCTTGGTCACCTCTCCCATCGCAACCAATGTCTAAACAATGGGAATATCACAGATATTTAGTTACTCACACCTTATTTAAAAACAAACTTTCGGTATTCAAGTCATTTTGTTGCAGTGATAATAGACTGAATCAATCAAGTTATGTGTCGAGCAACTATTGAGATTTCATATATAAGGAGGCCAAGATGATTATATTACCGGATTATTTGCAGCTACGCCCCCATCGATGAGGTTGAACTCTCTCACTTTGCCTGTGGGGTCCTTGGTTTCAAACTTATGGGCCGGGAGATAAGTTGGTGCGGCCGAGGTCGAAATGCATATGTCCGAAAGCAAGGCATCCACGCTTGGATCTTTCTTCACCTGGCAAAAATTTGACGACAATAATGTTGGTTATCCTTGTATGAGTTCATGGACTGTATATCCTCAAAATCCTATAGAAATTTCAAGAAAATGAAGAGATGAATGACCTGGTAGCTAGAAAAAATAGTTGGCTGAAGGGTCTTTATGTCAAATGTCGGTATCACGACGTTTGTCAATGTTTGATGCAATCTTTTGTCTCCAAGCTCCTCCCTCACGACATTGTGAAGGTATTTTCCATCGTATTTGGGTCCTGCCAGGGCTTTGATCGTCTTCGTAACCGGTTTGAAAGGGCAACTGCATAGTTTTAGGAAGATTTATTAATTTCGATCAGTTAAGAGACAATTAAACCATGAAGAAGGATTAGCAACTCCTTTATGCTTTTTCTTTACCTGTCTTGGGGGAAGATTCCAGGGCAGTGATTGAGGTAGAAGTCTTTGATGTCTTTCGCGGCGAATACAGGGCGGTTGTTTTCATCGGGAGTGGTTAGCATGGCAGTAACAAGGCCGCCAGTGCTTGTCCCAGAAATAACGTCGAAGTAGTCTACGATTCTTGCGTCTTTGCCATCTAGTTTCTACAAAATTTGTAAAACATTTTTAGCTCGAGATCAAAGTAACAGATATGGGTTACATAAAGATTGGGTAAATGCATTTTATAAATACATAAAACAATCTTGTCCTTTTTTAAAGTTTGCTTAGAATATGCATGCTTGCATCACGAGAACTACATGCAAATCATCTAAATGCATAATAAACCCTATGCATATTTTTGTTCACTATAATTGATAAAAACTTTCTTGCTATGCAAAAATCTCTCAAGATTGTGAAGCATGCGAATTTGCTAACAAAATTGGTGAAATATACCGACAACGAATATGACAAAGCCACAACAAGCGTACTCACCTGAAGCTCAGACTCTAGAAAATTAAGAATTGTTCCGGGGATAAGCCCTCTTATCCCACCACCATCAATGCTTAGAACAGTGATAAGATTTCCATAAGTCGGAGGCTGAAGGGGTAAACTCGTTACTCTTTTCATTTACAAATCGAGTTAAACGAAAGGAAGTATTAGCAAGTATGTACTCTGTGCCTTTGGGAGTTGTTAGAGAGAGGAAAAAGAGGAAATCTTTTGAACAAGTGTATCAAGTTTGGAGAAATAGCTAGTCTGCGGGGTGACTTTACAATGCATGAGCCGTGCGTGTATATAGCCTCTCATCAAGTCCCATCTTCACTGTGTTTCATGAAATGCTACGACTCAAATTTGACCTGAATCGTGCGAAGTTGCTTGGAATTGTTTAAGTTGAACCGTAGACTCTTCATGCATGGGGACCATGTTGAAAAGTCTAGATTCAAAAAGGCTTCGTCGATATAGTAATGTAGTGGCTTTCAATGAGGATCGGAATTAGGTCTTTCTTCCAGTCTGCAGTCACCAATGCTAGCGGCGAAGTTTTGGTGAGACTTTCAAGAGACTTGTAGGTTTGAACACAGCTTGAGAGCCATAATAGAGTGAATCTTATACTTGGCCGTGATAGTGAATTGCGATGGACCAGTTACGTATCCCATACTAAGGGCTAGAGGTATTAAAATTGGTCTTAAAACTATATCTGATCCATTTAAATCATAAATGGGTTATATATGGATCACTTACATTTTGAAAAGACTAGTTAAATGGGTTTAAAGATTGCAAACTTAAATTAGATGGGTTTTAAATAGGTTGGAATTAAAACCCATTTCCAACCTTAGCCATATACTATCTCTTTCCCTCTTTAACTTTATACAAATAATTCTTATAAAAATCGAAATTATAATTATTTTTATATTTCCTTTTTCTTTTTTCTTTTCTTTTTGTTTTGTTTTGTCTTTTTTCTTCCTCCTTCCATAGCCAGCGGCTGGCACGGCGACGGCTGGTGACCAGCAAAGCGAGGCTTGAGCTTGCCGGCCTTAGGCGAGCTTGAGGTTGCCAATGACTAGCGAGACTCAAGCTCACTACATCTGGCGTTTGGTGAGCTCAAGACGCTCGAGCTTGAGCTCGCCATATTTGTATAGGCTGGATGACTAGCGAGGCCCAAGCCTTGCCGATCTAGCGAGACTTGAGCTTGTCGGATCTGGCAAGGCCAAGGTTGGCTCGAGCCTCGCCGATTTGGCAAGACTCAAACTTGTTAGCATCGAGTGAGGTCGAGCTTGCTTGTGGTAGTCATCGGCCGCCGTCATGGCCGATTGTTGACTAGAGAAGAAGAAAAAGAAAAAGAAAAATTTTAAAAATATATTTTTAAAAAAAAAAAGAAAAATAATTAAAATTCTATTTTTAAAAATATAAAAAATAATTATAAATTAGATTTAAAAAATAAATATTAAAATATTAAAATATTAGAAGGACTGAACAAGGAAAATTTAGTCATATTTTTTCATACCAAACACAAAACATATTTTCTAATTTCTTTTCAAATTTTAGGAAAAAAAAAAAAAATTGTAATTTTCCTGAAATATACATCTTAGAAAATATTTAAGAAACAAATGAAGGATTTGAAAAAATATATAAATTAGCTTCTAAATTTGTATTGCAAGAAAGTGTTTTAACAATACCATTTTTTTATAAAAAAAAAAATCATAAGAAATAAGCTTTCTCAAGTTTAGTTGAATGGGTCGAGTATGAGTTGGGAATGAGTCAAATTAGATATGGGTCAAAAATTTTGCACTACAATAAATGGGTTATAAACAAGTTAAATGGATCAACTTAAGTCAGATCGTTTTTTACCAAATCTAAGCCTGACCTGATTCATTCATTTGACAATTCTACTAAGCTCAATTTAGGTTAATTTGTTTATACTTGCTAAACAATTTGCTCATGAGGTTAGCTTGTTTTCTTTATTAGGATTAGACGCTCAAATACATAGAAATAGAAAGTATAAACAAGAAAGAGAAATCAAGATACAAGATTTGTCCTTCATAATTAAATTTAGATAACATGCAGTAGAGAATTTCATTGTAATTAGCACATCGCATGTTAAAGAGCACCGTCTCTCTCCATTTTTCTAAATTTTTCTAGGACTAATATCTACAATAGGTAGTTTTTGGTTGTGGTGTTCAAAGTCTCCTTTAGTGTTAGGTAAGACGAGCAGATGAAAATAAGGTGGAAGTAGTTGAAGCTTGTGATTGTAGAATAGGCCACGTTGGACTCTTGTAGTGCACTATTTTTTTATTTGCTTGGTGGGGAACTCTCTGTAAATGAGAATGGGCAGCCCACCTTCTTGACTTGAGTGCGTAGAGAACAGAAGAAAGAGTGCAGTGTGTAAGAGTGTGTGGGGTGTCTAGTGAATGTGCAATGAATGCCGTGAGCGAGTAGTGTGTGTAATAAGTGTTGTGTTGAATAAAGAACGAAATGAAGCAACACGTTTGCATGAGCGTATCAAGTCTCTGGCTTGTAATGAGAGTGCTATTGTGAGTTAGTTTCCACATGATCCTCTACATCACATTTCTCTATTATAATCTTCAATTACAAGAGAAAATTATTATTTATACATAACAACTATTTATGAGCTCAAATCCAAACTACCAATAAAATATGGATTTAAATTATAAAAGCTCTCTAGCCTTCCTATTGATGAGAAATATTAATCACACCCTAACATTCTTACAAGATTAAATGCACGATGTATTAGCAATGATTGGTGCATTGCTCGGATGAACCACATGCGAAGACCATTCTAACTCTAGTTTTCATTAAACTGAAGGTCTGCAAAGGCGGCGAATACTCAGTCATCATGTGTAACTCCTGGGACAATCAATGAATGCAATTCATCCATCTATATCAGGAAACCATCTAAGATCAGTTGATGAAGGTGAGATGCTCTGTCATGGAAATTTCAAGAAACGAGACATAGTCAGACCCAATCAAATTGCAAACCGAGTTCTCGATTCTCAGAACTTTAGGATGAGGAGGAGAGCTTTGTTTTCTAGGAGGAAGAAAATGAACGCGAATCGGATTGAGCCAAGACATACGGGTCCTTCTCATGCGTTTGAATGCCCGGAAACGAGACGTTGGCTTTTACTGTCCACTATTTTGTTTCCATTTCCCGGTAAACATCTACTTTGGCGTATTGTAATGATGACTTTTGATTATAGGAGCCGCAGCTAGTTACATCTCAGTATAAAGGTGGAATAGTTAAAAAGAATATGGCCGTATTCTACCTCTAGAAAATCCGCAAAGCGTTTCTTTCTAGTGCTTAAGCAGAATTATCCGAGAAATGATCTTGAAAACATAATAGATTTTTCAAAATGGTTGAAATTAATTTGCAGTATGCAATTGTTATGGCTAGTTTTCTGTTATAATACAGTCCTTAAGATTTGGTGGATGAATAACCATTGAGTAGATGAAGTATCTCAGTATGCTCATGGACATAGCAACGTGAGAAGAATCCTGGTGCGTCACTTAAATGTATGCGGAATTCCATAGCATGCGGAATTTGTCTTATCTAGAGTAGTGGTCTTGATGGTGGATCCAAGATACGCGGTTGAGGATATATATCTCATGCATGGTTTTGTCAAAAAAGCGACTTTCGGTTACTCATTAAACAAATGAGAGAATAGTATAATTTCAAGGGTTACTGATTGCATTTGTAATATACATAATCAATGCTCTGCAAATAGAACATTTTCTAATTAAGTATATTACATTGAAGCACTCGTTAATAAGATCCATAAATGTATAGACTCATGAAGTACTTAATAGTTTTCCCACCCTTCTTTTTATTTAAAACGTGGGATTTATTGATTTTTTTTGGCTAGATTGGTATCCCATTTAATCAATTTGGCAGATGACTTCTTCAATTCGACATGTAAACATTCGTTTAATTAAGTTTCTTTGTTCATCTTGTTATCAGGGGAGACTTTTCTCGATCTAGAACTCGAGAAAGGCAAGTCGATCTCATAGGAGAAAACTCATTGGTTCTGAGGCTTGGAAGATTTCCCCTCGCACTTTGGGAAAGCCAACTCTCCAGAATTATCTTCCCCAGCTAAAGACAATGCTCTGTAAAATAAACTTTTCTTTACGTCTCCATGAATCTCTTCAGCCTTATACGTATTACTACTACAACATAGAGTTTTCTAACAATGCTTCTGACTTTTGAAGTTCCGTATTTTTTTCTTCAAAATACAGTAGACAATCTTTTCTTTTCTCTGGAGTAATGTTACTGTTTTGTAAAAAAGAGAGTTGTTAGGAACACTTCTTTGAACAGTTGTAATAAACAATGTATGATTTACTCCTATTTACGGACAACCAATTAACACAATTTTTTTTTAACACATCTTTTAAGAATAAATATTTTATCATCACTTTTCATGATAAATTATTTCCATTTTCATGATAAACGATCACTTCTTTTCACATGTTCTTTTCATATTTTATAATCACATTATGTCCAAACAATCACTTTTTTTTTTTTTTATGATAACAAATTATTTCCATGTATCTTCCTAAATCAATCAAGTTATATAGTTTCAAACTATCGAATTGTTTTTCCTTTTTGTTTCATCACTATCCGAGAGGCATATTTCCCCGACATGAGTGTATTGCAATTTTTCTTTACGACAAGATGAAAGATGTGCCTCTCATCGCAACAAAATAATTATAGAACGAAGTGATGACGCTAATGATAATTTTATTCCATAGAAAAACATATTACAAGCACTGCAAAATACATACCTTAAGCTTAGCCTCACAAGGATTTTATTGAAAAAATGAAAAGTCTATCTTAGCCCTAGGCTCCACGGGTTTATTCAAGAATAAAATAATCATAAGGTAAATCAAAAACGAAAAGACAAAGGCCAAACAGTTCCAATCTTCAAATTACAAATCCAGCAAATATGTGCGAGAGAATCGCTACTCTTCGGCTATAATCACTTCGGTGAATTGGCAAGTCCATGAGGCGACTTCGCATGGCGAAGCTGTCTCTCTTGGGAGAGTAGTTTAGCAAACCTGCAAAATATATCGAACGAAGCTAAATTAGTCAAACCAACCTAAAATCGACAAAAGTGATAAATCCTACATTTGTGCTTGCTAATGCATATACCTTATCAAAGCGTCTTCGTTGGTCTCTTGGTTGGGCGTGGGCTCGCATACTCCGCTCTCCAAATTAACCCTAGAGACCGGCTTCTTCAACAACGCCTCACCAGTTTTGACCAGATCGTTCAGGTTCTTTTTTGTGGCCACATCCACCGACGATAAAACGCCACTCAATGTATCATCCTGAAAAATCAAGCCATGAAAAGGTAACGGTCAGATTAAAACAGCCCTGTATGTGTCATTACGTAAAATCTTTCACGTCAATATTTGAAAATATTAGAGGTACCTGGATCCTGAGATAATTATCGTGGAGGTGTAGGGCCTGAAACACGGCGGAGAGGTGGAAGTCGACCATGTCTGCGCTGGCTTGAGTGAAGACGTCGATCAGCGGCGAACCACCGCTGGTCAACCAACCCAGCACTCCCCACTTGGCTGCTTCATTTGCGGTGTATTTCCCCTCAATCTTCCCAGTACCGGTACCGAGGGAGATCACCAAGAACCTCCGGTAATCCATTGGCTTTATAGGGAAGAAGTCTGGACTCCCCCCAACGATTGCCTTGGTCACCTCTCCCATCGCAATCAGTGTCTACGCAATCGGGATATCATGTATATACTTAGTTATTCAAGTATTATTCACGGACATGATAAACTGATCCAATCAAGTTATGTGTGGAACAAAGAACGATGTAATAGGAGGAAATTCATGTTTCAGGATTTCATATACAAGGAAGCTAGTATGATTATATTACCGGATTATTTGCGGCTACGCCACCATCTATGAGGTTGAATTCCCTCATGTTGCCCGTGGGGTCCTTGGTTTCAAACTTATGGGCTGGGAGATAAGTTGGTGCAGCCGAGGTCGAAATGCATATGTCCGAGAGCAAGGCATCCACGCTCGGATCTTTCTTCACCTGGCAAAAATTTGACGAGAAAGATGTTCATAATCCTTGTAAGAGTTCATTGTCTACATATCCTCAAAACCCTAGAGATATTCCTAAATTTCAAGAAGATGATGAAGGGATGAATGACCTGGTAGCTAGAAAAAATAGTTGGCTGAAGGCTCTTGATGTCGAACGTTGGTATCACAACGTTTGTCAATGTTTGGTGCAATCTTTTGTCTCCAAGCTCCTCCCTCACGATACTGTGAAGGTATTTTCCATCGTATTTGGGTCCCGCCACGACTTTGATCATCTTCATAACCGGTTTGAAAGGGCAACTGCATAGTTTTAGGAAGAGTTATTAATTTCTATCGGTTAAGAGATAATTAGACCATGAAGAAAGATTAGCAACTCCTTCATGTTTTTTCTTTACCTGTCTTGGGGGAAGATTTTAGGGCAGTGCTTGAGGTAGAAGTCTTTGATGTCTTTTGCAGCGAATACAGGGCGGTTGTTTTCGTCAGGAGTGGTTAGCATGGCAGTAACAAGGCCGCCAGTGCTTGTTCCAGAAATAACGTCGAAGTAGTCTGCGATTCTTGCATCTTCACCATCTAGTTTCTGCAAAATTCAAAGACCATTTATAGCTCTTGATTGATTTATTAGATGAGCGAGTAACGTAAAAATGGGTATGTCAAATAAATGGCTACATAAAGATTGGTTGCATGTATTGAAATTTTGTGGAACTATTGTCAACTGTTCTAAAAATTTACGCTACTAGAAAGCTTAGTTTAATGTTTTAATATTATAACACTCCTCCTCATACGTAAGCTAGAGTATGACCTTAGCCTAAAGCATAAAATATGTAATCGGAAAGACAAATAGAGCTTTAGAAAGATTTGAATCCAATCCTACTTTTATATCATATAAGATTTTATAAGATCATTGTCAATCGTTCTAAAAATTTAATCAGTTAGATAAATGCGTGATTTGATATTTAAATAATATAACATCATATATACATAAAATAGTCTTGTCCTTTTAAAGTTTGCTTATTACACGCACGCATAAAACTTTTTACATGCATGTATGAATGACGAGGACTACATGCAAATGGTCCATGTGCATATGAATCCAGTGAATTTTATTTTGTTCGCTAACTGAAAAGACTTTTCTTGTTAACAACATCATTATGCACAGATCAGTAAAGATTGTGAAGCGTGCTAATTTGCTAACAAGATCAGTGAAATATATTGACAACTGACATGGCAAAAATCGCAACAAGCATACTCACCTGAAGCTCAGACTCTAGAAAATTAAGAATGGTTCCGGGGATAAGCCCTCTTATCCCACCACCATCAATGCTTAAAATGGTGATCAAATTTCCATAAGTCGGAGGCTGAAGGGGCACGCTTGCTGTTCTTTCCATTTGCAAATCGAGTTATACGAGATGAGGCAAAAGTATTAACAAGTATGAACTGTTGGTGCCTTTGAGAGTTGCTGGGGAGAGGGAAAAGAGGAAATTGTACGAACAAGTGTAGCAAGTTTGGAGAAAGAGCTAGCTTGTGCGATGGCTTTACAATGCATGAGCCATGCGTATTTATAGACTCTCATTCCGTTGCATCTCGACTGTATTTTACGAAACCCTACGATTCAAGTTTGACCGGAATCGTTCGAAGTTACTCGGAATCGGTTAGGTTGGACCCTAGGTTCCTCATGTACAGGGGGAAATCACGTTGAAGAGTCCAAATTGGAAAAGGCTTCGTCAATATTGTAATTTAATGGCTTTCGGTGGAGGTTGGAATTAGTTTTTTCTTCCATCCTGGTCTGAACATAGTTTGATAGCCATAATAGAGTGAACTCGTACTTGACCATAATAGTGACTTGCGATGACCAGTTACTTATCACGCAGAAAAGACTCAATTTTGCTTTATTTATTTATTTATTACACTGTCTAAACAATTTGCTCTCGGGGTTAGCTTGTCTTCTTCGCAAGATCAAATGTACTTTGTATCAAAAATATTCGGTGCATTGCTAAGATGGACCACACAGGAAACCGTTCTAGCTCTACTTTTCATTTAACTAAAGGTCCGCAGAAGGCGGTGAATACTCGGTCCTCTTGCAAATGGCCCGGGACAATCAATGGATGCAAGTAATCCATCTAAATTACCAAACCATCTGAGATCGATTGAGATGCTCTGTCATGGAAATTTCAAGAGGTGAGACGGGGTCAGGCCCAATCAAAATGCAAACCGAGTTCTCGATTCGCAGTAAACGTTAAAGATGAGAGGACCCTTTTGGTTTCTGGAAGGGAGAAAACGAACGCGAATGGGATCGAGTCAAGGCGTACGGGTCCTTCTCATGGGTTTGAATGCTTGTAAACGAAACGTTGATTCTTCCGATTAGTTTGTGTCCATTTCCTAATAAATATGTACCTGCTGCTTTGGCGCATTGTAATAATGACTATTAATTATAGGAGCCGCCGCTTACTATGTCAAAGTGAAAAGGTGGAATAGTTCAAAAGAATAGACCGGCATTCAGATTCTAGAAAAATCCACAAAACGCTTCTTTCTAGTAGTTGAGGAGGACTATCCATAATTTAACATCAACAATTCGTACAGTCTTGAAAACTTGATTGGTTTTTCACAGGTGGATGAAATTAATTTGCAGTATGCAATGGTAATAGCTAGTTTTCTTTTATAATATGGACCTTCAGATTAGCTGGATGAATGACCATTGATTTTTGGTAGATTAGGAATTAATTTTTTCACTAATTGGAGAAGTATTGACGATGTTAATTGATTTTGGCTAGATAAGTCTCCCGTTTAATTTATTGGGTGGATAACTTCTTCAATTCGGATATGTGTAATATGAGTTTTGCTAGCATAACAATTTTTGAATTAGTATGAGAATAACAGTTTATTGTAAGTTATAAATTCTAGAAGAAATAAGTTTTATAATAATTAATTATTTGATTTTTTGTGGTTCGAAATAAGCTATTATTCTCATAGTGAATTGAAGATTGTCAACCAATCATTTCTCAAAAAATTATCTAATTAAGTATCTTTGTTTCTGACCAAAAAAAAGAACAGTTTCTTTGTTCCTCTTTTGAATTTTTTTTTTTTTTTGGGTTCTTTTTTTTGGGGGGAGGGGTGGGAGGACTTTTCTCATTCTAGAACTTGAGAAAAGGCAATTCAATCTCATGTGTTAGAAAAATAAAACATTAAATCTCGAGAACGATCTTCCCCAGCTTAGACAATGCTTCGAAGAATAAACTTTTCTTCACATCTCCATGAATTTCTTCAACCTGAAATGTATTGCTTCAACAACTTATAATTCTCTCTAACATTTTAAGTTCTGCCTATGTTTCTTCAAAGTACGATAGACAAATATTGTTTTTCTTTCCTTTAGAGTAATGTTATTGATGAAAAACGTAAGATCATTAAGATCATAAGATTTTATTGCAGCATGTAAATTCGCAAAAATAGCCTGTAAAAATACTCGGTCGTTTCGTGAACGGCCCGGGGAACCATCTTTAGATGGATTCATGAAGACACTTTTGAAATGCTCTGTCGTGGCAATTTCAAGAGATGAGAAATGGCCAGACCCAATCAGATTACAAACCGAGTTCTCGATTCTCAGAGAACACTAAAGATGAGTGGAGAGTTTTGGTTTTTGAGAGGAAGAAAGTGAACGCGAATGGGATTGAGTCAGGACATACGGGTGCTTCTCATGCGTTTGAAAGCTCGGAAACGAGACGTTGATTCTTATTTTCGATTAGGTTGTTCCCATTTCCTGGTGAATATCTACTTTGGCGTTTTGTAATAATGTATTAATTTCAGGAGTCGCAGCTTACCATGTCAAAGTAAAAAGGCGGAATAGAGTTCAGAAGAATATGCCGGTGTACTACTTCTAGAAAATCCATTACTTTTTTTTTTTCTAGTACTTAAGGAGGACGGTCCGTGATTAGTATCCACAATTCGTATAACCTTTAAAACATAATAAATTTTTGATTTTTCATAACGGATGAAATTAATTTGCAGATGCAATGCTTATAGCTATATATATAAATGACCATTGAGTAGATGAAGTATCTCACTATGCTCATGACATTGCACGATGCGAGATGAATCCAAGTGTGTTGCTTAAACCACGACAATTTTATGGGAGGACTTTTCTCAATCTAGAACTTGAAAAAAGGCAATTCAAGGCACGAATGATAACATTTTTTGTCATAAATTGATTTCTGGAAGAAAAATAATTTTTTCTATTTTTATTTCTATTTATGGATAAGTTTATGAGTTAAAAAACGCGTTTGATAACAACAAAAACTTTCTATTCTTGAAATAAAAAATCGTTTGATAATCAATAAAATTTCATTTTCCCCAGTGGTGACGACAATGGGAGAGGCAATGGGCAACTAGTAGGCGTGCGGCCAGCGACCAACGGCAACGGTGGACGGGAGGTGGTGGTGAGCGGCGGACGGCAAGAAACTCTTTTGAGTGAAAAGTAAGAAAAAAAGAAACAATTTCTAATATCTATTTCAGAAATAGAAAAGTAATTTATTTATTTATTTCTGCTTTCTATTCCAAATCTATTTCTAGAATAGATCTATTCCAGAAATTGAAAAATAAAATTATTTTACCAAACGGATTTCTATTCTAGAAACAAGTATGGAATAGAAATCTATTATAGAGATAGAAACATAATGGTTATCATGCATAGCCTCAATCTCTTGCATTAGAACTAAAATATTAAATCTTGAGAACAATCTTCCTTGGCTTAGACAATGCTTCAAAGAAGAAACTTTTCTTCACGTCTCCATGAATTTCTACGACTTGAAATGTTTACCTCAACAATATATAATTTTCTCACATTTTAAGTTCTACCTTCGTTTCTTCAAAGTACGATAGACTAATATTATTTTTATTTCCTTTAGAGTGATGTCATTTGTAATATCCCGAGATTAACTCATAGAGATATTGTTTGCTTTGGCTCATCCCATACCAGCCCTCACGTTTTATCCTTTGGAGTATAGGTAGTCACTTCCCCAAGAGGTCACCCATCCTATCTCTATGAAGTTCCAAAGCAAAGCTTGCCATTACGTTAAAATGTGCCTCATTGAGTTAATTCCATTTTTCATATATATCCTATAATTGCTCTCCCATGTTCGGTACATAGTTCGGTTCATTCCTCTCTCATTTGCCATCTTAAAAGCCTGCTAGAAGCTGCTCCTTGTCTAGGCCCTCCAGCCTCGATGACCACTCCTCACCCTCATTAGACCGGGTTGTTACAGGTCCACCAGCTTTCGCTTGGTTCGTCTCCAAACTAAACATCTATTAGAGGGGGTCCCACTCTAATTCCACATCATAATATCTCAAGATTAACTCATAAAAGCATTGTCTGCTTTGGCCCGTTTCATATCGAGCCTCATAGTTTTATCTTTTGGTATATAGGCAGGCACTTTTTTAGGAGGTCACCTATCTTGATAGTGCTATAGCTTAGACTTGCTTAACTTTGAAGCTCCAAAGCAAAAGTTGTCGTTATGTCAAAATGCACATCATTAAGGTAATTTCAATTTTGATATATATTCCAGAATCGCTCTTCCTCTATTTGGTACGTAATTCGATTCATTCATGCCCCTTTTACCATCCTAGAAGCCCATTGGGAGCTGCTCCTTGTCTAAGTCATTTGGTTTCAATGACTGTTGACACTTAAATTTTAACGATTACTTTAAGTGCATTGAAAAATTATGGATTAATTTCTAATCCCTTAACAAAAAATTTTCATTAAAATTGCATCATATGTAGATATTAGGAGCATTTGCATCACTAGTTTTAAAACTTATCAAAAAAAAAATTAATTAATTTACAAAAAAAATAAATTAAAAAAATCGAATTTAAAAAAGAAGAAAAAAACATGGTGGGTCCGGGCCAGGCCCGGCCCATTTCTTTTCTTCTTTTTCCTCGCACGGGCTTGGCTCATTTCCTTTTTTTGTTTCTTCCTCAGCCCGGCCCGCTCAGCCTTCTCCTTCTACCTTCCTCCTCCCTCGCGCGGAAACGGGACCGGCAGCAGAAAGAGCAGGGCAGCAAGTCAAAGCAGCAGCAGCAGAAGATGGGACAGGTCAGACGGCAGCAGAAAGGGCAGAAAGGCAGAGCAGAAGAAAAGGAGCAGCAGCAAGTGAGAACAAAAAGAAAAAAAAGGAGAGAGGGAGACCGAGAGAGAGGGACGGTGAGCTGAGAGAGCGATACGAGCGACCGAGAGCGGCTCAGCCACGCACGGGCCAGTCCAACGACCTTCCCGGCGATGTCCTCGAGCTGACCAGGTAGGTTCGGCTCCATCCTTGCTCCGTTTTAGACGCACCGGGCCAGAGCTCACGGCCGTCCGGCTCGCGCAAGTTCCGGCCCCCGTCACCCTGGCACTTTGTTTTTGTATCCCTTGTATGTTGTGTTGAGACCTCCGGTGCACGCTCGAGTCCTAGTTCGGCTGGAAACCTTAGGATTTGGTAAAGCACGCATGAATGCCTAAATGAAACCTGCATGATTATCTTCGAACTTTAGCCCATTCTGAGGTCCACCGTTGCTAGATATGTTTTGCAGCTGTTTTGCACGCTTTCTTCTCGCTCATTTCAAGTTCACTTTGTCGTGATTCGAGTTTTCGGCCATACGTTATGAGTTGGGTTCATTTTTCTGCAAGTCCTATCCCGTTCCTTCCCTTGTCCTCCTGGTTATAAGAGATTGGGAGTCGGCTCGGCGGTGGCCTGAGCACCAACGGTGTAGGCGCCGGCGACGAATGATGGTGAAGCTTGTTTGTCGGCGTTCGTTCGGCGTTCGTTCGGTGGAGGATATAGTCAGAAGCTGCATGAAGATGAAGACGTCAGGGGGGGAGGATGCATGAAGAAACGCGAAGTGGAAGACAAGGAAAAAATAAGATTAAAAGGAAAATGAGGCAAAAGAGAAACACAAAATGAAAAATGAAAAAAAAAACAAAATGACAAAAAGAAGAAGCAGAAGGAATAGAAGGAAGGAAGTGGACTTCGGCGAAGGGGCGGGCGTGCTGCAGCTTCGGGAGAAGAAGACCAGAAAAAAAAAGGGGGAGAAAATAAATAAAAAGAATAGAAAAAAAAAAAGCAAGCAAAGAAAAGGCCGAAAATAATAAGGGCAATGAGGTGGGCTTCGTCTTGGGTTTGTGTACGCCGGGCTGGGTTCGTCGCGGGCTGAGACGGCTGGGTCGAGAACAAATGGGAATGGGCCGTTTTAGAATTTTTCTGAGCAATTAAGGTTAATTCCGTGTGGGCCTTTTTTTGTTTTTTTAGTGGGCTTAGGGCCGGCTCAGTCTTTTGTGGCCCAAACCGGGCCGACGGGATCTGAACCGGGTCAGCGGGGCCGGGTTTCCTGAGCCGGTCCGAATCATTCTTTTTATTAAAACAATATAAAAAACGAAAATTCAGAAAATAATAAAAATCATTAAAAATTCGAAATTTCAGAAAATTCATGGAAAATTCAGAAACCTGAAAATTTATAAAAATTTTCGAATTTTAAAAATTTTTTTTATAAAAAATGTCGAAAATATTAGAAATTTAGAAAAAAAAAAAAAAAAAAAATCCCAAAAATTCCAAGTTTATTTCAGAGTTCCCTAAAAAGCTTTAAAATAAATCTTGGATGATTTTCTCTTAAAAGGGTGTAGGAAAATTATCGACTTAAGATTGTGCTTAAAATTGAACAAGCATTTACGGCTTCATCTTAGGGTTTTCCTCAGATATAATTACCCTTGATTACACGCTAGTTTAATTAGGATTGCCATTTATTTATATCTTAAGTGTTTATTCTCTCCTATAATTTATTTAATGTTTTTTTAATTATTGATTATTATTTTGATGATTACACACATGTATGATAACTTCACATGTTAGTGAATAATTCAAAAATCAATCCAAACTGTTTGACAAAAGTCATTTTGAAATGAATAAGATTAGGTATCGAAAATGCACTAATTAATTAATTAGTGTAATCAAATCATTGACCACAGATTCTCTTGTTGCGTAGAAAGTGAAGCACACTCTCATGCCTCGCTTGGTTTTTTCTAGCCGACCACAATAGACTAATGGCGACTCCTCATTAGAAAATTTTCATGAATACTCAATATCATGAGGGGTATGGACTTGGGAGCGCCTGCGTCTAATTAAGGGACATTGACCCATCTTCTAGATAATACTCCTAAACATATTTTTATATATTTAGATATTTATTTCCCCCCACGGGATGAGAAAAAAGAGGTCGCGACAGCGACCACTTCCCGCCCTCATCGGACCAAGTCGTTACATTATTGGTAAAAAATGTAAGATCGGTAAGATCATAAGATTTTATTGCAGCATGTAAATTCACAAAAATAGCCTGTAAAAACACTCAGTCGTTTCGCGAAAGGCCCAGGAAACCATCTTTAGATCGATTCATGAAGACACTTTTGAAATGCCCCGTCGTAGGAATTTCAAGAGATGAGAAATGGCCAGACCCAATCAAATTACAAACCGAGTTCTCGATTCTCAGAAAACGCTAAAGATGAGTGGAGAGTTTTGGTTTCTGAGAGGAAGAAAGTGAACGCGAATGGGATTGAGTCAGGACATACGGATCCTTCTCATGCGTTTGAAAGCTCGGAAACGAGACGTTGATTCTTATTTTCGATTAGGTTGTTCCCATTTCCTGGTGAATATCTACTTTGGCGTTTTGTATTAATGTATTAATCACAGGAGTCGCAGCTTTATGTTCAAGTAAAAAGGTGGAATAGAGTTAAGAATATGCCAGTGTACTACTTCAATAAAATCCACTTACTTTTTTTCTAGTACTTAAGGAGGATGGTCCGTGATTAATATCCACAATTCGTATAATCTTTAAAACATGATAGATTTTTTATTTTTCATAACAGATGAAATTAATTTGCAGCATGCAATGCTTATAGCTATTTTTTTTTCCAAATATCAACCTTAAGATTGGATGGATGAATGACCATTGCGCAGATGAAGTATGTCACTATGCTCATGACATAGCACCATGCCAGATGAATCCAAATGTGTTGCTTAAACCACGACAATTTTCCTTTGTGGGACTTTTTCTACCCTAACAAATACGTATACCTCCACAATGTCCCTCTCATGTTTGAGCATACTATTAGGTTTTGTTCTACTTCTCCTTAATCTAGGTATCATTATGCATCAACATATCTCAACTTGAATCTCCAATAGCCACCTTCATCCATCATCTCTTTTACTAGGTTGAGCAATGGTCATTCTACATCAATGTATCTCAAATTAAATCTCCAATGCCCACCTTCATATGTGGTCTCTTTCTCTAGACAAAACCATGGATGCTTCCATCGAAATGTGTTGCTACACTACAGTGCCAATAGCCTAGATCACAAGATTTCTTCCTAGTGATTCACCAAACACCGAAATAGATTAGGGCATGCCACAACCTTCCTAAAGGTGAACTACTAGGGGAAAGCCAAAAGATTACTAGGCAGGAATGAACGATTGCTCATTAAAGATATGGCACCATTACCTAGTAAGGACTCTCTCAAGTCCATCCCAATCATAACTTTGGGGTTTTAATTAAATCATCTAAAAATGCAATTCAATACATTTTGGAGTCTCCATTAATCTAAAATGAGTTGGTTAGAAGCCTAAGCAAAATGAGGGGGAATATGTTACTTATACGAACTAGAGATTTCATGAATACAAAGATTTGATTACGCTAGATAAATCTAATACTCTTTTAATACATTTTTTCTACATTTCAAAAAATCTTTTGTTAGCAATCTTGATCAATTTTAACTAACATGCGAGAGGTGATGATGTGGTGTCTTCAATAGTGCCTCATGGATTGCATGTAGTTTTAGGATATAATATATGATGCCAAATCGGGATGAACTGAATTAATTTGGACCACGTTAAAAAATGAAAATTTGAATGTTAATGGATAATGATGAATTGTGAATAAGGCACATCTCATGTTTGAATGCGTCGTCAAATTTATGAATGATAATCATGTTCATCTCATATACTATACGACACATGTGCATATATCATAGAATATTTTCATTACTAAACTAAATATAAAAAAATGTCATTAGGGTCATATAGATTGCACGTCACTTGTCATTTAGGAAAATAACATGTGTTAGGATCAAATTACATCAGTCATTTCCTACGGGTAGCATTGTTAGTAATTGCATTTATTGCTAAGAATAAAAACAAAAGCAAAAACGAGATAGCTTGATCCCATGGAATGTGATATTAATAATTACATTCATGGATAGCATTGCATCATTAGGCTATTAACCATATAATAATTTAATGAGAGTCATTAGGTCATATGTGAAACGAAAACACTAAAAAAAGCATTTCATATACAAGTCATGTCATTAACTCTAGGAATTAATTTTGGGAAAAGTGTCAAAAAAGTCATAAACATTTTATGTTTATGCCAATTTAGTCCTAAAACTTTTAACCCAGTACCAATTTGGCCATTTCGGCTAATTTTGGCCAGATTTTGCGATTGCCAATCAATTGACATGGCACGGCCAGCGTTGATGTGAATAACTTTTAATAATATTTTAATATATTTTTCCAATTTATATTTTCTTTTTCTTTTTTCTCCCCCTCTCCTCCTCCTTCCTCCAGCCAATTGCCAACTGGCGACTCAATCTCACTAGCCTCTGCGGCACCTAGGGAGGCCAACCTCGAGGTTGTTTGTTAGGCGTGTTGGAGGCTAATGAGGTCAACCTTGACCTCTCCAGCCCTCACCTCTAACCACTCGGGCCAGCCAGCAATTGGCTAGAGGAAGGAGGAGGAGAGGAAAAAGAAAAAGAAAAAGAAAAAGAATAAATAAATTGAAAATTTATTAAAATATTATTAAAAGTTATCAACATCAATCGAACAGCATCCATGTCAACAAAATCTAGTCAAAATTAGCCAAAATGACTAAATTGGTACTAGGTTTAAAGTTTTAGGACAAATTGGCATTGAGTCAAAAAGTTTAGAAATAAATCGACACTAATAAAAGGTTTAAGAATAAATTTGTCTTAAGTCAAAATGTTTAGGATTAAATTGACACCAATAAAGATTTATGACTAAATTGACATCGATGTAAAAAGTTTAGAACTTTTCTGACACTTTTTCCAATTAATTTCACGGCATTGCATATGGTCAATTCATTATGCATAGCATGCATGAGATTTAGGATCTCATGATATCAATACATATTAGAATAGGTTGTCGCGACCTTCCCAAATGTGAACTACCAAAGGAAGATAATGAAATACTAAGCAAATACTTAACGCGAACTCTCCCAAACCCATAGTAATCGCATGATTGTTTCATAAGTTTAAGCTTGCATTACCCTTATCTCAATGGATGGCAAACATGGATCCATTTTTGTTTGCCCACACATTCTCGATTTTTAAATCTTTTTGGTAATTTCATTTCTAATTTGATCATTGAATGTTTCATTATCGATGGCATACTCACATGATCATCCCTTGCATGTTAATGGTTTAAGGTTAAAATTGGCAAAAACTGCTTGCAAAGTATTTTCGAAATAAAATAGAATAGCTACTAAAATGGCATTAGATTAATCTAGCATAATCAAGACCTCGTATTTATGAATATCTAGTTCACGGAAGTAGTTTATTTGAATTTCTAATTGACCCATAATAGATTGGTAGTGACTCTAAAAGGTAAGATAAATTGCATGTTGAATCGAATACCAAATTATGATTGGTAGAGCTTAGGAGATTCAATTGACTTTCCTTTGGTGGTTCACCTTTGGGAAGGTCACGACGTTAATCACTCTATTTTAGGTTGATAATTAATATAAGAGTTAGTAAATTTGAAGCATCAATTATGTAAATCAAAATTCGAAAGTTAGTAAAAGAAATTGCTAAGCAAATTATATAAAAAGTTGGTAATTTTGTGAGAGTATTGGTAAGATACCAATTATTGAAACTTACTTACATGGAGAAATCCATGTCTCTCGTATCTTTACTCTGTCTTTTCATATAGCTGCATGACAATCATCCAAGACAGAACTTTTGCATCCAATGCTGTTACAATATCGCAGAGTACTTGGTAAAAACACATATGAAGCCCATTTATTTTGCTTAATGATTCGTACTACATATACAAGGTGACTGACCATGCCACTCAAGATAAGCCTATGCTTCTTTAAATATTCTACAAACGGTCACCAATCATATAAGAGAATAGAAGAATTAAGGGAATGACATTGGAGGAGAGTTTATATTAGAATGAAGAAAGCCATCTTCATCGGTGTGAGCTTTTGTATTGCGAGATCGAGACTCTCGAAATCTTCTTTCCTCGGAGAGTTTTTTTGCAAACCTGCGTTGGAGATATGGAGTAAGTTTTACGTACTAATAGATGCGATATTGACCATGGTTTAATTCAATGATTGTCGCGAATGGACGTGTTTGAGTACCTCCTTAGAGCGTCGGCATTGGTGATTCCTTTGGCGATAGGTTCAGATAAACCCGTTTCGAGGTTTGCCCTAGAGGCAGGCTTAGTAAATAACCTTTCACCAATATTCACGAGATTTTCCAAGTTCTCCTTCGTAGCAATGTCGACCGATGTTTCTTTCCCCGATAATGTATCATCCTGCATTTGCGAAGAGAGAACGAGAAAAAAAGGTGAGGCCGTTCCTTCGGTACTTATCTGTTATAGTACGAGGATTAGTATCAAATTAATTCGTGAGTTTTGCATGCACACTATGACGTAATGTTCATGCACACCCTTCTCATGTCATATAAGAAGATAGTAGACACAATCAATAATTCTTTCTTAGATTGTATCAGTATCTTATATCAAGCACAAAGTCTAGGTGATCTGGAAACGTTTCCATGTGTGCGTTCAAGAATCGCAACATTTTCTCAAGTGAGCACGTGAGGTTTACTTTAGTTCTAAGACCACCTAACAGGCGATAATAGCTCAATTTTATCGACCGAGCTTACTTGGATTCTAAGGTAGTTGTCTTCAGAATGGAGTGCTTGGAAAGCCGCAGAAATATGAAAGTCCACCATATCTGCACTTGCCGTAGTGAAAACATCCACCAACGGAACTGAACCGCCGTGATGAAGCCAGCCCATGGTTCCCCATTTCATGGCCATTTTAGCATTGTACTTTCTATCTACCTTTGTCGATCCCGTCCCGATCGAGATCACAAGATACCGTCCATATTCCGTTGCTTCAATCGGGAAGAAACCAGGATTGGCGTTGACTATTTCCTTGGTCACCTGGGCTATGGCCATGAATGCCTAGTACAGGAGTATCAAATAACAAGAATTAAGTATTTTTTGATCATACGCTGAGATCAAGGTGTGCTACTATGAAAATAGTGATGATTATTTACCGGATTGTTTGCGGCGACACCACCATCTACGAGGTGGAATTCGCGAGTGTGTCCTAGAGTGTCCTGATTCTTGAAATAGTAAGCTGGTAGATAAGTTGGGGCGGCAGATGTCCCAATGCAGATGTCTGAGAGTCGAGCATCCAGACATGGAGATCTTGCAACCTGAAGGACGAGATTCATAGATTTCTTAGACTTACGCTCATGTAAGTAGCAAGACATGCTCAAATACCCAGAGAATCGTATGCTCTTATACTTGAAAATTTATTTAATTTGAATGGGACTATTTCTTTGTAAACCTTCCCATGTATATACGGGCAAGACTTTTGTTGAATACAAATGCATTTTTGCCACTTTGCCAAACTCTCAACATGGCTTGCTTGATATCACTCCATAGCAACCAAATTTTTGGGCCAAGTTGGACTCGCATATAGCTCGATCCCTCGGCTGCGTTGCCTATCATTAAGCATGCCTGACTATAGAGTATTCAAATGCTGTTAAAGCCTCGAATTCATCCATCATCATGTCAACTAATTTTTTGCCTGAACGAGGAGTGGTCTTGATGATCAAACGCCCCACTTTTTTGCACGCAATTAATAGACAAAGTATATCTAAGATGAGAGAAGAGAGAGAGAGAGAGAGAGAGAGAGACCTCAAAGGAGGAAAACATGGTGGGCTGAAGACGCTCGATGTCAAAGGTTGGGATGATGACATTAGTCAATGTGTCGTGCAAACGAGCCTCTCCAAGTTTCTCCCTTGTCAGCCTACGAAGATATTTCCCATCATATGTGGGACCTGTCAATGACCTCATCAACTTTCTTACTCTCCCCCACAATCCCCTGCTCAAATCAAATTAGCATCATCAATAGTTGCAGCACCAAAAAAGAAGTACGAACAGAAATACCGGTGCTTTAGCTTAACGTACGTTAACAAGAGCTAGGTCTTTTCAATGGATAAACTAAGCCGAGTTACTGAAGTCCAGAGAATCAATGACCGATTGATGTAATTAATGTGATCATGAATGATGTACCTCTTCTGCGGGAAAATCTTGGGACAGTGCTCGAGGTAAAAGGACTTGATGTCCTTGGCTGCAAAGAGAGGACGATTCCTCTCATTAGGTGCAGTCAACATGGCCGTCACTAGACCCCCTGTGCTCGTTCCCGTTATCACATCGAAGTAATCCGCTATTCTAGCATCCTCCCCATCTAGCTTCTGTTAGGCATAAAACTAAACTTTTGGAACATGGACCGAAGCGTGCTCGACTTTGATAGGGTAGACCAAAAAGCTAAGCCAATGTTACCTGGAGTTCAGACTCCAAGAAAGCAAGGATGGTCGCGGGGATGATTCCTCTAACTCCACCTCCATCAATGCTGAGGATCGTGATGAGGCTACCGTGCGCAGAAGGCTGGACTTTCGCGAGAGATGCCATGTTTTCGTATGATTGAAAAT
The DNA here is from genome assembly GCA_014182735.1 of Corymbia maculata. Classification (NCBI taxonomy): domain Eukaryota; kingdom Viridiplantae; phylum Streptophyta; class Magnoliopsida; order Myrtales; family Myrtaceae; genus Corymbia; species Corymbia maculata. The sequence continues at coordinate 1,243,545 of CM024687.1, read as the reverse complement.
ACCCAGTTGCAGTCAAGAGAAGATGAGCGAAACCCGTCGTGTGATGTCTTGTGCTTATATAGAGGTTCAAGCTCGAGATGATGTTCAAAGATCGCTCTTTTGAAGACGAGTTTCCAGTGGATGAGAAATTTCAGGGAACAAGCACCGGCCACACTGGTCAAATCTTTATATTTCAATGTTCAAAGTTGGAGAATTGAACCCCGGAATCCTGTGACAGATGACCAAAATGAGTATTTTGTGTCATTGAAAATTTAGAAATATCAACAATATAAAAGTTTAAGATCCAGTGCTTATGACAAAAACACAGAATTACAAGTACGATGCATATCTCTTGCTTGTTACTCAATGTTTTATTAGCACGAGAGCTACGTTTAGACATACTTTACATATCTTTGCACGTCACTTCATCTAGAATGCATCGTAAAGTACAAAATTCGGGTAATTATTCTACAACTCATATATAAGGTGCATCATCAGACATGGAAAAAGTAGCATTACTTGATAAATTTATATTAGAACAAATTACGAATGATAGATCGCTTTGCAATTAAAGAGATTGCAGATTCCGAGGCGTATACCGAATCGAAGTATAAAATATAAATTAATTATGACAATTATGTCGTGTATATGAATTTCTCATCATTGGGCAGACCTTGGAAAAGGATCTGAAATTCCGAAGGCCCTAGAAACAGCGCGAGAAGCACGCGTCGTCGTCCACCACGAAAAAGGAGAGGACCAATATACACTAGACCAACCGTATCTACTCGTTTGGTACTTACGACCTCGAATTATACGGCGACTGTCCGCTTCCTAAAGTTTGATTATTATATGCTTACACGTGCTTCAAGACAGACCACAACATGCCGCCACATCCACTCGTTTTAAGCAAGGCCTCGTGGCGACGACGGAGATAATGGAGACGAACGACTCGTGCCTTGACTCCGGCTCACAACAACGATGGCACGTGGGGCGGTCGGGGTCGGTATCGGGTGGCAAGTTGATATTTGTCCTCTGTTGTGTGTCACTTCGAAAATTTGAGGGAAGGTGCACATCGCAAGAGATACCACGTACCAGACTTCTAATTTTGACCGAATTAGATACGATAGGATATTATATTTAAGAGATTTTGTTATATTTTAACTACCGATCGATAACTGTAGTGATAAAGTCGAATATATTTATATCATATCATATATATTATTTAATATAAATGTCATATCAATAGAAATGAACTACAAATTTTATAAATGATGTGTTTACTTTATTTTTACTTACTTTTTTTATTTTATTTTACTCTCTTTTTTAATTAATTTTTTTGTTCCTTTCTTCCTCTTAAATCATTCTATAATAAAATGTTATTGAATAGAAAATTGAACTAAAACACCTAGTAATAAATATATATTTATATATTTAATTTATATTATAGAATAGAATTAAATTTGAATATATATAGTATTAAATTAAAAAACCAAATTTTTATTTTGAATTTATTATATTAGAATTCAAATAGTATTTATAATGAAATATAATTTAAAATTTGTTAATTTAAAAATTTTGTTATTTGAGAAAAATAAATGTCCTATTATGAAATTGGAAATACTATCCACTTTTATCTTACCTCTCTCATGAGACAATTTTATTCGGCATATATCATGTTTATATCCAACTTTATCTTATCTTGAACGGACATCAAATGCATAATGAAATAATTTTTATCTTATTATAAATTTTAGCTTGATCGCCAAATGCATCACAAATAATTAAGTTTTTAGATAATATGCATAATTTATTATTCGAATGAATACCCTACCAAGTGCGTATAGCGACATCACGAACGGCTTTGGGATGGAGGGACTCGGATAAACTATAATGGTCCGACATCTTTTCTTTTTCGTAGATGCTTTTGCAAAAGGTCACAATGGAAAAAGTGATAAATCATAAGCGCCTTCAATGTAAGTAGACAACGGGCATAAGCAAACCCCTTTCCGTATAAGGCTAAAGCAACTTGAAATAATCTTGCTCCGACTCGAAATTGTGTTAGACTATTTTGACCTATAAATCAACTTTTGTCCCCATCAAGTTTCGTGGAGATATACAACTGAGTCTGTAGTAACTGTTTTTATTTCATTTTGCCCCCACCCCAAAAAGTGATTAAAAAAATTAATAAACAATTATAGAATCGCGAGAATGTGGTTGTTATAGACAAGCAAACCCAACATTAATATCAATTTTGATCATTTCTTTAATCATATAATATTACATCAATTAAAAAATTGACCAAATTTCTGTCCTCACTAGAAAATTTTTAGATTCGTACTCACGAAGAATGACAAAAACGAAGAGGACAGAGGAAAGTTCTTTCGGGTTAACGGGGGTGGGGGGGATGGAGAGGGCGAGGAGGATGAAAAAGTGGTGCGGAATCCGTGGATGAAAAAATTGCATGTAATGATTTATAGGTCAAATAGTTTGTCCCCATCAAATTTCGTGGAAATATGCAATTTGATGGAGATCCGCAGGGTAAAAACCGAAAAATAGTATGGGTCAACTTTAATTTTGACTTAGGATCATAAAAATAAACTTTATTTTCTTCAAATGATCTATTAATCACTAGAGTTTACTCAAATGATTAACATTCCCACACGAGAAAGAAGAACATGAGAAAAGAGAAATAGAGAGTTCGATTCTCCATTTTTTCAAAAAAGATTGAGAGTGGAGACGTTTAATTTTTAATATGAGATTCAACTCTTATTTTGTAAAAAAATAAGATAAAAGTTTAAAAACGAGTTAGAAATTAAAATAGAATAAGACGAAAAAACTAAAAACTAAACTTCCAATGAACAGTTCATCGAATTTGGTGAGGCCATCTCAATGTGGCTTTCCTTTCCCATTCTCTACGGCTGTCGAAAGATTCTAGTTACACGGACGACAATAGTATGGTCAAATCATGGACATCAGTTACTCCTCCTTCCGATGTAAAGGAAAAGTTTGTCCTGCTATCGTATTTTCTTAGGACCTATCAATGAAAATCTCAAATCACTTCTTTTAAACAAAGTATAAAAAACACTTGAAGTTAAAGGGAATATTCAGGTTCCATTTGTTTTTTGGAATCTCACTTTTTGATAATTAGTTTGCTTAAGTAAATGGGTTAATGAAAAATGTATGCTTATATTTAGGAAAATAATTTCTTCTTTGAAAAATCAAAAAAACGCTTCATAGTATATGATTAGATATTAATGTTTGGACTTGAAACTTTACGTTGGACACTAAAATCCCAATTCTAGTTCCACGGTCTGCAATGTCTAGGACTAAGGGTGCGTTTGTTTCTTATGTTTGGTAATATGTGATTAAAAATATTTTCAGGCGTTTGGATAGTATTTGGAAAATGATTGAATAACATTTGACCTAATAAAAGTGAATGACCTAATAAAGAGGAAAATTATTTTCCTCTTCCCATGCATAGGAATTCATTTTCCTAAAATAATACATAATATTTCTATTGATCGGAAACTATTTTCCATTGACCAAATTATTTTTGGAGAAACAAACAGCAGAAAGTCTAGAAAATACTTTCCAGAAAAATACTTTCATTGAAACAAACACACCCTAAGTCCCCTAACACCCACACTCAAGTAATCAAGGATGGACCCAAAGTCTTGGTGCCCATGTCTAATGCCTCAACACCCAAGCTCGAGCCCATAAAGGTAGTGCTCAAGCCCCCCAATGCTCTAGCTCTAATCCCTAGCACTCGATCCTAAGTTCACCAAGGTCGTGCATAGGTCCTCGGCACTCGGGTCTAGGTCCTTAGGTAATGAAACTTTCATTCTTATAAAAAAAATTAAAAAAATCGAATTTTTAATTTTTTTCATTTTCTTGTGTTCAATTTTTAGGGAAAATAATACAAATAATCTCTAAACTTTGGCCCAATTCAAAATTAGATAATTGAAATTTTAATTTTTTTAATGTTGTCTTCAAAATTTTGGTACATATTCAATATAGTCCATGAATTATATGAAAATGTTTGATGTAGTCTCTAATTTTGAATTAATGAAATGATTATATTGAATATTTGTATACAATTCAATGATTGTATTAAATATGTATCAAAATTTAATGGATTATATTGAATACATTAAAAGTTCAGAAACCAAATTACATATTGGGCCAAAGTTCATGGATTATTTGTGTAATTATCTCTATTTTTTTCTTCCCTTTTCTTTTTCCTTCTTCTTTGGATGATCATCAATCATGGCGACCGCCCATAGGTGAGGAACATCACCTGCCTAAGGCCAATGAAGCCTTAGACTGATCACATTTTGCATGTGTAAACCATAAGATAGGAAGAAATATAATATATTTTGGGAGCATCTTTTGGATGAGGGTCAACTCTCAAGCTAGTTTTTGTTGAGTAATCAGAGATTCAAATTAGGGGTGTGCAATTGGATTTACCCGGGATTGGACCAAATCACCTAAAAATAAGGTTGAGAATTGGTTCTCTATTAAACTAGTCCAAGAATCGATTGTAGTTTTTGAAAACCAGTTGATGTCGGTCTGAAAACCAAGTCCAAGAAAAGACCCACCCAAAACTGGACCAATTTTGAAACCAATTTTTACCCTATAAAAAAAATAAAATCATATCTCTGTATAGTGTCTCTAAGTCTCTATGTCTTTGAAGAATTATTAAAAAAAACAAAAACAAAAAACCTCTCTCTGAATCAAGTTAAGGGATTGTTCTCATGCATTGTTTTTTTTTCTCTTTTAATGGTCTCATCTTTAACTATAGTAATAATCATGGGACAAATGCTACCATCTATTGTGGTACTAATTAAAGTATTTTTAATCCAGCTCAAGAAAATGTCCTTTTAATAATAGCTTCATCGCATATACATGAACAAACGTATTAGATCATATCAGTAGTATTTATAGGAATGAGACTAGTATTAGACTTATATTTGTTGCTAATGTTTATGCATTGTTAGGATTTTTACTTTGTCTTATGATGTTACGAGGATTACGTTATTATTTTTTCGTGAATTAATGTAAAATTCAAAGTTGTATAGGATATTAGATGGTTGCAAAATAAGTTCCAATGAAAACATGGTAGATCTTATTCCCGGACCAAAAAGACAAAGTCGGGTCCAAAATAGGGTAGAGTACATGATCCAAAAAAGAGGAGGCAATTATAATAGGATCGGATATAGGGTTCAAGTCTAGACCCTACCCACCTTGAATCCGATCATTCTTAATTCAAATTATGTGAGCTTGGAAATTGAACTCTAAACCAAGATACTCTAAGGGGCAGGCCCAACCTGAGATATTAGTTTTTAAAAATATTTTTCATACTTCTATTTATATATCCACAATATTTGTTTTATCCTAGATGAACATGTTAGAATATTAACTCTCAAAGTAGCCCATGATTTAAGTGGGGGCCCCGATGGTGAGTTCTTGGGCCAATCTCCCTCGAGATTTACGTCTAAATAGTGGCTTGCGACAACGTCCGATGATGTGACTGGGCATCGGAGGGCAGTGTGACCTAATCAGCGTAAGGGAAAAGGAGTCTCCGGCAGTTCCTCGGTTACTAAAAAAAAAAAAACATGTTAGAATATTTGAGTAATAAATCATATATTTATCTAATAATTTAGGCTTTTAGAAAAGTTAGCAATGATTTTATAAAATCTCTTATAGTATCAAAGTTAGAAGTTCAGAATTCAAATTTTACTAGACCTCATTTGCCTCCCAAATTAAATAGGCCTAATACACTAAAAGATCTCCATCTTTAACTTTTGTTCTAGTTCTATGTTTTGTTTCATTAAAAAATATCCAACTTCAAGCCATGTCCCAAATCAATTGGAAATTTTTTTTGTCATGTAACAAACCCTCAATTTTATGTACAGTCCTAATTCTACCTTAAACTTTTTATATCTTAAAAAACTCTTAACTTTAGGTCCAATTCCAATTCTAACTTAACTTTTTTGTCCAATAAAAAAGAATCTCAACTTTAGCTCCACTTTCAATCACTTTAATTATTTTTATTTCATAAAAGATTATCAACTTTTATTTGAATCCCAAATCCGCTCTCCATTACCTCTATCAAAATTGCCCTTAGTGATTTTACGCTTATCGACCTTTCATGCTTGGAAATGTTTCATCTCTCTCTTTTGGAGAGCTCACATTCAAAATGCTTGAACAACAATTATTTTGGAGTTTTCTATCTCTCAGTTGTCAATGAGAATTCTGGATAGAGAGGTAAAGGTCGGAAAATTTGTAACTCAAGTAAAAGTTTGTGATTTTTTATAAGATTATATAAGTTTTAGGGTAAAAATGGGAATGGAGAGTAAAATTGGGATAAGGTCTAAAGTTGAGGGTTTTTCATAGGATGAAAAAAGGTTTATATTAGAATTGAGACTAAGCCTAAAGGTTGGAGGTTTTTTACGAGATAAAAGGTAAAATTGGGACAAAAACTAAAGTTTGAGGTTTTTTCCGGGTATTAGGCCCAATTAAATATGTCCACACTTCATACAATTAGCAATCGTATTGTTATTTCTATATTTTTAATTTATCAAAAATTGAATATGCCTTGGAAATCAAATGACCTGAACTAATTACTCGAGTGCGAAAATTTTACACTACTGTTCCATGGAACTAATAAAAGAAGAAAAAACATGAGCGGTAGCAAGAAGAATGAACCATCAATCCTGCTAAACGCGAATAGTCCTAATTGGAATCAATTCAAAATCAGACTTTGCATAGCATTTCGACATTGGCAATCAAATAGACATGCATGATCTCATTAAAAGAAAACGCATGCCGACTTTCTTTTACTGAACTTATTGTTTTGTTGAATTTTAAGGTTTGCCCCATTAGATATCATTTGTGGGCCTAGCCTTAGCCCAGCCGAGACATAAAAGGAAGTCCTCAGCTATAACAAGACATCTTAATATTACATCTGTCAAAATGAGTGCATAACCCATTTATGACCCATTTATATATTAAATGGGTCATAAATGGGTCATGCTTTCTTTTTAAATGGGTCATAATGGGTTTAAAACTAAAAGACTAAAAAATACATGGGTCATTAATGGGTCAAAGTTTAAACCTACTTAGAACCCAACAACTCTTTAATAATTTGAGAGGACTTCTCTCCTCTCCTCTCCTCTCTTCTCTCAAATCAAAACGACCAAACCTTCTTCATCGCACAACAATGCGTCGTTTCGCTCCCACCGCTCACACAGCAACTCCTCCTCTCGTTCGCACGCGATAAGCACCATCGTCGAACCTCTCTCAATCTCCGATTATCGCTCGTGCTCGCACAACCCTAGTCGCCCCGTCTTGCTAGTTTGATTGATCATCAAAACCCAAGTAAGTCTCGTTCTCCCATATGTGTGCGTGATTTTTAAAAAATAAAAATAATTTACAAAATTTAAAATAAAAATTATTAAGAATTGATTTAAAAAAAAAAAAAAGAATATTAAAGGAATATAATCTTTTTTTAAAGATTATAATAATAATTTTTCCTAAGTTTAGTTAGATTAGGAAGTGTTTTAATAATATGGGTTGGGTTGGGTATGGGTCAAAAAATTTATACTATGCTTAAATGGATCATAAACGGGTTAATGTGTCAATTTGGGTTAGACCATTTATAACCCGACCCAAACCTGACCCAACCCACCCATTTAACAGGTCTACTTTCATGCAACTTTCGAATTGTCAAATGGAATAAGTCGATTTCAATGAATTGAATTTCGTTTGCGTTCCGTGTGTTCACTTCTTTCCTCCACGAGTTTCCTTTTGAGTACTCAACATTTTGAGCGTGCAACAAACGAGAGGACGTAGCGAAGATGGGCAGCCACGAGTTGTAACACGCAAAACACGACCTCGAAGCGTACACGTACAAAGCACATGGAGAGAAGTCCCTCGATTTTCCAGTATTGCTCAAAAGAGGCAAAACTTAGTTACATGAAAATAAAGCGTATATTCATATGTGTAAACCCCCTACTCCGATGTATGATTTACTAAGCATAACAAAACCTTAGCTAAAGCCATATCCTACGGTATTTCCCAACCAAAGATAATATGCCTTGACAAATTAAATGATCTTGAAATGATGGAAACAATAAATTCAAGCATTATTGAACTAAATAAATACCCTTCATTAACTTAATTAAAGAAGAAAAATATCAAAATCCAAATGCTGGATCTATCAAGTAAATTGGCTAAATTCAATCTTGATGTGCCCCGCATGAGAAAGCATAGCAATAGGACAAACATCAGCTGCCAAAATTTAGCAAGAAAGCAACAACGTACACAAAAGAGAGAGTTGGCCATTCTCTCTTCAGATGACAAGGCAACTTGTGTGACCTTCTTACAGTGACTGGAACCAAACATTTCCTCCATCATCTGCATATCCTAATCACACCGAACTACTGTACATCACGTTTTTGAGTTTTGGGATATACGTTACATCAATATCCAAATGGATTACCATTGGCTACGGTGGCTCCGCTGGATAAGATCTTCATTGATCCTTAAGAAGAGGTGAGGGGTTCAAAACCCAGGGGAGGTGCTAAGTGTCTTAAGTGTGACGCCAGGGGTGGTGGGTCCTCCTGCTTACGTGTCACCGGAGGGTTTACGCACCGCTGTCGGCTAGTGCGGTTCCTCCAGCATAAAAAAAAAAAAAAATCCAAATGGATTGACATTTAATTAAGTACTACAAAAAGATAATAAGGGCATCGAGGATTTTCCTAAATTAATATGTAGAAAATAGAAAATAAAAAATATAAGTGCAAGAGCGAACGAGGGGTTGAGATGGGGAAGGAGGCGGAGCAATGACTCTGGCTGGCGGCTACGCACCCTAAGATGCAGTAATGGCTGGTCTTGAGCTGTAGCATCAACGGCTTCGACGGTGGTGACCTCGCGCCGAGGGGAAGCAGACAGGATGAAAAGAGAGAGCGAAAATTAGGGTTAGGAGGGATTTGGATTGGATGTGAACGAGGTTTAGAATTAAGTGAAAACGTGTCGCAATTTCAAGACTAAGACAGCATATGGGTTCACAACAGGGGAAAACTTACCTGCTTGTTGTGTTACCGATCCCCTTGTACAGAAGTCCATTCCATTAGAAAACAGATGGTAATAGGATCTTCGTTCTTTTCCTCGTGACATCTGTTCACATGAGATGAAGAGGCATGATTTCTAAAATTTAGAATGAAAATCACTGTTTTCCTACATTTTCGCTAACATGGGAGGTGATAACTACGTATATTAGACGATATTTAAGCTTTTAAATCGGCTGCTACTTATCAGAAAAAAACTTAATAGGATAAGTATTTTCTATAACAATAATAATTCTACTTATATTTTATAAAATTTATATATATATAATATATCGCTGTCTATGTACTGTACATCAGGAATTTAAGTTTTGACCTATATATAATACCAATATCCATCATAGTTCAGCATTTGATTAAGTCTTACATATAGACAGGGCCTAATTCCCCCCTCCCAAAAAAAAAAAAAATCCAAGTTTAAGTCCAATCTTAATTTTATCTCAAACAATTTTTTTATCTAAAATAAATCCCCAACTTTCAATATAGCGTCCAAAAATTGTCACTAGCTTTAGTAAAATTATCAACATTAGAGCTAGTTAAAGATTCATTATCAGAGCCTATGTTTTTATCAACACCCTTTTCTTCACATGAAACAATACTAGTTTCCTGATGTTATAATCATGAAGAAACAAGTGGTAAATTTTGGACATGTGGAGTAGATCTAGGACTAAAGTGAAAATTTGGGGGTTTTTTAGGCAAAAAAGAGAGTTTGGAATGGAATTGGGATTTTACCTTAAACGGGAGTTTTTAAGGAATTAAACATTTAACTGAGTTAACCTAAGCAGACCCTTTTTTGAGTACTCACTGTCCCAATTTTCAATTACTTTCTATTGATAGTGTGAAGAAAGTCCTGCATTATTGTCAATGTTAAATGATAGCGCTTATGGGGATTCGATGATATTTCCAACTCTTTAACGAAAGTGTCGCGGATTAAAAGGGAAAAAACCTCGAATGTACTTTTTAAGGTCATTAGACATTGCCATTTCTTTGTGACGGGTGATATCTAATGATCTCAAAGAAAATATGTTGGCCGTAAATGAATATACACTCCTTAATTTGAGATTCACTTTTGCGGGGCTTATAGCTTCCGTATCGATCATCTACTTCTCTCTCTGAATTGCAATCTGAGAGCTAGTTGGAGGCTCTTAAAGAATCCATGATGGTAATAATTCCAAAGCCCAAAATGAGGAGGAAATTTATATGTGAACGTTAGTGGTAGCACCTCACTTATAAACCAATCATTACGCTTCGAATTCGGGCGCTACTTATATGCATCCAGAAAACTTGATTTGGTATAGTATAGTTTATGAAATTGATGAATCTACTTATATTATCTGTGTTAATAGCTAAATTTTGCCCTTTTTATTTAGGACTTAATTTCATAGGAAATTAAGGATTAATTTATAACCCCTAAATAAAAGCTAATTTTCATTAAATTTTACCTCATATAGACATTAGGAACTTTAACATCATTATTATTCCTTATAAAAAATTAATTAAAAAATATTTAAAAAAACGAAAGAGGCCTGACCAAGGCTGGGCCTGCCCGGCCCCTTTTTTCTTTTTCTTTTTCTTTTTTCGCTCCCCCGCGGGCCTAGCCCAATTTTTTTTCTTTCTCGGCCCGGCCCGCGCGCTTTCCCCCTCTTCTCCTTCACGCGACTTGCGTTTCTGCAGAAAGAAAATCAGAGATGCAGAGACAGAACGGGAGCAGAGCTGCAGGCGGCAGCGCGATCTCAGGGTCGAAGATCAAGCCGGACGCGGCAAGCTGGCATTGCAGATGCCATGCGCCCCTGCCGCTGCTCATAAAATGGAAGGAGAGAGATCGAGGACGGGGGGATTAGACCATAGCCCGGCGAGAGAGAGGGGTAAGCGTGAGAGGAGCAGAGAGACGGCGAACTGAGAGAGCGATCCGAGCGACTGAGAGAGTGAGAGAGAGGGGCTCAGCCGTGCATGGACCCGTTCGACGACCTTCCCGGCGACGTCCTCAAGCTGACCAGGTAAGCTTGGCTCCGTTCTTGCCCTCTTTTAGGCGCGTCAGGCCGGGGCTCGCGGCCGTCGGGCTCACGCAAGCTCCGTCCCTCGTCTTCCCTCCATTTAGTTTACATAGTCCCCGTATGTCGTCCGTCGAGGCAGCTGTTCGACGAAATGCTAGAGTGAGATCCGACGTCGATTACTGTTCTTTTGGTGGAAACCGAGTTATCACTGCCTTTATGACTCCATGAGGTGTCCCTGCGGCGTCTGATTGCCCGGTTTGCGAAGGTTTGGCTTGGCTTGGCCGAGAGGAGAACCAGCTTCCTTTGTGTTTTGGTTTACCGTGTTCGCTGGCGATACTAGAAACCGGCGGTGACCGGCGTCAGTCGGACCGAACGACCGACGCCAGACGATGGCCTGGCGGCACCCCCAAAAGCCGGTGAGGGCTCGTCATGCATGGAGGCGGGCTTCGGTGAAGAAGAGGGTGCAGGTATGCTTGGGGAAGAAGAAGATCGAAGGGAAGAAAGAATAAAAAAATAAAAAAGGAAAAAAAAAGAATAGAAAAAGAATAAAAGACAAAATTCTGACCCAAAAAAAATTAGCATGGACTTAATTGGTTTAATGAGGCTTGGGCTATTTATGGGTTTAAATGGGCTGTGGTTAGTCTGCTTGGGCTGGTTGGTGGACTGGTGCGATTTGGGCCACAGCGAAGTGGGCTAAAATCTAAGTGGGTCAGGGGTTGTCCCTTTCTTTTAAAAAATATCTATGTGGGCCTTTTTTGTTTTTTTCGAGTGGGCTTTGGGGCCGGCCCGATTTTAACCAACAAGGACCGATAGGGTCCGGGTCGGTTTAGTAGGGCTTTGACCGGGCCCAAATCACTGTTTTTAAAAAAAAATAACAAAAACTTTAAAAATTTAAAAAAAACATTTAAAAAAATTCCGAACATTCAGAAAATTTGGGAAAGTCTTAGAAATTAAATTTGAACTGGCTTTATTAGATTTTTTTTATGTTAATAATAGTTTAGAATTAGCTTAGTACAAAAAACAAAAACTGTGGGAAAACTATTGATTTAAAATTGTGCTTAAAATTGAACAAGTCCCTATATCTTCAATTTTGAGTTTCGATTATCCTTCAAGACAAGTGCCCCCTTTAGCTTAGTTAGGATTGACATTTAACTATCCCAAAGTTAGATGCTTATTTTCCCCTATAATTTATTTAATACTTCCTTTGGTCGCTTATTGTTATTTTAATAGTTGCATACTTGCATGATCATCTCACATATTAGAAATTGGTTTAAAATTAATCCAAACTCCCTAACAAAAATCTTTTTGAAATGAATAAAATTAGGTATCAAAAGGGTACTAATTATTTAATTAGTGTAATCAAGTTTCCGACTTTAAATTCTCTAAAGAAAATATGGTATATTCCCATGCTTCACTTGAATTTTAGCCAACCTCAATAAGTTAATGATGACTCCTTATTAAAAAAAAAATTTTTTTTACAAACACCCCAATGTCATGCAATGTATAGACTTGAGAGAGCCTACGCCTAATCATGGGTCATAGGTTCACCCTTTAGGCAATATCTTTGAACCTATGTCTTTCCTCCTTTGGACGGAAAAGATAGGTCACAACAATTTATAATTAGAATTACAATATTTTACTACAAGAACATTGCATTTATATTGTCAAATGATACCAAACATTTTGAATTACTATTTCGATTAGTTTTATTTTGCTATGCCCGCTCACGCTGTCCAATTGCGACGCTTCTTCTCTGTCTTTGTATTCCCTACGCAATTTCTCACGCACGTTACATTCCATACGAGCTCGAATGACCTCTGGTCGAGGTTGCTAATGGCGACTCGGTCTAAGGGAGTCTAATCTACCATGGACGACCTCGAGTTGAGGTCATAGTGCACCCTTAATCTGAGGATGCCGCGTTGGTACACACTGGCGCAGAAACTAACATAAGTATAAGAACGAGAATTAATAAATTCTGTCCCAAGGATGAAAGTGAAGGTTTTTAGGGAGAAAACCCATCAAAAAACAAGAAAATCGGCTAAGTGGTTAGAGAGAGAAGTGGAAGCTCTTCTCCTTTCGTGATTATACATTCCCATCAATTCTCTGTATCTTCGAAAGATTGGGGATGTCTTTTCTTTCCTTCAAAACGGCTGTCAACCGACGGCTGCTCTCGTCCGAACCGTTGGTTGGGTATAATTTGACTTTTGACTTTCAACACCACGGAGATCCGATTCCTTTCACGATATGCTCTCCGACACCTTTTCCCATAGCTTGAGGAGCCAACCTTTTTCTCATCATGAGGGAGAGAGAGAGAAAAGAAGAAGAAGCAGCAGCAGCAGCAGCAGCTTTGAAATTCTCGACTTCTCATCATGAGAGATTGAGAAAAGAGAGAGCATACTTAGAAATTCCCACTTTAGACTAGTCGGAGTACACGGTGATAGGGATCTTCAGTTTCTAAATATTTTGAAGTCGGGCAGAGAAAAGGCAATCAAGGTCTTCTAATCCCCACTTAGAATGGCCATTGTTGGTCGATCGGACTGAACGACTTAAAATCTACGGTGTAAGAAGTGTGCCTTCAGGGTTTAAAGACAAAAGCATTGAAAGTTTTGGAATTAATTCTTCTTCTTCTTCTTCTTTTTGGTATAAGAGGTGAGAGTTTAGGTGTTTGGAGAGCGATGAAGTAGAATTCTCTTTCCTTCTCTGTTTATTTTCAAAAAAATTGCCATTTCTGGAATATACTCTCTAAAAAATTAATTTTTAGAAAAAATGATGATATTTTTTTTGGGTATTTGGCTGAAATATGAGAATGAATTAAGAATTATTTTTCATCATTTAATAAGGAATCTTACTTCTGTTTTCCTAAATAGACATGCTCTATTCATGCGATATAGGGGCTACATAAGCACTAGATCAAATTTTAAATTATGTTTTATGAAATTTCCTGACATAAATACTTTTATAGATTGTAAATAGTTTATTCTTTCTCTCTCATGGTACATCGAGTGGGGTCCTTAGGTCTTGTGCCTAGCCTTAGGGTACTCAGGCTCAAGCACTAGGGTCCTAGGGAGGCTTGAGCTTGACTACCATGGTCTCAAGGACTTAGGCACAATTACCAAAGACTTGAGCACAGGCTCAAGATCTTGTGTTTGGCCTCAAGGGCCACCCACTAAGGTCCTGGACCCCTGCTGAGGACTTCAATTTGGTTGTTGGGGACTAGGCAGCACCCTTGAGGGACTTAGGCTCGGCCAATGCGGTCCCCAAGACCAAGCGTTAGGGTCCTAGTTGCAAGACTCGAGGCTTCTTGGGCCGAACCATTAAGAACTTAAGTATAGGTGCCGAGGAGCCAAGCCTCACTTTGATGGACCCAAGGCATGCATCAGTTACTTAAGCATGGAAGCCGAGTATCTGGGCAAGGCTGCCAAGGTCTACGGTATGATTATTGATGCCTCTAGCTCAACCTTAATGGACGTAGATCTAGTCCCCGTGGACTCGAGCATAGAATCTAGTGACTTTGACGTGGGAGTTGAGTGCCCAGGCCTTGCCTCAAGGGAGCCAAACTCGGGTCCACTAGGCCACTAGGACTCGAGATTGGTCGCCAAGGATGCAGGCATTGGCACTGGAGCTTTGTACCATGCGGCCATATCTCTAGTGCAAGCATTGATGTTTAGTTTTACTTTGAAAAAAATGATTTTTGTTTAAAGAAGGAAAATCAATTTTTAATATAAGCATAAGTTTTCCGATAATTATGAAAAAGAAATTCCTAAGACTTACTTTTACCAAACAATCCAAACACTGAAAAACAAGAAAAATGTATCCTCGCAAATATTTTCTGCAAAATAAATAGAGCCAACTATACTCAATTCCTCAAGAAAATAACTTTGCTATGAAATCTAACAGCGCTCAAACAAAATACCTACTTAAGCAAAAACTTCGAGAAGGGCCTATGTTAACATTAGATAAGTGAACTTTTTCTTCATCGATATAATCATACCCGTACCAATTGGGACCCAATTGGATTTTGGAAAATGCTCCTGTGGGGCTTTAAAAGCTAAAGACCTTTCTTTTCGCACAGTGGCAAGCACCGAGTGAAGATTCGATCCACTTATAGTGAATATAAGAATAATAACATCATTTACATAGTGCTCCATTAAACCTTGTTGTTTCATTTTTGAATGCTAGCCATGGACATAATGTCACCCATTTGGTCTAAGAAACAAAGATGGACCGACCTTATGTTCGGTGATCTGGTGGTTAATGACTCAAGCATAGACAATTCGCCATTTGGGGGTCCTCACAGATTTGTCCACCAAAATAATTAATCCATGTACACAAGACAGACCCTCGACCATTACACTAGCAGATCTCATTGAATAAATTTGAACATACTATTCCACCCTCAAAGCGTGAACTTTGCATCTTCTATGTTAAATAGAAGCTCGAACTTTAATATCAAGATGTCAAATCTCACTATTTCGTATCAAAAGTATCCTCGCATGGCTGGGCAAATCCTACAGGAGGGGCAGCTGACCCTTGCTTGTTGGTGTCATTATCCTGAAAACTTTCTTCAAAATTTTTCGTAATAGAGTATGAAACTAAGAAATGGCTAAGAAAAATGAAAAGACTGATGTGGAGCAAACTGTTTAAACATGACTTGAGCTAGAACAAAATAATTTGTACTGTGGGTTGAATACATAATAAAAACCATGTATACATGTCCTTGTAAAGACTAGATAGGTCTTTAAGAGTTCAATCCATGCTCTCCTTCTCCCTCTTATTTTACCTACACAAGTTTGGGTGACTAAGTAATTTCATACATGTCTGTCGCACACTACCTGTTTCGGGGTGAGATGCTTGTACTGGGAAACATGAGCACGTGGGATTCCACAGCCATTGCAGAGCAACTTGCGCTAAAGATTGTTACTTGTAAGGACCAAACTCTGCACCTGTTGGTTTCCTACCGGAAACGTCTCATCTATCAAAAGCCCAAATGAAAAAGAAAACCTAACTGGTGTAGGCTTGCTTTGAGAGAGACATCCATTTCACCCGCATTCCTGTTCTGGAGACGACTCCCCTGAATGTGGGAGTTGCTGTTGCTCCAACCCCAATGAGAAATGTCCAGTTGCATGGGACATGCAAATTCCTCTACAACAAGCTCTCATGCCAACTACGGCGAAGCAGAGAATATACCCTCTTCCACCTACAGTCCCCTCCAACCTCCCACCCAACAGAGAATCTTTGGGAACATAATCATGGCACTCCGCGGGATATTCACGTGTCGTAGCTAGCTTGTAGTGCTAGGTATTGACAGCAGACCGAGAATCTTGAATTGGAGAGCAAGATGAAAATTTTGAATTTGGGAATAAAAAAAAAAAGTAATTTCCAATGAAATTATTATACCATTGGCAAAGCTTGAAATAGTAGCTCACCCTGCTTTTTATGGCACCTCTTAGTAAGCTTTTTAGCAAAAACTTTGGTATTCTAGCATTTTTCCATCCGCACATTTGATGGGACTGAAACTGAAGCTACGGTGTAGCTTTTGCGCCATTAGGCCAGCTTCCACGGGTCTATATAAGCACCTTAGTGAGGCTTCGCTGGCTATATCATAGTTACATTTCATTCCATCACGTTCTGATCCTTCTGCTCTTGAACACACTTTCTCATCTCACATCTCTGAAATTATGGTGGCAAAAGCTGGTAGATTCTTCTGCCCAGGTCTACTTCTTGTTGCTTTGCTCCTTTGGAGTGAAGTTGATCCTGCCAAGGGAAGGATTTTCTGGCCATGGAAGTGGGAAAAGAATGGAGACTCTGTGAAGTCAAGCGATGAAACCGGGGGTTTCATTCTTGGCATGGGTCATCGCCACATTTTGATACAAAAAGCTGATTCCGAATCCACCGATCCGGGTCACAGTCCTGGCGTAGGACATCATGCAAGCGAAAGCAAGGAACAGTTGTCCACGGAACCAGGTCATAGCCCCGGTGCCGGCCATTCCACCGGCCCTGGAGGACGAGATCCAAATCCATAGACTAAATGATGATAATATCCTATAGATTATCCTTGTAAGATGAAGATTCTCCTCTTCACAAGGTGTCCACCTCAGTTTATCAACCCTATGGGTTGAAAGACTGAATACGTTTATCCACTTAGATATGATTTGCTATATATGTATATATGTTTAGGCGTGTAGATAAGCACGTATGTCTTTTCCATTGTATCTGTATCTGGCCATTGGAATAGTGTGGATGCTCTAATAACCTCGCATATCCTACCAACGTGATTGTGTAAAGTGCATTAGCTATGTTGAAAGTCAACTATTATTGGTTTATATATCTTCCTTTGTGTACTTGACTAGCCGTAGCACTCTCTCCTTCGTTGTCAACATTAGATGCTAGATATTAATGCGATCGTAATATGTTGACTGCGATGATGATGGGTGCGTTCGAAAAAATGAGTGATTTTAGAAAATATTTTCCGAAAAATAACTGGGCATATGGCAGTTGCAGCGGGAGCCACAGCCACCACCAGACCACGACATCTTTCCCTTCCACTCTCCTTATCTATCTCTTCTATTTCCTAGCTTTCCTTTTTATTCTTTCTTACAAATAAAACAACTTTTTAACCATAATATAATTATTTTATTTGAGCAAATAATATCTCCTTTAATAATGGAGACTGATCGTTAAATACATTTGACCGGTGCTTTTTCGTCCCACTCTTCAAAGATCTACTATGACGAGTTATTTTGACTGCTTCAATGGACAACCAAGTACTGAGGCATATGTTTTGTGTTTTTTTTTTTTTTTTTTTTCCTTTTCTTTGTCAAGTGTATCATTATATTTTCTTTGTCAAACATGTGTAGAAGTGCCGAGAAGGTTTTGTGTGAAATATTTGGAAACATGGAAAGAGAAGATAACCAAAAAAGAAAAGAAAAGAACCTCACCTCTTGTCAATTTCACTTTCCAATAAAGAAATCAGGTTTCTTCCTTCCATGGAAGATGGATTTGACTAGATCTGAGTCCACATAGATCGGGTGTAGGAACCAAAAAGGATAACAAATAGCTTTCGAGGATTTGGTGGAGAGAGAATGATACAAAAGAGAGACAATAATTTTCAAAGGCCTTACGTAGGCTTTTAAAAAAATTCACACCACGAATACAAGCTTAACTTTTCTAGGCTAAACTCACTCTCTCTGCATATAAAACGCTAATGAACTACATATATATTTATAGGGCTTTCCAGCGCCAAGTCTACCTTTTCCTTCAAGTCAAAGTAAAGGAAATAAAAGTGGAAAGAATCAAAGTGAAAATTTTCCTCTCCTTGGATGGCTCCTGATTTTTCTAGATTTCTTCCTTGATCTTTTCTTGTTGCCAAAGTTGCGGCTAAGAAGTGTGTAGAGAGAGATCCTTCAAAATCTATTTTATTTAATTCCTAACAGCCTCTCTTAAAATTGATTTTGAAAATCAACAACACCGAGCATCATCTTCAATTTCTCGAACGGATCCGCCTTCAATGATTTTGTCAAGATATCTGCAACTTGGTCTTCGGATCTACAGAAATCAAGTTCAATTTTACCTTCTTTAACCAGCTCATGGATATAGTGATACTTGATGTCAATGTGTTTACTTCTACCATGAAACACGGGATTTTTGGCTAATGCAATCGCCGACTTGTTATCACATATCACTTTAGTAGGACCTTTCTGTTCATGCATTAGCTCAGAAAGCATCCTATGAAGCCATATCGCTTGACATGTTGTTGAAGCCATTGCTATGTATTTTGCTTCAGTTGTTGAAAGTGCAATAATTTGCTATTTTTTCAAGGACCAAGAAATTACTCCTGATCCAAGAAAAAACGCATATCCGGAAGTACTCTTCCGCGTTTCAATATCACTTGCCCAATCACTATCTGTATACCCCACTAAACTGAAATTGTTAGTGTAAGAATATAAAATTCCATGATCACGAGTTCCACTAACATGCCGTAGAATTCTTTTAGCTGCCTACAAATGTGATTGGTATGGTTTCTCCATGAACCGACTAATAATTCCCACGCCATAAGTAATATCCGGTCTTGTGGAAGTCAAATATCTTAAACTGCCAACGATGCTTTTAAAATAAGTGGGATTTACCAGTTCACCATCTCCTTCTTTCTTCAGCTCCAACCGTTCTGCTACAAGAGTTTGAATTGATTTGAGCGATTCCATATTGAATCGCTTCAAAATATCATTAGCATATTTCTGCTGTGATACAAATATGCCATTATTTGTCTGCTTCACTTCAAGCCCAAGAAAATAGGACATTGGTCGCAAAGCCCACTAAGTCATTTAATGGAACACAAGACTAGTCATGGCCTCTCTTGAACCTCCACCGGAAAAAAAAAAAAAAAAAAAAGGGGGCACGACGCACACTCATTCTCTCACACACGCAATTCAACAAACATATTTTCACTCGGTGAAGAGAGAGACCGGCGCCATCACCGCTCGACCACCCCAATGCCGCTTGTTCACCATCTCCCATCGTCGGCCGCGCCCAAGATCGCCGTCCGTGCTGTCTCGTGACGGAGCAGCAGTAGATCTGCAGCAGAGAAGCAGCAGAAAGGCAACCGGGAGGAAAGCTGGAGAAGCAGCGAGGGCAGCAGGATTTTGAGTGGAGCGAGAAAAAGGAGAGGCAGCAACAAATATCAAGTCATCAACATAAAGGCATATAATTATGAGATCACCATTAGTATTTGACTTGATGAAGCACATACATTTCTTTAAAAAATCGGTCGTCGTTGGTGGGTTGTTTTTGGTCTGGAAAGTTGCCGGAAGGGTGCGTCGGAGAAGATGGGTGTCGATCGTTATGCTCATATGGGCACTTTTGAAAACCATGCTCCAATAGGTATGTGTCAATCCTCGTGTACCAAACTCGAGGTGCTTGTTTTAGCCCATATAAAGCTTTCTTCAACTTGTACACTTGATTTTCATGCCCTTTCTTCACATAACCTTGTGGTTGCTCCACATATACTTCTTCATCAAGGAAACCATTAAGAAATGTTGATTTCACATCCATTTGATGGATCCTCCAACGGTTTTGAGCTGCTAATGCTAACATCATTCGAATAGTATCCATTCGAGCTACTAGTGCAAATACTTCAAAATAATCAATACCTGACTTTTGCTTGTAGCCTTTCACGACCAATCTAGCTTTGTAACGATCCACCTGACCATCGGGTTTGTACTTTGTCTTGTACACCCACTTGACACCAATGGGCTTCTTACCAGGTGGTAAAGAAGTAAGTGCCTATGTGTCATTCTTTTCAATGGAGTGGATTTCATCATCCATTGCTTGGATCCACTTCTCATCTACTACTGCATCATCATAGGACATGGGGTCACATTCTGCAAATAAACAGAAATTTACCATTGTGTCATCAGTAATTTCATCGTTGTCACTATCATCATCTCTTGTGACCACATAATCCTTGAATCTAACTAGCTTCTGCTGCGATCGTTGCGAACGACGAATCAACGGTTCTGAATCTATTGTTGGTGAAGAAGACGAACTTCCAGGTGAAGTTGATGAATCTTCAATTGAAGACCTTTTTGTCTCTCCCCCCAATGGTTCATCTTCAATATAGATACTTTTCTGGTTAACCTTTTGATTCCAGTCCCAGGCTTCATCTTCAAGAAATTGAACATCCCTGCTGATAATTACTTTTTCTGTGACTGGATTATACAGCTTATAACCCTTAGTCACCTCACCGTAGCCGATGAAAATGCACTTCTGGCTTTTGTCGTCCAACTTTTTCCTCCATTCGTCTGGTATATGGGGATATGCTACACACCCAAATACTGTAGGAACGAAACATCTCGGCTTGTTGCCGCTCCAAGCCTCTTTCGGAGTTCTTCCAAGAACACTCCTTGTTGGACACCTATTTAGTATAAACACAACACAAGCAACGGCTTCTACCCAAAATTTCTTCGGTAAATCTTTAGCCTTTAGCATACTTCTTGCCATTTCAAAAATTGTTCTATTTTTTTTTTTTGCTATATCATTTTGCCGAGGAGTATAGCTAGTAGTCAACTGATGTTTCACTCCATGAATTTTACAGTATTTGTCAAATTCATTGGAAGTAAATTCTCCACCTCTATCCGACCTTAACGTCTTTAAATTGAACCCACTATGTTTCTCAACATAGACTTTGAATTCTTTAAATTTGCCAAGAGCTTCGGATTTTTCTCTCAAGAAATATATCCATGTTTTTCTAGTAAAATCATCGACAAAAATTAGTGTGTACCTTTTTTGTCCGACTGATTCCACTTCAACAGGACCATAGATGTCAGTATGTACCAGCTCCAAAGGTTGCTTGGCTCTTCTAGCTTTTCCAATTGGAAAAGATTCTCGATGTTGTTTTCCAACAAGACATCCTTCACATAGGCTATTTGGACTTTCGATCAAAGGCATGCGAGTCACCATCTTTTTCTGGACAAGTAATTTTAGTCCACGAAAATTTAGATGACCGAACCGAAGATGCCACAGCCACTTGTCATCTTTCGCTATTGCTTGAAAACTCAATAGAGTTTTTGTTTGAAGAGACAGAGGGAACATCTGGTTCTTCGTCATCTGCGCCATTGTGATCAACTTATTGTTT
Organism: Corymbia maculata; assembly: GCA_014182735.1. NCBI lineage: Eukaryota > Viridiplantae > Streptophyta > Magnoliopsida > Myrtales > Myrtaceae > Corymbia > Corymbia maculata. Next base: position 1,221,814 of record CM024687.1, on the reverse strand, counting down.
ACACCTCTGATGGTGCAAACTCCATTTTCAATATTAACTTTATGGCCCTTTTCAGAAAGTTGCCCAACACTTAGCAAATTCCAACAAAGTCCTGGCACAAAGTAAACATCCGCAATAGTAACATTAGTACCATTTTTTGATTTGATATCAATGTTACCTTTGCCCATCACGGAATTTTTGATTTGTGAGTTGACTTCACACGAACCGTCTCATCTAGAGAATAGCTCCTTTCGACCACACATTTTGGCATCCATCTAGGTACCATATTTTGGCATCCATGGTACCCGAGTCATCCGTTTTGCATGCTAACACCACGTTTTCATTTGCATCAACTGCATGTACATGTTTTGATTGCTCACGCCCCATGTTTGTTCGACATTCGGATTTGTAATGTCCGAATTTGTTGCACTTAAAACACTTGACTTTTAATTTGTCATGTGTTTTATACCTTCCAGTGGAATTCAGATTTCCACCTCTACCTCGAGCACCTCCACGACCTCGGACACCATGATGGCCTCCTCGACTTGAGTGATTGACTCGACTTTGCAATGCTTGCTCGGGATTCGAACCAATGGACTTCGATTCATCCTTTGCTCATGCGAACATAACGAACCCATCAACCACTCCAACGTCATGGTTGATATATCTTGGCCCTCTTCGATTGCTGCAACCACGTAGTCAAATCTTTCAGTCAAAGACCTCAAGATTTTTTCTACCACTCGTACATCTTGTAGTTCTTCACCATTAACCCTCAGTTGATTAACGATGGTTTGTACTCGATCAAAGTAAGTCGAGATAGATTCAGAGTCATTCATGCGTAATGACTCAAAATCTCCTCGAAATGTTTGGAGTTGCACCCGCCTGACACGATCATCGCCTTTGTAGGATTTTTGCAAAATATCCCACGTTGCTTTTGCGGTCTCCGCACTCAATATTTTTTCAAATATCGATTCTTCTACGGCTTGAAAGATTGCATATAGGGCTTTCGATCTTTCTTTGGGCCTCCACCAACAAATCTTTCTCCTCCTTCTTCAAAGCATTGAATTCTTTAGCATTGACCACTTCGGTGTAGCCATTCTCCACCAGATTCCACAAATCTTGGGATTTGAAGAGAACCTTCATCTGGACGGACCAGTTGTTGAAATTCTTTCCGTTCAACTTTGGAAGTTGCAATTGAACGGAATTGGTGGATGCCATTGTTGGCTTTGATACCAATTGTAGGAACCAAAAAGGATAACAAATAGCTTTCGAGGATTTGGTGGAGAGAGAATGATACAAAAGAGAGACAATAATTTTCAAAGGCCTTACGTAGGCTTTTATAAAAATTCACACCACAAATACAAGCTTAACTTTTCTAGGCTAAACTCACTCTCTCTGCATATAAAACCCTAATGAACTACATATATATTTATAGGGCTTTCCAGCGCCAAGTCTACCTTTTCCTTCAAGTCAAAGTAAAGGAAACAAAAGTGGAAAGAATCAAAGTGAAAATTTTCCTCTCCTTGGATGGCTCCTGATTTTTCTAGATTTCTTCCTTGATCTTTTCTTGTTGCCAAAGTTGCGGCTAAGAAGTGTGTAGAGAGAGATCCTTCAAAATCTATTTTATTTAATTCTTAACATCGGGTCTATTGCAGCCCTCATTATGGGAGACCCTTTCGAATCTCACGTCGATCCCACAAGAATCAGAAGCTATGATTGCAATTATAGACCATGGTTTAAGGGAGAGAGATATTTGTCAAGGCTTCATCTTCAGATGGGCATAAAAGTAGAATTGTTTGCGCTTATCCCATCCAAATTTCAAAGTTAACATAAAAGGAGAAATAATTTATTATTTTAATCGGGACGAATAGAACAAAATGATCGATCTTCAGATGAACACTAAGAAATTATCCACCGAGATAGTGAAAGAAACATACGCAACTTTTAGGGCTCACACAGTGTCCCAGCGCCGGTTGCTCGTAGATATTCGAGCATGCGGTGTCGCAATCGGACTCGTTGCAAGGGGAGTCGGGGAAGATCAGGCGGCACAAGTTCCCAGCAGGCGGCTTGGCAGAATCTATCGGCTGATTACCAGGAGTAAGTATCAAGCGAAACCAAACAAGATCACCGCGGCGACGATGGAGTTATTCATGCTCGGGTGCCTTGAAGTCTTTTCCTTGAGGAATCTAAATTGCTAAGTCTCTTGAATATAAATAGAGTCATCACAGGGAATTCCATTGTATGGAAATGGGGATAGAATGATTTAAAGCATTCAGGTCCAACTAATTATAGTTAAAAGAAACTGAATCACATTAAAGATGCTGCTGGTAAGTGAATTTGACCATTGTTTTTGACATTTGTGCGAGATTGGGGAAAATAGTTTAAAATGTCATAAACATATTGTATTTTTATCAATTTAGTTATAAACCTATTAATTTTGTCAATTCAATCCTAAATATTTTCACTCCTTATCAATAAAGTTCATCTGGCTAATTTTAGCCAGATATTGCTAACATGGACGGTTAGCGCTAATGTTCATTGTTTTAATAATATATTAATAATATTTTGAATTTTTTTACATTTTTTGCTTTTCTTTTCTTGGGGGGTTGAATATGGCTGGCAAGCCAGATCCAAAAACCAAAAAAACTATAAAAAAGGAAAAAACGATAAAAAAATTCAAAATATTATGAAAAAGTGCTACGTCGGTGACAATCGCCCATATCAGAAATTTTCAACCAAAATTGATCAGATAGACTCAATTGACAAGAAATGAAAATGTTTAAGAATAAATCAGCAAAATGTAAAAAGATTTAGAACTAAATTAATAAAATTGAAAGATTTAAATTGAATTGGCAAAAGTGTAATATGTTTAAAACTTTTTGGACAATTTTCCCGTGTGAGATGTGTGATTTCCTAAAAGAATTTAAATGGTTGTAAGATATGAGAGATTCAATTTTCACATTGAAAAGCAATGTCTACATGTAAATATAGGGTTATTTCATGATTATTGAGACAATATAAAGTAAGATTTATCCATTTGTCATGGCATGTTACTATGATATATCAAAATGAATGATATTGGCGTTTCATCAAATTTACATCATAATGAATGATATTGGCGTCTCATTAGATTTACATAGTTGCAATAAATGTCATACGCAATAAAATCCTAATCTATGTTTCCTTCATGATTACTTAATGTCCTTAACCGATTTCTTACTGATGTTGGAGGTAGTCGATGATGATAGTTAATGCATTCTTAGCAAAGTTTCGAGTGCGAAGATAAAGATAGTAGATACTTCATCTTCTCTTGGATCATATTATTTATGACTATGGTAATAGAGTTGTGAATTCTAATAAAGAATAATAATATTAAAGTTGATACTTCTAAAGGCATAGATGTAGTTTTCATGTTAAAGTAGAAAAGATACCATTACTATTAATGGCATGCATGTAATTTACATCATAACTATGATGTCCTAGACTCCTATTATTTGAGCAATATCTTTTATAGTTGTAACTTGAGATTTGAAACTCTGAAAATTGATAATAATAATAAAGAGATTACCTAATGCATCACCATGACTTTTTCCCTTTTGATTTTGATATGGTTTTTCACATTAATTCGTGTGTCATCTTCTCTATTTTTTTCATTTCAACGATCATGTTCCTATCAATTGGTATCAAAGTTTGGTTTGGCAAAATAGTGGGAGGATCTATTTGATTGTAAGAACTTTGATTTTTGGAAGATGCTAATTGAGGATCTACTATATTAGAAGCACTTGCATCATCAGCCTCCATTGGGAGAGAAAGCAAATTCGTTCAAGAAAGGAGACTTAGGCATTGTTAAGTTAGCAACCTCGGGATGTGATTTATCTCACGTTGGCGCAGAACGTTGCCTTCATCATAAAACCTGACTCAAATCCATGTATTATCGATACATTGGCTTGAGAAATTTCCCAGTTTCCCCACCACTTATCCTTTTGCATGTCATTGTGTGATCCTTCCGGATAGAAATCTTGATGGGGCATGAATTCAAGAACATTGAACACACATAATTATTTAAAAAATAAAAAATTGCTGAAGTTTGCCTCTCGCAAGATAATTTTTTGACACTTTAAGTTATACATCAAATGGTAGAGTACTTGCAAAGTGATTCATAAGTCAAATAATCCTAAATTGTCAGTGCTTTAACTGATTACACTTGAATACTCCACTTTGGGAATTTAACCCACATGGATCATGCCTAAGTTGACTGAGATCGACTCAAGCCACCCCTTGAGTATGATTCGACAGCAAGCTACAACCTAAATTGACGATGAAATTGAAATGAAGTTGTTGATTTGAGATGTGTCCACGGGGATACGCAAAAGGACATGCGTAAAGTATGGTTTTATTTTGGAGTATGCGCTGCAATTCGCTCACTGCATTTCAGTGCTGTTGTGCTTCCTTGTTCTCTGATCTCTTTGGCACTTCTGCGGGTTTTCTTCAAGGGTTGTTTTCCGTGTAACCATGCATCTTGCGCATTCAGTCTACTGCAAGTACGGAGGTCTCACGTATTTACAGTTTCCTTGCATGCTCAATTCATTCTCACTACCTCAATCATCGAACTTCTTTGCACAAGTGACTTTCAAAATGTCTCGAGAGCATTGTTAGAATTTAATTAGCGCTCCTATCTCACAGTTTTCGTGTATTTTTAACCTGAGGATGTTGAACTCTCACATGGCCATTGTAAAGCAAAGTGTTGCACTGCTGCGACTCTTATGATACTAACGGTACAACATTCCCAACTTGAATATGCTAGATGCCATAAGCATTCCAAACCCGTTTCTTCAGATTACGGTTTCCTCATACTAGATGTCCTTAACTAATTTCAAACCGATGCTGGAGACACTCAATGACGGCAATTCAAGCATTTTGAGCAAAGTTTTGGGCTATGTTATGTCTGAAATAATACTTGGTTAAGAAAGACTGGTAATGTGTATCCTGAAGTCGATGAATTTGATGTGGCTTCTGTGTAACCTCTACTGAATTTCATCTCGATGAATCTAAATTTATGGTATACTGAAATAATTGGGTTTTTAGAGGTATTTCACCTATATACCCATATATGATTTCACATGCTATGAGGTGTTGGTAGAATGGCTGTCGAGTTTTGTCCAAGCAAAGTCACTAAAGGCATGCAAAAAATCACATAATTACACATCTAAAATATGAACTTGGGAAACCATGAATGTCAACGCAGTTTCTATATTTTCAATCTCAGTTTTCTTCAGCTTTATAGTGATGGTATCATCCACACTTTATGTGGTTACGATGTTATGAATTTAAAGTTCACAATTTATTCTGAAGCTTACGTGCAAGAGAACCAGTGTGCAGGTTTCGCATAAAGAGCTACTTGAACCTCCGGACGATTCAAGTACGAGATAATTATTTAAATAGAGAACATGAATGGCATGAACCTGGAATAGAAAACGTGAATGGCATAAGAGCGGATGACTAGATCTCTAACATTTTCCAAAAGATCAAATTTATTACTAGCTATTTCAATTGGCTTTTACCTAATATTTTCACGTACGTCATTAAAATGATGATAGGAAGGATAACTTATCATTAGTTTTCAATCTTGAACAATACAATTCGCACATGATTTATAATGCATACATCTTGTTGACACCTAAATTTTGGCGATTTGTTTTAATATTTATCAATTGCATTGAAAAATTAGAGATTAGCTTCTAATCCCTTAACAAAAAAATTATTTCATTAAAATTGCATCGCATATAAACATTAGGAGCACTTGCATTAGTAGTATTAAAATTTATCAAAAATAATAATAAAAATAATAAAAATTAAAAAAAAATCGAAAATTTCCTAGCACGGGCTCGGCCCATTTATTCTTTTCCTTTCCCGGCCCGGCCCATCCATCTTTCTTCTCCTTTCTTTCTCCTCCACGCGTGGGACCTGCAGCAGAAGGAGAAGGCAGCAAGTCAGCAGGCCAGCAGCAGAAACAGCAGCAAGTCAGCAGCAAAAACTCAGAGCAGAGGGCAGCAGCAAGTCTGACAGAGAAGACAAGGCAGAGGGGTCGGGCGTGCTGCAGTTGCAGGGCAGAAAGGCGAGCAAGCAGAAAAAAAACGGGGAGATTGGAGAGGACTCCGGGAGCCCGAGAGAGAGAGCTCGAGGGACGAAGGAGCAACTCAGACAACCGAAAAGAAGAGAGAGAGTGAGCTGCTCGAGGGAGGTCGGCAGAAGGCGAAAGAGAAAAGAGATCTGAGAGGAATAAAAAAGAAAAAAACGCAGAACCGAAAAAAAAGAAGAAAAAGAGAGAGCTCGGAGGACCCAGCGGCTGATTTCGGGGATCCGGGAGAGAGACCGGAGACAAGAGAAAAAGGGAACCGAAGGGAGAAGGCGAGCTCGAGGGAGCGGTTAGCCGTCGCCGGAGGCCCATCCGCCGCAGCCCTTCCCGAACCAGGTAAGTTCGGCTCCGTTCTTGCTCCGTTTTAAGCGCACCGGGCCGGAGCTCGCGGCCATCCGCCTCGCGCAAGCTCCGGCCCTCGTCACCCTTGCATTTTGTTCCCGTGCTCCTTGTATGTCACGTCCGCAGACCCCTAAAGCGCGTTCGAGGCTCAGTTGAGCCGGAAACCTTTGATTCTGGTAGTGCACATTAGCTGTTCGACAAAATGCCTCGATAAGAAATCCGAACTCAATTTTCGACCGGAGCTCGGCTCTTGGTTTTCCTGCGTTGCTAGGGGTTACACTGATTTTGCGCATCGCTTTAGGCGTTTTCTTGGCTTTTCGGTGGGTTATCTTGAGTTCGGGTGGCTGTTCGGTTGGTTCGGCCATGAGGGGGTGACGGCGGTGGCTGGAGTAGATCGGACCGAACGACCGACGCCGGACGATGGCTTGGCGACCTCCCGAACGCCGGCAAAGACTTGTTGTTGTGGCGGCGTCGGCTCCGTTCGTTTTTTTTAAAAAGAGTTGCAGGAGCTCCGGCGAAGTTGAAGACGTCGGACGTGCATGAGGGGAGACGCAGAAACACGTGAAGAGAAGACCAGAAAGAGAAAAGAATAAAGAATAGGAAAAATTAAAAATAAGAAAAGAAAAGGCTAAAAAACAAAAAAAAAAAAAAAGAAAAACAAGGAAATGGGCTTCGCCTCGGGCTTGTGCACATCGGGCTGAATTTGTTGCGAGCCGGGAATAGATTGGGCCCAAGACAGAAATCAGAAATGGGCTTTTTCAATATAAAAAAAACGTATTTTCGTGGGCTGTATTTATTAAAATCTTGTGGGCTTTTAATGTTTTTTTTCGAGCGGGCTTTGGAGGGAGAGTGCGGCCCGGTTACTTTGGCCCAACCTGGACCAACAGGGTCTGGGTCAGCTTAGCAGGGCCGGGTCTTTTGACCCGGTCCGAATTATTTTTATTAAAAAAATTCAGAAAATATTAAAAACATAAAAATATTAAAAATCATAAAAAATTCAGAAAATTCAGAAAATGCATGGGAAATTCAGAATCTTGAAAATTTATGAAAATTTTCGAAAAAATATTATTTTTAAAAATCGAAAATATTAAAATATTAAAAATTCCAAAAAAAAAAGAAAAAGTTTTCAAAAATCCCAAAAATACTAAGTTTGTTTTAGAGTTCCCTAAGAAGCTCTAAAATAATTCTTAGACAATTTTCTCTTTAAAAGATGTCGGAAAATCATCAATTTAAAATTGTGCTTAAAAGTAAACAAGCCCTTACGGCTTTACCTTAAGGTTAATTATCTTTGGATACAATTTCCCTTGATAGCACGCTTAGGATGCAATGATTATGGTTTCCCCCTTAGCTTAATTAGGATTTATTTTCGTCTGCAATTTATTTAATGCTTTCTTTAATTGTACATCTATATTTTTAGTGTAAATTAGGTCATCAAAAATAATGAATTCTAAATCATGTGTGCCAATTCTCTTTACTTAATTATGGACGTGTTTTTAATTCTAGTTATGGAAATCTTGGATGCGCTTTCATAGCTAACGTGTGGTATCATATACTATAATTGTTCAAATTTGTTTGATCTAATCTAAAATTCCTCCTCTATCATATGTTCTTATCTTGTTTTACATCCAATGAAAGCTTGGAAGTGATCACTTACTGGTTCAGATGAGCTAGATTTAGGTTGGGTTTGTGTTAGATTGAAAATGGTCCAATCCAAATCGACCTATTTAACCTATTTTGACCAATTTATATAAAATATAAATTTAGTAGCTCATATCCAACCCGACCTACTTTACTATAACACAAAGACATTTAAAAACAAGTTTTTTTATGCTATGCGTGTAGTGTGTAAATAATAAAATTATTTTTTATAATTTTTAAATACTATTTTTAACTAGTAAATTATATACTAATTTTCATAATTTTCTAAAGCTTGAAAGGCCATAAATCTTTTGTTATTTTTCATTTTGAAAAAAATAACAGAAGATTGTTAAAAGATAAAACTATACAATCCATTACCTCACCCGAAAACCCTTGACCTGAATCTAAAAACAAGTGAACATGGATTGTAGATGGGTTGGGATTTAGACCCATTAAAAAACCTTTAGCAAAGTTTAGCTAACACATATAAACCAAAACAAGCTTTGAAAGTATAACGGTCCTTGAGTTATTAAGAGAATAACAGTTTGTCGCGAGCCACAAATTATTGAATGAGTGAGTCCCATAATAATTTATAATAATTTATTTTTTGATTTTTTTTGTCTAGAATAAATTGTTATTCTCATAGTAGATTTTTTTTTTATTGAATTTCTCTTAGTAGAGTAAGGACTGTTGACCAATCATTTATCTAATCAAACCCATCAAATATAAGTTAATAATGGGTTTTCAACCCATTTTTGAAACCTCTAGTCCTAATGAATTGTAGAGTGGGGCATAAATTTTGCAGAACTATTTCATTAGGGTCATGATCACCTCAATTTTGTATTCCTCAGGCGATTAAAAAATTCCCAGAAACAAAATCACAACTATTTATTACTACCGCTCTTCTAGATACATTTGTCATGTTAGATTAGTTTAGAAAGATTAATATGAAATAATTTTAAGCCATCGTGAAATAAATAGCTAACATTTATAAATTCGCTTGAACGTCGTGTACATGTGCACCCACCAGCCGCCAAGCCATACGCTTGCTCCACTTGCGCATAGAAGTAATATTTAACCCGATGTGATTTGAAGATGGCATTTTCATATGTAGTAAATTAAATTTAATAATATCAAATAGTGGGACAGGCGCAAGTTATCTGTTTGTTACTTTTGCAGTTTTGTGTTTTGAATGAATGTCTTTAGGGACGCAGTCATTATCGAGAATGACTCGTGGGAATATCTCAGACATTGGTCTTCTCAATTATGTAGTGTTTTAAGTCTCAAACGAAGTCTTGGGTTGCACACCCCCACAAAGGAAAGGGCTCGTCAAAGGAGATGCATTTTAGGTACTGGTAGTACTGGACGAGCTCTCCAGCAAATAATCTTTCTTATTTCTGCCTTTCTTTCCCATGACGACTATTTGAATTTATCCCGTTGATGCTAGGCTTCTGACTTATAGGCGAGAAAAGAGATAAGCTCACTGAAATAAAGACCTACTTGAAATATCAAGTAAAGTCTCAGAGAAAAGGAAAAGAAAGATACGAAAAAAGAATAGATATATAAATGAAAAAGACAAGGCGAAAGTCATAATTTTCATTCAAATGAAAAGAATAACGATGAAAGAGTAAGATCACTAACAAAATAAGTGTTCCAAAAAGTACTCTTCCTCTTACACACAGAAGGTTTTTGCTCTCGTATTGCGGGTTTTCCATTTCGTTCAGTTACATTAGAGCTTTATCCTTTCTCAGCAAAATGATCAATTGTACACCAAGGGAGTATATTGAAGATTTGCTGGTAAGAAAGGTGGTCATACAATCCATTTTCAGATCGATCAATAGACATCATAGCTGGATATTCTTTTCCTTCTTTGGACAAAACTCTTAGGACTCGGAAGGGCCTATGTAAATATTTTTTGTTAAATAAAATTATATTCATTGCTTAAAATAAACATAAAAAAAACATAATTTCCATAATAAAAAAAATCAAAATAGAGGAAAAAACTGAAAAGTAAAGCTAAATCTAGAAAACAAGTTTTTTTTGGTAAGGACTAGAAAACAAGTTTGTGTCCACAATGACAGATTTGTCAGGAAAAATAATCAACAGCTAATCACTAGATATCATAGCTTTGTTATAATGAACACACACTGAAAATTCATTTTCCATTAACTCCTACGTTATCATTTGGTGGTGTGCACCTAAATTCAACTTCCTCTACACCATCGCCATACGGGATGTCTACCTCTCTCTTTGCACTCCATCGTCTATCTTAACATTAGTGTAATGATTTTGAAAGACTATTGCCCCCTATTTTAAAAATTTAAACTTTTAGATGAAAGCACAATTCATTACTTAAATATTTTAACATTCTTTTTCACGCTTAATTTGGTTTTTTTCTTAGTACTAAGCATAGACATATTTAATTTGGAAGATAAATGGGGTCGGATAAGATTTAAATTCAAGACTTCCAACTTTGATATAATGTAGGATTTTGTGCAATTATTAATAATTATTCTAAAATTTTAAATTAAAACATAATTTATTAATTAAATATTATAACAATTAGATTAGTCAACTTTTTCTTCGTCGTAATAATTATACTCGTACCAATTGGGACCCAAATGGATATTGGAGAATGCTCCTGCGGGGCTTTAAAAGCTAAAGACCTTTCTTTTCGCAGGGTGGCGAGCACTGAGATTCATTCCACTTACATTGAACATATCAATGATGACATCGTTTGCTATGGGCTCCATTAAGGTTTTTTTTTTTTTTTTGAATGCTAACCATGGACACAATGTCGCCCATTTTGTCTAAGAAACAAATATGGACCGACCATTCCTTTGGCGATTTGGTGATTACCAAATCTAGCGCAGACAATTCGTCATTTTGGGGGTCCTTAGAGTTTTGTCCACCAAAATAATTATTTCATGTACACAAGTCATATACTCAACCATTAAACTAGCTGTCTCATTGAATTAATGTTAGCATAATATTCCACACCCTCACCAAATTTGAAATTAATCATCAAAAGCCTAATGTCCTGAATAAGTGGGAACTTTGTATCTTCTATGTTAAATAGCTTGAATTTTTGATATCGAGATGTCAAATCTCATGTTTTTGTATCAAAAGTACCCTTGCATGGCTGGGCAATTCCACATGAGGAGCAGCCGACCCTCGCTTGTTGGTGTCATCATCATGAAAATTTTCTTCAAAATTTATCGTAAAACAGTGTGAATTAAGATATGGTTAAGAAAAAAGGAAAAAAATGACTGATGTGGAGCAATCTTTTAAACATGTCTTGAGCTAGAACAAACTAATTTGTATTGTGGGCTGAATTTATAAAACAAACGATGTAAACATGTCCTTATAAAGATTAAATAGGTCTTTAGAGTTCGATACATGCGCTCTCTCTCTCTCTCTCTCTCTCTCTAAATGTACAATTTCATTCATGTCTGTCGCACGCTTGCCCATTTCGGGGTGAGATGCTTGTACTGGGAAACACGAGCACGTGGGATTCCACAGCCATTAGAGAGCAACTTGCGATCAAGATTGTAACTTGAAAGGACTAAACTCTGAACCTGCTGGATTCGTACCGGAAACGTCTCGTCTATCAAGCCAAAAAGAAAAAGGAAAACCCAACTGCCGTGGGATTGCTTTGTCGGAGACATCCGTGTCACCCGCATTCCTGTTCTAGCGACCACTCCCTTGAACATGTCGGTTGTCGTTGCTTCAACCCCAATGAGAAATGTCTAGTTGCATGGGGCATGCAAGTTTTTCTGCAACAAGCTCTCATGCCGACCATGGCGAAGCAGAGAATATACCCTCTTCCACCTACAGTCCCCTCCAACCTCCCACCAAGAGAGAATCTTTGGGAACATAATCATGACACTTCATAGGACATTCACGCGTTGCAGTTAGCTTGTAGTGCTAGATTCACAATGTCTATTTAACTGGATTACTGGACCAACAAATCAATTAAATATATTCTATGAAAAGGACAGGTCAACCCAATAAGAACTTTTGTGAGTTCTACCTTCACATCCCAAATGTGGAAGATTATTACCAACTTATCTAGTGTTAGCTACATTCGAATAGCTAACGTGAAGTGTACCTTCCCTACCAAAAGTCCCCTAAGCTCTTAGGTGGATTTTTTCTTCCCCACTTACGAGGGAATACAAGAGACAATAGGGAGTGGCACCCCTCAGGAATTCTTCCTCAAGTGTCTTCCTTTAAGCCTTAATGACTTGTTCAGGTCCAACGGACATAATGATGACTCTTCACAGGGTATTCCCGTGTCACGGTTAGCTTGTAGGGCTAGGTATTAATGGTGGACCGAGAATCTTGAATTGGAGAGCAAGACGAAAAAAAATTTGGAAATTAGGAAAAAAAAGTAATTTCCAATGAAATTTTTATACCATTGGCAAGAAGAAAAAATTATATTTGGGAATTAGTATAAAAAAAAAGGAAGTAATCTCCGGTGAATTATAATTCCATCGGCAAAACTTGAATTGGTAGCCCAATCTCCTTTTTATGGCAACTCTTAGTAAGTTTTTTAGCAAAAACCTTAGTATTCTAGCATTATACCATCCGCACGTATGATGGTACTGAAACTGAAACTACGGTGTAGCTTTTGTGCCATTAGGCCAGCTTCCACTGGTCTATATAAACATCCTAGTGAGGCTTCACTGGCCATCATATTTGCATTCCATTTCATCACGTTCTGATCCTTCCCCTCTTGAACATATTTTCTCACATCGCATCTCTCGAAATTATGGTGGCAAAAGCTGGTAGATTCTTCTTCCCAGGTCTTCTTCTTGTTGCTTTACTCCTTTGGAGCGAAGTTGATTCTGCCAAGGGGAGGATTTTCTGGCCAAGGACGTGGGAAGAGAATGTAGATTCTGTGAAGTCAAGCGGTGGAACCAGTGGTTTCACTCTTGACAATGGTCATCGCCACATTTTGCTACATAAAACTGATTCCGATTCCACCGATCCAGGCCACAGTGCCGGTGTAGGACATCTCACAAGCGAAAGCGAGGATCAGCGGTCCACAGAACCAGGTCATAGCCCCGGCGTGGGCCATTCCACCGGCCCTAGAGGGCAAGATCCAAATCCATAGACCAATTGATGATGATATCGTATAAATTATCTGTGTAAGATGAAAATCCTCTACCCCGTAAGGTGCTCACTTTAGTTTATCAATCTTATTGGTTGAGATACTGAAGGAAGCACTGCTAATTGAGGATGCATTTCCTTCCGCTTAAATATGATTTTGCGTCCACGTATATTTTAAAGGCATGTATGTCTATCTCGATGTATCTGTATCTAGTCATTGTAGCAGTGTAGATGCTTTAACGACCATGCTTATCCTACCAACATGATTGTGTAAAGCACATTAGTGGATTCGAAAGTTTAATTATAATTGGCTTATATATCTTGCTTCGCGTACTTGATTAGCCGTGGTACTCTTTCCCTTCCACTCTCTTTATCTCGCTCTTCTATTTCCGAACTTTCTCTTTCCTTTCTTTTCCTTCTTACAAATAAAACAACTTTTTAATCGTAATACAATTAATTAATATGAGCCAAATATCTCTTTTAATAATGGAGATTGATTGCCAATTCGCATTTGCAAATTGCTATATATGTTTACTATTATTAGTTCAAAGATAAGTTGTCTAACAAGAGAACAAATGCATATCAAAATCTGGAAAACCTTAAAATTGAATGTTTAACTACTAGGAATTGAAACATATCATTCTAATATTGTTCCTAAATGTCGCAACCTTTTTGAGCCATATGTGTAGACATGCAGAGGCTATTGGCTTGTTAAGTATTAGGTTTAATTTGGGCTCTCCCAACCTCACCAACTTATGACTTAGGATTTAGGTTCACCACTAATCGATTTGGGGTGAATTGATTAGAAACCAAAATAGTGGGAGAAATACCTTACTCCTACACAACCGGAAAAACTAAGATCAAAGATTTGATTATATTAGTTAATTAACTAATGCCATTTCAATACCTAATATTATTCAAACCTTGAGGTTTGATTTTTATTTTTTATTTTTTTGGATTTTCAAGGTATTTCCATGCACTTGCAGAAAACTATTTTTTTTACTTTTTATTTTTTTTGGAAAATATAAAAATTTTGGATTTTTCTATTTTTTATTTTATAATAAAATAATAATAATATATTATAAAGGTCCTGGTCGGGTTATCAAGCCTGAAAGGCTCGGCCCGACCCGGACTGACCTGGGCCTGCCAAACTGGGCTCTTCTCTTGAGTTCCAGCGGACCGGGCTCTATCAAGAGCCCAGTTCGAATTCACTAGCCCCAGGCCCAATTCTTTCTGAGCCCCGTAAGCCCAACTCCTATTTGTTAGGCTCTTTTCTCCAGAACTTGGGAGATCTTCCCCTCTCCTTCACGGTCTCTTCTGCCCTCTACTACGTCGGCTGCACTCGGGGAAGCACTAAAAAAAACCTCAAGTTTAATAGAAAACTCGAGCACAAATAGAGTCGTGACTGGCCACTACGTGGTTGTTCTCCGCCGCCGCCGCCGCCGCCACCACTACTCTTCGACTTCGCTGGTCAAGAACCGGTTGCTTGTGGAAACTCGAAGTGCGCAGAAAAAGTCGAAACAAGAACATATGAAGCGAAAGGGTAACGGCATGGGACTATTAAAATGCATTTGATTAAACCAAAAGCGGACGGAGGACTAAGACCAAACGCATACATCTTACTCAGGCATTTCGTCGAATACGCGGAGGGCGGCGCTTTAGAGAAAGTTTCAGACTTGTCCGAGACGTGAACACGGACCAACAACATCAGCAAGCAACGAAACAAGTGAGGAGGCCGGTCGACGGTGGTGCTCCGGCCGCCGGTCCTCGGCGTGCCGACAGGCCTTGGTGCGGCCGAACTGGCGTCCTCTCGCCGTCCACTCGCAGAGCAGGTCTCCTCTGCTCTGCTCCTCAGTTCGGCGGCATTGAAGGCGCCTGCCCTGCCGTCCCATCTAGGGGTGTGCAAAAGAACCGGGAACCGCCCGGAACCGGCCCAGACCGGACTAGAACTGGTGGTTCTTAAGGGAACCAGTCCGGTTCCATAGGCGGATCCACCCGCCCGGACCGGACCGATTTTTCTTAAGTCAAAATTAAGATTTTTATATTCAAAATATAATAATATTAAAAATATTCAGAATAATAGTCTAGATTTTCCTCATCACCTTCATTCTTCCCTTACAAGTTGAACATGACCAACAAAATAGAGGGTTCTCTTTCTCCTATTTATAGAGACCAAGGGCTTGTTGTCTCTCCTAAATAATCAATGTGGGATTGAGCCTCCTACTCCCTCTCCCTTCTCTTCTCTCTCGTTGCCCCTTGCATGTAAGTTACTCCAACAAGTTTCCAAATGTCCCACATTAAAGAATTACTCAAAGAGCATTTGAGAAATTGCATATAAAATCCAGCCAAGGAGATCAACTAACCTTGTGTCTAGAGCGGCCTTGGGGTTGAGATTAATATTAATCTCTAAATGGGGCTGTTTTTAGAGTTTGTTTGGAGTTTTGGGGTCTGAATCCACCCTCTATCGGGTCGGTTCGGTCCTCGGTTCCCAAAATGAGGAACCAACTCCGACCCTCCCTTCCGCTTCATCTCTTGGCCGGTTCCGAGGATCCACCCGGGAACCGGACCGGACCAATGGTCCGGTTCCCGGGTGGATCCATAGAATTAGTGGGTGGTTCCCGATTCCAAAAATTTGGAACCGGTCCTGAGCGGGTGGTTCCCGGTTCCGGGGTGGGAACCGCCCACCTGGACCATGCACACCCCTAGTCCCATCCGTCGCCGGCTACTCTGCTCTGCTTCGGTAGGGCGTCCTTCGCGCCTCGCGCACGTGAGATGCAAAGGAGGGAGGAAGGAGAGTGGTGCGCGGGCCGGGCTGAGGAAGAGAGAGGCGAAATGGGCCTGGCCCGGGCGGAGAGAGAAAAGAAATGGACGGGCTGGGGCAAAAGCCCAGCCCCGAGCACACGCAGGCTCCCCCCCCCCTTTAATATTTTATACTTATCCGAAAATAAGGTTGAATAAGGGAAAATAGAATAAAAAATAAAACTTAGTAGATGCAAATAATATTAATGCCTAGGTGATACAAAAATCCTTTTTATTAGGGCCAAATTGGTCCCTAGTTTTTTATGTAATTTAAATCTAAATATTTAGTAAAAATTCAAGTGTCAACACTAAAATAATGAAAAAGAGGGAAATTTGTACAAAAAGTCCTAAAATTTTTGCGCTTTTGTCAATTTAGTTCTCAATTTTTTAATTTTACCAATTGAGTCATAAATCTTTTTATATTTTGTCACTGTAGTCTATTTAACCAATTTTGATAGAAATTACTAATGTGGACATAAATCATCTATATGGCATAACCGACATTGACACAAATAATTTTTTAATCTTACAATATTTTTGGAATTTTTAATTATATATATTTATTGTCTTTTTTCTTTTCTTTTTTTTTTTTATTCATTTTTTCTCCATCAATCATTAGGCCTTGGTAATGACTAGCAACTAACCAAAGGCAACGATCGACAAGGGTGGTCACCCTCTTCCAATCACAAGCGAGGGTTACCCTCTTTGAGATCTAGCAAGGACTGACCTCGTTGATCTCAAGTGAGGTGGCCCTTGCCCACATCATTGGATTTAGCAAGGGTGACCTTGTCGGCCACGAGCAAGGCTTGCCCTTGCTAATCCAACAAAGTCAACCCTTGGTAGTCATTGCCTTTAGCCAATCAGCAACCATTGCAAAGGCGCAACAACTTGCAAAGAAAAAATGAAAAAAAAAAAAACAAAAAAAAAGACGAATGATATAAAAAATTATAAAAAAATAAAAGGTAAATTGTTAATGTTGATGTCAGCTATGTCATGTAAAATGCTCTGTGTTCATGGTAGTGCTAACTATGTCACGTAAGATGCTTAGTGTCAAGAGCAATGATTTTTAACCAAAATTGTCCCAATGGAATATATTAGTAAATTGTTAAAATGTTTAAAACTCAATTGACAAAGTCAAATGTTTAAGACTTAATTAGTAAAAATGCTATAAATTTAAGAGTTTTTAGAATAATTTCTCATTAAAAAGAAATCAACTAAATAATGACCGTAGAGCATATTTGGTCAGTGCTTTTTCTTCCCACTCTCAAAAGTTTTGCCGCGACGAGTTATTTTGACTGCTTCAATGGACAAGTACTAAGACTTCTGATAATAATAAAAAAGTACTAAGACTTATGTTTTGTATTTTTTTTGTTGCTTTTCTTTGTCAAGTGCATTGACATATTTTCCTTGTTAAACATGTGTAAAAACTGAAAGTACCAAGAAGGTTTTGTACGGTACATTTGGAAAAATGGAAAGAGAAGATAATCGGAAAAAAAAAAAAAAAAAAAACTCACCTCTTTTGTCATTTTTAATTTCCATTAAAGAAAATAGGTTTCTTCCTTTCTTGGAAGATTGATTTGACTAGCCTTGGATTCACATTGATAGGGGGACATCGTCCAAAGAGTATTAAAGTTAGGAGAAATTTAAAAAAAGAATCCAAAGTGAGTTTATTTTCTCAAATAATTACCAAAAGTGACCGTTATCTCAAATTATGACCGGAAGTGGCTAAACCAGTCTCAAATAAAGATCTCAAATTGCTGGCTAGCCAAATGTTCACTAGCGACGAGCATGTGACATTTCCATTGGCTAGAATAAGGGTGATTTTATAAAAAAAAATATTGATAGAAATTAACAAACCCTAAAAACAAAACCCCTAAACTTTTCATTCTCACATTTTCTTCTTATGCTCTCCATCTTCTCCGTTCTTTGTCCTCTCTTGCTTGGAGCACCCAAATTTTTTTGTTAATGGAGCATGAATTGAAATACAACAAGAAACCCCTACCTTCGTTTTTTCACATTTTCTTCCTTTTTTTTTGTCTCCATTTCTTTCCAATGAATAAGAAAAATCTCAAGTAAAACCACTCTTATTTTTTTCAAACACTCGTATGTAACATGATAGCTTCGATTCTTCATCATCTTTTCCCAACCGAGAGATGGAGAACATCTTGATGTCAAGGATCTATATCTCGGGCACAATTTGAATCCACTTCCACGGAGAGAGAGAGAGAGAGAGAGAGAGAGAGAGAGAGAGTTGAGGAGGGTGCTAGCACGTCTGTTTGGAACTTAGAGAGTCGGGGATATTACTCCATTAACAAAGAATTTGGGTTCTCCAAGCAAGAGGGGATAAGGAACCTAAAAGATGAAGTGAAGGTGAAGAAGAACATGAAGAATTTGGGAGTTTTGTTTTTAAGGTTTGTTAATTTCTATCGATTTTTTTTTTGACAAAATTGCCCTTATTCCAACCACCGGAAATGTCACACACTCGTCGGCCGGTGAATATTTGGCTGGTTGGCAATTTGAGATCCTTATTTGAGATTGGTTTAGCCATTTGGGGTCTTTATTTGAGACAATGGTCACTTGGGGTCTTTATTTGAGACAACGGCCACTTGGAGTCCTTATTTGAGAAAATAGACTTACTTTCGAGTCATTTTTTAAAATTTCCCCTTAAAGTTATTGCATTTTTGCTAATTGAATTCTGATTTTTTTTTTTTACATTTTATTAATTGAGTCCATTCGACTAATTTTGGTTGGAATTCGTTGACATAAATGCTGGTCATTTTACATGACACGACATGTGCTAACATGGACAATTTTTACTTATTTTTTGATAATTTTATTTTTACTTTTATTTCTTATGTCTTTTTTTCCCTTTTATTCTTCCTCCGCTAGCCAATTACCGAATAATTTTTTTTAAATATTAAAATATTATTTAAAAATTTCAACGTCGTGCCAATCGCACCATGTAGGATGGTCGGCATCTATATTAATAAATTCCAATCAAAATTGGCCAAATAGACTTAATTGACAAAAATTTAAAAGGTTTACGATCCAACTAGTAAAATTGAAAGGTTTATAACTGAATTAGTAAAAAAATGATGAGTTTTTGACTTTTTGGACAATTTTCTCTTTGATCGGGAGATCCATTTAAATTTCACATGGATCCCGCAAAAATCACTAGCTATGATTGCATCTATAGACCATGGTTCAAGGGAGAGAGAGAGCATTTTGTCAAGTCTTCATCTTTAGATGGGCATAAAAGTAAAACAATTGATTATTCAAAGCTAACATGAAAGGAGAAATAATCTGTTCTTTTCTTTTCGGGAGGAATAGAACGAAACGATCGATCTGCACATGAAGGCTATCAAATCATCCATGGCGACACTGAAAGAAACATTCGCAGGTGGTTTGGCTCAGACAGCGCGACGTAGCTGGTTGTTCATAAATGGCCGAGCACGTGAGCTCGCAGTCGGACTCGTCGCAAGGGGACTTGGAGAAGGTCAGGCGGCACAATTCCCTGGCGGTCGGCCTTGCAAACTCAATCTGCCGAGTATCGGAAGCATGTATCAGAGCGAAACCAAACAAGATCACCGCGATGACGATGGGAATCTTCATGATCGGGTGCCCTGATTATTTTCTTCGAAGTAAGTCTAACACTATACAGGAATCTAGAATGCTAATTCCCTTAAATGGAAAACAAAAAGACTCATCACAAGGAATAAAAAGAGTAAGCAATCAGGTCCAATTAGTTGTAGTCCAAAGAAACCAAATCAAATTGATGACATTGCTTAAATTGGTCTCACTTTTTTTTCTTTTTTTATCGGTCATACTCTACTCATACTCTAACTTTCAATTGATTAATAATAAGTTATGAAAATTTAGCCCACATGAATCATGCCTAAGCCAATTGAGATCGACTCCAGCCATCATTGCCTCCGCTGGAATGGGCAGATGGCGATTGCAGTGGGAGCAGCTGCTGCCGCCACCACGAGGCCACGACATTGTCCAATCTCTTTCCTTCCCAATCTCATCATCTCTCTTCTTCTTCTTCTTTGCTCTTTGTACCTTTCCATTTCTTTTTTATATGGCTTACAAATAAAACAGTTTTTTAAGTGTAATATAATTAATCCATATGAGGAAAGTTTTTATCTGGATTTTGTATTCCATTTTACGGAAATGGCATTTACACCTCTTACTATAAACTGATGGAGACCAATTGACAATTCGCATCTGCAAATTGGTATGTATATGTCATCTTCTAGAGCAAAGACCCAAAAAATAACACAAATCGCTATCCACAAACACGAGTTACATACTTGCAACGCACATCTGACATACCTGGCACACACCAAAGTGTATGAAACGCATTGGAGAAAAGAAAATTTCAATTTCCTAAATCATGCACGAATCGTATTGCTCAAGATTGAAAACTAATTATAAGTTATCCTTCCTATCATCATTTATATGCGAACCTACCAAGTCAAAATCAGGAGAATTATGAAAAAGCCCTAAATTTATTGCATTTATATTAAACCAATCATAAATCTTTTAACAATAATAATAATTAAATCCTAAACTTTTTCATATTTGCCAATTGAGTCAATCTATCCAATTTTAGTTGGAAATCATTGATGTAAATGTCAGTAATTTTATGTGACATGGTTGACTTTTTCAATAATATTTTAATAAGTTTTTGATATTATTTATAAATATTTTATTTCTATTTTATTTTATTTTTTTTTTCCCTAGGCATTGGAAAAAAAAGAAGAAGAAGTAAGGAATAGAAAAAAGAATTAAAAAAGTCAACGTTGGTGTTGGCTATATTACATAGGACAGTTGACATCCACGTTAGTGATTTCTGGCCAAAATTAATCAAATAAATTCAATTGACAAAATGCGTAAAGATTTAGGAATTAATTGGTATAATTAAAATGTTTAGAATTGAATGAAACAAGTGTAATACGTTTATGATTTTTTTAGTAATTCTCTTTTTGAAGAGCTACTTGAACCCTCGGACAATTCATATACAAGTCAACAGAATTACCTAAATAAGGGTCACAATCATGAACCAAAAAAGAGAACTTAAATGGCATAAGTGAGCGGATGACTAGTTCTCTATTATTTTCCAAAAGAACAACCGTATTACTAGCCGTTTCAATTGGATTTTACATGGTATTTTCACATACATCATTGAAACGATGATAGGAGGGATGACTTATCATTAGTTTTCAATCTTGAGCAATACAATTCGTGGATGATTTAAAATGCAAACATCTATATTTTCTATGGAAACCAGATTGTATTCAACTTGATTTTAGATATTCTAATTGTTCAAATTCGTCTGATCTAATCTAAAATTTCTATTCCGTCATATGCTTTTATCTTGTTTTGCATCCCATGAAAGCTTGGAAGCAATCACTTACAGAACGAAATGAGCTGGACATAAGTCCTAATGGATTGCAGAGTGAGGCATAAATTTTGTAGATATTTGGATGATTAGGCTTTTTGATTTTTTTTTTTTGATAACTCAGGGAACCCCGCATCCCGCCAACAGCTAAGAAAGTAAACCCTAGGGGCCACACGTGTTAGCCATCACACACATGCAGCCAGGTAAGTCATCCTATGACGAAGCTGTGACCTTTTATGAGAGGAAGAGAGCATGAACCAACTACGCCATCCAGGTGGGTGGTATCAGGCTTTTTGATCATCCCTTGAAAATCACATCAATCGCCCATGTTAACATTGATACAATTCATACACATGCATTCCATGAGGCTATTTAGGAGCATGTAATCACTTATTCTGGCCTTGATAGAGTGCAAGATGGTTTCCTAAGAGGTCGGAGGAAGTTGCCCCTGAAGGAAAGCCGAAATCAAGGTCAGTGCTCGCTCTGGTTCGTAGCTTGGAACTGTGTGTCCAGCGCCTCTCACTGTAGTTAGTGTCACCCCTTTATATGCAACTACATATCCTCCGACCTGCCAAATAATGAAAAGTAACGAAGATAAAATATGCATCAACAGTTCGAGAGGGCAAATTTGTTCCTTGTATGTGCCTTACCTCACTATTGGAATACCACGGACGCCAAGCGTTTTCGACAGGAAGGTTTAAGGCATTCACAGAGAATCTAGACGATGTCACTGGAACTCGCCCATCAATGTCGCCGCTGTGGATGTGGTTATGCAATTAGATATGATGCTTAATACTAGTAATATCTTTCTTGAAGTGAATGAATCTGATGTGGCTTCTTTGTAAACTTTACCGATTTTCATCTTGATGACCGTTAAACTATCTTTATAATGAAACCATTTGGGCTTTTAGTGATATTTACCTGTATACCCATACATCGATTCCACTTGCTATGAGTTGTTGGATTGTTGGTAGAACGGTTGCCGGGCTGTCTGTCCATTGAAAGCCACTGGAGTCATGCAAAAAATGGATAAGAATACACATTGAAATTATGGCCATGGGAAACCATATATGTCACTGCGGTTTCTAGATTTCCAATCTCAATTTTCTTCGGCTTTGTAGGGATGATATCATCCACACTTCATGTGGTAATGGTGTTATGAATTGGAAATTCACAATTTATTCTTGGGCTTACGTGCAAGCGGACCATTGTGTCGGTTTTGTATGAAGAGCTGCTTGAACCTCCGGATGATTCAGATATGCGTCGACATAACCATCAGAACAAGGGTCAAAGTCATTAACCTGCAATAGAGAACATGAATAACATACATGAGCAGATGACTAGTTCTATTATATTTACCAAAAGATCAAATGTATTGCTAACTATTTCAATTGGCTTTTACCGAGTATTTTCGGGAGAATTACCGAAAAAGTCCTAAACCTTTTGTAGTTGTGCCAATTCAATCCTAAACTTTTTTTTACCGATTCAGTCCTAAACCTTTTGCGGTTGTGCCAGTTGAGTCCATCCGGCCAAATTTGGCCTCGGCCGGCACCGGCGATAATATTTTAATAATATTTTATTATTTTCCGAATTTTTTATTGTGTTTTTCTTTTCTTTTTTTTCCTCCCCTCCCCTCCCCTCCGCCGGTGGCGGCAGTGGCCGGCCAGCACCGATGAGGCTGTTGGCCATTGTGCGAGGGCCGCAAAGCCCTCGCCAACGACCTCGCCCAGACTCACCCAGACCTGGGGGCCATCGGTGAGGGTTGCGGCCTAGGCTTCGCCCAGATATGGGCAAGGCCGACCACGGCAAGGTGGCTTCGCCCCGATCTAGGCGCCGGCCGTGGCGAGGCGGCTTCGCCCAGATCTAGGCGAGGCCGGCCTCGCCATGGCCTGGCCGCGGGCGAAGGCAGCCTCGCCTGTGGCTGGCAAGGCCATGGCGGGATTGGGCGAAGGTCGCCATGGCCTCGCCGCGGGCAAGGCCGCCTTCGCCCGGGCCGGGCCATGGCGAGGCCGCCTCGCCGTGGCCCCGTCGCCCGCCCCGGGCCGGGCGAGGCCGCCGGCGAGGGTGGCCGGTCCGACGGGGGCCACGACCCTCGCGGCCACCGACGAGGGCCTCGCAGCCCTCGTGCAGTGGCCAACAGCCTCGTTGAAGCTGGCTGGCCACTGCCGCCGGCGGGGGGGAGGGGAGGGGGAGAAAAAAAAAGAAGAAAAAAAAGAAAAATAAAAAATAAAAAATAAAAATTCGGAAAAAAATAAAAAAATAAAAAAAATTATTAAAATATTGTCGCCAATGCCGGCCAGTGTCCACGTCAGCTCCGACCGGCCAAATTTGGTCGGATGGACTCAATTGGCATAATCGCAAAAGGTTTAGGACTGAATCGGTAAAAAAAAAGGTTTAAAACTGAATTGGCACAATTGCAATAAGGTTTAGGACTTTTTTGGCAATTCTCCCGATTATTTTCTAGCACAACATTGAAATGATGACAAATGGGATAACTTATCATTAGTTTTTGATCTTAGCAATACGATTCACGCATGAATTAGGGTGCAAACATATATGTTTCCTGTATTAACCAGGAAATATTCAGTTTGCTTCAAAATATTTTGATTGTTCAAATTCATCTGATCTAGTCTAAAATTTCTCCTGTCATATGTTTTTATCTTGTGTTACATTTAATGAAAGCTTGCGAGTGATCACTTACAGAACCGGATGAGCTGGATTTAGGTCCTGCTGGGTTGCAAAGCGGGGCATAAATGTTGTAGATATCTAGATCACCATGCTCCTTATCACCTCTACGTTGATATTCACCACAGGCGATTGAAGACTTTCCGGTAACAAAATCACAATTCTTCATTATTCCCGCATGTGTTTCATCTGAGTTCAAGGCATGCGTCCAGAAAAACTCATACATTCCCTTCAGGAACAGATTTTCATCTATCAATGCATTTCCGATCTGCAACAACGATTAAATTTATATAGCACACTTAGATAGCATACCATACTTTCTTCTGAATAGACGGGCCAAGTAATGATTTTATTCAACATACAGCGATGCCTTTAAGGTTGATGCGCGTTTGACTTGGATTCTTATTCCTTGAGACAATAGTATAAGCAAGTTGAGGCACGTAGTGACCCGCGTAGCTCTCCCCAGTAATGTAGAAATCGCGGGTTTTGTACTGGGGAAACCTGTCAAGCCAATTCACAAGAAATGTATAGGAGTCATCTGCAGTGCTATTATCCCCTGCTTTATCGTAATCGGAGGACGTGTTCGAATAAGAAAACCCGACTCCCGCAGGGGACTCCAAGAAGATCACATTTGCCACTGCACATTTCGTAAGGTATCGGGTTAGCGAATGTGATACTTGACAGTATATCCCTCTCATTGCCAGAAGAGAGAGCGTGGTTGGCCATATATCTTGTTACAGTAACCCCTCAGTAGCTTTTGGAATGAAGTTACAAATTACCATTGTTCCAGGCATAGGTGTTCCGGTAAAGAGTCTTCCCGTCACTGTGGACTCTGAAAGGTCCGAGTTCTTCCATAGCTCCATAGCCGAGGGATGAGCATCCGGGACCTGTGCAGGACGTGCCTATCATAATCTGATCCTTCATATGTCCTAATTTGGTTTATCCACTTATAATAACTCTAGAAAAATTAATCAAGAAGATTCATTCTATTAACGATATGACAGAGACGACCACTAAAAAATATTGTGACTTTTTTTTTTTTTTGGTAAAGAAAAAATATTGTGACTTGGTATTGTCTTTAGGCGTTAGTTTATGCCTGAATAGCTATGATGAAAGTAAATCAGTGGGTCTTCTGATAGGAAAGAGCACTAGGACTTTGTTGGTGAAAAATAAAAGTGGACCAATACAAGGCTTGTACTCCTGGTTGGCTGGTCATGGGGATTTCAGGTACACCCGTCAGTGCATATCTTGGCAATTCATCATTGAAAACTCGGGGAGTAAACGTGCCTGGACCTTTTGGGAGTGGCATGAGTTTAAGTGGGAAACGTCTCTTCTAGGACTACGGGCGTGTCCATTGAGGTTGCCTAAGCACTACAGCGACTGATGCTCGCTCTTGATGAAGATGTGGATGGCTTTTACTTGCCACAATTGAGTGGGGAAATCTGGGACATACATTGTGCGCGCATGCAGTCCATTGAAATTGTGCTTTCGTGAGTCGTGGGCGGGAGATTAATCCGAGAATTTGGTGATTAAAAAAAAGAAACAGTGTGTTTGGACTAAAGGGTGCGTACCACATTAAGAATATGAAAATCTAGTAAATATTGTTTTATTGCAACGTTTTCTAGTAGTGAAAACTGAACGTAGTTTTCTTTTGCAATAAGACAAACCAAAAAGAAAAAACTGGACCTCGTCTTGTGCCAAACAAACCTTTCGCCTTTTCTGTAGGCAAGGGCCGAGAGTAAATATATTACTAATCCTCCTAGAATCAAGACTAATATGGACATATCTACAGTGTTCTAGCGTGGTGGAGTGAAATGAACCTCAAATATGTCTCCATGTATGTATGATCAAGTCCTGAGAGTTGAGAAGATGCGCATGTCAATTACCTCCATTGAGCCACAGCACCAGGGGCTTGGTGGAAGAATTCTGAGGAGACTCCACAAAATAATAGAACAGTGCCCTTCCGGCCTTCGGATCGACCGTGACAGACCCCGCGTACTGATCAAAATCCACTCCGTTCGGTTGTCCGGGCAAAGCGGTGATCTTGTCTGCTTCCATCAGTCCTTCCTGAGGTCCGACATAAACACCCGAAGCCTCCTCCAAGTTCCATGGTTCGGAATTAGGAGGGTTGCGGGATTTTCGGGATTCGATCAGCTTTTGGAGGTTGTCCAATTGGTTGGCTCCGCAAGAGATTGGAAGAGCCAGTTGGCAGAGAGCGAAGAGCACGAGCAACTTCGTGAAGGCTGAGGGTGTCATGTTCTTGGGAAGCTGATCAGCAAGAATTTAAACAAGAAGAAAGCTGTAGTGAATTCCAGATGGAAGTTTGTGAGAACACTGCATTAGGCAGGATGCAGCAAGAGCGTTTATTTATGTCAAGGGTATGGATTCAACAAACGGGAACTAATGTGCACGATAAGATGTAAATTAATGGTCTCGAGCATTAATCAAATCAAGATTTTGGTCTGATCTTTGTTGGTTTCTAGCATGCTTGATTTTTGTCTTAAGAATCGTTTTGATTGGGCCAGCTATCATCATTAATTATTGATATATTCTCGGACCATTAAGGGCACGAAGATGCAAAAAAGTACAGAATCGAGCATAAAAAAATTTCCCCATCAAAGCTCCAAAAGAGCTGTCCTGGTACAAATAAGACGCTTTGTGGTTCATTGCATTAGGATAAGAAATTGAATTGAGGATTGCTTGCGTTTGGCAACGGACGCTCCGTGTCTTGCTTTGACTACTCATCTGGATAAGACCAAATGAGAACGCACGAGACAATTTTGCTAATGAGTATCCCGGAATTGAGAATTGTCAATGGGCCAAGTTTGTTTAAGACCAAACCCAACACGAAACAAGTTTGGCTAAGTCAAGTTTCGAATCGACCCGAAACGTGGTCCCTAATGAACCGACCAAAATGATGGCTCGGTTCAATTTGAATATTTATAGAGTTCCCGTTCGGGAGCCAATAAAATTGAATCAATTTTCAATTAATCAATTTTTAATTAATTAACTTCGTAATGTTTATTTATTCTTTCAATATGTAAATATTTTTTTACGAATTATTCTTAGCAAGTTTTTAACTCATTAATAAGATTTGAAAAAGTTCAAAATTGAGAAGATAAAAGTCAGTTGTATAGATTATTTTAAAATCACCGTGCCATTCTTGCCTTTGATCATCAAGAGATGTAATACTAACGTAGGTGGTTGTCCTGATTTATTCTCCTCTTGAAAGAGTATATTATCTATAAAAAAAAGATCATATAGAGAATCAAATTTTCCAGAAATATCAAGCTCCTACAATGCACGAGAATATACGAATTTTTTATTCTTTACTTCAAATATATTAATCTACATAATGACAAGTTTTGTGGCCATATTTCTTTCGTTCAGACAATGTCAAAAAAATTTAACTTAACTTTTATCTCTTTCTCAAGCCAACTATTTTTGTAATGCAATTTTTTTCCTTTTTCTACATATTTACATTGTCCACACAAAATCAAATTTATATTCATGTTGATTTCTAATTACATCAAAATACGAAAGCACAATTACAGAGTATTCTTATGTACCATTTTTAGTATATGCTTATTGTACATATTAGTTAGTCAAGCGCCAAGGCATTACACAGTCATTTTAAGTCTATCTATAACATTTGGCAATGCTATTGAAAACTAGAAAAAAACTATTTTTCTTGTTATTGTTGTACTTCACCTGTATGGTATTTTAAATGCATGTACTTAATCACATAAAATTTTCTCAAGTGCTTTTAAGGCCTTTTTGATAATCGATCAATTTTTATCTATTTCTATTCTTTCGTTCTCCGAAAGACAAAAAAGAAGGGCAATCTATTTGGCAACATCAACTAATTTTTCTACTCTCGAAAATAAATATGTTCCCAACAATATATTCAGGACAAAATCAAGAAACGGAAAAAAGTTATTTTTTTTTGTTTCCAGAAACAATTCTAGAATCAAGCATTTTTCTTTCTTCTTTAGGCCGGTGAGGTCACCAACTCTTGTCCGATTGATCGTTGGCCATCACCGATGCTAGGGATTAGCTAGAGGAGGAAGAAGAGGGAAAAAAAGAATAAGAAAAATCTCATAAACTATTAAAAAAATTTAAAAAAATTATTTCATAAAAAAATTCAAGGTCATACCATACGCATTTATATTTCTGGAATAAACATTTTATGCAGTTATCAAATACCTTTAAATGCTTGGAAACTCTTCTAGGAAACAAAATCAAAAAATCTTATTCCCAAAAACAAAATAATTACCAAATAAGTCCTTAGTACTAGCGGAGCAGGAATTGTTCTTTCATCAACAAATTCGGTGCCCCAATAGAAAAGGAAGTTGCTTTGTGTCACGGGCTGATCGTTTGGGATCACGACCGTGCGGCGACTTAGGTTATTTCGGATCGCTTGGGATCGTTGGGGCCTAAGCCAAGCCTTCTTTGAATCGTCTGATCACTCACTCAGAGAAACTAGAGAGAAGCTCTGAAAAAAAAAAGTGAACTTAAATTGCTAATGGTTGGATGATACAAATGAGGGGGAGGGCACCCCTTTTTATACTTGAGGCCCTCAAATTACAACCATTAGTTTCGATCCGGCGAACAAGATTGTATTTCCTCAACTGCCTTAATTACCATATCTTCGACCCTAGGAATATTCTAGGGATATTTTGGAATATTTTAGAAGTCTCAAGAAAATCCCGCCCCTAAGAATGTTCCAGAAGTGCTTGATCCTTCGAGAGGCGTTTTGATCGTTTTTCCTTGATTACGAATGCCTCATTGACCATGGAAACCTCTGCTCCGTGAGGTCTCTGTGACTGGTTGCCAAAAAACTGCTGGCTATTCGTTATGGATTTTCGCCACTATTCTTTCACGATAGAATTCTATTATTTTTGTGTCAACAAATTAGATTTTTTTTTCGTGTCGATAAAATCCAGTAATTGTTGTTAAGTGTGAAAATTGTTAATAGAAAAAAAAAAAGCTATGACTTCTTTTAACTTGTCAGCAACTTATCAATTTCATGTAATTATCAATTTTTAATATAATTTGCAAATTTTTTATTTATATTATTATCAATTTTTAGTAGCATAACTTACTTATACTTCGAATTTACTAATTTCCAACTTTTGTTAAATAAAATTAGGCATAATTCCCTAAAAATTCCTAAATTTTATGTCTAATTCCAAATCTATCATAAACCTTTTTTTGCCTCAAAATAAATCTCCAAGTTTCATTTGAGTCCCATATCTACCCTGTTATCCGAGTCAACATTAGTTATCCAAGTTGGCATCTACGCTCATAGTCACATTAGACATCATAAATAATAAGGAAAAGAAAAAGGAAGAAGAAAAATCAAGAAAAAAAAAAACTGAGAGACAGAGAGAGGCGGCCATGGCCGCTCAAGCTCTAACCTCCCGATCCAGCGAGCACGAAACTTGACCGGCCATGGCCATGGCTACCGCAAGCACATGATGGCTGAGTAGAGCAAGTGAGGACACAGAGATGGGGACAAGCAATGGGGTAGAGAGAGAGGGGCCATGGTGGCCATGGCCATGTAGCACCACTCGCCTAAAAGCTCACAAGCTTGATTGACGCGCTGAGCAAGCCGCTCGAGAATTGGGAGATGCTAAGTTAGAATTGCAGGTACACCTCAAAGGCGAGACCTCACCGTCAAGCCCAAATTTGTAAAGAGCGAAGCCACCGAAAGCGAGAACGGTCACGAGCGATTCTCTTGAGACTTAAGATAGCTAGCTAATAAGCAAGCGAGAGCGGCGCCTTCATTTTGCTTTATTGCAAGTTAATCCCCAGACCCGATTCACATTGTTGAAAGATACTGGCAAACATGGATCGAACTTTGCACTCCAAATGTCGGGATACACTCCGAGCATTTTCCAATTCAAATTTCAAAACACATCAACTCAAATCACAACAAAAACAGAGCTCATTCTCTAATTAGTAAATGAAAAAACAGAGCTCTGTATGCTCGTGTTCTCTGCCCAGACATCGTGTTGAGCAGCCATGGCCGTCGCGTCCAAAGTTTGAGCGCCCACAGCCTTCTCGAGCTTCGTGGCTCGGAACTCTAGCAGCCGTGGCTGCCTGAGCTTCGTAGCTCAAAACTCCAACGCCATGGCCACCACGAGCCGGAAGCATGAGCAGCCGTACCTCTCCCCCCCAAAAATTTTTTTTTCCCTTTTTTCCTTTTTTCTTTTCTTTCTCGGTATATCTCTCAATTTTATTTTATTTTCTTTTCATTTTTATTGTGTGGCGTGGCATGCCAGTTGGACAACTAATGGTGATTCGGACCGCTACATTGGATAACTAATGGTGACTTTGAAAACCAGGATATATTGGGGACTCACATGAAAGAAAATTTGGGATAAATAAAACTAAACCTAAAGTTTCGGGTTTTTTTTTTAAAGTGAATTAGGCTAACAAATTATTAACAACTTTTGAGTTACCATTATTCATTTAAGTTACTTACCAACATTTAATTATTCTTTTAATTTTCTAACTTTTTTTTATTGAGTTATTAATTTTTATTTATCTTGGTTAGAAGTTGTTGCGATCTTCCCATAAGTGAACCACCCAAGGGAAAGTTAATGGCTACTAAGCCAAAGACTTAGCACAAATTATCCCAATCCCTACCAATTGTAATTTGTTAGTCAATGTTAACATGCAATTTTCTTACCATTTGGCCGTTGGGATTGATTAGAAAACTAAGTATGGGAGAATACTTTATTTCCGCAAACCATAAATTCAATGTATTCAAGGATTTGACTACATTAGATCAATTTAATGTTTTTTTTTTTTTTTTTTTTAATCTTTCTTCTCTATTTTCAAAAATAGTTTTACAAGCAATCTTGGTTAATTTTAAATTAGGCTTATAGCATGTGAGAGGTGATTAAGTGGTGCACAATCAATAATGTACCAACCTATAATTAAAGTGGTAAACAAATTGCTAGAATAAAACAAGAACTTAAACACCTCAAGCAAAGCATATGACAACTTATTATGGTTAATTTCCAAGCGTCTACAAAGTGTTAATTAAAAAAAAATGCCTAATCTAAACATGATTTCTATATGTTTATGCAATTCTAACTAATTTTTTTCTTTACTTATGAATACTAATTTATGCAAATTTAACCTAGGCTCAAATGCATGATTTGTTACACATGTGACATGCAATTTATACGACCTAATTCTAATAACAAGCAGAAATTAATATGAAAAATTCTAATATGGTATGCAATCTAATTAATATGACCCTAAATATACAATCACTAAATGACATGACACGATGGCATAAAATTTATGACATGGCAACATTATTGACAGGCCACATATGACATAGCATGTGATGATGTGGCATGCAGGCATCTAATTCTATGTAACATACTCTTAGCATATTTAAAAAAATCTCTTTTAAAATTACAATGGAAAACTATCCAAACATGAAATCATCTAATTTAATTTGGAAATAATTTAAATTAAATCATATTTTAAATTAGAAAGCTTTTCTAAAATACTACATGCAATTCTAACTATTTCTTTTGGTTTTTTTATAAAGTGTTAAACTATATGAAATGCAACTTTGATCTATTATGTCATAGAATTTTTTTTAAATAGTAAATTTTACTAAAAATCACTTGAAGCAAATTAATAAACCATATAAATTATATATTCACCACGACTCAAAGCGAAAAATCAAAATAATCAAAAATATAATGTGATACCTCACAACTCAATATTATTGATTATGGTGATTCTTGATGAAACAACTTTTCTAATCATACAATGCCTAACGATCATGAACCAAATCACAACAGATTTAATAATTGTAAACTGGGTAATAAAATAATCAAACTAAATATTCGGTTTAAAACATTACCTAGTTCGGAAATTTTGTTTCTGAAACTGGACCAGCACGATATGCATCGATATTGATCACGGTGGCTGGCTGCCGTCGATTTCAATGCTCGGAGGGCACCGGAGAATTTTGTAAACTGCTGGAAAACCAGAGCAGCAAGGTCGGTGAATAGGGAGCAGTGACGATGAGACTGGACTTATAGCGAACTCGGCTGCGAGAACTGCTGGACGCGACGAAAGTTCTCTGCGAAACCTGGAATTCACGGTATCTCACCGAAACTTGACTGAGGAAAAAAAAAAAGTGTCTTAGCCGATACTCCAGAAAATCTGCAAAAGCAAAGTACAACTCAGCTGAAGAGCAATTGGCTTAGTTATGGATGATTTGGGTTCTCGATAACTCGATCTCTTTGTTGTTTTTCACATGTTGGTGAGCGCGGTACCCCCTACTGTACAGTTTCTCTAGTCGTTTTAATACAATCTTACCTTACCAAAAAACAAAAAAACAAAACTCAGCTCAAGCTCAAATGGATAGCTGCTAGACATCGCCCGGGAACTGATGTCTTTTTGAAGAGCTACTTGAACCCTCGGACAATTCATATACGAGTCAACAGAATTACCTAAATAAGGGTCACAATCATGAACCAAAAAAGGGAACTTAAATGGCATAAGTGAGCGGGTGACTAGTTCTCTATTATTTTCCAAAAGAACAACCGTATTACTAGCCGTTTCAATTGGATTTTACATGGTATTTTCACATACATCATTGAAACGATGATAGGAGGGATGACTTATCATTAGTTTTCAGTCTTGAGCAATACAATTCGTGGGTGATTTAAAATGCAAACATCTATATTTTCTATGTAAACTATATTGTATTCAACTTGATTTTAGATATTCTAATTGTTCAAATTCGTCTAATCTAATCTAAAATTTCTATTCTGTCATATGTTTTTATCTTGTTTTGCATCTCATGAAAGCTTGGAAGTGATCACTTACAGAACCAAATGAGCTGCACATAAGTCCTAATGGATTGCAGAGTGAGGCATAAATATTGTAGATATTTTCATAATCAGGCTTTTTGATCATCCCTTGAAAATCACATCAATCGCCCATGTTAACATTGATACAGTTCATACACATGCATTCCATGAGGCTATCTAGGAGCGTGT
Source organism: Corymbia maculata (assembly GCA_014182735.1). Classification (NCBI taxonomy): domain Eukaryota; kingdom Viridiplantae; phylum Streptophyta; class Magnoliopsida; order Myrtales; family Myrtaceae; genus Corymbia; species Corymbia maculata. The sequence goes on along the minus strand of CM024687.1, from coordinate 1,188,675 downwards.
AATCACATATTGTGGCCTTGATAGAGTGCAAAATGGTTTCCTAGGAGGTCGGAGGAAGTTGTCCCTGAAGGAAAGCCGAAATCAAGGTCAGTGCTCGCTCTGGTTCGTAGCTTGGAACTGTGTGTCCAGCGCCTCTCACTGTAGTTAGTGTCACCCCTTTATATGCAACTACATATCCTCCGACCTGCCAAATGATGAAAAGTAACGAAGATAAAATATGCATCAACAGTTCGAGAGCGCAAATTTGTCCCTTGTATGTGCCTTACCTCACTATTGGAATACCACGGACGCCAAGCTTTTTCAACAGGAAGGCTTAAGGCATTCACAGAGAATCTAGACGATGTCACTGGAACTCGCCCATCAATGTCGCCACTGTGGATGTGGTTATGCAATTAGATATGATGCTTAATACTAGTAATATCTTTCTTGAAGTGAATGAATCTGATGTGGCTTCTTTGTAAACTTTACCGATTTCCATCTTGATGACCGTTAAACTCTGTATAATGAAACCATTTGGACTTTTAGTGGTATTTACCTGTATACCCATACATCGATTCCACTTGCTATAAGTTGTTGGATTGTTGGTAGAATGGTTGCCGGGCTGTCTGTCCATGGAAAGTCACTGGAGTCATGCAAAAAATGGATAAGAATACACATTGAAATTATGGCCATGGGAAACCATATATGTCACTGCGGTTTCTAGATTTCCAATCTCAATTTTCTTCGGCTTTGTAGGGATGATATCATCCACACTTCATGTGGTTATGATGTTATGAATTGGAAATTCACAATTTATTCTTGGGCTTACGTGCAAGCGGACCATTGTGTCGGTTTTGTATGAAGAGCTGCTTGAACCTCCGGATGATTCAGATACGCGTCGACATAACCATCAGAACAAGGGTCAAAGTCATTAACCTGCAATAGAGAACATGAATAACATACATGAGCAGATGACTAGTTCTATTATATTTTCCAAAAGATCAAATGTATTGCTAACTATATCAATTGGCTTTTACTGAGTATTTTCTAGTACAACATTGAAATGATGACAAATTGGATAACTTATCATTAGTTTTTGATCTTAGCAATATGATTCACGCATGAATTAGGGTGCAAACATATATGTTTCTTGTATTAACCAGGAAATATTCAGCTTGCTTCAAAATATTCTGATTGTTCAAATTCATATGATCTAGTCAAAAATTTCTCCCGTCATATGTTTTTATCTTGTGTTACATTTAATGAAAGCTTGCGAGTGATCACTTACAGAACCGGATGAGCTGGATTTAGGTCCCGCTGGGTTGCAAAGTGGGGCATAAATGTTGTAGATATCTAGATCACCGGGCTCCTGATCACCTCTATCTTGATATTCATCACAGGCGATTGAAGACTTTCCGGTAACAAAATCACAATTCTTCATTATTCCCGCATGTGTTTCATCTGAGTTCAAGGCATGCGTCCAGAAAAACTCATACATTCCCTTCAGGAACATATTCTTATCTATCAATGCATTTCCGATCTGCAACAACGATTAAATTTATATAGCACACTTAGATAGCATACCATACTTTCTTCTGAATAGACGGGCCAAGTAATGATTTTATTCAACATACAGCGATGCCTTTAAGGTTGATGCGCGTTTGACTTGGACTCATATTCCTTGAGACAATAGTATAAGCAAGTTGAGGCACGTAGTGACCCGCGTAGCTCTCCCCAGTAATGTAGAAATCGCGGGTTTTGTACTGGGGAAACCTGTCAAGCCAATTCACAAGAAATGTATAGGAGTCATCTGCAGTGCTATTATCCCCTGCTTTAGCGTAGTCGGAGGACGTGTTCGAATAAGAAAACCCGACTCCTGCAGGGGACTCCAAGAAGATCACATTTGCCACTGCACATTTCGTAAGGTATCAGGTTAGCGAATGTGATACTTGACAGTATATCCCTCTCATTGCCAGAAGAGAAAGCGTGGAGAGATTGGCCATATATCTTGTTACAGTAACCTCTCAGTAGCTTTTGGAATGAAGTTACAAATTACCATTGTTCCAGGCATAGGTGTTCCGGTAAAGAGTCTTCCCGTCACTGTGGACTCTGAAAGGTCCGAGTTCTTCCATAGCTCCATAGCCGAGGGATGAGCATCCGGGACCTGTGCAGGACGTGCCTATCATAATCTGATCCTTCATATGTCCTAATTTGGTTTATCCACTTATAATAACTCTAGAAAATTTAATCAAGAAGATTCATTCTATTAAAGATATGACAGAGACGACCACTAAAAAATATTGTGAATTGGTATTGTCTTTAGGCGTTAGTTTATGCCTGAATAGCTATGATGAAAGTAAATCAGTGGGGCTTCTGATAGGAAAGAGCACTAGGACTTTGTTGGTGAAAAGTAAAAGTGGACCAATATAAGGCTTGTACTCCTGGTTGGCTGGTCATGGGGATTTCAGGTACACACGTCTGTGCATATCTTAGCAATTCATCATTGAAAACTCGGGGAGTAATTGTGCCTGGACCTTTTGGGAGTGGCATAGGGTTTAAGTGGGAAACGTCTCTTCTAGGACTATGGGCGTGTCCATTGAGGTTGCCTAAGCACTACAGCGACTGATGCTCGCTCTTGATGAAGATGTGGATGGCTTTTACTTGCCAAAATTGAGTGCGGAAATCTGGGACATACATTATGCGCGCATGCAGTCCATCGAAATTGTGCTTTCGTGAGTTGTGGCCGGGAGATTAATCCGAGAATTTGGTGATTAAAAGAAAGAAACAGTGTGTTTGGACTAAAGGGTGTGTACCACATTAAGAATATGAAAATCTAGTAAATATTGTTTTATTGCAACGTTTTCTAGTAGTGAAAACTGAACGTAGTTTTCTTTTGCAATAAGACAAACGAAAAATAAAAAAACTGGACCTCGTTTTGTGCCAAACAAACCTTTCGCTTTTTCTGTAGGCAAGGGCCGAGAGTAAATATATTACTAATCCTCCTAGAATCAAGACTAATATGGACATATCTACAGTGTTCTAGCGTGGTGGAGTAAAATGAACCTCAAATATGTCTCCATGTATGTATGATCAAGTCCTGAGAGTTGAGAAGATGCGCATGTCAATTACCTCCATTGAGCCACAGCACCAGGGGCTTGGTGGAAGAATTCTGAGGAGACTCCACAAAATAATAGAACAGTGCCCTTCCGGCCTTCGGATCGACCGTGACATACCCCGCGTACTGATCAAAATCCACTCCGTTCGGTTGTCCGGGCAAAGCGGTGATCTTGTCTGCTTCCATCAGTCCTTCCTGAGGTCCGACATAAACACCCGAAGCCTCCTCCAAGTTCCATGGTTCGGAATTAGGAGGGTTGCGGGATTTTCGGGATTCGATCAGCTTTTTGAGGTTGTCCAATTGGTTGGCTCCGCAAGAGATTGGAAGAGCCAGTTGGCAGAGAGCGAAGAGCACGAGCAACTTTGTGAAGGCTGAGGGTGTCATGTTCTTGGGAAGCTGATCAGCAAGACTTGAACAAGAAGAAAGCCGTAGTGAATTCCAGATGAAAGTTTGTGAGAACACTGCATTAGGCAGGAAGCAGCGAGAGCGTTTATATATGTCAAGGGTATGGTAACAAACGGGAACTAATGGGCACGATAAGATGTAAACTAGTGGTCTCGAGCATTAATCAAATCAAGATTTTGGTCTGGTCTTTGTTGGTTTCTAGCATGCTTGATTTTGTCCGAAGAATCATTTGATTGGGTCGGCTATCATCATTAATTAGTGATATATTCTCGGGCCATTAGGGGCACGAAGATGCAAAAAAGTACAGAATTGAGCATAAAAAATTTTCCCCATCAAAGCTCCAAAAGAGCTGTCCTAGTACAAATAAGACGCTTTATGGTTCATTGCATTAGGATAAGAAATTGGATTGAGGATAGCTTGCGTTTGGCAACTGATGCTCCGTGTCTTGCTTTCACTACTCATCTGGATAAGACCAAATGAGAACGTAAGAGACAATTTTGCTAACGAGTATCCCGGAATTGAGAATTGTCAATGGGCCAAGTCTGTTTAAGACCAAACCCGACACGAAACACGGTCAGTTAAGTCAAGTTTTGAACTGACCCGAAACGTGGTCCCTAATGAACTGACTGAAATGATGGGCTCAATTCAATTTGAATATTTGAGTCCAACAGAGATCCCGTTCGGGAGCCAATAAAATTGAATCAATTTTCAATTAATCAATTTCGTAATGTTTATTTATTCTTTCAATATGTAAATATTTTTTTACGAATTATGCTTAGCAAGTTTTTAACTCATTAATAAGATTTGGAAAAGTTCAAAATCGAGAAGATAAAAGTCAGATGTATAGTTTCTGATAAAAAAAAAAAAAAGTCAGATGTATAGATTTATTTTACAATCACCGTGCCATTCTTGCCTTTGATCGTCAAGAGATGTAATACTAACGTAGGTGGTTGTCCTGATTTATTCCTCTTGAAAGAGTATATTATCTAAAAAAAAGAATCATAGTAGAGAATCAATTTTTCCAGAAATATCAAGCTCCTGCAATGCACGAGAATATACGAACTTTTTATTCTTTACTTCAAATATATTAATCTACATAAATTACAAGTTTTGTGGCCATATTTCTTTCGTTCAGACAATGTCAGAAAAAATTTAACTTTACTTTTATCTCTTCCTCAAGCCAACTATTTTTGTAATGCAATTTTTTCCTTTTTGTACATATTTACATTGTACACAAACGTTAAGTCCACACAAAATCAAACTTTATATTCATGTTGATTTCTAATTATATCTTCATTTTGAGGTAACGAAAGCACAATTACAGAGTATTCTTATGTACCATTTTTAATATCTACTTATTGTACATGTATAACATTTGGCAATGCTATTGAAAACTAAAAAAAGAAAACTATTATTCTTCTTGTTGTTGTACTTCACTTGTATGGCATTTGGCCTTTTTGATAATTGATTGATTTTTATCTATTTCTATTCTTTTGTTCTCCAAAACAAAAAAGAACGGCAATCTATTTGGTAATGTCAATTAATTTTTCTACTCTAAAAAATAAATATGTTTCCAAAAATATATTTGGGACAAAATCAAGAAAAAAAAATTATATCTTTGTTTTCGGAAGCAATTCTAGAATCAAGCATTTTTTTCTTCTTCTTTAGGCTGGTGAAGTCGCCAACTCTTGTCCGATTGATTGTTGGCCATCAGCAATGTCGGCAATTGGCTAGAGGAGGAAGAAGAAGAGGGGAAAAAAAGAAAAATCTCTTGAAATTATTTAAAAATTAAAAGAAAAATTTTTCATAAAAAAATTCAGAGTTGTACCATATGCATTTCTATTTTCGGAATAGGAATTTTATGCAGTTATCAAATATCTTTGAATGCTTGAAAACTCTTCTGGGGAACAAAATCAAAAAAACTTATTTTTGAACAGAAATTATTCCCAAAACAGAATAATTACCAAATAAGTCCTTAGTGCTAGCGGAGCTGGAATTGTTCTTTCATCAACAAATTCGGTGCCACAATAGAAAAAAGAAGTTGCTCTGTGACTGGTTGCCAAAAAACCGTTGGCTATTCATTATGGATTTTCGCCACTATTCTTTCACAGGAAAATTCTATTATTTTTGTGTCAACAAATTAGATTTTTTTTTCGTGTCGATAAAATCCAGTAATTGTTGTTAAGTGTGAAAATTGTTAATAGAAAAAAAAAAAAAAAAGCTATGACTTCTTTTAACTTGTCAGCAACTTATCATGTAATTATAAATTTTTGATATAATTTGCAAATTTTTTATTTATATTATTATCAATTTTTAGTAGCATAACTTACTTATACTTCAAATTTACTAATTTCCAACTTTTGTTAAATAACATTAGGCTTAATTCCTAAATATTCCTAAACTTTATGTCTAATTCCAAATCTATCCCAAACTTTTTTTTTGTTGCTTTGAAATAAATCTCCAACTTTCATTTGAGTCTCGTAAGTTATCCAAGTTGGCATCTACGCACATAGTCACATTAGACATCATAAATAATAAGGAAAAGAAAAACAAAGAGAGAAAGAAAAAGGAAGAAGAAAAATCAAGGAAAAAAAAAAAAAACTGAGAGAGACAGAGAGAGAGAGAGGCGGCCATGGCCGCTCAAGCTCCAAGCTTCCGATCCAGCGAGCACGAAACCTGACCGGCCATGGCCATGGTCATGGCTACCGCAAGCACATGATGACTGAGTAGAGCAAGTGAGGACACAGAGATGGGGACAAGCGATGGGGTAGAGAGAGAGGGGCCATGTAGCACCACTCGCCTAAAAGCTCACAAGCTTGATTGACGCGCAGAGCTAGCCGCTTGAGAATTGGGAGATGCTAAGTTAGAATTGCAGGTACACCTCAAAGGCGAGACCTCACCGTCAAGCCCAAATTTGTAAAGAGCGAAGCCACCGGAAGCGAGAACGGTCGCGAGCGATTCTCTTGAGACTTAAGATAGCTAGCAGACAAGCAAGCGAGAGCGGCGCCATCATTTTGCTTTATTGCAAGTTAATCCCCAAACCCGATTCACATTGTTGAAAGATACCAGCAAACATGGATCGAACTTTGGACTCCAAATGTCGGGATACACTCCGAGCATTTTCCAATTCAAATTTCAAAACACATCAACTCAAATCACAACAAAAACAGAGCTCATTCTCTAATTAGTAAATGAAAAACAGAGCTCTGTATGCTCGTGTTCTCTGCCCAGACATCGTGTTGAGCAGCCATGGCCGTCGCGTCCCAAGTTTGAGCGCCCACAGCCTTCTCGAGCTTCGTGGCTCGGAACTCTAGCAGCCGTGGCCGCCTGAGCTTCGTAGCTCAAAACCCCAACGCCACGGCCCCCACGAGCCGGAAGCTAGGCCTCGCAAGTTGGAGGCATGAGCAGTCGTACCCCCCCCCTCTTTTCCTCTTAATTTTTTTTCTTTTCCCCTTTTTTCTTTTTCTTTCTCGTTATCTCTCTCAGTTTTATTTTTTTCTTTTCATTTTTATTGTGTGGCGTGGCATGCCAGCTGGACAACTAATGGTGATTCGAACTACTACATTGGCTAACTAATGGTGACTTTGGAAACTAGGATATACTAGAAACTCACGTGAAAGAAAGTTTAGGATAAATGAAACTAAATCTAAAGTTTTGAATTTTTTTTCAAAGGGAATTAGGCTAACAAATTATTAACAACTTTTGAGTTAACATTATTCATTTAAGTTACTTCCCAACATTTAATTATTCTTTTTAATTTTCTAACTTTTTTATTGAGTTATTAATTTTTATTTATCTTGGTTAGAAGTTGTTGTGATCTTCCCATAAGTGAACCACCCAAGGGAAAGTTAATGGGCTACTAAGCCAAAGACTTAGCACAGATTATCCCAATCCCTACCAATTGTAATTTGTTAGTCAATGTTAACATGCAATTTTCTTACCATTTGGCCGTCAGGATTGATTAGAAAACTAAGTATGGGAGAATACTTTATTTCCGCAAACCATAAATTCAATGTATTCAAGGATTTGACTACATTAGATCAATTTAATGTTTTTTTATTTATTTTATCTTTCTTCTCTATTTTCAAAAATAGTTTTACAAGCAATCTTGGTTAATTTTAAATTAGGCTTATAGCATGTAAGAGGTGATTAAGTGGTGCACAATCAATAATGTACCAACCTATAATTAAAGTGGTAAACAAATTGCTAGAATAAAACAAGAACTTAAACACCTCAAGCAAAGCAGACGACAACTTATTATGGTTAATTTCCAAGTGTCTACAAAGTGTTAATTAAAACAAAAAATATGCCTAATCTAAACTTGATTTCTATCTGTTAATGCAATTCTAACTAATTTTTTTCTTTATTTATGAAAATTAATTTATGCAAATTTAACCTAAGCTTAAATGCATGATTTGTTACACATGACATGCAATTTATATGACCTAATTCTAATAACAAGAAGAAATTAATATGAGCTATTCTAATATGGTATGCAACCTAATTAATATGACTCTAAATATACGATCACTAAAAGACATGACATGATGGCATAAAATTTATGACATGGTAACATTAATGACAGGGTACATATGACATAGCATGTGATGATGGCGCATGCAGGCATCTAATTCTATGTAACATACTCTTAGCATATTTTTAAAATTTTTCTTTTAAAATTAAAATGGAAAACTTTCCAAACATAAAATCATCTAATTTAATTTGGAAATAATTCAAATTAAATCCTATTTTAAATTAGAAAGCTTTTCTAAAATACTACATGCAATTCTAACGATTTCTTTTGGTTTTTTTATGAAGTGTTAAACTATATGAAATGCAACTTTGATCTATTATGTCATACAATTTTTCTTAAAGTAAAGTTTACTAAAAGTCAATTGAAGCAAATTAATAAACCATATAAATCATATATTCACCACCACTCAAAGCGAAAAACCAAAATAATAAAAACTCTAATGTGACACCTCACAACTCAATATTATTGATTATGGTAATTCTTAATGAAACAACTTTCCTAATCATACAATGCCTAACGATCACGAACCAAATCACAACAGATTTAATAATTGTAAACTGGGTAACAAAATAATCAAACTAAGTATTCGGTTTAGGACATTACCTAGTTCGGAAATTTTGTTTCTGAAACTGGACTAGCACGATATGCACCGATATCGATCACGGAGGCTGGCTGCCGTCGATTTCAATGCTCGGAGGGCTCCGGAGAATTTTGTAAACTGCTGAAAATCCGGAGCAGCAAGGTCGGTGAATAGGGAGCAGTGACGATGAGACTGGACGTATAGCGAACTCGGCTGCGAGAACCGCTGGACGCGACGAAAGCTCTCTGCGAAACCTGGAATTCACGGTATCTCACCGAAACTTGACTGAGGAAAACAAAACGTGTCTTAGCCGATGCCTCCAGAAAATCTGCAAAGGCAAAAACACAACTCAGCTGAAGCTCAAATGGATAGCTGCTAGACATCGCCGGGAACTGATGTGGAGGCGAGGAACGAACCGGCGAGGTGACCGCAAGACTGGATTGTCAAGGGGAACTCGTTGAAACTTGGTTGCCGGGCTGTGGATTGCTCGAAATTCACTGGTTAGCGACAGAGCTTCTGGATGCTGATACCAGTGTCGACTTAATCAGCAATGGTGAATGACCGGGGGTCTAAACCAACTGGACGGTGACTGAGCTGCCGGGAGCGCTGCCAGACACCATGCTGAGACTGCTGAACACGACCAGAAGGAGGCTATTGGAGGTCGCCTGAGTCGCTTGAAGTCCGCCAGAGTTGCTGCAGGGGACGCTTGAAATTGACTGGAGTTGGCACGGCGTCCACGGCGAGGCTAGACCACATAATATGGTAGCGCGGCAGCGATGAACGTGCGGATGAAGGAAACACTTTGTGCGCTACCTGTCGAACGTCGTTTTTCTTGTCTTCGGGAAAGAAAGACCAGCCGCCTCTGAAAGTTTTTCCTCGTGTTCTTTTGGAGTCTTCTGGTAAACGCGTCCCAACCTCCGTCGTCTCACTCACGGGTCGTCTCTCCCTTGCCTTTTCTTTTTCTACGGAGAAAGTGTAAATCTTTTCCTAAAAAGGTTGACAGAGCTCCGTCAATTTAGGTTTGTTCCGTGGAAAACGACTTTCAAGAAAAAAATTTCAAATTTTTCGGCCGTCGTTTTATGAAAATGAACTGGTCAAGGAGAATATTTTCCGCCAATGAAAAAAATCCTCAAAAGTGAAAAAAATAATTTCCTCCTTTTGAAAAGATTAGATCATTTTAAATTCTCTTTCTTTCACTATGGATTCCTTTTACTTATTTTTTATTGGTATTTTTTCTTTTTGAAAAAGAGAGAATCATTTTTTATTTCTTTTAAAAAATCAAATTTTTAATTACTATTTATTTTTAAATTTTTTCTTTCTTTCTCTATTTGTTTCTTCCTTGACCAGCCGTCGGCCATGGCGACAATCAACAAGCTTGGAACTTGCAAGAACGGGCAAGCTCATAACCTCTTGGAAGGGGCCTCGAGCTCGTCAGATCAAGCTAGCTCAAGTCTATTGGCAAGGTAGGCCCTCTGTAGACTTTGCGCTATTCTCTTTCTTGTACTCACGTTGTTATATTTCCTCCTTTTGCCTCACAGTAATAGGACCTACTTTCTTGTTTTGTCCCCTTGCGAATTCCACAGAACCCTTTTTCTCTTTTCTATAGCTTTGACTGCTTTTCTTTATGTCACGAGTCAATCATTTGAGATCAATACTGTGCAGCAACTTAGACTTTCTTAAATCACTCAGATCATTAGGGCACCTAAACCAAACCTTTTTCGGATCAATCGATCGCTCAAGCTCACCCAGATCATAAGGAAAGAAACTTTCTAGAGAGAAAAGAAGAAAAGGAACTTTATATTACTAAATGATTTGATAGATTTAAAAAGATGGAGAACACCCTTCTTATACTAGTGGCTCTCTTATTACAACTGTTAATCATTATTCGATCTTATGGATGAGATCGTATCTCCCCACCTATCAACTATTGGCATTTATGCCACGAGACTTCTAAACTTCGGTGCAATTACCATCTCGCCCATCCTTGGGAACCTTATGGAAGCTCTTAGAGAATTCTATGGGTGAATTGGGGTAATCTCCTTCAATCATGCATGGTTTGTTGGTTACAGAAACCTCAAATCCGTGACATTCTCATCCACTTATTGGAGCAACACCCTCAACACTCGTAGCTTGGGGAGTAATCTTCTTGGCACAAGCTTTATTCTTCTTATTCCACTTTGCCTTGGGCTTCTCAATCTGTTGGTCACACAACTCCTTCAACTTGGACATGGCATGCGGAAAGTACTCGACCTCGGAGAAGAGTACTTGGATCAGCATGTTGCGAGTTGGAGTAAGAGAGTCCAACCCTACCTTCAGCTTTTCCCAGGGTTGCAGCTTTTGTGGTGATTTGGTTGTGCACTTGGATGCCTTCAAGCTTTTATCTAAGAGACGGTTTGTGGAGATGGTCTTAGCATTCATCACCCCTTGGATCATCGACACCATGGACGGGCATTGAGGGTCGAGAGTCGTGATGCACTTGGTTCTCATATTGATCATGGCCCTTGCTCTATCCAAGAATTGCATGCCCAAAATAGATCATAGTCATTGAGGGGAATTACCTAAAATGAGAGCTTGCATTTCCATCCACCGATCTAGACGTCCACAATTGGAGTTGAGCCTACACCCTTGAGATTTTCCGAGTTGATGATCTTGAACCAATTTCTATTTGGTTCCACATGAAGTCCCAAGGTTTTTGCTACTTTGGTAGACATGAACATGTTTGAAGTTGCGATGTCAACCAAGGCAAGGAGAGTAGCATCCCATACCTTGACCTTCACAAAGAACATGTCCATTTGCGGAGTAGGCTCCTTCTTCTTGGGTGTTGAGTGGGCTTGCATAGAATTAATGATCTTCACAGCTCCAAGCCAAACTTACCTCTTCTCTTCTTTAGGTTCTTCCTCCTCTTCTTCTATGGCAAGGAGGGCATTGATCTTGGATTCTTTCGGGCACTTTTGAGTCCAACGGGGACCTTTACAAACGAAGTAAGGAGATGGCGGGGGTTGGTTAAACTAACTCACCGTGTAGTCCCCTTGGGGTCAACTCCTTTGGACTATCGGCTTAGACAATTCTTCTCCCCAAGACTTAACTATCATTGGGACTGCGGGGAGTGTGTCCATCTTCATCCTTAGAGGATCAACTTGACCTCCAATCCCTTGCTTAGTTCTTTGTTGGGATGGCCTTGGTGAGGTTGACTATAGACTCACCCACAATTAGTGCCCTCGAGAGACTCCTCATGTCCCAACGCTTGTGTTCAAGTTGCACCCATGACTTGAGTCGATCCATGAATGCTCCAAGAGCCTCCTCCTCTCCAAGGTTGTGGATTTAGAGTTTGAGCTCAGTAAATTCCTTCACAAACACTTGCACCGTACCTCTTTGCTTGAGGCGATGGAGCTTCCTACAGGCTTCTTGTTGAGCAAACTCGAGGAAGAAGTAGTCTTGAAACTCTTTCACAAAGTCATCTCATGTGTCCATGGGATCGATACTACACTTGGTCTCATCGTACCTATTGCATCACCAAAACATTGTTGTATTGGTAAAGAACACAAAAGCAGTTCGTACATTTATACCCTTGTCTTGAATGTTAACGGCTCTAAAGTATTGCTCCATACTTCACATGAAATTGTCCACCTCCTTGGTGGACTAGTTACCTTTCAATTCTTTGGATTTCAGCACCTCTAGCTTGGGTAACGCTTGAGTGGACACTGCTCCATTTGCAATACTTAACTTGCATAGGGTAAGCTTGGTCTTAAGCTCTTGGATATCTGCATTCATGGCCTCAACCTCATCTCTTTGGGGATATTCCTCCTTAAGCACTTGCACTTGATCCCTCAAGAAGTCGATCAACATTCAAGAGCATCGTCCTTGGCTTGTAGAGGGGTGTCTATGAAATCTTTACAAAGCATGACCTCGACCTCCATGATGCGATCTTGAATTTCGTCGAGCCCTTCCATGAACTTGGCCATGGAACTCCACACCCTCACAAACTTTTCATTGATCATGGCCCATAGCTTCTAGCGAGGCCTCCCTTCTTTTGCTTATGCTGTGAGTCTCCTTGACTTGAACGGCCTCTCCATCCAAGACAACTTCTTGGCTCAACATTCTCTCGACCAAATGGCTTTCCTCAATCTCTTGAAATAAATCTCTCTTTTTGCTCTGACATCACTTGTCATGGGCCGATCGTTCGAGATCGAGACCGTGTGGTGACTTAAGCTTTCTTGAATTGCTCAAGATCCTTGGGACACCTAAGCCAAGCCTTCCTTAAATTAATCAATCACTCAAGCTCACCTGGATCATAGAGAAAGAAAGTTTCTAGAGAGAGAAACCCTAGCAGAGAAGGAACTTTAGATTATTGAATGGTTGGATGAATATAATGAGGGGAAGAGCACCCCTTCCTATACTAGTGGCCTTCTAATTACAACTATTGATCGTTATTCAATTCAACAGACAATACCGTACCTCCCCACTTACCAACTATTGGCATTTATGCCACGAGAGTTCTAGATTTCTGTGCAAATTTCATCTCGCTTGTCCTTGAAAGCCTTTTGGAAGCTCTTGAAGAATTCATGGCCAAATTGAGGTGGTCTCCTTCAATCATGCACGATATGTTGGTCACGGAAACGTTGAATCTGTGACACTTGCCCACACGTTTATGTCCGATCAACAAATCCCGTCGAGACCAACCAACTCCATTGTCGTGGATAAGCGTTGAGAGAATACATGCCCAAATCTCTCCACATTGTATTTCCTCTCACCCAAATGCTGTCGTGAATTTTGACCATGAATACCCTTTTTATTCAACCCTCAATATTTATGCTTCTTCCCTCTTGGTCTTCTTTTAACCGAAAATTTGATAAGATAAAGTTTCATTGCTTTCAACCTTGATTAAGCAAAATAACTTTGATACATGTATATTTTGGCCGTGAACGGGGATAGCAGGCTTCTTTCAAATTTTCCTACGTTCACGGGCTCATTCCAACTAAAATGCAATTATATGGGCCTAATTAATGTAAATGTTCATAATATCTGCATGAAATTTAATTTTTTTTTTGTGTAGAGGTCAGAGCCTAGCCATAATTTTCTATGAAACAAACAACAAAATGGCTCGCAAAAATTTCAGTGTCAACAAAAGCCCTTTTGAATATAACTAACTCATTTTACAAATTACTAACCCATATTAGTGTGAATCGTTGATAATTTTCCTATTAAATTACTACTTAGTATTGGGCTATCAAATCTCATTTGAGTTACTTATCAATGTTCATCTCTAAATGTGGCAAGTTTTCTTATTATGTACATGCTTTTATTTGCCTTTTTAGCAAAACATCAAATTTATCAACGTTTTTTAAAGAATTATCAACCTTAATGAGAGTGACTTACTAATTTTTCTCCAATAAGTTCACAAATAACTTAAGTTACCAACTCACATTTTAATTATTACCAAATTTCATTTTCTTTCAATTACAAACCTTTTCTTACCTTTCAGCAAATCTTAGTACATTTCTTAACTCCACCTCAAATTAACCGACTCTTACATGAAATTACCAATTTCACCAGAATATCATTGAAATTTTGTTGAGTGATATTTGTCGATATTTGTTGCCTTCTTCAGCAAATTTAATAAAGATCTTGCAAAGACACGAATAGAATATTGATGAAAATAAGATTTCATGATTTACCTAATAATATTTATTAAGCTTTCAATTGGGGAAAAAATTGTCTATAGCAAATGTTTCTGCTCTTGAAAACATCCATATACTTCGATTATCAAATTTTTAGTAGTACAGAAGGTTGATTGTACATCAAAATAAAAGAAAAATCATTTATCTTATGAGAAAGCAAGCTCTTATGGAGCTGAAGAAATTTAATTAGCGAGATTGTCAAAAGAAACTTAATTAGCTCGAGGTTTTTTAAATTATCTACAATTGTCAATTGGTTAATCAATCAATAACCTATTAGATAGTACTTTTTTGAATGAGAAGATCAAATTGGCTTGCATGGAAGATTTCGTCCCGTGGAGTTGGCGGCAACCCAACTAGGATTGTCCACCATCGTATCATTGGGAAGAACATCAAAATCTTCAATCTCCATAATTTTCAGCAATAATGACGTGACATGATTTTGATTGTAAAAAAATTGGATTTCTTTAAATCTTTTGGTCTTTGATTGTGCGAGGCAGAAGCCAAGGAAATATGCTAAAATTGATTGGAGTGATTGAAGTGAAGGAAACTATTTGAAACTCAAGCGATTCTTGAAGAGTGAATTGCATTGTATGCCTATGTCAAACTAAGAGAGCTATGGAGATTGAAGCCTTTGATGTTCGTTCCAATAATTATGATGGTGGAGATTTTTGGTTGGGTTGCCGCCAACTCTGTTGACAATATCTTCAATGCAAGAATAAGGTGCCAATCTGATCTTCTTGTTCAAAAAAGTACTACCTAATAGGTTATTGACTGATTAATTGATTGACAATTGTAGAGAATTTATAAAAACCTTAGGCTAATTAAGTTTCTTTTGACAATCTTGCTAACTAATTTTCTTCAGCTCCATGTGAGCTTGCTTTCTCATTAGATAAATGATTAATCTTTTATTTTAATGGATAATCAATCTTTTGTACTACTAAAAATTTGATAACCAAAAAGTACAGATGCTTTCTAAGAGCAAAAACATTTTCCAAAAAACAATTTTTTCACCAATAGGAAGCCTAATAAATATTAGTATGTAAATCATGAAATCTTATACTTGTCGATACTCTGTCCCTTCAATTGCAAGATCTTTATGATATTGTGGTGGCATCCCAGAGATGGCAATGCCTTTATTCAAATGTATATCGAATGTGATAATTTGGAAGCTTTGTATATGCAAGGACTGATATGTGTTTAATTACATGATTTAGCTCTCTAATTTATTCCCTATAATTTTGTTCAAAGCTAGAAATTAACCATCGACAATTTATGTACGTTGCAATTGAGTATGTAAGTCTTGTGAAGATGGAGTTAGGAATAAAGCTGCTGAAGAGGGCCAAGCAACTCAGGCACCTTGGAGTTTCTTATGGTGTCGAGCTCCTCCTCGTCAGTGAGGGTGAGGAGTTATGGAAGGAAGGAGTTCAACTGTTGCACAGAGCCTACATGAGCATGCGAGTGGTGCAACGTCGCAAGAACTGTTTAGACGTCGTGCGCAACATGTAGTGGAACAACGCAACAACCTTCAGAGAAGAACCTACTCGATATGACTACTGGTTGCAAAGCGAGTACTGCAAGAGGAGAGGATGGGTGCGCGATATCGACCATGGCGACAACGCTAAATGCGAAGAATGCATTTGCCGAGTGGAGATAGAGATTTTCCAGTGGTACTTTAGTTGCATTTTGTCAACCCAACCTAGTCTCACCAGATGAAAACAAAGAAAAAGTGGAGAGGGGAGAGAGATAATAGCCAATTTGAAGCATGGAGTCATCGAAATTTTAGGAGTCGTGTTGTTGTAATTGGTGACACGGCAAAAGTGAATGGTAATTTTGCAATTACATCGAGAGCTCTAGAAATCAACAGAGAAATTTAATAAGGAACAATGAAAGGACACTGAAATCTATGATTGTGCATATCTTATTTTATTTAGTCATCTCATAAAACCTACAATAGGCTAATTTAATATTCATTATAATATATCAAATTATACCTAAAATTTCCCAATTTTCTTATCTACTTTATATTTAATTTGGTATCAAAGCTCCTTTCCTAAGGCAATCTTAGTGCACCACATGCTTCGCACCTAGTACACCTCAAAAATTTCCCATTTCTACTTTTATCATTTTCAATGGACCCATGCATCCCAAACAAATAAATCTATCCCTATTGCTCGACAAATGTTCACCCAAGGGCATCATTCCCATTTTAGTAAGCACCATGGTGGTTGTTTTACGACGTCTCTGATGCGTCGCCAAGTCAAGCTTCTTCTCTCTTTTTTCCATGGAGGTCTTTTTCAATGCTGCGAAGTAACTTTTCTCTTAACAATGCCTAGCTTATCTGCTTGTAACCATATTGGCCACGTTTAAGTTGCTATCCCAACAGCAAAGTTGATAACAAAGGACACATGCTACTCCACTCCAACCTCTTATTCTTGACGTTTTGTGTGTCATTTCAAGAAGCCACACAATCACCAAACTTGCTCCTCTTAGGCTAGCAAGATCTAGAACTTTTACTATCAACACACTGCTTCATTAATCACGTCTCAGAAGTTGGACATTGTTCAAAATCATATTCAAACTCAAGTTGACATATTCAATACATCTTGAGTTTGAGGGAAATGTTAGAGATATTTAGGAAAATTATGATATTTTCTATATCTCTCAAGATTGTGTGAATATCTTTTATAATTGCACGTATCTTGATTGATATATTATCTTATTTAGTCATCTCACAAAGCTTATATATATGTTAATGTAATATTCATTATGATATATTGAATTATACAAAAAGTTTTTCAATTCTTTTTTATACTTTATATTTAACTATTTTGAATATGTTTTTACAGTCAAATTTAGTTGATTTTATCATATGCTACCAACATGTGAAGGATGGTCGTGTAGATGCATTATACATAATGAAATGTTCAATATCCAAAACAGTAAATAAATTACTGAAAATATTAAAGTGCCTGAACTCATGGACGAACAGAAATGATCTACTCGTCACCCATCGCGACAGGGGTTCTGCAAGCTTGAATTCATGAAACAAATACGTAATGATGAATTCGACTTTTATTCATGAAAGCAATGATAAGTGTGAGTAATGCATGATTTAAGCGACACAAAATAACTTGGGTTAATACCTAAGACGCAATGACAATTAATTATTTTGGGGTTTTTTTGTTTATACTATAATTATATGTACCTAATCTAATTGCATTGATGAACTAACATTAAGTCGTAAATGTCAGGCATGTTATGTTGTAATGAATTGACCATATTCAATGCTATAAAATAATTTCTAAAGCGGCATGATATGCCATGAATGCTATGACATAGGATAGAAATAACCATGGATTAATCTTATGATGCAAGTTATATGAAATGCTATTTTTTTTGTATTTTTAATGTTTAGGTAAACAGATTAAATCCTAGGACCCTATATATGACCAAGTGACTTTTATTAAAAGAATATTGACTTAAAGAAGCAATGCTAACTCATTTTATATTTTTCTTTTTATGATATGCAATATGAATAATGCATGAGATGTATTACCAATCAATCCTATCTACATGACCAGATTATTAAAATAATTAACTCTAAATGACGTGCATTATATGACTTTCATGCTATGAGACTAATTAACTTTAAACCTACATGCAATCTATATGATTCTAATGACATCTGTTGCTTGGTATTTGTTTAATAAAAAAATATGAATTATCCTAATTTTATATGCCTTCTAAAATAATAGGCGTTACACTAAATATAAAAGCTATAAGTTATGAACTATCAATGCGACCTAAACATGTGACGATTAACGAATTTCATGAAGCATTAAAACATGTCATTCGCAAGGTTATTGATACAACTCGAAGACATATCATTTTAAACGGCCAAAATTTATGCAGTCCATCACGCATAATGAAACATAATATGCACCATATCCCAGATAATGAGACAATACTAAGGATCCGACTTTCGGGTTTAATAGTCTTAGCCCTGATATGTCTTGATTAAAGACATGGAACGTTCAAGACTGAATGAAATAGCTGAGGTTTCAGAAAAAAAAAAATGGTCTGGTTTGATTAAATCACAAGCATCAATTATGCCCTCCAAACATGTTAGTCAATTCAGTTTAATACTATCACGGAAAATGTGACTAAACTGGCTCAAGGATATCATGTAAGTGGACAATCCCAGAAATAATAATTAATCGCAACTCTTCACTACCGAATTACGAAGCGGATTGATGATCGAGAGTACCTGTTCTCATGAATTCATTCACTTTATAGCTCAAAGCCAGACATTAAGCTTATCAAATATGACGTGATCAGCTATCTACCCAAACATCTCAACTTGCGGATTCGTAACGAATGACCAATCGCGCGGTTTACTGTAAAGATCAGAGAAATCAAACATCCAAGTTGAGGTCTTGTCCGCCACATGCAATGCTCGAGAGAGTAACATCGCCCTAACACAAAAATCTGATGTAGAGACTTGGAAATAATCGTACCTGGAATGACAGCACGAAGTGTTACCGACACACAACAGCCGGCGAGGCAAGTGTGGGGATTCGGCAAATGAACATGGGAAACAAAATGCTTGATTTGGCCAGAAGCTCAATGGTGTTCCAGGTGTAGCGGTGAGGTCGGTGAGAGCTTCGGAATGGTTGTGGTCGCCAAAGGGAACCTGGCGAGATTGAATAAGCAAAGCGGAAGCATCGGGGAGAGGTACAGCCAGGAATCTATAGGAGGTTGTTACCTGCAATGACAGATTCGAAGCGCGACCAAGAGCTGCACGATAGCGGCCTGAACAACAACACGGCTTGAATGGACTCCAGCGTTGATGCGGCGGGGCAGTGTGTGATGGCCAGTCACAGCAACGGAAGGCCCAAAAAACTCCGGAAAGGACTGGGCACGGCGGCACTACAGGAAGGCGAATTGGATAGCCCGCTGGATAGTGTCACCGGGGAGCTTGTCTGCTTGGCCAAGATGCCACTGGTGTGGGACTAAGGACTGGAACTAAGCCGCCTGGATTCTCACCGGAAGGATCCGCGGACGCACCAGTGGAGTAACGAGACCCTCCACAGACCTGCTGGGCGCGCCCTGTCGCTCGCCAGATGACCACCAAGGCGCGGAGAGCTGCTGGATGCGGCCGGGAGCCTCCTGGACGCGCTGGACCTTCGTGAGACGCGATGCAAGGAAGAACAACTAAGAAACTTTGGCTGTGAAAACTTTCTGGAAACGTGCCTCTTCCTCCTTTCTAAACACGAGATGATTGCTTTCCACCAAATCCTCATCTTTCGTTTTCCTCATGTTTTTTTCAACCTCCCCACCACCACCGAAGATTTTGCCTTCATCCACTCAATCTTTAACAGGGTTTGTTGTTCTCTTTTCAAATTTTGTAGATAACCTAATAAAATCCAATCTTCATCTAAATCTTTCAGGCGACTAAACTCATTGTTTGACCGAGCCCCATATTAAATCCTTTTGTTCCACCACTTGAATTTCTTATGGATCATCTGGTGCCCATATTTGACACTATCTTCACCGAATTCGATCCAAAATGGTGTGATCTTAATTACGAAATGCGAAAAAATTGCAAATGCTGAATATAAGTGCAATATTTATATTGTCGTTTTAGGGGTCGAGTGGATCCTTAATTTTTACTGTAGTATATGATTAAATGGAGGTCGCCAAAATGTAAGTGTGTATGTCATATGAAAATCAAGCACAAATACCAAAATGAAAGGTAAAAAAAACGCTCTCTTCCCTCCCTTCTCTTTCTCCTCTGGCTCTCGTCCTGTTGACCCAACTAAAAACCTGGCCGGCCGCCATTCCCCTTGCGTGGCCACTATAAGCCAGCCACCGTCGCCACTCGTCGCACCTCCGCTCCTCCAGCCCTTGAACACCATCACCACCTCCTCTTTCTCGGGTAGCTCGCTCGCGCTGCCTGCCACTCACTTCATGCAACATGATAGCATTAATTGGCACTTGGTAGCACTCCATGCAGCATCATAGTTCGAACAGGTTTTCGTGATCCATTTTGTCGGATCTACTATGATGCACTACAAGACCGTACTTGTTGGAACAACATTAAGGGTCTTGAGAAGGTTGGATCGGTCTTCGCGATCCTCTTCCACAAATTATGCTGCATGAAGTGTTACTAGCATTTTAAGAACATGAAAATTCATATCACTTGACCCTGATAATTTTTTACAGATCTCAATGCATGGTAATCGATTTGCAAGGAGTTGTGTTTTGAGCCGAATCGCTAAGCATTTCTCATTTGGTTGGGACTACGAAGTACTGCTAGACCTCACTTGTCCAAACCATAGTCCAAGGTTTTGGTTACAATATAAAAATGGAATATGATGTGAAATGAGAAAACAAGAATTAGAGCAGTAAATTACAAGGATGCATACTCCCTTTTGCAATTTAAAGTTCTTCATCATGAACATATATAAAAATTTATTTCCTATTCATTTCGCAAATCTTTTTAATACATTTAGATTTTACTATAACATTCATTCCAGGCTGCCGGTCAAACTAAGCATTTCGTAAACGATGGGCTTCAGCCCATTTACTGATTCTCAGTTTGGTGATCGTGATCCTGTCCTCAAGCAATTGACCAATCTGTTTATCATCAGCTGGGCTGGTCCTTGGACATGTCAAAGCTATTCGCACCCAATGAACATAACAACATCACTGACCAATCCAGGCTTCTAAAACACAACGGAAATCGACATCCAAAAGTTGCCCGGCTTATCACGAAGCGTCATCGCATCTTGCTTGGCCCATTTCTTGCGACCCTGTCCCTGCTTGCGTACGTCGCGCGGGCTGCTCCGCACACAGATTGGAGCAGTCCCAAAATGGCAATTGCATGATGTGTAATGTAGTCCCGGAAAATAAAGAAGGGCGATGTTGTTAATTAGGGGGGAGGGAGACTCGGAAGAAGTGAAGAATCCAGAGCCCCAAGTGAGAAGGGGGACCATTCTCCTGTTTCAATGGACGGTGGGGGGTTGGCGACTGTTGAAACCAAGACGGGAGGGGAAATAATAAAAAGACAAGGACCGGTCCTTGCACGGCCGACGACGCGGGATTAAACAATGGTTTTTGGGGGATCTGTCCCTGTCTTATCCATGCATTACACGCTTGTCTTAAAGTCGGGTCTCGCCATAGGCCAATGAGGCTCAAACTCACCTCTAGCCGGTCACCGGCTACCACTGTGCCCTACAATTGGCCAAGGAAGAAGAACAAGAAAAAGAAAGAAAAGGAAAATAGAAACTCAATTTTTAAAAAAATATAGAAAAAATAAAAGGAAAAAGGTGTTTTGTAATAAAAAATGAGGTGAAAGAGAATATGGAAAATGTTTTCTCCTACTCAAAAAGTGAAATTTTCTCTTATTTTAGATGATTTTTTTTTCATTAATGGAAAATATTTTCCCTGACTAGTTTATTTTCCATAAAACGAATGTTGAAAAATTCGGAAAAAGTTATCTCGGAAGTTTTTTGGTGAAATGAATAGAACCTTGGAACATGAGAGTTTTCCACTACCAAGGTCCAAATGAGTAATTCACCAATCAAGGATAAAGAACTTTAAAATGCACCACCAATGTATTCATCAAAGAACCGAACCGAAGTACTTTAAGGTTCACCGCCAAAATGAATTAGATAAAGAACGAAAACATATCTCTCCCGAGAAAGATTCTTTATATTGTCAAACTCAAAACTTTGCAGGCATACGACTGAAAATACACATCTAATTATTAGATAGACTAAGATACAAAACTAAGAATCATCAAATTAGGAAGCCAACTTAAGCTAAGAAACCTACTTAAAAATTAGAAAACTACCATTCGGCCTTTGATTTAGCTGAAAGAGTCTCTAGTCATCAATTTTTGGAAACTCAATCTAGGATGCTTTCTCCTCGTCAGACCCATTGGATCATGTTGTAGTCGAGATCTCCCTTAACTTGCGTAAATATCAAACGGTCTTTAATGGAATTCAATGCTCTCGCATCATCAACCAAAAGGACAGCCATCTTGACCTTTGCTTTCTGTTACTTTTCTTCTTTCTTTCTCACTTTACAGGTGTTTTGCCACGGGAATTGGATTCATATATATAGGCGCACCTAGATAATTTACATATCACTTGTAAATATTCCTGCAAAAAAATTTACTTTTGCGACCACAAAACTAGTTCTAATTGGCAACTTTTATATATATCATCAATTATGTAATTTCACTGTAGGACTTACTTTGTCGATGATTATGTTGTATTTTATCACTAATGAAACTATAAATTATGCTCATACTTACGTGTGGCATCTCTTCAAATTTCACATAGATTATGTGAATTATATATACGGGATTATACGGGATTTGATCGTAGACGAATAGTGTGCATTTATCGATTGATATGCTGTCTTTGTTCAAGTAATAAATTAGATGGGTCCGTAAAAATGCCGTCATTTCATCCTCTTTTTTGGGTGGGGGAAGAGGGCCAAGGGAAATGGCACTGCATCTTGGAAAACTAAAAAAAGTAAAGAGAAAATATTACCAAAAATTTCAAATTTTGTCTTATATAACATATTTATCTCAAACTTTTTTCTAACACAAAAACCCTCGTTTTAGCCCTGTGCGACATATTTACTCCCAAAACTCTTACTTCAAATGGCATTTTTGTCTTTTGAATTTTTTCCCTTTTCCTTTTTTGCCTTTTTTCCTCCTCCTTTGGCAATGGAGGGAAGCCACTAGTGTTGGCCCTCGGCTGATTCTCGGGCGAGGGCAACCCTTGCCTAGGTCAGGTCAGGGCTGCCTTCAATCCCCTAGACGAGGGCGACCCTTGCTCAATCTAGGTGAGGGCTGGCCTCGCTCGCCTAGGCAAGGGCATCCCTCACCTGAGTCAATCGAGGGTCGATGTCGATGACTTCCCTACGCTGCTTAAGAAGGAAAAAAAGAAAAATGGAAAAAGATGAAAACGCCATTCGAGTTTGGGGTAAATGTATCACAGTTAATAAAGTTTGGAATTTTTGGTATTACAAAAAAAAAAGTTTAAGATAAATATGTCATACAAGGGTAAAATTTAGGATTTTTGGTGTCAAAAAAATTTTGTGATAAATATGTCATACAAAACAAAAATTTGGATTGTTGGTGGTATTCTCCCAAAAGGAAACTGATGTTAAACTTCTCAGATCTACTAGAAAATGATCATACCTTTCATTTGGTGCAGGCGGCACAAACTACACAACTGATATTAATTGAAAATGTTAAACAAAAGTTACACTGTATTGCCGAATTAACGCTGAGTTGGTTTAACCACTTAAGAATTTGGTCCAAAAGCAGCAAATCGACGTGCGAATCACGTTATTTGATCATGTTTTGAGCGACCTCAGTAACCAAATTCACACACGTCTTTTGAAATTAATCAAAACCAAAAGTCGAATACCCATTTCGAACCAAATCCGAAATGGTTCTCTTGCACGTTTTTTGTGGACATTTTCGTCGCGTAATGACCGTCGGTTAGCTTATTCCAATATGAAACAAGCATGGGTGCTGGCTCTTCCTTTCGTGGGAAGAAATCAAACATTTCGTGCACTAAGTCGTAGATCTCGACAGCGACGGCAAATGCTCGTGTCTAAGCGTGTCTAAGCTACATGCACTACAGGAGAAAGTCAAGATCGTGATGTACGGAAGCAAGTCCGGCGGCAGGGCCATCATACAAAGAGGGGTTCTTTATTGAGGTCATAGGGTGGGGTGTGAACTAGCTTTTCATCGTTTAACTGGCTGTTTTCACTTGATGGAGGTGGCTAAGTGCCAAAACCAGGACGAGAGGGGAAATACTAAATCAGACAAGGACCGGTCCATGCACGACCGCCGACGCAGGATTAAAGAATCGATTTTGGGGCATGTCTTTGTCTCATAATTGCATCCCACGTCATGTCCATCCACAATATAATCGCTTTGCTCTTCTTCCGTGAGGAAGGAATCGCTTCTCTCTCTCTCTCTCTTCTGTCAAAGTTTGTTGATTATTGCTCGCCCTAGCTAACATGTAAACATCTTGCTACAGGAAATGGGTTCATTGACAGAGATATATATATATATATATACATAAGTGCAGTTAGGCAACTTACATTTTACTACCGACACCAAAAACTACCCTTAAATGGCAACTTTGATTTCACTGCTTTATAGGCTTTATAGACTTAATATATACGTCTATAAACAAATACCATCATGTAAGACCTATTGGATCAATGGCTAAGACAGTGTTGATCTACATAGATTGAAATTACATAATATTTTTACTTGAAATTGATGGAATTTTATCGCACAGGTGTGATTTTATCACTAACAAATTGATGGCACTCACAACATTATAGTTTGAAATCGATTTAGGACTTTTTTTTTTGGTAAATCTCACTTTTTACCAGTGATGCTGCAAACGTCCATATATTGGAGATGGTTCTCTTGCGGGTTTCGTGTGGACATTTTTCATTGCGTGATGACCGCTGATTAGCTATCTCGAACCCCAAACAAGCATTAGCATTTGCCCTCTCTTTTGTGAAGAAAAACCAAACATTTCGTGCATGGAGTCGTAGATCTTGATAGTGACCGAAAATGATCGTATCTCAGCTATATACACTATACGAGACCGTCAAGATTGATGCAATGGTAAGCAGGTCCAGCTGGAGACCATGATATAAAGAGGGGTTCCTTTTTATTGAGATCATGGAGTCGTCGGTA
Source organism: Corymbia maculata (assembly GCA_014182735.1). Taxonomy (NCBI): domain Eukaryota; kingdom Viridiplantae; phylum Streptophyta; class Magnoliopsida; order Myrtales; family Myrtaceae; genus Corymbia; species Corymbia maculata. The sequence continues at coordinate 1,163,634 of CM024687.1, read as the reverse complement.
TCGACTCGCTTTTCATCATTTGACTGACATGTTTTCACTTACATGATTGCACGGCGATTGCATTATATTTTACTTTGGCCGTGGAGCTTTTTTAGATCAATAATGCTGGCTTTATTTATGTCTCCTCAATGGGTTTGCACTTTGCAGGACCAACAGAATAGACAGCTTACCAGTGGTTCATAATTGTATCACTACAAAAATCTAGAAGCTCAAAAGAGATACAGCTCTACGAGAGAGCCATGAAAATTATACTACATCTCATTGAAAACCACAGTTTGCAAACATTTTTTATGGGAAATAACGTCTTTAAATTTTGGCTAAATATATAATATGACCTTCGAACTTTGAAATTATTCAATGTGGCCCTTGAATTTTGGCCCGATATACAATATTGTCATTGAATTTTTAATTTATTCAATATAATTCATAATTTTTTTGTACATATTCAATTTAATCTTGAATTGTACAAAAATATTCAAGTTCGTCCTTCTATTACTTCAAGTCCAATAACAACATTGAAAGTTTCATAAATTTTAGGGATTAAATTGAATATGTTCTAAAAATCTATGAACTACATTAAATAAATTAAAAGTTAAAGACGGCATTTTACATTAGGCTAAATTTTGGGGATCACATTGAATATTTTTAGGATTCAGAGATCACAATATATATAGGGTTAAAGTTCGAAAATTATTAATATTAGTTATCCTTTTTATTTTAAAATTGGCTCTATCCATGTTATCAATTTTGAAATAAGCCTATCCATATCTTTCACTTTTCTCTTTCTTTTCTTCCTTTCGAAAAAGGAACTTTAATAGGCTTTTTATAAAAACTGCCTACTGCAACAGAGTTCCAGTGGCTCTTTTCCAGTTTCTATAGTGGCCTGACCGCCCACATAAAGTGAGACTCCAGAAACCCATGGGAAGATGGGCGTGAATGCATTTTAGGACCACCTGGCTATAAAGCCTGAGACAACCCTTGACCTCGATTCTTGTATCCCAAATTTATTCATCTGCCACAATCAATTCCATATGGTCCACAATGTATAAATAGAATGTTCTTATTGACATTCACTTCATTTTTCTCTCCGTGATTTCATGCTAGTTCTGTCGTGAGTTTGATCAGTCTTGCACCATGCAAATCTAAGGGTTAGTAGAATCTGCCAATTACTCTTAACACCTTGTATCAAATCAACTTAAATCAATTTTTCGAGCTAATACCTCTTTTCTATTCCGACGGTGGCATATTGCACAAGTGCCACATGAAATCAGCTCAAAGGATAATAATAGGCAATATGAGACCAACGCCCAACGGTGGAGACGGTGGCCTCTGTTGAATTATGTGGCGCTTAATTTATGAATTGACTAGATATACTAGCTAGGGCGAGCTCAAAATCATTAGAGAGTTAGGTTGTGATTATAATGCTTTGCATGAGCTGTTGATCGACTAGAGCTGATAGCTCTCTTTTACACCAAGATCAATCATGCAAGGAGGTTGTCATCCACGTACCAAATCTTCCCTCACCAACATTACTAAAAACCATGTGGAAAATTAGATTCTCGTTTGACTAAATAGGGTGAAGAAGGGAAAAGGAGGACTAGGAATAGGAACGGTGCCAAGCTGTAGTAGAGAGCTTCAGTGCCATGCATGATCTTACCGACTCCATTTCACAATCTCGCTCTCTCCTTTTCATGTCCCCCACAACAGTTGAAAAAAAGATTCAAAAGCTAATCTACGTGTACATTGCAAGAATCTAGCAGAAGGTACACGCAATTGGGTAAAATGTCTCTCTGTCCTTTTCCTTTTGGCCAAAGAAGGATGACCTGTGGGGCACGACACTATGTGCAATCCAGTGCACCATCACCAGCCTTTCTCTGAATTTTTTTATTTATTTTACTAACTTGAGACCGGACAAGAGAATAGCGAGTTACAGCCTCTGTTGATGTATTGTCAAGGGGTTGAGAAGGGCCAAAACCAAGCAATTTGCATGTATCTTATGATATTGGTCTGTGTTAAGTTAAAAGAGGCAATGCCAGGTGGGTGAATATATGATAAATGGAGCATCTGATGTTTTGTTTATCTTGGAAGGAACAAAGCCAAAGTGAAGAGAATCAAACTGAGCAACAACTCAGCGATCGACTCCTCAACTAATGACACTGACTTGACGTTGTCTTTTGTGACTTTAATCTATTCTGGAATTACATCTCCAAGAGATGTTGTGGTACATATAAGGTAGGTAGCGTTGGAATACAGGGACGGAAAAATAGTGAAAAGAAAATGATGTAGGTGGGACCGAGTGTCTTGTTTTGTAATGGAAACAGCGAAGGCCAGATATAAGCAAGGTCTGAACAGGAAACGGGAAAATGAAATGTGTAGTACATAAAATATAAAAAATAAAAACCCTACACTTATGACATTTGAATGCATCTGCTTGTGACAGAAAACCTAACGCGTGTCCTCAATGGCCTTTATCCTTCTCCTCCTCTCTACGGTTGATGTAGGATTTAGGATCTCTTAAGTTTTTTCCTTCTTTATGATGGGGATGATTCGAGTTTCTTCCAACTAGAATCTTGAGATATGCAAATCTGTACTAGTTCATATCCAATTAAGTCACAAGTTTTATCTGAACAAATGACCTGGAATGAATTGATAGCACTCTATAGATAGAGAGGATCGAACTTGTGACGTGAATTCACACGTTCGAGCCTGTCCCTTAGCTAACAAAACCAATCACCTCGGGGTAAAAATCTTTAGACTCTACCTTGTTTTGACCGGCCTTTATATATCTTGAAATGGACAAAGCATGCATTGGAACGAGTCATGCGCTTTTGGTTGAGCTTAATCATTGCACTTGATGTACTAGACCTAACAGTTTAAAAGGACCACTCTGCTGCACATGATCTTATGACCATTCTCATTTTTTTTTCTCCTATTTCTTTCCTATGAACGAACATTATCAAATGAATGATCGTATGCTCTAGTTACAAAATTTGCTACTGAATTGAAACCTTCAAAAGGTCCCTTGTATATTCACAATCTGCATGGTCACGACAAGTGGCCGATTCGGGACTTTGCCATCTGTTGCCTTCTTATGAAAGGGACAATTAATCCCCGGATAAATAATTGACATGAAACATTATTATTATTATTATTTTCAGAGAACCTACTCATGTGTATTTTCTCTCAATTATGATCCCAATTGGTGCTAAAAAGGTGGCCCTATCACGTGGCCTTTCCTCTAACTTTCCAACCAATCTTTCTTAAATTTAAAAAATGCGTGGATCAGGACAAAAAAGTCCCAATTCCTTGATTATACTAATCTGTCCGTAAATAATTTTTGGTGGTAAAAAGAAAATTCCAGAAAAGAGTGAATAGAAACGGAAACAAAGAACAGAAAAATCAGAAAATTAGAACATTTTGCCCGCCCATCATGTCCTGTCGCAAACGCCATCATGGCGGCCCTTGTTTTCACCTCCTTCCTTCCATGTGTGCATGGCCCATTGACAATTACATTTCAGTACTCTCTCTCTCTCTGTCTCTCTTAATCAAGATCTTCCATTAATGCACACTGCAGAAGTGGCAGAATCGAACGCCCCTGTCCTCCACGGACGCTTCTGCTGCTAGCGGAGATGTCCATTTCGTCTGGACAGTGCTGTGCCTGTGATCATACTCGGAGTTAGCAGCGTCCCATGAATTCAATGCCATTTTCGATCGTACTTGCTGCTCCTAGATTAATGACGGTCAAGGAGAGAGAGGTAGCTGTTGACTACACAACGGCATTGCCTAATTCTGCGTTAGCATTTAGTTAGGACGCAGTCAAAATCATCCGACCCGGTAAAGAAATGGAACAGTGGCCCGGACACGCAAGATCGCATCGAAGAAAGAGATCTCCCATACTTACGGGGAGTGGCACGAAGCAACCCACAATATCACTTTGCTTGTGTTATTCACAATTAATATTTTGAACCAAACATGCTTAATAATATTTTGAAAACACTCGTTAATTGTAATTATCATTCAAAATGCCAAATTTTCTTATCAGTGATCGCCGGTCCCTAAAAGAGAAATGGGATGGATTGAGATTTTTCGATGTGTTTAGTTGGCAATCTTGTGATTTAAGCAGCTTTTGCCTTCAACACCGCCCAAGATGTTTTTTTTGTTTTTTTTTTGAAAATTTATTTATTTATTCTTGTTTTTCTTTTCCTCCCTCACTTCACTTCCCAGTTTCATCGTCTGCCACTAGACAATATGATCTGATTCTTCTGAAAGAAAATCCATTTTATAATAGTGATGGAGAACTCTGACTCTCCCCCCACGGTCAACCCACCATTAAACAAATGGTTAATCTTTCCCAAGAATCCTCAAGAACACAATTGAGCTGGTAATTATGCCTTGCATGTGCAAGTTTCTTATAGTCCAATCAAAGATCTCAGCATTAAAAGGGAAATCATATGGCAAAACACATCAGAAAATGGAAACGTAGGATCCACTGACCACTGGTTGGTCTGCTCAAAGCCTATGCCCGAAAGGCATTATTTCCTTGTTAGTTTGGGTTGAGTAGGAAACTTTGCATTATGGTATCTAATAAATTCAAAATTCATATCCCAACAAATTTTTGTAATCTATGCAACCCCATCACACGTAACAAAACGAAAGGAATATAAATCGGTTCTTAATTGTTGCATTAGTAATATCTGCAGCGGTAAATATTAAGTTGATTAAGTGAATCAAGTCAAGCCACATATCTTCTAAAAATTATTATCGACCGAATTGACTTCATTATTGGCACTAATTTTTTGCGTTAATATAACCAGCATTCTATAAAATGTAAACTATTTCAGAATAGGCATGCTTAATTAGTGCCTTGGCATTTCCCTAAAGGGTAAAGTCGCTAGATTTAACTTTCCTTTTCGTCTTCGTTTTACAGGGGATGGAATTTACTTCCAACCTGCCGCCAAAAGGGAGCCCTCTCTCTCTCTCTCTCTCTCTCTCTCTCTCGTTTTACAGGGGAAGGAATTTACTTCCAACCTGCCGCCAAAAAGGGAGCTCTCTCTCTCTCTCGAGATTACGATAAATCTTCCAGTCCAGCGAAGCATAAGAAGACACAGCTAAAAGCCCCCCACAATCTCTCTGCTCGTCATCATCATCCTTCTCCTCCTCCTCTGCCCACCTACGTATACGTAGAATCTTCTTCCTCGTCTTGCTTCTTCCGTTTGACTTTCAGACCCTCCTCTGTTTCCTCTGCTGGAACTCCCAGCTCTGCTCTCTCTCCCTGTCGGATGGGATTTATCCTCAAAGGTTCGATCTTGCTCGATGCATTGCCGACCCGGATACGGAAATTGAAGAGAAACTGACCGAACGGTGTCCTTTGTCCTCAGGGCGCGGATTGCGAAGAGCATGACGATGAATGTCAGAGGAGGAGGGACTAGGCTGCAACGGTCAACGGGACCTCCAGCGAAGCATGGCGAAGTAAAGTCCATTGTTTCCTTTTTATTTCCTGTTTCTTCTTCGACAATTGATTTCGATATTGTAATGATTTTTCTTTTCAGTGGGATGTTGAAACACGGCTTGTATGGCAGCAACTAGCAAAGTTCTTAGCTTTTCAACTATATCAGCATAAATTTTCTCGCTTTTACCCGGGAAAGATGGATTTAAAGTTTTTAATGACGGGGCTCAAGAAACCGAATCGCTTGCGAAATGCATTGTTTTTCATGAGAATGAGGGATTGACTTTTTATACGTTGTAATTGAGGAAAATTCTTTTTAATTTTCTAGTCAGTTTCATCCGTTCGTCCCCTTTTCAGTCCTTACTCGCGGTATGAATCTGCTGCCAAATTCAAATTTTCTCGAGAAAGTCTCGACTTTTTCTCTCTTTCTTTTGCTTAGCTGATGTATGTAATCCTAGGCATCTAAAATTTGAAGGCGACCCATTTCCTCAATGCTCTCTGATAATGTCTGAATCTTTGTCAATTGCTAGTTTTTCCTGCTTCTGCTCTTAGTTTTTCTTTTTGTCATCTGAAGAAGCTCCACAGTTTCTTTAATTATTGGATAACAGAGGGTGGAAATGTTGGCAACCAAATCTGTGGAAGCAACGAAGCCAACTGCTAGTCAGCAAAAATCGAGCAGAGAGAGAAAATTGGCGCTGCAACAGGATGTATGCATCTCGTACTGAGCTTTTGTTTCCACAAATTCTTGTTTGATGACTCTAGTCCTTCAAAAGAAGAATCACGGATATTGTGAATCTTCTTATTTTCCAGGTGGATAAGTTGAAGAAGAAGCTTAGACATGAAGAGAACGTTCACAGGGCTCTTGAGAGAGCTTTTACCAGACCTTTAGGAACTCTGCCTCGTCTTCCCCCTTATCTCCCAACATATGTTAGTTAACGATTAGTGTTCGTGGATTTCCATTGGAATGCGACTGTTTAATGTCGTGATAAATGAACCGTGTGTTGGTTTCTGAATTTCAGACTCTAGAACTTCTGGCCGAGGTTGCTGTATTGGAAGAGGAGGTTTTGCGGCTGGAAGAACAGGTGGTACATTTCAGGCAGGACTTATATCAGGAAGCCGTGTACATTTCATCATCCAAGAGGAAGATCGTTGACAGTCCATCTGATTTGCATAGACCAAACCCAATGAAGAATCTTAGACCTGAACAGTCCAGAGTCCAAGCTCAAATTGCTGGTGGCTCAACGCCATCTCGAATCAGGCACTTGTCGTCTCGCCCTGGTACGCTCAGATTCCCAAATTAACTTCACCTCTCTGCAATAATGCGTTGCTGGAACTTAGAGTGTCAATCTCATTCTCTCTGTTGCTTTTCAGCGGATGCATGTGGCGAAGATAAGCAAGCATGCACTAATTCTACAATTGAGAAGAAGGAATCTTCCACACATAAAACCTGTGGAGCCAAAGTTGCTAGAAAGGGACGCCCTGTAGATAATGGCTCGGCAGAGAAGTATTTGGAGATTCAGAAATCACAGGTCTAGTTTTGTACTTCTTGTCATTATTATGTTGAGCTACGACAGCCTAGTTCTTGTATGTTCTGTGGATCATTGAATATGGAATTTCTGAATGTCCAGCTTGGGAGTAGAGTGACGGACCTAGAAAATGCAAAAGCAAGGAACCAAACAGTTTCCGACGATGGAGTACAAGGTGATGAAAACCCGAACAATATCTCTGAGAATGTTTTGAAGTGCCTATTAAGCATATTCTTGAGAAAGAGCTCAAAGAAGAGCAGGGTTACAGTTGAAAATTCGCCATGCTTGTCTACAACTATGTCTGAGGAGGGCAGTGCAGAAATGGAGTTCCTTGATCCCTATGGCGTGCATTCAGAGTATGGAACGAAAGATATTGGCCCATATAAGCATCTTTGTTCAATTCACGCTGGCTCAATCAATCCAAACCGAATGACCAACTGTGTATTTTTAGAGCAAAGATTGAAGTGAGTCATCACTTATTGAAGTCGATTGATTTCTCATCTTTTTCACAGACATCTGTCGATGTAAATTTGCATCTTCTGATTTTCCAGAATGCTCCTTGGAAAACTTGTGCGTGTCAAGCTGGAAAATCTCACTCACCAGGAAAAGCTTGCATTCTGGATTAACATCTATAATTCATGCATGATGAAAGTATGTGAGGGTATTCTTGGCAAGAATTACAGTGTCTTTATTTTTCGCTTCTCATCAAATTTAAGTTTAATCATAATCCTAATTATTTGGCATGAAGTCTCTCTTATGACCGTCAACATTGTTGAATTCTTCCAGGCATTCCTCGAATATGGAATACCGGAGAGTCCCCACGTTGTTGTTGCGCTGATGCAGAAGGTATGACCTTTAGAATCCTTCCATGAGCAACAAAGTGCCGATAAAATCCATTAATTATCTAAAGATATTGATTTATTTATTTCTGTTTTGATATATTTCACTTGTGAAAAAGCAATAGCCTATGAGGATCTTTGAGCTGAGCAGCCAGTGACTTACAAGCAGTTTTCCAAATTTTTGTCCAGGCTACAATAAATGTTGGAGGACACCTTCTAAACAGCATAACGATTGAGCACTTCATCCTCCGACTTCCTTATCATTTAAAATATGTGAGTCACATCCATTGTACCTTCATGAAGGTCATGATTTTGGTTTTGAATTGTACTGAGTAAGCTTCCTGGTCCTGGTCTCAGACCTCCACAAAGGGTACAAAAAATGCCGAGTTGACAGCGAGAAGAATCTTTGGATTGGAGTTATCTGAACCATTGGTGACTTTCGCACTTTCCTGTGGAAGTTGGTCGTCCCCTGCTGTAAGTCTAATGCATGGAATAGAGTTACCATTGTTATCTGCTTTAGTCCTGCATCCATCCTTTTTCTAGGTTCTCTTGTTCCACACAAGCATTGCGCTTTAGTTCATTACTTGCACATTTCTACAGTAGAAGCATCTTTTCTCACCTCGAGGCATCTGCATCTTATGCTTGTTTATGTTCTTACTTATTATGACCCTTTTTCTGAATGAAGGTGCGAGTCTACACAGCATCGCATGTTGAGAATGAACTTGAAGCAGCGAAAAGAGACTATCTGCAGGCTGCAGTCAGAATTTCTGCTGAGAAATTTGCAATCCCAAAGCTGCTGGACTGGTATCTGCTCGACTTTGCCAAGGACTTGGACTCCTTGCTCGATTGGATTTGTCTCCAGTTACCCAGTGAACTAGGAAAACAAGCAATCAGGTTTCTTGAGATCGGAAAAAGCAATGCTCCTTCAAAGTTTATTCAGGTTGTTCCCTATGATTTTACTTTTAGGTACCTTCTATACACACAATAAGTTTCTGTTTTTCCAATTTGCTAGCTTCAATACAGGTTCTTTGCACAATCTGTGTTAATAATGTATATTGCAGTTAAAATTTTAAATGGTTCTCGTAAATCTTGGGAACCATTTCTTCAGCCAGATTGTGCTTCTTGTAAATGGATCAAGGAGGAAATGTAAATGATCAGTGATTCTGGGATTGAAGTTCTGAACATGCTTGAATATTGAAAAGCAATGACTTGAAGACACCATGTTAATTCTAGGATAAATGAAGACTTCTATTTCTGTTTTTCTGTTTCCTGGTGTCCCGGTTTAAAATACTAGAAGGCCCCATTCAAACGCCCGCGTTATAATCAGATTAATCCTGAAGGGACTTGAGATGAAAACCATTGCATCTACATGTTAATTTCGTCATAGCATACTAGCAATTATGCATTCGAAGCAGATGTCAACCTTTTTAATCAATGATGAATTGTCGGTTTCGGGGATGACAGACGATTGACTTTTTTAGCAGCACTAGTGTTACATCACTTTCAGTTTAATGGAATGACAGCAAACCACAAAATCAAACCAGAGGATGTAATGGGTTGTCGTGGGCATTAAAGAATATTAGGTTTAAATAGTAAATGACACTTTCCTTTGTCTGGCAATGTTTGTTGAAGAGACTTGCATTGACAACACCGGGCAAATGGAGGAAAAAAGGGAGATATGATTAGACATTTGGGAAATTTTCTATGAACTTTCGCATTCGAAGACAGCTATTTGCTACTGCAGAAGGCATTTGTAATCTGGTGAGGCATTAGGTATACTTAGTGGTCCCAAAATCACTAGCCATAAGCTTCCCGATGGGATGGGTCACTCGATCGGTGTTGATGATCTATTTACCAACCTCGTGATGTTGACACCTTCCAGCTTTTATTCGTGCATGATTTGGTCACAAACTACAATCGACATCTTATTTCCACTTAGATATGTATGTTAATCTGCCAAACAGTATATAGAAATTTGTTTGGTAAATTTTTATTCCTAGGAATAAATTTGTTTTCGGGAATAGATTTATAATAAAATCAAGAAGTCAAAAAGAAAATTGCTTTTTATTCGTGAAAATAATTTCAGAATCAGCCCAATCTAATTTTCTTTTTACTCACTTCTCTTTTTCTTTTCTCCTTTTCTCTCCTTCTCGCTTCTTCCTTCCAACCAGTCACTGGCCACTGCTGCTACTGCCACCACCGACGACTACTTAGGCAAAGTCCAACGAGTTTGCTAGAGCCTTGCTAGGCCACAATGAGATCCAACAAGCTCACCAAGCCATTGCGAGCCTCAATCTCACAAATCTGGGCAAGGCTTGCTAGTGGCTAGGCGAACCTTGCTAGGCCATCGATGAGGCTTGGCCACATCCGAGCAATGTGAGGTCGGCCTTGTCTTGACTTGGTGAGGCCCAACCTCATGTTGACTAGCAAGGCTTTGGCAAGTTCGCCGGACTTTGCCTAATTGGTCATTGGCCATCACAATGTTCAACGATTGACCACATAGGAGGAAGAAGAAGAAAAGAAAAAAAAAAACTAAGAAAAATATAATAAAATAATTAAAAAATTAATAAAAAAAAAAATTAAAAATCCTACCAGATGCATTTCTATTTTACAAATGAAAATTTTGGGTAATTACGAAATGCTTACAAATGTTCAGAAATTATTTTTAGGAATAAAATAAATAATAATAAATTTTGAGTAGAAATTGTTTCTTGAAATAGAATAGTTACTAATTAGGCCTTTAGTAACACGATCCAAATATCCGGATATTGGCTTGAACTGCAAATGCCACGAGAGAGCTTATTTCCGTTTGACCCGGTTAATGTACCAATCGACAACCTTTTAGAGAGAGAGAGAGAGAGAGAGAATCGACTGCAGTTGCTACTGAAAATCAGGATGCTTTCAAAGACGGCCCATTGGGATGTTTTGGTTTGTCACGGTGGATAAATATGGTCATGCAAGTGGTCCTTACTCCTGCTCTTTTTCCATAGTTCTGCATACGCCCAAAACCCATTCACGCATCCATCACATCGAAGCCAGACCACGCTCGAAGTTGCTTTTGTCAGTCGCCACGGGGCTTTGACAAAAGCCAAGAAGCCCAGGAGCCGCCATGGAAGTACTCGAGGGTGTCCTTTCATTTCTCATCCCTTTTCTTTGCAAGGAAAGACTGGGCTGTAGCCATGACCAGCCCAGCAAATACTGACAAAAGCAATATAAAGCTCGACAGTTTACAGCGTCCACAGTCGAACCTTGCCATTGAGGATTGGGATAACGTTCCAACTGGGAAGATAGATCATGGCGTCGAAGGGATAATTCGAGTGAATTGTTATCTTCCAAAAGATGGAGACGTCCATGTTCGACGAGTGAAAACGACCCTTTCTCTCTCTGTCGGCGATCTGTTGTTGTAACTCAATAGCCATCTGATCTATGCAGTAACCTCAATCTTCCAATAAAGTAAACTTCCATTTCTTTCTAATTGATGTACTTAGATAATACTACGACTAACTTTTAATGAAATGATGGCATAAGTTCATGCGTCGTTGTTCTCCGCTCCATCGATAGGTGCGGCCATAGCTTTTGCCTTTCTATTGAGCCTTAGCCCATCTAGCAAAGCCCATTAGCCAACAAGTCCATAAAGGGATTTGACATCAAGGGAAGAATGCCCAGGCAAAAGCGGCGGGCCCATATGGTGGACTTTAGGCCCATAGCACAGTTTAGCCGGTCCTCGAAGAGTTATGATGACAATTGGGGTGCCACACGCCACTCCGAGCTCCTGAGGCCCAGCCTAGGAGGCTTCTTTGCCTATGGTGTGCGAATTATATAGCCCCTAAACTTTGGTTTAATATGTAATGTGGTCATTTGTAATATTATCTCTAGACTTTCAATTTAATCAATGTAATCCATAAACTATTGGTAAATGTTCAATGTAATCTTTAGATTATATGAAAATATTTAAAATTCAAGGACCACATAGAATATCGGACAAAAATTCCAAGACAACATTAAACATATTAAAAGTTTAGGGACAATAATGCATATTTGATCAAAATTTACTAATAATATTGAATAAATTAAAATTTTAAAGACAATATTGCACGTTGAATTAAAGTTCAAGGGCAATTTGTATCATTTTCCCAATTGACAAAGTCCAGGAGAGGTTCAAGCTAGTCTACGGGAGTCCGGGAAAAACCGTCCATCATCATCATTCTTGGATTTCTTAGATTGTTTCCCTTTTGCTTATGATTCTTGCCCCTGCACTTAATCCCAAACACCGACGAACAAGTAACACTTCAGGCGAGCCATGTCAATTCCCATCATTGGTCTATACACAACTATTCATCTTCCTCATTTTCCCCTCTCTTAAAGTACAAATTCAGTACAACATTTTTCTCAAAGCAAGTGGCCAGACAAGCTTGACTTTTGTTTCAAATCATCGGATTGACGAAAGATCCGAAGCGGGTTGTTACAAGCACGATTATACAAATGTGCATTTTCTTATTCAGCCTCGACCATCCAAGTCTATAATATTCTGCAGCTACTAGAAAGATTCTATGTGTTTCTGGATGGTCTTCAATAGGGGCTATGTCAAACTGCTTCTCGACGTTCTGCATACGTCCAAGGACCAATCGCCAACTTAGAGGTCTCCACAATGCCATGCCCAAAACGTTGGCTGTTTCCCCTCTTCTTTTTGGCTCATTTGCTGTTAGACCATTCTCATCCTCATCGTTTTTTAACTTTTGGCTCATCTGAGACCACCTGTTCTCTGCAATATTTTATGCAGTCCGCAACGATATAATCAAGTCGGTGAATAGCGTGGAGGAGATATGCATGGAGTTTGTATATAGGCGATTTCCAGCTTACGCCATTTCATTTTTTAAAGCTGTTAAGTCTCACAATCACTATCTGTGCAAGATTTTCGGGGGCATAAAATATTGCAGCTGTACTTTCTTCATTCAGCCACGCAAGGCCGACTGAAATTGCATTGAGGAAAAAGTTTTACGTCGCCATGTACTTTTAATAGTCAACGACAACTTTATCCTCCAGCCACGCACGCTCGGGTGCTTTTTCTTTATTTTGGATGGAATCCTCCGGTCGAATTTCTATATTACTGGTTATGAAACTGCGCTCCCACATAACTTGCATGGCCCATATATTACCGTAACTTTCATGCAGTGATGACTTTAATACCATGATATTATAAATGCTCATTTAAGTGTCATAACTTTTAAAAATAAATAATTTTAGTGATACCGGTCATTTTCATATCAGAAGACTACATTGATTTTTGGCAAGTCAAGTCGGATGATTTAATATATAAATGATGCCTTGTAGGATTATTAGGTAAGGAAAATTGGCAATGCCACCAAAATGATTGGTTTTAAATTTATAGTACTTAAATGAATGCTTGGAATGTTATGATGCGAAAGTGAATACCTTACAAAAATTATGGCACATATCTTTTTTCTCAATAAAATTTTAATTCAAGTATAGCTTAATTAAAAACTTAGAATGCATTAATTGAAAGATTAGGGATTTCATTGCACTTCTTGATAGAAGTTTGGATTTGATTGCACCAACTAAGAAGTTAAGCACTCCACGCATTTCGTACATCAATTTTAGGGCTTATTAAATACTTTTCCCAATACATAAATAGCATATTAAACCACAAACACTGCAATTAAAGCACTAGGATTAAAAATATAGGAATATAAAAGTAACATATTTGCAGTGATGTCAATTTAGTCATAAATTTTTGATTTAATGCCAATTCAATTTTGGCCGAATATTATTAACATCGACACCATTCGATTTACATGGCACCATCGGCGCTAATGTGGACAATTTTAATAATATTTTATTTTTATTTTTTCTAATTCTTTCTTTCTTTTACTTTCTTCTTCCTTTTGTTGGTGACTAACCATGGTTGGGTGGGCTGGCCTCACCTAAGTGAGGGTCACCATCACTTGCCATAGGCGAGGGTCAATCTCACCAAGATCTGGCCTAAGTGAGCCTTGGTGAGAGGAGCGCTACGTGAGGGTCGCTATCACCTACCACAAAAAAGGATTGGCCTCACCAAATTTGGCTTAGGTAAGCCTCAATGAAGGCAACGCCTAGCAAGGTCGACATAGCTTGAGTGAGCATCAACCTTGCCAAATCTACCTTAGGCGGGGCTGACCTTCACTAGGCGTCACCTAGGCGAAGGCATTGATGCTTAGTGAGGCCACCCTAGCCTAAGTAAGGGCTGACCTTGCTAGATCTAGCAAGAGGAACTCTTGTTGGGGCTTGCTCAGCAAGCCTTGGCTATGGTAAGCAATAGCGATCCTTGCCTAGGGGAGGCCAACTTGCATTGCCATGGCTGGTGGCTAATCACCAAAGAAAAGAAAAAGAAAGGAAAAAATAAATAAGAAAGAAAAAAATAAAAATATTATTAAAAATTTAGCACTAGAAATGCCATATAGACTGACTAGGTTCTATCAATAATATTTGACCAAAATTAGCTAAATAGAACTAAATTGACATTAGTGAAAAGTTTTAGGACTAAAAGTAACCATTAAGGCTTGCCCTAATGGTCTTCCTTCCCACGTGGGTAGAGGAAGGTAGAGGGTTCAAATCTCTACCTTCTCATGAGAGGTTGGGGTGGGGATGATTTAGTTTCAAGTGTGGATTTTGATTTCTACTTCTTATACAGAGGCAATACAAAAGTTTGAAAGTGAGAGTTAAAATAGGAATAGAATAAGATAGATAAAAAAAAATTGTGCATAAATAAAAGGTTTATGACTAAATTGGCATCAATATAATAAGTTAATGATTTTTTAATACTTTTTCCAAAAAATACATATGATTTGAAATTGACATGATATATCTTGCATAACATTATATACAACTAGGTTATGTTTTCCCGTCCAATCTAGGTCTCTAATTAATGGATACAAGAATTTGTTATCCATCAATGAGAATGTCAAAGGATAGAGCAAAATATGGTTCTATTTGGAGATCAAAGTATAGAAACTAAAGTCAACCCCTTACCTAAAAAAAAAAAAGTATAGAAACTAAATCCCACCCGCCTGGGTAGCGCTGTTGGAGCGGGCACTCTTCCTCTCGCATAAGATCGAGTGTTCAAATCCCGGGCACCCGCAAGGTGACCTTACTTGGTGGCACGTGTGTGGTGGCTAGCACGTGTCGCCCCTAGGGTTTACTTTCGGCTACCGGCCGTGTGCAAGGTTCTCTAGGTCACCCAAAATATATATATATATATATATATATATATATATATAAACTAAACTTATATTGCACATATTAGCTGGAGTTAAGGGAGAGTATCTAGCCAAGTTCAACTAATAAATCATTTTGTTTGGAATGAAGAACTAATATGAGATTTTCGCGAAAAATGAATGATTTATAAATTATTTTTCTAAAATAATTTTTGTATCATTTATTTATTTATTAATTCTTTCAAGCGATACAAATGAAAATGAAATTTGAATTATTCATTATTTGCAAATTTGAATGCCTTTAAAGTCAAAGACATGATTTTCTTACTTTCCAAGCCATATGACACTCGGTTTCCTCCTCTCCAATATTTTACGGATTTATCACCATCGCTTGAAACAGACATCAGCTTATAATTCTTTCAAAGGCCAGTAGTGTCAGAAACTTACACCAGACACAGCTGTCTTGGGAGGAAACCAGATGATTTCTATGGAGAATATTCGTTCATGTATGTAAAAAGTCTAAATTCTAGAAGTCTTGAAAATTCCAATCAGTTGGGTCTTTTTCCTTTTATTAAGCACATTTTCCCATCTCCTGAAATGATAAATGTGGGAATGCAGCTATCTTACTCCAACTTGGTTAATTTTATCAAACCAATGATGTCATGTAATTTCCATTGTGAAAGTTTGGAAACTGTCCACATTAAACTAGTCACTATTAAACCAAACAGATACTTACAAGTCATTTTCATAGCTTCCTACCAAACACGATGTGTATAGTTAATGGAAAGTAATTACCTATATAGGAAACACATGAGTCTAGTGCATATAATCCGTCAAATCTTTTGAATCCAACGTGACATTCTTGTGATATGATTTGACGGATGATGTGCATTGAGCCAACCACACCATCCATCTAACAATCTCATCCTTATTTAGATCAGCTTTATTTGTAAACATCAATTGATATGTTTACTAAGCAATTTTTCTAGTTTCAATATAGTTGAAGTTCTTGGAGATTTCAAGTACTTGCCCGATTGTACAAGCAAACTATTCTTCCTTGGCAAGGACCAGTTTGATGAAGTTTTGTGAGGATGAGGTGTTTGCTTACGCAGTAGCTTTGTGTAGGCCAAATCTACATGGAATTCTATACTCACAAACGATAAGTCAAGTCCATGATTATCAATGATTGTGATTGTCCATGATTCATTTCCCCTCTCTCTCCGCTCCTCCCCCAAAATATCTCTCCATGATGCTTGAGAGGTGTAGCACCATAATGATGCATGGTGACTACTCAAGGGTATCAGACAAGATTTATGCTTAGCCAACAATCCTTTTTTTTTTGGGTCCCTGAGTTACTATAGACATGGAGGAACAAGAGATAATTGCATTAATAATAAATCATCATTGCCAAGAAAAATTGAGATGGTCTAAAATTAAGGAATAAATTATTAAATTTAGGGTAAAAGCCACCAAAATCTTAAACTATGCTCACTATGATCCATTTGCCACAAAAAGAATTTATGACACCAATATCCCTAAATTTGTACCTATATGATGCATATACCCCAAACTGATATAGTGTGCCGTATATTCCTAAAAATCCCAAATTTGTATATGTGACACATTTATCTCAAATTATCTCAAACTTGTATCCGTATAATATATTTATCTAAAAAATTTGATGTCATAGGAAAAAATTGGAGTTTTTAGTGTCGCAAAATTTTTTTTTAAGATAAATGTATCAAATAGATATAAGTTTGGTGTTTTTAGTGTTACAAAAAATAATTTAAGATAGATGTATCACAATAGATAAAGTTTCAGATTTTTTTTGGCTTTCTCCCTCTAATTTATCCTATTGAGAGATTGATACACGTCGCTCCTAGGCCTATTAGATGGTCTAGATATATTCACTTTTGTTCCTCTCTTTTTTTTCGAACTTTTCTTGTTTTTAGTTTTACCCCTCTCTCCCTCTTGGAGTTGTCGGCACATCATTGTCTCGTCATCAGGACCACGCCTTTGTCCGAACCGCAGCTACCCATGGAGGAGGCTCACTTTAGATCTAGGGCCTCAACCTTTGATTCAAGGTCGCCAACTTCGAGCAGCCCCAGATCAAATGTTGCCCAAGGTTGGACCACCCTGCCGCACTAGCAAGCCCCCTTGCCTTAGAACATAGGGGTTAGGGTGGAAATGGACCAAGAGATAAATCAACTAGGAGATGGAGAGGGAAGACGAGGGACGACAATGAGGTGCGACAACAGTGCAGCTGTAATCAAGCATGGCGCGGTGCCATGACTATGGCGGAGGTGTGGGTGATAGCAAGAGAGGAGAGATGAGAATATGCTAATTTTTTTTTTTTTTTTTTGGTGTTTGAAGGTAAAATCCATAAAATTTTATGAAGTTTACCTCATTTTGAGACAACTGCAACATCTCTCTATTTTTAAAGGATTCCAATCTTAGTAAAAACATATTAGGGTTATATTCCTCGCATGACCAACTTTAATTGGTTGCTACATCCAAAACAATGCATGTAAAGTAAAATTAATTTGTAAAACTTTTACTTCATGTATCAAGTGCATGTGCGACAGTATAAGTACCATAAGCAAGGGGCCGATAAACTATTGAAAAAATGACTGCTCAGTGAGTAGGAATCAAGATAAGTCATGGCGCCTGCCTTGATGTGAGCCAACATTAATAAAAAAGAGACTCTTTTCCCCATCATTCCAAAGGCCAACAGTCATTCACAAGATCTCTCTGTCAGTCTCTCCTTTTTGCCTTTTCTAAGCAGTCTCTCCTGTTGCCTTTTCTAAGAAACCTGCAGCCTCTCTACCTCTCATGTCATCCCTTTTCCCCACATGTCCAAAAGGCTTTACCTTACCCTCCAAGCCACCACCATATCCCCCGCAAGCCCAGGAATAAAAATCAATTCCTTTGACCGCATGATTTCTATTCAACTCAAGGCGTGGTAGCCAAACAAAAGGGGGAAAGATCAAAGCCCCTGAGTGATGCCACTCATTACGCATTGTTTTTCACCCTTACCTCTCTCCTCTGCCTTAATTCTTAATCTGCTCCTTCCATCCTCTTATAGAATTGCATACGTCCACGTCTCCAAACCTTCTGCCTCAAGGAAAATTCAGACTCGTTGATAAGTGGGTCACCAAGAAAGATGGTAGCATATTATAATGGTCTGCGAAAGGACAAAAACCAGACCGATCGCATTATTATGGGTATTCGATGGAAATGAGAAAGCAGTACTCAAAGTAAATCCACATGCAGACGCAAATCCGAGCCAGAAAAGTATAAAGTGGCGGCTCCTGATCTTGACTCCCAAGGCCAGCAATCTCTACTCCCCCATCTTTTTGTTCTTTCTCTCCTCCTTCCCTTTATATAATTTCTGTCTCTACCTCCCCATCTCTCAGTCTCAGCAATAATTCTCTTCCTTTCTCCCTCTCTCTGTCAAGGGAACTTTTGCCAAAAGTCTTCGCCATGGAGGTGATGATACCGCAGAGCATGGAGTTCGACTTCAACAGCGCGCGTTCCTCGCCGCATGCAAGCGCTCCGTCAACCCCGAAACGCTTCGGCGACTACTTCTTCAGCGCTCCGACCAGCCCTTCTCGGGTGGCTGATTTCTACCGCGAGTTTGATGAGTTCTCTGCGAAAAACCTGAGCGACCCTTCTTCTTCTTCATGTTCAGCCACTATTCCATTCGTTTGGGAAGAGAAGCCCGGCACTCCGAAATCGCCGCAGCCGAAGACTTTTGGTAGAGAACCAGTTGATTATAAAGATGATGGTGATGATGGATTCAACTTTGCTTTCGACTTGAGCAAGGATTCCGAGAGGCACTCTCTTCCGGCTGAGGAGCTCTTCGATGGTGGGAAAATTCGCCCGCTCAAGCACCCACCAAGGCTACAGAGCAACCGCTCAGCTCTGACTCCTCCGAAGAGCCCGCTCGCGCCATCGCCCAAGAGTCCAAGATCGCAAGCCAGAGGCAGGTTTTCACCGAGAGCGAGGAAAGAAAGCGACCCTTTCGAAGCAGCGATCGAGAACGCTAGGAGGAGCGCGGAGCCCCACCAACCCAGAGGCAGAGAGAGGTTGCAAGGTTCGAATTCTGGCCGCAGAGCAGCCCGGTCGCTGTCCCCGTACAGGGTATCTGCCTATCCCTGGGAAGAAGAGAAACAGCTGACCAAGCAGACGCCCACGTCAAAGCCCTCCTGTTTCACTGGTCCTTCGGCTTCGGCTACGTCAAAAGGGCCGTCCAAGAAGTGGAGTTTGAAGGACTTTCTGCTGTTCAGAAGCGCATCGGAGGGTCGGGCCACAGACAAGGACCCATTTAGGAAGTACGCGGTGGGTGCGCTCAGGAAGAAGGAGGACGCGGCGAGGCATGCGAGCTTCCGTTCCATCGACAGCCCCACCGGGTCAATGTCGCGGAGGCGAGGTCCGGTCTCTGCACACGAGCTGCACTACACCGTGAACAAGGCTGTCTCGGACGATCTGAAGAGAAAGACCTTCCTTCCTTACAAGCAGGGGATCCTGGGGAGGCTGGCTTTCAATCCTGCGGTCCATGCCCTGGCTAACGGATTCGGGTCGTTGTATCGGCAATGAAATCTCATCCTAATACGAATCTTTTGTCCATCCGGAGATCATAGTTTTGTTTTCATCTTCGTTTGTTTTCCCTTTGGTTTTGTAAAGAAATTTCTTCGTTCTGGTAAGTGTAGAGTTCTTTACGTGAGGAACATGTTTTCGTATACGTTGTATGATGAAGGAGAAGATCCTGTTCTTTCAATGATCAATTGAGCTCTTAATTTTTTTCCACTGTAGATATGATTAATGTCCCTGTGATCACAAATGTTAGGCAAAGAAAGTATTGATTTTCTGAGTCATATGTTACTACAGCCAAGGTTTTGATTGAGCAAATTTCAGCAGACCGCCTCTATGATTACGTGCATATCATTGTAGATCCGATACACAACACGTTTCAATGAAGAACTAATTGTCACAAACCTGGAGCAAGAGGCGAGGATCGTGGAACAACCCATTTAAGGGTACAGAGTTCAGGTGAAAATCTGGTGACTGTCGATCCTCATCTCAATTTGGGAAACCAAACCATGTCATAGAGATGTTTTATCAGAGAATGTGCATGTGAATGAACATGTGATTTAGACCATGTGATGATATCCCCTGTTTGACTAATCAATCCAACGGGTCAGCTTGGGGATTTAATGGCTCACGCTGAGTTTGTCGCTATACCTACCGATCTAGCAACCAGAATGCAGAGAGCATGATCAACCTCGAATGCTCTGTTTCCTCTGTACTTTCTTGTGAGTTCTTGCTTGTGCCCTGCGTGTTTCGATACAATCCCGGTGGCAAAATCTTGGGCTTCAACTCACAATCAAATCACGAAAGTGACCGTTCCAGAAAAAGACTCTAAAAAGGATGAAAAAACGTGCTGATGATTGCAAATCTTTCTCTAATACTTTTATTTTATCTCGGCACTCGGCGTCAGCAATATATTTTGTTGAAAAAAATGGTCGGAAGGATTGAACTTTTGTCAACTTTCTAGAAGTGGGAGACTTCAACACCTAACCTTTCACATGCCTCCGCCCGAATAAGAAAAGGGAAAGAAAAACCCATCATAAAGATAATTATAGATCGGCCGTCTAACTTGACAAAGTCTTGGTTCGTCTTGAAATTACAAGTTGAGGCTCTTGATTTTGTTAAAACTGAGCTTTTGATACATGCCTGGTGACAAAAGACAAGGCCGGATACAGAAAACTCAATCATCAAGGCACATCACGGTTTCGAGACAACCAAAATCATGACATGAATTTTATATGTTTGATGATGTGTGAATTTGATCCTGTTTGGAATGGCCAAAATGGAAGTTTCGCCCCCTTTGCGATACTGGGTACCCGAAATCCGAAATCAAATGGTCTGATGAAACAGCAAAGTTACAACACGAACAATATTGAAACTCCTACTTCGAAGTTTAGATTACATTTTGTAGTTCTTTATTTTTCACCAGCTTCCCGATGTAACTAAAGATTGGTGCTGCATCTGATGCACTATCCTCAATGGGTGATACGAAGTTGGGCACCGCAAAGGAAACGGACTTGTTGCAGGCTACTGGTACTAGAGCCCTTTCTGCAATGACAAAGGCGAAATCAATTTGTGCTTAGTGAAAAATAGAAGGTCATGCAAAAATCTACCATCATATTCAACCACACAATGGGCAATTGATGCGATTTGATTATGAAGCCAACTCTCATACTTGCAATCTGGCCAATCATGAAAGCAGGATGGACATACAACAATGCGCATGGACATTCAAAAGTCATGCGCAGCACAGCATGTTGTGATTAAAAATTGCAGACAGGAGAAAGCAAGGTTTCAATCCACCCTCAGATGCCAACCATTTACTAACAATAGAGGAGCAGATCACTACCTTCATGAGACAAGCTCAGTCAAAGTTATCAATTTTGATCGGTGTGATCTCATCCGCAACATCAAAGTGGCCTACCAAACGTGCAAAAAACAGCATTTGTTGCTCCAATGTGAATTTGATATTTTCAGCCTGTGAAACATTGCTCGTCAATTTCCTGCACTGCACACGCAACAAATGACTTCTTTATGTAAGACTCGCGAAGAACAATACCTTGCGAAAACCATGCTGCTCATCTTTGTATTCCACTAGTGCAACAGGCAGACCTTTCTGCTTCAATGCTGTATAAATTTTGCAAGCCTGATCCGGCAGTACCACCTGCAAGATGTAGTTAGAAAATTGCCAAACTGCAAAGCAGAAAATGTGTTAAAATGCCAGAGATGCAAACAGAATATCTGAAGGCCATTGATGACAATTACATATCAACTGAAAAGAGAGAGTCGAACTTATCTGATGCTATTTCATAAATTAGGAAATTGACAGAGGACCCTCCTTTTAACATTGGACTTTTTTCCCACTTCCTTTCTTTCTTCATTTTTCCTCTAATTATTTGGGCAGTAACTGGAGAACATGACTTGCTTACCTTGTCTCCAACCCTTGGAATAGAATTATGGGGCAAGAAAATTTCTCAACAGAATTTATAGGTGATCTCTCGTAGCAATCCTTCTCAGATACTGTAGTGCAACAAATGGGGGATCAGTGTAAGGACTTATCTGAGTAGAGATGAAACACTTAAGAAAGCTCATCTAAATTACCAACAAAATTGTCGAGGTAATGAGATTCAAATTTGTGTGTTTCTGCTTTCAACATGTTCAAATCAGCCACCTGTTCATCAAAATAACCGATAGAAAAATATCCCTTTTTCACATAGTGAAAATTCTATGACCAAAAAAAAAAAAAAAAAAACACATGGTGAAATTTCAATGCATTAAAATAGTAGAAAATGATGATGTATAAATGAATCTTCAGATGTACCAAAAGAAATGGGGAAACTTTAGTATCCTGAACTCTAAGTAAGCACCAACTATGACCGATGCACAATGCCAAACTGTAATAAAAATGCGCTTTATGGTAGTTCATAAATCAAAATACTAATGCTCTTAACAGTCAGCTCTTGCCAGTAGACTTTCCAGGAAATCCATTTAATAGCAAAATGCAATCAAGATGCTTTATATCATTCACCAGAACCAAGAAAGTCACCAAATGTTATAGGTATTAATCTCCATAGTCCACAGCTCTTTCAGATGTTTGTGGGCTTTGTCAGGGGAAGATAAGAAACAAATCCCTCTGGTGGCCCCAGTTATAGGACAGTTTCCTGACATTGGTGCTGAATGGTGAATTTAACTATTCTGAAACTGACTACAAAGTAAATGAACTCACACCACAGAGTGAGGCTCCAGCTCTGAAAGTTTCTCTAAATGCCAGAGCAGCTAAGGTTGTGTACCCACCAGCAGAGACTCCAGTGATGCATAGATGATTGCCATCCACTTTTCTACTTTCCACCTGGATTAAGCAACTTCACCATACTGAAATAGTTCTAGTATTCCATCACCCAACGAGCACTAACTGAAAATTTCCTACCAAAAATTTAGCACAACTACAACAGTCATCAACATCAACTATACCCCAGCAACCCAGTAGCCGCTCTCTGAATTCTCTGCCATAACCTTCAATAAATATTTTGTGACATTTTTCAGTAGCAATGAAGAAGATAAGTCAAATAATAGGCTAAAGCTAGCAATATCTGCAGCCATTTATGTTAACTAAACTCCATGGGGAATTGGTGAGAATAAAGCATAGCACCGTTGAAATGGTCATGGTGCTTCATTACCATCCAAAGTCGGAAAACATCTTTTGCAGAAATCAAGAGAAAGATACAAAGCAGAAACTTTTCATTTAGGGACAAACCACTGCTTCCACCATAATTGACATCCACGAAAGCCCATCTTCTGCTAGTCCAGTACTGAATACTCAGGTTTAAAATCACTCGTGTTTCACGCGTAGGCCCTCCTGTGCAATTTTAAGTATAATTACATAAACACTTATTCATAACTAGATTTATATGAAAACACCAGTGGTACAAATTTCCCACAAAAGGATATAGAGTTGGCAAGGTAAATTCAAGTATGACAAGATCTGATTTGCAATTTTTCAAGTACCATGGCTTTTTAACAACAGTGGAGGCTTTTCTTCCTGACTAGCTTGATAAAATTGATTAGATGGAGGATAGAAGTATGCATAAGCATTTTGACCAGGAACTTCAGTTGGAAATTCTATCAGCTCTGGCAAGCTGAAATAAGAGTCGTACTTCAGACTGTCTGGTGAAGATGACCATATTATCTGAAAATCAATGACTTCGGACTTTTCATCATTAAAAGTCACCTGCAGACCAATAAAGAAAAAAATTGTAACAACAATAGAAGTTGCTAATTACTGCAGCACTGTCCACACTTCATCAAATATGATGAGATTATTAAGGTATAATAATGCAAGCACCTTAGCCACAGATGTTGGAAGTACTTCTGACGCTCCCTCAACGTAAAGGCAATTATTCCCTGAAGTCTGCAAAAGCAGAACGTGCACAGTTTACCCAACCAGCTGCTTGTAGTTACAGCATCTCATCATAAAGAAGGTATTGAGCATACTATGTCTTGTATGTCCATGAATGGAATGTCAAGCAATGATAATGAGCTCTGAAGAATGTCAACAATTGCAAGATGAGACCTTCCCCTCTGCCTGCATGCAGATTATAAATAAGTTTTTAGAGATATCATACAATAATTTGCTATTAGGATAATGTTAACACGTTAGATCATCACATGGAAAAAGGCTCACCTGTAGCTGCAAGCAATCAGGGTCTTCTGTGCGTTGCTCTGAATGACTTCGTAAGAGTTCATACCAAAAACCCATAATGGCCTGGCAAACTCAGCATTTAATGGATAAAGAGGCATGACCTCATTTGCAGATTCAATCTGTCGAATCATGAAGGATATCAAAGATATAAATCAGTTTCTTTCCAATACCATGACTGATGAAGCTATGAGTGTATGAATGACAGTTTAAAAAGCTCACATATGTAATAATGGCTCAGTCACCTGCAGAAAACCTATGAGTGTAATAATTTTCCTCAATTATAGTTTTCACAGGGTGACATCCAAAGTCCACACTATTTGACGGATGCAGTCAGAATTCTTAGAGTTTGATATGGAACTTAAGGAGATCAACCAAAAAACCAGTATGAATCATCTTTGAAAAACCAGCTTTGGAATGGCTACAACAAACATGGTCACCATGAAAGATCTTTAATGACATGAAGCACCTAAAATTTCTAGACTTTTCAAATTCGATAAGCATGAATTCCAATGACCCAGGGTCAAGATAACGAGTACTTACCCACTTATAGAGATTCCAAAATCCATTCTGTCTGTCAGTAATGAAAAATAGTTCACCTGCATGTATTCAAAACACAAAGAAATATCTGCCACAAATTCATGCCTCTTAACTTTGACATTTCATTTTATGTTTCGCTGAAATAATATATACCCACAACTTCTACTGTAAAATATCTTTAGCATGCCCCTGAACTCAATTATCCAAGCAGAGTGAAAAGGATAAAAAAACTAAAAAATGTCAGAAACAAATCACCTTGCCAGTAAGCAGACACATGCCAGATAAAACCAGATGCATATAGTAGATTATACATGTTTAAGGGACGTCATAACATGGAAATACCAATAAAAAAGCTGTAAACATCATCCTTTCAAGACGTAAAAGTTAAGACCAACATACTCAAATGATCCTGAAAGCAACATAATAAAAAAAATTAATCAGGATGACCCTCATTTTCAGGCGATTAGTAAAAATAGGGAATAGGCCATTTACATTCCACGATTATTTTGGGGGATCAGGATCCTTTCTTGTTCATTCACATCACAGCAATATTACAACCTTGCATTTCTTCAGCATTGAAGAACCTCAGGTGACAAACGGACTTATATCATTTAGCTTCCGAAATTTAAATCAGCAGCGAAAAAATAGAAGTACCTTTGGGAGACCATTTTGGTTCAGTTGGTGACTCAACATGTTTAGGATCACAACCAGCAACACAGACACGCTTATAAGTATCTCTGCATAGAAATATTAAGAAAATTAATGTGACAAGGCAATGACGTGAATATATCACATGGATGAATTATAAGGAAAGGTTACATGTATGTCTGAATAATCACAATGAAGAGTTGATCAGACTGAGCCAACTGGAAAATGCAAAGACTGCAATAAGTACTGTATTACAAGTCGCAACTCACTTGGCTCACACTTGCCATTAGCCAGGTTGTTCTAGGCTAACGTAAGAAGTTCAAATTGCTGCATGCGATGAAAGGTTTCATGACCACTCAAAACTCAACAACATGGTTACAGATGGGGATTACAGTCAGTTCCATGTATTAAAAGATAAGAAAATTACATGATAGGCAATGCACCTCTAAATCTAAAATCTATCTAAACAATATATTACCTGGCATTTCTTAAAAATCTATAGTTTTTTCAAATAAAATATACAAACTTCTATGATAGTGCACCTAAAGTCACGTTGAAACATCTGTTGTGAAAGTGAGAGTTGTTGCAACAATGTAAGTGATAATGGCTTTGTTAATGGACATGAGAAGGTTAACCGATGAAAAAGAACATCAATCTCCATACCCAGCCTCGAGATGTACCCAACCCAGAGCTCTGCTTTGTCCCATGGCATATTGGGATGACCCCACTCGACCCATGCTATCTTTTCACCCTTTGGATCCATCCGTGGAAAAGCATAGAAATCATTGCCACTGATTAATACTTTGGGCTCTAAGTTCCACCCGATAAAGCAAAAACAAAATGGAGGGAAAAAGAAAATAAGAAATCAGTAAGTTTCCAGTACTGTAGTGAACAAATTAATGTAGCAAACAACTATGTGGCACGTCCAGCAATTATTTACCTTGTGTATCCTTCTCACCAAGGCCAATAGCTACAATCGTAGTGGTTGGATTCACACTGTTCTCACGCCGATCTATTTCCAATCAGGTAAGTGCCCGTCTTATAGTCCCCAATAAGTAGTAACAAAATAAGCTCCTGAAAAGAGTGACTTACCTTCCCTTACGGTGACATAACGGCCAAATCTACTATCGAAAACTCCATCTGCATAACAAACTGAAGGTCCCCCATAGTCTGGAGTAATTGGTAATGGAGGAGATCCTGTAGGAGAAACAGAGTATATAACCCCAGAGAATTGTGATGCTCATTGATGGATGGCATACTGCTCCAGAAATTTTTTGATAAAACACAAGGCTCTGGTAAGCAAAACTTAATTTAGGAAAATCCAAGTGGTTTTGTCAATTCCAAGTCACAAAATTTCATTGCAATCATGCTTTCCTCCAAGTCACCGCTTACCAGAAGTAAACTAAAACTGTATTCTACAGACTATGGAGAAATTAAATGGGAAAGGAACTTCACCGCAACATTTCTAAAGAGGCATATTCTAGGCTTCAAGTTCAGTTCTTTATCCTCTCCAATCGTATCTTAATATGTCTCCCATCATTAAAGATCTAAGCATGGAGCTACCAAATCCACGTGTAAACTTCTATGTGAAGAGACTGAAGACTACATAATAAAATCCCACAGGAAGCAGACCTTCAACAAGCATTACAGCAACTACTGAGCTTACCTTTTAGGTGTAAGGACTGTTTGTACAGCCTTTGATCCTTGTAATTTGAGAAAACAAGAGTATCCCCCGAAATGCAAAAAGCGCCACCACCATCCTCACTGCAAACTCTTTCGGCGTAATGTCAACAGGTTCATCTCCTGGTTTTTCCGGTTCTTTCACAAGAACAGAGCGTCTAATAGCCAGTGGAACCATCCATAAGTCAGCACACTCCTGAAAATTCTCGAGACTCATTCATCTAAAACAGCCATAAAAATTACAACCTGACAATCGTTACACTTCTATGGAAGCATCATTCCAGTGCCAATTCACGAGACCCAGAAACTAGATACTGCCCGAATACTCAGTTTAAGAAGTGTATCCTTCTAATTAAAATGAATGGTACGTGGAGTTATGTACCCTGATTCATTAGGACGGGACTCAAGCCAGATGAGACGACAGTCACCATCGACGGAGATGCCACTGAGCCTTTTGGAGGCATGGGAGACGACGTCGGCGGTTATGGGGGACTTCCAAGAGCCATACGGAGCCGTGACTCTCTCTCTTAGCTGTTGTTCTGAGTATGACAGTGAAGAAGCCATGGTCCTGTGCTTCCTGAGTTGGGTTTGATCCACGAGACTGGGCGACAAGAATATGAGTGAGAGGATTGCGCACTTGGACTGGTTGATCATGTCCTAATCAATGCTAGGAAGGTATTCATTTCTTAATGGTCAATCATACTAAAACGATAATGTTGTTTTTAATAAATTAAAGGTAGTTCCTATCAACAAAATAGTAATGCCTCCTCAAGGTTACTGCAGTTTTGCTGAATTATTTTTGCATTCGCTAGGGAGAGTACTAGAGCAGGCAATGGAACATCTCATGTACTACTCCAAATATGCTCAAATTAAACGACACCAATATTTTTCTGCCACATCACAGGTTCATCTGCATTGTGAACCCACACTGGCACATGATAAAGTCACATTGCCTTGTAACACTAGTTAACAAAAATTTATTACATTTTAGTCGGTTTGTGTTATTTTTTTTAATATTTTCAAAAGAATGACATGGTATCATATTCTACCCGGCCAAGCGATGGATGCCACATCTGACGTACAAATACCACGGGGCCGGTCGCGAGTCGAATGGCTCTCGCAGCCATAGCCACCGTCGCTCGCTGCTCCCCTCTTTCCTTCCCAAAGTCAAACTTCAATCCTCTCGCTCGAATCCTCGTCGCCCGGTCGTCGTCGTCGATCGAACTGCATCTCAGGAAGTACAAGGCCATGGCTTCTTCACTGTCATCCTCTGAAACAGCAACCAAGAAAGAGAGGGTCACAGCTCCGTACGGCTCTTGGAAGTCCCCCATGACCGCTGACGTCGTCTCCGGCGCCTCCAAAAGGCTCGGGGACATCTCCGTCGACGGCGACGGCCATCTCGTCTGGCTGGAGTCCCGTCCTAATGAATCGGGGTAAAGGACTCCACTTACCCTTTTTTTAACATAAAGAACAAACCATATAGACTGAGTGTTCGGGCAGTATTCAGTTTCTGGGTATTTTGAATTGGTGCTGAAATGATGCTTCCGTTGATGTGTAACGCTTGTCGGGTTGTAATCCTTATGGTTTGTCATATGAATGAGTCTCGAGATTATTCAGGAGTGTACTGACTTATGGATATTTATATTGGCTATTAGACGCTCTGTTCTTGTGAAAGAACCGAAAAACAAGGAGACGAACCTCTTGACATTACGCCGAAAGAGTTTGCCGTGAGGACCCTGTGTCAGGAATATGGTGGTGGTGCTTTTAACATTTCTGGGGATACTCTTGTTTTCTCTAATTACAAGGATCAAAGGCTGTACAAGCAGTCCTTACGCCTAAAAGGTAAGTTCAGTGGTTGCTGTAATGCATGTTGAAGGGTGGGAATTTAAATTGTAGTCTTCAGTCTGTTCATTGAGAAGTTTACGCATGGATTTGGTAGCTCCATGCTTAGATCTTTATTGGATTGTAGACGTGTTGAGATACCATTGGATGGGAAAAAAGATAAGAACTTGAAGCATAAATATGCCACTTTAGAAATGTTGGGGTAAAGTTCCTTTCCCATTTCATTTCTCCTTAGTCTATGGAATACGGTTATTGTGAGTGCTGACTTCTGGGGAAGCATACTGCTCCAGTAATTGGCCTTGTGTTTTATCAATTTTTTTCTGGAGTAGTATGCCATTCATCAACAAGCATCAACAATTCTCTGTTGTTGTACTCTGTATCTCCTACAGATTCTTCTCCATTGCCAATTACTCCAGACTATGGTGGGCCTTCAGCTTGTTATGCAGACGGAGTTTTCGATAGTAGATTTGGTCGTTATGTCACTGTAAGGGAAGGTATGTCACTCTTTTCAGGTGATTATTTTGTTGCTTGTATTTATTGGAGACTATAAGACAGACAATTACCCCATTGCCTTTACATGGGTATAGATCGGCGTGAGGACAGTTTGAATCCAACCACTATGGTTGTAGCTGTTGGCCTCGTTGAGAAGGATATACAAGGTATATGATTGCTGGACGTGCCAGATTAGTTGTTTGCTACATTAATTTGTTCACTACAGTACTGGAAACTTACTGATTTCCTTTTTTTGTTCTCCCTCTATTTGGTGTTTGCTTTTTTGGGTGGAATTTAGAGCCCAAAGTACTAATCAGTGGCAATGATTTCTATGCTTTTCCACGGATGGATCCAAAGGGTGAAAAGATAGCATGGATCGAGTGGGGCCATCCCAATATGCCATGGGATAAAGCAGAGCTCTGGGTTGGGTACATCTCAGAGGCTGGGTATGGAAATTGATGTTCATTTTGATTGGTTAACGTTCTCGTGTCCATTGACAAAGCCATTGTCACTTACATTCTTGAATTTCAAATTTATCTTAGATTTAGTTGCAACAATTCTTTCACTTGTTTGATAGATATGGGTTGCTTAAAAAAATAAATGCTAATACAAGAATTCCTGTAAACCTATCATTTCATTATGACCTTATGTGCACTGTTATAGTAGTTCATATATGTAGAAGACTTTAGATTACGTCAGGAAATGTTAGAACACAATACATTTTTAGATAGTGTTGACATTGAGAGACTCTAGCACATTTCCTATCACATAATTTTCATCTGTTTTAATACATAGAAGTGAGTGTAATCACCATCTATAACTATGGTGTTGAGCTTTGAGTGATCATGAAACTTTACATCTCATGTTGCACATTGAACTTCTTACCTTAGCCTAGAACAATGTATGGCTAATGGTGTGTTTGAGCCAAGTGAGTTGCAACTATGACACGGTATTTATTGCACTCTTTGCATTTTCCAGTCAGCTTAGTCTGATAACTCTTCCTAGTGGTTCTGAAGACACACTTGTAATCTTTCTTCATAATTTATCTGTGTGCTATAATCACATCATTGCCTTGTCAAATTGATTTTCTTAAATATTTCTCTGCAGAGATATCTATAAGCGCGTCTGTGTTGCTGGTCGTGATCCTAAACATGTGGAGTCACCAACTGAGCCCAAATGGTCTCCGAAAGGTACTTTTATCTTTGGCAGATCTAAATTTCCGAATTGCTGCAAATTCATTTCTCATTCAATGGTACAAGTCCATTTGTCACCTGATGTTCTTTGAAGCTGAAAATATGTAAAATTCTAGTATTACCGTGATGTGAATAAACAGAAAAGGAGCCTGATCCCCCAAAATAATCATCGAATGCGAATGGTTCATTCCCAATTCTAGCTAATCTGCCTGAATAATAAATAAGGGTCGCCTTGGTGAATTATCTTATGATGTTGCCTTCATGATGATCTGAGTATGTTGGTCTTATTTTTTACTTGTTGAAAGGACAGCGTTCTACATTCTTTTTACTGGAATTTTCATTTTATGATGTCCCATAATTATGTGTTATCCACGATATGCATCTGGAGTCCTCTGGTATGTCTCTGTTTACTCGTGAGATGATCTGTTTCCAACATTTTTACAAATTTTTTTCTTTTCACTCTGCTCAGATGATTAAGTCCAGGGGCATCCTAAAGCTTTTTTACTGTAGACTTTGTGGATATGTAATATTTCAGTGAAAATATAAGAAGAAACTTCAAAGTGGAGTAGCTTGAAATTGGGCTAGATATGACATTGTGCTTTGAACAAATGCAGGTGAACTATTTTTCATTACGGATAGACAGAATGGATTTTGGAATCTCTATAAGTGGGTAAGATCTTAACCCTGAACCATTGCAGTTCATGCTTGTCGATTTGAAAAGTCTAGATATTTGAGGTGCTTCATGTCATTGAAGATTATTTATAGCAACCAAGCCTTATGTTAACCATTCCAAAGCAGGTTTTCCACATGGTGATTTATACTGGAAATATTGTCGATCTCCTTAATTTCCATATCAAACTCCATAAGGATTTAGACTGCATTACTCAAATAGCATGGACTTTGGATTTCATGCTGTGAAAATTATATAAGAGGATAAATTATTTTAGTTGTAGGTTTTCTGCAGGTGATTGGGCCATTGTTATTTATGTGAGCTCTTTCAACTGCCACTTATACTCTCATGGCATCATCGATCATGCAGTTGGAAAGGAACTGAATTAGATCTTTGATGTGCAACAGATTGAATCTACGAATGAGGTCCTGCCTCTTTATCCGTTAAATGCTGAGTTTGCAAGGCCATTATGGGTTTTTGGTATGAACTCTTATGAAGTTATTCAAAGCGATGAACAGAAGACCCTGATTGCTTGCAGCTACAGGTGAGCTGTTTTCATGTGATGATCCAAGGTGTTAATGTTATCCTAATAGCAAATTATTGTATGATTCTTCATATCAATTATTTAGAATCTGCTTGCAGGCAGAGGGGAAGGTCTCATCTTGCAATTATTGATGTTCTTCAGAGCTCATTATCATTGTTTGACATTCCATTCACGGACATAGCAGACATGGTATGTTCAATACCTTCTCATGATGAATTGCTGCTGCTATTTTTCAAGCTGATGGTTTAGTATATTGTGCCCATTCTGCTTTTGCAGACTTCAGGGAATAATTGCCTTTATGTTGAGGGAGCATCGGGAGTACTTCCAACATCTGTGGCTAAGGTTCTTGGAATACTTTACCTTAGTAATCTCCTCATATTTAGTGAAGTGTGGACAGTGCTGCAGTAATTAGTATTTCTCATTGTTGTTATAATTTCCCTTTGTTTATGGTCTGCAGGTGACTTTCAATGATGAAAAGTCAGAAGTCATTGATTTTCAGATAATATGGTCATCTTCTCCAGATAGTTTGAAGTATGAGTCTTATTTCAGCTTGCCAGAGCTGATTGAATTTCCAACTGAAGTTCCTGGTCAAAATGCTTATGCATACTTCTATCCTCCATCTAATCATGTCTATCAAGCTAGTCAGGAAGAAAAGCCTCCACTGTTGTTGAAAAGCCATGGTACTTGAATAATTGCAACTCAGTTCCTGTCATGCTTGAATTCACCTCGCCATCTATATATTCTTTCGTGGGATATTTGTACCATCAAACTAATATTTCCATTTGTAACAATCATGTATTGACCTTACTTGTCAAATCAAGTCTTTATTTTGATGTAAATCTATGATTGATTAGCAAGTTTTCAGACTAAATACAACTACCTGGCATCAATTATAAATGATATAGATGCACAAAACAAGTCAGTACATATACAACTGTTGCTGAATGAAGATGCAACCAATGTAGGGGCACTTTGTTTAAATTAATTCGATATGGTATACTGCATACAGTGTTGCGCTTCTTAAATCCTGTATTACCATGTAAGTCATATGTTGTGGAATGTGTAATGATGGCTTGACACTTTCTATGATGTACATGCTTAATATACAGTCAGGGCATGTTTCTTGACAATTTAAGCATTTGCAATAATTGACTAATCAACATGCTATCAGAGGTTCAAGTCAAAAATCTGAATCTTGGCACTTCCTCTTTTTGCATTCTATTTTGTACACATATTTATCTTATGATTGCTGTTACTTCACTTGTAAGATTTAACATATATTGGAAGGGGAGTGCTAAGACATTTATCTGGTTATGAACTATCTGCATGTTTTTGGACGACTTAAGTTATTCAGAAAAATGGTCTTTTTGACAATTCTAAATATAACAGTTATCATTCTCTCTTAACCCCCCCCTCTCTCTCTCTCTTCCCAAAAAATAAATAAATAAAAGAAAAAAATAGAAAAGGAAAAGATTGGCAAGATTAACCAGCAGTTAATTGTTTCAAGCAGCATTGTCATGCTTCAATGCCTAATTGTATTCAACTAGTTATTCATAAGCGTCAATATAATTTTGCTTAAAATTGCACAGGAGGGCCTACAAGCGAAACACGAGGCATTTTAAACCTGAGTATTCAGTACTGGACAAGCAGAGGATGGGCCTTCGTGGATGTCAATTACGGTGGAAGCACTGGTTTGTCTCTAAACAAGAACTGTTTCTGCTTCATTTCTTTTTGTTGATTTCTGCAAAACCTGTTTCCAGAACCTGTTTACCAAATTTGGATGGTAATGAAGCACTTTTAATATCTCAACAGCCCAATGCATTTTTCATGGAGTAAGATAATGGGCTGCAAAAATTGCAAGCTTTGGCCCATCATTTGATTGATCTTCTTCATTGCTACTTAATACTGAAAATCTGTGACATTTTTCAAGGTTATGGCAGAGAATTCAGAGAGCGGCTATTGGGTCGCTGGGGTATTGTTGATGTTGACGACTGTTGTAACTGTGCTAAATTTTTGGTAGGTGACTTTCAACTTGGTAGTTCTGTTAGTTCTCATTGGGTAATAGCATACTGGAACTATTTTAGTATGGTGAAGTTGCTTTATCATCCAGGTGGAAAGTGGAAAGGTGGATGGCAATCGTCTATGCATCACTGGAGGCTCCGCTGGTGGCTATACAACCTTAGCTGCTCTAGCATTTAGAGAAACTTTCAAAGCTGGGGCCTCTCTCTATGGTGTGAGTTTGGTTACTTTGTAGTCAGTTTCAGGATAGTTAAATTTACCATTGGGCACCAATATCAGTAAACTGGCTTCTTTCTGGGCCCACCAGAGGGTGGTTGTTCTTATCTTATCCTGACAAAGCACACAAACATCTGAAAGAGCTCTGGACTCTGGAGATTAATGCCTACAACATAATCTTCGATTATTCTTGGTGACATTATTCTTGGTGACATTCTTGTAGCTAGTGAATGATATATAGCATCTTCATCGTATCTTGCTATCAAATGGATCTCCAGGAAAGTCTACTGGCAAGAGCCGACTGTTAAGAACATTAGTGTAGGCATTTTATGAACTAGCAAAATGTGTCTCTCCATTACAGTTTGGCATTGTGCATTGGTCATAGTTGGTTTTTACTTGGAATCTGGGATACTTAAATTTTCCCATTTTCTAAAGATTCATTCATAAATTCATCATTAATTTCCGCAATTTCAATGCAATTCACAATGTTGACGGGGTATTTTCCTGTCGATCATTTTGACGAACAGGTAGCTGATTTGAACATGTTGAGAGCGGAAACGCACAAATTTGAATCTCATTACCTTGACAACCTTGTTGGTAATTCAAATAAGCTTTGGTGCATGTTTCATCTGTTCTCAAATAAGTCTTTATACTGATTGTCCATTCACTGCACTACAGGATCTGAAAAGGATTACTACGAGAGATCGCCTATAAATTCTGTTGAGAAATTTTCTTGCCCCATAATTCTATTCCAAGGGTTGGAAGACAAGGTACGCAAGTCATGGACTTTCCAATGGTCCCCTGCCCCTCTCCTTTTACTCCCCAAAAATCAAAGAAAAAGTAAAGAATGAAGAAGGGGTAGAAAGTCCAGTGTCAAATGTAGGGTCCTCTTTTAATTTCCTCATTCATGAAATTGCATCAAATGAGTTTGACTATTTTTCAATTGATAAATAAAATTTCATCAATGGCCTTCAGATATTGCTTTTTGCATCTCTGGCATTCTAACAACTTTGATGCTTGGCGGTTTGGAAATTATCTGCTACATCTTGCAGGTGGTACCACCGGATCAGGCGCGCAAAATTTATGCGGCATTGAAGCAGAAAGGTCTGCCTGTTGCATTAGTGGAATACGAAGGCGAGCAGCATGGTTTTCGCAAGGTATTGTTCTTTGGGAGTCTTACACAAAGATGTCATTTGTTGTTTGTGCAATGCAGGAAATTGATGTGCAATGTTTGGCAGGCTGAAAATATCAAATTCACATTGGAACAACAAATGCTGTTTTTTGCACGTTTGGTAGGACACTTTGATGTTGCAGATGAGATCACACCAATCAAGATTGATAACTTTGACTAAGCTTGTCTCATGAAGGTAGTGATCTGCTCTTCTATTGTTAGTAAATCTGTTGGCATCTGAGAGGAGGATTAAAACCTTGCTTTCACTGTCTATAATTGTTAATCACGTGTTACTGGGCTGGCGCATGACTTTGGAATGTCAATGTGCATCATTGTACGTCCATCCTGCTTTTCTAATTGGCCAGATTCCAAGCATGAGAATCGACTTGAAGATGCAATTGCATCAGTTACTCATTATGGTTGAATATGATGGTCGAATTGCCCCTCATTCTTGAGATTGATCTGATCATCACATTCCAGCTGCAATTGTGCACTTTTTGGTTCCATTGAGTTTCATGGCTTTTTCCATGACCTTCTATGTTTCGCTGAGCATAATTTGGATCTGCTTTCATCATCACAGAGAGGGAGGGCTACTGTTAACAGCAGGCTGCAACAAGTTCGTCTCCTTTCCACTTTAATAATCACGAAAGAAAAGAAGAAATTAGAGCCCATATCTATTGGGGCGAAACTCTTATGCTAGTGTATGCTGGGATTGAGATGAATGGAGCCGCATATCTAGCACACATGCATGGACGACTTCTGGGATCCTGAAGAATGGTGGTTCTGGAACCGGTACAAGGCTGTGTAACAGATTGGCTCATTCAGTGTTTGCTTAGGCCATTCTCGATTTGTTCTTTCATTTACCGAAGTTGACAAAACTCAATGCTTCTCATGAGCCTGAATTAAAAATTGGATGTAATTGAAGGCTGGGACATAGCGTTTGATTTGAATTGAATTAACAAATTTACCCGTATCGATATTATTATTATAACTATTTTATGGAACTCTATTTGATGGATCACATGACATAGGTTTTCTTCTAGCCTATACAAAGTTATTTTCAGTCTCAGTTCTCGAAAATATTGACTTAGGTCTAGCGTCGAAATCTTTACTACATAGTGAAGCCGTGTCACATTGCATTGGGGTATTACTTGTCAACCAAAAGTTGTTTAGCATTTGTGATTAGGTACTGAACCAAAGTAAGGTTGGCGTTGACTGTTGGGACGATTAGCTCTCGCGTCGGGAGCAATGGTAACTTCTGAAAATTTGGAACAAGAGGACGAATAGAGACCGGAAGGAGAACTTGTTGAAACGCAAATGGCTCTTACGACAACTTTATGTTCCCGAAGCTCCATGGCTTGCTTACAATGTTGTTTTCCGGTTTGAAAACCGTTGCACCTATATATGCTCCAAGACAAACTTAAGTATTTAATGGAGGAGAAATTTTTTAAGATGCCCACAATCTTTTCATTTTCATGTGCCTGCTGGCATTTAGTGAGGTCTTCAAATAGAAATTTTCGTTCTTGAGTTCACGTGGCTCACCATTAATCTTGCGCCTATTGATTTTTTTTTTTTTTATGCTTTCGTGCTTCAGTAGTTGTTCATTTGATTGCATCTTGAATCAAAGATTTCCTTTGGAAAACGCCAACAATCAGTCTACGGACCGGAAACCGACGCGCTGAAATTCAACGATCAACTGTTATCTTATCCGAACGTCTTGCTGCCATACCCACTTTCGCTCTGTTCCCCTCTGTTCTTCCCCAAGAGTCCAACTTCGATCGTCTCGCTCGATTCCTCGTCGCCCAGTCGTCGTCCGTCGAACCGCAGCCCGGGAAGCACAAGACCATGGCTTCTCCCCCGCCGTCCTCAGGAACAACTGCTGAGAGACAGAGAGTCACAGCTCCGTATGGCTCTTGGAAGTCCCCCATCACCGCGGATGACGTCTCCGGCGCCTCCAAAAGCCTCGGTGGCATTGCCGTCGATGACGACGGCCGTCTTGTCTGGCTCGAGTCCCGTCCCAATGAATCCGGGTATGTAACTTTACTTATCATTTTCTTTAGGATAAACTAATTAAACTGACCATTCGGGCAATATTGAGTTTCTGGGTACTGCGAATGGTGCTGAAATAACGCTTCCATAGATGTGTAATCTTTATGTTTTTTCAAATGAACGAGTCTCGAGTATTTTCAGGACTGTACTGACTTATGGATGGTTATATTGGCTATCAGACGCTCTGTTCTTGTGAAAGAACCGGAAAAACCAGGAGATGAACCGGTTGACATCACTCCGAAAGAGTTTGCGGTGAGGACCCTGTGTCAGGAATATGGCGGAGGTGCTTTCAGCATTTCAGGGGATACTCTTGTTTTCTCGAATTACGAGGATCAGAGGCTGTACAAGCAGTCCTTGCACTTAAAAGGTAAGCTCAGTAGCTGCTGTAGGGCATGTTGAAGGTCTGCTTCCTTTAGGATTTTAAATTGTAATCTTCAGTCTCTTCACGAAGAAGTTTACAAGTGGATTTGGTAGCTCCATGCTTAGATTCTTCTAGATGGTAGACATGTTGAGATATGACCAGAGGGTAAAAAGGACTGAACTTGAAGCATAGAATATGTCTCTTTAGAAATGTTGTGGTAAACTTCCTTTCCTGTTTCAATTCTTCTTAGTCTATTGAATATGGTTATGGTAAGAAGTGACTCTGACAGAAGCAAATTCGCTATGAAATGTTGTAGCTTGGAATTGAGGAGGCCACTTGAATTTTCCTAATTCATGTTTTGCTTAGTGAAGCCTTGTGTTTTATCGAAGTTTTTGTAGAGCAATATGGCATTCATCAATGAGCATCTCAATTCTCTGTGGTTACTTTGTATCTCCTACAGATTCTCCTCCATTGCCAATTACACCAGACTATGGTGGGCCTTCAGTTTGTTATGCAGATGGAGTTTTCGATAGTAAACTTGGCCGTTATATTGCCATAAGGGAGGGTAACTACTCTTTGAAGGAGCTTATTTTGTTGCTCATATTGTCTGGGGACTATACAACAGGAACTTACCCAATTGCTTTTATATGGATATAGATCGGCGTGACAGCAGTTTGAATCCAACCACTACAGTTGTAGCTATTGGCCTTGATGAGAAGGATATACAGGGTAAATAATTGCTGGACGTGCCAGATTA
Organism: Corymbia maculata; assembly: GCA_014182735.1. Classification (NCBI taxonomy): domain Eukaryota; kingdom Viridiplantae; phylum Streptophyta; class Magnoliopsida; order Myrtales; family Myrtaceae; genus Corymbia; species Corymbia maculata. The sequence continues at coordinate 1,125,144 of CM024687.1, read as the reverse complement.
GTTATTTGCTACATTAATTTGTTCACTACAATACCAGAAACCTAGTGATTTATTTTTTCTTTCTTTTTTCCCTTCATTTTGTTTTTGCATAATTGGGTGGAATTTAGAGCCTAAGACATTAATCAGTGGCAATGATTTCTATGCTTTTCCACGGATGGATCCAAAGGGTGAAAAGATAGCATGGATCGAGTGGGGCCATCCCAATATGCCATGGGATAAAGCAGAGCTCTGGGTTGGGTACATCTCAGAGGCTGGGTATGTAGATTGATGTTCTTTTTTAAACATTATGTAGATTGATGTTCTTTTTTAAACATTCTCATGTCCATTAACAAAGCCATTGTCACTTGCATTTTCTTATTGCCAACAAATCTTAGATTCTGTTGCAACAATTCTGTCACTTGTAAGACAGATAAGGGTTGTTCGAACAAATACATGCTAACAAGGGAGTCCCCTTGAACCTGACATTTCCATGTGACATTATGAGCACTATTATAGTACTTCATTCATGTGGTTTGAGATGACTTTATAGTATATCAAATGTCAGAACATATTCTTTTCAGGTAATATTGATATTTAGAGACCTAAGCACATTTTCTGTCACTTTGTTATCTTATTCTTTAATATATAGAACTAACTGTAATCACCATCTGTAACCGCAGTGTTGAGATTTGAGTGATCATGAAATTTACATCTCATCCTGCACATTGAACTTCTTACCTTAGCCTAGAATAGCCATGGCTAATGGTGAGCTGTGAGCCAAGTGAGTTGCGACTTGCGATCCAGTAGTTATTTGCATTTTCCAGTCACTTTGTCTGATCAACTCTTCGTGTGATTTTTAAGACACTTTTAACCTTTCCTTATATTTTATCTGTGTGCTATATTCAAGCCATTCTCTTGTGCATTGAATTTCTTAAAACTCCTATGCAGAGATATTTATAAGCGTGTCTGTATTGCTGGTCGTGATCCTGAACATGTTGAGTCACCAACTGAACCTAAATGGTCTCCAAAAGGTACTTCTATGTTCTGGCTTTCAATTTAAATTTTGGAATTGCCGCAACCTGATTAGTCATTTAATGATACAAATTCATTTTTCACCTGATGATCTTCAATGCTGACAAAATGTAAGATTGCAATATTATCTTGATGTGAATGAACAAAAAAAGGAGCCTGATCCCCCAAAATAATCGTTGAATGTAAATGGCCTATTCTCAATTCTAGTTAAACTGCCTGAATAACATGTAAGGGTCATCCTGATTAATTTGTTTATTGTGTTGCTTTTGTGATGATTTGAGAATGTCAGTCTTATTTATGATGTGCTAAAAGAATGAAGTTCCATAGTTCTTTCCATTCGAGTTTTCATGTTGTCCCCTAAATATGTATTATCTAAGATATGCATCTGGGGTCCCCTGGTATGTCTCTTGCTTACGAGTGATTTATTTTTACACATTTGTGATTTTTCTTCCTTTCCATTCTACTTGAATAATTGAGTTTGGAGGCATCCTGAATCTATTTCACCGTAGAAGCTTTGGATGTGTAATATTTCATTGAAAACATTAGAAGTGTCAAAGTTAAGTGGCTTGAAATTGTGGCAGACGTTACATTCTACTTTGAACACATGCAGGTGAACTATTTTTCATTACTGATAGACAGAATGGTTTTTGGAATATCTATAAGTGGGTAAGTACAAGTCACTGAACCCTGCGTGCTATTTATGCGTATCAAGTTTGAAATCTCCAGATATTATAGAAGCTTCAAGCCATTGAAGATCTTTCATAGTGACCAAGTGTGAAACACCAAAGAGAATAGTCTAAGACTGGAACATGAGAATTTCTACGGGTAAAATCCATTTGAATAAAAAAAAGGGAAAAATCACAGTGTTGTACTAGGTGATCTCTTCACAATTAGCATCAAGTTTCAAGTTAGAACTACAAGAGAGATTGCCACAATATAGAACAGGAGCCGAAAACATAAAGTTTTAGAGAAATTTATTCTTAGCAATCGTACTTTCCTCTATCAGACTTCACATCTTCATCAATCTTCCACTTTGAAGCTGATCTTTGCAATGACTATAGTCTCTGATTATTTTCACTCATCTTTGTAACCTAAATTGTCCTAGTGCGATGGCACCTTCCCATCACTACCCAATGCATAGTTTTATTTTCTCAGTGGTGACAACCTTGGTTAATATATGTACTGGATTCTTGCATCAAGGATCTTCTTCAATGATGATGTCCCATCATCTATTAATGAACGAATATCATGATACTTCAACCAAATGTGATTTGTCCTTGAGTGAAATATCAAATTTTCTGCAAGATAAATAGCACTCTTATTGTGATTGAAAAGGACACCACAATCTTTGGTGACTCTTTTTTGAGAGCTTGAGGTGACTTCTTAATGGAGTGCTTATGGGTTTTGCATTCAAGACTCCGAATGAGTGCAACATTTATTGAGAGTACTTCAGTATTCCTAAGAATCTATCTTGCACGATCCTCATCCCAAGAAATTCGATTTGCTGCTCCAAGCCCATTTCAAACTCCTTTGACAATCGTTGTTTCTGTTTATTGGTTTCCCTCATGCTAGATCTTGCAATGAGCATATCGTACACACATAACAACAAAATAATACAACAGTTATCAAATTTCTTCAAATAGCAACAATGATCCATTTCACATCTAGTGAACCCTACCGCAAATGCATCAAATTTCTTGTACCATTGTTTAGGAGCTTATTTTGAACGATACAAACTTGTCTTCAGCTTGGAGACATAGTTTTCCTTGCTAGGAACCCGAAAAATCTATGATTTTACCTTGTAGATATCCTTCTCTAAGTCTCCATGGGGGAATGCAGGCCTTACATCTAATGCTCTAGATAAAAGTTCTCAATGGCAACAATACTCAACACTAGCCTGATAACAGTCAACTTCACAACCGGAGTGAGAATTTATGTATAATCAATTCATTTCCTTTGCTAAAAACCTTTCACTACTAACCTCACTTTGGACCTCGTTACCGTTAGGTCCTTTGACCCCATACACCCAATTGTTTTGCAATGCCTTCTTCCCATCTAGTAACTAAGTTAACATCCAAATTTTGTTCTACTCGAGTTAACCAAATCTATCTTACATTGTCAACCCCTATTAAACAGAAATTTTAACTCGCATTGCTTTTGAAAAATTATTTGGTATGCCAACATATGTCAAAAGCAAATAATGCAATGATAAAGAAAACATTTATACACATTTAGATGTTCTGCTAAATCATCTCAAAGTGAGTTTAGATGTAGGTAGTTCTTGTTCAGGTTTTTGATAAGAGTCTATAACAACTTTAGGATTTTTAATTAGAACACTCTTAGAAATACCCTTTAATTCAATCTCTCCAATCTCCTCTTTTTGTATCCTCACACTAGATTCTACAAAAATCTGTCCTTGTACAACATGTTTTTATCGAATGTAACATCATTCATTCTTATTATTTTCCTATTTTCGTCATTCTAAAACCAATAGCCAAAAGAATCAGAATCATATCCAATAAAAAAACATTTTCTAGCTTTTAGATCAAGCTTGTCTCTATTTTCAAAATCTATGTGCACATATAAAACACAACAAAAGTTTTCAAACCCAAGATTCACTCTTTTCTTTTTGATCCATCATTCTTTTGGTAGCTTGAAATCAAGTGGAACTGAAGATCCAGTTGTCAAATATGCTCTTGTGTTAACCACATCTGTCCAAAATGCCTTGGGTAATACTAGATGTATTTTCATGCCTCTTGCATACTCAATTAAATTTCTGTCGATCCTCTCAACAATTCTATGTTGTGGTGTGATGGGAACTATTCTTGTCATCTTGAGTCCATTCTCTACATAGAACTGCTTGAACTCCTTGCTATTATTTAATCATCAGACCGGTCTCTTTTTAACCACTATTGTCGGACCTTAGACATTTAATTGTTAGACCAATCTCTTTCTGCACTTGAGCTTTCCATCTTTTAAAAGTAGCAAACGCATCATATTCATTATTCAAAAAAATAAACTCATACCTCTCTTGTGGAATTGTCAGTGAATGTGACGTGGTTACTTTAACCTCCAAGGGAAGGAATAGAGGTTAGCTCTTAGACATTTGTATGCAACAACTCTTAACTTGTCTCTCTTTGGTTCTCTTCCAATTGTCAAAAAATTGACACATGTCTGCATGCTTAGAATGATCCTCACATAGACCAATATCTATGGACTTAAGTAGACAATTTTCCCTTTAATTCACTCCTTTGTCAAAGCCTTTGGTGCCACAATGTACAATCACCTTCCAAGTCAGCAACTGCTAATATATCTTTACTGATTTCACTCATGTATTTGTTCCTGACTTTGCTTCCTGTCACCTTTAATAATCATCGCTGAGCCGTCCCTAAATTTAGTTTTTTGTAACTTGTGTTGTCTCGTTGACTTACAGAGATTGAATTTCTCTTGAGGCCAGGAATATATCTAATATCATGCAACTCTAATAGATACATTCGTAGTCTTTATTTTAACATCACCCTTACCCATTATAACTAAGATGACCTTTAAACTTCCCAAAAACAATATTGTGCATTAATTCTATACACAAAGTAGAGTGAAATGATGCACCTGCGTCTAGAATCCATGACTCAATCGGACTTTTAACAATCAAAGTTAAGGAATCATGGACAAGGGTCTCTTCAAAGGTTGCATTGACAGCTTTCTCCTCCTTTCGATTTGAATTTTCTTCTTTGGGGCTCTACAATCTCATTTAGATAACCTTTTTTTCATAATTTCTGTAGATTATTTCACCATGAGGTCTCCATTTTCTTATCCCTCTAGGCTTCAATCTACCACGGTTCAAATCTGATCTCATTGATTACATCTCCCTCTTCCTTTAGTACTCAAGGTAAGGCTCGAGGATTCACCCAACTCTCTTTTATGAATATCCTCACTAAAAATCAAATCTTGGATCTCTCACTTCTTCTAACTAGATGAATTGCTCACCACATTCACATTTGTACTCCAAGTTTCAGGGAAAGAAGACAATAGAATCAAAGCTTTTACCTCATCATTGAATTTGATTTCTGCCAAACTCAATGATCATGTTGAATTCATTGATGTAATATATCACGGAGGCACCTTTGTGCATCTTCTGATTGAACGATCTTATTTGACATAGAGGGCTTTTCGTACATGTTGGACAAAGCCCTTATCAATTCCACCATTGTTTTCTCATTGGCAATGTTGAAGGCAATTGATCCACCAACATGAGATGAATCACAGAAGAGCTTGTTGATCTAACAATTCCTAGTCTTCTTGATCGAATCTGGTTCTCTCCCATCAAAGGCTGATGTAGTTTTTTGGATAGAGCAAATCTCAAACTTCATCTTCTAGAAACCAAAATCTTTACTGTTGAACTCATCAATTTTCACCTTACCTTTGTCTATCTTGGTCGCTCCTGCTATTCTGCCTAACCAAGCTCTGGTACTAGTTGCGAGGAGCATGAAACGTAAAAGAGAAAAATGATAGAAAAAGACAAGAATTTCACATGGAAAACCCTTTCAAAATCATAGTGGAGAAAAACAACAGTACCACACTAGGCAGTCTTTTCACTATTAGGGTTAGTATCAAGTTTTCAGTTACAATTGCAAGAGCAATTATCCTAATATATAGCAAGAATTTGGGGCGTACAATCTTATGGTGAAATTACTTGTATACCCTTAGCAGCACTACTTTCTTCTCTGCTTTAATAGCACTATTCTCTAAAACTCTACAGCTTCATCGCATGTCTCACAGTAACCAAGCCAAAGTGGGTTTTTCCAATAGTAAATCATACTGGAAATTTGGTCAATCTCCTTAATTTCCGTATCACATTTCACAAGGATTTAGACTATCAGTCAAATAGTGTGGACTTTGGATGTCACGCTGTGAAAATTATGAATGAGGAGAGTTAGTTATAGTTATAGGTTTTCTGCAGGCGACTGAGACCTTATTGCATATGTGAGCTCTTTAAACTGCTGTAACTCCATTGATCATGGTGTTGGAAAGGAACTGCTTTATGTCTTTGCTGTGCTTCATGATTCAACAGATTGAGTCTGCGAATGAGGTCCTGCCTCTTTATCCATTAAATGCCGAGTTTGCAAGGCCATCATGGATTTTTGGTTTGAACTCTTATGAAGTTATCCAGAGTGACGAACAGAAGACCCTCATTGCTTGCAGCTACAGGTGAGCCTTATTTTCTGTTTTAACATTATCCTAATAGCACATTATTGTATCTTATCAATCTATTTAAAATCTTCCTGCAGGCAGAGTGGAAGGTCTTATCTTGCGATTATTGACGTTATTCATAGCTCATTATCATTGCTTGACATTCCATTCACGGACATACAAGATATAGTATGTTCAATACCATCTCCATGATGAGTCGCTGTAGCTATTTTTCAAGCTGATGGATTGGTAAATTTTGCACAATCTGCTTTCGCAGACTTCAGGGAGTAATTGCCTTTATGTTGAGGGAGCATCAGGACTACTTCCATCATCTGTGGCTAAGGTGCTTGCAATACTCTTCCTTAGTAATCTCCTCATAGTTGATGAAGTGTGGACAATAACAATAGCATTATCTCTATTGTTGTTATAATTTCCTTTTGTTCATGGTTCGCAGGTGACTTTGAATGATGAAAAGTCAGCTGGCATTGATTTTCAAATAATATGGTCATCTTCACCAGACAGTTTGAAGTATGAGTCATATTTCTGCTTGCCAGAGCTGATTGAATTTCCAACTGAAGTTCCTGGTCAAAATGCTTATGCATACTTCTATCCTCCATCTAATCATGATTATCAAGCTAGTTCGGAAGAAAAGCCTCCGCTGCTGTTAGAAAGCCATGGTACTTGAAAAATTGCAACTCAGTTCTTGTCATACTTGAATTCACCTTGCCAACTCTATATTCTTTCGTGGAAATTTTGTACCACCAAACTGGTATTTACATTCGCCATAGTCATTAATTGACCTTACTTGTCGAATCAAGTCTTTATTTTGATATAAATCTATGACTCATGAGTGATTTTTCAAAGTAAACAAGTATCTGGCATCAACGATAGATACTATAGCTGCACAAAACAAGTGGGTACATATACAACTGATGCTGAATGAAGATGGAGCCAATGTAGGGGTACATAATTTTTCAATACTATTTTGGTATGGTATAGTGCACACAGTGCTGCCCCTGTTAGCACCAGTATTGCCATGATAGTCATGCATTGCAGAATGGAATTCAATGATTGCTTGGCACTTTTGTTGACATATATGCATGGTATACATTTGGGGTATGTGTCTTGACAATTCAAGCTTTTGGGGGAATGATTATTCAACCTGTTATCAGAGATTCAAGTCAAAAGTCCAAATCTTGGCACTCCTCTTGTTGCCATTCTGTTTTTAACTCCCATTTATCCTCTGATTGCTGTTTAATTTGGTTATTTTTCACATCTGAGGTCTTAACATACATTGAAGGGGGTGTGTTAAAACATATCCTTGACATGAACTATGGGCATGGTTTTGAACAACTTAGGTCTCTCTCCCTCCCCCCACCCCCCTTTTTAAAAGAAAAGATTAGTGGGAGTAACTGGCAATTATTGTTTCAAGCAGCATTGGCACGCATCAATTCCTAATCATATAGATCTGGTTATTCACGAGTGTTTATGTAATCATGCTTAAAATTGCACAGGAGGGCCTACTAGTGAAGCACGAGGAGTTTTAAACCTGAGTATTCAGTACTGGACTAGCAGAGGATGGGCCTTCGTGGATGTCAATTATGGTGGAAGCACTGGTTTGACTCTATATGAGAACTTTATGCTTCATATCATCTCTTGATTTCTGCAAAACCTGTTTATAATGAACCACCATTACTATCTCGACAGCCCTATGCTTTATTCTCACCAAATCCTCATGGAGTTTAATTGACATAAATGGCTGCAAAAACTACTAGATGTGGCCCATCATTTGATTGATCTTCTTCATTGCTACTGAAAGATGTTACAACTTTTCTTCAAGGTTATGGCAGAGAATTCAGGGAGCGGCTGTTGGGTCGCTGGGGTATAGTTGATGTTGATGACTGTTGTAGTTGTGCTAAATTTTTGGTAGGTGACTTTCAACTCATTTGTCTGTTAGTGCTTATTGGGTAATAGAATACTAGAGCTATTCAGTATGGTGAAGTTGCTTTGATCATCCAGGTGGAAAGTGGAAAGGTGGATGGTACACGTCTATGCATTACTGGAGGCTCTGCTGGTGGGTATACAACCTTAGCTGCTCTAGCATTTAGGGAAACTTTCAAAGCTGGAGCCTCCCTCTATGGTGTGAGTTCATTTACTTTGTAGTCAGTTTCAGAATAGCTAAATTTTTACCAATCAGCAACAATATCAGGAAACTGGCTTATCTATGGGGTCACCAGCGGCAGGTCACTCTTATTTTACACTGACAAAGCACACGAACATAAAAAGGAGCTCTGGTTTCTGGGGATTAATTGCCTCAACATAGTGATTGATCATTCTCGGTGACTTGCTTGTTGCTAGTGAAGGATAGATAGCATCTTCATTATTTCTTGCTATCGGATGGATCAACTGGAAAGTCTACTCGCAAGAGCCAACTGTTAAGGGCATTAGTCTTGTGATTCATAAACTATGAAAAAGGCGTGTTTCGTTAAAGTTTGTTACTGTGCATCGTCATAGTTAGTGTTCTAGTTACTGAAATTTCCCCATTTCATATGGTACATCTAAAGATTCATTTATTAAATCATCCTATATTTCTTCTACTTGTGCATTGAATTTTCTCAATGCTAAAAGAGAATATTTTTCTGTCTGTTATTTTGTCAAACAGATTGCTGATTTGAACATGTTGAGAGCAGAAATGCCCAAATTTGAATCTCATTACATTGACAACCTTGTTGGTAATTCAGATAAGCTTTCTTGGTTGTTTCTCCTCAGATAAGTCTTTATCACAATCATCCATTTGTTGCACTACAGGATCTGACAAGGATTATTACGAGAGATCACCTATAAACTTTGTTGAGAAATTTTCTTGCCCCATAATTCTATTCCAAGGATTGGAAGACAAGGTACGCAAGTCATGCTCTTTCCAATGGTCCCCTGCCTCTCTCCTGTTACTTCCAAAAAATTAAAGAAAAACTAAAGAAAAGAAACGGGGGGAAAAGTCAAGTGTCAAAACGACAGTCCTCTTTTTTTCCCCCCATTTATGAAACAGCATCAGATGAGTTCGACTTTCCCTTTTCAATTGATAAGTAGATGTCATCAATGGCCTTCTGATTTACTTTTTACGTCTCTGGCATTTTAACAACTTTGCTGCTTGGTGGTTTGGCAATATCTACATCTTGTAGGTAGTACCGCCAGGTCAGGCTCGCAAAATTTATGCGGCATTAAAGCAGAAAGGTCTGCCTGTTGCATTAGTGGAATATGAAGGCGAGCAGCATGGTTTTCGCAAGGTATTTTTCATCTGGAGTCGTACATAAAGAAGTCATTTGTTGTATGCGAAATGCAGGAAATTGACATGCAATGTTTTGCAGGCCGAAAGTATAAAATTCACATTGGAACAACAAATGCTGTTTTTTGCACGTTTGGTAGGACACTTTGATGTTGCCGATGAGATCACACCACTCAAAATCGACAACTTTGACTGAACTTGCCTCATGAAGGTAATTTTCTGCTCTTCAAATGTTAGTAATCTGTTGGCAATGGAGAAGAGGATTGAAACCTTGCTTTCTACTGTCAGCAATTGCTAATCATACATTGCTGTGCTGCGTATGACTTTGGATTGTCCATGTGCATTTTTGTTTGTCAATCGCCCATTAGGGTTGAATGTGATGGTCGAGTTGCCCCTTGTTCTTGAAATCTATTTGATTGTCACATTCCAGTGCAATTCTGTATGTTGTGGTTCCATTAAATTTCATCGCTTGACCTTCTATTTTTTGCTTAGCACTGATGTAAGTGACTTTTATCCTCGCAGAAAGGGCTATCGGGAATTGCAGGCCCCATAAAGTCCGTCGGCTTTGCAGCCTCAACTTCATATCAGCCATTCAGATTACTGCATCAGGATGCGGTATGGATCTGTAGATATTCTGGAAAGCTGGTGAAAAATAATGTAGTACACATTTTTATCTGAACTTCCAGCTACGAGTTTCAATAATGTTGGTGTTGTAACTTTGCTGTTCCTTCAAACCAATGGATTGTGTGATGCTTGTGATGCTTGGTGAGTGTGGATGAAGTTGCTGAATGAATTTGAAAGTGTTTGATATGTTTGCGGTGTTCACCACAAAGGGATTTAGGAATGCTCCACTAATCAAGGATAAAAAAGAAAACTTGAAAGTTCATTGCCATTGAATGGGATATAAAATCGAAGGCTTTAAGGTTCACTACCTTTGATAAAAAGCCGAAGGCTTTTAGGCTCACTTGAGGTTCGCTTGCATAAACGTCAAGTGGTTTTAATAGAATTTGATACTCCCATGTCATTTTAAATTTCTGGATGGTAGAGCAAAAGGGATGAAACTTTCATTTTGGCCATTTCAAACAGGATCAACTTCACACGTCATCATCAAATAACATAATATTCTTGTTAAGACTTTGGGGTGGGTTCCATATTGCTTCAATGCTATGATGACTCGAGCCAAACGAGATGTTGCTGCTGGTGAAGTCGTTGATGCTGTGCCTAAGACCGGACACCGTCACTCCTCAGGCTGCGCGACCAGCCGCAGCCATCTCTGCCCATCGTCTTCCACGCCATCACCTCTTCTGTGTCGTCAACCTCCTGTAATTTCTTTTGCTTTTCCTGCACTTGCAGTGGTCGCCCCTCCTTGGCAGCTCGTCCATGGTCACAGGCCGAGATCTCAACGTTCATGGACGAGCCATGGTTGCCAGATATGTTGGAAGGTCGAGCCTTAGGCTTAGGCTTAACGGTGAGAACAGAGAAGAGGGATGGCTCGACGCTAGTGTCCATGGCTCAGATTCGCCAACGGATTTCAGCTCGATACTGCGTCAAGCTCCGCCAACTGGACAGAAAATATGGAAAGAGTGACGGGGGATATAGAGCGATGACGACTATAGGGACAAAGACCGAGGAAGCGAACTCGCCATTGCCCACAGCAACCATGGCGAAGACGGAGGCTGTGGCAGTGGACATCAACAGTGGTGGCAGGGACGAATGCTGCAGCGGCTCCTCGGTTGCAGCAGATTTGCCAGCGTTCTATTTTGGTTTTGTGCAAAGGGAAAATAATTTAACACCAATAGTTAGGCTATGTTTATTTCATAGTAAATGAATAAATATGATTGCTTGCATTGCTTAGAATGATTATTCCATTAGAGATGTTTTCGTTATTGACAACAATGTACATCTAAACATTTTTATAGCCAATGAAAATATTTTTTATTCATTCATTTTTTACGAAACAAAAACATCTTTAATTAAGCTTTGTTGCTTTAAACTTATCACGACCCATTCCTTCCATCTTAGTTAAACCTCTTTGACCAATTTTGACAACTCGGTCTTGAGTTGGGATGATATCATTTTTTTTTTGGGAAATATATAAAATAAAATAAAAATGGTTAGTGCTTAGGCCATTCTCGATCTGTTCTTTCATTTGCCGAAGTGGAAAAAACTCAATGCTTCTCATGAGCCTGAATTAAAAATTAGATGTAATTAAAGGCCGGGACATAGCGTTTGATTTGAATTGAATTAACAAATTTACCGTATCAATATTATTATTATAACTCTACGTTATGGATCACATGACATAGGTTTTCTTCTAGCCTATACAAAGTTATTTTCAGTATCAGTTCTCGAAAATATTGACATAGGCCTACCGTCGAAATCTTTACTACATGGTGAAGCCGCATCACATTGCATCGGGATATTACTTGTCAACCAAAAGCCGTTTAGCATTTGTGATTATGTACTAAACCAAATTGAGCTTGGCATTGACTGTTGAGCCGATTAGCTCTCGTGTTGGAATCAATAGTAACTTTCGAAAATTTGGAACAAGAGGACGAATAGAGACCGGAGGGAGAACTTGTTAAAACGCAAATGGCTCTTTCCACAACTTTGTATTCCCGAAGCTCCATGGCTTGCTTACAATGTTTGTTTTACGGTTCGAAAACTGGTGCACCTATATATGCTACAAGACAAACTTTAAGAATTTAATGGAGAAATTTTTTCAGGTGCCCACCATCCTTTCTTCTCAATGTGCCTGCTGGCATTTAGTGAGGTCTTCAAATAGAAATTTTCGTTCTCGAGTTCACGCGGCTCACCATTAATCTTACGCCTATTGATTTTTTTATGCTTCCGTGCTTCAGTAGTTCTTCATTTGATTGCATCTTATTTTCTTCTTATTCTTTGGGCCTATCTTGAATCAAAGATTTTCCTTGGAAAACGCCAACAATCAAACTACGGACCGGAACCGACGCGCTGAAATTCAACGATCAACTGTTATCTTATTCAAATGTCTTGCAACCGTACCCACTTTCCCTCTCTGTTCTCCTCTGTTCTTCCCCAAGAGTCCAAGTTCGATCGTCTCGCTCGAATCAAAATCTTGCGCCTATTGATTTTTTTATGCTTTCGTGCTTCAGTAGTTCTTCATTTGATTGCATCTTATTTTGCTCTATTCTGTGCGCCTATCTTGAATCAAAGATTTTCTTTGGAAAGCGCCAACAATCAATCTACGGACCGGAAGCCGACGCGCTGAAATTCAACGATCAACTGTTATCTTATTCAAACGTCTTGCACTTATGCCCACTTTCCCTCTCTGTTCTCCTCTGTTCTTCCCCAAGAGTCCAAATTCGATCGTCTCGCTCGAATCCTCGTCGCCCAGTCGTCGTCCGTCGAACCGCAGCCCGGGAAGCACAAGACCATGGCTTCTCCCCCGCCGTCCTCAGGAACAACTGCTGAGAGACAGAGAGTCACAGCTCCGTATGGCTCTTGGAAGTCCCCCATCACCGCGGACGACGTCTCCGCGCCTCCAAAACCCTTGGTGGCATCGCCGTAGATGGCGACGGCCGTCTCGTCTGGCTCGAGTCCCGTCCCAATGAATCCGGGTATGTAACTTCACTTACCATTTTCTTTAGGATAAACTACTTAAACTGACCATTCGGGCAATATTGAGTTTCTGGGTACTGCGAATGGTGCTGAAATAACGCTTCCATAGATGTGTAATCTTTATGTTTTTTCAAATGAACGAGTCTCGAGTATTTTCAGGACTGTACTGATTTATGGATGGTTATATTGGCTATATCAGACGCTCTGTTCTTGTGAAAGAACCGGAAAAACCCGGAGATGAACCGGTTGACATCACTCCGAAAGAGTTTTCGGTGAGGACCCTGTGTCAAAAGTATGGCGGAGGTACTTTTAGCATTTCCGGGGATACCCTTGTTTTCCCGAATTACGAGGATCAGAGGCTGTACAAGCAATCCTTACACTTAAAAGGTAAGCTCAGTAGCTGCTGTAGGGCATGTTGAAGGTCTGCTTCCTTTAGGATTTCAAATTGTAATCTTCAGTCTCTTCACAAAGAAGTTTACAAGTGGATTTGGTAGCTGCATGCTTAGATTCTTCTAGATGGTAGACTGTTGAGATATGACCAGAGGGTAAAAAGGACTGAACTTGAAGCATAGAATATGTCTCTTTAGAAATGTTGTGGTAAACTTTCCTATTTCAATTCTTCTTAGTCTATAGAATACGGTTATGGTAAGAAGTGACTCTGACAGAAGCAAACTCGCTATGAAATGTTGTAGCTCGGAATTGAGGAGGCCACTTGAATTTTCCTAATTCATGTTTTGTTTAGTGAAGCCTTGTGTTTCATCGAAGTTTTTGTAGAGCAATATGGCATTCATCAATGAGCATCACAATTCTCTCTGGTAACTTTGTATCTCCTACAGATTCTCCTCCATTGCCAATTACACCAGACTATGGTGGGCCTTCAGTTTGTTATGTAGATGGAGTTTTCGATAGTAAATTTGGCCGTTATATCGCCGTAAGGGAAGGTAACTACTCTTTGAAGGAGCTTATTTTGTTGCTCATATTTTCTGGGGACTATACAACAGGAACTTACCCGATTGCTTTTATATGGATATAGATCGGCGTGACAGCAGTTTGAATCCAACTACTACAGTTGTAGCTATCGACCTTGGTGAGAAGGATATACAGGGTAAATAATTGCTGCACGTGCCAGATTAGTTATTTGCTACATTAATTTGTTCACTACAATACATGCAACCTAGTGATTTCTTTATCTTTCTTTTTTCCCTTCATTTTGTTTTTGCATAATTGGGTGGAATTTTAGAGCCCAAGACATTAATTAGTGGCAATGATTTATATGCTTTTCCACGGATGGATCCAAAGGGTGAAAAGATAGCATGGATCGAGTGGAGTCATCCCAATATTCTATGGGATAAAGCAGAACTCTGGGTTGGGTACATCTCTGAGGCTGGGTATGTAGATTGATGTTCTTTTTTAAACATTCTCATGTCCATTAACAAAGCCATTGTCACTTGCATTTTCTTATTGCCAACAAATCTTAGAATCTGTTGCAACAATTCTGTCACTTGTAAGACAGATAAGGGTTGCTCAAACAAATACATGCTAACAAGGGAGTCCCCTTGAACCTGACATTTCCATGTGACATTATGAGCACTATTGTAGTACTTCATTCATGTAGTTTGAGATAACTTTATAGTATATCAAATGTCAGAACATATTCTTTTCTGGTAATGTTGATGTTTAGAGACCTAAGCACATTTTCTATCACTTTGTTATCTTATTTTTTAATACATAGAACTAACTGTTATCACCATCTATAACCACGGTGTTGAGATTTGAGTGATGATGAAACTTTACATCTCATCCTGCACATTGAACTTCTTACCTGTGCCTAGAACAGTCATGGCTAATGGCGAGCTGTGAGCCAAGTGAGTTGCGACTTGCGATCCAGTAGTTATTTGCATTTTCCAGTCACTTTGTCTGATCAACTCTTCATGTGATTTTTAAGACACTTTTAACCTTTTTTTATATTTTATCTATGTGCTATAGTCAAGCCATTTTCTTATGCATTGAATTTCTTAAAACTCCTATGCAGAGATATTTATAAGCGGGTCTGTGTTGCTGGTCATGATCCTAAACATGTTGAGTCACCAACTGAACCTAAATGGTCTCCAAAAGGTACTTCTACGTTTTGGCTTTCAATTTAAAATTTGGAATTGCTACAACCTGATTAGTCATTTAATGATACAAGTTCATTTTTCACCTGATGATCTTCAACGCTGACGAAATGTAAGATTGCAATATTATCGTGATGTTAATGAACAAAAAAAGTAGCCTGATCCCCCAAAATAATCGTTGAATGTAAATGGCCCATTTTCAATTCTAGCTAATC
Source organism: Corymbia maculata (assembly GCA_014182735.1). NCBI lineage: Eukaryota > Viridiplantae > Streptophyta > Magnoliopsida > Myrtales > Myrtaceae > Corymbia > Corymbia maculata. The sequence goes on along the minus strand of CM024687.1, from coordinate 1,109,731 downwards.
TGCTTGAATAACATGTCTGATTAATTTGTTTATTGTGTTGCTTTTGTGATGATCTAAGAATGTCAGTCTTATTTATGATGTGCTGAAAGGATGAAGTTCCATAGTTCTTTTCATTCGAATTTTCATGTTGTACCTTAAATATGTATTATCTAAGTTATGCATATGGGGTCCTCTAGTATGTCTCTTGCTTACTAATGATTTATTTTTACACGTTTGTGATTTTTCTTCCTTTCCACTCTACTTGAATAATTGAGTTTAGAGGCATGCTAAATCTATTTCACTGTAGAAGCTCTGGATATGTAATATTTCATTGAAAACGTAAGAAGTGTCAAAGTTAAGTGGCTTGAAATTGTGGCAGACGTTACATATTACTTTGAACACATGCAGGTGAACTATTTTTCATTACTGATAGACAAGATGGTTTTTGGAATCTCTATAAGTGGGTAAGTACAAGTCATTGAACCCTGCATGCTATTTATTCGTATCAAGTTTGAAATCTCCAGATATTATAGAAGCTTCAAGCCATTGAAGATCTTTCATGGTGACCAAGTGTGAAACACTAAAGAGAATAGTCAAAGAGTGAAACACTGAGAATTTTTACAAGTAAAATCCATCCGAATAAGAAAAGGGAAAGATCACAGTGTTGTATTAGGCAATCTCTTCACAATTAGCATCAAGTTTCAAGTTAGAACTACAAGAGAGATTGCTGCAATATATAACAAGAGTCAAAAACATATAAAGTTATAGAGAAATTTACATGTATACTCTTAGCAATCGTACTTTCCTCTCTACTTACCTCTATTAGACTTCACATCTTTCATCAATCTCCCACTTTGAAGCTGATCTTTGCACTAGCAATAGTCTTTGATTGTCTTCACTCATTTTTGTAACCTAAATTGTCCTAGTGTGGCGGCACCTTCTCATCATGAACCAATGCACAGTTTCATTTTCTCAGTGGTAACAACCTTGATTAATATATCTATAAGATTCTCGCATCAAGGATCTTCTTCAATGACGATGTCCCATCATTTATTAACGAATGAATATGATGATATTTCAACTGAATGTGTTTTGTCCTCGAGTGAAATATCAAATTTTTGCAAGACCGTCATTGGAAAGGACACTGCAATCCTCCACCCTACCTATCTCCTTGAAAAAATCCTTCAACGAAATCCTTTCTTACTAGTTCCAGATAAAGCAACATGCTCTACTTCAGCAGTAGAGGGACACACTTCTAAAGTCTAGACATCCAACTAATTACAGTGCCACTCATAGTGAAACCATAACCCAAAGTGCTCTTCCTATTGTCCATGTCACCACCAATCTCTACATTGACAAAGTCTTGTGAAGTCACACTACTTTTCATAAAAAACAAAAGTGACATACCTAAAGTATCTCTTAAATATCTTAATAGTCACTTTATAGCTTTCCAATGCTTTTCCTAGATTAGCCATATATCTACTTACAATTCTTACTGCATGAGCAATATCCGGTCGAGTACTCACCATAGGATACATCAAAGTGCCAATGGCTGATGCAAAAGGCACCCTAGCCATGTAATCTCACTCATCATCTGTCTTTGGTGACTACTTTTGGAGAGCTTGAAGTGACTTCTTAAAGGAGTGCTTATGGGTTTTGCATTCAAGACTCCAAATCGGTGCAACATTTATTGAGACTACTTTAGTATTTCTTAGAATCTATCTTGCACGATCCTCATCGCAAGAAATTTGATTTGCTGCTCCAAGTCCATTTCAAACTCCTTTGACAATAGTTGCTTTTGTTTATTAGTTTCTCTCATGCTAGATCCTGCAATGAGCATATCGTACACACATAACAATGAAATAATATAGTGGTTATCAAATTTCTTCAAATAGCAATAATGATCCATTTCACATCTAGTGAACCTTTTACCGCAAATGTGTCAAATTTCTTGTACCACTGTTTAGGAGCTTATTTTGAATTATACAAACTTGGCTTAAGCTAGCAGACATAGTTTTCCTTGCTAGGAACCCGAAAAATCTATGATTGTACCTTGAAGATATCCTTCTCTAAGTCTCCATGGAGGAATGCAAGCCTTACATCTAATGCTCTAGATATGAATTCTCAATGGCAACAGTACTCAACACTAGCCTAATAATGGTCATCTTTACAATTGGAGTGAGGATTTATGTATAATCAATTCCTTTCTTTTGCTAAAAACCTTTCACTACTAACCTCACTTCGGACCTCTTGTTACCATTAGGTCCTTTGACCCCATATACCCAATTGTCTTGCAATGCCTTCTTCCCATCTAGTAACTAAGTTAACATCCAAATTTTGTTCTACTTGAGTTAATCAAACTCATCTTACATTGTTAGCTCCTATTAAATAGAAATTTTAACTTGCATTGCTTTTGAAAAAAATTTGGTATGCCAACATATGTCAAAAGCAAATAATGCAATGATGAAGAATACATTTGTACACGTTTAGATGTTCTGCTAAATCATCTCAAAGTGAGTTTAAATGTGGTAGTTCTTGTTCAGGTTTTGACAAGAGTCTACAACAACAATTTTAGGACCTTTTATTAGAACACGTTTAAAAATCCCCTTCAATTCAATCTCTCTAATCTCCTCTCTCTGTATTCTCACACTAGATTCAACAACAAATGTGTCCTTGTATAACATGTTTTTATCGAATGTAACATCATTCGTTCTTATTGTTTTCCTATTTTGGTCATTCTGAAACCAATAACCAAAAAAATCAAAACCATGTCCAATAGAAAAATATTTTTTAGCTTGTGCCTCAAGCTTGTCTCTATTTTTTAAATATGTGTGCACATATAAAACACAACAAAAGTTTTCAAACACAAGATTCACTCTTTCCTTTTGGTCCATTATTCTTCTGGTAGTTTGAAATCAAGTGGAACTAAAGATCCAATTTGTTCTTGTGTTAACTGCATCTGTCCAAAATGTCTTGGGTAACACTATATGTCTTCTCATACCTCTTGCACACTCATTTAAATTTCTGTTGATCCTCTCAACAATTCTATTTTGTGGTGTGATGGGAACTGTTCTTGTCATCTTGAATCCATTATCTACATAAAATTGCTTGAACTCCTTGCTATCATTTAATCATCAGGCTTTTTAACCACTATTGTCGGACCATAGACATTTAATTGCCAGACCAATCTCTTTTTGTACTTGAGCTTTCCATCTTTTAAAAGTAGCAAATGCATCATATTCATTATTCAAAAAAATAAACTCATACCTCTCTCGTGGAATCGTTAGTGATTGTGACATGGTTACTTTAACCTCCAAGGGAAGGAATAGAGGTTAGCTCTTAGACATTTGTATGCACCAACTCTAACTTGTCTCTCTTTGGTTCTCTTCTGATTGTCAAAAAATTGACACATATCTGCATGCTTAGAACGATCCTCACATAGACCAATATCTATGGACTTAAGTAGACGATTTTCCTGTGATTTGCTCCTTTGTTGAAGCCTTTGGTGCCACGATGTACAATCACCTTCCAAGTCAGCAACTGCTACTATATCTCTACTGATTTCACTCATGTATTTGTTCCTGACTTTGCTTCCTGTCACCTTTAATAATCTTCCTTGAGCCGTCCCTAAAATTATTTTTTTGTAACCCGTGTCTGTCTCGTTGACCTATAGAGATTGAATTTCTCTTAAGGCCGGAAATATATCTAATATCATGCAACTCTAATTGATACATTCACTACCTTTATTTTAACATCACCCTTACCCATTATAATTAAGATGACCTTTCTAAACTTCACAATAACAATGAAGTAGAGTGAAATAACATACCCGAGTCTAATCCATGACTCAATCGGACTTTTAACAATCAAAGTTAAGGCATCATGGACAAGTGTCTCTTCAAAGGTTTCATTGACAGCTTTCTCCTCCTTTCGATTCGGATTTTCTTCTTTGGGGCTCTACAATCTCATTTAACATAGTATTTTTTTCATAATTTCTGTAGATTATTTCACCATGAGGTCTTCATTTTCTTATCCTTCTAGACTTCAATCTACCACGGTTCAAATCCGATCTCATTGATTACTTCTCCTCTTCCTTCAGTGCTCAAGGCAAGGCCCGAGGATTCACCCGACTCTCTTTTATGAATATCCTCACGAAGAATCAAATTTTGCATCTTCTCCCTTCTTCTAACTAGATGAACTATTCACCACATTCACATTTGTACACCAACTTTTAAGAGGAGAAGACAATAGAATCAAAGCTTTTACCTCATCATTGAATTTGATATCTGCCAAACTCAATGATCATGTTGAATTCATTGACGAAATATGTCATGAAAGCACCTTTGTACATCTTCTAATTGAACAATCTTGTTTGACATAGAGGGCTTTTCGTACATGTCGGACAAAGCCCTTATCAATTCCACCATTGTTTTCTTGTTGGCAATGTTGAAGGCAACCGAGCTACCAACATGAGATGAATCACAAAAGAGCTTGTTGATCTAACAATTCCTAATCTTCTTGATCGAATCTGGTTCTCTCCCATCAAAGGCTGATGTAGTTTTTTCGATAGAGCAAATCTGAATCTACATCTTCTAGAAACAAAAATCTTTACTGTTAAATTGATCAATTCTCACCGTACCTTTGTCTATCTTGGTCACTCCTTCTATTCTGCTTAACCAAGCTCTGGTACTAGTTGCTAGGAGCACGAAACGTAAAAGAGAAAAATTATAGAAAAAGACAAGAATTTCACATGGAAAACCCTTTCAAAATCATAGTGGAGAAAAACAACGGTATCGCACTAAACAATCTTTTCACTATTAGGGTCAGTATCGAGTTTCCAGTTACAATTGCAAGAGCAATTACCCTAATATATAGCAAGAATTTAGGGCGTACAATCTTATGGTGAAATTACTTGAATACCCTTAGCAGCACTTTTCTTCTCTGCTTTCATAGCACTATTCTCTGAAACTCTACATCTTCATCGCATGTCTCACATAACCAAGCCAAAGTGGGTTTTTCCAATAGCGAATCATACTGGAAGTTTGGTCAATCTGCTTAATTTCCGTATCACATTTCACAAGAATTTAGACTCAGTCAAATAGTGTGGACTTTGGATGTCACGCTGTGAAAATTATGAATGAGGAGAGTTAGTTATAGTTATAGGTTTTTTGCAGGTGACTGAGACCTTATTGCATATGTGAGCTCTTTAAATTGCCATGACTCCATCGATCATGGTGTTGGAAAGGAACTGCTTTATGTCTTTGCTGTGCTTCATGATTCAACAGATTGAGCCTACAAATGAGATCCTGCCTCTTTATCCATTAAATGCTGAGTTTGCAAGGCCATCATGGATTTTTGGTTTGAACTCTGATGAAGTTATCCAGAGTGACGAACAGAAGACCCTCATTGCTTGCAGCTACAGGTGAGCCTCTTTTCTGTTTTAACATTATCCTAATAGCACATTATTGTATCTTACCAATCTATTTAAAATCTTCCCGCAGGCAGAGAGGAAGGTCTTATCTTGCGATTGTTGACGTTCTTCATAGCTCATTATCATTGCTTGACATTCCATTCACGGACATACAAGATATAGTATGTTCAATACTATCTCGATTATGAGTCACTGTAGCTATTTTTCAAGATGATGGATTGGTAAATTGTGCACATTCTGCTTTCGCAGACTTCAGGGAGTAATTGCCTTTACGTTGAGGGAGCATCAGGACTACTTCCATCATCTGTGGCTAAGGTGCTTGCAATACTCTTCCTTAGTAATCTCCTCATAGCTGATGAAGTGTGGACAGTAACAATAGCATTATCTCTATCGTTGTTATAATTTCCTTTTGTTAATGGTTCGCAGGTGACTTTGAATGATGAAAAGTCAGCAGGCATTGATTTTCAGATAATATGGTCATCTTCAACAGACAGTTTGAAGTACGAGTCATATTTCAGCTTGCCAGAGCTGATTGAATTTCCAACTGAAGTTCCTGGTCAAAATGCTTATGCATACTTCTATCCTCCATCTAATCATGATTATCAAGCTAGTTCGGAAGAAAAGCCTCCGCTGCTGTTAGAAAGCCATGGTATTTGAAAAATTGCAACTCAGTTCTTGTCATACTTGAATTCACCTTGCCAACTCTATGTTCTTTCGTGGAAACTCTGTACCACCAAACTGGTATTTACATTCACCATAGTCATTAATTGACCTTACTTGTCAAATCAAGTCTTTATTTTGATATAAACCTATGACTCATGAATGAATTTTCAAACTAAACAAGTATCTGGCATCAACGATAGATACTATAGCTGCACAAAACAAGTCAGTACATATACAACTGATGCTGAATGAAGATGGAGCCAATGTAGGGGTACATAATTTTTCAATACTATTTTGGTATGGTATACTGCACACAGTGCTGCCCCTGTTAGCACCAGTATTGCCATGATAGTCATGCATTGCGGAATGGAATTCAATGATTGCTTGGCACTTTTGTTGACATATATGCATGGTATACATTTGGGGTATGTGTCTTGACAATTCAAGCTTTTGGGGGAATGATTATTCAACCTGTCATCAGAGATTCAAGTCAAAAGTCCGAATCTCAGCACTCCTCTTGTTGCCATTCTGTTTTTTACTCCCATTTATCCTCTGATTGCTGTTTAATTTGGTTATTTTTCACATCTGAGGTCTTAACATACATTGAAGGGGGTGTGTTAAAACATATCCTCGACACGAACTATGGGGATGGTTTTGAACAACTTAGGTCTCTCCCCCCCTCTTTTAAAAGAAAAGATTAGTGGGAGTAACTGGCAATTATTGTTTCAAGCAGCATTGGCACGCATCAATTCCTAATCATATAGATCTGGTTATTCACGAGTGTTTATGTAATCATGCTTAAAATTGCACAGGAGGGCCTACTAGTGAAGCACGAGGAGTTTTAAACCTGAGTATTCAGTACTGGACTAGCAGAGGATGGGCCTTCGTGGATGTCAATTATGGTGGAAGCACTGGTTTGACTCTATATGAGAACTTTATGCTTCATATCATCTCTTGATTTCTGCAAAACCTGTTTATAATGAACCACCATTACTATCTCGACAGCCCTATGCTTTATTCTCACCAAATCCTCATGGAGTTTAATTGACATAAATGGCTACAAAAACTGCTAGATGTGGCCCATCATTTGATTGATCTTCTTCATTGCTACTGAAAGATGTTACAAATTTTCTTCAAGGTTATGGCAGAGAATTCAGGGAGCGGCTATTGGGTCGCTGGGGTATAGTTGATGTTGATGACTGTTGTAGTTGTGCTAAATTTTTGGTAGGTGACTTTCAACTCATTTGTCTGTTAGTGCTTATTGGGTAATAGAATACTAGCACTAGTCAGTATAGTGAAGTTGCTTTGATCATCCAGGTGGAAATTGGAAAGGTGGATGGTACTCGTCTATGCATTACTGGAGGCTCCGCTGGTGGGTATACAACCTTAGCTGCTCTAGCATTTAGGGAAACTTTCAAAGCTGGAGCATCCCTCTATGGTGTGAGTTCATTTACTTTGTAGTCAGTTTCAGAATAGCTAAATTTTTACCAGTCAGCAACAATGACAAAGCACACGAACATACAAAGGAGCTCTGGTTTCTGGGGATTAATTGCCTCAACATAGTGATCGATCATTCTCGGTGACTTGCTTGTTGCTAGTGAAGGATAGATAGCATCTTCATTATTTCTTGCTATCGGATAGATCAACTGGAAAGTCTACTAGCAAGAGCCAACTCTTAAGGACGTTAGTTTTGTGATTCATAAACTACGGAAAGGCGTGTTTCGTTACAGTTTGTTACTGTGCATCCATCGTAGGTAGTGTTCTAGATACTGAAATTTCCCCATTTCATATGGTAAATCTAAAGATTCATTTATTAAATCATTCTATATTTCTACTATTTGTGCATTGAATTTTCTCAATGCTAAAAGAGAATATTTTTCTGTCTGTTATTTTGTCAAACAGATTTCTGATTTGAACATGTTGAGAGCAGAAGTGCCCAAATTTGAATCTCATTACATTGACAACCTTGTTGGTAATTCAGATAAGCTTTCTTGTGTGTTTCTCCTCAGATAAGTCTTTATCACGATCATCGATTTGTTGCACTACAGGATCTGACAAGGATTATTACGAGAGATCACCTATAAACTTTGTCGAGAAATTTTCTTGCCCCGTAATTCTATTCCAAGGATTGGAAGACAAGGTACGCAAGTTATGCTCTTTCCAATGGTCCCCTGCCTCTCTCCTGTTTCCAAAAAATTAAAGAAAAACTAAAGAAAAGAAAAGGGGGAAAAGTCAAAACGACAGTCCTCTTCCGCCCCCTCCATTTATGAAACAGCATCAGATGAGTTCGACTTTCTCTTTTCAATTGATAAGTAGATGTCGTCAATGGCCTTCAGATTTACTTTTTACGTCTCTGGCATTTTAACAACTTTGCTGCTTGGTGGTTTGGCAATTATCTACTACATCTTGTAGGTAGTACCGCCAGGTCAGGCTCGCAAAATTTATGCGGCATTAAAGCAGAAAGGTCTGCCTGTTGCATTAGTGGAATATGAAGGCGAGCAGCATGGTTTTCGCAAGGTATTTTTCGTCTGGAGTCGTACATAAAGAAGTCATTTATTGTATGCGAAATGCAGGAAATTGACATGCAATGTTTTGCAGGCTGAAAGTATAAAATTCACATTGGAACAACAAATGCTGTTTTTTGCACGTTTGGTAGGACACTTTGATGTTGCCGATGAGATCGCACCACTCAAAATCGACAACTTTGACTGAACTTGCCTCATGAAGGTAATTTTCTGCTCTTTAAATGTTAGTAATCTGTTGGCAATGGAGAAGAGGATTGAAACCTTGCTTTCTACTGTCAGCAATTGCTAATCATACGTTGCTGTGCTGCGTATGACTTTGGATTGTCCATGTGCATTTTTGTTTGTCAATCACCCGTTAGGGTTGAATGTGATGGTCAAGTTGCCCCTTGTTCTTGAAATCTATTTGATCGTCACATTCCAGTGCAATTCTGTATGTTGTGGTTCCATTAAATTTCATCGCTTGACCTTCTATTTTTTGCTTAGCACCGATGTAAGTGACTTTTATCCTCGCAGAAAGGGCTACTGGGAATTGCAGGCCCCCTAAAGTCCGTTGGCTTTGCAGCCTCAACTTCATTTCAACCGTTCGGATTGCTGCATTGGGATGCGGTATCGATCTGTAGATATTCTGGAAAGCTGGTGAAAAATAATGTAGTACAAATTTTTATCTGAACTTCCGGCTACGAGTTTCAATAATGTTGGTGTTGTAACTTTGCTGTTCCTTCAAACCAATGGATTGTGTGATGCTTGGTGAGTGTGGATGAAGTTGCTGAATGAATTTGGAAGTGTTTGATACGCTTGCGGTGTTCACCACAAAGGGATTTAGGAATAGTCCACTAATCAAGGATGAAAAAGAAAACTTGAAAGTTCATTGCCAATGAATTGGATATAAAATCGAAGGCTTTAAGGTTCACTACGTTTGATAAAAAGCCGAAGGCTTTTAGGCTCACTTGAGGTTCGCTTGCATAAACGTCGAGTGGTTTTTAATAGAATTTGATGCTCCCACGTCATTTTAAATTTCTGGATGGTAGAGCAAAAGGGATGAAACTTTCATTTTGGCCATTTCAAACAGGATCAACTTCACACATCATCATCAAATAACATAATATTCTTGTTAAGACTTTGGGGTGGGTTCCATATTGCTTCAATGCTATGATTCGTTAGGACGGGACTCGAGCCAAACGAGATGTTGCTGCTGGTGAAGTCGTCGATGCTGTGCCTAAGACCGGACACCGTCGCTCATCAGGCCTTGCGACCAGCCGCAGCCATCTCTGCCCATGGTCTTCCACGCCATCGCCTCTTCTGTGGCCTCGACCTCCTGTTATTTCTTTTGCTTTTCCTGCACTTGCAGTGGTCGCCCCTTCTTGGCGGCTCGTTCATGGACAAGCCATGGTTGCCAGATACGGTGGAAGGTCGAGGCTTAGGCTTAGGCTTAACAGCGAGAACAGAGAAGAGGGATAGCTCGACGCCAGGGCCCATGGCTCAGAGTCGCCGACCGATTTTAGCTCAATACTGCGTCAAGCTCCGCCAACTGGACAGAAAATATAGAAAGAGTGACGGCGGATATAGAGCGATGACGACTATAGGGACAAAGACCGAGGGAGCAAACTCGCCATTGGCCACAGCAACCATGGCGAAGACGGAGGCTGTGGCGGTGGACATCAACAGTGGTGGCAGGGACGAATGCTGCGGCGGCTCCTCGGTTGCAGCAGATTTGCCAGCGTTCTATTTTTGTTTTGTGCAAAGGGATAATAATTTAACACCAATAGTTAGGCTATTTTTTTTTTCACGGTAAATAAATAAATACGATTGCTTGCATCACTTAGAATGATTATTCCATTAAAGATGTTTTCATTATTGACAACAATATATATCTAAACATTTTCATGGACAGTGAAAGTATTTTTTATTCATTCATTTTTTTTAAACTAGTAATTATTTTTAGGAAAATATATTCCAAAATCATTCATTCTTTACAAAATAAAAATATCCTTAATTAAGCTTTGCTGCTTTAAACTTATTTTTTATTTTTATTTTTTTTTAGTCGTGAAAAGAAGTGTTCATTGATAGTAACCATAGGGAACATTACAGTCAGTTCCTGCATCTAAACATAACAAGGAAAATAGTTGTTGTGGCGGCAAGAGCACCCAATCGAGGGGGAGAGTCCCGGATCGATGGGTTTTGGTGATCCAGTCCGTAGCCCTATTCGCGTCTCTCGGTTCAAAAATCAGCTGGGTATTCGGCAAATGGCCCAGCAACTCGCGCAGTCCAATATGAGGCTTCATAAAGCCCATGTTGACTCAGTTTGGCCCAGAATGGCCTGCACTGTAGAGAAACAATCGGAAGACAGAAGCACGTGCGGATATCCTTCAGTTGGACGAAGTCTTCTCCAGTTAGAGTAGTTTGAGTTTATGTTGTCTTCTACCCACTTCAACCCCGCATGAACTGCTAGGGTTTTGGCCATCTCAACCGATTGGGCATGGATCTCCATCACAAAACCGTCAAGGAGCACCCCATCGCTGCCTCTACAAAGCCCAGCTACCGAACCCTTTAGATCCGAGGCCGACTAGGAGCAATCGGTGTTTAGTTTCACTGAGCCGAACGCTGGAGGAAGCCACTGCTCGATGACAGCGCAGTGAGTCCTTGCTGGTTCTGGTTTCTGTGTGTTCCATTTCTGCTGTAGTTGGTTAGTGATGATCGCCTCTTGTATGATGTAGGTCGAATTAGGCATTCGACCCTGAAAAAGTAGCGTATTCCGAGCCTTCCATGTTAACTAGAGGGCTGTCGAAAATAGGGCTTTATCCTGTGTCGAAGCTCCCGAAGACAGGTACACGTGCACCCATTTGTCAATTCGTGTAAGTAGTGCTGGATTAGTAGGGACTCCCAAGTTTAAGTCTGTCCAAAGCTGATTAGTCCATCCGCACCCTGTAAACAGGTGTTCCGTTGACTCCGGGGCTAGGGCGAATATTGGGCAAATATCATCATGTACAATTTGCCTCTTATAGAGATTGATTTTCGTGGGTAGGCTCTCACTGCACAAACTCCACATAAAAAAACGTATCCTGGGATTAGTTTGCAGTTTCCATATTGCAGTCCATAGGCTGTTAGGAACCTGATATGATGAGAAGGCTTGTTGCTCTATTGATTTCTTGTGCTGGTTGCGTAGTTGATTATAGCCGCTTTTGACCTTGTATGCCCCACACTTGCTAGAAGCCCACATCAATTTGTCTGGCATTGCATTTATACTGAGGGGAATTGCTAGGATTTGTTATGCTATGTGGCTGTCAAAAATGCCGAAGATAAGTGGTGAGTTCCATTGTCGTAGTTCTGGGTGAATGAGGTCCGCCACAAGTTTAGGCTCGTTTTGGTTATAAGGCCCTCCAAGTTTTCCTATTGGTAGCCACTTGTCTTCTCTGACTTTGATTTGCTGCCCGTCCCCAACTTCCCATCTTATGTTGGGTTCAATAACTGCTTGGCCCCTCAGTAAGCTTTGCCATCCCCATGATGGTCGAGTGCCTCATTTAGTTGTCCAGAAGTCGTTAGTGGGAAAGTAGAGCCCTTTTAACACCTTGCTCCATAGCGCTTTTGGGTTTTGGCATAGTCTCCATGCTTGTTTACCCAACATGGCATGATTGAAGTCGACGAGGTCTTTGAATCCAAGTCCCCCTTTATCTTTCCTAGTTTTCAGAATGTCCAACTTCTTCCAATGTATGCCTTTCCGATGCGCATTCTGTTTCCACCAGAAATTTGCAATCTTCTTCTCAATTGCTTTGCAAATGGAGGTAGGGATTTTAAATATGGACATGGCGTAGGTTGGTAGTGCCTATACCACCATTTTAAGTAAGACTTCTTTCTCGGCTTTAAATATTAATTTCTCCTTCCACCCTTCCAATTTTCTGTCTACTCGCCCAAGTAGTCCTGAAAACATCTGTTTTTTGGTTTGCCCCCAATCTGAAGGCAAACCCAAATACTTCCCAGTTTTCTCCAATATAGGTACCCGTAGTTCTGAGGCTATGTTCCTTTGTAATTGTTGGGGGCAGCTTCTCCCAAAGAAAATCCCTGATTTGTTTAGATTTATGGTTTGACCGGAGGCAAAACAGTAACAATTCAGGATGTTTGCCAAATTTAGGGCTTCTTCCACTCTTCCTTCCAAAAAGAAGATGGCATCATCCGCAAACAGAAGATGGGATAGGACTAGACAGTAGTTATTCAGCCGGATTCCTTTAATTGTACCGTCTTGTACAGCTCTAGCCATTAATGAGGATAGCACATTTGCCACTTTGATAAATAGGTATGGGGAAAGAGGGTCGCCTTGTCTTAACCCTCTTGTAGGAGAGAATTGTTGATAGAGTTCCCCATTCATTTTAACATTGAAGCGTACTGAGGAAACACAGAATTTTACCAGCGAGACCCATTGCGCACAAAACCCCATTTGTAACATACAATCACATAAGAAATCTCATTCCATTCTATCATAGGCTTTCTGCATATCAAGTTTTAGGACAGCTCCGAATTTTCTCTTTCTCTTCCTGATTCTTAGCTGGTGTAGGACCTCTTGGACGATAAAAATATTGTCCTATATTTGACGACCTCCAATAAAGGCGCTTTGCTCAGGGGAAATAATCTGAGGGTGCCAGGTTTTCAATCGGTTGGCCATAACCTTTGCGATTATCTTGTAGTTAAAATTGCAAAGACTTATGGGTCTGTATTCAGTAATGCTTTCGGGGGATGCCACTTTAAGAATTAGGGTAATCTGGGTGCTATTGAGGACTGGATCGAAACTACCTTAAGTAAAGAAACTGTCCACCATCCTGAATATGTCTTCATTTATGATAGACCATAGGTTTTGGTAAAAGATCCCATTTAGCCCATCCGGCCCCGGGGCCTTTGTCGCACCCATTTGGAAAACAGCGTCTTGCACTTCCTTTCTTGTAATTGGTTTTGTTAAGTCTACATTTATCTCCTCGGTTACCACCATTGGACACTGTTCTATAACTGGGCTATAGTTTCTCGATCCCACAGAAGTATATAGGGTCTTGTAAAAATCAGTAATATGTTGCTTGAGAATTGTAGGGTCCCAACTCCACTCTTGCTCAGAAATTTTTAGCATGGTAATACTATTTCTCTGTCTCCTCTAAACAGTGGTAGCATGAAAAAATTTTGTGTTGCGATCACCCCACTGAAGCCAATTGATGCGATACCTCATTCCCCAATACATTTCCTCTTGTCTCCAGAGGCCTTCTAATTGTTCTTGAATGTGCCAGTACTCATTTCCTTGATCTACTCCTTCTGTAGAGTTTGTAATATCCATGAGTTTGTGCCGACACTCTTCAATTTGCTTTGCTGCATTTTTGAATGTTTTTTGGTTCCACCTCTCTAAGGCCTGTTTAACTTTCAAAGTAAGACCAGCTATGCTTTGGTGGGTTCCCCTGTTTTCCTGCCATGCCTCTTTCACCACTGCTATAAATTCTGGATGGGTTAGCCAATAAGCTTCAAATCTGAATGGTTTATGAGCTTTCCTTCTTGGTGACTCCGTGCAGAGCAAAAGTGGACTATGATTAGAACCTATGGCAGGGAAATCATATATTTCAGCCTGAGGAAAGATTGCTCTCCATTCCATGTTACAAAGAGCACGATCGAGTTTTTCTTTGACTAGCTCATCTCCTTCACGGTTATTAGTCCATGTAAAGGTGCATCCTTTGCTTTCAATCTCCATAAAAGAACAAGAGTCAATGAATTCCCGAAACGCCGTAACTCGATATCTCTCAACCTCCCGTCTCCCAAATTTCTCCCATTGATAAAGTACTTCATTGAAGTCACCAATGCATAGCTAGGGAAAATTAAAGGGTGCATTGCATGTACGTACCATATTCCATAAGTTAGCTCGCTATTAAAAATTTGTAGGGGCATGTAACAGAGAAAGATGCATAGTTACTCCATTTTCTAGGTCCTCACATTCCACCTCCAGCTGGTCGGCATAGTTATACCCCACTGTCACTCTTACCATTTCATCCCACAATAGAGCAAGACCACCCGCCATACCCACTGGATTAACCACAAAAGAGTTGTTGAACTGAATTCTCCTTTTGACACGATCCACAACATTTTCTTTATTTTTTGTTTCCATAATGAAAACTATATTAGGCCTCTCACGAGCTACCATGGCTCTTAGATTCTAGACTGTCAAGGGAGAGCCTAAACCTTGACAATTCCAGCTTAGGAGCTTCATTTTTGCATTGGTGGCTTATTAGGGCTAGCCACCAAAGCCCGTGTTTGTACCCCTTCCCAAATCTGAACTGGTGTCTCTGTGAGGTTGTCGATATCAACTAAATTAGCAAGGGATCCCTTTTTCACATAAGGGTTAAAGCGTTTCAGCTTCTTTGCAACATGTTTTTTAGAGCTAAATTTTTCTAAAGTGACCTAACCTGTTGCTATCCCATAATCTATGGAGGATGGGGTCAGCTCTAGTGTTTGTTGGACCCGTTTGCCTTTGTTTAATGGATCATCCATTTCCCTCTGCTGGATACCTTCTGGTTTGTATAGTATAATGGCTTGACTGGTATTGATGTGGTTGTAATTATGCAGGTTTATCCCTGTCAAGACCTTTGGGGTTTCAGGCACCATTTCCTCTTCCTCCTGAGGTGTAGTAAGTTCCCCATAAAAAATTTTCCAGCAGGGACTAAGTTCCCTTGCTTCTGCTTTTAGCCAAGAGCCATAGCATCCCGGTTTATCCTGAGGTAAGCCTGAATCTTCATAGGGTATTTTTGGACAAGCAGTTTCATAATGGTCTATGTGCCCGCATGAGTAACAGAAATGGGGCAGACGCTCGTATTTGAAATCAATCCACCATTTGCGACCACCCAAGTGAATAATAATGCCTATTTTGAGGGGGTTAAGTAGATTCAAACATACTTTGGCTTTCCCTATTTTCCGTGCATTATTATTCCTTGCTTCTATCTTAATAGCTTCCACCCGTCCTATCTTACCAGCCACCATTTCAATCGAAGTCTCAACGACAGTAGCACGTGGGAGTCCTACTAGTTGTACCTAGAAGGAGCAATATTGGAAATCATAGCAATGTTCAGGGATTTTGGGGTCCCCTTCCTTCAGGACCAACAAGTTACTAGCAAAGGTCCATGGGCTGGTATGTAATACTCGCTTCCTTTCCTCATTCGAGTTGAATAAGAACGCAAAGAACCCAGGTTCAATCACTTCACACTTTACATCATCTAGTTTCCATGCCCTTCGCATTGTGGTTATAAAAGCCTGGAGGTTGACATTTGGCTTAGAGAATAGTTTCCCATATAGTAGAAATTCACTTACCGAGTTTGTATTTGCAGGTGTAGCAGAATCCAAGTTTGTGAGATCATCTTCGGACCATAGGTCTCCCATCTGCCGACATAGGGCCAGCACCCAGAGGTTGTCTTCATGGGCTTCGTCCATGGATTTTGAACAATTGAGAATCAAGATATTGGAGTTGGTTTGGGGGTGAAGGGAGCTCTAAGTTGAGCAATCAGGAACAGACGCATTGGGGTTGGGGCAATGTTTTCATGGGTCAGAACACCCCCCCCCCACCAGAAATGCGGGTGAATGGGTTGAAGAAGAGAGGTTGTTAATCGAGGAAAAAGACTCTAAACGCAGCCATTGAGTAGAATCAAGGTGCAGAAAATTAGGGTTAGGGTTTCAGATGGTAAAGAAAACTATCACCATGGAGATAGGGAGATGCTCACCCAAGGTGAGAGAGAAAGGGCCTTCATTTGTTCTGGCCTTCCCCTCTGCTGCTTTAAACTTATAACAACCCATTCTTTCTATTATTGTTAAACCACTTTGACCAATTTTGACAACTTGGTCTTGACTTTAATTGGTTGGGATGATATCATGTTTTTCTTTCGGAAATATATATGAAAAAAATAAAATTAGTCACTTGTGTTCTCGCACTTGTCACAAGTACTAACTAACCATGTTACAAGTTTTGGCAACAAAATGATCCAAGGGCACTAACAAAACCCAAAATAAGGAAAGTTGATCGTTTTTCAATACACCGTCTCTCTCGTACACGTTATGTGTGAAGCTGATCAATGGTCGGTAGCCCACTTATCCCAGGCTCCGAAAGGCAAGGTTGCGGCCTTGAGCAATGGCTTGTATGAGAAAGCCTGGCCCGCTTAGGTTCGGGCTAGTCCGGTCTGGCCTGAATCTTTTTACGCAAAATTTATGCCATGGGCAGGTTTGGGCAATACATTAGGCCCATCCTTCGGCCCAATTCGAGCCTACCCAATAATCACCTCGAACTATGTTAATCAATGTGGCGAAAATGAATATGGCCAACAAATGTTGAGCTAGCGCTCTTGTTAACAAGACCCCAATGGCACTATTGGACGAATTCCACACAAAAAATGTATTATGATTCAAAATTGGACCTATGAAGTAGGATCGCTGCATAAGTCAGTCGATCATGTCCCAGACAAAGCTTGGAGGGTTTTCATTTCTAAATAGTTACTCCATTTGCCTTTTCTTAGTGTTGTAAATTTCATTTTGTAGCTTACTACACTGGCTTAAATCCTTCCGGTGTTTCTTAGGCTTTGTTTCAATTCACGTTCAATGCATAGTGATGTAGTGCACCCGTTTCGTATTGGGCCGTTGGCCGTCTCCCGTTGGGAAATGTCGTTATGAATATTTTATTTCTTGACCTAGCAAAAGACTCGTGATATTAAGAGCCGACAAGAGCATGCAAGCCCCTCCACACTTAGTCGCTACTAGTGCATTAGATTTTTCTTAGCTTTTAATATCAGGTTATCAGGTCATTCATGATCCAATTTGATAATATTCGAATCATCTCTACATGCAATAACCCCTCTAAATGCATGGATGGGCTATCACTAATTCTTTAGTCATGATAGTCTTACCGGTCCTCTATAATCACATAGGAAGGTTTAATTCCCAAATTGAGAAAAAAAATAAAAAGAACCCAAAGTTCAAAATTCCCAATCTTTCTCGTCACCCAACCTGTCTCGCACTAGTCATTTGCTTTGGCATCTAGCCCGCAACGGTGACATTAGTTATGGCCCCAACTCCAGTCCCCCCCCCCTCTCTCTCTCACTCATCCTTACTAGCTTCCGGAATTAATTTTCTCTACTTCTTATCGATAAATTGACAAGTCTCGTTTATTATAACATCATACTTTCAATTTACAGCTTTCCCTCTTAAAACTTTATTTCATGGCTTCAAACTGGAGAGCACAAAAGGAATTTGTTAAAATGTCAAAGTGATTGAACTTATCACTTCATTTCTTCTCCACGGTGGTTTCAAGGATGCTTATCTAAAAAAATCCTAAATTTATTATATGGCAATCAATTTAACTATAAATGTTTCAATTACACTAATTTATTCCTAGACTTTTTAAAGATTTATCAATTTAATCCTATAACTTTCCATTATATCAATTTATTATTGGATCTTTTGAAAATTTATCAATTTAGTCTTCAACATATTATTTGGATAATTGACATAGCATATACAAAGTTATGTTCAGTATCAGTTCTCGAAAATATTGACATAAGTCTACCGTCGAAATCTTTACTACATGGTGAAGCCGCGTCACATTGCATTGGGATATTAGTTGTCAACCAAAAGTTGTCTAGCATTTGTGATTGGGTAATAAACCAAATTAAGGTTGGTTGGGCTAATTCGCTCTCGCGTCGGAGCCAATAGTAACTTTCGAAAATTTGAAACAAGTGGACGAATAGAGACCGGAGGGAGAACTTGTTGAAACGCAAATGGCTCTTACTACTTGATATTCCCGAAGCTCCATGGCTTGCTTACAATGTTTGTTTTCCGGTTCGAAAACTGTTGCACCTATATATGCTACAAGACAAACTTAAAAGTATTTAATGGAGAAGAAATTGTTTAAGGTGCCCACAATCTTATCAATTCCATGTGCCTGCTGGCATTTAGTGAGGTCTTCGAATAGAAATTTTCGTTCTGGAGTTAACGTAGCTCCCCATTAATCTTGCGCCTATTGATTTTTTTATGCTTTCGTGCTTCAGTAGTTCTTCATTTAATTGAATCTTATTTTGTTCTTATTCTATGGGCCTATCTTTGAATCAAAGATTTTCCTTGGAAAACGCCAACAATCAAACTACGGACCGGAACCGACGTGCTGAAATTCAACGATCAACTGTTATCTTATTCAATTGTCTTGCCCCATACCCACTTTCCCTCTCTGTTCTCCTCTGTTCTTCCCCAAGAGTCCAAGTTCGATCGTCTCGCTCGAATCAAAATCTTGCGCCTATTGAATTTTTTTATGCTTTCGTGCTTCAGTAGTTCTTCATTTGATTGCATTTATTTTGCTCTTATTCTGTGCGCCTATCTTGAATCAAAGATTTTCTTTGGAAAACGACGACAATCAATCTACGGACCGGAAGCCGACGCGCTGAAATTCAACGATCAACTGTTATCTTATTCAAACGTCTTGCACTTATACCCACTTTCCCTCTCTGTTCTCCTCTGTTCTTCCCCAAGAGTCCAAGTTCGATCGTCTGGCTCGAATCCTCGTCGCCCAGTCGTCGTCCGTCGAACCGCAGCCCGGGAAGCACAAGACCATGGCTTCTCCACCGCCGTCCTCAGGAACAACTGCTGAGAGACAGAGAGTCACAGCTCCGTATGGCTCTTGGAAGTCCCCCATCACCGCGGACGTCGTCTCCGAAGCCTCCAAAAGCCTTGGTGGCATCGCCGTCGATGGCGACGGCCGTCTCGTCTGGCTCGAGTCCCGTCCCAATGAATCCGGGTATGTAACTTCACTTACCATTTTCTTTAGGATAAACTAATTAAACAGAGTACTCAGGCAATATTGAGTTTCTGGGTACTGCGAATGATGCTTCCGTGAATATGTAATCTTTATGTTTTTCAAATGAATGAGTACGAGAATTTCCGGGACTGCACTGACTTGTGGATGGTTATATTGGCTATATCAGACGCTCTGTTCTTGTGAAAGAACCGGAAAAACCCGGAGATGAACCGGTTGACATCACTCCGAAAGAGTTTTCGGTGAGGACCCTGTGTCAGGAGTATGGCGGAGGTACTTTTAGCATTTCAGGGGATACCCTTGTTTTCCCGAATTACGAGGATCAGAGGCTGTACAAGCAATCCTTACACTTCAAAGGTAAGCTCAGTAGCTGCTGTAGGGCATGTTGAAGGTCTGCTTCCTTTAGGATTTTAAATTGTAATCTTCAGTCTCTTCACAAAGAAGTTTACAAGTGGATTTGGTAGCTCCATGCTTAGATCATTCTAGATGGTAGATAGTTGAGATATGACCAGAGGGTAAAAAGGACTGAACTTGAAGCATAGAATATGTCTCTTTAGAAATGTTGTGGTAAACTTCCTTTCCTATTTCAATTCTCCTTAGTCTATAGAATACGGTTATGGTAAGAAGTGACTCTGACAGAAGCAAACTCGCTATGAAATGTTGTAGCTCGGAATTGAGGAGGCCACTTGAATTTTCCTAATTCATGTTTTGTTTAGTGAAGCCTTGTGTTTTATCGAAGTTTTTGTAGAGCAATATGGCATTCATCAATGAGCATCACAATTCTCTGTGGTTACTTTGTATCTCCTACAGATTCTCCTCCATTGCCAATTACACCAGACTACGGTGGGCCTTCAGTTTGTTATGTAGATGGTGTTTTCGATAGTAAATTTGGCCGTTATATCGCTGTAAGGGAAGGTAACAACTCTTTGAAGGAGCTTATTTTGTTGCTCATATTTTCTGGGGACTATACAACAGGAACTTACCCGATTGCTTTTATATGGATATAGATCGGCGTGACAGCAGTTTGAATCCAACCACTACAGTTGTAGCTATTGACCTTGGTGAGAAGGATATACAGGGTAAATAATTGCTGGACGTGCCAGATTAGTTATTTGCTACATTAATTTGCTACAATACATGAAACCTAGTAATTTCTTTATCTTTCTTTTTTCCCTTCATTGTGTTTTTGCATAATTGGGTGGAATTTAGAGCCCAAGACATTAATCAGTGGCAATGATTTATATGCTTTTCCACGGATGGATCCAAAGGGTGAAAAGATAGCATGGATCGAGTGGGGTCATCCCAATATGCCATGGGATAAAGCAGAACTCTGGGTTGGGTACATCTCAGAGGCTGGGTATGTAGATTGATGTTCTTTTTTTAACATTCTCATGTCCATTAACAAAGCCATTGTCACTTGCATTTTCTTATTGCCAACAAATCTTAGATTCTGTTGCAACAATTCTTTCACTTGTAAGACAGAGAAGCGTTGTTCGAACAAATACATAGTAACAAGGGAGTCCCTTGAACCTGACATTTCCATGTGACATTATGAGCACTATTATAGTACTTCATTCATGTGGTTTGAGATAACTTTATAGTATATCAAATGTCAGAACATATTCTTTTCAAGTAATATTGATGTTTAGAGACCTAAGCACATTTTCTGTCACTTTGTTATCTTATTTTTTAATATATAGAACTAACTGTAATCACCATCTGTAACCACAGTGTTGAGATTTGAGTGATCATGAAACTTTACATCTCATCCTGCACATTGAACTTCTACCCTAGCCTAGAACAGCCATGGCTAATGGTGAGCTGTGAGCCAAGTGAGTTGCGACTTGCGATCCAGTAGTTATTTGCATTTTCCAGTCACTTTGTCTGATCAACTCTTCCTGTGATTTTTAAGACAGTTTTAACCTATTTTTATATTTTATCTATGTGCTATAGTCAAGCCATTTTCTTGTGCATTGAATTTCTTAATACGCCTATGCAGAGATATTTATAAGCGCGTCTGTGTTGCTGGTCATGATCCTAAACATGTTGAGTCACCAACTGAACCTAAATGGTCTCCAAAAGGTACTTCTACGTTTTGGCTTTCAATTTAAACTTTGGAATTGCTGCAACCTTATTAGTCATTTAATGATACAAGTTCATTTTTCACCTGATGATCTTCAACGCTGACGAAATGTAAGATTGCAATATTATCGTGATGTTAATGAACCAAAAAAGTAGCCTGATCCCCCAAAATAATTGTTGAATGTAAATGGCCTATTTTCAATTCTAGCTAATCTGCTTGAATAACATGTCTGATTAATTTGTTTATTGTGTTGCTTTTGTGATGATCTGAGAATGTCAGTCTTATTTATGATGTGCTGAAAGGATGAAGTTCCATAGTTCTTATCATTCAAATTTTCAGGTTGTCCCTTTAATGTGTATTATCTAAGATATGCATCTGGGTCCTCTAGTATGTCTCTTGCTTACTAATGATTTATTTTTACACGTTTGTGATTTTCCTTTCTTTCCACTCTACTTGAATAATTGAGTTCGGAGGCATGCTAAATCTAGTTCACTGTAGAAGCCCTGGATATGTAATATTTCATTGAAAACATAAGAGTGTCAAAGTAAAGTGGCTTGAAATTGTGGCAGACGTTACATACTACTTTGAACACATGCAGGTGAACTATTTTTCATTACTGATAGACAAGATGGTTTTTGGAATCTCTATAAGTGGGTAAGTACAACTCACTGAACCCTGCGTGCTATTTATGCGTATCAAGTTCGAAATCTTCAGATATCACTATTAGGGTCAGTATCAAGTTTCCAGTTACAATTGCAAGAGCAATTACCCTAATATATAGCAAGAATTTAGGGCGTACAATCTTATGGTGAAATTACTTGAATACCCTTAGCAGCACTTTTCTTCTCTGCTTTAATAGCACTATTCTCTGAAACTCTACATCTTCATCGCATGTCTCACAGTAACCAAGCCAAAGTGGGTTTTTCCAATGGTGAATCATACTGGAAGTTTGGTCAATCTCCTTAATTTCCGTATCACATTTCACAAGAATTTAGACTGTGTCAGTCAAATAGTGTGGACTTTGGATGTCACGCTATGAAAATTATGAATGAGGAGAGTTAGTTATAGTTATAGGTTTTCTGCAGGTGACTGAGACCTTATTGCATATGTGAGCTCTTTAAATTGCCATGACTCCATCGATCATGGTGTTGGAAAGGAACTGCTTTATGTCTTTGCTGTGCTTCATGATTCAACAGATTGAGTCTACAAATGAGGTCCTGCCTCTTTATCCATTAAATGCTGAGTTTGCAAGGCCATCATGGATTTTTGGTTTGAACTCTGATGAAGTTATCCAGAGTGACGAACAGAAGACCCTCATTGCTTGCAGCTACAGGTGAGCCTCTTTTCTGTTTTAACATTATCCTAATAGCACATTGTCGTATCTTACCAATCTATTTAAAATCTTCCTGCAGGCAGAGAGGAAGGTCTTATCTTGCGATTGTTGACGTTCTTCATAGCTCATTATCATTGCTTGACATTCCATTCACGGACATACAAGATATAGTATGTTCAATATCATCTCCATTATGAGTCACTGTAGCTATTTTTCAAGCTGATGGATTGGTAAATTGTGCACATTCTGCTTTCGCAGACTTCAGGGAGTAATTGCCTTTACGTTGAGGGAGCATCAGGACTACTTCCATCATCTGTGGCTAAGGTGCTTGCAATACTCTTCCTTAGTAATCTCCTCATAGTTAATGAAGTGTGGACAGTAACAATAGCATTATCTCTATTGTTGTTATAATTTCGTTTTGTTCATGGTTCGCAGGTGACTTTAAATGATGAAAAGTCAGGATGCATTGATTTTCAGATAATATGGTCATCTTCACCAGACAGTTTGAAGTATGAGTCATATTTCAGCTTGCCAGAGCTGATTGAATTTCCAACTGAAGTTCCTGGTCAAAATGCTTATGCATACTTCTATCCACCATCTAATCATGATTATCAAGCTAGTTCAGAAGAAAAGCCTCCGCTGCTGTTAGAAAGCCATGGTACTTGGAAAATTTCAACTCAGTTCTTGTCATACTTGAATTCACCTTGCCAACTCTATATTCTTTCATGGGAACTTCATAGCACCAAACTGGTATTTACATTCACCATAATCATTAATTGACCTTACTTGTCAAATCAAGTCTTTATTTTGATATAAATCTATGATTCATTAGTCAATTTTCAAACTAAACAAGTATCTGGCATCAGTGATAGATACTATAGATGCACAAAACAAGTCAGTACATACACAACTGATGCTGAATGAAGATGGAGCCAATGTAGGGTTACATATCTTTTCAATTTTATTTTGAAATGGTACACTGCACACGGTATTGCCCCTGTTAGCACCAGTATTGCCATGTTAGTCATGCATTACGGAATGGAATTCAATGATTGCTTCACACTTTTGTTGACATTTATGCATGGTATACATTTGGGGCATGTGTCTTTACATTTCAAGCTTCTGGGGGGAATGATTATTCAACCTGTCATCAGAGATTCAAGTCAAAAGTCCGAATCTCAGCACTCCTCTTGTTGCCATTCTGTTTTTTACTCCCATTTATCCTCTAATTGCTGTTTAATTTGGTTATTTTTCTCATCTGAGGTCTAACATACATTGAAGGGGGCGTGTTAAAACATATCCTCGACATAAACTATGGGCATGGTTTTGAACAACTTAGCTCTCTCTCTCTCTCTCTCTCCCCCCCCCCTCCTCTTCTTTTTAAAAGAAAATAGTAGTGGGAGTAACTGGCAATTTTTTGTTTCAAGCAGCATTGGCACGCATCAATTCCTAATCATATAGATCTGGTTATTCACGATTGTTTATGTAATTATGCTTATAATTGCACAGGAGGGCCTGCTTGTGAAACACGAGGAGTTTTAAACCTGAGTATTCAGTACTGGACTAGCAGAGGATGGGCCTTCGTGGATGTCAATTACGGTGGAAGCACTGGTTTGACTCTATATGAGAACTTTATGCTTCATATCATCTCTTGATTTCTACAAAACCTGTTTATAATGAACCATGAACCACCGTTACTATCTCGACAGCCCTATGCTTTATTCTCACCAAATCCTCATGGAGTTTAATTGACATAAATGGCCGCAAAAACTACTCAATTTGGCCCATCATTTGATTGATCTTCTTCATTGCTACTAAATGATCTCGCAACTTTTCTTCAAGGTTATGGCAGAGAATTCAGGGAGCGGCTATTGGGTCGCTTGGGTATAGTTGATGTTGATGACTGTTGTAGTTGTGCTAAACTTTTGGTAGGTGACATTCAACTCATTTGTCTGTTAGTGCTTATTGGGTAATAGAATACTAGAACTAGTCAGTATAGTGAAGTTGCTTTGATCATCCAGGTGGAAATTGGAAAGGTGGATGGTACTCGTCTATGCATTACTGGATTTTCCGCTGGTGGGTATACAACCTTAGCTGCTCTAGCATTTAGGGAAACTTTCAAAGCTGGAGCATGCCTCTATGGTGTGAGTTCATTTACTTTGTAGTCAGTTTCAGAATAGCTAAATCTTTACCAGTCAGCAACAATATTGGGAAACTGGCTTATCTATAGGGGCACCAGAGGTAGGTCACTCTTATCTTACACTGACAAAGCACACGAACATACAAAAGAGCTCTGGTTTCTGGGGATTAATTGCCTCAATATAGTGATCGATCATTCTCAGTGACTTTCTTGTTGCTAGTGAAGGATAGATAGCATCTTCATTATTTCTTGCTATCAGATATATCAACTGGAAAGTCTACTAGCAAGAGCCAACTGTTTAGGACGTTAGTTTTGTGATTCATAAACTACGGAAAGGCGTGTTTCATTACAGTTTGTTACTGTGCATCCGTCATAGGTAGTGTTCTAGATACTGAAATTTCCCCATTTCATATGGTGCATCTAAAGATTCATTTATTAAATCATTCTATATTTCTACTATTTGTGCATTGAATTTTCTCAATGCTAAAAGAGAATATTTTTCTGTCCGTTATTTTGTCAAATAGATTTCTGATTTGAACATGTTGAGGGCAGAAGTGCCCAAATTTGAATCTCATTACGTTGACAACCTCATTGGTAATTCAGATAAGCTTTCTTGTGTGTTTCATCTCTCCTCAGATAAGTCTTTATCACGATCATCGATTTGTTGCACTACAGGATCTGACAAGGATTGTTACGAGAGATCACCTATAAACTTTGTTGAGAAATTTTCTTGCCCCGTAATTCTATTCCAAGGATTGGAAGACAAGGTACGCAAGTTATGCTCTTTCCAATGGTCCCCTGCCTCTCTCCTGTTTCCAAAAATTAAAGAAAAACTAAAGAAAAGAAAAGGGGGAAAAGTCAAAACGACAGTCCTCTTCCCCCCTCCATTTATGAAACAGCATCAGATGAGTTCGACTTTCTCTTTTCAATTGATAAGTAGATGTCGTCAATGGCCTTCAGATTTACTTTGTACGTCTCTGGCATTTTAACAACTTTGCCGCTTGGTGGTTTGGCAATTATCTACTACATCTTGTAGGTGACACCGCCTGATCAGGCTCGCAAAATTTATGCGGCATTAAAGCAGAAAGGTCTGCCTGTTGCATTAGTGGAATATGAAGGCGAGCAGCATGGTTTTCGCAAGGTATTTTTCGTCTGGAGTCATACATAAAGAAGTCATTTGTTGTATGCGAAATGCAGGAAATTGACATGCAATGTTTTGCAGGCTGAAAGTATAAAATTCACATTGGAACAAAAAATGCTGTTTTTTGCACGTTTGGTAGGACACTTTGATGTTGCCGATGAGATCGCACCACTCAAAATCGACAACTTTGACTGAACTTGCCTCATGAAGGTAATTTTCTGCTCTTCAAATGTTAGTAATCTATTGGCAATGGAGAAGAGGATTGAAACCTTGCTTTCTACTGTCAGCAATTGCTAATCATACGTTGCTGTGCTGCGTATGACTTTGGATTGTCCATGTGCATTTTTGTACGTCAATCGCCTGTTAGGGTTGAATGTGATGGTCGAGTTGCCCCTTGTTCTTAAAAATCTATTTGATCGTTTCATTCCAGTGCAATTCTGTATGTTGTGGTTCCATTAAATTTCATCGCTTGACCTTCTATTTTTCGCTTAGCACGGATGTAAGTGACTTTTATCCTCGCAGAAAGGGCTACTGGGAATTGCAGGCCCCCTAAAGTCCATCGGCTTTGCAGCCTCAACTTCATATCAACCATTCGGATTACTGCATCGGGATGCGGTATTGATCTGTAGATATTCTGGAAAGCTAGTGAAAAATAATGTAGTACGAATTTTTATCTGACCTTCCGACTACGAGTTTCAATAATGTTGGTGTTGTAACTTTGCTGTTCCTTCAAACCAATGGATTGTGTGATGCTTGGTGAGTGTGGATGAAGTTGCTGAATGAATTTGAAAGTGTTTGATATGTTTGCGGTGTTCACCACAAAGGGATTTAGGAATACTCCACTAATCAAGGATGAAAAAAAAAAAAACTTGAAAGTTCATTGCCAATGAATTGGATATAAAATCGAAGGCTTTAACGTTCACTACCTTTGATAAAAAGCTGAAGGCTTTTAGGCTCACTTGAGGTTCGCTTGTATAAACGTCGAGTGGTTTTTAACAGAATTTGATGCTCCCACGTCATTTTAAATTTCTGGATGGTAGAGCATAAGGGATGAAGCTTTCATTTTGGCCATTTCAAACAGGATCAACTTCACACATCATCATCAAATAACATAATATTCTTGTTAGGACTTTGGGGTGGGTTCCATATTGCTTCAATGCTATGATTCGTTAGGACAGGACTCGAGCCAAACGAGACGTTGCTGCTGGTGAAGTCGTCGATGCTTTGCCTAAGACCGGACACCGTCGCTCATCAGGCCATGTGATCAGCCGCAGCCATCTCTGCCCATCGTCTTCCACGCCATCACCTCTTCTGTGTCCTCGGCCTCCTGTTATTTCTTTTGCTTTTCCTGCACTTGCAGTGGTCGCCCCTTCTTGGCAGCTCGTCCATGGTCACAGGCCGAGATCTCAACGTTCATTTACTACCCATGGTTGCCAGTTATGGTGGAAGGTCGAGGCTTAGGCTTAGGCTTAACGGGGAGAACAGAGAAGAGGGATAGCTCGACGCTAGTGTACATGGCTCAGAATCGCCGACCGATTTTAGCTCGATACTGTGGCAAGCACCGCCAACTGGACAGAAAATATAGAAAGAGTGACGGGGGATATAGAGCGATGACGACTATAGGGACAAAGACCGAGGGAGCGAACGCGCCATTGGCCGTGGCAACCATGGCGAAGACGGAGGCTGTGGCAGTGGACATCAACAATGGTGGCAGGGACGAATGCTGCGGCGGCTCCTCGGTTGCAGCAGATTTGCAAGCGTTCTATTTTGGTTTTGTGCGAAGGGATAATAATTTAACACCAATAGTTAGGCTAGTTTTTTCCGGTGTAAATAAATAAATACGGTTGCTTACATCATTCAGAAAAATTATTCCATTAGAGATGTTTTCATTATTGACAACAATATACGTCTAAACATTTTCATGGACAGTGAAAGTATTTTTTATTCATTCATTTTTTTTAAAACTAGTAATTATTTTTAGGAAAATATTTTCTAAATCATTCATTCTTTACGAAACAAAAACATCCTTAATTAAGCTTTGCTGCTTTAAACTTATAAGGACCCATTCTTTCTATTATAGTTACACCACTTTGACCAATTTTGACAACTTGGTCTTGACTTTAATTGGTTGGGATGATATCGTGTTTTTCTTTCGGAAATATATACGAAAAAAATAAAATTAGTCACCTGTGTTCTCGCACTTGTCACAAGTACTGACTAACCATTACAAGTTTTGGCAACAAAATGATCCAAGGGCACTAACAAAACCCAAAATAAGGAAAGTCGGTCATTTTTCAACGCACCATCTCCCTCGTACACGTTATGTGTGAAGCTAATCAATGGTCAGTAGCCCACTTATCCTAGGCCCGAAAGGCAAGGTTGCGGCCTTGAGCAATGGCTCGTATGAGAAAGCCTGGCCCGCTTAGGTCCGGGCCTAGTCCGGTCTGGCCTAAATCTTTTTACGCAAAATATATGTCATGGGCGGATTTGGGCAATACATTAGGCCCATCCTTCAGCCCAATTCGATCCTGCCCAATAAACACCTCGAACTATGTGTAATCAATGCGGTGAAAATGAATATGGCCAACAAATGTTGAGCTAGCACTCTCGCTAACAAGACCCCAACGGCACTATCGGACGAATTCCGCGAAAGATGTATTATTATTCAAAATTGGACCTATGAAGTTGGATTGCTGCATAAGTCAGTCGATCATGTCCCAGACAAAGCTTGGAGGGTTTTCATTTCTAAATAGTTACTCCATTTGCCTTTCCTTAGTGTTGTAAATTTCATTCTGTAGCTTACTACACTGGCTTTGATCCTTCTGGTGTTTCTTAGGCTTTGTTTCCAATTCACGTTCAATGCATAGTGATGTAGTGCACCCGTTTTGTATAGGGCCGTTGGCCATCTCCCCGTTGGGAAATGTCGTTATGAATATTTTCTTTCTTGACCTAGCAAAAGACTCGTTAGTACAAGCCGACAAGAGCATGCGAGCCCCTCCACACTCAGCCGCTACTAGTGCATTAGATTTTTTCTTAGCTATTAATATTGTGGTTGTGAGGTCATCCATAACCCAATTTGATAATAATCGAATCATCTCTACATGCAATAACCCCTCTAAATTCATGGATGGGCTATCACTAATTCTTTAGTCATGATAGTCTTACCGGTTACTATAATCACATAGGAAGGTTTATTTCCCAAATTGAGAAAAAAATAAAAAGAACCCAAAGTTCAAAATTCCTAATCTTTCTCATCACCTAACCTGTCTCCTACTAGTCATTTGCTCTAGCATCCAGCCCGCGATGGTGACATTGTTTAGGGCCCCAACTCTAGTCCACCTCTCTATCTCACTCATCCTTACTAGCTTCCAGAATTAATTTTCTCTACTTATTGATAAATCGACAAGTCCCGTTCATTATACCATCATACTTTCAATCTATGGCTTTCCCTCTTAAAACTTTATTTCATGGTTTTTGAAGATTTGTCAATTTTATCCTATACCTTTCAATTGTATCAATTTATTATTAAATCTTTTGAAAATTTATCAATTTAGTTTTCGACATAGTATTTGGATAATTGGCTAGACTGACTATATTGATAATTTGTCAAAATATTTTAAGGCTAAATTGACAAATTATCAAAAGATTTAGCATTAAATTGACACAATTAAAAGATTTAAGATTAAATTGGCAAATTATCAAAAGGTCTAGGATTAAATTGGCATAATTGAAAATGTTTAAGACTTAATTAGCATCCGCACAGTAAGTTTCATTCGTTTTGGATAATTTTCCCGTAATTTCGAAACCAAAGAAAAAGGATGAAGAATTGAATAATTTCATGTATGTTTATGCTTATGAATACTAGACTTCCCAATTTCTTTTTTCCCCATTTGCTTTTTAAAAGTGTTTCACTCGAAATTCATCAACCTTTTATCATTCACCCGAAATTCTCCGTAACAACTATTATGGATTCAACAAAAAATGGATTCATAGCTTCGTATTTCATTTTATAATCTACAATCTCCTTGTTGTAGTTTAATAGCATCACATAATTTATTCTATTTTTTAGAATAAAACCAAAATGGCGGAAACTAATTCCTCTCATTTTTAGGCTCTCAACTAAATAAAGGAAAATCGATCACTTTCATACTTATATGCAACACTGATAATTGACCTTTTTCGACTTATTTTTCATATTCATGATATTCGTGAATTCCATCATAACTGTTTCATAGCATGTCGGCCCTCGAAAAATCGAACCCTAGATCCAGTCCCTGCCGACTTACT
Organism: Corymbia maculata; assembly: GCA_014182735.1. Classification (NCBI taxonomy): domain Eukaryota; kingdom Viridiplantae; phylum Streptophyta; class Magnoliopsida; order Myrtales; family Myrtaceae; genus Corymbia; species Corymbia maculata. Next base: position 1,079,351 of record CM024687.1, on the reverse strand, counting down.
ATAACCATGGGATTATCCCCTTCCTATCAGGTTCGACATTAGAACACAAAGAAAGGAAGGAGACTCTCTTGAAAAGCCAGTTCGGAGAGAACATGACATCTTCATCGAGAATTCTAAAAGCATCGTTAGGCAGTGGACATGCACGCTTACGACCCCACTAGAAAATTATCTTCGGACGACAATGGCCTATATCGCTCCTAAGCAGAAACACGTCCCGGTTCAAACGAGAAACACGGCCCTAAAAGAACAGCTGCCGCACCTAATTGCTATCCCTTCCTCATCAAGAGATCATCCGTGGGCAACTACTGGTACAAGGAAACAAGGCAACATGTCATGCTTGTGTCCAGCTACATTGGCCCTAAGGGGCATAGCGATCGCCCCACCTCACAATGCATTTTCCCGATGTAAAAAAAAAAATCTGGGGAGGACCCGCACAGGAAAAGGAGACAGCGAGAGCCATACCACACCAAATTTCAATAATGGCCGACTTAATGCTTGTGGAGGATTTCGCCAATAACACCCCCAATCATATCTTTCTCTCTTCTCCACTTTAGTAATCGCATCGGGAAAACTCGAGAGAGAGCATGACTAGTGGATGTTAGGGTTGGTGTGAACGAAACCCCATACCCAACACCACAGGCATGGATGGCTTCTGTAGTTCCTAAAGATTGGTCCTTCTTGAACATATAATGGGTTCCCTGAGCGATTGGCTTGTTCAGAGTCACCCGACTGGCTTCCACCAATAAGCTCACTTACACTTTGGCCATTCTCGATATCTTCTTCTTTTTCGATTAGGAATGTGAAGAAAGCTTATACTTTTGATGAGCGTGGATTAACAATCATATATATCCCATCAGGAAATCCTTTTAGGTTACTCTCTCAAGTCCTGACATCATATAATGTTTTCCTAGAGAAAATTGTATCAATTAAATTCATCCGGTCAATTTTGATTAGAAATCACTGACTTTAGTAATGTTGCCCTACAAGAAGCGGTTGACATTGGCATGGACAATTTTCAATAATATTTTAATATTATATAGATTTTTTATTAGAAAAATTATTTTTTCCTTTTTTTTATTTTCTTCTATTTGCCTTCTTTTCTTTGTTCATTTTTTTTCCTTTTCTATTTTTGTTTTTTTTATCTTTTCTTTTTTCTTTTTCATTTTCCTTCTTCTCTCCACTAGCCTTAGGCGAGGGCCACCCTCACTGATCTCAAGTGAGGGATGCTCATGATTAAGTTGGCGAGGGCCACCCTCCCCTAGGCTAGCAAGGGTAGCCATTTGCTAGATCAAGTGAGGGTGGCCCTCGCTTTAGGCTGATGTCCTTCACTAGTCATTAATGAAGCCCGGCAATGGCCAGTAGAGGGAAGAAGGGGAAAAAGGAGAAATGAAGAGAAATGGGAGAAAAAAGAGAGAAGGGAAATAGAAGAAAACAAAATTAATAATAATAAATTCGAAAAAAAAATATTATTTAAAATTATCCACGTCAGCGTTCACCACATCACGTAGGACGGCAAGCATCCATGTTAGCAATTTCCAATCAAAATTAACCGGATAGATTTAATTAGCAAAATTTGAAAAAAATTAGGATTTAGTAGTTACATTTAAAACGTTTAGAACTGAATTGGCAAAAGTATTATAAATATAGAACTTTTTAAACAATTTTTCTTATCTTTTTGCCTTGGTTTTGCATGACTAGAAAAATATCATTCCAGTGACCGAAAGTTAGACAAACTTTGTCCAACGTTGTTAATGAAAGACTCAAACCTAAGTTAATGATTGAATCTAGAACCTAGAAAGATCCGGTCTGTTTGTTAGTCAAAGGAGTATCATGTCCAGCCCTAATCCGTGTGCTAATTTAATTGGAGACCTTTAAAGCAAAAGTAAACTCGAGAAAAGTGCATCATCAAAATATGTTAAGAACTTCACATACGTTTTCATTTTTGGCCAAATGACATAAATTAAGAAAATAAGTAATGAAACACAATAATGATCCGATACAATTCCTTAAAACAAGAAAAATTACAAAAAAAAAATTAAACTCATTGCTCGGGTGCAAATTCAATCCTAACATTTCAATTTACTGAAGTTAGTACTGAATTTTTTTATAATTGGCCAATATAATTATGGTTAGAAATCCTTAATATGAACACATGTCATCCAATGTAATGCTGCCAACACTCACTAGACAATTTTTGCAATTTTTAATAATTCTTACGAATTCCATTTCTTTTCATTTTTTTTCTTTTTTTTCATTTTTCTCCTTTTCTTTTATTTCGTTTTTGTTCTTCTTCTTCTTTTATTTCCCTCCATTGGTCCGCAGCCTCATTAGTGGCCGACATCACAAGCGAGGGCCACAATGCCCTCACCTCGAGCCTAGGTGAGGACCTCAACGCCCTTGCCAAAATTTGGGCGAAGAGCCACAAGCCCTTGCAATGGCCACCAAAGACATTGTGATCCTCACTTAGACTCTTGCAGCCACAGTGAAAGAGAAAAAAAAAAAAAAAAAAAAAAAGGAAAAAATTTTAAAAATTATTTAAAAAATGCAAAAATTGTCAACATCAGCAATTTTCGACCAAAAGGGATATATTGTCAAAAGATTTGCCAAATTAAAAGGTTTAAAATTAAATTGGTATTCAAATAGGTTTATGACTTCTTTGGTAATTATCGCCCTTGAACAAAACCATGATAGTCCTACAATCATTCAAGAAAATCAACTTTGCAATCTCTATCATTTCTCTAACAGTCATACTGAACTATACTTTTCGTTGTTTGTGCAAGTCAATAACACTTGCATACATTTAGTTCCCAAACCACGTAACCAATCAGTAGTTTCCCTCTCACTCAAAACTTTCAAGACTCTTTCAAATGTGGCCAAATACATATGCCATGTTTCATATCTCAACCAAATATGCGCAACGTCTCAATGGCGAATTATGTAATCATCATCCCTAGCAATTTATACAAGCCAACATGTTTGATTCCTTTCTTTATCACTAGGGCACTTCAAATAGCCTTTAGAGCTCCACCTTCCAAAGTAATCCACACCTAACTTAATCAAGGATGGTGAAGGGAATCGGCTTATTCTTCAACTCAAGAATGTGTATCACACCAATCAATGTTCTCATGATATCGTCATGTATTTTGATTCTAACATTGTCAATATTAACAAATTGCACCGAGCATTATGCCCTTACCGCACTACATTGATAAGTAATAAACTAGTTCTCATTTAGTGTAGAATGAAAGGAACAATTCGTATCCAATAACCATCTATCAAATGATAAATCCTCAATGAGAAACAAAATATAATAAATGCTACCCAGTTAATGATATCTACAACTAAATATCATCTATAAACTCTTAACTCTAATTCATTTTACCTTTTTCATTTCTCAGCTTCCAGCAATCTCGAATGACATGCCTCATATTGCCCACAATGCCAAAAGACAGTGCCACTTATCCTAGTTCTAAAAAATACTTAATATCATCAACCTACGACTTTAGTAGCATGCATCATGGCAGGCTCCACTTGCATTATGTTGCGAAAAAGAGACCCGTGATGAATGGTTTTTCCCCCACTATAATTTTCTAAAAGCTATATTATGGCAAGAATATTATTTAGAGGCTAGCCATGCTCCAGAAACAAGATCATGTGAAATAAAACAGAATTTACATACATATAGACACACACTGCCCCACTTATTGCAGCATTTCAGATACCTTTCTTAGATTTAAATCATTCGATTGCTAAAGAAAGGCTATATATGCCGACCCTTTCTTGCTTGGAAGAATCGTCAATGTCTGCTTCTTCTTTTTTCTAAACTTGCAAGAATGAAACTCTACGGATCATGTCAAGGCACAAACATCTAGCGACTTAAGATTGCACTTGATCGGTGGAATTGGAATTAGCCAATGAAGGCGTTGTGTGTCTTGGATCCTCATATGCTTTGTGGGTCATGCCGTCTTGTTCAGTTAGGCCTTTGCTTTTCTCGAAGCCACCAGCTGTCATTTCATGCCGATGATGAAACAAGTGTGGCGAGCAAAGCGTCTCTAAATTGCTTACATGTGGAATGGAGGACCCCATCATGGGCACAATAGCTAGAAGACCAAACGACAACGCGTTCTAGATTGGAGAACCATTCGGAGATCGCTTTTTATTTGCTTGTATGAGACTCTCGCTTAAAAGGTTGAAGTGATGGCAGAGCCAAAATTGATAAGGATTTGCAGGAGGGAGAAGATCATGCTTGACAAGGGATGAGTGATCAGCATCCTCATCGGCGGGGTCTTGGTCGGATGACTTTTTAACCTAAACAAAAGCTAGGTCTAGTACAACTCATCACATCATCGGCGCAATCAACTGTTTCAAAGCTCTAGTACATCATTTCATATTGGTCTTCATCAGTTGTTCATACAGTTTCCGAACTCAATGTTGTTTTGTCACCGCTTTATGTCATTGAATTGGGACTTTTCTGCCCTTAATCAAAATCATAGCTCCTCTCTAAAACAGCTGTTTTAATATGAATTCCAATAATCAATGCAGTGTCCAACTTTAGCCCCTCGTACTATCTTTTGCCTTGCATTTCTCTGATTCGTCCAAGTCTATAGATGGAGGAGAGTAGTCGCCAAAATAAAAACTCCCACTCGACAATCGCGGAACTAACATGTTAACTCATGTAAGTTGGTCTATGAAAATCACAATTATTGCAGTTGTTGCATGCTTCACATGCTATCTTCTAGCCTCAAATTTCTCAAGATTGCTTAAATTCCTATTTTATTTTTCAAATTGAAAAACCCCACAAAACCCCACAATGAACTTTCTTGCATCACAGGAATTCATGGATGACAATGCACCTGGACCAGAAGTGAGATGCCGACACTGCAATGCTTCTTTCTAATTAGTCATAGTCACACCAAAGGGGGCCCTTCTTATTGGCACTGTTGCCTGTTTTTGCTGGGACATTTATGTCAAAAGATGCACAAATTTTTTTCGGCAGCCAAAAATGTATATGCCCAAAAATTTTACTTCGAAAAGAAAATTATTCGTAAGGATCTTACGAAATCACTACTGTTCTTCTGATCATATGCCAGACCAGCAATGGGAACAAGAAATGTGACTGAACAAGGATGGTTTTATAGCCGAGAAACCTACAAATCGCATCATAGATGACAAGACTCTTGTCTTAAAGTTGAGTAGGGGCCAAACCCAAGGAAACGAGAAGGCAGCTTAGCGAGGGCGAGTGAAGAGAAAACAGCTGGAGGAAAAAGAAAGAGAAGCCGAAATGACTTCAATAATTAGTGGGGGAGTTTGGGGTGATGGGGATGGAAAAGGCATAAAGCAGAGAGAAGGGTTGATGTTGATGATCCGCTTGCAGCGATCAGAGAGGCACATGGTGAAGCCACATTGCCACACCTTCACCACCTCTCTTTTTGACAAATTTCTTCTCTTTTTTCGGTCCCGCACGATGCTCGATTTAAAAAGACCGATAAACCAAGTCGGTATATTAAATTATATAATGAATTATATATTGACTTTTATATAAGATTGTCATATTTGATTTCAAATGACAATCTATCGCGTTATCCAGAAAATCAATTTAGTATATCTTTTTTTCCTGCTTCATCAATTTAGTAAATAGATTTTGATATATCCAGTATTATTCCTACTATTTTTGAGGTTTTTCTTTCTTTTAATTCAAGTTTCCCCACATGTGGTCCGCTTCCTCTTATCTCTTTATCACGTACAAGCCCCCCCTCCCTTCCTTGTCATCACTTTAAACTTGGTCACATCATGCTTTTGAGTCCCCATTGTTTTTCCTTCTCCCTCTCTCTCTCTCTTAACCAACTTGAATTGAGCATTGAGGGATTGAGTCCTCTCTCTTCCCCCACTACAAAAAGATTCTCAAAAGAACAATCCCCAAGCCCCAAAATGACCAACCGACTCCCCCAACTCCTGTTGCCCTTTCTCTATATTTATCATCTTTGTTCCTTCGCATAATCAATCAGTCGCACCCTTCCACTTTCAAAGATCACATTTTTCGGTTTCCCTCTCATTCGACAGCAGCGATTATATACTCTTCGTTTTCTCAATACACTAAGTTTAATTGAATCTCCGAAGCTATGCCGCCGGTTCACTCTAGTCCATACTTCCAAATGGACAACCCCCCGGCCATACTATCCCTACTCCGGCACGCAACACGCACAGGCCCCGGTGAGAAGCGCCCAAAGTCGTCGTCCTCCTCGACGGGTGGCGTCTTCCGCCTCTTCAAGCTCCTCCCCATGCTGACCACGGGATGCAAGATGGTCGCGCTCCTCGGGCGGCCTCGGAAGCCGCTCCTCAAGGATGGTGCGACAACGGTGACCATCTTCGGGTACCGAAAGGGCCGGATTTTCCTGGCGGTCCAGGAAGACCCCCACTGCATGCCCATCTTCGTCTTGGAGCTGCCCGTGCTGACCAGCGCCTTCCACAAGGAGATGGCGAGCGAGATCGTGAGGATCGCGCTGGAGAGCGAGACGAGGACGCACAAGAAGAAAGTGATGGAGGAGTTCGTGTGGGCCGTCTACTGCAACGGGAGGAAGATGGGCTACTCCATCCGGCGGAAGCAGATGAGCGACGACGAGGTCCACGTGATGCAGCTCCTGCGAGGGGTGTCGATGGGCGCGGGGGTGCTCCCATCGCCGCCACCGTGCGAGAAGGAGGGGCCGGAGGGGGAGCTGACGTACCTGCGGGCGAGGTTCGAGAGGGTGGTCGGGTCAAAGGACTCGGAGGCCTTGTACATGATCAACCCGGACGGGGCGCAAGGGCCGGAGCTCAGCATTTTCTTCGTCAGGGTTCGCTAAGGCCAGTAGTATCGTGCCGGGAACAATACTCGTTACTCTTGTGACATGATAGCTGATGACTGATGATGGCTCTCATCTTCTTCTTCTTCCTTCCTTTTTCTTGGGGTGAAGTGAACGATCTTGTAACATATGGTTGTATTCATTCGAAAAGAAAGGGATGTCGGATGAGTCGTGACTACTTTCGGTCCGGTTACAACTTAGATAATGCACAGGGGCAAGTGACTTATATAGCCTTTATATATTGCTGCAAGAGAGGTCCGGACTCCAGGCCCAGCTCGATGTCTTCGGGCTAGGCAGTTCTGTTCGCCATGTTGTTGTCTCTGAGATGGCCACGTAGTGGCAACTTCGCCTCCGACGAAATAAAGATTTGAAGCCCGATGTTGCATTGGTTGTTTCTAGGTGATGGGTTGCTGCCATTCTCTGTATGGTTCATCACTATAGTAGCAAAGTAATGGAGATGTAATGTCAAAAAAATCCTTACTCTCCAATATATTAACTATTTTAGTGACCATGGTACTCATTAATAATTATGCCCTGACTATTATAGATTTATGTAAGTCACAGCTAGTCATATTACAGTAGAGTTCATATTGTATAGTGATCATTTATTCATTACAATAGCAACGCAACAGTATATAGTCACAATATAATTCCCCTATTTCAAATAAGTCGGCAAAAAGTGGCATTCGGGCATCGTTACTATAGTTACCCCTCTTTGCATTATTATAAAATAAGGGACTAAAAATGCTTAATTGTTCTAATTTATTTAATAGGTTATACAATAGCTTAGATGGAATTCTAAGAATATACATATTATTGTATGAGGCACAAACAATGTACTATTGTAAATAATATGACGCAAAATTATATTTATGGTACATAGTCATACTCATATAATTATTAGTTTATAATTTTATCAGTCATATCATGTAATACGACGCAATGATTTTATTAATATAATGCTGCTCTTGTATATAGCTTTTTAGGGTCATCAAACTTGAATTATCCAACGATGGGTAGAGTAAGAGAAACAAAAGAAAGAAGGGTGCTTTGGGGATGACGTTGCAGCGTGTAATATCTATTACATTAGAGGGAACAATTTTGGTCTTTGATTGGGGGGGAGAAGCATGGGGGATCCAAAAAATTGCTGCGTGCACCCCATGGATGCGTCCATAGTCCATGTAGACAAGTTAGGATCCTAATCTCAAAGTATCCATCGCATCCATTGATCTACATGCATAATCGATTTGACTGCTTGCAACTCATCGGGCATATAGGAGTACACTCGAGGATCTTTCAGACCAGCGTGCATCGACATGGGTGTCTTTCACAATTTGAGTCCCTTTTCAAGTAGGTAAACTCCACGGTCACGAAGCACGCTACCAATGTCGTGAACCTTGTAAAACACAAGCCAGTGTCCGAGCAAGTGGGTGTGAACAATCCAACCGGTATTGTGCACCTAATCCACGCAGAATTCCATTTCTCCAACTCCTAATGAGTCAATCCCACAAAGGCTCTTGTGGATATAAGGGTTTTTCGGCCGACCATAATGGCTAAAATAGCCACTCCCTCCGCGCCATGCATTTATAAGTTTGGGCCTGAATTCTAGGTCATGCTCGATCATGCAACACACCTAGCCCATATTTCTTCGCGACCATTGGTATGGGTCGTCGATACACTGAGATTTAGTAACTTTCTACTCAATTTCCTTTCAGAGTTGTTATTGTTCAGACTTATCTTCAAAGGTCGTGATCCCGACTTGCACCGGCGGCGCTATAATATTGGGTTTGCTCAAAATGAATGGTACAAATTAGTTGAACCAGACATTTCGATTATAGATATGAAACTCTTAACGACTTGAAAAAGTCGCTGATCATCCATTCCTGCCTTTCTCATTATGATTAAAAAAAAGAAATATTTCTATAGCAAAAACAAACACACAACCATAGAGAGCAACAAACCTTTTTTTGGCCATGGAACAAAACAATGTCCAAACAAAATTAAAAATGAAACAAGATCAAGAAAGCTCGCGTGCGAGTAATTAGAAGGTAAAATAGCATAAATTCTTGAACTTTGGCCCAATATGCAACATGGTGTTTGAAATTTTAATTTCTTCAATACGGTCCATGAGTTATGGCCCAATACGCAATATAGTCTTTGAACTTTTATCTTAGACTTTTGATATATGTTTAATTTAGTCATAGAACTATATAAAAATATTTAATGTTGTCCTAAAATTGACTTTATAGAATAACAAAATTGAACATTTTAATATAGTTCAAGCACTAAATTGAATATGTACAAAAAGCCCATGAACTATATCAAGCAAATTAAATGTCCAAAGACCACATTGCACATTGAGCTACAATTCATGAATTACATTAAATAAATTAAAAATTCATGGACCATATTATACATTGAGTCAAAGTTTATGAACCATTTTGTCATTATCCCAAACCAAAACACATGTAAGTGAAAGAACTAATCACTATAGGTTCTTCAATAACTTGTTCTACTTGATAGAGGGTCAACTAATATTTTTTTGCTTCTTGATCTTTTTCCCGACTCATACACTTTGCTGAAATATAGATGCATCCATTTGCAGTTATAGATTTGCACGTATATTTTTCCATAATTTCTTTAAACTTAAGACATTTTTTTAGAAATTCAAATTTTGAGAAGAAAAGCCAATACAAACGAGCTTCACTTCGGTTCACGTTGTATATATTATAAGCGTAATTTTTGAATTTTTTTATGGCCGAAATAAATTATACTTGGTGACCGAAATGACTTGGGGACTAATTGAGCGATACAGAGAGAAATAAAGGGTCAAGAGATTAGTACTCGATGCATAAGATCATGCTTTGTGAAATTCCTGTAGTGCTATGTCTCCTGAGCTTTAAACTACCTGGGACACATTACATTAGCAAAAGATTTGTTTTAGGAAACTATCGGAACAGTACCATAAAAAAATTTCTAAAATTTCAAATGAAGCACAAAGTGCTTTTAACCAATTTAAATGAAAACATCAAAAATATTTCTTGTGCCTGGTGAAGAGACAAAAGAATTAACTTAAAAATTTTCTTAGGTTCATGTAGACCGTCAAAAAATAATAATAATAATAAAGGTTAAATGTATGACATTTTGCAATGTGTTAAGACTTGATGTCGTCACTCTTATGAAACGTTGTAAAATATATAAAAACTTACGTATTATGGGATATTCACAAAGTTCTGCTCCAATTTACGGCGAAGGGTCATAAGCCTTAGTAAAATTCGTAAACTACTAGAAATTACATTATCTAATATTTTCGGCCATAAGTGATGGGTCACAACTAAATCTTGTACGCTTTTGTGAACATTGCAAACTATGAAAAATTAAAATGTTGTAATAGTTATGGCGTTTTGATTAGCCTTATGACGAAAACTCATAAGCATTTGTAAAAAAGTCGTAGAATACTAAAAAGAATTGCATTATGTCAATTTTTAACGATAAGCCTTTGTAAAACGTGGTAATATGAGGACAATACGTCGAGCAAATTATGACAAACGCATCAATGCACAAGAATAATCACACATCGACCCCAAAGTGTGAGGCCTAGTTAGAAACCCTAACCTCACCAAGCAATAGCTAGTGAAAATCACTCCAATTCGATCTTTTAATCGTTTGATCTTCACTTGAGTCATGCAAATCATACAAAAAAATTGTTGAGATATACGTTTGAGTCGTGTTAAAAAGTCTCACATTGAAAATTACTTTGATGTGAAACAATTAATATATTTTAGTTGGCTAATTCATAACTTATTGATTTAAGTTTTTTGAGTAAAGTAAGTCTAACTGGATATGTTAACGGATTTAGATTTAAACTCCCTTTTGGCAATCCCCAAGTGAGGGTATCGATTTCTATTATACTCTTCCAATAAATGGTATCAGAGCCGATAGTTAATTAGTGGCCACTGCTAATGTATATTGGTATTTTGTGAATATCTCAAAGGAATCTCATTACCAACGTAGTTTTTATGCGGCCTTCACAGTTCAATCTTGCGAAAGAAACCTAAGTGAGGATGGATGTTGTGATGTAAAAACGTAGTCCTGATGGCAACCTTCATAGTTTGGTTTAGATAAAGATATCAGGAATGATGACAAGTGTTGTTGTTGCAGTATGCACATGCAATAAAGTGGACTTTCTAGTTCATATATGTTGATACTAAAGAATTTCTAAATTAATAAAGAGTATGCCTAACATAGAACTCATACATAAGAAGAAGATTGCTAAAATGCATGTGCTATAACTCATTCATGCAAATTTTTAAATAGAGGTAAGTCTAATTAGATATGTTGGTGGGCATGGATTTGGGCCTCCTCTTAGCAATCTTCCCCACTGAAAATATCAGGCTTCACTTGTGTGCTCTAACGAAAAGGAGAATCACAATAAGAAGATGATGAAAGTATTGGATTCATATTATGTGCTCTAACAAGATAGAGAATCACAAGAAGATTCAAAGTGCTCATGCTCGTGCTCTGATTTGGGATGCTCGTAAAGAATAGATGACCCCTTCATTCGTTATCCTTGTAAGAATGCCCCAGATTTATTATTTGAGAAATCAAAAATTCTTGAGAGAGTCACTTTCTTGTCAGCAGCTTAGATTGGAAAATACACCACCAACGCTAAAAAAAAAGAATGAACTTAACAGCAATTGCTGATTCAGATTACTAAAGAGGATGAGATCCAACTGTAGATTGTTTCAACTAAATCCAATAATCAATTTGCTCGAAGTCCAGTATATCAAGAGTAAGTTAGCCTCATCCCCTAGCCACCTAATCACACCTCTCGATCTTCAGGTCGCACTGACCCAAAACGGTCGATGCTCGTTCCGGGTCAACTTGCGCTCATGAACCGTTTAACCACGTCGGTAGGATCTTTTACTGCCCCCAAACCAAAATTTGGTACCATGCGGGCTTACGAGAAAGAGAACAAATGAGGGGGGCGTGGGGACGAGGACTGGCCACAAGACAACAAGAAGGACCAACCACCCCCATAACCAATTGTTGACCATTAAGCGCGCGTCCGGACAACGGCTCACGCGGTTTCGGGGGGGAGGGCCGTACGTTTCGTGGGGCCCGGTCTGACCGGCAAATGGGTTGTGGTGGGGAGGAGACAGTTCGGGGCCCAACTGAATCGGCTCAGCCGCAGCGGCGAAGGAAAAATGGAACGGCTCGTGCAGACAGATTGTCGCCGCCTGCCTTCCTTCCGCGTTCCGATCAAAGTCAAAGGGAAAAAAGTACCCATTTGACCACCACACGTGAAACTGCCTAGCGCCCTTCAAAGCCTATATATACTTTTATTAGAGAATCTAGTACGACATTATTAGCATGGCACGACCCTAGCCGGCAGCCCAAAAAGGCTTCATGGCCGTGAAAAATAAAAAGAAAAGAACAAGATAAAAAATAATAATTAAGATTATTTGCATCAGTACCAACGATATAATGTATAGTGATTTTCCGATCAAATTTAACTAGATGAATTATATTGACAAATTATCAAAAATTTTAAATATAAATTGGTCATATTGAAATGTTTAGTACTAAATTGATATAAATATAATATAAATATAATTTTTTTTATAATTATCCTCTCAATTATAAGATTTCGAAATTTCGGGAATGCATTCAATGAGTCCTTAGAGGGTGTCTCAATTATGACTTGGGGACATCATTATCCACGCAAAGATTTCGTGGCTTCTATCCAGTGAACAAACAATAATGTCGTTAGGGCTTCAATAATTAAATTATAGTAAACACAATCCAATGAACAAACGCTAGTCGGTGGCGTCGAATTTGGTGCAGAGTGCCCAAAAAAGTGACAGCTGGGAGGCGTCAACTACCCAACCCGCTCGTGCAGCTCAAAAGGCTTGCTTCCCGATCACGAGTCCGTCGCAAAACGACAAAACTACATAAATGGAGGCCACGTGGGCGGCTGAGATTTCATCATGACCGTCCTCCCCCCCAGTTCAGATTGAACTGGGGGAGGAGCGAACTTTGGCTTTTCCTGGTTGGGATTCTTCGGGTGTAATTACTCTCTCGAGGTTTAATGTGTAACCCGGTCGGTGCAAATTGTCCGATCGCGACGCTTATGTCGCTATCCACGTTGGCATTTTCGTTTTAATTTTCACGGAAAAGATTAATTTGAACACACAAAAATACATGTGATTTAGGGATCTCATCAGCAAGTAGAAATACCAAGACGAAATTGAACAATTTACAAGGATAAAGCGATTTCATTATCCATTACCATCGCATGATTATAGATCTATTTCATGTTTATCTTCACTCAGAGTTTGATTTGATTCACTTATCTTAGGATCACTGAGCACGAACACGTATGCGCCATTTACTATTTGATATGCATGGGAGAAGGAGGATTCTTGACTAGTAGGGCACACCCAAGAGCATCGAAAGTCGCTTAACTCCATTATTAAATGCTACGTAGATCAAATTCGATTCATTAAATTTATAAATAGTTTAATTAGAGGTTGAATATGATCCATTTGTACCCCAAAATCATGCAATTTCACCCATTTGTCCCTTTAATTGAAATGTTAGTCCCAAAACATAATTTGTGATTTCTCAAATTCCTACAACTCCAACAAGCCCTAACTCTCTAGCACCACTAGCACCCACCATTACTTGCGTGGATAGCCTCGCTACCTCTGCCCTTTGTCTCCATCCTCGGCGTTTCTTTGACCATCTCTCTCACTTACTTTGATCTCAAACAACCTCATTGATGGCTTTAACGGCATCAATGGTGGCTCTTGACTTTGATCAAGGTCATCCCACTAAAAAATTGTCAGGATACATAAAAGCAATAATTATAATTGTTGGAAATACATTGAAAAGATTAGAAAAATAAAATGATTATTTAAGGCATGCAAACACTGTCCTTAAGAATAACTCCATTCTTTAGAATACAAAATTGGGTGTGTAAGGTTGTAGCAGTTATTTTTCCAAGATACAATAGACCTTCTTCTATGCTTTGTTTTGAATATTGGAAGGAAATTGAAATAGCTTTATGTGTATAACCCAATAAAAGAAAGAAAGAAAGAAATGTAACAGATAATGAAAATATTCTTATTTTGGTATAACAATATCACTTTCTAACTTATATTCGGAATAGATAAATGAAATAAAGAGCCGTTAAAAAATAACTATAAATAAATTGAATTTAAATAACAAGATGACCGTTGTATAAAATAATGAAAATCTTATATAGAAATAAATGAAATGTTATAAAGCCGTTATATGGTCGTTACATGATCATTAAATAATCAATCGTTACAAATTGATAACAATAACAAACTATTACAAAATCAATAGCTTTCAATATGTTAAAATATCCAACACATCCATGGTCTTGTAGGTTATAGCCCGTAACAAAATGAGCGAGTGCATGAATGAATGTGCAAGTGAGTTAAGATTAGATTTTGTTATAGGTATTTTGTATAAGAAATGACATTTTAATGATTTTAGTCTCACATTTCAATGATGGAAATACAAATCTGAAATTTCAAAACGTAAAAGGACGAAAAAAAAGTGGTAAAACAGAGTCGCAAAGGGGATTTTGACGCATCGATTCTCTGGATTCGATTATCCTTCAATTGTACATGTCCGTTTCAAAAGGACAATGGAGCATATTTTATAGGGAATTACGGAAGAAAGCGATTAGGGTAAGAATTTCGCGAGACCACCGAATCAGTCGAAGATCCGTGGAAACATCAGGCAATTGAAAATTCGAAGCATATCTTTTTTATTTATTATTTATTTTGTTAACTTGAAAAAAAAAAAATTTCATTTTGCGGGAGGAGTACGGTGGAGAGAGAGAGAGAGAGAGAGAGAGAGAACTGAAATCTCGCATCGAGTCACGTGAGATTCTTCCAGGCTGGTAGTGGGGCCCAACTTACGTGGAAGACGTCGAAGTTCATGTCCGAACTCCGTGTTTTTTAAAGGGTCCTCCTCTTTCTCTCTCTCTCTCTCTCTCTCTCTCTCTCCAGCAGCCGCTTGGTGGCCGTTGATTCTACAGAGAGGGAGAAGGAAAAGATCAAACGGATTTGGACTTCCAGCTGTGCGATCGACTGACGGGGGAAGGCGGGCAAAGCGGGCCGAGAATTCAAAAAAGCAAGTGCGGGGCCCACACCCCCACCACCGCCGTTTCCGAAGCGGGGAGGCGAAAAACGTTTGTTGAGTCTGTGCGGAACAGCTCCTCGCTTCCTGTCATGTTTTAAACGCTCGGCAACCAACGTTAGCGTACCGTGCCCACCAGTACGAGAGAATGATTTCACTGCATTGGACCCCCCATTCCCCTCCCTCTCTCGATCGACAGATAATTTGCTTGAATTGGAATAACATGTAAGTACCAACCCCACCCGGGTGAAATTATTGTATTACCTCAAGAATGGTGATCCATTTTCTGAATTTTATTTTTTGAATATTATCAATTATTCATATAATAATATGGGTTAGGCATCGCTCAATTGTTTAAATTTCGTATTACTGAACGGATAAAAATCCGTTACTTTAAGATGATACTAAAAGTCCTTCCCTTGCTTGTTGTGTCGCACAGCCTTAGCTAATTAGAACCATGGGCTCAGTTGGAAAGGAGGGACCATTTGGTGGGCAAATGTCGCGGTAGGGATTTCGCCTTTTTTTCCTCCTTTTTTATCTTTGACTTAGCTAGTGAATTTTATAATATTATTAAGCCTTAAACTGTCAACATATAAATGTCGCATCGCATGTATTATACTGTTAATTCCTACATAAACACTGCATGGGACATCAAAATAGATTAAAATTTTAAAAATTTCACGGTAAAATTTACTCAGGTTTTCTTAGCCATCTCGAGCAAATTTGCGCGGGATTAGTCGTTCCTTAACATACGCCAATCGGGAACGAAATTAATATCCAAACCCGAGCAAAAATATCAGCCTCGTCCTTTCATTCCCGAATTCGAAGTACGACCGATATGATTGCCTGGTCTCCGCCAGATCGAAGACGAGAATCCTAAAAGGATATCGCAATCTGATTAAAACATTAATTGGAAAATTAAAGTCCCCATCTTCATTATCTTTCCCCTGCTAACCCTACCGAACTCTGCAGAAAGCCACTTTCCTGGAAGTAACCCCTTCTCTCTCTCTCTCCCTCTCCCTCTCTTCTCCAGTTATAAAAGCCTCGCATTTACAGGTTCCAAGTTCATGAACCTCTCTCTCTCTCTCTTCTGCGTGCTCGTGTGGACGTGTAAACACCACCTCGCCGCTCCAGCTTCTGAAGGGTACGCCAGCCAAGACCTTTCCTTCTTCTTCCTTAGGTGCACGAATGGAAGGTTTCAATGCGGCGTCGTCCTCCACCTGCTCCTCCTCGGACTCCGACTCTTCCCTGTCCAACAACGCCGCCGCCAGGCCGGACCGGATCAAGGGCCCGTGGAGCGCTGAGGAGGACCAGGTCCTGACCCGCCTCGTAGGCCGCTACGGCCCCCGGAACTGGTCCCTCATCAGCCGCCACATCCAGGGCCGCTCCGGCAAGTCCTGCCGCCTCCGCTGGTGCAACCAGCTCAGCCCCGCCGTCGAGCACCGCCCCTTCTCCGCCGCCGAGGACGAGGCCATCCTCGCCGCCCACTCCCACTACGGGAACCGCTGGGCCACCATCGCCCGCATGCTCCCCGGGAGGACCGACAACGCGGTCAAGAACCACTGGAACTCCACCCTCAAGAGGCGGCTCCGGGAACGGCAGGCGGAGCGTCACTTGAGCGGCGGGGGCGGGGCGGGAGCGGCGGCGGCAGCGGGGACAGCAGCAGCCCCGGCGCAGGCTGGTGGTGCGCAAGCAGCGGCGAGGACGAGGACCCGCTGACGGCGTTGACTCTGGGGCCGCCGGGAGGTGGTGGGGACGCGGCGTCGGAGGGCCGGAGGGGGGAGGGGTTGCCGCCGCCGGAGGGCCACTTCTGGGACGCCATGAGAGACGTGATTGCGAAGGAGGTGAGGGAGTACATGAGCTCCGCCTTGGCCGAGAGCAGCGACACGCCGTCGGCATTCCATTGAAGCGGCGGTCTCCCTTTTTTTGTTATTTTTTGTTATCTAACTGAGAATTAAAAGTGTAAATACGATCTGATTATGTATGGTACGAAGGTGTACGACGTTTCCGAATTTTATTACCGAAGTTGCAGTTTTAACTTATCCTAGTTTTGTCGGACGCGATGCTCAATTAAATTTTTACCCGTTTGGGGACATCATATGCTAATAATAAAATGCATAAAAATCTATTTGCACCGAGCAATAAAAACTTTCACATTATTTTCTTTTTATTCATTTCACAAATATTACTTAGAAGCGAATCATTAAATATATATTTTTGCTATTTTTTTTCGAGAAATAAAGGATGAGGCTGATTATTATAGTATGAAGACGATTGAGTAAGTTTATCAAGTGCATTTTCTTAATTAAAAGGGAGTCGATTTTTTATTTTGTTTTACCTTCAGTCTTTTTTCTACGGTTGTTACTGTCTTTTTTCCTCTTTGCTTTAAAGCAAAATAAGTCTGTCAGGTGCGAATGGAACATACAAAAATGAAGCAAGTAGTTTTTTTTTCCTTCTTTTAGATAGAGGGTAATTTTTAATTTAAAATGTACCAGATTTTTTTTTTTTTTTGACAGTTTGCAATTTTAGCCTAACTTTCTTATGAGAAAATAAATTAAAACGGAGCACAAAAAGAAGATATTTCCTTCTAAGCATGGTAGATAATGAAAGGGTAAATATAGAAAATAGAAAGACAAATCTCCATTTTCACTTAAAACAGATGGAAGGTACGTCGGTAGACTTGGAAAAATTTTCTCCATTCATTTTCCTTCAAAAGAGAAAACAGATGGAAGGTACGTCGGTAGACTTGGAAACATTTTCTCCTTTCATTTTCCTTCAAGCGAGAATTGTGCTAGGACTACCTACAAGACTCTGACTCACTCACTCTCTCTCTCTCTCTCTCTCTCTCTCTCCACATTCATATTGGTCTTAAGAAAGATTACTTTGCAAGCTTTCAATTTACCTAGGTCAATTTCCGTAACCTGTCTGATGATGTGAATTTTATGTGAAGCCCATTTAAGATTAAACTCACGAGAACGAAGATATCACAAAAAAAGTCCCAACTAGGAAAACAGCAAGACCACTAGTTAGACTTAGAGTACTACAAGTCTAATATGACGAGAATTCTTATCTTATTGTCGGCTAGGGATCGCACGGATCATGTACTAAATCAGTCATATAGTCAAGACTCACCTAGTGAGGGTAGACAAATGTTACATATTGCAAGGTGTATGTAGGAGTTGATATATGCCATGACAAGTACAATGAATCCAAATCAAATCCCACTCGACTCTTTCCAAGTCTTTGCTATCCAAAGTGTATATTTGCCTATGATTAGAGTATATAACTTTATGGTATATATGTCATACCAATATAAGTTTAAGATTTTTTATGATGCAAAAAAAAAAAAAAAAAAAACTAAGGGTATATGTGTCATCATGAGTAAATTTATAGTTTTTAGCGATATAAAAAATGTTCAAAATATTTGTGCCATAGTAGCCATAATTTGAGGTTTTCTTTGGTGGTATTAACCATTTTCTTTTTTTCTTTCCTTTCTTTATTTTCTTTTTACATTATTTCCCTCCATGGTTGCCACCCTCAATGTTGCCGGCTGCTCACAAGGGTTGGGCGAGGGTCCCCTTGCCAAAAGTTGGTGAGGGCTAGCCTCACCCTATTGAAGGTCTGGTTGCTGTCACCAAACCTGGTAGGGACACCCCTTGCTTGTGGCCAACAAGGGGGTCTCAACCTTTGTCGATGATTGGGCAGAGAAATAAGGAAAAAAGAAAAAGAGAGAAAGGAAAGAATACAAGACAAAGGAAAAATTCAGAAATTTTTATAAAAAATTGTAAAAATCATCCATATCAATATCGATAGTATTATGTATGACGATTGGTGTTAGTTGAACTGTCGTGTTAGCGATTTTCAATCAAAATTAGATGAAATGATTAAATTGACAAATCATTAAAATGTTTAGAATTAAATTGATTGAAATATTTAGAATTGAATTGACTATTGTAACAAATTTATAATTTTTTGGATAATTTTTCTCTAGTTACAACCAGCCTCTCTTCCCTTCAGTTTGGATATTGCCATAAGAAAGACCACAAAACCGCCCTTCCCTTCTCTTTGGTCAATCAAATTGGAGAGGGAGGAGAGGACGAAAAGGTTTCAAATACTTTCCCTAGGAAGGACCGAATAATACCTTAATTTAGGAAATCGACAATTTCACTTTAAATTTTGAGAAGATGGCACATCACCACCCATGGGATTGGACAACCCAATTCCCTTATCTTTCCTTTACTTTCCTTTTCTTTCTTTTCTTTTCCCTGTCCTTCTGCCCCATCCCATTTACCAATCCTCGACCGTAAACTTCCTCTGCGCCGCCGTCTTCCACCGCGGCTCTCTGACCGCCGCCCCACTACTGACCTTCGCCTAACTGACATGACACCGCACCTTGCATCGCTCATCTCTCGCCAGTCTGTTGCCGCCTCTGAGCGCACGAGCGCACTGGGCGTGCGTTCGTGTACGTGAATCTTGTACATATTCTTCTAAATTAAATGTATTTGGGGAACTACTGTGGAAAAACGACAGAGATTGTCAAGAACGATTTTTTTTTATTTTTTCTTTTTTAATATTTGAAACATTCCAATAGTAAACTCCATAGGGACTTTGGTGGTACATGGATATGTCTTCAAGGCGGCTGCTGCAAATCTAGGGTTGCGATCTTGGGTCCAAGTACTCTAGGCTCTAGCGACTTCTGATCTAGGGTTGCTTGAGCCTTGTCTTCCTTCGAAAAGAGAGAGATAGAGAGCATGTAAGGATGGCAAAATGGATCAATAACCCATATTTTAATGGATTAGGTAGAAAATAGATTAGTTGATACTTTAATATAAGTCATTGGCCGGTCACAAGCGAGCTTGAGCTTTGCCAACTTGTGGGGAGGCCAAGCTCAATCCCTACCCGATCCAACAATCTGGGCAAAGTTGGCATCGAGCAAGCTTAGGCCTCATCAGATCTAATGACCTAAGAGGGGCTTAAGTCTCACCAAAGGTTGCTAGAGCCTCGCCGATGTCTGGCCACCTCAAGCAAGGGTCGAGCCTTGTCCAAGTCGTTGAATTTGGCGAGGCTGCTCATCGAGGTTGGGCAAGCTTGGCTTCACAACAAGTCGATGATACCCCACTTTGTTGGAATCTAGCAAGCTCGAACCTCATCATAGGCCGGCAAAACTTGAGCTCGCTAGTGGTCAGTCACGAGCAACTGCTATGGTTGGCCAATGAAAAAGGAGAAGAAAAAAAAAAGAATACAAAATAAAAAATATTTTAGATTTTGATTTTTAAAAAATATTGAAAGGGGTGCATGAGGAAAATATTTTCCTTATTGAATAATGGAAAATATTTTCTAGTTTCACCAAGAAATATGATTATTTCTTGGAAAATGATTTTCTTAGTATATTAATTTGTTTTGACAATATGAATTGAGTTGGGTATAAGTTGGGTACCAATCGAGTCAATATAGATCATTAAATTTACTTTGCATAAAAAGTGAATCAAAACATGTTAAATGGATCAGATAATTTTTTATCTGACTTAAATTTAAACCGACCCGATTCACCCATTTGACTACCCTAATGGTGGGTGATGGAGGCAAGCACGACGGCATAGGGCAGGGGAATTATTAAGGCATGGAGGGAAGCTGGCCACAATGGAGGCGGAGGCAAAGGGGCGAGGGAGACAGTCGGACAAGCTAGGATTTGAGCCTTGGGAATAAATTGTTTTAAATCATAGAAATAGTTTGATCAACTCGAAATAATTGGAGCAATTCAGATTATCTGTCGTACAGAACGTGGTCCATCCTGTTAAACGAAATTTTGCTTTTAGCCCTGTCTCTTCTGCCCCATGAATATATTCGGAGACAAGTTTTTAACAAGTGAACCGAGAAAATTAAATGAATCTTCGCGTTTTGCACGTTTTGGAGCATGTACTCTCACCAGGAAAAGCAAGCAGGCTCACCAAGGTACGCTGTGAAAAGGTAATATCACAGTCGAAGAATCACGGGCTTGTTTCTATAGAAAAATTATCTAAAAAGTTTTAAATTTATTATCCAATAATTAATTTATTTTTGAACTTTTTTTTATTGTGCTAGATTTAGTAATTTAGTTGTTTCAATCAATTTTGACCAGAAATCTTTAATGTAAATGTCAATCGATCTATCTAACATGGATAGCGTTGATGTAAATGATTTTTGAATCTTTTAAGAAAAGTCTAATTTTTTTTTTTCATTTTACTTTCTTTTTTTTACCCTTTTTCTTTTCGCTAGTATTGTGTACCAACTACTAGTCACAAATGATGGCCGACGAGGTGAAGATTGACAAGGGCCACCTTCATCCGGGCACCCAAGTGAGGCTAGGTCTTGCTGGCCATTGCTTATGGCTAGTGGCCGATGACCGACCACCGATGAAAAGAATAGGAGAAACAAATTTAAAAGATCCAAAAATCGTCCACGTCAGCTCGACTATCCAATGTCCATGTCAATGATATCTTGCTAGAGTTGATCAGGAAGACTAAATCGACAAATCGTTAAAAATAAATTAGTACAATTGAAGTATTTAGCATTGAATTGGTTGTCATATGACTTTTTTTTTGGACAAAAGGTTGATTAGTTATTTTGCACCAGCGACTCGGGCTTCGTCATCTCTGGATTCCTAAGAATATATAATTGCTAAAGATGAAAGAGAAGGTGTGATAAGCGGGTTTATCACCCGAAGCCCGCTCGAGCAAAACGAGACAGCATGAAAGGTTATGGAGCCGAGGACGCTAGTTTGAAGAAGGCCGACCTTAAGAACTGTACCAGGTCGTAAGCAAGTTAACTCATCTACGCGGTGCTCGACGTGGGATTTTCGGTCTCCTCGATCCATCACACGCTTGCGCAAATTTGCCGAAACTTTACCCTTCTGCCGCGGGCTTTGATTTTTGTCTTGATAAGTAAAGTGACGACGATAGAGGACTGAAGCATAAGTGGGATTTAATTGAATGAGAGTATGTTATTGCTCTTGTTGTAACAATGATTTAGCTTCCTGAGTATAATCATTCATTGGTTTCGAACAGCAAGCAATCGATATTTCATGATCAAGGATATCGACAGCGGTGGCCACGCAGCTTCCATAGGCAAGGCGTAATTCATCATGAGTTCATAAAAATGAAAAATTTCACATTTTTGCTTATACCCTGCAAAATTCAATACGATATTGTTATTATTATTATTATTGGCTTATTATAACAACCATGGCAATGGCAATGCCATACCACAGATACTTACACGACAGATATCACGTTTGGACAAGGAACAATTTATTTTATTGGTAAAGGAATTAATCATGTTAATTCCTTTTTTATTTTGTTCCCAGTTATTATCGTCCATTTTCTAGCTTAGGGCAGAAAAATGGACCTCTTATTCTTCATCAGTCTCAACAAAAGTAACTCGCAACGCACCGAACCAAAGGAGATTGTCTACTCCTTCACTTCAGTATCATCGATCAACCTTGCAGACGAGGTAAGGGCACGGCGAAGAACTTCATCATCCCGGCGCTGCAGTCATCGCCGTCGGACGAAGCGAAGTAGTACAGCCTCGTCGCAGTCAGGTCCACCTTGACGCCGTCGCCATTGCCGTCCTCGGCACTCGCGACGAGCTTCGCGTCCTTGAAGTCGCACTTTATGAAGCTCCACAGGTTCGGCAGCAAGTAGACGTTGTGGGGCGCCTCGTACTTGAACACTGCATGCATATACTTCCATTCATAAGAGAAAACAGTGAATAGAACTTAAATTTACGTCTACTGTCTCAAGTTACTGACCGAGCGTGTCGTTGATGTAAAAGGGGCTGTTCTTGAGAGTCCAGTCGGTGTAATTGAAGCCGGGACGCCAGTTTTCGGACCCTCCGACGACAATGCTTCTGGCCTCGGCCACCATCGTGACGGAGAGCACGAGGACGAACGTTTGAAAGGCATAGCTGAATCCCATCTTCATCGTCGAACGATCGGCCCTTTGGATCGAATTATCAGGAAAAGATGCGAGAGCGAGATGAGGAACTCTGTGTGGTGCCATTCGAGTCTCGTCCAGTGAGGTTTATATAGAGGAATTCCCCCGACAAATTCCAAAGGACGACCTCAGCAAACCCCTCTTTTCCTCGCTTGCATTCATCAAAGACGGATTCAAACTGGGCATCGAAGCTGCGAATTGAATTCCAAGTTTTGGTGCTGCATCATATTTGTCGGTCTTCTCCGCCAATCCGTTTCTCGTTTTTCAATTTTTCCTTCGTGGCCTTGCTTCTCGGCCTTCCGATTATGAGCAACGAAGAAAGCTTTGAGGGGTGCGATGGTAAGTTCGTTTAGTGGTTGACGAAGAAATTGTTTAGGAGCTGTTGCGAGGTTGAAGAAGATGGTGAAGATATGATTATGGAGGCACTGAAGGCAAAGTGGGGGTTGGTGGACTCAAATTGGGTCTTACGTTTCAACGGTCAAGCAACAGTGCTTGAGCGCCAAAACCGACGGACCGTCGGCCCGGCCCGTTTTCTAAACTGGGCCGGACTGGGTTTGTAGGCTCTCCTCCAAACCATCTGTTATGCCGTTCTTATAATGCCATTTCATGGGGAAAATTGTCCAAAAGGTCCTAACCTATTATATGGCGATCAATTCAATCATAAACCTCTCATTAGTACCTGTTTAGGCCTAAGCCTTTCGATGACTTACTAATTTAATTCTAAATCTTTTGATGAGTTGCCAATTTAATCATAAATCTTTTAAATATTTGTTAATTTAGTCAGTTGACTGGAAATATTTGATATGATCGAGCCTCAAGCAGCTCTTGGGTATAGCCATCCATTTTTGACTCAAAACACTAAAGAGGCCAACCGCACCAATAGGCCGGTGAGACCTCTAACCGGTCGTTGGGTGTGTTGGCCTTTGCTGAGGGTTGGCAACTGCTAGAGTAGGAAGAAATAAAGAAAAAAAAGAAAAGGAAAAAATATGTAGGATGGCCAACATTGACTAGACTACCATGTTAGCTATTTCTAATCAAAATTGGTAATTGTTAAAAAAAGTATGACTAAATTGACAACTCATCATAAGATTTTTGGTTAGATTGACGTAATTTAAATGTTTAGGATTAAATTGACTATGGTATAATAAATTTAGGATCTTTTGGATAAATTTCCCCAATTTCGCAAGTATACTTAGCTTGAGGTAAGATGCCCTAGGAATGACCTGAACAAGAATAGTGTTTGCCGTGGATTTGAACCCATAGTCATGCTTCGGGAGGTGTAATCTGCTGAAAATTCTTAAAACATGGCTAGGCCCTCGAGTTTCCATGTAATTTCATGGCTAGCTATTTGTCACTTTATTGTGTTCTCTCGTGTGATTTATAACATGCCATCTTCTTCCCTTTTGTTTTAATGAAAATCCAAACTCCAAACACTACAAGCAAAAGGCATCCCCAACCTCTTAATAGCCGTGCGAATAGTAAAACAGTGAAGAAGAGCGAATCCTGCCTTTTGATCATGGAGTTCGTAAGAAGAAGAAGAACCCTAGCGACGGAAGAAGGACGAGATGAAGAGGGCGAAAAGGTTGGGTGGGAATCCATTCGACAAGTCTTTGCTTTCGTACATGCATTGCGTTATATGCATGCATCGCAAGCCGTAATTGCTCCCCACAGGAGAAGTTTTTCACGATGATCAATCTCTCATGATTGATACAGAACGTATCGCGTTGCTTCAACAAACGGGACCTGTAACACCAGCAGCCGAAGTCGATAACATCAACGTCCTCGTTCCTCACCCCGAGCTCTAGGTCCCGAATTCAACCACACCGCAGTGATGCTTTCGCTGATTCAGTCGAGTACGTTCTCTGCTAATGAAAAATCATTGGCATGCGGAACCACTATATCATCTGATAGATCGGGAATGCTTCTCTCTCTCTTGTTTATTGCTCATATGCCACACGAGTCGAGCGAATGAGATTGGACAATTTGCAATACACGGAAGAAAATAACTCAAAAAGCCTTAGAACCATACACGAGTCAACAGACATCGCCCGCCCATTACCTAGAGTGAAAGACCGCCGGGAGGGTTGTAGCTGTTAAGCATGAAAACAAGACTTCATCCATATTCCAAATCGATAATCATTCTTGATCTTTCTCCGATCAGTATGAAAAAGACAGACGCCCTTCCCTGTTTTGGCCAGTCGGTCGCTGTTTTAACTTTTAGGGATGAACAAAACGTTCAGCTAAAACTAAATTAGCCCACGAGTCATTGCATCATTTGACAAAGAGTGTTACAAGCACAACGTTATAGTGAATCTATGCAAAATGTACAAGGAAACTGAAGTACCCCTCACAGAAACCTGGTGGGAATCAACTCATGTATCCTGAGAGGGAAGCTGTAGAACTCGTCATTCCGGAGATCCCCTTTCCTATGCTGGAAGGGGACCCACCAAGGCTGTCCTCTCTCAACCGCCGTCTTCTTCGCCTCAAGTGTGTTGTCCAACAGCACTCCCACGATCATCGCCACAGTCGGAGATGAAGAGAAGATGGTATTCAAAATGTCGTTGAACTGCACGCATAGCATAAAGTGATATCATGCCCATATTTGTATAACCTATCAACTTTTTGCAGTGTAAACTAATTGAATGACTAGTAGCTGACGAACTAAACTCAGTTGTAAGCACGGGCACGGGCAAATTCAAAACAGTCAGAATAAATAAATCACGTCCTCACACAGAAGTAAAACTCTCCTTTCACTATTATATTTGCTGAAGTTTAAAACACTAAATTTTAGGAACAGGAGAGATTACACTAACAGAGCCACGCCATAAATGGGATTATGCCCCATTTAGCGACAATGTCCTTCTATAGATATAGCTCCATATACACTCACTCCCAAATTTGGTCAACTCTTTCAAACATCATCACCGGGAAATAATTGACGCAACAATGAAGCACCAAGCAAACTAGGACAGGGAGGAAACCATTTTGTACAACTTACCCATCCACCTGGAGTTTTAACAGGTCCATCACCATTTGGAGAGGTGTTCTGGACAAAATACTCGGCTATCGATATCCCAAGGAAGAGTGTGATGCCCAAAACATACTGGTTTCGCATAGAGTTAGTATTTGCAAACTGTATGAATGAGATCCCTACGGCAACTACAAAAGAAAAGAGAGTTTTCAGTCTATGATTCATTGATAAAAACAAGGAAGAGAAATGGAAATACTTGAGTTGAAAGTGCTGACATACCAACAATGCCTAATACGACACAATAGATGGCGCCAAATATTGGTAGAGGAATAGACGCAAAAAAGGCACCGAATTTCCCTGACAGACAAGGCAACACGGTCAAGTGCCACATCATATGATGGTCATAAATACTACAGCCAAGCCAAATTAAATACCAAATATGGAGAAAAAGATCATGAAAGCAGTTGATATTTGCACCACTCTTCTGCTCCCTATGCGCGTCAGTCCAAGGAGGCCAACATTTTCTCTGCAATCATATTTGCAAAACAAATACATGAGATCCTTCTTGTAAATTATCAAATGAATATATGCCCAAAAATCAGTAAAGATGATACATCACAGAATGGACCTAAGTTTCTTGACCTACATAAACTAGATCTATTATAAGAATAATATGGGTGAATCTTGAATTTGCGAGTAAGTATCGCTTGCAGGGGACAAAAAACAAAGGAACTACTCAGTAAGCCTATATCACCCTCAAGGCTGAATATGTACAAAATAAAGAGTCAAAGCAGGGGCAGGTTCCATACACTGATGCAGTCGTACCCACAACAGAACCAAAAATCCCTTCAAGCAGCATCCCAATACCCTGCAACATGACACAACACATCAAGTTCAATAGCACCAATAGTTTATAAGCTGCAGAAATTTGACAATAACATAGCAAATAAAAGCAAATCTGCAACTCTACATGTAGGCCAATACTCCGGCTGAGCACATGTGCCGGTGGAGGTGTTGCCCCCGCAAGTCGGGCAGCTGCGAAAAACGCACCTGTTGACTGTATTGGAGTTCACCAAACATATCAATAAGTCAAGCACTTATAAATACAGATATATTCTTAAACAACTAATGCAAACAAGACCTCCGCAGAAGAAACAAGTGCTGCACCCATCATCCCAAAGACATGGCTTGCTTTAAATATGGGAGTACCCCACTGAAATGGGTACGGAATCTTAATCCTGCATCAGAAACCAAACTCTTTTCTCTAGAAAGAAGCTTTAGGGAAAAGTAACAGGAGAATAGAAAATAATTGACACTAGAGGTGTCTTTTATTGGAACATACCAAGGAGCAGATGACAAAAGATGGGAGTAATCTACGCGGCAACTCGTTTTCGTCTGCTCTTTGACATTGTTGTAAGCTCCAGACACAGTGATGATTGCGGCAAATGCCCAGATTATACCAATGCATAAGAGCAAAGCATATCTCTCCAGCTTGACATCACCCACAGGCAGGATTCGCTTCAGATACTGTAATAGCAATAGAAACCCACTTTTATATAAAGAACAACATAGTTTCAAGTATGCCACTTTCAATTGTGCTATTCTATTATACCTCAGATAAGATGAGAACAATTAGCATCGGCAGGCCAATCTGGACACAGTTAGCCAGCTGCACAAGAAGATTACATCAGCGAAAATGCACAAGAGATGACTACACTACAGAAGAGCTATGAATGGCATTCTAGAATGCAAGGTTCAATCTAGTCAGAGCTCATTTGCTATGTAAGCAAAGAATAAACGACTTATGAAACAACTGATCTTTGTCCTATACTATAAAGCAGCTTTGCTAGAATCTTTGTTCAACCACTAATGGACCTAGATTAAAGCAGGTTTTCCAAGGCATTCAACATTTGCTGCTGCCAATAAAGTGTGAACTTCCAGTAAGGAAACTTACCAACGGAAAGCCCCTCGTGAACAAACCAAGACTCACCACAGAAACCACTGCTACAATTATAAGCGGACTAAAGTACCTGGATTTGAGTTTTAAATTTGGAATTAGTAAACACAGATAACATAAACTTCACAGATTAAAAACAAATAAAACAATTTACATCTAGATTCTCCTGAAGAACATGACTTATTCAATACATTGAAAAGAAAAGAAAACTAACCGGGTAAAGTTTCCCCATGCCTTGCTGTAACCAAGGATAATGTTCACAAATGAAGAAACAATAAGAGACCCCTGAATGGTCCTCATTGTGTAGAGAAACCTCTGCAAGCACATCACAAATTTATCACCTGAAGGTCTGACTGCAAGGAGTTGGGACATTGCTCTATGTTACAAGAGCACGATACCAGAGAGCAAGAAAGAAAGTATGACAAGAAGTGCAGAACATCAGCAATGCATCACATAGTTGGATGAAGCACCAAAATACAAGGGAAATAAAATATGCAATGACAGAATGGTGGACCTCCTGAGAAGCATTTCTAAGGAGCTGACTTTGGGAAGCAAAGGTGAAAAAATTATATCAATCATCGTTTTGATGGGGACCTTCTAATCTCTGTCATGCTTTTCTATTGAACTTGCATGAATTTCAACTACTTTTAACTATCGATCTTTAACTACGAGTTAAGACTTATAAATTCTTCTGATTTTGTACATGGTTTTTGCTAAGAACACATACTATCTCCACAGGTTGGTGGTGAACATCATCAAACAAACGCCATAAATCCAAAATATAAGTAAATCATATCTTTTTGCTCAATTTTCTTTGTCTGGTACATACATCATGCTCTGAATTGAAGGTTTTGTCCAAAGTGTCATTTATAATCGATAACACCGGCAGATAAAAAGCAAGTGATGCTCCCATAACAGTAGGTAGCCTTGTCCCGAGAAGTGTCTGAAGCAGAGTGTTGATTCCCGACATAAAAAGCAGTGCCTGAATCACCCGCGCCTTGTCACCCTGTTTGCAGATTGCAAGACTAAATCACAGCATGTTCTACTTAGTCAAATAGTGCCTCATCAAATACAATATATGGATGGGCTTACATGGTTCCCACCCATTCGAGGCACAAGAGTGCTGGCGATCATAACAATAGTTCCAAGCATCACAATATAGTGTTGAAATGCTAGTAGAACTGCTGCATCTGTAAAATTAGTTCATGAACACTCATCATTAGATGTTTCCTTCAATATCGATTGACAGACTCAACCCTGAGAGCAATAATTTTCACGAAACCTAAGTCGATGCCTCTGCTTAGAAACCTTAAAAGGTCAATCAGAATAATCTTAAGGAATCCAAGGATTAATAAGAACTTCAGCAACAACAGAAATAAGAGAAGAACTTCATATCTTTTACACATGAAAAAAGATAACCAAATGAATCGGAAAAAAAGTAGATGCTGATCCTAATGAACAAAAGCACGTAATACGAATCTTGCATACCAAATATACTTTCCCCGGGTAAAGTAAAGGAATAAAAAAATACCATAAAGCATGCACCTTTCCAGTAGAATATCTTTACCCTCTTGATTCTAAGCAGTCACAGATTCAAATAGACTTTAGAAGCATAAATAATGAATTCACAAAATAGAAAAACGAGAGAGAGAGAGAGAGATCAAGTGACAGTGACTGACGCCATCTGGGGTTAGACTGGATGCAGTAGTCGAGATGCGGGAGCTGTTCGGCCGGAGCCCAAGTGGGTCCTCTCGAAAGACCGAGGTTCGGCGGCGGCGGCTGAGGCGGTGGCGGCCCCGGCTGCGGTGGCGGAGGCCCATGGTTGTGATTTTCAGTCTCTCCCATCTTCTTGATTCTTCACACACGCAGACTTTCCTCAGGCTGGACTCTCTTCTCTTTGAGTCTTGAGCTCGCTGTATTCTTTCTTTCTTTCTTTGTGGGTTTCTGCTAAAGCTAAGCTCGGACCAAAGCTCAGTTCGACGCAAGAAAGGTAATTGAGAAGTTTAAGAAAAAGGAAGAGTGTCTCTGGCAAAAAGCAAAAGTGGGTCCTTCCTCTTCGTCGGTTTTAAGATCTGCTCTCGAGCATGGAGAGAAGCAAAGTATAATATATTATTATTGGCCGTTTCTTTGTTGTGAACGGTCGGTGGGGCTGAATCAAGATCGGGAAATTTATTGCAAATTCATAAACAATTCAATACATGGCGTACTACCCCTTTAATGTAATGAGGAAGGACGAAGTACCAGGAAGCTCAGAACGAGAGAGGCCGACATGGAGATGGGGAATGGAGACATGGGACGGCGTCAATAGGAGATCATCGTATACAATACCGGGTCAGTATGAACGCGACGTGTGGGGTGGGCGACAGCGACGGGGCTGACGTTTCCGCCTTGTCCTTGCGAATCTTTGAGAACACTGAAGGTCCATGTGAGAGATCACTTTTGAACCGCAAATTCAAAACGCTTTCCAGATTTTGCATGACCGATTAGTACTCTCCATCTGTATTTATAGTTTCATGTGCGACATTTTCAGCCCAACTCATGGGTTTGGAAAAGTCTCGGCTACCTGAACCAAGCCTGATTAAGTCTCAATCCACATCGGATTGATGGCTTTCAATCTGATTCAATTTTGGCTCGGTTTTGAAACCATTGATGTGGAGTTGACAGGCAGGTGAAGATATAAATTTTACTTAACAATTTACTGAAATTGTTAACCCCGCCTACTGTTAATTACCAGCTAGGTTTGGTTGAGGTCGTAAGCTTTTTAGGCTTTTTTTTAAAACACTCCTACTGTTAATTAACAGCTTGTGCTTTTAGAAATCATTTTTCCGCACTATCATGCTCATAGCATTCAAGAAGAGAAAGTAACATAGCCTATCTAGGAAAGACTAAGATAATCTAGGGTACGATTGATCATTTGAGTTTTTAGTTAAGATATGACTGGATAGGATAGAATTTGAAATTTAAAGATTTCATATATCATATTCACTATTTAGTGAAATGTAATAATAAAGTCGGGTATTTTTAATTCTATCTTATTTATTATTTGATATGAATGACATATTAAAAGGCACAAACGATGATTGTAAAATCTTTTATGTTTCACTACTAAAAAACTAAAAATGTATAAAAGAAGGTAACCTCCATCAATCAATCCATGATTATCTAGGAGTTCATTGAAGCATTCTAGAGCCATAGTTTTTACTTTGACAAGAAATGTAAATAGGTTACAGCAACATCAATGGGTAAATTAACTAGCAAATATCAAATCTACTTAGAGAGAGAAAGCACGATCACTTACCTTCACAATTTTGAAAAGTATAATATTTCGACTCCCTTGCCACTTTTGCGAAACTATAACATGAGTTGCAGAGTTACAGAGGACTAAGAGTTTC
The DNA here is from genome assembly GCA_014182735.1 of Corymbia maculata. Taxonomy (NCBI): domain Eukaryota; kingdom Viridiplantae; phylum Streptophyta; class Magnoliopsida; order Myrtales; family Myrtaceae; genus Corymbia; species Corymbia maculata. Next base: position 1,048,044 of record CM024687.1, on the reverse strand, counting down.
GACTCTCCTATTGCTTTTGTGGGCTTTTGATGTGAATTAAAGCACTGAGAAGGAAAAAGAGTTTCGACTCTTCCCATTTTCACAAAGCTTTGACGAACTAAAAAATTACAGAGGAATCATGAAGTTTCAACTTGAACTAGAGATACGGAAGAGAAAGAGACAAAAAGGGTGTCTTTTTTTTTTCACATCCATTGCCCCCTCAATCCTTAAGAACTAGAAAGATTATTTTCAAGTTTGAATTTATTCATTTAAAAGTTGGGCTCTTCCGGTTCATCTTTATTTACTTTCTTTTCTATCTTTTTTATTTTTTTATTCCCCTCCGTCATTCTTTAATGTAAAAAACACACACACACATTATAGAGTAGAAAGAAAATCAAATATGTAGACAAAATATGAATAAGTAAAAAGAAAATTTTATTGTTATTTTTGTAATTTTGAATTTATTTTTATATTCTAGTTCATATTTATATTTTATTATTTGTTAATCTAAGAAGTTTGTTATTCGAGAAAAATAACTTTTATATCATGAATATAAGAAAGCCTATCTACTTGTATCCCATCTTCTCTATAAGATATTTTTATCTAGCCTATATCCCTTAGATTCAACTTTATCCTGCTTTGGATAGGAGCCAAATATTTTTATCCTATCTTAATTTTTGTCTTGACTATCAAATGTAACCCTAGAGTATTATGGGATGTAGCTAGAAAGTATTCAATGGAATACTTATTGAAATGGTTTATCGTATCCATAATTGTTCAATTAATGATTACGCAATATGCTAAATACAAAATATAAATTCTCAATTTTTTAAGTACCCCTCAAGAAAATGGGATTTCTTACTTCCCGTCTCCCCCTTCCTAAGTAGGAAGAGTGATCATTGGGGTAATTCCTGTGGTTATTTTTATTTTGTGGACAAGTTGACAAGAAGTTGGAGCGAGGGATTGGTGAATATTTTTGACATAAGATGTTTTGTATGTGAAATGGATAGAATAATTTTTTTTTTCATTGCACTTTCGCATTTAATACATTTGAAACTTTGCAATACAGCGAAAACATATATAATGATTAATGAACCAGTTTCTCTTAGTGAGATACTTGACATGATAAGAGTCATTATTGTTCTATGAAAGTTGGGATTTCCTTCTATTGTAATTTAATTTTTTTAACTCGTAAGCTATAAGGCACCATGAGTTCAAAGTCTCTATCTCATCTTATCTTATAAGATAAAGTAAAATTGAAACTCAACTTTAAATTATGTCGACATTTGTTTATGGAGCATGTGTCCCGATTAGACATAAGGAAAGAGACTACAATCATATAAAAAAAAAGCTTTATCAAAGTCCTAAACTCTATCTACATATCTGTTTTATTAGGAGAGAACTTTTAAATTTGGTGCCCACCCTAAATTAGGGGAGCACCTAGTGGTTCTTATTTAGGAAAAATTACCCAATCAATCCTACATTTATTCTAAAGATGCCAATTCAATTCTACAATTTTCATTTTGTTGATTTGATTCTAAACATTTGTGCCAAATTCCATTGTTATTCTTTTGGTCAATTTTCATCGGAAATTATTAATGTAACAGTCTAATTATTGTCTATCATCTCACGTGATAGATTGCTTTGTTGGCAATTCTCGGCAAAAATTGGCAAGAAGTATGACACTGGAATTTTGCACAAACATTTAAGATTAACTAATAAAATTGAAAAAATTTAAGACTGAATTAATATTATTATAATAGATTTAGAACTAAGTGAACTATTTTCCATTCTTACTTATCATTTAACACGGTCATTGTGGGCCCTTTTTGCTTTACCTCTGTAACGTTTTGATTCACCATGACTAAAGCAAAGACGACGAAATGATTGCCATCCAGGACAACCTTCGTTTTCAAATGGGAAATCAATAGCCATTTGGATTGGTTTGGTGAGACGTCACACGGAGAAATAGTTCTTGTTGCTTTCTTTTAGTTATCTTCTTGAAGATCTTGGACCCACTTTTGCCTCACCAACGGGACTTGATTTTCTCTCTTTCAAGTCATGGTAAGGTTTTCAGCTTAAGGATGGCTTCAAGTATGTTTCAATATGATTTGAAAAATGAATTTAGAAAGCTGTAGGATGATGAGATTTGCATTTAAAATTAATTTAAATCTAAGGGAAGTTACAAAAAACAAGGCAACACACCTTCTCTCGAGTGTTACACACTATTCTTTGTACTTTCATTTTGTTGCGACCGTTAACCCTATGTTGTATAGCCTGTTAGAATATGTAATTTACATAATTTTTACAGCAATTATGGGTAAAGAAAAGATTTGCTTTAAAAGATGAGATGAAAATGTACTTTTATCCCTTAAAAGAGTGTGCATCACAAGCAAACAGATCAAGTAAGGAAAGCTTAACTTGCTCCTTGCTATGGTGACAATCTGAGTAAATTTGAAACTTTTTGCAGAAATGATTTTGAACATACAAGTAGATCATGCTTCAAGAATCAATACTTTGCTGAAAATGCAGAATTTAGCAATGACAAATTGAAAGTTCTTGCCATGAACAAGATAATATGTCGGCCGAATAATCTTTCTTTAACAACGACGCTAGAAAAAATTAACCTTGGTTGGAAAATCAACGGCCTCAACGACAGCCTTGTAGTGGGTGCCCACCACCTGTTTGAAACAATTCCTGAGAGGCACGTAACCTACAACACAAGCGCCATTTGGGAATGGTCGCTTCAGCTCGTTTGTGCCCCTGCTGTCGGCGAACGGCTGTTTAGGTGGTTCGATGGACTTGGCCTTGAGGAAAGAAAGGAGGTGTGCTCGAGTGCGTCCGATGGGGAGCAGGCTCAAAACGGCAGGGATTGAGTGAGGTGAGAAGATGTCGCTCCAATCCTGATCTTAGAGGGGAGCAAGTGCTTCCCGAGCGTCAAAGCGACATCGCCTTGGCTATGAGTGGATTCTCGGAGGCCACGCATAATACTACTGGAAGAAGAACAATGGAGAGAGTATTTGTATCCAGACTCGCCCTCCATGACAATGAATATAATGAGTGAGGTGCTCCTTTCTATTGATAGAGACGGGGCATGCAGTTTTGCGGACAGATAAGGTCTTATTAATGCAGCTGTGTAAGGCGAAAGTGAGAATCCAAAGTGAAGCATAAAATATGTATTCAAGCTGATTTGGGATGCATTCGATTTTGAAAACGCAAGTCTCAAATGAGTTTATCTGCAAACATACTTACAGAGCGCCAAAGAAAAATTCAAGTGATCAAGAACTAGATGCAATATTCATAATACTTCTATTAAGAAAAAATAAATAGAAGTGGCAAAAGGATGGGATGTCCGTGAACAAGTGATGGTAATAGATACAATACAATAAGATATTGCGTCTTCTCTAATTGTGCATTGACAAATTAAAACAGCAAAACATATGCAATAAACCATACAACCTCGTGTTAGTTTGTATAAAGTCAGGAATACTGATGCTCTTGTCCGATGTATGATCAGCCGGCTAGCGGATTGAGCACCTGACCCACAAACAACACTGTGCCAGTCATATCCTCTCTCACCAAGAACAGGAACGGGTGATCAGCGACAAAATCTATCTTCTCCGAAGAATCCAAACCCCTCAGCTTAATAACCCCAGCAGAAGCAGCAGCCGCTTCTGTCCCTTCTTCGTTAACTTCAATGAAGGATTTGTGAAATATTCTTGAGACATAGAGATTCTTGCCCTCGAGAGAGTCCACCATCTCTGTTAATCCTCCTTCGCCCGAAAACGGCAACACCAATCCCAACTTCTTCAGATCTTCTGAAGCTTCGAACCCAAATGATATCTTGAATCTTGGGATTCGGAATTCCCCGACTTCCACTTTGTTGTAAGGAAGATGGCGATCTAGAAAGCCAGATTCAGAACCGACTTTCTCCACGAGAGCTGGGAGTCCATCTCTCGCATCTGGAAGAAATAAGTACATCGAAAAGCGACGCTTGTCCTCCCCTTGCTTATAAGGAAGTCCCAAGACTTTAAAACTGTCGTAAGCCCCGAGGATCTGCTTGTTCTTACTAGTCATGAAGGGAACTTGAACAGAATTTCCATTGAGAATAAAAAAGTCATTGTCCTTCGTCTTCGAAGAGTCGAACTTGTCATTCCAAGCACCTTTGAAGTAAAGGGCATTCGCAAAAATGAGTCGGGTTGAAGCATCGACTGAGCCAGCCGGAAGAACCTCCTTTATGAGGCCACTGGTCTCCTTCTCAACCCACGTATTAACCTCGCTAGTCACCTCCACAGCCTAATGGATTCTTCCAATCAGTACATAGAATACTAGGTGACAAAAAAAAGCATGCAACTAACACCATTGTTCAACAAATAGAAAGGACAGTCATGTAAGAACTCAGAAAAGATTGCAGTTCAATTGAAATTCGAGCCATTTATGGAAGGATGAAAGTTACGGGTCAAAACTAAAGTTAATTAGCACAGGACCACATTCTCGACCATGACTTAGGAAACAACAAAAGCATCAGTTTCACAGCTTAAAATAGTATAGAGGAACCATTGACATAGAAAATTGGGCAACAAAGAGAACATTAGAGAATCAATAAAATAATAACCCCGTCAGCAAAGAAGTCCCTAGAAAAAAGGGTCACCCAGTTTCTATAACTCCATGCACCAACATAGTGAAAGACTGATGTTCAAATAGAGGACTGCTGGAATCCTACTAAAGGCAACATGCTAGCACTCATGGCACAAATCTGAGAGTCTGAGTAACCGAAATCGCACTACTCGAAGTATTTCACTACAAAAGATGTTCTTTAACATGGTGATTGCATGATAAGTCAGTTCTTCAATATCCTTAAGTTAAGCACTGTGAGAAAATCCAGTAGCAAAAGCTGCAGAACTAATCGCCATTATATTTTCCAGAAATATCTACAATGACACAATTAGAAATAGCAGTGTAACCTATGATCAGGCATCTCACAGCTAGAGGGCAATGTATTCTGTAATAACTATGCTTAATTTCTTTTCTAATAGGGTCATTTTGATTTCTCTATATTTATATGATCTATGGCTATGGTAAGAAGTGCACAGGAACCAGATGCAATATCGCTATTTGCCTCTGCTGCAAATGCCTATGTAGTTAATCTGTGGAAATTCAGTACATTGATGATGAATGAGAAGTTATAGGGTAAAACTTGTTGCACTAGCGAATTGTATTCTGGAAGCATAATGCTGATGTATTTAACAAGCTTAGGATATGATGGAGCATAGGAAATTCTTGTAATCCATGAGCAGGGCACGATCGAGGTCCCTTCCAACTTGATAGCTTCAAATAATCATCTGAAGCCCAGATCAAGTAAATATGGTATGATTGTTTGGGAGAACCAATTGACCAAGGCATCTCGACCAGAACTTTTTTTCATTTGTCGCTTTCCAAGATTTTATGACTATGCATCAATTTACCCATTTACGTTCATGATGTAGGTCTCCAACGAGAGTTACAATGAGTTCAATCTAGGGGATTTACATATTATTGGGCATGTTTGGAGTATGACCCATGCCTAGAAGAAATCCAAAGCAAGCCAACAATAAAGCGCTAACGCCTAAACCAGACCCAAAAAACCAAGAAAGCCGCACACCTATTCGATCCAAAAAACAGAAGAAGAGTAACCTTGGTTTTGAAATCAGCTAGGTTAGTGGCCGCCTTATAAGACGCGTCTACCACCTGTTTGAAAGAAGGCCTGAGAGGCAACGACCGATCGATCCAAACGCCGTTCGCGAAGGACAGCTTGGGCCCGCCGGCCGCGCTGCCGTCGGCGAGCACGACGGCGACGAGCTGGGAAGCTAAGGTGTGGAGGTGGTCGGCAGACTTGGCCTTGAGGAAAGAGAGGAGCTGGTCCTGGGTGGGCCCCGCGGAGCCGGCGGCGATCAGGCCAAGCACGACGTGGATGGAGAGGGGAGAGAAGACGAGGTTGGAGTCCCCGGCACGGGTCAAGAGGAGGTGCTTGGAGAGGGCGAGGGCGGCGTCGGTCTGGCTGGCGATCGATTCTCTCAGGTCCATTTTCCGGCAAGCTGGTGTGAAGGCGAGAAGAAAGAAAACACGCGTTTTACTCTGAGCTCTGGTTCTGATCGAGACAGGGAAAAAGGCTGAAGAATCAGTGCGACAGAGGTACCGCGTGGCGCCTTCCGAGAACCTGCACTGCATACGCGTCGTGGTCTCTCTCGGGCTCAGAATGGGTTCGCATGATGGGCCATTCTGTTCAGACAAGGAGGCCTGTCGGACCCGTTCGCAGGTTGTGGCTGTCTATGGGCCGAGGAATTTGACAGAAGAAGACCAGACAACTCAACGCTATGTGACCTAGTTTAATCAGAGAATCGGTCGGAAGAAATCAAAACCAGCTGCAAGAGCTGTTGCTCCTTCGATTGGACACTCTTGAAATGAAACGAAGGATATGGGGCTAACTAGTGGGCTCTACGGTAGAGCCTCTACCTTCTTTCTACTCTTAAGCGAGGAACAGGGTTACTCTTTTGAGGGTTCTATGTTTTTGACCTGGGATTTGAACCTCAACCAGTCTCCTAGAAATGTCAAGAAGTGTCCATCTAAAGATTAATTTTTATTTTATTTTATTGCAGAAGACCTCTTTTTTCCTTCTCTTACAAGTGAGTCCTAGGACTCCAAAGCCATCGTGGACGCTGATGAGCTGCTTTTTGCCCGCTAAGTCATCGATGGGGCTCAGACCGAGATTCCGTCAAGAAGGACAAACTCGCGGTCCTCTTTCAGCGACTCTTCGAACTTATTGTACCAGAGAGGCCTCGATGTAGTGCTCATTAGCAGAAGTAAGCCAAGCTTCGCTGTCGGCCGAGCCGAGGGCGAGGATCTCCTTGAGCAGGCCATTCGTCTCTTTAGTGTCTCTCTCGACCGCCGGATTTACCTTGCGCCCCGCCTCATCAGCCTTGACATAGGCAATACCCGTAAATATGTCGTATCAGATGATGTAATCCATAAATTCTTCTTGGATAATAATTTGACAGCAAGCCAACTTTGAGCATACGAAGGCAAATGTTAGTTGATACTGCTTCTTGGCTTTCTTTACTCACGAGACCAACAAGAAACTACATGCAAACATCATATAACAAAAAAGAAAAATTAATCAAAGATAAAATTAACTATATAATCATCATTTATATGATAAGTCTGTGATCAGTTTTATTTATAATTTCATGATATACCAAATCCTTTTTGTTAGTTCTGAAAGTATCCATATAACTCAAGAAAGAATAACATAAGACTGTTGGATGTATCACGAGATAATCTACAATTCGTAACTTTTTTACGAGTTAACAGAATTTTATTAGATCTTGAAAAGCAACTATTAGGGCCCAACACACATTAACTAGTCATTCCATGAACGAATATGTTCATTTATCAAAGATCCGCTCTTAGTAGGTACTAAATTAAGCAATACTTAGAACAGAATCAAAAAACATGTTTAATGAGTTGCATAAGTAACAATAGCATGTAATTTATTTATTTATGTTTTACATCGAATTTCTCACTAACTTGTAATATTTTTACTGTAATGATTTTCTTTCATATCATATACTAATATGAGTATCACCATTGATAGTTTATGTACTTGAATGGGGTATTCCAAATTTAATTTATCTGTGCTTGGTGACCTAAAGAGTTAAATATGTGATCAGTTGCTTAACCAGTTAACTAACGGAGAAGCCTCTCATTAACTTGAACTTCAAGCTATGCAACCAAGCTGAGGAAGCACTTAAACCTAATCGAGAGACAGTGGAGATTGCTATTTTGTCTGTATCAGTTGAAGGTAACTCTCCCTCTCATTCATTCATATAGTGGGGAAGACTGAAGAGCAGCTGATGCATGAGACGACTAGATGCGGTTCCGCAAAGCAATTAATAACTCTAAAATATGATTGACATAGACCAGTGCCATGAGATAAAACAGTTCAAAAAATATAATACGCATTGGTAAAGGAAGTCGCATAATTTGGGATGACCATGAAAAACTCTATGCCTTACATAAGTTTGAAAAACTACGATAGTACAACCAATGATACAGTGCCCTCATGATCAATGGTAATTCGAGAACACTTAAAACTTTCTGTCACATGTCTTCTGAGTACTACCACGATCTTGCATTACTGCAACAATCAATCATTACTGTAAACCGGGCATTGTGAACGGTTTCTGGGATTGGACCTATTGAGCAAGAATAGAAGGCCCAGCAATCTTCCAAGGTCTTGCAGCAACATATGTGTGCAAGCTGAATTATGCGTATAGTTGTGAATAGAGAAAGTGAGAATCCAAGGTCTTGAGGCAATATGTGAATTCAAGCTGATTTGGGATATATTTAATTTTGGACACGCAAAGTTCTAACTTATTTATATGCGCCGATTCTTAGAGATCAAAATAAAATTGTGCCGATTAAGAACTCTCGCAAAAGGTCGAGAATTTGAATCACAGTTTCGTTATAGGGTGACTTACCTAGTTGCATGTGTGTGGTGGCTAACACGTGTGGCCCCTAGGGTTTACTTCCTTAATTGTCAGCGGAGTGCAGAGTTCCCTGGGTCATCAAAAAAAATAAATAAATATATATATATATATTCATGGTACTTTTTTTAGGATAAAATAGGGTCAATTCCATAAAAAACCCCCAACTATAGCTTCAGTCCCAAAAATACCCCAAACTTTTTTTTGTCTCGAAAAAAACCCTCAACTTTCACTTTAGTCCCAAATCTACCCTCCGTCAAAAATCACCGTGAACTCGGCCTCGCCGGCGCGGAATCGGCGAGGGCGCCTCGTCGGCGCCGGAATCGGGCGAGGGCCGCCTCGCCGGCGTCGGAATCGGGCGGGTCGCCGGGCGGCCCTCGTCGGCGTCGGGCGAGGGCGGCCCGGGCTGGGCGACCCTCGCCGGCGTCGGGCGAGGGCGGCCGGGCCGGGCGACCCTCGTCGGCGTCGGGCGAGGGCCGCCCGGGCCGGATCCGGCTCGGGCGGCCCTCGCCGGACGCCGGCGAGGGTCGCCCTCGCCCGATCCGGCTCAGGCGGCCCTCGCCCGACTCGGGCGAAGGTCGCCCTCGCTAGATCCGGCGAGGGCGACCCGGGCGAGGGCGAGGGCCGCCCAAGCCGAATCCGGCGAGGGCGGCCCTTAGCCGGATCTGGCGGCCCTCGCCGGACGGCCGGCGAGGGTCGCCGCCCGATGTCGGCGAGGGCCGCCCGAGCCTCGGCTGGGCGGCGCCCTCGCCGGATCCGGCGAGGGCGACCCGGGCGGGTGAGGGCCGCCCAAGCCGAGATCCGGCGAGGGCGGCCCTTAGCCGGATCTGGCGGCCCTCGCCGGCGTCGGGCGAGGGCCGCCCGAGCCGGATCGGCTCCGGGTGGCCCTCGCCCGACGCCGGCGAGGGTCGCCCAGCCTCGGGCCGCCCTCGCCCGACGCCGGCGAGGGTCACCCAGCCCGGGCGGCCCTCTCCCGACGCCGGCGAGGGTCGCCAGGCCCAGGCCGCCCTCGCCGACGCCGACGAGGGCCGCGGGCGACCCTCGCCCGATTCCGACGCAGCGGCGGCCCTCGCCCGATTCCGCGCGCCGACGAGGCGGCCCTCGCCGATTCCGCGCCGGCGAGGCGAGTTCACGGTGATTTTGACGGAGGGTAGATTTGGGACTAAAGTAAAAGTTGAGGGTTTTTTTGAGACAAAAAAAAAAAGTTTGGGGTATTTTTTGAGATCGAAAACCATAGTTGGGGGTTTTTTTGGAATTGACCCGGATAAAATATGTGAAAGTTGCAAAATTGAAGTCCAAGTCTAGTCATCATCTAACAATTATTTATCAAAAGATTCTAACCAGCAACCTGATTATCCTTAAAAAAATATATATTTTTATCTCAACTCAATTGTCTAATAAAGAGTTCGGCATCAGGCAAGTCATCAGTGCAGAGATAGGAAGACCATTGGTGTCCATGAACATGTGATAATAATTCATACGAGGCAACATGGTTAGCATTTTGTAATTATGCATTATTAGATTAAGATATTGGACATTTGCAACGTCTCATGGGAGTTCATATCTAGTTAAGAATACAAATGCTCTTAATCGACATAAGATCAGCCGGCTAGCGGATTGAGCACCTGACCCAGAAACAAAATCGTTCCGGTCATGTCCTCTCTCACCAGGAATAGGAATGGGTGGTCGGCAACAAAGTCAATCACCTCTGGTAAATCCAAACTCTTCAGCATAATAACCCCAGCAGAAGCGGCTGCTGCTTCTGTTCCTTCTTCGTTAACTTCGATGAAGGATTTATGAAATATGCTTGAGACATAGAGACTTCGGCCTTCAGGAGAGTCCACCATCTCCGTTAATCCTCCTTCGGTTGAAAAGGGCAATACCAAACCCAACTTCTTCAGATCTTTTGAAGCTTCGAACCCAAAGGATATCTTGAATCTCGGGATTCGGAATTGCCCCACGTCCACTTTTTTATGAGGAAGATGGCGATCCAGGAAGCCAGATTCAGAACTGATTTTCTCCACCAGAGCTAGGAGTCCATCCCTCAAATCTGGGAGAAATAAGTACATTGAAAACTGACGCTTGTCCTCCCCTTGCTCATAAGGAAGTCCCAAGACTTTGAAACCGTCACATGCCTTGAGAATCTGCTTGTTCTTACTAGTCATGAAGGGAACTTGAACAGAACTCCCATTGAGAAGGAAAAAGTCGTTGTCCTTTGTTTCCGAAGTGTTGAACTTGTCGTTCCAAGCACCTTTGAAGTAGAGGGCATTCGCGAAAATGAGTCGGGTGGTACCGTCAACTGAACCAGCCGGGAGAACCTCCTTTATAAGGCCACTGGTCTCCTTCTTAGCCCACGTATTAACCTTGCTAGTCACCTCAACAGCCTATGAGTTATTCTCATCAGAACATAGAGTAACACGTGATACAAAAAGCAAGCAGCTGATGCCATTGTTTTATCAAATGGAAAGGACTGCGATATAAGATCTTGAAATAGATTGGAGTTAAACTGAAAATCGAGCTATTTAGATAAGGATGTAGGTTACAAGTCAATACTTGAGTTAGCTAGCATAGAACAACATTCTTAACCATGACTCAAGGAAGAACAAGATCATTGGTTTCCCAGCTTAAAATTGCATAGATGGTCTATTGATATTGAAAGTTAGGCAAAAAGAAAAAGAGAAGGAAAAAGAAGATCAGAGAACCTAGAAAATAATTGGTACACAAAAAAGCCACCAACAAAGAAGCCACTACCAAAAAGGTCACCCTATATAGGGGCGAGCAATTCCAAGTGTTTTTTACAGGTTTCATCCGCAACCTAGAATCTATTCTCAAATACAGATTCCTCATTTTTTGGAATATGAAACTTATCAATCGAGACCCGAAACTTGGAATCTTCCATTTTACAGGTTCCAAGGTCGGTTTCAAGTTTTAATATTTTTTAAAAATCTTTAGTTAGCAAAATGAAAATAAACGCAACAATAAAAATAAATAAGAATTTTATTATCGATTGCCTAAGAATGAGTATCCATATGCACCTATCGAATAGATTTAAGGAAAATTTATGGTTTTCAATGCACTGATTGTTCTTATATTATATAGAATCATTATCTTGGAAGAAACAATTACCCGAAAATAACTGCATCAAAGAAGTAATCGGAGTTTTCACTATTCTCATGGTCCACGAATATCAAATTCACAATTATAAAATGGAAGTTCAAACTAGTGGTTTGAGATTATACACTCATCATCAAATACCATGAAATATCTCAGAATTGCGTGAAGATAAAAACTAAAAAAAATACAAAATCTTATTTTGGGTTCTAGGTTCTAGATTCCAAGTTTCACCAACCCAAAATCTAGAACCTTGAAATAAGTTCTTCAAATTTTAGAACCTAGAACTTGCCATACGTATGTTGGAATTTAGAACTTGCAAGTCCTCAACGCAGCTTCCTCCGTGCCGTAACGTGTGCGGCAGGGATTTGATAATGCGGATAAATGTCATATCAACTGTATTATGTGAATTTCGCTGGAAGGCGACGTCGTCATTGCCTATTGGATGAGCTAACGAAATGCTGTTGTCAATGGTATTTGACTGTCACGGAGTGGCTCATGCTGCTGCAATAAGGTGAATGTTTGCTTGGGTTCTCGTGATTTCGAGAAAAATGTTACACTTTTAAAAAAATATCTTTGAGAAAGTCATTTTTCAAAAAAATAACAATATTTTCCTATTTGAATTCCATATGCACAGATGTGCCCACTGATGGCCAGTTGGGCCAAATTTTCCCGAACAATATCTTTCAAGTACTGATTGAATTGGTTTCAAGGTGTGCTACTCCAGGCAGCTTTCGTTCCGTGAGTCCTCAACTGGGAGGAACAACAATAACCGGATGCATATACGCTTCAACTGATGGAAGAATTATCAGTAGCTTACTGTATTTTCTTTGATCTGTTATGTCCAGACAAGTTATAATGAATGCAGTGAGCCTCTTTTTAACTCGGTTGCAAAAGACAGATTAGTTTACCTCTTTCTTTTCTTTTCTTTTCTTCTCTCTTCTTTTCTGGGTTACACAGTAGAGTTCCCCATTTGAGCAAAATCCATTCTTTTTTAGTTAGCTGTTACTGTCGGAGTGATCTATTCATCAGGCCAAGCGCTTACCTTGCCCCCTGTAGAGAGAACCTAGTTCCATCTGGGTTTGACACTTTTGACAGTTTCCTGACAAGATTTCAACATCGTGACTCCACATAAGTACATAGATTTGATGCTTAACATGGTTCTCAAGCTGCAGAACTAATCGCCATTATATTTTCCAGAAATATCTACAATGACACATCTCACTCCAGTCTTCAGCCATATTGAAATTGCTTGATCATGACAAGTATGCAAATACCCAATTAGAAATAGCAGCGTAACCTATGATTAGGCATCTCACAGCTAGAGGGCAATGTATTCTGTAATAACTATGCTTAATTTCTTTTCTAATAGGGTCATTTTGATTTCTCTATATTTATATGATCTATGGCTATGGTAAGAAGTGCACAGGAACCAGATGCAATATCGCTATTTGCCTCTGCTGCAAATGCCTATGTAGTTAATCTGTGGAAAATCAGTACATTGATGATGAATGGGAAGTTAGGAGGGTAAAACTTGTTGCACTAGCGAATTGCATTCTGGAAGCATAATGCTGATGTCTTTAACAAGCTTAGGATATGATGGAGAATAGGAAATCGTTGTAATCCATGAGCAGGGCACGATCGAGGTCCCTTCCAACTCGATAGCTTCAAATACTCATCTGAAGCCCAGATCAAGTAAATATGGTATGATTGTTTGGGAGAACCAATTGACCAAGGCATCTCGACCGGAACTTTTTTTCATTTGTAGCTTTCCAAGATTTTATGAGTATTCATCAATTTACCCATTTACGTTCATGATGTAGGTCTCTAACGAGAGTTACAATGAGTTCAATTTAGGGGATTTACATATTGTTGGGCATGTTTGGAGTATGTCCCATGCCTAGAAGAAATCCAAAGCAAGCCAACAATAAAGCGCTAACGCCTAAACCAGACCCAAAAAACCAAGAAAAAGCTGCACACATATTCGATCCAAAAAACAGAAGAAGAGCAAGAACTAACCTTGGTTTTGAAATCAGCTACGTTAGTGGCCGCCTTATAAGACGCGTCCACCACCTGTTTGAAAGAAGGCCTCAGAGGCAACGACCGATCGATCCAAACGCCGTTCGCGAAGGACAGCTTGGGCCCGCCGGCCGCGCTGCCGTCGGCGAGCACGACGGCGACGAGCTGGGAAGCTAAGGTGTGGAGGTGGTCGGCAGACTTGGCCTTGAGGAAAGAGAGGAGCTGGTCCTGGGTGGGCCCCGCGGAGCGGGCGGCGATCAGGCCAAGCACGACGTGGATGGAGAGGGGAGAGAAGACGAGGTTGGAGTCCCCGGCACGGGTCAAGAGGAGGTGCTTGGAGAGGGCGAGGGCGGCGTCGGTCTGGTTGGCGATCGATTCTCTCAGGTCCATTTTCCGGCAAGCTGGTGTGAAGGCGAGAAGAAAACACGCGTTTTACTCCGAGGTCTGGTTCTGATCGAGAGAGGGAAAAAGGCTGAAGAATCAGTGCGACAGAGGTACCGCGTGGCGCCTTCCGAGAACCTGCACTGCATACGCGTGGTGGTCTCCCTCGGGCTCAGAATGGGTTCGCATGATGGGCCATTCTGTTCAGACAAGGAGGCCTGTCGGACCTGTCCGCAGGTCGTGGCCGTCTATGAGCCGAGGAATTTGACAGAAGAATAACAGACAACTTAACGCTATGTGACCCAGTTTAATCAGAGAATCGGCCAGAAGAAATCAAAACCAGGGATTGAAATCATGATCGCATTGCTGCTAATACGTGATGAGATGAATGGGTGCTTCTCGGCTTTTGCTGCAAGAGCTGTTGCTCCTTCGATTGGACACTCGAGAAATGAAACGAAGGATATGGAGCTAACCAGTGGGCGCTACCTTCTTTCTACTCTTGAGCGAGGAACAGAGTTACTCGTTTGAGGGTTCTGTGATCCTTGATCCGGGATTTGTATCTCAACCAGTCTCTTAGAAATGCCAAGAAGTATCCATCTAAAGCTTAATTTTATTTTATATTATTGCAGAATGCCTTTTTTTACCTTCTCTGACGAGTGAGTCCTAGGACTTCAAAGCCATCGTGCATTCTGATGATCTGCTTTTGCCAGCTAAGTCATTGATGGGGCTCAGACCGAGATTCTGTCAAGAAGGAAAAACTCGTGGTCCTCTTCCAGCGACTCTTCAAACTTATTGTACCAGAGTGGCCTCGATGTGGTCCTCATAAGCGAAAGTAAGCCAAGCTTTGCTGTCGACCGAGCCGAGGGCGAGGATCTCCTTGAGCAGGCCATTAGTCTCTTTAGTGTCTCTCTCGACCGTCGGATTTACCTTGCGCCCCGCCTCATCAGCCTTGACACAGGCAATACCCGTAAATCTGTCGTATCAGATGATGTAATCCATAAATTCTTCTTGGATAATAATTTGACAGCAAGAGAACTTTGAGCAAAGAAAGGCAAATGTTAGTTGATACTGCTTCTTGGCTTTCTTTCGTCACGAGACCAACAAGAAACTACGTGCAAACATCATATAGCAAAAAAGAAAAATTAATTAGAGATAAAATAAACTATATAGTCATCATTTATATGATACGTCTGTGATCAGTTTCACTTATAATTTCATGATATACCCAATCATTTTTATTAGTATTAAAAGTATCCATATAACTCAAGAAAGAGTAACATAAGACTGTTGAATGTATCATGAGATAATCTACAATTCATAACTTCTTTATGAGTAAACAAAATTTTATTAGATCTTGAAAAGCAACTATTAGGGCCAGCGCACATTAACTAGTCATTTCATGAGTGAACATGTTCATTTATCAAAGATCCGCTCTCAGTAGATACTAGATTAAGCAATACTTAGCATAGAATGAAAAAAACATGTTTAATGAGTTGCATAAGTAACAATAGCATGTAATTTATTTATCTATGTTTTACATCAAATTTCTCACTAACTTGTAATATTTTTACTGTAATGATTTTCTTTCAGATCATATACTAATATGAGTATCACCATTGATAGTTTATGTACTTGAATGGGGTATTCCAAATTTAATTTATCTGTGCTTGGTGACCTAAAGAGTTAAATATGTGATCAGTTGCTCAACCAGTTAACTAATGGAGAAGCCTCTCACTTCATTAACTTGAACTTCAAGCTATGCAACCAAGCTGAAGAAGCACTTAAACCTATTGGAGAGACAGTGGAGATTGCTATTTTGTCGGTATCAGTTGAAGGTAACTCTCCCTCTCATTCATTCATATAGTGGGGAAGACTGAAGAGCAGCTGATGCATGGGACGACTAGATGCGGTTTTTGACTTTGTCTCTGCGAAGCAATTAATAACTCTAAAATATGATTGACACAAACCAGTGCCGTGAGATAAAACAGCTCAAAAAATATAATACGCATTTGTAAAGGAAGTCGCATAATTTGGGATGACCATGAATAACTCTCTGCCTTACACAAGTTTGAAAAACTATGGTAGTACAACCAATGATACAGTGCCCTCACGATCAATGGTAATTCGAGAACACTTAAAACTTTTTGTCACATGTCTTCTGAGAACTACCTCGATCTTGCATTACCGCAACAATCAATCATTACAGTAAACCGGGCATTGTGAACGGTTTCTGGATTGGACCTATTGAGCAAGAATAGAAGGCCCAGCAATCCTCCAAGGTCTTGCAGCAACATATGTGTGCAAGCTGAATTATTCGTATAGTTGTGAATAGAGAAAGTGAGAATCCAAGGTCTTGCGGCAGTATGTGAGTTCAAGCTGATTTGGGATATATTTAATTTTGGACACGCAAAGTTCTAACTTATTTATATGCTGATTCTTAGAGATCAAAATAAAATTGTGCCGATTAAGAACTATAAACAATATTCAAGGTACTTTTATTAGGAAAAAATATGTGAAAGTTGCAAAATTGAAGTCCAAGTCTAGTCATCATCTAACAAATATTTATCAAAAGATTCTGAACCAGTAACCTGGTTATCCTTAAAAAATATATATATATATATATATATATGCTCACTAAAGAAGAAGAATTTCCTGTTTATCTAAGAAGGTTAGGGTTATGGTGTATATGAATTTAACTAAGAAGAGAAATGAGATATAAGTGAATATGAAGCTAAGCAAAATCTCGAACATTAAAGATTATATGTAAAGCAAAGGATATGTAAAGTATGAAGAGCAAAATTATGCAGAAACACCAAGGTATGAAGAAACCGACCATATAGGTGGTAATATGAAGATAATATGGAAGTATATGTTACGAGATCCGGAAAAGCGTAAATTACAAGTGCATAAACGAAAGAAAGTAAAGTACAATTGCAGGAATTAAATCAACTGCAGAAAGAAACTAAAACCAGTTTCAGATCTGGGGCGGTAATCCACTCTCCATCACTGAACTGATATGGAATATGAAAGCAGATCTACCGACTATGGGTGAGTCAGGATCTGGTATGAAGAAACTATGGTGTATTTTCGAAAACTTACTCGAAACCAGAGGGATACTTCTGGGTGAAGAGGGTTTCCGAGGATTTCCGGGTATGAAGGTGAGGAACTGTGGAGAGGGTTTCGAGGGTTTCGAAGAGCTCTCAGATGTGTTACACAAATGCCTCCCCTTCTTCTGAGGGTGTTTTCTTCTTTTATAGTGCGCGTGCTACAGTGTTTACTATTGAAACAGTAGTAAGTGAACAGTAAAAGTAAACAGTATAGTACTTTTAAAGTATAGATGAACAGTAAAAGTGAACAGTACTTTTGAAGTATAGATGAACAGTACAACAATAATTATGAGGATGCCAAGTGGTATGTTGAAGTTGCTTCGTGGCTTCCTTCTTGGCTATCTGAGGAGTCACGAATTATGCTTTCAATTTGGCCAACCTGGTGTAGTTGACTGATAATGGCATAACATTCTTCTTTTGTGCTTGCTGCAGTAAGAGTTGCCATGATTTGTGATTTTTCTTGGAGATATGCCGTTTGTTTTGATGGACTTTGGGTTTTTTGGGAATTTAACCATCTTCGAACCATGTCTTCTGTTCCCCAATCTTGGATTTTGAATTTGTCCCACCATTTTGTTTTATGCTGACGTATGAGTATGGGTATTTTTTCTGGTGTGTGGGAATATGCAAATTCCCAGGCTATTACCCATGATATTCTGCATATGGCAAAATAATGGAGTAGGCATGGAAAACTTATGTCGTGTTGGGATGGATGGAATTCTTTCTTGAATAGTTGCCATCCTGGTATGAGTGTGGGAGGGATAATTGATTCGGCTGGTCCGAAATATGTCCACCATTGGTTAAACCAATTCGAGAGGTTTTGTCTGGTGAATTTGTATTTGAAGTATAGCAACCAGATGTGTTTCATTTGGTTATTTTGTCGGTAGAAAACATTCCACCAAGCTTGTTGGTAATCCCAATATGAATATGAAGCACTAAAAGGTAGGCTTTGTGTAAGTCGAGCATGGAATTTTTTGACAGTATGTGGTTCTTCAGTCCATTCATTGGGATGTATGATTCGATTAATCGTAATCATGGAGTAAAGAATATGGTTGTTGTCATTTTTGTCACAGAAATGTTTGAAATTTGCTAATTCAGTTTCAATCAGAATTTGTTCATAAAAAGCTAGAGGTTTATTCATATCATATGGTTTAAAAAACCATCCTGCTGGAAATATATTTTTTGCAAATTGATTTGGATTGCTATCATAGAATCCATCCTCAACTGTGAGGATTAAAGAATGTTTTTCCTTTTGAAAAAATATAGATCTTGTTTGTGAGGAGGATGCTTCTGGTCGAATGACCACTTGAGTGAGTTTATTTTTCTGCTCCATCAACCGACATTCTTTTTGTCATTTGTATGGCCAGTGGTGAAGGATTGTTACTTTCGACTATGGGTTTTGGAGTTTGGCTAGTTTGGCTTTGCCTATTTGCTAGGATCATTGTTTGGAGGGCCATTGGATTGGTTCCTGGTGGTAGTATGCTAGCCAAAAGGCTTTGTAATTGTGTGAGGTTGATGATGGGTTCGGGAGTATTGGGTATGGGTTGGCTATCGGTTGATTATGGTAATATACACGGTGCGGTTCGATACCGATTCTTCCACGGCTTGGGCCCATGATTTTTTTTGTAATGTGGGGTTTTTGGTTATTTTGGTATTGGATGATGATGATTCATCTGCTATGGTTTTGCCGGTGTCATGTTTCTTGGATCGTGAACGTGGCATGATTATCTGGGAAATTGGATAGTGACTCTTCCTTCAGGATGTTGGACAATATTAGTGGGTTCTGAATTTTGGACAATTTGTTGGGGAATCTTGTTTTCTAATTCCCATTGGTCCGGTAAAGTTACTTTATCCCAATTTATGGATCTTGGGATGGTAGTGTTAGCTCTGGAAATATCAGTTTGAAGGAGAAGGGTTTCTCCTTTTGGGCTTCTTTTGAAAGCATTTTCTCCGAAGGCAGAGGCCATGGCTTTATATTGTACTCTATAGACGATGGCTAAAGGGATAGATCCTTCAGCTACTTTATAATTATGGATTTTTACCTGTAAGGTAAGAGCTTTGAGGATATTTTTATCTTTTAGTGAGACGGTGAAGTTGGGGTAACAATCAAAGTGTATGGGACCTTTGCAAAGGCTAGTTTCTATAGTTCCTAATATGGATTCCTCATAATCTAAGAGACGTGAATCTCTTAAAACTAAAAGGAGGGCTGTGTTGAGTCCTTCTTTTGTAAGAGGTTTTGCTCCTACTTGGACTAGACCTATGTGGAGGTAGTTGTATTTTTGTCTATGTTTCTTAATGGAATTTGGATCTAGAAGGTAGACTTTTTGGTAAGAGTCGGAAAGCGGAATGTCTCTTTCTTCAGTAGCTATGATATAATCAGATTTTTTGAAAAGATCTTTAAATTTGGACTGTTTATAAATTTGTTTAAGTTGAACTTTGGGTATTTCCCAATTATCAATGGATCTATTGAAGTCTTCTATCTTTATTTCTTCTCTATGAGTAGGACCTAGATCTGGGTCCCTAACAGAAAGAGAATCAAAGGAAGACATAGATGTTGTATCTAGGGCCATACTTGACGGATCGGAACTACTTCTTCTATAAGCGAACCGGTACTAACTCTTCGTATCCCCACAAAGGGGCCTTTACCAAGCCACACGGGATTTATAGCCTCCCTAGGACTTATGACCTGTACCACTTGGTTGAAATGTGAAGAGTGCCAACGAATGGCTCTTGGTCTACTGCTAAGAAGAATCCCAACGAATGGGAGCTCGATCTACCGCTGGGTACGGACCTATATACTCGATCTATGGATTTCCTATAGCTCTGATACCATAAGGGGTTAGGGTTATGGTTGGTTGTATCCCCTGTAAAAATTCTCGTGTGAGGAAATCAGGTAGGCAATTTGATGAACCATTTATAAATTGTATATCAAAATCAAAAACAGAAAGAATGGCTGCCATCTTGCAAAAATTTGTTTTGATACAATATTTAAAACATCATTTTGTAAAACATCTTTAGCAGATTTGCAATCTATTCTTAATAAGAATTTTTGGTTTAAAAGATCTCCTTGGAATTTGGAAATGGAAAGGACTATAGCAAGTATTTCTTTCTTGATAGTGGAGTAATTTTTTGAGTAGGATTTCAATGCTTAGATATGAATTGTACGATTGATTCTTTGTCATTATGAGTTTGTTTGAGTATTCCTCCATATCCTATTTCTGATGCATCAGTTTCAATTATTTTGAATGCATTTGGGTCAGCTAAGTGAAGAATTGGTATGGTTTTGATATTGGTTTTGATGGTCCTAATTGTATCGGTATGAACATCTGTCCATGGTGGAGGATTCTTTTGTAACCTTTGATGTAAAGGTTTACAAATAATACTAATATTGGGGAAGAAATCGAGGACATAATTGAGACTTCCTAGAAATCTTTGTAATTGGGTTTTATCTTTAATTTCATCGGGAATTTATCAGCAAACGAAATTGATCTTTCGATAGGGAAAATTGTTTCGAATGGATATTATGTCCTAAAAACCTAATCTTAGTTTGAAATAAAGAAACTTTAGAGGGGGAAATTGTAAGGCCACTTTTTTCCATGATTTTTATAAATGTCGAAATATGCTTGAAATGTTGTTCTATTCCTGAAGAGAAAATTAGGACATCATCTATGTATGTTATGATAAACTCTGAATAAGGATTGAAGATATCATTCATGATTCTTTGGAATTACGAAGGGGCATTTTTCAGGCCAAAAGGCATTACATTCCATTCATATTGACCAAAAGGGACAAGTAAAAGGCAGTTTTATATTTGTCTTGTTCCTTAATTTGTATTTGCCAAAATCCTGATTTCATATCAAATTTGGAAAATATTTTTGCTCTACGAGTCTATTTAATAGGTCTTTTTATTAGGAATGGGGTATCTTATCCATCTAAGGGCTGTGTTAAGAGGTTTATAATTTATAACGAGTCTTGGGACTCCTCTTTCTAATTCCGCATTCTTGTTAACATAAAAAGCAGAACAACTCCATGATAACTGGCTTTTTCTTATGAGTTTCTTTTCTAGTAAGTCTTTAATTTCTTTTTGACAAAAGTTGAGGACTTCATGATTCATTTGGGTTGGACGAGCTTTTGTTGGTATATCGTTTCAACAAATCCTTGTTCGTAAGGGAGTGAAATGATATGGTTTTTCTTTCCGAAGGCGTTGGGTAAGGTGGGCATATGGTTTTTTCTATTTGGAATTGGAGATTATTTATTTTTCTTTAATCTTTGTTTTTGTGAGGTTTTCTTCTAGCCTTTTAAATTCTAAGTCTTCTTTTAAAAATTCAAGTTGCGTTTCTTTATCTTTAATGAGAGAATTGATTTCGAAAATAGATTTTTCTTGTAAAGAATTTAGGACCCGATTTTGCGGTTTGGTGATGAAATCGAATCTTATTTTTTTATTAAGAAAGTTGGTTTCAATTCCTTCATTATCAACGGTGAAAGGTTGGATTAATTGAATGAAAGGAGTTCCTAAAATGACTTCCTGTCTCATATTTTTAACAAGGAGGAAGGAAGTTTTATAAGAAACTTTGTTTTTTATTACTAGGGCTTCTGGTAATTTATAATTAATATTAAGTTTATCCCCAGAGGCTGATTTTAAAGTCTCAGAGGTTTTATCAAAATATTTTGTTGGGACAAGGCCTTCTTTGATGCAATTAAGGTCTGCTCCTGTATCAAAGAGAGCTGTTGTTTCAATCATATATTCATTATTAATTTTGATAGAAATATTTATTATCCATTTTCTGGATGTAATTTCTGTTAATAACATTAGGAAACCTGGGTTTGTTGTTTGGTTTGTTGTGTCTCTTTCTGGGTAAACAACAATATTGGTTCCTTCAAGTTTATTAGTACTGGATTTTGAAATGGCTAATTGGATCCTATATATGTCATTGGACATATTCTTTTGAGCATTTTTTAAGGCTTGAATTTCTACCTTTTGTGATTTAATTTCATTCTGGAGGTCATTTATATTGACAGGTCTAGTTTGAGTTTTATTTCTGCTAAGGATTTCTTTGAGATTGTAGGAAGAACTTCCTTTGGAAACTATATTCATGGAGGAATGGAGTCGGTCAAGGTATACTTGTCTATCTTCCGGGTTTTCTATTTGGTCAGCTGTGCTAAGGAGAAATTCTTCTTCTTTAGTGAGCATATTTAGTTGTGGAGAAGTGTCTTTGTAATCAGAATCAGATGATGTATCTAATTCATTGGCTTGTAATCCATCTTCTATTGATTCGCTAGAAGTAGAACTAGTATCAGTTTGGGCAAGTATCTCTTTTAATAAATGTAATGTGCTTTCTTATAAAACAAGATATAAGTGAATTTCTTAGTAACCTGGTTATCCTTAAAAATATATATATATATATATGCTCACTAAAGAAGAAGAATTTCTTATATATCTTCTTAGTAAAACAAGATTCCCCAACAAATTGCCCAAAATTCAGAACCCACTAATATTGTCCAACATCCTGAAGGAAGAGTCACTATCCAATTTCCCAGACAATCTTTTGATTTAAGATCAAACCCTTCTTTTCATACAGCCACCGCTCGAACCTCAGTTGATCAACGTCCCAATCTTCCTAACATAATTACCATACCCCCAAGTACGTCTGGTACTCATAAAATTACCCCAAAACAAGACACCACACCTCAAAATCTACAAATACATAGAGAAATTCCAACAGCCCCTCCTAAGCCGGAAATCAATGGCCTAGACAATAGATCTGGAATAACCAGACCTATTTACCAACAGTATGATACTGAACCTATTAGAGAAAGAATGGACTCTCCCAATTTTTCTCAAATCAATAGTGAATTAGATAACGAACTAAATGTCTTAGAAAGAGACTTTGAACCAAATAGAGCTTTTTCAACCAGGAATTTAATTCAACAACAAATACAACCATCAGAGAATGGTTTTTCAACATATTTGGGGATACAGCCCAAGAAATTAAAAAATAATATTATGACTATATATACAAATATGAAACCCACGTATTCTTCTTTGACTGGTTTGAAGAACAATTCCTGAAACCAAAAGAAATAATGGTATTAGACCATCATTACAAATGGAAACTTGAAAATGACGATGTTATAGAATCTCTACATCCACCACTTAGGAAAATAACAATCCAAGTAGGAGAAAGCCAGGTCACAGCAGCACCATTCAAAATTGCTGATAAAATGGAAGAATCTGTTAATATTCCCAAAATAATTGAACAAAACAATTATACCAACCAACACCTATCAACAATAGGAAAACAATTAGTCAGAATAGAATCCACAATCCAGAATTCTACTCAGACAAATCCTAAAGTAGATTCCACCAAACAACCCTTGTTCAAAACATTTGAATTACCAAAAAAATTCAGCCCCGAATTTACCAAAGCAATAGAACAAAGGAGACTTTCAATAAAACAAGAACCAAAACCCATAATAGAAACTCCTATGATTCAAGGATTAGCGTCGAGAGATACTCTTGACAAATCCAAAGCCACCATTAGCACCTTAGACAAAACCCCGTCTTCTGATGAGGAATCCATCAATGAGATAAACAATTTTAACTGGCGACAACCCCAAAAATTATATCATCAAAGAGCCACTCCTCCAAACATAGCTCTAGAAGAATCCTCTTCCCAAAGAACACAACATAAGTACTCTCCTGATGCTATTTATGAATGGAACATTGATGGCATCGCCGAATCAAACCTTTTAAATATTCTTAATAATATGATAATGCTTGCTAATGCTTATAAAACCCAACAAGATGTCTCTGACCAAGCTGTTGCTAACCTTTTAATAGCTGGATTCACCGGCCAATTAAAAGGATGGTGGGATAATTATCTTGCGAGGAACGAAAACACAAATCCTTTTAGCCTACAAAAGAGATGATGTCGGTCAAATAATTTTTGACGATAATGGTCATTCCATCCCAGATGCCGTTAACACCCTCATATATTCCATTTCCCAACATTTTATAGGAGATCCATCACATCTTAGAGATAGGAATGAAGAACTCTTATCCAATATGAAATGTAAATCATTAGGGACATTTCGTGAATATAAAGATTTATTCCTCTATAAAGTCCTAATCAAACCAGATTATAATCAACCTTTCTGGAAAGAAAAGTTTTTAGATGGAATACCAAAACTAATAGGAGACCAAGTCCGAGACAAAATACGAGAAGACAATAATGGTCAAATTCCTTAGGACCACCTTTCTTATGGAGAAATAGTCTCACATGTCTACAAACAAGGTACCCAAATGTGTAATACTATCAAGCTACAAAAACAACTTAAAAAAGAGAAAAAACTAGGCAACAAAACATTAGGAGATTTCTGTGCCCAATATGATCCTTTTTATGATAGCAAGACAAAATCCAAATGTAAATGAGATTGTCCCAAAGAAAAAGACTACAAGAACCAAAGGTCTTATCACAGAAAACCAAAATCTGATAAAAATACCAAAACTCATAAAGAAAATTACAGACACAAAGGACAACATAATAATACAAGAAAAAATTACAAAGACGTCAAATGTTACTCTTGCGGTAACAAAGGCCATACTGCTAAATACTGCAGAATCAGCAAAAAATTAAATGAGTTGTGTCTAGAAGAAAGCACATTACATTTATTAAAAGAGATACTTGCCCAAACTGATACTAGTTCTACTTCTAGCGAATCAATAGAAGATGGATTACAAGCCAATGAATTAGATGCATCATCTGATTCTGATTACAAAGACACTTCTCCACAACTAAATATGCTCACTAAAGAAGAAGAATTTCTTCTTAGCACAGCTGACCAAATAGAAAACTCGGAAGATAGACAAGTATACCTTGACCGACTCCATTCCTCTATGAATATAGTTTCCAAAGGAAGTTCTTCCTACAATCTCAAAGAAATCCTTAGCAGAAATAAAACTCAAACTAGACCTGTCAATATAAATGACCTCCAGAATGAAATTAAAGCACAAAAGGTAGAAATTCAAGCCTTAAAAAATGCTCAAAAGAATATGTCCAATGACATATATAGGATCCAATTAGCCATTTCAAAATCCAGTACTAATAAACTTGAAGGAACCAATATTGTTGTTTACCCAGAAAGAGACACAACAAACCAAACAACAAACCCAGGTTTCCTAATGTTATTAACAAAAATTACATCCAGAAAATGGATAATAAATATTTCTATCAAAATTAATAATGAATATATGATTGAAATAACAGCTCTCTTTGATATAGGAGCAGACCTTAATTGCATCAAAGAAGGCCTTGTCCCAACAAAATATTTTGATAAAACCTCTGAGATTTTAAAATCAGCCTCTGACGATAAACTTAATATTAATTATAAATTACCAGAAGCCCTAGTAATAAAAAACAAAGTTTCTTATAAAACTTCCTTCCTCCTTGTTAAAAATATGAGACAGGAAGTCATTTTAGGAACTCATTTCATTCAATTAATCCAACCTTTCACTGTTGATAATGAAGGAATTGAAACCAACTTTCTTAATAAAAAAATAAGATTCGATTTCATCACCAAACCGCAAAATCGGGTCCTAAATTCTTTACAAGAAAAATCTATTTTCGAAATCAATTCTCTCATTAAAGATAAAGAAACGCAACTTGAATTTTTAAAAGAAGACTTAGAATTCAAAAGGCTAGAAGAAAACCTTACAAAAACAAAGATTAAAGAAAAAATAAATAATCTCCAATTCCAAATAGAAAAAACCATATGCTCCACCTTACCCAACGCCTTCTGGGAAAGAAAAAACCATATCATTTCACTCCCTTACGAACAAGGATTTGTTGAAACTGATATACCAACAAAAGCTCGTCCAACCCAAATGAATCATGAAGTCCTCAACTTTTGTCAAAAAGAAATTAAAGACTTACTAGAAAATAAACTCATAAGAAAAAGCCAGTTACCATGGAGTTGTTCCGCTTTCTATGTTAACAAGAATGCGGAATTAGAAAGAGGAGTCCCAAGACTCGTTATAAATTATAAA
Organism: Corymbia maculata; assembly: GCA_014182735.1. Taxonomy (NCBI): domain Eukaryota; kingdom Viridiplantae; phylum Streptophyta; class Magnoliopsida; order Myrtales; family Myrtaceae; genus Corymbia; species Corymbia maculata. The sequence goes on along the minus strand of CM024687.1, from coordinate 1,021,882 downwards.
CCTCTTAACACAGCCCTTAGATGGATAAGATACCCCATTCCTAATAAAAAGACCTATTAAATAGACTCGTAGAGCAAAAATATTTTCCAAATTTGATATGAAATCGGGATTTTGGCAAATACAAATTAAGGAACAAGACAAATATAAAACTGCCTTTTCTTGTCCCTTTTGGTCAATATAAATGGAATGTAATGCCTTTTGGCCTGAAAAATGCCCCTTCGTAATTCCAAAGAATCATGAATGATATCTTCAATCCTTATTCGAGTTTATCATAACATACATAGATGATGTCCTAATTTTCTCTTCAGGAATAGAACAACATTTCAAGCATATTTCGACATTCATAAAAATCATGGAAAAAAGTGGCCTTGCAATTTCCCCCTCTAAAGTTTCTTTATTTCAAACTAAGATTAGGTTTTTAGGACATAATATCCATTCAGGAACAATTTTCCCTATCGAAAGATCAATTTCGTTTGCTGATAAATTCCCTGATGAAATTAAAGATAAAACCCAATTACAAAGATTTCTAGGAAGTCTCAATTATGTCCTCGATTTCTTCCCCAATATTAGTATTATTTGTAAACCTTTACATCAAAGGTTACAAAAGAATCCTCCACCATGGACAGATGTTCATACCGATACAATTAGGACCATCAAAACCAATATCAAAACCAATATCAAAACCATACCAATTCTTCACTTAGCTGACCCAAATGCATTCAAAATAGTTGAAACTGATGCCTCAGAAATAGGATATGGAGGAATACTCAAACAAACTCATAATGACAAAGAATCAATCGTACAATTCATATCCAAGCATTGAAATCCTACTCAGCAAAATTACTCCACTATCAAGAAAGAAATACTTGCTATAGTCCTTTCCAACTCCAAATTCCAAGGAGATCTTTTAAACCAAAAATTCTTATTAAGAATAGATTGCAAATCTGCTAAAGATGTTTTACAAAATGATGTTTTAAATATTGCATCAAAACAAATTTTTGCAAGATGGCAGGCCATTCTTTCTGTTTTTGATTTTGATATACAATTTATAAATGGTTCATCAAATTGCCTACCTGATTTCCTCACACGAGAATTTTTACAGGGGATACAACCATGCCACGTTCACGATCCAAGAAACGTGACACCGGCAAAACCATAGCAGATGAATCATCATCATCCAATACCAAAATAACCAAAAACCCCACATTACAAAAAAAATCATGGGCCCAAGCCGTGGAAGAATCAGGTATCGAACCAGACCGTGTATATTACCATAATCAACCAGATAGCCAACCCATACCCAATACTCCTGAACCCATCATCAACCTCACACAATTACAAAGCCTTTTGGCTAGCGTACTACCACCAGGAACCAATCCAATGGCCCTCCAAACAATGATCCTAGCAAATAGGCAAAGCCAAACTAGCCAAACTCCAAAACCCATAGTCGAAAGTAACAATCCTTCACCACTGGCCATACAGCGACAAAAAGAATGTCAATTGATGGAGCAGAAAAATAAACTCACTCAAGTGGTCATTCGACCAGAAGCATCCTCCTCACAAACAAGATCTATATTTTTTCAAAAGGAAAAACATTTTTTAATCCTCACAGTTGAGGATGGATTCTATGATAGCAATCCAAATCAATTTGCAAAAAATATATTTCCAGCAGGATGGTTTTTTAAACCACATGATATGAATAAACCTCTAGCTTTTTATGAACAAATTCTGATTGAAACTGAATTAGCAAATTTCAAAAATTTCTGTGACAAAAATGACAACAACCATATTCTTTATTCCATGATTACGATTAATCGAATCATACATCCCAATGAATGGACTGAAGAACCACATACTGTCAAAAAATTCCATGCTCGACTTACACAAAGCCTACCTTTTAGTGCTTCATATTCATATTGGGATTACCAACAAGCTTGGTGGAATGTTTTCTACCGACAAAATAACCAAATGAAACACACCTGGTTGCTATACTTCAAAGACAAATTCACCAGACAAAACCTCTCGAATTGGTTTAACCAATGGTGGACATATTTCGGACCAGCCGAATCAATTATCCTTCCCACACTCATACCAGGATGGCAACTATTCAAGAAAGAATTCCATCCATTCCAGCACGACATACGTTTTCCATGCCTACTCCATTATTTTGCCATATGCAGAATATCATGGGTAACAGCCTGGGAATTTGCATATTCCCACACACCAGAAAAAATACCCATACTCATACGTCAGCATAAAACAAAATGGTGGGACAAATTCAAAATCCAAGATTGGGGAACAGAAGACATGGTTCGAAGATGGTTAAATTCCCAAAAAACCCAAAGTCCATCAAAACAAACGGCATATCTCCAAGAAAAATCACAAATCATGGCAACTCTTGCTGCAGCAAGCACAAAAGAAGAATGTTATGCCATTATCAGTCAACTACACCAGGTTGGCCAAATTGAAAGCATAATTCGTGACTCCTCAGATAGCCAAGAAGGAAGCCACGAAGCAACTTCAACATACCACTTGGCATCCCCATAATTATTGTTGTACTGTTCATCTATACTTCAAAAGTACTTGTTCACTTTTCTTTGTTCATCTATACTTTAAAAGTACTGTACTGTTTACTTTTACTGTTCACTTACTACTGTTTCAATAGTAAACACTATAGCACGCGCACTATAAAAGAAGAAAACACCCTCAGAAGAAGGGGAGGCATTTGTGTAACACATCTGAGAGCTCTTCGAAACCCTCGAAACCCTCTCCATAGTTCCTCACCTTCATACCGGAAATCCTCGGAAACCCTCTTCACCCGTAAGTATCCCTCGGTTTCGAGTAAGTTTTCGAAAATACACCATAGTTTCTTCATACCAGATCCTGACTCACCCATAGTCGGTAGATCTGCTTTCATATTCCATATCAGTTCAGTGACGGAGAGTGGATTACCGCCCCAGATCTGAAACTGGTTTTAGTTTCTTTCTGCAGTTGATTTAATTCCTGCAATTGTACTTTATTTTCTTTCGTTTATGCACTTGTAATTTACAGTTTTCCAGATTTGTAACATATACTTCCATATTATCTTCATATTACCACCTATATGGTCGGTTTCTTCATACCTTGGTGTTTCTGCATAATTTTGCTCTTCATACTTTACATATCCTTTGCTTTACATATAATCTTTAATGTTCGAGATTTTGCTTAGCTTCATATTCACTTATATCTCATTTCTCTTCTTAGTTAAATTCCTATACACCATAACCCTAACCTTCGAAATATTGTACTACCTTACGTATACTCTATACGACGTTCTTTATTATCTCAAGCACTTCCATAAACACTAGGGTTTCCCCTCCAGATCTACAGATCTGTCTGTTCTCTTCTATAATCTTTCATCTCTCTCTATAGATCCAACGATCCTAACCCCTTATGGTATATATATATATATTATCTCAACTCAATCGTCTAATAAAGAGTTCGGCATCAGGCAAGTCATCAATACAGAGATAGGAAGACCACTGGTATCCATGAATATGTGATAATAATTCATACGAGGCAATAAGGTTAGCATTTTGTAATTATGCATTATTAGATTAAGACATTGGACATTTGCAACGTCTCATGGGAGTTCATATCTAGTTAAGAATACAAATGCTCTTAATCGACATAAGATCAGCCGGCTAGCGGATTGAGCACCTGACCCAGAAACAAAATCGTTCCGGTCATGTCCTCTCTCACCAGGAATAGGAATGGGTGGTCGGCAACAAAGTCAATCACCTCTGGTAAATCCAAACTCTTCAGCATAATAACCCCAGCAGAAGCGGCTGCTGCTTCTGTTCCTTCTTCGTTAACTTCGATGAAGGATTTATGAAATATGCTTGAGACATAGAGACTTCGGCCTTCAGGAGAGTCCACCATCTCCGTTAATCCTCCTTCGGTTGAAAAGGGCAATACCAAACCCAACTTCTTCAGATCTTTTGAAGCTTCGAACCCAAAGGATATCTTGAATCTCGGGATTCGGAATTGCCCCACGTCCACTTTTTTGTGAGGAAGATGGCGATCCAGGAAGCCAGATTCAGAACTGATTTTCTCCACCAGAGCTAGGAGTCCATCCCTCACATCTGGGAGAAATAAGTACATTGAAAACTGACGCTTGTCCTCCCTTGCTCATAAGGAAGTCCCAAGACTTTGAAACCGTCACATGCCTTGAGAATCTGCTTGTTCTTACTAGTCATGAAGGGAACTTGAACAGAACTCCCATTGAGAAGGAAAAAGTCGTTGTCCTTTGTTTCCGAAGTGTTGAACTTGTCGTTCCAAGCACCTTTGAAGTAGAGGGCATTCGCGAAAATGAGTCGGGTGGTACGGTCAACTGAACCAGCCGGGAGAACCTCCTTTATAAGGCCACTGGTCTCCTTCTTAGCCCACGTATTAACCTTGCTAGTCACCTCAACAGCCTATGAGTTATTCTCATCAGAACATAGAGTAACACGTGATACAAAAAGCAAGCAGCTGATGCCATTGTTTTATCAAATAGAAAGGATTGCAATATAAGATCTTGAAATAGATTGGAGTTAAACTGAAAATCGAGCTATTTAGATAAGGATGTAGGTTACAAGTCAATACTTGAGTTACCATAGAACAACATTCTTAACCATGACTCAGGGAAGAACAAGATCATTGGTTTCACAGCTTAAAATTGCATAGATGGTCTATTGATATTGAAAGTTAGGCAAAAAAAAAAGAGAAGGAAAAAGAAGATCAAAGAACCTAGAAAATAATTGGTACACAAAAAAGCCACTACCAAAAAGGTCGCCCTATATAGGGGCGAGCAATTCCAAGTGTTTTTTACAGATTTCATCACAACCTGAAACCTATTCTCAGATACAGATTCCTCATTTTTTGGAATATGGAACTTATCAATCGAAACCCGAAACTTGGAATCTTCCCTTTTACAGGTTCCAATGTCGGTTTCAAGTTTTAATATTTTTTAAAAATCTTTAGTTAGCAAAATAAAAATAAACACAATAATAAAAATAAATAAGGATTTTATTATCAATTGCCTAAGAATAAGTATCCATATGCACCTATCGAATAGTATTAAGGAAATTTTATGGTTTTCAATGCACTGATTATTCTTATATTATATAGAATCATTATCTTGGAAGAAACAATTACCCGAACATAACTGCATCAAAAAAGTAATCGGAGTTTTCACTATTCTCATGATCCACGAATACCAAATTCACAATTAAAATGGAAGTTCAAACTAGTGGTTTGGAATTATACACTCATCATCAAATACCATGAAATATCTCAGGATCACGTGAAAATAAAAACTTAAAAAAATACAAAATCTTATTTTGGGTTCTAGGTTCCAAATTCCAAGTTTTACCAACCTAAAATCTAGAACCTACCCATCAAAGTAGGTTTCCCAAATTTTGAAATTTAGAACTTGCCATATATATCTTGGAATTTGGAACTTACAGGTTCTTACCAATGCGATTCTCAGGTTCCAAGATTTACCCTATATATACCGAGCATCAACAAAGTGAAATGCTGATATTCCAATGGAAGACCGCTAAAAAGTCCTACCAAAGGCAACATATGAGTATTCATACCACATTATCTGCTAGTCTGACTAGACAATTGCAACTGATTTGAAGTATTCAACAATGCAAGATGTTCTTTAACAAGGCGATTGCATAATCAGTCACTTCTCCAAGATTTTTGAGTTAAACCCTTTGAGAAAACCATTAGTAGAAGCTGCATAACTCATCTCCGAAAATATTTTCTAGAAACACCTATCATGTCACATCTCACTCTAGTCTACAGCCATACTAAAATTGCTTGATCATGACAAGTATGCAATTACCTAATTAGAAATACTTGAGTTACCTAAGTTTGGGGATGACACTGCTAGGGGCCATGAACTCTCCAAAAACTATGCTTAAATTTCTTTTGCTAATATGGTCATTTCAAGTTCTCTACATCTATGGCTATGGCAGGAAGTGCAAATAGCCAGACGCAATGGCAATATTTGCCTCTGCTACAAATGCCCATTTAGCTAGTCAGTGATAAATCGGCGCATTGTTGATAAATGGGAAGGTCATGAGTGTAAAGCTTGTTGCACATGCGATTTGCCTTCTGGGAGCATAAAGTTTACGTCTCTAACATGCTTAAAAATACGATACAGATATAAAAAGTTTGGTAAACACACTGTGGCTGGTTTAGAGGGCACGGCCGAGGTCCCTTCTAACTTGACAGTTTGAAGCATAATTATCTAAAGCTTTCACTAAGTAAATATTATATGATCATTTGGGAGAATTAATTGAATGTGGTATCTTGATCGAACTTTTTCCTTTCGAAGCTTACCAAATATTAGGGAGGAGAGCACCAAGAGTGTCAAAACTTTTGTATGGCACTCATTTGAATGCCATAAATTTGAATAATTGATCACTTGAGTATTAATTGCCTCATTCGAAAATCCAACGTGATTTCGTCGGTCTGACATAAATGATTTTTTTTTTTTTTTAAATGATTATACATTTTTTTTAAATTATTATTATTATTATTATTATTATTATTATTATTATTATTATTATTATTATTATTATTATTATTATTTTGAATTTTATTTATTTATTTTTCTTTTTTTTAGGGCTCATGACCCTCATTAGCCCTAAAGAAAAAAGCCAAAATAATAATAATAATAATAAAATTCATATAAGACGTTTGATTGGAAATAGCACTTAAGTAATCGATTTTATTTTGATATGGTACTCACTCAAAAGTTTTGACACTCTTGGTGTTCTTCTCCCAAATAGATAATTATGAGATTGTGCGACTATTAGCTTGCAAGGCAAGGCCTCTAACCTTTTATGTGGATCATGTAGGCCTCTAACCCCGAGTTACAATGAGCTCAACGGAGAAGATTCGCATATTGGTTGTGCAAGTCTGGAGTATATTTCACACCCAAAAGAAATCCAAAGCAAGCCAACAAGAAAGAGCTAATGCCTGAACTAGACCAGGTGCTCCATTAAGGTTTGGTTTAACAAGTCAACCAAATACAAGCAGTATTTCACATCCCGAATCAAAGAAAAATTAGAATAGGAAATGATGTCCAAAAGTGTTTTCATTGATAAAAAGGTATATTTGCATTAAAAGTCCTAAAATTGATCACGAAAGTGTAATTGAGTCATAAAACTTGCAAATAATACAATCATGTCATAAAATTTGTCAAATTTGTTCAATCGAGTCTTTCTATTAACTTCATTCGACTAACAGAAAATGCTAATATGGCTTTTTAAAATATTCCCTCTCTCTTATGTAGCAACAACATTGTTAAAACGACATCGTTTGATCTCAATTTGATTTTGTACCATTTTTATTTAAATTAAATAAAAAATAAGATAAAATTCAAAAGAAGAAGAAGATAGTGAGGACCACTAGCGGCTACAAAGGGCCACCAATGGTGAGGTTGGCTACCACTAGCGGCCCATAGCCAAAACTGGGTGAGGGCCAACATGCCCAAGGGTCAGCAGAATGGTGAGGTCGGTTGCCACTAGTGGCCCCTAGCCAGAACTGGGTGAGGGCCAACACAGCCAGGGGTTGACAACCCCTGCCAACCATTCCCCCACAATCGCTGGTCTTTCTTAGAGATGTTGGGCAACGGCTGCTTGGTTCTTCTTCCTCCCTTTACTTTATTATAAATTTAATTTGAATAAATTTTGTATTAAAAATTATTTTAGGACTAAAACGACATTGTTTTGGCCTCATGTTTCATGTTTTATGCATGTCTTGTCACGTATGAGAGAAAAAATATTTAAAAAAATTATGTCAATATTTTTATTAGACAAGTTGGACAAAGTTAACAAAAAGATTTAATTGCACAAATCTAACAAATTTTAGGATTTAACTATACTTTTAAAAAAAATTAAGACTTAATTGTAATTTTGTAATAAATTTTATGACTTATGGTGCATATATCCTTAGAGAAAACATACTCTCGCAAGTGATTGTGGGTAGGACACCCACTTGCTTAAAGCGCAGTCGCTCGACCTCTCAGCAACATCTGACCAAAGAAACGAAGAAAGCCCGCACGTATTCGACCCAAAAAAGAAGAAGAGAACGAGCAAGAACTAACCTTGGTTTTGAAATCAGCAAGATTAGTGGCTGCCTTATAAGACGCGTCCACCACCTGTTTGAAAGAAGGCCTCAGAGGCAACGACTGATCGATCCAAACACTGTTCACAAAAGACAGCTTAGGCCCGCCCGTGGCACTGCCGTCGGCCAGCACAACGGTGACGAGCTGAGAAGCAAAGGAGTGGAGGTGGTCGGTGGATTTGGTCTTGAGGAAAGAGAGGAGCTGTTCCTTGGTGGGCCCTGTGGAGCCAGCGGCTATTAGGCTGAGCACGACGTGTATGGAGAGGGGAGAGAAGACGAGGTTGCAGTCCTTGGCCTGGGTCAAGAGGAGCTGCTTGGAGAGGGAAAGAGCGACGCTGGTCTGGTTGGCGATCGATTCTCTCAGGTCCATTTTTTGGGGAGCTGGACGGGGTTTGGAGATAGTTTTTCCCATGAGAAGTAGCTCACTGGTTGCCTTGTAAATAGTACTAGAGAGCCACTCTATAGAAGTGAGCCTAGAACAGCAAGTTATGCACCAACTACTAAATTCAAGTTAAGAGGAAGAACGAAAGAGAGGAATCGAATCTCCGCGTGTTGCTTTGGAGTGAGGTGAAGAGTAACTGCGAATTGATGTAGTGCATGGCACGATCTTGTGCTTCAGACAATCAGCACCGCAGAAGTTAGCATATTGAAAAGATGAGCTCAACTCGATGTTTCTCAAAAGAAAGATACTCTTCATCTAGCTTTATTCCAAACTCACTAATCAGTCAGCAACAGGATTAATGATCAGACCCACGAACCGAAGGGTGCTGGAATCTTTCTCCATGATCAAGAATAAAAACAGGTGGTCGGCCACAAAGTCAAATTTTATTACGGCCAAAAAGCAAGCAGCACCAAAGTGCCTTTGCAAATATTTCTGTTCTTGGAAATAATTTTTTTTTAAAAAAATAGTTCTTTTCTATTTCTACTCACTTAAATAACTTTTAAGTAAAACAATGATAACCGTAAAAATTTGTATTATTGGAATAAAAAAAGAATAGGACTGCGTTTAGTACTAACTCAAAAAAAATTTATTCTTTTTTTTTTTTTTCGGATGGCGATGGTGACCGGCAGACGGGTGACTGGTGACCAACGGCGGTGGTAGGTGGTTACAACAGGCGACGGTGGTGGGCGAGCGGTGGGTGGTGACCGATTGCAATTGTAGTGATGATCACAAGTTACGGCGATCCAAAAAATAACTTTTTAGAAATTATTTTCAAAAATAAGAAGTTATTTTTTTCTATTTCTCGGAGCCTAGGGTTTTCTAGCTTTCAGAATTCTTCGGGTTTAAAATTGCAGGCTTTCAAATGTCCATCAAATTTGAATGCTACTAAATATTCTGTTCCCTAATAATAGAAGTTGATCAACAAGCCCAACGTTTGACAAGCAAAAGATAGCGCCAGACGAACTCTTAAAAGATGGCACGTGCATTCGGGTTTTAGTTCTGCGTGAAAGTTGAAGTCTAGATTCCTTCCTTACCCTCTTTTTTGTTTATGTCGTCCGTGGCCAACTTTGGACACCTCTGCCTACTACATTTTCTGGAAAACCGGATGCTCTCTCGACAAACGATTCCTCTTTCAAAGTCTCTAAATTGGGCATGCGTCCATAATCTTTAATGGTCCATGATCCTGATCAAAGACATGTCAATGGGGACATTGATTGTGCAATAAGGAAACAACTCACAAGACTTCCACATAGGAATTGCATCGTCTACTTTTTTGCCGGCCATATGACACGCAGTATCTAACATTTCAGAACTTACCCTCAATTTATCATCAGTTTTTACGTCAGGCATTTTCTCTATCTTTTCTAGCGTGTCTTCCCACGCTGCTTTACTTCGTAGCAGAGAGAGGACCCACCTTAAGAGCCGAAAGAAGTCCATCCGTGGTTTTGACAATTTTGGTCGAGATGCTATTGTAATCATTTGGCGGTATCTCTCCTCTGAAAGCATGCTCGCCGAAAAGCTCGAGAGCATATCAAAGAGGCATTTCCTTCAATCGTGGGACTTGGGAAATACTCACAAGACTTCCACTTAGTGATGATTTTGATCCGTTTCTATTGACTTGTCTTTTGGTAGTTTTGTTCAGTAGAATAATGTTGTTTGATGCAGGATTGGGCTTGGGTTTGTGGCTGTCAAATCAGGCCAGGGACACGATTTGACGGAAGTAGAGTTTTTGGGCTTTAAGGAAATCGGGTCTACCCTCTCTCTTTGGCAGCAATAAAGTTCATTAAATTACCAAATAAAAACACAGTACTGCTCACAGAGGTCTCTCTCGCACATAAGAAATGCTCTTTATTTTTATTTTTTAATCATACCGTATTTCTACTATAACTCTTATTCTCAAATTTTTGTCATACCTTATCACAAAATATAAGAGTCGAAACTTACACTTGAAACTAAATTAACCCCACCCTAAATCTTGGAAAAATTGTGGATTCGAACCCCCACTTCCCTCTTCCCATATAAGATAGGAAAAGTGGTCACTAAAACAAACCTCAGCAATTGGAAATAATTTTTGCTTTAATCAGAGCGAAAAATGTGAACCCATAATCCATTACCCCATTTACTCTAATTAAGTATAGAGAATATATAATTACCAATTCATAATTGAATACTTATTTGATTTTGTGTTTACTAGTCATGTATAAATTAAAACAAGATGTTTCTCTTCATCATTAAATAAGAGTATTACCAATCATGCAAGATTGATTCCACTTTTTTCGAGTTTGTATTGGATGTACGTTACAAGAAAATCGATACATATTCTAAGACGCTTCCTTACTTATGTTAAATTTTTTTAAGAGAGTTGTAAGACCAACCCATGTTATTGTTATCTATAAATGCAAATGAAGCCGAGAGTTCCCTGTTTCAGATTGATGTAACGAAATGTTGGCACTGGAAAATCCGAAGTCTGGAGTATTTTGACCAGCATTACTTTTGTTTGTCTACTGACTAAGACCAGTACTCCGTTGACTCCATTACTTGTTTCAAAAGTAGATAAACTCTTATATTTTAAAGAGATGTTTACATCAATTTTTTTTTTTTTTGTGTCTTTTGCTACGTGTATTGTGCCTGGCTAGAAGTTTTCCTTAGTACTAGTCTATAAATACTATAGATAGGCTTTGAGTGGTGGTTCCCCGAACCACACAGTAATCTCTTCATCAAGCAATGGGATTTGCACCTTTACTTTCTTGGTTACTTGATTCAATGTAGTCAAAACAAACTTCTTTGAGATCTCCGCCCATCAACTACCAGAGCCTGCAGTTGAGAATTCGAGTCTGTTCTAGACCTCGAATTGAATACCTAAGATCAAGTTTGTGTTCCTTTCTTGATCGTCCTTCGCTTGTCCAATGCATATGGACAGCTAGTGCACCAAAGTTTCTGATCCGTTGAAGTCAAGCCACAATCAACTTGGCACAACCTGCATTTTTCATCAGACTAGTGTAATTTTAGCACGAACGCTAAGAGAGGGAGAAAAACACATTGGAGAAAATCGATGATCAAACTCCGTCAAGGTAGTTGTGGCAACCACCAACTTACAGGCGGAGGAGCTCCTCCATTTCTTAATTGCTGAGGACGTGGAGACCTTTGCAAGGCATTTAGAAATTTTCGGTGGCAAATGACCCAAATAACTAAGTAGCGAAAAGACTTGAGTCTCATCACGTCTTTCGTACAAGAAGTTATTTAAAAGAAAAGGAAAAAGAAAGAACAGCTAAGCATAGATGCTTTTCAATCTCAGTACAAGGGCAAGAACGTTCTGTATACTCAACCTAAAAATATACATAGAAAAGACGATGAGAATCTGAGCAAGGCAGTCAAATGCCGCCACTTCTGGTTGTGGATTGTAAGCTGCCCATCATAACCTTCCCGATTCAAAAGCTGAAAAGGGACATATAATGCGAGGCAGCATCCTGCACGAGACAACAGTAATACGACATGTTTCCATATTCGCTAAAACAGGCAAACTTTCCAACGAGTCGCAACGAGATATATGCAGCGTTTCCAGGTTCTGTAAGCTGGAAAGATCAGGTAGCTCTTTTAAAGACGGGCAGGAACTAATAAGTATATGCTCCACTGATTCTGATTGTTCAAGACCTTGAACCTCAATCAGCCGTGGGCAATTAGTAACCCCCAAAAACCATAGCCTTTTTAAGCTTTGCATGTGAGATAGTCTCTCAAGGAATTGGCAGTCCAATATGTGCAATTGGCTAAGGCCCTCCAACTGTCCAAGCACATCCAGTGGAATTTCTGTCAAGCGTGACCTGCATACGTCTATTCTGTGCAAATATTTGAAGGTGTGAAGGCATGACCATCCATTGTGGACTCAAGATCAAAGAACCTCAACCCCTCAATATTGGGTGGAATCCGCTCGAGAAATTGAGAGGTGAAGCCTGGTAATTCAAGATTATGGAGTTCGGTAAGGGTACTAAAGTCAGCAGGCAACATGGCCATGTCTAAAAGGTCCAATCTCAAATTCGTCAACTTAGTTAACCTCCCAATCCACTGCAAATCTTGAGCTTCGCATGCGTTTGGTGGTGCATGAAGCATATTAAGATATCTAGGACGACTATAATTTGATAAATACAGACATTCTAAGTTCATCAGGTTTGACAGATCTGGAATCCTCTGTAAAGATGAAGATGAAATGTCCAAAGATTCCAAATTTGTAGGAAGCTCTGACAATTGTTGAAGCTCATCACAAGCACGCAAACCCAAATCACGAAGTCGAGAAAGCTGAGTAATAGTTGGCGGCACTTCAGAAATACGGGTATTTCCTAAGTTTAGGATTTCCAAAGATGATAGTGCCCCAATTTCCATTGGAATTTCTCCCTCCAAAAATTGACAATCACTAGCTTCTAAATATTCAAGCTGCTCCAACATCCCTATTGCCTTAGGTAGCTTTCCCAATTTACAGCTTTCCATGAGTAGACGCTTCAATCTCTTGAGCTCTCCAATCGAGTTGGGCAATTCTATAATGTTCGTGCGACATAGATTCAACTCAACTAGAGATTTCAGTTTCCCAATTGATTCTGGAAGTTTCTGCACAGATGAGTCGCTCAAAGACAACTCTTGAAGACTGGGTATCTCTCCAATTGAATCTGGAAGTTCAAGGAGTTCCAACTTTTCCATCCTTAGCGTTAATAGACACGTTAGATTACCCAATGAGTCAGGCCATGATTGACGTACCGTGCCTAGATTGAGGGAGGTTGAAGCTCCTTTAAGCATCCTTAAACCATTACACCCATTGATTTCCAAGTGCTTCAAAGACTGCAACATACTAATAGATGGGTCAATTTCAACCAGCCTTTCACAATCCTTCACAACGAGTCTCTCCAAAGTCAAGCACGTAGAGAAGTTAGGCGTCTTGATCAACCTTCTACAACTCACAAGATGCAGGACTTTTAACCTACAATTTCCCTGTGAAATCATTCATAAAAGAATGTACAAAGATTGTCATTTCACTATGCACAAAGAAAAAGAGTAAATATAAATTGCTCATATTACATAATATCGTACCATGATTTGGCTCCATCCACCCCAATCATTTGTGAGGTCAGATTCTGAAATTTTGAGAACAACCAAATTGCTCGGAGAGAAGTTAGTAGCTTGGAACTCTGACGGACAATTTTGCCAAGAGAGCCATCTTAGCTCCAAAAGGAGACTTTGGAAGTCCCCAACAAAGTTTCCTCCATCAAATTCAAGGAACCTTAACTTTACCAGCCCTAAAATGTCTTCACGTGTAATATCGCACACTTGAGATTGTCCCCCTAGTTTGAGTGCCACTATTTTTGTTGTTCCCTAGAAAAGGAAATTATAGCTAAATTAGACCTCAGCTTTGGTGGACATAAAATAAGGCTCATGAATTCAAAACAATATCTTTTCGTCTTGTTGGTAACTATCTCTTTGACTCACAAGCCATAATTACGCAATCCACCCGTAAGTATACGAGTCCATTACCACAACCCAACCAGCTTCACAGAAAGCAAGAAATCTCACCACACGAGTTAGCAAATGCCCAGAGCACAAGTTAGTGAGAGATTCACTTACAACATGGCTGTGTTAATGATCTCATGGAAGATAAAATGACACCTTTACGAATGAGCTACCACGCTCAGTCATAAATTAACATATTACCGACCTATTCTATTTTCTAAAGAAAGTGAAAAGTAGAACATGAGCTACCACGCTCAATGCATACCTCTTTTCTTTGTATAACATCCATGGCCACAGTGGAAGACCATATTCTACTACGCTCTCCAGGATGTTCGATGCTCTCCTTGCGAACAAGTTCCCTCCCTAGATCTCTGAGTTGGTCATGCATCCAAATGTCGTCATTCATATTTTTTATCAGAGATTTTTTAACAAGAACTGAGATGGCTTTGTACGGAAAAAAATCGCAAGCTCCCCACATAGAAATTGCATCGCTTATTTTTTCACCAGCCATGTGACATGCAATGTCAAGGAAGATTTCTTTCTCCTCATATTCCAACATGTCATAACTTACCTTCAATATGGCCTGAACTTCTTTGTCTGGCATTTTCTTCAGCTTGGCTAATACATCATCCCATACTTCTTCGCTCTCATTGCAAAGTGAGGATCCGATAACCACAAGAGCTAGCGGAAGTCCACCAGTGATTTTCACAATATCTCTTGTTATTCTATCATATTCGAGGGGAGGAGTATCGCTGTCAAATGCATATCTACTGAAAAGTCGAACAGCAAAAAAATTATGCATCTCCTCCATTTCGTAGAAGTGATGCACTTTAGGATGTATTGCAGCATTATTCATGTAAATTTTCAAAAAATCAATGTCCCTAGTTGTCACAATTATTCTACTTCCTGGACCGAACCAATCACACTTTTCTGCTAGCTTCACAAGCTGGTCCCTTTTATCCATATTATCAAGAACAATCAGAACTTTCTTGTGGCGACATCTTCCTCTAATCATGTTGATCCCAGAGTCAGTATCATGAACCTTTATGGATTGAGACTTGAGGATATCAGACAATAACCTGTTTTGCAATTTCACAATTTTACCCTGCCGTGAAAGTTCTCGAACATCTGACAAGAAGCTGCAACCTTGAAACTGAGAAGCGATTTGGTTGAAAACAACCTTGGCAAGAGTTGTCTTACCGACTCCACTCATTCCATGTATTATGACAAACCGTACATCGAGAGAGTCTTTGCCTAACAAATCCATCACGGCTTGCACATGGTCATCGATTCCAATTAAATGATCAGGCACTACTCGAGCTCCTCTTGACAGTTTCCTTGAAACCTCATCGGTAAGAAGTTTTATGAGTTCCCCTTGGCTGCCGGACAAGAAACTCAGATTGAGCAACGACATAAAGAACATCGAGTTTCATGATTTTCTAAATGTGGATTTGGCATTCACATTAGTGGCGGAAATATAAAATTTTATTTAGAAGCCAAAGCAGAGTAAGGCCAAGATATCTATTTTAAATACGCAGGTGCATCACATCTTTCTACAATGAGAAAGGAACAAAATCACGCAAACACAGAGAGAACAAGATTTGTAGCACAACTACCAAGTCAAAAACACTACAATCAAAAGTTAAACGCCCATGGCGTGCAACCTGGCAGTCGAGATAGACAACACATTCACGGCAAAATAACCACAGAGAAATACACTTGTCATCCTTGAATTATGCAAGCATCTATTTTATGCCGTGAAAGAACTAATTCCCGGAAATTTAAAACACCTAAAAGTCAATACCGAATTAGTCCTAACAATACTCTGTTGTTGGATACTTGGAATATGATCTAACTTCGTCTTGCAAGTGATGCATCCATTTCGAGGATAATTACTCATTGGGAAATAATATTTCCTAAAAATAATAGTATATATCACTTAGAAAGATCAATGGACTAATAGTATTTTTATTATTAACAACAATTTATGTTAAAATATTTTTGTTGATGATAAAAGTAATTTCCATTGATTCGTTGTCATAAATTATATTGAGGAAAATACTCTCTATATCATCATCAACTTTCCGCAAGGAAAATGCACCGTCTAAATTATTTCTCTTACCTTAAGAAAGCCTCCACAGACGGCTAAACATTCTTTCCTTAATTAGGCAACTGGCTAAATCAATTTGCTCTCCATTTAATCTTGATAAACATAACAAACATCCAAGCATCTCTTAGATATTTGAAAAACCGTACTAATCGTAGTCCCTGAAACAATTATTAATCACTTGCAGCTAATAGCAATACAAGAATCTCAACTCCAGCAAACCAAAAATCATTTCTTTTTCTCTTTCCGTTTTTAAAGTCCCGTAAATTACAGTCTAACCCCCTTAACACTGAGTGTCGTCATCCTCAAGATCTGCTAAACATCGACCCTCGAGAAAAATTTCGACGTACTGGATTATCACTTCAGAAACCATCCTCTGACATCACTTTCTAACACCTCATAGAGAGGGGCCCCAGAATGTTTAAGTAAACTACAATCTACCTTCCGACCAAAAAAAAGAACTACAATTTACCAGAAAATGTATATAAAAATGTAAAAAGTAAAAAGGTTTCTTATCCTCGGAGCACCCAAAATTTTTTCATTGCACGAAAAGAAAACTGGGAAAGACAGTAAGAAATCGACGGATCTGAGTTGATCACCCGAAAAAGCAACCACTGAAGCAAATTACACCAACTAAAGCAAAATCCATTAGAATAACCTCACTTTAATTAGTTGCAAAGAAGCACGATTCTCTTGGTAAGTATGCAGGAGTATAAATCAATCTCTTGCTTCATATACCGACAGCAGTTTCCTTCAAACATATGCATCTCGCAATCATGTACTAACCTAGATACGAGGGTTTGATACAGTACTTTCGAAACTCAGCTAAAAAGCCAATAATCTTTATTTGTCGCTCTTGGGTTATTGTATTCATATTTGAAGGCGTGAAAAAGGAGTGAAGAAAAGCCTCGAAACTCTCTTACCCTCTATCTTTGCAGTGCCATCCTTTGATCGAAGCGACCTCTGTTAAGGCCTCCGTCCACCGTTGCACTTCATCGTAGCTGAACCTGTCCTTATGCCTTTTCAAGGCATCAACGTATAATCCAGTTCTGAGCTTAACATCGTAAGGATCGACGTCGAAGAAAATGGGAAGAATCACTTTATCCGTCGATCTTCTCAAGCAATCCACCATGTGAGCGAGCTCGCGAAGACACCATGCACTAGATGCATAGTTTCTGGAGAAGATGGGCATGTAAATTCTGGAGACGTTGATCGCGTGTAGAAGCTCGCCTCCAATCTTTTCACCTTTTCGGATCTCTGCATCATCCAGGAAGACGCGAATCCCAGCTCCATTCAGAGAGTGATAGAGGTAATCGGTAAAAGTGAGACGAGTGTCTGGTCCTCTAAAATTCAAGAACACATCAAATTCAGCTCCCAGCGGCTCACTATCGCCACCCGCGGAGGAAGATGTTGCTGTGTCCGAGTCCCTTTTTCTCTTCATCGGTACCAACGCCATGCTCTGAGTTGAATCACTTCTGGTGTGCGCGATCCCAGGAGAGGATGTCGATTGTTAAAGAGCTAAAGAGCGTAGCAAATCACAATTGCTCCTTCGACGCGGCATTTCAATTCCACTTTCTTGGCACGCTTGTATTACCCACACGAAGTAAAGACTTTTTGAGTCTTGGGGGACACGCATCCCAACTTTTCAAAGAGAAGTCTGAAGGCAAAGCAGTTTCAAAAGGCGTGCCATCACGTACCTGGATATTGGGGTGAGCGCTTTTCCCACGCCGAATATATTTTCTCGCGTTCGCTGTCAGCCACACCAAGATATTCTTGACAGCCTATAAGTGAAAGAATCTTAGGGTGAGTAGACCTGCAAGACTGACCGTGCTCTATGAATGCCATCACGCTGACCCAAGCGTTCCCGTTTAAGCTCGTAAGCGATGAGAAAATATTGGTGCATGTGGTGTGTCGGCATGACAAATAAATAAAAAAAACTTCAAAATGCGACACGTGTCGAACGTGGCCTCGATTATTAGGCCAACTTTTCTCTCTCTTCTCGCTGCACGCTTTCTCTCTCTTCTGCACACGATCTCTCTCTCCTCTATCTTCTCTCTCCTGCACATGCTCTCGTTCTCACCCGAGAAAATATTAGGTATCACTCGGATTCCAACGTGTCAAAATCCGACCCACTCACCGAGCGACACGTGTCGCCCGGGCCCACACTGGTATTCAGCCCTTATGCCACTGTTCGCGGGTGGTTTTCTGATCAGAAGGGCGGTTTCCAGCGATTTACTTTCCCCCTCCGAACAGTACCAATCAAGTCAGCAGCAGTAGAGTCAAATCAGTTGGGCAGCTGCCCCTACGTCTCTCCCCCTCTCAGTTGATTTCAAATTAAAACGGAGGGAGGGAGAGTTTTTTTCATGCTGTTCTTCTCTGTCGACTCTCCCCTTCCCCGCCCGACTTCGCGTGCTCCTTCTCCGACCGACGACGGACCCAGCCGTCTGACGAACCCCGCCGGCGTTGGTGCCGCATCCGCCTGGTCCGCCCCACGACCGAACCACGCCAAATGACGTCGTCTTCGAACCCGTCTCTCTCGACTCGCTCTGTCTCGCACCCTCCGCCACCGCCCGACTTCGCTTGCTCTTTCTCCGACTCACGATGGAACCGGCCGTCTAACGAACCCCGCCGCCGTTGTCGCCGCATCCACCTGGTCCGCCCAACGACGTTGTGTTCTCTCCGTCTCTCTCGACTCGCTTTGTCTCGCCCTCTCCGCCGCTGCCCGACTTGCTCTTTCTCCGACTCACGAGGGAACCGGCTGTCCAACAAAACCCACCGTCATCATTGCCGAATCTGCCTTGTTCGTTGCACCACCAAACCACGCCAAACGACACCGCATTTTCTCTCGACTCGCTCTGTCTCGCACTCTCCGCCACCGCCCGACAAGCCACTCCGCCTCTGCCTCCGCCAAGGTATCGACTTTCTTTGCATTTACTTTAACATTGTGCAATTTTTTCCGTCGATTCTAATTTTAGGGTTTTGATGATTTATAGAATTCGTTGGACGAGTACTTCGAGGGATGAAACCATGCCCAACGCCGCTGCTGCATTCTCTCCGTCGTCTCTCTCGACTCGCTCTGTCTTGCCCTCTCAGCCGTTGCCTGCCAAACGACCGTGCTAGCTCACGGCAATGTGATCGGTTGTAAAGAACAAGGAAAATTGAATTTGTTCTATATGTGTGATCAGCAACCATTTTTTGCATCTTTTTCAACTTCTTTGATTTTGATGAATTTATTTTGATTTTCATATATTATGTCACTTTCACCCGTATCTGGAATGAGACTTGGTTGGCGAACTTCTTCTACAAGCCATGCGACTATGAGCTATTTGTGAAGCAATCCCTAAATATGGAAATGGCTATTGTCATGGCAAGGGTATGCAGAGTGTTTTGGTTAATTCTATCGTCCAAAATGTCTTTTTAAATCGTTTAGAAAGACATTTGAATCTTTCTCAGCGAGTTAACATCTTCTTTCGATTTTAGGATGCAGGGATGGATTGGATCATCCATCTTGACACTGACGAGCTCATATACCCAGCAGGAACTCGTGAGTATTCAGTGAGACAGTTGCTGGCTAATGTGGCTGGAAATGTTGATATGGTCATTTTTGCAAATTACGTGAGTGAAATGTCTTTAGCATGTGGAAATTGAATGCCCTGTCTGCCCTACGATATCCTGATTATCTACTAATATGCGATCATCTTATATCAGGAAAGCAGTGCGGAGAGAGATGATGTTAAAGAGCCCTTTAGTGAGGTAAGGTTTTTGATCATGTTGTCTATTATTTAGCTGATTTTAGTGGTAATGAATATAATTTAAGTGGCTGAAAGATCAGAACTTTTCAATGTCAGCATAATTCGGAGCACAATCATTTTGACAAGGGTAAAAGGCATGATTAACTTTGGTGCTTTCAGACAAATTTGTCGACTCAGTTAAATATAAAGCAGCTCATGTTTTATTTGTTTAGCATCAAACTTTCTGAGCTACATTCTGCAATTTGTATTGGAAGAGCATCAATTGATATTTTGCGAGCATCGTCTGTTTTTGGTCCTTACGGTGCATTGGATAATTTAGAGACATATATTCTACTTAGGTCATCATCAAACGTCTGTGTTGAGTTTTGGATCAATCTATGTCTTCACCAATCACTCCTTATATTAATCTAATTGTTCGTCTCTTACAGGTGTCAATGTTTAAAAAGAACTATGACCATTTAACAAAAGATGTATACTTTAGCAATTACAAAGATGCAACTCACGGCAATTCAAATTACTTTCTGACTTATGGAAATGGGAAGGCTGCAGCTCGTATTCAAGATCATCTCCGTCCAAAGGTGCTCACAGATGGCACAACTACATGAAAACCCCAGAGTATGGCTGTGTTTGTATTTTTGTTTAGTTGACTTTTGGCTGATGATATAGAGATGCCATGTCTACACGAGCGTGTAGTTAGGTGTTCCATATGGTTCGCCTTTGTTTGGAAAGTGTTTAGGAGGTCTCATCTTTTGCAACGCCTGCATTGTCGGTCATGTATTTTGTTTGAAGTTGATGTCACCTCATCTCATACTGCTGACTCACTGTATCATTGTGTGCGATTTGTTATAGCGAGATTAAATTGGAAGAGGCTGCTGTTCTGCATTACACATATCCAAAGTTTTCGGATTTGACATCAAGACGTGGTCGGTGTGGCTGCAAGCCTACTAAGGAGGATGTGAAAAGATGCTTTATGTTGGAGTTTGACCGAGCGGTAAGTTCCTATAGTATATTTTTCCTTCCAACCGGGGCTTTCATCTCTGGCTCCTAGTAACAGGACCAAATTTTTTGGAAATTTTAGGAATTCAATTTTCATTTGACTGTCAACTAAAATTATAATTGAAGTTGGTAGATATTTTTTCGTTATTGTGAGTATGCATATTTTCAACACAAAACTATATTTGCAGGACCAAAATAGTGCTAATGAGTTCTGTGCTCACAGTATTTTGTCTAATGTAAATGAGCCTCAGTTCGTGCAGGCTTTGGGAAGCAAGTCACAGCTTGATGGTACCAGTCTTGGGAAAAGTGTGTCACAGCAAAATTCTAGTGTGAATGACGGGAATTGTGATGTGAAACCTTTGCTTGTGCACACCGTGGGAACCCCAGTTGATGGGTTTAGCTCTCGAGCTGGTGAAGTTTCTACAGGAGATCACAAGGATGGTTAAGACTGCGCTAATGAGTGCTATGCTAACATTCTGCTATCTAGTGTAAACGAGTTTCCATTTATGCGAGCTTGTGGAAGTGAATCACAGTTTAATAGTTCAGATCTTGGGGTCCAGCTAGGAAGAAGTGATTTCACCTTTTAGGAACCATGCCATCCTGAAGATGAAGACCGATCAAATAGCAGATGTGATTCTAAAGATGCATTTCATCATTTAGCTGGGGCAAATTTGGGGTGTGAAGATCCTTTGACATCAGATCAATTCAATTTAGCACTGGAGCATAATCGTACTCTGTGATATGCTGAAAAGCACATGGGTGCTAAATCTGGATCCGGAAATCCTCATGTAACGTTAGACAGGTTTAGTTTGCCATCTAAGGGTAATCATGCCTTGAATTCTGCTGGGAACCCCTCTGTGGGTTTACATCAGTTTGAACACACCGTGGACTCTCCCTGCTGGAAAAAAGCAATTTCATGCTCAAAGCACAGGGAGGAACCTGAACTAAGCGGTTTTGATCTGCTACAGGACCTTCGAATCTTTGGCAATTCCTTATATCCTGCCAAGGTCTCCTCTGATAAACCTAGTGCAGGAAAAGCACTCTACACGGGTGGGTGTAGTAACAGAGCTTCAGTGTCACCCTCAGTGCCACATGCCTTTGTTAATCCATCAGGCAGAGAGGGAAGATCCAATGATAGTGAGGATATTTGCTCGAGTGATTCAATACATGTTCCATTTTCTAATGATGTCGGGGAATCTACTGGACATTCCATTACACGCCAAGAGTCAATCCGTGATTCTAGTGCTAAAACTTATCATCCCACACAGCGGAGTTCAGGAGAAGGTGATGTGACTTCTGACAAAGGGCGCATGCCCACCCATCACATCTCTGATGTGGGTACAAATGAAAATGATTCTTTGAAAATGGATCCACCTGAAGGGTTGCTCCTTTCTATGAAGCATGTGTTGGAATCAACCAATGCAGTAGATAATTCTCCTGGGCTTGCCAGATGGGATAGGGGACCAGTAATCCCAAAGATAGATGGTCAGATGCTTCTTTCAACTTTGCATAATCTGTCGTAGTTACTTCTCTATTCATGTTTAAGTGGTGCGTGCGACTTGAAGGAAAGAGACACTGATGTCATTCAAAAGGTGATCGATAATCTTTGTGCATGTTCATCAAAGAATGTTGAGCAGATGACAACACAGGCCAAAATACAAAGTTCTGAGGAACACATGTACAAAGGTTTTGGAGCATCACCTGATCTTGACATGGTAATCTTGTTTATCTCACTGCTGCCTTTTTAATCTCCTACCTTAAATTAGTTGATGATGCTAAAATTGCTAGAGCATGCAAAGCCACTCTTTTAACAGCAAAATATGGATGGTGATAATCTCAAATTGGATGATAACTAACATGCCAATGAGGATCATTTAGCCTTTCTGGACTTTAGGTGATAACCTTGTTGTGAATCTAGAATCATGTCTTGAAGCATTCGATATCTCCTTGCTAGTTCCTTTTCATGTTTCCATGTAATGAAGGTGATGATCTTTTGGCTTTTAGACACCAAGTAATAGTTGTTGAGGCAATTGAAAGCATTTTGAATAAATGGGACTTGGGAAATTCGAATGCATGTTTTCACCCTCACATTGTGCTGCACCATATTCTAGAAGGGCCCATAACTATGAAGAGATTTGTGGCACTGGCCTATTTACTACCTTAGTAGCCTTTCCTGATTAAATATTGTCAAGATAGATCTATCATGACAAAGACACTTTGAGTTTTATTCAAAAATCAGATAGACAATGGAACAGGAAGACGATAACACGGTGAAGAGATGGCTTTATCTGTAGTGCTTGAGTATCATCTCCTTTTTCTACCTGCATTTTAACTAAAACGTTGTAGCAGTTAACTATGCATGTTGTGATGTTAGAAGTGAGCTACCCCTACATGTTGATTATTAATACAAATTGAAGCTACCTGTGCGGGATATTATCTGCAATGCTAGACCATTTCTAACACGTTCCTTTGATATGGATTATTGATTTATTTTTCCTTATGCCTATTTGTGAATATCTAGTTTTGAGTTATAGCATTCTAGGTAGGTTGTTTTCTGCAGAAAAAAGGATAACTGTTTTCCCCCTACAGAGTGCTAGTGTAAATATGCCTCCTCTCGCCAGTGCATGTTCTGTAAATATTCAGGGCCAGATTGACAATCACTGTGCCTTTGACAAGAAGAGGCAGCACACTGGGTTTGATAATGAGGTTGAAAGTTCTTCTGAACTTTCCTACTCTACGGGTAATGCCCTGATAAACAAAGACGATGCCATGACCCAGGTACTTTTTTTTTTTTTTTTTTTGGTAAATACCCAGGTACTTATTTTAATACTCTGTAAATCTCTGCCATGGAAAGGTTGGAACTATAAGCTAATGGATCAATAGAAACTGAGTAAATTTGTTGTGGATAACTTTGCAGGCTATCAAGAAGATTCTCAGTGAGAATTTTCAGGTTGAGGATGATTCACAACCGCAAATACGCTTGTTTAAGAATTTGTGGCTTGAGGCAGAGGCTACTCTATGTTCCATGAATTACAAGGCTCGCTTCAATCGTATGAGGATCGAGATGGATAATTCCAGGACCAATGTAGTGAAAGGTTGGGATTTAAGTTGCTTAACGTATCTATCTTGCATGACCAAGCTGATTCTTTCATCTGAGAAAAAACTCTTAAATTCTCATAATTAACGGTTCTTTATTGCAGATTCACTTGAAAATAATTTGGATGTGGAGAACTCATCAGATATTGGAGTCTCTGTTCAATCAGATGAAGATGATAAATTGTCGGCTGGGACAAGGAGCTGTGAAAAGCCTGAGAAGCTGAATGCCTCTGTTCAGAGTCTGATTGTGGTCAGCACAATTGATCCTACGACCAACCTTTTAGCTCCAAGTTGCCAGCCTCATAACTCAAGTACTAAAAGTACTCCGAATGTGGAGGAACAAGGGCTTCTGAAAGTTTCTCCTGATCTCAGCAGGACTGCAGAATCAGCATCCAGAGCATCCAAAGAGAACGGTAGCCTCGCACCTGAAATCTCTCTGAATTCTCCTGTAACAGGTGCAATCTGCTGCACTAATGATGTAGAGGCTTCTGTTATGACCAGATTGAAAATCCCGAAATGATGGAATGAGAGCTTACTTTCTGAAAATCAGACACAGATTCCTCCAGATTCAGTTGATATTGGGGTCGCACTTAAAGAAGAACGCTTTCCAGTTGCTATCGAAAGATTGATCGAGGAAAGCACAAACCTTTCTGGTGGCAAGTTGAAAATGGAGTCACGAGGTGGTGCTGAAGATAGTCAAATACTCCATTCTCGAACAAAAGATGTGCGCAAAAACCTGTTCTCTGCTGATTGGCAGGACTGTTCATCAGACTGGGAGTATGTGCTGAAAGAGGAGATTTCTGGCAGAGGCTTCGCACCTTGACATCAGGAGTAAGTGTTCCTCAGATGTGAATGATCACCTCAAAATTTACTGGATCTGTATCTCTCCTCTCTATGTTATGTAAAACACTGTTGAATCCCGTGAATTGCTCTTATGGAGCTGTTTGGTCTCCCAACTTGTAAATAGCTTTCAAACGCTCTGTCGGTCTTACAGCTAAATAAGACAAGTTGCGCTTGCATGTGATTTGCTTCTTCTAAAGCTTAAGTAAGGCAAGTTGCATTTGCATGCATTGTTCACATAAAATAAGCTCAGCTTGCAACTGAGATTCGCTAGGCGTGCTCAAGCATGATGTCCACTCAGCAGCATATTTTAATTTGTGCAAGAGCGAGCTCCGCTCAGTTGCGGCTAAAGACGGTCAAAGACGTAGAAACCAGAACTACTTCCGTTGGGGTCAACGGCCAAGACACTTAAAAGACTATCATTCGTTACCATTCTTGAGTAAGTCCAGTCCATGGTGAAGAATCAAGCCTAAGTGCAAACAAAACCGGAGGCATTTGTCATGATCATTAGATCGATCAAGACATGAAAGCTTTGACACTTAGAACCTCTTTGGTTCCAGTTTTGAGTTTGGTTTGAATCGCCTAAAGCGATTTAAGTATTCACCTGTTAGGCTATTTGCATCTGGATAGGAGACGCCCGTGATCAATGATTTACTCAATGTCATGGACCGGTCATGTTATAACTTTAAGAGAACTTGAAAGAAGCTGAAAAGGGCATATGGTCCGGCCAGGTTCACAATATTTGAGTGGATTGTTGACAAAACGCCCGTTTCAATTTCTCTTCTACAAGTTTAAGAAAAAAGGAGCCGATATAGAAACCGGAGAAATGCTGCAAATAATCCAACTCAGATAACCTAGACTGTTTTCAAAGCTCATCACCAAAAAAAAGCCAGACAACAAACCCCGATGGAGCATGTTTAGGTAGTAAGCTCCATGATAGCACCGACAATGTCCCCATTGTGTGTCTTGAGAGCCTTCACGGCCTTGTTCCTTGAAACTCCAGCCTGGGTCATCACCAAGTCAATGTCGCGAGGCTCAACCCCAGTTTCATCGACCTCTTCTTCATCAGCCTGTGCTGCTGGGCTGCGGCTGAAGTGTCTGTCCTGCCCATCACAGATCCCATGTCGGGCATCCTGAACTGCTGGGCAGCTTGTGTCTGCAGTTGTGAGCTCAAGTCTTCAATCTTCGCCTCCCCAAATATGACATAAGTCTCAGAGTGAGGGCTCTTGAAGACATCGGGCTTTGAGATGAAGAAAAGGATCTGAAACACCAGGAATTTCTTTAAAACATGCCACTGTTTATGTATGCAAATCATTTATAACAATAACGAACTATAAGATACTCCACTTTTCCAGGTCAGCTATAAATGGATCTTCCAAAGCCACTAGACACCATTTAGTGCCACATAATCAATGTGACTGACACAATTTAAAATTTGCTCTAGTCATTTGCTAAATTATACAAAGGAAAAGTATCAAATGCATGACAGAGAATTGAAAGGAAAATTACTCACGTTCTTAGTTCTTTTGATGGTGACCCTGCTTACACCAGTTATAGGTTTCATGCCCAGCTTCAACATTGCCTTACGGCTCCTCTTCTCACTTCTGCTCTGCTTCGAACCCCCAGAACCTGCACATTCATGTTTGAATTCTTAAATCCAAAAGCAGCAGTTGACAAAATCAAATAGAAATTTGCCTTTGTGGAAATTTTCAAGAAGCTTCAGTAAAAAATCCTGCTCTGCTCAAGCAGCCTGGGAGTATATGCATTGCAGAGACCAAAAACTGCACCAATAGACTTGAGCCAAAACACAAAATCCAATGATACTCCACACAAACAACTTCCTCATTCACACACCAAAACCCAAAGGAACCAGCCTTCAGCCTGCCCAACAGGAATTTAACACTTGAGTTTGTATGTTTGCATCCAGTGAACTAACCAAAACCAATCCAAAAGCAAAAGTTTCAGATCATGAAATCTCTATGTGGTTTACTGAGTTGATTTCTGACTAAAACAGAAACCAAAAGACTGTCTTTCTAGGTTTCTCTATCAACGTGATCACACACTAAAAGCACAAATTATTAAATGAAACAGACCCTTGCCACACCCACACTCTTTCCTACAAAAGTAGCACAAATCTGCATATTCAGTTAAACAGACAAGCTTAGTATCACAATCATTGCTATCTGTTGAAAATACAAAAATTGAAACAACATCCACAACATCCGCAACAACGATGCCCTTCAGAGATGAAAGAATGACTGGGATTATCCTACACCTAACATGGTTTCCATGGACAGAGTACTTGCATTACTCCGCCTAAACTAGAGTAGGCCATTAGGATTCCCGAACTTCATCTCAAAAATCAAAGGCCATTACGTTTCCCGATCTTCATCTCAAAAATCAACTTCGCAATACGACCTCAACAGATGCTAAACACACTCCAAAAGTCACACCTCAGAATTCTCCCGAACCATCCCATTTGCCCAAAAACAATCTCTCCTGATTCAAAATAATCATCCTCAAACATATGCAGAAACTTCACCAAGTCCTTGACTGACTTGTCGTTCTTATCAGCCTCAGCTCTCTTTCTCAGCTCCTCCATGATGCCATTGTCAGGGTTGATCTCCATTGTCTTCTTGCTTGACATGTAAGAGCTCATGCTGTTGTCCCTCAGAGCCTGAGCCTTCATGATCCTCTCCATATTTGCGGTCCATCCATATTCTCCAGTCACCAAACAGCAGGGAGAATCCACAATTCTTTCCAATACCACCACTTTCTCAACTTTGTCTCCCAAAATGTCCTTCATCGTCTTGCACAAGTTCTCAAAAGACTTCTTTTTCTCCTCCTTTTTCTTCTTCTCTTCCTCACTTTCATCATCGAGTTTCAGCCCCTCTTTGGTTGCAGACACCAACTTCTTTCCATCATACTCCTTCAATTGTCCTACAGCATGCTCATCAATTGCGTCCACCATGTAAAGCACCTCGTAGCCCTTCTTCTTGAGCCGCTCCAAGAATGGAGAGTTCTCAACCGCCTTCTTGCTTTCACCAGTGATGTAGTAGATATCCTTCTGCCCTTCCTTCAAACTTGTCATTTCGTCCTCACTCTTTGTCGAGTGGTACCGGAGGAGGTCTGCAAGTTTAGCCCTGTTCTGGCTGTCTTCATGTATACCCAATTTCAAATTCTTCGAGAATGCCTCATAGAACTTCTTGTAGTCCTCCTTATTCTCTGCAATCTCATTGAACATCTCAATGCACTTCTTGACAAGATTCTTCCTGATGACCTTCAGAATCTTGTTCTGTTGCAGCATCTCACAAGAAATGTTGAGGGGTAAGTCATCAGAATCAACAACTCCCTTCACAAATCCAAGATACTCCGGAATGAGCTCTTCACAGTTGTCCATAATGAAAACCCTCCTAACATAGAGCTTTATGTTGTTCATCTTCTTGCGAGTATCAAAGAGGTCGAACGGAGCGCGTTTTGGGACGAACAGAATAGCCTTGAATTCGAGCTGCCCGTCAACGGAGAAGTGCTTCACGGCAAGATGCTCTTCCCAATCATTGGTCAAGCTCTTATAGAAGGAAGCATACTCCTCCTTGGTGATCTCCTCTGGCTTTCGCAGCTAGATGGGTTTCTGTTTGTTGATGAGCTGCCACTCATGAGAAACCTCCTTAATCTTTCTCTTCTTGGACTTCTTTTGTTCCTTCTCCTCATTGACATCCTCAACATCTCCTTCCTCTTCCTTCTTGGTCTCATCATCTTCATCATCACTGATCTCTTTCTCAGTTGTCTTCTCAGTCCATAGATAGATGGGGTAGCTAATGAATTCGGAGTGCTTCTTCACAAGGTCCTTAATCCTTCTTTCTTCCAGGTACTCCAGCTGAGGAAAAGAGAGACGTGACGATGTTAGCACCATGTTCATAAAACAATAGCAAATTTCCTCTACCAATCCATAAAAGCAAACCCAAAGGAACTCACCTGGTCCTCCTTCAGGAAGAGGGCGATCTTGGTCCCTCTGCCCAGTTGCTCCCCACTCACATCTCTCGTGACAGTGAAGGAACCACCAGCCTGGGACTCCCAGATATACTGCTCATTGTCATTGTGCTTAGTAGTCACGATGACTTTCTCAGCCACGAAGTAGGCAGAATAGAAACCGACACCAAATTGGCCAATCATGCTCACATCAGCTCCAGCCTGCAATGCCTCCATGAATTCTTTGGTTCCTGACCTTGCAATCGTACCCAAGTTGTTCACAAGATCTGTCCAATTCATCTTAAATGTTAATATCTATTGATAGTGTCAAAACTCATATGAACTGAACGTAACAACTACTGCTGTTGCATGGGAACGGAGCCAAAAGATGCAAAAAAGAAGATTTATTAATCTCAGTAAACTAATTGCATTACCTGCTTTAGTCATGCCGATGCCACTGTCAATGATCGAAAGGGTCTTGTTGGCCTGTCTGGTAACGGCCTAATAAACTGCTCAGGCTGCGCATCGAGCTTGCTCTTATCCGTGAGGCTTTGGTATCTAATCTTGTCCAAGGCCTAAAGGACACAATCCCAACGCAGAGCACAATCAGTATATCATCCCTGGCGTCACAATATCGCATTTTGATCACAATCATTTTTCGACAATGCTAAGGGCAGAGCCACTCAATTACTATAGATAACGCTCTTAGTCTTCACGAGACATCGAACGTATAATTCAAGCAAACACAAATCCAGAATCGCAACTGCTCTGACTAAAAGCAACGTAGAGATCATCTTAAGTCTGCCAGCCATTTTACTAGTGCCGAAACAAAACCACGCTATATAAGCACACCAAACAGACAAGCCATTGAACAGCGCAAGTTGCACTGATGCCATCGCTCACCAAGTAACGCTGCCCATTTCTGGGGAGACGCGAATTTCGATTCCTCTCCACACAGCTATAACAGACAACATTCTAGTTCCCTCAAGTTCATTGTGCGGACAGTACAGCGAGGAACACGCAAGCTAATAGTTCAACGAAAGAGAAAGAGAGGCGACGTACATCAGAGGAGTTGCTGATGAGCTCACGGAGGAAGATCTCCTTGTTGCTATAGAAGGTGTTGATGATCAAGCTCAGGAGCTGGTTTATCTCCGCCTGGAACGCGAAGGTCTCTGCAACCGATCACATTGCCGTGAGCTAGCACAGTCGTTTGAAAAAGATGCAAAAAATGGTTGCTGATCACACATATAGAACAAATTCAATTTTCCTTGTTCTTTACAACCGATCACATTGCCGTGAGCTAGCACGGTCGTTTGGCAGGCAACGGCTGAGAGGGCAAGACAGAGCGAGTTGAGAGAGACGACGGAGAGAATGCAGCAGCGGCGTTGGGCATGGTTTCATCCCTCGAAGTACTCGTCCAACGAATTCTATAAATCATCAAAACCCTAAAATTAGAATCGACGGAAAAAATTGCACAATGTTAAAGTAAATGCAAAGAAAGTCGATACCTTGGCGGAGGCAGAGGCGGAGTGGCTTGTCGGGCGGTGGCGGAGAGTGCGAGACAGAGCGAGTCGAGAGAAAATGCGGTGTCGTTTGGCGTGGTTTGGTGGTGCAACGAACAAGGCAGATTCGGCAATGATGACGGTGGGTTTTGTTGGACAGCCGGTTCCCTCGTGAGTCGGAGAAAGAGCAAGTCGGGCAGCGGCGGAGAGGGCGAGACAAAGCGAGTCGAGAGAGACGGAGAGAACACAACGTCGTTGGGCGTGGTTTGGTCGGACCAGGTGGATGCGGCGACAACGGCGGCGGGGTTCGTTAGACGGCCGGTTCCATCGTGAGTCGGAGAAAGAGCAAGCGAAGTCGGGCGGTGGCGGAGGGTGCGAGACAGAGCGAGTCGAGAGAGACGGGTTCGAAGACGACGTCATTTGGCGTGGCGTGGTTCGGTCGTGGGGCGGACCAGGCGGATGCGGCACCAACGCCGGCGGGGTTCGTCAGACGGCTGGGTCCGTCGTCGGTCGGAGAAGGAGCACGCGAAGTCGGGCGGGGAAGGGGAGAGTCGACAGAGAAGAACAGCATGAAAAAAAACTCTCCCTCCCTCCGTTTTAATTTGAAATCAACTGAGAGGGGGAGAGACGTAGGGGCAGCTGCCCAACTGATTTGACTCTACTGCTGCTGACTTGATTGGTACTGTTCGGAGGGGGAAAGTAAATCGCTGGAAACCGCCCTTCTGATCAGAAAACCACCCGCGAACAGTGGCATAAGGGCTGAATACCAGTGTGGGCCCGGGCGACACGTGTCGCTCGGTGAGTGGGTCGGATTTTGACACGTTGGAATCCGAGTGATACCTAATATTTTCTCCTCGTACCCGAACTCTCGCTTCCCCGCAGAAATGATGTGAAATTGAAATAAATTGAATTCATCAGCCAGTCTAAATAGCACCAACGTTAACACAATATACATAATACAGTACAATACCACAAATCGATATATTATATGTTAAAAAATAAAAACATTCAATATATTGATACACATTATATATTAAATATATATTTTTATATTATTTTATGATTATTTTAATTAAATTAATTTGGTTTAAATTCATAAATAAATAAATAAAGCCTATAATAAAAACATTAATCCATCATTATTAATATCATTTAATATTTTAACCTAACAAATTCAACTCCATTTCAATAATTCATAAAAATTTAAAAAAAAAAATAAGCAATCGACATTTTGGACTCTCCTGTCAAAGCCTATTGAAAGAGAAGGGGAAAAAATACAAATTTGAGAAGATGAATTGAATGTCAAGAGTATTAGAGTCGGAAAAAAAAAGAGAAGATTAAGTTTTTCTTATTTTTTATTTTCTACATATTTATATTTTGATTGCTTATTTATTGTAAATTTTTAAAATTGACATGTAAATGTTGGAATATATATCAGAATTTCAAACTCGTATATCAAAACTTCGGACTCAAATATCTAAGAATGTCGAGAGAATTCATCATGTGTTGAATTTTTTTATATGTATCAATCGAGTACCATTTGACACCAGACGAAGACTTTTGGAAAGTGTCAGTATTTTCTAGCGCCCAACAAATAAGAAGAGACGAATAAAAACAATCATTTCTAGTATTTCTTTATTCCTATCTGAAACTCTATCAAGTCCCTCTCTCGATTCCAATCATCAGTTTTCTTTGTATGGGTCCATGTGCGTTTTCGATCTGGCCCATTTCAGGCTGCTTCCGTCTTCACCGGCACCAACAATCTTATTGTCCACACTACCGGAGACTCGATAGAGTTTCAGAGAGAGAGAGAGTGCAGTGAGGGGAGAAAGAGAGGAAAGGAGAGGAAAGAGAGGTTAGCCTGATAATTAGGGCTATACCCAGCACGTGTCGCATTTTGAAGGTCTTCTTATTTGCCATTCTAGCATACCACACATAGCCTATATCTTCTCATAAGGGATAAACTCATTTGAGTATAGTGATTTATTTAATTTTACGTGTATATATGTATTTAACATGATCAATAAATCACTTGAATTCACACCATCTAAACCATTAATTATGTAGATTTCATGATGGAGTCTACATGGTTTAATGATTCAAATGAACTCGATTTATCTTGATTGCGTTCCATGCAAGTTTTTTTATAATTAGTGGAGCGTTGGGGTGATTTGGTTATCTTGGTACTTAAGTGAGAAAGCGTGAAGTGTGTGAGGCGCTAAATGTACTGGAGGATGAAAGCTGCAATCTAATATATAGGGTCGTCGTGTAGTAAATTAGGTAGAACGCCTATAATTGCGTCTTGTAAAATTGATGGATACGAAATTTTGAGAGTCGATGATAAGAATAAATTATGTAGCTTTTCATAAATACATATTTGTTTAATGGATTATTAATATAAATGTCATACAGCGCCCATAATTGAGTTTTGTATAATTAAGGAGGTGATGCTTACATGGAAGAGGTTTTGACAGTCAGTGATAATATATTATTGACTATATGCATATAGATCTTGCTAATAAGTGTCCCCAAGTACTAATTAAAACCAATGAAAATAATCAAAATACATATCAACACGCATTCGAAATTGAACAAGAACGTACCTTAATAGAGCATTATGCTCAAAAAATATAAGGTTCCGTTAGTTTTGCAAAAAATATGGTATTTTTAGAAAATATTTTTCAAAAAGCCATTTTCTAATAAAATAACTATATTTTTTGGTGTTCAATTGAATTATGAAAACGAACTAGAAAATATTTTCTGCCATTTGGTACAAAAACTTTGATTTGATTTTCCTCTGTGCACTCATTTTAATATTTTTAAAATAAAATTGTTATTTCTTAATTTTCTTTCTACTTTTTTTTTTTCTACCTTCTTCTTCTTTGATCAATCGTTGGCCACGGTGACAGCTGGCAACCAACCAATGGCAAGGTCGAGCTCGCTAGCCTCAAAAGGCTTGCCAACCTCAGGTCTCACTAAATCAATGAGTACAAGGGCGAGCCTGAAGCTCACTAGCCTTGAAAGGCTCGCCGTTCTAGCAAAGCCCAAGGCTTGTTTGTGGCTAGTCGCCGGTCATTGCTGTGGTCGGCAATCAGCTAAAGAAGAAGGTGGAAAAAATAAAAGAAAAAAGAGAAAAAATTAAAAAAATTAAAATTTTAAATTAAAAGAATAAAGAAGAAGAGCTAATAGGGTGTGAGATAAGAGAAAGTGAACATGTTTTTCCCTACTTAAAAAGTGAAGAACATTTTTCTCTATTTTAGAATACTTTTTTTCTTTAATGCAAAATTTTTTTCGACCAATTCATTCTTCATTAAATGAACGTTGGATAAGAGCTAATAGGGTGCGAGATAAGAGAGAGTGAATGAGGAATATGTTTTTCCCTACTTGAAAAGTGAAGAACATTTTTCTCTAATTTAGAATACTTTTTTTCTTTAATACAAAATGTTTTTTTTAAACTCTCATCCATTTTATGTGCTGAGTTTGGACCTAGATGTAATCAAACTTTGCATTAGTAATGAAAGCCTTTTATGACCAAAAAAAAAACCCAAATCATTTTTTGTTAAATGAACGTCGGAAAATCTAGAAAATGTTTATTTGGAAGATGTTTATTGCGATTCGAACGGAACTAAATTTTCATATTGCTTAAAATAGTTAATAACCCAAGGTCACTATATGAAAGTTTCATATGTGGGTGCGTGGGTTTGTGTATGCGCGCGAATTAGGTAGGGTACTTGTAATTGAGTTTTGTCGAATAAAGGAGGTTATGCTTACATGCGAGAGGCTTGGAGAGTCACTGATAAAAACGAGGGGCTTTCTGTACAATATAAATGAGATAGGGTACCTACTATTGAGTTTTGTTGAATAAATGAGATGATGCTATGCACATGTAATCCAGTTATTAAAAAGAAAGAACATAATCAGATTTTAAGATCAACGAGTGGAGATTCTTTACAACGTCTCTTCTTCATGATGGTCCTTCACCGGAAATGCAAGATAAAGAAGGTAAACACAGTAAAATCCCAAGTCCGGAATTTTCTAACTCACATAATATAATGTTTGTTTGCCCACTGATCGAGATAATTAGTTCATTGACTACATTATTTATTTCACATAAAAGCATCTAAGGTTGTTGGAATTCAGCATTAGGTGGAAATTGGCCGGATTAAAAAGAGAAGTTGCAGGTAGATAAACTTTATCTTTTATAGAGATGTTCAAATTAGTTATTTTTTTTCAAATGTGAAATTGTTATCTACTGTTGCATCCTATAATGTATGCACTGTATCTGACTAAAAGTTTCCTTTGTGTCAGTCTTTGAATAGGCTTTGCGTAGTCTGTAATAAAGGTTCTCCGAACCACACTTCAATCTTTTTAATCTAGTAAACACCATTTTCTTTAAATTCCTACTCTAGCACCTTCACTTTCTCGTAACCTGACGTAGAATCTATGAAGTCAAAACCAAACTTCTTCTTTGGGATCTCTTACCATGAACTACCATAACCCGCAATTGAGCGTTCGAAAGTTCTAGACATTGCCTTCGAAACCTAAGATTGAATTTGTGTTGCTTTCTCGATCCTCAGTTCGTCTGTTTAATGCATTAAGAGTATGGTTGCATCGAAGTTTCGGATCTCAAGTGACGACCAACATGGCATGCCTGGTATTTTTCTGACCGGTGTAATTTTAGCGCAGACATGCAGAGGGGAAAAACAAACACATGATTGAATGAAGTGCCTTACTCTCTATAGCATCCCTTCACTAGGAAGAACGTCTACAGGGGGAGTGATGATGTACCTTTCATATGCTGCTCCGAAATTACCGCAGAGCTCTTAGATCAGCATATAATCTTCGCCTTCGAACCATATTCTTAGGCCGCGTTGCAATTCAGCAATTTGGTGGGCCTATTATACCATCGACCACTTCAGTGAGGGAATTGAGTCAATTCTGAGCAAGGTGAAGGCGGATAATCTTTTGCTATGCTTGCGTTTACTAAGGAAGGGCCCGAAAGGACATCTGAAGCCTCACCATCCAGCCATCTCTGATTAAATCGCCAACGCAGCCAAAGGAGAATAAATCGGAGTAAAATTCTACTGCATCATCGGCTTCTCTTTTCCCAATTTAATATTTCTCGTGATCTTACATTCTTGCATTGGCAATAAACCCAGCAAAGAAAATCTCTTTCAAGGAAAAAAATGGTTGACAGGATTTTCGATGATAGAACGGCTAGGGAGAGAAGCACACGAAAGAAATTTGACCCTTTGCCAAAATGAAGGGAGTTGGTTTTGCCTTCTTCACCCAACACAGACGTCAATGCTGATGTGGATGATGCGAGGAATGCACCTAGCATCAACATTTGGCCGATGTCGATGATGCACAAAATGCACCCGAGCCTGCTGACGTTGGTACTCGCATCGATGCCGATATCGAAGCTGATATGGATGAATCGGTGAACGTCCCAAACGTGGGAACTGGAGATGAAGTCATAGCAGCCGATTCTAACATCGGGTGTCGATGTTAGGCAAGATCAGCCCGGAGGGGTTACCGAGGATTCTTCACTACCTTAGCTTCCAACAGTTCAAACACCACTCATTATGATACTTACAACCTTGATAATAGTGCTATGCATCCATTTTTGTTGGGAAAATATGACGAATGATCAAGAAGAACAATGTAGTCGAACTTAAAAATGTAATATCACTTTTTTTAAGGAATTATTTGCCTACAACATTACTAATGATCACTGGCAAATTTTCTTCATAATACAATAAAGTATCAATGAAAATGCTAAGTTACAATTTTATTATTTCTCCAAGGTCTCTCAAAAGAAATAATCAAAAATAATGACTATAGTTTTTGAAAGAAAACTAGAAAAAACTTGATTATGATTAATTTCAAAAACTGACGTATTTATCTCTATCTTATCTTTTAAATAGAGTTAACCATTTGGAAAATGTAGTAAAAATGAATAGGTACGTTCTTAAAGGTTATCTTGAAAAAACTTTAGAAAATTTGAAATTAAATAAAAAATAATTGTAACTTTGCACTATTTTAAGAGAACGTTGTAATTAATTTTTTTATAAAAAAAAATCTGTTTTTTTAATAAATAAAAATTAATGATTGTTGGTTTGTGCCAAATCTCATCCATATACATACTCATTTCTTTTTAACGTGAGACAAGGCAACTTTCTCTTAGTTTGTTTTACATACAAACTACCAACATTTTCTTTCCTAACTTAGAAGGGAAATTACCCCATGCTTACAAACCCAGATTCTTTTGTGGAATCATTTGAAGTCATAATAATCTTGTCGAGTGTATACTATATCATGACCTTTTTCTTATCAATAGATTCAAGAATCACTCCCATATTTCACCTCCTAGACTGTTATTCTCAACTACTCAAGCATCTAAATTAGTTACAGCTACGAAAGCTAAAATGAGGTCGTTGGAAGCTAGCAATACAACCTAGAAATGAATGAATAGATTGTTGGTGAAACTAAAACACGTTTTTCTTACAAAAGCTAGCAAGTTGTACTCAAATGGTACTCGAATCTAGGCTAAAAGTATCAAGCAAGCCAAGGCAACTATTAGATGCATATAGATGGTAATGAGCATATATTAATTTCTAGTGGTTCAACTTTTATCTCCAAGTCTAAGACCATTCTTTAGGGCAATAACCTCAATTCAAGTTGGGTCCACTACTAATCTTCAAAAAAAAGGTTACAATTAGTATGTACTACTTCTATTACAAGATAGATCACACTATCAAAATGTAAATACTACTTTCACTATGGTATACTTCCTCTTTACACAAATTACAACACGGCAAGATTACAAAGACTTTGATCAACTAATTGCACTATTTGATCAACAGAGAGATAATGATAATAGAACAAGCTTTTCTATATTTTTCTTCAATCCTTTTTCAGCTGCATTGCTTCTCTTTATATTGCCACCTTCAAACCACCTGTTAGAGATGCTTTTGAGGAGTTAGGAACTACTGGGAGTTGTTTGGAGCTGTCGTTGATGTCTAGATCGTTCTTACAACCTATTTCTCCGATGATAGTCTGGTTTTTCAAAATGGATTCTATTCTACTATTACATCACTATTTTTTTGACGGTTTAATTCAAAACTGCTTCAACTCATTTCCGCTTCTTCTGCTACAGACTCTTAGCTTGCCAACGGCTATATTACGACACATCGATTCAGAAATCCGCTTTCTGCATCGAGCCTCTTTACCAAAGATGTTAGTCTATGCCTCGGCATCAGAGAGAAACGTGCACATTGGGAAACACCGTTTTCCTTTTCCCCTCTCTTATAAGTCGGCCCCAGAAATTTAAAAGCCCTCGTGGACGTTGATGAGCTGCCTTTCCCAGTTAGTCACTGACGAGGCTTGAATGGAACAACGGTTGACAAGGAAAAAGTCGTGGTCCTCTTTTAGCAGCTCTTCGAACATGTCATGCCAAGAGTCCTCAAGTGTCATACTGCTGTTGACTGGTGAGGACTTGTCAAACATAAAGTTGACGAAGAAAGATATTGTGCCAAGACAATTGACATCAGACGGTTAGAGAGGGCTCGAGATCGCTTAGCAGTTCCAGCA
The DNA here is from genome assembly GCA_014182735.1 of Corymbia maculata. Taxonomy (NCBI): domain Eukaryota; kingdom Viridiplantae; phylum Streptophyta; class Magnoliopsida; order Myrtales; family Myrtaceae; genus Corymbia; species Corymbia maculata. Next base: position 983,929 of record CM024687.1, on the reverse strand, counting down.
TAACATCAAGAACCATTTGTGAGATTTTATGAGATTATGAGACTACAATCAACTGTTCTAAAAGCTGTTAGATGAAGGCATGATTTATTATTTAAATAATCTAACATTATCCCTCATATTTAGTCTGGATTTTTGCTAAATACTAAACATGAAAATTTAATTTGGGAGGTCAATAAGGCTTGGAAAGATTTAAACTTGAGACCTCTAGCTCTTATACCATATGAGATTTTATAATATCATAATTAATTATTCTAAAAACTTAAACTGTTAAATAAAAACGTGATTTATTATTTAAATATTCTAACACCATTTATCCCTTCATACTTGAACATTAGTCAAGTCAAATCAATCCACTAACAAAGAGTTCGGAAAGTGTACAAGTCGTTGGGGGTAAAGACAAGAAGCCATACAGGTCCATAAACATGTGATGATGATTGATACAATACAAAAAGATATAACGTTCTCTAATAGTTGATTGATAGATTAACGCATCAAAACGAATGCAGTAAATCGTACAACCTCTCATATTAGTTCCTATCTAGTTAGGAATGCTAAAGCTCTTTTTCGGCGTGCGATCACCTGGCTAGGGGGCTAGGGGATCGAGCGCCCGACACATAAAAAGAACCGATCAGTCATATCTTCCCTCACCAGGAACAGGAATGGGTGATCAGCGACAAAGTCTGTCTATTCTAAATGATCGTAACGACACAGCATCATAACCCAGTAGAAGCGGCTGCTGCTTCTATTCCTTCCTTGTTAACTTCAACCAGGGATTTTATGGAAATTGCTTGAAACATAGACTTCCGCCCTCGGGAGAGTTCACCATCTCCTTTAATCCTCCTTCACCCAAAAAACGGCAATACCAATCCCAACTCCTTACAAATCTTCTCAAGCTTCAAACTTAAATGATGCCTTGAATCTCGGTATTCGGAATTCCTCCACTTCCACTGTTGTGAGGAAGACGGCGATCTAAAATACTGGATCCAGCACCCGCTTGCTCCGCGAGAACTAGGAGTCCATCCGTTGTATACGGGACAAGTATGTACGAAAAGGGACGCTCGTTGTCCCCTCGCTTGTAAGGAAGTCCCGAGACTTTAAAACCAACGTACGCACGTAGGATCTTGCTCGTTCTTTCTAGTCATGTAGGGAACTTGAACAGAACTCCCCTTCGTAAGGAAAAAGTCGTTATCCTTTGTTTTCAAAGAGTCAAACTTGTCATTGCAAGCACACTTGAAGTGGAGGGCATTTGCAAAATTGAGTCGGGTTGTAGCGCTAAACCGAGCCAGCCGGAAGAACCTCCTTCATAAGACCATTGCTCTCTTTCTCAGCCAGCGGATTAACCTTGCAAATCACCTCAACAGCCTAGTCGGTTATTCTGATCAGTACATAGAGTACAAGGAAATCCAAAATAATAGCCACTCAACTACTCAGCGGCCAGCACCATCTGATCAAAGAAGCCAAGAAAGCCCACACTTATTCAACCCCAAAAACAGAAAAAGAGCGAGAGCCAACCTTGGTTGCGATTCAACCTGGAAAAAGAAGAAGAAGAAGAAGAAGAAAAACCCTGGTCGTGAAATCAGCAAGATAAGTGGCCGCCTTGTAAGGCCCATCCACCAACTGTTTGAAAGAATCCAAAGGCCGTTCGCGAAAAACAGCTTGGGCTGGCCGATGGCGCTGCCATCCGCCAGTGTCATGGTGATGAGCTGAGAAGCAAGGGAGTGGAGGTGGTCGGAGGATTTGGTCTTGAGGAAAGAGGGGAGCTAGTGCTGGGTGGGCCCTGCGGAGTGGGTGGCGATCAGGCTGAGCACGATATGGATGGAGAGGGGATAGAAGACGAGGTTAGAGTCCTTGGCCTAGGTCAATAGGAGCTGCTTGGAGAGGGAAAGAGCAACGTCGGTCTGGTCGGCAATGGATTCTCTCAGGTCCATCTTTTCGGCAGCTGGTGTGAATGTGAGAAGAAGCACTCGTTACAGAGAGATCTGATTAGTCTCAGCTTGCTGGGGGGATGATACTGCATTGGTGTTTTATCAAGGAAAGGAGGCGCTTCTCTGCTTGGCTTGTTCCTTGATTAAGTTAAGAAAAAGAAAGATGCAGAGAAGAATCGGATCTCTGCGCATTGTGTGAGAGAAAGGTGAACAATGAGTGCGACTGACATGTTACATGGCATGATCTGGCGCTTTTCCCAGAATCCGCACTGCAATGTTAAAAGATGGACAGGGAGAAGAGCGGGTGTTCTAGATTCCTTTTATTCCCCTTCCTTCTGCTTTTAACGTGCTCTTTTTATTCTGATGTTCGCATAGTGAAAGTAAACAGACGCATGTCGTCAATGTAAAATCAGGTAGACTATGCCTTTTTCACTTTCTCGCCAGTATTTTATTGTCATTCTAATGAGATGTTTAACTAAAGCCGCTACAGTTATAGGAAGAAACTGGAGAGAGAGAGAGAGAGAGAGAGAGAGAGAGAGTTGGCGGGGGGGCAGCTCACAGTGGCCTCGGCCTGGCCTTCATCATGGATCGTGCATGTTTCAAGACCGAGGACCAAGTGGCCTATCTTTAAGACTCCAACAAGGTTCATCGTCATCGATTACAGTCTTTTAACCAGTAGAATCGCCAAAACCAAACGAAACCAATCATCCCTAACGTTATTTTCCCTCAAAACTATCACCACTCCATATACCAGCATGATTGTACGCTTTAGGAAGAAGAAGGACACTTAAGGATGGTTCTTGGTGTTGGATCCTCCAAAGGAATCTCTTAATTTCGTGAGAAATCGAAGGGCGTGTTTGTTTGGTGAAGTCGAATCAACATCATGTCCGCAGTCACCTTCTTCTCTTCTGTTCCTACCCTTCAAAGAGTCGGCGCCTAATTCTTTCGAATCCCCACTAACCAATACGTTTTCCTCAGAATTATTGTTAGAGATATTGCTATTGTCATGTATGGCATCATTTTGCATGCGAAGCCCGATCAGTCCTAGGATGGACCCCTAACCGTTCCTTTTGTCCACTAATGCAAACACAAAATATATCTGCCGTATCGTCATATCAGGATCTGATTCTGCACAGGCGTCCAACCTCGGAAGCAGAATTCAAAACTCAGGGATAAGATGAGAAGACTTTCAAAAGAGAGGCATTCTGAAAGTCTGACGGCCACCATCTTGGGTCCACCATGCGCACATCCTTCAAATGGCAACATCTGGGTGAGGAATGCACACAAATTCGAATAAGACGAATATGTGGCCAGCAGATTCAGGGCATCCATTTTTCATCATGCCAGGTATGGCCGGTCTAGACTCGAGCTAGTAACCTGAATGAACTTGCATTTGCTACTAAAGCACAAGGAGAAAAATGCCAAAAACTACATTTTCATGGAAGTAGGTCCTGTCTCTTGACAGTCCCTCTTAACCACCTCTGCAAATATTGTTTATATGCCCCAGGAAGATGACCCTTTTGTCTTCGTTCGAAGAGTGTTTGCATGTCTCTTCCAGCTGACTCTTTTACCTTCAGAGGACGGTATACACTCTCCCTCACCAACCGCTTCTCAGTTCTGTCTCCATTCGTAACAAGATCTTGTCTTCTCCATACGAAGAATAATAGGGCTCTCTCATTATATTTGCTTTTGTGCAGGCAAGCCCCAGGGTTGACTTCGGAGAGATTCTACTTCCATATGTACCTCATCCTTTGGTAATAATACATTGCAGAGGCAATCAAAAGAAAACAAAATGAAAGGAAAGTAAAACCCTAGGTCTCTTTTAATAATTTAACGAACGGGCGGCAGGGCAAGAAGACAAATGACGAAAATATGACTAAGCTCGATGGAACCGCCGTCTTCATCATGAGGAAGGTGAAGTGAGTTGTCTTTGACTAGATTTTAAAAAATGAAGTTGTTGAGGATCAAATGTGGTAGATGTCATATAAAAGCACGCCTGTTCCTCTGCATTATCTCTTAATAATGGAATCGGTACAGATCCAAGCATTATTAGGCGCTGACCATCTCATGATACAACATGGTTTTGTACGAAATAACATTTTCGACGTATATGAGTTAGGTCGCAGTTGGTCAGTTGCCAAACCGAAAATTATAGGGAGCCAGTCGCGCACATTTTAGTTCTCGGTCCAAAGAACTAGTTTTATGAATTGTCGATTACAAAGGCAAGTCTTTTGAGATATTTTGAATGAAAACTATGATAGTTTGTCAACTCTTATACACATAATCGAGTATATAATATAAGCTTCTCAGTATATATAACTATGCAATTATCTTTCTTCAAGATAAGTTGATACCGTATATTTAACATTTTTCCTTTCATGTTGCAATCACGCGATATTCTAGATCAACTCTCACGTCATTTTAAGCCCACTTGTCTGTTCTCATGCATCCGCACAAGTACATGATGTAGGAACCGAAGTTGGAGTCGATGATGTTGTGCTCCTTGAAGCACAAAATCCTGGTGAGTTGGCAATTATAGTTTGTCTTCTAAGCATCTTCATAAGAATCGAAAGTTGAGCTTCTTATCCCATGCCCCAGAGTTATCAAAAAATCAAATATAAAAAAAGAGGCAACGGCCTTTTATCATTTTCGTTGCCAATGAAAGACCATAAGAAATCATATGGTATAAGCTTGGCAAGGCCTCAAAGAATATTTGTTTATGCAGGATCGACTTTAACTTTTCTATATACCTTAAATTAGAATTCGAAAGGTTCATGAATTCATCAAATTTACTTCAAATTGAATTTGTCCGTGTACTTTTGGAAAACAAACTAACATCGCTATGGCTTTCATGTCGAATAGGCACACTTGTTATTAAAGTTCAGACCAAGCCGAAATGCTCCACCAACATGTCCCACCGCCCTAACTGAACGATTAATCATTTCGACGGCTGTCCCACCGCTTCTCTTTCTAGGACAGGACAAGATCATATAATAATGCAATGCTGTAAGCACTGGCTCAGCTAACCAAATCAACCAATGAAGCGCCTTCCGAAACAGTTTACTTCGCTACAGGAATAAACATCGAGTTTGAAACCCTGTATAAAATGAAAATGGACACCTCAGGCTGGTGTCTGGTACCAAAGGTGAAAGCGAAAGGTTTTTTGCATTAAGGAGCGAAGAGAGACCCGGTAATCATCTTGAAACTCGGAGATGCTTTCTGACTCTCCTGTTCTCGGTTTTGTCGGCACGTAGAAATGACAATTAGCACATTTTCTTATCTATATATATAGACGAAACGTTTCCCTAGAGAAAGCAACATAACTAGAGCGTCCGCACATCACCTCAGCAACCACTGCCTTAAGCCCATCCTCGCTCGAAATGCAAGCCGAAAGCTCCTCAAAAATGGTAAGCTTCCCGTCGAACCCTGCTAAAGTAAAATGCCCTGTTCCATGGCTTACTGTAGGAAAATCTGAAATTTTAGATAACAATGTCTTTCGTAATGGACTATTTGCATACTTGGCGTCAGACTGTCGACCAAACACTCAGGCTTTTCTTCTGATGTGCTTTTTGTTCTGTCCTAACAGGAAAAGTATAGGGGTCGTAAGTCCCTTCCGCAGAAAGAAGTGAGACGAGGAGGAAACCGGGCCGCTCTCTTTGTATATGGTAATTTACATACACAGATCCTCATTCTCAAGCTTGTTTATCTGAATATTTCCAACTCCCGAGTCCAACTGTATGTGTGTATTTTTGATGCAGCAACTGAAGGACTAGAGAACATGGCGTTCATATCGATGGCAGTGAGCTTGGTGACCTACTTTTATGGTTACATGAACTTTGGCCTGACCAAATCGGCCACCACCCTTACCAACTTCATGGGGACGTCTTTCCTCCTAGCCCTCTTCGGAGGCTTCATATCCGACACCTATTTGTCCCGCTTCAAGACTTGTGTCCTCTTTGGCTGCATCGAGTTGGCGGTACGTGCTTTTCGTGCATGGCTCTTTGCAGTAATGTAGAATTTTACTGATGCACCTATACTGAGCGGGTTCTCTCTGATAGGGGTAAATACACTACTTAATGCCTGGAAGACCCTTCTCACGTTGTGATTGACCCTGCATCATAATTGAGTTATCAATATCTTATTGAGTACCTAACCTTGTTCTTTGTGGTTGACATGAGGAACAGACATCAAACTTTTCACTCTTGTTATCCCACGGGGTTCTATTTGACAGTAGTTTCTGAAGGATTTGGCCCAGCTATCTGTATAAATGAGAACAATCTTATACTCATTCAGATAGACCGAGCCAATCACGACTCAAAACACACAATATAGCATAGAACTGAGGAAACATATGATCGAGTCATTGACTAATTGGTTTGTCATGATCGTTTCTTGTTGGAGGAATCAGCTGTCGGTGCCTAACTGATAACTTTGGCAAAAATTGTAAGACAGTTTGCTTGCTGAACGAAGTCGACATCTGTTTTATATTCAAGTTAACTGTGGTCTTAGTTTAAAATAAGTTTTCGCCCCTCTGGACGTTGCTTCAGAATATTGTTAAGAAAAACTATATGGTCTACCTAATACACGTTGACATGCTAGAAGAAATACATTGCAGGGTCAAGAATATCTTCTGTTTAATCGAACTCAAGTTTGGGATGAAAGGCAACTTAGACCAACTCATCCAGAGCGATTCATTATAATGAAATTCAAAGGCGTTGAATAATAAGCCTAGGCTATCAGAAGTACGAAACAAATGAATGACTTTTATTATGGTGATTGCTTTTACAAACAGGGGTATGCCCTCCTAGCAGTACAAGCACACTTCCACCAGCTGAGGCCGATTCCTTGCAAAGACATCGCACCAGACCAAATGAACCAATGCCACGCTGCCAACAGCACCCAGGCCGCAATTCTCTACACGGGCCTGTACCTAGTCGCGTTTGGGACAAGCGGGGTCAAGGCTGGTCTACCTTCGCTTGGGGCCGACCAGTTTGACGAGAAGGACCCGAAGGAGGCAACCCAGCTGTCCAGCTTCTTCAACTGGTTCCTATTCAGCCTTACCATCGGGGCCATTATCGGTGTCACTTTCGTCGTGTGGATTGGCGCCAACCAGGGCTGGGACTGGTCTTTCGGTGTCTGCACCATCGCTGTTCTGTTCGCCATTGTGTTTGTGTGCATGGGGAAGTCTCTCTACAGGAACAATGTGCCCAAAGGAAGTCCCCTCGTTCGGATTATGCAGGTATGAGTAATAATTGGAGAATAAATCTACCAGTCCGATGTCTGTAATAGTAAATTGTCATACGGGTAGAAGACCCAACATCCACTGAAAGTACTATTGCAGGGCCTCAAATGATGGCTATGTGCATAAGCAAGCATGAATCGCCTATGCAAGTTCAGATTGGTGATCCTAATGTGTATTCATTGAATTCAGGTACTAGTAGCTGCCATCAAGAAGAGAAGTCTCCCAATCCCAGCGATGACAGATGAATTGCACGAGGTGCATGACAGAGAACCGGGGACAAACGATGAAATTCTTCCCCGGACAGACCAATTCCGGTACATATGAGTTGCAACTTGCATTTACCTAAGAGAGACCTCGTGAATATTTTTTCTTTCACATTGCGGCTTGTAGTTGCCCGTGCAAGTAAAGCTCACCCTTGGTACCCAACGAATTAATTTGCAGATTCTTGGATCGGGCGGCAGTTGCCCCGAGTCCCGGAAGTGGATCAACTGCTGGACCCTGGAGCTTGTGCACGGTGACACAAGTCGAAGAAACGAAGATCCTGCTCCGCATGCTTCCAATCGTACTCAGCACGGTCTTCATGAACACTTGCCTGGCTCAGCTCCAGACCTTCACGATCCAGCAAAGCACAACCATGAACCCCCACATCGGGGGATTCAAGGTCCCAGGCCCCTCGGTCCCGGTGATCCCCCTGCTCTTCATGTTCATTCTAGTCCCAATATACGACCGCATCTTTGTCCCCGTTGCCAGGAAATTCACCGGTATACCCACCGGAATCCGACATCTACAGCGAATCGCTATAGGGCTAGTGCTCTCGGCCATTTCCATGGCGGTGGCTGGAGTGGTGGAGACCCGCCGCAAGTCGGTGGCAATCCACCACAACATGGTGGATTCCACAGAGCCCTTGCCCATGAGCATGTTCTGGCTTGGCTTTCAGTACGCAATATTTGGAGCAGCCGACATGTTCACTTTAGTGGGTCTGCTGGAATTCTTCTACGCAGAGAGCTCGGCTGGGATGAAGTCACTGAGCACCGCCATTTCGTGGTCCTCTTTGGCATTCGGGTATTTCCTCAGCACGGTGGTGGTCCAAGTGGTGAACAAGGCGAGCGGCGGATGGCTCGCGAGTAACAATCTGAACCGGGACAAGTTGAACTACTTCTACTGGTTATTGGCGGGACTAGGCGTTGTGAATTTTGGGTTCTATTTGCTGTGTGCATCTTGGTATAGATACAAGATAGTGGACACGAAGCAAGGAGCAGACGGTTTGAGTTTGACTACCGTTGATTCTAAAGCAAAGGGATCGACTGGAGGCGACGCTAATTCCAAGGCTAGCATGAAAGTGTAGGCTCTAGAAATTTAGCTTATCTAAGTTCATTAAAATCCCACCGTACTTTTCGTGTCATATAGTCCATGGCTTCATCACCACCATTATACTACTCTCGAACCGTTTCCCTCCGGGTATACCTTTGTTTCTCTTTTTTGTTATGGGATAAAGAATGGATTGTATTCATTAATCTATAGCTTCAGAAAAAGTGCAGAGGCAAGCTCAAAAAACTTCTTTCATGGGCGGCCGAAGACCCTTTCCTAACTACTAGAGAAAAGTATCAATTAAAGCTTATTTCTCGAAGAAAAACCGTGACCTCGCATAGGTACGGTGAAGCTGATGCATCACTTAAGGAACGACAAAAGTAAAATAACGTGCAATCCAGCAGAACAGCTGCGAGCTGCTGAAGAAATTAATTTACTGATCCCCTTCGAGCAGTATATGAATGTCTGCAGCATTCTGATGAAAATAACCAAAGGAACGCATCCCTTCAACTAGGAAGGACACAAACATTTGGTTTGCATTCCGATTAAACTTTGTCACTCCTTTCACTAAATCAACACAGACAGAAAGGATTATGCACTTCACAGAACGCACTGGAAAATTTCTCAGTCTATACAATTCATACACAGATTGAATATGGTGCCACTTACTGCACAAAACTTAGATTCTTCCCACTCCTCTTATAAATGAAACAAAATGTCATTACAGGTAGGAAAAAATGCAGCACTGGCTACGGTAAACCAACGAACAAACTATTGAATCAATCTCTTTTTTTCTTTTTCTTTTTCCCTTTTTTTGGGCTTTTTGTTTACCTCTTTTTTTGGATTTTTTTTCTGTTCTTTTTACCTTGCACTATTCACAAGATGGACGAGACATCCATCAAAAACAGGCAAAAGCAAGCTGCCTGTGCAAGGTCAAAGGAAGACTCGAATATGTTCATATATGCTCGACAATGAGCCACAGAAGAGGGGAGATTAATTGTAAAATCACCACCTAAATTAGATAAGGAGTCAAATGCCGATTGCCCTTTAAGCGAGCATGAGGCTATGTCAGGAAACAACAGCCTTTTTGGCAGATTGAGGATCATATCTAGTGTCTGAGACCCTGGAAGGAGGCCAATACCGGAACACTGATCTGCCAACGATGTTCTTGATAGGAAGCGGACCCCTGCAAGCCAAAACTTCACGTCAGAATTCACATTAATCAAATCTCAAGCGATTGACAATCGAATACATAAATATATAACCAAAATGATAATCACTCTGCTCAACATCGAAAACTAAACAGAACCAAGCTCCTAACATTCTGAAAATAACTAACAGAAGGTTGATGCAAAAGTTGCAAAAGTCTGTATTCCTCCTAATGCAATTTACATGATTATCACTTCACACAAGGAGTAAAAATTAGCGAAGGTACAAAACTCACCAGTCATGGGAGTCATAACTATTGTTCCTGTTGTCTCCCATTACAAATACACATCCTTCAGGAATAAGCTGCAATTGATGAGAAACAGTCAGAAAACTAGATCAAAATGTCGATTGTATGATACTATCAGCCAATTAATAAGTTGGTACGACTATACATTAGCATTACCGTTCGTTTCATCTCATAAGAAAGTGGCTCTAAGATGAAATCTTCATCTCGAGCAATGCCGTTCACCAAAAGTTTACCATCGTGAACCTACAATTAAAACCACCAGGCATTCAGAATTAATACAAAGAGAATAGTAGTTATCACACGCACAAGTGGACAATTAATACAGAGAGAATAGTAGTTATCACACGCACTAGAGTGGACAGGAGAGTATATTTAAAAACATAAGTCAGAATAAAAGGTGCAGGGTTGAAGGTATATACTTACTTCCACATAGTCCCCAGCCTTTGCTACAATTCTCTTTATGAATTCAACAGCTGAACCAGGCTCCTGCATGCCAGAAACATAGCAAGAAACCAATAAGCAATGTGCAAATTTTGCAGAGCAATCACAACCTGGTGGCACGCAATTTTTCAAAATCTCATTAAAATTTGACCCAAAAAGAATCTCATTAAAAAGGAACCTGCAGTGTTGGTGGTGCCTTGAATATTACTATATCCGAAACCTCTGGCTTTCTGAAAAAGTAAGAAACCTGGCAGACAGCAAACACCAACAAAACAAATCAGATCCACGAATGCAAATCCTATGCAAGAGGATGCAAATTGCAAACTTCAAGATACAGTCCTTGTGGAATGCATAGATCAATATCATAATATGAGGAATTAATATTCAGTCACCACGAGTTCATAAATCTAACTTGGAAGGAAGAAACTAAAGAGCCTATTAAAAGAGGTCATAAAGTACAATCTTGGATGAATTTGTACTCCAACAAGCATTCTGTCGTCGGTTACCCTACACAACAATCATCTACAAAATTCCTCGAGTGCTAAAGCCAAAGACCCATTTGCATCCACAGCTGTACAAACGATGCTCGCCATATCGCATTAAAATTATATGTTACATGTCGCCACCACTCTAATCTGGTCCCAGTGCCGCAAAAATTTCAGTCCTCACCACTATCCCAACAAGAATAAATTATATAGCCAGGAAAAAGAGACTAATCGAAAGGAGAGTCTTACTTTCTCTGCCAAAATGCGATCACCAACATCCAGGGTCGGTTTCATGGAAGCAGAAGGAATCGACCTTGGCTCGGCCAAGGATGACCTGAACATAAAAGTCACGGTCAAAGCCGTGAAAGCCGCCTTAGCTTCCTCGGAGTAATCCCCGAGCAGCCGGGCCAACCACCCGCTCCTTGCGGCCGAGTGCCTATGAACCTCCTGCATCTTCATGCACTCACCCTCACCATCGCTACTCTGCGTCTCCCAACGCACTGTCCCTCCCTTATCCACATCGTTACAAGCCGAGCCCGGCAACGCCTCGTTGCAGGGCAGCCACTTCGACCCATCCAAGAAGGGGATTATCGAGGACGCCTTGATCGGCGAGATCCCGAGGATGCCCATCGAATTGGCGGAACACGAATTCGAAGACAGAGATCTCATCAGCGAGACCAACCCGACTACGAGCGGGCTCTTGCACTCGGACCCAACAACCCCGGCCGCGAGCGTCGAGTAAGAGCTGCCCGCCGAACAACTCGAGAAGCCGGACCCCCGCCTCGGAGGGCTGAATTGGGGGTCGGGCTTCTGGCCCGGGCAACAGACGCGGGACCGGACCCAGCACTCCTGGAGGAGCCGACAACTGTTGAGGCGTACTCCGGCTGTGGCCGCGATGTTCTGGGCCATGTAGCCGGAGTAGCCGAAGGTAACGCGAATCGCCATAACTGCTATTCGTAGAAACCAGAAGAGGACTTGATACAGATTTCTCTCGTCAACTAAACCGAGGTGCAAGAAGAACCCTACTGAGCAAACCACACCATCTCCACGAAACGAATCGAGGAGCTGGAGGAGTTGCGGAGTAATGGAGCCCGAGAGCCGAGATCAGGGGGGAAGAAACGGGGAGCGAAGAAGCGGACGACGACGAAATCTACGGTTCCGGGTACCGCGAAAGATAGGATTTTGCGGGGAATCCGATGATGGGTGACGGCGAAATCGGGGCGAAGGATCGAAGGCGAGAGCGATTCCGCTTTCTCTCAGGACCGAGAGAAAGCAGACGGGAAGCGATCGGTGGTTGCGAAAATGGCAGAAAAAAGAGGAAAGTGCAGAAGAGACGACGATGACGAGCTTAATAGACGGCGGCTGGCCTGCGGGCCTTCGGAGACTGGGTCCAAACTTGGGTTTATTTACGGGACGAACCCGGCTGGTCTCTGTGAGGATTGGGATGACGGCCAGGGACTTTTTGGTAAATCTGGGAATGCTGTTGACTTTGACTGAGAGTGTCGGGCTCCTTTGCACCTTCCTGGCTGCTTTCCTCGCTGGCCCCGAGAGGCCAGGATGGTCTCCAGCGGGTCAAAAGACGAGAATATCCCCCGTCGACACCTCGTTAACATCTGGGTGGTGAGGGCCAAATCGGCATTACACAGCATCCACCTCGAAACTAGTTTTATCCTTGTTTGAATGAGACACGGAAGCTTGCGAAAGAAGACTGAGTTTTATAATATTTTTCCGAAATCAAAAATATCTTCTTGCCCTTCTTTTATATGGGCCGGTTGATGAAATAACCCTAACCACCAGTTTGAGTGACGGTCCATATCTTTGGTCTCCAAAAAAAAAAAAAAACGATTCGATTAGTAGCTTGCTAACGAAGAGAATCATTTTAAGAGTTTACTAAATTTAAAAGATCAGAAAACTCTAGAAGCAATTGGACCCTGGTGGTGAGAACCATCTCGTTTGCCAATATGTGGCGGGAAAAAAAATCTATCCTATGAGTTCGGAGCGGGACAGATTATGTAATTAAGACAGACATAACATCGAGATAGCTCGAGGTGTCTTTAAATGCAACGTGATGCTATCAAAAATGGCGCCAACCATCTCGCTCGTCAACGTGCGGCGGAAAAAGAAAAAACAGAAAACAGAAAACCTATCCGGTGAATTCGGTGAGGGACAGGTCATCGTAATCGAACCGAACAATAGCGTCGGCACATAGCTGGGAGTGTTCTTAAATGCAACGGGATGTACTTGAAGTCCGTTCAAATATGACGGTGAGACCAGGAAGAAGAGGGGGCAAAAAGTAAAAGCAAAAAAAAAAAAAAATTTGGACGAAGCAGGTACATGTGGGTGGGGCCGGGATTCCAAAAAAGAAAGAAATAAATGGGGGGTCCCACGTGGAAACTTAATAAAGCATTTGAATATTCCCTGAATTGGCACGACCGCGAAACCTCCCTGCTCGCCACGTAAGCACATGCGTCATCCGCCGGTCCGTCCGAGAATTCCTCGATTTTATATTTTTGTTATGTCGACATATGTTGGAGAAGTTGTTGAAGCGAAGCTAAGTAAAGTAAAGCCGCTCCTCGTCCAATCATCGAAATCCCCCGTCCCACCCCCGTTTGTTTCGGGTGACGGTACGGGATGCGATGGGAACGGCGGAGGCACGACGTCACCAACCGAACGATCCGTTCGAAACGGGAGTGGGGGGAAGGACGTTCTCCGCTAATGCTAGCTGACTTCCCGACAAAGCTAACTTCCGTCAACGGCGCCAGCGCATGCGTTTTCGTCTTCGGCTTCTCTTTGGTCTTGGACAAATTTACGCTGGACCCTGATATCGGGAAAACTGTCTCGAAAAAGTCTTGACTATGTCGTGCAGTGACGATTAGTTCGAGCCTCTACTTTTTTCTAATTTTGATCGATCTGGCTTTACATCTCTTGACAATTTACTTATACAGTTACTCGAAGCAATCATGACCATAATTCACTTAAGTGACCGCCCGCCATTCTACGTGACAAGGTCGACTCGACACTACCGTGAAAGATTTTTTTTTTTTTTCGATTTTTCAATAACTGTTCATATTTTTCTATTCTTCTCCTCTTTTTTATTTCCAACGTATTACGTAGCATAATCGGCAGCCACATTAATAATTTCTAATAAAAAATTGACGAGAATGACTACATTAGCAAATCAACAAAAAATTTAGATCGTGTTCATTTTATGGAAAATAACTTCTAGGAAAATATTTTCCTGAATTTTCTAATGTTCGTTTTGTGAAAAATAAATCAGTTAGAGAAAATATTTTCCATCGATAGAAAAAAGTCACCGTCAGCACTAGGCCCACATGTGCTCCTCGGCATATATGAGCAACAACTTGCCATCGACTTGGGCTAGAGGTTTCAAGGGTTAAGCCTTGCCAAATCAGCTACACCTAATCAACACCAAAAGGCGGCAAGGTCCAAGTGTCACCAGACAACGGCAAGGCTCAGGCCTTACAAATCGACAATGCTTAAGCATCGCTAAAGGTTACAAGGCTTAGGTTTCGCTAGATAGACGATGCCCAAGTGTTGCTAGATGATTAGCAGCAATTGATGATGCTTGCTAGTCGACAGACCAATTGAGAAAAAGAAAAATAAGAAAAGAAAAGTTAAAAATTCGAATTTTTAAATTAAATAATATAATAAAAGTAAGAAAAAGATCAAAAGAAGTATATGGAGAAAAATCTAGTTAAATACCAAATAGCGGAAAATATTTTTTACTTCAACTTCAGGCTTCATTGGAAAATATTACAATTTTCTTGGAAAATGACTTCTTAGAAAATATTATCCAAAAACACCACATTTATCACAAGACGAACAGAGCTTTAAAACTAAATTGATCAAATTAAAAAGTTATAATTAAATTAGCCGTTGAACATTAGATTTAAGGGCTTTTTTTTGACAAAAACTCGGGAGATCGCAGAGTTCACTACGTGATCCACGTGCTTTATTAGACCGGTTCACTAAAACAAGCCACTAATGTAACTTAAAATGTCAACACGCTCTTTCATAACTCTCTCGCAACCAAAATCTCATGAATTAAGGGAGATGACTAATCTAGTTTAGGATGATTAAGGATCAAAGTGGACGCGCTATTTTAGCACGTGAAAACTCTTCTTAATTAACAAAGTCAGTCTTCGATTTTACTTCTCACATCCCATAGATTTCAACATATGTTCAAATCGCCGTGGAGCATATTTTCCTTCTCTTTTTTTTTTTTTTTTTTTTTTTTTTTATGGTTTTGTCCGTTCCCTCCCCATTGCCATGATTCGAGTTCTATCATGGGAGTGGAAAAGAGACAAAGCAACGCGTAAACGAGAAAAAGTAGTTGCAAAAAAGTCAACATTTTTCTAAAAGAAATGATTAGGAAGAGAGAAAAAACAAAACAAAACAAAATAGTGATGGATAGCGTCTGGTTGAAATGGTCTCGACAAGTTCCTACTTTTCTTTGGAAATTACACAAAGCCCCTCGAAATTTTGAAGGCGGCGCACATTTGCCCGGTCAAATCTCTTTAGATCAGTGAAATTAAATAAAGAAAGAGACTAGATATTTTGTTTAGATTAATGAAATTAAATAATGAAAAATTCGCCAAAAAGTAAGGATAGAAATGATAATGGATAAATAAGTTGTTATAGAAGTAATGTTGAAGAAGAGGTTTGTTTTTATTTCTATGTAACGTCGAGCTTGAATTTTAAGGAAAACCACACAAAAGAAAGTAGTCGAAGGAAGCTGTAAGAACATGGAAAGCATCAAAGTTGATTTTGACTATGTAGTAAAACGCGAGTGGATTTGGTCATAAAGGTGGAAATGGCTCCATCCTGCTTTTTATTGATCAATCATCTTTCGCATCCAAACACGATTTAAAAATACATTATGAGTATCCAATTTTTTGTAAATTGACTTCTTTCTTTTAATTGAGGGCCTTTTCCTTCTATCCTAATTATGTTTCTTCTTCCTATAATATGTTACTAGTTCTATTAATAATTTCATCAAATTCTAACGATTTTGACATCTTAATGTTATTACTGATGTTTATATATCATATGTTAATACCTTTGCTAATTTGTCCTCCATTTTCTTTATCTTTTTTTTTCAATTTTTGTACAGAGTGATACACGAGATATTTCTAGATGACGGGCGATGTAACGGAGGATTAGCGGCCGTAAAGAAATAAAAGTTCAGGGAGGTGATGAGTAACATTTAAGAAGTTTCCAGTAAATGTGTATTGACCGTACAAATCCGGTGGAGTTTTTGAGTAATTCCCCCATTTTTATTTTTTCTGGATCTAGGTTTTTGTGCTGTTGGGCTACGTCTTTAGGCCCAACTTTTATTTGAGCCCAGTTGCTATCCACCATCATAGGGTGCCTGTAATGGGCTTCTGAGTATTCCAAGATCCATCCCATGAATCGAGGATGTCCTGTAATGGCAGCTCTTTTGTGTTATCTTATACAACACCGAGAAGAGAATCCGAAGTGTATTATTGTATGCTTGATACAAAGAAAGGAACGAAGAAAAAACAACATTCACTATTTCAACTTAACCCGTTAAGGAAAGGGCACGATGGTGGCGTAGGGCATTTTCGCATGTTGCTTAATCGTAGTGACTAACTCCTCGATTTGAGCTTTTAACTATCGCAAAATAAACAGAGTTCTTGCGCAAAAACTTCCATTCTCACAGTTTGAAGGAAATTTCACCCGCATGTTGAACATGACAATAATGAAGTTGCCATGGTGATGGCCTTCTCAAATATTTCTTGTGGCACCTCTCGGTGCCTCTGCTTGTACAAGTATAATTTTTTGTATGTATCATTTCTGCATTCCCGATACTCGGCTCCTATACAAAAATGGAATCGGAAACTGGATCGGGACTCCCAAGAATCTGGCATTTGCTGAGTCCTAATATTGGCCACACAGGGGGTTTGATTTTGTGTATCTTCTTTGATCTCATATTGTGGGAAAAAATGAGATATTGGAACGTTGGTGAGTGAGAACATGGGTCTTCTTCGAAATACCTAAAGTGCTAGGATTCGGCGCATAATCACATAGAGAATAAAACGAGCAAGAGAATTTGAGAGATTAGATTTTATCTCAATTCACCCTTAAATTAGAACTTTGTCCAAAGAATTTCATTACATTTAATACATTGCACTTCTCCGTTGCATCCCTTAATTACAAAAGAAATATCATATATATCTAATAACTATTCATAAGCCAAAGCTCAAAATACTAATAATATATGGACTCATTTATAAAAACCCAATGGTGGCTCGAGGCCCTACCCAACGATCCTCGGGCCCTTGGCCCCTCACCATGAAGCAGGACTCCTTTACTTTCCTATCGATGGAAAATATGAACCGCACCCCAACACGAAGATTACATAAGACTCGGAGAGGCAATGATGCTAGGCAAGAGTGATCGTGAAAGAGCTGGCACTTCTGGTGGAATAGAACTATAACGAGTATAACGTTGAATGCTCATCCTGTGGCGAGCATTTACGCGAATCAAATCGGGTGCGTTCGGTGGGGGGGGAGATGATGCGCAATCATTATGGATGCTTCTTGAGAGGGAAAAGAGAAGGCGTCTAAAAGCAATCATCACTCGATGTTTCTCTTATTCCAATTCGAACCGTGCATTCGCGCCCGTGGGATGCAAAGCATGATAAGGTCGTGGACGAATCAATGCTTCGAGGGTGGGTAGGCCCCCCCGAGCAATCAATGACTGATCCACCCGGGGACGACAATGAATCGGACGGGTATTAATAACACGATACGGATTGGTTGATCACAAGGAGCGAACAATTCATCGGACGATGGAGAACATTATCAGCATCGGTATGAATGCGCATTGTCCGCGTTTTCATTTGGCAAGATATTCTCGTGGAATTTTGCACAACACTCGAGAAAAGAAGATTTAACCAAGGTCCGCTCTAGCGGCCGACACACTGAGACCATGTTCATAAGTAGACCGTTGAACCTCGTTCGGTCGCACAAAATGTATTCGTTATCGCGACGCTTGCCGTTGGAAATTTCGAGCCGCGGACCGATGCCCCGCCTTGTACAATCATATCAAAGCTACGAACAACTTTTGGTAATTCGAATTCCCATTGTCGGCATCGCGAGTTGAAATCGAGCGACGTCCTTCTATTCGAGCGTGTCGACATGCCCTCGATCAATCTCGCGATTTGTAAGGCACGAGCCATGATGCGAGGGCGATTGCTCCATGCCATTGAACGAATCAAACGCGAACTCATCCATCCAACCCCACAAAACCACAGATGCACCAAACCCAAAAGGAACCCCCCCAAGAAACACAGGAGCTAAACACAAGTAGCAAGAGCAAAGAGAGTGAACAGAACAGAGTCACTAACTTCAATTTCGATGTCCAAATTCGAGATTTACACAGGGGGCAGTCATGGACCAAACCGCAGAAGAGAAGGAAACAAAAGACCGACCGACCGACCGACCGACCGACCGAACGGCGATCGCCTACGCTAAAACCATCATATCATATCGTCGTTTCCGGTGGTCATCACAATACTTTCTTCCTATGTAAAAAACTGTAAATTAAAAACCCTATTCAGTGAAATACCATTACTTATATTCCCCCCCAACCTAAATTCCCACCCGGAAAAAAGAGAAGAAGAAGAAAAAAAAGAGAAAGGAAAAACCTGATGCCACCCGCCCCTCTGACTCTCCATGCCTCGCCACCGCTAACTCCAAAACCCAACACGGGAAAAGCACAGCAAAATGACGAGCCCACGGCTCACTTCAGGCCCTGACCGGGCATGGATATGGCGAGCTCCGGCCAAGCGAACCCATCCCCGTCCACCAACCCTCCGCTTTCCCCGCTCCCCATCTGCCACGTGTTGCCTCCCGCCGCCGCTACGGGCCCCCCGCCGCCGCCGCCCCCATACATGCCCCCGCCGTCGACGAAACCGACTTCGCTGAACGGCCAGACCGCCCTCCCGAACCCGAACCCCAGACCGTCCATCCCCGCCCCGAGCCCAAGCCCGCCCAGAGCCAGAAAACCTTGGCCCCCTGCGAGCCGAGCAGAGAAGCGTAGGCCGGGTGACCGGAACCGACCCCGGGCCCCGCCACATTCTCGCTCCTCTTCGCCTGATCGCCCGAGCCCGCCTCGGACTTCACCTGGGCCAGGAGCAGGCCCGGGTTGCCTTCCCCGTGCAGGGGGTCCTGGGTCACGGAGGAGGAATTGGAGTTGGAAGGAGGAGAGGAGGACGGAAGCTGGGCCAGCGAGCGCGGCCGCTTCGAGGAGGAGGAGGAAGACGCCTTGCGGGAGCCGCCGCCGACGGGGACGTTGCGGAGGGTGCCGCCCTGGGTCCAGTAGCGGCGGCAGGACTTGCAGAAGTGGCGGGGCTGGGAGAGGTTGTAGTTGTTGAAGTAGCAGAACTTGGTGTTGGTGGAGTCGCAGCGCGGGCAGGGCAGGGCCTCCGTCTGCGGCGGCGGGTGGGGGTGCAGGCCAGCTCCCCCGGCGCCGGCGCCGGCCTGCGGCCGGGCAGGCCTGCGCTCGCTGGTGTCCGAAGGCATGCTGTCCTCCTTGCGCGCGTTAAGGGAGTAATGGAGAGAGAGGTATGAAAAGAAGAAAGCTTGGAGAAGGAGGAGGGAGAGAGAGAGAGAGAGAGAGAGAGTGAGAGTGGGGGTCGGGTCGAAACGTGAAGGAGAAGGAAAGGAGAACGTGGCAGAGGAGGGAGTGAGGGCGCATTTTTAAGCGGTGGTTTCACTGTACGATGTTCCCCCAGGGAAGGACACGTGGCGGGGGGTTCTTCGATTCGGGTAGGGGGCTGAGTTTCCATTGCGACCGTGGTCTCCGGGGCAGCAGTGCGGAATCCGGTGGATGCGGGTGTAGGGTAAGCACCTCTAGGGTCGCCTCCACGTGGCCGCCTCTCATTTAAAGACGAATTATAATATTTTCGGCAAAAGGTATTATTAATTTCAGTAGGTTGTTTTTTTTTTTTTTTTTTTTTTTATAAACTAGTTCGGCTCGGTGGGTGAAATTATACGCGCCACCATTAAATAGATAGAAAATGTACTCTCTCATTTAGGGTGCGCGCGGAGGAGGCGACACGGCAGCGGTGTTGTCATATGTTTAACGTTTAGGGGGGCGGGGGGAGCCGGGGAATAGTCGGATGCAGACTGGTCCAAGCATCGGGGGTGGCGTGTGGTGGGGTGTAGACAGCACCGTCCAGCCCCCCCGTACGATGAAGCGCTTTCTGGACGAGGACGATGGGATCGCGTACTCCTACTACTACTACTAGTACTACTACTGAGCGTCGGGGGGATCGAGAGAGAGAAAGAGAAGTAAAGGGAGGCGCGCGTTCCCGGGCGTGCACCAGAGAGGCCCAGACAGGCACCGCCTTCTCGAGATCGAGATCGAGAGAGAGATCGAGAGACAGCATGATTTGATGTCGGGCAGCGTGGGGAGCAATAATTGGGCCTCCTCTCCCTCTATATCATCATTCAATAGCACGCCATCATCGCATGATGCTGCTCCTGTGATTATTTCGTAGGTGGGTTGTGCTCCACCACCGCCACCGCCTTCGATGCGCGTCGGGCCGTACCCCCGCCCCCTCCCCTCCTTTCTGTCTCGTTTCTTTTTTTCCTCGGCCGTGCGCCGGATTTCTCGGCTTCCGTAATCTCTCTTCCCTTCTCCTTTTCGATTCTCGCTCTGCCTTCTTCTTTCGCTTTCTCACACGGCATTTTCTTATCAACCGTCGTAACAGTCCCTTTGGAAATATCCATTGTCTTGTCGTGGGAAAGAAAGGCAAGCCCCGAGCTCCTCCTGAACTGTGCTGGACGGAGAAGGTGGTTTTCTTTTCTTTTCTTTTATTTCTTCCGCTTTGTCAAATAAGGCGAAGCGACCAGGCCGGTCCGCACCCTCAAAACCCGAAACCAGTGCTGCGCAGTCCTGCTCGATGACACGCTCGGATTCGATCCTCGACCTGTGTACAGATCTTTTGCTAGAATCGGACCGGCACGCCAGCCTGCTGCGCCCTCTCTGCTTCCCTCCCCTACAGTCCCAAGATTCTCTCTCTCTCTCTCTCTCTGCAACGTCCCTTTCAGCGCCTCAGTCCTTTCACGGAGACTCCCACCGACGAAGAAGCACGTCTTCCTAATCCCGTTTCCCGTTTTCCTTGTGCGAAAACTATTAAAAAAGAAAGACTCCGCAAAATCAAATCAACGTCTCCCCTCGCGCACGCCCCTATTTCCGATCCGCGTGCCCCTGTTCGGGACAGCTCTAGTTCCCAGGTGAATAATCTCTTTTGTCCGCGCGGCAGGTGTCGTCTAGCGCTTGGCCTCGCCTCTTTCCTCCGATATTTCTTTGACAAAGACCCCTGGATCGAGAATCGCGACGGGGGTGTGTTTTCTTCTTTCTTAACCACCACCCACTGCTGAGGGAATTTCGCTCCAAGTCCTGCGGTCTTGTCCACGTTAATCCATTGTACGAGGCCCCTCGGGCTGTTTCCCCTATCCTATGATGCCACCAGAAATCATTAAGAAAGTTCCGGACAGCCTAAGCGCGATATAATATAATCTCGGTGGATTTCCAACGCATCTTCTTATCATTCCCCTCCTTCCTTCCTTCGAACAACATGGTACCTGTGGATTCAGTATCTGATTGGGGCTTCCTTAAAATAAGAAACCGCACTCCAACCAACCTCTCGAAAGGCACGTGCTCGGCACTACACCATCCGTTTAACGCTTGGATCACGGGCTATCTCGCACGACGTGGGTCGGCACGGACCTCCTCCAACCGACATAATCACATGCATTTTGCCGTATTTTCCTAAATAAAGTGCCGTAACTCGCGATAGACGCGTAATGCTTTTGATCGGCGAGTGAGTTATGTTGCTCTCGCTCGATTAAATAGCCTCCACCTCTCTTAAGAAGAGATTTTCGAGAATTTATAAAAAACCCCTTTGCTGTAGCAATGTTTTTCCTTTTGTAGGGCATTATGGGGATCCTATCTTGTCATGACCTCCTCTAATAGCGTGAATCACTTGAAGATTTGCTTAATGGATTTAAAAACCTAAACTTAGTTCCAACCCTCCAAAACTCATATCAATTCACAACTAGATTCAGATTCTTAATTCATAAGTCACTATTAATTACTTTTTGCTAGATCGATTAGACACCTAGATAAACCGTAGAAGAATTACTTTACTTTTACAAACTAGAGATTAAATGAGTTGTGATGGAGCTGCTCAACATGGTGTAGGGAGGCTAGTCTCACGACACAGCAAAGATCGACCTCAGAGTTGATTGCATAATGAAGAGGCAGCAAGGTCGTGGCCACCAGAGTTGGCAAAACTTGTCATCCATGGAAGGGCTCGGAATAGCAACTGGAGGCAGCAAGCAACGGCGAACTCCAGCAATAGCAAAGAGGGCACAACCGCGAAAGATAGGTCTCGGCTAAGGAGGGATTAGGGCGACAGCCCTCTCTCACTCTTGCTCTTTTTTTCACGCATTCTCCGTATTTGCTCTTAAATTTTGAATTATCGACCTCTGAATTATGAAGCATACTGTGATTAAAAAAAATAAAAAATCAGGTTAATCCGTAGGCTTAATTTAGGCCTTTTACCGAGTGATGGACTTTAAAAATTAAGGCCTAATTCTTAATTCATTCCAATGGGCTGAATTCAATTAAGCTCAATAAGCCCCCACTATACCTTATGAAATTGGACCTGCTCTCCTTGCCTGGGTTTGGCCGAATTCTGCTCCCTCCATGCGAGCTCAGTTTATTAAACTAAGTTTAGAACCATCTATTGCCGATCCGATAAAATGCAATTAATTAAAATATGATTATAATGACTATATGCAATCTAATTATCATTTTTGCTAAGAGTCGGGGTCGATCCTTAATCTTCCATGCAATGAATTGTTGAATGGGATGCCGAAATTTAGGTGCCAACATATCTCAAGTTTGATTAAGAGGCCGAACATTTGGCCAAGTGCCTTTAATTGTTTTCATGGTCCACGAGAAATGATTCTTTACAAATGATGTGGAATGTCGAAATGGTCACTACACCTGGGATCAATGTCAGTTCGCCTTCTCATTCATCCATACGATTACAGAGGAAGAGAGGGAGCTGAACCAAGTTGGGCCATGTTTGGCTACCTTTACAAGTATCAAACGTATTCCCTGGAACATCAGAAAAGACGAAACAACATTCTCAAGGTCAGAACATCATTCTAGTCGAAAGATTTACAGTTTCTGTCGCCATGGTCGTGTCGTTATAAGTGCATCCTAGGGCACATTTCAAGCTGTGTTGCACCTTCGTCATAATCCAATAGATTGCTACATCTAGCAAAAGTTTGTGCGCAACGGGCACGCTCTGCTCGCTCGCTTTCGGATCATTTGATTCCAGCGGGGGCAGGGTCAAAAGTGAGCGGGGCAAATAACAAGCCGTCGGAGTAGCAATTGTCTTTAGTAACCGGGGAATGCCGGAGGTGGAGGCGAAGGGTATCGGGAGCCGAGTTCTGGGGGCAGGATGATTGTTGGAGTTGGAGGTGGTGGAGGAGAAAAGACAGGAGGTGGCGGTGGGGAATGTACCGGTGGTGGAGGCGACGAGACCAGTGGCGGTGGTGAGAAAACTGGCGGCGGCGGCGGCGGGGACTGGACTGGAGGCGGAGGGGACTTGATCGGGGGAGGAGGTGAGTGAACGGGTGGTGGTGGTGGGGGAGAGTGCACCGGCACTGGTGGAGGAGGAGAATGGATTGGTGGTGGCGGTGGAGGCGAACGTACAGGCGGTGTCAGGGAACGTACTGGAGGTGGGGACGGGGAATGTACCGGAGGTGGTGGTGAATGAACGGGCGGAGGAGGAGATTGAACAGGCGGTGGCGGTGGACGCAGCTTGTGCTTGGGAGGGGACGGCATTGAAGCTGGAGACTTCGGATTCGACGGCGACGGAGCTCTGCATCTGGATCTGCTGCAATCGACAGGCTTGCTAACCACCGGAACACAAGTCCTGGCAGGCCTTTGCCTTGGCCGCTCAGGCAAGCAATTGCCTCTGTCGTCCAAGAAAACGCCTCTCCTGGAAGGTGGCTCGCAAGCTTGATCCTCGCCATTGAAGTAGTTGTTTGAAAACGTGAAGTTCAACAGCTTCGGCAGCCGGCAGATGCCTCCCAGAACGAATCCCGTCATCTTGTTCCCTGAAATATCCAGCTGCTCGATCGTGGAAAGGCCCTGGAAGCTCTTCGGCAATGTGCCTGTGAACGAATTCGATGCCACATCCAGGACCGTCACGTTCCCGAGCATCCCGATCTCGGGCGGTAGACATCCAGAGAGGTCGTTGTTCGTGAAAATGACCTCATTCAATGTGTTAGCCATCTTGCCGACGCTTCTAGGGATGCACCCTTTCAGATCATTGTTGGCGACGACCACAACAGAGGCCGGGGAGTTCCCGAAATTTTCGGGGATCGTGGACTTGAACCGGTTGTTGTTCAGGAAGATCGCGTCGAAGTCCTTGTCGAAAAGCTGAGGCGGCAATTTCCCCTCGAAATCGTTGTACCTGATGTCGAGGTACTTCAATTGTGGCAAGGACAAAGCCACTCTCGGAAACGGTCCGACGAAACGGTTGTTGCTTAGGTCGAGCTCGTAAAGGGTTGTGAGCTTCTTGATGCTCTCACGAAGGACTCCGCAAAACCGGTTCGAGTTGATGTGGAAGAGAGCGAGATCGCCCAACAGACCGAGCTCTGGAGGAAGGTAACCCGCGATATCGGCATGGTTAAGGTCGACGCCGGCGACGACACTCAGGTTCGGGTCATCGAGAGCCGGCGAGCAGAAAACCCCGTTGTACTCGCAGACGCTGAGTCCAACCCAATTGCCGGTCGTGTTGAGAGGGTCCGAGAACATGGCCTCCTTCCACGCCTGGAGAGCGATGTACGCTCGCCGGAGCCTGGAATTGGCGAAGGACTCGTTCACCTCGACCTTGAATTCATAATTGTCGGGCAACTCGGCGTTCTCACGGAGGGCCAGGAGCTGGCGGCGGGCGATCAGCGACGCTTCGGCGGTCGACAGGCAAGAGGAAAACGTGAAGCAGGAGGAGAACAGGAGGAGAGCAAGTGACGAGCAGCAGCGCCAGGCCTGCATCTTCCAAAAGGGCCGCGCCACCTTGGGGATGCCCGAGGTCGGTTCTCGCAATTCACAGAGGACGAAGATGAACACGACCCGACGTTATGATCGGACAGGCGAGAACTAAGAAAGCCGTCGGCCGTGCACACGAAAGGCTCCGTCGACAGTGTCCCGGCGCAGTTCGATCCTTGGACTTCTGGCGCCGCGAGGTAGCCTATTTTCGCCAAATCCTGCGATGTTTTTTTCTTTTTTAAAGCCCTTTCCCGGCGAAAATGGACACGCTTTGGCTACGGAATTCGTTTAGATAAGGTATCGGTGCTCTCCGTCTAGATTGTACATTCTATGGCTGTTGTCGGCCTAGGGATGAGCGGATTCAGGTTCCCCGCATCTAAAAATGAACTCGAGATGATGTCCTCCTTGCCGGATCGCCGTCTTCTGCGGAGGGGCTGCGCTTGATTTGAGGGCAGTTGGTTTGAGAAGATAACCATCATCCAGGAATCTTTTGGATCTTTTTAGCAGGTCGTGCATGTGATAATAACATGCCCCATTAGGTCTTTGCTTATTCAAACATTTACTCTGTTCTTGCTATAACTTTCGAGATTATCGACGGCGATATCCTCGAACCCAGATGATAAAGTTGATAATTGCCTTTGAACTGAGTAATGCTAGATTTGATAAGATTGGTTTACAAGAGTGATTTGTTGAGTAATATGTTTGATTTTTTATGACAGCAAAATGATGTGTTAACGAATTTAATTACTTATTAAGTAATCAAATAAGAAAAAAATTTGGCGGCTCTGGTTATATTGACTTCTCTGTTATTTGTGTAATCGATACTTTTAAAATCGAATGGTTTAACCGACAAAAAAGAAAAATCGAACGGTTTCCTTTTTTTGAAAAGGAATTCATAGGGAATACTATCTCTATTTTTATTTTATTTGGTCGGAGATACTATCATTTACCGACCATTGTCGAGTACAGGGTCTTGAACACAGATTGGAGAGGAAGGCAAGAAAGGGGCGACAAAAACGCTCTAAAAAGGAACAACTAGTCTTAGCCTCCTGACAACAAGCTCAGGAACAAAAGCACGAGCTGGGTTGAGATAACATTTTTTAAAATCTATTCATACTCTGTTTATTTTACGAAAAGTATTATATAAATGATTTGAGTACTGATAATTTAGACAAGGTCAATTGGGGAACCGGATATGGATACTATTGGACTCAGGCTTAGGCATGGGGACATGGGAATGGGCATTAGGGTCCCAATCCCAGCCTCTATGGACTTGGGTCCAGCTTATGTAGACACGGGCCTAGAACCCACAATTCTAGGCCCAACCTCGATGGACTCAGTGTAGGTGCCAAAGACTCGGGCATGGGCATCGGGAATTTAAGCCTTGGCCTCAATGGACTTGGGCTTGGACTCGAGGAATCTGAGCATGGACATTGGGGACCCAAGCATTGCCTTATGGACCAAGCTTAGGCATGGGGATCCTCACATGAGTAACGGAGTCCTATATTTGGCCTTTGTGGGCTTGACATTGGTGCCGAGGCATCGAGGCCTTGAGCCCGACCTCAATGAACCCAAGCCTAGGCGTTGGAAACCTGAACCATCGACACCAAGGTTTTGAACATGATTTCAATGGACCTTGGCACAAGCATTAGGAACCTAGGTCTGAGCGTAGGGGACTTGGTCCTAGACATTGGGAATCCAAGCACCGACATAAGGGTTGCAGGTTGGATTTAATGGACTTGAGCTCGAGTGTTGAGGATCTGGTTTTGGAGGTTGGACTCTCAAGGGTGAGTGTTAGAGTTTTCATACCTAAGCATAGAGTTTCTAGTTCAATCATCAATATCTAGTCATATATATATATATATATAAAATGGAGCCTTAAAAAGTGTCCTGCTATACTCATTAACGCAACTCCTTAAATCATATTTAATCCAACTAGGCCCACCCTTCACCTCGTGGATTTTTTTTTCTTTCAAAAGGTTCGGGCCCGACTGGTAGAGCATATGTGGGCAAGGCCCACTGGGTTACAATTCTCTAGTCCTCCAAAAAAATAAAAACACAGCAAGCGAATTAGAAAATAAAAAGAAGAAGAAGATTGGAGAGCATGTTGTGTTATAGAGCCTTCCTAATTTTAATAATCGAGGCGAAGTTCATGAATGGAACCTAGTCGATTAGCTTCAACTCCTTCATTGACAATTAGGTCAACAAAAGGCGATCAAGACAAGACCCCACTTTGAAAGTTTTCTTCTTCTTTTTCTTTTTTTTTAATAAAAAATTTGCATGTGTGATTTCTGTCCAAGATCTCTCTGCTCTCGAGGATCGTCGTCGTCGTCGTCGTCGTCGTCGTCGTCCGAGGAGGAGATCTTTTGTCGCCAAAGCTTTGGCGTGGCTCCACAAGAGTCAAAGACTATCTTCATGATCGCCTAAGGAAATAGACAGAGAACCAACGAACTTTATTACTATTATTATTATTATTATTATTATTATTTATGGGCAAAGAAGGGATTTCGGACATCATGGGGGAATAGACGATAGGGAAAGAGCCAAATTCAAAGGGACGCACCCCCTCCCCACCAAAAAGCAAAAAGCGGAAAAGCGATTCGAGGTAAAAAAAAAAAAAAAAAAAAAAAAAAGGTGCATCCCCATTATTGAGCAGCCCTCGTACTGGAGATGGAGCCGCGTACGTACTTTTATTTGAAAAATGGCAAGTGGTAAACTTGGTGGGATGTGCGATGGCAGCTTGTGTATTTCGTTGGATGCCGGCATGGTGATGTCGGAACGGTGGTTGTCGGAGCAGCACCAGTGCTCGTCTTTCTAGTTCCGATCTCTAACGGCACGGTAGTGACGGGTTTACTAGCACCGATAAATTGCGGGTCACGAGTAACTTTCATTGGCCATGATATCTTGACTCGAGTTCAAATATGTTTGCATGCTATCTTATGTATGTGACACCCCCTAGTGTCGGCAAATTTTCAATTTCAGAGTCACTTACACAGACCAAAAGGCATAAACTTAACCGGTTTATTGAGCTCACAGAATATTTCATGAGTCTCGGATGCCCACCTCGTCACGCAACTAATGACAGTAATAGTTGTCAGCACTTTTAAAACTTAACCATGTTTGACTCAACTTCTAGAGCATCTCTACCTAAGTTCCCGTGAAGAATCAGGCACCAAATCTCATGCGTATATATATAAGAAAGTCCGACAGCTCGTTTTGCGGAGACTCGCGGAAAAGCCTAGGACCTTAAATTATTATTATTATTATTTTATTTTATTTTATTCCCGACGTCCGCCACAATTTTAATTTCAACCCAGTGGTACCAAGTTGCGAGATTAACAATTCCCAGGGTCGCCGTCCGACGTCGACGTGGACGATATTAGGAACGCATGCATGCCGCGACGGGCTCGCATTTATTTTACTTCGCGACATAGTTAATGATGCCTGTTCTTATCAAGGCGTTGATTGAATTAAAAAGCTTCGATTCGGGAGTTCTTCTAAACGAAGCTTTTCCTAGGGTTTATCTTTACTACGGCGCAGAACATGCTGGCTCGAAAAGCGCCCCCCAAACATAGATCGTCGTTTTATCTTTTAATTAATTTATAAACCCAACATGTATATATATATTGTATGTAAGAGCTTGTCGACTTGTCTAGGTATTTAATGAGGGGTCTTACCAAGGCTAGAGGCTAGGAGCAAATGATGATGAACTTCGGTATGATCAAGCATGAAATGATGGAAATGAGGAGCTTGTCGACTTGTTTCACACGACAACCTATTACTCATTAGTATGAATGAGTATGATTTTAGGGTAAAACTTAAAATCGAAGAAACGGACTAATGGAAACCTATCCGATTTCAAATTCCAAAATATGTAAGGTAACTTCTAATTTCTAAAAAATAAAGAATATGTTTTACTAGGTAAATTCTAAATTTTAAGTAGAATCTATACGGAACTTGAAAGTGTCACTCCTACTCGTTAGCTTAGCTTAGGATAGAACAGAAAAATAATGATTAAATTGTTGTCGGGAGGGTTTTTGAAGACTCGAACGTGAGATTAGCGGGAGAAGTTGGCGTCGTCTGACGTGCATGGGGGGATGAATCGGATTGAATATATAAAAAAAATGGGTACAAGTTACGTTTCGAATAATCATATCAACAATACTTCCAAGCCATGGAGTAGTGACGTGAGTTAGGGAAAAGGGATCGATTATGCATGTTTTAAAAATTCGTTAAAGTAATCACGTAAAGTTAATGTTAACTTGTGCACGATTAGATCCATCTTATATGTTATTTTTTTTTTTAAAAGTATATTGAAAATCCTAAAACTTATTATTATAGTAAAATTGAGTCATAAAACTTACAGAAAATGTAATTAAGTTTTAAAATTTATCAAATTTGTGTATACTTTTTATTTATTTATTATTTTATCTTTACTATGTGGCATTGAAATTACTAAAACATGAAATATAAAAGGCCAGTGAGGGGTTAGGCGAGGGCTTGGATTGATTCATTTGAGTTGAATATCTTACATGGATAATCGACTTGTAAATTATTTTTTTTGTCCGACATTCAAACATATCAAATTGGAAACCAAAGTAGCAAAGTCCATTAATTTCAAATTAATGGAAGGATAACATTGAATATATTCACATAATATAAAGAAAAAATTAAATAATTATCAAAAGTTCATAGAGTATATTGAACAAATTAAGGATTTAGAACTGGTATTTGATATTGGGCTAAAGTTGAAAAATCACGTTAAACAAATTAAAAGTTTAAAAACGTCATTTCATATTGAACTAAAGTTTATGAATCATATTAAACAAATAAAAAGTTCAAAAATAACATTGTACATTTGATTAAAACTCATGGACCATTTGTGTCATTTTTTTATACGCGAATATAATAACAATATCTTTGATTGAGGATTATACACAAAAGCAACACATAGACTCTACTTTGGACCAATTAGTTTCTTTGCAATTAGCACGTTGCTTGCACTCTTTGTTCATTTTGCTTTCTGACTAGGATTTGTGTTTGTCCCGTTAAGCACGACGTCTCAACAAAAAGTACAAAATTAGCTCTAATGTTCCGATATTAGTAATTATGGAAAATCCTAACCATAATTCTTCTTATTAACTAATATTTCATCGAAACAATTTTATCATCTCTTCTCATGCTATCGATTACCTGTAAAATTTCCCAATGTCATATAATAACGACAAATTAATAAGAAAACTTTTCTAAATGGAATCTGTCGACGGCAAAATGGATCACCGTTTTTGCCATGTGGATCACGGGAGCCGTCTTTAGACCTTCGCCAGTTGCATCATTGCGGCCGCCAATATAGATTAGGGAGGAGCGTCCGCCTTGCTAAAAGTGATGAATTCGAATGGTACGTCCTATTCGCCTCGTGTCTCAATAATTTTTTTGCCTTTCTTTCGTCTCCTCTTTTCCTTCGAACGAGATTAATGTCGCCATGGATAGATCGTAGACCTCCTTTTGCTAGAATTCAATGTCGGAATTCACTAAAGTCCAATGTCCACTATTGAAACCTCGTCCATTATTGTATTTATCCCTAACGGCGGCGGAGTTTGCTTTCGTGGATTTTTGGCCTTTCATGTAACGATTAGAGTATTTGGATAACCCGACTCAATTTAAGAGATTACAACCCACGAAGGAAATCTCTATCTTTTTCTTTGGCGATGATGTAGTATGATATCAAAGGATGTGGGGCAAACCTATTATATTGGAATACTAATTCAATTCAAAACATTTTAATCAGACAAGTTTAATTTTAAAAAATTTCATATTTTACCAATTTAGGGAAAATATAATTGACATGAACACTAGTTATTCTACATGTTAAAGTTAGCGATGATATTGATATTTTAATAATTTTTTATTTTTATTTTTCCTTTCATCTTCTTTCCCTTCTTTGTTTTGCCAATGGTTTGATAGCTATTCTTAGTGATGACATTGACATTTTAATTTTAATTTTTATTTTTATTTTTCCTTTCGTTTTCTTTCCCTTCTTTGTTTTGCTAGTGGTTGGCATAGACCATGGCTAATGAGGGTTGGCTTCGCTTGAGGGAGGGTTGCCCTCACCAGAGTCAAGACAGCCTCACATGTGATGGTGAGGGTGGCCCTCATTCAATTGAGGCACCCTTGTTGGCTATGGCTTGTGCTGGCGAGGCATGGCCTCACTTGAGCAAGAGTCAGCCTCACCACCACAAGTGAGGGTAGCTTCACATGTGGTGACGAGGGTGACTCTGGCTACCCTCAACTTTTGTTGGATACGGCTTGTGTCGTCACCGGTAAAAAGAAAAGGGAAGGAAAAAAGATGTTTATGCCAACATTGGCTATGCTATGTAGTATTATTGATGTTCATGCCAATAATTTCTTATCTAAATTGGTTAGATATATTCAATTAGTAAAATGTTTAGAATTAAATTGGTATAATTAAAAAAATTATAATTAAATTGGTATCAACACAATGGATTTATACTTTTTCATTTTTACTTTTCCCAGAGGATATATAGCGAACCAAATTTAAACACTCTAATCCAGAAATTCCCTACTGAGAATCTCAAACCCGAAACATAAGAACCCAAAATAGCTTGCCTTTCTATCATTCCAAGGATATCGTACTGCTTCGTTGCTATTTGACCGGCGAGAATAATATTGTATAATAAATAAATAAAAGAAAAACACGAAAGAGAATTAAAAAAAAAAAATCAATTCAGTAAGCACAACTCAAACGTCGTCACGCCAAGTAGTAGTAGCAGCGCGCATGACCGGAACGAAGCTAATGATGGGCACGACTTCCTCCGCGTCAACGCGCGCGCGCTCGAGCGAGGATCGCCGTCCTAACGGAAGAGGGAAGAGGGAAGAGGTCAAACCCCCTCGCGGATCCGCAGCCTTGAGGAAGGAGAACGGGATTTATTTTAACGGTGGAACGGGATCATGGGGTTGACCGTCTCGCGGCCGCTCCGTTCCTCCTCGTTCCCTCGGCTCGGTCAAAAAGCGGTCGTGGTTTTTCTCTCGTCCTTTTCGTCATCATCATCTTCTCCTCGCTCCATTGACCCTTCTCCTGCCCGCCCGCCCGAGAAATTAGACGGGGAGAGCGAAACGACGCGACCGTGGAAAACGAGTACTAGGGGTGTGCATGGTCCGTGGTGGGCGGTTCCCCCGGAACCGGAACCGCCCGCTCGGGGACCGGTTCCAAATTTTTGGAACCGGGAACCGCCCACTAATTCTATGGATCCACCCGGGAACCGGACCGGCGGTCCGGTTCTCGGGTGGATCCTGGAACCGGCCAAGAGATGAAGCGGAAGGGAGGGTCGGAGTTGGTTCCTCATTTTGGGAACCGAGGACCGAACCGACCCAATAGAGAGTGGATTCGGACCCCAAAACTCCAAACAAACACTCTAAAAACAGCCCGATTTAGAGATTAATATTAATCTCAACCCCAAGGCCGCTCTAGACACAAGGTTAGTTGATCTCCTTGGCTGGATTTTATATGTAATCTCTCAAATGCTCTTTGAGTAATTCTTCAATGTGGGACATTTGGAAACTTGTTGGAGTAACTTACATGTAAGGGGCAACGAGAGAGAAGAGAAGGGAGAGGGAGTAGGAGGCTCAATCCCACATTGATTATTTAGGAGAGACAACAAGCCCTTGGTCTCTATAAATAGGAGAAAGAGAACCCTCTATTTTGTTGGTCATGTTCAACTTGCAAGGGAAGAATGAAGGTGATGAGGAAAGTCTAGACTATTATTATGAATATTTTTAATATTATTACATTTTGAATATAAAAATCTTAATTTTGAATTAAAAAAAATCGGTCCGGTCCGGGCGGGTGGATCCACCTATGGAACCGGGAACCGGACCGGTACCCACCGGTTCCAATTTATTGGAACCGGGAACCGGACCGGTACCCTTAAGAACCACCGGTTCTAGGCCGGTCCGGGCCGGTTCCGGGCGGTCCGGGCGGTTCCCGGTTCTTTTGCACACCCCTAACGAGTACCTCCTTTCTTTTGTCGTTTAACGGAACGTAACGCGACGCACGAGGAGGAGGTGGAGAGAGAGAGAGAAAGATTCTCTTCTTCGTGTTTTCGGAATCCAATGCTCTATCCCCTCCCTTCCTTCCCCCCAACATCCCGTTGCCTTCCGCCACGTCGCACCCCGGATTCCCAATTTTGACCCCGCCCCACCATTCGATATTACGTCTATACACCACTCCTGTATTATTAGGTTATTAAACAAGGGAAAAACCCCCCCAAAAAAATTCTCAAATTATATTATTTGCAACACGTTTCTAACATCTCAAATTTGGATCGATGTAATAGATTTACTTTTGATCAAGATTTTGTTAGTGAACACCATTAAAAATTTGTCCACATGGATGTTAGAAGGCAAGCTATGTTCATAAGAAAATATTTGAGATAAATGTATCATAGTAAGTATAATATGTCATAAAAAAGTTGAAGATAAATTTTTTCCTTATTAATAAAAGTATAAAACATGCTCAACTTCTCAAGTTTGATAGCCACAAACATACACGATATCTTCTTCGTTAAGAGGAGAATTGGATTAACCTCCTCAAGGGGTTGTCAATCTCACCAACACTAAATATGGAGAGGGAAGGCAAGCAACGCATAGAATCATGAACGAGGCGAGGGTCCTGTGATGCAGTGTTCTGACAAGCATAAGGGGTTTTTGAAAATCAACGGTGAAGGTCAAAGATGTGTGCTAGGCATGACGGCTATGAGTGCAAGTTAAGAATAGAGTCTCCTCGAGAGGTTCTCGAGAGATTTTCTTTTCGAAAATTTATAAATATTCTTTAGATCTCACACCTACTCAATACAATCGACACAATCAACAAATTAATTAGAGATTGCGCATCTACAATTGCGAATTGGTCTACTCATATCAAGTTGTGAGAAAATCACTTCCTCGTATTCTAGATATTATGATCGGTAGCTTATTTTTCAATTATATTATGCAGATAAATCGATTCGACGCTCTTAAATAATAACAGATCAGAAGAACCGCGAGCAGCCCACCTCAACCCCTGCGAAACTTGCTCCCACGTGCTTTTCCCGGTCTATGCATCAAGAAATTAAAATAAACAAGATCATGTCTGACTCCCTTTTACTATTATAAGTAGGCGCATCCAGCCAAATTAGTTGTCATCGATTTATTTATTTATTTTCAAATCAGTTGGGTTGACCGGCCTTTGCTGCTAATGGCGACAACTCACCAAGTGAAGATCTCTCTCTCTCTCTCTCTCTCTCTCTCTCTCCCTGCCTCCCCAAAGTCCAATAGGAGAAGAAATCCCCCAAAATCCCTCACCAACAAATTATATTTTGAAAAAACTGGAAGAAAAAAAAAAAAATAATAATAATAAAAAGGAGCCCTAAATTATTTTACGTGCTAATAATGGGAGGAGTCGTCCAATTAGGCAAAAGGGTTTCGAGAAAAATAAAATAAAATTTCTTCAATAATTCGAGTCTAGTCTTCCGGAAATGCCCACGGTCCCACGGTCGGAATAGCCACTAGGGTTTTTTGGGGGATGGGAGGTGGGCATTCAATGTGTTTTTTTTGGCCCGTCAGTTGTCCTAACATACTAGTGGCGTATTAAATGAGATTCTTCCGTCCCATCCCCATGTCGAAGAAGCAGCAATTACGGTCCCTTCAGCTTGCCTCCGACGGAAGAATCCACCGCGACCGTGTCCATGTCCTCGCATTAATGCCGGTGGAAGGTACTTCAAAGCCACACGCACCCCCCACATGATACACTTGGAAGGATTTCTAATCCCCTTAACCTTATCTCGTTCCAACGGCTCATTGTGTAATCCCGATCGTGATGTTATTGGATTCTACAGCCCGCCTATCACGTCGAGAATCGATGTTCGAACAACATGCCACTTTTTCTATATCGTGTTTTCTTCTGATGCTTTGGAATCGTAAATATTCACTGTCAACTGACTTTCTGTCGAGAATATAAAAAAGTATAATGATCTCAAGTCAATTTGTTGCGAATTATTAATCCTAATTGCCTTATTATCTTTGTCTGAAAGATCTCATTGAGTGTACGAATTTTTAAAAGTCGAATTATATTTTCAACATTTCGATCTCTCGATCTTTTGAATTTAAACAGACAAGCAAAAATTCAAAGTAAAAAATAAGGACCCAAGAGTAAATTTTTTTTTTTATTTTTGTTGCTTTTCACTCCTCTTATGTAATGGGTTCTCGCTAATAATCAATATCCTATAAAGTCCAGAAAATCACTGAAGTTAATTTGGATATGAAACTTAATCAACGTAAATGTACAGCGGACCTTCTCCCAACTTCTGGTGCCGCAAAGTCAACAGCCCTCAGTTTGAATTTTTAATCGAGATAAATCAATCGGGCAAGAGGAGTGGGGTTGCTTTACGGCTTCTTGGGTACGTACGTTGTTTTATTATTATTATTAAATAAAAAAAGGAGAAAAAGAAAAGAAAAAGAGCGTAGGGGCAAAATGGGGAAAAGGGAGGAGGAAGGGGATACGTAATAATGGCGAGGGAGGGGTGGGGGTAGTGCAAAAGGAAACAGGGAGCATTGAATGCTTGAAATGTCTTTATTGACCTCCACCCGTCGTAAATGATGAAATTTAATGAGACACACTCTCTCTCTCTCTTCTTTCTCTCTCCTCCCCTGCCATCTCCAACGATTGCTGTAAAACGCATTCGCTCTTTTTTGCACTTTTCTCTCAGCTCTGAACCCTCCACAGTCGCGCAGAGAGAGAGAGAGAGAGAGAGAGAGAGAGAGAAGGAGAGAGAAGGAGGTTGGTGGGTGATTTTACTGATTGCGGGGGCGAGGGGAGGTGGAGTCGTTGGAGCTGTTCTCGCTGCTCTTCCTCTTCCCATCGAAGGACGTGCAAAAATTTGGGACTTTGCGGGTCGTGTCTCCTCTGTTATTTTTCCTCCTCTGCCCCCTCGCGAACGACTCTCCCCGCAAGTTCGATTCTTTTCGAGTCCGTCGCCGTCGTTGGGCTCCGGTCCGTCGAGGGGCATTGATGGGTCATCTGCCTCTAGCGCCGGTCTGAAGATTACGCGAGCGTCCCTCCGTTTCCGGTGGAGTTCCTGTTCGAAGAAGAGCGCCTTAAATTATGGGGGGGCGGGCTTTGAAGGGGGTGTTAAAGAAGCTAATGTTTGCTTCTGATGGAGAGCAATAAAGGTCCGGTTCTCACTAAGATAAACAACCCCCTCTTCAACCCGGCTTTGTTCTCTTTCCTTTCCTTTTTCTCTTTCAATTTTTTTTTTGCTTTAAAGTCGCGGCTTGGTTAGCCACGGAAAAAAAGAAAAAAAAAAAGAAAAGCGTTCAAAGGATACTAATGCTGGAATTCTTTGGGTGACTCTGCTTGTTTTTTTTTTTTTGAAATGTTTCAGGTCGTAAAGCGGAGGGAGGGCTTCTCTCATCAGTTATCAGCCAGAGCTAAAGTGGCGTGTGTATGGTGTCTCTCTGTTTGGGTAGCTGAAGTTGAAAAGCAGAGAGATAGAGAGACAGTCGGTTTTTCCTGGGAATCTCATAGACCCTCTCGCTTTTGCTTTCTCTTTGTGATTTGAAATTTGGCGGATCTGCTTTTGATCTTTAGCCCTCACTTCGGACTTGAAATAAAAGTTGGGTTCTGGTTTGAACCTGAGAAAAATACTGGGTCTTTCCCTTTCTTCTTCCCTCCTCCTCTCCTTCTTCCTCTTCTTCTTCACTGTCAGCTCAGTGTTGAGTGTACTGGTGGGGAAGCATTCATGCATCTTTCACTATGGAAGCCTATATCTCACTGTGCAGCCATCATATTCTTGGAGAAGAGAAGCAGGAGGAGAAAGGGATCTGCTTTCGACGACGGCAAGCGGAAGCCGTCGACGCTGCGCCAGCTGCAAGAGAACAAGCTTAGGGAGGCTCTGGAAGAAGCTTCTGAAGATGGGTCCCTCAAGAAGTCCCAAGACATCGATGCCGAGTCCCTGAATCAGGACAACAGCATCGGGAGATCAAGATCTCTCGCCAGGCTTCATGCCCAGAAGGAATTCCTGCGGGCCACGGCCCTCGCTGCGGAGCGCATCTACGGCAGCGAGGACTCGATTCCCGACCTAATGGAAGCGTTCAACTTGTTCCTCACAATGTACCCCAAGTTCGAGTCCACTGAGAGAATCGACCATTTGAGATCGAACGAGTACGGACAACTCTCCGAAGCTTTCGCCAAGGTATGTCTGGATTATTGTGGATTCGGGTTGTTCTCTTATCTTCAGACCCAGCAGTATTGGGAGTCGTCAGCATTTACCTTGTCCGAGATAACGGCGAATTTGAGTAACCATGCTCTGTATGGTGGGGCTGAGAAAGGTAGTGCAGAACATGATATCAAGACTAGGATCATGGATTACTTGAATATTCCTGAAAACGAGTATGGACTTGTGTTTACCGTGAGTAGAGGGTCTGCATTTAAGCTGCTGGCCGAGTCTTATCCTTTCCATACGAATAAGAAGCTGTTGACTATGTTCGATCATGAGAGCCAATCTGTCAATTGGATGGCTCAGAGTGCTAAAGAAAAAGGTGCTAAGGTACATAGTGCCTGGTTCAAATGGCCTACTTTGAAACTTTGCTCCAGGGAGCTGAGAAAGCAAATATCAAGCAAGAAAAGGAGGAAGAAGGATTCTGCGGCTGGGCTTTTCGTATTTCCGGTTCAGTCTAGAGTAACTGGTGCCAAGTACTCTTACCAGTGGATGGCACTTGCCCAGCAGAACAATTGGCATGTATTACTTGATGCCGGTTCATTGGGTCCCAAGGACATGGATTCTCTTGGTCTCTCCCTCTTCCGCCCAGATTTTATCATCACGTCATTTTACAGGGTGTTTGGGGCTGACCCAACGGGATTTGGATGCCTCTTGATTAAAAAGTCTGTGATGGCTAGCCTGCAAAACCAGTCTGGACGCACTGGCACTGGAATGGTCAAGATTGTCCCCGTGTTTCCTCAATATTTGAGTGATTCTATGGATGGTCTTGATGTATTTGCAGGATTCGAAGATGAAGTGATGAACGGTAAAGAAGAACCTACGCCTGAAGCTCAAGGTGGGTCGAGTATGCCTGCATTTTCAGGCGTCTTTACATCCAATCAAGTGAGAGATGTCTTTGAGACTGAGATGGAGCAAGATAACAGTTCGGAGAGGGATGGGGCGAGCACCATATTTGAGGAAACGGAGAGCATTTCGGTTGGAGAGGTCATGAAGAGTCCTATATTTAGTGAAGATGATTCTTCTGACAATTCATACTGGATCGACCTAGGTCAAAGTCCCTTTGGTTCTGACCACTCTGGCCAATTTACCAGGCACAAAGCAAGCCCACCATTGCAGCAGTCGTGGATTTCTGTCCGGAGAAACAATAAGCGTGTCTCACCGAAGCCTGCATCAAGGATTTCTATGAGCCCTATCTATGATGAGCGCAGAGTCAATCTCAGACTGCAGGAAGATCCTGTGTTGTCTTTTGATGCAGCTGTGCTATCAGTGTCGCAGGAGTTGGATCGCGTGAAGGGAATTCCTGAAGAGGAAGAACTAGAGTCTGCTGTTGGAAGCAGGGAAGTTTCTGCGACCTCCCATCATTCAGGGGAGATTCAGGAAGAATGTGAAATCCAGGGTGAACCTGGGTTGAACAGTACCAAGTTGAGCGCCAGCATAAATGGATTCAAATCCAGTCAGTTGCACGGTCTCCAGAATGGCCAAGTGGAGAGTGCCTTGAAATCAGACTTTTGCCGAGAAGTGAAAGAAAGTGCTATTAGGAGAGAGACAGAGGGTGAGTTCAGACTGTTGGGTGGAAGAGAAAGAAGTAGATTTTCCATATTAGAAGATAGCAACAGGTTTGCAAGCATGGGTCGCAGGGTATCTTTCAGTGTGGAAGACAACCACACAGGAAGCTCGAGCCACTTGTATCATCCAGGGGAAGCTTCCATGACTTATCTTGGCGATGAAGAATCATTGAGTAATGGGGACTATGAAGATGGGCAAGAGTGGGGAAGACGAGAGCCAGAGATAATCTGCCGGCATCTTGATCATGTGAACATGTTGGGTCTCAACAAAACCACTTCAAGACTACGCTTTTTGATCAATTGGCTTGTCACTTCCTTACTTCAACTGCAGTTACCTAATTCAGAGGGGGCCGTTAAAGTTCCCCTCCCCCTCGTACAAATATATGGCCCCAAGATTAAGTACGAGAGAGGCGCTGCTGTGGCGTTCAATATACGAGACAGTGGAGGAGGAGGGTGGGTCCACCCAGAAATTGTTCAGAAGCTGGCTGAGAAGAATGGAATATCGCTAGGGGTTGGAATTCTTAGCCACATACGGATGGTAGATGGCCCGAAACAGCGACTTGGGTCTCTTGATCCTGAATCTATGGCCTTGTGCAAGCCGATGGCAAACGGATGCCAGGGAGGGAAGAATGCTTTCTTCCGAGTTGAGGTTGTTACCGCATCGCTCGGTTTCCTGACCAACTTTGAGGATGTCTACAAGATGTGGGCGTTTGTTGCCAAATTCCTTAGTCCTTCCTTTGGGAACGCGGATGCTTTGTCCACTGTCCCAGAGGAATCGGAAACGTAGTGTAGGAAGGGGTATCCATGTTTTTTCTTTCCAAAGTCCTCAATGTAGGCCACCGGTGCTTTTTGCAGCAGATCGTGGTCAGAAGTTTTTGAGCTCGACGCACGGGTTTCACTGGTTGATTCCATAGCAAACAGCAGATCATGTAAAGGTTTGGTTATCTTTCTGGTTTTTCCCCCCTCCCCTTTCGGGTGCTCTTTCACTGGAGACGATCCTCGTGAGGAGATGAATTTGTTTATTCTTGTGGTGACATTACATCTGCTAAATGTCTTCCCTTCCTATGTATTACTCTCATGATTCGGTTCCATGTAGAGCTTGATGTACTGATTAGCATATAAACAGTTCAGGAAGTAAAATGGGATTTCGAGATGAATTTCTCTTAGTTGATACTACTCAGTCAGTACCTGCAGCATAGATTGTTCTGTGTGATGACTCTGAATGAATGAACTCCACCATCCTTCCATTCTCTTCTCCCTTCACTTTATTTGAACTTAGGTGATGCATGATGTGAAAGAAATGAAGCTTGTTCCTGCTTGCATATAGGAAGAGGACAATCTGCGAACCGATTAGCCCTCGAGACACAGAATTATGGTTCAAATTACACACTTCGGCCTGTATTCTCAAGCTAACGTGCAGGGTTGAATGTCTGCGTTTCAAATGGACTATGAAGTTGGGAAAATCTTTGTCTTTAGTTGGGTAGGTCTGGCTGGCTGGTCCACGAGGAGGGGAGCAAGTTGTTGAACAGTTTGGGCGGGGGGGTCGTTTTCCGACACTGGTCTTATCTTATTATGTGGGATTACGGGAAATGTTGGTCGCGGGTTGACTTTTGTCAACCTAGTTTCTACCGAACGAATCTCTTTTCGATCGCATGATGATAAATCAAAGGGTGATACATGAATCTCGAAATCAAACGGAACCCAAGAATCTCTCTTCCCTTGTCTTTGCCCCCCGCGATTTTTGTCTTTTGACTGCACTTGTGCTCTCCGCGATTTTGGACTTGTTTGAAATTGGAAGGATTCCTTTCACGATCTTCGTGCCTCGCCCTAATATTTTATGGCCTTTGAAAATCTGAACGAACCAAATCCAGCAATAAGTCAGCTATGCTGCAGACGATTTGAATTTCGATTCCGGTCACCGGATGAGGACATCGATACGGTTTGTAGGCTAAACCACCCAACTTATTCTCTTTTCGAACACTACAAGTTGATGGATGCGGGGATATGGAAGATATGGTTGCGAGTTTCGGTTGGATTGACGACATTCAGAATTCCGGGGTGACTCGATCTCAGGAAGTTCATGTTCAAATCAGTGGTAGGTTGTGGCACGTTTGAATGTTAGCTTTCGGTAGGTCACACGTCTGCTCAACTCGTTCTTCGTTGATTTTTACACTTGACCGAATGCTCCGGAAAAAGATACAATGACCCCCAAACAAAACTATTGCCTACAAAATCTTGGCCGAAAGTGACACTCTTTGCGAGCATTGCACATGCTTTTATAAAAGGTAATGGGGTCTCGTCAGGTGTTATCGCAGGTGATTTTCTCCTTTTCTTTTTGGCTTGATCTCTATTAGCTTCTTCCGACGAATCATGATTGATTTGATGACAATGTAAATTAGTTGGGCGATCGATTTCTGGTCCGATCTGATTTCGATTTGGTTCTCTTTAAAACTGAAATTGAATCACCGAAATACTAGTTCTACTTTTAGGAATTGAAAATTAGATCGATACTCCGGGAAACTGGACCTAAATGATTGGTTCGATTCGGTCTAGATGTTTCCTAATTCGGATGGTCCATTTTGCACTCCTATAACTTAGAACATCAACCATCTCAAACTATTACTTCAACATTATGCATATCAAGGTATGCAAATGATGAGTGAAAAAAAAAAAAAAAAGTTCATTAAAAAATTCTTTATGGTCTCTGAAGTTTTTTTTTTTTTCTACTTTACGAATAAATTCTTCAATATTTTTGAAGACTTTATTAAAATATTTTGAATCATAATCATATGCTGAGCCACACTATTTGTAAGGATATATTATTAAAAAAATACTAAATTTATTGCAAAATTTTCAAATTAGTGTTAAATTTTTTGCAATTGTGCCAATTCAATTCATTTGGCCAATTTTGGCTAGTTGGAGCTGACATGGATGTTAGTTAGTGTCGGTCATTTGGTTGACACTGATAGGGAAAATATTTTGATAATATTTTATTTTATTTTTTAATTTTCTTTTCTTCTTATGTTTTTTTCTTTTTCCTTTTTTCTTTTCTTCCTACTTTCCTTCTTCTCTTCCCATGTAGTGGTAGGTAAGGCTCTAGTGAGGGTCACAACCCTTGCCCAAATTTGGAGGAGGCCTAGGGGTCGCGAGCGAGGTGACTTCATCCATATCTAGCGAGGCCTAGCCTCGCCAATATTTAGGCAAGGCTAGCCTCGCCATGGCTTCATTGTGACCCTTGTTGGTGACTAGTGAGGGCTTTGTGGCCCTCACCTAGTGTTGGTGAGCATCGTTGGAGTCTTGTCTTGGCCATTGAGGGGGAAGAGAAGAAGAAAAGTAGGAAGAAAAGGAAAAAAAGAAGAAGAAGAATAGAAAAAAAAAAAATTTAAAAAAAATAAAATATTATTAAAAAATTACCGCGTTAGCGTTGGTGTCCAAAATTTGGCTAGACGGATTGACAAAAAAAATTAGGACTTATTTGGAAAAATTACAATAGGTTAATGATTTTTTTTTTGGTAATTTTTCCCTATTTGCAAAGATATATTCTTTGAACCCTTATTGGGTGAAATATTTTCGGCTCAAACCAAATCAAAACTGCTTTCAAACATTACGTGCCATCTTATACTAAAATATAACTTCAAATAGTCATATGAATCTTATTTATCGTATCATTCGATAGTGTCAACTAGAGCAAAACTATGCATGCTAACAAATCTTACGAAAATTTAGGGCGCGAATGATAAAATTTTTGATCAAAAATTGATTTGTAGAATAGAAATTGATTTTTCTATTTCTATTCTTGAATGAGTTTCTAAGAAAAAACTAGTTCGATAAAGAAATACAATTTCCATTTCTAAAATAGAAACATTTGATAACAACATAAAATTTTTCTCTTTTGAATGGCAATGACTGGGGAGGGGACAATGGCGGACGATTCTTGGTGGTGGGGGAGGGGGCAATGGCAAGGTGGGGGAAGGGTGGTGGTGGTCAAAGGTAGGGGGGGGGTGGTGGCGGGCCGATGGTGGGGGGGGGGGGCAACACGACGAGTGACCGTGGTGGCGGTGGCCGGTGATCAACGGTGAGGGGAGGCGTGATGGTGATGACCGGTGATCGATGATCGGTGGTGATGGTGGTGGTGGTAGCCGGTGATTGGTGGCGAGGGGAGGGAGTGGTGGCAAGCGGCGATTGATGCGGTGGCGAGGGGATGGTGGGTGGGGGGCTAGCAAGAGGAGGGGGCGGCGATGAGTGGCTAACAATTGGCAATGAGGGGGGGGGGGGGGTAGTGGCGATAGTGTGGGTGACTGGTGGGGGAAGGGGCGGTGGAGGGAGGGAGCGGGTAGTGGCAGTAATGGTGGTGGGTGGTGGCAATTAGAGGGGAGTGGATGGCTAGAGGTTTGGGAAAGATTCCTTCAAATGAGAAGTAGAAAATAAAGAATTAATTTCTGATTTTTATTTCAAAAATAGAAAATTTAAAAATTTTTACTTCTAATTTTTATTTCAAACCTACTAGAAATAGAAAAATGAAATTGTTTTACCAAATATAATTTTTGTTCAAAAAACAAGTTTGGAATAAAAAAAAAGTTCTGGAATAGAAATAAAATTATTATCATTCGCGCTCTTACTAAGCACAGTGTTTTGGAAAGGATATTTATTCAATTTACAAATCTCGCTTATTTCGATACCCAATTAAAACTTGCTATATCACTTTTAGCAAGTAGGGTTTCGTGAGATTTTTCAGTACATCTAGCATTTTCGTATCACTATTGGAATCTTGAAAAGTGGAAAAACTTTAAAGGTTTATTTTGCAAACAAGGAAAATTAGTCAGGCTAACAAAAAAAAAATTGAAAATTCTAAAAACTTGACCCAACAAATTAGACCTGGAAAACTCTCACGTGAAGTTGATCGCATGCTGGGTTGGGCTGGGCTCCTCTTCAAAATGAATCTCAATACCCACAAAGAGAGAGAACAAAACCCGACCCGACCCGATCCGGCCCGGTCCAAATTCTAAACTTGGAAGCAGCAAAATGCGTGTCGTTTTGCGACCGTGTGGCGGGATGAGGGCGTTCCGCAGTATCAGAAAGAGTACGCAGCTTTTCAGCAATTTATGCTCTGCAACCAAAACAAGGGAGGGAGGGAGGACTCCATGCCGGCCCGAAAATGGAGAAGATCTCGATGTGGTCCTTCTCGTGCGAGCTTTCCACCGCGCGCACATGGAAAGGATAAAGAAGAAGGACGACGACAGGAGGAGGACTTAAGTACCGGTTTCGGTGGCGACTGTCGAATTTACTGCACAAAAATCATCACCTTCGGTTCCTCTGCACCTCCGACACAGAAGCTCTTCTCTCTCTCTTTCTCTCTCTCTGTAGGGGTTGCGGCTTAAAGGAGATAGAAACAAAAGCTCACGCTTTATGTTCTTTCTCTGACCAACCAATAGAAACCCACCTGCGGCCCAGCCCACATGCCTATCTCCTTCCCTCCTCTCTGTCTCAGGCTCTCTGCAGAAAGGGAAAAAGCAGATTACGAAGCAGAGGAGGCAGAGGATCGCGAGGGGGCAGGTCCCGGCGTGATCCGCGTGTTCGAATCAGACCGGCCGGCAAGCTGGCGGTGGCAGAAGCCATGCGCAGCTGCGGGTCGCCCTTAAAAGCGAGGAGGCTCGCTCATTTGAGGAAGAGGCCGGAGAGAGAGGTCCGAACGGGACAGAGAGATCGAGAGAGTTTGAGTGAGTGAGGGAGAGAGCGAATCAGAGAGAGAGAGAGCTCGAGAGGGTGGTTTGGCAGTCGCCGCAGGTCCATTCGCCGCAGTCCTTCCCCCGAACCAGGTAGGTCTTCCCCGAGCACGGTGTTCTGTTTTTTCTGCAAGGCGTCAGACCGGAGCTCGTGGCCGACCAGTTCGCGTGAGTTCCAGCCCCGTCGGCCCCTACCGCGTGTTCTAGTACGCACGTTAGGAAGTTAGGTCCGTGTTCGAGTTCCCGTCGAGTCCGAAATCCCTCGTTACAGTAGTG
The DNA here is from genome assembly GCA_014182735.1 of Corymbia maculata. NCBI lineage: Eukaryota > Viridiplantae > Streptophyta > Magnoliopsida > Myrtales > Myrtaceae > Corymbia > Corymbia maculata. Next base: position 939,106 of record CM024687.1, on the reverse strand, counting down.
TTACCAAGTGCTTGTGAAAATGCCTGAACGAGATCTGAGTTCTATGAGCTTGCTGTAGCTGAGGATAGTTGTTCCACGTTCATATCTGTTCTGAATGTGATTAAACTGTCTCTTAAAGGATCTTGAGTGTTTCTCGTGCATGTTATGTTGATGCTTGCCCTAATCCATGTCCCAAATGAGTGTAGGTCCTCCCTCTAGCTGATGCACTCCATATGTTTGATAAAATGTCCCACAAAGGACCGAGAGCGAGTTCATGTTTAAACTCGAGATTGAGGTGCCCTCGCTCCTGTGCTCGTTGAATCGTGCTTGCTTTGCTTACGTTCATGGTGTTTGTGTGCGATTTTCGTAAAACAATCGGGTATCGTTGAGTTGGCGAGGGTTTTCTTTGTTCCGGCAAACGATTACTGGTCGCCGGAGTAGGCGGCCGGCGGTGGTCGACGCCAGTACGACCGGCGGATGGTGTTGGCGACGACGTGTTTGGGAGAGAGGGTGTCGGGTCTTGCTGGTTCGGTGAGGACTGGTTGCAGGCGAAGAAGTTGTTCGGGCATGGTGGCTTCGGGAAGGAGAACACGTGAAGGAGGAGGAGAAATAAAAGAAGAAAGTGAGTGGAAAAATTGAAAAAAGAAAGCAGGCTGGGTTTTTGTTCATAGTGGGCTTCGGGCAATTGTGAGCTCGCTGAGTGGGCCGTCTTTCAAAAAATAAATCTCATGGGTCAGTCTGGTTTCGCTCATTTGCTATTCCGCGCTCGTTGTTGTCGCTTCTGCGTTCCTTGCTGCCACCGACGATCTCTTCCCTTCGCTCTCGGTCGCTCAAAGGCACTCTCCGTCTTCTCTCAAGAAAATATTGGACCAGACTAAGGGCCGTTTGGTTCGTCAAAGCGTTTTCAGCTTCCATTTTCAGACGAGCACGAAAGGTTTCTCAGCATTCTTCGCTGGCTTTTGTATATATGTTCCGCTGGTTGAGAAATCCCTATGCTCCAACCATTATAGTAAAAAAGAGAGACTGTGAGAGGCGATGAAGATTACTGGACATAGAAAACGAAAAGGAATTTTCAGGCATTAAAAAACCATCTGTATCTTGGCAATGTGCCATATCTAAAGCTCGAGTGTCACAGCCGCGACGGGGTTCTAAGTTTCTTCTTCTTGCCTGATAAACAAGTATATTTCACATTTGAGCCTCACTCATCTAATCAAAATCTCCCCATATCTTGGTTTTTCTAGCCGTTCTAGTCTGCTTTTGGTTTGACCAAAAAAGAAGAAGAATGTTTGTTTTTGGTTACCCAAAAATATGGTGAAAGTGTTCGACCTTTTCGCTTCCCTGGTTTCACGCAGCGCCATTAAAGCACACAAAGCTTGAAGCCCAAGCACAATACTACAGCCATGGAGGATGCAGTGAAACGACCCATGTTTTTCAAGGTTTTTATGGCCGAGCACAGCTCCGAACGAATGGTACGTCGCTTCTTCTTCTTCGCTATTTCTGTGTTTATGCGAACAACGCCACATGGACCGGTTCTTTCGGCCATATTCGTTCCTTCGGTCTTCTTATGTGGTTCTAGTCTTCGTCTTGCCGTTTTAACTTTGCTGAGGCTGGCTCCGGTGGCCTTGATGATCTGCCGCCCATAGGTCAGGTCTTGCGGTGGCAGCTCCGCTGTGACAAAGCCAAGATCCTGAAGCCACGGCTCTGTTGCAAAGGTTCCTAAAGCGAGAGAGCGCACAAAAAATGAAAGTTTACTTGGCTTCTTTTGGCGTGCGATTCGCTTTTGTGGAGGGTCGTCGTGCAATTGATGTCTGTAAATCTCCTCATGGGTGGTGTCAGTATGTGAAAGAGTTTTATGTTTAAGGTTCTAAACATCTTTCTTAATCCCCACAGAAAATCCCAGTAGCCTTTCAAGACTACATCAAAGGCCAGAGGCCTCGAGCGGTCTCGCTAACCGGCCCGAGTGGCGATTCTTGGATGGTTGGCCTGATCGAAGAAGAGGGCGCGCTTTACTTTGGTAGAGGGTGGCCCAAGTTCGTGGAGGATAACTCTGTGCAAACTGGTGACTTCTTGGTCTTCCGGTACGACGGGGAAGCTGGCTTCGAGGTGCAAGTGTTCGACCCGACCATGAGCCCGAGGGAGGCTTCTTTTCTTGCCTGGAATTCTAATCGAGTCACCGCTGAGTCGATCAGATCTAACGATGTCGTGCTGATCAAACAAGGTAAGGAAAAAAAGCCACAGCTTAGATTATGAATGCAATCGTTGCTTTAGATACCATTTCTTTATGCCCTTGGCATACTAAAATTCTTATTAATGATCTTTTCAGAGAGCGACACAGATGGAGCGAGTGGATCATCCGGTACCGATCACTTCTCTTTTCAGATAACCATGAAAACGTACCACGTCAAGCAAGCCATCTTGGTAAGTTCAACCTTGTGATCCTTCTCTTTTGCTAAGATCCACTCGGTCGCGTTTCCTGCCTGGCTTGTCGATGGTATTGATAGAAGGAAATTGCTTTTCACTGTTGTTGGTAGCCAATTCCTAGAAGTTTCTCCGAACGTCATATTCGGTGCCACGGAAAGTATGGGAAAGTCGTGCTGTCTGACCAAAGAGGGAAGCAGTGGCCGGTGGGGATGATCCGGAGGAAGGACATCACCAAGCGTGAGAGCTGGCTTTTTAGCAAAGGCTTTTCCGCTTTTATCTGCGACAACCGGGTCAAGGAAGGCGACACTTGCACCTTCGAGCTCGTGGGTCCGTCTTTGCTGCGAGTCTGCATTTCTAGGGCATTGGAGGAGGAAGCAAATCAAGGGAGCTGAACTATCTTCTACGGTCAAAAGACAATGGCCAAATCATTTTTACGTGATCTAAAATCTTTCCAATGTTCGGACTTTCACGTGTGACTCCATGCCTAGTCATGTTGCAGAACTTGAGATTTAAGTGTTACTTGGATTGTTTCAGTGCTAAGCTTCTCATTTCATATTGCATCTTTTGAAATTTCATTCTCACTAGAACATCAATTCCTCATCCAGCATTTGGTGTGAATTACTCTGATCAAATCTCATGTCGATGGTTGGCGAATTCCTAACTAGACCAACATGGTAGTTCCTGACGACATCCAAAATTATATCTTGAGCGATGATTCCACCGATTCCACCAAAACATACGCGAAATACAATCACGAACCGTGTAGGGTACGTAAAGCCTCGGATCGAAGCCCAGAGGATATCTGCTACTGCCCCTACCCTGCAAAAGCAATGCAACAGTTTGTACTGAGTGATATGAATGTCGGCTCCGAATAGATAAAAAGAGATGTGCTCTCCTTTTGGTTCTCTCTTTTGACTTTCAATCTCCCTCTTTCATTCGTTGAAGACGATCGTGGCAGAGACAACACAGAGGATGTGGCGCCCGCTTCTCTCTCCACAGTTTGGAGAGAGAAATTGTGTTAGCTTTCTTTCGTTCTTTCTCGCCAGCTGCTTCCTCCAGCTCTTCTTCAATGGCCGGGACCTCTGATCCCGAGATCTTTCTCCTAGGTCATCGTCCCTCCCGATTTCCACCACAGGCTCGTGATGTCCTCTCTCCCCCTCTCTCTTGAAAATTTGTCGAGCATTAGTAGACACTTCAGTCCATTGCATTTGGCAAAATGTCGACGTTCTTGCACACTGGTCTAGATCTATTAGCTTTTCTCCTGAGGTCGGCTGACCGAGGTAAGAGCTGCGGTAAGCGTAGCTGAGCACTTTGCTTCATTTCTTAAATGCGACGGACCATCTCGGTGAAGCTCGGGGGAAACCAACAAGCTCCGCCCGAATCACGGTTGTCCTTTGAAGTCAAACACGGTCAGCCGACTTTGATCTGACATAGTTTGCTTTGTCCATTGCTATTGTCGTGAGTTGTCGTTGCTGGATATTCTTATTTGAGGTCGCCCGATGTACAAAATTTTGGTGGGGGCTAATCCAAAATAGAGTTTCAAGTTATTTAAATAGAGAAAAGAGAAAAGAGAAAAGGGAGAAGAGTAGAAAAATCGAAAAAAAAATTGACACCTCAATTATTTTGAAAAAGTTTGGTTTGATCTAATGAACTAAAAGTATAAAATTTACTTATGATTCTTTAGGGAAAAGGATATTCATATGATGCATTAATTGTGTACCCAGTTTTGTGCTCAGGTTATACTAATAAGCTTGTTTGTCTAAGATTAAGAATAAGCAAAAAATTCTTTTTATCAAATTTTAAAATTTTTGTAAAAAATTCATATCTCCATCTAATTGCCTCTATTCTCACATTGTGGAAAGTTTTAGATATTTTTGATTTAGAAAAAGTCAAAATGCGTATGCCACGAAGTTAATATAAAGTAGAGGACAATGGGGCATGCATCACCAGTATAGTCCTTATTTTACACAAGCTGTCTCATCTGCCTTTGATCTTGAGGATTATAACTATCTAATCTCTCAAATTAATGTTGTCTAAGGTCGCTTCTTTATATATGTATATATTTTATACAACGGCGATGTAAGTTGTAATTACTCTTAAATAAGAAGATAAAAAGGTAAAAATCAATCGTATAAATGGTGGTCAAGGCCTTGTGGAGACTGATCAGTTCTCTACAAACTAGAAGGGAAAATTCCAAAAAGACACTTGATATTTGACTCATCTTCTCAAAAGAAGGTAGCAGAGCAAGGCTTTTCTCAAAATAGATCTCGAAGCGGCTGATGTGCTCCAATTGACCCCGACTCACTGCTGGTGCTAAAATCCATTGATAGTCACGTACAATTTTCCAGTTGTTGGGCAAGGGTAATTTCACCCCAAAAATTCATTTCTCCAATGGTATGAATAGAGAAATTAATATAGAGAGAACTAGGGTTTTGGCTTAGGGAAGAATATAAGTGAAATTTGTGGCTTTTCTTATGGAGACCGGGGGTTTTGCTCTAGACTGTCAAATAGGTGAGTCGGTCGGAAATACTCTAATATAAATTGACCCATTTTACTTGTTTTGATTCATTTCCATGCAATACAAATTTGGTGACTTGATATATACTTGATCGACTCATATTACTTCCATATTTAATCAAATTTAGAGAAATTCATATCCAAAATAAGGTGAGAGCTGAACAAGCATGAGAAAAGAGTGTGAATGGGGATTTATAAAGATGGATTGGATCTAAATAAATTATGAATTGATATTAATTTGAATCTCATCATTTTAACCCATTTTTCAACGATGTTGTATGATTTTCGGAGGGTAATGCGCACTCAAGATTTGCCCTTTTCTCCTCTAAAAGAGATTTGGAGACTTAAAGATTTTTAGAGATTTTCCTCTTTTAATTGGGTGTTTAGGGCACAAATGATATGGATAAATTTCTGAACTAAAAAACGTGTTTAATAATGATACAAATTTTTTTTTTTTGGAATAGAAATTCGTTTAATAATCAATTGGCAATGGGAGGAGCGGTGGCAATAAGCGATAGTAGGCACTCGGTGACTGACGGCGGGTGGGGGTGGTGGTGGTGGTGAGCGGTAGACAATAAAAAATTCTTTCGGGTGAGAAATAAAAAAACGAAAAATAATTTTCGATTTCTATTTTAAAAGTAGAAAAGTGATTTCTATTTTAAATTTATTTTTAAAATGAAATTTATTATAAAAATAGCAAAATAGAATGATCCACGTCCTTAACGTTTCGTTGATACGTGACCATCGCGTGCTTAAAAGGACGATGCCTTTCGACTAGGAGTCCGTCATCATCCACTCTGGGGGAGTCCCAAGGAATCCTCGGAAGAGTCGGAATTTTGCCACCCTTGAAAAATATCAACAGCAGTAAAAAGGGACAGAGAGCTTCGCGTCTTTTGACGACGACGACGACGACAGCGTACGGTGTCAGTGGAAGCCACGTGGGATTTACGGGATGACGACCCACATTTTCTTGGGGGGGTTCTCCAGCTCGACTTAGTTAATCTTTCCCATCCATGCCGTAACTCCATCCCCCTCATTAACTCCCTCGAAACAGCAGCTGCTGGTTTGCTTTCGCTTCCAGTACGATTCCTGCTCTTTGACCCGTTCTGTTCTGGTTTGCGTTGGGGAGCACTGCTCTGACGGAAGGGAAAAAGAGATTTCTTGGCTTCTTGAAGCGCGCTCTCGCTCAGCACTTTTGAGTAGGATTGCTGTTCGTTTCACTCTTTCTCGTTTTGATGTTCCCTTCCGATTTCTTAAACGTTTCCTTCGGATCGGGTCATTCTTTTTTCTGTCGGAAAGTTTCTTGATTTCAGGCCAGAAATGGAGGGGACATGCAAGGAATGTAGAAGCTGGGAAGAGGAGATCTACTGGACCCATTTCCATTCCATACATTTCTGCCAGTTTCTTCATGGCGACTTTAATCAGCAGCTTGTGAGTCCTCCTCCATTCACTTCTCTTATTTACAGCAAGAGAGAACAGGGGAAAAAAAGCTTTTTTTTTTTAAACCAGTTTGGAAACTGAAGAAGGTGACTTTTTTGTCGTGAGCTGATCTTGTCCGTCTCTGGACCTTGTTGGCTTCAAAAAAAGGGTGTATTTGTGGATTATGGCTTGGTTTAGGCCAGATTGACAGACTTAGGTTAAATCAGCAATTGCTTCAGTTAGTAAAATTTTCCTCAATATAACATGCGGATCCCAAATTTTCTTTCACAGTGTTAAGTTTCTGAGAGACTTAGCTTTGGGGACCAAATAGCAGAGTCATGCCTATGAGAGGCACGACTGAAATTAGCTAACAGTAATGGCCACAACACAAAAACCCTGTTACAATCACGATGCCAATGACACTTATATTACAGTTGCCTCAGTTTTGGTTGCTGGAAATGATCTCAGCTGTAGTTGTGAATGTTAATGTTGGTTCTTTTCATTGATTTTTGATTCTTGTTCATGGAGTTCTCTGGTTTCGTGGCATATTTGTTGCGCCCCCTTCTCTCGAAAGTCAGTACTTAGATTTCCTCTGTGCACAGGCCATGCCCAAAAAATTTGCTGAGAATCTGAAAAGCAAGTTACCCGAAAATGTGGTCTTAAAGGGTCCTAGTGGCGCGACATGGAAAGTTGGCATTGTGGCTGATGATGAAACTTTGCTTTTCAAGCACGGTTGGCAAGATTTCGTGAAAGATCATGCGCTGGAGAAGAATGATATTCTGGTATTCAGGTACAACGGAGAGTCATCTTTTAATGTCTTGGTGTTCAACCAACATAGTTTGTGCGAGAAGGAGGCTGCGTATTTCCACAAAAGATGCAGCCACAAGCCGATGGACAAAGAATGTGGTGCGAAGCGAAAACTCGGGGATTCTGCAGTGGAGGCTACGCATACTCCCGTGACTCGTGATGTCAAACGAACTCTTACTGAGGATCCTCGGAAGGACGGGACTGTGACAGTAGGTGATGGCAATATATTATCTCAAACTAAAGCTTCTGAAAACTTGATTGAGGCGGGTGCTTCGAAGCAGCCACGCAATAAGAAGAAGGCTACTCCAAAAAAGAAGCTGTCCATCGAGTTTGATTGTCTGGAGGAAAAACCAGGTATGACTCAAGAACTACACACATCTCTTGTGACGAGAAAATGTCTTTTGATTTATTCAGAGGCAAATAAAATGTATACTGGTCACTTTCTTTTAAATAAGAAATAAGATGGATAATAGTTAGAAACTATAATTCCACAAGTGTAAATTACTAAATGGAGTTGTAGATTTTTGGCACAGACATCTCTCAGAAGTACTTTATCAGCAGCCCAAGGTTCTAATTGTTCGTGTTTTCTGATGTATGTACATGACAGATTCTACACCAAAGTCCCTCTTTATCGGTTCACGGGGCTCTCCGGTTTATGCATCCAACAGAAGGCCCGTCACAGAAGAGGAGGAATCCTCTGCCTTCAAGCTTGCACGAGCTGCAGCATCAAGCGATAGCTTCCTGGTAGTTATGCGACCCACACACGTATACAAGAGGTTTTATTTGGTGAGTTTCTGCACTCCCAGTCCATTCTATTAGCTTTCTTTCCAGCTAATTTGTGATATTTATTGCTGATCTTTGGACAACACAGTCAATTCCTACTGATTGGGCAACAGCACATATGGATCGCCGCAACCAGGATGTGATTCTTCGCATTGGCGAGGGTACGTGGCGTGCCAGGTACAGGCTCACAGGGCGTGGGAGCGGGGGGCTGTCTTCTGGATGGAAGAACTTCGCTTTGGAGAACAACTTGGAGCAGTCTGATGTGTGTCTCTTCAATCTCGCAGACAGCATCAGTAAGAGCATCATCCTGGACGTCGCCATCTTCCGCGTGGTTGAGGATGTAGTCCCTCTGACCCTGGTGACTTCTCTCCCTGTCTAGAGGCCATGGAAAGTCTATCTTAAAACGGTCCGGTCGGACAGCGCAAAGTCTTTCCCTGTAACTGTTTTGCCCGTGGTGGCCGTCCGGCATTTTGGCTACTCTTGGGCAACGGACAATATCTTCTTATCGTGCTTTCTTTTTGTTGCGAACGCTGGTCAATTCTGTGAAGTAACTCTGGACATGTAACATGTATATAACATCGTACTCGATGTGTGCTAGATTATGGTGTTGCAGTAAAGCAAAATCTGTTCGACCCAAAAGCCTTTGGCGTTTGGAATGGCTGGTGGCCTCGCGCTAACTCTTACGAGGCACTATTCTCTCCACTGTATATGAGAATTCTCTTCCCATCATCCAAAGCCTATTTAGAAAAAGCTTAATCCACAGGCTTGTCCTTGCCATTTTATCTCTGCATTAGTCAGAGACATTCATCTGTTTTTAACCTTGCACCACAAACCGTTGGAAATCAAAACAAATTCATTGGCGCCGAAAATCTTGACACCCCAATATTTTCGATGGCAAGATTCTAAAATTGATATCAAAGATTGTTTGGAAGCCGCCTTGAAGAAGTTATAATTGTTGCGTTGTTTTTAACTAGTCTATTCATATTTCTAAATATAATGATAGCTTCTTGAGATATGTTGATGTAGGGTGAGATTTGATAATTATTTTGTAAATTTCTAGAGATTTACTTTTTTGAAGTGCTAACTGTATTAATGCGAAGAGCAAATGTCATGTAACAAGTCCATAAATAGGAAAGTCTTATTATTGCTTTGTTAAGGTGGAATAAATTGACAAACATATCTATCTCATTCTTTTCTTTGTGGACGTTTCATTTTCAAAATTTTATTCGATGAATCGATATCGCCCGTTGCGGCTGTGACAATTCAACACAAACTTCCACCAGCTCCCTATTAAACTAGAGATTTGCAGAACATTCATCCTTAAGTAGTCTAGCCTATTCTAGAAGAGTTGATCAATATTTCAATGAGTACCTTTCGTTAGACCCCTAAACTGAGAGATACATGGAGCTTAGGTGTTGCTGGTTGGCCTAGCTTCCTACCATCCCAAGCCTCTCCATGGGCTCAATCCGCCGACTCATAGATGCAAATTTAATCTCCGCATTTATCACGAACTTCAACTAACCTCCGAATAAAGCCGGAGACATGTAAGACATTGATCTCAGAGGAGTATAGGCTACAACATTGATCCAGAACAAAGGGACTTTGCTCTTTCAACCCTTTTTCTTTACAGCCACCATGCGCATGAATCTCTTCTTCTCGTGCCTTAACTTCAGTAATTTCGGAATCCTAACGGCGATTCTCTTGGCGGTTTGGTTACTCCGGAGGTCGTCTAGAGCCATCAAAGCCAAGCTACCGCCGGAAGCTGCCAGGAAATGGCCCCTCTTTGGCCACCTCCACCTCCTCGCCGGACCCAAACTTCCGCACGAGGTCTTGTGTGAATTGGCCGACGAGTACGGGCCCATCTTCAGAATCCACATCGGGGTGCACCCGACGCTGGTGGTTTGCAGTCACGAGGCGGCGAAGGAGTGCTTCATGGTGCACGATGCCGTGGTCTCTTCGCGTCCCATGCTCATGAGCGGGAAGCTCTTGGGCTATAACTATGCAAACTTCGGGTCCGCCCCGTATGGGGCGTTTTGGAGCGAGATGCGGAAAGTGACGGCCTTGAAGCTGCTCTCCAATCGCCGGCTCCAGCTGCTGACTCATATCAGAGAGTCGGAGGTGGAGATTTGGTTGAAAGCTTTGCACAGGTAGGCCTGACCAAGTTTTAAATTAATCCGCAAAATTGCACCATCTGATGTTTCAAAATAAGAAGATATAACAATATTCAATTCTTAAACATGAAGAGATTAACAGTTATGTCATGAGATGTAAATCAATGGAGATCGAGTTTAAGGACACGATACATCAATCATTGTTGTTGAAATATCTCACGTGACTTGTCTATTGGTGTATATGTGCTTTTTGTATACATGCAGTCTTCTTCCACTTATGAATTTATTTGGGTTGGATGTTATAATATGGTATCAAAGCTAGATTCTGCTTGGTTTATTTTCATATGTATAGCCCCGTGTGGCCAATTTCACTAGTTAATCCTAATTCAACTTGCGCGTGTGAAGTTGTATTGTCCTAATGCGATTTGGGAGTGTTAAAAAGTATCTCAAAATGCTCTTTATCGATAAACTTATAATTTTGGTTGGACATCCTAATAAATACGGGTAGGCACAAGTTAGATACTCACTGACTCACGTAAACTATCACTCCCTGATCAGGAGGTGGATCGAGACGAAAGACGGCACGGACCATGCGCAGTTAGAGATGAAAAAGTGGTTCAGGGACTTGAGCCTCAACGTGATCCTACGAATGGTCGCGGGGAAGCGCTACTCCATCAGCAGTGCAACGGACGGCGATGAGGGGAAGGCGGGGCGGTGCCAGAAGGCGATGAAGGAGTTGTTCCACCTGGCAGGGCTGTTTCTGATGGCGGACGCGGTCCCTTTTTTGGAGTGGCTCGACCTGGGAGGGCACCAGAAGGCCATGAAGAGGGTGGCGAAGGAGGTGGACAGCATAATTCAGGAATGGTTGGAGGAGCATCGCCAGAAGAAGGAGGAGGAGGATTCATCGGCAGGTGTCAATGTCGAGCAGAACTTCATGGACGTTCTGTTTTCTGTCCGGGTTGAGTCTAAACCAGAGGATGCTGATGCTGATACGATCAACAAGGCCACGACCATGGTATCGGATACGCATTTCTTACACTGCCTTTTCCTTGCCGCTTTGGATTTATTTCATTTTCGAAGCTTTCGACATGTTGCATAGTCAAATAATAATCAAGCAGAGGGACTGGACGTGTCAAGCATTGCCAATGACATATTTTCTGTTCCCAACGTTGATATTAACAGTAATCTTGTAACGACATTTAATCGTTCGTGCTGCAGAGCCTGATCGCAGGAGGCACGGACACGATCGCCGTCGCCCTAACATGGGCTCTGGCCTTGCTCCTGAACAACCCGCTCGCCATCAAGAGGGCCCAAGCTGAGCTGGACGTCCACGTAGGAAGGGACAGGATGGTCAAGGAGTCGGACCTGAGCAAGCTCGCCTACGTCCAGGCCATAGTCAAAGAGACCCTCCGCCTGTACCCGCCCGCCTCCCTCTCAGGCATGCGCGAGTTCACCCAGGACTGCACCGTCGGAGGATACCACGTCCCCGCAGGCATGAGGCTCATCGTCAACCTGTGGAAGCTCCAGAGGGACCCGCGCATCTGGGAGCGGCCCGAGGAGTTCGAGCCTGAGCGGTTCTTGACCGGTGCGCATGAGGACGTGGACGTGAAGGGCCAGCACTTCGAGCTCATCCCGTTCGGGGCCGGGCGCCGGGCTTGTCCTGGGGCGAGCTTGGGGCTTCAAATGGTGCAGCTGACACTGGCCAGTCTTCTGCACGGGTTCGATGTGAGGACCGCTCGAGGCAACGACGTGGTGGATATGACTGCCATCGCTGGGCTGACCATCGACATGGCCGCTCCGCTTGAGGTCATGGTGAGGCCGCGCTTGTCTCCTTCTGCTTACGAGGGATTTGGTTCTTCTGCAGATTAGGTCCTTCATTGACCAAGAAGAGAGAATAATCCAAGCGACATATTGGAGTTTCGTGTCAGTGTAAAAGAGTAATGATACCATGGTACTCCCAGAAAAATAATTCCTGTCGTGCAAGCTAGTTCCTGTCTCTGTCTTCTCTTCACCAGCCAGATATATAGTACGACAACTTGTCAATTTAAGCGTGAGTAGTTTCAAGTCTTTTGTCATCTAAAAATGTGTACCTTGAAATGTGTCACAAATCCATATATTAACCCAAATTTATAGAAGTGGGTTATACTTATATAAGACCACCTTGAATTTAAAGTACATGTTATAATGGGTTTCAAAAAGAAAGTCGATTTTTTTTTTTAATGAATCTGTTATGAACTCGCTTTTAACTTACGAAAAAAAAAAATGTCTTCGGGGCCTCTTTGTCGCTCCTCTCTTCTGTCTCTCCCGATAGCGACTCTCTTTATATCCAGGTTTATTGTTCTCGTAGCTATCTATTGCTCTCGTTTATTTGGCCATTACATTCGCACCACGGGTCCGAAGAACACAATCCTAAAAAGAAAACCTTACTTCATATCCGTCTCTCTCGTCGCTTCATCCTCTTCCTCCACCAGCCCGCAGCCGAGCATCGCCGCCGCCCTGTATTTTTCAATCGCCTCGATGTCGGCTGTGAATTTTGTCAACTATCTGAAGGGACTCCGTGCACTTTATAGAGTACCTTTTTATAGCAGGCAAATTCTGTCTAGGGTAAAAGCCCTTTTAGCTAATTCTTGGGTACATCCTTTTAAGTCTCCTCTCTCTTAATCTTTCCATCTCGTATACCCCCCTCCAAAAAAAAGAAGAAGCTGTATTCTTCATTCTTTCAGTTATTTTCTAGTCTGAATAACTTAAAAGTAAACGACTGGTAGGATAGAAGACCGGTTCACGTAAGAATCTCCTCATAAATAAATCAAAATAGACTAACAATAACAATCGCTGAATTTTTCTCGTCATGAAATTTTTCAAATACACGTGATAGCCTTGAAGAGAAGCCTCTCAAGCCGATGGACGCAACATGCCATCGAATCAGACAAGACAAAATCTATGCTTCTTATCCTCTTGGATTTTAAGGTGATTTGATAAGGACGTAGATATGTAAATGAGAGTGCCATTTATAGACCGCTAAAATGGAATATAACAGAAGAGAGGACTTTGCTCTTTCAACCCTCTACTTTAGAGCCGCCATGGATCTCCTCTTCTCGTGCCTTAACACTGGCACTATCGGAATCCTGACGGCATTGCTCTTGACTGTTTGGTTGCTCCGGAGGTCATCTAGAGCCGGCGAAGCTGAACTAGCGCCGGAAGCAGCCGGAAAGTGGCCTCTTTTTGGCCATCTCCACCTGCTAGCAGGACCCAGACTTCCGCATGAGGCTTTGGGCGATTTGGCTGACAAATACGGGCCTGTCTTCAGGATCCGTGTCGGGGTGCACCCGGCGTTGGTGGTTTGCAGTTGGGAGGCCGCCAAGGAGTGCTACACAGTGCATGACATCGTGGTCTCTTCACGGCCCAAGCTCATTTGCGGGAAGCTCTTGGGATATAACTACGCAAACTTCGGGTTCGCCCCTTATGGGGCGTTCTGGCGCGAAATGAGGAAAGTAACTGCCTCGGCGCTGCTCTCCAATCGCCGCCTTGAGCCTGACTTACGGTTTCCAATTCATATCAGAGAGTCAGAGATGGAGATTTGGATGAAAGCTATGTACAGGTAGGCCTGAACAAGTTTAAAATTAATCCTTAAAATTACACCATCTGATGTTTCCAAATAAGAGAGAACTGATCGGGGTTAATTCTAATTTCCTATGCATTAAGAAACAAGAATAGATTAACAGATATGTTAAGTCCAAATAAAGTAAGAGATGTGTACTAGTACAAATCCAGTTTAAGGACACAGTACATGGTCACTAGATTATGTGAGGTTGCATTTCTTCCAGTAACGTTAGTCGATCCGATCCATGAGGCATGAGCACAAATTAGATGCCCCTTTGATGACGTTAACCATCACTCCCTGATCAGGAGGTGGATCAAGACAAAAGATGGCACGGACCTTTCCCCACTGGAGATGAAACAGTGGTTCGGGAACTTGACGCTTAACGTGATCCTACGAATGGTAGCAGGGAAACGCTACTCCATCGATGGTGCAGCAGGGGGTGATGAGGGGACGGCGCAGCGGTGCCAGAAGGCGATGAGGGAGATGTTGCGCGTGGCAGGGTTGTTTGTGATGGCGGATGCTGTCCCTTTTTTGGAGTGGCTTGACGTGGGAGGGCATCAGAAGGCCATGAAGAGGACGGCGAAGGAGATGGGCAGTATATTTCAGGAATGGTTGGAGGAGCATCGCCAGAAGAAGAAGGAAGAGGCGGAGAATTCACCGGGTGGTGTTAATGTCGAGCAGGACTTCATGGACGTTCTGCTTTCTGTCCTGGATGAGTCCAAGGCAAAGGATGTTGATGCTGATACGATCAACAAAGCCACAACCATGGTATTGGATACACCTTTCTCACACTATTTCCTTTTCCTAGTCCTAACTTTTCCTAGTCCAAACATTTGATTATTACTATTGCAGACTCTGGTCGCAGGAGGTACGGACACGACCGCCATCACCCTGATATGGGGCCTCGCCTTGCTCCTAAACAACCCGCTTGCCATCAAGAGGGCCCAAGCTGAGCTGGACGTCCACGTCGGAAGGGACCGGCTGGTCAAAGAGTCAGACGTGAGCAAGCTAGTCTACCTCCAAGCCATAGTCAAAGAGACCCTTCGCCTGTACCCCGCCGCCCCTCTCTCGGGCATGCGCTAGTTCACCCAGGACTGCACCATCAAGGGCTACCGTGTCCCCGCCGGCACGAGGCTCATAACCAACCTATGGAAGCTCCAGAGGGACCCACGCGTCTGGGAGCGGCCCGAGCAGTTTGAGCCCGAGCGATTCTTGACAGGTGCGCATAAGGACGCGGACGTGACGGGCCAGCACTTCGAGCTCATCCCCTTCGGGGCCGGCCGCCGAGCTTGTCCTGGGGCGAACTTCGGGGTTCAAATGGCGCAGCTGACGCTGGCCAGTTTGCTGCAGGGGTTCGATGTGAGAACGGCTCAAGACGATGGCGTCGTGGATATGACCGCAGTTGCTGGGCTGACCATCGGCAAGGCCACTCCGCTTCAAGTCACGGTGAGGCCTCGCTTGTCTCCTTCTGCTTACGAGGAATCTGGATCTTCCGTGAATTAGGTCCTTCATCGACCAAGAAGGAAGGACAATCCAAACGACATCAGGAGTTTCATGTCGATGTAAACGTGTCATGGGATTTAAGGGTGATGGAGATATTGATCCAGGATGTTATCATAGACCCTTTAGAGATTCTCTCTTCATATGCGAAAACACAGCTATATTGATAAAGTAAATCCCTCCTCGATGATCAAGATAGTTCATGTAGCCAATAAAAGTCTGGTTGTTCTAGATTCCCAGAGCTAGTGGAAATCCTGGACTATACAGGGCTCAAGAGTCCAAAACTGCCCCGCCATTTTCTCGGACGCAATTTCTACCCGAGAAGATAATGTTCCTAGATTTTAGAATTTATTTTATAGATTATCTCTTGCTGAAGATAGCCTCCGGGAAACAACAATTGTGCGATCAGATTCAGCGAGATGATGGATTCGCCTGGTTCTTATCTTATTATATTTGTCGACTAGTGTACTGCAGAGTCGTCCAACTTTTCCTAGTAGGTTCTTAGCTTATCATAATGCGAATGTTTCGTGTATGTTTTATGATTAAACAAGTCATCTACATATATGGTTGTGAGAAAATATTGGGTATACCGCTTAGATTCTAGGCTATCAAAATCCTAATCCACTCATTGAGCAACACGTGTCGCATGGGCCCCACCACGCCAGAACTCCTCCGACACTCCCTCCCTCAATGCCTCCGGCTCCGTCTCGCCCCTCTCTTCCCACTCCTTTCTTCCTTCGGTTTCTTCTTCTTCTTCCCTTTCATGGTCTTCTTCTCTCTCTCTCCCCCGCCTGGCCCATTTTCCCTTCTCCGACCTCGACCTCAACCTCAAGCTCGACCTCATACCCACCGCCGCTGCCTCCGGCACATTGCCTCCATCTTTGCCCCTTCCTTCTTCGACCTCCAGCGCTGCCAGCTCCTGTCCAACTCCTCAGGCGCCCTCTGCGTCCGCGCCCGCGCCCGCGTCGGCCAGCAGGTCAAGACCCCATGCCACCTCGATTCTGAATCGTGAGGCCTCCGACGACACTGCTCTCGCGGCAACGACGGGCGTCTTCACTTACGAGTTCAGGCCACCATAGCCAGGAGCTTAAGGCTGAGCTCGAAACTCGAGCGCCGGGGGCTGCTCAAGCTCTGGTTTTGAGGTCGAGCTCCATGGCCAAAACAGACACCTTGGGAAGAAAGAAAACAAAAGCAACTGCTAAACACAGAGACAGCTTTAAAAAGAAAAAGAAAAAGGAAACACAGAGAGAGAAAGTAACCTCAATCTTGCGACGGGGAAGAGAGAGAGGGAGGTCGTCACACAGGAGAGAATTTGGAGATGGACCAAGAGACTTGAGAGAAAAAGTAACGGAGAGAGGGGAGAGAGCAAAGCTGAAAAAAACTTTAATGTGGGCCCGTGGATGACACGTGTTAGGCGTTCAGTGGACTTGTGCAAATCCGACGTGTCTATCACTTAGGCATCCGATATCTTCTCGATGGTTATCTTATCCATCGGTGGCGACAAACGAGGCTTCCGTAACCAAAAAGTTAGCACACCCCTTGTCTATAAATGATTAATCTTATGTACAAAATCGAATAAAATCTTTTTTTTACAGACATGCCATGTTTATCGTATGATTCTAATTAACAAATTTCTTGAGGCATTTACTGATTTTATCAAATAATGAAACATCTTTATTTCCAATGCATTGACTACATATGATACTAGCAAAATAATGCCTTCAAAATGACAAAATTTTCTTTTTTGAGGTGTTTAACAAATACTTTGAAGACGCTAATTAATAAAATCCTTATCTTATTGCCATAACGAGTTGTATGTTTTGTTGCTATCTAACTATTGAAATTGACATCAAGCACCAAAAGAATGAAAAACAAGTCGATGGGCAAGTTACCACTAAATAAATAGGCTATCGATGTCTAGTTTTTTCTGGTTGTTCTTAGTTGCATGATCAGACAATCCTTGACTTCAATCTAGCATTCCTGAAATAATAAACCACGCTACTAAAAATCAAGTGTTTCATCAAGTTGTTCACATGTACTAATGTTTGAAGCTCACATATTATGAACGAGCATGACATAAGCTGAAACAAATAATCTTTCTTATTGGATCCATTTCAACAACCGATATAAGAAGAGCATAGCAAACTGTGATTGGTAAATGTGAAATTTATCTTCAATGTCTTGGCTAATGATGCAAATGAGGGCTCAATACTTCTTTGTATTTCGTGAGAAACACTTAGTTTTAGATCAAGTTTAAAAACAAAACCTATAATACTACAAAACAAAGCCAAATCCAAAAAATAAGGAAGAGCAACGGACCACCGATATAGTTAAGTTCACATTCGTTCCACAATAATAGATTTGTCAAGCAAAATAATCAATGGATCATTAGATCTTGTATTTTTGTCAATGATGAGCATAGGTTTCTAGTTAGCAGTATGTTCTTGGGTTTGGCTTTCTTTGCATCATCATTGCATGGACACAAGCAAACAAGTTGATCAAACACAAATCTAACATGTGAAAAAATAGATTTTTGTAGTTTAGCAATATGTCAAATCTCCTATAATTACTATTGAAGCTTGATGCACATGACCTATACACTGATAGATCAAGGGAGTATCAAATGTCCAAAAGTATATTTATTAAATTTTTAAATTTAGAAATACATCGAGAGAGTTCAAACACTTTTAGATTTAGAAGTAGACTTGAAGAAAAAAAATCTCAAATCTAAATCACGAGATAAGGAAAAACAAAAAAAAGAATAATAAAACATAAATAAAATCAAACTCAAACTCATCCATGGCTGAATGATAAAAAAGGCAAGTGATGGTTTGAAATGACGCAATGCCCCAAATATAGGATTTGACAAGATGTAGTGATCAAAATATCAGTTTGTCACCTACCGATGGGCAGCTAAATTGGTTCGGCTTTGGGCATTTCATCGCAGAGGTTCCAAGGTCGAAACTTCGTAGTTGCTAACACATTTTGAGTGGGGAGCCTTGGTGGTGGGTTCCTAAGTTAGCTCCTCTCCAAGTATAGTCGGTGGTTGTCGTTGGGCCTATCGGGCCTGCGGGGCCGTGCACTCCTATAAGGTTGAGCCAGGTATAGTCGGTGGTTGTCGTTGGGCTTGTCGGGCCTACGGGGGCTGTGCACTCCTAAAAGGTTGAGCCAGGCCGGATCTAAATATAAAAAAAAAAGTATCAGTTTGTCTGTCTCCAAAATGATGAAAATTAATTTTGTCCGAACTTTCGAAATGGGCAGTGCAAATGGGCTCACATAGGATTCATGGGCTCGATATGATTGAAGGCCTTGCCGGCCAGGATTGCAGGCGTTGATCATGTAAAGTCCATGTAATATACCGAGGCTAAATAACGAGAATGTCTAACCTAGACCTACCTCCGTGAATTGTAATCGTTGATCCTGTGGGTCCCGCAGCCCACACGATCGACGGCCATGATTGGCCAGATATATTTGTACCTGGATCCATATAAGTATTTGTCTCAAACATCGTCCGAGAGGAGTAAAATTTGAGCATGTAAATAAAATAGAACAAGCCAGTCAAAGGTTTGGAACATCTCCTTCGAAGAACCCTCCCTTCCTCGGTGAAATGAGCACACTCAATTGGGCGTCGGAAAGTTTCCAACGGCCTACTTGGAGTGGAATTGGGTTAGTAATGATCGGGGTTACTCGACACACCCAAACCTAAGGAATGGGATATTTCTTTTAAGTAAGAAATAAGATGGATAATAGTTGGAAACTATAATTCCACAAGTGTAAATTACTAAATGGAGTTGTAGATTTTTGGCACAGACATCTCTCAGAAGTACTTTATCAGCAGCCCAAGGTTCTAATTGTTCGTGTTTTCTGATGTATGTACGTGACAGATTCTACACCAAAGTCCCTCTTTATCGGTTCACGGGGCTCTCCGGTTTATGCATCCAACAGAAGGCCCGTCACAGAAGAGGAGGAATCCTCTGCCTTCAAGCTTGCACGAGCTGCAGCATCAAGCGATAGCTTCCTGGTAGTTATGCGACCCACACACGTATACAAGAGATTTTATTTGGTGAGTTTCTGCACTCCCAGTCCATTCTATTAGCTTTCTTTCCAGCTAATTTGTGATATTTATTGCTGATCTTTGGACAACACAGTCAATTCCTACTGATTGGGCAACAGCACATATGGATCGCCGCGACCAGGATGTGAATCTTCGCATTGGCGAGGGTACGTGGCGGGCCAGGTACAGGCTCACAGGGCGTGGGAGCGGGGGGCTGTCTTCTGGATGGAAGAACTTCGCTTTGGAGAACAACTTGGAGCAGTCTGATGTGTCTCTTCAATCTCGCAGACAGCATCAGTAAGAGCATCATCCTGGACGTCGCCATCTTCCGCTTGGTGGAGGATGTAGTCCCTCTGACCCTGGTGACTTCTCTCCCTGTCTAGAGGCCATGGAAAGTCTTATCTTAAAATGGTCCGGTCGGACAGCGCAAAGTCTTTCCCTGTAACTGTTTTGCCCGTGGTGGCCGTCCGGCATTTTGGCTACTCTTGGGCAACGGACAATATCTTCTTATCGTGCTTTCTTTTTGTTGCGAACGCTGGTCAATTCTGTGAAGGAACCCTGGACATGTAACATGTATATAACATCGTACTCGATGTGTGCTAGATTATGGTGTTGCAGTAAAGCGAAATCTGTTCGACCCAAAAGCCTTTGGCGTTTGGAATAGCTGGTGGCCTCGCGTTAACTCTTACGAGGCACTATTCTCTCTCACTATATATGAGAATTCTCTTCCCATCGTCCAAAACCTATTTATAAAAGCTTATTCCACAGGCTTGTCCTTGCCATTTTTATCTCTGCATTTGTCAGAGACATTCATCTGTTTTTAACCTTGCACCACAAACTGTTGGAAATCAAAACAAATTCATTGGTGCTGAAAACATTGACACCCCAATATCTTCAACGGCAAGATTCCAGAATTGATATCGATCAAAGATTGTTCGGTACTTGCTTTGAAGAAGAGTCATAATTGTTGCGTTGTTTTTAATGAGTCTATTCATATTTCTAAATATAATGATAACTTCTTAAGATATGTTGACGTACGGTGAGATTGGAAAAAGCAAAGGTCATGTAACAAGTCCATAAATAGGGAACTGTTATAATCGTTTTTGTTAAGGTGAAATAAATTGACAAACATATCTAGCTCATTCCTTTCTTTGTGGACGTTTCATTTTCAAAATTTTATTCCGATGAATTGATATTGCTGTCGCAGCTGTGACAATTCAACACAAACTTCCACCACCTCTCTATTAAACTAGAGATTTGCAGAACATTCATCCTTAAGTAGTCTAGTCTATTCTAGAAGAATTGATCAATATTTCAATGAGTACCTTTCGTTAGACCCCTAAACTGAGAGATACACGGAGCTTAGGTGTTGCTGGTTGGCCTATCTTCCTACCATCCCAAGTCTCTCCATGGGCTCAATCCGCCGACTCATAGATGCAAATTTAATCTCTGCATTTGTCACGAACTTCAACTAACCTCCGAATAAAGCCGGAGACATGTAAGACATTGATCTCAGAGGAGTCTAGGTTACAACATTGATCCAGAACAAAGGGACTTTTGCTCTTTCAACCCTTCTTCTTTACAGCCACCATGCGCATGAATCTCTTCTTCTCGTGCCTCAACTTCAGTAATTTCGGAATCCTAACGGCGATTCTCTTGGCGGTTTGGTTACTCCGGAGGTCGTCTAGAGCCATCAAAGCCAAGCTACCGCCGGAAGCTGCCGGGAAATGGCCCCTCTTCGGCCACCTCCACCTCCTCGCCGGACCCAAACTTCCGCACGAGGCCTTGTGTGAATTGGCCGACGAATACGGGCCCATCTTCAGAATCCACATCGGGGTGCACCCGACGCTGGTGGTTTGCAGTCACGAGGCGGCGAAGGAGTGCTTCACGGTGCACGATGCCGTGGTCTCTTCGCGTCCCAAGCTCATGAGCGGGAAGCTCTTGGGCTATAACTTTGCAAACTTCGGGTCCGCCCCGTATGGGGCGTTTTGGACCGAGATGCGGAAAGTGACGGCCTTGAAGCTGCTCTCCAATCGCCGGCTCCAGCTGCTGACTCATATCAGAGAGTCGGAGTTGGAGATTTGGTTGAAAGCTTTGTACAGGTAGGCCTGACCAAGTTTGAAATTAATCCTCAAAATTACACCATCTGATGTTTTGAAATAAGAAGATATAACAGTATTTAATTCTTAAACATGAGGAGATTAACAGTTACATCACGAGATGTATATCAATGGAGATCAAGTTTAAGGACACGATACATGATCATTGTTGTTGAAGTATCTCACCTAATTTGTCTATTGGTGTATATGTGCTTTTTGTATACATGCAGTCTTCTTCCACTTATGAATTTATTTGGGTTGGACGTTATAATATGGTATCAAAGCTAGATTCTGCTTGGTTTGTTTTCATATGTACAGCTCCGTGTGGCCAATTTCACTAGTTAATCCTAATTAACTTGCGCGTGTGAAGTTGTATTGTCCTAATGCGACTTGGGAGTGTTAAAGTATCTCAAAATGCTTGTCCATGCGTTTATAAGTTCTTCGTATAAATATGATATTCCTTTATCGATAAACTTATACTTTTAGTGGACATTCTAATAAATACGGGTAGGCACAAGTTAGATACTCACTATTTCACGTTAACTATCACTCCCTGATCAGGAGGTGGATCGAAACGAAAGACGGCACGGACCATGCGCAGTTAGAGATGAAAAAGTGGTTCGGGGACTTGAGCCTCAATGTGATCCTACGAATGGTCGCGGGGAAGCGCTACTCCATCAGTGGTGCAGCGGACGGCGATGAGGGGAAGGTGGGGCGGTGCCAGAAGGCGATGAAGGAGTTGTTCCACCTGGCAGGGCTGTTTCTGATGGCGGACGCGGTCCCTTTTTTGGAGTGGCTCGACGTGGGAGGGCACCAGAAGGCCATGAAGAGGGTGGCGAAGGAGGTGGACAGCATAGTTCAGGAATGGTTGGAGGAGCATCGCCAGAAGAAGGAGGAGGAGGAATCATCGGTGGGTGTCAATGTAGAGCAGAACTTCATGGATGTTCTGCTTTCTGTTCGGGTTGAGTCTAAACCAGAGGATGCTGATGCTGATACGATCAACAAGGCCACGATCATGGTATCAGAAACGCATTTCTAACACTGCCTTTTCCTTGCCGCTTTGGATTTACTTCACTTTCGAAGCTTTCGACATGTTGCATAGTCAAATAATAATCAAGCAGAGAGACTGGACGTGTCAAGCATTGCCAATGACATATTTTGTGTTCCCAACGTTGATATTAACAGTAATCTTGTAACGACATTTAATCGTTCGTGCTGCAGAGCATGATCGCAGCAGGCACGGACACGATCGCCGTCGCCCTAACATGGGCTCTCGCCTTGCTCCTGAACAACCCGCTCGCCATCAAGAGGGCCCAAGCTGAGCTGGACGTCCACGTAGGAAGGGACAGGATGGTCAAGGAGTCGGACCTGAGCAAGCTCGCCTACGTCCAGGCCATAGTCAAAGAGGCCCTCCGCCTGTACCCGCCCGCCCCCCTTTCAGGCATGCGCGAGTTCACCCGGGACTGCACCGTCGGAGGGTACCGCGTCCCCGCAGGCATGAGGCTCATCGTCAACCTGTGGAAGCTCCAGAGGGACCCGCGCATCTGGGAGCGGCCCGAGGAGTTCGAGCCCGAGCGGTTCTTGACCAGTGCGCATAAGGACACGGACGTGAAGGGCCGGGACTTCGAGCTCATCCCGTTTGGGGCCGGTCGCCGGGCTTGTCCTGGGGCGAGCTTCGGGCTTCAAATGGCGCAGCTGACACTGGCCAGTCTGCTGCACGGGTTCGATGTGAGGACCGCTCGAGGCAACGACGTGGTGGATATGACTGCCGTCGCTGGGCTGACCATCGACATGGCCGCTCCGCTTGAGGTCATGGTGAGGCCGCGCTTGTCTCCTTCTGCTTACGAGGGATTTGGTTCTTCTGCAGATTAGGTCCTTCATTGACCAAGGAGAGAGAATAATCCAAGTGACATATTGTAGTTTCGTGTCAGTGTAAAAGAATAATGACACCATGGTACTCCAGAAAAATAATTCCTGTCGTGCAAGCTAGTTCCTGTCTCGGTGTCTTCTCTTCACCGGCCAAATATATAGTAAGACAACATGTCAATTTAAGCATGAGTAGTTTCAGAGCAAACTTGATAACTATATAGGGTGGGAAAGCCAGTTAACGAAAGTCTTTTGTCATCCAAAAATGTGTACCTTGAAATGTGTCAAATCCATATATTAACCCAAATTTATAGAAGTGGGTTATACTTATATACAGACCACCTCGAATTTAAAGTACATGTTATAATGGGTTTCAAAAAGAAAGTCGAATTTTTTTTTTTTTAATGAATCTGTTATGAACTCGCTTTTAACTTATGAAAAAAAAACGTCTTCGGGGCCTCTGTCGCTCCTCTCTTCTGTCTCTCCCGATAGCAACTCTCTTTATATCCGGGTTTATTGTTCTCGTAGCTATCTATTGCTCTCGTTTATTCGGCCATTGGATTCGCACCACGTGTTTGAAAAACACAATCCTAAAAAGAAAACCTTACTTCATATCTGTCTCTCTCGTCGCTTCGTCCTCTTCCTTCACCAAGCCGCAGCCGAGCATCGCCGCCGCCCCGTGTTTTTCAATCGCCGGGTTTATTCTTCTTGTAGCTATCTATTGCTCTTGTTTATTTGGCCATTGGATTCGTACCACGTGTCCGAAGAACACAATCCTAAAAAGAAAACCTTACTTCATGTCCGTCTCTCTCGTCGCTTCGTCCTCTTCCTCCACCAGCCCGCAGCCGAGCATCGCCGCCGCCCCGTATTTTTCAATCGCCTCGATGTCGGCTGTGAATTTTGTCAAATCTCTGAAGGAACTCCGTGCACTTTATAGAGTACCTTTTTATAGCAGGCAAATTCTGTCTAGGGTAAAAGCCCTTCTAGCTAATTCTTAGATACATCCTTTTAAGTCTCTCCTCTCTCTTAATCTTTCCATCTCGTATACCCCCCTCCAAAAAGAAGAAGAAGCCGTATTCTTCATTCTTTCAGTTATTTTCTAGTCTGAATAACTTAAAAGTAAACGACAGGTAGGATAGAAAACCAGTTCACGTGAGAATCTTCCCATAAGTAAATCAAAATAGACTAACGACAATCGCTGAATTTGTCTCGTCTCGTGTACACATTAAAAGTGATAGCCTTGAAAAGAAGCCCCTCAAGCCAATGGACGCAACACGCCATCCAATCAGACAAGACAAAATCTATGCTTCTTTTGCTCTTTAGATTTTAAGGTGATTCGATAAGGACGTAGATATGTAAATGAGAGTGCCATTTATAGACTGCTAAAATGGAATATAACAGAGCAGAGGACTTTGCTCTTTTAACCCTCTTCTTTAGAGCCGCCATGGATCTCCTCTTCTCGTGCCTTAACACTGGCACTATCGGAATCCTGACGGCATTGCTCTTGACTGTTTGGTTGCTCCGGAGGTCATCTAGAGCCGGCGAAGCTGAACTAGCGCCGGAAGCAGCCGGAAAGTGGCCTCTTTTTGGCCATCTCCACCTGCTAGCAGGACCCAGACTTCCGCATGAGGCTTTGGGCGATTTGGCTGACAAATACGGGCCTGTCTTCAGGATCCGTGACGGGGTGCACCCGGCGTTGGTGGTTTGCAGTTGGGAGGCCGCCAAGGAGTGCTACACAGTGCATGACATCGTGGTCTCTTCACGGCCCAAGCTCATTTGCGGGAAGCTCTTGGGATATAACTACGCAAACTTCGGGTTCGCCCCTTATGGGGCGTTCTGGCGCGAAATGAGGAAAGTAACTGCCTCGGCGCTGCTCTCCAATCGCCGCCTTGAGCTGCTCAGTCATATCAGAGAGTCAGAGATGGAGATTTGGATGAAAGCTATGTACAGGTAGGCCTGAACAAGTTTAAAATTAATCCATAAAATTACACCATCTGATGTTTCCAAATAAGAGAGAACTGATCGGGGTTAATTCTAATTTCCTATGCATTAAGAAACAAGAATAGATTAACAGAAATGTTAAGTCCAAATAAAGTAAGAGATGTGTACTAGTACAGATCCAGTTTAAGGACACAGTACATGGTCACTAGATTATGTGAGGTTGCATTTCTTCCAGTAACGTTAGTCGATCCGATCCATGAGGCGTGAGCACAAATTAGATACCCCTTTGATGACGTTAACCATCACTCCCTGATCAGGAGGTGGATCGAGACAAAAGATGGCACGGACCTTGCCCCACTGGAGATGAAACAGTGGTTCGGGAACTTGACGCTTAACGTGATCCTACGAATGGTAGCAGGGAAACGCTACTCCATCGATGGTGCAGCAGGGGGTGATGAGGGGACGGCGCAGCGGTGCCAGAAGGCGATGAGGGAGATGTTGCGCCTGGCAGGGTTGTTCGTGATGGCGGATGCTGTCCCTTTTTTGGAGTGGCTTGACGTGGGAGGGCATCAGAAGGCCATGAAGAGGACGGCGAAGGAGATGGGCAGTATATTTCAGGAATGGTTGGAGGAGCATCGCCAGAAGAAGAAGGAAGAGGCGGAGAATTCACCGGGTGGTGTTAATGTCGAGCAGGACTTCATGGACGTTCTGCTTTCTGTCCTGGATGTCGCGACCTAAAATTAATTTAATAATAGTAGGTTTAGGGGTATTATTAATTTTGGGCCGACGACCCTCATTAACTCGGGCTCTCCCAAGCCCATACCCCGCGCGACGTGGGATATTCATAAAAACTTTCAAACAAGGAGTCGCCACTAGTCTATTAAGGTCGACTAGAAACCAAGCGAGACATGGGAGCGTGTCTCGCTTTTTTTTACGCAACCAGGAGGATTCGGGGTCGGGGACTTGGTTACGTTAGTCATGCGACTAATGCCCTTTCGGTACCTAACTTGATTGTGTATTAGTATGGTCATGGCAACACGTTCAAAAAAGCCTATTGTAGAGCCCTAAAGGCTTATTCAAACTTGGTCTTGGTTCTTTTTTTTGAGGGTTTTCTGAATTTTTGCAATTTTTTCTGATTTTTCTGGATTTTTTGAATTTTTTTGAATTTTTTGAATTTTTAAATATTTTTTAATTTTTTTAATATTTTTGACTTTTCCGAAATTAAATTTAAAAAAGGGCTTTTAAGATTTTAATTTTTTTTTTTTTTTTCTGATTTTTTTGAAAAAAACATTTATTAATGTTTCTTTTGGAATTTTCTAATTTTTTTTTTTTTGGAATTTTTTAATATTCGAAAAAAATAGAAATAAAGTAAAATAAATTAAATTAAACTTTTAAAACCTTTCTGAAATTAAAAAAACATTTTTTTAATTTTTAATGATTTTTCGAAATTTTCTCTTAATATTTTTTAATATTTAATTTTTTTCGAATTTTTGGATTTTTTTTTTTATTATTAATTAAAAAGTAATTCGGACCGGGTCGGGAGACCCGGCCCTACTAAACCGACCCGGACCCTATTGGTCCGGGCTGAGCTAAAAGAAAAACGGGGGCCGAATGGCCCAATTGAAAAAAAGCTTTTTTTTTTTTTTTTTAAAAGGCCCATTAAGCAAAGAAAAATTAAAACAACCCATTTCTATTTCTATTTTCAGCCCAATCATCTTCGGCCCGCATCAAACAATTAGCCCAAATTCATGCTAGGCCCACTCAATATCAAAGCACATGCCCCCCACAATTTAACCGAGACCTAAATAAAAACAAGCCCACATAGCAAATTAAACATAAGCCCGGCCAGTCCACTTCTACTAACCCAACAGATAAACCCTACCCGCTTGTACCTTACCCGACCCGGATCTTGACCCGGATCGGAGCTGCCGCCGCGCCTCTTCGAGTTTGCTCCATTGCCGCTTCTTCGCGGCGGCCGAGCGTGTCCGGCTCGGCCATGGCGACCGGCAAGCAACCGGCGTGAGACCAAGCCGAGGGCGACAAGACGGCGGACGGCGACCTGGGAAGATGGTTGCAGCAACGTCGGTCGTAGCGGGAGGCGTGCGTCGGCACGGCCGGACGAGGGTGACGACGGGAGCGGAGCCGCTACCGGCGCCAGCCTCGTCGTCGGTGGTTGAGCGGTAGCGGCGTCGGTCATCGAAGGTCCCGTCTTCGTCGGCTTCGCCCACCTCGTGTCGTCTTCCTCTTTCTCGATCCGGTTCAACATTTCGCTCCATCGGCCTCTTGTTGCGTTTCCGTGGAGCTCTCCCTCTCTCTTGTTCTTTCTCTCCATCTTCCTAGATCTCGGTTCGGAATCCCGCTCGTTCGGCCTCTCCAGGAAATGACACCAACAGGCGGTGTCGGGCCGATCAACCCGGTCGTACGTGGCGGCGGGACTCGGGCGAGCGCAGCGATGTTCGGGCGCGGCGGAAGGCTCGTGCGGCGGAAACGAAGCAAGCAACGACCGGCCGAAGCAAGGGCGTCGATCCGGTGTCCGAGCAAGTGGTGGCGTCGGTTCGGGCTCCGGCGGCTTTCGGGTGCGGCGGCGGGCTCAATCCCGCGCCTCTCTCCGTTTTCAGATCCGAAAATCGTTTTGCCGTCGGAGGGGGTCGTATCCGAACAGCCTCGTTGCTATGTGTCTCCTCCTCCTTCGCTGTCCCCTTCTTTCTCCCTTTTTTTCGCTCGCGTGTGCGGCGTCCGCCTCCGTCTTCCTCCTTCCCGCGGGCTGCCGCTTGCCTTTTCCCCGTCTATTTTCGGTCCAGCTCTTCTCCCTCTCGCGTTTTTCTTTGATTTCTCTTCTCGGTTTCACTTGCCGCTTCGTCTTGCTGCCCAAAAACTAGAGAATCGCCCGTGTCTCCGCGGCGGGGGTCATCCGAGCGGCGTTGTTGAGCGTTGCCGCCGGGTCTCCCTTCTCGTGGGTCTCGCTCGGGCGGTGGAGCTCGGAGGAGAAAGTCGGGATCCCCTCCCGTGCGTGTGCCCCTCCTCCTCGATCTCTCTCGGTCTCGGGCTCTCGTTCTCGCATTTTCCTTCGCTCCCTCTCCTCTCGCCGCTCGGATCGCTTCGGCTCACCGCCTCTCTCGCCGCATTTTCGAGCTCCCTCTCTCGCGGATCGCTCCGTCGAGCTCTTCTCCTCCGCTTTTACGCCGCGTGGCCGCGCAGCGGGGAAGATTCCCCGCCGGGCGTCACGCGGCCGACGTCACCGCGGTGGGGGTCTCGGGACGACGGCGATCGGTTGTTTCTCTTCCGCCGGTGTTCTCTTTTTTTTTTTTTTTTTTTTTTTTTTTTTGCGTGCCTCGTATCTCCGTTCTCCTCCGTGTGTCTGTGTTCTTCCTCTTTTTTTTTTGTCCCTCTCCGCGTGTCTATCTGCGGGTGGAGAGATGAAGAGAAGAGAAATAAAATCCTGGGCTGGGCTTGTGTTTCCGGCCATTATAGTGGGCTTGAAGGAAATAAAAAGGAGGGCTTAGGGAATTAAAAGAGAATGGGCTGGGAAATTAAAAGGCTAGACTATACCAGCCCAACTAACCGAATTTTTTCGAATTTTCAATTTTTTTTATCAAATTTTTTTTTATCTTTTCTAGAAATTAATATATATTTATATATGCAAAATAGATTGGCATTTAAAATAAAATAAACAAAAATTCGGGTGTCAACACTGGATGAGTACAAGGCAGAGGATGTTGATGCTGATACGATCAACAAAGCCACAACCATGGTATTGGATACACCTTTCTCACACTATTTCCTTTTCCTAGTCCTAACTTTTCCTAGTCCAAACATTTGATTATTACTATTGCAGACTCTGGTCGCAGGAGGTACGGACACGACCGCCATCACCCTGATATGGGGCCTCGCCTTGCTCCTAAACAACCCGCTTGCCATCAAGAGGGCCCAAGCTGAGCTGGACGTCCACGTCGGAAGGGACCGGCTGGTCAAAGAGTCAGACGTGAGCAAGCTAGTCTACCTCCAAGCCATAGTCAAAGAGACCCTTCGCCTGTACCCCGCCGCCCCTCTCTCGGGCATGCGCGAGTTCACCCAGGACTGCACCATCAAGGGCTACCGTGTCCCCGCCGGCACGAGGCTCATAACCAACCTGTGGAAGCTCCAGAGGGACCCACGCGTCTGGGAGCGGCCCGAGCAGTTTGAGCCCGAGCGATTCTTGACAGGTGCGCATAAGGACGCGGACGTGACGGGCCAGCACTTCGAGCTCATCCCCTTTGGGGCCGGCCGCCGAGCTTGTCCTGGGGCGAACTTCGGGGTTCAAATGGCGCAGCTGACGCTGGCCAGTTTGCTGCAGGGGTTCGATGTGAGAACGGCTCAAGACGATGGCGTCGTGGATATGACTGCAGTTGCTGGGCTGACCATCGGCAAGGCCACTCCGCTTCAAGTCACGGTGAGGCCTCGCTTGTCTCCTTCTGCTTACGAGGGATCTGGATCTTCTGTGAATTAGGTCCTTCATCGACCAAGAAGGAAGGACAATCCAAACGACATCAGGAGTTTCATGTCGATGTAAACGTGTCATGGGATTTAAGGGTGATGGAGATATTGATCCAGGATGTTATCATAGACCCTTCAGAGATTCTCTCTTTATATGCGAAAACACATCAGCTATATTGATAAAGTAAATCCCTCCTCGATGATCAAGATAGTTCATGTAGCCAATAAAAGTGTGGTTGTTCTAGATTCCCAGAGCTAGAGGAACTCCTGGACTAGACAGGGCTCAAGAGTCCAAAACTACTCAAGTGCCCCGCCATTTTCTCGGACGCAATTTCTACCCGAGAAGATAATGTTCCTAGATTTTAGAATTTATTTTATAGATTATCTCTTGCTGAAGATAGCCTCCGGGAAACAACAATTGTGCGATCAGATTCAGCAAGATGATGGATTCGCCTGGTTGTTATCTTATTATATTTGTCGACTAGTGTACTGCAGAGTCGTCCAACTTTTCCTAGTAGGTTCTTAGCTTATAATAATGCGAATGTTTCGTGTATGTTTTATGATTAAACAAGTCATCTACATATATGGTTGTGAGAAAATATTGGGTATACCGCTTAGATTCTAGGCTATCAAAATCCTAATCCACTCATTGAGCGACACGTGTCGCATGGGCCCCACCACGCCAGAACTCCTCCGACACTCCCTCCCTCAATGCCTCCGGCTACGTCTCGCCCCTCTCTTCCCTCTCCTTTCTTCCTTCGGTTTCTTCTTCTTCTTCCCTTTCATGGTCTTCTTCTCTCTCTCTCTCTCCCCCGCCTGGCCCATTTTCCCTTCTCCGACCTCATACCCACCGCCGCTGCCTCCGGCACATTGCCTCCATCTTTGCCCCTTCCTTCTTCGACCTCCAGCGCTGCCAGCTCCTGCCCAACTCCTCAGGCGCCCTCTGCGTCCGCGCCCGCGTCGGCCAGCAGGTCAAGACCCCATGCCACCTCGATTCTGAATCGTGAGGCCTCCCACGACACTGCTCTCGCGGCAACGACGGGCGTCTTCACTTACGAGTTCAGGCCACCATAGCCAGGAGCTTAAGGCTGAGCTCGAAACTCGAGCGCCGGGGGCTGCTCAAGCTCTGCTTTTGAGGTCGAGCTCCATGGCCAAAACAGACACCTTGGGAAGAAAGAAAACAAAAGCAACTGCTAAACACAGAGAGAGCTTTAAAAAGAAAAAAAGAAAAAGGAAACACAGAGAGAGAAAGTAACCTCAATCTTGCGACGGGGAACAGAGAGAGGGAGGTCGTCACACAGGAGATAATTTGGAGATGGACCAAGAGACTTGAGAGAAAAAGTAACGGAGAGAGGGGAGAGAGCAAAGCTGAAAAAAACTTTAATGTGGGCCCGTGGATGACACGTGTTGAGCGTTCAGTGGACTTGTGCAAATCCGACGTGTCTATCACTTAGGCATCCAATATCTTCTCGATGGTTATCCTATCCATCGGTGGCGACAAACGAGGCTTCCGTGACCAAAAAGTTAGCACACCCCTTGCCTATAAATTATCAATCTTATGTACAAAATCGAATAAATCTTTTTTTTATAGACATGCCATGTTTATCGTATGATTCTAATTAACAAGTTTCTTGAGACACTTACTGATCTTATCAAATAATGAAACATCTTTATTTCCGATGCATTGACTACATATGATACTAGCAAAATAATGCCTTCAAAATGACAAAATTTTCTTTTTTGAGGTGTTTAACAAATACTTTGAAGACGCTAATTAATAAAATCCTTATCATATTGCCATAACGAGTTGTATGTTTTGTTGCTATCTAACTATTGAAATTGACATCAAGCACTAAAAGAAAGAAAAACAAGTCGATGGGCAAGTTACCACTAAATAAATAGGCTATTGATGTATAGTTTTTTCTGGTTGTTCTTAGTTGCATGATCAGACAATCCATGACTTCAATCTAGCATTCCTGAAATAATAAACCACGCTACTAAAAATAAAGTGTTTCATCAAGTTGTTCCCATGTACTAATGTTTGAAGCTCACATATTATGAACGAGCATGACATAAGCTGAAACAAATAATCTTTCTTATCGGATCCATTTCAACAACCAATATAAGAAGAGCACAGCAAACTGTGATTGGTAAATGTGAAATTTATCTTCAAGACATGGCTAATGATGCAAATGAGGGCTCAATACTTCTTTGCATTTCGTGAGAAACACTTAATTTTAGATCAAGTAAAAAAACAAAACCTATAATACTACAAAACAAAGCCAAATCCAAAAAATAAGGAAGAGCAACGGAGCACTAATACGGTTAAGTTCACATTCGTTCCACAATAATAGATTTGTCAAGCAAAATAATCAATGGATCATTAGATCTTGTATTTTTGTCAGTGATGAGCATAGGTTTCTAGTTAGCAGTATGTTCTTGGGTTTGGCTTTCTTTGCATCATCATTGCATGGACACTAGCAAACAAGTTGATCAAACACAAATCTAACATGTGAAAAAACAGATTTTTGTAGTTTAGCAATACGTCAAATCTCCTATAATTACTATTGAAGCTAGATGCACATGACCTATGCACTGATAGATCAAGGGAGTATCGAATCTCCAAAAGTATATTTATTAAATTTCTAAATTTAGAAATACATCGAGAGAGTTCAAACTTTTAGATTTAGAAGTAGACTTGAAGAAAAAAAATCTCAAATCTAAATCATGAGATAAGGAAAAACAAAAAAAGAATACTAAAACATAAATAAAATCAAAAAGAGAGGAAGGGGAGGGTGAGATTAGCTCAAACTCATCCATGGCTGAATGATAAAGAAGGCAAGTGATGGTTTGAAATGACGCAATGCCCCAAATATAGGATTTGACAAGATGTAGTGATCAAAATATCAGTTTGTCACCTACCGATGGGCAGCTAAGTTGGTTCGACTTTGGGCATTTCATCGCAGAGGTTCCAAGGTCGAAACTTCGTAGTTGTTAACACATTTTGAGTGGGGAGCCTTGATGGTGGGTTCCTAAGTTAGCTCCTCTTCAAGTATAGTCGGTGGTTGTCATTGGGTCTATCGGGCCTGCGGGGGCCGTGTACTCCTATAAGGTTGAGCCAGGTATAGTCGGTGGTTGTCGTTGGGTCTGTCGGGCTTGCGGGGGCCGTGCACTCCTATAAGGTTGAGCCAGGCCGGATCTGGATATAAAAAAAAAAGTATCAGTTTGTCTGGCTCCAAAATGATGAAAAGTAATTTTGTCCGAACTTTCGAAATGGGCAGTGCAAATGGGCTCACACAGGATTCATGGGCTCGATATGATTGAAGGCCTTGCCGACCAGGATTGCAGGCGTTGATCATGTAAAGTCCATGTAATATACCGAGGCTAAATAACGAGAATGTCTAACCTAGACCTACCTCCGTGAATTGTAATCGTCGATCCTGTGGGTCCCGTAGCCCACACGATCGACGGCCATGATTGGCCAGATATATTTGTACCTGGATCCATATAAGTATTTGTCTCAAACATCGAAATTTGAGCATGTAAATAAAATAGAACAAGCCAGTCAAAGGTTTGGAACATCTCCTTCAAAGAACCCTCCCTTCCTTGGTGAAATGAGCACAATCAATTGGGCGTCGGAAAGTTTCCAACGGCCTACTTGGAGTGGAAGTGGGTTAGTAATGATCGGGGTTACTCGATAGTCGACACACCCAAACCTAAGGAATGGGATATTTATCGAAAAAACCATAATTTATTATAATTATGTTAATTCAATCAGATCTTTTAATTTGACTAATTTAGTTTTAAATATTTTAAAAATTTACCAATTCGGTCCATTTGATCAATTTTGACAAAAAATTAATGATGTGAACATTGGTTGTCTTACATGACGTTGTTAGCATTGACGTGAACAATTTTTATAAATTTTTATTAAATTTTATAATTTTTCCTTAATTTTTTTGTTTTGTTTTGTTTTTTTGTTTTCCTTCTTCTTCCCAGTCTCCAATTGAGTCTGTAACTGTTTCAAGGAAAGAGAAGTTTGCCCATAATTAATAAACTTGCTTGAGTTTTCCTATGAGTCTTAAACACTTTCCTTCTTTGCAAAGAATAAACACTTTGGTAATATGCTCTGCACTTGCCACTATATGGAACTTGTGCATTGGGATTATGCTATTATAAAGTACTTCTATGGTATGAATCGAAATACAAATGAGAGTTTAGTGGCTAAAAGGCAGTTCTTGTTATAGGCATGAGGAGCTGTTTTATGTGAGATAGCATACTTGTCATTGATTTAGTCTTTGAATTCTTCGATTCTTCTCATAGGTCCCCTTTATGGTATTGATTGGCCACATGCAAGAGTCGACCTCGCTAGCGAAGCAATATATTAAAATACTATAAAAAACTGCTCACGTCAATGACTTCCGATTAAAATTGGCCCGGTGGATTTAATTATCACAATGTGAAAAAAGGTCTATGACTCGATTAGTACAATTAAAAGATTTAGAACTTAATTAGCAATAGTGCAATATATTTAGAATTTTTTGAATAATTTTCCCAATTTTTGGATTGAACATCCTTCTATGGCATCGAAGCACAAGTCTAAGGTTCGAGTCTTGACATTCTCTGTCAATTTTCTCTCCCCGTAATTCTTGTCGATATGTTTGCTTTATGTTCCACCGGTCCTCCACATCCAGTGTTCAGCTTACACGCAAGGGTGGGTAATAAGAAATGTATCGCGAGTATATTCTTATTACATTTCTTAGCTTAAATTTTTAGGTTGCACATTCTCAATGATTTACTAATTATAGATACTTGGATGAAATATTAAAGGCAGGTGTGCTTTCACTGTCATCTAGAACAAAAGTTCAATTACTCCTCTTGTAGGAATCGTTCTCTCATAACACGTGGGATGTGCTTCTCTCGTAGCATTCAGGAAATGATAAACAGATTCCTCGAGGCTTTGCAACTTCTTAAGCTCAATTGGAACATAATTTGTATTTTAATCGTATTTCACTCAAGTAATCAATAGTCCAAGGAGGGGGAACTGTACAAGTCATATGCTCTTCCTTCAGAAATAGTAATACACGACTCAATGATGAACGTTCTGCAAATGGAGACTCTGCTTCAAGACCTGAACTCCATCGCCTATCAATCCATGCATGGTTCAAGTTAAGTTGCAAGATTTGTATTTTGCATTTGCTTCGAAATCACAAACTGTACTGGAATTATTGTTTCTATGTAATTTCGTCGGCTCTACGTTAGTAAAAACAATACACGCATATTGAGTAACAGTACGCTCAAATCTCTCTCTCTTTCTCTCTGAGATCAAGCAGCTATATTGTAGTTTCTGTTGCAGGGGGGTTCTGTTTTAGTGAGTTGAATTTAATATTAGTGGTAAAATATAGGACGATATGAAGTGGATCGCATGAAAAACGTGAATTGCACTTTCTGTTTGAGTGAGTTGAAATTAGAAATGTTGGTAAACCATATGGACGATATGGAGTGAATTGCATGAAAAACGTGGCTGGAGAAGCTGCATTCAGGTGATTCACAATGTTCATGTGCACGAGAAATAATATTTTATCCTTAAAGTTGAATTTGCCATGTTCCGAATTGATAAGTGTTAGAGATGATGAGGTTCAATCTCTAATAGGATTTGATATACGTGGTCTTATAAGGTCAAAATATTTCTTTGGATGTGAATTTTTTAAATATGGTAACTATTAATCATTGAGTTAATATTTTTACCTGAGTTATACATGAAATGTTTTAGATTGTGCTCTTTAGCTATTTTATGTTGAGTAATATTGAAGAGTGCCCATAGAGCACTTGTTAGATGTACTTAATAATGACATATCTTCATTTTTAATGCGTTGATTGAATATAACACTAGAGAGATTGTGCATTGGAAATTACAAATTTCTTTTAATTGTACGTTTAATAAGTGTTATAGGAGCATTCATTAATAAATTCCTTCTAGATTAAGAAGGTAAATTATTTCACCAAGGGAAGCACTTCTTTTCTTTATGACCTTAGTATCACAATATCTCACAAGCAAACGACGGAAGAAATAAAGGTTGGATTACGATTATCATGTACATGGGATGAGTAATACGATCTTGAAATGCCTTGTTTACATTGTTTCTTTTAGTATACGTATCTTAATATATATCAGTTTAGGAAAATATTTGGAAGGAGTATAATGATAAGGTGAGATTAGTCGAGTAACCCAATGGGGAGTAAGAATATTACGTTATATGGAAGATTATTTAGTTTGTGTTGTATGAATTAAGTTTACCTTTTTCAAGTGTTTTGGGCATATTAAGCTTTAGAGATTTCCATGTTCTTCTTCATTTAAGTTACAGTTTTCTTTATATACTACTCTCGTCTGCGCATAATTAGTAAAAGAGTTCTACTAAATGCATTTTAGTAACTTAACATGAACTTACTAATCTGTATTTATCAAAACTATAGTGTTGTAGTGATTTTTCTTGCCAAACACAGACATTTCATATAGTCGATGCACCTAGATTTATCATTATACTACATCTACCCGAGTTTTCTCAAGTTAAAAAGAATTTGCAATTTTTCTAGGATTGTCTTCTCTTCAGATTTTCCCTCTCAGAATACGTTCTGCCTGCATTTAATTGAGAATGGACGTAAGTTTCTCCTTGCCTTCGATATTGTCGATCCACTGTGGCTTTCTTTTTAGCGTAACTAATGACGATTTTAGGTGCTCAGTCGGCCAAATTATTGATCGACGCGTGTGACTTTGCGAAGACACGTGGGGATTGCTTTCCCTTTTCATCAAGAATACTCCAATCACTCTAACTTACGTAGAAATCGATTTTAAATAACACGTGAGATGCGATTTTCCCGTCGCACTCGGGGAGGAATCAATGATCTTCCGAGGCTCGCAGCTTCTTAAGCTCGGTTGGAACGTAACCTATAAATAGCATGCTCGTCCTTCCAAAGATAGCAACACACAAACCAAACGATCCATTTACTGAATTCCCAATGGAGTCTCTGCTTCAAGACCTGAATTTTACCCACTTGTATGGAGCTCTCCTAGCCATCCTCATCCTCATCCTATCAATCCATGTATGGTTCAAATCAAGCTCGTCTCGCAAGCTCAAATCACCGCCAGAAGTTGCAGGCGCGTGGCCCGTCATAGGGCACTTGCCCCTACTAGCGAAATCCCCACATCCTCACCGGACCTTCGCGTCCATGGCTGACGAGTATGGACCGATCTTCACCGTCAGGGTCGGATTGTTCCCGGTCGTAGTGGTCAGCAGCTCGGAGGTGGCCAAAGAATGTTGGACCAAGCACGACCTTGCCCTTGCGTCTCGTCCGCAGCTATTAGCCACCGAAGTTATGGGCTACAACAATGCCTTTTTCGGGTTCTCTCCTTACGGTCAGTATTGGCGTGAAGTCAGAAAAGTTGCCAACATGGAGCTGCTGTCCAATCGGAGGATCGAGTTGCTGGTCAACCCCATAGTAGCCTCGGCGACTGACATGGCCATTAAAGAGCTGCACAAGCTTTGGACTGAGAAGAAAAATGATTCAGGTACTTTCATGTATATAGCGTAAGTTCAAAATTCTTTGTTCAATGAAACGATTCGAATACTTATGTAGACAAAAAACCAAGCCAAGCATTTTCAGTTAACATAGAAGCGGGTTTTCGACTTGAAAAGTCTAACAATATGCCTGTCTCTACCACAGGCCATATCTTAATCGACTTGAAGCAGTGGTTTGCAACCTTGTGTCTGAACATTGTCCTTCAAGTCGTAGCCGGTAAGGGCCACTACAGCAGCATTGCCACCGTGGATGAGGAAGAGGAGCGGCGGTGCCACCATGCCTTGAGGGAATTCTTGCATTTCCTAGGGGTTTTTACGGTGGCGGATGCTCTTCCTTTCTTGAGACGGTTGGACTTGGGTGGCCATGAGAAGACCATGAGGAGCATAGCCAAGGACTTGGACACGATCCTAAGTGGTTGGTTAGAGGAGCGCAGAAGGAATAACGAAAGCTCGAGCGAGAAGAAGGGTGATCGAGATTTCATGGACGTCATGCTTTCGACCTTCAATGGCAAGGAAATGGGAGGTTACGATGCTGATACAATAATCAAAGCTACATGCTTGGTACGCCCGCTCTAACTATTACTGCTTTCTTACTTCAAATGGCTATGTTGATTAGAAGAGTATATTTGCACTATTGAATTGGATACGTCCGGTCGGATTCAATGGTTCATCAAATGAAAAAATAGAGGAGATGGAAATCAGTTGACGTATAATATTAACTGACAAGAGTTTTACATTGAATAACTAATGTGTTGTGGAGCAAATTTGAGTTTGAACTTAGACACTATCATAGAAATTTCATAAGATGAGGATCGGACTTCCACTACACCTTATTTATTTTACACGGTGATTAAGATTGCGAGGTTGATGTTTAACACTTCACATTGACAAATCTTTCATATCTACTAGCAAGTAGAGTGACCCCATCATACTTTTTTAAAGATTATGATTTTTGTTTAATTCCTTGTCTTTATTTTTTCTCAAAAATTATGTGAGGATGTTAGGTGATTTGTTTCAATTCAAATTGATTATCATTAGATATCTAAGATTTGATAGAATAGAACTTCTTATTAGTTTGTCTATTTCCTATTAAGTGCAGATATTTAATGTAGCTTATCATTGGAAATCTAATATGTATATCTTGTTTGAAGGCCATGATATCAGGCGGTACTGATACTACAATGGGCACCATAACATGGGCGGTCTCTTCGATGCTAAACAACCTTCACATTCTGAAGAAGGCTCAAGAAGAACTGGACACTCGAATTGGTAAACAAAGAAATGTGCATGAATCAGACGTCGCCAACCTAAGTTACATATATGCCATAGTGAAGGAGACCCTGCGATTACACCCTCCAGGCCCGCTCGGCGTGCCACACGAATCAACCCAAGACTGTGTCATCAATGGGCACCACGTGCCTAAAGGGACGAGGTTCACCTTCAACATATGGAAAATTCAAACCGATCCAAGAGCATGGCCTGAACCCATGGAGTTCAAACCAGAGAGGTTCTTGAGTAGCCACAGAGATGGTGACGTGAAGGACCGTAATTTCGAGTACTTGCCGTTTGGAGGTGGGAGAAGGATTTGTCCCGGAATGTCCTTTGGCCTTCAATTCGTGCATTCAATGCTCGCTAGATTTCTGCATGCATTCGAGGTATCGACTCTCAATAATTTGCCGGTGGATATGTCAGAGACTTTCGGAATAACGATCGAGAAGGCAACGCCCCTTGAGGTAATGCTCGCGCCTAGATTACCTAAGGAGGCCTACGGATTTGCATGAAGCACCGGAAGATGGAGCAACAAGTCGATGGGCAAGTTACTACTAAATAAATAAGCTCTCCATATCTAGGTTTTATTCCGGTCTTTATTAGTTGCAAGTTTAAGTGATCGATTACTTAGATCCAATCGGTCTGTCTTAAATAAATAGGAACTGAGTTGGTGTGGTTTACTATGGTGGTAGAAACAAATAATATTATTTACCATGCTGTCGTTCATGCTTTATCATCCCATTTATAAAATTTCCCTTTCCTTTTTCCTTTTTTTGTTTTTCGGCTTCAAAGCAGAGTTAAGTGTGGACATATTTAATTGGAAAGGTAAATGGAGTTTGAAAAGATTCGAAGTAAGGACTTTCAGCTTTGACACTATATGAGATTTTGTAAAGCTACTACCAACTGTTTTAAAATCTTATATTTTAAGATGAAGACGTTATTTAATATTTAATTATTCTAATAATCACAAGCTCCAATTTTGCAATCGCTCCTCAATCCGAGGAAATTTTGGTTCGACCGTGGCATGGGTTTGTTTTGTGCAATAGGTGTAGGACAAAACCCGGTTTTTTTCCAACTTACATCTAGGGGTGGGGTGATGATGTGCTCACTCAAAACAAACAGTGAGTATGACTCAAATCGAAAACGAAGCTGTCGACAGTGATCGTCCATTCTCACCCTTTTTATTAATAAAAGGGAGTCTACGTCACCGCACCGATATATAATTGCTAAACCTAATTCGTCATACTGTACTTCGCTTGTCGCAAACGAGACTCGGCAAGCCAATGGCCAATTGAGGTGGACACGAAGCTCGTCTCTTGTAGGACTTAGACAGTCGTGTTCCTCATCGATCCAAATAGGCAATTCACGTGAATCACGATGTCTCTCCATATTAAAGCTTGCCGACATCTCTTTCCATTATTCTCCTTTTATACTCTTTTCAATTTGGATGATCGAAGGTATCCGAACATTAGGCTTGACTAATCAATGCACGCAATTACTGCATAATGACATGTTCCTATGCACATCCGCGCCAACACTCTATAAACAGAAAGAGTGCTTTTTGATTTCACAATGACATCTCCATCTTTGATTCAGGAACCCCATTATCCTTTTTTTAAAATTTTTTTCCCTTTTCTCTTATTGATGGGGTCATGTTAGCTCATTTCCTCAAATTTTAGAGAGCTTTAGAGTTTAGCTCGTAATGAAATTGTACAGTTTGTTTTGCAAATTAACAGAAACCGGCACATTTGTCACTCTATTCAAATTGATTTGCATCTTTCGAGATTCATAATGTAAGTACCATAGTTTGATAGGATTATTAGTTTCCACATCGGGTACCCCTTTAAGGACAATTGTCACAAAAGTGCTAAATGTATTGTTTGGATGTCAATTTACCTTTAAACTTTTAATTTAGCCAATTTAATCGTAAATTTTTTGACAATTTACCTATATAATTCTTCTGACCAATTTTGGTTGGAAACCATTGATTTAAATGTTAGCCATCTCATATGGCATGGCCAGTTGACGTAGACAATTTTTGCGATTTTTTAAAATATTTGTATATATTTTTCTAATTATCTTTTATTTTAATTTATTTTTTCCCTAATGGTTGGTGACATCGTTGCGGGCTCGTTGGCCACAAGTGAGGTAGCCCTCGCCAGTGGTCAACAAGGGCTTGCAAGCCCTTGCCTAGCGGCTAGCGAGATTGTGATGATCTCCATTGGTCATAGTTAAAAAGAAAAAAAAAAAAAAATAAAAAATAAAATGAAAAAAAAAATAAAAAATATTATAATTAAATTGGCATATGTATGATGGACTTAAGGTTTTTTTCGTTCGAGATTTTTCCTCCTACTTTCACATTGTTTATTAAGAAAGGTACGTGTATTGTACGCTAAGTTCATCAAGCAATATGCACTTAGTTCGTTAAGGAAACAAGAAAATATCATTTGGACTCAACTAAATCAAAAAAGTCCACTTAAAATAATAATGAACTAATGTTAGGTAGTGGCGGAGTTTAGACCAATCTATTATCCATGGGTGGAACAAATTTACTAAACAGGTAACTAAATCGTAAATGGTAAAATCATCTAAAATAAATGTGAAGGTTGATTTAAACCGCTGAAACTTAAATAAAATTTTATACTATGTTTTGCAATAAAACAAATAAAGTAGTAGGTTCTTCAACATGAGTGTTCTAGATATAGTGGCGATCCCTTGATTTACATGAGTGGGATCACGACTCAAATGATTTGTTTTGGACCACTTTAACATGACCGCGCACTGTTACTTCCTATGAGTAACAGTGTAGTTTGGGCCATCTATGTCGTTTATGAATAACGGGCAACCGGACGTATATTTACTGTGGAAAATTATCTGTTTTGCATGTGTATACTATATGAAGAAAGAGCCTTGCTAGCATGAACGGTGAAATGCCAGCCACAAAATCAGAAGAGGGCTCGGTTCTGACTTTTATCTTTTCTTTTCCGTCTTTAACATTTGCGGCCGAGGTTTCGTCAGTACTTTTCTAATCAAACGGCATGGTTATCCAAGCATCTTTCCTATCAAGATGGGATCCATGCCGTTCCTATTTGAATTGCATGCGAGGGTTTTTGATGTGGAGTTAATAGAAGAGACAAAACAAGCCTACGTGCAGAAATTCCGCGTGTGGCCAAAAGAGAGAGCAGCTTGTGGGTCGTTCGTCATTATAAAACTATGCAATGATACCTGGAAGAATTATTAAGGGCGGGCAGTTGTACTGTTCCTGTCATCTAGGACAAAAGTCTGTTTGTCCGAACTTATTTCAGAATTGTTTTTTCATAACTCGTGCAATGTGCTTTTCTCGTAGCACTCAGGAACAGTTCAATGATCCCTCGAGGCTTTGCAACTTCTTAACCTCAATTGAGCATAATTAAGAGTGCGTTTGTTTTAATGAAAATAGTTTTCCGGAAAGTATTTTCCAAACTTTTCACTATTTGTTTCTCTAAAAATAATTTGGTCAATGGAAAATAGATCAATAGAAATATTATATTTTATTTTAGGAAAATGAGTTCCTGTGCGTGAGAAAGGGAAAACACTTTCCCTCTTTATTAGGTCTTTAGGTCATTCCTTTTTATTAGGTCAAATATTATTCAATCATTTTCTAAATGACATCCAAACGTCTGAAAATATTTTTAATCACATATCACCAAACACATGAAAACTAATCATGGAAAATGATTTCCTGGAAAACATCTTCCAAAAATGGTACAATTTTCGTGAAACAAACGCACCCTAATTGTCCTTTGTAATAATATTTAATGATCCTAGATGGAGAAGGTGTTTAAGTGTATGCTCTTCCTTCAAACATCCTGACGCACAACTCAATGGTGAACCTATTGCAAATGGAGTCTCAAGACCTGAACTCCACCCTCTTGTATGGAACGGCCCTAGCCATACTCGTCCTATCAATCCATGTATGGCTCAAATCAGGCTCATCTCGCAAGCTCAGAACACCACCAGAAGTCGCTGGTGCATGGCCCGTCATAGGGCACCTGCCCTTACTAGCGAAATCCCATCTTCCTCACAGGACCTTCGCATCCATGGCCGATGAGTATGGACCGATCTTCACCATCAGGCTTGGGTTGTTCCCAGCAGTGGTGGTTAGCAGTTCCGAGATAGCCAAAGAATGTTTCACCAAGCACGATCTCACCCTCGCTTCTCGCCCACAGCTATTAGCCACTGAAGTTATGGGCTACAACTATGCCCTTTTTACGTTGGCTCCGTATGGTCCATACTGGCGTGAGATGAGGAAAATCGCCACCTTGGAGGTGCTCTCCAACCGGAGGATTGAGTCGTTGCTCAACCCGGTACTGGCCTCAGCGGCAGATACTGCCATTAAAGAGTTGCACATGCTTTGGGCTGAGAAGAAGAATGATTCAGGTACTTCCATGTATATAGCGCGAGTTTAAAGTGCTTTCTTTCCCCTTTTCTATGTTGGCGTAATCCATTATATCATAGTTATTGGCTCAAATTGGAAGAGAAAATATTTTATGAAAAGGTTCAACTACTGGTGAAGAGATACAAGCCAAGCGATTTCAGTAAAGTGATTATGTTCTACGGTAAACACAGAGATGTGATTTCGGTTTAAGAAGTCTTGACACCATGCCCGTCTTTACCACAGGCCATATCTTAGTTGACTTGAAGCAATGGTTTGCAAGGCTGTCTATGAACATTGTCCTCAAAGTTATAGTTGGTAAGGGCTACTACAGCAGCATTGCCACGGTTGACGAGGAAGAGAAGCGACACTGCCACCATGCCTTGAGGGAACTCGTGCAAAACCTGGGGCTTTTTCCGGTGGCAGACGCTCTCCCTTTTTTGAGATGGTTAGACTTGGGCGGCATAGAGAAGTCCATGAAGAGGACAGCCAAAGAATGGGACACGATCCTCGGTGGTTGGTTAGAGGAACACAAAAGGAACCACAGAAATCTGAGCGAGAACAGGGGCGATCGAGATTTCACGGACGTCATGCTTTCGACCCTTAAGGGCAAGGACATCGGAGGTTACGATGCTGACACGATAATCAAAGCTACATGCTTGGTACGCTTGTTTTCCCCCACTTCAACTTACTGCTTCATACTCCAAAGCGTAGTGCGTGTGTATAATTCGTGCTTGCTCATTTAGCATGAGGACAAAGTCTTGTCTTAACCTATAACTTATTTTGCATTAGAATTAATGTGATGTTGAGCACTTTACATAAATTTAGTTAAACTATAACTTGTTGAGATAAAAATTTTGAGATAAGATCAGTCCTATTGAATAGATTATCAATTTTGAACTTAATCTCTACCTCAGAAATTTTACAAGATTAATATCGAATATACGCCTGTTGTATTATTACAACGATCAAGATTGCAAGGTCGTTTTTAACACCCATCGCAGTAATGGATCTTTTATATCAGCTATAAAGTTTTCTATTGTATCTACAATTACATGTTGTCTTACTTGAATGATATTTTGGACTTCTTTTTAATAAAACAATATCCTAGCAGATGTTGTGGGCCAAAGGGAATCAGATTTATGACTAGCAAAGTGATGCGGGCATATACTTTAAATAATTATAGTTGTTTATTTCGTTGTCGTTCTTTATTTCAGAAATTTTGTCGGCACATTAGGTGATTTGTTTCGATTTTAGTAGTTATCATTTAGATTTAAGATTTAGGGTGCGTTTGTTTCGTGGAAATCGTACTATTTTTGGAATATGTTTTTCAGGAAATCATTTTTCATGAAAATGATTAGTTTTCTTGTGTTTGATGATATATAATTAAAAATATTTTTAAGCGTTTGAATTGCATTTGGAAAATGATTGAATAACATTTGAACTAACAAAAAGAGAAAGACCTAAAGACCTCATAAAGAGGGAAAGTGTTTTCTCATTCCCATGCACAGGAATTCATTTTCCTAAAATAATACATAATATTTATGTTGACTGAAAAGTATTTTCCATTGACCAAATCGTTTTTCGAAAAACAAACAACGGAAAGTCCGGAAAACACTTTTCAAGAAACTACTTTCATTGAAACAAACGCACCCTTAGTAGGATAAAATATCCTTTTTGTTTATTTATTTCCTATTTTATAATTATAATCTCTCTTTTTTGGATATAAATATTCTATATGTTTCCTCATAATGTAGCTTATCCTTTAGATTAATGACATCTTTAGGAGAGAATTTCCTTTGAATTTGCGCCTTCGATTTGATTTATCCGTGTTCATCATTCTTCTCTTCTGCACCACAGAGTTGACGACAAACAAGTTGATATGAACTTTTTGTTTTAGCAGTTTTGCTGTCTGGCTTATTTCGTCTTCGTATATCACTCCTAGAAATAATATGTATCTCTTCTTTGAAGGCTCTTGCAGC
This sequence comes from Corymbia maculata, assembly GCA_014182735.1. Taxonomy (NCBI): domain Eukaryota; kingdom Viridiplantae; phylum Streptophyta; class Magnoliopsida; order Myrtales; family Myrtaceae; genus Corymbia; species Corymbia maculata. The sequence goes on along the minus strand of CM024687.1, from coordinate 894,293 downwards.
GGGCGCCACCGATACTACGATAACTACCATAACATGGGCAATGTCTTTGTTGTTAAACAACCCTCATGCTATAAAGAAGACTCAAGAAGCACTAGATGCTCAAATTGGTAAACGGAGACACGCGAAAGAATCAGACATTTCCAACGTAACTTACCTACATGCTGTCGTAAAGGAGACCCTGCGGTTATACCCATCAGTCCCACTGACTGTACCACACGTATCAACTGACGATTGCATCATCAACGGGTACCATGTGCCTAAAGGTACAAGGGTGATCTTCAACTTATGGAAAATCCAAATCAATCCAAGAGTATGGCCTGAACCCATGGAGTTCAGGCCCGAGAGGTTCTTGAATAGTCATAAGAACATTGACGTGAAGGACCCTAATTTTGAGTACTTGCCATTTGGAGGTGGTAGAAGAATTTGTCCCGGAATGTCCTTTGGCCTTCAATCAGTACATTATATGCTTGCTAGGTTTCTGCATGCATTCGATGTATCAACTCCGGACAATTTGCCGGTGGATATGTCGGAGAGCACGGGAATAACGATTAACAAGGCAATGCCGATTGAAGTAATGCTCACACCGAGATTGCCTAATGAGGTCTATGAATTTACATGAAGCATCGGAAGAATGCGAAGCAAGTCGATGGGCAAGTTACCACTAGATAAATAAGCTCTCATTTTCTAGCTTTTATCCAGTCATTACTAGTTGTCCATTCAGGCAATCCACGACTTTGATCCAGTATTTTTTTTTCATGATTAAATGGGAAAAAGGTTGGTGCTTCACTATGGTGAGAGAAACCTATTAATATGAAGTGTTATTTCAATCCCTTTCGTATGGACTAATTTCTGAAGCTCTCATATCTCCGAACGAGGATAACAAAAGATGCCACGAATATCCATTGCAACAACTGAAATACGAAGATAATAGCACAATGTATATCCTAAGGAACTCGGCTAATGATGCAAACGAATACTGTGCAATTTTTTTTCACTCCTAAAGAAATAATTTTTTTTTTGGTCGATCATATTTTACTCTTATTTTAGCTCTTACTCTTAGATTTTTACTCTACTTTCTTATAGGGCGTAGGAGTCAAAATCTACACTTAAAACTAAATCGTTCACATCCCAACCCTCCTGAAAATGTGGGGATTTAAACCTCTCACCTGCTCCTTTCCATATGGGAAAGGTTATTTAAAACACTTGACTTTTTAATTTTCAGACTTCACATGCATTTCATAAATAAAGTAAGGAGATCTTTGGCTGGCCCTAGTATACTTGAAGTCGGCCAATCAAGGGCAAAGTGGAAAACGCTGGCCGGTCAGCCTACCCTGACTATGTACTGGAAATTCACGGCAGCAAAAGGGAAGGAATTCACGAAATCAAGGAGACTCATTCTGAACATTCACTCCCTTCAATCTCGAAAAGAAAAATCAAAGCAAGAAACACTCGCTCATGGCTAAGAAAAGAAAGGATACGGCGAGCAGCCAAGGAATTCGCCCGTCTCCTTCATCGTTCATAGTGGTTCCCGGAGTTTGCTAGGTAAGAACATATAGTTTCCATGCACTCGGATTATGTTCTCACTCCGTTGTTGTCCTATATCATGTCGTTAAGGTACGAACCTCTGAAGTGCCAAAAGTTGGTACGGAGGGACACTTAAGAGCCAAAAGTTATAAAAAATACACTTAAATACCAAAATCGGAGCAAAATTGATCAATTAAGTGTCAGCGGCGAAAAATTCCGGCCAAATTGCCACGTGTCCATTTTCCGGCGACTTCATTTGTTGACGGAGTATTTTTTTCAAAATAAAAAATTCACGTTGCAATTTTTTTTAAAAAAATTATCCACGTCATATTTAAAAAAAATTAAAATTGATTTTATTAAAAAAAATAAGGAGAAAGGGATCGATGAGGGTTGCATAGCCCTCGCCGATTTTTTTTTTAATAAAATCAATTTTATAATAATATATTTTTAATTATTTAATATTATTTAATTAATAATTTTTTAAATCTCTATGTCAGCCAAAACACCGTCATTTTGGCTGATTTTTTGCCGATTTAGTTTCCGGTAAGCCACGTAGACAAGAAAATTAATAAAAAATTGCCACATAGAATTTTCGATAGGGTTCCAACGACCTGGCACTGAAGTGATCCATTTTTTTTAAAAAGTGTCACTTAAGTGTACATTTTGTAACTTTTGGCACTTAAGTGTCCTTCTATGCCAACTTTTGGCACTCCTGCTGTACTTATCTCTCATGTCGTCCGAGCATAAAACCAATTTGCTATGACTGCATATGCATGTTTTCTCTCAAATCTGATCTCTTATTCCTGATCTCTTATTCTCTGTTATTGATTTTTTTGTTGCAAGTTCATTGCTTTGGTCCCACGGTGTGATTAACTTTTCTATCATGCCCAATCATTCACTATTTAATTCTTGAGTCGCACACTTATTATCCCAAGCCTAAACTAAAGTTTATCACTGTCTAATGATATTCTATTCAAGATTTGATTTATTTGTTGCCTATCTCATATGACCCCAAGAATGGGAAAATTACTAAAAATATTCTAATCAGTCACAAACTTTTCAATCGTGCCAATTGAATTATAAACTTTTTTACATTTTGTGTCAATTTAGTCAATTTTGGCTGGAAATTGATAACTTGGGCAAGATAGCGGGGTCATGACCCTTGCCCTGAGGGGTATGAGCCCTTGCCTGTTGGCCAGCAAAGGTTCATTGCCCTCACATGTGGCATTGGCTATCACATGTGAGGGTAGTGAGCCCTTGTCCTAATGGCCAATGAGAGTTGCAACCTTGGCCAGCAGCTTGGCCCTTGCCCAGTGGTCAATAGGAGTTGCTGACAATCCTTAACAAAAAGAAAAAGAAAAAGAATAAATAAATAAAATATAAAAAATTTTCATGCCAATATCGGTTATATTACGTAGGATAACTAGCGTTTTTGCTATAATTTCCAATCAAAATTGGTTGGATGAACTTAATTGACAAAATGAAAACATGTTTAAGATTCAATTGAAATAGTTAAAGGCTTATGGCTGTATTGATATAAGTATAATAGATTTTGGACTTTTTTTGTTAAAACTATTATCAAGAGTATAATAGAAGCCCTGCGAGCGTGTCCTGTTCATTTGAAGAATCCAGGCCGATCCCTATGGGTCCTTTTGGCTGGCAGAAGCGTCGGAATGATTGACGTTTGATTCAAGGCCATGTCAGACCAAAAAAAGAAAGAAAGAAAGATTCAAGGCCATTGCGAGCCCGAGAACGTGCATAAGGGTTCGCCGTCCGGCACACAAATCGTATTCGGGCAGCAGCTCTGTAGCCTTCAGCTCTGTTTCATACGGTCCTTCAATGCGCCTCTGGTCAAATTTTGATGGTCCTCACGGCCCGCAGGTATATCGGGGTGATTCGAATTGGATATGCATTGATTCTAGCGTTTGAAAGTGAGCCTAAAGCACGCTATCTAGACCATTTGTGGGCTGGACCGCGAATACTCAGCCCCTAAGGCAAGCTGTCTATACCATTTCTCGCGTCATCTCGCGTGTCTCCATCACGTTCGATTCTGATCGAGTTTTAATTTCCAGCACTGCATTGCATTTGCTTTCATTCTCCTCTGGGGTGCACCAACTCCAGTTTTGCAGGGTATCCGAAGCTAAAAGTCCATGATGCAAGTGTCTTTGTTCATTCGGGGTATTTTTTTGAGAATGATCCGGAGTTTTATTATAACGTCCCCTAGGGTGCGTTTAATTAAGCATTTGCAAAGCTCTTTGGGAAACCCAAATCCCCTTTGGCAAATGCAAATGCCATTGGACTACAAGGGGATGCAATTGTATCTCAAAAGCTTTTTAAATACTTTCAGCTCAAGGCAAGTTCAGAGGTATTTTGGAATGCTATATTTCCAAAATGTAAATTGATTTTTTCCCTTTCAACTTTACCTTCACGCAACCTCATAATCCCCGAGTGACTTACGGTTGGGCGACCTTAGGCAATGTCTGGTTTGCGTGATCTTAGGCAAGGTTGGCCTATGGCTAATTTGACATACAAGCAATAGCTGATTTCCATTGATAAATAATTTGAGGTATTTTATAAAAAAATTAGCAAGGAATGTCTTATGTAAATGACTATTTGAGAGCGGATTGACTAACTATGTTAATTTCCCTAGTATAGTTCATGTTGGGACGCCAACACCACCACCTCCTTAGCTGGCACCTCGTTGTGCCATTGGTGCCTATGTCGGTGGTGCCGCCGGAACTTGACCGTAGATGCTCTACCTCCACCAGTAGTAGAGAAGGGCGAAGACGATGAGCACGGCGAAGGTAGTGCTCAGGACGATGGCAAATATGAGCTTGCTGTGGTTTTTCCCCGGGCCACAATGAACTTTTGGTGAAGATTTCTAGCCAACCTAACCATGTCTGCAATTCAAATAATATGCGACTTAGAAATTATGAGTTCTAAATGTCATTTGTTGTTGCTAAGCGTTCATGCAATGATTTTTCAGGAGTTTATTATGATCCTAATACTTATCCTAATGGTATTAAAAGGGAAAAGAACAACCAATGTATTGAAAATGAGAGAATTAAACACTCAAGCATTCAATGACTAAAAGTAAAAGTGTGGAAATGAAAACCTGATATTGATCGGGTAAATAATACACGTGGCCATATTATAAGCCCCCATGAGCTACATTCAAATCAAGTTCAATCCCTTACCTAAAAGATAATTCTACTAAAAATAAATCCATATCAAATGACGACTCACTAAAACGCCTAAGCTAAAGGTGGCCATGCAACTGAGATTAAGCTAAATTCAATAACACTATAAAAAAATAATAATAATAACCTAGAAAAGGCCTATTTCGAAACTAGTTTCTAATTTTCATTTTCAAATTTTTTTAAAAAATTTCAGCTTTTTAAATTTTTTTAATTCCAAAAGTGGGGGCCCGGGCTGGGCCCTTGAGCGCAGTTTGAGTAATTTCAGATGTGGTTTCGCGGGTCTGGGCCATGGAGGCAACTCGACCCATCTATGCTCGGCCCATTACAAAACAAGACAGCGTGAAGCCCACTCCGCCAAAATCAAACTAAACCCAAAACTGATCCAAAATCCACTTCAGTCCAGGTTCAACTAAACCAATGAAGTCCAAACCCATTAAGCTCACCTAAGCCCATGAAAACAGAGACAAGCCTATGGAGGCAATTCGAGCCGAAATACCATCGTTTTATTTTCTTCTATCATAAAATGGGAGTAAATTCGGCAATTAATGTGCAAAGAAATACAATAAGAGGTATCGGATGGAGTCGTATTTTTCTCGAGTCGTTGTGAGACGATGGAACAGAAGCTACGAGGCAGCAATTCCCATTTTACAATGAGATGCAAGCGATTTTCGCGGTGAGGATGCAAAGAATGCTGTGGGCCGATGCATAAGGAGACGGCAGTGGAGGAAGCCCCTTGAAGTGCAAGAATGCTTCTTCTACCTGGTTGTCTTCCGATGAGGATGGCAATGACGACGACAATGAGGGTGAGAAGAGAAAGAAAAAAGAAGAAGGCCAACAACAAAATTGGCACGAGCAACAACAGTAGCAGAAGCAGTAGCCAAGTGAGGAAGATGTTGGAGGAGTTCATGAAGCAAGAGGGCACATATGTTGGCCTTGTCTAAGATCACCCACCCTTAGGCCGCTTGTTGATGGCATGCCCCGACAGCACACCGATGGCACACTGGTGGCAAGTTAGTTGCTTGTCGGTGACTAAAGTAAAGTTAGGGTTTTCAAAGACATTTTCAGAATTAGAAAGTTCAACGAGAGCAAAGATGGAAGGAAAAAAATTTGCATTCCAGAAACCAAAATATCTCCGGACCTGACTTGAGTTAATTGCCTTTAAAGAGCTTTGGAGATGCAATTGCATCTCTCCAAAGCAATCTAAAAATTTTGCCAAACAACATTTGTATTTACTAAAGGAGTTTTGGGGCCCCAACAAACTTTGCAAAGGGTAAACCAAACACACCCTTAGCATAAGTAGTGCAAATGCCACTGTACATGATACATTCGTGGATCGAATGAAAAATTCGTCGGCAATTTGCTTTCATAATCTATGGGACATGATAAAAGGTCCCTGCTAGAATTTGGATATAACTTTTCCATTGTTGTATTTAAAGAGAGCTTGGATGCGACAGATGCCTTTGCAGAAATGTCCTTGTTTACATTATTTCTCATGATGTATATGCTTTGATATATAATAACGTTATATAAAGAAATATTAGTGTTGTATTAATTAAGTTTCCCTTTTTAAGTGTTTGAGTATATGTAGCTCGAGAGATTTCCATTTTTGTCTCCATTAAAGTTATTGTTTTGTTTATCGTCTACTTTTGTAAGCGTATAAGTAGTGAATTAAGTAACTGATGGTAGGCTTACCAGTTTGACCTTGACCAAATTAAAATGTTATGGTGATTTTTCTTGTGAAACTTACACATTTCATTCTGAATTTTGATATCTTTAGATTTCCCATTACACTAGGTCATCAAAAGTCTTTGCCAAGTCGAGTGAACTTGCAACGTTTCCATATTTTAGTGCTCAGTCTTGCAAAACAAACAATGACAGCTTGTCAGAATTGTCATGGGAAATTGTGAAAATCGCTGATGTAAAGTATTTGTCTCTTTCTAATTTTATAATTCTTTTGTTTCGAATCTTTTTTCCCCCTTGGCAAGTAAGTTCTGCGGTGGCTCTCACGTGGGTTTACCATGGGAAATTGTGAAAATCGCTGATGTAAAGTATTTGTCTCTTTACTAATTTTATAATTCTTTTGTTGACCTAGACTTGTAATGAATCTTTACAGCAGCGAAGAAACTGTTCAGGTTTTATGCTTATCCATCTCGTTTTGTCCTAAAAAAAGAGTGATGAAATAGATTTTTAAACGCGTAGGGGATACGACTTTATTTTGTCCCTATTAAATGATTATGATATTTCAAGTAGCTATCTTTGTTTAAAATAGTATCAGGGAGCATATGCATAGTTACTTCATTTTGTCGAGTTGTGAACACTTATGTTCTTCTCACCTGCTCTAACTTTGGCTGCATTGATTGAGTGCATTCACAGCTAGACTTGAAATTTTTTTGTTCTCTTGAGCTTTATTATAATGCTTTCTTAAAAAGGAGATATTTAGAGCGGCTAACCATCTGCGCTTTATTTTAATTCCAGCCCATGAGCTTGGTAAATACAAGTAGCTGTGTTCTCCATCTAAGCTTTAGGTTCCCCGGAGAAGTAAAAGTCGCATAACTCTCTCTATATAAAAGATTCCAGCCCATGAGCTTTGTAAAAGATGTAGATGTGTTCTTCGTCAACTCTTTAGGTTCTCTGGAGAAGTAAAAGTCGCATAACTCTTTTTTGCTTTCTCCGAAACTTTTGCTGGTGAACGATATCACCTCAGGTGTAGATCCAGCAAATTCCCATGATGCTGAGCCACCTGCAGAACCATGGAGGGCTCTTCCAGGGTTCTTAGAAAATACGATCTACATTCATTTAATCTGATAAGAGAAAGGAAACAATTTTCATCGGGAAACCTATGACAATTTTTGCGTGTTTGGTTCGTGTTTTCTTCATTTCGCAAAAAGTCGAGAGTTCGAATCCCAGCTTTGTCATAGGGTGAATTACCTTGTTATATGTGTGTGGTGGCTAGCACGCGCGGCTCCCAGGGTTTACTCTCCTAGCTGTCGGTGGGGTGTGGAGTTCCCTGGGTCATCAAAAAAAAAAAAAAAATTTTTGCGTGCTCAGTCAGCCCCCATTATATAATGGATGCATAAGACTTTGCAATTGCTTTAAGTCATCGATTATTTATATAAAGACGTAAGTATAGATATTTGGATGAAATATTAACTGCGGTTGTGCATTCGCTGTCATCTAAAACAATTGGAGCATGATTTAACTGTACTTGATAATCAATAACCCTAGGTGAGAACGATGTATAAGTCACGCTCTTCCTTCAAAAACACTCACCCACGACTCAATGATGAACCTATTGCAAATGGAGTCTTTGCTTCAAGACCTGAACTTCACCCACTTGTTTGGAGTGATCCTAGCCATCCTCATCCTGTCAATCCATATATGGTTCAAATCAAGCTCATCTTGCAAGCTCAAAATACCACCAGAAGTTGCAGGTGCATGGCCCATCATAGGGCATTTGCCCATACTAGCAAAATCCCATCTTCCTCACAAGACACTGGCATCCATGGCCGACAAGTATGGACCGATCTTCACCGTCAGGCTTGGGTTGTTCCCAGCCGTAGTGGTTAGCAGTTCCGACATAGCCAAAGAGTGTTACACAAAGCATGACCTTGCCCTTGCATCTCGTCCGAAGCTATTAGCCACTGAAGTTTTGGGCTACAACTATGCCCTTTTTGTGTTGGCTCCTTATGGTCCGTATTGGCGCGAAGTGAATAAAATCGCCACCTTGGAGTTGCTCTCCAACCGGAGGATTGATTCATTGCTCAAACCTGTGGTGGCATCAGCGACAGATATCGCCATTAAAGATTTGCACAATCTTTGGACTGAGAAGAAAAATGAATCAGGTACTTTCATGTGGATAGCGTAAGTTTAAAATGCTTTATTATCCGTTTTATATGGTTGTGTTATCCATTATAGCATAGTGATTGGCTCAAATTGAAGGAGAAATTATATTATGATTCGATTCAACTACTGGTGTAGAGAAACAAGTCAAGCCAAGCATTTTCAGTACGGTGAATATGTACTACAGCAAATATATGGAATATGACCTCCATTTAAAAAGTCTTTAACAGTATGCCCGTCTCTACCGCAGGCCATATCTTAGTTGACTTGAAGCAGTGGTTTGCAAGGTTGACTATGAACATTCTCCTTAAAGTTGTAGCTGGTAAGGGCTACTACAGCGGCATTGCCACAGTCGACGAGGAAGAGGAGAGGCGGTGCCACCACGCCTTGAGGGAATTCTTCCAATTCCTAGGGACATTCACGGTGGCGGACGCCCTCCCTTTCTTGAGATGGTTGGACTTGGGTCGCCATGAGAAGGCCATGAAGAGGACCGCCAAAGAATTGGACACAATCGTAAGCGGTTGGTTAGAGGAGCACAAAACGAATAGCAAAAGTTCGAGTGACAATAGGGGTGATCGAGATTTCATGGACGTCATGCTCTCGACCCTTAACGGCATGGAAAACGGAGGTTTTGATGCTGATACAATTGTCAAAGCTACATGCTTGGTACGCCTAGTTTTCCCACTTTTGGAATTACCGCTTTCTACTTCAAATGCAAAAATATGCGTGCATAATTCATGCTAGCGACAAAGCGTCTCCCTGAACCTAATCAATGCTCGTCAACAACACTCATTGAATCTGCTGAACTTTGAACTGGAAAGTCTTCTGGACATCACGTATATATCATGAGACTCTCAAGACACATGGTGTTGCTTCTTCAAATAAGTGAACCTATTTGTTATGATTACTATATCACTTGGGCAAACGAAGGTATAAAATTAAATAAACATGGTGTTGCATCACCTATTTGTTTAACATGTCACTTGGGGGTATAAAATTAAATAAACGGCATCACCTTAACATGTCACGGGTTTTTTTTTTGTTGAGGGGGGAGCCTTAGTGCGTGTAATAAAAATAAATACATTACGGTAATGTGACTTCTTTTGATTAAAGATTATGAGAGAATTTTCTTGACATTTGTGCCTTTCCAAGTGTTGTGCCTTCGTGCGTGTCGCGGATTGTTTTATCCGTGTTCGTCATTTGTTTCTGCTGCGCCACAATGTTGATGACAAACGAGTTGATATGCACTTTTGTTTTGACAGTTGTATGAGTTGTTCTATTTAGTCTTCATATCTTACTCCTACAAATTATATGTATTTCTTCAATGAAGGCGATTTTATCAGGTGGTACTGATAGCACCACGATCACCCTAACATGGGCGGTCTCGTTGCTGCTAAACAACCGTCATGTTCTAAAGAAGACTCAAGAAGAATTAGACGCTCGAATTGGTAAACAAAGACATGTGAAAGAATCAGACATTGCCAACCTGACTTACCTATATGGCATAGTGAAGGAGACCCTCCGGTTACATCCACCAGTTCCGCTCGCTGTACCCCATGCATCGACTGATGATTGCATCATTGACGGGTACCATGTCCCCAAAGGCACGAGGTTGATCTTCAACTTATGGAAAATTCAAACCGATCCTAGAGCATGGCCCGAACCAATGAAGTTTAGGCCTGAGAGGTTCTTGAGTAATCATAAGGAAATAGACGTGAAGGACCCTAATTTTGAGTACTTGCCATTTGGAGGTGGTAGAAGAATTTGTCCTGGGATGTCTTTTGGCCTTCAATCGGTGCATTCTATCCTCGCTAGGTTTTTGCATGCATTCGAGGTATTAACACCTAACAATTTGCCGGTGGATATGTCGGAAAGTTTCGGAATAACGGTGGGCAAGGAGACGCCACTCGAAGTAATGCTAGCACCAAGATTGGCTAAGGAGGTTTACGAATTTATATGAAGGACCAGAATAATAAGAAATAAGTCGATATGCAAGTTACCATTAGATAAATAGGCTCTTCACGTGTTTCTTGTATCCTATCAGTACATTCAGTCGATCGATGACTTCGATCCAGGATGTCTATTGTGAATAAATAGGAGCTGTGTTAGTTCTTCACTATGTCGAGAGAAACTTACAAACCTGCCAAGGTAATTTAGCTGTGTTGATCAGGTTGGAGTACTGGACATTTGGCATTTGCTTTGAAATAATAAACTGGGCCGCTAAACTTAAGTGTTAATGTCAACCTGTTAGTATGTACTAATCTTGGGAGAATTACCGAAAAAGTTCTAAACCTATTACAATTATGCTAATTCAATTCTAAATTTTGTTTTTTGGCCAATTCAGTTCTAAACCTTTTGTAATTGTGCAAATTCAGTTCATCCAACTAAATTTGATAGAGAGGCATGTTGGATCGAAGCCATCATCCTAGTTGTAAGTCGTGATGATAAGATATTAGCTATTGATCTTAAGAGCCCATAGAAAATTATTTAAAATTTGCCTAAAAGGGATCATTTCCGTTATTTTAACTTTCGTCCTCGGTGGAAAAGACATTTTTTGAAGTCAACAATTTTCTCCGTTTCTCATTTGCTTGACTACCAATTTATGCTTTTCTTGCTTTTTTAATTTCTAACGCGAAAATCTAATTTCCTCGTAGAAGTCATAGTGCTCACTACAGAGCAAAAATTTGGATCTTCTTTCAGTTTAGATTGATCAAACCATCATTGACTTATTTCTTTAGGTTGGGCAAGTCTCGTGTGATGTTGTCAAAATATGCTAGGAAGAAGATCAAAGTAGAGGAAAATGCGAGTAAAGTGGAGAACTTGTATATTTTCTTCTGATTTGTCATCTGTACAAGGAGAAATAAATACTGTACAAAGATGAGATAAATAAAGAAAGTGTATATTTTCAATCTAAGTGTATTAGATCTAATCCTAGATTGATCATAATGCATCAATTACAATATGTCAATTGTATGATGATCTGGACAGATCTTTCGAATCTCGAGCATATCTTTCAACACTCCCCCTCAAGTTGGTGGCTTGTATATGTCCAAGACGCCTAGCTTGCTCAATAGATATGCATGTTGCCTTTGACAAAGAGGTTTAGTAAACATGTCCGCAGGTTGCTCCGTGGTCCTGATTCCTCTTGTTTCAATGATTCATTCTTGGATTTTTTCTCGAGTAAAATGATAGTCAACTTCTATGTGTTTTGTTCTTTCATGTACTATGGGATTCGTTGCAAGTTTGAGTGCCGAATCGTTGTCGCAATATAGTAAGGTCGGCCCTTTAATCCTTACTCCAAGATCTATAAGAAGGCCCCGCAACCATACTATCTCACAAGCAGTTTTAGCCATAGATCGATATTCAGCCTCAGCTGATGACAAGGATTCGGTGGACTGTTTCTTCGTCTTCCATGAAAGTAACGATTCTCCAAACTTGATGCAAAAACCAGTGATCGACCTTCTACTCATAGGACAGGTCGCATAATCCGCATCACAGTAAGCTGTCATTTCCATGTTGCACTTTCGAGATAAAAGTATCTCGAGACCTAGACACTTCTTCAAATACTTCACGACTTTTAAGGCAGCATCTACGTGAGACTGTTTCGGATTATGCATAAATTGACTAGAGTCTGTACTACATAACAGATATCTGGCCTAGTCATGGTAAGATAGATCAATTTTCCAATGAGTCTTTGATAACCTGTCGGATCTTTGAGTGATGGATCTTTCTCCGGAGATGATATACCAGTATCATATTCAACTGTAGTCAATTTTTTGTTTTGTTCAATGGGAACAATAGCTGGTTTGCATCCAGATAAACCTGCTTCGGATATGATTTCCAATACAAATTTCCATTGACTAAGAGAGATTCCTTGATCTGAACGAGCTATCTCGATTCCAAGAAAATATTTAGGTGACCCTAAATCTTTGATATGAAAGTGGAATGCAAATATTCTTTTAGACTTTGCACAACGGATTCATTACTTCCCATGATAAGTATGTCATCAACATAAATCATTAGATATATAGATGACACACCTTTTGTTCATGTAAACAGAGCATAATCATGTCTAGATTGCTTGAACCCAGTGGCTGTGAGTGCGTTTGTGAACTTTGTATACTACTGTCGTGAAGCTTGCTTGAGGCCATAGAGGGATTTGCGGAGACGACATACCTTAGACTCCCCCTGTCTCCGTAATCCTTGTGGAAGATCTATATAAATCTCTTCATCCAAATCCCCATGAAGAAAAGCATTGTGGACATCCATTTGGTGTAGAGACCAATCACGGAAAGCAGCAACAGACAAAAAAGAACGAACTGTAACGTCCTTTGCCACTGGAGAGAATGTTTCGTGGTAATCAAATCCTTCTCGTTGTGTGAAACCTTTAGCTACTAAACGAGCCTTATATCATTCAATAGAACCATCCGCTTTATGTTTAATCTTGTAGACCCATTTGCATCCAATTGGTTTGCGATGAGGATGCAATGGCACAATATCCCACGTATTATTTTCCATCAATGCTTGTAGTTCTGCTTCCATAGCCTTTTGCCAACGTGGATCATTTGCTGCTTCATCATAACTAGAAGGTTCTCGCTAGGGGTGTCAGATAAACCCATCCAACCCGACCCGAACATGACCCAAACATGACCCGAACACGAAATAAATATGGTACATGTTTCGGGTTTTAATATTGTTTGGGTAACAATTATAAACATAAATAGAATACATGTTTTGGGTCAAGTTAGGGTCGGAACATTGTTCCGACCCAAACACATTAAAAGCTTCAACCCAAACACACCCACCCAAGCTATTTCTTCTACAACTCCTTCTACTCGCAACTTATCCAGCACGTCTCATTTCACGGGTTCATCATTGTCGCCCCTCAAGTCGGACCCAATCTCTCTCCCTCTCCCCCCCGCTCTCTCTCTCCTCATCTTCCATATGATTTGCTTCTTTTTCACGACCAACACAGAACTTTAGAGGAGGGAGTATTATCTGTCTGTGGATATGTTCACGGACGAGTTGGACAAGGCATTGCGGCGTCACGTAAAAGCATTTCAAATTCCCTTTGTCATATTTTTTATTAAAAAATAATATGTCTGCGGAGATGATCATGAACGGGCTAGACGAGATCTCGCAGCGTCACGTAAAAGCATTTCGAATTCCCTTTGTCATATTTTTTTATGAAAAAATTATTTGTTTGCGGAGATGTTCACGGACGGATTGGACGAGGCCTTGCGACATCACGTAAGAATATTTTGAATTCCCTTTTTCATATTTTTTATTAAAAAATTATTTGTTTGCGAAGATGTTCACAGACGAGTTGGACGAGACCTTGCGGCATCACGGTTCATGGACAAGTTGGACGATGTCTTGTGGCGTCACGTAAGAGCATTTCGAATTCTCTTTCTAATATTTTTTAATAAAAATTATAATATCCTTTTAATAAAAAACCCGAAACCCGACCCGAACCGACCCGTTTTTTTTGCTTCATGTTTTATGCATTTCGGGTCCGGTTGGGTCGGGTCAAATGACATGACCCTTATTGTTTGGGTCAGGTCGGGTAACATCAAGACCCGACCCGACCCGACCCGACCCGACCCGACCCGTTGACACCCCTAGTTCTCGCTCCTCAGATATACGGCTAATACAACACATATGTTCTGATGACAGCCGATCAAATGAAATATATGACGAGATAGGATAATGAGTACCTAGTGAATTCAAAGTGGCGTATACATAGTCTTTCGTCCAAGCCGGCGGTCAAGTGATACGACCAGATCTTTGTGGAGGATCTTGATTTTGTATTGAAGATGGTTCTTCAATAGGAACTGTCACTGAAGGAGATGATATTTGTTCATGTTGAGATTCCTCACTTGCCATATAAGGACTGTCAATCGAACGGTCCACCGTTAAAGAACTTTCATCAGGTATTGGAAAAGATACTGTGCTTGGTTTCGGATGCTCTGGAGAAGAAACGACAATATATGGTTTTTCAGGAGATAAGTCTTCTTCGAATAAGAATTGATGATTACTGTTTCCTTTTTCTGAACTCTCGAATGAGGGGGTCTCATTTTGGAAAGGAAATATGTCTTCATGGAAAATGACATCCCTGCTCACAAAAAATTCTCCTATGGATGGTTCAAAAACACGATACCCCTTTTTAAGACTTGGATATCCCATGAATATGCATGGATGGGCACGAGGATCCATCTTAGTTCGAGGTCCCACCGTAGTCACATAACATAGGCAGCCAAAAACTCTGAAATGACTAAGTTCGGGTTTCTTCCCATAGAGAAATTCATACGGAGTTTTTCCATCTAAGATGCGTGATGGCATACGATTGATCAAGTAAGCTGCCGTGACCATACAATCTCCCCAAAATTTTTCAGGAATAGATGCTTGGAATTTAAGAGCACGTGCTACTTCTAAGAGATGACGATGTTTACGCTCAACGACTCCATTTTGCTGTGGGGGTGTAAATGCAAGTGCTCTCATGCAAGATTCCATTTGAGGAGAATAAGGAAGCACTCGCTGTTGAAAAATTCTCTCCCATTATCAGTGCGAATGCGTTGAACAATCTTTCCAAATTGATTCCTCGATAGAGAGAGGAAAGTTCTCAGGTGAGAAATAACTTGACTCTTCGATTGCAAAAGAAAGATCCATGTGGCACGTGAGAAATCATCCACGATTGTAAGGAAAAAACGTGAACCATCATGGTTTGGAGTGTGATAGGGTCCCCAAACATCAGCATGGATTAAGGAAAAAATCTCATCAGAACGAGAATTGCTATTTTGGAATGGAGCACGTGTTTGTTTTGCTAGAGGGCATATAGGACATTGAGGGCATGGAAAAGAAGCTGAATGACCCAATCTTTGATGATTAAGAAAAATATTATCTTTGGTAGCAGTGTTACATAAAGATTTTTTATTTGACTTAGTACAAGGAATTTTGAAATTGCTTGGGAAATTGATCCAAATATAGAGCCCTTGAGAAATTCTACCCAAGCCCATCAGTTTGCCAGTCGAACGGGCCTGAAAAAGATATTTATCAGGATCGAATAGAGCACTACAGGAATTTTCCTCACAAGCTTGACAAACAGAAATAAGATTGAATCGGAAATCAGGAACATATAGCACATTTTGGAGTGTGATAAGGGAACTGAGGTGCACTTTGTGCCGGTTATTGTGACATCAGTGACATTCCCATTTGGGAGTTGTACTGAGATAGGAAAAAGACAATTTCTTGATATTGGAAAGAAAAATTTTATCGCGAACAATGTGGTCACTCGCCCCTGGGTCAATTATCCATGCATCTTTGGAAATTGAATTTGCCAAGCAGTAAGAAATACCTGTGAAACTCCCAGCTTTATCAGAAACATCCAATTTCTTTAATATTTTCATCAATTCTTGATATTCATCACCACTGATCGATTTGTCAGCTCGCTGTCCAGTTACTTGCAAAGCTGTGGAAAATTCCCTTTTTCCTTTTTCTCCAGGTTTTCCATGCAATTTCCAACAATTATCAATCGTATGATGCGGACGTTTGCAATAATCATAATATAATTTACCTTATCCTTTATTCCTTGATGTCGTGGCCGAAAGAGGACCGTTTGATGCTTTGAAAACAGGGGCTAACATCGACTCATGTGAGCCGTCCGATCTATAGGGGGCAGAATGGCGTGGACCGTTAGATCCAAAGGAGACAAAATCACGTGGACCGTCCGATCCAGAAAGAAAGGAGTTTCGTGGACTGTCCGATCTAGAGAAAGGTGAGCGCGATTGTGGGCAGTCCGATCGCCCAATCAAATCTGAGCCATTCGTCCCTTTCTTGAATGTTCTCGGTTCTTCTGCAGAAAACCCTAAGTTGAAGCCTCTGTTCTCCTTCTGCACTTTGCCGTCAGTTCCTCTCAATAGGCCGCGACTCGCCGCTGCAAGGGCGATTATTTCTCCATTCTTTCCGAAATCCGTCGCAGTAAGACGCTGATTTTCTTCTTGAACAACAAGCTGGTAAATCCGGCCAAGCGTCGGCATGGGCTCTATGGTCAAGATTTGCGTTCAGAACGAGAGGTAAGACTCGTTCAAGATGAGGAGAAATCTCGTCACTTTCTCCCTTTCTCTTATGCTTCTATACTGTTGTTAGATCGGCTCCGGCCATTCAAAATTTTCTTGGTTTGCTTCCAACTCATTCTACAGGGCTGAGAGTTTGTTGTAAACGGTTGCGATGCTCATGTTTCCTTGTTTTAATTCGGAAATCTGCTGTGTTAACGAAAATTTTTTGACTCGATCCAATTTTCCATACATTTCCTTGATGTTTTCCCACATCTTCTGTGAGTCTTCCGTTAGGGGAAGTCCGGCCGTGACTTCGGAGGTGATGCAATTGCCGATCCAGGTTCGGACAAGTTGGTTATTTCCTCCAAAGTCGTGCCTGGCGTTCGTCGGATGGGATCGAGATCACCCCGTTGATAAACTCGTCCTTATCTTTGGTTACCAATGCACGCCGGAATTCCCGTGACCAAATTGAGTAGTTGTCGGGGCCGGATAGCTGTTGGGTGATGATTTTCAGCTCCGGTCCGTCGGCGCTCGATGTGTAAAGTGGGTCACCGGGCTCCGGGCGGCCGCTGGTAGCCATGAAATGGTACAGGAAGAAACCGGGTTTGGGGAACGGGTAGGGATTCGCATCCTGACCCGCATTACCTGATCCGGTCACAAAACCCGTATTGAAAAAATTGGACTCGGTGGTTGGGCTTGCCCCGAATGAGGTCAGCGGGCCTCCATTAAGTGGTGGGCTTGCCCCGAATGAGGTTGGTGGGCCTCCACCGGATTGTTTTACATGGACTTGATTTGCCGGCCATGGGCCTGTCTGTGTCGGCCCATAGAACCAAGTATTCGGGCCCATCTGGAAAGGCAGCCATTGGATGGGCTGGCCTGCAATTATTTGGTTAGAAATTTGCTGACCCGGAATAGGTTGTCCCTGGTTGGCTTGGGCTCGTTGTTCCTCGCTCATGACTTCAGCCGATGGATCCAATATTGGTTCCTGGATTGTCGAATCTCCTTGCAAGTTTGATTCTTCTAAAGCTAATGAACTGTTTTTGGACATGACGTTGGTAAGGCAATGAAATAAATTGGAAGTGCTTTGATACTGATTCCTACACCGGAGTGCTAATCTTGTTTTGTAGGTTAGAGTTTCCCACAACAATAGGATGCAACAAAATCCGGAGGGTAATCAGAAGGTGCGGAAGCTAAGTGGAAAAGTAGGCTCTGATACCATGTCAAAATATGCGAGGAAGAAGATCAAAGTAGAGGAAAATGGGAGTAAAGTGGAGAACTTGTATATTTTCTTTTGATTTGTCATCTGTACAAGGAGAAATAAATACTATACAAAGATGAGATGAATAAAGAAAGTGTATACTTTCCAATCTAAGTGTGTTGACACCTAAATTTTAGCGATTTGTTTTAGTATTTATCAATTACATTGAAAAATTAGAGATTAGTTTATAATCCCTTAACAAAAAAATTATTTCATTAAAATTGCATCGCATATAGACATTAGGAGCACTTGCATTAGTAGTATTAAAATTTATCAAAAAAAAATAATTAAAAAAATTAAAAAAATCGAAAATTAAAAAAATCGAAAAAAGAGGACGGGCCAAGGCTGGGGCTGCCTAGCCTCCCCACGTGGCCCATTCCCTTTCCTAGCACGGGCTCGGCCCATTTCTTTGTTTTCCTTTCCTTTCTCGGCCCGGCCCGTCCATCTTTCTTCTCCTTTCTTTCTCCTCCACGCGTGGGACCTGCGGCAGAAGGAAAAGGCAGCAAGTCAGCGCAGCAGCAAGTCAGCAGGAAGCAAAGCCACAGGAGCAAGTCAGCAGGAAGCAGAGCAGGAGAAGGTCACACGGCAGCAGAAAATCAGGGGGGGTTAGGTTGGCAAAAGGAGAACAAAAAGAAAAAAAGAAGACTCAGGAGGGGGAGGTTCACGAAGGAGAAACGGACCGAGAACCCGAGGCGGAGAGAGAGCAAGAGAGAGCTGAGTGCTGTTCAAAAAAAAAAAACAGATCTGAGAGGGGAGAGACTGAGAGTGAGCAAAACGAGGCGGAGAGAGAAGGACCGAGAGTCCGAGCGAGAGGGCCTCAGCTGACGCCTCGGCCGCGCGCGAGCTCCGTCCGACGGCTCCTCAGCCGGCGTCCTCAAGCTGAGCCAGGTAGGCCTCCCCCGAGCATCCCTGTTCGTTATTGACGAAGTCGCGGGCCGGAGTTCGTGCCGACCAGTCGTGCGAGCCCCGGCCCCTGTCGTCCCTCCATAAATGTTTCTCAGCGTGCTGGCATGCTTAGTTAGAAGCCTAGGCCCGGTTGGAGCTTGGCTCGAGTTGTGAACCCCTTGTTTTACTCATGCACACCACATGTTCGACAAAATGCTTTAAAGAAGATCTAAAAGCCAGTTTGTGTTTTAATGCAAGACTGAATCATTTTAACTCCAATGTTTGTTAAACCCTGTTTCCTTTGCCCAGATTCATTGTGTTTTATGTGGCTATTACGAAATATTCGCGTATCTTCGATTAGACGAGGTTTTGCGTGGCTCCGGGTAATGGTTTAAGGGGGTGCCGGAATAGGTGGCCGATTTCGACGGGGGTGAGTGGCTGGCAAAAGGGCGGTGCCTCGGTGAGGAGAGAGGAACCATGGTAGTTTCGGTTGGAATCGAAGGTCTTTCGAATCAAAACAAAAAAAAAAAGAAAACGAGGAGGGTGCAGGAATTTTGGGGGGAGCGTCGGGCGTGCATGGGAAAGCATGCAGGCGTGAAGCAGAAGGGGAACAGGAGGAAGAAGACCAGAAATAAATAAAAAAGGATTAAAGAAAAGCAAAAAAGGCCAAAAAAATAAAATAGGGGCAAGGAGATGGGCTTCGCCGCGGGCTCGTTTCCGTTGGGCTGAATTTGTCGCGGGCCGGGTTTTGGTCCGGGTCAGTTTAGTAGGGCCGGGTCTCTTGACCCGGTCCGAATTATCTTTTTTAATAAAAAAATATAAAAATCGATAATTCCGGAAAATCATAAAAAACATAAAAAATATAAAAAAATCATAAAATTTTTTCTGAATTTCAGAAAATTCATGGAAAATTCAGAAACCTAAAAAGTTATGAAAAATTTCGAAAAAAATGTTTTTTATTTATTTATTAAAAATCAAAAAAATATTAAAATATTGAAAATTCCAAAAAATTTTCAAAAAAATCCCAAAAACCCCAAGTTGATTTTAGAGCTTCATAAAAAGCTCTAAAATAATTCTTGGATCAATTTTCTCTTAAAAAGTGTTGGAAAATCATCGGCCTAAGATTGTGCTTAAAATCGAACAAGCTTTCCCAAACTTCACCTTAGGGTTTTAATTATCCTCGGATACAATTGCCCTTGAATGCACGCTTATGCTATGTGTTTATTTTCTCCTGCAATTTATTTAATGCTTTCTTGAATTGCTGATTGTTATATTTTGATGATTACGCACCCGCATGATCACCTCACATGTTAGTGGTTAATTCTAAAATCAATCCGGACTGCCTGACA
This sequence comes from Corymbia maculata, assembly GCA_014182735.1. NCBI lineage: Eukaryota > Viridiplantae > Streptophyta > Magnoliopsida > Myrtales > Myrtaceae > Corymbia > Corymbia maculata. The sequence goes on along the minus strand of CM024687.1, from coordinate 874,183 downwards.
AAAGTCTTTTGAAATGAACAAGATTAGGTACCGAAAGGGCACTAATTGGTTAATTAGTGTAATCAAGTCCTCGACTCTAGAATCTCTGATTGCTAGAAAGTGAGGCACACTCCCATGCCTCGCTTGGTTTCTAGCTGACCCCAATAGGCTAGTGGCGACTCCTCATTTGAAGATTTTCATGAACACCCAACGTCACGCGGGGTATGGGCTTGGGAGAGCCTATGTCTAATGAGGGTCTTGGACCCGCCCTATGGACAATACCCCTAAACCTATTTATTCAAACATTCCTTTCCTCCATTCGGGATTGAAAAAATAGGTCGCGACAAAGTGTATCAGATCTAATCCTAGATTGATCATAATGCATCAATTACAATATGTCAATTGTATGATGATATCTTTCGAATCTCGAGCATATCTTTCAACATATGTGATTACTTCTTTAGATTGGGCAGGTCTTGTTTGATCTTTGATGTGATAATAGTAATCGTATAAGGAACATTCACAAGTAAAGAAAGATGTTTATTTACAAATGACCTAACTTCTAAGAATAATTAATCTGGATTGACATGAAAGATAAACGAGTCCTTGAAAGTCTATGAAATATATAAAAGAGATGTTCTTCACATAATTTTCCTAAAAGGATTCATCCGCATTGTTCTCATTTTCGTCGTCAGTGAAGGCTTCGCTTTTAAAGTTTGTTTGCTATTCTAGGTTACCACTTTATGTTTTTCCCAGTCCTTTAATATTAAACGTGAAAAACTAAATTTCTGATTGTTTGTTAAGTCCTAAATCATTGTGTTTTATATCTAGAGTTGCAGTCGGTAGACATGCTTGTGTGTAAACACATAAAATATAAATTAAAAGGCACTGTAAAGCACTTACATAGCCAAGCTTGATGGGGCCGATTGGCTCAATAATTACATGCAAGTAGGGGATATTAACCAATAATTTTTGGTGAAGGAGAGGGCTATGAGTTGACAATGACCCGCGCGTGTGAAAACACATAAAAGATAAATTAAAATAAATTATTGCATGCACTCCAATAATACATAAATTGTCATACTTGATGGGGCCCGATTGGTTCAATAATTGCAATTGAACTAGGGATACTTATAAATGATTTGTGCGTGTGAACACATAAAAGATAAAGTAAAAAGTCACTACTACACACGCTAATAATACTTATATTATCAAACTTTATGGGGCCGATTGATTCAATAAATTAGTAATTACAACGCAAGTAGGGATACTAAGAAACAATTTTGGTGAACAAACACGTAAAAGGTAAATTAAAAGACATCATTGCATGTACTCAAATAATATGTATAATATAAATTTAAAGATATCATTGCATGCATGAATTTATAACTTGTACTCAAATAATATGTACGATATAAATTAAAACATATCATTGCATGTGCTCAGATTATACTTACATTATCAAACTTGATGGAGCTAATCGGTTCACAAATTGCAATACAAATAGTGACATTAACCAATAACTTCTTGTAAAAGGAGAGGGAGATGAGTTGACAATGACGCATGGAGCCTGAAGAATGAAGATGTACAATGTGCGTGGCGCTGATTACCTTTCATCTGTTAGGAAGTTTCCAATTTTTGTGTTGTCATTTTGCTTGTGTAATTTCCGCTTCTTTTTTAGAACCATAATCTGTCTTTCTTCTGAAAAAATGCCAACGTGTCTTGCAGTAATTTCGGCTACCATGTTATTTTATTTTATTTTTCTCAATCACATGCTAGGTCCACATAAACAATCGACAATTTAGTACATTTTGTTGGTCGTTAATTTATAATCTTACCTTGGCAATCAACAATTTGGATTTTAGTACCTTAGCATATTCTTGTTACGATGACCGGACCTATGCTAAACTACAGGAAATATGGGATGCTACTATGTCACAATCATGACAGTGACATCCAATGAAGATCCTACTGATGTTAGGCGATGCGATCCAATCCGGCATAAATCTTATAGACAATGATCCCTTGAATGCCTGTTGAATTTTTATTTATTCTTTGTGGGGGAAAACAGCAGATAATTCGTTTCTTATAGTCTATATATACCTTAAAATAGTCCAGAATTTTAGAGTATTTGAGAGGACCGTCATGATTTGGCAAGATTAGTCAAATAATCGATAAGGTTCCGCAATATCGACATACTAAAATACAATATCTAAATAGTGCTGTATTAATTAAATTTTCCCTTAGTGTATTTAGCTGGAGAGATTTCCATGTTTTTCTTTATTTAGGTGACTTTCTTTTTCCTTTGTATGAACTACTTTCGTATACGCACAATTAGCTAATGAGTTCTACTACACGTAATTAAGTAACTTATGGTCAACTTACTATTTTGTACTTCACCAAATTACAGTATTATAATGTTTTTTTTCTGATGAACCGTACACATTTTGTAACATCCTATTATGTATTTAGATTTATCATCACACCATATCTATCTGTGTTTTTTCAAGTTAAATGAACTTGCAATTGTTCCATGTTTTAGTGCTGTGTCTTGCATAACAAATACTAACAGCTTGTTAGCATTGTCCTCTTTCGTTTTTCCCTCTCAGAAAATGCATTCTACCTTCAGCTGTTTTTAAAATGGATATAAGTGAGTCCTATTTTTTTTAATAGTGGCTTTCTTTGCGGTTACCGTACACGATCGATTAATTTAATAAAGGCCTAAGTATAGATGCACGGACGAAATATTAAGTGTGCTCTTACTGTCGGCTAGAACGAAAGTCCAATTACTCCAGCTTATGTAGGAATTGTTTTCTCACAGCACGTGGGATGTGCTTTTCTCGTAGCACTCAGGAAATAATCAATAATGCCTCGAGGCTTTGCAACTTCTCTAAGCTCAATCGGAACATAATCACAAATTTCAATTTAAGTGAAATTATTTATATCTTGATTCATATAACTCATGGGTATTTACAAGTTTTCTTTCGCCCTGTGACTGTGGCAGGTGGAGTTGGTAAAAGAGTTAACTTGGGCATGGTGATTGAACGACAAAAAAAAAAAAAAAAAAAAAAAGATTTTTTTTTTTTTTTTTGACTTATGCTTTGACAGAGACATCTGCTTGTTACAACATTAAACAACCATATTTTGATTAAAAATGGTGCGAGGAAGCATGTGCATATTTACTTTATTTTATTAAGATGTGAATTATTATATTTTTATCACATGTTCTAACTTTGGTTGTATCGATCACATATATTCGCCTATTAGATTTAAAAATTTTCTTCTCTCTAATTTATATTTTTATTTTTGAAAAAGAAAATATTTAAGGTGGCTAATCATACACGCTTTGTATATTGTTTGCACATGATATATATAATGTTCCAGTGATGAGCTAGGCAAATTATCAAATTCAGATACTGACACAGTACCCGATGATCCTAGGAGGAAGGTGTATAATAAGTCATATGCTCTTCCTCGAAAACATACACCGACACACAACTCACTGATGAAACTATTGCAAATGGAGTCTCTGCATCAAGATCCGAACTTCAACCTCTTGTGCGGAACGATCCTTGCCATCCTCATCCTCATCCTATCAATTCATGTATGGCTCAAATCAAGCTCATCTCGCAAGTTCAAAACACCACCAGAAGTTGCAGGTGCATGGCCCATCATAGGGCATATGCCCATACTAGCAAAATCCCATCTTCCTCACAGGACCTTCGCATCCATGGCCGACAAGTACGGACCAATATTCACCATCAGGCTCGGGTTATCCCCGGCCGTAGTGGTTAGCAGCTCCGAGATAGCCAAAGAATGTTTCACAAAGCACGACCTCACCCTCGCGTCTCGCCCACAACTATTAGCCTCTGAAGTTATGGGCTACAACAATGCCTTTTTCGCAATGGCTCCTTACGGTCCGTATTGGCGCGAAGTGAGGAAAATTGCCACTGTGGAGCTGCTCTCTACTCAGAGGATCCAGTCGTTGCTCAACCCCGTAGTGGCGGCAGCAACGGATAGCGCCATTAAAGAGTTGCACAAGCTTTGGACTGAGAACAAGAATGATTCAGGTACTCTCATGTGTACGGCATAAGTTTAAATTGCTTTGATATCCCTTTTATATAGTGGTGCAATCCATTACATCAAAGTTATTGGCTCAACTTGGAAGAGAAAATATTTTATGAAAGAATTTAACAACTGGTGTGGATAAAGAGAAACAAGCCAAGCCAGGCATGTTCAGCAAAGTGATTGTGTGCTACAATAAACATAACACGATTTAATAAGTTTAACACTATGCCCGTCTCCACCACAGGCCATATCTGTCTTGACTTGACGCAATGGTTCGCAAGGTTGTCTATGAACATTGTCCTCAAAATTGTAGCCGGCGAGGGCCGCAACAGCGGCATTGCAGTGGTGGATGAGGAAGAGAATTGGCGGTGCCATCATGCCTTGAGCGAATTCATGCAATTCCTAGGGTTGTTTCCGGTGGCGGACGCTCTTCCTTTCATGAGATGGTTGGACTTGGGTGGCCATGAGAAGTCCATGAAGAGGACCGCCAAAAAATTGGACACAATCCTAAGTGGTTGGTTAGAGGAGCATAAAAGGAATAGCAGAAACTTGAGTGACCATAGGAGTGACCGAGATTTCATTGATGTCATGCTTTCGACCCTTAAAGGCATGGAAATCGGAGGTTTCGATGCTGATACAGTTCTCAAAGCTACATGCTTGGTATGCCTTGTTTTCCCTCTCTTGGAATTACTGCCCTCTACCTCAAATGCCTAGTGCGTGCGCATCAGGACTAGGTCTCACTGTCAACCTATTCTTGGATCCTACTGAATAAATAATTGAGTTTGAACTTACAAAAGACGGATATTAAACTTCTGTTGCATCTTGTTTTTGCCTCTGCAGTGATCGAGATTGCAATGTGATGTTTAAAACATCGAACTAGTTTTCGAATGAATTTACAGTTTATATATGTTGTTGTCTTACTTGAATAATGTTTTAGGACTTCTATATTATAAAATAGTATCCGTGTCTTTTCTAAACTGAAAAAGTTATTAGCCAAAGGAATCTGATTTAAAATTAGCAGATTAACGCGAGGGTATATTTTCAAAGATAATATTTTTTTTATTTGTCTCCTTGTCTCACTTCACTTTGGAAATTATGTTACGGCATTAGGTGATTTATTTCAATTTTTAGGACTTATCATTTAAATATGTAAGATTTAGTAAGATAAAATTTCTTTTTAGTTGATCTATTTCCCATTTTAATATTGTAATTATCAAACGTTCTTTGTAGGTATAAATATGCAATTTTTTGCCCTATAATGTGGCTTATTCTTTTGATTAGTGACATAATATGAGAGAATTTTCTTCGACTTTGCACCTTTGAGAGTGTTGTGCCCTTGTGTGTGTTTAGATTGATTTATCCATGTTTATCGTTTGTTTTATTGTGCCACAGAATTAACAATAAATAGAAGTGTCAAAATGGGTCTTAAACTCATGTATGACCCATTTAAATTATAAATGGGTCATACATAGGTCACATACATTTTGAAGAGACTAGTTAAATGGGTTTAAAAATTGTAAGCTTAAATTAGATGGATCTTAAATGGGTTGGAATTAAAACCCATTTCCAACCTAAGCTATACACTCTCTCTTTCTCTTTTTAACTTTATAAACATATTTTTTTCAATAAAAATTGAAGTCATAATTAATTTTTATATTATTTTTTTTTTTTTTTTTTTTTTCCTTTCTTCTTCTTCTTTCCTTAGCGAATGGCTAGCACAGTGACAATCGGCAACTAGTCGGGTGAGGCTCAAGCTTGCCAACATTAGGCGAGCTCAAGTCTCGCCAACTTTTGGCGAGGCTCAAGTCTTGTTGAATTGGTGAGACTCGAGCTCATTGAATCTAGCAAGGCCTTGCTTCACTGATGACCGGCAAGGCTAATATGGTGAGACTTGAGCTCACTAGTGTTGTGAGAGTTCAAGCTTGCTAGATTTGGCTAGGCCGAGACCTCGTCGATGTCTGGTGAGGCTTAAGCCTCGTTGATCTAGTGAGACTTGAGCTCGTTGGAATCAAGCGAGCTTGCGCTTGCCTGTGGCTAGCCGTCGATTGTCATCATGGCTGAGAAGAAGAAAAGAAAAAAAAAAAAGAAAAAGAAAAAAGAAAAAGAATATTTAAAATTATTTTTTAAAAAGAAAAAGAAAAATAAAGAATAATTAAAATTCGATTTTAAAAATAATAAAAATTGTGTAAATTCGATTTAAAAAATAAATTTTTTTAAAAGGAACGAACAAGGAAAATTTAATCATATTTTTCATATCAAATGGCAAAAAAATATTTTCTAATTTATTTTCAAATTTTAGGCAAAAATAAAAAAACATTGTAATTTTCTTGAAAAAAATACATCTTGGAAAATATTTAAGAAAAAAATGAAGGCTTTCTTCTTCTTCTTTTTTTATAAAAAAATTACAAAAATAATATGTTAGATTTATATTGAATGAAAGTGTTTTAGCAATACCATTTTTTTAAATATAAGAATCATAAGATATAAACTTTCTTAGGTTTAGTTAAATGGGTCGAGTGTGGGTTGGGAATGGGTTGGGTCAAAGTATTAATCAAAAATTTTGTATTACGATAAATAGTTCATAAACGGCTTAAAAACTCAATTTAGATTGAACTATTTATGACCCGATTCACCCATTTGACATGTTTAATTATAAAGGGGTTGATATGCAGTTTGTTTTGATAGTTTTGTGATTTGATCTATGTAGTCTTCATCTATCGCTCCTACAAATAATATGCATTTCTTTTTTGAAGGCAATTATAGCGGGTGGTACTGACACTACGATAACCACCCTTACATGGGCGGTCTCTTTGTTGCTAAACAACCTTCACGTTCTAAGGAAAACTCAAGAAGAACTAGATGCTCAAATTGGTAAACAAGGACATGTGAAGGAGTCGGACATTACGAATCTAACTTACCTACACGCCACAGTGAAGGAGACTCTCCGATTACACCCGGCAGCTCCGCTCTCCGTACCGCGTTTATCAACTGAAGATTGCATCATCAACGGGTACCATGTGCCCAGAGGCACGAGGTTGATCTTGAACTTATGGAAAATTCAAACCGATCCAAAAGCATGGCCCGAACCAATGAAGTTTTTGCCGGAGAGGTTCTTGAGTAGTCAAAAGGATATTGATGTGAAGAACCCTAAGTTTGAGTACATGCCGTTTGGAAGTGGCAGAAGAATTTGTCCTGGAATGTCCTTTGGCCTTCAATCGGTGCATTCAATGCTCTCTAGGTTCCTGCATGCATTCGAGATATCAACTCCCGATGGCTCGCCGGTGGATATGTCGGAGCATTTTGGAATAACGGTCAACAAGCTGACGCCGCTCGAAGTAGTGCTCGCACCAAGATTGCCTGACGAAGTCTACAAATAATATGAAGCACTAGAAGAATGAGAAACAAGTCAGTGGGCAAGTTATTCAGACAACCGGTGATTTCAATCCAGTATGTTTTTCATGAATAAATAGTGAATAGTTCGATGCTTCACTATGGCGAGAGAAACTTATAAGACGTCAAGCTAATTTAGCTGTGTTGATCAGGATGGCGCCCTGGATATTTGGCATTTGCTTTGAGATGTCTCGAATATGATTTTTAGTGTTTGTTCTTATTTCGTGTGTGCTTACAATGCTTCTCCAAACTTAATATGTTCATTGACGGAGCCCGGATTCAAATTGAGGTAGGGGAAGAGGGGTGAAATCCATGGTCGTGATGTCTCTATTTTCATTTGCAGAGTTGCAAGTCTCTCTCAAATGTGAATTTTGGTAAACTTAAAATAAAAGATATATTATTGATCATTATCCCTAGAATGTTTATTTAGATGTTGTGGACCGAGCATAGAATCATGTTTGATAAGTGCAACTTGTTAACTGACCGTTCTTAGGTTGAGCGGTAACCGGAGGAGAAGGGCAATGGCCCATCTTAGAATGATTGATTCTTCTCCTCTAACTTGATTAGCCACAAAAAACTTCAATTAGTTTCGGTTTGTACATTCACAATGATTCCATGGGCGTATTAAGGTGACCTCAAGATACTTTTTCTACATGGGAAGTCGCTTTAGCACCTTTCGAGATTTTGAGAAAAGTTATCCCTATGAGAGCACAGTTGAACTATGTGGAGTAATTTTCCTTGTTTTAGTATATGGTCTCACAAAACAAACTATAATAGCTTATGGACATTGTTTTTTCTCATTCGACTTGAAAGTTTTAGAATTGAATTGACTTTTATAAAAAAAAATTAAGATTTTTTAGATAATTTTCTTAATTTATATAAGATAGTATGATATTGATATTGATATTGTGCGATGGCTAGCTAAGGAAAAAGAAGAAGAAGAAAAAATTCATAAAATTAAAAAATTAAAAAATTGTCTATATTAGCTATTTTCGATTAAAATTGATTGGAAGGACTAAATTTCCAAATTAGTGAGAGCAATGTCAAACTAGTGAGGGTCAGGTTTGCCCTCGCAAATTTGACAAGGGTGACCCTTGCTAGGGGTTGGAGAGGGCTGCCTTCATTAGACCAAGTGTTGCTGTCCTTAGAGGGCAAAAGTGAAAAAAAAAAAAAAAAGAAAAGACAAATCAAAAGAAAAGGAAAAAAATGAAAAAAATTGTAAAAATTATTCATATCAATGTCGATAGTGACATAATTAGATAGCTAATGCTAACTAGATTGCCATGTCAGCGATTTTTGGCTAAAATTGACCAAAAAATTAAATTGACAAATCATTAAAATATTTAAGACTAAATTGTTAAATTATCAAAATGTTTACAATTAAATTGACAAGTTGTCAAAATGTTTAGAACTAGATAAACACAATTGAATAGTAGTTAAATATGCCCAATTTAATCTATACATTAGCCTTAGGAGATGTCCTCTAAATGTGAGGCTTAGTGTTTCCTACTCAACATAGTATTTTGTTGTTGTGACTTCTTGATAACTTATGCAAATTTGAGTCATTAATTGGTTCGATGCCATTACCTGAACATATCACAAAATATTGTTGACACCTAAATTTTAACTTGTCACATGAAAACTTAGGGATTGAGTTCAACCCCTAAACAAAAATATCACTTACATTATTCACATTTGCATGATGCCACCACAAACTAATGCACGTGGGATCACTCTTTGTCGCAAGGTGCCTCCATGGATAAGCATGCATAAGATCATCTCCTATAGATCTCGATCAATAATTCAAAAGGAAAGAAAGGCCATCACGATTGGCAAATCGAGAGCATCCATGGGCTGAAAGGAAATAATGGAAATGTGTGTCATTGAAGAGATCAATTGGAAAGAAATTTGGTATTTCTTTGCCGAGATTCAGGAAGATGCAAACTGAAACTTTGAATCCGAGCCACAATGAGGGAAAGGGGAGAGCCATATTATATATAAGTGACTTGGAAGGAAATAAACGAGTGAAACAAATCTGGCGTTAAAGGAGAAAAATGTGACTTGTGGGTACGCCATCATCCACCATGTCCTCTCCTTCTACGTGTTGACTCGTACATCCCCATGATACAGATGTCCCTTTGGGCAAGTTCAACCAGATAAGAAAAAATATTAGCTATTTGGTTCAATTTTTTAGGGTGTCATTTGGCAAATGTTAGCATTTAGAATATTGAGAACTCAAAATAGATGGCGATTTGCTTTAAGCTTTCCACATTTTTCGAAATGCTAAGGGAAAGGGTTTAATGACTTTTTTTCTTTTCAATATTGCCCTCACTGATAATCTGTTTTTTTCTTTTGCGCTAACATATGGACTAGTTTAGCGAAAATTGGAAGATCAATTTTCCAACATAATTGCAAGAGACTCTACTTTTGACGGGATACAAGCTTTCATTTTTTCTAGATTCACAATAATGACCTCAGATTCTAGAGTTACATTTATCAGTAGTGGCTAGCATATAATAAAACAGCACTATCTGGCTTGTTTAAAGCTCATTTAGATAAATTGTTCGGCTATAGTCAAAATAGAATGTAACTGCTGGTTTGGGCCGTAAAAAGGAGGTGGACATATGTAAAGAGGAGTTACGATAGGCTCAATTGCCCACATTGAAACTCCCGCTTGGTCGTTCACCGCTGTTGATTCGTCCCACCCCACCTACAAGATAACAAATCAGGGGGGATGTCAAATTGCCAGAATTATACAACACGAACTAACCCCATAATCCAAGAACCTCCAACCTGGACTTGCCACTACTTTCCCCACCCATTAGGTTATTATCGTTTAGTTCTCCTAAGCCAAGCTATAAAATAACAGCAAGAGATACTTCCGCAGTGCCCGACATGTTTAAAGTTTCAATAGATGCTCAAAACAATAACTCCTCCATATGTTGGCATCATCATCAACAAATAGCACAACTTCACAGCTAATTCAACAGCTGAAACTCTGTAAATACCTACATGGGGCAGTCATGAAAATATTATTCTTGATAGCAAACACATCAGTATATTACCCAGATGAAACCCAACACTCGAGCATTCTTAGGGAGCAAAAGTAACGGAATCATTGTAGTTTCAATTGCTCCGAAGCGCGACACGTGTCTTCCGTTCATTTGTTAGCTTGGAGAAAATTTTTGAAAGCGCGCTCTCTTCTCTCTCCTCCTCCGCGCACTCTCTCTCCCTCTCTCCGACAACTTCACGTCACTTCTTTTCTTGAGACTCTCTCTCCGCAAATTTTCTCACCCAGCCGTGACGACCTCCGGGCACGATCGAGGGCCGCCTCTCCAACCACCGTGTGCTGACCAGCAACCAAAAATCACTGTTCATCTTCTTCCTTGGGTTTGCTGGTTCATGAGGTCACCGTCCAGACCTAGGTCGTCGTCGTCGAGGGCAAGATCGAGGGTCATGCGTGTCGTCGAGCCGCTCGTCGGAGTTGCTGTCTTTGGCGGAGTTGCCACGAGTCGAGGGCAAGGTCGACGGTTGTATGACCCAGATCTGGCCTTCGACCGGGGCGTCGTGCGTCCTTGGCGCCGCGCACCCTCGGCGGCCGTCCCCTACGACGACGGCAGCGAAGGACGATCCCGATCCTCGCACTTCCCCTCCCCCCTCTTGCTCCTCCTCTACTTCCACTTCACGGCGCCTTCCTCGCCGGACTGCGAGAACTCGTCCCGCTCGTCGGCGTTGTTCGGCAAGGCGTCGCCGCTCTTCGCGGACGGCATGCGGTCTGGCGTCTGCGCTATTGCAGAGCGAAGCATTGAGACACAGAAAGAGAGAGAGAGACGAGGGAAGGTTTGGGGACAAGGTGGGAGACTGCTGGTGTGCAGGGGTTTCGTTTTGGGTTTGTTTTGTCGTTCCAGACGGTCAAAGGCCTTGGATGATTTACGGGATTGGTCGCCGGTGAAGCGCCGACGGTTTTCCTTGGTTGCCGTCCATGGTCGCCTAAGGCCGACGCCGGCGAAACTCTCCGGTCCCAGCCCCTGCCCATGCTCGGCCTCTCTATTCTCCTTTTTTGTTTTTCTTTTCACCTTAAAGTTGCTTTACAAAATATGCACAAAAATTGAGTATTCAAACACTCTTACTTTCCCCGAATGCCCGATTTTCCTAAAGTTAATCAAACGGGCCAAAGAGAGGAGTCAGTGTAATATTGTAGAGAGATTGATGGAATGGGCTGGCTGATGGCGAGCGAATTTGGACTCATTTGCGGAGAATATGAGTAGAAGTTCATAAGGAAATAAAAAATTTAAAGTGTTAATTTGAAAATGAATTAGAGTGATTCATGATCAATTTTCGGTGATAAATAAAAGCTAAAATTCAGCGATTTTTCAAGAATCAATCGATTGGCTTCATGGATCCAAACTTTTCAATGATACTTGGGAGATTTTTCACTATAAAAGGAGGTCGGTCTGAACTCCTTCAGGCATCAGAGAAAAGAAAAGAAAAATAGAGAGAGAAGTGATACGTCCACATTGGGGGCAACAACAAAAATCGTGAGTGAGCATGGACAGAAGAAGAGAATATGAGTCGCCTTGGGGGAACGTTCTGAACAGAGAGAAGACCACACATATTGAAAATACGCAGCTCCTTCGGAGAGAGAAAGAGAGATCATCGTGAGTGTTCTCGAAGACCACACATATGCCCGTTCATCACCACCGCTGCAAATTGGCAAGCTTCCCTGGTTCCCGCGACGTTCTGGCAGTCCCCATGTGCAACTGCGCCCCACCGTCGATGCCGATCCTCGTTGTTGTTGCCGCCACGAGTCAATGATGCAGCTACTGCCTTTCTCTCAACCAAGTCGTGAAGTAGCATTGCTGTGATTCCCCGACAACGAAGCTTCAGCCACGGTTGTATCCGGATCCACTAGTTCAATCATCACGGGTTGTCCTTCTAGCAACGATCACCCGCCAAGGAGCTTCTTGCACCTTTAACGGCATCGGTGTTTTTCTTGCAACGCCGGTGATATCCGTGATATCTGGAGAGCCACCATGCCTGACTCGAGGCTCTTTGCACTCAGTCGGGTCTCGCTATCGTGCCTTGCTGTCTCAACAGTGCCGATTTCTTCAGTTCCGGTCCAATCAGATTCTGCGACCACCCCGATCCGGCATCATCCAGCACTCAGCCCAACATTCCTGTCCTGCCGATCTGCATCGAGGATAGAAAAGTGGAAATTTTGGCTGTCGGGATTGAAAATTCAAAGTTTAATAATATAAGACCACCCCCAAAAAATCTTTAAAATTGAATTAACACAATTGCAATAAGTTTGAGACTTTTTTGGTAATTTTCCCTAAAAAATTAGATTGGCTGCATTACATTCCTCATTTAAATGTCTACTTATATAGTTAATCTCATCGCTTAGTAAATCAATTTTCTAGATCTATCTTAGTATACCTCTTGCTTTGTTTATCTACATATTACCAACATAGAAGTGTACAAGTAGATTGTCCTGAAAGTGAAGACAGCAAACAAAATGTGATGAATGAATACCTCCAGAGCCTAATAGCGTGCATACAGTCTAAATTTTTTCCCCTTTTTTTATTGTTGTTTTTGTTTTAAAGAATGCAATGTGATGTGCAATGTGCGCGGCACTGATTAGCTTTCATCAGATAGGAAGTTTCCAAATTTTTGTGTTGTCATTTTGCTTGTGTAATTTCTGCTTCTTCTTTTTTATGTTCATCTCTTCTTCTTTTTCTTCTTTTTTAACCAATATCTAACTTTCTTCGCAAATATACCAATTTGTCTTGCAGTAATTTCGGCCTCTATGCCATTTAATTTAATTTTTTTATCTTAATCACATCGTAGTTCCACATATACAATCAACAATTCGGATTTTTGTACTTTGGCATATTCTAGTTAAGATGATCTGACCTATGCTAAACGACAGGACATATGGGGTGTTAGTATGTCCCAAGCATGACAGTGACATCCAATGAAGAGCCTCCTGATCTTAGCCGTACCATCCAATCCAGTGTAAATCTTGTGGACAACGATCTCATGAATGCCTGTTGAATTCTTATTTATTCTATTTAGAGGCAAACATCAGATAATTTGTTTCTTATGGGGTATATATACCTTAACATGGTCCAGATTTGGAGAGTATTTAGGAGGGCTGTCGTGATTTGGCGAGATTAGTCAAATGATTGATAAGGTTCGGCAATATTGACATTCTAAACCACAATATTTAATTAGTGCTGTATTAATTAAGTTTTCCCTAAGTGCATTTAGCTGGAGAGATTTCCATGTTTTTCTTTATTAGGGTGACTTTTCTTGTTTCTGTATGAACTACTTTCGTTCACGTATGATTAATAAATGAACTCTACTTAATGTAATCAAGTAACTTATCGTCAATTTACTATTTTGTACTTCACCAAATTACAGTAATATAGTGATTTTTTCTGGCAAAACGTACACATTTTGCAATATATGGGGATGTATTTAGATTTATCATCACACCACATCTGTGTTTTTTCAAGTTACCTGAACTTGCAATTGCTCTGTCTTGCATGACAAATAATAATGACTTGTCAGCATTGTCTTCTTTCGTTTTTCCCTCTAAGAAAATACATTCTACCTTCAGTTGTTTTTAAAATGGATATAAGTGCATCCTATTTCTTTAATAGTGACTTTCTTTGCGGTTACCGTACGCGATCGATTAATTAAATAAAGACCAAAGTATTGATAATTGGATGAAATATTATAGGAGGTGTGCTTTCGCTGTCAGCGAGAGCAAAAGTCCAATTGCTCCAACTTAAGAAATATTATAGGCATTTGTGCTTTTGCTATGTGACTGTGGCAGATGGAGTTGGTAAAAAGAGAGGTAACATGGGCGTCGTGACTGATGATCCTAGCAACAACAAAAAATTGACTTCTGGTTGACTTCTCTCCGGCCAAAGACTCCACTTGTTGCGATATTTTGCAAGCGATATTAAGCAGCCATATTTTTTGAAAAATGTTACGGGGGAGCATGTGCAATTTACATTGTCTTATCAGGAGGTGAATTATATTTTTGCCCTCGGCTCTAACTTTAAACGTATCAATTAAGTGCATTCACCCATTAGATTTAAAAAATTTCTTTTTTCTAACTAATACTTTTATTTTTGAAAATAAAAAATTATTTATAGCGGCTAATTGTGCACGCTTTGTGTATTACATACACGTGATTATATAAAATATTCCAGTCCATGAGCTTGGCAAATTATCAAATTTAGAAATTGATACCTTACTCGATGATCCTGGGAGGGAAATGTGTATAATAAGGCATGCTCTTCCTTGAAGAAATACACTGACGCAACTCACTGATGAACCTATTGCAAATGGAGTCTCTGCTTCAAGACCCGAGCTTCACCCTCTTGTATGGAATAATCCTTGCCGTCCTCGTCCTATCAACCCATGTCTGGTTCAAATCAAGCTCATCTGGCACGCTCAAAACACCACCAGAAGTTGCAGGTGCATGGCCCATCGTAGGGCATTTGCCTATAATAGCAAAATCCCATCTTCCTCACAAGACCCTCGGGTCCATGGCCGACAAGTATGGACCGATCTTCACTGTCAGGCTTGGGTTGTTCCCGGCTGTAGTGGTTAGCAGTTCCGAGATAGCCAAAGAATGTTGCACCAAGCACGACCATGCCCTCGCATCTCGTCCGCAGCTAATAGCCACTGAGGTCATGGGCTACAACTCTGCCTTTCTTGGGTTGGCTCCTTACGGTCCGTATTGGCGTGAAATGAGGAAAATCGTCACTTTGAAGATGCTCTCTAACCAGAAGATTGAGTCGTTGCTCAACCCTGTAGTGGCATCGGCAATGGATATTGCCATTAAAGAGTTGCACAAGCTTTGGACAGAGGAGAAGAATGATTCAGGTACTTTCATGTAAATAACGGAAGTTTAAGATGCCTTATTTTCCATTTTACATGGTAGTGTATTCCATTATATCATAGTTATCGGCAAATATTGAAGGAGAATA
Organism: Corymbia maculata; assembly: GCA_014182735.1. Taxonomy (NCBI): domain Eukaryota; kingdom Viridiplantae; phylum Streptophyta; class Magnoliopsida; order Myrtales; family Myrtaceae; genus Corymbia; species Corymbia maculata. Next base: position 858,740 of record CM024687.1, on the reverse strand, counting down.
TATCTTATGAAACGATTGAACTACAGCTGTAGAGAAACAAGCCAAGCCTTTTCAGTAAACTGAACATGTGCTACAGTAAACAAAGATGTGTTTTCGATTTAAAACGTCTAACACTATGCTCGTGTATACCCCAGGCCATATCTTAGTTGACTTGAAACAGTGGTTTGGAAGGTTGTCTATGAACATCGTCCTCAAAATCGTAGCCCGCAAGGGCTACAACAGCGGTATTGCCACGGTGGATGAGGAAGAGAATTGGCGGTGCCATCATGCCTTGAGGGAATTCCTGCAATTCCTGGGGTTATTTCCTGTGGCGGATGCTCTTCCTTTCTTAAGATGGTTGGACTTGGGTGGCCATGAGAAGTCCATGAAGAGGACCGCCAAAGAATTGGACACAATCCTAAGTGGTTGGTTAGAGGAGCATAAAAGGAATAGCAAAATTTCCAGTGACAATAGGGAGGATCGAGATTTCATAGATGTCATGCTTTCGACCCTCAAAGGCATGGAAATCGGAGGTTTTGATGTTGATACAGTTATCAAAGCTACATGCCTGGTACACCTTGTTTTCCCTTTCTTGGAATTTACTTCTTTCTACTCCATATTTGTAGTGTGCGCGCATCAGGACTAAGATGGAATATCAAACTTCAATTGCACCTTGTTTGTGTTACTACAGTGATCAAGATTGCAATGTGATATTTAACACCCATTGCGCCAGTTTTCTAATGAATCTACTGTTTATATGTTGTTGTCTTACTTGAATAATGTTTTAAGACTTCTATTTTATAAAATAATATCCGCTTCTCTTCTAAACTGAACAAGTTATAGGCTAAGGTTTGAAATTTGAAGAGTGACGCAAGCTATATTTTCAAAGATTATATTTTTTATTTGTTTTCTTGTCTTACTGCACTTTAGAAATTGACGTTAGGTGATTTGCTTCAATTTTTAGTAGTTATCATTTAGATATTTAAGATTTTGTAGGATACAATTTCTTTTTAATTTATCTATTTGCATTTTAATATTGTAATTACCATATGTTCTTTTAGGTACAAATATGCATTTTACTTCCTTATAATGTAGCTTTATTCTTCTCATTAGTGATACAATATGAGAGAATCTTCCTTAAATTTGCGCCTTGGAGAGTGTTGTACCCTTGTGCGTGTTCATATTGATTCATCCATGTTTAATATTTGCTTCTACTGTGCCACAGAATTAACGACAAGTGAGTTGATATGCAGTTTTGTTTCGACTGTTTCGTGATTTGGTCGATCGAATCTTCATAAATCATTCCTACAAATAACATGCATTTCTTCTTCAAAGGTGATTATAGTGGGTGGTACTGACACTACCACAACCACCCTAACATGGGCGGTCTCTTTGTTGCTAAACAACCTTCACGTTCTAAGGAAAACTCAAGAAGAACTAGATGCTCAAATCGGCAAACAAAGACATGTGAAAGAGTTGGACATTATGAATCTAACTTACCTACACGCCATAGTGAAGGAGACACTCCGATTACACCCGGCAGCCCCGCTTGCTGCACCACATTTGTCAACTGAAGATTGCATCATCAACGGGTACTATGTGCCCGAAGGCACAAGGCTGATCTTGAACTTGTGGAAAATTCAAACCGACCCAAAAGCATGGGCCGAACCGTTGAAGTTTAGGCCTGAGAGGTTCTTGAGTAGTCATAAGGATGTTGAGGTGAAGAACCCTAAGTTTGAGTACATGCCGTTTGGAAGTGGTAGAAGAATTTGTCCTGGAATGTCCTTTGGCCTTCAGTCGGTGCATTCAATGCTCTCTAGGTTCCTGCATGCATTCGAGCTATCAACTCCTGGTAGCTCGCCGGTGGATATGTCGGAGGGTTTCGGAATAACAGTCGACAAGCTGACGCCGCTCGAAGTGTTGCTTGCACCAAGATTGCCTGACGAGGTCTACGAATCCACATGAAGCACTAGAATAATGAGAAACAAGTCAGCGGGCAAGTTATTACTAAATAAATAGGCTCTCCAAGTGTAGCTATTTTCTGGTCAATTAGTTGATGAACGTTCAGACAACCGACGATTTCAATCCAGTATGTCTTTCTTCAATAAATAGGAAATCTGTTGGTGCTTCCCTATGGCGAGAGAAACTTATAAAGATGTCCAGCTAATTTAGATGTGCTGATCAGGATGCCGCCCTGGATATTTGGCATTTGCTTTGAGATGTCTCGAATATGATTTGTTGTGTTTGTTCTTATTTCGTGTCTGCTTAAAATGCTTCTCCATACTGAATATGTTCATTGATGGAGCCTAGATTCAAATTGAGGTGGGGGAAGAGAGAGGCGAAATCCATAGTCGTAATGTCTCTACTTCCATTTGCAGAGTTGCAAATTTCTCTAGAATGTGAAATTTGGTAAACTTAAAATGAAAGATATATTATTGATCGTTATATCCCAGAACATCTATTTAGATGTCGTGGACTGACCCTAGAATCATGTTTAATAAGTGCAACGTGTTAACTGCTTGCTCTTAGGTTGAGCGGTAATAGTAGGAGAAGGGCAATTGCTCATTTTAAAATGATTGATTTTTCTCCTCTAACTTGATTATCTAAAAACCACAAAAATCTTTAATTACTTTTGGTTCAGAATGATTCCATGACCGCTTTAAGGCGACCTTGAGATGTGCTTTCTAAGGTGGGATTTCACTTTAGCGCTTTTTGAGATTTTGAGAAAAGTTGTCCCTTGGTGAGCAAGATAGGATTATATGGAGTAAATTTCCTTGTTTTAGTGGTCTGTCTTGCAAAACAAATTATAATTGCTTGTGGGCATTATTTCTTCTCCTTTAATTTGAGAAGTTTAGGATTGAATTGACCTCCATATTATAAATTTAAGATTTTTTGAATAATTTTTCCGATTTATGCCAGATGACATGATATTGACTAATATCAGGAGGGATATATCTGAATTGTGGACGTCGGATGGTACTGAGAAAAAAAAAATTGAAATGACTTGGAGGCCAAGATTACTGCAAGCCCGCGGGGCTGCAGTGGTCAGCCAATTCATGAGAGAGAGAGAGAGATCCCTGGTGCCAATGGCACTGGCAGCACGATTCAAACATCGGAGTAGAGTATTAAACAATTGTCCTAGTCCTATTGTCTAGATGAATCATCCAATCTTGTTTGGAATAATCCATCTAACGGGCGCCTCCAATTGCTAGATAAAGAAATCTATCCAGTCTTCATTGTGTTATCCAGGCTATCAAACGCATCCTAAAATAAATGGCATTCAAATTTCAATGATAGTAAACAAATTGTTATCATGAACTTGTTTTAGAATAAATCATCATTTCAAAGTGTTGGTAGTTTGTTTGTAAAACAAATCATGAAGTGCCTTGTCCTACGTAGGAAATTGTGTGAGTGTTGGGTTAATATATAAGGGTAGAAATCTTCTAATATTGCAATTGAAGTCGATGGGTTGTAGACTAAACCCTACAATACCTGCGTACAGTTGCACGATTATTGGGTGCACTTGTGGACTATAATTGACACTAATCAATAAAAAAAAAATGGTATTGTAAAAAAGGGAAGGTCAGTGTGCTCAATTGCACTTTTGTAATAAGGTTTAAGACTTAATTGTACTTTTTGAAAATTGTAGAACTTGATTGCACTTTTCTGACAATTTTTATGATTTGATTGTTTTTTTGTAAGTTTTAAGACTCCATTGTACTTTCGTCATAAGTTTGAAAACTTCTAGTATAATTATCCCTAAATTGAAGGACCTAATTTCGAGTACTTGCCGTTTGGAGGTGGGATAAGGATTTTTCTTGGAATGTCCTTTGGCCTTCAACTCGTACATTCTATGTTTGCTAGGTTTCTGCATGCATTCGAGGTATCGACTCTCAACAATTTGCCGGTGGATATGTCAGAGACTTTCGGAATAACGATTGAGAAGGCGACACTGCTTGAGGTAATGCTCGCGCTGAGATTACCTAAGGAGGCCTACGAATTTGCATGAAGCACCGGAAGATGGAGAAACAAGTCAACGGGCAAGTTACTACTAAATAATTAGGTCCTCTATATCTAGCTTTTATCCAGTCATCATTAGTTGCAAGTTCAAATGATCGATAACTTAGATCCAATCTGTCTGTCCTAAATAAATAAGAATTGAGTTGGTATGGTTCACTATGGTGATAGAAACGAATAACGTTATTTACCATGTCATCGTTCATGGTTTACAATTCCACGTATATAAATTTCCTTTTCCTTTTTTCTTTTTGCTTCAAAAAAGAGTCAATTGCGGATATATTTAGTTGGAGAGGCAAATGGGACTTAGAAAGATTGAAACTTAGGACTTTCAGTTTTGATATTAAGTGAGATTTTATGAGATAATTATCAACTGTTGTAAGAATTTCAGTTGTTAAATGAAAATGTGATTTAATATTTAATTATTTTAATAATCATAAGTTGGAATTCTACGATCGCTCCTCAATACGAGGAAATCTCGGTTCGACTGCAGCATGGGTTCATTTTGTGCACAGGGTTTAGGATAAATTCGGTTTCATTCCAACTTACATATAGGGGTAGGGTAATGATGGGCTTGCTCAAAGAAAACAGTGACCATGACTCAAATCGAAAAGTGAGGCTGTTGACATTCATCGCCCATTCTCACCCTTTCATTAATAAAAGGAGTCCACGCCAATGCACCGATATATAATTACTAAACCTGATTCGTCGCACTGTGCTTCGCGTGTTGTGAATGAGACTCGGCAAGCCAATAACCAATTGTGGGGGACATGAAGCTCGTCTCTTGTAGGGCTTAGAAATCCGTGGTGCGCACCGATCCAAATAGGCAATTCACGTGAATCAGGATGTTTCTATACATTATGCTTGCTGACATCTCTTTCCATCATTCTTCTTTTATAGTCTTTTCAACTTGAATAATATAAGGTATCTGAACATTAGACTTGACTGACTAATCAATGCACGCAAATACTGCATAATGACATGTTCCAGTACACTCTGTATACAGAATAAGTCCTTTTTACTTCAAAATGACATCTCCATCTTTGATTCAGGAACCCCATTGTCCTCTTCTTCTTCTTCTTCTTTTTATATTTCCCTTTTGTCTTTTAATGGGGTCATGCTAGCTCATTTCCTCAAATTTTAGAGGGCTTTAGAGTTCAGCTCCTAATAAAAATGTACGGTTTGTTTAGCAGATTAACAGAAACCAGCACATTTGTCACTCTATTCAAATTGATGGCATCTTGATTTCGAGATTTATAATGTAGTAGCACGGTCTGTTAAGGTGTCTAATGCAAACAATGCAATTGATAGGATTATTAGTTTCCAAATGCAGTATCCCTATTGGGCTAAGTGTTGTAAGTCATAAACCTATTATTTTAATGTCAATTCATTCTTAAACCTTTTGATTTAACTAATTTAGTCTTAACATTTTTGACAATTTACCAATTTAATTCTTTTAGCCAATTTATGCTAGAAATTGCTAACCTAAACATTAGCCATCCTTTATGGTATGACCGGTGTTGACATGACTGGCATTGACGAAGATATTTTTTGTAATTTTTCAATTTTTTTATTATGTGTATATTTCCATTTATTTTTATATTTTTTCTTATTTTAATCTTTATCCTTGGTGGTTGGCAAGGTTGCCTAGGGTTTGCTGATCACAAGCATGACAACCCTCCCAACGGTTGACGAGCTTGCAAGTCACCTAGTGGCCAGTGAGTCATGATGACCTCTATCGATCACAATAAAAAATAAAATAAAAGAATAAATATATATCACTTTTTAAGGATTTGTAAAAAAATATTCATATTAATGCCTACTAATGTCATGTCAACGATTTCCGTACTATAGGTTTAGAATTAAATGGGTGAAATTGAAATGTTTATGATTAAATTTATATCTATATAATATATTTATGGTTTTTCTTTTATAATTTTTCCTAATCCTTTCACATCGTTTATTAAGAAAGGTACGTGTGTTGTACACTAAGTTCATCAAGCAACATGCACTTAATTCATTAAAGAAACAAGAGAATATAATTTGGATTCAACTAAATCAAAAAAGTCCTTTTTAAAATAATAATGAACCAATGTCAGGTAGTGGTGGAGCTCAGACCAATCTATTATCCATAGGTGTAACAAATTAACTAAATAGGTTACTAAATCGTAAATGGTAAAATAATCTAAAGTAAACACAAAGGTTGATTTAATTATTGCATGTGTAACATCCCTGGATTAATTCATAGAGGTATTGTCCATTTTGGCCTATTGCATATTGAACCTCATGATTTTATCCTTTGACATGCATGCAAGTACTTTCTCAAAAGGTCACCTATCCTAGTAATGCTCTAGTCTAGACTTGTTTAACTTTGGAGTTTTAAAGTAAAACTTGTCATTACGTCAAAAAACACTTTTGTGAGTTAATGTTATTTTTCACATATATCCAAGTACCATTTTCTCTCTATTCGGCGTACAGTTCGGTTTATTTCTACCCCCTTCGCCATCCTAGAAGTTTGTTAGGAGCCGTTCCTTATTTGGGCCCTTTGACTCTAGTAACCACTCCCCATCCTCGTTAGACAGGGTCAGTATAACAACACTTAGATTGTACTTATATTATCAAACTTGATGGAGCCGATCGATTCGCAAATTGCAACACAAATAGTGAAATTAACCAATAACTTCTTTTGAAGGAGGGAAAGATGAGTTTACGATGACACATGAAGCCTGAAGATGCGCAATGCGCGCGGCACTGATTACCTTTCATCAGTTAGGAAGGTTCCAATTTTTGCGTTGTCATTTTACTTGTGCAATTTCTTTTTTCTTTTTAAACCATTATCTGACTTTCTTCTGAAAATATACCAATTTGTCTTGCACTAATTTCGGCGTCCATGCTATTTTAATTTTTTTTTCTTTATCTCAATTACATCCTAGGTCCACATAATCAATCAATATGGCATCCAAGGAAGATCCTCCCGATATTGGCCGACACCATCGATTCTGGCATAAATCTTTTGGACAATGACCCCCTGAAAGCCTGTTGAATTTTTGTTTATTCTTTTAGGGGGCAAATATCAGGTAATTTGTTTCTCATAGTCTATATATACCTCAACATAGTCCAAATTTTGAGAGTATTTGGGAGGACCATCGTGATCTAGCGAGATTAGTCAAATGATTGATAAGGTTCGACAATAAAAAATGCCAACTTGTCTTTTTTAAAACCATTATCTGTCTTTCTTCTGAAAAGAATGCCAACTTGTCTTTTTTAAAACCATTATCTTTCTTCTGAAAAGGATGCCAACTTGTCTTGCAGTAATTTCGGCTACCATGTTATTTTATTTTATTTTTCTCAATCACATGCTAGGTCCACATAAACAATCAACAATTTGGATTTGAGTACCTTGGCATATTCTTGTTACGATGACCCGACCTATGCTAAACGACAGGAGATATGGGATGCTAGTATGTCACAATCATGACAGTGACATGCAATGAAGATCCTACTGATATTAGCCGACGCGATCCAATCCGGCATAAATCTTATAGACAATGATCCCTTGAATGCCTGTTGAATTTTTATTTATTCTTTGTGGGGGAAAACAGCAGATAATTCGTTTCTTATAGTCTACATATACCTTAAAATAGTCCAGACTTTGAGAGTATTTGAGAGGACCGTCATGATTTGGCGAGATTAGTCAAATAATCGATAAGGTTTGGCAATATCGACTAGTGTTGTATTAATTAAATTTTCCCTAAGTGTATTTAGCTGGAGAGATTTCCATGTTTTTCTTTATTTAGGTGACTTTTTTTGTCCTCTGTATGAACTACTTTCGTACACGTACAATTGGGTAATGAGTTCTACTAAATGCAATTAAGTAACTTATGGTCAACTTACTATTTTTTACTTCACCAAACTACAGGATTATAGTATTTTTTTTTTGATAAACCGTACACATTTTGTAACATACTATTATGTATTTAGATTTATCACACCACATCTACCTGTGTTTTTTCAAGTTAAATGAAGTTGCAATTGTTCCATGTTTTAGTGCTCTGTCTTGCATAACAAATAATAACAGCTTGTCAACATTGTCCTCTTTCGTTTTTCCCTCTTAGAAAATACATTCTACCTTCAGTTGTTTTTAAAATGGATATAAGTGAGTCCTACTTTTTAAATAGTGGCTTTCTTTGCGGTTATCATACGCGATCAATTAATTAAATAAAGACCTAAGATAGATGCACGGACGAAATATTAAAGGTGTGCACTCACTGTCATCTAAAACAAAATTCCAATTACTTCAACTTATGCAGGAATCGTTTCCTCATGACACGTGGGATGTGCTTTTCTCGTAGCACCCAGGAAATAATCAATGATGCCTTGAGGCTTTGCATGTTCTCTAAGCTCAACCGGAGCAAAATCACAAATTTTAACTTAAGTGAAATTATTTGTATCTTGATTCAGGTAACTCATGGGCATTTACAGGTTTTCTTTCGCCATGTGACTATGGCAGGGGGAGTTGGTAAAAGAGGGGTAGCCTGGGCACGGTGGTCGATGATCCTAATGACAAAAGAAGAAGAATTGATACCTGCATCGAGAGGTAACCTGGGCATGGTGATCGATGAACCAAATGACAAAAAAAAAAAAAAAAAAAAAAAAAAATTGGACATCTACATCGACTTGCCAAAGACATGCGCTAGTTACGATATTAAGCAGCCATATTTTGACTATGAATGGTACGAGAGCGCATGTGCATATTACTCTAATTTTGGCTGCATCAATCACGTGCATTTACCTTTTAAATTTAAAATTTTTCTTCTCTGTAACATGTACCTTTTTTTTAAAAAAAAGAAAATATTTACAATGGCTGATCATACGAGTTTTATCTGTTACTTACACGTGATACATACATAAAATGTTCCGGCTATCGGCTAGGCAAATTATCAAATTTAGATGCCGATACACTAGGCAATGATCCTAGGAGGGAAAGGTGTATAATAAGTCACATGCTCTTCCTTGAAATCATACACTGACACACAACTCATGGATGAACCTATTTCAAATGGAGTCTCCGCTTCAAGACCCGAATTTCACCCTCTTGTGTGGAATGATCCTTGCCATCCTCATCCTATCAATCCATGTATGGCGCAAATCAAGCTCATCTCGCAAGCTCAAACCGCCAGAAGTTTCGGGTGCATGGCCCGTCATAGGGCACATGCCCATGCTTGCAAAATCCCATCTTCCTCACAGGACCTTCGCATCCATGGCCGACCGGTACGGACCGATCTTCACCGTCAGGCTTGGGTTGTCCGCGGCCGTAGTGGTTAGCAGCTCCGAGATAGCCAAAGAGTGTTTCACAAAGCACGACCTTGCCCTCGCGTCTCGCCCACAGCTATTAGCCTTTGAAGTTATGGGCTACAACAATGCCCTTCTTGCGATGGCTCCTTACGGTCCGTATTGGCGCGAAGTGAGGAAAATTGCCACCTTGAAGCTGCTCTCAAGTCGGAGGATTGAGTCGTTGCTCAACCCTGTAGTTGCTGCAGCAACGGATAGCGCCATTAAAGAGTTGCACAAGCTTTGGACTGAGAACAAGAATGATTCAGGTACTTTCATGGGTATGGCATAAGTTTAAAATTGCTTTCTTTTCCCTTTTATATGGTGGTGTAATCCATTACATAAAAGTTATTGGCTCGACTTGAAGGAGAAAACATTTAATGAAACAATTTAACTACTGGCGTAGAGAAACAAGCGGAGCCAAGCATTTTTTCAGTAAAGGGATTATGTGCTACAATAAACAGAACACGATTTAAAAGTTTAACGCTATGCCCGTCTCTACCACAGGCCATATCTGTGTTGACTTGAAGCAATGGTTCGCAAGGTTGACTATGAACACTGTCCTCATGATAGTAGCCGGCAAGGGCCACAACAGCAGCATTGCCGTGGTGGATGAGGAAGAGAATTGGCGGTGCCATCATGCCTTGAGCGAATTCGTGCAATTCCTGGGGTTGTTTCCGGTGGCGGACGCTCTTCCTTTCTTGAGATGGTTGGACTTGGGTGGCCATGAGAAGTCCATGAAAAGGACCGCCAAAGAATTGGACACAATCCTAAGTGGTTGGTTAGAGGAGCATAAAAGGAGTAGCAGAAACTTGAGTGATCATAGGAATGATCGAGATTTCATAGATGTCATGCTTTCGACCCTTAAAGGCATGGAAATCGGAGGTTTTGATGCTGATACAGTTACCAAAGCTACATGCCTGGTATGCCTTGTTTTCCCTCTATTGGAATTACTGCTTTCTACAGCAGATGCTTTGTGTGTGCACATCAAGACTAAGTCTCACTCTTAACCTATTCTTGGATTCCACTGATTAAATTATCGAGTTTGAACTTACAAAAGATAAATATCAAACTTCTGTTGCACCTTGTTTGTGTTACTGTAATGATCAAGATTGCAATGTGATGTTTAACACATCAAACTAGTTTTCTAATGAATCTCCAGTTTATATATGTTATTGTCTTACTTGAATAATGTTTTGGGACTTCTATTTTGTAAAACAGTATTCGCATCTCTTCGAAACTGAACAAGTTAAGCCAAAATAATCTGATTTAAAATTAGCAGATTAATGCTGGAGTATATTTTCAAAGATAATATTTTTTATTTGTTTCCTTGTCTCACTTCACTTTGGAAATTATGTTAGGACATTAGGTGATTTGTTTCAATTTTTAGTAGTTATCGTTTAAATATTTAAGATTAGTACGATACAATTTCTTTTTAGTTTATCTATTTCCCATTTTGATATTGCAATTATCATATGTTCTTTTTAGGTGAAATATGCAATTTTTCCCCAATAATGTAGCTTATTCTTTTGATTAGAGATACAATATGAGAGACTTTTCTTCCAATTTGCACCTTTGAGAGTGTTGTGCCCTTATGTGTGTTCGGATTGATTCATACATGTTTATTGTTTGTTTCTACTATGCCACAGCGTTGACAACAAACGAGTTGATATGCAATTTTGTTTTGAGGGAAAATTCCAATTAAGAGCTCAAAACGGTCTCATTTTTTTAAATAAGAACCTAAAATAAACCTTGTTTTAAATAAGGGTTTGAAGTGGCTATGTCAATTCCAAAGAAAGACCTGAAGTGGTTATGGTTATTTCAAACAAGGACCTAGTATCGCTGACTAGCAAAATTTTCTAGTTGATCAAGGGCATTTTCATCCAAACATAAATTAAATTAGACTAATTTTTTTAAAGATGGAAAGAAAAACATAAGCAGGAGGGGTCTTCATCCTGCCTATGGCCACCGCCCCATTACTAGTGGGGCAACGGTGAAGGGCAGCATGGTCGCCGATGCCTGGGCGAGGGCTGGGCACCCTCACCGATCAAAGACGAGGGCCAATTGGCCCTTGTTGGAATCAAGAGAGGGTGGGGATCATCTCCCAGATTTGGGCGAGGGTCAATCGCCCTTGCCGCGGCCTGGCCAAATGCCGTCGGAACTTGCTTCATGTTTGGGGGCGCTAGGTGAGGGTCGGCAGGCATGTGTGAGGACCAGCAACGCTCACCTAGGCACCGGCGGAGGTGGACAACCCTCACCTAGATCTAGGAGAGGGTCCTCGCCCTCTCTTGGTTCCGGCAAGGGATAGGCCCTTGCCTCTAGCCGGTGAGTGCCAACAACCTCACCAGCCTTCACTGTTGCCCCACCACCCTTTGTTGTCGCCCTACCAGCAATGTGGTAGTGACCATAGGCGAAAGGGAGTCCCTCCCTCTTGTGCATATTCTTCCTTCTTCTTCTTTTTCTTCTTTTTTTTTTTTAATTTTATATAATTTTTGTGGAATGAAATTTTTTTAAAATTTAAAAAAATTGAAAGATGAAATTACCCTTCATCTATAGTGAGTTCATGGCTTTTTTAAATACTAATATGATCATTTCAGACATTTATTTGAAATAAGATTCACTTAAGGCTTTTATATGACAAAATAAGAGCACTTCAGGCCCTTATTTGAAATGATATCTATTTTAAGTTATTATTTGAAAAAATGAGAGCATTTCACCATTATTTGGAATTTTTCATTGTTTTGACAGTTTTGTGATTTGATCTATGTAGTCTTCATATATCGTTCCTACAGATAATATGCATTTCTTCTTTGAAGGCGATTATAGCGGGTGGTACTGACACTACAATAACGACCCTAACATGGGCGGTCTCTTTGTTGCTAAACAATCTTCACGTTCTAAGGAAAACTCGAGAAGAACTAGATGCTCAAATCGGCAAACAAAGCCATGTGAAAGACTCGGACATTACGAATCTAACTTACCTACACGCCATAGTGAAGGAGACACTCCGGTTATACCCGCCAGCCCCGCTCGCCGCACCACATTTGTCAACTGAAGATTGCATCATCAACGGGTACTTTGTGCCCAAAGGCACGAGGTTGATCTTGAACTTGTGGAAAATTCAAACCGACCCAAAAGCATGGCCTGAACCATTGAAGTTCAGGCCGGAGAGGTTCTTGAGTAGTCAGAAGGATATTGATGTGAAGAACCCTAGGTTTGAGTACATGCCGTTCGGAAGTGGGAGAAGAATTTGTCCTGGAATGTCCTTTGGCCTTCAATTGGTGCATTCAATTATCTCTAGGTTCCTGCATGCATTCGAGATATCAACTCCCGATAATTTGCCGGTGGATATGTCAGAGGGTTTCGGAATAACAGTCAACAAGTTGACGCCGCTCGAAGTATTGCTCGCACCAAGATTGCATGAAGAGGTCTACAAATTTACATGAAGCACAAGAAGAATGAGAAATAAGTCAATGCGCAAGTTATTACTAGATAAATAGGCTCTCCATGTCTAGCTTTTATCTGGTCAATCATTTGTTGTGCATTCAGACAACGGACGATTTCAATTCAGCTCGTCTTTCGTGAATATATAGGAATTAGGTTTGTGCTTCACTATGTCGAGAGAAAGTTACAAAGATGTCAAATTAACTTAGCTGTGCTGATCAGCATTTGCTTTGAGATGCCTCAGATATGATTTGTAATGTTTGTTCTTATTTTGTGGGTGCTTGAAATGCTTCTCCATACTTAACATGTTCATTGACGGAGCCCGGATTTGAACTGAGGTGGGGAAAGAGAGGCGAAATCCATAGTCATAATGTCTCCATTTCCATTTGCAGAGTTGCAAAATTTTCTCAAATGTGAAATTTGATAAACTTAAAATAAAAGATATATTATTGATTGTTATTCCCCAAAACGTCTATTAAGATGTCATGGATTGACCATAGAATCATGTTCGATGAGTGCAACATTTTAATTGTCTGTTATTAGGTTGAGCAGCAACGGTAGGAGAAGGGCAATCCCCCATTTTTTAAATGATTGTTTCTTCTCCTCTAACTTGAATAGCCGACAAAATCTTTAATTAGTTTTGGTTCCTACATTCACAATGATTCCGTAAGCGCATTAACGCAATCTCAGGATATTTTTTCTACGTGGGAATTCGCTTTAGCACCTTTCGAGATTACGAGAAAAGTTGTACCTTGAAGAGCACAATAGGATTATATGGGGCCATTTTCCTTGTTTTAGTATTTAGTCTTGCAAAACAAAGCATAATAGTTTGGAGGCATTGTTTCTTCTTATCGAAAAATTTATGATTAAATTAACCTCTGTACAATGAGTATAAGAGGTACAGTTCTACGATTGCTGATTGTATCCTTTGTTGATTTACTGAAATGGCTTATTCAACTCAAGTGATATCTGTCAAGCTCAATTCTTCATGACTTGTACATGAAGGAATCTCTTTCTATTTGTAGGGGATCATTTTCTCTCAATTCATCAATATGTTTGAAAAATTTTGACGCCTCTTTTTATTCGGTGAAAATAGTCTGAATTTGAGTGCTACATCTTCTAGTTCTCCGAGTCAATCCAATTTATACCGGATGGCATGATATTGACTAATATCATGCGATGGCCGATAAAGGGAAAAATAAAAAAGAAAAAGGAAAGGAAAAAATAAAAATAAAAGGAAAGGAAAAAAATAAAATAAAATCCATAAAATTGAGAAATGTGAAAATTGTCCACATCAGTGCTAACCATGCTATGTAGCATGACCTTTGTTGACCAATTACTGTGTTAGCGATTTTTAGTCAAAATTAGCTAAAAAGACTATTTTGCAAATAGCGAGAGTATTCATGTTAGCCCAAGTGAGGACAACCCTCACCCTCACTAGCCCAAGATATGGTTGCCCTAGCTTGTGTTGGGTGAGGGTGAGTGTTGCCTAGGGGTGTAAACGGTTCGGTTCGATTCGGTTTTTTGAAAAAACCGAACCGAACCGAACCGATAAGAGACCGTCCCGAACCGAAAATGCGGTTCGGTTCGAGACGGTTTTTCAGTTTTCCTATCTTTACTTTATTTATTGAAATTTAAGTAAAGAAGAGATGATAAAGAAAAGAGATTATTCAATTTTTATTAAGAATTCCAATTCGGTTCGGTTAACCGAATCAAACCAAAAACCGAACCGAACTGAAAAGGTTAACGGTTATTTTTCGGTTAACCGAACCGAACCGAAAACATACGAAATTTCGGTTCAGTTCAGTTTGGTTTTATATTTCGGTTCGGTTTTCAGTTTGGTTTTTGACACCCCTAGTGTTGCCATTGCAGATTTAACGAGGCTGATCCTTGCTTGGGGTCGATGAGGGTTGCTCTCATCGACCCAAGTGCGAACATCCCTAGCTCGAGGCTAGAGGACGGAAAAAGGGGAAAAGGGACAAAATATAAAAAAAAAAAAAAAATAGAAGAGAAGAAAAAGAAAAAGAAAAGAAAAAAGAGAGAAAAATTCAAAAAATTGAAAAATTACAAAAATTGCTCACATCGACATGAAATAGTGTCACCACAACGATTGACCTTACTGGCTCTACCTCACTACAAGCATTATTTACGTCAACTACTTTGCCAGTACCCACTATTTCAAGAGTTTCTTGTTACAACTCCACTTTGAGCTAAACACCATCAAAATCTACTATGAACACTGCAACAATCACTCCTACCAAAAAGTATTGGAGACTCATTAAATATATATTCCCTACTAATAACGGATGAATTTAATTTCAAACACCACAATTGACAATCTCGATGACTCTATGCATAGCCTTAGAATGGGCTTCTTGCCCTCCAATCGAGATCACCATCACTCATTCAAGCATAACATGGGTAACCAAATATTTTAAGAATACAAAAATCAACTATATTACCTAACCATAATTTTTTCTTGTTCTTTGGCGCAAGGAAATGCATGCCCTTGTATAGGCCCTTAACAACCACATTGAGGGCATCACAGCCCTCACTTTGGCTGACAAGGGCATTGTACGAGGGCTATGAACCCTTGCCTAGTGGCTAGAGAAAGCCACAATGCCCTCGCCCAAAGCCAACAAAGTTCATTGGCCCTCACTCCAAAGAACAAGAAAAAAGTAAAAATAAGTACAAAAGATAAAAATTTAAAAATCATTACAAGATTGTTAAAAAAAAATGGCTACATCAATACTAGCCATGCACGTAGAATCATTGACATCCTCATCAGCAATTTCCGATCAAAATTGTTGGATAGACTCAATTGGAAAAATTTGAAGAAAAGTATAACTCAATTGACAAAATTGCAATAAATTTAAGATTTCTTTGGTAATATTTCCAAAAATTTTCTTTTTTAAAAATTGGGGTGACCCATAATGACCTTCTTTCATTGTGTAAACAGTGCCATTTTGTGTACTCAGTTGGCCACGTTCTTGCAAATATGCATTAAGTGTCAACAAGAACAAAAGTCCAAATATTCCAAACTTATGTAAGAATTGTTTTTTCATAACATGAGGAATGTGCGTTTCTCAGAGCAATAGGGAAGTAAACAATAATCATTCGAGGCTATCTAACTTTCTTCAACTCAATTGGAACATTATTTTATATTCATTGTACTTTATAAAAGTATCAATAATCCAAGTGGAGAACGAGTAAAAGTCAAATGCTCTTCCTTCAAAAAACTAACACATAACTCGATGAATCTATTGCAAATGGACTCTCCGCATCAAGGCCTGAACTTCACCCACTCATATTGAATTATCCTATCCATGTAGGGTTCAGATCAACTCCATCTCGCAAAAGCTCAAAACACAACCAGAAGTTTTCAATGCATGACCTGTTATTGCCACCTAAATTTTACCGTTTTATTTAAGACTTAGTATCATTAAGAATTAGGGATTAGTTCCATTTTAATTTTTTTTTAAATAAAAATTTATAAAAAAATCCATTGTGGGTCTGATCCAAAATTTTTCTTTTTTTAAAATTGGAGCGACCCATAATGACTTTCTTTCATCGTGTAAACAATGCCATTTTGCGTACTCAATCGGCCATGTTCTTGGGGATATGCATTAAGTGTTAGCAAGAACAAAAGTCAAAATACTCCAAACTTATGTAGGAATTGCTTTTTCATAACAAGAGGAATGTGCGTTTCTCGGAGCAATAGGGAAGTAAACAATAATTTTTCAAGGCTATCAAACTTTCTTCAGGTCAATTGGAAAATTATTTTAGATTGATTGTACTTTATAGAAGTATCAATAATTCAAGGGGAGAAGGTGTGAAAGTCAAATGCTCTTCCTTCAAAATACTAACACATAACTCGATGAATCTATTGCAAACAGACTTTCCGTGTCAAGGCCTAAACTTCACCCACTCGTATGGAATTATCCTATCCATGTAGGGTTCAGATCAACTCAATCTCGCACAAGCTCAAAACACCAGCAAAAGTTTCCGGTGCATGGCCTGTTGTCGACACCTAAATTTTACCGTTTATTTAAGACTTAGTAGCATTAAGAATTAGGGATTAGTCCCATTTTTAACAAAAAAATAATAAAATTCAAATTTATAACTAAAAAAAAACTATTGTGGGTCCAGTCCAAAAATTTTCTTTTTTTAAAATTGGGGCGACCCATAATGACTTTCTTTCCATCATGTAAACAGTGCCATTTTGCGTACTCAGTCGGCCACGTTCTTGTGGATATGCATTAAGTGTCAATAAGAACAAAAGTCAAAATACTCCAAACTTATGTAGGAATTGTTTTTTCATAACATGAGGAATGTGCGTTTCTTGGAGCAATAGGGAAGTAAACAATAATCCTTCAAGGCTATCTAACCTTCTTCAGGTCAATTGGAAAATTATTTTATATTGATTGTACATTATAGAAGTATCAATGATCCAAGAGGAGAAGGTGTGAAAGTCAAATGTTCTTCCTTCAAAAATACTAACACATTACTCGATGAATCTATTGCAAATGGACTCTCCGCATCAAGGCCTGAACTTCAGCCACTCGTATATAATTAACTTATCCATGTAGGGTTTAGATCAACTCAATCTCGCACAAGCTCAAAACACCACCAGAAGTTTCCGATGCATGGCTTTTTGTTGACACCTAAATTTTATCATTTTATTTAAGATTTAGTAGCATTAAGAATTAGGGATTAGTCCCATTCTTTAAAAAAATTTAAAAAATTCGAATTTATGAAAAAAAAACCATTGTGGGTCGGTCCAAAAATTTTATTTTTTAAAAATTGGGGCGACCCATAATGAATTTCTTTCATAATGTAAATAGTGCCATTTTGCGAACTCCGTCGGCCGCGTTCTTGCAGATATGCATTAAATGTCAGCAAGAACCAAAGTCTAAATACTCCAAACTTATGTAGGAATTGATTTTTCATAACAAGAGGAATGTGCGTTTCTCGGAGCAATAGGGAAGTAAAAAATAATCCTTCGAGGCTATCTAACTTTCTTCAGCTCAATTGGAACATTATTTTATATTGATTGTACTTTATAGAAGTATCAATAATCCAAGAGGAGAAGGTGTGAAAGTCAAATGCTCTTCCTTCAAAAATACTAACACATAACTCAATGAATCTATTGCAAATGGAATCTCCGCGTCAAGGCCTGGACTTCACCCACTCGTATGAAATTATCCTATCTATGTGAACGCCATCTCGCACAAGCTCAAAACACTCGCAGAAGTTTCCGGTGCATGCCTTGTTGTTGACACATAAATTTTACCGTTTTATTTAAGACTTAGTAGCATTACGAATTAGGGATTAGTCCCATTTTAAAAAAAAAAATGAATTTTAAAAAAATTAAAAAAAATTCGAATTTATATATATATAAAAAACCATTGTGGGTCCGGGCCAGGGTTGGGCTTGCCCGGCCCCTGTCTTTTCTTCTTTCCCTCCCGCACGGGCTTGGCCCATTCTTCTTCTTTCCTTCTCCCTTGGCCTCGGCCCGGCCCGCTCGACCTTCTTCTTCCTCCTTTCTTCTCCACGCGCGGAAGCAGCAGTAGAGGCAGAAAAAATGAGGAAGCAGGTTGCTGCAGGAGGTCAGACGGTTGGGTTGAGGTCGACAAGTCAGAGCAAAAGAGGAGCAGTAGCAAGTCAGAGCAGTGGCAAGTCGGAAAAAAAGGGGGGGAACTCAAAAAAAGAGAGGCGGTTTTTGGAGCTCAGCCGAGAGAGCTCGAGAGAGAACAGAAAGAGAGAGCGAAAGACTGTCGACAGTCACACTTGACTCGTGACCAACGACCTGCTGCCGTGCCTCCGCTCCTACGCCTGCAACTGTCCAGCAGAGAGGAAAACGGACAGAAAAGGGATCTGAGAGAGTGGGAGAGAGTCCAAGCGAGGCAGTGGCTGAGGAAGAGCAAGAGAGCTTCAGCCGATGCCTTGGCCGTGCGCAAGCTCCGTCCGATGGCTCCTCAGCTGGCGTCCTCAAGCTGAACCCGGTAGGGCGTTCTTTGTGTTCTGTTTTGCCTTATCCGCGCGCCGGGCGAGAGCTCACAGCCGTTTGGCTCATGCCAACTCTGGCCCTGCAAGTTCCCCGTCAAGCTTTTCTGTGTTTCGGTTTGCTTCGTCGAGCGTCCCGGCTCGAGTTTGAGTCTTGGTTGAATTGATAATCTGTCTCTAGTCAATGCAGCCTAGGTGTTTGATGAAATGTCCTAGTGAGCTTCGGAAACGGTTTTTGCCAAGTTTGTTTCTGTGGTGCCGTCTTTGTACGAGTTTGAGTCCCTTCCATTGTGTTGTCTGCTCTCGCTTGCATTAGTATTCAAATCGTCGTAGTTTTGTTCATTCGAAATTTTAGGACTCGAAACTTTAGTTTTGCGCCTACTATGGTGATAGCTGAGGCTGGCGGTGGTGGGTGTCGGTTGAACCGGACGACTGACGCCGGGTGATTCTGGTGATGGGCCGGTCGCCGGCGTTGTCGTGTGGGCGAGGCCCGGAGTGGAGCATGCCTCGGCAAAGCATGGGGCGTGCTGCAGCCTCAGGGAAAGAAGACCAAAAGAAAGAGAAAATAAGGAAAAAAGAGAAGAAGAAAAATTGGAAAGAAAACACTAAAAAGAAAAGGCCGAAAAAGAGAAATAGGGAGAATGGGCTTCAGCTGGCTGTTGTGGGCTGGGTTCGTCGCGAGCCGGGAACGACTGGGCCGAGAGCAAATTAAAAATTGAAGATGGGTTTTGGGCTGAGAGTTGTCCCCCTCTTTAAAGAATTTCATGTGGGCCTTTTGTTTTTTAGTGGGCTTAGGGACGGCCCGGTTCCTTTAATCTAGCCTGGACCGACAGGGTCTGAATTGGGTCATAAAAAAATCATAAAATCATTAAAAATATTAAAAATCATTAAAAATTCGAAATTTTCAGAAAATTCATGGAAAATTCAGAAACCTGAAAATTTATAAAAATTTTCGATAAAAAAATATTTTTTAGAAAAAAAGTCGAAAATATTAAAATATTAGAAATTCCAATTTTCTTTTTTCAAAAATCCTAAAAATTCCAAGTTTGTTTTAAAATTCCCTAAAAATCTTTAAAATAATTCTTGGACAATTTTCGCTTCAAAGGGTGTAGAAAAATCATTGGCCTAAGATTGTGCTTAAAATTGAACAAATCTGCACGACTTTACCTTAAGGTTTTAATTATTCTCAGATACAATTGCCATTGATTTCACGATTGTAAAGCGATGATTATGGTTCCCCCTTAGTCTAATTAAGACCGTCATTTGTTTATCTTTTAATAATGCTAGGCGTTTATTCTCTCCTACAATTCATTTACTGCTTCCCTCATGTTGCTGATTGTTATTTTGATGTTTGGGCACCTGTATGATCACTTCACATGTTAGTGGATAATTCTAAAATTAATCCAAATTGCTTGACAAAATTTTTTGTGTGAACAAGATTAAGTACCGAAATGGCACTAATTGGTTAATTAGTGTAATCAAATTCTCAATATTAGATTCTCTAGTTACGTAGAAAGTGAGGCACAATCCTATGCCTTGCTTGGTTTATAGCCGACCCCAATAGACTAGTTGCGACTCCTTATTAGAAAATTTTCATGAACATCCAATATCACACGGGGTATGGTTTGGGAGAGTTTATGTCTAATGAGGATCCCAAACTCATTCTTTGAATAATACCCTTAAAACTATAGATTTTGATATTTTTTTCCGCCTCGGAACAAGAAAAAAATAGGTCAGGTGGGCATATGCTCGTACTAGCAAAATCCCATCTTGCTCACCAATTCTTGGCATCCATGTCTCGTGATTCAATCCAAGGGTTACTATCTATTATACAGAGAGGTTAGATGCTACAAATCCACTAATTGAGATGCATGGTTACAATCGCTCACTCAAGTATTTCTTAGCTTTAGATTATGCTTAAAGCCACAGTATTTAGCCTCACATAATTGCTTGATACACCGAGAATTACCTTGCGGCTTGCAGATACTCCCCCCTTCAGTAGGACAAGCGATCTCAATAGGATGCACTGCAAAAATTACCGAGTGAAATCCATGGAGAAGAAGCTCCAAATATTCGAACAATTTATGGTCTTCTTTTGCGCGGCTATCGAACCACAAATCAATTTTCTATGGGATGAAAGGTGCTGCACCATTTGGGCGTAAACTCAAATCCGGCAAAGAAAACAAGTCTGCTTAATTATATCAAGAATGCCACCAAAACAAGCCCGCATGATAAACGAGTGCGGCCCCAATAACGTGTAAAATCAAATCCCACCAAGAATACAACTCTGCCTAATTACACAAACAATGGCACCCAAACAAACCCACGGCCAACGTATCCATACATATTAAACTAGGAAGCTTTTTGTTCATCCGCTCCAACATGGAAATCAATTTCCAAGTCTTTTGGCCGAGTCAATCGTCTAGCTCTTAACAAGGATTTGTTGTTGCTTCAAATGTCTGGTCAATCGAACATACCATAAGCAGTTCCTACAGACTTCATTCAGCATCTCAAATTGGAATCGTATTGTGAAGCACTCTAACTGTTTTAAAAACTTAACATTCTAGTCTATGAAGACAGGGAAGGTGGATAATTTGGAAGCTCTTCCTTCAGAATTTCACACATAACTTTATGAGGACTCCATTGCAAATGGAGTTTCTGCGTCAAGACATGAACTTCACCCTCTTATATAGAATGATGGTTGCCTTCCTCATCCTATCAATCCATGTATGGTTCAAATCAAGCTCATCTCACAATTTCAAAACACCACAAGAATTTTGCAGGTGCATGGCCCGTCGTAGGGCATTTGCCCATTATAGCAAAATCCCATCATCCTCATAAGACCCTCGGGTCCTTGGCCGACAAGTATGGACCGATCTTGATTGTCAGGCTCGGGTTTATCCCGGCTGTGGTGGTTAGCAGTTCCGAGATAGCCAGAGAATGTTGCACCAAGCACGACCATGCCCTCGCGTCTTGTCCACAGCTAATAACCACTGAGGTCATGGGCTACAAATCTGCCTTTTTGGGGTTGGCTCCGTACGGTCTGTATTGGCGTGAAATGAGGAAGATGGTCACTTTGGAGATGCTCTTGGTAGTGCATACCCATTGTATCATATTTATCGGCTCAAATTGAAGGAGAAAATATTTTGTGAAACGATTGAACTACTTCTGTAGAGAAAGAAGCCAAGCCAAGCATTTTCATCACCGTGATTATGTGCCACAGCAAACATGAGAAATGTGATCTCGATTTAAGAACTGCTAACAATATGCCCTTCTCTACCCTAGGCCATATCTTAGTTGACTTGAAGCAGTGGTTTGGAAGGTTGTCTGTTGTAGCCGGTAAGGGCTATTACAGCGGCAATGCCACGGTGGATGAGGAAGATGAGGAGCGATGCTAGCATGCCTTCAGGGAATTCTTCCAATTAATTGGGATGTTTATGGTGGTGGATGCGACGCTCTTCCTTTCTTGAGATGGTTGGACTTGGGTGGCCATAAGAAGTCCATGAAGAGGATCGCCAAAGAATTGGACATAACCCTGAGTGGTTAGTTAGAGGAGCACAAAAGGAATCGCAAAGTTCGAGTGAGAATGGGGTTGATCGAGAATTTATAGACCTCATGCTTTCGACCCTTGAGCGCATGGAAGGCGGAGGTTTCGATACAGATACAGTCATCGGAGGGACAATATTGGTAAGTCTTGTTACATTTATCATGTCAATGCCAACTTTTTACATTTATGCTAATTCAGTCCATTTGGCCAATTTTGGTAGGTTAGAAGCTAGTTGGCATTGACATGATGTTAGCCATCCTACGTGGCATCACTAGCGTTGGCTAGGGGTGAGCATAGTCCAAATTAGGCCAGTTCAACACCAAACCTAATGACTAGCCGCATGGTGTTGGTCCCAATTTTTGGGATGGAGGACCAACCTTGTTGAGCTTGGGATTGAGGATCATACCAAACTATGGTTCTAGTCCGGTTTTAGGGTCAACCTAGGGCCAATCCATTTTTTTTTCCATTTTTTTGTATTCCTTATGAGAGGAAAGATAATATTTCAAATTATATATCCATCAATAATGCGACATTAAACAACAAAATTATGAACACTAATACATATTAAACATGAATATAAAATAAGATAACAATAGAAATTTACACTTGCTAAAAGCAACAAGCCATAATAACAAACATGCAAGGTGAGGGAACAAAGGTGAGTGGCTAGACGAGTAGAGGGGAGCGAGGTCAAGGCGAGTGAAGAGGGTTTTTTTGTTGTTGAATTAGGGCTGGTTTTCTTTCTATTTTTTAATTTACATGACAAACTCGAAGAGAATAGATAAGAATGCGCTAAATTTTGAGTAGACTAAATCACATAATATATAATATATTAGATATATAATTACATTATATTTAATATATATTATGTACAAAAATTGGTTCGGGTTGGACCAACTTAGTCCCCTTGGGAGTCGGACTAGGACCAACTGGGTTGGATTGATTCAAGGTTAGTCCAAGCATCTCTAGACCAGTGTTCACCCGTAATGCAGGCATAGACAAATTTAATAATATTTTATTAATTTTCTTTTCTTTTTCTTTTTTCCCCTTTCTCTTCCTTCTTCCTTTAGTTGGTCCTCGGCTCATGCCCTACCAAAGGCAAGGTCAACCTTGATGAAGCATGGTTATGGCTAGGTGAGGCTTACATCACTAGATCCAATGACGTTATGGCTCACCCAACCTTTGATGAGACCACTTGCTAGGCTGGCAAGGCTCACCCTCGCCCAGCCACTAGCAAGGGTTGAGGGTGAAGCTCGCCTAGCCCAATGGGTAGCTTGGGCAAGGCTCAACTGGCGAGGTCAAGCCTCGTTAGCCATGGCCAAGCTCTCGCTAGCCCTACCTATCGAAGGAAGAAGGAAGTGAAGAATAGAAAAAATAGAAGAAGAAATAAAAAAAAATTGGAAAATATTAAAATATTATTAAATTTTGTCCACGTCAGTACTAGTAGGACCACGTAAATGGTTGATGTCTATATTAGCACCAGCTAGCCAATTTTGGCGAATTGACTAAATTAGCACAAATACAAAAGGTTCATGATTCAATTGGCCAAAAAAAAAATTTAAAATTGAATTGATACAATTGTAATAGGTTTTGGATAATTATTAGTGATTTTCCCTAAGAAATTCAAATTGGCTACATAACATCCCTCGTTTAAACGTCTACTTACATAGTTAATCTCATCATTTAATAAATCATTTTCCTAGATCTATCTTAGTGTACCTCACTTTTTTTTTATCTGCATATTACTGACAAAGAAGGGGTGCGAACACCCCAAGTATCAAAGCTTGGTATGGGTGGATACATAAATACCAAAATTTCTAAACTGTACACTTAAATGCCAAAATTAGACAAAAAAGGAACATTTAAGTGCTAACAGCGAGTTGTGTCGAATTTTTGATAAGTTACCCTGGATTTATGAGAGCCACATAGATCGATTTTATTAATAAAATAACGTCACATCAGATTTGTGGCAAGCCTTGCTGGAGTTGGCATTTAAGTGTCCAAATTTTTTTTTTATAAAAAAGTGACACTTAAGTGTCATTATTGAAATTTTGGCACTTATGTGTTAACACGTGCCAAGTTTTGGCACTTGGAGTATACTTCTTCTAACAAAGATCTGTAAAGTGAAGACAGCGAACACAATGTGATGAATGGATATCTCCGGAGCCTAATAACGTGCACACAGTCTCTCTTTTTTTTCTTTTTTATTGTTGTTTTTGTTTATAGAATGCAATGTGATGTGCAATGTGCATGGCACTGATTAGCTTTAATCTGATAGGAAGTCTCCAATTTTTGTGTTGTCATTTTACTTGTGTAATTTCTTCTTCTTCTTTTTCATGTACATCTCTTCCACTTTTTTTTATTAAAAAAAAAAAACCAATATCCGACTTTCTTCTGAAAATATACCAATTTGTCTTGCAGTTTCGGCTTCCATGCCATTTTAATTTTTTTTTTATATTAATCACATCCTGGTTCCACATATATAATCAATAATTCGGATTTTCGTACTTTGGCATATTCTTGTTAAGATGACCTGACCTATGTTAAACGACAGCAAATATGAGATGTTAGTATGTCACAAGCATGACAGTGACATCCAATGAAGATCCTCCTGATCTTAGCCGCTACCATCGAATCCAGTGTCAATCTTATGGACAATGATCTCATGAATGCCTGTTGAATTCTTATTTATTCTTTTTGGAGGCAAACATCACATAGTTTGTTTCTTATGGTGTGTATATACATTCACATAGTCCAGATTTTGAGAGTATTTGGATGGACCATCGTGATTTGGCAAGATTAGTCAAATGATTGATAAGGTTTGGCAATATTGACATTCTAAACCGCAATATTTAATTAGTGCTGTGTTAATTCTGTTTTCCCTAAGTGCATTTAGCTAGAGAAATTTGCATGTTTTTCTTTATTAAGGTGACTTTTCTTCTTCTTCTTTTTCTGAATGAACTACTTTCGTGCAAGTACAATTAGTAAATGAGTTCTACTTAATGTAATTAAGTAACTTATCTTCAATTTACTATTTTATACTTCACGAAATTACAGTATTATAGTGATTTTTTCTGTCAACACGTACCCATTTTGCAATATATTGGGATGTATTCAAATTTATCATCACACCACACCCATCTGTGTTTTTTCAAGTTACCCGAACTTGCAATTATTTCATGTTTTAGTGCTTTGTCTTGCATAACAAATAATAACAGCTTGTCAGCATTATCTTCTTTCGATTTTCCCTCTTAGAAAATACATTCTTCCTTCAGTTATTTTTAAAATGGATATAAGTGAGTCCTATTTTTTTAATAGTGACTTTCTTTGCGGTTACCATACGCGATCCATTAATTAAATAAAGACCTAAATATTGATACTTGGATGAAATATTATAGGCGGGTGTGCTTTCACTGTCAGCAAAAACAAAAGCCCAATTACTCCAACTTATGTAGGAATTGTTTTCTTATAACACATAGGATGTGCTTTGCAACTTCTTTAAGTTCAATCGGAACATAAACACAAATTTCATCTCAAGTGAAATTGTTCGTATCTTGATCCATATAACTCATTGGTATTTTGCCATGTGACTATGTCAGGTGGAGTTGGTAAAAGAGAGGTAACATGGGCATGGCGATTGGTGATCCTAACGACGACAAAAAATGACTTTTCATTGACTTCTCTTGGCCAAAGACTCCGCTTGTTGCAATATTAAGCAGCCATATTTTGTTTAAGAATGGTACGGGTGAGCATGTGCATGTTTACATTATCTTATCGGAGGTGAATTATTATAGTTTCGTCATCGACTCTAACTTTGACTGCATGGATCATGTGCATTCACCCGATAGATTTAAAGATTTTCTTCTCTCTAACTTTAATTTTTATTTTTGAAAAAGAAAATATTTATAGCAATTAATAGTACATGCTTGTCTATTACATACACATGATTATATAAAATATTCCATTCCATGAGCTTGGCAAATTATCAAATTTAGAAACTGACACATTACTCGATGATCCTAGGAGGGAAAAGTGCATAATAAGTCATATGCCCTTCCTTGAAAAAATAAACTGACGCAACTCCCTGATGGACCTATTTCAAATGGGATCTCTGCTTCAAGACCCGAGCTTCACCCCCTTGTATGGAATAATCCTTGCCATCCTCATCCTATCAACCCATGTGTGGCTCAAATCAAGCTCATCTCGCAAGCCCAAAACACCACCAGAAGTTGCAGCGCATGGCCCATCGGGGGGCATCTGCCCATAATAGCAAAATCCCATCTTCTTCACAAGACCCTCGGGTCCGTGGCTGACAAGTATGGACCGACCTTCAATGTCAGGCTTGGGTTGTTCCTGGCTGTAGTGGTTGGCAGTTCCGAGAAAGCCCAAGAATGTTGCACCAAGCACGACCATGCCCTTGCATCTCGTCCGCAGCTAATAGCCACTGAGGTCATGGGCTACAACTCTGCCTTCCTCGGGTTGGCCCCTTACGGTCAGTATTGGCGTGCAATGAGGAAAATCGTCACTTTGGAGATGCTCTCTAACTGGAGGATCGAGTTGTTGCTCAATCCTATAGTTGCCTTTGCGACGGATATTACCGTTTAAGAGTTGCACAAGCTTTGCACAGAGAAAAAGAATGATTCAGGTACTTTCATGTATACAACGGAAGTTTAAGATGCCTTATTTTCCATTTTACATGATAGTGTATTCCATTATATCATAGTTATTGGCAAATATTGGAGGAGAAAGTATCTTATCAAACGATTGAACTAATGCTGTAGAGTAGGATTGTGCAACCGGACCAGATTTACCCGTAACCCGGATTGGACCACCCAAAAAACAGGGTTGGGAACCGGTTCCTTGTTAAACTGGTCCGGGAATCGGTTTCAGTTTTTGGGAACCGGTTGAAACAGGTCCGAGAACAAGGTCCAAGCAAAGACCCACCCGCAACCGGACCAGTTTTGGAACCGGTTTTTTTATCCTTTTAAGAAAAATTAAATCATCTCTCTATATAGTACCTTTGAGTTTCTTTGTCTTTGAAGAATTGTTAAAAAAAGAAAGCTTTCTCTTTAAATCAAGTTAAATGAGAATTGTTAAAAATAATTGTTCTCATGCGCTGTTTTTCTTTTTTAACGGTCCCATCTTCAACTATTACTAGAGTTGCAGAACAAGTGCTACTAACTATTGTAGCACTAATTAAAGTATTTTCAGTCAAATTCAAGAAAGCTATCTTCTTAATAAGAGCTCCGTTGCATACACATGAGTAAGCACATTAAATCATATCAAAAGTTTTTGTAGGAATGAGACAAATATTAAATCCATATTTGTTGCTAATGTTTATGCATTATTAGGATTTTTGCTTTGTCTTATAATGTTAGGAGGATTACATTGTTGTTTTTTCGCTAATTAATGTAAAATTCAAAGTCGTATAGGATATCGAACGGTTGCAAAATAAGTTCCAATGAAAACAAGGTTGACCCTATTTCCGGACCAGAAAAATAGGGTCGGGTCCAAAATAGGGTCCAATAAAAACATGATAGGGTACATAGTCAAAAAAAGAGGAACCGGTTATAAGAGGGTTGGGTACAGGGTCCAGATCTGGACCCTACCCACTCTGGACCCGATTACCTCTACTGTAGAGAAACAAGCCAAGCCAAGCCAAGCTTTTTCAGTAAACTGAACACGCGCTACAGTAAACAGAGAAATGTGTTTTCGATTTAAAACGTCTAGCTCTATGCCCGTTTATACCACAGGCCATATCTTAGTTGACTTGAAGCAGTGGTTTGGAAGGTTGTCTATGAACATCGTCCTCAATATTGTAGCCGGCAAGGGCTACAACAGTGGCATTGCCACAGTGGATGGGGAAGAGAACTGGCGGTGACATCATGCCTTGAGGGAATTCCTGCAATTCCTAGGGTTATTTCCTGTGGCGGACGCTCTTCTTTTCTTGAGATGGTTGGACTTGGGTGGCCATGAGAAGTCCAAGAGGACCGCCAAAGAATTGGACACAATCCTGAGTGGATGGTTAGAGAAACATAAAAGGAATAGCAAAAGTTCGAGTGAAAATAGGGGCGATCGAGATTTCATAGATGTCATGCTTTCAACCCTTAAAGGCATGGAAATCGGAGGTTTCGATGCTGATACAGTTATCAAAGCTACATGCCTGGTACACCTTGTTTTCCCTCTCTTGGAATTTAGTTCTTTCTACTTAAAATGCCAATGCGTGCGCATCAGGACTAAGATGGATATCAAACTTCCATTGCACATTGTTTGTGTTACTACAGTGATCAAGATTGCAATGTGATGTTTAACACCCATCGCGCTAGTTTTATAATCAATCTACTGCTCATATGTTGTTGTCTTACTTGAATAATGCTTTAGGACTTTATTTTATGAAATAATATCCGCTTCTCTTCTAAACTAAACAAGTTATAGGCCAAAGGAAATCTGATTTGAAACTAGCAGAGTAACGCGAGCGTATATTTTCAAAGATTATATATATGTTTCCTTGTCTTACAGCACTTTAGAAAATATGTAATGACAATAGGCGATTTGCTTCAATTTTTAATAGTTATCATTTAGATATTTAATATTTAGTAGGATAAAATTTCTTTCTAATTTATCTATTTCGCATTTTAATGTTGTAATTACTTTATGTTATTTTAGGTATAAATATGCATTTTGTTTCCTTATAATGTAGCTTATTCTTCTGATTAGTGATATAATATGAGAGAATTTTCATTAAATTTGTGCCTTCGAGAGTGTTGTGCCTTCGAGAGTGTTGTGCCCTCGTGCGTGTTCGGATTGATTCATCAACGATTAACGTTTGTTTCTACAGTGCCATAGAATTGACGACAAATCAGTTGATATGCAGCTTTGTTTTGACAGTTTTGTGATTTTGGTCTATCTCCTCTTCGTAAATTGCTCCTAAAATAACATGTATTTCTTCTTCAAAGGCGATTATAGCAAATGGTACTGACACAATGATAACCGCCCTAATATGGGCGGTCTCTTTGTTGCTGAACAACCTCCACATTCTAAGGAAAACTCGAGAAGAACTAGATGCTCAAATCGGCGAACAAAGACATGTGAATGTGAAAGAGTCGGAATTTATGAATCTAACTTACTTACACGCCATAGTGAAGGAGACACTCTGATTATATCCAGCAGTCCCTTTTGCCGCACCACATTTGTCGACTGAAGGATGCATCATCAACGGCTACTTTGTGCCCAAAGGCACGAGGTTGATCTTGAACTTGTGGAAAATTCAAACCGACCCAAAAGCATGGCCCGAACCATTGAAGTTTAGGCTTGAGAGGTTCTTGAGTAGTCATAAGGATATTGATGTGAAGAACCCTAAGTTTGATTGCATGCCGCTTGGAAGTGGTAGAAGAATATATCCGGAATGTCCTTTGGCCTTCAATCGGTGCATTCAATGCTCTGTAGGTTCCTGCATGCATTCGAAATATCAACTCCCGATAGCTCGCCGGTGGATATGTCGGAGGGTTTTGGAATAACAGTCAACGAGCTGATGCCATTCAAAGTATTTATCATATGGGAAAATTACTTAAAAAGTCATAAATCTATTGTAATTGTGCCAATTTAGTCCTAAATTTATTATTTGACCAATTAAGTCCTAAACTTTTTGTAATTGTGCCAATTCTATCCATATGGCCAAATTTGGCCAACTGGCGAAATGGCCGGCGGCAAGTGGCAACAATTTTTTAATAATATTTTATTTTTTGAATTTTTTATTAATTATTTTATTTTCTTTCCTTATTTTTCCTCTCTTTATTTTGTTTCCTCTCCCTCCTCCTCCCTCCTTCATCCTTTGGCTTTGGCAACCGGCCAAAGGGGAGGGTCGACCGGTCATCAAATGGAGATAGCCAGGCAAGCTTGCCTTGCTGTCACTAGGCAAGAGTGAGCTCACTTAGCCACTGAGGGGGCGAGCCCCCACTGAATCTAGCAAGAGCTTGCCCTCAACTAGTGGATCGGCAAGCTCGTTGGATCTAGCAATTGCCACTCTGGGTCCATCCCCCTCTTTGCTCCTTCCCTCCTCTCGCTCCCGGCCTCCTCGTCCTACTCCACCACCTCTCCCTCCCATCCCAACAAACCTCCCCATCAGACCAACTACCCCAGCCAAAACCCTAACTTCAAGCACAGGAGATCGAGGGCGCCATTGTTGAAAGTGACCTCTCCGCTTTAGCCAACAAGAGCCGCTAGGTGCTCAAGGATTTGATGAAGACCCTCTATAGCTCCAACAAGGTGGTTGCCACTTTGGGTCTCGCCCAGCTCACCCTCACTAATCCATTAGTGAGGCGAGCCCTCACCCGATTTGGCCAAGGCTTGCCTCGCCAGTGGCTAGGCGAGTTTGCCCTCATTGGGCTGTCTTAGTTTGGTGACCAGCCAACCCTCCCTTCTAGCCAATCGCTAGAGCCAAAGGATGAAGGAGGGAGGAGGAGGAGGACATAGGAGTTAAAAAAACAATGAGGAAGGAAAAAAAAAGGTAAGATAA
The DNA here is from genome assembly GCA_014182735.1 of Corymbia maculata. Lineage (NCBI taxonomy): Eukaryota > Viridiplantae > Streptophyta > Magnoliopsida > Myrtales > Myrtaceae > Corymbia > Corymbia maculata. The sequence continues at coordinate 827,901 of CM024687.1, read as the reverse complement.
AAATTCAAAAAAATAATAAAAAAATAATATATTATTAAAAAATTGTCATTTGTGCCGATCGCCGGCCACGTCAATACCGACCGGCCAAATTTAGCCAGATGGACTAAACCAGTACTATTGCAAAAGGTTTGAAACTCAATTAGCCAAAAAAAAAGTTTAAATTGAATCAACACAATTACAATAGGTTTAGGATTTTTATGATAATTTTCCCTACTCACACCAAGATTGCCTGATGAGGTCTACAAATTTACATGAAGCACTAGAAGAACAAGAAACAAATCAATGGGCAAGTTACTACAAAATAAACAGGCTCTCCATGTGTGGCTTTTATCTGGTCAATTAATTGTTGAACATTTAGACAACCGACGATTTCAATCCGGTATGTCTTTCGTGAATAAATAGGGCATAGGTTGGTGCTTCACTTTGGCGAGAAAAACTTATAAGGATGTCAAGCTAATATAGCTTTGCTGATCAGGATGGAGCCTCGGATATTTGGCATTTGCTTTGAGATGTCTCATATATGACTTGTAGTGGGGAAAATGCTTCTCCATAGTTCATTGACGGAGACCGAATTCAAATTGAGGTGGGGGAAGAGAGAGGCGAAATGCACGGTTGTAGTGTCTCTATTTTCATTTGTAGAGTCACAAATTTCTCTGGAACGTGAAATTTCGTAAACTTAAAATAAAAGATATATTATTGATCGTTATACCTCAGAACGTCTATTTAGATGTCATGGACTAATCATAGAAATATGTTTGATGTGTGCAACATGTTAACTGTGAGGGGAAATTGCTCATTTTAAAAAGTGATTGATTCTTCTCCTCTAACTTGATTATCCAAAAGCCACAAAAATCTTAATTAGTTTTGGTCTGTACATTTACAATGCTACTATGAGCGCATTAAGGCGACCTCAAGATATTTTTTCTATGTGGGAGCAGCTTTGAATATCAAATGGCCCTCCTCAAAAAGTAATTTTAATGCGGCTGATTTCCCCTCTTTTGCAATTAGTTTCGCTAGAATTCACTTTAGCACCTTCCAAGATCTTGAGAAAAGTTGTACCTTGGAGAGCACAATCGGATCATATGGAGCAATTTCCTTGTTTTAGTGTTCTGTCTTGCAAAATAAGTTATAATAGCTTGTGGACATTGTTTCTTCTCCTCTAACTTGAAAAGTTTAAGATTAAATTGGCCCCTATACAATAAATTTCGAATTATTAGGACAATTTTTTCTATTTATATCAGAAAACATGATATTGACTAATACCAGGAGTGATCCATTTGAATCAATGAGTGTTATGTGGACCTAGGATGTGATTGAGATAACAAAATAAAATAAAATGACATAGAGGCCAAGATTACTGCAAGACCATTCCTCTGCAGTGGTAAGCCAATTCATGAGACATAGAGGCCAAGATTACTGCAAGACCATTCCTCTGCAGTGGTAAGCCAATTCATGAGAGAGAGAGAGAGAGAGAGAGAGAGAGAGGGGCAACCACCGCGACTGTGGTCGTCGCTGGTGCCAATGGCACTTCCACTACGAAGCAAACATTGGAGTGGAGTATTAAACAATAGTCCTAGTCCTATTGTTGGACTAATCCATCTAAAGTGCACCTCCAAGTGCTAGATAAAGTAATTTGTCCTGTCTTCACCGCGTTATCCAAGCTATCAAACACGTCCTAAAATAAATGACATCCGGTTCTAGTGACGGTAAACAAATTATTATTGTAAATGTGTTTTAGAATAAGTCATTGTATAGCATGAAATAGTTTACAAAGTGTTGATAATTTGTTTGTAAAACAAACTACAAAGTGATTTGTCCCATATAGGAAATGTGTGTGTGGACTAATATTTAAGTACAGAAGTCTTCTTATATTACAATTGAAATTTAGATCCTACAATATCTGCATGGAGTGCTTGATTACCAGGTCCACTCGTAAACTCACGTATTCAAAAAAAAATTAAAAACGTATATTATCAATCTTGATGGACCGATCTGTTCAGAAATTACAGTGCAAGTAGGGATACTAATAAATAATTTTGGTTGAGAAGAGGGAGATTAATTGACAATTACGCGTGTGGGTCTCTAATCGCATTAAAGATAAATTAAAGGACATCAAATCTTGTACTCAAGTACTGCGTATAATATAAATTAAAAGAATTATTGCCCGCGCTCCGATTATTCTTGCATTAAATTGGGGTCCAAATCTACAAGAAATAATGTGTGTTTTGATTGACTTCAAAAGTGAAATCAAATGCTGTAATAAATTCTTGTTGGCCACAGACATTCCTCACGTAAACGTTTACTCATAGTTTAACTGATCACTAAAATCAATTTTCTAGATCTACCTTACTATAATTCGCAATGTTTATCTACACATTACCCACCAAGAAATATACAAGTTTATTGTCCTAACACTCGCATCCTAAAATAGACTCAAGAAGAACTACATAGTCAGATCAACCTAACCTATCTATTTAAAAATTCCAAACACTTAAAACTTTCACAAAATTGCAAATATTCACATGTGATTTCACATATTAATTTTCATAAATTTTTTGAAACTTAAAAAATGCTAAATTTTGCGGAATTTTTGCTTTGACTTTAACGGAAACAAACAGGCCCAAAATGTGGAGCAGCTCAAGTAGCAAGTTGTATTATGCCTTTGCTTTGAAATAGCAAACGTACCCGTAAGTAATATCTCTATGTAATTTCGTCAGCTTTATGTTAGTAAAGTACTTGTATTTTCACTAACAATACAGGTATGTTTGTGATTATCAAAAAGGCTAATGTCTCTTTCATGTTTGTTGAATTTACGAGAAAGCTTTCGTTCTTTGCGTATAAAATGACTTATATACATATAAAACACGTGATTTATTATAGGCAGATACAAATTCTTATATTTCTAACTTATTTCACATTTTGCTATAGGTAATCCGTTATGTAACATGTTAAATTGTTAATTACCACAGAAGCACATAAACACACACATGTTTTTATGAAAGTTGATTATAAACAATACCCAATTTTTTTTTTATTGCCCATCAAATCACATGAGATAGTTGTAAACTTAAAAGGGAAAATGTTTAAAAAATTATAAACCTATTATGCGGTAGCAAATTCAATCATAAACCATTCAATTGTGCCAATTTTATCCTAAACCTTTTAACAATTATTGATTGAGTCCTAAAATTTTCAATTATATCTATTTTGGTCCTAAACCTTTTGATAATTTACCCATGTAACCAAAAAACTTTTAATGATTAGCTAATTTTGATCATTTTAGACAATTTTGACTAGAAATTATTGAGGCGGCGATTTAGTCGGTGCCAACCATATTTCATCCTATGTGGTACAAGTGGTGTTGACATGGGTAATTTTTGTAATTTTCTGCATTTTTTCTTATTTTTCCTTTCCTTTACTAAATTTTCTTTGTTCTTTTTCCCTTTTTTTCCCAAAGCTGGCCATCATCGGGCCTTTTTTGATGCTTGGCTGAGCTCGCTAGCCTTAGGCAAGGGCTGTCTTCACCCAATCTAGCAAGGGCAACCCTTGCCCCTACTGATCCCCTCCCCTGCCCAAGCAAGAGAGGCACTCACCAAGCTAGTCGATGGCGACCCTCACCCAAGGGATGAGGGTAGCCCTCACTAACAAAGCATGGGCATCCCTCACCTAAGGCCAATGAGCTTCACTGGCCATCAATGAGGCTCGAAAAGGTCTAGCAAAGGCAAAAAGAAAAGAAAAAGATAAACTAAGAAAAAAATTCAGTAATTAAAAATTACAAAAATTATCAATGTTAATGCCACGTGAATGGTTGGTACTAATTAGATCATTGCATCAGCAATTTTTAGTCTAAATTGGTTGGAAGGACTAAATTTGCAAATTGTTAAAAGGTTTAAAGTTCATTGATTTTACGGAAAATATAACATTTTGAAAAATTTTAAGAAGTCATTCTCCAGAATAATAATAATATTTTCCTATGTTTGGCTGAGACTTAAAAAGTGATCTAAAAAATATTTTCCATCATTTGATGAAAAAATCTCATTTGATTTTTTTGGGTACTTTTTCCTTCTTTATTCACCAATTAAGTTTCTCCGGGACGAGAAATGCTCTACCAATTGGGTGTAAAATCAAATTACACGAAGAAGACAACTCTGCCTAATTACATCAACAGCAACACCGAAACAAACCCATGATAATAAATGAATACAAAAGATCTATGAAACAATTTGTGTGGGTTAAATTAGGGAATAACTTGTTCACCGACTCCAACATGGAAATGATACTCCATATATAATCTTTCTCTGGGACAAGTGTTGCACCAATTGAGTGTAAAATCTATCCCACGAATAAGACAACTTCGCCTAATTCCGTCGCCAAATGCACCAAATGAAACCCATGATACATACATTAATCTAGGAAAATCTTTGTTCACCAGATCCAACATGGAAATCAATTTCGACGTCTTTCTCCTGAATCAATCAAACTACTCCAGCAAGTATTGTTGTTACATCAAAAAAGTTCAACTTTCCTTGTTTGAATCAATGGGCTGGGCTTTAGATCAGATTTCTCTTACGGGTTCAAACGCGAGCTTGTTCTAACATACTCAATGGGAATACTAATATAGGGTCCCCGACTTGTGATGATTGTATGGCTAGGCCAGTACGCTGCCATTATGGGAGTCATGTCTATGAAGAAAAGAGACGTGCCAAAATATTATGGCGTACCATTTTGAGAAATAAACGATCAGATAATAAAATAAATAGATTAATAAAATGAATTGAATAAAAAATTTACATGCTTTGGTTAGTAGGATATACTCCATGACAAGAGTAGCATAAGATTCCATTATAAATCAAGTAATATGATGGAAATACAACTACCGATGCAACTAGGAGATGAGCTAGAGTTGTTTTGAGTGATTATTGACGATATGTAAGTGTAAGGGGGATGGATGATGATGGGTAAATGCAAAATGAGGGGTAAAATATAATTGGAATCAAGGCATGCGGGACGCGCCATTAGTCGAAAATCAGGAACGGGATTGACGAAGCCTACCACCAAGGCTTACAGAAATCAACAGCCAAGGATACTAGATTTCGAGATTGAAGAAACTCACCACTAAGGCCTATAGGAAGATCATTAGCTGAGGATACAATGCTTTTTTGGCTCACCACCGAGAAAGAATCCACCTTTCAAGGATACGGAAATCAAGAGTAATCCACTCTCTAAGATAGTCACTTACATAGAGGAAAATCTTAAATATTTATATATCCAAAATTCACTATCTTACATTCAAGAATTCGCCTTATTATATAGAGGGATTATTATATAGGAAATAGATTAAACATTGAAGATAAGAAACTACCTAATTAATTAAAGACATTGGAGCAAGAAAAACATAATATAAATGCATTAAAACACCTAGAGACTTGAACTTTTGATTCTTGAAACCTGCAACACAATTATGACTTACTAGTGATATTTGACCAGATGCAAAGTAATTAAAATATACTCTAAATTCGTTTGCCTCCTCTGGTACCTAATCGACACATTGAAAGATCATCAAATAGCAAAGGAAATTGTTCTGAACAACCTTTAATTGCTAGATAGTCAATTGGTAGTGTTAGAATCGATAACAAGCTTGTAAATTGACATCAACAACCATGAAGTCAACAACTTATCCATCGAATCGACAACTCTCTTGCATAATCGACATCTTCAACTTGGATCGATTGACAAAGCCCGATATTCCCGCATCAACTTTACTCGAGTAAAGTCACAATTTGGAATATAATTATTGTTGCTACTCTCACATAGCCCCTCGTGGGCTCCTCAATTGCCACAAATATTTCAAGTCAAAGTTGCGCTTAAACTTAATTATAACCATGGACCTTATCAGAATGCCAATTCTACTTGCACCTTTAACCATTTCACAAGAATTAACAAACACAACTTCATCTATCATAAACAAACTAAATGTTGCATCCATATTTGTTAGGAGATCAACCGCGGGATCTTGTCAAATTCAATAGTTTTAGCAACCATTGGCCTTACAGGCTCCACCTTGTAAGCACTATTTATGTCAACCATTATGCTGGCACCCGCCATCTCAAGAGTTTTTGGTTATAACTCCACTTTGAGCTAAACACTGTCTAGATCCATTGTGAACACTGCCACAATCACTCCTACCAAAAAGTATTGTAGACTCATCAAACATATATTCTCTATTGATGATAGATGAATTTAATTTCGAGCACCACAATTGAAAATCTCGATCACTCTGTGTATAACCTTGGAATATGAACTTTCTTGCCCTCCCATTGAGTTCACCATTGTTCATTCAAGCATAACACATATAGCCAAATATTTTAAGAATAGAAAAATTAGCTATGTTACCTTACCATACTTTTTTTTTGTTCTTTGGAGTGAGGACTTGTGTGCCCTTGCCTAGGCCCTTAACAACGGCTAAGCCCTCAACAACCATAGTGAGGTCATTGTGGCCCTTGCTTTGGCCGACGAGGCCATTGTGTGAGGGCCGCGAGCTCTTGCCTAGTGGCTAGAGAAGGCTACAACACCCTTGCCCAGAGCCAACAAAGTTCGCCAGCCCCCACTCCAAAGAACAAGAAAAAGTAAAGAAAAGGAAAAAAATTATAAAATACAAAAAATTATTATGTGCTAGCTATGTGCTGTGTTGCATAAGACTATTGGTATTCTTGTTGGTAATTTCCGATCAAATTTAGTCAAATAGACTTAATTAGCAAAACTTAAATAGGTTTATGATTAATTGATATAATTAAAAGGTTTAAGACTGAATCGGCAAAAGTGCAATAAGTTTAAGGTCTTTTTGGTAATCTTCCCAAAAAAATTTTCCTTTTTCAAATTGTGGTGAGCCATAGTGACTTTCTTTCATCGTGTAAATAGTGCCATTTTCTGCACTCAATTGGCCACATTCTTGCAAATGTGCATTAAGTGTCAGCAAAAACAAAAGTCCAATTACTCCAAACTTATGTAGGAATTTTTTTTCACAACATGAGGAATGTGCGTTTCCCGGAGCAATCGGGAAGTAAACAATAGTCCTTGGGGGCTATCTAACTTTCTTCAGCTCAATTGATACATTATTTTATATTGATTGTACTTTATAGAAGTAATCAATAATCCAAGAAGAGAAGGTGTGAAAATCATATGCTCTTCCTTCAACTAATGCACAACTCAATGAATCTATTGCATATGGACTCTTTGCGTCAGGGCCTGAACTTCACCCACTTGTCTGGAATTATCCTATCCATGTGTGGTTCAAGTCAATCCCATCTCGCACATGCTCAAAACGCCACCACTAGTTTCTGGTACATGGCACGTCATAAGGCATTTGCCTATACTAGCAAAATCCCATCTTCCTCACGAAATCTTGGTATCCATGGCTGACAAGTATGGACCGATCTCCACCATTAGGTTCGGGTTGTTCCCGGACATAGTGGTTATTAGTTTCGAGAGAGCCAAAAAAATGCTACACTAAACACGGACTCGCCTTCAGATCTCGTGATTCAATCCGAAAATGGGAACCTATTATACAGAGAGTCAAATGCAACAAATCCACTGATTAATTGAAGAATTACATGATTATAATCGCTTACTCAAGTATTTCTCGGCCTTATATTTCACCCAAACTCATAGTAGATAGCCTCATGTATTTGCTCAATACACCAAAAATTACCTTGTGGCTTCCAAATACTCTCACCTTTAGTAGGACAAGCAATCTCAATTGGATGTACTGCAAAAATTACAGAGTGAAATCACAGAGAAGAAGTGTTATTCGAGCAATTTGTGTTAAAATAGTTTGTTACTACGTCTCTTAGTTAAGAGAAGATATGACTTTTGATTATGAAAAGAAGTGAATCTTTATCCTAAAAGGAAATTACCGGTAGTTCTGAAAGGAAATGATTCTTGACATGAAGAGGGGTGATGATTGGGAATAAGGTACCTATTCCCAAAAGATATGTTGATTGATTGTCTGTGATTAGAGACTAATTTATATATTATTTATAAAAATTACAACTGTTCAAAAATGTTTTTTTTTTCAGAACTCTCTTCTTCTTTTTTGATTCATGCAACTTTAATACATTCAATGAGAAATTTCAAGAGATAATCGAGTAATTGCTAAACTCGTTTTTCTGCGATTTTGGTATATATCCTAAAGGTATATTTGTTCTAAACCTAACATCAACAATAATGGGGACAAATAATACTCTAAGGATAGTAATCGTCATCACGCATCAAAACATCAATGATCTATTATTACTTCTCTATCTTATTCAGCAATCACATTTCCCCCACAATTTGTGGTCTTCTTTTGTGCGGCTATAGAACCAAAAATCCATTTTCTATGGGATGAAAAGTGCTGCACCATTCTGGCATAAGTATAGTCCAAGTGCCAAAACATGGTACAATGGGACACTTAAATGCCAAAAGTTATAAAATGTATACTTAAGTGCCACTTTTTTTTAAAATTAAATCGCTCAAGTGCCAACTCCGGTGAAAGCTGCCGAAAATCCGACGTGGTTTATTTTAATAATATAAATTGCTTACGTGGCTCGCAAAAATTAAGTTAGCCAAAACGACATAGTTTTGTGCTAACGTGGCATTTTTAAAATGTATTAATTAAAAAATATTAAATAATTAAAAAATATTATTATAAAATTGATTATTTAAAAAAAAAAAGAGGAGGAAGGGGAAGATCCGGTGAGGGCTGCCGAACCCTCCCCTCCCCTTTTTTTTTTTTTTTTTTTTTTTATAAATAAAATATATTTTTTTAAAAAAATTTCTAGTTTGACTTGGATAAATTTTTTTTTCTTAAAATTGCCACATGAATTTTTTATTTAAAAAAAATGCTCCATCAGCAAATAAAATCTTCGAAAAATGGACACGTGGCAGTTTGGTCGAATTTTTTTGCTGTTGACACTTAACTTGATCCATTTTGCTCCGATTTTGATATTTAAGTATACATTTCCGAACTTTTGGCACTTAAGTTTCTCCCGTGCCAAGTTTTGGCATTACAGGGGTCCGTACATCCTCAAATCCCGTAAAGAAAACAACTCTGCTTAATTATGTCAACAACGGCCCCAAAACAAACCCACATGATAAACGAGTGCTGCACCAATAACGTGTAAAGTCAAATCCCACCAAGAAGACAACTCTGCCTAATTACACCAACAACGGCACCCAAACAAGCTCACAGCAAACATATCCATTCATGTTAAACTAGGAAGCTCTTTGTTCATATACACCAACATGGAAATCAATTTCCAAGTCTTTTGGCCGACTCAATCATCTATCTCTGACAAGGATTTGTTGTTGCTTCAAATGTTAGGTCAATCCAAGTACCATAAGAACTTCCCGCAGACTTCATTCAGCGGCTCAAATTGAAGTTGTATTGTGAAATTTTGACAAACCACTACTAACTGTTTTAAAGGCTTAACGTCCTAATCTATGAAGAAGGGGAAGGTGTATAAATTGGAAGCTCTTCCTTCAGAAATTCACACATAACTTTATGATGACATCGCAAATGGAGTTTCTGCGTCAAGACATAAACTTCACCCTCTTGCATGGAATGATGGTTGCTATCCTTATCCTATCGATCCATGTATGGTTCAAATCAAGCTCATCTCGCAAGCTTAAAACACCACCAGAAGTTCCAGGTGCATGGCCTGTCATAGGGCATTTGCCCATGATAGCAAAATCACTTCTTCCTCACAAGACCCTTGGGTCCATGGCCGACAAGTATGGACCGATCTTCACTGTCAGGCTCGGGTTAATCCCCGCTGTAGTGGTTAACAGTTCCCAGATAGCCAAAGAATGTTGCACCAAGCATGACCCTGCCCTCGCATCTCGTCCGCAGCTAATAGCCACTGAGGTCATGGGCTACAACTCTGCCTTTTTTGGGTTGGCTCCTTATGGTCCGTATTGGCGTGAAATGAGGAAAATCGTCACTTTGGAGATGCTCTCTAACCAGAGGATCGAGTTGTTGCTCAACCCTATAGTCGCCTCAGCAACAGATATCGCCATCAAAGAGTTGCACAAGCTTTGGACAGAGAAGAAGAATGATTCAGGTACTTTCATGTATATAATGGAAGTTTAAGATGCTTTATTTTCCACTTTACATGGTAGTGCGTACCATTGTATCATAGTTATCGGCTCAAATTGGAGGAGAATATTTTTTGTGAAACCATTGAACTGCTGCTGTAGAGAAACAAGCCAAGCCAAGCATTTTCATTACAGAGATCATGTGCCACAGCAAACATAAAAAATGTGACATTGATTTAAATAGTGTTAACACTATGCCCTTCTCTACCACAGGCCATATCTTAGTTGACTTGAAGCAGTGGTTTGGAAGGTTGTCTATGAGCATTGTTCTTAAAGTTGTAGCCGGTAAGGGCTACTACAGCGGCAATGCCACGGTGGATGAGGAAGAGGAGGAGCGATGCCAGCATGCCTTCAGGGAATTCTTGCAATTAATTGGGATTTTTACGGTGGCAGATGCTCTTCCTTTCTTGAGATGGTTGGACTTGGGTGGCCATGAGAAGTCCATGAAGAGGATCGCCAAAGAATTGGACACAATCCTAAGTGGCTGGTTAGAGGAGCACAAAAGGAATCGCAAAACTTCGAGTGTTAGTAGGGGTGATCGAGATTTCATAGACGTCATGCTTTCGACCCTCAAGGGCATGGAAGTCGGAGGTTTTGATGCCGATACAGTTATCAAAGGTACACTCTCGGTAAGTCTTGTTTTCCAACTCCTGGAACTGATAAGTTTCTACTACAAACGTGTGGTGTGTGTGCATAATTCTGCTTGCTTCTTTGCAAGCATTGGGTTTTCAGTGGTACGACCAGCAATTTATCGTAAAGGAGATGGAGATCGGTTGGCGTACAAGTTGGTCTAAAACTTATTAATATAAGTTTTTGAGTAAAGATGGAGCAAATTGATTATACCATCGAGTGTGAATTTAAGCTCCATCTTAGTAATTTTATAAGATGAGTGTCTGACTTCAATTGCACCTTTTTGTATCACTACGGTGGTTAAGATTGCAAGGTGATGTTTAACACATGGCGTTGATGTAGCTTTTATGTCAGCTAGCAAGTTTTCTAGTGAACGTACAGTTTATATGTCGATGTTTTACTTAAATAATATTTTTGGACCTTTATTTTATAACAAAAACCGAACCTCTTCTAAAGCTCTACAAGAGATGGACCAAAAGAAATCAGATTTTTTAACCAACTGCGCTCATAATCTTCATTTATTTCCTTGTTATTCTTTATTTTTGAAATTAAGTTAGAATATGAAGTAATTTCTTTCAAATTTTAGTGAGTATAATTTAGATATTTAATATTTAATACAATACAATATGTTTTTTAGTCATGAGTACGAAAAAAAATTTAATGGTTTTTTTTTTTTGCTATTTTACAGTTGGAATTTCTTAACCTTTTTTCTTCAGATATAACTATGCATTACGTTTTATTGTAATGGAGCTTATCCTTTTGAATAATGACATAATTAAAGGAGAATTTTATTTGAATTTGCACATTTAAGAGTGATGCGCCTTCGTGCGTTCTGTGGATTGATTTGTCCATTTTATCATTCGTTGCTGCTCTGCCATAGAGTTGATGACAAACGACTTGATATGCACTTTTGTCTTGATAATTTTGCGATTTGGTATATTTGATCTTCATATATCACTATTACAAATAACATGCATTTCTTCTTTGAAGGCGATTATAGCAGGTGGTACTGATACAACAGCAGTCACTCTAACCTGGGCAGTTTGTTTATTGCTAAACAACTCTCACGTACTAAAGAAGACTCAAGAAGAGCTTGATGCTCAAATTGGCAAACGACGACATGTGAAAGAATCAGACATTGCCAACCTAACTTATCTACATGCCATAGTCAAGGAGACTCTCCGATTATATCCGGCAGGCCCACTTGGTGCACCACGCGTATCAACTGAAGATCGCGTTATCAATGGGTACTTTGTTCCCAAAGGCACGAGGTTGATCTTGAACCTTTGGAAAATTCAAACCGATCCAAAAGCATGGCTTGAACCAATGAAGTTTCAGCCGGAGAGGTTCTTGAGCAGCCATAAAAAAGCTGACGTGATGAGCCCTAATTTTGACTTCATGCCCTTTGGAGGTGGTAGGAGAATTTGTCCCGCAATATCCTTCGGCCTTCAATTGGTGCATTCTGTGCTCGCTAGGCTTCTGTATGCATTTGAGGTATCAACTCCCGACAATTCACCAGTGGATATGTTGGAGAGTAACGGACTAACGGTCGGCAAAGCAATGCCGCTCAAAGTAATGCTCGCACCGAGATTGCCTAACGAGTTCTACGAATTTACGTGAAGCACCAGAAGAACGAGAAAAAAGTTGATGCGCAAGTCACCACTAAATAAATTGGCTCTTCACATCAAGCTTTTATCCAATCTATATGTGTTGCATGCATTGGGACAATCGATGATGTCGATCCAGTATGTCTTTCGTGATAAATAGGAAGTATTCACTACGATAGCCGCCAAGCTAATAGCTTCCCTGATCAGGACGGAGTACCGTATCCGAGGGATTTGCTTTGAAATAATAAATTGTGCTGCTAAATAATAAGTGTTTCGTCAAGCCGTGAGTATGTACTAATTTCTTAAGCTCGCATGTCCCTGAACAATCATCACAAAAAATGCCGTGAATATTTATAATATTTCATATTATAAAGTCTTACGAAGCCAAAACATATAATCTTTCTTCACGTCTCCGTTTCAACACTCAACAAAAAGGACATAGCAAAACGTAATTGGAAAGGATGAAATAAAACTTCAGAAACACGGCTAATGATCCAAACGAATGCTCTGTAATTCTTCGCAAATCTTAAGAAACAATTCAGTTAAAAGATATGCTTGCTCGGCGTTGCAATCATGAAAAATAATTTCGTCTATGTTTCCTAAAGGGATAAGACACAAATGGTCTCTAAATTTTGGCCCCGTATGCAATGTAGTCCATGAACTTTAGCTTAATGTGTAGTATAGTTACCAAACTTTTAATTTGTTCATTATAATCTTTAAACTTTTCATACATGCTCAATTTAATCCATGAACTATATAGAGATGTTTAATGTTGTCTTTGAGTTTGAAATCATGCACTACAATTATTCCATAACAAGCGGAATGTGCTTTTCTTGTCGAACTTCAAATTCCAACAAGAAAAGAAAACCAATATTTCTCAATTCCATACACATCAACGAAAGTCTCTCAATTAGCATTTTTGAGAAGAAAAATTAACAAAAAAGTCATGAACATTTTGCAATATTGACAATTCAATCATAAACTTCTTCTTTTTTACCAATTCAGTCATAAACTTTTGAATTGTATCGATTCAATCCATCCGGTCAAATTTGGTGAGCCAACGCTAATGTAGACAATTTTTTATATATTTTATTTTATTTTATTCTTTTTCTTTTTTTCCCTCCATTCTTCTTCCTCTAGCTAGTCACTGGACCTTGGTGACCGAATAGAGGCAAGGTTGAGTCTCACCGAATCTGGCTCGGCCTCACCTAGCCATGGCTAGGCGGAGCTCCCCATTGATCTTGCAAGGCCTTGCCCAACAGTCTTACCTTGGCTAGGTGAGGCGTTGCTAGATCGATGGCAAGCTTGGCCTCGCCTTGGCTAGGTGAGGCCTCGCCAGAGACAGCAAGCTTCGCTTCACCATGGTTGGGTGAGGTCGAGCCTTGCCGTCATTGGGCAAGACTCACCCTTCATGGCTAATAGGGGTGAGCCTCTGGCTAGTCACCGAGGTTCAACAACCGGCTAGAGGAAGAAGAAAGAACGGAAAAAAACAAAAACAAAAGAAAATTATTAAAAATTGTCCACGACAACATTGGCTGGTCAAAATTGGTGGAGTGGACTGAATTACATAATTGCAAAATATTTAGGACTAAATTGACAAAAAAAAGAGATTCTAGACTGAATTAGCAAAATTGTAAAAGGTTTATGACTTTTTGGGTGATTTTCTCTTTTTGAGAAGTCCACGTTATAAATGAAAAATTGTCTTAATGACAATGCTCCCTAGTGGAAATTTGGTGATGCAAGCATGGTAAAACCATCGTGCATGAACCTCAATCGAGTTGAAAATGAATGAATGAATCCTGAAATATGCATTCTAGAATAATCCTAATTGCCTATCTCTTAGATGAATGCATATACATATTGCCTCAAATCATGCTTGACAGGTAGTTTTTCCTCAAAGATCAAGGGGTCCTTGACATTCGTGTTGCTCTGTAATGCTTCAGGTTTGTCTAAATATCTTTGAATTTTTGGAATGCCTGAAATGAAATCCAGGTTTCGCCTTTCGAATGTCCGAAGTGTGATCCGCATATTTGTGAAATCTTTTTTGAGTACTTGAAGTGTACTCTGGGTATCTCGTAAAACTCTTTTCAAGTATCCGAAATGTGATCCGAATATTTCGTGAAAACTTCTTTCAAATACTTGAAGTGTAATCCAAGTATTTCGTAGAAGCCCTTTTCAATTATCCCTTTTAAAATTTTTTACTTTTGCAATCAGAGAGACGAGTGCTCTATTAATAGAGGGTTTAAAATTTCAGTTTGAAAGAAGTTCCTCACCTCTGTAAGTACTTCTAGCTTTATTTTTCCCAAAATCCGATAGAACTGGCCGTTTAGGCCATGGGCCCTGGTGCTTTCAATGCTCCAAGCTTAAATGTTGCTTCTTTTACCTCTTCTAGCAGCAGCTGGTTTGTTTCCTCCTCCACTAGATAGGGCCAATGTTCTAGTGAAGGAGTGAAATCACGATCCCCAACTGAGCTGTAGAGTTCTCTGAAAAAATCAGATGTCATCTGTTTTAGCTTTTGTTGATCTTGGGTCCAAAGACCTTCTGAGTCCATTAGCATTGAAATTCTATATTACTTCCTTTCTCTGGACAGTGGTAGCATGAAAAGATTTAGTATTTCGACCTCAGGTCCAAAGACCTTCTGAGTCCATTAGCATTGAAATTCTGTTCAGCTTCCTTTCTCTAGATGGTGTCTAGACGGTGTTAGCATGAAAAGATTTAGTATTTCAATAAATAGCCCAACTGCTGGGCAGGGAATTGAACAACCCCCCGTTCCCTCTGTATTGATAAAAAAAACACTTCCAAACTTTAGCCGCCTCCTTAGCCTGTGAACAAGCTCTTCCTGGTTCTTCGTTTTCATTAGAAAAAGTACTGCGAGCCTTTCTTGAGCAACTATGGCTCTTTGGGCTTAAACTGTTAGGAGTGTGCAGTGTGCCTAATCCCTAATAATCCCAACATAAAAGCTTCATTTGAACCCTAATGGCTTATTAAGATTGCAACGACGGCACATTTTGCCTAGCCTTCCGATACTTGAAATGACGTTTCAAAAAGTTGTTCTAAATCCAGTAAAAGCGGGTTATTCCCTTGAGGATCATTGGAACAGTACCTTTTCACTTTCTTACTCACTGGAGTAATTATCCCACTTGATTTTTTCTTGGGGTCTTTGCAGGAGCCAAAGTCAAGTCAAGTCAAGCTCCCAGGGAATGTTCTGGTCTGCTGCAAAATAGGGTGACAGATAAATTAGAAGGCATTATTGCACACATTCAACAAAATACGTATATCATTAAACTTGATGGACCGATCCGTTCAGTTATTACAAAAGATATTAATAAATATTTTTAGGCGAAGGGGAGGGAGATGAGTTGACCATGAAATGCATCCATAAACACATAAAAGATAAATTAAAAGACATTACTATATGCACTGAAATAATACTTAGACTTTATTTATTTCGCAAAAAATGAATAATTTATAACATATTTTTCTTTAAAATGATGGTTTGTATCACTTAAAAAAATAAATGACTAAAAATTTATTCATCATCCATAATAATGTTTAAATATAAATTATTTTTATATTAATTTTTTTAATCGACTAATTATTTCAAGTAATATAAATAATCATTCTTAGGAATATATTTTTCAATTTTTTTATTTCTGAAAAACAAACAGAGCCTTCCTTATATTATCAAATTTGATAGGACTAATCCATTTAGTAATTACAATGCAAGTAGGAATACTAATAAATAATTTTTGGTGAAAAAGAGGGTGATAAGATTGACAATGAACAGAGTACGTATGTAAGCACATAAGAGATAAATTAAAAGACATTATTGCTTGTATTCAAATAATGCAAAGAATATAAATTAAAAGTCATTATTGCACACACTCAAATTATTCTTGCATCATCAAAGTTGATAGAGCCGATTTATTCAGTAATTACAATACAAATAGGAATATTAACCAATCGCTTTTTGTGAAAAAAAGGGGAGACAAGTTGACAATGATGCCCGGGTGGGTGAGAGAGAGAGTGCGCGCGCGAAGCATGTCGGTAGTAATATAATTGGCTGTGACTCGTTGCAGCAGAATAGAACGCAATTAATGCTAGATTTACTCGAATATCATCTTTTGAAGTCGAAATCTACATGGAATAATGCTTGTTTTAATTGATTTCTAAAGTAAACTTTTGTTGGCAGCAGAACATTTCTCATTTAAACGTCTACTTATAGTTTAATTAGTCATTTAATAAATCAATTTTCTAGATCTATCTTATTATAACTTTTACTATATATCTACATATTACCCAGCAAGAAATCTACGAGTAAACAATTAGGAAAAATAATAAAATATTCCTAAACTTATTGTATTTGTATTAATTTAGTTTTAAATATTTTCACTTTAGTACTAGTGAAGTACATCCGACTAATTCATGCCATAAATTGCTCGTGTGAATGGCGATTATCTTACGTGGCATAGTTGGTGACAACGTGAATACTTTTTAATTTTTAAATATCTTTTAAAATTTTATATATATTTTTCATTTTCCTTTTTTTCCTTTTCTCTTTCTTTCTTTTATAGCATGCTCTTACTTCATCATCCCCTTTCTAAGTCATCAAATTTGGTGTTTTTTTCTCTTTTTTCCTTATTTCCCTCCACCAATCGCCAGCCTTTACGATAGCTGATGAGGACGGGACAACCTCACCCAATTGTTGCCAACTATGGTTGCCAGCCACCAACAGGGGCCAATGACCCTCGCATTGTTGGGTAAGGGCATCACAGCCCTCATCAGCCATGGGTGAGGACGCAAAGGCCTTTGCCCATGCTTTGCCTTTACTTGATGACCTTGTTGGCGCTAGTTGAGAAACAAAGAAAGAAAAGTAAAAACCATAGAAAGAAAAACAAAAAAAGTAATAAAAAATTCAGAAATTTTAAATAAAATTAAAAAAAAAATCTACATTAATGCCAATTGTGCCATGTATAGCAATTGATGTTCATGTTAGCGATCTCCAATCAAAATTGGTCAAATAAACTATATTGACAAATGTTAAAAAGTTTATGACTCAATTGACATAATTAAAAGATTTAGAATTGAATTGACATAAATTTAATACCTTTAGAATTTTTTTCAAATTTCTCCCTCTAATTAGTTTCTCCGAGACGAGAAGCGTTGTACCAATTTGGTGTAAAATCAAATCGCACGAAGAAGACAACTCTGCCTAATTACATCAAGAGCGGCACCATAAGAAACCCATGATAATAAATAAATACAACTATACACCCAATATATGTGCCAAACTATTTGTTCACTGTCGCTAAAATGGAAATGATTCTCTTAATAATCGTCTCTGAGACGAGACTTGTTGCGCCAATTGAGTGTAAAATCTAATCCCACGAAGAAGGGTTAAAGTACCAAAAGAGTCTTAAATCTATTACATTTGTATTAATTCAGCTATAAAATTTTCAATTAGACCAATTTAGTCCTAGATCTTTTCATATTGATACCAATTCAGTCCATCCGGCCAATTTAGGCCAAAAATCAGTGACATGGACGCCGGTAATCCTACATGGCATCACCGAAGGACTACCAGTGCTAACATGAACATTTTTAAATATTTTTTTGATTTTTTTGATTTTTTTAAATTTTTTTCTTTTTTTTCTTTTTTTTTCTTTGCCTATTTCTGGTACTGACCATGTTCAGCAACCAGCCACAGGTAAAGGCCGATGAGGGCATTGTCGCCCTCAATGGATCTGGCAAGGGCGAGACCCTCATGGCTTGGGCGAGGGCAATCCTCATCGAATCTAGTGGACAAAGCAGACGAGATCAACACGAAGTGCAGCATGCCTTGAAGATGAAGTGTAGATCACTCAAAACACAAAGCACATCGAGTGAGAGAACCGCAGGAACGTTTGACAAAACAGTCACGGCACGCATTGGAGGTGAGGGTCATGCCCTCGTTAGATCCGGCGAGGGCCACGACACCCTCACCAGCCATAGTCGTACAAGCCGCAGGCCAAAGAAAAAATATAGGAAAAAAAGAAACAAAGGAAACATAAGAAAAAAGGAAAAATTAATAAAAAATTGAAAAATTATTTTAAAATATCCACGTTAGCACCGGCAACCATAAATGGCATTGCTGGCGTCCATGTCCCTAATTTCTGGCCTAAATTGGTCAAATGAACTAAATTTGTACCAATTTAAAAAGATTTAAGACTAAATTAGTTTAATTAAAAAAAATTTAACTAAATTTTTTTGGTAAGGAAAATTTAACTAAATTGATACCAATGTAATAGGTTTATGACTTTTTTGATACTATTTTCCGAAGAAGACAGCCTTGCCTAATTCCATCACCAATGGCACTAAAAGAAACCCATTATACATATATTAATTATTCACTTATTTATTTATTAATCAGGGAAACTGTTTGCTCACCCCTCCAACATGGAAATCAATTTCCATGTCTTTTCCCCGACCCAATCAAACAGCTCCAGCAAGGGTCGTTGTTGCTTCGAAACAGTCCAACACGACTTTCCTCATTTGAATCAAATGGGCAGTCATTGGGTCGGATTTCCCTTACGGACTCATACTCTAAACTTATTCTAACATACTCAATGAAAATATTATAAGAGTGCACATAGTAACGTTTCTGTGTCCTGAAATAATTTCTACTCATAAATTTTTTTTTTTTTAATCTTGTTCCAAAGAATAATTTATGAGCATTTGAAAGCGTTTGTTAACTATCCAAAATTTTTATTCTTGAAAAAGAAATATGTTTGATAAAATCTTAAAATTTCTAATCCAAAATATTTTCATTTAATTTTTTAATGATTTAAATACATTTTTCTTTTTTTTCCTTTTTCCTTTTCTTCATTTTCCCTTTTCATCTTCTTCTTCCTTAATAAGTCGCTGACGGCCGACGACCAGGTAGACGAGGGCCGGTGTCCTCGTCGAAGGGTCGTTAGCCCCTAGCGACACCGAGCCACAACAAGGCTCGAGCCGCAAGCCTCACTGTGAGCTAGGCAAGGCTTGGCTTCGTTATGGCTAGGCAATATTGGCCTTGCCCAGATTTGGTGAGGCCGAGCCTCGCCCATCCATAGCAAGTTGCCAATTGCCGATTGCTAACTAGTCACCGACCATGGCTAACATCGGCGGACAATCAAAAAGGAAGAAGAAGAAAAAGAAAGGAAAAGAGAGAGAGAGAAATTTTAAAATATTTGGTTTGATTCTAAAATTGTTTTCGAGAATAAAGAAGTAATCTTTTTGTATTCTTGATTTTGTTCCAAATCTATTCCCGGAAATAAATTTGTTCCTGGGAACAAAAGTTTACCAAATGAATTTTTGTTCCAAAACTACCCCCGAGAACAAAAGAATATAAATTTTTTCGGTTTGGCAAGTTGCCAAACACACCCTAAGTGTCCCCAATTTGTGATGATTATGTTATGCAGCTTGATTTGTATGCCTCTTTTCTGGCATCCTAGTCTATGAAGGAAGGGGACGCATTGAAATGTTATAGCGTGCCATTATAAGATACAAGCGATCAAATAATAAAATAATTGAATGAAGAAAATAAATTGAACATATAATGTACGTGTTTTGGTCGATGGGGCTTATTTCATGGAAAGAGCGGTACATGATTTCACTAAAGATCACACAATATAGTGGAGATTGCGATCATCTTCGAATTGTTTCAATACTCTTAGTGTTTTTCAACCCTCAATTATACCAAATATCTCACATTTTATTTAGTCCCACAATTCCTCATGACATATTCTCTCAATCTCCCAAAAAAATTCACAAATCTCACCCTCAAGATTTATTGACTTGAACACCAAAAATTTCTCTTGGATTGCTTTAGAGTGTTAATCATAAAAAATAAGCTCTTGGATCCTCTTCACGAAAAGACCCACATCTTATATATAATAATAATTTGATTTAAACAATGAAACTTGTCAAATTAGGAAGAGGATCCATGAGGTTATTTTTTATGGATTTCCTTTACAGATTTAAAATCAAAACTTATTTTCAACAATCTTCACCTCGATTTGACTCTAAATCAAGTCACAAGCCAATCGCTAAAAGCTAATTTTTGTTGCTCCCCTTGCGGGCTCCTAAACCACCACAAATATATCTCTAGTCCAAGCTGCGCTTAAACTTCATTATATTTGTGGATCCTTTAAAATGCCAATCTACTTGCATCCGTTCCACAAAAATTAGCATATACAACATCCTCGAGGCACCTTGTCAAACTCAATAGTCACGATAATTGTTGACTCTTTAGGCTCCACCTCGTTAAAAATATCATTTACGTTGACAACTCTACTAATACCCGCTATCTCTAAGAGTTTCTAAATGCAACTCCACCTTGAGCTAAACACTGTCCAGATCCCAGATCCATTATGAACATGGCCAGAAACCGACCATATAGGTGGTAATATGAAGATAATATGGAAGTATATGTTACAGATCTGAAAACTGTAAATTACAAATGCATATATATATATATATATATATATTTTTTATTGCCCTCCCATTAAGTTTACCATCACTCATTTGAACATAACATGAATAACCAAATATTCTAAGAACAAAATAATTAGTTATGTTACTAACCATACTCTTTGAGGGGCTGACATCCAAGCGCAATTGATTGGGATCTATTCACCAAGTGGCTCAACATACTAAGCACATTTGCAAGGAACCTTCAAGCCATACCAGCACTAGACAACATTTTTTGGGCTATCTCCAAAAATATTATGTCTATTGATTGTGCATCATATAGCAATTTACTGGAATGAGTATAGAATCTCACTATGCTTTGCTTCATGCACTACTTCGAGCTTAATTCCATGCTACTATCAATTTTCATATGCTTACTTGTCTTATCAGTCTCCCTTTTGATCAAAGCTCTCAACTGCATATCTTTAACAGTGGTATCAAACTTGTGTCTTGGCATAAATACCATGTCTTATTTGAGTTGTAATCCACAATTGTTAACATAAATCCACTACTTTTCCTCAAATGAAATCATGACAGCGTGTGAACATCCAAGTGAGCCAACTGTGCAATCTACATGATTTCTTTGATGATTGTACCAAAACTTTTTACTATGTGCTAAAGTCACAAAACCTACATACATTCAGTTTTTCAGCTACATAACCACACTACACACCCCTTTCATTTATAACCTTCAAGCTTCTCTGACCAATGTGCAATAAAAGCATAGGCCACAATTTAGAACATATGCATCCAATATCTCTACCACAAAATTCATCACCATCTCCCCATGAAGCTCGTACAACCATTATACTTGATTTCTTTCATTATGATCAAGGCACCTCGAATAACTTTCAGAACTTCACCTTTTAAAATATATCAACACCGAGCTAAAACAAGACATCCAAGGAAGTTAAGTTCTTCTTCAACTTTGGAGAATAGCTCATGATACCGTCATGCATATCAATTTTGACATTGCAACACTCACAACAATGCACTTAGCGTTTTTCCTTAAATATACTTTACCTCTATCCATGCATTGATAAGTAGTAAATCAATTCTTGTATGGTATAATGTGAAACAAACAATTAGCATACCTCATCCATCTACCAAAAGATGAATTCTTATTAACTATATGGTGTAAAATCATCACCATCTAAGCCTCCATAAGCAACTGCTGCACTATATTCAGTTGACTCAACTCTAATTTTCTTATCCTTGTCATTCTTCAACTTAAGACAATCCCTTTTAAGATTACCCATTTGCCACAAGATTCCATTATAGATTAAATAATATAATGGAGATTACAACCACACTCGAGTGACTCAAACTCTCTCATTCCCTAGCTTGAACTACATCCAACGTCTCATGTAGTGTTTAGCCCCGCAATTTTTCATGAATTAATCTCTCAAGCTCACAAAAAAATTCACAAATCTTACCTACAAAATTTATTGGGTTGAACACCAAAAACTTCTCTTGGTTTGCTTCAGAGTGTGATTCACGAAAAAGCAACCTCTCGGATCCTCTTCACGAGTGCCCACTTCATATATATAAACAGTAATTTGATCTAAAATAGAAAACTCACTTAAAATAGGAATCCAACTCTAACTATAATACCTACTTAGATTAGATTTTCTTCACGGGCTCAAGCTCGAGATATATCTTCAACATGCTTTATTGGGTTTCATGCTCTATAGCGCATGGCTTGACAATGTGCTTTTGTCATCTCGACACACGATAAAAGCGTTCCCATTTTGCTAAAATTTAGTATGCGTCTTTTCCGTTGTCGTATTTAAAGAGGGCAAGGATGTAAGGGACAGGCGTCCCTGAAGAAATATCCTTGTTCCTACATCGCATTTACCTTAAGATATGTCAAGTTAATGGATCATTTCGAGAGATTGTCAAGATTTAGTGAGATTAGTCGAGTGACACGTAAAAAAGATAATTTTATGGTTTCTACTTTTGTAAGTATATTAAGTTAAATGAATTTTAAGCTCAAGAAACTTACAAGGTTTCATTTATTAAGTTACGTTTTTTGATCATGAACTACTGTTGCATGCCTATAATTAGTAAATGAATTTCACTAAAAAAGTTTTTGTAAGTTATGGTAAAACTTACTATTTTGTATATCTCCAAATTATAGAGTAATAGTAATTTTTCTTACAAAGCGTACACATTTGATGTAAAATCAAATCCCCCCAAGAAGACAACTCTGCCTAATTACATCAACAACGGCACCAAAACAAACCTACATGATACACAAGTGCTGCACCAATAACGTGTAAAATCAAATCCCACCAAGAAGACAACTCTGCCTAATTACATCAACAACGGCACCAAAACAAACCTAAATGATACACAAGTGCTGCACCAATAACGTGTAAAATCAAATCCCACCAAGAAGAAAAGTCTGCCTAATTACATCAACAACGGCACCAAAACTAACCCAGAGTAAACATATCCATACAAGGAAATCAATCTCCAAGTCTTTTGGCCGACTCAATTATCTAGCTCTAATTAGTCGTTACTTCAAATATTTGGTCGACTGAAAGTACAATAAGTGGATTGTAATTTAAATCACATGGCCAGACTTTGGGTTAGACTTCATTCATCAGTTCAAATTCGAGACATATTTTACCATGCTTAATGAAGCTACTAATGATGCGTCCCCAGTTCTGATGATTGTGTCACGTGGTTAAGTAGGAAGAGGGGAAGGTGTATAAGTAGGAAGCTCGCTCTTCCTTCAGAATTTCACAAATAACTCTGTGATGACTCCTTTATGGCAAATGGAGTGTATGCGTCAAGACCTGAACTACATCCTCTTGTATGGAATGATCCTAGCCATCCTCACCCTTTCAATCCATGTATGGTTCAAATCAAGCTCATCTCGCAAGCTCAAAACACCACCAGAAGTTGCAGGTGCGTGGCCTGTTGTAGGGCATTTGCCCATACTAGCAAAATCCCATCTTCCTCACAGGACCTTGGCATCCATGGCTGACAAGTACGGACCAATCTTCACCGTCAGGCTCGGGTTGTTCCCAGCTGTAGTAGTTAGCAGTTCGGAGATAGCCAAAGAATGTTGCACCAAGCACGACCATGCCCTCGCATCTCGTCCGCAACTAATAGCCACTGAAGTCATGGGCTACAACTATGCCTTTTTTGGTTTTGCTCCTTATGGTCTGTATTGGCGTGAAATGAGGAAAATCGTCACCTCGGAGATGCTCTCTAACCGGAGGATTGAGTCATTGCTCAGCCCCATAGTGGCCTCAGCGACGGATACTGCCATTAAAGAGTTGCACAAGCTTTGGTCTGAGAAGAAGAATGATTCAGGTACTTTCATGCATATAACGGAAGTTTAAGATGCTTTATTTGCCATTTTACACGGCAGTGCATGCCATTATATCATAGTTATGAGCTCATATCGGAGGAGAAAATATTTTATGAGACAATTGAACTACTGGTGTAGAGAAACAAGTCAAGCCAAGCATTTTCAGTAAACTGATGTGCTACAGTAGACACAGAGATGTGTTTTCGATTTAAAAAGTCTAACGCTATGCCCGTTTATACCCCAGGCCATATGTTAGTTGACTTGACGCAGTGGTTTGGAAGGTTGTCTATGAGCATTGTCCTTAAAGTTGTAGCCAATAGGGGCTACTACAGCGACAATTCCACGGTGGATGAGGAAGAGGAGCAGCGATGCCAGAATGCCATCAGGGAATTCTTGGAATTGCTGGGGATGTTTCCGGTGGCGGATGCTCTTCCTTTCTTGAGATGGTTGGACTTGGGTGGCCATGAGAAGTCCATGAAGAGGATCGCCGAAGAATTGGACACAATCCTAAGCGGTTGGATAGAGGAGCACAAAAGGAATAGCAAAAGTTCGAGTGAGAATAGAGGTGATCGAGATTTCATAGACGTGATGCTTTCAACCCTTAAGGGCAATGAGGTCGGAGGTTTCGATGCTGATACAGTTATCAAAGGGACACTATTGGTAAGTCTTGCTTTCCAATACTTGGATTTTACTTCTTTCTACTTCAAATGTGTAGTGTGTGCGCATAATTCATGCTTGCTTATATGCAAGCACCAGCACCGGGTATTCAGTGGGACAGCCGGCAACTTATCATAAAGGCGATGGACATCGGTTGACGTATATGAGTGTTAAGCAAAAAGAGTTTTACATTGAAAATTAATATGGCATAGAACAATTGATATATATTTGGCTAGTCCGAAACTTATTGAGATAAGTTTTTGAGTAAAGATGAATTAAACTAATTATACTATTGGCGATATTTGCAGGATTTGCACTCCTATTCGAAGAAATAAGAGATTATAGACAAATCTATGTATTGATAGTTTTTTTACTCAAGGAAAGGAGAGATTATAGGCAAATCTGCATATTGATTTTTGCCCTATTTTTTGAGTTTCTTGTTTTTCGGGTTTGCTTGTTTCCTTTGTTGTAGCAACCCTTGTATAAATCGCAGAATAATGGCAACTTAACTCTCATGACAAAAAATAAGAGAGTTGAGAGTTTTGTCCGAGGACATAGGCACATTGCTGAACCTCATAATCCTTGTGTTCTTTTTTTGTGATTACTTTACTAAAATTCAACATATACTATCGAGTTTGAATTTAAGCTCCATCTTAGTAATTTTATTAGATTGAGTAACTTACTTCAATTGCACCTTCTTATATTACTACAGTGATCAAGATTGCAAGGTGATGTTTAAGACACATCGCATTGACGTACCTTTTATAAAAGCTAGCAAGTTTCGAGTGAATGTAGAATTTATATGTTGTTTTACTTGAATAATATTTTTGGAATTTTATTTTATAAAACAAAATCAGAGTCTCTTCTAAAACTCTTCAAGTGATGGGCCAAAAGAAATCTGATTCTATAACCACCCAAGCGTAAACCTCTAGGGGTTGCCCCAGCTTCTTGAAAAGGCCGGGTTAGGGACCCATGAGTGAAGGAGTAGGATTTCGCAACTTACATAGATATATGATAGGACTGGACAAAAACAAAAGCACCCAAGGCATATTTCCAAATATTATCATCTTTATTTATTTCCTTGTCTTTCTTTATTTAAGAGATTAAGTTAGGATATAAGGCGATTTCTTTCAGCTTTTTAGTGATTATATTTTAAATATATAAGATTCAATACAATAGAATTTTTTATATTTATCTTTTTGCTATTTTACAATTAGAATCTCTTTACCTTTTTTCAGATATAAATATGCATTGTATTTTATTGTAATGGAGGTTATCCTTTTGAATAATGACATGATTAAGAGAGATTTTTCTTTGAATTTGCGCCTTTAAGAGAGGTGCGCCTTCGTGGAAGTTGAGGATTGATTTGGTCTATTTAGTCTTTATATTTCACTCCTACAAATAACATGCATTTCTTCTTTGAAGGCGATTATATCGGGTGGTACTGACACTACAACGATCACCCTAACCTGGGCGGTCTCTTTGTTGCTAAACAACTTGCATGTTCTAAAGAAGACGCAAGAAGAGCTTGACGCTCAAATTGGTAAACAACGACATGTGAAAGAATCAGACATTGCCAACCTAACTTACCTACATGCCATAGTGAAGGAGACCCTCCGATTACAACCGCCAGGCCCGCTTTCTGCACCACACTTATCAACTGAAGATTGCGTCATCAATGGGTACTATGTTCCTAAAGGCACAAGGTTGATCTTGAACGTTTGGAAGATTCAAACCGATCCAAGAGCGTGGCTTGAGCCAATGAAGTTTCAGCCCGAGAGGTTCTTGAGTAGTCATAGAAAAGCTGATGTGATGGGCTCTAATTTTGACTATTTGCCCTTTGGAGGTGGCAGGAGAATTTGTCCTGGAGTGTCCTTTGGCCTTCAATCGGTGCATTCCATGCTCACTAGGCTCTTGCATGCATTCGAGGTATCAACTCCTGACAATTTGCCAGTGGACATGTCGGAGAGTAACGGACAAACGGTCAGCAAAGCAATGCCGCTCGAAGTAAATCTTGCACCAAGATTGCCTAACGAGTTCTACAAATTTACATGAAGCACCAGAAGAATGAGAAAAAATGGGATGGGAAAGTTACCACTAAATAAATTGGCTCTCCATGTCGAGCTTTTATCCAGTCTTTATTAGTTGCACATTCAGACAATCGATGATGTCGATCCAGTATGTCTTTCGTGAATAAATAGGAAGCCTTCACTCCGGTAGCTGCCAAGCTAATAGCTTCCCTGATCAGGATGGAGTATCCGTGGAATTTGCTTTGAAATAATAAATTGTGCCGCTAAATATTAAGTGTTTCCCAAGCCATGAGTATGTTATAATTTCTTAAGCTCGCAAGTCCCTGAACGAGCGTTACAAAAGATGCCATGAATATTAATATTTCATATTACAAAGTTTTACAAAGCGGAAACAAATATAATCTTTCTTCACGTCTCTGTTTCTACACTCAATCAATAATAAGAAGAACATAGCAAAATATAATTGGAAAAAATTAAATAACACTTCAGGGACGCCGCTAATGATCCAAACAAATGCTCTGTAATTCTTGGCAGTTTTAAGAAACAATTCAATTAAAAGATCTGCTTGCCTAGCCCCACAATCATGACAATATCTATGTTTTCCCAATGGGAAAATGATACAAATAGTCCTTAAATTTTGGCACAATATGCAATGTAGCCCCCTTTTAATTTATTCAACACAGATCTTAAACTTTCCGTACGTGTTCAATTTAATCCATAAATTATATGAAGAAGTTAAATGTTGTCCCGAATTTGAAGTCATTAGCTACAATTATTGCATAACAAACATGTGCTTTTCTCGTAGCACTCTGTCTTCCAACAAGAAGAGAAAATGAATGTGATGCTTAAAGGTAACATAATCAAGAAGCTGCCTTCATTTCCTTCGCAATCTAGTAGGAGGAATCACATTTTATCTGATGTTTGCCTGTTTCACTATCAACGATCATCGGGTATTTTTTGCCTCAAAAAGAAAAGCAAAATCATCGGTCATTCGAGAGATCAATGTCAATGGATTTATACCAGAAAACATGATATTGACTTATATTAGGAGTGATGTATCCGAATTAGTGAGTGTTATCTGAAATTAGGATGTGATTGAGATAAAAATTAAATAAAATGACATTTGTCACGACCTTCCCAAAGTGAACCACCAAAAGGAAAGCTAACGGTTACTAAAGCTAAAGACTTAAGCCCCATTTGGTTTAGCATTTGAAATGGGCCTTGGGGCTTTAAAGTCCCTTAGCCAAATGCAAATGCGTTTGGTAAAAATTTTATATTTACTTTGAGAATATGCAATTGCATCTCCAAGACTCCTCAAAAGACTTTGGCTGAATACAGGGTGGGAGGTGCTTTGGGAAGTTGTATTTTCAGAATGCAAGTTGGTATTGTTCATCTTCTTTGTGGGCCAACGAAGTCGACGATCGCCGGCCAAGGGGCCCTTGACGCTGGCAACCGCCGGCCAAGGAGGGTGATCGCCACCCTTGGTTGCGCAACCTCGGGAGTCGCACGCCTAGGTCACGCGACCTAGGCGTTGCCTAAGGTCCAGCAACCTCAGGCAGTCGCATGCCTGGGTCATGAACCCAACAACGAAGGCAACCTAGGCGACTGTCCGCCGAGGCCACGCGAACCCAAATGACGGAGGCGTCCGCCTGGGGGCGCCGGGTTAGCGACCCAAGCGATTGCCACCTGAGGTCGCCCGACCTCGGGCAAGGCTATTCGACGACCAGATCTAGCCACCCAGGGTGGATTCGAAAAGAAAAATTCTTTACAATTTTTTAATAAAAAATTTAGCAAAAATCATTTACAAAATGTGGTATTTACCAAACGGCATTTAGGTTAAAGTTGTTTCACAATACAAAATTCACCAAACGCTATTTGCATTTCGAGAAATCCCTTTAGCCCAAAGATATTTGCATTTTCCCAAGTGCATTTGCCCAAAGCCGAACCAAACGCACCCTTAGCATGGACTTTTCCCAATCCATACTAATCGCAACTTTAGAGTTTTGATTTAATCCTTTAAACATACAATTTAATTCATTTAGGAGTCAACATTAATACATTATGAGTCGATTAGAAATTCAAGTAGAGCATAGAAGAATACTTTACTTTTATGAACTAGAAATATCATAGATACGGGGACTTGATTACATGATAAATCCAACGCCATTTTGGTACTTTTCTCTTTATTTCAAAAATATTTTGCCGGTTGTCTGCCAAATTTAAACCTAAACAACTAACATGGACATATGGACCCTTAGAGTGTCAAAACTTGGCACGAAAAGACGCTTAAGTGCCAAAAGTTACAAAAGATACACTTAAATGCCAAAATCGGAATAAAAAGAATCATTTAAGTGCCAATGGCGAGAAAATCCAGCCAAAATGCTGACATGGCATTTTTCCAGCGATCTGGGGTCGAAACGACATCCTTTTTGGTATCGACGTGGCCAAATAAGCCCAAAACGACGACATTTTGGGCGAACTTTATTTTTTAATATAAATATTAATTAAATAATAGTAAAAGTGAAAAAAAAAAAAAAGAAAAAGGCAGCAACCCACCTTGGCCACCTCCCCATCGCTAGTGGGGCGGCGACGATGGATGATGAGGGTTGCCAACGCCGGGCGCGCAACAACCCTTGCCAACCGGCGACGAGGGCTGAACGGTCCTCTCGCTAGACTCCAGGAGAAGGCAAGGGTCGGCCGCCCTCGCCCGGGCGAGGGGCCGATGCCGCACGAGGGCTGCCGATCGCCCAAGCCGAGGCGAGGGCAACCAACCCTCGCATCTAGGGGCGCGACCCTCACCCAAGCCGAGGCGAGGGCAGCCAACCCTCGCCCAGATCTAGGAGAGGCGGCGACCCTCGCCCGGGCCGAGGCGAGGGCAGCCGACCCTCACCTAGATCCGGGAGAGGGTCGTTGCCCTCCCGGCGTGCCCGGCAAGGGCCATTTGGACAGCCCCGCCGACCGCGCCAAGCATCGACAAGCCTCGTCGTCCGTCACCACCACCCCACCAACAATGGGGGGCAGCCAAGGTGGGCTATTGCCCCCCCCCCCCACCCTTTTTTTTTTAAAAAATTTCGCTTTTAATATGATTTAATTAATATTTATATTTAAAAATAAAGTTAA
Source organism: Corymbia maculata (assembly GCA_014182735.1). Taxonomy (NCBI): domain Eukaryota; kingdom Viridiplantae; phylum Streptophyta; class Magnoliopsida; order Myrtales; family Myrtaceae; genus Corymbia; species Corymbia maculata. The sequence goes on along the minus strand of CM024687.1, from coordinate 797,908 downwards.
GTCAAAACGACGTTATTTTGGGTTTATTTGGCCACATCCACGTCAACACCAAAAATGACGTTGTTTCAACCCCAAATCGCCGAAAAAATGCCATGTCAACATTTTGGTTAGATTTTCTCGTTGTTGGCACTTAAATGATCTTTTTTGTTCCGATTTTGACATTTAAGTGTACTTTTTATAACTTTTGACACTTAAATATCCATTCGTGCTAAGTTTTGGCACTCCGGGTGTACTTATGGCAACTAACATGCAACGGATGATTATGCGGCTGCATAATGTAACCCTCAATAAATGAAAGTAATAAGTAAATTACTAGAAATGGGGCAAACGTCAATGCATTTTGCAGGCATTCTTGGCCAAAGTAAAGCCTAAATTACAAACATTCAATGGATGATAATATGGGTGCACTAGCACCCGGTGGACTGTTAGCTAGTATGTGTCATCTTATGAGAATAGAGTATGATGTAAATCAACCGGAAGAGGTATGCATAAAAGTATTTGCCCCAAGGAGTAATCAATAATGTAACACTCAATAAATCAAAGTAATAAATAAATTATTAGAAATGGCGGCAACCTCAATTCATTAGGCAACACATAACTTCGATATGATTAAGGTGCCAACATGTGTAAGATGTTAATTAGAAATGCATGCATATCCTAAGCATGATTTCTAAATGCAGCGTTGATTATTTCTTTTTGAGTTTTCCCATTTAAAAATAGAAATAAAACTATATACAGTGCATGAGGTGCAATTTAATTTTTAGTTTTGTCTATGTGATGCTAATCTAACTAATGACATTTGACGTGGATTATCTAGAAGCAATCTATATGTAACCTAATTATAATGATAGGCAAAAGATTTGGGAATAAATCTAATATAACATGAAATCTAATTTATACGAGCCTAAATATGCAATCAATTAATGACATTGATATGATGACATGGAAATTAAGACATGGGACGAGATTATGTGGAATTGATGATATGGCAATGGCAATGCGATGATGTAGAATTGATGCAATGTTATATTAATTTTTTATGATTTTCTTTTAAACTAAATTAGCAAACTACATTAAATATAGAATTAGTAATTTAAACTTAAGAAATAATTTATATTAAATCCTATTTTAAATTAAGTTATTTCCTAATTACTACATGGTTCCTAGATATGCAATTCTGTATTAAGAAACTAAAATTCAGGCAATCTATTCTAAATGTTATGTAATTTTTTTATATTTTTCATATATGAAAATTTATTGGCATGCCCTTACCAAAAAAAAAAATTATTGGCATGCAATATTCAAGCCACATAATCAAGCATTTTCCACAATTTCAAAATAAGAAACGATGGTAATTGGGTATCCGATCTTAAGTTTTAAAAATTGAATTCTCGATTATATGCACAATTCAATAAGGACAATTTCCTATTTAGGAATGCCTTGGACTCAAAGTCCAATCACGTTAGAATCGAATAATATCAACTTAGGCAATCAAATATTTGGGTTGAACACAATTTAGGAACTTTCCTAAATGGGCTCCAATTCAATTAAACCAGTAAAGGGGGGATTTGACAGTGACCGGCGACAGGGTCACGGCAATAGTCGGCGAGGTGAAGGGGGTTCACGGGAAGTACTTGGATCACGAATGGCAAAGACTTGGCTCTTCGGTGCCATATGGGATCGCTCGGATCCACTTGATGGACGTCGGGATTACTACAAGTGTTTGACAGGAGAAGCCGTGAACTAATCTTTCTGAACGAGACTCTCCACCAAAAGTTTTGATGAATTCTTTCCCTTTTCAATCTCACGGATCTTTTAGCTTAATTCCCTCTCGTTTGGCTTTTGTCTTTCCTCAAGCTCACTTCGTGAATAAGTTAAATCCGGATTGATTTGAAAGATGGACCATATATATATATCAACACAAAATTTTCCCAGAAGTATTGTTGTGCATCGTGTTTGTTTCATTCTCATATGCCGGACATTTGTTGAGTCGCCAACTTTCTGTGTTCCTTAGTTGGCCATTTACAATTTGTTTGCTATTCCAGGCTACCAATTTATATTTTTCTTGCTCTTTTAATTCTAACGCAAAAAACCATTTTGCTCCCATAAGTCAAGATGCTCACTACATAACAAAGAAGTTGGATCTTCTTTTTAATTAGATTGACCAAATCGTCATTAACTTACTTTAAGTCTATGTTACTTATTTCTTTTTGGACAGGTCTCTCATGGTTTAGGTCATTGTTTAATCTCTCATATGGTAATAATAATCATACAAGCAACTCCACTAGTAAAGAAAGAACATGACATAAAAATGACCTAACTTCCGAGAATAATTAATCTGGATTGATTTGAAAGATGGACAAGTACTTGAAAGAAATGCCTTATTTGGTTGAATGGTTTTTCTAAAATCTTGAGTTCTGGATCAACCATTTGTGAATAAGTAAGTGAATAATATGGGGAATCTGACGATGACACATCTTTAGAAGACTTTCTTGAGGAAGACTTCCAAATCAATGAAATAGGAACTTCTTCAGAATCAGAAACTGAAGATCTTCTTTCTAGTAAACCAACACTTAAAATTAGCATGTTAACAAAAGAAGGAGAATTCCTTTTAGACACTGCTGATAAAATAATTCATCCCAAAGCTAAAAATTAATAACTAAATAGACTTCAGTCTTCCGTGAAAATCACTTCTAAAGCCAACAGTCACTACACAATTTGCCTAGAAGGATTGGTGTGCATCTCTTTTCCTCTTCGTTTTTGTTCTCCATAGAGGAGATAATTGTTGAGTCCACAATTTTCTATGTTTTTTACTTGACCTTTTACAATTTGTTTGCCATTCGAGGCTACCAATTTTTGCTTTTCTTGCTCTTTCCATTCTAACGTGAAAAAACAATTTCCTCCCACAAGTCAAGGTGCTCACTATATAGCGAAGAAGTTGAATCTTCTTTTAAATTAGATTGACCACATCATCATTAACTTACTTAATTCTTTGTTACTTATTTCTTTTTGGATATGTCTCTCGTGGTTTTTTTTTTTTTGGTAAAGTAAGTATTTATAAAATTCCAACCAAACAAACTATACATGAGATGGATACAAGGCATGGTCTTGCACTCAATAGACTAGTCACTTGAGTGGAAGGGGGCCAAGTATGAACAAGGGAACTAGGTACACATTGCAACAAAAGGACCTAGGCTGGGCCTATGGTTACAGCACAATAAGGAAAACAGAAAACAGCTAGATTCATCAAGCAGCAGCCTACGGACTCGGCCCAGGGGCCTCTTGTGGTTTTTTGTTTATCTCTTATATGTTAATGATAATCATATAAGCAACATGGTCCACAAGAAAGAACATGACATAAAACGACCTAACTTCCAAGAATAGTTAACCTGGATTGATTTGAGAGATGGACCAGTAATCGAAAGAGATGCCTTATTTTGTTCGAATGGTTTCTCTAAAATATTGAGTTATGGATCAACCATTTGTGAATAAGTGAATGATATGAGAAATCTGACAATGACACATGTCAGAAGACTATCTTGAAGAAAGCTTCCAAATAAAAAGCTTCCAAATCAATGAAATTGAAATATCTTCAAAATCGGAAACTGCAGATCCTCTTTCTAGTAAACCAACACCTAAAATTAGCATGTTAACAGAAAAATAGGTATTCCTTTTAGACCCTACAGATAAAATGATTGACTTTAAGGCTAAAAAAGAATATCTTGATATACTTCAATCTTCCATGAAAATCACTTCTAAAGACAACACTTACTACACAAAATTTGCCTAGAAGAATTGGTGTGCATCCTTATCCTTATCCTTATCCTTTTCCTTTTCGTTCTCAATAGGCGAGACATTTGTTGAATTGACAACTTTCTATGTTTCTTACTTGACCTTTTACAATTTGTTTGCTATTTGAGGCTACCAATTTGTGCTTTTCTTGCTCTTTTAATTCTAACGTGAAAAACCAGTTTCCTCCCATATGGCAAGGTGCTCACTACATAGCAAAGGAGTTAGATCTTTTAAATTAGATTGATCAAATCGTCATTAACTTACTTTAGTCTATGTTACCTTATTTTCTTTTTGAACGGATCTCTCATGGTTTAGGTCATTGTGTAATCTCTCATATGGTAATAATAATCATATAAGCTACGTCATCCACAAGTAAAGAAAGAAAATGACATAGGAATGACCTAACTTTCAAGAATAGTTAATCTGGATTGATTTGAAAGATGGACAAGCATTGGAAAGTCTTTAAAAATATATATAAATAAGTATATTAGAAGTTATAAAACTTGTCATAAAAGTGCAATTAAGTTATAAAACTTACAAAAAGTCAATCACGCAACATTATCAAATTTGTGCAATTGAGTCCTTTCATTAATTCCATTTAACTTGACCAATGAAAAATGTTAATGTTGCTTCTTTTAAAAAATTTCTCTCTCCTATGTAGTGATACATGGCTATATCTTGAAACATAAGGCAAAAACGACATTGCTTTAGTGAAAATCCAATTTTTAATACAAAATTTTAATTTAGCTTATTTTTAAATTTTAATTTAAATAAAATTTGTATTAAAAGTAGAATTTGCACCAAAACAAGATTGTTTTAACCATGTCTTCACCATGTAAGATAAATAAAATAATAAAAGTCACGTCAGCATTTTCTATTAGGCAAATTGGATGGGTTTAACAGAAAGGATTTGATTGAACCAACTTAACAAATTTTAAGACTTAATTGTACTTTTTATAAGTTTTAGGATTGAATTGCACTTTCGTAATAAGTTTTAGGATTTCCGGTGCATTTATTCTTAATGTATGTGTGTGTGGAAGAGATGTTCTACACAAAATTTTCCTAGAAGGATTGGTGTGCATAATTTTCGTTTTCGTTTTCAATAGAGGAGACATTGGGTGAGTCGACAACATTCTATGTTCCTTACTTGACCTTTTACAACTTCTTTTCTATTCTAGGCTACCAATTTATGCTTTCCTTGCTCTTTTAGTTTCTAACGTGTAAAACCAATTTCCTCACAGAAGTCACAGTGTTCACTATGAGTAAAAGGATTTGGATCTTCTTTCAATTTAGATTGATGAAACTGTCATTAACTTACTTAAGTCTATGTTGCATGCTTCTTTTTGGACAGGTCTCTTATGGTCTAGGTAATTGTTTTTTCTTTGATATGATAATAGTAATCATATAAGAAAAATTCACAAGTAAAGAAAGAAGTTGATTTAGAAATGACTGGAGTTCCAAGAATAGTTCATCTGGATTGATCTGAAACATGGACAAGTACTTGAAAGTCTATGAAATAAATATGAGAGATGTTCTTCGCAAAATTTTCCTGAAAGGATTCATCTGCGTTGTTGTCATTTTTATCCTCCGTGGAGGGGTCGTTTTCTAAATCAACAATTTTCTATATTTATTACTTGACCTTTTACAATTTGTTTGCTATTCTAGGCTATCAGTTAATGCTTTTCCTAGTCTTGTCATTATAAATGTGAAAAACCAATTTTTTTCTCATGAGTCACTTCCACAAATTATGCTAAATTGCTTGGAGGAAATATATATGCAACTCTATCGGCATAATTTTAAGGGTCTCCTTCTATTGATGTACTTAGAGGCTTTTAGGGATTTAATATGGTCAAATAATGAATTTTTTTGAAAGTCGTACGTGTCTAATTTCAAAAGAAATAATTTTCACGCAAGTTGGATTCGTACGTGCCTTATGTATAAATACATAATGCTGGTCAGGAAGTTCGAGGGGACTCTTTTACTACTTTCTGATTGTTGAGTTCTAATCATTGTGTTTTCTATCCAGGGTTGCAGTCGACAGACGTGCTTGTGTGTGAACACATAAAATATAAACTAAAAGACACTCTAAAGCGCTTACATCATCAAGCTTGATGGGGCCGATTGGCTCAATAATTACAATGCAAGTAGGGGATATTAACCAATAGTTTTTGGTGAATGAGAGGGCGATGAGTTGACAATGACCCGTGTGTGCAAACACACAAAAGATGGCCAAAGAATGCTTCCACCAAACACGACCTCACCCTCTCCTCTCGCCTGCGGTTACCATTCGTGCGGACGGGCTGATCTGGACTATACCCTTCCAATCACGTAAGAATCGAATATTGTCAACTTGGGAATATTTGAGTTGAACACAATCTAGGAAGTTACTTAAATGGGCTCCAATTCCAATGAGACCCGTAACGGGAGGATTTGACGGTGACCGGCCATAGAATCACGGGAATAGTCGGCGGGGCGAAGGGCTTCATGGCAAGGACTTGGATCATGGACGGCGAAAGCGCGTGCTTGTCGGTGATGTATGGACTCAGCTCGGATCCACTTGATGAACGCCGGTATTGCTACGGGTGTCGACGGGAGGAAACCGCGAACTTCTCTCGCTGAACATGACCCCCCACCAAAAGTTTTAATGAATTCTTTTCCTTTTCAATTTCACAAATCTTTTAGGTTGATTCCCTGTCTGTTTGTTTTTGTCTTTGCTCAAGCTCACTTCTTGCATGTGGGCTGAATTGGACTCTAGCCATCCTAATTTTGCCTTTATCTTTGTACGAACCGGTAAGCAGTATAAAAAATACGCTCAATTGAACACGGCTATATTTATATCAACGGGATTTTTAGGAATCTTCAAACATCCGACCAATTCCTATAAAATGTGGTGGTCCTATGCCCCATTAACACTGAATAATTATAGGAGTATTTCATCTTAATATGAGTGAGGAGGATGAACATGCTTATCACTTGATCAATCACGTCTTGAATATATTCAAATGGTTGAAAATGGTCTAAGGGTGCCTTTGTTTTTTGATAAGCATGTTTATCCTCTTCATCTTAGGTGTGTGCTTGTTTCGCGAAAAATAAAAAATTTAAAGAATATTTTCTTAAAAATATTCACATGCATTGCTTACAAAAATGAACTGAAAAAAACAAATCATTGTGCACAAAAATGGTTAAATATAAATTATTCTCAATAATGAAATATTTTTCATTGAATAACTATTTCAAGCAATACATGTGATTATTTTTACGGAAATATTTTCCAAATCATTTGTTGTCGGCATGAAGGAAACTTATTTTAAGAAATTATTTCTTGATTTTTCAGTGTTTAGATGACAGAAAACTAATTGATTTATAGAAAATATTTTTTATAGATAAAAAACAAGTTTAGATTTGGAAAAAAAAAACAACTTCTCCTTTTGATAAAAGGAAAATCACTTTCCTAAACCATCAAACAAATAAAATTAACAATTTTCCTCGAAAATGATTTCCACGAAAAATATTCTCCTTTATGAAAACATTTTAATGGAATTTGAGAAAAATTTCATGATAAAAGAAAATATTTTGCGTTAAATCATTTTTAAGTAAAATGTTTTCCCCTTTTTCAGATTAAGAAATTCATTTTTCCATAAATGATTATCATTTTCACTAAGACAAATGCATGAAAGTATACCTTACCAAAAAAAAAAAAAAAATGCATGAAAGTCAAAAAAACTAATTCAAAAAAAAAAATCACTTTAAAAGAAAAAAAAGAGCGCTTTCTTGGTAATTCTGTCATTGATGTTTTCTCCCTCGCACGAGAGTTTGATTATCTGCACAGATAAATATATTTATCTTGAAATTTAAAATAATCTATTCAAAATAACCAAAAAAGTATAAATTGAGTTTTGAGTTCACGTAACCTAACATGGGTTCAAACATCAATTGAAAATCCGTACTGAGCTTGGGGACATGTAAGGCTTCTAGTTCAAACTAATTTGGTTCAGACACCCAAATCAATCTCACCTGCAACACTGCATGGTATAGCTGAATGATTGAAAAACAGTTTTTTTTTTTTAAAAGTAGAGGGTTAACAACATAACTTTTTGATCATTAAAGACTCAAAACTAGTCCTAACAAATTTATCCAAAGTAATCTTTTGACCACCAAAACCTCAATTTGATAAATTTAAGATAAATCTATTATCTGTTAGTTTTTATTAAATTATATTAATATGATGAAAAATCATAAATCAGTATAATTGTGATAAATAAATTATAAAATACGATGGGTAAAATCTCAAATTGGTAAATCCGTCAACCGTCACGAATTATACAAATCAACAATTTAATAGTAGAATTTAATAGAAATTATTGAATGATAAATTTATTAAAGATGTGTCAATTTTAAGGCCTTTCATAATTTACCAAAAAGATGAACGATAGGGAGAAGATAAAAGAGGATGACAAACCAAAGATGGACCTACGCACCGCTGGTGGCGGACCATTGTTGAGATAAAAAGAGGATATCCGTGTCATCACATAGTAAACCAACCTCGGAGTTTTTTATAATTTGCAAAGGATTTTTCGTTCGTCCTTCCATGTTTGTAATAGAAATGCCAATGAGATTGGCCAATCGGGTAGGGTTAGCTGTCGTGTGTTGAGGAGAAATTAGGAAATATAATCTCCCATTCGTTCTTATCTTCTCGATGGAAAGGTCTATCGTGATTTGACGTCCAAGCAATGCGTGCTCTCGTTGAATCTAATATATGGTCTTGAAGAGTAGTTTTCCTGGGCCGGCCCCAAAAAAAATTGTAAAAAAGAAGAAGAATAAAATTAGAAAGTAAATCGAATTTCAAATTCATGGGGTTCACTTTTTGAAATCGGAGTAAATTGTTGATTCTTCAGTGAGCAGTTGATGCCCAAATGTACTTTCTACGCGGAAGCTTGAACTTCGCCGATTTGGTTGTGGTCCTTGTGATTCTTGCTCTGTCGTTCCGTCTGCTATGGAGATCAAGATCATCATCAGGAAGCAAGCTCAAAATGGCACCAGAAGCTGCGGGTGCATGGCCTGTGATAGGCCACTTGCCCGTTCTAGCAAAATCCAAGCTTCCCCACAAGACCTTAGCGTCCATGGCCGACGAGTTCGGACCCATATTCACCCTCAGGCTCGGGTCGTTCCTGACTGTGGTGGTGAGCGGCTCCGAGATAGTCAAAGAATGCTTCACCAAACACGACGTCGCCCTCTCCTCTCGTCCTCCGCTCCTGTTCAATGAAATTGTGGGTTATGACCGTGCCTTGTTTGCGTTCGCTCCCTACGGTCCGTACTGGCGCGAGGTGAGGAAGATCGCCACCTTGGAGCTGCTCTCTAGCCGGAGGATAAAGTCATTGCTCAACCCGGTGCTGGCCTTTGCAACGGATCTCGCCATTAAGGAGTTGCACGGGCTCTGGAGTGAGAATAAGGATGATTCAGGTACATCAGTTTGGCGATGGTTCATTTTAATTCCAACGTAACTTGGATCGAAGAAAGTCAAAAAGAGTTCCATGTGAGCCAACCCCGCGATCTCAGGGCAGGTTCCTGGACCTCAGGCGACCTCAGATCCAACGTTCCCAGAGGTCAAGTGGAGATCGCAAGTTGCAGAGTCGATGGAGGGATGAGTAGGGCCTGTGTGGCACTGCTCGCTAGCTCGAAGAGTACCAAAAAAATTTCTTCTTCTTTCTTGGGAAAGCTTAAGAAAAACAGGGGAAGCCTGATCGTATAACGTCGTGTTTGCTCTCTGTCTAATGCAGGCCATATCTTGGTAGACTTGAAGCAATGGTTTGCGAAGCTGACTCTGAACGTGATCCTCAACGTTGTAGCCAATACGGGCCACTACAGCAGCACTGCCGTGATGGACGAGGAAGAGGAGCGGCGGTGCCACAACGCGATCAGGGAATTCTTCCGTCTGATGGGGATGTTCACAGTGGCGGATGCTCTTCCTTTCTTGCGGTGGCTCGACCTGGGCGGTCATGAGAAAGCCATGAAGAGGACTATGAAAGAACTGGACGCGATCCTAAGTAAGTGGTTAGAGGAGCACAAAAGGAAGAAGAAGGTCGACTCAGACAAGTCTCAGGGCGATCATGATTTCATGGACGTCATGCTTTCTACTCTTGACGGCAGGGATATCGCAGGTCACGATGCTGATACAATTGCCAAAGCCACATGCTTGGTATTGCTTTGTTTGTCCCCTCCCCTTTTCGATGGATTTTATGGTTTCTTCTTAAATGATGATCGGGGTGCAAAGCTACATACATGTGTATTTTGCATAAGGAAATTAGCTGCGCTCTTCCTTAACATCTTTTTACCAAGCTGTGTAACATGGAGTACATGAAAATAGAATTTACACACAATATGTCGATGTCTCTTTCTATGCGTCGTAGATATCACGGCACAATTGACAACGGTGTCTCTTTCCCAACCAAGGGACTTCAATTATGGAGGGGAGCATTATAGTTAAGTGGACACATATCACATAAAAAATGGGTCCAAGATAAATGCATTGACTAAGGGGCTTGATAGGACGATAAGATCTATATGCAAAGGGAATGCGAATATAGACTTTCATGTAAATTAGCCTTTCATATCTCCCTTCCAATAAGACATATGTTAATGTTTTTATTTTCCTTTTTGGAAGGCAATGATAGCCGGAGGAAGCGATACAACCATGGCCACCCTAACATGGGCGATCTCTTTGTTGTTGAACAACCTCCCCATCCTAAAAAGAGCACAAGAAGAACTTGATAATCACATTGGCAAGCAAAGACATATGATCGAATCAGACATCGCCGACTTAGCCTTCCTCCAAGCTATAGTAAAGGAGACCCTCCGCCTATACCCAGCATCCCCCCTCTTTGGACGCGAATTTGCTTAGGATTGCATCATTGGTGAGTACCATGTGCGCAAAGGCACGAGGTTGATGTTCAACTTGTGGAAAATTCAAACCGATCCCAGACTGTGGCCTGACCCTTTGAAGTTTCAGCCAGAGAGGTTTTTGAGTAGCCAAAAGGATCTCGATGCGAAGGACCATAATTTTGAGCTCTTACCATTCGGAGGTGGTAGAAGAAGTTGTGCTGGAATGTCCTTCGCGCTCCAGTCGCTGCATTTTATCTTGGCCAGGTTCTTGCATGCATTCGAAGTATCTACTCCTGGAAATTCCTCAGTGGATATGTCCGAGGATTTTGGAGCAACCATAAAAAAGGCGAGGCCACTTGAAGTTATGCTCACACCAAGATTACCTCTCGAGTTGTACGAATCAGTCTGGAGCGCCACACGATGAAGTGGCTGTTAGAAGAAGCTACTTGTAAGTTACCAGCTGAACGAACGTGCATGGCTTTCCGTACTTAGCTAGGAAGGTCATCCGCATCTACACATTATGGACAACGGTAACTCTGATCTTATATGCTTTTCTTACTTTAATGGAATAGCGGTAATTCTTCATGTAAGTCTTAGGGTTTATTTCATTACCGTGTTAAGTGCTGAAAATTGGGATATGCATTATCAATGTCATCCCACTTATATGATGATGCTCAAATAGTAATTGATGTAATAAACAAGTCAAAACCATTGATTCGGAATCCAAATTGGACCAATTAGTTAGATTGACTATCAGTATCTAGTTTGGTCTGGTTTTATATATACAAAAATATAACTAGGAGTTCGACCGAAGACTGGCATTAAGAAAATTAAGTATTAGGGGGTGACAACTGGAGTTTCGATCTCCAAACCTGATAGAAACAACTTTAAATCCTAGTCAAGCTGTTGACATTTAGTACAGTCCAGGGATTAAATTGGTAACTCAAGGGTTGATGAGTTGTGTGGATTTAGCCCAAAACCACATAGAAACGACTTTAACGAGATTACCAACTAACCAATAAACTAATTTATTTAAACCTAGACTAACAATCTAGTCAAAGGTGTTGAGAAAGCTCCATGAGTATTTTGAAGCCAAAATAATTTGTGTGAATTAATACGAGTATTTGAGTGTGTACACGCAATGTCCTCTCGATATACAAGTTGATATGCAAATGATGTTTACATCAGGATGTTTGTGCTGGTGGAGAGCTTTGTTTGTCTCTAAATGAAGAAAGGAATACCAAGTGAAAAATGCTCGAGTTTAAAAGACATTTGGATTTTGGTAATAAACAAAGGACGTACAATCATTGAGGTGCTTGGATAGACCAAACAGAAGAATAACATCTTGTCGATAATATGAGCACTTTAATGTGCCTGGGAAGACCTCCGTGCATAAAGTGAAACTATTGGTATATGGTGAAATTGCAAGTTTGGATAAACCTTGTTATAGAGGAAATTCATGCTACATATGGAGTGAACAGTACTTCCTGCACTTGGAAACATAGAACTAGCTCGAAATCAATTGATTCTAATTCAAATTTGTGAATGTCGCGACCTATTTTTTCCGTCCCGAAGGGAAAGGAATGTCTGAATAAATAAATAGGTTTAGGGGTATTGTTCGAAGGGTGAGTCTAGGACCCTCATTAGACATGGGCTCTCCCAAGCTCATATCCCGCGCGACGTTGGGTGTTCATGAAAATCTTCAAATGAGGAGTCGCCACTAGCCTATTGGGGTCGGCTAGAAACCAAGCGAGGCATGGGAGTAGGCCTCACTTTCTACGTAACTAGAGATTCTAGGATCGGGAACTTGATTACACTAATTAACCAATTAGTGCCCTTTCGGTATCTAATCTTGTTCATTTCAAAAAGGACTCTTGTCAGGCAGTTTGGATTGATTTTAGAATTAACTATTAACATATGAGGTGATCATGCGGGTGCGCAATTATCAAAATAGTAATCAGCAATTAAATAAAGCATTAAATAAATTGCAGACGGAAATAAATCCTAATTAAACTAAAGGGCAAATCATAATCATCACATCATAAGCATGCATTCAAGGGCAATTATATCCGAGGATACTTAAAACCCTAAGATAAAGCCATAAGGGCTTGCTTAGTTTTGAGCACAATTTTAGACCGATGATTTTTCGACATTTTTTTTAAAGAGAAAATGGTCCAATAATTATTTTAGAGCTTTTTGGGAAACTCTAAAACAAACTAGGAGTTTTGGGATTTTTGAATTTTTTTGGAATTTTCAATATTTTAATATTTTCTGGTTTTTTTATTAAAAAAAATTTTTTTTTTTATTTTTTTTATGAATTTTCAGGTTTCTGAATTTTCCATGAATTTTCTGAAATTCCGAAATTTTTTATGATTTTTTTAAATATTTTTCATGTTTTTATGATTTTATGAATTTTTTATTTTTTATGATTTTTTTATAAAAAATATAATTCGGACCGGGTCAGGAAACCCGGCCCTACTAACCTGATCCGGACCCTGTTGGTCCGGGTTGGGCCACAAAAGACTGGGCCGGCCCTAAATCACTAGGGATTACAAAAAACCCACGAAATTCCTTTTTTAAAAGAAAAGCCCACGAAAAATTCATTTTTTTTTTTTATAAAAAGAGCCCACTTCTAATTTCTATCTCTCGACCCAGCCATCCCGGCCCGCAACGAACCCAGCCCGGCGTACGCAAGCCCAAGACGAAGCCCACCTTCCTATTTTTCTATTTTTTATATTTTCCGATTTTTCCCATTTCTTTTTTTGTCTTTTTCTGCTTTCTTTTTATTATTATTTTTTTTCTTTTGGTCTTCTTCTCCTGGTCGTCTTCTTCTGGTCTTCTTCCCCCCGTCCTCTCATGCATGCCCGACGCCTTCATGCACGAGGACCTCCAAGCCCGAAGCTCACCCGCTCTCTCACCGAAGCTCGCTCGCTTTCCGATGGGCAACCACCGCTCGCCGGACATCCCCTTTGACCGGCGTCGGCTATCGCCGGCCACTTACCCGGCGACCGCGAAGCTATTTTCCGGCGCAAAGGAAGCTCCCATTGACTCGACAATGAACAATGATTCCACGCAAACCATACGAAAAAATGACATGATTCGAACGAATATAAGTGCAAACACGTACAGATCCCGAGTTAGGACGTGAGCAGGCTTCGTTCTTCACTAGGGCATTTTATCGAACATTTGGCGTGTGCTACTGAATACTAAGGTTTTCGGCTCAACCGAGCCTTGAACGTGCCTTGGGGGGTCTCGAACATGACATACAAGGAACGTGGGACCAAAATGCAAGGGCGGCGAGGGCCGAAGCTTGCGCGAGCCGGATGGCCGCGAGCTCCGGCCCGGTGCGCCTAAAACGGAGCAAGAACGGAGCCGAACTTACCTGGTTCGGGAAGGGCTGCGGCGGATGGGCCTCCGGCGACGGCTAACCGCTCCCTCAAGCTCGCCTTCTCCCTTCGGTTCCCTTTTTCTCTTGTCTCCGGTCTCTTGGAATCCTCTCGCAGTCCTCCCACTCGGCTCTCTCCCTCTCCGGTTTTTCTTTTTTTTTCTGACCGACTCCCCTCTCAGCTCTCGCTCGGTTCTGCGTTTTTCTTCCCCCGGTCTCCCTTCTCTTTTCTTTTCTCTCTCGGGCTCTCCCCGATCTCTGCCTCTCGGTCTCTCCCTTTTTTGTTTTTTTCTCCTCTGCAGAAGCTTTTTGGCTCCTTTGCTGCTACTGACTTCTGCTCTGCCCTTCTTCTCTGAGTTGCTGCCCTCCCGCTGTTGCTTTGCTGCTGCTGCTGCCTCTCTGCTCCGACTTGTCAACCTCCACTGCTGCAACCTGCTGCTTTGACTAGCTGCTGCTGCATAAGACCGCGCGTGGAGAGGAAACGAGCAAGAAGAAGGCCGAGAGGGCCAGGCCGAGGCAAGGGGAGAGGAAGGTGGGCCGAACCCATGCTGGGATGAAAAGAAGAAAGGAAAGGGGCCGGGTAAGCCCAACCTTGGCCCGGACCCACATTTTTTAGAATTTGAAATTTTATTTATTTAATTAATTTTAAAACTAGTGATGCAAATGCTCCTAATATCTATATGCAATGTAATTTTGATGAAAGAATTTTTTGTTAAGGGATTAGAAACTAATCTCTAATTTTTCAATGTAATTAATAAATATTAAAACAAATCGCTAAAATTTAGATGTCAACAGTGAATTGGAGCCAATTTCGTAACTTGAAATCCACAAAGATATGTTCCGGAGAAGTTAGAAGTGATTTGCCATTTTGGCCAAGTAAAGGAATTATTGAGCAAGTTTGCAGAAGTAGTTTGGCCTATTTTGGGCAAGATTCTGAGCTAAAGACAACATTTGCGATGGCTAAATTGACTCTTCTGAAGTCTTCAACTTGCTAGGGAAGCTCGGAGGGCTGTACATGGACATGAGAGTGAGCTGAAGGCGACCATATGGATAAATTTGGTCTTAAAATGATTCTTCTTGTGCTTATTCTCTTAAGAATAAGTGAGTGAGTATGATGGTTTGACCCTTGCCTCAATAATTGAGCCCGAATAGACAAAAGTTAAATAAACTATTTTGTATATAAAGAAATCATTTTGATTTTAACGCATAATATATGAATCTCTCGTGAACGATCGTACATTACTTGTTTATTGTCATCCTAAAATTAGACAAAAGTGCACGATGAAATTTATGTCAACACTGAAAATGCGGCATTTGTTGATTCAGAATTAGCGCGTAGTATCATTTGATAAAACGAAAAATGACAAGGAAATTGACATATAAATTGAAGAGGAACTCAAGCTGGAATGCTCAAGATGAGCCCATCAAAAGTCATGCCACGTGGGCCCCAGCTGGACCCCACCCACCCTCTTGCCGCCGGCAGCTTCTTCTGTAAGGCAAGACAACGACCGCCTGAAGAAGTTGCCCACAGGTTTCATTTCCTGTCCGAGTAATCCATCCGTTCGTTTGGACTGTCGGAAATTCGGGACCACGTGTGGGCCCACCGGTGGAATTGTAATCGCATCCGATGGTTCTCCCGGGGCCCACGCTTGGGAAAATCTACTTCAGCCTATTGAAGTTGGATCTGCAGATCTTATCTTTTAGCCGATTCCTCCACCTCTTATTGACTTGTCTCTTTGAGGTTGTACGAACCAGTAAGCAACGCACAAACGAACGGATCTGATTTTTCGACCATTATCAACAATACCATTTCTGGAACAGGATAGAAAACTTATTAAAGGTATGTTCAAACATACATACATACATAAGTATGCATTCCAAGTTGAAAACATGCATAAATATGTTGTGTTGACAATAGCAACATTTTTTTTTTTTTTTGGTAAGGATAAATATTATAAATCAGATAGTCAACTTTACAAAATGGGTGAGACCCGGCACCAGCACACACTCAACAGGACAATATGTCACTAGAGTAGGTGGGTACCAAGTTCACTAAGGAAGCCTAACTGCTACACACAGCAGCTTTACAAAAGAAACTAGAACAAACGAGACCACTCATGTCACATCTCCTCACAAAAAATTCAAGGATCAAATCCCCATCATCTCTGTAGTCTTCTGTCCCGAGCAGAAGCTATCATAGATTTAAACGAAAGAGCATTGTCTTTGACCGCTTTGATAATGTGAAGTTTCATTGACGGAACATATAAATTGATAGCTCAAAATATTACATCATTCCTGGACTTCCAAATCACATAATAGAGGCCAGCAAAAGAAAAACGGATCATATCGAAGTAGAAACCATTACCATCAAAAGTATGCATAGCCCATCGAAGGTTATCAGACCAATCTCAATTCCTCCAAGGAAGATTACATTTCGTTGCCCAAAATGTAGCCAGCGAATTTGTGACGTGACATTCAAAAAATAGATGATTAATGGAATCAGGACATAGGTTGCAGAAGGCACACTGCACAAAAGGAATTCTACCATGAGACATGAGAAAAACTTGTGTGGGAAGGCACACTACACATAGCAACATGTTGATATGCTTAATTAAACATATCTCGTATTATATTAATGGGGTATTCAAGATTTCTTAAGTGCCCTACTTATCTCCTTCGGATGTGGTAGTAATAAGACAAGAAAAATATGGGATTTTGTATTCTCAACAACCGTCTCAAGAAAATGCACATAGATTTGTACCTAAAATCTATCCGTCATAGATTTCCACTACACTACCCAACAAAGAGAGGAGGAGCACAAACAATGTATACCTAGCTCTGAATTTTCAATGCTTTTTTTTTTCTTTTGTCTCTTGCAAGAGGTTTGGAGCTTGAAACCCTTAAATGCATCACAACCTTTTTCCTCGGCACTTCTGCACGTCATACGCACCAAAAATGGACTCTCTGCTTCAAGACCTACCCTGCTTGGCCGGAATAATCCTAGCCATCCTCGTCCTGTCAATCCTTGTATTATTCAAATCGACACTATCAAGCAAGCTCAAAACACCACCTGAAGCTGCCGGGGCATGGCCGGTCATAGGTCACTTGCCCATTTTAGCGAAATCCAAGCTTCCCCACAAGACCTTAGGGTCGATGGCCGACCAGTATGGACCCATCTTCACCATCCGGCTCGGGATGTTCCAGGCCCTAGTGGTGAGCAGTTCCGAGATGGCCAAGGAGTGTTTCACCAAGAACGACATCGCTTTGTCTACTCGGCCACGGCAACTGGCCCTGAAGATCCTGAGCTACTCCTATGCCATGTTCTCGTTCGCGCCTTACGGCCTGTACTGGCGCGAGATGAGGAAGATGGTCGCCTTGGAGCTGCTCTCGCGCCAGAGGGTCAACTCGCTGCTCAACCCTATTCAGGCCTCAGAAGCGGACGTGGCCATTCAAGAGCTGCACGAGCTTTGGATTGTGAACAAGGACGATTCAGGTATTCTTTTGATACTGATGGTCATTCAATACGTGGTTTTGGTGGCTCTTGATGATAGGCCTTCCTATGGTGATATCACGAAAATCCATAAATTAGTATATCCGTAACAAATTTACTTTAAACTAATATTTTTTATTACAAAAGACCTCAAACTTGTACATTTACAATAAATTTAACCTCCGTCAATTTCTATTAAATTGAATTAATAACACAGAAACCCACAAGCTAATACATCAATGACAAATGGAGGATATAGCCCCAAATTCGTGCACTTGTCCATTGCCATGTGTCATCCAACTTAGCAATTTGATAGTAAAATTTAATAAAAATTAACAAAAAGTAAAGTTTTCATAGGCGTATCAATTTGGGGTCTTTCATAGTATTAACCTAGTTATATTTCTTTTTCGGTAAACACTGGTTGTCTTCATATTATAAGGTCACAAAATTTATCACATTTAGAATTTTTGGTTGCAGTACTCTCTCTAGATTAAGAGCGAGTCAAGCTTTGCATTTTTATGGCGTCCATACCAGCGGACAAAGAAAATATGATGCTTGTCCTATCTTAGTCGATGTGACTTATTTGGAAAGGGACAACCTAAATGAATTGCTGAGTCTTGTGAAGCATACAACGAAGCCCCATGTCCTACTAATTTGTTGGATTCGTTGACGGTTTAGGTATTGACTCTTGTGTATTTGACACACGAAGTACAGATTCGATTCTTCTATTTATCAATGATAAGTACAAACGATGCCATACTTAGGTCACCCATCTCAGTCTTGATTCATATATTTCTTGGTTCATAGATCCTGAGACTATTGGGGTATTTGCTCGATCACCTAGCCATGTACTTTTTTTGTCATAAAAGAAACTTGGTAAATATCAAAAAAATCCTGAACTTATTGTATGAATACCCATTCAATCAAAAATCCTCAATTTGGTCAATTTAATCCCAAGTCTTTTTATGATTTCTCAAATTAGTCATTCCGATCAATTTTGACCGAAAATTGGTAACATGAACATCGGTGATGGCAACATTGACTTACGTGGCAAGGTTGGCTCAAGCGCGGATAATTTTTTTCAATTTTTTTTTCTAAATTTGTTTTAATTCTCTAAATTATTAAGGACTAAATTAGCATATGCAAAATAAGTTAAAAAAAATTGTTAATTTTCCCAAATAAACCAATTAGAATGACATGGGATGTCAAGGAAGCATCGTCCGAGATTTAGTATCCGTTTCATCAATTCGTTTAGCTCATGAGAGTACTCAACTTCAATTCAGCATAACATCTGGTTCATTCTGATTTATTAGGCCATGTCATAGTCGACTTGAAGCAGTGGTTTGCGAAGTTGACTCTGAACGTAATCCTCCGAATTGTGGCCGGAAAGCGCTACCGTGCAGGGGACGCGGAAGAGGAGCAGCGGTGCCAAAAGGCGTTACGCGAGTTCTTCCGCTTCTTGGGGATGTTTTTAGTAGCAGACGCTCTTCCTTTCCTGAGGTGGCTCGACTTAGGCGGACATGAGAAGGCCATGAAGAGGACTGCAGAAGAACTGGACGAAATTATTGGTGGTTGGTTGGAGGAACACAAGAGGAATAATGAGGATTTGAGTGAGACCAATGGTGGTAGAGATTTCATGGACGTCATGCTTTCGGTCCTTAACGATGATGAAGTTGGAGGTTATGATGCTGATACGATTATAAAAGCTACATGCTTGGTAAGACTTTCTCCCTTTTATGTTATGATATGGAAAATATGCACATTGAAATAATTAAGTTTGATAATTAAAAAATATTTAGACTGGACATCAAGTAAGTTAGAGAACCTAATTTGCACAAAAACAAAAAGCTTGGGCAGCCAATTTGGAAAGCTGCTCAAATTAGAGGGGCTAAAGTAGGACTAAAGTTCTTCGATCCAAAAAAAAAATAGTAGGACTAAAGTTATTCTTGTGTAATATTGTGGGTTAATTTTTATATTTAAATTAATTTCGGCGTCCCTTTTGAACACCTTGCAATCACGGGCAGAAGAAGTGGGACTGAATTTGGACTCAATTACGATTACGCTTCTTCTTTTTCGTTATCGGACCAGATTTTAGACCACATTTTTCTTGCCCATATGAAGTGGAAGGGCACATGAATTTAGATTGCGAATGATGTCGTAGCTAATCTTCATAACTCACTTCTAACGAGGAAAACATGTTTGTTGTATTTGTGTACAAAGGTGATGATTGCAGGCGGCAGCGATACCGCCATGGTTACCCTGACATGGGCAATCTCGCTGTTGCTGAACAATAGTCACGAGCTGAAGAAAGCTCAAGAAGAGCTCGATGCTAAGATCGGCAAGCAGAGGCATGTGAAAGAAGAGGACCTCGCCAGCCTAATCTATCTCCAAGCCATAGTGAAGGAGACCCTCCGGTTACACCCGGCAGCGCCACTTTCAGCGCCGCGCCTATTCACTGAGGATTGCACTGTCGGCGAGTACCACGTGCCCAAGGGCACGAGGTTGATCTTTAACATCTGGAAAATCCAAACAGACCCAAGGATATGGCCCGATCCATTGGAGTTTAGGCCCGAGAGGTTCTTAAGCAGCCATAAGGACGTCGATGTGAAGGACTCCAACTTTGCGCTTCTACCATTTGGAGGCGGCAGGCGAATCTGTCCCGGAATAACTTTTGGACTCGAGATGGTGCATTTTCTTCTAGCTAAATTCTTACAAGCATTCGAGATAGCAACTGTGGACAATTCGCCAGTGGATATGTCTGAGATCTTCGGACTGACTAATTTAAAGGCCACCCCACTTGAGGTTATGCTTAAGCCCAGATTACCTCAGGAGCTCTATCAATTGAGGTAATGGACAGTATATTTATGAAAGGAAAGCTCTTTGAAATGTGTAACTAAGTTAATGTGTATGCACTCTCTCCACGCGTGGCTCTTAAAAGACATTATTACATATCTAGACTCTATGGGTTGACGTTGCCAGCCCTGGAACATCACTTGTATGAAAAGGCTTATGGGTTCATGATTGTATTGCGATGTCATATGTCATTACTATCGTTTACCACTTGCATGCGTACCGTGTAAAGGGTCATGTCTGGAATCATTTATGCTCAACTTTCCCAAATGCCAATATCGTTTAGTCATCATCAATATGTTCTGACCATTCCATCTCATATAGCCATAACATCATTATCATCCATTGGATGATTGCAGTGAATGCTAATCCTATCCTCTGCTCTGCTTGGCCCTACTTATCTCGCTATCTACCGGTATTCCTCTCTCCCATGTATGAGCACACAAATGCATACATAAATTGAAAGATTCAATTCTTGCAATTTTACATTCTGTCCAAACAGTTGAAAAATCAATCTTCAAAGAAAGAGGTTGAGGTTGCTTAATTATAATGGAGCAACTTTGGTAGTTGTGATTAATCTTAAGAGCCATGCATGTCCCCCAATCAATGGAGTCTTACCCAATGCATATAGATGCAACGATTTCTGAACTACTTTACTATTACTAGTAGAGCCAATTATTCATCGTCTTCTTCATTTGCTTCTGAAGCCGTTTGACCTACGTAGCAAATGATAGTTTTGAAGTAAATGACTTCTTTCGTGTTCTTCTTCATTGTCGGTTCTACTCGGGAACCCCAAAAAGAGCGCTTCCTTGGTGATTCCATGGATGATCTTTTTTCCTTTGCATGAGAGTTTGCTTATTTGCACAGTTAAATATATTTATCTTGAAATTTAAAATAATAGATTCAAATTACACAGAAAGAACATAAATTAATAGATGAGTCTCATGTTCACATAGCTTAACATGGATTTCAAGCATCATTTGAAAATCTGTATTGAGTCTAGGACATGTTAGGTTTCTCGGTTCGAAATAATCAGGTTTCGAATTGCGCGTTCAACATGGTGAGCTGTCTCCTGAATCAATCTCTCGGGCATCACTACATATAATATCTGAACAACCGAAAAATTGCGAAGAATATAAATGTTGAAAGTAAGGGGTTAGCACATTAAACCGCCCGAACCGAAAACCACTCGGACTGGACCAAACCAGCCGGTTTTCCCAAGTTCCCGGTTCCATAAAAATGGAACCGGTAATTTTCGGTCCGGTTCCCGATTTCAGGGGAAATCGGACCAAACCGGAACCAACAATTTTCTATTTAAAATATATTTTTTTCAATAAATTTAAAAAATATTTCTAGTTTTTTTTTTAAATTTTTTTTTTGGTTAAGTGGTTGGTCCTATTAGACTGGACCGGATTGGATCGCACCATTGTCTAGTCCGGTTCTCGATCCTAGGACCATTCGGTCCAATCCACAGTCCCAAAAAATGGGAATCAGTCATCTCGGTCCGGTTCCCGATTCTACTTTGGAATCGAACCAAACTGGAAACCAATCACCCCTAGTTAAAAGAAGATGAAAAAAGGAAGCCAAGATCAAAGATGGATTCCTTCCTTATTTAGAGTAGACTCGAAAACACAAATACTCTTCAAAGACATTCACATAAGTATTGGATGTGTGTCAAATCTAACACACAACCAACACATCATTAGCGTTCTAAACATGCTAGCAACACAAGAGTTCAGTATCTCGACACGTCATCCAACCCACACTTTGTCAATACTAGGAGTCAAATCTATCATATATGTGTATATACATCCGGTTGTCTTAAAATTAACGAATTTATTCAACCTCAAAAATATTTAAAAATATATATTTAATATGTTGACACCCGAATTTTTGTTTATTTTTGTTTTAAATGCCCATTTATCTTTTGCATATATAGGTATATATATTAATTTCTAGAAAATATAAAAAAAATTAATTCGAAAAAATTAATTAATTAATTCGAAAAAATTCAAAAAAAAAAAAGAGGATTCGGTCCAGCCCACTTTTTCCTTCTTTCTTTTCCAGCCCACCTTTTTCTCTCCCTCTTTCTTTTTCCTCGGCCCAGCCCGCCTCCCTCTATTTCTTTTCTTTTCTGGCCCAGCCCCACTCGTCTTCTTCCTCCTTTGCTTTTCCACGGACGCACGGACGAGCGGAGGGATGAAGATCGGTACGACGGGGAGTGTCGCGCGCGACGCAGCCGCTGCAACCTGGCGAGCACGCCTGGCGTCGTCCTTGGAGAGAGAAGCTGGAGGCGAGCTTCGAAAGGGAGAGGAGAGGGAGATTTTGAGGAGAGGGACTTCTTCGGCAAAAAAAAGGGAAGAAGAAGAGAGGGGCCGGCTTCTGGTTTTGAGGGGAGAGGAGAGAAAACGAGCGAAAAAAGAGACCAGAAGAGAGTGGAAGGGGGAGGTGGTTAGCAGCCCCGCTGAACCATCGCCGACGATCTTCCGCCGTGCTCCATTTCCGGCGCCAGAAACAAGGGAGGGGAACCGAAGAGGCAAGAAAGAGACCACCGGAAAAGAGGAAGAAAGAGGCGAACCAGAAGCTCGAAAGAGGTTCGAGGGCGTGATCAGCCAACACCGGAGGCCCGCTCGTCCACCGCCGTCCTCCGCAACGCGAACCCGGACCAGGTAGGCCTCCTTCCCCGCCTCTTTCTGTTCTGTCTTTGTTGGAGTGGCGGGCCGGAGCTCGCGCCGACTAGTTCGCGCGAGTCTCGGCCCCTGTTGATCCTCCATTCACATCTCTCCGCATGTTAGAATCGTTAGATAGAACTCCGGACTCGGTCTCAGGCCGGCTCGAGTTGAAGAATCCCTGTTTTATTTCATGCCCGCAAGTTGTTTGTAGAAATGCCTAAGAGAGACCCAGAAACTTTCATCGTGAATCCGTCCCCGGCAACCTGTTTTTCGTAGATTTTTAGCCGTATATTGTTTAATTTCGCGTTCCTCTTAGTATTATACCTATTTTCGTGAGATTTCCGTGCATTTTTGAGTCGAAAGGAGGCGTTTTTGTTTTTCCGGCGAGGGCAAGCGTCATGGGTCGCCGGAGGTCACCGTTGGCGCCTGCCAACGGTGGCCGGCGGCGCTCGGCGTTGGTCGGACGGAACGAACGGCGCCCAACGATGACACGGCGACTTCATTAGGACGGGCAAGCCTCGCGGCGGCATCGGCGCCGCTCCGGCGAAGCTTCGGACGAGCGTGCTGCAGCTGCGGGGGTTGAAGACGACGACGCAGGGAGGAGAAACATGCAGCAGCAGGAGAAGACAAAACAAGGAAAAGATAAAAAGTGAAAAAAAAAAAAAAATAGAATCATAAAATAGAAAAAGCAAAGAAAATCGAAATTAAAAAAAAATAGAAAAAAGTGATCGAAAATAGAAAGAGACAAGGGCTGGGCTGAGCAATTTTGAGTGGGCTTAGGCTAGGTGATTGGGCTGATTTTTGTAAAAAATAAATGGGATGTTTCAATTTATTTTGTTAATGGGCCAATTTAAAAGAATTTTGGACCGGGTCGGTTTAGTAGGGCCGGGTCACCCGACCCGGTCCGAATCACTTTTTTAATAAAAATTAAAAATTAAAAAATCTTAAAAATCTTAAAAAAATCTTAAAAATTTTCGAAAAATCATCAAAAATTAAAAAAATGTTTTTTTAATTTCAGAAAAGTTTTAAAAGTTTATTTTTATTTTATTTTATTTTCTTTATTTTTCAAATATTCAAAATTTCCAAAAAATTAGAAAAATTTAGAAAATTCCAAAAAAAACATTAACAGATGCTTTTTCTTAAATTTTCAGAAAAGTAAAAAAAATATCAAAAAAAAAATCTTGAAATCTTGTTTTCTTTAATTTCGGAAAATTCGAAAATATTAAAAAATTAAAAATATCAAAAATATTCAGAAAATCAGAAAAAATCCCAAAAATTCAGAAAACCCTTAAAAAAGAAAAGACTAAAATTGAATAAGCTTTTAGGGCTCTACAATAGGTTTTCGTTTCACATTATATTCATGCACTTTATTTTGCTGCAATTTTTAGCCTTTAGGGCTCTACCTTAGAATGGTTAGGATATACTTTAGTTTCCTTGAATACACTGTGGAGATCTCACTAATGCACAATCAAGTTAGGTACCGAAAGGGCGTTAGTCGCGTGATTAACGTAATCAAGTCACCGACCCTAGACCCTCTGGTTACGTAAAAAGTAAGACACACTCCCATATCTCGTTTGGTTCCTAGTCGACCTCAATAAACTAGTCGTGACTCCCTATTTGAAAAATTTTGTAAATATCCCAACGCCGCGCGGGATATGAGCTTGGGAGAGCTCGAGTTGATTAAAGGTCGTCGGCCTGAGATTAACAATACCCCTAAACCTATATTTATATTTTCGAAAATTTAGGTCACGACATAATATACAACGTGTTTTAACGCGTTAACATCAATGCTAGTTAGATAATAAAAATGTCAAACAAGTTGGCCAATAGGATTAGCTCTCGTGTCTGGGGGAGAAATTAGGAAACATATGCGACTCCAACTCGTTCTTTATCTTCTCTCGATTGAAAGGTCTGTTGGGATTTCGACGCCCGCGGACACGCTTGCTCCCCTCAAATCTAATGAAAGGTCTTTGATCCTATCAACATCCATCCTTTTACCATGTGCCCTCGTCCTTCTTGACCCCTTGGAATCATTTCCTGTCGGAAGGAATTTGAATTGCAACAGTAGCATACCCGAAGCCCACACTACGGAAAATTTAATTTTGTTTACTGGAACTTGGATTAGTACAGCAGACCACGCGCAGAATTTTCAACTCTCTGTACTCTTGATCCTTGTCAAAAGTGGCGGATAATCATAGGGAATATACCAGTCTGTACTCTTGAGGATCGCTTCAAGAGAATGAGTAAATATGAAGATAGAGATTTGAACTTGAGTCAAGATATGAATATTCTTAACTCTTAAGTGACCTCATCTTAAATACATTCAAATTGATTGAAAATGATCTAAGTAACGTGTTCAATCCTCGTGTGTAAAATGATGTGACCTATGTAGGGTAGTATAATTAAACTCATTAGATATATATGTTCACTAGAAGCCCTAAAACTTATTACGAAAATATAATTGAATTATAAAACTTACAAAAAGTATAATCATGTCTAAAAATTTGTCAAATTAATGCAATTGAGTCCTTAAGTTAACACCATCAATTTCACTAACGGAAAAAACTGACGTGGCATTTTTAAATTATTTTTAATGCCACGTCAGCATTTTTAATTTTAATTTTATTCAATCTTATTTTAATTAGATTAAAAACTGGAAAAGAAAACCTAAAATTTTATTAAAAAACAAAAACCGAAAAAAAAAAACAAAAAACAAAGAGAGATGGGCAGGGGCTTCAACAACGCTACCGCCCATCACCGGAAGGGCCACCACCAATGGCCTTAGGCGAGGGTGGCCGGCCCTCACCCAACCCCAAATGAGGGTCGGCAACCCTTGCAACGAGCACAAGATCGCCCAATTTTGGGCATGTCGACCCTCACGAGGGGCTAGCAACCATCAACCGCCCTCGAGTGAGGCCTTGCAAGCCCTAGGTGAGGGTCAACGACCATCATCAAGCTCGGGCGAGCCTTGTTGGGGGCTTGGCAATGGTTGCCAGCCCTCACCTGGGGCCGACAAGGCCTCACCCAAGGGCAAGTAATGGTTGCTGGTAGGGGTGTCAATGGGTTGGGTCGGGTCTTGATGTTACCCGACCCGACCCGAACAATAAGGGTCATATCATTTGACCTGACCCGAAATGCATAAAACATGAAGCAAAAAAAATGGGTTAGTTCGGTTCGGGTCGAGTCGAGTTTCGGGTTTCGGGTTTTTTATTAAAAAATATGATAAAAGAAATTTGAAATACTCTTACGTGACGCCTCGAGCCTCGTCCAACCCATCCGTGAACCATGACGCCGCGAGGCCTCAAACAACTCCGCAGATAGATAAATTTTTAATAAAAAATTATGACAGAGGGAATTTGAAAGGTTCTTACATGACGTCGTAAGGCCTCATCCAACCCATCCGTGAACATCTCCGTAGACAGATAATTTTTTAATAAAAAATTATGACAAAGGAAATTTAAAATGTTCTTACGTAACGTCGCGAGGCCTCGTCCAACCCGTTCGTGAATATTTCCGCAGACAGATAATTTTTTAATAAAAAATATGACAAAGGGAATTCGAAATGCTTTTACGTGACACCGCGAAGCCTAGTCCGACTCGTCCGTGAACATCTCCGCAGACAGATAATACTCCCTCCTCTAAAGTTCTGCATCGGTCGCGAAAAAGAAGCAAATCATATGGAAGATGAGGAGAGAGAGAAGGGGGGGAGAGGAAGAGAGATTGATGGGGGCCGACTTAAGGGGCGACGACGATAAATCCGTGAGATGAGACGTGCTGGATAAGTTGCGAATATAAAAAATTGTAGAGAAGATAACTTGGATGGATGTATTTGGGTTAAAGCCTTTAATGTGTTTGGATCGGAACATTGTTCCGACCCTAACTTGACCCAAAACATGTATTCAATTTATGTTTATAATTATTACCCAAACAGTATTAAGACCCGAAACATGTACCATACTTATTTCGTGTTCGGGTTGGGTTGAATGGGTATTTTTGACATCCCTAGTTGCCGACCCCCATGGGGTCGGCATGCCTAGATGTGGGTGCCCTCACACTTGCCACGAGGGCCAAACTCGCCCTCACCTAGTGATGGTTGCTAGCTTTAGCCCTCCCAATGTGGGCAGCAGTGACTAAAGAGCCAAAAGTGCCACACCATTCTTTTTTTTTCTAGTTTCGTTTTTTAATAAAATTTTAGTTTTTTATTTTATTTTTTAATCTAATTTAAAAAGAATTAAATAAAAAATGCCGCCAGGAAAATAAAAATTAATTTTAAAATGTCACGTGGAAAATAATTAAAAACATGTCACGTTATCATTTTCCGCTAGTCGAATTGACAATGTTAATTTTAGAACTTAATTGCACTAATTTGATTACACTTTTTGCAAATTTTATGACTTAATTGCATTTTTGCGACAAGTTTTAGGATTTTTAGTAAATATATCCCATATGTATACACACGTGTTGGGTCTAAAAATGTATTGGTGTTGATAAAACGAGAATTTATAATAGGCAACTCGATTCGCACTTATAGTACATATAAATCTCACACTCCCAACTATGATATGCTTTCTCTCACCACACAAAACATTCAGAGCACACTACCTCATACAAAGACCCACCCACAACTATTATTTATCTCCCTCGCATATGACCAACTTTTCTTTTCTCCGTGGCCTACTCCTAAACTTCACGTAAAACTCTATCGATAGAGGAATGGTTGGAGGGCATGGATACAAAAGCTGTTCCACGAGGAAAACTATTGCAGTTGAGTAAAATTGGACCACGCGCTTCACGTGCGATTGAGATGTCTGGACAGAACAACACTTCTTCAGTTTGTCTTCAGATGGGATTTAATGCAAGCCCTTTTTCTCGATGCTTCTACCCATTATACGCAGCAAAATTAGACTCTCTGCCGCAACCCCTATCCCACTTGTCCGTAATAATCCTAGCCATCCTCATCCCGTCGGTCCTTGCATTATTTCAATCACGATCATCAAGCAACAAGCTCAGAACATCACCAGAAGCCGCCGGGGCATGGCCCGTCATAGGCCACTTGCCCATTCTATCGATATCCAAGCTTCCCCACAAGACCTTAGCGTCCATGGCCAAGCAGCACGGACCCATCTTCACCATCTGGCTGGGGTCGTTCCCGGCCCTAGTGGTGAGCGGTTCTGAGATGGTCAAGAAGTGTTTCACCAAGCACGATCTCATGTTGTCCAGTCAGGCACAGTACTTGGCCGGAAGGATTCTCGCCTTATGGCCCTTACTGGCGCAAGTTGAGGAAGATGGCCACCTTGGAGCTGCTCTTGAACCGAAGGGTTGAGTTGTTGCTCAACCCTATTCTGGCCTCGGAAGCGGACATGGCCATTCATGAGCTGCACGCGCTCTGGATTGAGAACAAGGATGATTCAGGTGATGCTTCTTCCGATACATTGACCATTCGATATGTTGTTTTGGTGGTTGTTGATGACAGGCCTTTTCATGGTCGTTTTTATAATTTCATTTTTTTCCTGTAAATAACGATCGTTTCATAGTATACATGAACTAGTAGGAGAAATGGTTAAAATTCAAATTCACCGAGTCTTCTTACTACCTTATAACATGTTTATGGCTGTTTAATAAACAAAGAAAATCAGATGCTTGTGCTATCTTAGTCAAAGGGGTCTATTTGTAAATGGACCCACTAAGTGACGTAGTGAGTCTTGTGAGGCATTCGACAAAGTCAAGAAAAATTGTTCAAAGAGTCTAGACCATTGGTTGGCGAGGGTCGCTAAGCCTTGGCTAGTGGCCAAGTGGCCCCCACTAACCCTTGTTCAAATTAAATAATAATAACAATTTTTTTATTAAAAAATTGAAAATTGAAAAAAAATAACAAAAATTGTGCACGTAAGCACTAATAATGTCGTGTAGCCAACATCCATGTTAATGATTAAGATTGAATTGCATAACTGAAAAATTTTGTGACTAAATTAGCCGTTGTAAGTTCAGAACTTTTTGAGCAATTATCCCTAATAAAGTCCATGTTTTAATAATTTGCTGGATTCGGTTGACCATTTAGAAACGAGTCTGTATTTCACATGCTATACAGATTCAATTCTTCTAGGAATCAAGGCAAATACAAACGATCCTATAATTAGGTCACTCATCTAGGTCTCAATTCACATCTTTGTTGGTTAAATACTCATGAGACTAGTGAGGGTATTTGCAGTTACTCAATCACCTAACCATTAATTTTTCTTGGTGTAAAAGAAACTATATAGAATGACAAAAGAGATCAATTATGTATTTTCAAAGACTGAGCATCCGTTTCATCATTTAACTTTTAGTTCGTGAGAATAATCGAAACGTCAATTTAGCATGGCATCTAGTTCGTCCTGAATCGTTAGGCCATGTCACGGTTGACTTGAAGCAATGCTTTGCGAAGTTGACTCTGAACGTGGTCCTCCGAATAGTAGCTGGAAAGCGCTACTGTGCGGGGGACGAGGAGGAAGAGGAGCAGCGGTGCCACAAGGCGTTACGAGAGCTCTTCCACTTCTTGGGGACGTTTTTAGCGGCAGACGTTCTTCCTTTCTTGAGGTGGCTCGACTTAGGTGGACATGAGAAGGCTATGAAGAGGACTGCAGAAGAACTAGACATAATTTTAGGTGGTTGGTTAAAGGAACACAAGAGGAATAATAAGGATTTGGGCGAGACCAATGGTGATAGAGACTTCATGGACGTCATGCTCTCGGTCCTTAACGATGAGGAAATCGGAGGATATGATGCTGATACGATCATAAAAGCTACATGCTTGGTAAGTTCTTGTTCCCTCCTTTTTAGAGTAGTCTTTTCATCTTCATAATGCTAGCGTGAGTATGGTCCAAATGGTCCAATTCCAAAACTGAAGCCACAAAAATCAAACAGGTTGGGATAGGTTTCAAAAAGTTGGAACTGAGGATCAAACTGATTTATCATAAAATCAGCTAGGAACTAAAATGGCCTTAGCTGATTTAAGGGTGAAACGGGTAATCTGTTCTGTCCTATAACTCTTTTTTCACACCGAAACAATTGAGTTTGATAATTAAAAGAGTACACGGATCGGAAATCAAGTAAGTTAGAGAACCAAGCTGCTTAAGTTAGAGGACTAAATTTGCACTAAATAAAGTGGGTTTATTATTATTATTATTATTAAAATTATTATTATTTATTATTATTATTATTATTATTAAAGTAATGTCCGCATCCCTTTACATCTAGCAATCATGGAACTGAGGAAGTCCCTTAATTTGTGGGACCTAATTTAGACTCAATTACAAATGTGCGTTTCTGGGACCACTTTTTTCCTGCTCATCAAAGTGGCAGGGCGTCAGACCAAAAAATGCAAAAAGTGGCAGGGCAAACTTCATATTTCACTTTTAACAATAAATATGTAATTACAATATTTATATAATAAATCACATATTCATTTAATAATTTAAATTTATAGAAAAATTAACTATGATCCTATAAAATCTCACATTGTATCAAAACTAAGTGTTCTGAATTCAAATATTTCCAAGCTCCATTTGTCTTCTCAATTAAATTTCATGCTCAATTCTAGACAAAAAATCATACTAAATGTGAGGAAGAGCATTAAAATATTAAAATATTAAAATAATAAACAATGCATTCATCTAATAATTTAAACTTATTAAGCTTTTAGAATAGTTAGTTGTGTTCTCACAAAATCCCATATATGTGTTTCTTTTTTTTAAAGACAGTGATTATCAGAGGAAGTGATACAGTGATGGTCACCCTGACATGGGCAATCTCACTGTTGCTCAACAACCTTCGAGTCCTAAAGAAAGCTCAAGAACTCAATGCTCAAATCGGCAAGCAGAGGCCTGTATAAGGAGCAGACATCGCCAGCCTAACCTATCTCCAAGCCATCATGAAGGAGACCCTCCGTTTATACCCAGCAACCCCACTCCCGCCGCCACGCCTGTTCGCTAAGGATTGCACCGTCAGCGAGTACCACATGCCCAAGGGCACAAGGTTGATGGTGAACATCTGGAAAATCCAAACCGACCCTACGACATGGCCTGATCCATTGGAGTTTAGGCTCAAGAGGTTCTTGAGCAGCCATAAGGATGTCAATGTGAAGGACTCCAACTTTGTGTTCATTCCATTTGGAAGCGGCAGGTGAATCTGTCCCGGACAATCTTTCAGGCTCCATATAGTGCATTTTCTTCTAGCTAGGTTCTTACATGCATTCGAGATATCAACCGTAGACAATTCGCCAATGGATATGTCTGAGGTCTTAGAATTGACGAATTTAAAGGCAACACTTCTTGATGTTATGCTCAGGCCAAGATTGGCCCAGGAGCTCTATCAATTGAGGTAATGGAGAATATATTTTAGAAAGGCAGCCAAGTGAATGCGTATGCACTATCTCCATGCGTGGCTCTTAAAAAGACATAATTACATATCTAGACTTTTCAGATTGCAGTTGCTGACTTTGGAACATCACTTGCAAAGGCTTAAGAGTTCGTGATTGGTTTGCGATGTTAAATGTCATTCCCCACTTGCCTGCATACAGTGCGGTCGGTCGAGTATGGACTCATTCATGCTTTCCTTGTCCTATTGCCATTCCTACAGGTTTAGTGGCCATCAGTAAGGTCTGACTATAGTCTCTATAGTCTCATATAGCCATGAACATCATTATATCTCTCTCTCTCTCTCCTTCATGGTTGGGCTCGACGATGACAGGTTGAGCTTGACCCTGATCTCCTCAAGCTCAACACCAGGGCAATTCTATTACATCTTGGTCGACCTCTACGCCTTGGTGGACATAGGACCAAATATGGGGCATCAAACTCGACCAAATCTGACGTCAAGCCGTTTGTTGATGTCAGAGGCAGAGAAGTTGTGTGTGCCTGTGTGAGAAGTCGTGGCAGGTAGGGGTGAAATCAAATCAAGCTACTCATGGGTAGTTTGAGCTCAGCTCAATGATTGCTCCAAATTGATTAGTATATTTTCAAGTCGAGCTCAAGTTCGAGCTTCTTGAGTATCTTGTTGAGTCAAGCTCGAGCATGTTAATACTCAACTAGATTGACTTATAAGCTTAATCAAGTTTTCATTATTTTTTTTCCAAAAACGATACTTATTAAAATAGACAAAATATACTCAAAAGTACATGGCATTCGAACTTATTAAACTCAAACTCCGACTTTATATATAAGGTCCTTGTAATGAGCCGCGTATAGCCGAGTCGAGCTTGAGCATATCAATTTTCTGAACGAGTCAAGTTGCAAGCACTATGTAGACGAGTCAAATCAAGGTGGAGCTTCACAGGTTGACGACTCAAAACGATCTTGATTACACCCCTAGCGAGGAGTGGGGATGGAAGGAGAAACAATGCAGCTGAGGGTGGCTCGGCTCGAGATGCCAGGTGGAGACACCGGTGGTCGTGGGAAGCGCCGAGGAGGATCGGCTGAGCTTAAGTTTGGTTTGGGTTTTTGTTAGGTGGGTTTGGTGATGGGCCGGTTTAAAACGACGGATGGTTAAATTTGGAAAGAAAATGACATTCACCAAAAACCCCGGTGCAACTTGAAGGGGGCCCGAAAAGCCGGCATGTTTTTGTAGGTTTTGAAGAATCTTCTTGACGATGTTTGATGTGTGTGCACATAAACAAGGATGGCTTATGAAATATTCCTTCTTCTTTTTTGTTATTTAAGGTAATAATTCAATTTAGAAATACCAATCGAATAATCTAGAACCAAAGTGGATTGATCGGCTCGACTCAATTGACCATCGGTGTCTTGTTTGGTCCATTCACATAGGAGTACGCTTGTAAAATCACATACTAAGTCATGGATTCTATCTCCATACCTTGTAAACACAACTTGAAGCTCAGTTGCAGTCGGGTCTGGTTGACATATATGTATAGGGGTGGCAAAATAGGTTAATAACCTACATTTTGACTCACATTCAATGGGCTGGATAGAAAATGAGTTAGCTAAAGCTTTAACATAGGTTTAAAATGGATATATTGTAATAGAGCCCAATTGGATAACAAGTTTTAAATGGGACCCATTAATAACTCAAATTAGACTCACAAGATTACAGATTGAAAAAAGAAAAATTGATAAAAAGAGTGAGATTTCTGCTTTCCACAATGCTCTAGCTATAGATATCCATCACCAACACCTTCATTCTTGATTGGTGCCGTGGCCTCCAATCAACTCTTGCCCAGTAACAGCTTATCCTGTTGTCGTCGAGCCTAAGCTTGTAAGGGAGAGACGCGTGCCATGCGGATGACAAAAAATGACTTTCGAATGACTCTTACTTCTTATGCTTATTCTTAGGAGGATGAATAAGTGCGATGGTTCTATGATTAAGCAAGAACTAGAAAGATTGTTTAAGCAATCTTGTATTAAAGTCAGTTTGATTTTGGTGTCTAGGGTATGGGTCCTCCTAGGAAGATCATATATCATTAATCTCTTGTCATTGATGATATTTGACTAGACTAAAAGCGCCCAATGAGATATAAGCCCATATTCAAATTGGGTGATATTTATTGATCCAGAATTGTACATGGAATGGAGGAATGAGGTACTTAGGCTTCCCTCCATTAGTACAAAATCGTTGCATTGAATAGAAAAAGATAAAAAAGAAATGACAAATAAATCATGGAAACTCAACAATATGACCGTGACTTATATGAGCTATATTGGAGAAGAGCACAAATATAATACTATAAGAACTCCTAAGGAAAGCATTTTCTCCGTGGGATTAGAAACTCGGGGGTTGCTCCCAGCACAAAGTCTCTTCAACTTCACTTAAGAAATATGTGATAAATGTTACAAATTTTCTTATCTCTATAAAATGATAACTCTTTGCACAATTATTAATGTATATGTATGGACACAAGTTATTCTCGAAACACATGAAAACCAAACTAAAGCGGGTTGGCCGACACTTGATTAGGGTCATGTGAATTTTTGAAGTGTCCTTTGATCAAGGCTAATTGGTTCAAGCTCCCTAATTATTTGATCCGTTGGTGATGTAGGCTCGGCCTTTGCCGGCGCAGTAGGGAGTTTGGGAACAACTCCGGCTTCCCTCCGATGCACGTCAAGTGAAGCAGCGATGAGCACAGGACTAGTAGATGTTTCACGGGTCACGCTAGGGCTTTGTTCATCGCTTCTTGCTCGTCGCCAGTTTCCATGCTTTTCCTGTTAATTAAAGAAAAGTTCTGAAGTGTGACGTGTGAAAAATCCACAAAAGTCTTTGAATAGGTGCGGGTACGATGTCCCAATCCCAATAATCCCATTTGGGCGTTTTTGAATTTCCGGCGGTCCAAATAAAAATATTCCAAAGACGAAACGGACCCACACCATGAATATGGAAAATCTGCGTCTGGGATCGTTTGCTTGCGGAAGAAGTTGAAGGTGACGGGATGAGTCGGATCCAGCTCGGTGGCGTACTTGCGAGACTTTGAAAATGGGAAAAATATTGGTTTATCTTTTGAGTGGCACGTGCAGTTTACTTGCGTTCACTTGTCGATTGTGATGTGTATAAATTAAAGTTTACTTTTTCGTTTTTTCTTATTTGAAACATGAATGTCAAGTAAAATTTATTGTGTAAAGTTGCTTGAACCAAGGCCCACTCGAAACATAGTTAGTAGACGATCACAAGCAATAGCCCATTAAAAGCGTTGCACTCCATAACTAATGTAAATGTTGCCTGACCCGCAAATGGCGAACCGCGATGGCCATAACAGCAAACAACAAACGACCATGAAAAAGGGCCGCAAACATTGAATTATGATGGGCATGAATAGAAATCAAAGAATGGCAATTATTGAATTATTGCCACATATCACTTGATAAAATCTTTTATACTATTTATATTTATGTGATCTCTTTTCACGTATGAGTTTATGATTTAAAATTTGATTTTATAACATGGTATCAGAATTAGTGCTATCTCTTTGGCACATATGCGTCACATAGCAAATACTTTTTTATATTTATGTAGTCTCCATCTATTTATAAATTTATATTTTTAAAATAATTAACAATATTTGTACAAATCTCATAGCCTTACTCACATAGGCTATTGCCGCAACATTGACAACTTTAAGTGCAACCGGCTAATTTTCACCTTCATGATTTTTTTCTTTTAGATTTAGACTTGGAGACTATAAGAAGTGAAAGAGAGTAATTCGGTAGATGATTCTAAGCAACTTTATATAGAAAGAGTTCCACTTGATATTTACATCTCAAATAAAAAGTTAAAATGAGTTGGTATGAATATGCATGTGTCATTTGACAAATGATTTGGATAAATTTTACGCAGCACTTAATAAGTACTCCATATTTTTTCAAAAGAGCTGCCTATGCGCTGAATTTTTAACCATGTGCTGAAAAAAAAAAGTTTGGAAAATAACAGATTTACGTATGTTGTCCTCCGACCACTCCGTCCACTTTGATTTTGCCTTGTCAATTTGAGGTTGTACGAATCGGTAAGTAATGCACAACTTAAACGAAAAGGAATCTAAGCTCGCACAATATCATCATTCACGTTTCATAGTACATGTCACGGTCGGATCAAACTTTTTCAAATCTGGGATCAAGATGTGTTCACACAAATATTTCCAAGTCAAAACATGTATAAATAAGTTATGTTGACATTAGCAACACACAAATATTTCCAAATCAAAACACGTATAGATAAGTTATGTTGACATTAGCAACACGTTGATATGCTCAATTAAGCAGGCCTTTTCTTTTCTTGTATAAAGGGAGTGTTCGGAACTCTCTAAACATTTCATTAATCCTCACCAAATGTGATACACCCTTTTCTCGAGATATTGGACAATTATAGGAGATACATATATATGTGCTCTTGAGAAAGACTCCAAAAGATTGAGATGTATGGTAATTTAGATCTAAACCTCGAGCAAGAAAAGTAAACACACTTACCACTTGAATAATCACGTCTTAAATATATTCAAACAGATTGAAAATGATTAACATGGAGTATCAGTTCTTTGTAACAACAATATATTTAAATCAAGTGCCCTGCTTATAGCGATAATATAATAAAAATTTGAAAAGGACATGCATTGATCTCTACTAAAACCCTAGCGTCCTAGCTTTCAGCTACTCAGAATCCTTCTGGTCTTTTGCAATAAATTTGGAGCTTGCAACCCTCACAAGTGCATCACACCCTATTTCCTCGGTGCTTCTACACATTATATGCAGCAAAAATGGACTCTCAGCTTCAAGAACTATCCCACTTGTCCGTAATAATCCTAGCCATCATCGTCCTATCAATCCTTGTATTATTCAAATCGAGATCGTCAAACAAGCTCAAAACACCACCAGAAGCCGCAGGTGCATGGCCCGTCATAGGTCACTTGCCATTGCTGCTAAAATCCGATCTTCCCCATAGGACCTTAGCCTCCATGGCTGATGAGTATGGACCCATCTTCACCATCCAGCTCGGGATGTTCCCGGCCCTAGTAGTGAGCTCTTCTGAGCTCACCAAGGAGTGTTTCACCAAGAACGACATAGCATTGTCCACTCGGCCACGGCAGTTGGCCCCGAAGATCCTGGTCTACAGCTACGCCATGTTCGCAAATGCGCCTTATGGCCCATACTGGCGTGAGGTGAGGAAGATGGCCACCGTCGAGCTGCTCTCAAACTGGAGGGTCGAGTCACTGATCAGCCCTACTCTGGCCTCAGAAGCGAACGTGGCCATTCAAGAGCTACGTGAGCATTGGATTGAGAACAAGGATGATTCAAGTAGAGGTGTCAATATAGGTTATAAACCCATATTATGACCCACTTTTAGTTAAATGAGTCAAATATGGATCAAGTGAAAGTTAAATATGAGTTTAATCCAGTTAAATATGAGTTAAATATGGACTAAATGAAAGTTAAATATGAGTCAAATATGAATTGAGTGAGTTATTAGGTAGACCCATCATCTTCTCCTTCCATCCCCCTCCTCTATGCGTTATCGACCTCCATTGCCGATCCGATGAGATTCACTTAACAATAATTAAAAAATCAATTTTTTTAAAATTATTTTCCTCAAACTATTTTAATTTAGATGTATCCACATTTTTTTATTTAATAATTTTTTTTTAATTTACTTTATAAATTTGATGTGAAATTTGTATTCAAATAATTTATATGTGAAAAGTTTAAAGTGGATTAAATAAATTGGAGTGGATTTTCTTAAATTAAGTTAAATATTAATATGGGTCGGGTCGAGTATGAGTTATCAAATTTACATTGCATGAAAATGGGTCAAAACAGGTTAAATGGATCAATGTGGATCGGACCATTTTCGACCCGACCCAAACCCGACCTGACCCACCCATTTAACACCCCTAGATTAAGGTTATGCTTCTTCTGAAAATGATGGCCATTCAATATACAGTTTTGGTGGTTCTTCATGATAGACCTTTTCATGTTCGTTTTAATAATTTTACTTTTTTCAATAAACAACTGTCGTTGTTATAGCATAAAATCACTAAAATGATCAAATTTAGATATTACAGTCGCAGTGCTCTCTCTAGTTTAAGAGCCCGCCCACTGCCCAAGAGAAACACTTTTCCAGGAAATATACTGCGAACATACTATAAACACAAATATCTGTCCAAGTTGAATTCATCGACTGATGCCTCACATATAATACCTCTGGTAAAGATCGGTTAATTTGATTAAAAACTTCATAAGAGTTTACACCTAATATATCAAATTCATCATAAATTAATTGTTTAATTCATAGCTTTAGAGATGTTATTTGAGATATATAGATAAACTGACAGAAGAAATGGTTAAGATTCAAATTCACAGGGACTTCTTACTACTTTATGGTACAATTTATGGCGGTTTAATAAAATAGGCTCAAGTTAATGATTTCCATACTGGCCGACAAAGAAAATCTGATGCTTGTGCTATCTTAGTCAAAGTGAATTATTTGGAAACGGACACCCTCAATGAAGTTGTGACTGGTGAGTATTGTGAGGCATTCAACGAAGTCCATGTTCTCATCATTTGTTGTGGATTTGGTTGACAGTTTAGGAACAACTCCCGTGCCTTTGACATGCAATACAGATTCGATTCTTCAGGCAATCAATGCAAGTACAAACAATTCCATACTTATGTCGCCCATCTAGGTCTCGATCTGCATCTTTCTTGGTTCATAATTCATGGGACTAGTGAGGGTATTTACAATCACTCAGATCCATGAACTTTCTTGCTGTAAAAGAAACTAAAAAGAATGACAAAGGATATCAATGAAGTATTGTCCCAGATCAAGTATACGTTTCATCAATTCTTTTAGTTCACGAGAATAGTCGAAACTTCAATTTGGCATGACATCTTAAGTTCATCCTGATTCATTAGGCCATGTCATAGTCGAGTTGAAGCAGTGGTTTGGAAGGTTGACTCTGAACACGGTCATCAGAATCATGGCCGGAAAGCGCTACTGTGCAGTGGACAAGGAAGAGGAGCAGCAGTGCCACAAGGCATTACGACAGCTCTTCCGCTTCTTGGGGATGTTTCTAGCGGCAGACGCTCTTCCTTTCCTGAGGTGGCTCGACTTAGGTGGACATGAGAAGGCCATGAAGAGGACTGCAGAAGAACTGGACAAAATCGTAGGTGGTTGGCTAGAGGAACACAAGAGGAATAGAAAGGATTTGGGCGAGACCGACGGTGATAGGGACTTCATCGACGTCATGCTTTCAGTCCTCAACAGCTAGAAAATTGGAGGTTATGATGCTGATACGATCGTAAAAGCTACATGCTTTGTAAGTATTTTGTTCCCTCCCTTTTAACGGAGTCTTTTTTCTTCTTCTCAATGCCAGTTGCCCACATAACGACGAAGGCAGGGGGAGATTTTCATAGGTTTAGTTGATTTCAACTAGAGCGAAACATGGTCAGGATTATATGGTTCCAGTGCTGGAACCACATGAACAGAATAGGAAGAGATAGATTCCTGAAACCTAGAATCAGGAACCGGCTTTGACCAATTCAGTTCCCGCTTTCATGCCAAGAACCAGTTTGTTCAACCTTTTACAATCGGTTTCTAATAGGTTTGCAATCGGTTTCAAGGCCGTCTCTTGTGTAGAAATCGATTTTGAACCGATTTCCAGGCCAATTCTCAAATAGAAACAGTTTGAACCGATTCAAAATCAAACCCTATGTCATTTTATTTGGTCTTATGTTTATTTTTTAAAATAAATTTATATTACACATACAAAACAAATATGCTTGATTCACAAAAAGAAAAATCAATGAAATACAGAGAAAGAAAAAAGTAGGCTGATTCCAGGTCTACCGGTTTAATTGATTTGGGAAACCACTTCGATGGAGCAGATACCTACGCGCCCTTGAACCGATGGCCCTCTTAAATTTTTCACTTGAGTCATTTCTTATAATATATTGGGGGCTTATTTTTTATTTTATTTTTTCTTATGAATTATTGTCAGCGTCCCTTTTAAACATCTAGCAATCATGGGCCGAAGAAATTTTGGACTCTCCCGATTACAAATTTTGTATTTTCTTTCTTGTGACTGGGCCAGATTTTGGACCGACAAGGGCACATGAAATCAGATTGTCAATTGTGCTGTAGTAAGTCTTCATGTCTCACTCCTGTCCTGACGAGGAATGTACGTTTCTTCGTATTTGAAGGCGATGATCGCAGGAGGCAGCGATACCACCATGGTAACCGCGATACGGGCAATCTCGCTGATGCTGAACAACCTTCCCATCCTGAAGAAAGCTCAAGAAGAGCTCAATGCTCGGATCGGCAAGCAAAGGCGCGTGCAAGAAGCGGACATCGCCGGCCTGACCTATCTCCAAGCCGTGGTGAAGGAGGCCCTCCGTCTACAGCCGACAGTCCCGCTCTCCCCGCCACGCCTGTTCTCCAAGGACTGCACCGTCGGCGGGTCCCACGTGGCCAAGGGCACACAGCTGATCGTGATCATCTTGAAAGTCCACACCGACCCCGTGACATGGCCCGACCAACTGGAGTTCAGGCCCGAGAGGTTCTTGAGCAGCCATAAAGACATTGATGTGCACGGCTCAAACTTCACGCTCCTACCGTTTTGGGGCGGCAGGAGAATCTGTCCCGAGATATCTTTTGGACTCTATACGGTGCAATTTCTTCTAGCCATATTCTTACATGAATTCGAGATATCAACTATAAACAATTCGCCGGTGCATATGTCTGAGAGCTTCGGACTGACAACTATAAAGGCGACCCCGCTCGAAGTTATGGTCAGGCCGAGATTAGTGGACGAGCTCTATGCTAGGAAAGATATTTGAAATTTACATCTAAGTGACCACGCATGTAGTCCATCCATGCCTGAGCTCTCAAAAAGGCATGATTACAGTCTCTACCCAACTTCAGATTGCAGTCGCTGCTGTCGAATGTCATTACCATCGTTGACCACTTGCATGCGTAGGGGGGACCTCCTGACATCGTATGGAGTCATTCATGTTTTCCCTTGCCCAATTGCCAATCCTACAGGTTCAGTCGTCATCAATGAGATCTGACCATTCAATCTCGTATGGCCATATAACATCATTGTCATCCATTGGATGATTGCAATGTGTCCCTTCCCGCCCTCTGCCCTGCTTGGCCCTACTCGCCTCACTATCCACTAATGTGCCTCCCTCCTCGCACGTACGAGCGCGTGCGCGGGCGTACGTGTAAATTGAAAGATTCCCAACAGCTGAGAAATCAATCTTCAAGAGCGAGATTGTGTGGTTCCTCAATTTAGATACAGCAAATTCCATATTCATGAGTTATCTTTAGAGTCGTGCATGCCATTTCATGAGTGGAGTCTTGCTATAAGAGAAAAGATTGCAGTAAAATCCAAGCACTTAGTTGACTTAACCACATTTATGTCCCGTTAGTCCACTTAAATTGATCACATTTCAACATTAACCTTTGGACATGTAACAAAAGCGATAACAAGCTACATGAGCTAATGAAATTATTTCTTGGGAAAATTTCAAAAATCATCCCCACTTTTCATTTTCATATCAATTTCGCATATTCAGTTTTGGATACTTGCAATTTGAATCTTCCGACAAAATTCATAGGCTAAAAGATCAATCTACCCATCAAGGAATTGAACTTGACCCAAATCAAATCGAGCTCAATGCCGATGTAGCTTGACCGCCTCTAGTCAAGCTCCACGACTTGGTGAAGATTGAACAAGATCTGGAGCATCAAGCTTGACTATATCTAGTATCAAGTTGTTCGTGGATGTTGGGCTGAGAAGTGTGTGCGTGCCCATGCAAAAGGGAGAGAAGGGGGTCATGAAAATTATGGTGAAATCGAATCAAGCTACTCATGAGCACCTTCTACTAGACTAAATGACAATTCAAGATTGACTCGCCAAATTTGGATGGGAGCTAGCATTCATGCTATTTGAGATATAAATACATTATACTTAAAATTACATAATATTCGAGCTATCGATTTTCCAATCAAGTCGAGCTCGAGCAAGAAAATTAACACTCCATCAAGTTCAAGTCAAGTTTCGAGCATTGCACTTATGAGTGGGGTCAAAATGCGAGCTTCGCAGGGTATCGACTCAGGCTCGGCTCGAACTAGGAGCACCGACCCATGTTCTTTGAAATGGACAAACTGGCTATAGAATATCTGCCTAAAGATTGGGCATGATAAACAGCTGTGTGGAGGCATGTGGCTATGACCAGGAAATATTTCCTTTGTCTCGTTAGCTTACTCCATCAACTAATCCCCCAAGGTGACGACCGACACGGGACCCCCCAAGAAGGGCGCTTCCTTAGGTAATTCTGTCGTTGATTTCTTTCTCCCACCGCACGAGAGTTTGCTTCTTCTGTACTTACATTGGTCTGCCTTTGTCCCTCCATCTCAAATCGTGCCCTCTTAATTATTATTAGCAATATTTGGTATTACCGAACCTCACCTAAAATTTTAGAAATACGATGAAGATTGCAGATCGATTTTTCAATGTTCTTTTTCCGTTGCTGCGATAGAAGGAATCTTGGTTCACGGTCTTTTTTTCTGGTCACCCAATTTCACGCCGGTCAAGTACTTAGTTCTGAATTTCGGATTATTTACAGAAAAGGAACCGCCTATGCCTTCGCCAATGCCTGATTTAATTTCAGAAATTGAAACCCATGAGGAAGAAAGAAAAAAATCCATTTTTCGGGCCGTAGGTATGACACATATAATTCTGATAATTTTAATGTTTTTGGGGAATATTCCAATCATTAAAATTATAAGCACAACGATTTGCGTGCGTTGATAATGCAAATGGGCCCTAAAACCAAGCCCACTTAACCACGGTCAGTTAACCCCGGTTTAGTCTTTACTACATTTGAAATACCAAATAACGACCAAAACCAGACCCAATTAAACTCTCTCTCTCTCTCTCTCTCTCTCTCTCTCTCTCTAGAGGACAAGCTCTTCAGTTTCAGTTCGCGGGCTAAAAAGTTTCCCCAACGAAGTAGAAGATGTCGGCACCGCGGCACGACGGAGCTCTGACCCAACGCGCCGCCGCCAGGGCCGGGCGGGAGAAGGTGGTCGTCGCCGTCAGGGCGGAGAAGGTCGTGTCTAAAGCGGCGCTAGCGTGGGCTCTCTCCCACGTGGTTCAGCCCGGCGACAACATCACCTTGCTCGCCATCTTCGGGTGCAAGCGACCAGGTTAGTCTCGTTCCCGGAGCAGATGTCGAGCCCCTGCTGAACGACTGGTTTTGCTCGCTCGCGTTTTTCTTCTTTTTTTTCTTTCTTTTGGAAGCGGCTGATCGCGGTTCGCGCCGCCGTGTCGTGTGGCGTTGTGTGGCTGAAGGTCGAATTAGGCTGTGGAATTTCGCGAGAATGACCGGGGAGTGCGGGACCGGCAACCGAGAGGAGCTGCTGGATCGGATTTCTCGGATCTCCGACTCGTGTTCTCTGATGGTCATGCAGTTCCACGATCAAGTCGAGGTCAGTCGGGTACTCGAAATTTACAACTTTGCCCGTTCGCCCGTCGCCAATGTAATCGCAACTTTCGTCCTCTGCCGTCTAGCTTCGTAGCGCTATGGTAAATCGGTTTGAACTTAGTTTGACCTGTCAAACGACGTGGGCCGGTCGCTTTCTGTGCAGTAGTATCGTGAATGCCGGTGCTTTGGCTTGTTAAGACAGCAATCTCGTCAGTTGTTATACGCTGTTGTTGTGCTGGCGGAAGAATTGGCGTCTTATAGCGAGTGCAATCATCGATGTGGATCGTGTCTCCGGGGCTCTCGGTTCAGGCGTCGGAGTCAGGGACCTGGATTATTCCATTCATGATTAGCATGTGATTGCTTCTTCTTCTTTTTTAATTATAATTTGGTAATCCATCTGAGGCCCCGCATATCGGATTGCCTGTTCCCCCTTTTGAAAAGCAAAAGATCTGTTGACGAAAATGATTATAAGGCCCAATCACGCTCATCCACATTAAGGCCTCCAAGAGCTTCTGCTTCCTTTTAACGTTTCCTCAGCTTCTGGGTCAAAAATAGGGTACAGTGAAATCTTTGTTTTTGGAACATGTGGCTCACTATGAATCGGGGATGCTCCGTGCTGAAAATTTGAAAATATTCCTAACATCTTCGAGCCTAAAAAGCAAAAGGGTGCCTCAGATTGATGCTTTGTTGAACTTTTTGGCCTTAGCGGTTTGAAAATGAAACTGGGTTTCTTTTCCAGCTTGTTGCTTTAATCAAC
Source organism: Corymbia maculata (assembly GCA_014182735.1). Classification (NCBI taxonomy): domain Eukaryota; kingdom Viridiplantae; phylum Streptophyta; class Magnoliopsida; order Myrtales; family Myrtaceae; genus Corymbia; species Corymbia maculata. The sequence continues at coordinate 754,122 of CM024687.1, read as the reverse complement.
CTTTTGCCTTAGTTGTTTGAAAATGAAATGGTTGCTGGGTCCTATGTTATGGTGGACGTTGCTTTTAGCTTTTTCAACCAATGAAGTCAGAGCTTCATGTAACAGCACATCCTCGGTTTAGGAGCCATTAGTCTGTTTTGATGGTCAAAATTGTGAGACGCTGATGAAAGCTTGGTTACAGGTTAGAGTGAGGATAAAGGTGGTCTCTGATAAACCTGGTGGCGTGGTGGCGGATGAAGCACGCAAAAGCGGGGCCAACTGGGTCATACTGGACAAGTAATTTAATATAAATGTATTATTATTTCCTAAGACTGATTGTCTTTATTTGGTTTGTTTTTACCTATGTTTAAATTTCTGCCCTTCTATCTGCTAGTCTGAATTGGGAAGCTTACAAAATGTGACCTCCTGCATCTTAATTAGATTTGTAGTTTGTCATTTTGGGCTTAATGACCTTTTTAGGTCTCATCATGAGATTCTTCTAGAGTAGTTCCATGGTGTTAGTGCTCCCAACGGGGAATAGGTTATCAATGAGTAGCTTTTCTCGTTGCTACTCTAAGCAGGGAATTCTCTAGTTTCTTTCTGTTTGGACTGTTCAGGGAGTTATTAGCATGTGCCATTCTCTTACCATTTAGATGCTGTTGCCCTTCCACTGTAGAAGCGAATGAATTTCAGCTCACACTCAATATGGGGAATTTTCATGTCAAATTTATAACGCACTGAAAGGCAATTGGACATTGCAAATAGATGATCCATCTACATTTTCTTGTTTTGTTACTTCTTTGGTATTCTTTTTTGGCCAAATATGCTTTGGTAATTATCAGGAGCCTGCAATCACTGTTTTACTCAACTTCCCTTGATGTGATATAATCATGTTACCTTCATGGATGGGCTATAGTATACAATACTTAGAACCTGAGTCCATGAATTTGATTCTAACTTCCATATCTAAAAAGGCATAATTGGACATTCAGTCGTCATAAATTCTTTTGCCAAAACAGGGACTTAAAGCAAGAATTGAATCATTGCTTGGAGGAAGTCCGCTGCAATATTGTGGTGATGAAGGGTTCTCAAGCGAAAGTTCTCAGATTGAATTTAGGATGTTCAAATGAAATCCAGACCCCCTTCTATTCTGCTACTTCCTCTCCATGCGTGGACGACGGAGAGTTCAATATCTACAGGATGAAGCATTCTACTCCAGTCACCAGTCCTGAATTGTTTAGCCCTCTTACAAGAACTGCTGGAGAAAGCTCATCATCAAGTTATGACACAGCAGGGTCTTTTTTTCACTTGTACGAAAGAAATCCACTCTTTGAAGGACAGAGGAAGGGTGGTCATTCACCTTATTTGACAAAGAATGAGTTCAAATACCCCTTCACAGTACTTGAATCATATGGGGAAAAGGTTGTGACTCTCTCAAAAACCTTGACGTCCTCTCTATCAGTTGACAGTAGTAAGGTTTATTGGATTCCCCAAACTCATATGCTTGATGTAAAGCATGTCCCCATTGGAAACAATCAAATAGCTACCCAAACCCATAAAACTATCTCCAGGAGATGGTTTAACAAGTTTATTAGACATAATCACAGTCACGTGAATAGTGGGAGCATAGGGCAAAGGCAAGCCCAACAATCAGATCAAGTAGTCAATGCAAGCATAAGGGATGTAGTCTCTTTAGGCAGAACTTCCTCGGTGCCACCTCCCCTATGCTCACTATGTCAACATAAGGCACCAACTTTTGGAAAACCCCCACGAAGGTTCTCATATGCAGAACTAGAGGAAGCAACAGATGGATTTTCAGATCCGAATTTTCTGGCAGAAGGAGGTTTTGGATTGGTCCACAGGGGGATTCTCAGTAATGGACAGGTAGTTGCAGTGAAGCAGTTGAAGTTTGGTGGAGCCCAAGGAGATGCTGACTTTTGTAGGGAGGTGAGGTTGTTGAGCTGCGCACAACATAGGAATGTTGTGCTGTTGATTGGATTTTGCTCTGAGGGCAGCAAGAGAGCTCTAGTCTATGAGTACGTGTGCAATGGATCCCTGGACTTCCATTTGCATGGTATGCCTTCATGTGCTAATTGTACTGATTATTTTGCTTAAGTTTGAGTTACATTTCATAGGTCAGTTTTCCTTGCATAATTCTAAATCATGGTTTACACATCATTTCTCATAACTTTTCATTCTTAATTTCCAACATCATGTGTTATTGCCAGGAAGCCATAGCAACACTCTAAATTGGGAGTCCCGACTCAAAATTGCCATTGGTGCTGCGAGAGGCTTAAGATATCTTCACGAGGACTGTAGAGTTGGCTGTATTGTACACAGAGATATGCGACCTAAGAATATCCTCCTGACTCACGATTTTGAACCCCTGGTACTACATAGATCCAGATATCTCACAATCAAAGTTATACCTCCTTTAACATTATCATGGAATATGTTCCTGGATGACAAATGTGCCCTTAAAAAGATATGATTCATCTTTTTATGCATCAGGGATGCATACTGGGCCTGCATGCTTAAACCAATGCTATGGCTTGTGAAATCATGAATGTGTGATGACTGACAAGCATTTAAAACCATAAGGAAATGCCTCAAGTTTCTGTTGAAGTCCTTTCGCTTCCATTTATGAAAATTTCTGACTGATAGTGCTGTAAATAACCTTGAAGTTGATATAGCAGAATCCATATTTTGCTAATGCTTTGTTCTCATTTTTTTCTTTAATTTAGGTTGCTGATTTTGGACTTGCTAGATGGTACTCTGGAAATGAGATTGGCCCAGAGGAGCTAGTCATCGGAACTTCAGGGTATATTTTGCTGACCTCATTTGTTTTGGCCATGTACAGTGTACACAATCTCTTATTGTTACCCCCAAAAATGTTTTTCTTCAGATGTATACATTTAGACTGATATCATATCGTTGCCTAGATGATATTGATTGTGCCAACCACTAAAAAATCTTGAATTCTATAGATAATTATATGTGGGAATAATTTGAAATCCAGAATACTCAACCGTGTTAAATGTATATCTTTAATTTCAGCTATCTTGCACCAGAGTTTGTTGATGGAGGAAAAATCTCGGAAAAGGTTGATGTCTATGCATTTGGAGTGGTACTTTTAGAGCTGATGACAGGGCGAAGAATCATCGAGCTGCAATTCAAGGGAGAAAGTCTTTTCCCTCAGTTGTTTGGCGCCTTTGCTGCCCATGAATCGAAAGAAGTCAAATCCAACTGTTTTTCATTTATAGACCCATGCTTGTCCACTAACCAATCCCAAGATTTCGGTCATCAGTTACAAGTAATGAGCCATGCTGCTTTATCGTGTCTACATCCAGATCCTGAGTCAAGGCCTCCAATGTCAAAGGTTTAAACTTCACTGTTGCATTGAATCACTCCTTCATATCAGCATTAGCACAATCTAAGGCAACATTGTTTCGCAACATACACTCATGTAATTATTTCTCCACGATTTCAAATCCAAGAAAATTCTACATTGTCTTACATTGCATCGCAGGTTGTCAGAATACTAGAAGGACAGTCCCTCATGCCCTTAGCCTTGGATCTGAATGCAGCTGGTAGTAGGAGCGGTCACCTAAATGGAGTGTGCCCTCGCATGCATACTGAAACTATCAGAAGCCACTCACGGAAACATTCCCACTGAGAACCAAATATGCACTTAAGAGGATTGCGTCAGCTTATCTAGCTCTTGAGAAGCCACAGAGAACTTGTTCTAGGTGTGGCAGTCTGCTGCCTTGGCACTCATGGTGTGCATGCAAGTTTGGAAACCCTCGTCTCCATCACCATATAATGGCTGCACAATGCTTAGGATGCTTCACGGCATTGTAGTTCATACGAATTTTTTATAGATTTGCAATGTTAGGTATATGTAGCATATTTTTATACTTCTATAGTGGGTCAATCTGATTTTTGGTTTTGCAGAAACTATTTATGTAGAGCATCGTTTCAAGGTATAAAAATTCGATTCTTTCCCTGCACCGTACCACGTCTTTTGGTCCTTTATGTTTTTATTTGTTCTTGATCTGTGATGAAAATCCGATATGATTACTTTGATAACTCTTTTTTTTGGTCGGTTTGAAAACCAGTGTTTGAAGGTAGCGTTTAGTCACGTTATTTACCGACTCCTGGAACTCCTGATGCCCACACACGTCGATCATGCCTTGACAAATGGTCACACATATTGTAACTATCTGATTTGTCTACTTATATTAGTTTTTACCATCTCTATTTCAACTCTATCAATGCTTATCTTCTAGAGGCTGAAGCTACTCTGATTCTGTGTCCTTTGTATCTCTGCATTCAGGATGGTGGTCTGTAGAAACTTAGACTAACCCTTCTTCTCTGATCGAAGTTATGCATTCTATTTACTTAGCCGACAAAGAGCCGGGGACAAAACGGCATAGAATACCTCAAATGGATCTGTTGCTTCAATGCTACTGCAACCTAGGCCAACCTTACTGAATGAAAGCCACAAAATTCTTGCTGCAATATTTGCTTTCTGAAGGAAAGCGGAAAATCAACAATATATATTCCTCAATAATCATTTCTTGCGGGTTCACAAAAGTCTTACAAAGGCTTAAAAAGGGGGATTAAATTCTCCGTTCTCCACGTCCCTTTCTCGTGTTAGGCAAACGCTTACCAATTCTACCTTCTCAAGCACGTAGAAATTCCCGCTCGTCGCATCCAACTACAATTATTTCCATATGTCAGCAGGTAGGTCAAGTCACTTCCTTTATAATTATACTCCGGGCAAAGGGACAGCACGACACATGGCCTCATCACAATTTATTTTTGGGATATTCTCCAGGGTCCGAGGGCCAGCCCCCCGATGGGGTCAGTACCTTCGGTTTTGGCTGTTGCGGCCAGCCGAAGAGAAGCTTCCATCCGACGGTAATGAGTCTGCATCATAAATCACCTGCTGCTGCTGCTGCTGCATCATGGCCATCTGATTAAGATCAGGTGCCATCTCGGACACGCTCCAGACCTTGACCGACTTGTCGAGACTCCCGCTGTACACTTTCCACCGCTGATCCCCCTTCCTGGCCGACTCCACGTCTTCCTCCGTGGCTAAGCACTTGACAGGCCCGGTGTGCCCGGTCAATACCGACAGGCACATGTGGATCGACCCGTCCCTCCTCCACACGCATATGGTCTTGTCAGCAGACCCGCTGAACAACAGGTTCCCTGCAGATGCGAGGCAGAGGATCGCGAGCTTGTGCCCCTTTAGGACCCCGCCATGTGTGAACTGCTTCCCGCGCTCCCAGAAGTTGACCAGCCCATCAGAGGACCCTCCGTACACGACCGAACAAGCCCGGTTCATGGCCAGCGACGTGACCGCGCACTCCTGCTTCAGCAACGACTCCTCGAGCGTGTGCTTGGTCGTTTTTCCTAGCGTCTCCCTCCTCCACACCTTCACGCTCCCGTCTGCAGATCCACTGAAGACCAGGTCATCTGCACTGGCAACCACGGCATTGACTGCATCATCGTGGGCGCTGATCGACTCGAGGCACTTGGAGTCCGAGATCCGCCACACCTTTATGGTTCGGTCCCATGAAGCAGAGTAAAGCAAGCCCTGCTCCTCGTTCAGGCTAAGGCACGAGACGGCATCGGAATGCTTTATCCATAGTGCGCTCCGGCGTCGTCTCCCCTCAATGTAATTGCTCGGATTGATGGAGCTCTTGAATATATCCTTCAGAGTTGGCAACGTCCCGGCTCTTTTGTGGAGGCTGGGGTTCCTGGGCGAGATCTTCCAGACCCGGATCTTACCGTCCTGGTGGCCGGTGAAGATCTTGCCGTTGGCGACGATGATGGCCTTCACCAGCCCACTGCTGGACTTGAATGCGGAGAATTCCTTCAAGTTCTTCCATACGCGGATATTCTTACTGTCGGACCCGGTGTACAGGAGCTCGCCCGAGGCGGCGAGAGAGTAAATGTGCCCCTCCTCGCGGACCAGCGACCCGATGAGGCTGTTCTGGGGAACATTCTCTTCGAAATTTGTAGATGCCGTAGACCACTGGGATTTGTTGAAGGGAGAGGACTGGTTCCAGGGGGACATCATCATCGGGGACCCCTCGCCGCTCATCCGGCTGTGGTCGTAGAAGGCAGGGCTCGCGGGGGAAACACAGCTGTGGCGGGGCGGAAAGTTGTCGTCGGGAATCGAGATCGACGACATGTTGGGGTCCGAATGCATCATGTTGAACTTAGGCCTCGGAATGGTGTTGCTCTCCAGGAACATGGGGCCTCCTCCTCCTCCTCCTCTCTCGTCTTTCGCCATCTCTCTCTCTCACATAACAGGCACGGAACGGTGCAAAAGTCGAAAATCGGCAAGAAACACAGCCAGTGTTTTAAAGAAAAGATTGAAGGGCGTTGCAGGATGACAGGTAATGGAGGGGAGAGAATGATGAGGAAAATGGGAGGGGGGTATCTGTTACACAGAGAGAGAGAAAGAGAGAGAGAGAGGGAGAGAGAGAAGATCATGAAATCATGATAAAGGGCGGGAGGGAGGATGTAAATAGAAGGGCGAAACGGACGGCTGAGATTGGAGGAGGGGACACGTGTGGGGACGGGAGTGGTGGCGTTGGGGGAAAGGTTTTCGGGTCCTGAGAACCCGGGTCTGACACCGATGACAACGTTGTCGGTTCGTTTTATTCGTTGGGGGGGCGGTTAGGTCGGGAAGGCGCATTGGACGGTTGATGGCCACTTTCGCTATTCTCGGCAACGTTTATTTCTTGCCTGCGGTCGGACTCCTTTTCATCTCTACTCTTGCCCTTTCGACACGCACTCACTCAATAATTTTAGGGTTTTCTTCCTCTTTCCTTTTTCTCGCGATCAATAATGCGCATGATTATTAATGGTTTTGGAGGATTGTGAGAATTATTTTGCCCCTAATTTTTCGTTTTTTTCTTTTTTATAGGGTGTATGGCATGAAATAAAATACTGTGATGTCTTTTTGTCATACGTATTGGATAAACTTGGATTAAAAGCTATGGAACTTGTGCTTTATCACTTTGGAGCAAGCTCTTTGGTGGGAGCTCAATTAGGGTTTATTTGGAGTTGGTTCTATGAAAATATGCATGGCTTTTTCAAGATATAGAAATATCACCACATAAAATTATATGGGAAGTCGACTAAGCTGGTTTCAGGATATGGAGCATAGGTTCGACTTGTTAGTGCATTTAATGAGGTGGGCAAGATTGGGAAGTGAGTCCTACGTAAGAAAAAAGAAGAATGAACTCACTCAAAGGGTTTATAGATCATGGTGGAGATGCGATCTCCGCTAGTCTTAGAGATCTTGGTTGTATAATGGTGTGGATTGCCTATCTAAACGTGATTGTGATGAGGGTAATATGGCCTTTGAAAAAAAAAAAAAAGTAGAACTCGGATGCTATTTCTATTCATTTCCTCATCCATCGTATGTTTTCTTCACTAGTACTTTTTATCATTTGAGCTTGATTCCAAGTTTTAAATAAACTAAGAGCAATTGATCAAATCAGGCTCCATCGTAAATTTGTGAATATATTTTCATATGACAAATACTAGGTAGGAGAAATGTGATGTATGCACTCCATGGAATTATTTTAGGGAGAATTACCAAAAGAAGTTCTAAACTTATTGTAATCATGCCAATACAGTTATAAACTTTTTTTTTATCAATTTAGTCCTAAAAATTTTATATTTATGCTAGTTCAGTTCATCCTATCAATTTGGGCCAATGGCTAGCAACCCTCACCGACTTTAAAGTGGAGGGAAAAAATTAAATAAAAAATGAAAATTATAAAAAAAAAAAAATCAAAATATTATTAAAAAGTTCATGGCCAAAATTGGTTGAATAAGTTGAATTATCACAAACACAAAAATTTTATAACTGAATTGGTATAATTGTAATAGATTTAAGACTTTTTTGATAATTTTTCCAATTATTTTATACAATGAAGCCGCCTTGATAACTCAGTATGCTTTTGTGTTTGCATTGTTGCTCAGAGGAACAGCCATTTTAGGTGAACTGCATGAGAGCGCCCAAAGCTATGAGCAAACATAAAAATTATAGGGCGTAAATAGCAATGTGAGTCCATTGGGAGATCAATAATGCCTCAAATCTGTCAACCATCAAATCCATCCGAATGAAGATCATGTAGGGTTTCAACACGGTGCCAAAAATCACGTCTCAAAGAGAGTCGTGCCGATCATCTCTCTTCGAATTTCCACGGAAAACTTCAAGGAGCGAAAGCCCGAAATATATTTCCCATCATTGTCTGTCAACATTGTCTTGTCAAATGATGAACGAGTCTTTGTCGCGGAGCCAAAACTAGAAACATAGCAACTCCAATCAAACCGACGATAGGGAAAGGATCCTGACAAGAAATGCAATGCGATGATGGCGATTCATGTGACGGGCATTACCGCAACCAGGCACGGCCGAGGCCTCTCCACTAAAGCTAGGGTGGCAGCTTTCGACGAGCACCGTCGAACAGCACAAGCGCTGCCGACGAGACATGTGTCTCGCAGCAATAATGCGGGCACGAATGGGGCGATTGCAACTTTCGACCGGTCGCGGAATAGGGGTGGGAAATTAAGGTAAGGAGGTCTAAAACTGGACAGGTGGAACGGTCTCCAACGCGCCACGCCCTTTTACCCGCGAAAGCCATGTTTACTTTTGCCTTGCTTCGTCGCTCTGTACTTCCCATCCATTGCTGTGTTGCGACTTGCTTTACTCCGACCTAAAATTCGTATTATCACCTCAAAAAGACGTACGTTAATGGAAACCCTCACGAGTAGAGGGTCCTGGAGTTGCCGCGTGGCGAGGCTGAGGCAAGTAATGGCTGGTAAGCCTCCGCAATCTCGTTCGTTCTGTATGGAAAAAGGTGAAAGGAAATCAAAAGGGTCGCTCTAAATTGGGAGTCTAATAACAAAATCATGTGCTGTGTATGCAGAAAAATAAGGAAGCCAAACCGTACCGCGGCCAATAATCTCGTTGCTCTTAATGGGGTCGATGAGAGTTCTTAGATTTGTCAACTTAGTTTATGTTGGGGAGAACTAGGGTAACAATCCACCAAGAACTAACCAAATCCAAGATCGATAGCTCCCCTTAAAATGAAAGTGGCTTAATCTCAGCAACAGCCAGCTAACACAATCTCACGATAAGTAAATATAACACCAAAATGATAAGGAGATAATGCGAACAACAACACCAAAATTTCCCATCAAACGGACCACCCAAAAACTTACACTAATTACCAAGAATAGTATGATATATAAAGTATTCTTTTCTAGTCATATACTATAAACTCAACATTCACAATACAACCATATTTTCTTACCACGAGCATAGATTAACATAAACGAAGCAAAGAAATCCTTATCACGATTGGAGAATTTGAAGTTTTCAACAAATAAAACCAACTAACTTGTAGCGCTTAGGGTGCGAATGATAGCATTTCTAACTAGAAATTGGTTTCTGGAGTAGAAATAGATTTTTCTATTTTTATTTCTGGATGAGTTTCTAAGTCAAAAAAATGCGTTTGATAACAACAAAAAATTTCTATTCTTGAAATAGAAATTCGTTTGATAATAATAAAAAAATTCATTTTTCTAAGTGGTGGCGATAATGGAAAGGGCGGCGCCTGACGACTGGCGATCGGCAACAGTGACGGGCGGGGCGGCGACCGGCAACCAACAGTGGGCGGGGGGTGGTGGTGGTTTTCAAGTGAAACATAAGAAAGAGAGAAACAATTTCTGATTTCTATTTCAAAAATAGAAAAGTAAAAAAAATTTATTTCTGATTTCTATTCCAAATCTATTTCTGGAATAGAAATTTGTTCCAGAAATAAAAAAGTAAATTTTTTTACCAAACGGATTTCTATTCCGAAATATAAACGAGAATGGTTACCATACGCAATCTTAATCTCACAAACAACATTCTCAAATTTGAATCAATTTCGCCAACGTTTAGCATTTGGATCGGGACCACTAATTTTTACCCTCTTTCTTTCTTCTTAACGTGCTCTCTGGACGAGCACACTCTCTATTCTTCTCTCCTCTTCTCTCCTGTGCACACTCACGCACGAAGCAGCAGTCTACCTTTTTTTCTTTTGTTTTCCATTTGACTTTCCATTTTTTATCTTTTATAAATGTTAGCTAGGCCCATAAGAGGTAGATCCATCCAATAAATCTCTCCCTCTGCCCCACGTGGGAAGATTTGTCGTGCCCACTTTACTTTTATAGGAGTCAAGTTTCACGATACGCAATGATTTAGTCATCATATCAAATTCATTGTCATCAGTGTAGATTTCCTCAAGCAGAAAAAACTTCTCTTCTAATTTTTTTGAATCCAATGATAATTCACATCAATATCTTTCAATCTTAAGTGCAGAACTAGATTTTTGCAAAAATGGATAACACTCATGCTATCAATTTATGTTCCGGCATCCTTTGAATAGTTGACGATTATTTTAGTTTCTTTTAGAATTGATGTGTCATGGTCGTCAACATATAAACATAAGAAGACATATTACCGTTGAAACTACCCAAATGTTCTTTATTTTACGTATGTTTAATTATTGCTGCTATTATCATTGAACTACACAAGAGTATGCATATTCTCCTACAACTATAGCTTCAATGAATCAACAACTAGAAAAATCCCATCAAACGAGTCATACATGATAAGCACACGGCACTTAATCTAGATTTAGGCATGCATTTTATATTCTAGATGCTTGCGCAAATGAATGAAATACACGAAAATTGGTAAGAATTTGATAGTCGTTGGGTAGGTAAGATCAAATTGACTTTCCATAACATTTATAGACAGGATTCAAAATATTTCCTTGATTTGATATCTTTTAAAGGTTAACTTGTTTACGCAAGGTGGGATGTCAACGTCCATTGTCATTGTCATTGTCCTTGATAAATGTAATGCAGAAATATTTTGAACAGTCCTATCTAATGAGAGCATGTTAAGACAAACTAGCTTGGATATTATATAATTTCAATTTAAGATTCGTAATTTGAAATAATAAGCCAAAAAAAAGAATGAAAAAGTCGTGAACAATGATGCTAATTGCTAAAGAGTACACAATGTCTATAAAGATTGATTATATAGAAAATTTTGTGGGGGAATCCTAGTGGCGATGCTAGAGTAACTTATCACTGGGTGCACAACCACTGTGACTTATAGTTCCTCGGAAGATATTTCCTTTTCTCTCGTTTTGATGAGAAATCCTTCCGAGAAAGATCTTGTCGAAAATTTTCATTGAATGACAAGTTTGTACAACTCTGGCAAGATAGTACTCTCTGCAGCAGGTCTAAAACTATATTGATATTATTATTCAAATGTTAAAAGGTAGAAGCAGGAATCGGAAGCTATTTTTGCAAATCCACCAAAAATATGTCCGTACCACGACAAACAGGTGAGAGCATCCGCATTTTCTACCCAGATTGGCCCTTTGATACGCAAGTTAGCATCAGAAATGAGAGAGAACTAGAGGAGAGAATTTGAGCTTACGGTTGAGAAGGACAGTGCACTCTTGGAAAAAGAAGGTGGGAGAGACAACTATAGGAATCTCATATTATACTATATATGTGTTATTGTGAAAGGGTTGTCTGGTCGAATTAGACAAGTGGTAGTACATGGATGATAAGAAATGAAAGGGCATGACAAACAACATCTATATCGTTTTATAAATAGATGTGTGTCAAATTTTCTTGATATTGACAGCACTGTTGCGTATTCCAATGAAGTAATTATAAAACTTTATGTCTTGTCAATATTAACTCACTGCACACTTATATGTACCTGCCTATAAATAGTACATAACCCTATCGGCGCTAGAAGGACGCATGTCGATGGTTGATTAGGCGGTAAAAATGGCCCTCGTTATTGAATATTGCTGTTGCTGTCGATGTGAATTTTTTGGATAATAATAATGCAAAAACTAATAACACGGTACATATTCCCATCAATCAAATTTTCCGCTAAAGTCTTCATTGAATTTCATTTTATGTAGATCCAAACCCTATCATATAGGTTGTTCCTCCTTAAAAAAAAGAAAATATGAGACATATCATAATATAAGTACATATGATATATTGAGCGCGTACAGTAATAAAAAAGTAAATTTTCCCCTCTTGGTAATTTTCCTCCATTTGTCGGAAGCTTCACCCTTGTGCTATTGACATGGTATGAAAAGGGCAAGTAAGCTATTTGTGCAACACTTTTTTGAGAGAGTAAATGTTTTTTTTTTCTTTTTACCTCATTTGCTCGCCTCTATAGTAGAGAATTAGAGCCGATTTTTTAAGGATCGCCATAAGTTTTTCTCTTTTTTTATGGAGATTATCACTTTTTATTGTGGCTATTTAATGTTTATCCTTTCGTTTTTTTGCAAAGTGATAGCTCAAAATCCTTGCTAACGTAACAATAATGCATTGCAAAAAAAGAAGTTGGACATCTTGCTAATTCAACTTGTATGCTAAATAAACTCACAACGTTTTTTTGCCCAAAAATGCCTATCCATAAATCCTTCATTTATTACCAAAATATGCATAAGTATCAGAGATACATAAACCGAGATTTCTTAGGACTAACAATCTGTTAAAGCGATCATAAATAGCAAACCATTGGGCAAAGCCCACACATGAGCATTCCACATGACTTAGTATCACGCAAGCTTTATTCACTATATGACTCCGTTCGTTTTGCGGATAATGTAGTATTTCTAAAAAACATTTTTCAGAAAATCATTTTATAGAAAAATATAATTATTTTTCAGTATTTATCTAAAATCTGAAAATGAAGTGTTGTTGTTCAGTAAGGAAAAAAAAAATTTCATATACTCTTTTTTAATTATTTTATTTTATTTTTAAATAGATTTTTAATTTTTTTTAAAATCGTTTTTAAATTTTTTATCTTCTTCTTCTTCCTTTGGCCAATTGTGAACTACGGCGGCCGGTTGGTGACTGACCGCAGGTGAGCTAGAGCCTCACCTAATCAGGCAAGGCTGAGCTCACCCAACGCTAGTGAGATAGGGCCTCCCCAAATCTAGTGAACTGAGTAGGGTTTGAGTCTCGCCAAAGGCTACCAACCTTCAACGACCTCGGGTGAGGCTCAAGCCCCGCCCAAGTCACTAGCATTGGGTGGGCTCAACCTCATAGATCTAGTGAGCAAGAGCCTCACTGGCCTATGGTGAGGCTCCAACTTGCCTGTAGCCATTGCCGTAGTTGGCAACTAGCCAAGAAGATGAAAAAGAGAAAAGGAAAAAAATAAAAAGAAATAATTAAAATATCAATTTTTTAGAAAAAGAAAAAATGTTTTGTAAAACAAAGTGATGTGAAAAAGGCGTGGAAGATATTTTCCTCTTTCTCAAAAGTGGAAAATATTTTCCCCTATTTTAGAAGGCTTTTTTTTTTTTTTTGATGAAAAACATTTTTCCAACTAATTAATTTTCTGTGAAACGAATATCGACAAATCCGGAATATATTTTTTTAGAAATTATTTTCTGTTAAACAAACGAAATCTATATATAAAAAGATTATAGATTTGCTTAAGTAACTATAATATGCAATTTGTTAGATGATGCTCACACGCGAGCTTACCACGTGGCTCAACCTCGAGTGAGCTTTACCCTATTTCATATATAGGTATTGGTGGATGGTTTATTGCGGTACTGAATCTGAGCCTTGTCCTATCACAGAAATGAACAGTAACAAATAACCAAGGACGGTTCTGAACACCAAATTCATTTTTTTTTCTGGCTTTGGTCGAAAAAGAGCTTCATTTAATTCAACAAGGAGCGCCAAAAGGGGCCCTGGAGGTCGGCTTCAGTACAAAAAAAGATCCAAAAGAGTTTGAGGAGGCGAAACAACCCAATTTGAAGGTAGTGAGTGGCGTCCATGGGCTTTGGCGGCTCAGGTCGTGATAAAATCGGCCTCCCTTCTGCAGCATCGAAGGGCACCAACAGATCACGACATGCGAAAATAAGCACACGAGCCTCCCATAAAGACTGATACGAACTTGTGTATTGCTTTGACTAGCTGTAGATTGTCCGACTCCCCTAATATATTTTCGTTCTTTCTCAGCATAAGGAACTCTAGGGTTTGGAGTAGGGCTTGAACTTCCACCTGCAGAGATGGCGCGGCTTGGACGAGGTTTGCAAATCCGCAGGCGAGTCTTCCCGAGCGATCTCAGCAGACGCAAGCCATCGTTCCATCATCCCAGGTGTGGCATTCCGCATCGCTAACTTGGACGGGATCGATGTGACGATTCTGACATGGTTATAGGCTGTCTCGACCTCTTTTTAAAATTGATTTTTGGGCCTGGGTTTTAAAGCCTTTGAAGATGTCGACGTGAGGCGACGTCATTAATGGTGCCAAGACTGATAAAAAGGTGAGGTTTGCAAAAGGAGCGTGTTACGTGATGTGACATGCTCTAATTGAAGGATGAGAATTCCTCCGTCAATGCCGCGTCACCTGTCTCACTGACCCGACATACTTAGATGCTTAGGAGAAAATGCGTTTCAGATGCATGTGACCCTAATGCGTCCAAGTTTCGGGGGCGATGTAAGCCTCACGTAAGATCCATGATCACCTGCATCGGGATCATTTAAGAATTTTTCCTCAATAACCTAATCGCAAAACATCTTTGATATGATCGTCAGTCCATAGTCCCCCAATCTCAAGTAGATGCCATCTCTACCGATTTTTCTAACACCTCAGACCATTGTTGTATAGAAAATTTGTCAAAGTTTTTTTAAATCTATTACATTTTTACTAATTTAATTATAAATATTTTAATTTTGTCAGTTGAACCCTAAATATTTTTACATATCACCGATTGAGTCCATCTAATTGATTTTAATCAAAAATCAATAGCATAGACATCAACTGTCGTACATGTCACATATGGCATTAACATAAGATAAAACGTGTATCGGAGCATCCAAAGAGAGAGAGAGAGTGACTAGTGTCGGGGCTTGATTTGATTGAGTGAGATAGCATGGGATAAACACGTGTTATGATCCGACGAATAAATGAGGTACTGGGGGCATCGTTGGTGATGGCAGAGGATTCTCCTCCCATATAAAACTCACAAGACTAGCGATGGCCCCCGCCCCCATACATCAAAGGAATACTTAATAGCAAATAAAACCTTTCAAAAACACCCCTACTTAAAAAGGTAAAAATTTAGTCTCACCCTTCACCTAAAATTCCATGTCTTCCGATTAAACATAAACAGTTTAGCTAAACATCTATAGGGTAATCCATCGTTGCGCTTAATACGTCCAATTATTCAGATCAATTCTACCTTTGCTCTTTATCATGCAAACCCAAGAGCTAGACACCAAACGTTCAATTGGCAAACCAAACTGAAAGTCAAAAAAGAAAAGCAAAAAAGCAGAACCCTTTTGACCACCCCCTCCCCCGCCGCCCCCTAAATAAATAAATAAAATAAAATAAAAGGGGTTCGTTTTCCCCCGGGCAAAGGAAATTGGGTGGGAGTGGAATCTGATTCCGTCCTTTTTTCGAAGTGACCCTTGAAGAGAATCCCAGTTTTATAGGCAGAGGTAAAAGCCTGAACCCTAATTCGTGCGAGCCTAGATCATACGCACCGTTGGATAAGACGGAACCCACGTTATCCCATCTTATCCGACGGTAAGATGTGAAGTGGATTTACGTGTGCCCGGTTTCGATGAAAGATTGTTTTTTTCCTGGTCTTGTCTGTGTCTTCTTTTTTAATTTCACTGAAACCGACCTTGATAAGAAAGCATGATGCACCGGACCGTTTAGTGCCTGATTTAAGTTTCATATCGGTACCGCCTCGAAACCATCAAAACCGACCATCTAATCTCCTGACTTGACCCCGAATAATCTCCGGCTTTTTGCTGTATATAAAAGGACTTGTCGCTTGGGCTCGTGACCACGATCTTGCTCACTCTTTTCACTGTGAGATTAACTACAGCTCTCTTAACTTTGCGAATATGACTTCCACTTTCTCAAAAGCCGATGATAATAGCATCAGCGACGCGGAGGGCAAGCGCATCTCCGTGGCCGGCGAGCTCGAAGAGGAAGAAGAAGAAGAAGAAGAAGCAACCACTGCTGACAACTTGGCGGTCACCACCCACGTGTACATCAAGCCTACTCACTCGTCGAGGGTGCTGGACAGGGACGAGGTGCTGCGCCGGATTCGGCTGCGGAAGCGCATGAACGGATTCCGAGCCTCGCTGCAATCCCTGTTCGGCTCCTCTCCGGGGGCTTCTACTGCGGTCAAGAAGACGAAGAAAGCTTCCGTCACCAGCAGCAACACCAAGCGGTGGATCGACGACGCCTTTGCTGGGCCATAGTAATTGTGATTTGGCTTGTTCTGTTTAGTACACTAGCGGCAGAGAAAACATGTACTCTCTTAGAGCTTCGGCTCATGTATACACGCAGTTCTTTTCCAGTTTTGACCATCGCACACTCATTCAAGACAGAAACATACCAGTTCGGTCGCAGGATTGTGTTTCTGTTCCTATGCGGAATCCTGACAGCAAAGTGCTCGAAATATGTTCACTTGAAGTTTTTTTCTTGGAGGACGGTCGCGACATGTCGAGAGAGAGTCCAATAGCACGTGACTCGCACAAGGATCCATACGGTTCTAATACTGTACTTTGTGCTTCAAATCGTACATAGTCCAATCTTGGTGTACGATTGAATTGGACTTTAGTGAGTTATTTTCGTTCGCATGTATTCGATTATATATGCCATTTATTCAAACATTTTCATCTAGAAAAGAATTATTGTTGGGTCGGCTAAGTTTTCATTCTCCCATATTCACAACCAAGACAGATTTTGAATCCCATCTGGAAGAAATTTCTCTAGTTTGAAATAGTTTCAAGAGATATCGAGTCTAGATGCCATCAACTATGTTATTTTCTCTCTCTATATAAAAAGGCTCAAATTGATCACATATCATTTATTGTTATATAGTTTCCATCTCTAATACAGGGTCGTTGTTTTGTCATAGTTGTTGTTGCTACAATAGAAGATTGGATCTCGTATGTTGGGGCAGGATATAGAATGGGCATGGGAAAGATCGTGAAAGAAAAAATTGACATGACTAGGGAAGGATTAGTCCAAGCAAATGCACATTATCTTCAAATTATTAGGCAGCTAAAAAGCATAATTTTTCTTTGCAATGTCAAAGTTGAAGATAAGAATTAAGAAAGAAATATGGAGATTTTATATATTACTATATTAAGATAAAATTTACAAGTTTTATTAGATAGTGATATAAGGTAACATATCAATCAAGAGTATGCATAATAAAAGGAAGATCAATCTCCATTTCTAAAAGATACAGAAAATCAAGATAAATATTATGATTATCTCTAATAGAGAAAAATATCTTAAAGAGATATCTCTAAGACAGAGAAAACAATGAATCATCTTAAATTATATTCACTACCATTTCCAATTACAAAGAAACATTTTGACTTTTATCCTTCCATGCTGTATTTTGAGAGAATTATTTAAAAAATATTATAAACTATTATAGTTGTATTAATTCAGTCTCAAACTTATTTTTGACCAATTAATTCCTGAACATTTTACATATATGCCAATTCAATCATTCGGTCAATTTTGGTTGATCAGTGCTAACATAGATATTAATCATCCTAGTAGTGCTCCTAGCACTAACGTGAATGATTTTTATTAAAATCTTAATATTTTTTTGATTTATTTTTATTTTTTTTTTTTTTCCCCTTTATTTCTTTCTCTTTCCTACTAGGGGTTTGGACCCAAGTTTGGCCGCCGAAGACCCAAGAACCAACATTGAGGTTTTCATGTCCAAACATTATGGGTGTGCAATAGAAACACCCAACCTAAACCACCCAAACCAAACTGGACTAGTCGGTTTTGAGCGGTTCCCATAGCCGGCAATCTAATTCCTAGTTCCCATTCTTAGAACCGGTGGCCAGTCGGTCCCATTTACGGTTCCAAGGTGGGAACTAGACCGGACCAATAGTTTTTAATATATATATTAAAATTTCTTAAGAATTTGAAAAAAAATTCTTAAGAGTCTTAAGAAAACACAATTATATACAAATTAAAAGGACGAATCGATAAAGCAGTGTATAAACGAAGTGGATTGTCTTTCAGAACATATTTTAACATTAACAAATTTTTGCACAAAAAAGAAAAGTTACCGATTCCACTAGACCGATTGATCGGTCCGATTCTCGATTCCAAGACTGGCCAATTTAGTCCACAGTCCCAGAATTTGGGAACTAATCCTCCCGGTCCAATTCCTAGTTCCACTATGAAACCGAACTAGATCAAGCACCCCTACTAAACATAGAATTTCAGATCCAAGTGCCAATACCTAGTCATATATTGGAAAAAAATTTCTAGTTCTTTCAAAGAAAAAATTATTTTTCTAAATTTAAGTTTTTGCAGGAAAACATTTTCTCCTATTTAAGAAAACATATTCCGTTGACTCATTTTTCAAAAGCAAACCAAACACCTAAAAGTGAGGAGAGTGTTTTTCACAAAACAAACGACCATAAACACTAATAAAGTGTCTCTGAGAAGAAAGAAAACAAGAACTTGAAGCCTTCAAACACACTCACAACTAGAATTTCCTCATTTAAATCCATGGACAGCTTTTAACTTCTCCAAAGTACTTGGTCGGACTTTTGTCAAGCTTCATTGAATTAATTCATTCGACAACCACTAACACATGATCAAGCGGTTACCAACGATATATGTGCTTATTAAAAACATTTGGTTAAAACGGTGCAAACATATATAATATATGAAAGATTGTTTGGCGCAAACTTGTTGTATTGTAGGTCCATCTCCCATATGGACAGGTACACGTCATTACGGAAATTGTGGCAAGATTCCGATGAGCTTTTCACGGGAATGGGTATTTTTTCTTAAGATACTCATGATTTTGTGTGGCTGTACTCGTGTCATTAAGCAAAAGTATGTGTAATTTCAGTATATCCTTGTCTAAGGGCACGATTATTGTTGTAGACCCTTAAATCATTTTTCACGAGTGAATACTTAGTCATACCTACCCTAATAAAGTACTTAGTACATCAATCAGTTTTAATACGTCTAGCATTATTTTATATACAATTCAATACGTAATCGCTTCTAAAAATTGAAAGGTTAGAGAAATATACCCAGAAATATGTGAAATATCATCACGATCCTGAAATATTAGTAAGGTAGGAAAACAGATATAGGCGAAAACTCAATAAAAATCCGATTGGAAAGTTTTCTTTCTTGCTCCTAGAGAGAATATCTGCTTATGTGCGGCTCAAGAGTCAAGACATACAAATTGACGAATGTAGTGTTAGAAAAACCAAACGCAAGATGACAAAGGGAGCCCCACGGCAACGACGTTGTCCAATGAGTGTTCAACTTCCATTCATTATAAAGCAAATATTACTTTGAAGGGATCCGAGACGAGGAACACTAAGTGGAACAGACTAGGTCGTCCAGCGAAACACGCCTCTTCTTTCTTTTCTTATCCCTGTTCATTTTTTTAATATTTGGAGACGGCACTTACACGGGACTTCTTTTCTCTTAAATAATTCGGATCTATGGGAGCTTAATGCATCCGACTCTTTAACAAAAATCTCATAATTGAGTCTTAAATATTTTCACTCTTTATCAATTAAGTTCATCCAATTAATTTTGATTGAGAATTGTTAATGTGAATACTAGCCATGCCACGTAATCAAATTTGACAAATAGATTAAATTGGGTTAGATTTATGAATTTGTAAACAATTTTTCATCTTTAGTAGAGGGAAGTCCCACGTCAGACTTACGTGTTCTAAGAGTAGGAACGCACTCTCTTTTTTGTGTGTAAAGAACGCACCATGGTGACGTTCATCGGGCGCATCAAAAGGGTACTCCCGGTTGACCGGGTGCCTGAATCCCTTTGCTAGTCAATGTCGTAGCCAAAGCCCCCACAAGAACGTCGAGGACTGAAGACTTAGGTCAGCATGGCTTTTTATTTTGACCGAGAATGGACCGTATGTCACGAGACCGATCGTATGACATTTCTAGGAAGATCCCGTTTTCTTCGATTTTACCACCTCACAAGCAAAAATCCAAAAATAGAAAGTGTTAGGGAAGGGGAAAACGTGGAAAAAATCGGCATAAGTGTCGTAATTTTCGCATAGCACTCACTCAAGCATCATAATTTTTTTATTTATTCAAATGTCATATCAAAATAAAATCGATCATATAAATGTCATATCCAACAAATTATTCTACATTGATTTTTTTTCATTTTTGATTTTTTCTTTTCCTTATTTTTTAAGGCTAGCAAGGATTAGCGACAACCCCTTGCCAACCTCTATAATGGGGCAAAAAAAAGGAACAGAAAAAATAAAAAAATGAATTCTTTTCCTTTTTTTAGGGTCACAAGGGTCACTAGCGACCCCTCGCCAGCCCTTTAAAAAGGGAAAAAAATAATATTATATTATATTATAAAAATATTTAAAATTTATCTACATCGGTGCCTGGTGTTGGAAATATATTAGAATACATAAAAATAATATTAATTGTTGAAATACAATGAAAAAGACTAGAAAATAAAATGAACTATATAAGGTGTGCAAACACTATTCTTAAGGACAATTACGCTCCTCGAAGTATAAAACTCAGTGTGTGAGGCTTTACTGGCTATCATCCCAAGATACAATAGACCTTCTTCTATACTATTAGAAAAAAACAGAATCAACGTTATGTGTTTAACCCAATAAGAAAATGAAAGATACGTAGAGAGAAGCAAGAATATTATTGTTTTTATCTATCGATGTCACTTTCTAATTACGTTTGTAGTAACAATTTATAGATAAAAGAAAGAAAGAGCACTTAAGAAACATTATAAATAAATTGATGATTAAAGAAGAAAATTCTGTTAAATCATAGAAATTCTATTGATTGATTATATTTATATTAAGTAATAAAAATATTAATTAATCAAACCGCTATATAGCTATTATAAAATAATAAACAGTTTATGTAGAAATAAACGAAACGTCATAAAGTTGTTATACGACCATTAAAAAGTCGTTATACATACGGTCGTTACATGATCATTAAATAATTGTTATATAATATTAAAAATCATTTTTATATTAATGATATACAAAAATAGTTACAAATTGATAATGGTAAGAAATTGTTACAAAAATTAATAGCTTTCAATATTTCAAAACTATTGAAATATCTAACACAAAGCCACACATAAGATGAGCCGCGTCCAAATCAGATTTTCCGGATCAAAACATTCTTTTTGTTTTTGCTCCACGTGTTAAATTCTTGTTTTGCATCAGTTCAACCCGTTAAATTCAGAAGATAAACACTCGAACACATATCAACTGAATATTGTTTCGATATTTAAACAATATATATATGGTTTCGATACGCGAGTTGCTTCTCTTAGCCAAAGAGGGAAAAACAAAAACAAAGAAATTGCCGTTTAATGAACATGTTATTAAGTACCTATAGAAACCCTCTTCAACCTTCACGACTCAATTTTTTAAAAATATATATATAAGCCGCAAATTATCTAAATATCTAACTCTAAAACCCAAACCCTTGCTTTTTCTATAACTTTTCCCCATGATGGCTAAAGTCGCAGCCGGTACGAATGTCCCTTGCCGATTGATGATGATGGTCTTCGTCGTCGTCTTTGTCGTCATCCAAGTCATCCGACCTTGATTGAGGTTTGATGCGTTGAGTTTCGTCGAGAGGTAAAGAAGGGGTCCGAAATTAGCGACGATAGCAATGTCGTGGTGGAGGGAACTACAAGTCTCGTCGCTCCGGCTCATTGGGGCTTGTGGTGGCGACAGTTGAGAAAGGGAGGGTCACAAAAGTTGCTAGGAGTTAGGTTTTTATGAACTCAGGATGGATTGGGATTAAAAGAGTGGTAGGTGTTATCTTTAATGGACGTAAAAATTCGACTATAAGTTTAAACACGAGTTTTTCTTATTCTTTTAACTCTAAGATAGCATTTGCATTTATAAAGTTTATTTACTAACTATTACAGCAGTTATATGAGATATAATTGGTCTAACACAAAACATTTTGAATTTTGAATTAAATCAGTCTGTTGTAATAATGGCAACGGTCATAACTATATGAAATAAGAACATGTGTTGTTATTCTCAATAAAAGGGAAAATGAAATATATGTAAATGAAACTATGGTACTAGCTTATTTCAAGTGTAACTTTCTACGTCTCGACAATATATCAAATAGCCAATTGATGATTATTTAAGTATTTTAAATTTTAAGATAAAGACGTGATTTTATAATTTGTGAAAAGTACTTTACGGTAGAAAGAATGGACTGCTGTTTTAATGAAGTGGGGCGAAAGCATTTTGGAACGACCCTAGTTGGACTCCCCCCCGATCCACTCCGGGGTAACAGGATCAAAGGAAGGGCTAAAGATGACGATGTCGTGTACGAAGTGACCGGTCATTATTGGGTAACGGCTCGAGCTCCTTTGCTTAAACGTCGGGGTTACTAGCTCCATCTAGAAACTCTCCCGTATATTAAAAAATAAGATAAAATCTCCCCATTCTTGATTCGTTTGCCATGTTCAATATTGACGTGTAATTTTATATTGTTTCCATTCCTGAAGGGTTCCGCAATGACAGATCACCGTTCCATTTTACCTGTGGTCAACTGTCAATTTCGACTGGCTTTAGGGACCTAAATGGCAATTCATCAGCACCACCAACACATGACATAACATAATCCCCCTTCGAAGAAAAGTAGAACGTCAGACTGACCGGAGCAACGTTTGCTTGCTCGATCGGGACTCCTGCCCGTAATTTTCCTTGTCCCATCCGCAGTCACGGCACGATCACTCCTCTTCCCGTGAAATATGCCGACGTTGACCGCTGTTCGATCCCGCTTCGGTTTCTCGTTATATCTCCTCCTCCATCCATCCACGAGTGTGAAAAGGAACTCTCTGTTTCTAAGCACGGTCCAAAGATTCCACACGTCCTCCTCCTCCTTTCTAACTCTCCTTCTTCCCCCCGCCCAGCACGATCCCCCTACTTAAACCAAACCTAATCCGCTGAAAAATAAGGCTGAAAAGGTGGGAGCTGGAGGAGAACTTGCTCTCGCTCGACTGTTGCTGGTCCTTCCTTCATGCTTCTCGCTGACAACAACGACCCGCAGTCTCGTTCCACTCCATCCACAACCATCTAGGCACGGCGAGGACGTGCGGTCGATGTACCCGATGATGCCGAAGACCGCTCTGCCCACCCTCCTCCTCTTGGCCGGCGTGGTCTTGCCTATTCTCGCCACGGCGGCGCGTAGAACCGCCCGCGCGCCTTGCAGCCAGACCAGTGGAGCCGGCATGCCCGGGAAGCAGAACCTGAGCTACCCGTTCGGGTTCTCGCCGGGCTGCCCGATCCAGCTCAACTGCTCCGACGCTGGGGACGCCCTCATAGGGGAGTTCCTGGTGCAGTCCGTGTCCCAGGATACCGTTGCCGTCACCATCCCGGCCAAGTGCGATCGCCCGTTGGGGGCCATCGACCATCTCTACGGCCGCAACTTCGCCCCGAGAGGGAAGAACGCCATCCTGCTCAACAATTGCACGCAGACCTCCCCCTGTGATGTGCCCCATACCCAGATCATCCAGGCCCAATTCCAGTCCCTCTGCGAAAGTAGCAACAAGACCGCCGCCAACACCAGCATGAGCTGCTACTCCGAGCAGGCGAACAACTACAGAACGCCGTTTCTCAACCGCAGCAAGCTCTTCGCCCTCGACTGCAAGTTCTTCCTGTCATCGATATCCGCAGAAGAGCTGAATAACGTGTCGGTGTCGCTGGGCGTCCAGATGCTACAGCTGGAGTGGTGGGTGAACGGCGACGAGTGCGGGTGCTCCCAGGACGCGGACTGCCTTCAGCTCTCGGGGCTGCCCAACGGCGGCGGAAATGGGTACCGGTGCAAGTGCAGGCATGGGTTCCTCGGCGACGGGTTCTTGGCCGGAACCGGCTGCCGGAGAGGTTAGTCCTCGACTCTTTTGACCCAATTATCTTCCGCTATTTAATTGAAAAATTGGTGCTAAAAATGCTCGTACGGGATTTCTCTAAAATGTCTACTTTCCATATAAAATTGTGGCGATGCCTTTTTGTAGTTTGGTAATCTCTTTCATGCAAACGACAACATAGGAATTAAACCTTCATGAAAGCCTCCCTCCAACCATAATTTCCCACCAGCAATCTCTGGAAAGGTTTTAAAAAAGGAATTAAAAAATGTGAAATGTTGCAATTAGCGAACAGTCGTGAATTGAATTGGAGATGGACAAGGGTTAAAGTTTTCTTTCATTTCGTTATTTTATGTTACTTACCCAAGAAAATATTCATGCTGCCATAATTTTTCTTTCAACTAAAGTCAAACTAATCAATGCTAACCAGATCCTGCTTTAGCTTCATAACGTACGGGGACGCCTCTAGGAATCTATGTAAATTACTCTATCATAGAGACATCCCCAAGTATAATGTTCAGCGAAAGGATCAACTTTCACTAGAAACCGAGTTTGGCGAGACCAACCTCTATAAATGTTCCTATCTAATTTGGTATACATGCAAAATCCATTCAATAACTCCTAATTCTTCAAACTTGGCTGGGGTATTCTTCAATCGAGTCGAGAGGCCTATCCTATCCTAATTCGAGTGGATGTCATGGCCGTCCAAGACCCCCTTTTTCCGTCTTTGACGAGATCATTTCTTTATGATTATTCGGCACGGAATTTCGTGGCCATGGTGGCTGGTTTGGTTACATGAGCACGTTTGCCACTAGAACGCTGCAAAAGTAAACGCACAGTGACCCCATTAGCGGGGCGGACAATAATACATGGGACCCCTTGAAGGACGATTAGCATCGTCTTAACCAAGTTTGTGTCGTGAAGTCAGGTCAAAGTGCATATAATATTTGGGCCGGTGTCCCGCTTTTTCTCCTTGATTCGTTAAGGAACGATCCGCCATTATTGTCCTCTCTATTGTCCGGCACGGGGGGAGAGAACAAGGAGTGCGTCGCGCTCAAGAGTGGGTTGTTTCACCTAACGTATATCGCCGCTGAAATCAGTGGATTCTTTGAACGATGCTGACTGTGCTCCTAAGTGATTTTGATCTCTAGAATTACAATAGTCAATGGAAGAAGGGCAGATTTTGTTGGGGCGGCGTCATTGGTGATGGCTCAGCCTCTGGACTTTAGAAGCACACAAAGTGCAAAGAGATCCGCCCAAATCCCAGAATCTCTTGACTTTGGAGGGCACGCATGGGATGAGAACGTTGAACTTAACCTCGACATTGGTAGCTCTTTCACTTTGTCAAGACTCCAAAAAGACATTCTAGTAGACAATGACAGTTTGACTGCTCCTCTTAGTTCCATGCTTTCAGGGTCGAGATAGCTCTTAATTTTCACGCTTAACCGGAACTTAGGCTTCATGGGAAACTGATTTCGGGTCATGCCGATCATGGCGCCTCCCAAGAGTTTATCGAGTCGAGATGTCCGTGTTGTTTTTAGGTATGTGATGACGAAAATGCTCATCCTGCTGAGTGCTGACCTTGTTTTCTTGTTCTTGTCTTGCGAGCAGACGCGTTCATGTGCAATCCTGCAAAGTATCTCTCTGGCCAATGTGGAGGAACCACCAGAATAATTGTTCTAGTTGGAGGTACATTTTTTCTTCTTATCAAAATTAATTATATGATCATAAATAATTGTTGAGTGTTCTGTGGTTCTGAATTGCTCATAGAAAAAGTAACTTGTGACTTCACATGAGAATTAGAGGGATATTCATATCTATTCCTGTTAAATTGCCGTCTCATGTCATCTGTTTCTTTGTTTTCAGGTGTTGTAGTTGGGGCTTCCCTTATGGTCAGTTTGGGCTTGATCTGCTGTTTCTTTCGACGGCGAAGCAAATGGAAAGCTCAACTCCGGGTGCAGCGCCGTCTGTCCGAGGCCTCAGGCAGGAGCAGCATCACCTTCTATCCCTACAAAGAGATCGAGAGAGCCACGAATTACTTCGCAGAGAGGCAGAGGCTAGGGACCGGGGCGTTCGGGACGGTCTATGCAGGGAAATTGAATGGCGACAGCGAGTGGGTCGCCATCAAGAGGATCAAACAGAGGGACAGCGTCGAGCAAGTCATGAACGAGATCAAGCTCCTGTCGTCCGTGAGCCACCCCAACCTGGTCAAGCTCCTCGGCTGCTCGATCGAGAAAGGCGAGCAGATCCTCGTCTATGAGTTCATGCCTAATGGCACGTTGTGCCAGCATTTGCACAGAGAGCGGGGTCAAGGACTCGCCTGGCCCATCAGGCTCAAAATCGCCACAGAAACTGCTCAAGCAATTGCCCATCTCCACTCCATCAAGCCCCCAATATACCATAGAGATGTCAAGTCGAGCAACATTCTTCTGGACTACAGTTTCAATTCCAAGGTTGCGGATTTTGGCCTCTCGAGACTCGGCATGCTCGAGGACTCCCACATCTCGACCGCCCCACAGGGCACCCCGGGCTATCTCGATCCCCAGTACCATCAGGATTTCCACCTTTCCGACAAATCGGATGTCTACAGCTTAGGCGTAGTGCTCATGGAGATCATCACATCAATGAAGGTTGTGGACTTCTCGCGGCCTCAGAACGAAGTGAACTTGGCCAATCTGGCAACGGATAGGATTGGGAGGGCACGGTTGGATGAGATCATCGACCCCTCCCTCGACGTGCACAAGGAAGAGTGGACGTACTTGTCCGTGCAGAAGGTCGCCGAGCTGGCATTCCGGTGCCTCGCATCTCACCGAGACTTGAGGCCAACCATGAAGGAAGTGGCCGATGAATTGGACCAGATCGGGCGCGGTAGATGGTCTGCTTCCGAAGAGAAAAGTTGCACGACCTTGTCCGAGACGTCTTCGTGCTCTTCTTCAGGCAGTATCAGCGAGAAGTTGCTAATTTGTCCCGAAAGGAGAGCCAAACCGGAGATTAGAAAGGTGATCAGCGCTGGTGATCAAAGCGGAGACAGCGCCGTGAGCTCAATGGGGAGCGCAGAGGGTAAATCAACGACATCAACGAAAGATTCGTGTCCAAGTGAAGAGAGCTCTCCCTCGTCAGACAGTTTACTCTCCGGGGTGATTCCGTTGACTTGAAGCCCCTCTCCATTCGAAGCTTTTACATCCTCCTGTAAAACACCACAAGTATAATGCATTTATAGTCAAGTTTTGTCTCTAATTAGCTGGATAATACGCTCGGCAGCATGTTTGTTCTGGAGTAGTGCCCAGAAATAAAGTAATTCCTCCCGTAGTTTGCATCTCCTCTCTGGCATGACAGTTCCACTCATACAAATAATGTCGTAAGTTCCATGAGGAAAAAAAGATCAGTTTGGACATCAGATCCTTCTAAACCCTAGAACGAAATGGAATGAGCAAGCACGCGTACGCAAAAGATATCAAGTTTCTGGTGGTGTCGCTGATTAAGTCGGGCCGTGAATCTTCATACCCGCGAGATGTTCCCCTCGTGTCTCCATGACCGTCCCCAGCGGTGCATAGCTCAATTAAGTATCAATAGTAGGAGTGAACAATTCTAAGTTCGTACAAATTTCACTTGGAACTTGAAATCAACCTATTGAAAAAAGTTGTTTATTTTTTGAAACTTAGAATCTACCCTGCATATCTTAGAACCTAAAAACTACTCTGTCACAAGTTTCGAACTCAAGTTTCAGGGTCTACACAGGTTTCGCATATATGATTAATTGAACGATTACAATGAACCATTACCTTTAATAGTTATCACTTGTTACTACAATCCACTAATCATAAATTATATTTAGAACACGAATAATATGACACATTCACAAAATAAAGTCTTAGTCATAAAATGAAAATTCGAAGTAGTGGTTTCAGACTATACACTTATCATCAATCATAAATGAAAGCTTAAATTAGTAGTTTTAGATTATGCACTCATTATTGGACGTCATAAAATACTGTAAAATCATACGAAGACATAGACAAAGAAAAAACACAAATCTATTCCAAATTCCAAGTTCTAGGTTGAAGGCTCCAACATATCTTAGAACTAGACCCTTGAACCTACTCGTCAAAATAAATTCCCTAAAATTTGAAACTTGGAACCAAACAGATTCCTACAAGTCAAGTTCTTTGATTTCAGGTACCATGCGGACCCCTAATCAACAATCGAGATTAGTGGAAAACACCTAGCTGAGTGCCTCGCGAGGTGGAGGATCCTAATCCCAAAAAACCTAATATCGATCTTCACATCATAAGTCACTTCATTGGTCATCTCTCATCCAGCGTGGAAATTATGGTATTGCAAAACCCAAACTCATTCCTCTACTTGCCCTCCGATGACCATCTCTAAGGAAAGCCGGCGTCTTGACATAGGAGGTTGTACTGTCCGAAGCACTAACCATCGATCACCCGGGTATATCAACTGTCAAACGAGGTCCCATCCTTGCGCTCCCACATGAGACCTAATACTCCAACAACTAATATACCCTAGGGACTAGTGTCATATTCCAACGCAAACAATGTTTTCTCAATACGTAGCTTGCATGTGGTATATCTACTACTATACGTGTACAATCACTTTTTTTTTTTTGTGCATGTAGAATCGCACATGGCCCCTGTATGTCGACCGTCGAATGAGGTCCCATCCGTGCATTCCCACGTGAAACCTGATACTCCAACGACCGACTAATATACCGTAGAGGCTAGTGTCTTATCCCGATGCAAACAATGGTTTCTCGACACGTAGCTTGCAAGTAGTATATCTACTGATATTTTACTAATGTGTGTGTTCCCTCACGTTTTTTTTGGGGGGGCGTATGTAGAATTGTACATGGCCACAGTATATCAAACGTCAAATGAGGTCCCATCCATGCACTCCCACGTGAGACCTAATACTCCAACGATTGATATACCGTAGAGACTAGTGTCTTATCCCAATACAAACAATGTTTTCTCGACACGCGGCTTGCAAGTGGTATATCTACTCGTATTTCGCTAATATGCGTGCCCCCTCACCTTTTTTTTTCTATACGTGCGCATATAGAATTGCACATGGATAATGCGACTCGTGGGCACAGCCTCACATATCACCAGGGAAAGCGGGCCTTTGCAGCAGCAGCTTTGGGCCCACCGCCAAGCGAAAGTGTTCGCTCAGCCTCTTCAACGAACGTCCGGTCGCGATCGTGCTCAGGGGCCTAAGCAATAATGCCGTCGCAAAAAGTTCCTGCGGCTCGAAAT
Source organism: Corymbia maculata (assembly GCA_014182735.1). Classification (NCBI taxonomy): domain Eukaryota; kingdom Viridiplantae; phylum Streptophyta; class Magnoliopsida; order Myrtales; family Myrtaceae; genus Corymbia; species Corymbia maculata. The sequence goes on along the minus strand of CM024687.1, from coordinate 724,831 downwards.
TGAATGTAAATCGTGGGTTAAACAGTGTCGGATCTAGAGTTCTAATTACATAAGGATCCCAGTGGAAGCAGCCCGTTTGTCTCTTAGGCCGACAATGACATTTCTTCCCACGTTAAGCCCGCAATTGTGAAAAATATGAAAAAGAAGAAGGTGGTGTCCCCTAATACGAGAAAGACTGCCATAGATTGCACTTAAGGTGATAAAAATGTAATTTCACATCTACAAGTGGGGGCAATAGATTGCATCACTAAAATTCATTGAATGTGTCATTGTCAGTCTATATTTATGTGACAGCAACGAATATAATTAATTATATAGACAGATGTTACACATAAGTAAAATTTAATGGAAGGGCCACCTATCTAATCAATTGTATTCGTCTATAGGCCGACAGCCTATAGACGAATACAACTAATCAGATAGGCAGATGTCATCATTTATTTGTCTTGCCAATTATATTTCTTCATTTGGGTATATGGACTTATCTCTTATGGGTAATTTAACAATAGTCTCTGTTGAGGGAAATTGTCCAATCAATCTTAAACTCATTATACGGAAGCCTATTTAATCTTAAACATTTCAATTTTGTCGATTTAGTTTTATATCTTTTACGTGGTCCTTCTAATTAATTCTCATCGAAAATTGCTAACGTGTAATCGAGCTACTAGATCAATGATTTTTGGCGGTGAAAATTAGCCAAAAAGATTATATTGAAATTTCAAGCAAGGATTTAAAACTAAAAATGCGATCGCTAAATTGACATTCACACAGTAAGTTTATAATCAATCGAGCTACTTTCTTGTCTCTCTCTTAATAATAGAAAAACCACCTTTACTCCACTCACTCCTAAATTCGTGGCATCACCTCTTGGGGGATGGTGGAATGAAAAGTATGACAATAGAATGACAACGATATTCTTTGATATCTTAAGTATTAATTTCATTTTGCATATTTAATTGGTCAGAGGACTTCCACTTCACTCAATTTCCGCATGCCAAATTTGAAAGGAATCTGACCATAAAAAATTAAAAATTAAAAATTAAAAATTTGAAAGGAATCCATCCTTTGATGCTTCAAGTCTATAATGTCCCTATACATGAAATTAAGCTCGCGCCTAACATGGGTTTGGGACGGGAGCTTTGTTTGCCAATTCGTAGCATTCAAAAGCTCAAGATCATGAAAAGTTATGGGATACAAATGCGTCATGTTTCGATTTAACGTACGAGGAGAGATGGAGTTTTGCTAATTTCTTCAATAACCGATAATCCAATCTCTAACTTGATTAATGTTTCTATCTTTGCCCAAAAAAAGTAATTAACATCGACGATTGGTACTACCTTCCACCACCGATGCATTAGTCAAAAAGTAATTACGTTCGGTGATTGGTTCCATGTCCCATCGCCCACGTGTTAAGTCATAATATTTAACTGGCTTGCTTTTTCTTTTCTTTTCAGAACTACCCTTTCAAAAAATAAAATAAAAAAATTAACAATCATAATCCCATCCTCACTCGAGCAACCGCTTGCTTCGCTCGAACGATGACCACCTCGCTCAATTTTTCCACTGAAAAAATAATTGCCTTCTTTTTTTCAGGCGACTCTCAATCTATTATTATTATTCTTTTATCTTTTTACATTTTTATTCAACTTTGCTTCCCGCCTAGCGCTTCTCAACTCTAGTATCCCGATCTTAATATAAATAAAAATAAAATGTGGAGAAAGCATTTATCCCTAACTAGGCTAGTTACTCTGTGCAGACCATTTCAATTCAATTTAGCATTTATAATAATATTAGTTATATTAAAATTTGAATATTTTCTTTTTTTATTTGAACTTTTTTTATTCATATTATATTTTATTGTTGTATCATTCAGTAAGTTAAATCCCGATATTCCCTAGGCAAGTACATTCCAAATCTCTTACTTTTGTGGAGCGCATAGCTCTTACTTAGAAAATCCAACCCATATTCAGGGGTGAGCATGGTTCAGGTTGAGCCGGTTCACCCCCTAACCCTAGGATCAACCCGCACAATGTTGACCCTCAATTTTTGGGACCAATGATCAACCCTATTGAACTTGGGACCGAGGATCGGACCGACCCAATAGATTTGGTCTAGATATAATTTTTTTGTTTCATTTTTTATATTCATTGAAAAAGGCAAACCTACTATTTCAATTATATATCCATCAATAACGCGGTATTGAGCAACCAAACTATAAATATCAGTACATATTTAACAAATTTAAGATCTAGCAATAATAAAAACTCCACACTTAATAAAAGCAAGAAATCATAAAAACAATTAAGACGGCTTATAGAACCGCAAGGCAAGTGTTGCTCACAAGCAAAGAGGATTTCTAATTAGGGCTTTGTTTCCTTTTGATTTATTCGGTGACGAACAAGGTTAGTGAAGAGAGCGGGATGAGCATCGAGCGTCGTGCAATAAGCAGCTTGAGGCGAGCAAGGCGAGTGTCAAGTGGGGTGAGATTGCTCATGAGCAAAATTGTTTCTTTTGATTTTGCTTGCCAAATTGAAGACTAAGAGGAAAAGGAAAAAAGAAAAGAACTATAGTACTAGAGAAGGAAGACATTGTTTGAGTTAGGGTTTACTCTTTATAATAAATAAAAAAATATATTAGACTTATAATATATAATATATCTAAAATATATTTAACAATCAGGGGGTTGGTCTGGGTTGGACCAACCGTAAACTCTTACTTAGGACCAATGACCAACTCGCACAGTGTTGGTTCTAGAATTTTAGGATTAAGGATCAACCCAATTTCTCTAAGAATCGAACCGGAACCGACATGGTTGGGCCAGTCCAAGGTCAATCTAGGGTGGACCTTGAAGTGATGCTCACCCCTACTCATATCCACATATCAAAGATCATCCAAATTCATTTTCAATAAAAAATAATAGTTAAATTTCGTGTCCACCATCAAATTTATTACGATAACAAAATCTAAAATGGTCATTTCATAAATTTCAGCGGGGGTAGTTATCTGGACAGTGGTTGGTTACTTTCATTAAAAAGACTTTCTAGAAACATTCAAAAAGTCATCTAAGATTTGACATGTAGAATCGTGATTTTGAATATTGTTGAGAAAATACATTTCAAGCGTACACTTGAAGATATTCCTGGTCAGTAAAGCTCCATTTTTTTTTTTCAGAAATACAATTATACCTACACTCGCACGACAAGAGAAAAGAAGCTGCTATTAGTTCTCATGCATTACGTCATTCCCAGTATTTTAATGAAACAATCAATTGTGTATTTAAAAATACATAAACCCTGGATTTATATTAAAATAAGAGCCATGTGGTACTAACTTACTAAACTAAATATCACGCATATAAAAGATTTAACTAAATCAGATCATTTTAAAAATTGTACGGATCTAATAAGACTGATGCGACCGCCACAATCGAGGCTCGTCACCCGTGACCTTTTTTTAAAGTACAACGAACCGAAATAGCTAATTGGACATTTTTCATAGGGCGGTGGATCGAATGCACCTGGTCTAATACGGAAGGACGCTTTTCCGATCGTGGCCGGAGCCGGATCCATGTGAATTGATTCCCCGCAAACCCTCTGTTTTCACCTTTTCCAAATCGAGAATTCTCACTTGGCGGGCTCTCTTCCTTTTTGCACGAGCTTGTCAGAATCGCGATTCGTCCGTTCGATTTCGGATCCTTTGCCCCGAATTTTATAAAGGCAGATAGGCGATCGGGACCAGCCATCGTCGCTAAGTGTAAGAAAAGCATAAGGGAAAAAGAAAGAGACCTCCGATTCTTACTTCTTTGCTTCGACTTTCACATGTACGATTTATGTAGCAGCAATCTTCGCACAAAAAATATTAAAAAAAAAAAAAAAAAAAAGCAGCACTGCCGCCACCGCACTAAGGATGTCGTGCCCCCATTACATGTCCCTAAAAAGAAACAGGGCATGGAAAAAAAGAAAATAAAAATAATTACGAAAAACTGAAAAGAACAAACAGCACTAACCCAAATTTTTTACACATGTGATGCAAAGAAAAGCTGCCGAGTCCTTCTCCACTGCCCCCCCTCCCCTCGTCATCCTCCACTATCCCCAACATTGGACCCATTGAAGCAAAGTCCCACTAGCTTTCGAGCATGTGTTAGGTAAGTTTCTAATTGAGAAAAACAAAAAATTGAGTCGCTTTTCACGATCGAATTACTCGTGAAGTAGCCAAAACAAAAGCTCAGAAATTTTATATTCTTCTATTTTATTTATCTATTTATTTATTTTATCCGATTGGCGTGGGATACGGTCAAAAGGTGGCTCGCTTGAGGGACGTGACGGTGACCGAAGCCCCCAACGCCGACGTCCCGACCTCGATCTCGAAGGAGTCGTACCGGAGGAAGAGCTCCACCAGGAGCAGCCTCGAGACGAGGACGACGAAGTCCTTGCCGGCGCACTGCTTGTTCCCCAGGGTCGGGCTCTCGGTCTCGGGCCCGTTGGACCACAGGACGTGCCGGAGCAGCGCCTCCCCTTCCTCCCCGACGAACCGGTCCGCCACGAACTCCTCGGCCCGCTCGAATATCCGCGGGTCCTTGGTGGCGAACGGCTGGTACCCGAACATCATCTCCCCCTCCTTCACCTCGTAGGCCGCGTCGTGGCTCTCGATGACCAGGTCCCGCTTCGCCTTCCCGTACTGCTGCGGCACCGGCGGCTCGATCCGGAGGGCCTCGTAGACGGCCGACTTCATCAGCGGCATCTGCTCCATCGCCGCCATCGTCACCTTCCCGCCGGCGTCCCGGACGGCCGATCGGATCTCCCGGGCCAGCTCGGTGTGGAGCTTCGCCCCGGCCCGCCCGATCCACTTGACCATGTTGGGGAAGAAGATCTTCATCCCTCCGAACGAATTGAAGCAGGTGGCGAAGAGGAGATTGTGGCAAGCCTCCTCGCGCGAGATCCCCATCCGCTCGGCCTCGTCGAGGACGGCGCCGGAGGAAGAGTAGAAGAAGTCGTAGAGCCGCTTGTAGTCCTCCTTGACGAGGAACGCCGGGAGGCGGAAGGTGTGGATGACGAGCTCCTCGACGAGCTTCGGGAGGCCGAGGAGGAGGAGCGGGCCGATCTGGAACACGACCCACTTGCCGACCAGCTTCGGCCCGTCGAGCCCGAGCTTGGTGTCCGCGGGGTTGACCCCGTAGAGCGAGCGGGTCAGGAAATTGAAAGCAGCCTGGTCGCTCGGATCGCCGAAGCCCGCCTTGCCCTTGGCGGCGAGGTCGGCCTCGAGGGTCTCGAAGAGCTCGGTGAAGCTGGAGTGGAACTCGGGGATGACGTGGTCGCGGCGGGACTTGAGGAGGAAGAACATGAGCTTCTTCAGCTTGGCGTGGGCGGGCTCGGAGGGGTCGAGGTAGGAGAGGACGCGGTAGCCGCCGGTGAGCTCGGTGGACGGCATGAAGGTGCCGGTGAAGAGGTCGCGCTTCTCGACCTTGGTGACGTCGAAGAGGACGGGGAAGCTCTTGCCGTCGAGGAGGACGACGACGCGAGGGTTCTGGGAGATGAACGGGCCGGGCGGGAGGTTGGCCCGGTACACGGTGGACCCGTACCTCTGGACGCGGGACTTGAAGAACTCGTCCCGCCCCTGGTTGTAGAAGTAGTCCTGGCGGTCCTTCAAGGGCCCAACCAGCGGCAGCCCGTAGTCGCCGGGGATCTTCCGGAGCGGGAGCTTGGGCTTGGGGTCGGGCCCGGGCCCGGGCTGGGGCGGGGAGGCCACAATCGACGGGGGCGTGGGCACGGCCGGCCTCTCCGACACGGAGGCGGCGAAGTGGCGGGGGCGGCGGGGGGCGGGGGCGGGGACGGGGACGCGGAGGGCGGCGGCCCGGCGCAGGGACGCGCCGTGACCGTGGCCATGCTCCGTGGGTCGGAGATGCAAAGGAGGGAAAGTTAGGGAGGTTGACGCCATGAACGCCCTGCTTCTTGATAAGGTGGCAGAACCAGAAGGCGTCAACGATGGGGGCAGAGGAGAGAAATAATGAATGATGATGGTGGTGGTGGTGAGTCGGGAGCGAAATAATGAGGGGGAAGGTGTCAGAGGGGGTCGCGCGTATTTATAGCGGCGTGGGGGCAACGCCACTGACGGTGGCGGTGGGGGCCCACGCTCTTCGCCTTTGTGAGTAGCCCGGCCATTTCTTAATATATTTCAGCTTGACCCATCCCATGAATCGTGAAAGGCGTGCTGAACCGGTGAAAGGCTTTTATTTTCCTCCTCCTTTTTTTTTTTAATAATACGGAGAAAATAATATATGATTTTTTCAAAGCTACTTCCTGGTACTTCTTTCTTTCTTTTCTTTTCTCCTCCTCCCTCGGTTACCGATGATGACCATGTGCTGCTGTGCTGGTCTTCTCTGAATATTATAAAGGTTTGACGGAGACTCCTCGCCCGAACCCGTTCCTACGGACTCGCCATTGGCGTGGGGCTTGGCTTGAGCGAGCCGCGGGCGGGCGGGCGTCAGGAAAGAGAGTCTCGTCTGGAATTTTGAGTGGGAACTTACTTTTTTTCATCTTTAGTTCCCTTTTTCGTGTTCGGGTGATGGAGACTGATGGGTTATGTCTTACCTCCCCCTCAATATCATTTTATATTCTTTAATGTAGGACACGACTTTTGATAGGGCAAAAAAACAAGAAACAAAAAACAAGATCGTGATTGAGAATATCCCGACTTTGTAATACCGATGTTCTCGTAAGGTCAAGTAGGATCGTAAAGGTTTAAAATCCAAAATCACACGCCAGTAAAGTCTGGCAACAGTATATAGATTGCGGGGCCAATGCTATCTCGATATTCTTAGTAATGACTTAACTCAACTCATGTAGGGGTAGCATGATCTAAAGGTTAAAATCCAATATCACATGCCAGTAAAGTCTGGCAAGCTCTTTTGACATGTTTTAGGTGCAATAGGTTTTTTGTATTTTTTTATTTATTTATATTTTCACGCAATCTTAAAACATTCAATAATATCTAATGATGAGTGTGTAATATGAAAACACTAAACTAAGCTTCCATTCTAGTATATGTATGATCAAGACTTTTACTTCATTAATGTTTCATATTGTTTATATGTCTAAATATAAATCGTGATCAGTGGATTGTAATAATAAATAGTGATCATTAGTTATAACAATTCACTGTCATCATTCAATTAAGAATCGACTAAAACATGAGTAAATTATAAAACTTATAAAATGTTGGGTTCCATGTTCCAGAGTAAATAATTTAAGTTGTAATTTTCAAAAATTTGAGAATCAATTTCGACGAGTAAGTTCTACATTTTCACTGAAATTTATAGGACGCTGAAGCGGCTCACACGCCTGAACCACGTAGGCAAAACTATCATAAAGAGTGCTTGACCATTTAGTACTAGGTGCACCGACGAAAGGTAGCAAAGTTCGAACTTTAATTCGGTGGGGTCAACGAGATGAAGTACCGTTTTACCGTAGGAAATAATTAAGCTCGAATTCCAAAGACAGGTGCACTTTTTGCAATTTACTGGTTGATCCTTAAATTTTTTTTAATTGAGTTCATAAATTGCATTTGTTAATTTTAGTCCGTGACCTTATGGGTCACGTTTCTTGCTCTAGATCAACCTAGCCCGGACATGATTTCCTAGCCTGTACAAACCATTACCAAAACAGCCTAGAAATGTCCTTGGAGTATTAGGACACTTGCCAAGATTTTTAACTTTTTTCTTTTTGGCATGAAAGATTTCAACTTAAGTTACATGTAAATAGGCGATGGAAAACTATAATCGCATCTACCTTTATGTTGCACTTCTTACGCGTGACTAAGCTACATTCCGCTTTAATTATATAGCCGAGATAATAATCTAAAATTCATTAAAAATATATTAAGAAATCGGGATTGCGAGAAAGATAAATAAAATAAAAATTTAATGGTGTCAAAAGCCAAAGATATATTCAAAAAGGTGATCATTGTAATTAAAGGATGTTTTGAAGTTGAGTGGAGTCAATTGACCCCACTCAGCATAATATGCCACTGCCACCGGCAAGTGAAGCAAAATGCGGACCATCCTATCATCGTAGGACTTAGGATGTTGTAATGATACATTTTTGTTAATATTTTCGAAGGAATAAGTACCTTGGAAATCATAAAATTTATTGCAAAAACAAGATCAAGTCACGGCGCTTACAAAAAAAATTCGTTAAATTGATACGATCGAATCATTCTAGTAATTCTACCCAATTTTAGCTAACGGACTTGGGCTTTTTTAATTGTTTGACAATGCCACACAATTGATTACATGTACGTGCCTATAAGCGACTCGGAATTGAATGAGGGGGTTAGATAATTGACATTATTGGATAATTAAGCCATAATTAAAGTAGCTTAGCACAATTGTCCTTGGAAGCTATTCTACGTGTGTCGGAAGTCAAAGACTTTTTAGAATTTTGTCCAGTGAGAAGACTTTTCTCGTAGGATGCCCTAACTTTGGACTCTTTTTTTTTCGAAAAACATCCAAATTCGCCGGGAAATTCGTCTTGTCTTGTAACCCGCATACCGTCCACAATTGAGCTTCGTCCTCCAATGGCAAATCGACTTTTCTTGTTGACTTCCCCACGTCAAGAATCCACTTGGAAATTGTGCGCCTCTATTGTTGAAAAAGTTCACAAATTTCGAAATCCTAAAATTTAAGTAACTACGGTGTGGAAACGGTGAAAAAAGATTATATTAATAAAATACGAGATAGTCTGTGAGGAATTTAATCTATTTTTTGAATCTAATTTCAATTTCATGTAAACGGTGAGATGAGAAACTTTAGAGTACTAAACAATTATTTTGCATTCGATTCTAGAGAGAAATGGGTTTGTTCATTATTCGCCAATTATGACGGGACATATTAAAAGTATATATTTTTGTGTTTTCCTTAAAAGAGGTTTTTCTAAAATTTCGATGTTGAAGTGGGCATCGCTAATATATAAGAGAGTTTTCATTAACAATTTCTATTTTGATGGCTGATAACGTAGGTGATACGGCGCAGGAGGCACAAAAAGGGCATATGCGCGAGTGTGTGTATAATCCAATAAGTAAATAATAACAGTGTATATAATACAAAACTAAAAAAAGGAAAAGTTTAGTCACAGCTCCGAGGTACTATTGACGCCAATAAAGGTGAATCTTGATAGGACAATAATCAGAGGATTTCAACTTTCGATTGGGACCCAAGTGCATAGTCTTGTCTCAATGATTGTCCCCCCCTAGTCCCATTATAAATTTTATACAAAGACCAAATGCACGTTCGAAGGAAAATTCTCGACTAACTAGAAAAAATTACCAAGATGTTCTTGTAGGAACCGAGCATGCGAGTCTAGAGTTTGGAATATTTTCAAGTCACGATCTTTAGGAAAGTGGGAGAACAATTTTTCTTCACAGAAGCAAAGAAGATATCCACACTCAGAAATTCCCATTTACGCTAGGCTGCATGTAAAATGACGTCCTCGATATGTGTTGATGTTAAGCCGATATGAGAAATTAATTCGCAAATCTAGTGTATATATCAAGATGAAACTAGATAGTTTAATCTATGAGACTCTTGTGAAACTCATATTGGATCTATCATGCCTAATCGGTCATATTCAATTTAATATATATACATACATATTTACACTTTCTCTTGTAATAATTTTCTAATTTTATCATGAAAATTGTCGGTACTCAAATTAAACTCTTTATAACAAAAGCCACAAGGCAATTGTACCCCGGTGGGGGGGAGTGGGGAGCAAGCAAAAGGTCCGCTCCATTGTGGTCCTTCTCTTGGGGTACAAACTGATAATTATGTGTCCAAAGTCCAATCCTACGGTCAACCTATCTTGTCCGAGGGACCGAATTCATTTAATGATTGATGTTACCCGCTGAAACTATAGCAGTTTCTCTTACCCAAATTACGTCCAAATTTTAGTAATTACAATAAAATAAGAAAGGTGGTCTCCATGATGACAGTTAAATATTAAAAATAGAAAAGAGGGTTAGAATTTTCTATATAATTCGATAGATTAAACGAGTACAATAGGAGTCTATTTACAGGCTTATATAGAGAAAATTAATGGAAATCAAATTAGATGTACATAATTAAAATACATATAGAAAGTCAAAATAAATATCATAAATATCTCTAAAGAATATTTAATTTCCTAATATTGCCAACATTATAATAATAGACGACTTGCATATTGTATAAAAGTAGAAATCAGGGTTGCTTTTCCGATATGTTGGATCACCGAAAATTTCGGCATGCACTTCGTCGTATTTAATCGTGATGCACGGAATCTTACAAATTGTTGATCAATGAATGAAAATTCTTTTTTGTTCCATCCACCAACACTAAATCTCTGGAAAAGTACGATTATTAGGAAAATGCTGTATGACATCGAAGGGTTGGTCCCGTACCATGGTACAAGCTAGATTTATAAGGCAAACCCTTATTTGGACCTGGCATCTGCCGACCAAATGCGATCCCAACCTTCGACCTCGCCAGCTTCATAGGCAGGAAGCTCCCATGATATGCCGCAAAGACCGGTGCCCGTTCTGGATCCGGTCCCACACGAAGCTTGGTCCAGGTTGCGATTTCTCCACGCGTAGCTTCGGTCAAAGGTCAACCACCAACCCGCCTCCCTCGGAGAAACGGGGAGGCGGGTCAAAAGTCAAACCCCACCGCCTAACTTCCCGCGCCCTTTCGTGCCTTCACGGCCCCGACCTCGTCTTCTCTCCAGCCGCCGGCCAGCGGCTGGAGAGAATAGCTGCCACGTGCTCCCGCCCTATTTCCCGGTTTGACTCGACAGGGACGGGTCGGAGCCGAAATTCGGACGGGTTTTGGACGGTTAGGTAAGGAAGGAATAGCTGCCAGCATTTCGGTCCGGAAACGGAACCGCAGCTAATGAACTGGACGGAGGATCTTCGGATTGTCTGGCTCGTTGTAAGAAACGCGATATACTGTTGTTTTGGTGTTTTCTGAAAGATTTTGCCCGCACATCAGGTAGAAAATGTTGGGCCCTTTTTAAGGTAGACTGATTGATGAAGATTTCTTATCTCGGCACTTTTCCAAAGTGACAAAAGGAGAGAAAGAAAATCTCCCTGGGTTTAGTTTAAATTCAAAGCGCGTCGATAAGAAAACTTAAGACGCGCTTTGATTGCGGTGATGCTAATGAGGTTTAGCACTACAGTAAGAGAATAGAAGTATCATTTTGTTTGAATTTGTGAACAAAGCTGCTAGTAATTCGCGAATGAGGAAGATATATGAATACCCACAAAGTCATCGATAATTAGTGGCCATGCTTGTAGACACTTACATGTGATTTTGTCAATGGCTTGGAATCTTGGTAAGTAGTAAACTCGTTCTATTACACATATAAGATTTTCCCCACGCATTGGGTAAAAAATGTCTGGCCTTTTTTAAGGTAGGTTGATTGATGAAGATTTCTTGTCTTGACACTTTTTCAACGTGAGAAAAGGAGGGAAAGAAAATCTACTTGGGCTTAGTTTAAATTCAAATCATGTCGATAAGAAAACTTAGGGCATGCTTTGGTTGCGGTGATGCTAATAAATTTTAGTACTGCGGCAAGAGAATAGATGTCTCATTTTGTTTGATTTCGCGAACGAAATTGCTAGTAATTTGCGAATGAGGAAGATATATGAATACCCAAAAAGTCATTGATAATTAATAGCATGCTTGTTGACACGTACATGTGATTTTCGATTCTTTTAATGTGTCATATTTATATTAATGGTATGGAATTTACATAAGTAGTAAACTTGTTTTATGCAAGATTTTCCTTGCACATCAGGTGGAAAATGTTTGTGGAAAATGTTTGGCCTTTTTTAAGAAAGATCGATTGATGAAGATTTCTTGTCTTGGCACTTTTTCAAGGTGACAAAAAGAGGGAAATAAAATTTCCTTGGGCTTAGTGTAAATTCAAATCACAATCGATAAGAAAACTTAGTACATGCTTTAGTTGCAATGATGCTAATATGGTTTAGTACTGCGGTAAGAGAATTTGTTTGATTTTGCGAACAAAATTGCGAGTAATTTGCAAATGAGGAAGATCATGCAATGATGGCTCTTCCATGGAGAGCGGTGCACTAGTGTGCCGACGTCACTGATGATGGTGTACCTGCTTCGAGACAAGAAGCGCGAGTTTCGTTTATGAATTTTATAATAATAGAAATAAAAGTCGAGGAAAGAAACGGCAATTTTTTTTTTTTAATCAGATAATTCACGAGCAAGTGGCACTTGCACGTGGTCAGAAGCACAATCATCAACGTGGACACTACAAAGAGTGATTTCAAAAAGATCATCGATGGATGTTAAGATTCTTTCGACGCGCTCCATTGTTGTCGGTCGTGTGTGGAATCTTACCTGCACTATGCTAGCAACCAGTAAATACCAATGGGAGTTCATAATAGGAGAGAGAGAGAGAGAGAGAGAGAGAGAGAGAGAGAGAGAGAGATATTCAAAAGGAAGCTATTGAGTGGGGTGGTTTTATAGATTCGTTTAAAAGAAAGCTAATGATGAGGCTCGTGATACTTGGTCCATTGACTCCATTTTCCATGTGCATCTATACTCTTTGACAAAGTAAGATATCTTTAAGCAAAAGGTAAGAGCATTTTACATGTGTTTTGGGCCTAAACCTATCCGATGGATGAGTTAGATCAGGTTTGAATTAACTTGAAAATAATATGATCTAAATTAACTCCTTTAACCCGTTTAAAATTATTTTCATGTAATACAAATTTAGTGATCTATATCAGACCTAATTCATATTTAATTTTATCCATATTACTAAAACATTTTCATATTTAATCAAATCTAAGAAAATTCATAAAAAAATCGAAGGAGAGTGCAGAACTAGTGAGCACGAGATTGAGCGAAGGTAAGAAAAAGTCATAGATGTAAATTGGGTTTAAGTAAATTATTCATTTTAAACTTGTATTATTTTATGTGTCACCATTATAAACCTATTTATGGCGCATTTTCTGAATAAAATTAATCCATATAACAACTTGACCTATTAAATACGAATTAAGAAGTTACTCCATGACCCAACTTAACATATCTCCTCTAGCCTCGTTTGGTTCCATCGACAAGGAATCTTTGATGGATATTGAATCATAGAAGTAGCATTGTCAGATGGACTGCATAATAGATATTTGATGTCAAAGGCAGGTTCTATATTACTAATTGTGAGCATGGGGCGAGTTCCATGATTTTGGGGTCTTATCAACGCTACACATTATATCCTGTACATGAAACCTTGTAGAAAAATTATAGGTTAGCCTGTAAAATGTAAGTTATACAAATCTGTTACTAACCCCTAATTTCTTAGACAGATTTGCAATTGCTTTTCCACTCGTCACTAGGAGGATAGTGCCCACAATGGTAGAACTTAGATCTTGCTCAAGTTTGCTTAGGTTGGATTGTGATTTGCAGTAGTAACCTTCAGTTGGTGTCCACGTCCTGCTAATTCCTGTGCAAAATATCTACCTCTTTTATAGGAAAATGGACTTTTAAACTCTTTTGTGATGGAACGAACCACCCCGTCGTTTACAAAACCTCTTCATTTATGATGTGACTTCCTTATTTACCTATATATATATATAAACTAACGTGGATAGGAGTAAAAGGATTGAATCTCTATTAAAAACTAACCGACCCTAAGGATAAGATCTCCCATCGACACGACGCTCATCTTTGAGCTTTCATCACCACTGGTTCGATTCCTTTCCGTCACTCGTCTTCTGATCGTGTTATTGCTGATTGGGTTGAGGTGAGGAAATGGGAGAAGGGGTTCCCTGACTCGACCGTAGGTGGTGCTGCTCGGGGCCGCGACATCCGATCTTTTAAAAACTAATCGACGTTTAAGGTAGGGATTTTTTTGCGCCTGACACGCTCTCTGCCATAGGTGTCATCCCTCGGTATCATATTTGTCGTCGAACGGCATTTCGTCGCATCCCTCGTCGAGTCTAGATACACATAGAACCCGGAAGCTATTATTTGCAATAGAGAAGGGAAACCATCCAAATTCTCATTCGCTTCCTTCTTCTTCATGACCAGCATCTCCATCCTCTGTTCTCTATTTTCGTGCTCGTGTCTTGCAATGAGACGAACTTTGAAGCTTTCCACAGTTCCATCGGATTTTTCCTTAATCTTAAGCACTTATTTACAATTGACTACATTTTTAAAGGATCTGATGGTACAAGATTTCACGCGTGATTGATAATGAATGCATTAAATTTATTTGTCATGTCCGCTTTCCAACACGGGTCAATAATGGCCTTAGAGTAGCAAATCGGCGTCTCTTCATGAAAAGAAAGAGAGAGATTAAAAATTTTCCCCAATTTAAAATTTTCAGATTTGGCACAAGTCTGCATAGGATGAGTCAAGAGAGAAGAAACGGAAGTGGAGAAGCTAGATAGAGATGTAGAGGGGATTTGCGGGTTTGCTATAGGAGGAATTTGGTTGGGAGAGGAGTGAGGTTGGGACATAATAAATGAGTTTGAAGAGAGAGAAGATGGAGGTGAAAAGTAATTGGAAGTAAGTTGGGTAGGCCGAGAGGAGCAGAGAGGCAAATTATGAGGTTGGGCTACAAAAGAAGAAAGAAGTGGATGATGAGCTTGAGGGCCAAAGGATGTAGAAGGAAGAATAGATTGATTGGAGTAAACAAAAATTGAAGGAGGTGAAATGGAATAGTGAGTTGTCGAAGTAAGATTTGAAGGTTTTGATGAAAATGAAAACTTCTCCTTATCAAACCTAACACGATGACCGATAAAAACACTACCACTCAATTAATCAAGGCAATGATAGCTTTTATGATTTGACGTATACCCGAAATATACATATGGCATCGAATGGGGTGCTAGCTTATGAGAGATATGAGAAGGAAGGAAAAGATAACAAACACACCTAAAAACTCGAAAGAACGGATAATCAAATTTGATCCCAAATAAATTGTGGAAAGGAAAAAATATTAGATATGATAGGAACGAGAAGTCGATTATAGTGAAAATAGCAATGAGAAGAACATCAACTTAGTATGAAGAAGGCATGTGAGCATGGATTAATAAGGTTGTAGAAATTTTGACTAAATGTTTGATTTTGCGTTTTAATAAACCATTTTGAGATGCGGTGTTTGGATATGAAAAACGTTGAATAATACCATTTTTACATAAATTCCCTTAGACTGCATTACTAGCATATTCTTTGGGGGTGAGCATGGTTTGGATTGGGCCGGTTTAGTGTCTAACCCAGAGATCAACTTGCAAAATATTGGTCCTTGATTTTTGGGATTGAGGACCGACCTGATTGAACTCAAAAAAAAGAACCAAAATTAACCTTATGGGTTCAATCCAGTTCTAGGGGCAACCCGGGACTTTATTTGGCAACAAGTGAGGCTAGTGAAGAGAGGTGAGCGGTGCGAGTGTTGAGCTGTGAGCAGGGCGAGCATTGAGCAATGAGTGACAAACGGGATGAGGTTGTTCATGAGCAAAGTTGTTTCTTTCAACATTACTTGGCCAATTGAAGAGGATAAAAAAGAAAGAAGAGAACAAAAATCATGGATGTGGAGGAGGAGGATGTCGTTTAACACCGTTTAAATTAGGATTTACCTTTTAGAATAGATAAAAGAATATTATGTATAATATGTCATATATAATATATAATATAATATAACCCGGACTTGCCCTAAATTTCTAAGACCGATGACCAACTCACATAGTGCTGGTCTAAGGATTCTAGAACCAACAATCAACTCAATCCTTCTAGGAACCAAACTAGGATTGGCAGGGTTAAGCTAGTCCAAGGTCAATCTAGGTCAACCTTAGATCGATGGTCACCCTTAATATTCACTTTCCCCATTAGTTTATAAAAATTTAATTTTTGCATTATATAGATTTTCAATAAAACAACGAAAACGATGAAAGTGTGTAGGCACTTTAGATTTATTTTTCATAGGAAAGACCCATGTGAAACAAGAATAGTCATCAATGAATAACAAAAAATATTTAAAATTAGAATTAGATAAAATTGGGCTTGTCCATACATTAGAATGAATTAAGACTAAAGGAAAAGATGCATGATGACTAACAGGCTCAAAATGCAATAGATAAGATTTGCCTACAAGACATGACTCACTTGAATGATATTGGCTTAGAATTAGAATTGCAAACACGACTCACAACTTGTTTATTTGGATGCTCAAGACGAATATGCTAGCGAGTGAGTGAAGCAAAGGAAGTCAGATAAGAAACGAGTGAGATAACACCATTGAATTGAGAATCAAATAAAGACCATGAGAAGAATTAGCTTGAAGGAGAACTTTTTCGGTTTGTTTGTTCTACAAAGAAAAAGATGAATTATTAAAATCAATGGCTCAAAAATTTCATGGGAAAGTTGAGTAATTGAGAGGAGATTTTGTAAAACTATTACTAACTATTTTAAAAGTTTAGATTGTTAGATGCATATGTGATTTAATATTTAAATATTATAACAATATGTTTTAAAAATTAAATATTTTAATGCTCTCCTTCACACTTAACCTAGTCTTTTTGCATAGTACTAAATGTGAAAATTTAATTAGGGAGGTAAATGGGATTTAAAAAGATTTGAACTCAGAACCTCTAACCCTGATATCTTGTGAGATTGTGTGGGTATATTGTTAACTATTTTAAAAGTTTGATTTATTAGATGAATGCATGGTTTAATATAAAAATATTATAACAAACTATAGGGTACATTAAAGCCCGCGGAACCGACAGTGCCGAACTTCAGGGTGGTTCGGAATAGGTATTCACGGGGTAGGTAAAGTTCTTGGATTTCATTAGGATCTCCACTCCGATGCACGAAGTGAAATGAGCCTATATCCTTGGGAGTTCAATTTACAAAATACAAACTTCTTGGGCCGAAAAGATGCAAAGTCCAAAGGGGTACCCACGGCCCATCTTGGCCCGTTTGACCATCGGGCCTTTGCAGGCCGAAATCACCGAACGGCCACTAGACTCGACGCGCCACGTGTCGAAACTTGGTTGGACCCTTCGCGCTCCTAGGGTTTAAGCAGAGTTTTGAAGGGACGGACGGTTCTAATTCTCGAAACCCGTCTCCGTAAACCCCTGGCTCGAGCTCCTCTTCTAGCTGTTCGAGGATGGAAATGCAGTCGGTCTGTCTGGGGATCTCTGCCCCGAAGCCCAGGCTGTTCGACCACCGTCTTCTATGTCGCCATTCTGTGAGTACATATGCGTGCGAATGAATTTTCTCTTGTCGAGTAATTTGAACTGCTCATTGACGCCGTTCTCTGGAATGTTTTCCACCAGATTTATGGGGGCAGCATAAGGTCGAAGGACCGAAGAGCTTGTGTCGAGAAGACACCGACCTGTACGTTTACTCTTTTCTGGCACACCCTTTTGTTTTTTCCCTTAAGTATGGTCGTTTTGTCGAGTTTTAGGTGAGCTAAGGTGCATTACGGGCTCACAGAACTAATGTATCACTGCATTACGGACTCACAGAACTAAGTTTCTTACAAGTCTGATATTTTAACTTTAATTTCAAATGGGGAGTTGGTGATCATTGGAAGCTCTAATTAGAGTTATATGTGATTAGCCTTGGTGCCGCGATTGAAGGTGGTTTTGAAGGATGGCTTGAGCAGGGGGACTACCCCACGTGTGAATAGAGGGTGTGGTGCAGATGTGGTCGTTTGTCGTGCCGGCGGGGTGGAACCCTTCAGGGGAAAGTCGGGTTCTGTGTCGTTCTATGGGTTGACTCATCAGCTAGTTGAAGAAGTGAAATTGGAGTCTGCACCTTTTGAGAAGGACCAGGGGTCGTTTCTATGGTTGTTGGCCCCTGCTGCTTTGATTTCGTCGTTGATTCTTCCACAGTTCTTTCTTGGAAATGCAGTTGAGGCATACTTGAAGAATGAGACTCTCGTAGGTATCGTTTAATCCAAATTCACCCTTTATTATGGCTGCTTGGCTTGTAATTGGAGTTTGCTTAAAAAAGAGGAAGAAGAAAGCTTGCTTGTCCAAGTCTGAGGTGAAAATCAAATGGATTCACAGTCATGCAGAAAATAAGTCCTAGACAAAAGCGGGCCTTGTTGTACATATTCTTTATTAATAGTCTTCATTACCCTTTGGTTTTTTGTGTCAGATTCTTATTTTTGGACAGGCTTATTAATGCTATTTGCTGTTCAAATTTCAACGTACAGTGATTACGAGAGTGAATATTATGCTTTGACGAGGCTTATTTGATGCTGGAAAATTTGAAAAATAGTCTTGTGATTAGTGTAGTTTCTCAAATTGGAAATTGGTGGAAATGGGAAGGAATAAATACATGGGAGTTCTCTTTATCACCAAATAGGAAATTTTTTGTGAATCACATATGAACTAACTTAATATTGTTTTGCTTTTGCAGAAATTGTGACATCTTTGTCTTTCGATGCTGTGTTTTACGTCGGTCTTATGACCTTTCTGCTTGTAACTGATCGCGTTCAAAGACCATATCTCCAATTTAGTCCAAAGAGATGGAGTCTCATTACAGGACTTAAAGGATACTTAAGTTCTGCTTTCTTCACAATGGGTTTCAAGGTGGTCATCCCACTATTCACTGTGTACATAACTTGGCCTGTAGTTGGTCTGCCATCCTTTATTGCAGTAGCTCCTTTTCTCATTGGATGCCTTGCTCAACTTGTTTTTGAGAAGAGTCTTGACAAGAGTGGGTCATCATGTTGGCCCCTGGTCCCTATACTTTTTGAGGTATTTAGGGGTCTCTCTCCCTCTCTTCCCCCTTCCTTCTCTCACCAAAGTATGTGTACACATGCACAGATGCATACACAACACATGTAGCACCACAAA
This sequence comes from Corymbia maculata, assembly GCA_014182735.1. Classification (NCBI taxonomy): domain Eukaryota; kingdom Viridiplantae; phylum Streptophyta; class Magnoliopsida; order Myrtales; family Myrtaceae; genus Corymbia; species Corymbia maculata. The sequence goes on along the minus strand of CM024687.1, from coordinate 705,955 downwards.
GACAGAGGTTGTATGCATTCTGATTTTGTGTTAATTTGTTAGGTGTATAGACTTTATCAGCTGACAAAAGCTGCTCACTACATTGAGCGGCTAATGTTTGCAATGAAAGATCTTCCTGCATCTCCAGAAGTGCTTGACAGAAGTGGCGCCCTGGTTGCCACAATTGTGAGTTTCCAAATCCTTGGCTTGTTGTGCCTTTGGTCCCTGATTACATTTCTTCTGAGGCTCTTTCCTTCTAGACCTGTATCAGAGAACTATTAGTTTTTCCTGGGATGCTGTATATATTTTGTCATGTTCTTGAACCATTGGCAACATAAATAACTTTTGATTTAGCATGTTTTGTCACTCTTATGTACTTGATGGAATACATAAGTAGGGTAGTCTCAGAGTTTACACAATCTTTCCTTAATCTCGTTAGTTCTTGTCAATCTTTGTTATGCAATCCTTGCTCAATGAGTCGCTTCGGCTTAATAAACATTATCCACTTTAGAAGGATAAATACTGTAGCTGTCGGACGCCTGCATCAAAGTTAGTGTTTATGTGCACAAATATCTGTGTTATAACAATATAACAATCTATGTTTCTGGACAAAGTTTTACTGATTTTGGTTTTTGAATCTCAAAGCCCATCGAACCCCATACCAGTGCGCCACTTGCACATTGCCTTCGTTTTATGGCTCTCTATAATTACCGTGATTATGGACCATTGACCAAGTCAATCTAACATAACCATAGGTTTGACTCCGTGTGCCCAATTTTTTGCTTAAGTACACCAATTTTGAAGCTAGCATCTCGCAATTTGACAATGATATTTGCAGTTGCTCCATCTTGCTTTCTTCCTTTAACTGTGTTTTGATAACCAGACCGGACTAGTCATTTAATGGAGCACTGGACCAAACACTAGTCTGGTTCTGAATATTTTCTGCCTCATGCACTGGTGAAAGAATTGGTGTTGACCCTGTCAATGGGTCAGACAGGTCAACTGGAACCCTTTTATACTGGATCTTGGATATTTGCAAGAATATTTAATGGTAGGGAGGGAACTGAATTCCTGCCCTTTTTATTGCTTACATGCTGAAACCCCCTGAGCTGAAGCTCCATCTGTTGTTAATCTGGCGAACAATTAATCTAAAGTTTCTTTATCCTTCATGAGGAAAAAAGGTAACACAATATGTTCAGACTTGAACTCCTAACCATCAAGTGAAATTTGCATCATCCCCACCATCTCAGCTAGGTGAATGATAGTGCAACTTATTTTATTTATACTGTCTATACCATAAAAATGAAGTCCATAAGACATGCCAGTTTAACCAATTGAGTCGCCTATCAGTCAATAATCTGGTTTTCCTGGTACAGTTTTTAAAGCAGTGGCTTTACTCTTGGTTTCGATGCCATCTTCTTAAACTCTCCCACTTAGAACTTTTCCTCTTTTATTCCATGAAGTGATTTCGAGGGTGCTGCTGATACTGCATTTGACATTCTCTTCCAATTTGAGTGAGATCTTTATCAATGTGAGATTGCCATGATGTGACCTGCCCCATCACAGTGACACCTAAACGTTTTCAGCAATGAAATCTGTGAGACATTGTTTAATGTTGCGTGGTTGTTGTGCTGGCTTCTAGGCTTATTTATCTTCACAGTGCTTTCGGCACATTAATCTGTTTAGTTCTTGCTTCTGAAAGTGGATGGTGTTTCTGATACCCTTGTTACTTCTTGGTCATGATGTTAAGATTTCCTTTTGCATTGTATTTATTGTTTTAAAAGTATCTGAAGTTTTTATGCTTCTCAACTTTGACATTGTTGGCCTTCTTTAATAAACTTAGATAGGTCATATACAACTTGGTGGCATTGAATCTCCCAAATAATCTCGTCATTCTTGATGTTAGATGGAGAAAATAACTTACATACTGTCGGTTTATATGGCTCATTAGATTTCCTCAGGTTTTGAGTTAACCTAGGTGTTGGACATTTAACCTTTTGTAATTAACTATTGGAAAATCTATTGGGTGCTTACAATTGCCATGAAATTAAACTGGGGTGACCATAATCGTTCTGTATGATTTGCTGGCAATGATATTAATTGCTTTCTTCAGTAAAATATCGTTGTGTGATTTGACGTCAAGAACTTTTCAAATCTTGCTGAACCAAAATGATAGCACGATTTTTCGCCGACTAGCCAAAATATTCTATTGCGCGTCTCTGTTTGCTGCAAGCAACGATAAGATGAGTCATTAAATGTTGGTGATTATGAGTTGAAGGTGTCCTTAGCTAATCATTGAAGATGAGCTAGTTTGATGTATTTTGGTGGTAGTCCTATTGAAATATTCCACTGGTCTTACTATGGACCCCTACCTATTCTTAGTTTGTTGCGTTTGCACCCATTGTGTGAGGTGTGTACTGCATGAAGCTGTTGATGTTGGATTGGAGTGTGAGGCTGGATCTCCTCCTTGAGGAAATGCTTGAGATTTAGTTATTCACTTGGTGATGTATGTGATTGCGTGCTGTGATTACACACTTGATTGGAGTTCTCTCAGCCGTAGAGAGCGTGTTGCTAATGACTTCGAAGATATCAGAGTACTGTGAAATTTCACCCATTGGCTGTTGCTGTCGGTTTCCACATGACTGCGATGTTCGCGGTGTTAGGAAATTGGTGTTTCACCATTTGGATTCATCCTGTTGACCATGTTCACTGCCCTGTTGGCGCTCTATTCAATCGTCTAGCGATAGTCTTTAATGATAAGGAACCCTTTGTTTGGTTGGGGGGCTACTTGGTGGCGTATCCTGTGTGCTTGGGGAATGAAGTGCAATCTCATCGTCCAATCTGTTGGAAGGCTCGAAAGTGAATCATACCCTTTAGGGTGCTTTTCTTTCTCGGAATATCCATGATTTGGAAATAATGTCTTGAGAATGATCGCATACAAAAATGAAATAGAGGGAAGAACGTTCTCATTTGCATTGATATTGAAACAATTTTTCGTCGATTGAATATTTTGAACAAAATAATCAATTTTGAGGACATTTCAAAGGGTCGATTTTTTGTCAATTTGAGTCCTAATTATTTAGGCCATCCATAGATTTATGAGCCCATCATCGCGGTTTCATTGATGCTCTAGAAACTCGAAAGTCCTTCCAAATGAGTTAGCAAATGCCCAAAGCATAAATTGGTAATAATGAGAATGTATATTACTCTATTTCATGTCCATCCATTGTGGATTGAACTTAAAATCATGAAATCGACTCGATCATTAGAGATTATATATTATAAGTTCATTATCCTAGTCAATTCTCATTTTGAGTAAAATAGATCTATTAATCGTTTACGACACGATTCAAAATTACAGCCTCATGGAAGGTGATGTGACCACTCTTAACGGCGGGCTTTGGCGCTCTGTAGTGAGGTTGTTGTTGTATGACTAATTTGGGCCGTGACCATGTAGTGATTTCAGTCTAAACACATCATTGCTCGAGTCAGCAATTTCCGTGGAAAATGAGCACGCGAGGCTTTACTCAACGGTGGAGGGATCGAGCGATTTCTACGCCCACATCAGTGGCAATTTTGGCCGCTTCTCGGATGGAAAGATCTCCTTTACGACTTTTACTTCTAGAATTTTTCGTTCTAAACAAAAAGTACTTTAGGGCCCCGTTTAATAGCTGTTCGTTGTTTGTATTCGGGATTTTCCCACTAAAATTCTAACAATGGAAATTATTTTTATTTTTGAAATATTCTGGATAAATTATTAGTATGCACATGAGGGGTTGAACTGAAAAATTTCGCGGAAACTTCGTAGCGCTGTCCACTCTCTTTTGGGCCTGTCTTTGTTTTTTCTAAATTTTGTTCTAAAGAAATTCAATATTTATTTCTAGTAATTAAAATATAAATAGTGATAACTGGAAATGGGAAATACCTTGGACGAAAGGCGTGGGACATTTTCTGCTCGTTCGAATCGACCTTGCAGCTCCACCGTTTAATTGCAGTTTTTCGTTTGTATTCTTTCTCCCCTGAAATTTAAAAAGCGGAAATTCTTTTATTTTTGAAATATTCTCAATAAATTATCAGTATGCACATAAGGGCGACATGTACATATTTTTTCGCCAAAATTTTGGGTGTCTTTGTTTTTTTATTTTCAATTTTTTCAAAAAAAAATTAATAGTTATTTCTAATAATTAAAATATAAATAGTGAGAGCTGGAAATGGGAAAAACGTTAGACGGTAGGCGTGGGACATTTCTCCTCGTTCGAGTCGACCTTGCGGTCCGCGTTCGCCGTCCGCGATTCCTCGACGGCAAACCCAACCCAACCCCGCCTGTCCTCTCTCGCGTAGAAGTCCCCGAAAGACACCCGCCGCCACGTGTCTGGCTCAAAACGGAAGGGGCCCCACGCGTCGAGGAGGCACGAATGAGGCACGTGCGAGTCATGGGTCACGTGCCTCCGTTTCGTTTCGACGGTTCAAACTTCAAAGTTGAAGACCGACCCTTCTCCAAGGAAAAAGCGAAACAGCGACGCAAACGCGAGGCTCAGATATTCTTCTTCTCCTCCTCCTCCTTCTGCACGTAGCGACAAGGACTGTCCTAATATGCCGCGAATCTTCTCCTCCTCCTCCTCCTCCCCCTCCTCCACGGCGTATATATATACGCGTATAGTGCAATCGACCTTCACCACACCAAACCAAGAAGACAGACTTTCAAGAAAGGCTCCCGGACAATGGCGACGGCTAGACTGTTACGGACGCCGGCCGGGAATTTCTGTTCTTCTAGGTCGCCGTCTTTTGCTGCCGCGGCGGAGAGGAGGACCGCCGTCAGGTGCTTCAGCTTGGTGGCGCCACCGTCCGGCGGAGCAAGGAGCGGCTTTGAAGAGGACGATAATCGCAAGAGAAGACCGGAGGTGGTCGTGAAGGCCGCGTCGGTGGCTGCTGCATCCGAGAGAGCGATCGCGGCCGAGCCTTGGATAAATGGCGTGGCCGTGGGTTTGGCTTCGTTGACGGGTAACGCTGTGAGAGCCGCGCTGGTCTTTCTGAGAGCAGCTGTGAAAAGGAGGCCGAAGAAGTTAAACGTCCAGGGGCTCATCGAGAAGGTAATTAAACCCCGCTTATCATCTGAATTGTTTAGTTCGTACAACATGGGAGCTGATACGATAGCTTGCTATGTACGTTAGAAGTAACAAGAGATAGATCTGGAATCCTTTATTCACCCCCTTAATGAATTGGGTGTGACTTCTTGCAGACGATAGTCGACTGCCGGTTTTTCACATTATTTGCTGTTGCGGGATCTTTACTGGGCTCCGTGCTGTGTTTTCTGGAGGTAATATTGCCCTTATGCCTCCTGGTTCCCATCATGCAAGACTTGACCGATTCCTTTCCGCACGCTTCCTCTATCCTGAATCGATCTTAAGAATGACGAGGGATTGCCGATTGGATTGCAGGGTTGCTTCTTCGTGATCGAGTCGTACATGGAGTACTTCCAGTCGATGTCGCATATGTCCGATCAGGGGCACGTGGTGCAGCTGCTTGTCGAAGGCATAGGTATGCTCTCTTCTGTCATTCGATGATAGTCGAGTAACACATGCCATTGATGGTTATTGAAATGCATGCGGGCGAAGAAACATATCTTAGGACTTCATTCGTAATAGTTGGGTCTGAAACTTCACAACAGTGAGAAATTTTTCGGGCAAATGGGTTTGCCAGTTGTTGCATCTGTATATGCATATGTTTTTGTGAACGGACTTTAGCTAGGGATCTGGCATCATGCCACTCGATCGATATTTGCACTCGTTTCTGCTATATTCTCGACCTCTAGTTGCTGATCCGTTTGGGGCTCGACGCAGATATGTTCCTAGTCGGAACGGCGATGCTGATATTTGGGGTTAGCTTGCACGTGATGTTCGTGGGATCGCAGGCCAAACGAGAGAGAGGGCCGTGGCTTTCCGGGTCGAACCTCTTCGGCCTCTACTATCTGACGGTGAGCTTTCCATCTTCTTCTGTGTTGCTACTAGTGCGAGCATATTACAATCAGATCTTACGTATGATGATGATGGTATTCGCTGTCGACGACAGAATGGCACAATTTAAGTATTTTTTATCTTCCCGTTTCTTGATCAGAGGGTTCCGGCGTGGGCAGAGGCGCAATCGGTTTCGCAGGCCAAGTCGAGGATCGGGCATGCGATGATGATGATACTTCAAGTCGGGGTGCTGGAAAAGTTCAAGAGCGTCCCCGTCCTGAACTGCTTGGATCTCGCCTGTTTCGCCGGAGCCGTGCTCCTCTCCTCGGCTTGCATCTTCGTCCTCTCGAGACTCTCTCTGGATACTTCTTCCGCGGATGGTGCAACGGAGAAGAATCCACTGTGAAGGACTCGAGCAATATCTCGATGGTCAATGCGAAGACCAAGCCCTCGAGGAAGCAACGTGCAACATTTCATGTGTTTCTTATTTTTTCTTCCCCTTTTTTCTGATGAAATTGTATACATATTCTTTTCTATGCTAATTTAGATTCATTTTGACTATAGAATATGGATAATGATCGGATAAAAATTTTGCAATAGAGATTATGAATTACTATGATCATATCTTTTCTCTTTTTTTTGTGATTATTTTTTATTTGATTTGAACTATTCAAGAAAGCGCAAAAAAAAAATCATCAATTTCTCAGTCTTAGATATTTTTCTCTTAAAATGGTCAAATGACTTATGAAAAAACAAGTCGCTGAATTGATATTAATCCAATAATCTGATTTGAACTATTCAAGAAAGCACAAAAAAATCAATTTCTCACTCTCAAATATTTTTTTCTTAAAATGGTCCAATGACTTATGAAAAAACAAGTCGTTGAATTGACATTAATCAATAAATTAACAATTTTATAAAAAAAGAGTTAAAATACATTAATGAATACAACTTTCAATTAAAAATATATTAATGAATTTCAAGACTCATAATTCGGTTTATTGTTGTGACCGCCGGAAACCCCTACTATAAATTGCTAGTTTTTGCTCTTGAGATCTTTATTAAAAGTTTTAGATGAGAAAGATGCGGAAGAGTACTTGATCCTAATTTTTTTAATAGATGATCATCTAAAGGAGAAAGATAATCGATCATGATCTATTAAGCGGGTGCACAATTAAAGGGTGTTATATAGATAAATGTACAACCATGGAAGATATGTAGAATTCAAGGAATTGAATTTCTTTTGTATGGCATTTCTATAGTTTGATACGATAATTATTGTCATAATTAAGAATAAAAGGCCATGATATGCTCACGGCACGCTGTAATCAATTGAAAAAAAAAATCATTATAGAAATTCCTAGATTGAACCTAGAAAATGGGCCAAAAAGAAGACATATGGTCCAATAGTACCAAGTAATTGTAGTGAGTTGGGAGCGTGCACCGATCCAACCGGTCCAATTTGAGAATTAGATCAAATTGATTTGTTCAAGAAGATCGATTTCGAGAACCTACAATTGTCTAGAACCGATTCGGTTCTCCTGGATCAAGTGGGAATTGCTGATTTTACTCGAGAATTGGTTCATCCAATTTGGTTCTCAGATGAAGTGGTTTTCTACCCAAAATCTAAATAATAAGTAATATGTAAATGTTTCTTAAATTTTGGTAAAATGTGTAATGTGGCTTCTAAATTTTTTATTTGTTCAATATACCTTTTAAATTTTTGATAAATCTTGAATTTAATCCCTAAATTATAGGATAGTCAATTCCATTAATTTAAATTTAAAGATAAAATTTATAAAGTTTAAGAAACTAAATAAAACATGTAGAAATTAGAATACGAGGAATCGGACTAAGGTTGCCAGACGTCTGTAACTCATTCTTCCTGTAGGTATTAATTCACTCGTGAATAAACGAAAGCCGCAACCGGAAAACCTGGTTCGATCGGGGAATCGGAAACGAGCGGAGGCGCTGCTCCAGTCGTCGTTGCTCGTAGCGGAAAGGTGAGATTGCGGCTGGTTCCGAGCGAGATCACGAGGGCGGGAGAGCCGTTGGAGAGCGTCTCGTCCGAGCGAATCCCGGTCGTCGTCTTCGTCTTCTATTGCGGGATAAATTTCGCGTCTTTTTCTTGCTTCTTCTTCTTGAGCCTGGTAATGCACTCGATGGAGTTGACAGAGATTTTTCTTTCTTTTACCGCCCGGGGGTGGAGGGTGTCTTGGAAAAGAACCGAATTTGCAGATAGTAAAGTCATTTGTAATTTGATGATTCGTACCGGGGTAGCCGGAACCCACCAATTCGGTTCCCGGTTCACAGGATCGATTCCCGGTTCTAGGCTGGGAAATCGATCATCCCTACGATGAGATCCCTTCGCTAATACCTAATTGCTCTGCCAATTTGGATCCGTCAAACTGGAAATTCCAAACAGAGGATTGGTGTTTTGTCTTCTGTTCTCACTTTATAAGTTTAAATTTCAGTTAAACTTGCTTCGTAGGTCCTTTCAGAGCTGGACAACTTTAAACCTGAAATTAATTAATTTTTTTTTTTTGAACTTTGTGCTGTGGGTGGAATGACTTGCGGAGCAACCGTGTGATAAAAATGGATTGGGATACTTGTATCTTTAGTATCCGGCCAAGGTGGAATGCTCAAATGGAGAAAAAAAATGATTTTTTTTTCCTGCAAATTTTAGAAGATGGGCGTGTGCTGCTTCCCCTTGGAAATAGTTTGTCCAATGTCTGCATGGCGATTGCTTAATGGGTTTCCCTTTTTTATGTTGATGTATCTTTTTGAAGTTTCAGTGACTGGCAGATAAGTAAAGCTTTTTGATGGAGTGTGTGGTCCAAGGAATTATAGAGACACAGGTAAGTTTCAGAATGGCTTTATGCACCTCACCGTAGAGATACTTGTATAAGTTTCGTTGCAGCAAATCAATGGAGGCAGAGTTTAATTTTTGCTACGGACTTATGCTTCTGTTTTTGGAGATGATCTTGTCTTCAGATTGTATATGTGTGCTAAGTTTATAGATTTATTCTGCTAGTGTGTCATCTCTTAACTTTGCCGTTGAATTATCTGAAGCTTAATCATATATCTGAGGTAAAATGAAGTTTCATCGTTCCACTTTTTTAATCAGAACACCATGCAATTTTTTAGTTATCTAGTTGGAGGTCATTGATATGTTATCGATTCATCATCAAGTTTTCACTCTAGGTTGTTTCCTTGGATTGCATTAACTGCTACAATGCAGCTTCAAATTGGGAAATTGCTGTCTTTGATTTCGCTAGACATTCTCTGATTATCTAGTTGATGGATGTCTTTGCTAACAAAGCAGTAAATGATCTCTTCAGAAATAAATTAAGAAGCAAATCTGAAAGAATAATGAGATCTTTTTTTGCCTTTATATGTGTATCATTTTTCCAATATATGGTTCTTTACCTTTGAATTTCTGACTCCACTATCTACTGTTATGTCTTCCGTTTCTTTTCTACACTTCTAACAGTTTTTGCTTTCCTCATATTATGAAGCATGTTGAGGCCCTTGAGATCCTTCTGCAAGGTCTTTGTGGTGTTAAAAAAGAACGCTTGAGGATCCATGAGCTATGCCTGAAAAGCAGCCCAAATCTAGGTAATTTTTTACACATTTGCACCCAAGAGGCTTGGATATCTGTCGGTCCAAATTAATATATTGATCTCTACATTGCAGGTGCAGTACCCTCAGAACTTCGAATATTGTGTGATCTTGAGCAACCAGAACCTACTTGGTAAAGCGTGATTTTTTCCAAATATTGCTCCTTGTTTGTTTTGCATGGTATAGAGAAGATGTGATCTTACTAAACTATATTATTCTATAGGACTATTCGGCATGTTGGGGGCTCAATGAGAGGTGCTGGTGCTGAACAAATTTCAGTTCTTGTGAGACCCATGGTAGAAAGTAAAGCGAGCAAGAATGTACTTCGGTTCTTTTATGCTCTTGGCTACAAATTGGACCATGAGCTGCTGAGAGTGGGATTTGCCTTTCACTTCCAGAGGAGTGTTCAGATTACTGTTACTGTGTCTTCAGTAAATAAGATGTTAAAACTACACGCGACTGATGAGGCTGTGCCACTGACACCTGGTATGCAGCTGGTTGAAGTGACTGCTCCTGCAACATCGGAGAACTATAATGAAGTAGTTGCAGCTGTGACTTCATTTTGTGAACATCTTGCTCCGTGAGTTTCTTAAAAATGTCCCTTCCTTTTGTTTTGTTAGCGTCATATGTGCCTGTGTAGTCCTCTCTCCGCAAGCTGTTATGATTGGGCTCATCTAATGTTTAATTGCCATAATAATGCATGTTTTAGAATTGGGTTTCAGAAGAAGAGACTGTTTAGCAGATTGTGCTTGGAAGCATCAGAATAAATGTTTGGAATACTCATCTTGCTTGTCTAAATATATGATTCTCCTTTTAAACTTTTGACCATATTTGTCATTATTTGTTTTCAGGCTCTTGCATCTGTCAAAGCCGGGCATCTCAACTGGGGTTGTTCCAACAGCGGCTGCTGCTGCTGCATCTCTCATGTCTGATGGTGGAGGTACAACATTGTAACAGGATCATGAAACTGTAGAAGGTCATCTAGTACTACACGTTGCACTTAGGGCTTCTTTGTTGTCACAATATAGGTCCTTCCCATGGTATAGTGGTAGTTTTTCTGTTTCTTGCCTAACTTTGTAGTGATGAATCGACCAAGAAGTGATATGGCACTCTATTCTCATTTCTTGTGGCTCTGATATTTTAACCAACATTCTTAGAGTAGAGGTTGTTCTAGCTTGGCTCGATTCTCAATGGTTTAAGCTGGCCATGGTGGTCAACATGCGTAACTGGTTGATTACAAGTATTCAATGATTGTTACAGACCCCTTGAGACAATCAATGATGATGGCAAACTTTATTTATTGGGGCGGATTGGACATGGATGATCTTGTTCGCCTAGTTAAATTGGTGGTTCCCAGCTAATCAATAGTTTAGGTCGAGGGTATTGGCAAATTAAAACTGCCATACGAAGTGAATAAAATAGCAGTAATATGTATAGACTCCGAATCGTTGCTGCTTGCGTTCTCATTTTCATCTGTTAGAAACTAATACAGGGCGATTCTCATCTTCATAAGGAAGACAGTTGGAAGAGGTGCAAAAAAATTTACAAAAAATGTGTAGCAAGTCTTTCAGATTGAACTGTGCATCATCCTGGGATGGTCTGAGACCTGTTAGGGAACTTCAGTTGCAACTTGATGTGGTAAATAGTTGAATCGACGTCAGATGAATGCTTTTCTGCTTGAGCAAAAACAGCCAGTCCGCGGGCGAAGGCAAAATCACCTGTTCCACCGACGACGGTAAGCTCTTGTCTATCCTCATGAGCGATGTGCCTTGCCTCTACACTGAGACTACCGGAATATGTAGCCGTGTCGAAAGTCAGATAAATGACATTAAATGCCGAATGTGCAAAGTGTTCGATGGGGATGATGAAGCCTTGAGCTCGGCCAATGACTCTGGAAGTGTTCTTGGGGCCCTCGGTGAGTGTCCGGTGGAATATGAACGCTCCCCCTTCCGATCCCGCCACCTGCTGATTATACGAGCTCAGAGTGCTCGGTTGCTGGATGTACAGAGAGAGGGCGAGCCACGGCGGCGTTTGGGTCTTTGACTGGCGGCGGTGAGCCACAGGCGAGAACAAGGCCAGGAGAATCACTGCGAGCGTGGCTAAAATCACAGAGCCGCAGAAGATGATCCGGGGGAACATGATGCAAGGAAAATGGCTCCCGTTGAATGTGATCGTTTTAAGTTTCGGAGGTAATACGGATCGGGTTTTTGTACACCTTCATTGAGAAGGTTGGGTTAACCTGCTCCTCTTTCTTTTGATTTGCACCTAACCCTCTTTTAAGAAATCTGCCTTCTTTTCCAGAAAGGGATTGCGATGTGCGCCTCGGATTTCAACAACACAGCCCTCGTTTTCGTTATTAAAACTAGTGGAGAATTGAACTCTTTCTATCCTTTTTCAATTTCATCCCCACCTTTATAGGTTATCAAAAATAGATCCCCGCCTTTTATAATTGCATCGAATCTATCCCAAAACTAAATTCCCTAAAAAAAAAAAAAAAAGATAAATATATTAAAAATCTTAAAACTTATCAACAAAGTACAATTTAGTCCTAAAACTTTCAAAAAGTGTAATTAAGTCCTAAAACTTATTATAAAAATGCAATTGAGTTTTAAAACTTTTAAAAATATAATCAAGTCTTAAAACTTATCAAATTGATTAAATAAAGTCGTTTTATTGATAGCATCTTTTATAAGTTTTAGGACTAGTTTTTGGACTTCATTGCACTTTTGTGATAATATGATTTAATTATACTTTTTAAAAATTTTAGGATTATGATTTAATTAAATTTTCTTGATAAGTTTTAGAACTTTTAGTGCACTTATCCAAAAAGAAAAAAAGAAAATTATTATTTTGATTACCTCATGTCCTTTTCAGGCTCAAGTATCTATAGCATTGCAATTAATTAAGACTATATTTTCTAGAAGGCACAGATATTTAATTGTTCTCTCATACCAGAAATTTTGAAAATATTTTTAATAGATAAAATGGCCGATATGGAACCTGATAAATATTTTTCTTTAATAAAACTAGACAAACTTTCTTCCTCTAAGGGTGAAATCCAAATTTGAGAAGCAAGCTAGCAGAATATTTGCTCTCACAGGTGTTAAAGAATCCGGAATGAACTTGAAACAAATTTAAACAGCTGGATTTTTTTTTTTTTTTTTTTTTTTTTTTTTTTTTTATCTAAATAGGATTAAAATGTTAGTATAAAATTGAGAAATCTTTAGAAGAATGAAGTTTATTCTGTCACTTTAGTATGAAAATCTTTTTCCGGATAAGGTAAGAAAAGGGGACCGAACTTGAATAGATTTTTCTACCCCGATTTTGTCTAGGATAAGGTGCTCACCACCAAGATGTATCTCTTTTCTAGACAGGTCCTCGTCCTCAAAAAATTAGTCGATGAAAAGTCCCAGTGCCCATTTTTCGTATCATCACACCATTCAATTTATACAAAGTCTATCAAGCCATGAGTAGGTAAGTTTATAAACAAATACCAAACCGTGAGCATATTATCTGTGCACAATTTAATAAATCAAGAGCTTATTATGTTATTGTCAATTTAAGATAATCTCACTTCCAATACATGCTAGAGTTCTGCACATGATAGTAGATGAGATATCACATGGGAATTATATCCGTGATATTATAATAGGTAAGTTTATAAACAAATACCAAACCGTGAGCATATTATCTGTGCACAATTTAATAAATCAAGAGCTTATTATGTTATTGTCAAAAGATAATCTCACTTCCAATACATGCTAGAGTTCTGCACATGATAGTAGACGAGATATCACATGGGAATTATATCCGTGATATTATAATAGAAACATTGACTCGAAACAAAGATATCTCATCCATTTCAAAGCATTTAAAGTAATTCAACCCTTCCCAATTCATTCATCTCCTTCACCACCAAAGGATTATTTACTTGAAATATCCACATGAGCATTTGAAATTTTAGTTAACAATGATCATAAATCACCTATTTGTGAGACGATTTTCCAACTTTATCAATAGATAGAAATTGTACGAATCTTTAATTTAAGACTGGAGAGCTCCGTAACAAAGGTCTCATTTTTTTCTAGTCGTCATTTCATTTATAACCCATACCATAGACAAAGATAATAAATAAATAGACCACCAAAAGATGCACACAAAAATTTACGTGGTTCGGCCAGTTTGACCTACATCCACGGATGAAAAGGAGCACACTATCACTATGAATCGAGAATTACAACATGTCAGCCATCTAGATTCAATTGCTCCCTTGGCAACACATTCCACATCCCAACACATCCATCCCTATTTGAGAAGCAACAAGTGGCTCTGGTCCCGCTCCATCCTCCGGCCACACCCGCTCTATCCTCCGGCCACACCACAACTAAGGTATGACAACTCTAATATTCTAGATGTTTCTGCTGACTTAACTACGACAAAAGAAAACACAAGCATTCAGCAGAGCAGCAGCTTTCTCCTCCAGATGGGATAAGGTATAGTTCCTTGAATCAAGACAAAAGTAGCACTCTGTGTAGCCACAACCTAATCTCCCATAAATGCACTCTAGCAAAATTCATTGGACACCGCATTGCTGAGAGCAGCCTTCCTCACTGCAATATTTCACCAATTCTGAGGTTTGCAGAAAGTTTGTGGACAGTTCAATAATGTTGGCTTGACAGTACCTTCTCGCAATTAAGCCTGGCTCTGCCACCATTATATATATAACACAAGTAAGAGCAAAATCCCTGGCATTTCCTTATCAGCAATGCTCAAAAATTGCAAGAGATGATGAAGGAACAAAGGAGAGATCAGTGGACCTCACTCCAAAAAGATTTGAGATCAGTAGGACAGCATAGTGGCTGGCAAGAATCTGTATAACCAAAGAAGGACCCTCACTCGCTATAGATAGATGAGGTATCTACACTCTTGAAGATCACCTTCCTAATCTCTGGTGTACACTATTAAAAGGACCATCCACCTCAATGACATCAGAAATGAGTAAGATGGGTTTTGTGAAACATCTCCATCAGGTGAAAATCTTATAAACATCACAAGGGAATCAAGGCAGTGACGACTATAGAATAGACCAATCTCATATCTGACTGAAGCAATCTCCCAAGAATGTAATAACCTCATCCATCAGCAACCAGCCAGTCATTTCAAGTGAATTACCATTAAGGGAGTGCACCAAATGCTGACTATCCAGCGAAACTAAGGTGAGTGTTATCCTTACAGTGAATTAAATAATTGAGAGACTCCTGCAATCAGTAAATCTTCTGTGTCTTAATCAAATTCCATAGCTATTGAAGACCAGAAAGAAAGCATATACATATAAAAAGCAATTTGTTTCCACAGTGTCCGACTTATCAATGATGCATCGTGATCAAAACTGAACAAAAAAAACTCATTGAAATCACGTTATTTTCGAAACTGGTTAAAGGTTGAAGAGATCTGTTGATCAATCTCCTTGTGAACTTCAAAATTTCATTGTTATTCACGGACACCAGAATCTGTCGTTCATAATGAAAAGAACTTTGGGAAAAAGAGAACCAGAAGCATCAAGTCCTTAGATATTCAGCTGAAAGCCTACAGCAGGGGTCTTACTAGAGATATCCCCCTCCAATGGAATGACTTTTGGAACAAAAAACCATTGTAATCAGAGCATCATAGAGCAAAGCATTTTGCATAGGAATGGATACTGGTGCATGATCTAGTACTAATGCCCATGATGAACGGCTTGCTAAATCCCAACACAACTGCAAGCAGAGAAGCCTCAACCCACTTCCCTCAATTGAGCAACCTAGCCATTCCAGTTATTGGTAGGATGTGGGCATTTTCAGCACACAGCAGCAGAGGACCCATTCAAACCCATCCAAGTCCCCAGTGAAAATTTTTTTGTTGGGATCAAGCACATACCCAGTACGCTTGTACCACAGACAACCTTGAATATGGGATCAAGCAATTCATCTCTGTTCCCTTGGTCTGATATGTTAAAAGCCTCATCAACACATAACAAAGGCAAATTGACAAAGGTAAGACAAGGACAACATTGGCTATGTGAACAAGCAATTCATCTTGTTTTCCATTTGTCCCATGGTCTATAAAAAAGCCTCCACATTGGACTTTAAATTGTCCAAAAAAAGTTAAATTCTTAGGCACATAATGGAATCTTCCAAAAGAGGCACTCTAGAAAACCAAATGCGGGAGTAAATATGACCGACATAATAATGAACCCCAAACCAGAGGCCAGAAGGGGACAAATAAAGACTTTCTTATATCTCTTTCACATTCATCAGTCCTGAAGTCACCCTGCAAACAGCATCCGAACTAGGAAACCGACAATAAATAATTACACATGCCATGCGTGCATTTCATGTAAAGTCTTAGTTCCTCAAAGACCTAAGAGAGAGAGAGCAAAGAAAGGAGCCACCATAGAATTACCTCCCAAATGATATTCAAACTTCATCCAATTAATTCTGTGAAGCATTTTTTGTCTTCTGCAACTCAACAGACATCTCTTCAATGTTTGCTTCCAGTGGATAAATAATTCATATGATATGGCTTCAATTATCCATCTAGTTCAATGTTGGAGGAGAAGTGAAGAAAAGGACAGACAGGGTGTTCAATTTGTGTGCGCATAAAGCAAGGGCAACCCACCATTTCAATGGCTGCAAACTTAATCAACTTGAGAGTCCTAATCAAAGATAGAAAATGAGACAAAGAGACTGCCAAATATCTAACAACCCAATCAAACAACTTCTTATCCATCAAAACCAAAATGTCAGAAGATGATACGACCAGTCCATCCAACATAAATTGAACCCACCACCTGATGCCAAAGCAGGTTCTACCCCTGAAAATGTTCTGTATAGGTTGATCCAATATTGAAGTAGAAATTGAAAAAAAAAAGCACTGAAAAGAAAAATGGAGCACAGAGAAGGGTGTTCCTAGTGAAGAATCTGAACCAATAGAAAAGAACACAAAAAGTGCATATCAATGGGCCAAACTGAACACTATTAAATACTAATGACATATAAGACATGGCCCACTTCTCTTGAAATTCATCCAAAAGGTAGCAACCCAATTTTCCAAGTGAACAATCGTCGAAATTAGAGTTTCAATAGATCTGGATGACCTATTCTCTTGTTAGGAGATATCAAAGATGGCTTCTGCATGAAAAAAAAGGCATCGAATCTGATCTTCATTGGAGCAGAAAGTTCTTGGACAGCAGGCACCAAAAGCAGAGTCTCAATAAACCTTACACAGACAGCAGGTATCCACCAAGAGACATCCATTCTCATAGAAAACAATTTTTGGCAGATACCAGTAGAAGAGAAGATATCCAATTCTGAGAGAGAATATCCAGCAATACCATCATCAACATAGCCACAGTAAATGGTTAAAAACACTGCACAGGACCATACCACACTTCAATAGATACTGCTTTTCCCAATGCCACTTCTACAGGAACCTAAGGTACAAAAACTAAAAGACTGCTCTGAGAGAGAATATCCAGCAATACCATCATTGACATAGCCACAGTAAATGGTTGAAAACACTGCACAGTAATGACCATACCACATTTCAATAGATACTGCTTTTCCCAATGCCACATCTACAGGAACCTAAGGTGCAAAAAATAAAGACTGCTCAATAATGAGAATGCTGGAAGAAACAATATGCAATATTTTAACAAAAAGAAATAAGAAGGATTAGTGAATATAAGAAATGAAAGAAAAGTTCTCAAGATAAAAAAAGGGTTCCTACTGTTGAAAATCAGTATGATCTGTTATCCTAACTGAAAAACATACCAAAAGATTTAACTGGCAAAACAAATCATGAAAATCAGATAAAAAGACCTGGTTATAAAAAATATACCCAATGTCCATGTGGCCAAATTTGCTGAAGCACTCATGCTTATATAACAATAAGCCAGCCACACCTCACAAATCCACGATCAGAAACTACCAACACAAGGGAAAAGTGAAAGGGAAATTGATCTATATACAAAATGCTTGCAGCAGCATCCCTCTTCATCAACTTGGAAAAAATTTCAAGGTCAAAAAGGTAATTACATTTAATCTGGCAGAAAAAAGAATACATCTTTATGAGGATTTCCTTTTAGTGGGAGCACAAGGATACTCTTTCTCTATGGCAAAGAAAGGGCAAAGAGAGAGCTAAAGTTGGACAGCATATCAACAGGATGAAGTAGTTTTACTAACAAGCAGAATCATCTGATCTTTTACATTTATATAAAGAAATGATGGAATTCCTTTTCCATTTCTGAATACAATATGAGAGGCTAATCATAAACTGAGAATAATTATGTGTACAACAATTAAATTTTCAACAGGAGAACTTAATAACTAAGAATTATATTGAATTATATATATGTATGCAGCAACTTTATACATTAATATAAACTTACAATTGAATTTCTTCTCAACAGATTAATAAATATTCTGTGGAAAGCACTGGAATGGAGCTTTGCTTCGGCTTATCATAAAGCTCAATTATATAGACTTTCCCAACTTTACATTAAAGATCATAAATTAGTGCTAGAGTGAAGTCGATGTAAAAAGCAGTGTAGGTTGCTCTAATTTCAAAGTCTGTTTGTTTAAAGGAAAGAAGAATAAACTGACCAGTGCTGGTAATGGTCAATGTCTGTGCCTGACTGGATCAAAGATCAACCAACTGAAATTGAGAATACGTGCAACAGGAGCATTGGCATCAACAAAGAATGAAATCAGTTTGTTTCTTCTGATAAAGACTATTCCTAACACTTTGACAGGATTAAGAACAAAATACTGCACTGAGAGGAGCTACAAAGATGCCATCCAAGGTAAAAAAGATGAGACCTCAAATCTACTAGGAAACATCCCTGCAGCCACAGGAATCCCCATTTTTGTAAGGCTCCAATTGCGATTATGAAACATTCATATTGGAAAAAGTGAAAAGACATTTGATTGCAAAAGTGCCCATGTTACCTGAGTAGTTTGTAAAAGAGAGAGGAGGAGAAATCATCATAATGCCCATGATCACTAGTTAACAAACCCTCAAAAATATCTTGAGTTAGGAAGCTTGACCGTGAAACACCCACAATTAGATGTCACAAATGAAAATCCAAGACTAGTTACAAGAAAATCGCCACCTCTCACTTAGCAAATCTCAAGAATTAGAAACCTCCATAAAATACAGATCTAGGGCCAAGGACATCACTTCCAAGAGTTAGCACATCACACACTGACCAAAATGATAAGAAGTGCTATCTGCACAACTATGCTTGACTTTTTGCCAACCACAAACGTCTAAGATCAAGGGCCAAGGACATCACTTCCAAGATACAAAGATGCACAGTTTGCTCAACAAAGAGTGCAACTGACAATAGACAGAAATACGTTGAAGAGTGAAAAAATATGAGCAGAGTTTTACAAGCTCCATACGTCCTGCAGGAAGGAGCAAATCTTTTGCCAGGTCTTCAAAATCTTGTCAAGGTATAGCTCATACAACATATGAACCATATCTAAAGCAACATGTCCAGTGCACCATCCCATTCAAAGAGTGAGCACTAAAAATGGAAAAAAAAAATCCAAACCATCCATTCCACGCATCCCCATGAGCAAATTCCCAAGCATCTTTACAGTTTTGAATGTACAAACTGAAGCCAGGTCTGCAGAAAATGATGATATAGAATACGAGTTTTGGGGAGAATGAGCATGAATCCATGTTGAGAGATCAAGCAAACTCGTGGCCAAGTAAATCTTGATTTCAACATACAAGCAATATTAAACTAATTTGTCAGGCTGATTTATATCAATTGGAGATTCAATATGAAGAACATCCTGAGGAGAGCTTCTATGGACTGAACCAAACCAATTAAAAGTAGAAAGGGATAATCTGCCATGATGTTGGTGAATATCTGCAATCAGTTTCCCATCTCACAAGTACAAGTCAGAAGCATCTGATCAGATATGGAACAAATGGTCAGGACTCAACCACTACACCATAGTCAAGCTGCCATCGATGTGTGCCACCAAATGACCAAGAAAAGCAACAATTAGACTTAACCTTCTTTTACCAGTAAAGTTGACAGAAAAATATGAGAGAGCATGATGTCATCTAGGAGAAATACATAAACTGGCACCCAAAATAAATCAGTTATACCAAAAATGCCCCCAGAAGAACCAAAAAGTAAAAGGCCCCAAATGACCAAGCTAAGCAACAAGTATACCTAGGCTTGGACACAAGACTCAATCATAATAGTTGTAGTTTTATCCAGTCACACTCGAAGACGAAGATGAGAGCTTGACATCATCAAAGACAGAAACTTGAATAGCACCCAAAATAAACCATTTATACTGAAATTATCCCCAGGAGAAGCAAAAAGTACAAGCTTGCTGAGTCAAGTAATTTCCCTAAAAGTTAGTTAAAATGGGTCAATACTTCAACACAAAGCTGGTTGAATTCAGCATAATTACGCAAAAAAGACTCCTACCTACAACAGGAAGAGAACTAGATGTCCGTCACATCTCCTCTAATCTGTGAAATGAATATATCATAAACCAGACCTTTGAGTTCATGCAGCTACAAATAAATATCCATATAGAAAGATCCAGACATCGCTCATCACCCCGATCCACAAAGGAAAACAACAATTCAGTAGCTCAACTAAACATAATCACATTAGATAATAACCTCCTGCCTTCCCCAGCTCAAGAACTTGGACTCCCTTAACAGCTTGATCAATTAGCATCCTCACATAGTCCATAGTGAGATCTCTCTAGACTGGAACAAGCACCCGTTGGCAACTGAATAAATCCGTATAGCCTGGAAGCCACTAATGATCAGAGGGAGACTTGAACCTTAATAACGTTGATAAACCTTTCTGTATAAAATCAGAGCCTTCGTCAACACTGTTCTGGAAATAGACCCAGCCAGATGCTTCAAAAAGCAAATACCAAAGCAAATGAAACCAATCAAAAGCAACTGTTTAATATTTCCAACTAGAAGGAAGATGACTCCAAACAACCCTTGTAGAGCCAATGAGAAAGAGATACTGGAACCATGAATTAATCTGGATGACAGATCACCATTGGCAAAGGATCACAATGCAATTGGAGATCTATAAATTCATAGCCCTAAAGAGCTTCAACAGCTATGCTTGATGCTTAATTTAGATTACATATACGAAGTAGAAGTTCACCCATCATAGGGTATCATAAGAAACGAGAAGGGGAAGTAGACTGAATTCCATGCTCACCAGATATGTTAGAATCTCATAACAAAGCCTCATTCTCTGCAGGATTGTCGTATGCCCCTTTCACCCATCTAATAATAACTACAAAATTTGACAAACATGCCAACCAAGTACCTAGTGTCTGATCCTCCCAGCCTGACCAGCCATGTCTGCTGACAGCATACATGTAACAACACAGCTGTGTGATGGATAAATAATCAGCAGAGGGAGAGAACCGGTCAGAGTGCCAGCAATGCCAAGGGAAGTCATGACTAGATGGCTGTCCTATCATCATCCCCATGTGAGGCCTGATCACATATGCCAAAGATGAGACACAAGAAGAAAGAGACTTTCTAGTGATGAAAGGATCCAATGTGGTGTATGTTATTAGGAAGCTATAAGGCAAAAAGGTACCAGTTCATCTTCTCAGAATGACATGCTAACAGTTTGCAATGAAGAATATCTTAGGTCCTGGCAGAAAAGTCCTCATAGTCCTATGCATCAACAAGAACCTAGAATATACAGAAATTAGGCCCAAGGCAATACTACAAACTTAAAAACAACCCACCTCACCTACAAAATCTCCTCATCTGTGAAATGCCCCTAACAAAGTTACTGTACCATAAGAGAGTATTACAGCAGTGGAAAATGTAGGCCAAGCAAACCCACACAGATATCTTATTGCAACTAAGGAGACTGAGTACTCTCTTCTTGCAAGTATGTCTTGACAGAAAGGCCATCCAATGACAGCCAGAGATCACACGTCAAACTCCAAACCCTCGAAGCATAATCAAGCTAGTTCTTGCACACCCTATCATAAAAGCACGACCAAATTATCAATTGATTAGGGATTGATCCATATACACATTGAGAGTGAGGGCATCAAAAGAACCAAAATCAAAGAAGTGGGAGCTTATCCAATTTCAAACAAAGCCCGGACTCCACAGTTCATCAACCCAGCCGCATACAAAATTTGATAGATCATCACTTCTAAAATCTGGCAAAACTCCCAATTTATAATGGAATTAGAACCCACTCCAAGGGAATCAATTGAGCAATGGGATTTCAACAAAAACCCAAGTGCCAACGCAGCACGAGTTTATCAAAATTTCAGTTCTTCATCTGGTCCTGAAGATGATCAAGGACACTGTCAATCCACCAACCAACCAAAGATAGATGTGAATAGATCGTCCAACTCAAGAAAAGCTCCATTACTCTAACTAATAATTGACCAACCTCATCATATGTACCATTCCTTAGACAACATTGTCGATCAAAGAGATTGCTCTGTGAGAAAAGAAGCTAACACCAATCCACTAGATTATAAATCCAGAAACAGCTCATAAAACAACAGAAGGATGGATCAATCCATTAATCAATTTTCAAAGGAGCATAAACACTAATAATGTCTATGACCACTCCACACAACCACCTGAGGCATAGAAATCACCAGATAAATGTAAAAGCTCGACCAAAGGTTCTGTACCTAAAGAAAACACATCAATCATACAGAATGAAAGCATAAGCTAACTAGGTACTGTGTGAAGCTAGTGTTCAGGGAAAACAAAAAGCAAGACAAATGAATCGGATACATGCAATATCTGCATGATTTACCAGCAATCGATTTAAGATTGCAGCATGCATTACAAGAATGAAGAGAAACAAGCCAGACTTAGCGGACCTTGAGCTTCCCAGACTCAAACAATCCCTACAATGGAAGATCAGTCAATGATCATTCATCTTCCAAATAAACAAAAGCCTATAAAATCTCAAAGGAAGAAAATCTTGTTAAATGAAATAAAGATTATGGAAATAGAAAGAACCATCGCAGATTGAACACAGTCCACATTGAACCAGAAGAGGTTTGCATCAAAGGAAAGAGAACTAGGCCCTAATCATCTTGCTACAACCAGAAAAAAAGCAAAAGCAGAGAACAAACTTCATTCAAACCAATAACTGCCTAGAATCCACAAACCGGATGCTTGTGCAATTTCAAACAATCATCAACTCAGCCCCACAGAAGAACTCAATATATCACCACTTCTCAAACCTGGCAACATTTCAACCTGTAGAAGAATTAGAACTTGATGATCTGCTCCCCAAGATAATCAACTGAAGACAAACTTCAATCAAAACTATAAGATTTGTAGAAATCTCCAAAATTTCAGTCCATCACCTGTCCTAAAGATGTGATCAAAGATTACTTCAGAACTCAAGCAAACAAGACTGCGTAATAGATCACCACTCCTCCACGAGGCCTAAACACCTTCTTCTATGTGAACTGACATGTAAACTGACCAACTTCTATGTATTATTTATCATCCTGACAACATGGTCAGATGTAGAGATCACTCCAAGAGGAAAGATGCAATTGCCAATCCAGAATCACCTTGTTAAACAATTTAATGGAAAGATCTCTCCATTGATAAACCACCCAACAACATCCTCTGTAAGTGAAATACATATTATAACATTTTGGTAAAGTTTTGGCAAAAGGTAAATGTTTCTGCAAAAAACAGTGTGAAAAACAAATATTATTTTGGAAAAGAAGCCTATCCTGCAAGTTCCAAATAACATAGAGATATCTCAGCATGAGAAATTGCCATATAGACAACATCAATCTCATCTAATATATAAGCACAAAAAAAAACTAGACAAAAAATTCCTCATACACCAAATTTAATGACATGAAATTCAAGCAGATGTTGAAAGGAAAAAGTCAGTGATAACTAGCATGCAAGATAGTTCCATCAAAGAAAAAGGTAAGACATACAAATCAAAGGTTTCCCATTCCATCCCGTAGAAAAAGGCTCTAATCTGCCAAAAAACACCAAATTTAATGACATGAAATTCAAGCAGATGGTGAAAGGAAAAAGTCAGTGATAAATAGCATGCAAGATAGTTCCATCAAAGAAAAAGGTAAGATATACAAATCAAAGGTTTCCCATTCCATCCCATAGAAAAAGGCTCTAATCTGCCAAAGAACAATTGGTATCAGCTATCATCCTACAATATTCAGAAGGCCGTCCAAATCAGTTGACAAAAGGAAAAAGTCACAAGTGCCAACCAAAGTTAGATTTGCCAAAGTCAGTGATATATAACATGCAGGATAATTCCATAAAAAAAAGAAAAGGTAAGACATACAAATCAAAAGTTTTCCAACCAATCTTGTGGATAAAGGCTCTAATTTGCCAAAGAACAGTTGGTATCAACTATCATCCTACAATATTCAGAAGGCCATCCAAAATCAGTTGACGAAAGAAAAAAGTCTAAGTGCCAATTAAAGTTAGATTTGCCAAGAGTCTACTTTAAGAGTACCATGACAATTACATCCTGCATTAATTATTTGCATGATTTCCAAAAGTGATTCAATTGGTGATTGCAGTTCGCATATGAGATAAGAATGAAGAGAAGCAAGCCAAAACTAACACCGACCTCAAGCTTTCCAGACTTGTAAAAAAATCCTACAACAGAAGAAAATCACACAATTGTTGACCTCCCAAAAACAACTTAATACTCAGATAAAAGTGCCAAAGATTTAAGGATCTTGTCCAAACAAACCATTCCTCTAATATCCAGCCACAAAGAACCATCAGCTATATTGCCTCGACCAAACTCTGATCTCCAAAGGAAAGAGAACATCTGATCGTTCCCCTTAACTAGAAGATAACAGCAGTGGAAGACAAATTAGGAATTGTTGTGTATGCACAGCAAAAAAGAACATCACTGATCCAAGACACTCCATATCGAACATGGCCAGGTAAAGTATCACCCCAACCAAACTCTGATCTGCAAAGGGAAGAGAACTAGATCTGATCTTTCAGATTAACTAGAAAATAACAGAAGTAAAGGACATGTTTACTCAGACCAATAATTTCCCAAAATCCGAGAAGCAACAGCTCATCAAATTTCAAACAAGTATCAACTCAGCCACACAGAAAATGCAATAGATCACCAGCTGCCAAAATCCAGTAAGACTTTCAACCGGTTAAATGAAGCCTAGAAGGTTGTCAAAACTTCAATCCATCATTTGTTCTGAAGACAAAGATTTCTAGATCATCAGCTCAACCACAAACAGAGCAAGATAGATCATTAGCCCTCCAAAAACCCCAAATGTCATAATCTATGTAACCAACTGACCAGTTGCATGTTTTCATTGCCCTACAACATCCTCAGACAAAATGATCGCCCCAAGAAGAAAGAAGCCACTGCCAATCCACAGAATAGTGAACAACAGAATCAGCTCAAAATACAATTAAACTTAGAAAGATCAATCAATTATGAATTAATCAATCAACAATCAGAGGAGTGCAAACCCTAACAATGCCCACAACATGACAGTCCCCAAGAGGCGATGAGTAACCTTCAGAAAATAACATATTATAAACAGAATCAGACAACTCAACAATTAATCAAGAAGCAAAAAAAAAAAAAAGGAGGATCAAGAGCATGTTTCGAGAATCATGTCTCCTCTGAAAAGGAATTCGCAGAGGTTGTCAACAGAGAGGAGATGCATGCACAACCATAAATGCCTGATGAGACTGAAGGGTGAGGACACCAGGGAAGGAATATTTCTAGGAAGGAGAAACGGCTTTCAAACTTCAATAACAGACAAGGCAGATCTGGATTGAATGAACCTTGCAAAGAAAGAACCATCACAGATCATATACTTTGACTAAACACTGACCTCCGAAGGAATGAAACCGGTTTTGCATTCACTGGAACATTATGGGACTGGAGAACAAATTTCATTCAAACCGATAACTGCCTCGAGAGACTATAGAGCTTATCCAATTTCAGACAATCATCAACTCACAGTAGAAGGTCATTTGTCACATCTAAACACTGACCTCTGAAGGAATGAGAACTGGTTTTCCCATTCACTGGAACATTATGGGACTGGAGAACAAATTTCATTCAAACCGATAACTGCCTCGAGAGACTTTAGAGCTTTACCCAATTCCAGACAATCATCAACTCACAGTAGAAGGCCACTTGTCACATCTAAACACTGACCTCCGAAGGAATGAGAACCAGTTTTCGCATTCACTGGAACATTATGGGACTGGAGAACAAATTTCATTCAAACCGATAACTGCCTCAAGAGACTATAGAGCTTATCCAATTTCAGACAATCATCAACTCACAGTAGAAGGCCACTTGTCACATCTAGCAAAACTCCAACCTGTGAGAGAATTAGGACTGTCTATCACCTCCCCAAGATAAAAAAGCTGAAGAACAAATTCCATCAAAACCAGTAAATTTCAGTCTATCGCCCGGTCTAAGATGTGATCAAAGACTACTAGTTCATTGTCTCAACCAGAAAAAAGGACAGCAAAAGGATCTCAGTCCTCCAAAAAGCCTGAGTTTTATGAAACAAACTGATCCTCAGACAAACAGTTTTGCTTGGAGGGGAAAGAAGCCACTGCAAATTCACCAAATGACAAAATCCAGAAGCAGCTCATAAAACAATTGTATGGAAAGATGATCGATAAATGGATCAATAAAAGATCAGAGCTGAACACTTCCCACAATGACATCCTCAGATGAAAGAGATATGATCCAAGAGGAAAGAAGCCATGATGCCAATTCACCGAATAACAGAAGTCCAGAATATGTCGGTAAAACAATAACGGAAAGATCATTCAAGGATGAGGCATAAAGTTAAGAATTCTGATAACCACAGGCATCTTAGGCCAAGCGAACCCTCAAGGATCTCTGCAACTGGGGTGGGTATCTGCAACCAGATGCTTCACTAACTCAGACCAAGAATCAACCCCATCAATGATCAATCAAGAAACAGAAACAAAAAAGAAGAAGGGATGATCCATGGAGAACGCTTAATTGGGATTGCTACTCCTCTCTGTAGACGACAATTGTAGAGACCATGGGGAGAGAGAAGAGGGAACGCAAGCAGAACCAGAAAGGCGTGACAAGAGTGAAGATATAATGAGAAGGAGAGGGGAAAGGACGTTTATTTATAGGGAAGGATCCATCGACTTCGGGTTGACTGTTGATAATAATAAATCCGAAGCAGAGTTGTGATCAGCTGACGGGTTAATTAAGGAAAGGTGGTGGGCTACCAATTCCGACTGTTGCTGAGATGCACGCTGCAAAAAGAATTGTGACAGACGCTTATGACAAGTCTTCTTTAACCGTTTGTCTTGAGTTAATGGTCACATACATCTCTGGTTTTACAAATTAAAGCCAGCTTCCCCAGAAAATGATAATGAGTTTCGGAGAGAATGACGGGTGAATATGTAGAGGGATCAAGCGAGCTCGTGGCCAAGTAACTCCCGATTTCAACACACAAGCAAATATAAAACTAATTTGTCAGGCAAATTTATATAAAGTGGAGATTCAATATAAAGAGAATCGGGAGAGAGCTCCTACAGAGCTCCTACAGACTGCACCAAAACCAATTGAAAGTAGGAATGGATAATCTGCCATGATGATAGTAAATATCTGCAATCAATCTCCCATCTCAGAAGCATAAGATAGAAGCATCTGATAAGTCAAACTGCCATCAATGTGTGCCACCAAATGACCAAGCAAAGGAACTAGGCTTAGCATTGAAATAGGACAGTTGTAGTTTTATCCAGTGAAGGTCACAGAAAAGGATGAGAGAGAGAGAGAGAGAGAGAGAGAGAGAGAGAGAGAGAGGGGGAGAGAGAGAGAATTGAACTGGTGATCAAAATAAACCATTTATAGCCAAAATACACCCAGAAGAAGCAAAAAGAAAAAGCTCCAAATGACCAAGCTAAGCAACAACAAAACTTAGCCTTGGACACAAGGCTCAATCATAGTAATTTAGTTTTATCCAGATAAGTTTGCAATGGAAGATGAGAGCACGACATCATTGAAGAGAGAGACTTGAACTGGCACCCAAAATAAACCATTTATACCAAAAATGCCCCCATGAGAAGCAAAGGTTAAAAGCTTGCCGAGTCAAATCATTCCCTAAAAGTTAATTAAGATGGGTCAAAATACACTACAACATGAACCAGGTCAAATTCAGCATAATTTGCAACAAAAAGACTCCAATACAACAGGAAGAGAACTAGACGTTCATCACATCCTTGAGAATGAAAATATCATAAACCAGATCTTTGCAGAGTTACAAACAATCCCTATAGAAAGATCCAGACATCGTTCATCATTCCGCTAAGATCCGACTCAGTAGCTTAGCATTAGATAATAACCTCCTGCCTTCCCCAACTCAAGAACTTGGATTCTCTCTATAACAGCTTTGATCAATTAGAATCCTTACATGGTCCTTAGTGAGATCACTCTAAACTGGAACAAGCACCCATCGAGAATGAATAAATCCATGTCACATGGAAGCCACTAAATTAGTTGATATAATCAGAAGGAGACTTGAACCTTAATAAGGCTAATTAATCTTTCTGTATAAAATCAGAGCCTTCACCAACATTGTTCTGGAAATAGACCCAGCTGGATTCTTCAAAATTCATGCCTTCAAAGCAGATACCAAAGCAAACGGGACCAATCAAAAGGCAACCGTTTAATATCTCCAATTAGAAGGAAGATGACTCCAAACAACCCTTGTAGAGCCGATGAGAAAGTAGTAGAACCATGGATTAGAATATCTGGATGACATATCATCATTGGCAAAGGATCGCATTGCAATTGAAGATCTATAAATTCATAGCCCTAAGGAGCTTCAACAGCTATGCTTGATTAAATTAGAGAATATATATGAAGTAGAAGTTCACCCATTGTACTTTAGGGTATCTTATCAACTGAAGTCCATGCTCACCAGATGTGCACAAACATCAAAACCAAAGCTTATTCATTGCAGGATTATCATCTGCCCCTTCAGTTTCACCCATCTAAAAATAACTACAAAATATGACAAACATGCTGACCAAGCACCTAGTGTCTGATCCTCCCAGCCTGACCAGCAGTCTCTGTGAACAGCATACATGTAACGACACGGCTTTGTAGTGGATACAAAACAAGAGAATCAGCAGAAAGGAGAGAACTGGCCAGAGTGTAAGCAGCCAAGGAAAGTTATGTCTAGACAGCTGTCCCATCAACTGAAGACAAACTCAAATCAAAACTTCAAAATGCCTAGAAATCTTCAAAATTTTAGTCCATCGCCCATCCTGCAGATGTGATCAGAGACTACTTCAGAACTCAAGCAAACAAAGACTGCATAGTAGATCACCACTCCTCCAAGAAGCCCAAGCACCTTATTCCATGTAAACTGACCAGCTTCTATATATTTATCATCTTTAGACGACATGCTCAGATGAAGAGATCGTGCCAAGAGGAAAGATGTGACTGCCCATCCACTGAAATCCATAATCATCTTGATAAACAATCTAATGGAAAGATCAATCTATTGATGAACCATCCAACAACATTGCTTTATAAGTGAAAACATTACATACTGAACTTTGGGTAAATTTTGGCAAAAAGTAAATGTTACCACAAAAAACAGTGAAAAAAAAACTATTTTTTTGGAAAAGAACCTATCCTGCAAGTTCAAATAACATAGACAAAAAAGGGGCAATACATCACACCAAAATCACTTTTCAGTGTAGGAAATTACCATCAAGACAATATCAGTCTCATCAAATATAAACACAAAAGAAACCTCACAAATTTTTTTTCAAATAAATCAGAGATAACATCTATTGACACAAAATTCAAGCAGACACACACACAAAGTCAAAACAAATTCTTATGCAAGAAACGTATTTCCTAATGAATATGTGACAAAGTAAGTTGAACAGAAAAAGTACATGATAAATAACACGTTGGATAGTTTCAACAAAGAAAAAGATAAGACATACAAATCAAAGTTTTCCATCCAATCCCGAAGAGAAAGTAGGCTCTAATCTGCCAAAGAACAACTGGTATCAGCTATCATCTTGCAAAATCAGTTAACAAAAGAAATAAAATTGAAAGTCATAAGTGCCAACCAAATTTAGATTTTCAAAGGGTCTACTATATAAGAGAGCCATGATGCATTTGCATGATTTCCCAAAGCAATTCAATTAGTGATTGCAGTTCCCATAAGAATGAAGAGGAAGCAAGCCAAAACTAATGTGGACCTCAAGCTTTCCAGACAAAAGTGCCAAAGAATTAAGGATCTTGTGCAAACAAACCATTCCTCTAATATCCAATTATAAAGCACCATCATAGATTAAAGAACACATCATATTCAAGTAAGAGGTAAGGTTGTTGCTTCACCAATTACTGACCTACAAAAGAAAGAGAACTGAATAGGAATCCTCTTGCTATTAAAAAATAAAGAAACTGGAGTCAATAATATCGGAACCAATTACTGTCCAGTACCCAAATGAGAGCTTATCTGATTTCAATCAAAACCTGGTCTCCACAATTCATCCTCTCAGCCTTGCAGAAAAGGCAATGGATCAGCACTTCTCAAATTCAGCAAACCTTCGACCTAATGCAATTAGAGCTAGACGATTATCATCTCGGTTCTTGCCACTACCCAAAAATGATTAAAGAAAGTATAAATTTTAGAAAAGATGTATAAGTGTCCATCAAGGAAATATTAAAAGTTTAGTTCATGACCCAGTACTCCTAGTCCGCCAACCTAACATTAGACTGCAAAAGAGTCATGTCAGTCCCAGAAAAAGCTAGAATGCTTTATTTTATGCAACTATGGACCAAACTCATCTTATTTAATGTTCTTTACACAACATCCTCAGAAGAAGAGATTAGTCCATCAGAGAAGAAGTTACTCCCAATCCACTATGTACTGATCCAGAATCTGCTCGTAAAAAATCTTAATAAAATGAATGACCAATCAGTTATTAAATGGTCAAATGAGGAGAGTAAACCCTAATGATGTCACCGTGGTAAAGTCCCAAAGAGGCAACAGGAAACAGAACGAATTAAGCTTCTGCAACAAGCCAGATGCTTCTGAAATTAGACCAAGAAAGTAATCGGCTCATCATCCGCTAAGGAATAGAAACAAAATACAAAATAATTAAGAATGCAAATTGTTATAGATATCTGAAGCACATCATTTCAAAATAAGATAGGGAAAAAGAGCATGACAGTATAAATCTTACATAAAAGCCTACATGATTTACAAGAAATCCAATTAGCAATCACAGCACACAGGTAAGAATGAAGAGAAACAAGATAGAACTCATGTGGACCTTTCCAGACAAGAAATAACTCTGAAAGAAGAGCTTGTCCTATGAATTGAGGTAAAGTATTGCCCCGACCAAATTCTGACCTGCGAACTAAAGAGACATCTGATTGTTCCCCTTAACTAGAAGATAAGGGAAGAGGAAGACAGATTAGGAATTGATGTGTATGCAGCAAGAAAGAACATCACTGATCCCAGACACTCCATATCGAAAACTTGGCCAGGTAAAGTATTGCCTTGACCAAACTTTGATCTGCAAAGGGAAGAGAACTAGATCTGATCTTTCGGATTAACTGTAATATAACACAAGGAAAGGACAAGTTCCATTCAAACCAATGCTGCCTAAAATCTGGGAAGCAGGAGGAGCTCATCCACTTTCAAACAATTATCAACTTAGCCCCACAGAAAACGAGACAGATCACCGACTGCCAAATCCAGTAAAACTTTCAACCTGTAAAAGAAGCCTAGAAGGTTGTCAAAATTTCAGTCCATCGCTTGTCCTAAAGACAAAGACTTCTAGATCATCAGCTCAAACAAACAGTGCAAGTTTAGATCATTAGTCCTCCAAAAAGCCCACGTCTTATTCTATGTAATCAACTGACCAGTTGCATTGTATTCATTATTGTCCTCAGAAACATCTTCAGACAACAGGATTGCTCCAAGAAGAAAGAAACCACTGCCAATTCACGGAATAGTGAACACCAGAATCAGCTCATAATACAATTGAACATGAAAAGATCAATGAATGATGAATCGATCAACGATCAGAGGAGCACAAACCCTAATGATGCCCACAACATGGCAGAGTCCCAGAAAGGCCAGGCATAACCTTTGGAAAATAACATAGCATAAACAGGATCAGACTGATTTTAAAATCGATCAAGAAAACAAAAAGAAAAGAAGAAGGATCAAGAACACGTTTTTGGGAAGGTGTTTCGCAGAGGGTGTCAGCCGAGGAACGCATGCAGTCATTGAAGCAAGATGGCCTGAAGGATGAGGACACAAAGGAGGGACTATTTCTAGGATGGAGACACCGGCATGCGGATCTGGATTGGATAGTGATCTGTTGGGTCTTGTAAAACCTTGCAAAGAAAGAACCATCACAGATCATATATCGACCAAAAACTGACCTCCGGAGGAATGAGAATTGGGTTTCCTGGAGAACAAATTTCATTCAAACCGATAAATGTCTCAGAGAGTCGATAGAGCTTATCCAATTTCAGACTACAATCATCTGCTTGCGGCAGATCACCACTGGTCGAGTCTAGCAAAACTCCAACCTGTGAGAGGATCAGGACTAGACGATAATCAAACCCCAAAGATAAAAAAAACCTAAGGAAAAATTCCAATCAGGACCAGCAAAATTCAGTCTATAGCCTGAAAGACTACTTTCTTCATCTCAACCAAGAAAAAGACAGCAAAAGGATCATCTTTTTTTCACCAGTCCTCCCAAAAGTCCGAAACAAGCTGGCATCGTATTCATCGTCCTTGACGTCCTCACAGAGACAGTTTTGCTCTGACGGGAAAATAGCCAACTGCGAATTCACCAAATAACAAATCCAGAAACAGCTCTTAAAACAACTGTACGGAAAGACTGATCGGTCATCGTATCAATAAAGGGTCAAACGAGGAGCGCCAAACCAAACACTTCCCGCGACAACGACGACATCCTCAGACGAAAGAGAGATCCAAGGGGGGGAAAGAAGCCACCTTGCCAATTCACCGTATGACAAGAATCCAGAATTAGCTGGTCAAACCGTATAACGGAAAATCGATCGAGGACGAGGCATAAACTAAAGAATTCCGATAACCACGGGCATCGTCCCAAACAGGCCAAGCGAAGCCCTCAAGAATCTCCGCGCAACAGGCGGGTTGGGTTCTCTGCAAGCAGACGATGCTTCACGAAATTACACCAAGAAAGCAATCGCAACCCCATCATCAACAACAACCCAATCAATCAAAGAAACCGAAACAAAGAGAAGAAGGAACGGTCCATGAAGAACGCTTAATCGGGGATCGCCAGACGCCCATGGTGAGAGAGAAGAAGAGGGGAAGGCGAGCAGAACCAGAAAAGCGTAATGAGGACGTGAGGAAGAAAAAGGACGGTTAATTTATAGGGGAAGGATCCACCGCTTCGGATCGACCGTTGATGAATAAATAAATCCCGAGTAGGGAGTCGTGATTGGACGGCTGTAATCTGCTAGCGGTTTAATTCAGGAAAGTCGGTAGGCTGCCAATTCCGACCGTTGCTTGATATGAACGCGCCGCATTGCGTAAAGAATTAGGACGGGCCGCTCGTTACGAATCATTTTTGACCACGTGTCCTTATGGTCGTGTCCTTCTTCTCCTTGCGGCTTTCCCCTCCGAAATTTAGAAATAAAAAGATAGACTTTACTACCGGTCCATAGATTAATCGAATCCGGCCCTCTACTTTATCGCCATCACATCAAAATATCTTAGCTGGTCCCAACACGACACGTGCACTTGATCGTCCATGTCAGCGATCCACTGATCCATGTTAAGGAAAAATAGGCTGATAAGAGAAAAAATCTAATAAGTACTCAAGTCAATATTTTACAAATTACGAAATTGCTTTAAATAAAATAATTGTGGGATAATTTAAATTCTCGTACGATTATACAAGACCTATTGATTGCAATTACTCTAGGAATTATGAAAAAAACAAGTAAAATTCTACTTTAAGGTTTTAAATATTCTGAACTAAACAACAGTCAAAATGTTGAAAGATAGAAAATCAAAGACCATTGCAAAAATTAGTTGGCCCCCCCACCCCGAATTGATCTCAAAATTGTGATGTGCGCATAAGATCTACAGAATTGCAATTGATACTGTAATTTCTAGAGGGCCTGGATTTTTCATTTTTCTTTCATATAAAAAATTTCGAAATTTTTTTAATTGATAATAATGGCCAATATGAAGCCTAATAAATATTATCTTTCCACTTATATATGTCAGATTTTAACTTGGACAATGAAATTGGATAAGCTTTCAAATCGAAATTTGAGAAGAAATCTAATGGAATATTAGCTCTGACAGGAGGTTTGGAATACATTTGAAACAAGTTTGAGCAGTTGGAATTTTTTTTTTTTTTTGATAGGATTAAAATGTTAGGATAAAGTTGAGAACTCTTTAAAAGATTGAGATTTCTTCTATTACGGCTTTTTGGAGGACTGGGATAAAACTAAATTACTACTGGATACTCAATCTAGTGAAATATCCAGTGAAATTCACTGAATAAATCCGTATCGCACGGAAGCCACTAAAGCAGTTGATATAATAGAAGGAGACTCGAACCTTCGTAAGGTTGTTAACCTTTCTGTATAAAATCAGCCTTTGCCAACATTGTTCTGGAAATAGACTGAGCCAGACACTTCAAAATTCATGCCTTCAAAGCAAATGCCAAAGCAGATGAAACGGATCATAAGGCAACATTAAATATCTCCAATTAAAAGGAAGATGGCGAACAGCCCTTGGAGAGCTGAGAAAGAGATACATTGAACCCATGAATTAGAATATCTGGACGGCAGATCATCATTGACAAAGGATCACACGGCAATTGGTGATCTATTTATTAATAGCACGGCACCAGTTTCATCTTTTCAGAATGAGATGCTAACAGTCTACAACAAAGTATGTCATAGATCCTGACAGAAAAGTCATCAAGTCCCCCGGATCAATAAGAACTGAAAATGTGCAGATATTAGGCTCCCAAGGAGGCAGTGCAAACTGAAAAAAGACCCATCTCACTAACAGGATCACCTCATCTGTAAAATGTCCCCCCCATCAAAGTTACTGTATCTAAAGAAGCAACCTCATCATATGTACCATTCGTTAGACAACATCCTCAATCAAAGAGATCGCTCCATGAGAAAATAAGCTACTACCAATCCACTACACTATAAATCCAGAAACAGCTCTAAAACAACAGGAGGAGGGGACCATTCATAAATAAATGATCAAAGTGGGAGCATAAACACTGACAATGTCCATGACCACTCCTCGGGAACCACCTAAAAGCTAGAAATCACATGACAAAAGCAAAAGTTCCACCAAAGGTTATGTACCAAAAGAAAACACGTAATTTGTATAGAATGAAAGCCTAAGCCTAACTAGGTATTGTGTGAAGCTGGAATTCAGGAAAATGAAGGCAAGAATCAATCGCACATGCAATATCTGCATGATTTACCATCAGTCACTTTATTGATTGTAGCATCATTACAAGAATGAAGAGAAACAAGCTAGAATTTAGAGGACCTCAAGCTTTCAAGACTCATTAACAATCCCCACAATGGAAGATAGTCAATGGCTATTCATCTTCCAAATACAACAAAAGCCAATATAATCTCAAAGAAGAGCTTGTTAAATGAAATCTAGAAAGAACTAACACAGATTGAAGACAGTCCGCATCAAACCAGAAGAGATTTGCATCAAAGGAAAGAGAACTAGGCCCTAATCATCTCCCCATAAAAAAGCAGAAGTGGAGAACAAACTCCATTCAAACCAATAACTGTCTAGAATCCACCAAGCGATAGCTTGTCCAATTTCAAACAATCATCAACTCAGCCCCACAGAAGAATGCAATAGATCACCACTTCTCAAACCCAGCAAAACTTCAATCTGTAGAAGAATTTGAACTTGATAATAATCAACTGAGGACAAACTTAAATCAAACTACAAAATGCCTAGAAATCTTCAAAATTTCAGCCCGTCACTCATCCTAAAGATGTGAACAAATACTACTTCCGAACTTAAGCAAACAAGACTGCATTATAGATCACAACTCCTCTCCAAGAAGCCCACACACCTTATTCAATGTCAACTGCCAATCCCACCGAAATCCAGAATCATCTTGTTAAACAATTTAATGAAAAGATCAATCAATTGATGAACCATCCAATGACATTGCTTTATAAATGAAAACATTAAATACTATACATGGTAAAATTTTGGCAAAAGGTCAATGTGACCCCAAAAAAAAAGTGTGAAAAACAAATATTTATTTTTTCAAAAACAGGAACAGAAGAGATTAAGCTTCTGCAACAAGCCAGATGCTTCAGAAATTAGATCAAGAAAAATCAGCTCATCAACCATTAAGAAATAGAAACAAAATAAGAATGATTAACATTGCGAATCACAATAGATATCTAAAGTACATCACAATCCATATAAGATGCTGCCAGTATGCACTGAGTTAAAACCAATTCTGTCAGCAATAAGCCTTCACAGTCCCAATAACCAAAGAGAACCTACAAAGCAGACATTTATATGGCCATTTACAAAGTCCAACCAACTCAAACAACCTCTTGCACCTAAAGAACATGAGGAATCACCTCTTGTTCTATACCAAAAGAAAACACAAAAGTTGTGTAAAAAGAAATCACCTACGTTATGCCTGGAGCCAGTTCCAGGATAGAAATAGAGCACGGCATAGAACTTTTACATATGCTATCTTCATGATTTATTAGAGAGAATCACTTCCAATTAGTGATCATAGCACACAGATAAGAATGAAGAGAAACAAGCTAGACCTTGTGTGGACCTTTCCAGACAAGAAAGGACTCTGAAAGAGGAGCTTGTCCTATGAATCAATGCTCATGGAGCAAGAACAAACCATTACTGTACACAGACACTATATTGAAGACAAGTTGAAGTATTGATTTGACTGAACTCTGACCTGCGAAGGAAAGAGAACATCTGATTTTTCCCCTTGACTAGAAGATAACAGAAAAGGAAGACAAATTAGGAATTAATGCATATGCAGCAAGAAAGAACATCACTAATTTCAGACACTCCATATCAAACTTGGCCACGTCAAGAATTGTCTGACCAAAATCTGATCTGCGAAGGGAAGAGAACTAGATTTGATCTTTCGGATGAACTAGAAGACAAAAGAAGTAAAGGACAAGTTCCATTCAAACCAACGACTGCCTAAAATCCAAGAAGTGGGAGCTCATCCACTTTCAAACACTTATCAACTCAGCCCCACAGAAAACGTGACAGATCATCAGCTGTCAAATCCAGTAAAACTTAAAATCTGTAAAAGAACTTTAGAAGGTTGTCAAAATTTCAGTCCATTACTTGTCCTAAAGTTGAAGACTTCTAGATCATCAGCTCAACCAAACAGCGCAAGATTAGATCATTAGTCCTCCCAAAAGCCCAAATGTCATATTCCATGTAACCGACTGACCAGTTGCTTTGTATTCATCATCCTCTCAGACATCATCTTCAGAGAAAACAATCGCTCCAAGAAGAAAGAAGCCACTGCCAACTCACGGAATAGTGAATACCAGAATCAGCTCATAATATAATTGGACTAGGAAAAATCAATCAATAATGAATCAATCAAAGATCAGAGGATCGCAAACCCTAACAATGCCCACAACATGGAGTCCCGGGGAGGCGAGCCATGACCTTCTGAAAAAAAAAAAAATAGCACAAACAGAATCCGACGATTTGACTATCAATGAAGAGACAAAAAGAAAAGAAGAAGGATCAAGAGCACATTTCGGGAATGACGTCTCCTCTGAAGAGTAGTTTGCAGAGGGTGTCAGCTGAGTGAGGAATGCAAGCACAATCATAGACGCCCAATGAGACTGAAGGATGAGGACATGAGGGAGGGACAATTTCTGAAAGGAGACACCGGCTTTCGAACTTCAATAAAAATAAGACGAAGCAGATATGGATTGGATATTGATCTGCTGTGGCGCATACACCTTGCAAAGAAAGAACCATCATAGATCATACATCAACCAAATTGAAATCATAATTATCTTGGAAACTGGTGAAAGGATGTAGTGATGTGTGGATCAATGGCAAGGGAACTTCAAAATTTCGTTCT
Source organism: Corymbia maculata (assembly GCA_014182735.1). Classification (NCBI taxonomy): domain Eukaryota; kingdom Viridiplantae; phylum Streptophyta; class Magnoliopsida; order Myrtales; family Myrtaceae; genus Corymbia; species Corymbia maculata. The sequence goes on along the minus strand of CM024687.1, from coordinate 668,150 downwards.
TATTCACCGGCACCAGAATCTTTCATTCAGAAGAGAAAAAAAACTCTGAAAAGTGAGAACCAGAAGCATCAAGTCCTAAGATATGCAGCTGAAAGTTCGCAGCAGGAGTCTTACCAGAGATATCCCCTCCGATGGTCAAAAGTAAAAATCTTCAGAACAAAAAACCATTACAATCAGAGCATTGTAGAGAAAAGCATTATGCAAAGGAATTGATACTGGTGCACTACCTAGTACTAATGCCCATGATGAGCAGCTTGCTAAACCCCAACACAACTGCAAGCAGAGAAGCCTCAACTGTGCAACATTGCCTTTCCAGTTATTGGTGGGATGCCCACATTTTCAATACATGGTAGAAGAGGATCCATTTTGGTTTCACACACATTCACATCCCTTGTGAAAAGTTCTTTATTGGGATCAAGCACGTAACCACAGACAAAGGCAAATTGACAAATATAAGAAAAGGATAACACTGGATATGTGAACAAGCAATTCATCTCATGTTCCACGTGTCCCATGGGCTATTAAAAAAGCCTCCACATTGGACTTGAAAATCATCTCCAGAAAAAAATAAATTCTTAGGCACATCAAGGAATCTTCCAAAAAAGGCAGTCTAGAAGACCAAATGTGGGAATAAATATGACCAACATTATAATCAACTCAAACCAGAAGCCAGATGGGGACAACTAAGTACTTTCTGATGTCTCTTCTCATGTTCATCAGACCTGAAGTCACCCTACACACAGCAATCAAACTAGGAAACTGACAATAGATGACTACACATGCCATGCACACATCTCATGTAAAGTCTTAGTTCCACAAAGACCTAAGAGCCAAAGCAAAGAAAGGAGCCACCATGGAATTCCCTTTTAAATGACATTCGAACTTCACCCAACAAATTCCACAAAGCATTTTTTTCACTTCCATAACTCAACAGACATCTTGTCAACATTGGAAGATCAATAATTCATGACATGGGGTCCATTATCCAGTAGATGTTGGTGGAGAAGTGAAGAAAAAGTACAGATGCAGTATTCAATTCGTGCGTGAATAAAGCAAGCACAACCCCACCATTTCAATGGCTGGAAACTGTAATCATCCTGATCAAAGATCATCACCGAGACAAAGAGACTCTGCCAAACATCATAACAACCCAATCAAACAAGTCTTGACCTCTATTTCATTAACAGCAAAACATGTGAAGATGATACTATCGGTCCATCCAATATAAATGGATTCCACCCCTTGATGCCAAAGTTGGTTCTAGTGCTGAAAATGATCTGTACAGATCAATCCAATTTTTGAAGAAATCGAAAAGAACACCACAAAAAAAATGATGCACAGAGAATGGCAGTCCCTAGTTTGCATCCTTAAGGCCTGACTGGTTCAGAAAGTTCATCCCGGTATAATATGTCCAGTTGCTAGTTTAATGTTCACAGTGAAGAATCTGTACCAGCAGAAAAGAGCACAAAAAGTGCATGTCAATGACCCAAAATGGACAATATTAAACACCAGTGAGATATAAGACACGGCCACTTCTCTTCAAATTCATCCAACAAGGTAGCCACCCAACTTTCAGAGTGAACAACCGTCCAGATCAGAGTTTCAGGTGTGATACTGATAGAGCACCTTACTGGGTCCACATTCTGAGAAACACCAATGAAGTGTGATGACATACTAAAAGTGATATCCAGTAGTGGTAAAAGAATCTTGATTTAAAACACAGATTGAAGACATTTGACCTAGTCAAAGTCCCTAGGTCCTGGAACAAGCTAGGATACTATGTCAACCTAAGACATTAGCATCACTTTAACTAAAGGCATTGCAGTGTGACAATTGCATTATACGTATCACAAGAAGGAAACTATTTTCGATAGATATGGATAACCTATTATCTTGTCAGGAGAAATCAAAGATGGCTTCTGCAAGAAAGAAATGGCAACGTATACAATCTTTATTGGAGCAAAGAGTTCACAATAATGAAAATGCCTGAAGAAACAACATGAAATTTTTTATCAAAAAGCAATAGGAAGGATTAATGAATATAAGAAATGAAAGCAAGGTTCTCTAAGATAAAAGAGTGCTCCTATTGTTGAAATTTGGTATAATGAGTTAACTGAAAAACATACCAAAAGATTAAACTGGCAAAACAAAGCATCGAAATCAGATAAAAGGACTTGGTAATGGAAAAAATAACCAATGCCAATTTGGCCAAATTTGCTGAGGTAATCATGCTTATAACAATAAGCCAGCCACCCGTGACAAATCCACAATAAGAAACTACCAATGCAAGGGAAAAGTGAAAGGAAAATTGATCTATACACAAAATGCTTGCAGAGGCATTCCTCTTCATTAACTTTGAAGAAATTCCTAAATGAAAAAGTAATTACATTTAATCTGTCAAAAAAATAGATCCATACGAGGATTTCTTTCTCCTAGTAAGAGGACAAGGGTCCTTCTTCCTGATTTCTATGGGAAAGAAAGAGCAAGAGTTGGACAGCATATCAATAGGACAACCTAATTTCACTAACATGCAGAATCATCTAATTTTTTACAGTATACATAAAACAAAATTCCCTTTCTAAATAAAGTATGGGAGGCGAATCATAAACTGAGAATAATTATGCACACGACAATTTCAACTGGAGAGCTTACTGACCAAGAACATATCGAATTATATATATGCAGCAACTCTATACATTAGTATAACTAACAATCGGATTTCTTCTCAACAGATTAATTGATGTTCTGTATAAGGCAGTAGAATGGATCTTTGCTGCGGCTTATCATAAAGCTCAATTTTATAGACTTTCCCAACTTTACATTAGAGATCATAGATTTGCTAGAGTGAAGTAGATGTAAAAGGTAGTGTAGTGGAGCTGAGCTTTACCGTGGTGGCGTGGTATCAAAGTCAGAACAGTCAATGTCTGTGCCTGACTGAATCAAAGATCAACCAGCTGAAATTGAGAATGTGTCAACCATAGATGGTCAAGCAACAAGAGCATTGGCATCAACAGAGAGTGAAATCAATTTGTTTCTTCTGAAAATAAGACTATCCCCAACGCTTTGATTGGATTAAGAACATAATACTGCACTTGCAGAAGCGATGAAGATGCTATCCAGGGTAAAAGGAATGAGACCTCAAATCTACCAGGAAACATCCTGTCTGCCACAGGAATCATCAAGTTTTATAAGGCTCCAATTGCCTTCATGAACATGGGAGAAAGTGAAGAGACATTTACTTGCAAAAGTGCCCATTTCACATGTATAATTTGTTAAAGCAAATTTCCAAAAGAGATAGGAAGAGATGCCAATTCCATAATTCCCATGATTACCAGTTAGGAAAACACTCAATATCTCCAATTACGAAACTTGACTGACAAGACCCACAATTAGCTGCCACAAATGAAAATCCAAGACTAGTTACAAGAAAATCCCCACCTCTCATTTGGACAATCTAAAGTATTTGAAGTCTCCATAAAATACAGATCATGGGCCTAGGTCATCACTTCCAAGAGTTGGCACATCACACGCTGACCAAAATGATAACAGGTGCTATCTACACAACCACAACTGTCTTACTTGTGCTATGATAAAAAGTTGCACAATTTGCTCAACAAAGTGAGCAACTGACAATAGACAGAATTACGTTGAGAAGTACAAAAATACAAGCATAACTATACAAGCTCCATACATGCTGCTGGAAAGTTCAATTTCTTTGCGAGGTCTTCAAAATAGTTAGGTTTTCTTCTCAAGTTCGACATCAGGTATAGCTCATACAATGCATGAACCCCACCTAAAACATGTCCAGTACACCATCTTATTCAAAGAGAGCTTATAAAAGTTGGCAAAAACATCCAAACCATCCACTCCACACTTATCCATGAGCATAGAGCCAGCATCCCCAGAAAACAAAGATAATAGAATAAGAGCTTCAGAGAGAATGAGGGGTGAATCCATGTAGAGGAATCGCGTGAGCTCATGGCCAAGTGACTTTTAATTTCAACACACAAGCAACATAAAACCAATTTGTCAGTCAAACTATAGCAACTGGAACTTCAATATAAAGAGAATCCCAAAGAGAGAGCTTCTACGGACTGCACCAAACCAATTGAAAGTAGAAACGAATAATCTGCCATGATGTTAGTGAACATCTGCAATCAGTTTCCAATCTCACATGGTAGAAGCATTTGATAAGTCAAACTGCCATCGATGCGTGCCCCCAAATCACCAAGCAAAGCAACAACTAGACTTAGCCTTGAAACAGGACTCAATTGTAGTTTTATCCAGTAAAGTTCACAGAAAAAGACAAGAGGACGACATCATCAAAGAGAGACTTCAACTGGCACCAAAAATTAACCAATTATACCAAAAATACCCCCAGAAGAAGCAAAAAGTAAAAGCCCCAAATGACTGAGCTAAGCAACCATTAGACTTAGTATTAAACACAAGACTCAATTGGAGTAATTGTAGTTTTATCTAGTGAAGTTTGCAGACGAAGATAGAGAGCATGACATTAGTGAAGAGAGAGACTTGAATTGGCACCCAAAATAAAACATTTATACCAAAAATACCCCAGGAGAAGCAAAAAGCAAAAGTTTCCTAAGTCAGATTATTCCCTGAAAATACACTACAACACAAATCAGGTTGAATTCAGCATGATTTGCAGCAAAAGGACTGCAACCTACAACAGGAAGAAAACTAGATGTTCATCAAAGCTCCTCTAATCCTTGAAAATAAAACAATCAGAAAATCCCTGTAGAAAGATCCAGACACCACTCATCCCTCCAATCCACAAAGAAAAACAACAACTCAGTAGCTCAACTAAACATAGTTGCATTAAATAATAACCTCCAGCCTTCCCCAACTCAAGAACTTGGATTCACTAACATGTTTTGATCAATTAGCATCCTCACACAGTTCTTAGTGGGGCAGTTCCCCTTTCTCTTTGGCTCACATGCCTATCTATGCTCAGCACCAACTTGACTTTATGATCAGAGACTTCATAGCTAATGGGACTGGGCTATGCGAGAAAAGAAAATACAGCCAATCTGCTGGGTTATAAATCCACAAGCAGCTCTAAACAACAAAAGGATGGATCGATCCATCAATAAATGATCAAAGGAGGAGTGTAAACACTAAGAATGTCCATGACCACTCTTCCACAATCACCTAAAGCATAGAAATCACCTGGTAAATGAAAAAGTTCCAGCAAAGGTTCTGTACAAAAGAAAACAATACAATGAAAGCCCTGTTAACTAAATTGTGGGACAGTAATCTTCAGGAAAAAAAACCCAGATGAATAAATTGCACTTGCAATATCTCCATGATTTACCAGCAAACCATTTAGTATCGCAGCATGCGTTGCAAGAACAAAAAGAAACAAGGCAGAACTTAGTGGATCTCAAGCTTTCCAGACTCATAAACATAACCTACAATGGAAGATAGTGAATGGCTATTCATCTTCCAAAAACAACAAAACCAACAGAAACTCAAAGAAAGAAGAGGTTGTCAGAAAGAAAACCAGAAAGAACAATCACAGATTGAAGACAGCCCCCATCGAACCAGAAGAGGCTTGCATCGAAGGAAAGAGAATCGGGCCCTAATCATCTCACCATAACTGGAAAAAAGCAGAAGCGGGAAATGAACTTGATTCAAACCAGTAACTGCCTGGAATCCACGAAGCAGATGTTTGTCCAATTTAAACAAATCATCAACACAGCCCCACAGAAGAACGCAATAGATCACCACTTCTTAAACCCGGCAAAACTTCAATATGTAAAGGAATTAGAACTCAACGATTACTATCTCACCGCTCCCCAAAGATAATCAACAAAGTCAAACTTAAATCAAAACTACAAAATGCCTAGAAATCTTCAAAATTTCATTCCAGCTCCCATCCTGAAGATGTAATCAGAGACTACTTCAGAACTCAAGCAAACAAGGACTGCATAATAGATATTAACTCCTCCAAGAAGCCCAAGCACGTTATTCTATGTAAACCGACCAGCTTCTATATATTTACCATCCTGAGACGACATGATCAGATAAACAGATTGCTCCAAGAGGAACAACTGCCACTCCACTGAAATCCATAATCATCTTGATAAACAATTTAATGGTAAAAATCAATCTATTGATGAACCAACTAACATCACTTTATAAGTGAAAACATTACATACTATACTTTTGGTAAAGTTCTGGCAAAAGGTAAATGTTCCCTCAAAAATCAGTGTGAAAAATGAATACTGTTTTAGAAAAGATTTATAAGTATGTATTTACCATCCTGAGACGACATGGTCAGAAGAACAGATCGCTCCAAGAGGAACAACTGCCACTCCACTGAAATCCATAATCATCTTGATGAACCATTTAATGGAAAAGATCAATCTACTGATGAACCAACTAACAACATTGCTTTATAAGCGAAAACATTACATACTATACTTTTGTAAAGTTTTGGTAAAAGGTAAATGTTGCCGCAGAAAACAGTGTGAAAAACAAATATTGTTTTGGAAATGATTCTACCCTGCAAGATCAAATAATATAGAGAAAAAGGGGCAATAAGTCACCAAAATAACATCTTGGCGTAGGATATTACCACCCAGACAACATCAGTCTCATCAAATATAAACACAAAAGAAACCTGACAAAAAATTGTTCATATAAACCAGATTTAACATCTATTGACACAAAATTCAAGCAGACATACACACCAAATCAAAAACAAATGCATATGCAAAAAATGTATTTCCAAATGAATGTGCAACAGTGTACATTGAAAGGAAAAAGTCCATAATAAATAACATGCACAACAGTTCCAGACAGTTCCATCAAAGAAAAAGTTGTGATATAAATCAAAAGATTTCCATCCAATCCCACAGAGAAAGTAGGCTCTAATCTGCCAAAGAACAGCTAGTATCAGCTATATCATCTTAGGTGATGCCAACAAAACAAATAAAATTGAACTTACTCAGGTGGACCTCAAGCTTTACAGATAAAAGTACCATGTAACTAAGGATCTTGTCCAATGAAACCATTCCCCTAATATCCAGCTATAAAGCACCATCATAGATCAAAAGAACACACCATGTTGAAGTTAGGGGTAAAGTCTTTGCTTTAACCAATTTCCTACAAAAGAAAGAGAACTGGATGGTGATCCTCTTGCTAAAAAAAAAGGAACTAAAGAATAATAACGGAACCATTTACTGTCCAGAATCCAATAAATGAGAGCTTATCCAGTTTTAAACAAAACCCTGTCTCCACAACTCATCCTCTCACTCTTGTAGAAAAGGCAATGGATCAGCAATTCCCAATTCAGCAAACCTTCAACCAAAGGCAAATAGAACTAGATGATTATCTTCTCGGTTCTTGCCACTACCCAAAGATGATTAAAGAAAGAATAAATTTTGTAAAAGAAACATAAGTGTCCATGCAGGAAATTATTAAAAGTTTCAGTTCATCACCCAGTATTCCAAGTCCACCAACCCAACGTTAGACTGCAAAATAGTCAGGTCAGTCCCAGAATAAGCTAGAATGCTTTATTGTATGCAACAACTGACCAAACTTATCATATTTACTGTTCTTTACACAACATCAAACGACCAATCAATTATTAAATGGTCAAAGGGAAGAGTAAACCCTAATGATGTCCATGACCGTGGCAAAGTCCCAAAGAGGCAACAGGAAACAGAACGAATTAAGCTTCTGCAACAAACCAGACATTTCTGAAATTAGACCGAGAAAGTAATCAGCTCATCATCCATTAAGAAATAGAAACAAGATAAGAAAATCAATAATGCAAATTATGATAGATATCTGAAGCACATCATTTCAAAATTAGATGCTACGAATAGGCCATTAAGTAAAACCAATTCCATCAGCTATAAGCCTTCAGAGTCCCAATAACCAAAGAAAACCTACAATTTAGACATTTATATGGCCATTGACTGAGTCCAACCAACTCAAACAACCTCTTGCACAGAAAGAACACGAAATGACCTCGTGTTCTGTACCAAAAGAAAACACATAAGTCGTGTTAAAAAAAAGGCAAAACAAGCTAGTCATTGCCTCGACCCAGTTCCAGGTCAGGGAAGAAGAGCTTAACGCATGCATCTTACATATGATATCTCCATGATTTAACAGAGATCCAATTAGCGAGTGTAGCACATGGGTGAGAATGAAGAGAAAGGAGCTAGTGTGTGGACCTATCCAGACAAGAAAGGACTCTGAAAGAAGAGCTTGTCCTATGAATTGATGCTTATGCAACAAGAAAGAACCATCACTGTTCACACACTCCCTCTCGAAATTGACAAGGTAAAGTATAGCCTCGACCAAACAATGACCTGTGAAGGAAAGAGAACATCTGACCGTTCCACCTTAACTAGACAATTAAATAAGTGGAAACAAACTAGAAATTGATGCTTTTGCAGCAAGAAAGAACATCACTGATGACACTCCATATCAAACTTGGCCAAGTAAAGTATTGCCCTGACCAAACTCTGATCTGCAAAGGGAAGAGAACTAGATCTGATCTTTCAGATTAACTAGAAAATTAAAAGAAGTAAAGGACAACTTCCATTCAAACCAATGACTGCCTAATATCCTAGAAGCAGGAGCTCATCCACTTTCGAACAATTATCAACTCAGCCCCACAGTCCAATAAAACTTTCAACCTGTAAGAGAAGCCTAGAAGGTTGTAAAAGAATTTTAGTCCATCGCTTGTTTTAAAGACAAAGACTTCTAGATCATCAGCTCAACCAAACAGTGCAAGATTAGATCATTGGTCCTCCAAAAACACCATATGTCATATTCCATGTAACCAACTGACCAGTTGCATTGTCTTCATTGTCCTCTCAGACATCGACTGCAGAGAAATTGTTTGCTCCAATAAGAAAGAAGCCACTGCCAATTCACGGAATAGTGAATACCAGAATCAGCTCATAATACGGTTGAACCTGGAATTATCAATTAATTGATTATACAATCAATGATCAGAGGAGGGCAAACCCCAACAATGCCCACGACATGGCAGTCCCGGGGAGGTGAAGTGTGACCTTGGGAGAAAAACATCACATAAACAGAATCAGACTGGTTCAACAATCAAAAGAGAGAAAAAGAAAGGTAGTATCAATAGCGCGTTTCAGGAACGACGTCTCCTTTAAGAGTACTTCGCTGAGGCTGTCAACTGAGAGAGGAATGCAGGAACAATCATAGACGCAAGATGAGACTGAAGGATGAAGTGGATCTGGATTGTGGGTAGTGATGCGCGTACACCTCGCAAAAAAAGAACCATCACATATAACACATGGACCAAACACTGACCTCTCAATGAATGAAAATCGGTTTTCGCTTTAATCAGGAAATTATGGGACTGGAGAACAATTTTCATTCAAACCAATAACTGCCTTGAGAAACAAAGCTTATCCCATTTCAGACAATCATCTGCGGCAGATCACCACTTCTCTAGTCTGGCAAGACTCCAACCTGTGAGAGAATCAGGACTAGATGATAATCAAGTACCCAAGATCAAATAACCAAAGAACAAATTCCCATCAAAACCAGTAAATTTCAGTCTAAGATGTGACCAAAGGCAGCAAAAGAATCATCAGTCCTCCAAAAAGCCCCAATATCCAAGTTTTTATGAAAAAAACTGACCAACCAATGTCATCATAGTATTCATCATCCTAGACATCCTCAGACAAGCAGCTTCTCTCTGAAGGGAAAGAAGCCACTGCGAATTCACCAGATAACAAAATCCAGAAGCAGCTTGTAAAACAATTGTACGGAAAGATTGATCGCCAATGTATCAATAAAGGGTCAAAGGAGGAGCTAAACTAAAACCTTCCCATGGCGGCATCCTCAGATGTCAAGAGATATGATCCAAGAGGAAAAGAGACCAAACTTCATTCAAACTGATAATTGCCTGGAATCCATGAATCAGTTGCTTGTTCTATTTCAAGCAACCACCAACTCAGCCCCATAGAAGAACTCAATATGTCACCGCTTCTCAAAACCGGAAAAATTTCAACTTGTAGAGGACTTAGAATTTGAAAATTATCTCACTGATCCCCAAAAATAATTAACTGAAGAAAAACTTAAATCAAAACTACAAAATATGTAGAGATCTCCAAAGTTTCGGTCCATCCCCTCTCCTAAAGATGTGATCAAAGATTACTTCAGAACTCAAACAAACAAGACTGCATAACAGTTCATCACTCCTCCAAGAAACCAAAACACCTTATTCTATGTGAACTGACCAGCTTCTATGTCTTATTTATAACCCTTAGCCGACATGATCAGATGAAGAGATCGCTCCAAGAGGACAGATGTAACGGCCAATCCAACGACATCCAGAATCATCTTGTCAAACAATTTAATGGAAAGATCAATCCATTGATAAACCATCCAAAAACATTGCTTGTAAGTGAAATACATAACATTTGGTAAAGTTTTGGGAAAAGGTCAATGTTACCGCAAAAAAACAGTGCAGAAAAGAAACATTATTTTGGAAAAGAACCTATCTGCAAGTTCCAAATAATATAGACATCTCAGCATAAGAAATTGCCATCTAAACAAGTCATTAATCTCATCCAATATAAGCACAAAAGAAACCTAGCAAAAAATCTCAAATAAACAAAATTTAACAAATTGACACAAAATTCAAGTAGATGTTGAAAGGCAAAAGTCAGTGATAAATAAGATGCAGGATAGTTCTATTCAAAGAAAAAGCTAAGACGTACAAATCAAAAGTTTTCCATCCAATCACATGGAGAAAGGCTCCAATCTGCCAAAGAACAACTGGTATCAGCTATCATCCTACAATATTCACAATCAATTGACAAAAGAAAAAAAATCAAAAGTCATAAGTGCCTACCAAAGTTAGATTTGCCTGGAGTCTACTACAAAAACACCATGACAAATACATCCTGCATAAAATAATTGCATGATTTGCAAAAGTGATTCAATTAGTAATTGCAATTCACATATGAGATAAGAAAGAAGAGAAGCAACCCAAAACTAACACGGACCTCAAGCTTTCCAGACCTGTAAACAACTCCTACAGCAGAAGACAGTTGACGATTATTGACCTTCCAAAAACAACTTAATACTCAGATAAAAGTGCCAAAGAATTAAGGATCTTGTCCGATCAAACGATTCCTCTAATATCCAACTATAGAGAACCATCATAGATTAAAGAACGCCCCATATTTAGGAAAGAGGTAAAGTCTTTGCTTCACCAAATTCTGACCAACAAAGTAAGAAAAAGGTAAAGTCTTTGCTTCACCAATATCTGACCAACAAAATAAAAAGAACTGAATAGGATATCCTTGTTTTAATAAAATTTACTGTCCAGAATCCAATAAATGAGAGCTTATTCAATTTCAAACAGAACTTGGTCTCAGCCTTGCAAAAAAGGCAATGAATCAGCGCTTCTCAGATTCAACAGGCCTTCAACCTTAACCAATTAGAACTAGATGATTATCATCTCCTTTCTTGCCACTACCCAGAGATAATCAATGAAAGAATGAATTTAAAAAGGAAACATAAGTGTTCATCCAGAAAATTATTAAAAATTTCAGTTCATCACCCGGTACTTCTAGTCCACCAACCCAACATTATATGGCAAAGAAATGATCAGTCCCAAAAAAAGCTCGAACGCTTTATTCTATGCAACAATTGATCAAACTCATCACATTTACTGCTCCTTACATGACATCCTCAGAAGTAGAGAATGGTCCATCAGAGAAGAAGGTACTTCCAATCCACTAAATACCAGATCTAGAATCTGCTCATAAAAAATCTAAATAGAATGACCGACCAATCAATTATTAAATGGTCAAATGAGGAGAATAAACCCTAATGACGTGCATGACCATGGCAAAGTCCCGAAGTGGCAACAGGAAACAGAACCAATTAAGCTTCTGCAACAAGCCAGACATTTCTGAAATTAGACCGAGAAAGTAATCGGCTCATCATCCATTAAGAAATAGAAATAAAATAAGAAAGATTAATGCAAATCGTCACAGATATCTGAAGTACATCATTTCAGAATTAGATGCTACCAGTTGCACTGAAGTAACGCCAATTCTGTCAGTAATAAGCCTTTATAGTCCCAATAACCAACACCCTACAAGGCAGACATTTATTTGGTCAATAACAGGGTCCAACCAACTCAAACGACCTCTCACCCCAAAAGAACACGAGAAATCACCACTTGTTCTATACCAACAGAAAACACAGAAGCAGTGTAAGAAAAAAGGCAAAGCAAACTAGATAATGCCTGGAGCCAGTTCCAGGATAAAAAAAGAACATGACAAATAACTCTTACATATGCTATCTCCGCGATTTACCAGAGAGATCCAATTAGTGATCCTGTCACACAGATAAGAATGAAGAGAAACAAGCCAGAACTTGTGTGGACTTTTTTAAAGAAGTTAGAATTGTGAAAGAAGAGCTTATGTCCCATGAATTGATGCTTATGCAGCAAGAATGAACCATTACTGATCACAGCCACTCCATATCCAAATTGACAGGTAAACTATTGCCTCAACCGAACTCTGACCTGCCAAGGAAAGAGAACATCTGATCTTTCCCCTTAACTAGAAGATAAGGGAAGCAGAAGACAGATTAGGAATTGATGCATATGCAGCAAGAAAGAACACCACTGATCCTAGACACTCCATATTGAACTTGGTCAGGTAAAGTTTTGCCTCGACCAAACTCTGATCTGCTAAGGGAAGGAAACTAGATCTGATCTTTTGAATTAACTGGGAAATAACACGAGTGAAGGACAAGTTCCATTCAAACCAATGACTGCCTAAAATCCAAGAAGCACGAGCTCATCCAATTTCAAAAATTATCAACTTAGCCTCACAGAAAACGCAACAGATCACCAACTGTCAAGTCCAGTAAAACTTTGAACCTGTAAAAGAATCCTAGACGGTTGTCAAAATTTCAGTCCATTGCTTGTCCTTAAGAAGACTCCTAGATCATCAGCTAAACCAAACAGTGCAAAAATTAGATCATTAGTCCTCCAAAAAGCCTAAATGTCTTATTCTACGTAACCAACTGACCAGTTGCATTGTATTCATTGTCCTCTCAGACTTCATCATCAGAGAAAACGATCACTCCAAGAAGAAAGAAGCCACTGCCAATTCACGGAATAGTGAATACCAGAATCAGCTCACAATACAATTGAACTAGGAAAGATCAGTCAATGATGAATCAATCAATGATCAGAGGAGTGCAAACCCTAACAATGCCCACATGGCAGAGTCCTGGGGAGGCAAGGTGTGACCTTTGAAAAAAGACATAACATAAACAAAATCAGACCGATTTAACAATCAACTAAGAGACAAAGAAAAGAAGAAGGTCCAAGTGCGCATTTCGGGATCGATGTCTCCTCTGAAGAGTGCATTGCAAAGGGGGTCAACTGAGTGAGGAATGCATGCACAATCATAGACGCCCAATGAGACTGAAGGATGAGGACCCAAGGGAGGGACTATTTCTAGGAAGGAGACACCCGCTTTCGAACTTCAATATAAATCAGAGAAATGATTTGGATTGGATAGTGATCCATTGTGGCGCATACAACTTGCAAAGAAAGAACCATCATAGATCAAACATTGACCAAACACCGACCTCTGAAGGAATGAGAATCAGTTTTCACATCAACGGAAAACTATGGGACTGGTAAACAAATTTCATTCAAGCTGATAACTGCCTCGAGAGACAATAGAGCTTATCCAATTTCAGACCTCATTAGCTTGCGGCAAAAGACAACTTGTCAAGTCTAGCAAAACTCCAACCTGTGAGAATTAGGACAAGATGAAATCAACTCCCCAAAAATTTTAAAAAAAGAAAGAAAGAAACACCAAACTGAAGAACAAATTCCCATCAAAACCAGTAAATTTCAGTCTATTGGCAGGTCTAAGATGTGATCAAAGACTACTTGTCCATTGTCTCAAACAGAGAAAGGACAGCAAAAGGATCATCAGTCCTCCAAAAAGCCCACACTAAACAAGCTGACCAGTGTTGTCGTATTCATTGTCCCTGACATCTTCAAACAAATTGTTTGGCTCCAAGGGGCGAGAAGCCACTGCAAATTCCCCAAATAACAATATCCAGAAGCAGCTCGTAAAACAAGTAAACAGATCGATCGATCGATAGATCAATAAAAGATTAGAGGAGCAGCTGAACACTTCCCACAACGACATCCTCATACAAAAGAGATGATTCAAGAGGAAAGAAGTCACACCACCAATTCACTGAATAACAAAAATCCAGAATAAGCTACCAAAACAGTAAAGGAAAGATCAATGGAGGAAGAGGTGTAAACCGAATAATTCAGATGACCATAGGCATCGTAGGCCAAGTCAAACCCTTGAAAATCTCCGCAACAAGGGGTCTCTGCAGCCAGACACTTCACAAAATCAGACCGAGAAAGCGATCGGCCTCATCAACAATAAATCAAGAAATAGAACAAAAGGAGAAGGGATGGTTAATGAAGAGCGCTTGATTGGGATTGCTACTTCTCTCTGTAGATGATGTTTGCAGAGGCCATGCAGAGAGAGAGACGAGGGGAACATGAGCAGATATGGAAACACATGACAAGAGCAAACTATATAATGAGGGTGAGAGGGGAAAAGGACAATTACTCACAGGGAAGGATACACCGACTGCGGATTGACCATTGATGATAATAAATCCTAAGGAGAGTTGTGATCTGCTGAAAGGTTAATTCAGGGAAGTCAGTGGGCTGCCAATTCCGACTGTTGCTTGAGACGCATGCTGTAAAAGAACTAGGAGGGATGCTTGTGATGAGTAATCTTTGACCACATGTCCTGAAGCTGCTATGGTCGTGGCATAGCTCAGGTTTTACAAACTAGAGCTAGGTTCCTCAGAAAGTGATAATAATAAAACATGAGTTTCAGAGAGAATGAGGGGTGAATCCATGTAGAGGAATCGAGTGAGCTCGTAGCAAGCAATTCCTGATTGTTAAACACAAGCAATATAAGACTAATTTGTCAGGAAAAATTTATATCAACTGGAGATTGAATATAAAGAGAATCCGAGAGAGAGCTTCTACGGACTGCACCAAACTAATTGAAACTAGAAACAGATAATCTGCAATGGTAGTAAATATCTGCAATCAGTTTCCCATCTCACAAGTACATGATAGAAGCATTTGATAATTCGAGCTCCCATTGATGTGTGCCACAAAATGACCAAGCAAAGGCACTAGGCTTAGCGTTGAAATAGGACTCAGTTGTGGTTGATAAAAGCATAACATCATTGAAGAGAGAGAATTGAACTGGCGCCCAAAACAAACCATTTATACCAAAAATACTGCCAGAAGAAGCAAAAAGAATGCCCCAAATGACTGAGCTAAACAACAACCAGCCAGCCTAGGACACAAGACACGATCGTAGTAATTTAGTTTTATCCAGTGAAGTTTGCAACTGAAGATGAGAGCACAGCATCATCGAAGAGAGAGACTTGAACTGGAACCCAAAATAAACCATTTATACCAACAATATCCAACGAAAAAGCTTGCCAAGTCAAATCATTCCCCTAAAGGTTTGTTAAATGGGTCAATCCAATACAGCATGAACCAGGTCGAATTCAGCATAATTTGCAACAAAATGACTCCAACATACAACCGGAAGTGAACTAGACATTTATTGCATCCTTAAAAATGAAAATATCATAAACGAGATCTTTGTGCAGTTAATGCAGCTACAGACAATCCCAGACATCGTTCATCACCCTGATCCACTAAGAAAAACAACAACTCAGTAGCTCAACCAAACATTCCCCAACTCAAGAACTTGGATTCTCTAATAGATTTGATCAATTAGCATACTCACATGGTCCTTAGCAAGATCGCTCTAAACTGGAACAAGCACCCATCGATGAATGGATAAATCCGCATCGCATCAAAGCCAATAAATTAGTTGATATAATCAGAAGGAGACTTGAACCTTAATAAGGTTCATTGACCTTTCTTTATAAAATCAGAGCCTTCACCAACATTGTTCTGGAAATAGACCTGGCCAGATCCTTAAAAATTTCATGCCTTCAAAGCAAATACCAAAGCAAATGAAACTGATCATAAGGCGACTGTTTAATATTTCCAATTAGAAGGAAGATGACTCCAGACAACCCTTGAGGAGCCGAAGAGAAAGAGATATAATAAAACCATGAATTAGAATATCTGGAAAACAGATAACCATAGGCAAGGGATCACACTGCTATTGGCAATCAGAAGTTTGCCCATCGTACATTAGGGTATCATAACAGATCAGAAGGGGAAGTAGACTGAAGTCCATGCTCACTAGATATTTAAAAACGTCAAACCAAAGCTTATTCACTGCAAGATTAACATCTGCTCCATCAGTTTCACCCATCTAAAAACAACTACAGAATTTGACAAACATGCTAAGCAAGCGACTAGTATCTAATCCTCCCAGCCTGACCAGCCACGTCTGCAGACAGCATACACATAAAAACACGGCTTTTTTGTGGATAAGAAGCAAGAGAATCAGCAAAAAGGAGAGAACTGATGAGAGTGCAAGCAAAGCCAAGAGAAGTTATGTCTAGATGGCTGTCTTGTCAACATCCCCATCATATGCCAATAATGAAACACGAGAAGAAAGCAACCTTCTAGTTATGATAGGAATCTATGTGGTGTGTGTAATTAGGAAGCTAAAGGCAAAAGCACAGTAGCAGTTCATCTTTACAAAATGAGACGCTAACAGTTTGCAACGAAGTATATAATAGGTCCTGACAGGAAAGTCTTCACATGGCCATGGATCAACGAGAACCTAAAATATACAGAAATTAGGCTCCCTCAAGGAGGCAGCACAAATTAAAAACAACACATCTCACCAGCAAAATCACCTCATTTGTATAATGTCCCCCCAAAAGTTACTGTACCCAAAGAAAGAATCACAGCAGTGGAAAATACAGGCTAAGAATCACAGCAGCAGAAAATACAGGCTAAGAATCACAGCAGCAGAAAATACAGGCTAAGCAAACCCATACAGATATTTTATTGCAGCTAAGGAGACTTAGTACTCTCTTCTTGCAAGTATGTCCAACAGAGAGGCCATCCAATAACAACCAGAGATCTTTCGTTGAATTCCAAACCCTCAGAGGATAGTCAAGCTAGTTCTTGCACCTTCTATCATAAAAGCACGGCCAGTATATCAATTGATTAGGGATTGATCCATATACAAAGAGAGTGAGGACATCAAAGAACCAAAATCAAAGGAGTGGGAGCTTATTCAATTTCAAACAAAGCCCGGACTACGCAATTCATCAACTCAGCCGCACAGAAAAGGCAATAGATCATCACTTCTAAAATCTGGCAAAACTCCAACCTATGAAGGAATTAGAACAGAGAAAATTATCATCTTTCCACTCCAAGAGAATGAACTGATGAATGAAATTCAACAAAAACCCTTCCACCAACGCAAACCAAGATAGATGTGAATAGATCATCGAACTCAAGAAAAGCGCAGTTATTCTGAGTAATAATTGAGCAACCTCATCATATGTACCATTCCTTAGTCAACATCTTCAATCAAAGAGATTGCTCCGTGAGAAAAGAAGCTACTACCAATCCACGTGATTATAAATTCAGAAACAGCTCTGAAACAACAGAAGGATGGATTTCAATAAAGGATCAAAGTACAAGCATAAACACTAACAATGTCCATGATCACTCCTCAACCACCTAAAAGTATATAAATCACTGGCCAAACCAAAAGGTTCCACCAAAGGATCTGTACCAAAAGAAAGCACATCAATTATATAGGAAAAAACGCCTAAGCCTAACTAGGTATTGTGTGAAGCTAGTATTAGGCGAAAAAGAAAAGGCAAGAATAAATTGCACATGCAATATCGGCATGATTTACCATCAATTGATTCAGTGATTGTAGCATGCCTCAGTAATGAAGAGAAACAAGCCAGAATTTAGTGGGCCTCAAGCTTTCAAGACTCATTAACAATCACTACAATGGAAGATAGTCAATCATTATTCATCTTCCAAATACAACAAAAGCCAATATAATCTTAAAGAAAGAAGAGCTTATTAAATGAAATCTAGAAAGAGATATCACAGATTAAAGACAGTCCACATTGAACCAGAAGAGGTTTGCATCGAAGGAAAGAGAACAAGGCCCTAATCATCTCCCCATGACCAGAAAAAGCAGAAGTGGAGAACAAACTTCATTCAAACCAATAACTGCCTAGAATCCACCAAGCAGTTGGTTGTCCAATTTCAAACAATCATGAACTCAGCCCCACAGAAGAACACCATATATCACCGCCTCTCAAACCCGGCAAAACTTCAACCTGTAGAAGAATAGAACTTGATGATACTTATCTCATTGCTCCCCAAAGATAATCAACTGAAGACAAACTTAAATAAGACTAGAAAATGCCAAGAAATCTGCAAAATTTCAGCCCATTGCCTGTCCTGAAGATGTGATCAAATACTACTCATGAACTGAAGCAAACAAGACGGCATAATAGATCACCACTCCTCCCCAAGAAAGCCCAAACAACTTGTTCAATGAAGCTTCTATGTATTTATCATCCTTAGACAACATGCTCAGATGGAAAAAGATCGCTCCAAGAGGAAAGATGCAACTGCCAACCCACCAAATCCGGAATCATCTTGATAGACAATTTAATGGAAAGATCAATCTATTGATGAACCATTCAACAGCATTGCTTTATATGTGAAAACACTAAAGACCATACATTCGGTAAAGTTTTGGCAAAAGGTTAATGTAATTGGAATAAACAGTGTGAAACAAATAAAAAATTTCACAAAGAACCTATCCTGCAAGTTCTAAATAACTAGATAAAAAAGGGGCAATAGGTCACACAAAGATAACAACTCTGAGTGAATGTGCAACAAAGTATGTTGAAAGGAAAAAGTCAGTGATAAATAACATGCAGGATCTATCCATCGAAGAAAAATAGGTAAGACATACAAATCAAAAGTTTTCCATCCAATCATGTGGAGAAAGGCTGTAATCTGCAAAAAAATGACTGCTATCCAAAATCAGTTGACAAAAGAAAAAAATCTAAAGTCACAAGTGCTAACCAAATTTTGATTTGCCATGAGAAAAAGAGCCAGAGTCTACTTTAATAGTACCATGAGAAATAAATCCTGCATAAATTATTTGCATGATTTCCGAAAGCAATTCAATTTGTGGTTGCAGTTCACATTTGAGATAAGGATGAAGAGAAGCAAGCCAAAACTAACGTGGACCTCAAGCTTTCCAGACTTGTAAACAGCTCCTACAACATAAGAAAGTCAGGCAATTATTGACCTTCCAACAACTTAATACTCAGATAAAAGGGGCAAAGAATTAATAATGTTGTCCAGTTAAACCATTCCTCTAATATCCAACTATAAAGAACCATCATAGATTAAAGAACGCCCCATATTTAAACAAGCAGAGTGGTGTCATCATATTCATCATCCTTGACATCCTCGGACAAACAGTTTTGCTCCAAGGGGAAAGAAGCCACTGGGAATGCACCAAATAACAAAATCCAGAAGCGGCTCGTAATAAAGGGTCAAAGGACGAGCTAAACCAAACACTTCCTGCGCTGGCATCCTCAGAGGCGAAGGAGATATGATCCAAGAGAGGAAAGAAGCCCGGCTGCCAATTCACCGTATAACAAGAATCCCAATTAAGTCGGTCGAAAAATAACACAAAGACCACGAGATAATTCTGATAATTGTAGGCCAAGCCAAACCCTCAAGAATCTCCGCAACAAGGGATTTCTGCAACCAGATGCTTCAATAAATCAGACCCAGAAAGCAATCAATCCCATCAACAATCAATCAAGAAACGGAAACAAGAGGGAAGGAGGGACGGTCGACGAAGAGCACGAGAGAGAGGAGGGTAGGGTAAAGCGAGCAGGAACCAGAAACCGTTAGGGAAGGTCGGTGATTTTACAGGGAAGGATCCACCGACTTTGGGTCCGTCGTCGAAAATAATAAATCCAACGCAGTGACGTGATTGGATAGTTGTGATCTGTTGACGGGTTAAAATAAGTAAAGGCGGCGGGCTGCCAATTCCGAACTTCACTTGAGATGCACGCCGTAAGAAAATTAGGAGGGACAGTCTTTACGAGTCATCTATAACCACGTGTCCTGAGTTGCTATGGTTGCTCTGGTTTAAGAAATTGAGGCTGGCTTTATATAATGTTCTTATTCTTAAATACATTGCGGTTAAAATATTAAAAAGACCACTTAATTTCAACTTGCCACCTTGCCTAATTTAATATTGCCCACGATTTCTAATTAGCAAACCACTCATCCAATTAGGAAACTTGATCGGGAACACCCACAATCAGATGCCACAAATGAATTCCCTAGTCACGACAAAACCCCTGCCACTCATTTCTAAAACGTCAACAATTTTAAGTCTCCATGAAATACAGATCATTAGCCAAGGGCATCACTTCCAAGAGTCAGCACATCGCATTCTGACCAAAATGATTTTAAGTGCCATCTGCACAATTCTTACTTGATGAAGGTTGCACGATTTACTCAACAAAGTGACCAACTGACAATAGACAGAACTATGTTGAACAGTCCAAATATACAAGCAGAATCCATACATGCTGCAGGAAGGCTCATTTTCTTTTTAAGTACTCAAAACACCCTGACCTAAATGATAACGAAGTGCTATCTGCACAAATCGTGCTTGATTTTTTGCCAGTCACAGCTGTCTTACTTGTGCCATGATAAAAGTTGCACAATTTGCTCAACATGGTGAGCAACTGATAATAGACAGAAATATGTTTGTTATTTTTTCTTGGGTCATTGACAGAAATATGTGGAAAAGACCACATATACAAGGCAGAATCCACACATGCTGCAGGAAGACTCAATTTCAATTTCTGTAGATGTCTTCAAAACAGTAAGTCGGCTCTCAAGTTCAACATCAGGTATAGCTCATACAACACGTGAATCCTACCAAAAGCAACATGTCCAAGACATCCACCTACGGTTACCCACAAGTATATTCCAGAGCATCCTTACAAATATAGTACAAACTAGAGCCAGCTTCCTCAGAAAACGAAGATAATAGAATAAGAGTTTCGAAGAGAACAAGAAATGAATAAGAAAGAGATAAGAGGGATCATGAGAGCTTGTAGCCAAGTAACTTTTGATTTCAACACAAAAGCAATATCTCAACTAAACATAATTGCATTAAATAATAACCTCCTCCCTCCCCTAACTCAAGACCCAGGATTCTCTAACAGTTGTGATCAATCAGCATCATCACACGGTCCTTAGTTAGATTGCTCTAAACTGGAAGAAGCACCTGTCGACAACTGAACAGTCCCCTATAGCATTAGAAGCCACAAAATTGGTTGATATGATCAGAGGCAGGCTTGAACCTGATATAAATTTGATACACCTTCCTGTATAAAATCAGAGCATTCGCCACCATTGTTCAGGAAATAGACCCAACCAGATGCTTCAAAATTCATGTCCTCAAGGCAAATACCATAGCAAATGAAACCAATCATAAGGCAAACTTCCAATTACAAGAAAGATGACTTCAAACAACCATTGTAGAGCCGATGAGAAAGAGATACAGTAGAACCATGAATATCTGGTCGACAGATCATCATTGGCAAAGGATCACACTGCAATTAGACATCTATAAATTCAAAGCCCTAAAGAGCTTCAACAGCTATGCTTGATTGTTATTTAGATCATATGCACGAAGTAGAAGTTCACCAGTCATACATTAGAGTACCATAAGAGATCAGAAGGTCCATGCTCACCAGATATGTTAAAACCCCAAACCGAAGATTATGCAGGATTGTCATCTGCCCCTTAAGTTCTCATCCATGTAAAAATAACTACAAAATTTGACAAACATGCCGATCAAGCACTGAGTGTCTGCTCCTCCCAGCCAGAGCAGCCACGTCTGCTGACAGCATACAAGACACAACACATCTTTGTCATGGATAAGAAACAAGAGAATCAGCAGAAAGGAGAGAACCAGTCAGAGTGCAAGCAATGCCAAGGGAGTAATGTCTAGATGGCTGTCCTGTCAACATCCCCATGTGAGGCCTTATCACATATACCAATCATGAAACACGAGAAGAAAGAGACCTTCTAGTTATGAAAGGAACCTACATTGTTATTAAAAGCTAGAAGGCAAAATGCACAGGACCAGTTCATCTTTTCAGAATGAGATGCTAACAATTTGCAACAAAGTATAACTTAGGTCCTGGCAGAAAAGTCTTCATAGTCCCATGGATCCACGAGAACATAAAATATTCAGAAATTAGGCCCTCAAGGTGGCACTACAAACTAAAAGCAACCAAACTCACCTACAAAACACCTCATCTGTGAAATGTCCCCGACATCACTGTATCAGAAGAAAGTATTATGGCAGTGGAAAATGTTGGCCAAGCAAACCCATACAGATATCCTATTGCAACTAAGGAGACTTAGTACTCTCCTTTTGAGAGGCCATCCAATGACAATCAGAGATCTTATGTCAAACTTCAAACCCTCCAAGTCAAACTCATTCTCGCACACCTATCATAAAAGCATGAACAAAAAATCAATTGATTAGGGATTGATCAATTTACACATATACAGTGAGGACATCAAAAGAACCAAAATCAAAGAAGTGGGAGATCATCCGATTTCAAACAAAGCCAGGACTCCACTATTCATCAACTCAGCCACACAGAAAAGGCAATAGATCATCACTTATAAAATCTGGCAAAACTCCAAACTTATAAAGGAATAGGAACAAAGACAATGATCTTTCCACTCTAAGGGAATCGACTGAGGAATAATATTCTACAAAAACCCAAATGCCTACACAGCAAGAGCTCATCTAAAAATCAGTTTTTCACCCTGTCCTGAAGATGATCAAGGACACTGCCCATACACCAACCCAACCAAAGATAGATGTGAAAAATTGTCGCACTCAAGAAAAGCTCAGTCATTCTAAGTAATGATTGACCAAGCTCATCATATAGACCATTCCTTAGATAACATCCTCAATTAAAGAGATCTCTCTGTGAGAAAAGAAGCTACAGAATTACAAATCCAGAAACAGCTCAAAAACAACAAAAAGGATTGATCAATCCATCAATAGATGATCAAAGGAGGAGCTAAACACTAAGGATGTCCATGACCAGTCCTCAACAACCACCTAAAGCATAGAAATCACCTGGTAAACGAAAAAGTTCCACCAAAGGTTCTGTTTCAAAAGAAAACACCTCAACTGTATAGAATGTAAGCATAAGCTAACAAAATTGTGAGAAGCTAGTATTTGGAAAATAAAAAAGGCGAGGCAAATAAATTGCACTTGCAATATCTCCGTGATTTACCAGCAATCAATTTAGTGATTGCAGCATGCATTGCAAGGACAAATAGAAACAAGCCAGGACTTTGTGGGTCTCAAGCTATCCAGAATCATAAACAATCCCTACAATAGAAGATAGTCAATGATTATTCATTTTCCAAATAGAAGCTTGAAGAAAGAAGAGCTTGTTAAATGAAACATAGAAAGAACCATTACAGCTTGAAGACAGCACACATCGAACCAGAAGAGGCTTGCATCAAAGGGATAGATTCATTTTCCAAATAGAAGCTCGAAGAAAGAAGAGCTTGTTAAATGAAACGTAGAAAGAACCATTACAGCTTGAAGACAGCGCACATCGAATCAGAAGAGGCTTGCATCAAAGGAAGAGAGAGCTAGGCCCTAATCATCTCACTATAAACGGAAAAAGCAGAAGCAAAAAACAAACTTTGTTCAAACCAATAACTGCCTAGAATCCACAAAGCAGCTGTTTGTCCAATTTCAAACAATCATCAACTCAGCCCTACAGAAGAACGCAATAGATCACCACTTCTCAAACCCAGCAATACTTCAATCTGTAGAGGAATAAGAATTTTTATCTCACTGCTCCCCGAAGATAATCAACTGAAGACAAACTAAAATCAAAGATACAAAATGCCTAGAAATCTTCAATTCCGTCGCCTGTCCTGAAGATGTGATCAGAGACTGCTTCAGAACTCAAGCAAACAAAGCCTGCATAGATCACCACTCCTCCAAGAAGCCCAAGTACCTTATTCTATGTAAACTGACCAGCTTCTATGTATTTATCATCCTACCATCCAGACGGCATCAATCTCATCAAATATAAACACAAAAGAAACCTGACAAAAAAAAAATTACCGCAAAAATACAGTGGGAAAACAAATATTTTTTGTCTGCAAGTTCCATATAACGTAGAGAAAAAAGGGGCAATAGGTCACACCAAATCTCAGCATAGGAAATTACCATCCAGATTATTGACACAAAAATCAAGCAGATACATACACCAAGTCAAAAAAGTGCATATGCAAGGGACATTTCTTAATGAATATGTGATTGACAGGAAAAAAGTCCGAGGTAAGTAACATGCAGGATAGAGTTCCATCAAAGAAACAGGTAAGACATACAAATCAAAAGTTTCCAATCCAATCCCTAAGAGAAAGTAGGCTCTAATCTGCCAAAGAACAACTGGTATCAGCTATCATCATCTGTTAACAAATAGAAACAAAATAAGAAAGATTAAGTATGCAAATTGTGATAGATATCAGAAGTAGGTCATTTCAAAATAAGATACTACCAGTATACCCTCAAGTAAAACCGATTCTGTCAGCAATAAGCCTTCACGGTCCTAATAACCAAAGAAAACCAACAAATAGAAACAAAATAAGAAAGATTAAGTATGCAAATTGTGATAGATATCAGAAGTAGGTCATTTCAAAATAAGATACTACCAGTATACCCTCAAGAAAAACCGATTCTGTCAGCAATAAGCCTTCACGGTCCTAATAACCAAAGAAAACCCACAATTTTTTTGACATTTATATGGCCATTGACTGAATCAACCTACTCAAACAACCTCTTGCACGGAAAGAACACGAAATGACCTCTTGTTTAGCAAAAGAAAACAAAATGTGTAAAAAGGAAAGTGAAGCAAACTAGGTAATGCCAGGAGCAATTTCCGCCATGGGGAAGAAGAGCATGATGCATACATCTTACATATGATATCTCCATGATTTATCAGAGATCCAATTAGTGATTGTAGCACACAGATAAGAATGAAGAGAAACGAGTTAGAACTTGTGTCGACCTTTCCAGACAAGAAAGAACTCTGACCGAAGAGCTTGTCCTATGAATTAATTCTTATGCAGCGAGAAAGAGCCATTAATGATCAGAGACACTCCATCTCGAATTTGACGAGCTAAGGTATTGCCTTGACCAAACTACAACCTGTGAAGGAAAAAGAACATCTGATCGTTCCCCACCTCAACTAGATGATAATCACCTTGACTAGAAGATAACAGAAATGAAAGACAAATTAGAAATTGATGCTTATGCAGCAAAAAAGAACATCCCTGATCATAGACACTCCATATTGAACTTAGCCACATAAAATTGCCTCAACCATACTTTGATCTGCAAAGGGAAGAGAACTAGATCTGATCTTTTGGATTAACTAAGAATAGGACGAGTTTCATTCAAACCAATAGCTGCCCAAAATCCAAGAACCAGGAGCTCATCCAATTTCAAACAATTATCAACTCAGCCCCACAGAAACGCAACAGATCACCAGCAGTCAAATCCAGTAAAACTTTCAAACTGTAAAAGAAGCCTAGAAGGTTGTCCAGATTACAGTCCATTTGTCCTGAAGAAAGAGGCTTCTATGTGATGATCAACCAAACAGTGCAAAATAGATCATTAGTCCTCCAAAAAGCCCAAATGTTGTATTATAGGTAACCAACTGACCAGTTGCATTGTATTCATCGTTCTCAGAAAAATCCTTAGAAAAACTGATTGCTCCAAGCAGAAGCCACTGCCAATTCATGGAATAGTGAATACTGGAATCAGCTCATAATACAATTAAACTTGGAGAGACCAATCACTGATGAATCAATCAACGATTAGAGAAGCGCAAACCCTAAGGATGCCCACAACATGGCATGATGGCAGTGTCCTAGAGAGGCCAGGCGTAACCTTTGCAAAATAATCAGAACCAGACCGATTTAACCATCAGTCAAGAAACAAAAAGAAAAGAAGAGGATCAAGAACACATTTCAGGAACGATGTCTCATCTGAACTTCACAGAGGCTGTCAGCAGAGAGGGTGTTGGCTGAGAGGGGTATGCAACACAAGATGAGACTGCAGGATGAGGACACAAGGGACTATTACTAGGAATGAGACACTGGCCTTCAAACTTTGATAAAAATAAGATGCGGATCTGGATTAGATACCGGACAGAGATCTGTTGTGGCGTGTAAAGAGGGCTTTATGAAAAATCTCCATCAGATGAAAATCTTCTATTCATTACAAGGGAATCAAGGCGATAACAACTGAATAACAGAGAAGAATTTAAACCAATCTCATATCCAACTGAAGCAATTTCCCAAGAAGGCAAGAACCTCATCCATCGGTGACCAGCCAGTCATTTGAAGTGAGATTACCAGCATGGAAGTGCACCAAATGCTAACTATCCAGCCACAAGGTGAGTACCCTTAAAATTACTATGACATAATTGAAAGACTCCTGCAATCAGCACATCTTCTCCATCTTAATCAAATTCCATAGCTATTAAAAACCAAAAAAGATACCATATCCATATAAAAAACAATTTGTTTCCACATTGTCCAACTTACTGATGAGGATCATGATCAGAACTGGAGAAAACCTCAGTATTAACAACCATCTTCCCCAAATTGAATTTACCGTTATCTTAAAGCTGTGAAAGGTAACAGAGATCTGTTGATCAAAGGCAAGGGAACTTCAAAATTTCATTTTTATTCACCCACACTAAAAATTTTGATCATAAGAGAAAAGTACTCTGGAAAATGAGAATGAGAAGCATCATGTCGTAAGATATGCCAGCCAAAAGTCCACATCAGGAGTCTTACAGAAGAATGGGGAGAGAAACAAGCTAGAACTTGTGTGGACCCAGACAAGAAAGAACTCTGAAAGAAAAGCTTGTCCTATGAATTCACGCTTACGCAGCAAGAATGAACCCTTGCTGAGCTTGGCCAGGTATGGTATTATTGCCTCGACCAAACTCTGATCTGCGAAGGGAAGAGAACTAGATCTGATCTTTGTGATTAACCAGAAAAAGAAGAAGCAAGGACATGTTTATTTAAACCAATAACTGCCTAAAGTCCAAGAAGAAACAGCTCATCCAATTTCAAACAATTATCAACTCAGCCCACAGAAAATGCAATTGTCAAAGTCCACTAAAACTTTCAACCGGTAAAAGAAGCCAATAAGGTTGCCAAAATTTAAATCCATCATTAGCTCAACCACAAATGGTGCAAGATAGATAGATCATTAGTCCTCCAAAAAGCCCAAATGTCATATTCTATGTAACCAACCATTTGGATGTTTTCATTACCTACAACATCCTCACAAAATGATCGCTCCAAGAAAAAATAAGCCACTGCCAATTCACGGAATAGTGAATACCAGAATCAGCTTATAATATAATTAAAATTGGAAAGATCAATCAATCAACAATGAGAGGAGCGCAAACCCTAATGATGCCCCCGACATGGCAGAGTCCCAGAGAGGCAAGAAGTAACCTTCAGAAATAACATTGCATGAACAGAATCAGACCGATTTAACGATCAATCAAGAAGCAAAAAGAAAGGAAAACGGATCAAGGGCGCGTTTCAGTAACAATGTCTCCTCTGAAGAGTACTTCGCAAAGGTGGTCAGCTGAGTGAGGAATGCATGCACAATCATAGATGCCCGATGAGATTGAAGGATGAGGACACGAGGAAGGGACCAATTCTTGGAAGGAGATACCGGCTTTAGAAATTCAATAAAATTAGGACGAGGTGGATCTGGATTGAATAGTGATCAGTTGGGTCATGCACACCTTGCAAAGAAAGAACCATCACAGATCATACATCGACCGCTCCAAAGGGATGAGAATCAGTTTTCACATTAATTGGAAAATTATGGGACTGGGGAACAAAGTTCGTTCAAACTGAAACCATAGAACTTATCCAATTTCAGACAATCATCAGCTTGCGGCAGATTACCACTTGTCAAGTCTGGCAACACTCCAACCTGTGAGAGAATCAGAGGACTAGACAGTAATCAACTCCCCAAGATCAAAAAACTGAAGAACAAATTCCCATCAAAACCAGTAAATTTCAGCCCATCACCCAGTCTAAAATATCATACTCATCTCAACCAAAGAGAAAACACCAAAAGGATCATCAGTCCTCCAAAAAGCCCCTACATCTGAGTTTCTATGAAGTAAACTGATCATCATAGTATTCATTGTCCTTGAAATCCTCAGATAAGCAGTTTTACTCCGAGGGGAAAGAAGCCACTGCGAATTCACCAAATAACAAAATCCAGAAGCAGTTCGTAAAACAATTGTGCGGGAAGATCAATGTATCAATACAGGATCAAAGAAGGAGCTAAACAAAACACTTCCTGTGACAGCATCCTCGGATGTCAGGACATACGTTCTGAGAGGAAAGTAGAGACCAAACTTCCTTCAAACCAATAACTGCCTAGAATCCATGAACCGGTTGCTTGTCCAATTTCAAGCAATCATCAACTCAGCCCCACAGAAGAACCCAATATATCACCACTTCTCAAAAATGGAAAAATTTCAACCTGTGGAAGAATTAGAACTTGACGATGATTATCTCACTGCTTTCCAAAGATAATTAACTGAAGACAAACTTCAATCAAAATTACAAAAAGTGTAGAGATCTCCAAAATTTCAGTCCATCCCCCGTCCAAAAGATGTGATCGAATATTACTTCAGAACTTAAGTAAACAAGACTGCATAATAGATCACCACTCCTCCAAGAAACCCAAACACCTTATTTAATGTAAACTAACCAGCTTCTATGTATTTATTTATCCTCCTTAGCCGACATGCTCACATTAAGAGATTGCTCCAAGAGTAGATGTAACTGCCAATACACTGAAATCCAGAATCATCTTGTTAAACAATTTCATGGAAAGATCAATCCATTGATAAACCATCCAAAAACATTGTTTGTAAGTGAAATAAATAACATTTGGTAAAGTTTTGGCAAAAGGTCAATGTTAATGAAAAAAAACAGTGCGAAAAACAAATATTATTCGGAAAAGAACCTATACTGCAAGTTCCAAATAACATAGAGCCATCTCAGTGTAAGAAATTGCCATCTAAACAAGTCATTAGTCTCATCTAATAAAAGCACAAAAGAAACCTGACAAAATATCTTCAAATAAACCAAATTTAACAAATTGACACAAAATTCAAGTAGACGTTGAAAGGAAAAAGTCAGTGATAAATAACATGAAGAAGGATAGTTCTGTTCAGAGAAAAAGTTAAGACATACAAATCAAAAGTTTTCCATCTAATCACGTGGAAAAAGGCTCTGATCTATCATCCTACAATATTCATAAGGCCATCCAAAATCAATTGAAAAAAGGAAAAAAGAATCAAAAGTCAAGTGCCAACCAAAGTTAGATATGCCAACAGTCTACCGTAAAAGCACTGTGACAAATACATCCTGCATAAACTAATGATTTCCAAAAGTGATTCAATTAGCAATTACAATTCACATATGAGATAAGAATCATGAGAAGCAAGCCAAAACTAATGCAGACTCAAGCTTTACTGAACTGTAAACAACTCCTACAACAGAAAAAAGTCGACAATTTGACCTTCCAAAAACGACTTAATACTCAGGTAAAAGTGCCAAGGAATTAAGGATCTTGTCCAATCAACTACATCATTTCAAAATTAGATGCTACCAATATGCCCTGAAGTAACACCAATTCTGTCAGCAATAAGCATTCACAGTCCCAATAACCAAAGGGAAACCCTACTGCACAGACATTTATATGGCCAATAACATAGTCCAACTCAAATGACCACTTGTACCTAAAGAACATGAGAAATCACCACTTGTTCTGTACCAAAAGAAAACACAGAAGTGGTGTAAGAAAAAAGGTGAAACAAACGACGAGACAGTGTTCAGTTAGAAGAAGAACACGGCATATAACTCTTACGTATGCTATCTCCACTATTTACCAGAGAGATCCAATAAGTGATCCAGGCACACAGAGAAGATAGAAGAGAAACAGGCCAGAACTTGTGTGGACCTTTTCATACAAGAAAGAACTCCGAAAGAACAGCTTGTATCATGAATTCATGGTTATGCAGCAAGAACGAACCATCATTGATCACAGCCACTTCATATCAAAATTGATGAGGTAAAGTATTGCCACAACTGAACTCTAACCTGCCAAGGAAAGAGAACATCTTATCGTTCCCCATAACTAGAAGATAACAGAAGCGGAAGACAGATTAGGAATTGATGCGTATGCAGAAAAAAAGAACATCACTGATCCCAGATGCTCCATATCGAACTGGGCCAGGTAAATTATTGCCTCGGCCGAACTCTGATCTTTTGGATTAACTACAAAATAACACAGGTAAAGGACAAGTTCCATTCAAACCAATGGCAGCCTAACATCCCAGAAGCAGGAGCTCATCCACTTTCAAACAATTCTCCACTTTGCCCCATAGAAAACGTGACAGATCACCATGCCTCGACTGAACTCTAACCTGCCAAGGAAAGAGAACATCTGATCGTTCCCCCTAACTAGAAGATAACAGAAGTGGAAGACAGATTAGGAATTGATGCATATGCAGCAAGAAAGAACATCACTGATCCCAGACACTCCATATCGAACTGGGCTAGGTAAAGTATTGCCTCGACCAAACTCTGATCTGCAGAAAGAAGGAAACTAGATCTGATCTTTTGGACTAACTACAAAATAACACAAGTAAAGGACAAGTTCCACTCAAACCAATGGCAGCCTAACATCCCAGAAGCAGGAGCTCATCCACTTTCAAACAATTCTCCACTTAGCCCCACAGAAAACGTGACAGATCACCATGCCTCGACTGAACTCTAACCTGACAAGGGAAGAAAACATCTGATTGTTTCCCTTAACTAGAAGATAACAGAAGCGGAAGATAGATTAGGAATTGATGCATATGCAGCAAGAAAGAACATCACTGATCCCAGACACTCCATATCGAACTGGGCCAGGTAAAGTATTGCCTCGACCAAACTCTGATCTGCAAAAAGAAGGAAACTAGATCTGATCTTTTGGACTAACTACAAAATAACACAAGTAAAGGACAAGTTCCACTCAAACCAATGGCAGCCTAACATCCCAGAAGCAGGAGCTCATCCACTTTCAAACAATTCTCCACTTAGCCCCACAGAAAACGTGACAGATCACCTTGCCTCGACTGAACTCTAACCTGACAAGGAAAGAGAATATCTGATCGTTCCCCTTAACTAGAAGATAACAGAAGCGGAAGATAGATTAGGAATTGATGTGTATGCAGCAAGAAAGAACATCACTGATCCCAGACACTCCATATTGAACTGGGCCAGGTAAGTATTGCCTTGACCAAACTCTGATCTGCGAAGGGAAGGAAACTAGATCTGATCTTTTGGATTAACTAGAAAATAACACAAATAAAGGAAAAGTTTTATTCAAACCGATGACAGCCTAACATCCAAAGAAGCGGGAGCTCATCCACTTTCAACCAATTCTCAACTTAGCCCCACAGAAAACGTGACAGATCACCAACTGTCAAGTCCAGTAAAACTTTGAACCTGTAAAAGAAGCCTAGAAGATTGTCAAAATTTCAGTCCATCACTTGTCCTAAAGCCAAGACTTCTAGATCATCAGCTCAACCAAACAGTGCAAAATTGGATCATTAGTCCTCCAAAAAGCCCAAATGTCTTATTCTTTGTAACCAACTGACCAGTTGCAT
The DNA here is from genome assembly GCA_014182735.1 of Corymbia maculata. Classification (NCBI taxonomy): domain Eukaryota; kingdom Viridiplantae; phylum Streptophyta; class Magnoliopsida; order Myrtales; family Myrtaceae; genus Corymbia; species Corymbia maculata. The sequence goes on along the minus strand of CM024687.1, from coordinate 636,242 downwards.
TGTATTCATTATCCTCCCAGACATCATCTTCAGAGAAAACAATCACTCCAAGAAGAAAGAAGCCGCTGCAATTCACGAATAGTGAATACCAAAATCAGCTCATATACAATTGAACTTGGAAAGATCAGTCAATGATAAATCGATCAATGACCAGAGGAGTGCAAACCCTAACAATGCCCACAACATGGCAGAGTCCCAAGGAGGCGAGGCGTCACCTTCGGAAAAAGACATAGAATAAACAAAATCAGGCCAATTAAACAATCAATTAAGAGACAAAGAAAAGAAGGATCAAGTGTGTTTTGGGAACAATGTCTCCTCTGAAGAGTACTTCGCAAAGGTTGTCAGCTGAGTGAGGAATGTATGCACAATCATATATGCCCGATGAGACTGAAGGATGAGGACACGAGGGAGAGAGGGACGATTTCTAGGAAGGAGAAACCGGCTTTCAAAATTCAATAAGATGAAGGAGACATCAGCTTTCAAAATTCAATAAGATGAAGCGGTTCTTGATTGAATAGCGATCAGTTGGGGCACGCACACCTTGCAAAGATAGAACCATCACAGATCACACATCCACCATTCCAAAGGAATGACAATCGGTTTTCTCATTAATTGGAAAATTATGGGACTGGAAAACAAATTGCATTCAAACTGAAACCATAGAACTTATCCAATTTCCAACAATCATAAAGATTGTGACAGATCACCACTTGTCAAGTCCGGCAAGACGCCAACCTGTGTGAGAATCAGGACTAGACGATAATCAACTCCCCAAGATCAAAATACCAAAGAACAAATTTGCGTCAAAACCAGTAAAATTTCAGTCTATCACCGGTCTAAAATGTGATCATCATCTCAACCAAAGAAAAGATGGCAAAAGGATCAGCAGTCCTCCAAAAGCCCAAATACCCATGTTTATGAAACAAGCTGACACCGTATTCATCGTCCTTGACATCTTCAGACAAACAGTTTTGCTCTGAGGGGAAAGAAGCAACTGCGAATTCACCAAATAACAAAGACCGATCGGTCAATGTATCAATAAAGGATCAGAGGATGAAAAGCTAAACCAAACCACTTCCCAAAACTACGTCCAAAGCGACATCCTCAGGCCTCAATAGATTATGATCCAAAAGGCAAGACGCCACACTGCCAATTCACCGAATGACGAGAATCTCCACAATCAATCGTTCGATCGATGAATCCCTAAACGATCAAAAGGAGGAGGCGTAAACGGAATAATACCAATAAACCATAGGCATCCAGGCGAAGCGAAACCCTCGAGAATTTCCGCACAACAGGGGCGTTGGGTCTCTGCAATCAGCTTCACAAAATCAGACCGAGAAAAGCAATCTGTCCTCCATCAACAATCAATCAATCAAAGAAACCGAAACAAAAGAAGAGAGGATGGTTATTTATAGGGAAAACGCTAAACCGAGATCGCCACTTCTCTCGATTATATCGGCCATCAGAGGCCATGGGAAGAGAGGAGAGAGAGGAGCGGGTCACCAGAACAACAAACGCGTGAGGAGGACGAGAGAAGAGAGGATGGTTATTTATAGGGAAGTATCGCCGACTTCGGGTCGACCGTTGACAATATAAAAAATCCGAAGCAGGGTCGCGTGATTGGACGGCCGAGATCTACTGACGGTTCAACTTAGGAAAGTCGGTCAGCTGGCCAATTCCGACCGTTGCGTGAGACTCACGCGGCATCCTCGGTCTACTTCCGCGTGAAGGATCAGGATGAACGCTCGCTGAGAATATCTTTGACCACGTGTGCTGACTTCTTATTGCGGCTTTCTTTTCAAAAATTTGCAGATAAAAAGAAATACTATTTTGTTTTAAAAAATTTATGGGAAACACTAGCCGATCTATTTTTATTTGAAAATCATATCGGTCCAGCTACTTTAATTTAGCTGGAAACCGTCTTCTACCTTTTACTAAAATAGTATTTGAATTATAGCATTTTTACTTTTTTATTTTTTATTTTATTTTTAATTATTTAATTTGCTTTTTTAATTTAGTAACACTAGCCGATCTGACCGTTCCGTTCCACCTTACCTAGACGATAAAAGAAGTGGAAACAAATTAGAAATTGATGCTTGTGCAGCAACAAACAACATCACTGATGACACTCCATATCAAACTTGGCCAAGTAAAGTATTGCCCCGACCAAATTCTGATCTGCAAAGGGAAGAGAAATAGATCAGATCTTTCAGATTAACTAAAAAATTAAAATAAGTAAGGGACAAGTTCCATTCAAACCAATGACTGCCTAAAATCCAAGAAGCGGGAGCTCATCCACTTTCGAACAATTATCAACTCAGCCCCACAGTCCAATAAAACTTTCAACCTGTAAGAGAAAGCCTAGAAGGTTGTAGAAAAATTTCAGTCCATCGCTTGTCCTAAAGACAAAGACTTCTAGAACATCAGCTCAACCAAACAGTGCAAGATTAGATCATTGGTCCTCCAAACACACCAAATGTCATATTCCATGTAACCAACTGACCGGTTGCATTGTCTTCATTGTCCTCTCAGACATCGTCCTCAGAGAAATTGATTGCTCCAAGAAGAAAGAAGCCACTGCTAATTCACAGAATAGTGAATACCAGAATCAGCTCATAAGACAGTTGAACCAGGAATTATCAATTAATCAATGATACAATCAACGATCAGAGGAGGGCAAACCCTAACAATGCCCACAACATTGCAGTCCCGAGGAGGTGAAGCGAGACCTTGGGAGAAAAACATAGCATAAACAGAATCAGACCTGTTTGACAATCAAAAGAGAGAAAAAGAAAAGAAGTATTATCAAGAGAGCATTTCGGGACGATGTCTCCTTTGAAGAGTACTTTGCTGAGGCTGTCAACTGAGAGAGGAATGCAGGAACAATCATAGACGCAAGATGAGACTGAAGGATGAGGACACAAGGAAGGAGACACTGGCCTTTGAGCTTCAATAAAAATAAGACTAAGTGGATCTGGATTGGGGGTAGTGATGTGCGTACACCTCACAAAAAAAGAACCATCACATATCATATATGGACCGAACACTGACCTCTCAATGAACGAAAATCGGTTTTCGCTTTAATCAGGAAATTATGGGACTGGAGAACAAATTTCATTCAAACCAATAACCGCCTCAAGAAACAAAGCTTATCCCATTTCAGACAATCATCCACGGCAGATCACCACTTGTCAAGTCTGGCAAGACTGCAACCTGTGAGAGATTCAGGACTAGATGATAATCAAGTACCCAAGATCAAATAACCGAAGAAAAACTCCCATCAAAACCAGTAAATCAGTCTAAGATGTGATCAGAGGCGGCAAAAGGATCATCAGTCCTCCAAAAAGCCCCAATATCCAAGTTTTTATGAAAAAAACTGACCAACCAATGTCATCATAGTATTCATCATCCTAGACATCCTCAGACAAGCAGTTCCGCTCTGAGGTGAAAGAAGCCACTGCAAATTCACCACATAACAAAATCCAGAAGCAGCTTGTAAAACAATTGTACGGAAAGATCGATCAGCCAATGTATCAATAAAGGGTCAAAGGAGGAGCTAAACACTTCCCATGGCCGCATCCTCAGATGTAAAAGATATGATCCAAGAGGAAAAGAGACCAAACTTCATTCAAACTGGTAACTGCATAGAATCCATGAATCGGTTGCTTGTTCAATTTCAAGCAATCACCAACTCAGCCCCACAAAAGAACTCAATATATCACTGCTTCTCAAACTGGAAAAAGTTCAACTTGTAGGGGAATTGGAATTTGATAATTATCTCACTGATCCCCAAAAATAATTAACTGAAGAAAAACTTAAATCAAAACTACAAAATATGTAGAGATCTCCAAAGTTTCAGTCCATCCCCTGTTCTAAAGATGTGATCAAAGATTACTTCAGAACTCAAACAAACAAGACTGCATAACAGTTCATCACTCCTCCAAGAAACCAAAACACCTTATTCCATGTGAACTGACCAGCTTCTATGTCTTATTTATACTCCTTAGCCAACCTGCTCAGATGAAGAGATCACTCCAAGAGGACAGATGTAACTGCCAATCCAACGACATCCAGAATCATCTTGTCAAACAATTTAATGGAAAGATCAATCCATTGATAAACCATCCAAAAACATTGCTTGTAAGTGAAATACATAACATTTGGTAAAGTTTTGGGAAAAGGTCAATGTTACCACAAAAAAACAGTGCAGAAAAGAAACATTATTTTGGAAAAGAACCTATCTGCAAGTTCCAAATAACATAGAGACATCTCAGCATAAGAAATTGCCATCTAAACAAGTCATTAATCTCATCCAATATAAGCACAAAAGAAACCTAGCAAAAAATCTCGAATAAACAAAATTTAACAAATTGACACAAAATTCTAGATGTTGAAAGGAAAAAGTCAGTGATAAATAACACGCAGGATAGTTCTATTCAAAGAAAAGGCTAAGACGTACAAATCAAAATTTTTCCATCCAATCACGTGGAGAAAGGCTCTAATCTGCCAAAGAACAACTGGTATCAGCTATCATCCTACAATATTCACAATCAATTGACAAAAGAAAAAAAATCAAAAGTCATAAGTGCCTACCAAAGTTAAATTTGCCTGGAGTCTACTACAAAAACACCATGACAAATACATCCAGCATAAAATAATTGCATGATTTCCAATAGTGATTCAATTAGTAATTGCAATTCACATATGAGATAAGAAAGAAGAGAAGCAACCCAAAACTAACACGGACCTCAAGCTTTCCAGACCTGTAAACAACTCCTGCAACAGAGGACAGGTGACAATTACTGACCTTCTAAAAACAACTTAATACTAAGATAAAAGTGCCAAAGAATTAAGGATCTTGTCTGATCAAACGATTCCTCTAATATCCAACTATAAAGAACCATCATAGATTAAAGAACGCCCCATATTTAGGAAAGAAGTCTTTGCTTCACCAATTTCTGACCGATAAAATAAAAAGAACTGAAGAGGGTACCCTTGCTTTAATAAAATTTACTGTCCAGAATCCAATAAATGAGAGCTTATCCAATTTCAAACAAACCATGGTCCCAGCCTTGCAAAAATGGCAATGAATCAGCGCTTTTCAAATTCAACAGGCCTTCAACCTAAACCAATTAGAACTAGATGATTATCATCTCTTTTCTTGCCACTACTCAAAGATAATCAATGAAAGAATGAATTTAAAAAGGAAACATAAGTGTTTATCCAGAAATTATTAAAAATTTCAGTTCATCACCCGGTACTTCTAGTCCACCAATCCAACATTATACTGCAAAGAAAGGATCAGTCCCAAAAAAAGCTGTAACGCTTTATTCTATGCAACAATTGATCAAACTCATCACATTTAATGCTCCTTACATGACGACCTCAGAAGTAGAGATCGGTCCATCAGAGAAGAAGGTACTTCCAATCCACTAAATACCAGATCTAGAATCTGCTCATAAAAAATCTAAACAGAATGACCGACCAATCAATTATTAAATGGTCAGATGAAGAGAATAAGCCCTAATGAAGTCCATGACCCTGGCAAAGTCCCGAAGAGGCAACAGGAAACAGAACCAATTAAGCTTCTGCAACAAGCCAGACATTTCTGAAATTAGACCGAGAAAGTAATCGGCTCATCATCCATTAAGAAATAGAAATAAAATAAGAAAGATTAAGAATGCAAATCGTCACAGATATCTGAAGTACATCATTTCAGAATTAGATGCTACCGGTTGTGCTGAAAAAACGCCAATTCTGTCAGTAATAAGCCTTCACAGTCCCAATAACCAAAGAAAAACCCTACAAGGCATACATTTATTTGGCCAATAACAGAGTCCAACCAACTCAAATGACCTCTCACCCCTAATGAACACGAGAAATCACTGCTTGTTCTATACCAAAAGAAAACACAGAAGCAGTGTAAGAAAAAAGGCGAAGCAAACTAGGTAATGCCTGGAGCCTGGAACATGACGAATAACTCTTACATATGCTATCTCCGTGATTTACCAGAGAGTTCCAATTAGTGATCCTGGCACATAGATAAGAATGAAGAGAAACAAGCCAGAACTTGTGTGGACCTTTTTAAAGAAGTTAGAATTCTGAAAGAAGAGCTTATGTCCCATGAATTGATGCCTATGCAGCAAGAATGAACCATTACTTGATCACAGCCACTCCATATCAAAATAGACAAGGTAAAATATTGCCTCAACCGAACTCTGACCTGCCAAGGAAAGAGAACATCGGATCTTTCCCCTTAACCAGAAGATAAGGGAGGCAGAAGACAGATTAGGAATCAATGCATATGCAGCAAGAAAGAACATCACTGATCCCAGATACTCCATATTGAACTTGGCCAGGTAAAGTATTGCCTCAACCAAACTCTGATCTGCGAAGGGAAGGAAACTAGATCTGATCTTTTGAATTAACTAGCAAATAACACAAGTAAAGGACAAGTTCCATTCAAACCAATGACCGCCTAATATCCGAGAAGCACGAGCTCATCCAATTTCAAAAATTATCAACTTAGCCCCACAGAAAACGCAACAGATCACCAACATTCGAGTCCAGTAAAACTTTGAACCTGTAAAAGAAGCCTGGAAGGTTGTCAAAATTTCAGTCCATTGCTTGTCCTAAAGAAGACTCCTAGATCATCAGCTAAACCAAACAGTGCAAACATTAGATCATTAGTCCTCCAAAAAGCCCAAATGTCTTATTCTATGTAACCAACTGACCAGTTGCATTGTATTCATTGTCCTATCAGACTTCATCATCAGAGAAAACGATCACTCCAAGAAGAAAGAAGCCACTGCCAATTCACGGAATAGTGAATACCAGAATCAGCCCACAATACAATTGAACTAGGAAAGATCAGTCAATGATGAATCAATCAATGATCAGAGGAGCACAAACCCTAACAATGCCCACAACATGGCAGAGTCCTGCGGAGGCAAGGCGTGACCTTCGGAAAAAGACATAACATAAACAAAATCTGGCCGATTTAACAATCAACTGTGAGACAAAATGAACTAGGAAAAGATCAATCTATTGATGAACCATTCAACAGCATTGCTTTATATGTGAAAACACTAAATACCATACATTTGGTAAAGTTTTGGCAAAAGGTTAATGTAATTGGAAAAAATATTTTGATTTGCCAAGAGTCTACTTTAAGAGTACCATGAGAAATAAATCCTGCATAAATTATTTGCATGATTTCCAAAAGCAATTCAATTTGTGGTTGCAGTTCACATTTGAGATAAGGATGAAGAGAAGCAAGCCAAAACAAACGTGGACCTCAAGCTATCCAGACTTGCAAACAGCTCCTACAACATAAGAAAGTAAGACAATTATTGACCTTCCAACAACAACTTAATACTCAGATAAAAGTGCCAAACAATTAATAATGTTGTCCAGTCAAACCATTCCTCTGATATCCAACTATAAAGAACCACCATAGATTAAAGAACGCCCCATATTTAAACAAGCAGAGTGGTGTCATCATATTCATCATCCTTGACATCCTCAGACAAACAGTTTTGCTCCAAGGGGAAAGGAGCCACTGCGAATGAACCAAATAACAAAATCCAGAAGCGACTCGTAATAGAGGGTCAAAGGGCGAGCTAAACCAAACACTTCCTGCGATGGCATCCTCAGACGCGAAGGAGATATGATCCAAGAGAGGAAAGAAGCCCGGCTGCCAATTCACCGTATAACAAGAATCCAAATTAAGTCAGTCGAAAAATAACACAGAGACCACAAGATAATTCTGATAATTGTAGGCCAAGCTAAACCCTCAAGAATATCCGCAACAAGGAATTTCTGCAACCAGATGCTTCACAAAATCAGACCCAGAAAGCAATCGACCCCGTCAACAATCAATCAAGCGGAAACAAGAGGGAAGGAGGGATGGTCAACGAAGAGCACTTAATCGGTATTGCTACTCCCCTCTGGGAGAGAGAAGAGGGGAAAGCTAGCAGGAACCAGAAACCGTTCGGGAATGTCGGTGAATTTTACAGGGAAGGATCCACCCAACTTTGGGTCCATCGTAAAAAATAATAAATCCGATGCAGTGACGCGATTGGATGGTTGTGATCTGTTGACGGGTTAAAATAAGGAAAGGCGGTGGGCTGCTAATTCCGAACTTCACTTGAGATGCACGCCGTAAGAAAATTAGGAGGGACGGTCCTGACGAGTCATCTTTAACCACATGTCCTGAGTGGCCATTGTGCTCTGGTTTTAGAAATTGGAGCTGGCTTTAATAATTTTTTATTCTTAAACAAATTGCGGTTAAAATATTGAAAAGACCACCTAACTTTGACTTGCCACCTTACCTAATTCAATGTTGCCCCCGATTTCTAATTAGCAAACCACTCATCCAATTAGGAAACTTGATCGGGAACACCCACAATCAGATGCCACAAATGAATTCCCTAGTCACAACTAAACCCCCGCCACTCATTTCGAAAACGTCAACATTTTGAAGTCTCCATGAAGTACAGATCATGAGCCAATGACATCACTTCCAAGAGTCTGATGATATTAAGTGCTATCTGCACAATTCATGATTGAATTTTTGTTAACAATTGTCTTACTTGATGAAAGATGCACGATTTGCTCAACAAAGTGAGCAACTGACAATAGACAGAAATATGTTGAACAGTCCATAAATACAAGCAGATCCATACATGCTCCAGGAAGGCTCATTTTCTTTAGAAGTACTCAAAACACCAACCTAAATGATAACCAAGTGCTATCTGCACAAATCATACTATATTTTTTGCCAGTCACAGCAGTCTTACTTGTGTCACGATAAAAGTTGCACAATTTGCTCACATGGTGAGCAACCGATGATAGACAGAAATATGTTTTTTTTTTCTTAGGTCATTAACAGAAATATGTTGAAAAGCCAAAAATACAAGCAGAATCCACGTGCTGCATGAAGACTCAATTTCAATTTCTTTAGATGTCTTCAAAACGGTAAGTCTTTCCTCTCAGGTTCAACATCAGGTATAGCTCATACAACACGTGAATCCCACTGAAAGCAACATGTCCAGTGCACCATCTCATTCAAAGTGAGCTTATAAAAGTTGGCAAAAAATCCAAGACTTCCACCCCCATGCTTACCCACAAGCATATTTCAGAGCATCCTTGCAAATATAGTACAAACTAGAGCCAGCTTCCTCAGAAACAAAGATAATAGAGTAAGAGTTCTGAAGAGAATGAGGGATGAATCCATCTAGAGGGATCATGCGAGCTTGTGGCCAAGTAACTCTTGCTTTCAACACAAAAGCAACATCTCAACTAAACATAATTGCATTAAATAATAACCTCCTCCCTCCCCCAACTCAAGACCCAGGATTCTCTAACAGTTCTGATCAATAAGCATCGTCACACGGTCCTTAGTGGGATCGCTCTAAACTGGAACCAGCACCCATCAACGACTGAACAGTCCCCTATAGCATTAGAAGCCACAATATTGGTTGATATGATCAGAGGCGGGCTTGAACCTTAATAACTTTGATACACCTTCCTGTATAAAATCAGAGCCTTCGCCACCATTGTTCAAGAAATAGGACCCAACCAGATGCTTCAAAATTCATGCCCTCAGAAAATACCATAGCAAATGAACCAATCATAAGACGAACTTTTAGTATCTCCAATTACAAGAAAGATGACTTCAAACAACCACTGTAGAGCCAATAAGAAAGAGATCCAGTAGAACCATGAATTAGAATATCTGATCGACAGATCATCATTGGCAAAGGATCACACTGCAATTGGACATCTATAAATTCAAAGCCCTAAAGAGCTTCAACAGCTAAGCTTGATTGTTAATTAGATCATTTGCACGAAGTAGAAGTTCACCCAGTCATACATACATTAAGGTACCTAAGAGGTCAGAAGGGGGTCCATGCTCACCAGATATGTTAAAACCTCAAATCAAAGATTAAGCAGGATCGTCATCCGCCCCTTAAGTTCTCATCCATCTAAAAATAACCACAAAATTTGACAAACGGCATGCACTGAGTGTCTGCACCTTCCAGCCAGAGCCATGTCTGCTGACAGCATACAAGACACAACACAGCTTTGTGATGGATAAGAAACAAGAGAATCAGCGCAAAGGAGAGAACCAGTCAGAGTGCAAGCAATGCCAAGGTAGTTATGTCTAGATGGCTGTCCTGTCAACATCCCCATGTGAGGCCTGATCACATATGCCAATCATGAAACATGAGAAGAGAGAGACCTAATTATTAAAGGAACCTACATTATGTATGTTATTAAAAGCTAAAAGGCAAAATGCACAGGACTAGTTCATCTTTTCAGAATGAGATGGTAACAATTTGCAGCAAAGTATAACTTAGGTCCTGGCAGAAAAGTCTTCATAGTCTCATGGATCCACGAGAACATAAAATATTCAGAAATTAGGCCCTCAAGGTGGCACCACAAACTAAAAGCAACCAATCTCACCTACAAAACACCTCATTTGTGAAGTGTCCCCGACAATCACTGTATAAGAAAGTATTACAGCAGTGGAAAATGTTGGCTAAGCAAACCCATTCGAAAATCCTATTGCAACTAAGGAGACTTAGTACTCTCCTTTTGAGAGGCCATCCAATGACAATCAGAGATCTTATGTCGAACTTCAAACCCTCCAAGTCAAACTCATTCTCGCACACCTATCATAAAAGCATGAACAAAATATCAATTGATTAGGGATTGATCCATATACACATATAGAGTGAGGACATCAAAAGAACCAAAATCAAAGAAGTGGCAGCTCATCCGATTTCAAACAAAGCCAGGACTCCGCTATTCATCAACTTAGCCACAAAGAAAAAGCGATAGATCATCACTTATAAAATCTGGCAAAACTCCAAACCTATAAAGGAATAGGAACAAAGACAATGATCATCTTTCCACCCTAAGGGAATCGACTGAGGAATGATATTCAACAAAAACCCAAATGCCTACACAGCAAGAGCTTATCTAAAAATCAGTTCTTCACCCGGTCCTGAAGATCATCAAGGACACTGTCCATAAACCAACCCAACCAAATCGTTGCACCCGAGAAAAGCTCAGTCATTCTAAGTAATGATTGACCAAGCTCATCATATACCATTCCTTAGTTAACATCCTCAGTCAAAGAGATCTCTCCGCGAGAAAAGTAGCTACAGAATTATAAATCCAGAAACAGCTCTAAAACAACAAAATGGATTGATCAATCCATCAATAGATGATCAGAGAAGGAGCTAAACACTAAGGATGTCCACGACCAGTCCTCAACAACCACCCAAAGCATAGAAATCACCTTGTAAATGAAAACGTTCCACCAAAGGTGGTAGATGGTCAAAGAAGGAGCGAAACACTAAGGATGTCCATGACCAGTTCTCAACAACCACCCAAAGCATAGAAATCACCTGGTAAAGAAAAAAGTTCCACCAAAGGTTCTGTATCAAAAGAAAACACCTCAACTGTATAGAATGTAAGCATAAGCTAACTAAATTGAGTGAAGCTAGTATTTGGAAAATAAAAAAGCCGAGCAAATAAATTGCACTTGCAATATCTCCATGATTTACCAGCAATCAATTTAGTGATTGCAGCACGCATTGCAAGGACAAATAGAAACAAGCCAGGACTTTGTGGGTCTTAAGCTTTCCAGAATCATAAACAATCCCTACAATAGAAGATAGTCAATGATTATTCATTTTCCAAATAGAAGCTCGACAAAAGAAGAGCTTGTTAAATGAAATGTTGAAAGAACCATTACAGCTTGAAGACAGTGCACATCGAACCAGAAGAGGCTTGCATCAAAGGAAGAGAGAGCTAGGCCCTAATCATCTCACCATAACGGAAAAAGCAGAAGCAGAAAACAAACTTTGTTCATACCAATAACTGCCTAGAATCCACATAGCAGCTGTTTGTCCAATTTCAAACAATCATCAACTCAGCCCTTCAGAAGAACGCAATAGATCACCACTTCTCAAACCCAGCAATACTTCAATTTGTAGAGGAATTAAAAGTCAAGAATTTTTATCTCACTGCTCCCAGAAGATAATCAACTGAAGACAAACTAAAATCAAAGATACAGAATGCGTAGAAATCTTCAAAACCATCGCCTGTCCAGAAGATGTGATCAGAGACTGCTTCAGAAGTCCAGCAAACAAAGACTGCATAATAGATCATCACTCCTCTAAGAAGCCTAAGTACCTTATTTTATGTAAACTGACCAGCTTCTATGTATTTATCATCCTTAGATGACATGCTTAGATGAAGAGATGACTCCAATAGGAAAGATGCAACTGCCAATCCATCAAAATCAGATGCAATCATCATCCGTTAACAAATAGAAACAAAATAAGAAAGATTAAGAATGCAAATTGTGATAGATATCAGAAGTAGGTCATTTCAAAATAAGATACTACCAGTATCCCCTCAAGTAAAATCGATTCTGTCGGCAATAAGCCTTCACAGTCCCAATAACAAAAGAAAACCTACAATTTTTTTGACATTTATATGGCCATTGACTGAATCCAACCTACTCAAACAACCTCTTGCATGGAAAGAACACGAAATGACCTCTTGTTTAGCAAAAAAAATACAAGACGTGTAAAAAGGAAAGTGAAGCAAACTAGGTAATGCCAAGGGCAATTTCCACCACAGGGAAGAAGAGCGTGATGCACATCTTACATATGATATCTCCAAGAGTTATCAGAGATCCAATTAGTGATTGTAGCACACAGATTGTGTAGACCTTTCCAGACAAGAAAGAACTCGGACAGAAGAGCTTGTCCAATGAATTAACTCTTATGCAGCGAGAAAGAGCCATTACTGATCATAGACACTCCATCTCAAATTTTACGAGCTAAGGTTGCCTTGACCAAACTATAACCTGCGAAGGAAAGAGAACATCTGATTGTTCCCCACCTCAACTAGATGATAATCACCTTGACTAGAAGATAACAGAAGTGGAAGACAACTTAGAAATTGAATGCTTATGCAGCAAAAACAAACGTCACTGATCATAGACACTCCATATTGAACTTGGCCGCGTAAATTGCCTTGACCATACTCTGATCTGCAAAGGGAAGAGAACTAGATCTGATCTTTCGGATTAGGACATAATAGAAGTAAAGGACAAGTTCCATTCAAACCAATAGCTGCACAAAATCCAAAAACCAGGAGCTCATCCAATTTCAAACGATCATCAACTCAGCCCCACGGAAACGTAACAGATCACTTGCTGTCAAATCCAGTAAAACTTTCAAACTGTAAAAGAAGCCTAGAAGGTTGTCAAGATTACAGTCCATCGTTTGTCCTGAAAAAAGAGGCTTGTGTGTGATGATCAACCAAACAGTGCGAGATAGATCATTAGTCCTCCAAAATGCCCAAATGTCGTATTGTAGGTAACCAACTGACCAGTTGCATTGTATTCATCCTCCTCAGACAAATCCTTAGAAAAAAATAATTGCTCCAAGCAGGAGCCACTGCCAATTCTCAGAATAGTGAATACCATAATTAGCTCATAATACAATTAAACTTGGAGAGACCAATCAATGACGAATCAATCAACAATTAGAGAAGCGCAAACCATAAGGATGCCCACACCATAGCATGATGACAGCATCCTAGAGAGGCCAGGCCTAACCTTCGCAAAATAAACAGAACCAGACCGATTTAACCATCAGTCAAGAAGAGGATCAAGAACGCATTTCAGGAACGATGTCTGATCTGAATTTCACAGAGGCTGTCAGCTGAGTGGGGTACGCAACACAAGATGAGACTGCAGGATGAGGACACAAGGGAGGGACTATTACTACGAGGGAGACACTGGCCTTCGAACTTCGATAAAAATAAGAGCAGATCTGGATTGGATACCAGATAGTGATCTGTTGTGGCGTGCAAAGACAGGCTTTATGAAAAATCTCCATCAGGTGAATATCTTATATACATTACAGAGGAATCAAGGCGATAATAACTGAATAACAGAGAAGAATTTAAACCAATCTCATATCCGACTGAAGCAATTTCCCAAGAAGGCAAGAACCTCATCCATCTGCGACCAGCCAGTTATTTTGAGTGAAATTACCAGGAAGGGAGTGCACCAAATGCTAACTATCCAGCCACAAGGTGAGTATGATCCTTAAAATTACTATGACATAATTGAAAGACTCCTGCAATCAGCACATCATCTCCCTCTTAATCAATTCCAAAGCTATTAAAAACCAAAATAGATACTGTATCCATATAAAAAACAATTTGTTTCCACATTGTCCAACTTACTGATGTGGATCATGATCAGAACCAGAGAAAACCTCAGTCTCAACAACCATCTTCACCAAATTGAATTTACCATTATCTTAAAGCTGTGAAAGGTAGCAGAGATCATAAGAGAAAAGGACTTCAAAATTTCATTTTTATTCACCCACACTAAAATTTTGGATCAAAAGAGAAAAGAACTCTGGAAACTGAGAACGAGAAACATCAAGTTGTAAGATATACCAGCCAAAAGTCCACATCAGAAGTCTTACAGAAGAATGGGGAGAGAAACAAGCTAGAACTTGTGTGGACCCAGACAAGAAAGAACTCTGAAAGAAAAGCTTGTTCAATGAATTCATGCTTATGCAGCGACAATGAACCATTACTGATCACAGACACTCCATATCGAAATTGACGAGGTAAACTATGCCTTGACCAAACTCTGACCTGCAAAGGAAAGAGAACATCTGATTGTTCCCCTTAACTGAAAGATTACAGAGATGGAAGAAAAATTAGGAATTGATGTGCACGCAATGAGAAAGAACATCACTCATCTCAGCCACTCCATATCGAGCTTGGCCAGGTATGATATTATTGCCCTGACCAAACTCTGATCTGCAAAGGGAACAGAACTAGATCTGATCTTTTTGATTAACCAGAAAAAAAACAGACATAGGACATGTTTATTTAAACCAATAACTGCCTAAAGTCCAAGAAGTAAGAGTGCATCCAATTTCAAACAATTAGCAACTCAGCCCACAGAAAAGGCAATTGTCAAAGTCCACTAAAACTTCAACCCGTAAAAGAAGCCAATAAGGCTGCCAAAATTTAAATCAATCATTTATCCTGAAGACAAAGACTTCTAGATCAGCTCAACCACAAACGATGCAAGATAGATAGATCATTTAGTCCTTCAAAAAGCCCAACTGTCATATTTTCTTTACCTACAACATCCTCACAAAATGATCGCTCCAAGAAGAAATGAGCCACTGCCAATTCACGGAATAGTGAATACCAGAATCAGCTTATAATATAATTACACTTGGAAAGATCAATCAATGATAAATCAATCAATCAACAATGAGAGGAGCGCAAACCCAAATGATGCCCCCAACAGTGTCCCAGAGAGGCAAGAAGTAACATTCAGAAATAACACTGCATGACAGAATCAAACCGATTTAACAATCAATCAAGAAGCCAAAAGAAAAGAAAAACGATCAAGGGTGCATTTCAGGAATGATGTCTCCTCTGAAGAGTACTTCACAAAGGGGGTCAGCTGATTGTGGAACGCATGCACAATCATAGATGCCCAATGAGACTGAAGGATGCAAGGGAGGGACCATTTCTGGGAAGGAGACACCCGCTTTCGAAATTCAATAAAATTAAGACAAGGCGGATCTGGATTGAATAGTGATCAGTTGGGACACGCACACCTTGCAAAGAAAGAACCATCACAGATCATACATCGACCACTCGAAAGGAATGAGAATCGGTTTTCGCATTAATTGGAAAATTATGGAACTGGGGAACAAATTTCATTCAAACAGAAACCATAGAACTCATCCAATTTCAGACAATCATCAGCTCGCGGCAGATTACCACTTGTCGAGTCTGGCAAGACTCCAACCCATGAGAGAATCAGAGGACTAGACAGTAATCAACTCCCCAGTATCAAAAAATTGAAGAACAAATTCCCATCAAAACCACCGGTCTAAAATGTCATACTCATCTCAACCAAAGAGAAGACACCAAAAGGATCATCAGTCCTCCAAAAAGCCCCAACATCCGAATTTTTAAGAAGTAACCTGACCAATGTCATCACAATATTCATTGTCCTTGAAATCCTCAGACAAGCAGTCTTGCTCTGAGGGGAAAGAAGCCACTGCGAATTCACCATATAACAAAATCCAGAAGCAGCTCGTAAAACAATTGTGCAGGAAGATCAATCGGGCAGTGTATCAATAGAGGATCAAAGCAGGAGCTAAACTAAACACTTCCTGTGACGGCATCCTCAGATGTCAGGAGATACGATCTAAGAGGAAAGAAGTGGAGACCAAACTTCATTCAAACCAATAACTGCCTAGAATCAACGAACTGGTTGCTTGTCCAATTTCAAGCGATCATCAACTCAGCCCCACAGAAGAACCCAATATATCACCACTTCTCAAAACTGGAAAAATTTCAAGTGGAAGAATTAGTACTTGACGATAATTATCTCACTGCTCCCCAAAGATAATTAACTGAAGACAAACTTCAATCAAAACTACAAAAAGTGTAGAGATCTCCAAAATTTCAGTCCATCCCCCGTCCTAAAGATGTGATCAAATATTACTTCAGAACTTAAGTAAACAAGACTGCATAATAGATCACCACTCCTCCAACAAACCCAAACACCTTATTTAATGTAAACTAACCAGCTTCTATGTATTATTTATCCTCCTTAGCCGACATGCTCACATTAAGAGATTGCTCCAAGAGTAGATGTAACTGCCAATCCACTGAAATCCAGAATCATCTTGTTAAACAATTTAATGGAAAGATCAATCCATTGATAAACCATCCAAGAACATTGTTTGTAAGTGAAATAAATAACATTTGGCAAAGTTTTGGCAAAAGGTCAATGTTACTGAAAAAGAAAAATGCGAAAAACAAATATTATTTTGGAAAAGAACCTATACTGCAAGTTCCAAATAACATAGAGCCATCTCAGTGTAAGAAATTGCCATCTAAACAAGTCATTAATCTCATCTAATATAAGCAAAAAAGAAACCTGCCAAAATATCTTCAAATAAACCAAATTTAACAAATTGACACAAAATTCAAGTAGTCATTGAAAGGAAAAAGTCAGTGATAAATAACATGAAGGACAGTTCCATTCAAAGAAAAAGTTAAGACATACAAATCAAAAGTTTTCCATTCAATCACGTGGAGAAAGGCTCTGATCTGCCAAAGGACAACTTATATTAGCAATCATCCTACAATATTCATAAGGCCATCCAAAATCAATTGACAAAAGGAAAAAAGAATCAAAAGTCAAGTTGCCAACCAAAGATATGGCAAGAGTCTACCGTAAAAGCACCATGACAAATACATCCTGCACTATTTGCATGATTTCCAAAAGTGATTCAATTAGCAATTACAATTCACATATGAGATAAGAATCGAGAGAAGCAAGCCAAAACCAATGCAGACTCAAGCTTTACTGACCTGTAAACAACTCCTACAACAGAAGAAAGTCGACAATTATTGACCTTCCAAAACAACTTAATACTCAGGTAAAAGTGCCAAGGAATTAAGGATCTTGTCCAATCAAACCATTCCTCTAATATCCAACTATAAAGAACCATCATAGATTGCAGAATGCGCCATATAAGAAAGATGTAAAGTCTGCTTCACCAATTTCTGACCTACAAAATAAAGAGAACTGAATAGGGATCCTCTTGCTTTACTAAAAAATAAAGAAACTAGAGTCAATGATATTGGATTACAATCCAGAATCCAATAAATGAGAGCTTATCCAATTTCAAACAAAACATAGTCTCAGCCGCGCAAAAGAGGCAATGAATCAGTGCTTCTCAAATTCAGCAAACCTTCAACCTAAACCAATTAGAACTAGATGATTGTCACCTATATTCTTGCCACTACCCAGAGATAATCAATGAAAGAATGAATTTAAACAGTAAACATAAGTGTCCATCCACGAAATTATTAAAAGTTTCAGACTGCAAAGAAATCTTCAGTCCCCAAAAAAGCTCTATCACTTTATTCTATGAAACAATTGACCAAACTCATCAAATTCACATGACATCCTCGGAAGTAGAGAACAGTCCATTAGAGAAGAAAGTACTTCCAATCCACTCAGTACCAGAGCCAGAATCTGCTCAGAAAAAAACTAAATTGAACGACCAACCAATGAATTAATAAATGGTCAATGGAGGAAAGTAAACCCTTATGATGTTCATGACCATGGCAAAGTCCAAAAGAGGCAACAGGAACAGAAGAAATCAAGCTTCTGCAATAAGCCAGACACTTCTGAAATTAGACCAAGAAAGTGATCGGCTCATAATCTGTTAAGAAATAGAAACAAAATAAGAAAGATTAAGAATGCAAATCATGGTAGATATCTGGAGTATACATCCTTTCAAAATAAGATGCTACTGGTATGCCCTGAAGTAACACCAATTCTGTCAGCAATAAGCATTCAGTCCAAACAACAAAAGAAAAACCCTACTGCACAGACATTTATATGGCCAATAACATAGTCCAACTCAAACGACGTCTTGTAGAACATGAGAAATCACCACTTGTTCTGTACCAAAAGAAAACACAGGAGTGGGGTAAGAAAAAAGGTGAAAGAAAGAAATGACGTAAAGGCTGGAGACAGTGTTAGGATAGAAGAAGAACACGACATATAACTCTTACATATGCTGTCTCCGCTATTTACCAGAGAGGTCCAATTTTATCCAGGCACACAGAGAAGACTGAAGAGAAACAAGCCAGAACTTGTGTGGACCTTTTCATACAAGAAAGAACTCCGAAAGAAGAGCTTGTGTCCTATGAATTGATGCTTATGCAGCAAGAACCAACCATTACTGATCACAGCCACTTCATATCAAAGTTGATGAGGTAAAGTATTGCCTCGACTGAACTCTAACCTGGCAAGGAAAGAGAACATCTTATCGTTCCCCTTAACTAGAAGATAACAGAAGCAGAAGACAGATTTGGAATTAATGTGTATGCAGCAAGAAAGAACATCACTAGGAATTGATGCGTATGCAGCAAAAAAGAACATCACTGATCCCAGACTCTCCATATTGAACTGGGCCAGGTAAAGTATTGCCTCCACCAAACTCTGATCTGCAAAGGGAAGGAAACTAGATCTGATCTTTTGGATTAACTACAAAATAACACAAGTAAAGGACAAGTTCCATTCAACCCAATGGCAGCCTAACATCCAAGAAGCAAGAGCTCATCAACTTTCAAACAATTCTCCACTTAGCCCCGCAGAAAACGTGACAAATCATCATGCCTCGAATGAACTCTAACATGCCAAGGAAAGAGAAAATCTGATTGTTCCCCCTAACTAGAAGATAACTGAAGCAGAAGACAGAGTAGGAATTGATGCGTATGCAGCAAGAAAGAACATCACTGATCCCAGACACTCCATATCAAACTGGGCCAGCTAAAGCATTGCCTCGACCAAACTCAGATCTGCGAAGGGAAAAAAACTAGATCTGATCGTTTGGATTAACTAGAAAATAACACAAGTAAAGGACAAGTTCCATTCAAACCAATGGCAGCCTAACAACCAAGAAGCAGGAGCTCATTAACTTTCAGACAATTCTCCACTTAGCTCACAGAAAACGTGACATATCACCATGCCTCGACTGAACTCTAACCTGGCAAGGAAAGAGAACATCTTATTGTTCCCCTTAACTAGAAGATAACAGAAGCGGAAGACAGATTAGGAATTAATGTGTATGCAGCAAGAAAGAACATCACTAGTAATTGATGCGTATGCAGCAAGAAAGACCATCACTGATCCCAGACTCTCCATATCGAACTGGGCCAGGTAAAGTATTGCCTCGACCAAACTCTGATCTGCAAAGGAAAGGAAACTAGATCTGATCTTTTGGATAAACTAGAAAATAACACAAGTAAAGGACAAGTTCCATTCAAACCAATGGCAGCCTAACATCCAAGAAGCAGGAGTTCATCCACTTTCAAACAATTCTCCACCATGCCTTTAACTGAACTCTAACCTGCCAAGGAAAGAGAACATCTTATCGTTCCCCTTAACTAGAAGATAACAGAAGCAGAAGACAGATTAGGAATTGACGCATATGCAGCAGGAAAAAACATCACTGATCCCAGACACTCCATATCGAACTTGGGCCAGGTCAAGTATTGCCTCGACCAAACTCTGATCTGTGAAGGGAAGGAAACTAGATCTGATCTTTTGGATTAACTACAAAATAACAAAAGCAAAGGACAAGTTCCACTCAAACCAATGGCAGCCTAACAACCAAGAAGCAGGAGCTCATTGACTTTCAAACAATTCTCCACTTAGCCCCACAGAAAACGTGACAGATCACCATGCCTCAACTGAACTCTATCCTGCCAAGGAAAGAGAACATCTTATCGTTCCCCTTAACTAGAAGATAACAGAAGCAGAAGACAAATTAGGAATTGATGCGTATGCAGCAAGAAAGAACATCACTCATCCCAGACACTCCATATTGAACTGGGCCAGGTAAAGTATTGCATCAACCAAACTCTGATCTGCGAACGGAAGGAAACTAGATCTGATCTTTTGGATAAACTAGAAAATAACACAAGTAAAGGACAAGTTCCATTCAAACCAATGGCAGCCTAACATCCAAGAAGCAGGAGTTCATCCACTTTCAAACAATTCTCCACCATGCCTTTAACTGAACTCTAACCTGCCAAGGAAAGAGAACATCTTATCGTTCCCCTTAACTAGAAGATAACAGAAGCAGAAGACAGATTAGGAATTGACGCATATGCAGCAGGAAAAAACATCACTGATCCCAGACACTCCATATC
This sequence comes from Corymbia maculata, assembly GCA_014182735.1. Taxonomy (NCBI): domain Eukaryota; kingdom Viridiplantae; phylum Streptophyta; class Magnoliopsida; order Myrtales; family Myrtaceae; genus Corymbia; species Corymbia maculata. Next base: position 615,413 of record CM024687.1, on the reverse strand, counting down.
GAACTTGGGCCAGGTCAAGTATTGCCTCGACCAAACTCTGATCTGCGAAGGGAAGGAAACTAGATCTGATCTTTTGGATTAACTACAAAATAACAAAAGCAAAGGACAAGTTCCACTCAAACCAATGGCAGCCTAACAACCAAGAAGCAGGAGCTCATTGACTTTCAAACAATTCTCCACTTAGCCCCACAGAAAACGTGACAGATCACCATGCCTCAACTGAACTCTATCCTGCCAAGGAAAGAGAACATCTTATCGTTCCCCTTAACTAGAAGATAACAGAAGCAGAAGACAAATTAGGAATTGATGCGTATGCAGCAAGAAAGAACATCACTAATCCCAGACACTCCATATCGAACTGGACCAGGTAAAGTATTGCATCAACCAAACTCTGATCTGCGAATGGAAGGAAACTAGATCTGATCTTTCGGATAAACTAGACAATAACACAAGTCAAGGACAAGTTCCATTCAAACCAATGGCAGCCTAACATCCAAGAAGCAGGAGTTCATCCACTTTCAAACAATTCTCCACCATGCCTTTATCTGAACTCTAACCTGCCAAGGAAAGAGAACATCTTATCGTTCCCCTTAACTAGAAGATAACAGAAGCAGAAGACAGATTAGGAATTGACGCATATGCAGCAGGAAAAAACATCACTGATCCCAGACACTCCATATCAAACTTGGGCCAGGTAAAGTATTGCCTCGACCAAACTCTGATCTGCGAAGGGAAGGAAACTAGATCTGATCTTTTGGATTAACTACAAAATAACAAAAGCAAAGGACAAGTTCCACTCAAACCAATGGCAGCCTAACATCCCAGAAGCACAAGCTCATCCACTTTCAAACAATTCTCCACTTAGCCCCACAGAAAACGTGACAGATTACCATGCCTCGACTGAACTCTAACCTGACAAGGAAAGAGAACATCTGATTGTTTCCCTTAACTAGAAGATAACAGAAGTGGAAGATAGATTAGGAATTGATGTGTATGCAGCAAGAAAGAACATCACTGATCCCAGACACTCCATATCGAACTGGGCCAGGTAAAGTATTGCCTCGACCAAACTCTGATCTGCAAAAAGAAGGAAACTAGATCTGATCTTTTGGACTAACTACAAAATAACACAAGTAAAGGACAAGTTCCACTCAAACCAATGGCAGCCTAACATCCCAGAAGCAGGAGCTCATCCACTTTCAAACAATTCTCCACTTAGCCCCACAGATAACGTGACAGATCACCATGCCTCGACTGAACTCTAACCTGACAAGGAAAGAGAATATCTGATCGTTCCCCTTAACTAGAAGATAACAGAAGCGGAAGATAGATTAGGAATTGATGTGTATGCAGCAAGAAAGAACATCACTGATCCCACACACTCCATATCGAACTGGGCCAGGTAAGTATTGCCTTGACCAAACTCTGATCTGCGAAGGGAAGGAAACTAGATCTGATCTTTTGGATTAACTAGAAAATAACACAAATAAAGGAAAAGTTTTATTCAAACCGATGACAGCCTAACATCCAAGAAGCAGGAGCTCATCCACTTTCAAACAATTCTCAACTTAGCCCCACAGAAAACGTGACAGATCACCAACTGTCAAGTCCAGTAAAACTTTGAACCTGTAAAAGAAGCCTAGATGATTGTCAAAATTTCAGTCCATCACTTGTCCTAAAGCCAAGACTTCTAGATCATCAGCTCAACCAAACAGTGCAAAATTGGATCATTAGTCCTCCAAAAAGCCCAAATGTCTTATTCTTTTAACCAACTGACCAGTTGCTTTGTATTCATTATCCTCCCAGACATCATATTCAGAGAAAACAATCACTCCAAGAAGAAAGAAGCCACTGCAATTCACGAATAGTGAATACCAAAATCAGCTCATATACAATTGAACTTGGAAAGATCAGTCAATGATAAATCGATCAATGACCAGAGGAGTGCAAACCCTAACAATGCCCACAACATGGCAGAGTCCCAAGGAGGCGAGGCGTCACCTTCGGAAATAACATTGCATGAACAGAATCAGACCAATTTAACAATCTATCAAGAAGCAAAAAGAAAAGAAAAAGGATCAAGGGCGCGTTTCAGGAATGATGTCTCCTCTGAAGAGTACTTTGCAAAGGGAGTCAGCTGAGTGAGGAACGCATGCACAATCATAGATGCCCGATGAGACTGAAGGATGAGGACACGAGGGAGGGACTATTTATAGGAAGGAGACACCGGCTTTCAAAATTCAATAAGATGAAGCGGTTCTTGATTGAATAGCGATCAGTTGGGGCACGCACACCTTGCAAAGATAGAACCATCACAGATCACACAACCACCATTCCAAAGGAATGACATTCGGTTTTCTCATTAATTGGAAAATTATGGGACTGGGAAACAAACTTATCCAATTCCCAACAATCATAAAGATCGCGACAGATCACCACTTGTCAAGTTGTCAAGTCCGGCAAGACGCCAACCTGTGAGAGAATCAGGACTAGACGATAATCAACTCCCCAAGATCAAAATACTGAAGAACAAATTCACGTCAAAACCAGTAAAATTTCAGTCTATCACCGCTCTAAAATGTGATCATCATCTCAACCAAAGAAAAGATGGCAAAAGGATCAGCAGTCCTCCAAAAGCCCAAATACCCGTGTTTTATGAAACAAGCTGACACCGTATCCATCGTCCTTGACATCTTCAGACAAAGACAAACAGTTTTGCTCTGAGGGGAAAGAAGCCACTGCGAATTCACCAAATAACAAAATCCCAGAAGCATCTCGTAAGACAATTGCACGGAAAGACCGATCGGTCAATGTATCAATAAAGGATCAGAGGATGAGGAGCTAAACCAAACACTTCCCAAAACGACATCCAAAGCGACATCCTCAGGCCTCGATAGATTATGATCCAAAAGGCAAGACGCCACACTGCCAATTCACCGAATGACGAGAATCTCCACAATCAATCGTTCGATCGATGAATCCCAAAACGATCAAAAGGACGAGGCATAAACGGAATAATACCGATAAACCATAGGCATCCAGGCGAAGCGAAACCCTCAAGAATCTCCGCGCAACAGGGGCTTTGGGTCTCTGCAATCAGCTTCACAAAATCAGACCGAGAAAAGCAATCGGCCCCCATCAACAATCAATCAATCAAAGAAACCGAAACAAAAGAAGAAGGGCCGACGGAGAACGCTAAACCGAGATCGCTACTCCTCTCGATTATATCGGCCATCAGAGGCCATGGGAAGAGGAGAGAGAGGAGCGGGCCACCAGAACCACAAACGCGTGAGGAGGATGAGAGAGGAGAGGACGGTTATTTTTAAGGAAGTATCACCGACTTCGGGTCGACCGTTGATAATATAAAAAATCCAAAGTAGGTTCGGGTGATTGGACGGCCGAGATCTGCTGGCGGTTCAACTTAGGAAAGTCGGTCAGCTGGCCAATTCTGACCGTTGCGTGAGACGCACGCGGCATCCTCGATCTACTTCCGCGTGTAGGATCGGGATGAACGCTCGCTACGAATGATCTTTGGCCACGTGTGCTGACTTCTTCTTGCGGCTTACTTTTCGAAAATTTGCAGATAAAAAGACATTCTTTTGTTTTAAAAAATTAAAAAATAACGTAGCATTACTACTAGCCCACGTACCTTTATTTGAAAGTTACATCCATCCAGCTACTCTAATTCAGCTGGAAGCCACTCTACTTTTTACTAAGAAAGTATTTCAGAATTTTTACATTTTTTTTTTCATTTTATTTATTATTTTTAATTATTTAATTTGTTTATTATCTAATTAGCAAAACTTAAAGTAGGCGTGAGTTTTCCTAAAATATTAATAGGTTTTAACAATACTGGTCGAATTAGGTATAGATTCGATCGAATATGGATCACTAAATATGTACTGTATAAATATGAGTTAAAACGAGTTAAATAAATCGATAACTATTTTCGACTCTACTCACCCATTTAATTGCTCTAACTTTTTAAAAGTGATACTCATCGTTCATGAGCCTTTCCATTATGCTCCCTTTGATTTGAGGCCAGCAAAATTACCAAAATGAGCTTTTTCTTATAGGAAAAAAGATATATGTTTTTCACATATATATCTATCTACTCATTACTCGAGCCCGAGCAAGTAGTATTCCCGGTAGCTCGTTGCTTGAGCTTGTGGCCACCATGGTCGCCAAATTAGAAAGGCGCAATGGCGAGGGACTTTGTTGATGTTGATAGGATGGTCTAGGGAGACAAAGGCAAAGGCTGGTGGTGGTGGGATGGGCGATGGACACCTGGGATGGTTCATATGTACAAGAATTTTTTTCATGTTGCCGATTTGGTATTATGTCACAACATGAAAATATCGAGCTGGTCATTATATGATACATGCACTTTATTATCCATGTTAGCGGTCCGACAGTCTCATGTTTGAAAAAAAAAAAAAGAGAAGAGGAAAAAAAGTCTAATAAAGATTAACGTTAACATTTTACATATTACAAAATGACTTCATGAAAAAAAAAACAATGAGATGATTTAAATTCTTGTACAATTTACAAGAACTATCAATTGCATTTACTCAAAGGATTATGAAAAATATCACATAAGATTCTACTCGAAAGTTTCAAGTATTTTGCGTTAAAAAAAAAAAAGTGAAAATATTTGTTTTGCAAAATTAATTCAAATCAAAAGTAAAAAAATAAAAGTCATTTAGCCGTAAGTGAAAAGAAGAAACTCACTACCACTCCCCTCGATTAAGATTTTGAATGATAGCCTTGACAATTTTTGGTACCAACAATGGACAACGTGAATATAAAAAATACTTCTTTCACTTAAGTTAAAGTCTAAATTGGGCAATCGTCATTGAATTTTTTATTTGATCCGAGGCTTTAATAATTTTATGTACTCGCATGCAATGACCTGGCAACCTTGCATGTCACAAATTGCCTCTTAGCTGCCATTTGGGATTTTTAACAACGATTCATTGCGATTTGTTTCCACGGTAGTACGTTATTCCTTCTTTAAAAAGTTTGAAAGAAGTAACTTGAATATTGAAGATTATGTTTTGTTAGATAGGGTTTAATTTTCCTAGGTGTAAAACCTTGTATTTTTATTGATTGTTTGTAAGGTGGCATTGAATTTATTCTAAGGCTGTGCCTTTTATTGGAATTTGTCCTTTTCTTAATATCCTAAGGACAATTTTCTTTATCCGATGACTATTTAAAAATCGAAAAAATTGATGTTTTAGAAATTGTGATGCGAATGCAACCAGTCTTTCTTAGGTGGAACATAGGAACTTAGTAATTGGATGATGGTCCATATTTTCAAATTGAAGATGCATGTACCCTATGCTAAAAGGCAACAATTCTCAAATTGGGTTTATAACACTATATGAAGATTGAATGTTAAGGAATGTCACAAAGATGAATTGGCCCCTTCACTCTGTATTGATCTCAAAATTGTGAGGGTGAAATGGGCAAGGTGGGAATCTTTATATGGATCACTTTGAGTGCAATTTTGTACACCTTCATCGAGAAGGTTGGGTTAACCTGCTCCGCTTTCTTTTGATTTGCACCTAACCCTCTTTAAGGAATTTGCCTTCTTTTCATAAAGGGGATCATGAAGTGTGCATCGGATTTCAATGATATAGCCCTCATTTTCGTTATTAAAACAAATGATCAATACAAATTCGTGCACATCTTTTCTCCTCTTTCAATTTTATCCCTACCTTTCGAGGTTATCAAAATAAATCCCCACATTTCCTAATTATATCAAATCTATCCCAAACGAGACTCACTAATAAAAAAATTTCATTAATTATTGTCCTTTCAACTAAATATATGCTTAGATTATTTACCCTTAGATATCCTCCCTTTGATAATAAAATTAGATGAGCTTTCTTTCTTTAAAGGTGAAATCAAAAATTTGGTAAGGAATCCAGCGAAATATTTGGATTGTTGGATCTTTTTCTAATAGGATCAAAAGGTTTGGATAAAATTGAGAGCTCTTTGGAAGATTTGGATTTGTGCTCTCATTCGGCTTGTAATAGGAATGAAAAGGGATAATTCAACCATGTGAATGAATTGATGGCAAGGAAAGAAAATGTGATGCTATTAACCTAATTTTTTTTTCTCCCCCACAGGGTCCTTGCCCTCAAAATTGAAACTGATGAATTTCCCTATGACCCTCAAAATTGAAACTGATGAATTTCCCTATGACCATTTTACCTGTCTTTGGATATTATCACATCATTTAGTTTATAAATCCACAACTATTAACTATTAAATTAATGATTTATAAAGAAGCACTAAATAAGTATTAAACCATGAGCTTATCTTTAATAAATCAATAGTTTATTCTTTTTTTTTTAGATCTAGGATAATTTCATTTATATTTCATTATTGGCTTCTAAACATGGTAATAGTTTCAATTGAAGTTTGTTATCCTTGATATTACAATAGAAATACTGCCTTGAAATAAAAATACGATCCCTTTGTAAAACAACTAAAGTAATTCAACTCTTCATTATATATCAATTCATTCATCTCCTTCACCACCAAAGTCCATACGATCATTTGGGATGATCATGGACTGTCTATACATGCGAAGATTTTTGAGCATTTGACATTAATTAGAGAAATCATGTATGCTAGTTGCCACTTATATGTATCTTTAATTTGAGTTAAGATAACTATATGACAAAATTCTTATTTTTCTTTCTGTTTTGTCATTTCATCTTAACCTAAACCATCGGCACAAAAAATAATAATAAACTACCAAAATTTGGATGGGAAATTTTACGTGGTTTGGCCAGTTTGACCTACATCCACAGATGAGAAGGAGTACAATATTATCATTATGCATCGAGAATTACAATACAGCAGCCGTCTAGATTCACTTGCTCCCTTGGCAAAACATATTCCTACAATCTGAAGACATCCATCCCTACTTGAGCTCATCAACAAGTGGATCTCATCTCGCCCTCCTCCAGCCACACCACAATGAAGGCACGATGATTCTCTCTTCCAGATATTTCTTGTGACTTAAAAGTTTAGAAGAGCAGAAAATTTTCAGCTATAGATGGGATAAGCTAATTCGTCTTTACACCAAAGACATAACTGCACTCTCTCTAAGCCAACTGATCCACCATAGCTGCACCCTAGCAAATTCAATGGCCGCCCCATTGCTTTAAATGGTCTTCCTCACCGCATGCGTTACAACTTTTCTTGAAGGAAAAACCCAACTCTATTTACCAAACGCATGCGTTACAACTTTTCTTGCGCCACAGAAGCTCCTTTCAAATATAAAAACACATGTGACATTTGAAGAATGATCCAAAACAAGTATCATATCACATAAGAAGGTACAAATAACACACATCACTTTAATACCCACCTCTACAAAGTCGAGAGTGAACTTGACTTTGAATCGTTACCTCACTAACCTGTCCGAATCTATTCAGTTATGTCAGGTTGACAATACCTTCTAGCAATTAAGCCTGGCCCTGCCACCATATATATAACACAAGTAAGAACATAAGCCCTGGTATTTCATAATCAACAATGCTTGAAAATCGTAAGAGATGATGGAGAAATGAAAGAGCTGAAGAACACAGATCAATGGACCTGGCTCCAAATAGATTTGAAATCAGTATGACAATTTGGGGCTGAGGGACATGCAAATAGAAGATCCTGGCTTCTTCAAATAAATAGATTTAGAATCTGCAAGACAACCCTCTTCTCCCACTTGTCATCCAAAGAAAGAGATAACCGTCGAGATAGAGACAGTTGTAACTATGCTCAAACTTCGACGATAGCGATTCAGAAATGAGTAAAATACAAATCCATCATCATGATCATGTGTCCTAAAGATGTTTCCAAAGTTGAACATTCAAGTAAATCTCAAGACAGCAGAGTAACATATGGTGCCAATAATACATGTTCACAAATTACAGCGTGCTTAACTAACCTCTCATGAAAAACCATAGATATATAAAAACTCCAAACAATGGATTCAGGTCCCTAGGAGGTGAAGGAGATACGCTAAGACCTCATCATTAGTATAAAGAACTACAAGTGTGATTGGCATCTTCTCAATTTTATCGCCTCTCTTGATTGATGACAACGCAAACGATAGGGCCTTGCAAGGAAAGCATCAATGAAAAGGAAAACGAGTAATACTAACAAATATTTGGAAATCGCTTCTTGATCAGAATTAGACATAGCTATCATAAGGTTACATGATCAAGGTAGGTACCAAACTCATTATATGACAAGAACCAGGTTACTGAAACGAACGAATGGAAGTGCCCAGAGGTTTGTTAATAGTACCAGAACCTGGACACTAGTAAATACTTCCACATCTAATAGCATTTGCAGATGAGTAGTTCCTAGAGAGCTAATGAGACAATGGCAAGCCAGAAAATATACAACCAAAAAAGAAACATCACTATGAAAAGTTGGATGTGGTTGCGACACTCTTGAAGATCACCTTCCCAATATCTAGAGTATGCTATTAAAAAGGACCATCCACCTAAACGACATCAGAAAATGAGAAATCAATAAAGACTGGGCTCTATGAAACATCTCCATCAGGTGAATCTTATATCCATTACAAGGAAATCAATGTGATTACAACTGAATAACAAAGAAAAAAGATTAGACCAATCTCATATTTAACTAAGGCAATTTCCCAAGAAGGCAAGAACCTCATCCATATGTGACCAACTAGTTATTTGATGTGAAATTACTAGCTAGGGAATGCACCAAAAGCTAATTATCCAGCCAAACTAATGCGTGTATTATCCTTGCAGTAACTATGAAATAATTGAAAGACTCCTGCAATTAGTATATCTTCTCTGTCTTAATCAATATTCAGTAGCTATAAAAAATCAGAAAGATACCATATCCATATAAAAGCAATTTGTTTCCGCATTGTCCAACTTACTAATGGTCGTCGTGATCACAACCGGATAAAACCTCAGTCTCAACAACCATCTCAAGCAAATTGAATTCACTATTAACTTGGAAACTAGTGAAAGGTAGATAGAGATCTATTGATCAATGGGATCTAAAATTTTTTTCATGAGAAAAGAACTCTGGAAAAAGAGAACCAGAAGCATCAAGTCATAAAATATGCAGTTGAAAGTCCACACCAGGAGTCTTACAGAAATATTCCCTCTATTGGAAAAAAAAGACAATCTCTGGAGCAAAAAATTATTGTAATCAAAGCAATGTGGAGCAAAGTATTTTGCATAGGAATAGATGCCGGCGCACAATCTAATACTAATGCTCAATATGAACAGCTTGCTAAAGGCCAAAACAACTACACGCAGAGAAGACTCAACCCATTCCCCTCAATGTCCAGTAACCTTAAATATGGGAAAAGGCAAATTTACTATCAACATCGCAACTATCGGCCTTTATACCTGTTGTTGGTACTTTCAACATCGCAACCATCGGCTCCGATACCAGTTGTTGGGATCATGCAGTAGAAGCCACCTTCGACTAGGGAGATCGCTAAAAGGGAACCTAAGTTTAAGACTGTCAATATATTCAGTTAGACCCATATTTACTCTTGATAACACAAATTTCTATTTCTCAATAATATCCCACGATCAAGACAATTGGCTAAATTCTGTGAAACCATTTCATAGAAATTCATTGATATCTTATTTTTATAAAGCAAATCAACTTTGAAACTTAAGTCAATGAGTTATGGGTATATATTAACTATTACACGTCACATCAATTCTCTGATATAGGACGTAACTCACTCATGTGTATCATAAAAGTTAGACGGTGCTGCACAATGCTCACTTCATGTAAGACCATCGTGCAACTTTAAATATGGGAAGTTCAATCTTGTGATCGTGGACAATGACGAGCAGAGAGATGGAAAAAAAAATTAGCTGATTCAAGGTGCTACTCATAAAATATATCTCAAAAAGTAGGATTATTAGTTGGCTAGTCCCTCTTCCAAATATCTTATGTGCTTTTGGGTTAATTCGAAAGTCATCCCACACTTCTAGAGAAATCAGTTTAAATAGAACAACTATTTAAGAGATTGGAGATTTTGTTAGGCCTACCATACTTGTAAAAATTGGGGTTACTTGCGTCCCACCGGTTATGCTCGTGTCATGCAATTAACAGCTTGCTTAAGCAAAAAATGTACTTGTCTCTTGATCTTGGGGTGCATTTGTTTCGGGAAAAATAAATAGTTTAAAATATATTTATCTAAAAATGGTTGATTATGTCACCACAAAAATAAACGAACGAAAAAGTATTCATCTTTGAAAGTATTTTCTATAGATTAATTATTTCAGATAATATAAGTGATTATTCTTAGAAAAATATTTTTCAAATCATTTATTTTTTACAAAGCAAACACAATCTTACTATATGTCATTCAAAATTATTTAGCTAGATTTGTTGATTTTTAGCTCCGTTTGACTCGTGGGAAATGAATGAATTAGAGAATATTTTCTTAAATAACTACCTATATTATTTGAAATAATTAGTCACTGAAAAATATTTTTATTATCAATAAAAATTTATATCTAAATATTTCCATGGGCGATTGAATGGATTTTAAAACCTTGTATGGGTTTTCACGAAGTGACACATTCATTGTATGAAGGACCGTAATTGATCCATAAACGAGTGACCCTTAGCTGTTTCTAGAATCCTAAAATTTTCTCGAGTATTCCAGAATATTCATGAGGGCGATACGGTAATTATATACTTTTGTAATTAAATAAAAGGATGAGAAATCTAGAGTGACGGTTAACCTTGTACTTGTATAAATAAAATGATCTCGTCCATTTGTATCCATTTCACAAGTGCAATATAATGAAAGAAATCGATCAAAAGAAGCCACTACCAAATTCACCAAATAACAAAATCCAAAGTAAGCTAGTATAAAAAGTAAACGCAAAAATTTGCGCATACACATAAATTTGAACGTTAGATGAATCAAATGAACAATCCAAGTAAGCTGGTAGAACAAGTAGAAGCTTAAATTCAAACACGCATAAATTTGAATGGTGGATGAATCAAGTGAACAATCCAAGGAGGAGCATGAAGCAAATTACTCCCAAATATCAAAGTGTTCACTTTTTTTTTCAGTTCTAGTTTACTCCTACTCTAGCCCTGTCTCCTTACAGGGCGTGCGAATTGAAACTTATTCCTGAAACTAAATCATTCACACCCTAGCCTAATTAAAGGTGGAGATTTGAAAAATTAATAATAGATTATAGCAAAAAACTAGAATCTCATTCATAAGTAGCTGCAATAGCTATCCTTGATGTATAAACTAAATTATATATACAAACTACAATAACCATCTAAAGATTACATTATGATAATTAGAGTACAATTGACATCAAAGTTCGAACACTGATAGATATTATACAATACAAAAGGCAAAATGGGCATATTGATTCCAACAGAAGAAAATAGAAAGCTTAAAATGGAAGATATTCCACCAAATGTGCGAAAAACTCAACCAAACTCTGTCCCTTATAGTATAATACCTCTAATCCATCCTGTTCAAAAGACCCATCATAAATCTTACATCAAACTAAAAGACCAAATTCCAGACAAAGCGAACGAGAGTATGTGAGATAAAGGAGGAGAAGACCTAGAGATGTGAGAAAAGAGTCAAAGAAAGGGAAAAAAAGAGGCTATTTATGAAGGAGACACCGAGTTGGGGAATCACAACGGACATTTGAAACAGAGTCAAATGGAATTGGAAATTAGATATCAGATGGCGTGGACAACTACTTATAAAGAGACACCAACTTTGGGGAACACCAACTTTGGGGAATGACAACGGTCATCCGAACCAAAGAAACAAAATAGGAAATTAGAAATCAGATGGCGTGAATCGTTACAAGTTATGTGTCACATCGTAATGCGGTATTGAAATTAGATATCAGATGGTGTGGATAGCTACATATAAAGAGACACAGACTTTGGGGAATGACAACGGTCATCCGAACCAGAGTTAAACATAATAGGAAATTAGAAATCAGGCGGCATGGATCGTCACATGTTGATGCGTCACACCTTAAGGCGGTATTGACATCCACGTTGACTTTCGAAAGAAATGGCTGTCCAAATAAGACGGTGGATGCGTCTGGTTCGGTTTTGGGAAAATGCAAATACCTTTGGGTTAAAGGGGTTTTCTGAAATGCAAATACTATTTGATAAATTTTGCATTGTGAAATAATTTTGACATAAATGCTGTATGATGAATAATATGTTTTGTTAAGGAACTTTTACAAAAAATTTTATTAAAAAAATTGTAAATAATTTTTTTTTTTTTTTGAATCCATTTTCTAGGTTGCCGGCCACTCTTCGGCGGCCGGATCTGGCCGTCGAAAGGCTTGCTTGAGATCAAGCAACCTCAGGCGGCGGTCACCAGACCCACAGCGACCTAAGCGACGACTTGACCTTAAGTTGCCCCGCCTGAGGTCGTGCGATCGCCTAAGGCGGCCGAGCTAGACTTAGGCGACTACCGCCTGAGGTCACCCGACCTCAGGCAAGCCTTTCGGCGGCCAAATCTAGCCGCCAGAGCTTTGACCAAAGGCCAAATTGGGCCATCAGAGGGTGGCTGGTGGTCGCCCTCTTTGTCTGGTAGCCCTCCTTGGCCAGTCTGTGGCGATCGTTGGCTCCAACAGCCATGCGAGGAAGATGATGAATAGTAGTGCAAGTTGCATTTCGAAAATGCAACTTGCAAATGCATCTCTCGATCTGCATTAAGCTAAAGGACTTTGAGGACACTTGGAAATGCAATTGCATCTCTCCAAAGCTAAACCAAATAAGTTTACATTTTCCTAAGGGGCTTTAGGAATGTTGAACCAAATGGGCCCAATCTGTTGTTTTAGGTAAGGGCGTCAAGATGGGTTATTGACCCATTTTGTAAGTCATGTTCTATTTTAATGGGTCAAAATTGATTCAAAATGTGATCTATTTTCAACTTAACTATGGAATGTATGAGTCCTTTTTGACCCATTTTCGACTCATTTTTAACTCAACTGTAAAACATGTTTTTTTTCTTTGAGCCATCCTCAAGCTTGATGAGTGATTGTGACCTACTAGTAACTGCGACACTTCGCTACTCGCTTTCTCCCCATCTCAATTGATAGGTTTTTTGTAAAAATATATTTAATTGGTGACTTAAATATATTTCAATTTGTAGCTTTTTTACAATTGATTTGAAGTTTTATTCATTTAGTATAAAGCTTAGAGTAAGTTTTGGTTTCTCTATAATAATAATGGCTTTTAGCAATACGAACCTGGTCGATTATGAGTTGGATATGAGTTGGGTCGATTATGGTTCATTAGATTTACATTACATGAATATGGATAAAAACGGATTAAATGGGTTAATATGGGTCAAACTCTTTTCGACTCGAATCGACTTAAATCAAACCCGACCTAACCCACCCATTTGATAAGTCTAGCTTCAGGCATCCTACTGGTGTAGCACATTTTACTGAATGAGACATTCCATAAGAGGAGATCACGCCATGGAGGCAGCAACAATATAAGAAAAAGGACAAATTATAGGATGTACTTAAAAAATTAAAAACTTAATCTAGCCACAAATGGAGCCAAAATGCATAGATAGCATTTAGAGATGAAGTGGGCTCACATCAATCATTCTCATTGAAGGCACACAATCATCTTGATTGTAAATTTTTTTCCAAGATACCATCATCCTATGTGGGAGAAGACTATGCAGTTGACATCCATAATCAACTTAGTCATGAGAAATGATAAAAGATACCGCACAGCAGTGATGCACTTCCATTAATACGGCTTCCCAGTTGAAAGGCATGCCCTCCAAGGGAATCCATATGGACAACAACTTAAGGAACTTAATGACTCGACGATAAAAAATGTATGAAGAAACAATATGGAAAGTTTTTAACAGTAAGATGTAAAAAGAATTAAAATGTAAGCCATGCAAGTGCAGCCTACAGAAAAAAGGGCTCGCAATATTAATATTATGGCCCACATGCTAAAGCCATTGCAAAAAAATTAACTCGCCCAAAAAAAGGGGTAATGGATTCGATAGAAGGAGATGCGAAAATTGTTAAAAAATAGTTGGAAAGACTGCAAGCCAATAAACAGGATGAAGATGATAATAACAACCGCAAAAAATTTAAAGGAAAAGAAAAACAGAATTATATGCTACTACAATCTATGGGGAAGCTGCCACTAGTTGACTAGAGAGAATGCTACAGCATCCACCTCATTGATAAAATTAGTAGAAAAAATTGGGAAAGGGCAATCACTGTCCACACACCAAAACAAGAAAAAGGAATCAAGACAATGAAAATCATTAAATACCAATTGTGACGTAGGGGTGAGCATGGTCCGGGTTAGGCCAATCCACCCCTTAACTCTAGGACCAACTCGCACATTATTGGTCCTCAATTTTTAGGATCAAGGACTGGACCAACCCAATGGATTCGGTCCAGTTCTAGGGTTAACCCAAGACCAACCGATAATTTTTTTTCATTTTTTTGTATTTTTGAAAAGTCAAACCTACTATTTCAAATTACATATTCATCAATAGTTTAACTAAACTATAAATACCAATACATATTTAACAAATTTAAAATAAGACAACAATAAAAATTTCATACATGCTAAAAGCAAGAAACCATAAAAATGATTAAGATTGCTTATAAAGCTGCAAGGCAAGCATTGCTCACGAGCAAAAATGATTTATAGTAAAGCTTTATTTCCTTCTGATTTACTCAATGATGAGTGAGGTTAGTGAAAAGAGGTGAGCGGCACAAGCGACAAGTAGGGAGAGCACGGTAAGTAATGCGAGTGGTGAGTGGCTACAAGTGAGCCGGATGAGTGTCAAGTGGCGGGCGGGGTAAGATCACTCACGAGTGAATTAGCAAATTGAATACTAAGAGGATAAAGAAGAAAGAAGAGAACAAGAATACTGGAGGAGAACGCCATTTGAGTTAGAATTTACAATTTAGAATAAAAAAAATATTATAAATAGTATATTAGATATATAATATATAAGGTTAGGATTGGTCCGGATTGGACCAACCCAAAACTCTTAAGACCGATGACCAACACGCATAGTACTGGCCCAAGAACCCACCTAGTCCCCTTGGGAACTAGACCAAGATTGTGGCAAGTTGGGCCAATGCTCACTCCTAGTGATGATCATCTCATTCAGCTGTGATCGTAGCTCCCTGACCAGATCCAAAATGCGGAAAAGGAAACAAAACCACCTAGAAGAAAAGTTTGCAAAGCATAGACTTCGTTCAATGAATGGCTTAGTATCACTCTAGAAAACAGTATGAAAAAATGAATGGCAAGATACCAAAAGAACTAGAATCTCCTTTAAGAAACAAAACAAAACAATATCAAGATACCATAAGCTTGATATGTGGTACATTATCTATAAATTAGAATCACAAATCCAAATATAAAAGTACGACAAAAATCAGAAGGAAAAGTGGAAACTTACTATTAAACTTTTCCACTTGCACCAAGTGTCATGTTCTTCATCAACAAAATAGAATACAAATGACTTAAAGTCCTCCCCTTGTATATTGTTTGGTTGAAAATCGTATAAAATTCTTACCTTTACCAAAAAAAAAAAAAAAAAAAATGACTTAAAGTTTGACACCCAATCAAGGAAACTTATAAGAAACAAAACACCCGATCAAAGAACTTATTAGAAATTTGACTTGGAAAAAAAAATAACTTACACGAAACAAAAGGCGAAACATGAAAGCCTTTTCCAGTTGCAGGAAAATAAAAGCTCCATGTAAAGGAAATAATTGAATGCTCACACCAAATATGTTGAAACCTCAAACCAAATATTACCCACATAAAAGTGCCAAAGAAAAAGGCTGTTACAATGAAATAATGCCTATGCAGCAAGAAAGAACCATCACAGGTCGAAGACACTCCACATCAAACTTGATGAGGTGTCTCTTATTTGGAAGCAAAAAAGGCAAAAGCACCGCACCAGTTCATCTTTTCAGAATGAGATGCTAACAGTCTACAACAAAGTATGTCATAGATCCTGACAGAAAAGTATCAACCTAAAATGTGCAGAAATTAGGCTCTCAAGGAGTAAGTGCAAACTTTAAAAAGACCCATCTCACTAACAGAATCACCTCATCTGTAAAATGTCCCCCCATCAAAGTTAATGTATCTGAAGAAACAACCTCATCATATGTACCATTCGTCAGACAACATCTTCAATCAAAGAGATTGCTCCGTGAGAAAATAAGCTACTACCAATTCACTAGACTATAAATCCAGAAACAGCTCTAAAACAAGAGGAGAAGCGGACCATCCATAAATAAATGATCAAAGTGGGAGCATAAACACTAACAATGTCGATGATCATTCCTCGGGAACCACCTAAAAGCTAGAAATCACATGACAAAAGAAAAACTTCCACCAAAGGTTCTGTACCAAAAGAAAACACGTTATTTGTATAGAATGAAAGCCTAAGCCTAACTAGGTAATGTGTGAAGCTGGAATTCAGGAGAATGAAGGCAAGAATCAATCACACATGCAATATCTGCATGATTTACCATCAGTCAATTTATTGATTGAAGCATCCATTACAAGAATGAACAGAAACAAGCTAGAATTTAGAGGACCTCAAGCTTTCAAGACTCATTAACAATCCCTACAATGGAAGATAGTCTATGGCTATTCATCTTCCAAATTCAACAAAAGCCAATCTAATCTCAAAGAAGAGCGTGTTAAAAGAAATCTAGAAAGAACTAACACAGATTGAAGACAGTCTGCATCAAACCAGAAGAGATTTGCATCAAAGGAAAGAGAACTAGGCCCTAATCATCTCCCCATAACCATAAAAAAGCAGAAGTGGAGAACAAACTCCATTCAAACCAATAACTGTCTAGAATCCACCAAGTGATAGCTTGTCCAATTTCAAACAATCATCAACTCAGCCCCACAGAAGAACGCAATAGATCACCACTTCTCAAACCCGGCAAAACTTCAATCTGTAGAAGAATTTGAACTTGATAATAATCAACTGAGGACAAACTTAAATCAAACTACAAAATGCCTAGAAATCTTCAAAATTTCAGCCCGTTGCTCGTCCTAAAGATGTGAACAAAGACTACTTCCCAACTTAAGCAAACAAGACTGCATTATTGATCACCACTCCTCTCCAAGAAGCCCAAACACTTTATTCAATGTAAACTGCCAATCCACCGAAATCCATAATCATCTTGTTAAACAATTTAATGAAAAGATCAATCTATTGATGAACCATCAACCGACATCGCTTTATAAATGAAAATACTAAATACTATACATGGTAAAATTTTGGCAAAAGGTCAATGTGACCCCAAAAAAACAGCGAAAAACAAATATTTTTTTTTCAAAAACGGGAACAGAAGAGATTAAGCTTTTGCAACAAGCCAGATGCTTCAGAAATTAGATCAAGAAAAATCAGCTCATCAACCATTAAGAAATAGAAACAAAATAAGAATGATTAATAATGAGAATCACAGTAGATATCGGAAGTACATCACATTCCAAATAAGATGCTACCAGTATGCACTGAGTTAAAACCAATTCTGTCAGCAATAAGCCTTCACAGTCCCAATAACCAAAGAGAACCTACGAAGCAGACATTTATATGGCCATTTACAAAGGCCAACCAACTCAAACAACCTCTTGCACCCAAAGAGAATGAGAAATCACCTCTTGTTGTGTACCAAAAGAAAATACAAAAGTTGTGTAAAAAGAGAGGTGAAACAAACTATGTAATGCCTGGAGCCAGTTCTAGGATAGAAATAGAGCATGGCATAGAACTTTTACATATGCTATCTTCATGATTTACCAGAGAGAATCACTTCCAATTAGTGATCATAGCACACAGATAAGAATGAAGAGAAACAAGCTAGAACTTGTGTGGACCTTTCCAGACAAGAAAGAACTCTGAAGGAGGAGCTTGTCCTATGAATCAATGCTCGTGCAGCAAGAACAAACCATTACTGTACACAAACACTATATCAAAATAGACAAGGTAAAGTATTGATTTGACTGAACTCCGACCTGCGAAGGAAAGAGAACATCTGATCGTTCCCCTTAACTAGAAGATAACAGTAGCGGAAGACAAATTAGGAATTAATGCATATGCAGCAAGAAATAACATCACCAATCTCAGACACTCCATATCAAACTTGGCCACGTCAAGAATTGCCTGACCAAAATCTGATCTGCGAAGGGAAGAGAACTAGATTTGATCTTTCGGATAAACTAGAAGACAAAAGAAGTAAAGGACAAGTTCTATTCAAACCAATGACTGCCTAAAATCCAAGAAGCAGGAGCTCATCCACTTTCAAACACTTATTAACTCAGCCCCACAGAAAACGCGACAGATCATCAGCTGTCAAATCCAGTAAAACTTTAGAAGGTTGTCAAGATTTCAGTCCATCACTTGTCCTAAAGACGAAGATTTCTAGATCATCAGCTCAACCAAACAGCACAAGATTAGATCATTAGTCCTCAAAAAAGCCGAAATGTCATATTCTATGTAACCAACTGACCAGTTGCTTTGTATTCATCGTCCTCTCAGACATCATCTTCAGAGAAAACAATCGCTCCAAGAAGAAAGAAGCCACTGCCAACTCACGGAATAGTGAATATGAGAATCAGCTCATAATATAATCGAACTTGGAAAGATCAATCAATAATGAATCAATCAACAATCAGAGGATCACAAACCCTAACAATGCCCACAACATGGCAGAGTCCCAGGGAGGCAAGCCATGACCTTCTGAGAAAAACATAGCACAAACAGAATCAGACGATTTGACTTTCAATGAAGAGACATAAAGAAAAGAAGAAGGATCAAGAGTGCATTTCGGTAACGACATCTCCTCTGAAGAGTAGTTTGCAGAGGGTGTCAGCTGAGCGAGGAACCCAAGCACAATCATAAACGCCCAATGAGACTGAAGGATGAGGACTTGAGGGAGGGACTATTTCTGAAAGGAGACACCGGCTTTCGAACTTCAATAAAAATAGGACGAAGCGGATGTGGATTGGATATTGATCTGTTGTGGAGCCTACACCTTGCAAAGAAAGAACCATCATAGATCATACATTGACCAAATTGAAATCACATTTATCTTGGAAACCGGTGAAAGGATGTAGTTATGTGTGGATCAATGGCAAGGGAACTTCAAAATTTCATTCTTATTCACCGGCACCAGAATCTTTCGTTCAGAAGAGAAAAAAAACTCTGAAAAATGAGAACCAGAAGCATCAAGTCCTAAAATATGCAGCTGAAAGTCCGCAGCAGGAATCTTACCAGAGATATCCCCTCCAATGGTCGAAAGTAAAAATCTTCTGAACAAAAAACCATTGCAATCAGAGCATTGTAGAGAAAAGCATTATGCAAAGGAATTGATACTGGTGCACTATCTAGTACTAATGCCCATGATGAGCAGCTTGCTAAACCCCAACATAACTGCAAGCAGAGAAGCCTCAACTGCGCAACATTGCCTTTCCAGTTATTGGTGGGATGCCCACATTTTCAATACATGGTACAAGAGGATCCATTCTGGTTTCAAACATATTCACGTCCCTTGTGAAAAGTTCTTTATTGGGATCAAGCACGTACCTAGTATGTCTGTACCACAGACAAAGGCAAATTGACAAATATAAGAAAAGGATAACACTGGATATGTGAACAAGCAATTCATCTCATGTTCCACGTGTCCCATGGGCTATTATAAAAGCCTCCACATTGGACTGGAAAATCATCTCCAGAAAAAAATAAATTCTTAGGCACATCAAGGAATCTTCCAAAAAAGGCAGTCTAGAAGACCAAATGCGGGAATAAATATGACCAACATTATAATGAACTCAAACCAGAAGCCAGATCGGGACAATTAAGGACTTTCTGATGTCTCTTCTCATGTTCATCAGACCGGAAGTCACCCTACACACAGCAATCAAACTAGGAAACTGACAATAGATGACTACACATGCCATGCACGCATCTCATGTAAAGTCTTAGTTCCACTAAGACCTAAGAGCCAAAGCGAAGAAAGGAGCCACCATAGAATTCCCGTTTAAATGACATTCGAACTTCACCCAACAAATTCCACAAAGCATTTTTTGCACTTCCATAACTCAACAGACATCTTGTCAACATTGGAAGATCAATAATTCATGACATGGGGTCCATTATCCAGTAGATGTTGGTGGAGAAGTGAAGAAAAAGTACAGACGCAGTATTCAATTCGTGCGTGAATAAAGGAAGCGCAACCCCACCATTTCAATGGCTGGAAACTGTAATCATCCTGATCAAAGATCATCACCGAGACAAAGAGACTCTGCCAAACATCATAACAACCCAATCAAACAAGTCTCGACCCTCTATTTCATTAACAGCAAAACATGTGAGGATGATACTATCGGTCCATCCAATATAAATGGGATTCCACCCCTTGATGCCAAAGTTGGTTCTACTGCTGAAAATGATCTGTACAGATCAATCCAATTTTTGAAGAAATCGAAAAGAACACCACAAAAAAAAATGATGCACAGAGAATAGCAGTCCCTAGTTTGCATCCTTAAGGTCTGACTGGTTCAGAAAGTCCATCCCGGTATAATATGTCCAGTTGCTAGTTTAATGTTCACAGTGAAGAATCTGTACCAGCAGAAAAGAGCACAAAAAGTGCATGTCAATGAGCCAAAATGGACAATATTAAACACCAATGAGATATAAGACACGGCCACTTCTCTTCAAATTCATCCAACAAGGTAGCCACCCAACTTTCAGAGTGAACAACCGTCCAGATCAGAGTTTCAGGTGTGATACTGATAGAGCACATTACTAAGTCCACATTCTGAGAAACACCAATGAAGTGTGATGACATACTAAAGGTTACATCTGGTAGTGGTAAAAGAATCTTGATTTAAAACACAGACAGAAGACATTTGACCTAGTCAAAGTCCCTAGGTCCTGGAACAAGTTAGGATACCATGTCAACCTAAGACATTAGCATCACTTTAACTAAAGGCACGGCAGTGTGACAATTGCATTATATGTATCACAAGAAGGAAACTATTTTCGATAGATATGGATAACCTATTATTGTCAGGAGAAATCAAAGATGGCTTCTGCAAGAAAGAAATGGCAACGTATCCAATCTTTATCGGAGCAAAGAGTTCACAATAATGAAAATGCCTGAAGAACCAACATGAAAATTTTTAACCAAAAGCAATAGGAACGATTAATGAATATAAGAAATGAAAGCTAGGTTCTCTAAGATAAAAGAGTGCTCCTATTGTTGAAATTTGGTATAATCAGTTAGCAGAAAAACATACCAAAAGATTAAACCGGCAAAACAAAGCATCAAAATCAGATAAAATGGAAAAAATAACCGATGCCAATTTGGCCAAATTTGCTGAGGTAATCGTGCTTATAACAATAAGCCAGGCACCCCTGACAAATCCACAATAAGAAACTACCGATACAAGAGAAAAGTGAAAGGAAAATTGATCTACACACAAAACGCTTGCAGAGGCACTCCTCTTCATTAACTTTGAAGAAATTTGTAAATGAAAAAAGTAATTACATATAATCTGGCAAAAAAAAAGATCCATATGAGGATTTCCTTCTCCTAGTAAGAGGACAAGGGTCCTTCTTCCTGATTTATATGGGAAAGAAAGAGCTAGAGTTGGACAGCATATCAATAGGACAACCTAATTTCACTAACATGCAGAATCATCTAATCTTTTACATCACACATAAAACAAAATTCCCTTTCTAAATACAGTATGAGAGGCGAATCATAAACTGACAACAATTACGTACACGATAATTAAATTTTCAACTGGAGAGCTTCCTGACTAAGAATCATATCGAATTATATATATGCAGCAACTCTATACATTAGTATAAGCTAACAATTGGATTTCTTCTCAGCAGATTAATTGATGTTCTGTATAAGGCAGTAGAATGGATCTTTGCTACAGCTTATCATAAAGCTCAATTTTGTTAGAAGTATAAAAGGGTAGAATGGTCTTTAGACCTATCTTTAGTTGACTTGTATATATATTAGACTATTGTGTAATGGGACCACTTTTACTTTTTCAGTCAACATGGTATCAGAGCTGACCTAATACCCACCACCTCCCCGACGACCCACCTCTGGCGACCCAGGCGACCTAGATCGCGAGCCGCGCGGCTCCCCTCCAGGCGACTCACCCGTGAGCCGTGCGAGCCAGCTCGCGCCCAAGCGCGACGCACGACTCAGCTCACACCCAAGCGCGATGCACGACCCAGCCGGCACGACCCAGCGCGCGCGACTCCCGGTGGTTCGCCGGACCGCCTCTCTGCTTCAAGAAGTTCTGCTGGGTTGAGAAGCGAAGTTCGTTTTTCCTCAGTCGGAGCTTGGACAGAAGACTCCTGCTCTTTGGTCTCTCTTGAAGAAGCCATGACCGTGCAAGAAATGGAGCAGTAAATCGTAGAGGTCAGATTCCGATTATCTTCTCTTGCAAATCTCACAGGATGTCTTACCATTTGCTGTTGTTGGACCACTATGGGGAAGAGGGTTCATGGTTATTACCGGTCTCTTGTTGGTTGTGTTTATGTCTGTTGTTTTTTATGATTGCTGATCGTGGGTGGTGAAGTCCGGTGGTGAAGCTATTTGTGGGTGCTGATTGACCTGGTGGGTATCTGTCATTTGGTCCGTACTTTCTGATCCTTGTAGAGAGGATGGCAACTCAGTTTTTGAGATATTGGACAGTCCCTCGTTTTGCACATTTGCTGCCTCTTGTGCTTTGTGTTTGTGGGGAGCTCGGAGAAATTGATGATTCGGGTGTCCTAGGAAGTGTAGTGGAAAAAGGCCGATGAAAGAGCAGATGGGCAACTGCTCGGTCTATTGAATTGGTGTCTGTCTCAGCATCAACTGGCCTAACACTTAGTAAAAAAAAAAAAAAAAAAAAAAGAGAAAAAAGAGAGAGAGAGAGATGGATGATCCTTTGGGTAGTAAAACTGGAAGTAATTTTGTCACAACGGAGGTGATTTCCTCCTCGTCTAACCGAATTATTGACAAGAAGCTTGAGGGTATTTCAAATTTCTTTCAATGGAAGAAAATTGTAAAGCTTACTTTGACAGGTAGGAATCAACATAGGCACTTAACTGAGCCTAAACCTAAAGATGATGAAGCTTGGGATGTTATTGATGCACGTATCCTTAGTCAAATGTTAAACTCTATGGAAAGTACTATAGTGGATCTAGTAACCCATATTGACACAGTCAAGGAACTGTGGGAGCACTTGGATGTGTTATATTCTGGTCAAAATAACATGACCACTCTTTCTTCTATAAACAGTCAGGGGGAGGCAATTCTTGATTGTGTATGTTGATGATATTATCATCACGGGAGATGACTTGGTTGGTATATCTAAACTAAAGATTTATCTTTAGCAACAGTTTCAGACTAAGGATTTAGGAAAGTTGAAGTATTTCTTAGGAATTGAAGTGGCACAATCACATAAAGGTATTGTTCTGTCACAGCGAAAATATGTCTTAGATTTGCTTACTGAGACTGGTATGTTGGGATCAAAGCCTCTTGATTCACCCATGGAACAAGGGCTAAACTAATTGCTGAGGAAGGAGAGATTCTTGAGAATCCTGAGAGATATAGAAGATTGGTAGGTAAGCTGAATTATCTCACAGTTACTCGACCAGACATTGCCTTTTCAGTGAGTGTGGTAAGCCAGTTTCTATCTTCCCCTCGTACGTCTCACTGGGATGCGTTATTCGAATATTGAGATACTTGAAGAAGACTCCGGGGAAAGGAATTGTTTATCAAAACTATGGTCATAGCGGGGTTGAAGGATTTCTCGATGCTGATTGGGCGGGGTCTCCAAATGATAGGAGATCAACCACTGGCTATTGTACATTTGTTGGAGGAAATCTAGTATCATGGAAGAGTAAGAAGCAGAGTGTTGTTGCCCGCTCTAGTGCTGAGTCAGAATATAGAGCCATTGCTCAAGTTACTTGTGAATTAGTGTGGGTTCGGCAATTATTGAGTGAGTTAGGCTTTGAAGCTTCAGTACCCATGCCTCTATGGTGTGATAATAAAGCTGCAATGCATATAGCTTCCAACCCTGTATTTCATGAGAGAACAAAACACATTGAGGTTGATTGTCATTTTATTCGAGAGAAGTTGCAAAGTGGAATTATTCTTCCCAGTCACATCCGAACTGGTGAACAACTTGCAGATGTTTTTACTAAACCTTTGGGTGGTGGAAGGATAGAATATATTTGTAACAAGCTGGGCATGATTAACATTTATGCTCCAACTTGAGGGGGAGTGTTAGAAGTATAAAAGGGTAGAATGGTCTTTAGACCTATCTTTAGTTGACTTGTATATATATTAGACTATTGTGTAATGGGGACCACTTTTACTTTTTCAGTCAACAAATTTTATAGACTTTCCCAACTTAACATTAGAGATCTTAGATTTGCTAGAGTGAAGTCGATATAAAAGGTAGTGTAGTGGAGCTGAGCTTTACCGTGGTATAAAAGTCAGCATAGTCAATGTCTGTGCTTGACTGAATCAAAGATCAGCCAGCTGAAACTGAGAACGTGTCAACCATCAGATATGCAGATGTTCAAGCAACAAGAGCATTGGCATCGACAGAGAATGAAATCAGTTTGTTTCTTCTGAAAATAAGACTATCCCCAATGCTTTGATTGGATTAAGAACATAATACTGCACTTGCAGAAGCGACGAAGATGCTAACCAGGGTAAAAGGAATGAGACCTCAAATCTGCCAGGAAACATCCTGCTGCCACAGGAATCGTCAAGTTTTATAAGGCTCCAATTGCCTTCACGAACATGGCAGAAAGTGAAGAGCCATTTACTTGCTAAAGTACCCATTTCACATGTATAATTTGTTAAAGCAAATTTCCAAAAGAGATAGGAAGAGATGCCAATTCCATCATTCCACGATTACCATTTAGGAAAACACTCAATTTCTCCAATTAGGAAACTTGACTGACAAGACCCACAATTAGCTGCCACAAATGAAAATCCAAGACTAGTTACAAGAAAATCCCCACCTCTCATTTGGACAATCTAAAGTATTTGAATTCTCCATAAAATACAGATCATGGGCCTAGGACATCACTTCCAAGAGTTAGCACATCACATGCTGACCAAAATGATAACAAATGCTATCTGCACAACCACAACTGTCTTACTTGTGCTATGATAAAAAGTTGCACAATTTGCTCAACAAAGTTAGCAACTGATGATAGACAGAATTACATTCACAAGTACAAAAATACAAGCAGAGCTATACGAGCTCCATACATGCTGCAGGAAAGTTCAATTTCTTTGTGAGGTCTTCAAAACAGTTAGTTTTTCTTCTCAAGTTCAACATCAGGTATAGCTCATCCAGCACATGAACCCTACCTAAAGCAACAGGTCCAGTACACCATCTTATTCAAAGAGAGCTTATAAAAGTTGGCAAAAACGTCCAAACCATTCACTCCACGCTTATCCACGAGCATATTCTGAGCATCCTTCCAGACATAGTTTTGAAGTTACAAACTAGAGCCAGCATCCCCAGAAAACGAAGATAATAGAATAAGAGCTTCAGAGAGAATGAGGGGTGAATCCATGTACAAGAATCGTGTGAGCTCGTGGCCAAGTAACTTTTAATTTCAACACACAAGCAACATAAAACCAATTTGTCAGGCAAACTGTAGCAACTGGAACTTCAATATAAAGAGAATCCCAAAGAGAGAGCTTCTACGGACTGCACCAAAACAATTGAAAGTAGAAATGAATAATCTGCCATGATGTTAGTGAACATCTGCAATCAGTTTCCAATCTCACAAGGTAGAAGCATTTGATAAGTCAAATTGCCATTGATGTGTGCCCCTAAATCACCAAGCAAAGCAACAACTAGACTTAGCCTTGAAACAGGACTCAGTTGTATTTTTATCCAGTAAAGTTCACAGAAAAAGACGAGGATTACATCATCAAAGAGAGACTTCAACTGGCGCCAAAAATTAACCAATTATACCAAAAATACCCCCAGAAGAAGCAAAAATTAAAAGCCCCAAATGACTGAGCTAAGCAACAATTAGACTTAGCATTAAACACAAGACTCAATTGGATTAATTGTAGTTTTATCCAGTGCAGTTTGCAGACGAAGATAGAGAGCACAACATTATTGAAGAGAGAGACTTGAATTGGCACCCAAAATAAACCATTTATACCAAAAATACCCCAGGAGAAGCAAAAAGCAAAAGCTTCCCGAGTCAGATTATTCCCCAAAAATAGACTACAACACAAATCAGGTTGAATTCAGCATGATTTGCAGCAAAAGGACTGAAACCTACAACAGGAAGAAAACTAGATGTTCATCGAATCTCCTCTAGTCCTTGAAAATAAAACAATTGGAAAATCCCCGTAGAAAGATCCAGACACCACTCATCCCTCCAATCCACAAAGAAAAACAACAACTCAGTAGCTCAACAAAACATAATTGCATTAAATAATAACCTACAGCCTTCCCCAACTCAAGAACTTGGATTCCCTAACATGTTTTGATCAATTAGCATCCCAGTTCCTAGTGGGATCACTCTAAACTGGAACATGCATCCATCAACGACTGAGAAATTGGAACGAGCACCCATCGATGACTGGAAAAGTCCGTATAGCATGGATGCCACAAAATTTGTTTATATGATCAGAGGGACACTTGAACCTTAATAAATTTGATAAATCTTTCTGTATAAAATCAGAGCCTTTGCCAACATTGTTCTGGAATAGACCCAGCCAGACGCTTCAAAAATCATGCCTTCAAAGCAAATACCGAAGCAAATGAAACCGATTATAAGGGACCCATTTAGTATCTCCAATTACAAGGAAGATGAATTCGAACAACCCTTGCCGAGCCGATGAGAAAGAGATACAGTAGAACCATGAATTAGAATATCTGGTCAACAGATCAACTATTGGGAAAGGATCACGATGCAATCGATTATCTATAAATTCATAGCCCTAAAGAGCTTCAGCAGCTACACTTTACTAAATATAGATCATATATACAAAGCAGAAGTTCACCCCTCGTATATTAGGGTATCATAAGAGATCAGAAGGGGTCAATGCTCACTAGATATGTTAAAACCTCAAACCAAAGCTTCTTCATTGCAGCATTGTCATCTGCCCCTTCAGTTTCACCCATTTAAAAATAACTACAAAATTTGACAACATGCCAACCAAGCACCAGGTGTTTGCTCCTCCCAGCCTGACCAGCCATGACAGCATACACGAAACAACACAGCTTTGTGATGGATAAGAAACAAGAGAATCAGCAGAAAGGAGAGAACCAGTCAGAACGCAAGCAACACCAAGGAAGTTAAGTCTAGATGGCTGTCCTGTCAACATCACCATGTGAAGGCATGATTACGCATGCCAAATATGAAACTCGAGAAAAGAGAAACCTTCTAGTTTTAAAAGGAACCTATGTGGTGTACGTTATTAAAAGCAAGAGGCAAAAGCACAATACGAGTTCATCTTTCAGAATGAGATGCTAACAGTTTGCAACCAAGTATAACTTGGGTCCTGGCAGAAAAGTCTTCATAGTCCCATGGATCAATGAGGACATTAAATATTCAGACTTTAGGCCCTCAAGGCAGCACTGCAAAATAAAAACAACCCATCTTGCCAACGACACACCTCATTTGTAAAATGTTCCAACAATGGCTGTACCAGAAGAAATTACTACAGCAGTGGAAAATGTTGGCTAAGCAAACCCATACGGATATCTTATTGCAACTAAGGAGACTTAGTACTCTCCTTTTGTAAGTATGTCCAATAGAGAGGCCAGCCAATGACAATCAGAGATCTTATGTTGAACTTCAAACCCTCAAAGCATAACTCAGGTTCATTCTCGCACACCCTATCATAGCAGGGCCATTATCAATTGGAATTGATCCCTATACACAAATAGAGTGAGGACATCAAAAGAACCAAAATCCAAGAAGTGGGGGCTATCCAACTTCAAATAAAGCCCGGACTCCACAGTTCATCAACTCAGCCAGCCAGAAAAGGCTCCATTATCATCTTTCCACTCCAAGGGAATCAACTGAGGAATGATATTCAACGAAAACCCAAGTGCCTAGGCAGCAGGAGTTTATCAAAATTTCAGTTCTTCACCCAGTCCTGAAGATGATTAAGGACACTGTCCATAAACCAACCCAACCAAAGATAGATGTGAACAAATCGTCGAACTCCAGAAAAGCTCAGTCATTGTAAGTGATAATTGACCAACCACATCACATGTACCATTCCTTAGACAACATCCTCGATCAAAGTCCCCTCAAGACCGGGGTAGTTCCTCTTTCTCTTTGGCTCACATGCCTATCTATGCTCAGCACCAACTTGACTTTACGATCAGAGACTTTATAGTTAATGGGACTCGGCTATGCAAGAAAAGAAGCTACAACCAATCTGCTGGATTATAAATCCACAAACAGCTCTAAACAACAAAAGGATGGATCGATCCATCAATAAATGATCAAAGGAGGAGTGTAAACACTAAGAATGTCCAAGACCACTCTTCCACAACCACCTAAAGCATAGAAATCACCTGGTAAATGAAAAAGTTGTCCAAGACCACTCTTCCACAACCACCTAAAGCATAGAAATCGCCTGGTAAATGAAAAAGTTCCAGCAAAGGTTCTGTAACAAAAATAAAACAGATCAATTGTATACAATGAAAGCCATGTTAACTAAATTGTGGGACCCCAATATTCAGGAAAAAAAAAAAACCAGATGAATAAATTGCACTTGCAATATCTCCATGATTTACCAGTAATCCATTTAATATCGCAGCATGTGTTGCACGAACAAATAGAAACAAGCCAGAACTTGGTGGATCTCAAGCTTTCCAGACTCATAAACATAACCTACAATGGAAGATGGTCAATGACTATTCATCTTCCAATAACAACAAAACCAACAGAAACTCAAAGAAAGAAGAGGTTGTCAAATGAAAACCAGAAAGAACAATCACAGATTGAAGACAGCCCCCATCAAACCAGAAGAGGCTTGCATCGAAGGAAAGAGAACCGGGCCCTAATCATCTCACCATAACTGGAAAAAAGCAGAAGCCGGAAACAAACTTGCGGAGCCACTGTTTAATATTTCCAACTAGAAGGAAGATGACTCCCAACAACCCTTGCAGAGCCAAAGAGAAAGAGATATAATAAAACCATGAATTAGAATATTTGGAGAACAGATAACCATAGGCAAGGGATCACACTGCTATTGGCAATCAGAAGTTTGCCCATCATACATTAGGGTATCATAACAGATCAGAAGGGGAAGTAGACTGAAGTCAATTCTCACCAGATATGTAAAAACCTCAAACCAAAGCTTATTCACTGCAAGAATATCATCTGCCCCTTCAGTTTCACCCAGCTAAAACAACTACAGAATTTGACAAACATGCCAAGCAAGCGACTAGTATCTAATCCTCCCAGCCTGACCAGCCATGTCTTCAGACAGCATACACATAAAAACACGGCTTTTTAGTGGATAAGAAGCAAGAGAATCAGCAAAAAGGAGAGAACTGATGAGAGTGCGAGCACGCCACGGGAAGTTATGTCTAGACGGCTGTCCTGTCAACATCCCCATCATATGCCAATAATGAAACACGAGAAGAAAGCAACCTTCTAGTTATGATAGGAATCTATGTGGTGTGTGTAATTAGGAAGCTAAAGGCAAAAGCACAGTAGCAGTTCATCTTTACAAAATGAGACGCTAACAGTTTGCAACGAAGTATATCATAGGTCCTGACAGGAAAGTCTTCACAGGGCCATGGATCAACGAGAACCTAAAATATACAGAAATTAGGGCCCCTCAAGGAGGCAGCACAAATTAAAAACAACACATCTCACCAGCAAAATCACCTCATTTGTATAATGTCCCCCCAAAAGGTACTGTACCCAAAGAAAGAATCACAGCAGTGGAAAATACAGGCTAAGAATCATAGCAGCAGAAAATACAGGCTAAGAATCACAGCAGCAGAAAATACAGGCTAAGCAAACCCATACAGATATTTTATTGCAGCTAAGGACACTTGGTACTCTCTTCTTGCAAGTATGTCCAACAGAGAGGCCATCCAATAACAACCAGAGATCTTTCGTTGAACTCCAAACCCTCAGAGGATAGTCAAGCTAGTTCTTGCACCTTCTATCATAAAAGCACGGCCAGTATATCAATTGATTAGGGATTGATCCATATACAAAGAGAGTGAGGACATCAAAGAACCAAAATCAAAGGAGTGGGAGCTTATTCAATTTCAAACAAAGCCCGGACTACGCAATTCATCAACTCAGCCGCACAGAAAAGGCGATAGATCATCACTTCTAAAATCTGGCAAAACTCCAACCTATGAAGGAATTAGAACAGAGAAAATTATCATCTTTCCACTCCAAGAGAATGACCTGATGAATGAAATTCAACAAAAACCCTTCCACCAACGCAAACCAAGATAGATGTGAATAGATCATCGAACTCAAGAAAAGCGCAGTTATTCTGAGTAATAATTGAGCAACCTCATCATATGTACCATTCCTTAGTCAACTCTTCAATCAAAGAGATTGCCCCGTGAGAAAAGAAGCTACTACCAATCCACAGGATTATAAATTCAGAAACAGCTCTGAAACAACAGAAGGATGGATTTCAATAAAGGATCAAAGTACAAGCATAAACACTAACAATGTCCATGATCACTCCTCAACCACCTAAAAGTATATAAATCACTGGCTAAACCAAAAAGTTCCACCAAAGGATCTGTACCAAAAGAAAGCACATCAATTATATAGGAAAAAACGCCTAAGCCTAACTAGGTATTGTGTGAAGCTAGTATTAGGCGAAAAAGAAAAGGCAAGAATAAATTGCACATGCAATATCAGCATGATTTACCATCAATTAATTCAGTGATTGTTGCATGCCTCAGTAATGAAGAGAAACAAGCCAGAATTTAGTGGGCCTCAAGCTTTCAAGACTCATTAACAATCACTACAATGGAAGATAGTCAATCATTATTCATCTTCCAACTACAACAAAAGCCAATATAATCTTAAAGAAAGAAGAGCTTATTAAATGAAATCTAGAAAGAGATATCACAGATTAAAGACAGTCCACATTGAACCAGAAGAGGTTTGCATTGAAGGAAAGAGAACAAGGCCCTAATCATCTCCCCATGACCAGAAAAAAGCAGAAGTGGAGAACAAACTTCATTCAAACCAATAACTGCCTAGAATCCACCAAGCAGTTGGTTGTCCAATTTCAAACAATCATGAACTCAGCCCCACAGAAGAACACCATATATCACCGCCTCTCAAACCCGGCAAAACTTCAACCTGTAGAAGAATAGAACTTGATGATACTTATCTCATTGCTCCCCAAAGATAATCAACTGAAGACAAACTTAAATCAGACTAGAAAGTGCCAAGAAATCTGCAAAATTTCAGCCCATCGCCTGTCCTGAAGATGTGATCAAATACTACTCATGAACTGAAGCAAACAAGACTGCATAATAGATCACCACTCCTCCCCAAGAAAGCCCAAACAACTTGTTCAATGAAGATTCTATGTATTTATCATCCTTAGACAACATGCTCAGATGGAAAAAGATCGCTCCAAGAGGAAAGATGCAACTGCCAACCCACCAAATCCGGAAACATCTTGATAGAAAATTTAATGGAAAGATCAATCTATTGATGAACCATTCAACAGCATTGCTTTATATGTGAAAACACTAAATACCATACATTCGGTAAAGTTTTGGCAAAAGGTTAATGTAATTGGAATAAACAGTGTGAAACAAAAAAAAAATTTCAAAAAGAACCTATCCTGCAAGTTCGAAATAACTAGATAAAAAAGGGGCAAAAGGTCACACAAAGATAACAACTCTGAGTGAATGTGCAACAAAGTATGTTGAAAGGAAAAAGTCAGTGATAAATAACATGCAGGATCTATCAAACGAAGAAAAATAGGTAAGACATACAAATCAAAAGTTTTCCATCCAATCAAGTGGAGAAAGGCTCTAATCTGCAAAAAAATGACTGCTATCCAAAATCAGTTGACAAAAGAAAAAAATCTAAAGTCACAAGTGCTAACCAAATTTTGATTTGCCATGAGAAAAAGATCCAGGGTCTACTTTAATAGTACCATGAGAAATAAATCCTGCATAAATTATTTGCATGATTTCTGAGCAATTCAATTTGTGGTTGCAGTTCACATTTGAGATAAGGATGAAAAGAAGCAAGCCAAAACTAACGTGGACCTCAAGCTTTCCAGACTTGTAAACAGCTCCTACAACATAAGAAAGTCAGGCAATTATTGACCTTCCAACAACTTAATACTCAGATAAAAGGGGCAAAGAATTAATAATGTTGTCCAGTTAAACCATTCCTTTAATATCCAACTATAAAGAACCATCATAGATTAAAGAACGCCCCATATTTAAACAAGCAGAGTGGTGTCATCATATTCATCATCCTTGACATCCTCGGACAAACAGTTTTGCTCCAAGGGGAAAGAAGCCACTGGAAATGCACCAAATAACAAAATCCAGAAGCGGCTCGTAATAAAGGGTCAAAGGACGAGCTAAACCAAACACTTCCTGCGATGGCATCCTCAGACGCGAAGGAGATATGATCCAAGAGAGCAAAGAAGCCCGGTTGCCAATTCACCGTATAACAAGAATCCCAATTAAGTCGGTCGAAAAATAACACAAAGACCACGAGATAATTCTGATAATTGTAGGCCAAGCCAAACCCTCCAGAATCTCCGCAACAAGGGATTTCTGCAACCAGATGCTTCAATAAATCAGACCCAGAAAGCAATCAATCCCATCAACAATCAATCAAGAAACGGAAACAAGAGGGAAGGAGGGACGGTCGACGAAGAGCACGAGAGAGAGGAGGGTAAAGCGAGCAGGAACCAGAAACCGTTAGGGAAGGTCGGTGATTTTACAGGGAAGGATCCACCGACTTTGGGTCCGTCGTCGAAAATAATAAATCCAACGCAGTTACGTGATTGGATAGTTGTGATCTGTTGACGGGTTAAAATAAGTAAAGGCGGCGGCCTGCCAATTCCGAACTTCACTTGAGATGATCGCCGTAAGAAAATTAGGAGGGACAGTCTTGACGAGTCATCTATAACCACGTGTCCTGAGTTGGTATGGTTGCTCTGGTTTAAGAAATTGGGGCTGGCTTTAAATAATTTTCTTATTCTTAATTACATTGCGGTTAAAATATTAAAAAGACCACTTAATTTCAACTTGCCACCTTGCCTAATTAAATATTGCCCACGATTACTAATTAGCAAACCACTCATCCAGTTAGGAAACTTGATCGGGAACACCCACAATCAGATGCCACAAATGAATTCCCTAGTCACGACAAAACCCCTGCCACTCATTTCGAAAACGTCAACAATTTTAAGTCTCCATGAAATACAGATCATTAGCCAAGGGCATCACATCCGAGAGTCAGCACATCGCATTCTGACCAAAATGATTTTAAGTGCTATCTGCACAATTCTTACTTGATGAAGGTTGCACGATTTACTCAACAAAGTGACCAACTGACACTAGACAGAACTATGTTGAACAGTCCAAATATACAAGCAGAATCCATACATGCTGCAGGAAGGCTCATTTTCTTTTGAAGTACTCAAAACACCCTGACCTAAATGATAACGAAGTGCTATCTGCACAAATCGTGCTTGATTTTTTGCCAGTCACAGCTGTCTTACTTGTGCCATGATAAAAGTCGCACAATTTGGTCAACATGGTGAGCAAATGATGATAGACAGAAATATGTTTGTTATCTTTTCTTGGGTCATTGACAGAAATATGTCGAAAAGACCACACATACAAGGCAGAATCCACACATGCTGCAGGAAGACTCAATTTCAATTTCTTTAGATGTCTTCAAAATGGTAAGTCGGCTCTCAAGTTCAACATCAGGTATAGCTCACACAACACGTGAATCCTACTGAAAGCAACATGTCCAAGACATCCACCTACGGTTACCCACAAGTATATTCCAGAGCATCCTTCCAAATATAGTACAAACTAGAGCCAGCTTCCTCAGAAAACGAAGATAATAGAATTAAGAGTTTCAAAGAGAACGAGAAATGAATAAGAAAGAGATAAGAGGGATCATGAGAGCTTGTGGCCAAGTAACTTTTGATTTCAACACAAAAGCAATATCTCAACTAAACATAATTGCATTAAATAATAACCTCCTCCCTCCCCTAACTCAAGACCCAGGATTCTCTAACAGTTCTGATCAATCAGCATCATCACACGGTCCTTAGTTAGATTGCTCTAAACTGGAAGAAGCACCTGTCGACAACTGAACAGTCCCCTATAGCATTAGAAGCCACAAAATTGGTTGATATGATCAGAGGCAGGCTTGAACCTGACATAAATTTGATACACCTTCCTGTATAAAATCAGAGCCTTCGCCACCATTGTTCAGGAAATAGACCCAACCAGATGCTTCAAAATTCATGTCCTCAAGGCAAATACCATAGCAAATGAAACCAATCATAAGGTAAACTTCCAATTACAAGAAAGATGACTTCAAACAACCATTGTAGAGCCGATGAGAAAGAGATACAGTAGAACCATGAATGGTCGACAGATCATCATTGGCAAAGGATCACACTGCAATTAGACATCTATAAATTCAAAGCCCTAAAGAGCTTCAACAGCTATGCTTGATTGTTATTTAGATCATATGCACGAAGTAGAAGTTCACCAATCATATATTAGAGTACCATAAGAGATCAGAAGGTCCATGCTCACCAGATATGTTAAAACCCCAAACCGAAGATTATGCAGGATTGTCATCTGCCCCTTAAGTTCTCATCCATGTAAAAATAACTACAAAATTTGACAAACATGCCGATCAAGCACTGAGTGTCTGCTCCTCCCAGCCAGAGCAGCCACATCTGCTGACAGCATACAAGACAAAACACATCTTTGTCATGGATAAGAAACAAGAGAATCAGCAGAAAGGAGAGAACCAGTCAGAGTGCAAGCAATGCCAAGGGAGTAATGTCTAAGAATAGGACGAGTTTCATTCAAACCAATAGCTGCCCAAAATCCAAGAACCAGGAGATCATCCAATTTCAAACAATTATCAACTCAGCCCCACAGAAACGCAACAGATCACCAGCAGTCAAATCCAATAAAACTTTCAAACTGTAAAAGAAGCCTAGAAGGTTGTCCAGATTACAGTCCATCATTTGTCCTGAAGAAAGAGGCTTCTACGTGATGATCAACCAAACAGTGCAAAATAGATCATTAGTCCTCCAAAAAGCCCAAATGTCGTATTATAGGTAACCAACTGACCAGTTGCATTGTATTCATCGTTCTCAGAAAAATCCTTAGAAAAAATGATTGCTCCAAGCAGAAGCCACTGCCAATTCACGGAATAGTGTCAGCTCATAAGGAGAGACCAATCTGATGAATCAATCAACGATTAGAGAAGCGCAAACCCTAAGGATGCCCACAACATGGCATGATGGCAGTGTCCTAGAGAGGCCAGGCGTAACCTTTGCAAAATAATCAGAACCAGACCGATTTAACCATCAGTCAAGAAACAAAAAGAAAAGAAGAGGATCAAGAACACATTTCAGGAACGATGTCTCATCTGAACTTCACAGAGGCTGTCAGCAGAGAGGGTGTTGGCTGAGAGGGGTATGCAACGCAAGATGACTGCAGGATGAGGACACAAGGTACTATTACTAGGCATGAGACACTGGCCTTCGAACTTTGATAAAAATAAGATGCGGATCTGGATTAGATACCCGACAGAGATCTGTTGGGGCGCGTAAAGAGGGCTTTATGAAAAATCTCCATCAGATGAAAATCTTCTATTCATTACAAGGGAATCAAGGCGATAACAACTGAATAACAGAGAAGAATTTAAACCAATCTCATATCCAACTGAAGCAATTTCCCAAGAAGGCAAGAACCTCATCCATCGGTGACCAGCCAGTCATTTGAAGTGAGATTACCAGCATGGAAGTGCACCAAATGCTAACTATCCAGCCACAAGGTGAGTATGACCCTTAAAATTACCATGACATAAATGAAAGACTCCTGCAATCAGCACATCTTCTCCATCTTAATCAAATTCCATAGCTATTAAAAACCAAAAAAGATACCATATCCATATAAAAAACAATTTGTTTCCACATTGTCCAACTTACTGATGAGGATCATGATCAGAACTGGAGAAAACCTCAGTATTAACAACCATCTTCCCCAAATTGAATTTACCATTATCTTAAAGCTGTGAAAGGTAGCAGAGATCTGTTGATCAAAGGCAAGGGAACTTCAAAATTTCATTTTGATTCACCCACACTAAAAATTTTGATCATAAGAGAAAAGTACTCTGGAAAATGAGAATGAGAAGCATCAAGTCGTAAGATATGCCAGCCAAAAGTCCACATCAGGAGTCTTACAGAAGAATGGGGAGAGAAACAAGCTAGAACTTATGTGGACCCAGACAAGAAAGAACTCTGAAAGAAAAGCTTGTCCTATGAATTCATGCTTACGCAGAAAGAATGAACCCTTGCTGAGCTTGGACAGGTATGGTATTATTGCCTCGACCAAACTCTGATCTGCGAAGGGAAGAGAACTAGATCTGATCTTTGTGATTAACCAGAAAAAAGAAGAAGCAAGGACATGTTTATTTAAACCAATAACTGCCTAAAGTCCAAGAAGAAACAGCTCATCCAATTTCAAACAATTATCAACTCAGCCCACAGAAAATGCAATTGTCAAAGTCCACTAAAACTTTCAACCGGTAAAAGAAGCCAATAAGGTTGCCAAAATTTAAATCCATCATTAGCTCAACCACAAATGGTGCAAGATAGATAGATCATTAGTCCTCCAAAAGCCCAAATGTCATATTCTATGTAACCAACCATTTGGATGTTTTCATTACCTACAACATCCTCACAAAATGATCGCTCCAAGAAAAAATAAGCCACTGCCAATTCACGGAATAGTGAATACCAGAATCAGCTTATAATATAATTAAAATTGGAAAGATCAATCAATCAACAATGAGAGGAGCGCAACCCTAATGATGCCCCCAACATGGCAGAGTCCCAGAGAGGCAAGAAGTAACCTTCAGAAATAACATTGCATGAACAGAATCAGACCGATTTAACAATCAATCAAGAAGCAAAAAGAAAGGAAAAAGGATCAAGGGGGCGTTTCAGTAACAATGTCTCCTCTGAAGAGTACTTCGCAAAGGTGGTCAGCTGAGTGAGGAATGCATGCACAATCATAGATGCCCGATGAGACTGAAGGATGAGGACACGAGGAAGGGACCATTTCTTGGAAGGAGATACCGGCTTTCAAAATTCAATAAAATTAAGACGAGGTGGATCTGGATTGAATAGTGATCAGTTGGGGCACGCACACCTTGCAAAGAAAGAACCATCACAGATCATACATCGACCGCTCCAAAGGGATGAGAATCAGTTTTCACATTAATTGGAAAATTATGGGACTGGGGAACAAAGTTCATTTAAACTGAAACCATAGAACTTATCCAATTTCAGACAATCATCAGCTTGCGGCAGATTACCACTTGTCAAGTCTGGCAAGACTCCAACCTGTGAGAGAATCAGAGGACTAGACAGTAATCAACTCCCCAAGATCAAAAAACTGAAGAACAAATTCCCATCAAAACCAGTAAATTTCAGCCCATCACCCAGTCTAAAATATCATACTCATCTCAACCAAAGAGAAGACACCAAAAGGATCATCAGTCCTCCAAGAAGCCCCTACATCTGAGTTTCTATGAAGTAAACTGACCAATGTCATCATAGTATTCATTGTCCTTGAAATCCTCAGATAAGCAGTTTTACTCCGAGGGGAAAGAAGCCACTGCGAATTCACCAAATAACAAAATCCAGAAGCAGTTCGTAAAACAATTGTGCGGGAAGATCAATCGGGCAATGTATCAATACAGGATCAAAGGAGGAGCTAAACAAAACACTTCCTGTGACAGCATCCTCGGATGTCAGGACATACGTTCTGAGAGGAAAGTAGAGACCAAACTTCATTCAAACCAATAACTGCCTAGAATCCACGAACCGGTTGCTTGTCCAATTTCAAGCAATCATCAACTCAGCCCCAAAGAAGAACCCAATATATCACCACTTCTCAAAACTGGAAAAATTTCAACCTGTGGAAGAATTAGAACTTGACGATGATTATCTCACTGCTTTCCAAAGATAATTAACTGAAGACAAACTTCAATCAAAACTACAAAAAGTGTAGAGATGTCCAAAATTTCAATCCATCCCCCGTCCAAAAGATGTGATCGAATATTACTTCAGAACTTAAGTAAACAAGACTGCATAATAGATCACCACTCCTCCAACAAACCCAAACACCTTATTTAATGTAAATTAACCAGCTTCTATGTATTTATTTATCCTCCTTAGCCGACATGCTCACATTAAGAGATTGCTCCAAGAGTAGATGTAACAGCCAATACACTGAAATCCAGAATCATCTTGTTAAACAATTTCATGGAAAGATCAATCCATGAAATAAATAACATTTGGTAAAGTTTTGGCAAAAGGTCAATGTTACTTAAAAAAAAAGTGCGAAAAACAAATATTATTTCGGAAAAGGTCAATCCATTGATAAACCATCCAAAAACATTGTTTGTAAGTGAAATAAATAACATTTGGTAAAGTTTTGGCAAAAGGTCAATGTTAATGAAAAAAAAAAGTGCGAAAAACAAATATTATTTGGAAAAGAACCTATACTGCAAGTTCCAAATGACATAGAGCCATCTCAGTGTAAGAAATTGCCATCTAAACAAGTCATTAGTATCATCTAATAAAAGCACAAAAGAAACCTGACAAAATATCTTCAAATAAACCAAATTTAACAAATTGACACAAAATTCAAGTAGACGTTGAAAGGAAAAAGTCAGTGATAAATAACATGGAGAAGGATAGTTCCGTTCAGAGAAAAAGTTAAGACATACAAATCAAAAGTTTTCCATCTCATCACGTGGAAAAAGGCTCTGATCTGCCAAACGACAACTTATATCAGCAGCTATCATCCTACAATATTCATAAGGCCATCCAAAATCAATTGAGAAAAGGAAAAAAGAATCAAAAGTCAAGTCCCAACCAAAGTTAGATATGCCAACAGTCTACCGTAAAAGCACTGTGACAAATACATCCTGCATAAACTATTTGCATGATTTCCAAAAGTGATTCAATTAGCAATTACAATTCACATAAGAGATAAGAATCATGAGAAGCAAGCCAAAACTAATGCAGACTCAAGCTTTACTGAACTGTAAACAACTCCTACAACAGAAAAAAGTCGACAATTTGACCTTCCAAAAACGACTTAATACTCAGGTAAAAGTGCCAAAAAATTAAGGATCTTGTCCAATCAACTACATTTCAAAATAAGATGCTACCAATATGCCCTGAAGTAACACCAATTCTGTCAGCAATAAGCATTCACAGTCCCAATAACCAAAGAAAAACCCTGCTGCACAGACATTTATATGGGCAATAACATAGTCCAACTCAAATGACCTCTTGTACCTAAAGAACATGAGAAATCACCACTTGTTTTATACCAAAAGAAAACACAGAAGTGGGGTAAGAAAAAAGGTGAAACAAACGACGAGACAGTGTTAGGTTAGAAGAAGAACACGACATATAACTCTTACGTATGCTATCTCCACTATTTACCAGAGAGATCCAATAAGTGATCCAGGCACACAGAGAAGATAGAAGAGAAACAGGCCAGAACTTGTGTGGACCTTTTCATACAAGAAAGAACTCCAAAAGAACAGCATGTGTCCTATGAATTCATGGTTATGCAGCAAGAACGAACCATTATTGATCACAGCCACTTCATATCAAAATTGATGAGGTAAAGTATTGCTACAACTGAACTCTTAACCTGCCAAGGAAAGAGAACATCTTATCGTTCTCCTTAACTAGAAGATAACAGAAGCGGAAGACAGATTAGGAATTGATGCGTATGCAGAAAAAAAGAACATCACTGATCCCACATGCTCCATATTGAACTGGGCCAGGTAAAGTATTGCCTCGACCGAACTCTGATCTTTTGGATTAACTACAAAATAACACAGGTAAAGGACAAGTTCCATTCAAACCAATGGCAGCCTAACATCCCAGAAGCAGGAGCTCATCCACTTTCAAACAATTCTCCACTTTGCCCCACAGAAAACGTGACAGATCACCATGCCTCCACTGAACTCTAACCTGCCAAGGAAAGAGAACATCTGATCGTTCCCCCTAACTAGAAGATAACAGAAGTGGAAGACAGATTAGGAATTGATGCATATGCAGCAAGAAAGAACATCACTGATCCCAGACACTCCATATCGAACTGGGCCAGGTAAAGTATTGCCTCGACCAAACTCTGATCTGCAAAAAGAAGGAAACTAGATCTGATCTTTTCGATTAACTACAAAATAACACAAGTAAAGGACAAGTTCCATTCAAACCAATGGCAGCCTAACATCCAAGAAGCAGGAACTCATCCACTTTCAAACAATTCTCCACTTAGCCCCCACAGACAACGTGACTAATCAACATGCCTCGACTGAACTCTAACTTGCCAAGGAAAGAGAACATCTGATCATTCCCCTTAACTAGAAGATAACAGAAGCAGAAGACAGATTAGGAATTGATGCGTATATAGCAAGAAAGAACATCACTGAGACGAGACACTCCATATCGAACTGGACCAAGTAAAGAATTGCCTTGACTAAAACTCTGATCGGCGAAGGGAAGGAAACTAGATCTGATCGATGGATTAACTCCAAAATAACACAAGTAAAGGACAAGTTCCATTCAAACCCATGGCAGCCTAACATCCCAGAAGCAGGAGATCATCCACTTTCAAACAATTCTCCACTTAGCCCCACAGAAAATGTGACAGATCAACATGCCTCGACTGAACTCTAACCTGCCAAGGAAAGAGAACATCTGATTGTTTCCCTTAACTAGAAAATTACAGAAGCGCAAGATAGATTAGGAATTGATGCGTATGCAGCAAGAAAGAACGTCACTGATCCCAGACACTCCATATCGAACTGGGCCAGGTAAAGTATTGCCTCGACCAAACTCTGATCTGCAGAAATAAGGAAACTAGATCTGATCTTTTGGACTAACTACAAAATAACACAAGTAAAGGACAAGTTCCACTCAAACCAATGGCAGCCTAACATCCCAGAAGCAGGAGCTCATCCACTTTCAAACAATTCTCCACTTTGCCCCACAGAAAACGTGACAGATCAACATGCCTCGACTGAACTCTAACCTGCCAAGGAAAGAGAACATCTGATTGTTTCCCTTAACTAGAAAATTACAGAAGCGCAAGACAGATTAGGAATTGATGCGTATGCAGCAAGAAAGAACGTCACTGATCCCAGACACTCCATATCGAACTGGGCCAGGTAAAGTATTGCCTCGACCAAACTCTGATCTGCAGAAAGAAGGAAACTAGATCTGATCTTTTGGACTAACTACAAAATAACACAAGTAAAGGACAAGTTCCACTCAAACCGATGGCAGCCTAACATCCCAGAAGCAGGAGCTCATCCACTTTCAAACAATTCTCCACTTAGCCCCACAATGCCTCGACTGAACTCTAACCTGCCAAGGAAAGAGAACATCTGATTGTTTCCCTTAACTAGAAAATTACAGAAGCGCAAGACAGATTAGGAATTGATGCGTATGCAGCAAGAAAGAACGTCACTGTTCCCAGACACTCCATATCGAACTGGGCCAGGTAAAGTATTGCCTCGACCAAACTCTGATCTGCAGAAAGAAGGAAACTAGATCTGATCTTTTGGACTAACTACAAAATAACACAAGTAAAGACAAGTTCCACTCAAACCAATGGCAGCCTAACATCCCAGAAGCAGGAGCTCATCCACTTTCAAACAATTCTCCACTTAGCCCCACAATGCCTCGACTGAACTCTAACCTGCCAAGGAAAGAGAACATCTGATTGTTTCCCTTAACTAGAAAATTACAGAAGCGCAAGACAGATTAGGAATTGATGTGTATGCAGCAAGAAAGAACGTCACTGATCCTAGACACTCCATATCGAACTGGGCCAGGTAAAGTATTGCCTCGACCAAACTCTGATCTGCGAAGGGAAGGAAACTAGATCTGATCGTTTGGATTAACTAGAAAATAACACAAGTAAAGGACAAGTTCCATTCAAACCAATGGCAGCCTAACATCCAAGAATAAGGAGCTCATCCGCTTTTAAACAATTCTCCACTTAGCCCCACAGAAAACGTGACAGATCAACATGCCTCGACTGAACTCTAACCTGCCAAGGAAAGAGAACATCTGATCGTCTCCCTTAACTAGAAAATAACAGAAGCGGAAGACAGATTAGGAATTGATGCGTATGCAGCAAGAAAGAACATCACTGATATGAGACACTCCATATCGAACTGGGCCAGGTAAAGTATTGCCTTGACCAAACTCTGATCTGCAAAGGGAAGGAAACTAGATCTGATCTTTTGGATTAACTACAAAATAACACAAGTAAAGGACAAGTTTTATTCAAACCGATGGCAACCTAAAATCCAAGAAGCAGGAGCTCATCCACTTTCAAACAATTCTCCACTTAGCCCCACAGAAAACGTGACAAATCAACATGCCTCGACTGAACTCTAACCTGCCAAGGAAACAGAACATCTGATCGTTCCCTCTAACTAGATAACAGAAGCTGAAGACAGAGTAGGAATTGATGCGTAAGCAGCAAGAAAGAACATCACTGATGCAAGACACTCCATATCAAACTGGGCCAGGTAGAGTATTGCCTTGACCAAACTATGATCTGCAAAGGAAAGGAAACTAGATCTGATTGTTTGGATTAACTCTAAAATAACACAAGTAAAGGAC
Organism: Corymbia maculata; assembly: GCA_014182735.1. Taxonomy (NCBI): domain Eukaryota; kingdom Viridiplantae; phylum Streptophyta; class Magnoliopsida; order Myrtales; family Myrtaceae; genus Corymbia; species Corymbia maculata. The sequence continues at coordinate 572,346 of CM024687.1, read as the reverse complement.
AATTTCCATTCAAACCGATGGCAGCCTAACATCCCAGAAGCAGGAGCTCATCCACTTTCAAACAATTCTCCACTTAGACCCACAGAAAACGTGACAGATCAACATGCCTCGACTGAACTCTAACCTGCCAAGGAAAGAGAACATCTGAACGTTTCCCTTAACTAGAAAATAACAGAAGCAGAAGACAGATTAGGAATTGATGCGTATGCAGCAAGAAAGAACATCACTAATCCCAGACACTCCATATCGAACTGGGCCAGGTAAAGTATTGCATCAACCAAACTCTGATCTGCGAACGGAAGGAAACTAGATCTGATCTTTTGGATAAACTAGAAAATAACACAAGTAAAGGACAAGTTCCATTCAAACCAATGGCAGCCTAACATCCAAGAAGCAGGAGTTCATCCAGAAATCTTTCTCAAACAGCGGATCCTCTCCACCATGCCTTTAACTGAACTCTAACCTGCCAAGGAAAGAGAACATCTTATCGTTCCCCTTAACTAGAAGATAACAGAAGCATAAGACAGATTAGGAATTGACACATATGCAGCAGGAAAAAACATCACTGATCCCAGACACTCCATATCGAACTTGGGCCAGGTAAAGTATTGCCTCGACCAAACTCTGATCTGCGAAGGGAAGGAAACTAGATCTGATCTTTTGGATTAACTACAAAATAACAAAAGCAAAGGACAAGTTCCACTCAAACCAATGGCAGCCTAACAACCAAGAAGCAGGAGCTCATTGACTTTCAAACAATTCTCCACTTAGCCCCACAGAAAACGTGACAGATCACCATGCCTCAACTGAACTCTATCCTGCCAAGGAAAGAGAACATCTTATCGTTCCCCTTAACTAGAAGATAACAGAAGCAGAAGACAGATTAGGAATTGACACATATGCAGCAGGAAAAAACATCACTGATCCCAGACACTCCATATCGAACTTGGGCCAGGTAAAGTATTGCCTCGACCAAACTCTGATCTGCGAACGGAAGGAAACTAGATCTGATCTTTTGGATAAACTAGAAAATAACACAAGTAAAGGACAAGTTCCATTCAAACCAATGGCAGCCTAACATCCAAGAAGCAGGAGTTCATCCACTTTCAAACAATTCTCCACCATGCCTTTAACTGAACTCTAACCTGCCAAGGAAAGAGAACATCTTATCGTTCCCCTTAACTAGAAGATAACAGAAGCAGAAGACAGATTAGGAATTGACACATATGCAGCAGGAAAAAACATCACTGATCCCAGACACTCCATATCGAACTTGGGCCAGGTAAAGTATTGCCTCGACCAAACTCTGATCTGCGAACGGAAGGAAACTAGATCTGATCTTTTGGATAAACTAGACAATAACACAAGTAAAGGACAAGTTCCATTCAAACCAATGGCAGCCTAACATCCAAGAAGCAGGAGTTCATCCACTTTCAAACAATTCTCCACCATGCCTTTATCTGAACTCTAACCTGCCAAGGAAAGAGAACATCTTATCGTTCCCCTTAACTAGAAGATAACAGAAGCAGAAGACAGATTAGGAATTGACGCATATGCAGCAGGAAAAAACATCACTGATCCCAGACACTCCATATCAAACTTGGGCCAGGTAAAGTATTGCCTCGACCAAACTCTGATCTGCGAAGGGAAGGAAACTAGATCTGATCTTTTGGATTAACTACAAAATAACAAAAGCAAAGGACAAGTTCCACTCAAACCAATGGCAGCCTAACATCCCAGAAGCACAAGCTCATCCACTTTCAAACAATTCTCCACTTAGCCCCACAGAAAACGTGACAGATTACCATGCCTTGACTGAACTCTAACCTGACAAGGAAAGAGAACATCTGATTGTTTCCCTTAACTAGAAGATAACAGAAGTGGAAGATAGATTAGGAATTGATGCGTATGCAGCAAGAAAGAACATCACTGATCCCAGACACTCCATATCGAACTGGGCCAGGTAAAGTATTGCCTCGACCAAACTCTGATCTGCAAAAAGAAGGAAACTAGATCTGATCTTTTGGACTAACTACAAAATAACACAAGTAAAGGACAAGTTCCACTCAAACCAATGGCAGCCTAACATCCCAGAAGCAGGAGCTCATCCACTTTCAAACAATTCTCCACTTAGCCCCACAGAAAACGTGACAGATCACCTTGCCTCGACTGAACTCTAACCTGACAAGGAAAGAGAATATCTGATCGTTCCCCTTAACTAGAAGATAACAGAAGCGGAAGATAGATTAGGAATTGATGTGTATGCAGCAAGAAAGAACATCACTGATCCCAGACACTCCATATTGAACTGGGCCAGGTAAGTATTGCCTTGACCAAACTCTGATCTCCGAAGGGAAGGAAACTAGATCTGATCTTTTGGATTAACTAGAAAATAACACAAATAAAGGAAAAGTTTTATTCAAACCGATGACAGCCTAACATCCAAGAAGCAGGAGCTCATCCACTTTCAAACAATTCTCAACTTAGCCCCACAGAAAACGTGACAGATCACCAACTGTCAAGTCCAGTAAAACTTTGAACCTGTAAAAGAAGCCTAGATGATTGTCAAAATTTCAGTCCATCACTTGTCCTAAAGCCAAGACTTCTAGATCATCAGCTCAACCAAACAGTGCAAAATTGGATCATTAGTCCTCCAAAAAGCCCAAATGTCTTATTCTTTTAACCAACTGACCAGTTGCTTTGTATTCATTATCCTCCCAGACATCATATTCAGAGAAAACAATCACTCCAAGAAGAAAGAAGCCACTGCAATTCACGAATAGTGAATACCAAAATCAGCTCATATACAATTGAACTTGGAAAGATCAGTCAATGATAAATCGATCAATGACCAGAGGAGTGCAAACCCTAACAATGCCCACAACATGGCAGAGTCCCAAGGAGGCGAGGCGTCACCTTCGGAAAAAGACATAGAATAATCAAAATCAGGCCAATTAAAAACTCAATTAAGAGACAAAGAAAAGAAGAAGGATCAAGTGTGTGTTTTGGGAACGATGTCTCCTCTGAAGAGTACTTCACAAAGGTTGTCAGCTGAGTGAGGAATGCATGCACAATCATAGATGCCCGATGAGACTGAAGGATGAGGACACGAGGGAGGGACTATTTATAGGAAGGAGACACCGGCTTTCAAAATTCAATAAGATGAAGCGGTTCTTGATTGAATAGCGATCAGTTGGGGCACGCACACCTTGCAAAGATAGAACCATCACAGATCACACAACCACCATTCCAAAGGAATGACATTCGGTTTTCTCATTAATTGGAAAATTATGGGACTGGAAAACAAACTTATCCAATTCCCAACAATCATAAAGATCGCGACAGATCACCACTTGTCAAGTTGTCAAGTCCGGCAAGACGCCAACCTGTGAGAGAATCAGGACTAGACGATAATCAACTCCCCAAGATCAAAATACTGAAGAACAAATTCACGTCAAAACCAGTAAAATTTCAGTCTATCACCGCTCTAAAATGTGATCATCATCTCAACCAAAGAAAAGATGGCAAAAGGATCAGCAGTCCTCCAAAAGCCCAAATACCCGTGTTTTATGAAACAAGCTGACACCGTATCCATCGTCCTTGACATCTTCAGACAAAGACAAACAGTTTTGCTCTGAGGGGAAAGAAGCCACTGCGAATTCACCAAATAACAAAATCCCAGAAGCATCTCGTAAGACAATTGCACTGAAAGACCGATCGGTCAATGTATCAATAAAGGATCAGAGGATGAGGAGCTAAACCAAACACTTCCCAAAACGACATCCAAAGCGACATCCTCAGGCCTCGATAGATTATGATCCAAAAGGCAAGACGCCACACTGCCAATTCACCGAATGACGAGAATCTCCACAATCAATCGTTCGATCGATGAATCCCAAAACGATCAAAAGGACGAGGCATAAACGGAATAATACCGATAAACCATAGGCATCCAGGCGAAGCGAAACCCTCAAGAATCTCCGCGCAACAGGGGCTTTGGGTCTCTGCAATCAGCTTCACAAAATCAGACCGAGAAAAGCAATCGGCCCCCATCAACAATCAATCAATCAAAGAAACCGAAACAAAAGAAGAAGGGCCGACGGAGAACGCTAAACCGAGATCGCTACTCCTCTCGATTATATCGGCCATCAGAGGCCATGGGAAGAGGAGAGAGAGGAGCGGGCCACCAGAACCACAAACGCGTGAGGAGGATGAGAGAGGAGAGGACGGTTATTTTTAAGGAAGTATCACCGACTTCGGGTCGACCGTTGATAATATAAAAAATCCAAAGTAGGTTCGGGTGATTGGACGGCCGAGATCTGCTGGCGGTTCAACTTAGGAAAGTCGGTCAGCTGGCCAATTCTGACCGTTGCGTGAGACGCACGCGGCATCCTCGATCTACTTCCGCGTGTAGGATCGGGATGAACGCTCGCTACGAATGATCTTTGGCCACGTGTGCTGACTTCTTCTTGCGGCTTACTTTTCGAAAATTTGCAGATAAAAAGACATTCTTTTGTTTTAAAAATTAAAAAATAACGTAGCATTACTACTAGCCCACGTACCTTTATTTGAAAGTTACATCCATCCAGCTACTCTAATTCAGCTGGAAGCCACTCTACTTTTTACTAAGAAAGTATTTCAGAATTTTTACATTTTTTTTCATTTTATTTATTATTTTTAATTATTTAATTTGTTTATTATCTAATTAGCAAAACTTAAAGTAGGCGTGAGTTTTCCTAAAATATTAATAGGTTCTAACAATACTGGCCGAATTAGGTATAGATTCGATCGAATATGGATCACTAAATATGTACTGTATAAATATGAGTTAAAACGAGTTAAATAAATCGATAACTATTTTCGACTCTACTCACCCATTTAATTGCTCTTAACTTTTTAAAAGTGATACTCATCGTTCATGAGCCTTTCCATTATGCTCCCTTTGATTTGAGGCCAGCAAAATTACCAAAATGAGCTTTTTCTTATAGGAAAAAAGATATATGTTTTTCACATATATATCTATCTACTCATTACTCGAGCCCGAGCAAGTAGTATTCCCGGTAGCTCGTTGCTTGAGCTTGTGGCCACCATGGTCGCCAAATTAGAAAGGCGCAATGGCGAGGGACTTTGTTGATGTTGATAGGATGGTCTAGGGAGACAAAGGCAAAGGCTGGTGGTGGTGGGATGGGCGATGGACACCTGGGATGGTTCATATGTACAAGAATTTTTTTCATGTTGCCGATTTGGTATTATGTCACAACATGAAAATATCGAGCTGGTCATTATATGATACATGCACTTTATTATCCATGTTAGCGGTCCGACAGTCTCATGTTTGAAAAAAAAGAGAAGAGGAAAAAAAAAGTCTAATAAAGATTAACGTTAACATTTTACATATTACAAAATGACTTCATGAAAAAAAACAATGAGATGATTTAAATTCTTGTACAATTTACAAGAACTATCAATTGCATTTACTCAAAGGATTATGAAAAATATCACATAAGATTCTACTCGAAAGTTTCAAGTATTTTGCGTTAAAAAAAAAGTGAAAATATTTGTTTTGCAAAATTAATTCAAATCAAAAGTAAAAAAATAAAAGTCATTTAGCCGTAAGTGAAAAGAAGAAACTCACTACCACTCCCCTCGATTAAGATTTTGAATGATAGCCTTGACAATTTTTGGTACCAACAATGGACAACGTGAATATAAAAGATACTTTTTTCACTTAAGTTAAAGTCTAAATTGGGCAATCGTCATTGAATATATTTTTGATCTGAGGCTTTAATAATTTTATGCACTGCATGCAATGACCTAGCAACCTTGCATGTCACAAATTGCCTCTTAGCTGCCATTTGGGATTTTTAACAACGATTCATTGCGATTTGTTTCCACGGTAGTATGTTATTCCTTCTTTAAAAAGTTTGAAAGAAGTAACTTGAATATTGAAGATTATATTTTTTCAGATAGTGTTTAATTTTCCTAGGTGTAAAACCTTGTATTTTTATTGATTGTTTGTAAGGTGGCATTGAATTTATTATAAGGCTGTGCCTTTTATTGGAATTTGTCCTTTTCTTAATATCCTAAGGACAATTTTCTTTATCCAATGACTATTTAAAAATCGAAAAAATTGATGTTTTAGAAATTGTGATGCGGATGCAACCAATCTTTCTTAGGTGGAACATAGGAACTTAGTAATTGGATGATGGTCCATATTTTCAAATTGAAGATGCATGTACCCTATGCTAAAAGGCAACAATTCTCAAATTGGGTTTATAACACTATATAAAGATTGAATGTTAAGGAATGTCACAAAGATAATTGGCCCCTTCACTCTGTATTGATCTCAAAATTGTGAGGGTGAAATGGGCAAGGTGCGAATCTTTATATGGATCACTGTGAGAGTAATTTTGTACACCTTCATCGAGAAGGTTGGGTTAACCTGCTCCGCTTTCTTTTGATTTGCACCTAACCCTCTTTAAGGAATTTGCATTCTTTTCGTGAAGGGGATCACGAAGTGCGCATCGGATTTCAATGATATAGCCCTCATTTTCGTTATTAAAACAAATGATCAATACAAATTCGTGCACATCTTTTCTCCTCTTTCAATTTTATCCCTACCTTTCGAGGTTATCAAAATAAATCCCCACCTTTCCTAATTATATCAAATCTATCCCAAATGAGATTCACTAATAAAAAAATTCATCTTAATAACTATTGATAATTATTGTCCTTTCAACTAAAGATATGCTTAGATTATTTACCCTTAGATATCCTCCCTTTGATAATAAAACTAGATGAGCTTTCTTTCTTTAAAGGTGAAATCAAAAATTTGGTAAGGAATCCAGCGAAATATTTGGATTGTTGGATCTTTTTCTAATAGGATCAAAAGGTTTGGAAAAAATTGAGAGCTCTTTGGAAGATTTGGATTTGTGCTCTCATTCGGCTTGTAATAGGAATGAAAAGGGATAATTCAACCATGTGAATGAATTGATGGCAAGGAAAGAAAAGGTGATGCTATTAACCTAATTTTTTTTCTCCCCCACAGGGTCCTTGCCCTCAAAATTGAAACCGATGAATTTCCCTATGACCGTTTTACCTGTCTTTGGATATTATCACATCATTTAGTTTATAAATCCACAACTATTAACTATTAAATTAATGATTTATAAAGAAGCACTAAATAAGTATTAAACCACGAGCTTATCTTTAATAAATCAATAGTTTATTCTTTTTTTTAGATCTAGGATAATTTCACTTATATTTCATTATTGGCTTCTAAACATGGTAATAGTTTCAATTGAAGTTTGTTATCCTTGATATTACAATAGAAATACTGCCTTCAAATAAAAATACGATTCCTTTGTAAAACAACTAAAGTAATTCAACTCTTCATTATATATCAATTCATTCATCTCCTTCACCACCAAAGTCCATACAATCATTTGGGATGATCATGGACTGTCTATACATGCGAAGATTTTTGAGCATTTGACATTAATTAGAGAAATCATGTATGCTAGTTGCCACTTATATGTATCTTTAATTTGAGTTAAGATAACTATATGACAAAATTCTTATTTTTCTTTCTATTTTGTCATTTCATCTTAACCTAAACCATCGGCACAAAAATAATAATAAACTACCAAAATTTGGACGCGAAATTTTACATGGTTTGGCCAGTTTGACTTACATCCAGAAATGAGAAGGAGTACAATATTATCATTATGAATCGAGAATTACAATACAGCAGCCGTCTAGATTCACTTGCTCCCTTGGCAAAACATATTCTTACAATCTGAAGACATCCATCCCTACTTGAGCTCATCAACAAGTGGATCTCATCTCGCCCTCCTCCGACCACACCACAATGAAGGCACGACGATTCTCTCTTCCAAATATTTCTTGTGACTTAAAAGTTTAGAAGAGCAAAAAATTTTCAGCTACAGATGGGATAAGCTAATTCGTCTTTACATCAAAGACATAACTGCACTCTCTCTAAGCCAACTTATCCACCATAGCTGCACCCTAGCAAATTCAATGGCCGCCCCATTGCTTTAAATGGTCTTCCTCACCGCATGCGTTACAACTTTTCTTGCGCCACAGAAGCTCCTTTCAAATATAAAAACACATGCGACATTTGAAGAATGATCCAAAACAAGTATCATATCACATAAGAAGGTACAAATAACACACATCACTTTAATACCCACCTCTACAAAGTCGAGAGTGGACTTGACTTTGAATCATTACCTCACCTAACCTGTCCGAATCTATTCAGTAATGTCGTGTTGACAATACCTTCTGGCAATTAAGCCTGGCCCTGCCACCATATATACAACACAAGTAAGAACATAAGCCCTGGTATTTCATAATCAACAATGCTCGAAAATCATAAGAGATGATGGAGTAACAAAGGAGCTGAGGAACACAAATCAATGCACCTGGCTCCAAACATATTTGAAATCAGTATGACAATTTGGGGCTGAGGGACATGCAAATAGAAGATCCTGGCTTCTTCAAATAAACAGATTTAGAATCTGCAAGACAACCCTCTTCTCCCACTTGTCATCCAAAGAAAGAGATAACCGTCGGGATAGAGATAGTCGTAACTGTTAGAAGTATAAAAGGGTAGAATGGTCTTTAGACCTATCTTCAGTTGACTTGTATATATTAGACTATTGTGTAATGGGGACCACTTCACTTTTTCAGTCAACATGGTATCAGAGCTGACCTAATACCCACCACCTCCCCGACGACCCACCTCTGGCGACCCAGGCGACCTAGATCGCGAGCTGCGCGGCTCCCCTCCAGGCGACCCACCCGTCAGCCACGCGAGCCAGCTCGCGCCCAAGCGCGACGCACGACCCAGCCGGCACAACCCAGCCCGCGCGACTCCCGGTGGTTCGCCGGACTGCCTCTCTGCTTCATGAAGTTCCGCTGGGTTGAGAAGCTTCACTTTGTTTTTCCTCAGTTGGAGCTTGGACAGAATGCTCCTGCTCTTTGGTTTCTCTTGAAGAAGCCATGACCTTGCAAGAAATGGAGCAGTAAATCGTAGAGGTCAGATTCCGATAATCTTCTCTTGCAAATCTCACAGGATGTCTTACCATTTGCTGTTGTTGGACCACTATGGGGAAGAGGGTTCATGGCTATTACTGGTCTCTTGTTGGGCTTGTGTTTATGTCTCTTGTTTTTATGATTGCTGATTGTGGGTGGCTACTGATCGTGGGTGGTGAAGTCCGGTGGTGAAGCTATTTGTGGGTGCTGATTGACCTAGTGGGTATCTGTCATCTGGTCCGTACTTTCTGATCCTTGTAGAGAGGACGGCAACTCAGTTTTTGAGATATTGGATAGTCCCTCGTTTTGCACATTTGCTGCCTCTTGTGCTTTGTGTTTGTGGGGGAGCTTTGGAGAAATCGATGATTCGGGTGTCCTAGGAAGTTTAGTGGAAAAAGGCCGATGAAAGAGCAAATGGGCAACTGCTCGGTCTATTGGATTGGTGTCTGTCTCAGCATCAACTGGCCTAAACACTTAGTAAAGAAAAGAAGAAGAAGAAGAAGAGAGATGGGTGATCCTGTGGGTAGTAAAACTGGAAGTGATTTTGTCACAACGGAGGTGATTTCCTCCTCGTCTAACCGAATTATTGACAAGAAGCTTGAGGGTATTTCAAATTTCTTTCAATGGAAGAAAATTGTGAAGCTTACTTTGACAGATAGGAGATCAACCACTGGCTATTGTACATTTGCTGGAGGAAATCTAGTATCATGGAAGAGTAAGAAGCAGAGTGTTGTTGCCCGCTCTAGTGCTGAGTCAGAATATAGAGCCACGGCTCAAGTTACTTGTGAATTAGTGTGGGTTCGGCAATTATTGAGTGAGTTAGGCTTTGAAGCTTCAGTACCCATGCCTCTATGGTGTGATAATAAAGCTGCAATGCATATAGCTTCCAACCCTGTATTTCATGAGAGAACAAAGCACATTGAGGTTGATTGTCATTTTATTCGAAAGAAGTTGCAAAGTGGAATTATTCTTCCCAGTCACATCCGAACCGGTGAACAACTTGCGAGATGTTTTTACTAAACCTTTGGGTGGTGGAAGGATAGAATATATTTGTAACAAGCTGGGCATAATTAATATTTATGCTCCAACTTGAGAGGGAGTGTTAGAAGTATAAAAGGGTAGAATGGTCTTTAGACCTATCTTCAGTTGACTTGTATATATTAGACTATTGTGTAATGGGGACCACTTCACTTTTTCAGTCAACAATAACTATGCTCAAACTTTGACGAGAGCGATTCAGAAATGAGTAAAATACAAATCCATCATCATGACCATGTGTCCTAAAGATGTTTCCAAAGTTGAACATTCAAGTAAATCTCAAGACAGCAGAGTAACATATGGTGCCAAAAATACATGTTCACAGATTACAGCGTGCTTAACTAACCTCTCATGAAAAACCATAGATATATAAAAGCTCCAAACAATGGAGGTGAAGGAGATATGCTAAGACCTCATTAGTATAAAGAACTACAAGTGTGACTGGCATCTTCTCAATTTTATCGCCTCTCTTGATTGATGACAACACAAACGATAGGGCCTTGCAAGGAAAGCATCAATGAAAAGGAAAACGAGTAATACTAACAAATACTTGGAAATTGCCTCTTGATCAGAATTAGAGATAGCTATCATAAGGCTACATGATCAAGGTAGGTACCAAACTTAATATTAAAAACTCATTATATGACAAGAACCAGGTTACTAAAACGAACGAATGGAAGTGCCCAGGGGTTTGTCAATAGTACTAGAACCTAGACACTGGTAAATACTTCCACATCTAATAGCATTTGCAGATGAGCAATTCCTAGAGAGCTAATGAGACAATGGCAAGCCAGAAAATATACAACCAAAGAAGAAACATCACTATGAAATGTGGTTGCGACACTCTTGAAGATCACCTTCCCAATATCTAGAGTATGCTATTAAAAGGACCATCCACCTAAACGACATCAGAAAATGAGAAATCAATAAAGATTGGCTCTATGAAACATCTCCATCAGGTGAAAATCTTATATCCATTACAAGGAAATCAATGTGATTACAACTGAATAACAAAGAAAAAAGATTAGACCAATCTCATATCCGACTAAGGCAATTTCCCAAGAAGGCATGAACCTCATCCATATGCGACCAACCAGTTATTTGACGTGAAATTACTAGCTAGGTAGTGCACCAAAAGCTAATTATCTAGCCAAACTAACACGTGTATTATCCTTGCAGTAACTATGAAATAATTGAAAGACTCCTGCAATTAGTACATCTTCTTTGTCTTAATCAATATTCAGTAGCTATAAAAAACCAAAAAGATACCATATCCATATAAAAGCAATTTGTTTCCGCATTGTCCAACTTAATTATGGTCGTCGTGATCACAACCGGATAAAACCTCAATCTCAACAACCATCTCAACCAAATTGAATTCACTATTAACATGGAAACTGGTGAAAGGTAGTAGAGATCTATTGATCAATGGGAAGGAAACTCCAAAATTTCATTCTTATTCACCCCTCTAAAAAAAATTTCATGAGAGAAAAGAACTCTGGAAAAAGAGACCGGAAGCATCAAGTCATAAAATATGCAGTTGAAAGTCCACACTAGGAGTCTTATAAGAAGATATTCCCTCTATTGGAAAAAAAGACAATCTCTAGAGCAAAAAATTATTGTAATCAGAGCAATGTGGAGCAAAGTATTTTGCATAGGAATAGATGCTGGCGCACGATCTAATACTAATGCTCAATATGAACAGCTTGCTAAAAGCCAACACAACTACACGCAAAGAAGACTCAACCCATTCCCCTCAGTGTCCAGTAACCTTAAATATGGGAAAAGGCAAATTTACTATCACCATCGCAACCATCGACTTTTACCATGAGCTCCCATACTAGTTGTTGGGATCATGCAGTAGAAGCCACCTTCGACTAGGGAGATCGCTAAAAGGGAACCTAAGTTTAAGCCTGTCAATATATTCAATTGGATCCATATTTATTCTTGATAACACAAATTTCTATTTCTCAATAATATCCCACGATCAAGACAATTGGCTGAATTCCGTGAAACCATTTCATAGAAATTCATTGATATCTTCTTTTTATAAAGCAAATCAACTTTGAAACTTAAGTCAATGAATTATGGGTATATAATAACTATTACACATCACATCAATTCTCTGATATAGGAGGTAACTCACTCACGTGTATCATAAAAGTTAGACGGTGCTGCACAATGCTTACTTCGTGTAAGACCATCGTGCAACTTTAAATATGGGAAGTTCAATCTTGTGATCGTGGACAATGAGGAGCAGAAAGATGAAAAAAAAAAATTAGCTGATTCAAGGTGCTACTCATAAAATATATCTCAAAAAGTAGGGAGATAATCCTACTCGATTAGTTGGCTAGTCCCTCTTCCAAATATCTTATGTGCTTTTGAGTTAATTCGAAAGTCATCCCACACTTCAAGAGAAATCAGTTTAAATAGAACAACTATTTAAGAGATTGGAGATTTTGTTAAGCCTACTATACTTGTAAAAATTGGGGTTACTTGCGTCCCACCGGTTATGCTCGTGTCATGCAATTAACAGCTTGCTTAAGCAAAAATTGTACTTGTCTCTTGATCTTAGAGTGTATTTGTTTCAGCAAAAATAAATAGTTTAAAATATATTTTTCTAAAAATGGTTGATTATATCGCTACAAAAATAAACGAACGAAAAAGTATTCATCTTTGAACATATTTTCTATAGATTAATTATTTCAGATAATATAAGCGATCATTTTTAGAAAAAAAATTTTCAAATCATTTATTTTTTTACAAAGCAAACACAGTCTTACTATATGATATTCAAAATTATTTAGCTTGATTTGTTGATTTTTAGCTCCGTTTGACTTGTGGGAAATGAATGAATTAGAGAATATTTTCTTAAATAACTGCCTATATTATTTGAAATAATTAGTCACTGAAAAATATTTTTATTATCAATAAAAATTTATATCTAAATATTTCCATGGGCAATCGAATGGATTTTAAAACCTTGTATGAGTTTTCACTGTCAAAGGAAGTGACACAATTCATTGTATGAAAGATCGTAATTGATCCATAAATGAGTGACCCTTGGCTATTTCTAGAATCCCAAAGTTTTCTCGAGTATTCCAAAATATTCATAAGAGAGATACAATAATTATATACTTTTGTAATTAAATAAAAAGGATGAGAAATCTAGAGTTACGATTAAATAAAATGATCTCATCCATTTGTATCCATTTCACAAGTGCAATACAATGAAAGAAATCGATCAAAAGAAGCCACTACCAAATTCACCAAATAACAAAATCCAAAGTAAGCTAGTATAAAAAGTAAACGCAAAAATTTGCACACACATAAATTTGAACGTTTGATGAATCAAATGAACAATCCAAGTAAGCTGGTAGAACAAGTAGAAGCTTAAATTCAAACACGCATAAATTTGAATGGTGGATGAATCAAGTGAACAATCAAAGGAGGAGCATGAAGCAAATGACTCCCAAATATCAAAGTGTTCACTTTTTTTTCGGTTCTAGTTTACTCCTACTCTAGCCCTGTCTCCTTGCAGGGCGTGTGAATTGAAACTTATTCCTGAAACTAAATCATCCACACCCTAGCCTAATTAAAGGTGGGGATTTGAAAAATTAATAATAGATGATACCAAAAAACTAGAGTCTCATTCATAAGTAGCTTCAATAGCTATGCTTGATGTATAAACTAAATTATATATACAAACTACAATAACCATCTAAAGATTACATTATGATAATTAGAGTGCAATTGACATAAAAGTTCGAACATTGATAGATATTATACAATACAAAAGGCAAAATGGGCATATTGATTCCAACCGAAGAAAATAGAAAGCTTAAAACAGAAGATATTTCACCAAATGTGCGAAAAACTCAACCAAACTCTATCCCTTATAGTATAATACCTCTAGTCCATCCTTTCAAAAGACCCATCATAAATCTTACATCAAACTAAAAGACCAAATTCCAGACAAAGCGAACGAGAGTATGTGAGATAGAGGAGGAGAAGACCTAGAGATGTGAAACAAGAGTCAAAGAAAGGGAACAAAAAGAGGCTATTTATGAAAGTTGGGGAATCACAACGGACATCTGAAACAAAGTCGAATGGAATTGGAAATTAGATATTAGATGGCGTGGACAGCTACTTATAGACACCAACTTTGAGGAACACCAACTTCGGGGAATGACAACGGTCATCCGAACCAGAGAAACAAAATAGGAAATTAGAAATCAGATGGCGTGGATAATTACACGTTATGTGTCACATCGTAATGCGATATTGAAATTAGATATCGGACGGTGTGGACAGCTACATATAAAAAGACACCGACTTTGGGGAATGACAACGGTCATCCAAACCAGAGTTAAATAGAATAGGAAATTAGAAATCAAGTGGCGTGGATCGTCACATGTTGATGTGTCACACCTTAAGGCGGTAGTGACATCCACGTTGACTTTCGAAAGAAACGGCCGTCCAAACAAGAGAATGGGTGCGTCTGGTTCGGCTTTGAAAAAATGCAAATACCTTTGGGCTAAAGGGGTTACCCGAAATGCAAATACTGTTTGATAAATTTTGCGTTATGAAACAATTTTGGTATAAATGCCGTATGATGAATACTATATTTTGTTGAGGGACTTTTACAAAAATTTTTATTAAAAAAATTGCAAATAATTTTTTTCCGAATCCATTTTCTAGGCTGCCGGCCACTCTTCGGCGACAAGATCTGGCCATCAAAAGGCCTATTTGAGGTCGAGCGACATTAGGCGGCGGTTGCCGGACCCATAGCAACCTAGGCGATGGCTTGACCTCAAGTCGCCCCGCTTGAGGTCGTGTGATCGCCTGAGGCGTCAGAGCTAGACTTAGGCAACCGTCGCCTGAGGTTGCCTCAGGCAGGCCTTTTGGCGGCCAAATCTAGCCACTAGAGCGGCCAGATCTGGCCATCGGAGGGTGACCGATGGTCGCCCTCCTTGGCCAGTCACCGGCGGTCATTGGCTCCAATAGCCATGCGAGGAAGATGATGAACAGTAGTACAAGTGGCATTTCGAAAATGCAACTTGCAAATGCACCTCTCGATCCGCATTGAGCTAAGGGACTTTGAGGACACTTGGAGATGTAATTGCATCTCCCCAAAGCTAAACTAAATAAGTTTGCATTTTCCCAAGGGGCTTTGAGGGCCGAAAGCCCCTTTGGAATGCTAAACCAAATGGGCCCAATCTGTTGCTTTAGGTAAGGGTGTCAAGATGGGTCATGGACCCATTTTGTAAATCGTGTTCTATTTTAATGGATCAAAAATGGTTCAAAATGTGTGATCTATTTTCAACCAAACTATAGAATGTATAAGTCATTTTTGACCCATTTTCGACCCATTTTTAACCGAACTGTAAAACGTGTTTTTCTTCTTTAAGTCATTCTCAAGCTTGATGAGTGATGGTGACCTATCAGTAACTGCGACACTCTGCTACTCACCTCATCCCCGTCTCAATTGATAGGTTTTTTGTAAAGATATATTTAATTGGTGACTTAAATATATTTCAATTTGTAGGTTTTTTACAATTGATTCGAAGTTTTATTCATTTAGAACAAAGCTTAGAGTAAGTTTTGGTTTCTCTACAATAATAATGGCTTTTAGCCATACGAGTCTGGTCGATTATGGGTCGGATATGAGTTGGATCGGGTATGGTTCATTAGATTTACATTACATGAATATGGGTCAAAACGGGTTAAATGAGTCAATATGGGGTCGAACTATTTTTGACTCGACACGACTCAAACCAAACCCGACTTGACCCACCCATTTGACAAGTCCAGCTTTAGGCATCCTACTGGTGTAGCACATTTTACTAAATGATACATTTCATAAAAGGAGATCACGCCATAGAGGCAGCAACAATATAAGAAAAAGGACAAATTATAGGATGTACTTAAAAAATTAAAAACTTAATCTAGCCACAAATGGAGCCAAAATGCATAGATAGCATTTAGAGATCAAGTGGGCTCAATCACATCGGTCATTCTTGTTGAAGGCACACAATCATCTTGATTGCAAATTTTTTCCAAGATACCATCATCCTATGTGGGAGAAGATTATGCAGTTGACATCCATAATCAACTTAGTCATGAGAAATGATAAAAGATACCGCACAGCAGTGATGCACTTCCATTAATACTGCTTCCCAGTTGAAAGGCATGCCCTCCAAGGGAATCCATATGGACAACAACTTAAGGAACAAGGCTTAATGACTCGACGATAAAAAATGTATGAAGAAACAATATGGAAAGTTTTTAATAGTAAGACGTAAAAAGGATTAGAATGTAAGCCATGCAAGTGCAGACTACGGAAAAAAGGGCTCGCAATATTAATATTATGGCCTACATGCTAAAGTCATTGCAAAAAATTTAACTTGCCAAAAAAAAAGGGGAATGGATTCGATAGAAAGAGATGGGAAAATTGTTAAAAAATAGTTGGAAAGACTACAAGCCAATAAACAGGATGAAGACAGATTTTTCAACCCTCGGATCACTGTTCACTTCTCTCCAGTTTGGCTCTCGACTCTCTGTTCCTCGGCTGCTTCGCGGAGCTGCACGGGCCGCTCCAGAGCTCCGTCGGAGCTGATTTTCGGAGGTATTGTCCCTCATCCGGCGGGCTATATCCTCCTCAAAGCATTTTCCCAAGGTATGTCTACATCTCTCGGATTTTCAGATCTGGCCTAGGGTTTTGTCTGCAACTTTGAGCTGCTGCGTCCGTCTGTAATGGCCTCCGAAAGGGGCCCTATGGACAATAGGCAAACCCGTCCAACTTGGTCGGCCTTTAGAGGTGAAAGTAGTACTAGACGAGGGAGGAGTCGTCCCCCACTACACCGTTCTAGGTCTCGCGCCCACCAGCTCTCGAGCAGAGGTGACGGTCATCGCCGGTCTGATCTGGGGCAATCTTCGGACTTACCTCAAGGTCATCTGACCAATGTGGCTACGCATCCCTTGGAAAATCATATGGACGGCAGCTTGCGTCCGCGGGATGGCTCTGTCCTCCCCGCCAAAGGCATCCGTAATGCTCAAAACCCTGCTGCTCATGAGCAATCTGGGAAAGGGGAAACAGCCCCTCGTTCGTGGGCAAACGTTGCTTGTTCTGGCCTGATGGGATACGATCTCGATTACTTTGAACCGGTCAAGATGGAGGATGATCTAGTTGCTTACTTTCCTGATGAAGCACTAGAGACGGTCGATCCATGGTGGCCGGAATGCCTGGTAGGCTACTTTATTGGCAAGAAACTACCATTTAAATTGGTGGAAACGGCGCTGAAACATGCTTGGGGAACTAAGCTCGTGGAGGTGAAGGCAGACGACCGGGGCTTCTTCTTCCTAAGAATTCCGGATTCGAACTACAGAAGATTGCTCTTACAAAAGGGACCGCTGACAGTAGCTAGAGTTCCCCTTATATTGCGGCAATGGGATCCGCTCCTAGAACTTAAGAAGGACGACCACACTAAAATTCCGGTATGGATAAGATTAAGAAACGTTCCTTTTGTGCTATGGTCTGCCCGAGGTATCGGGGGCATAGCCAGCTTGATTGGGAAACCTCTTTATGTCGATCAGAATACTGAGCAACAGAAGTTACTGTCTTATGGCCGAGTCTGTGTTGAGATAAAGGCTACTGATGCCAGGCGTGATTCTGTCAAAGTATTCATGAAGGGTACCACTAGAGAGGTATCTGTCGAGTATGAGTGGCGACCTATCTCCTGTCCGCGGTGTGGGATCTTCGGACATAAATGCAGCTCACCTGCAAACCCTCCTGATCAGATGCAACCTGCTGCAGATACCCGCCTTCCTCAAGAACAGGTAAGACTGCTGCAGATGGTCCTCCGTCAACTGGCCATGGGGGGGAATTGAGGAGACCGACCACTGATCAGATTGAAGCCACAGAAAAGGCCAAGGCCCCCCTAAATGAGAACGTTGCTCTTACTCGGTCACCCCAAGGAATTCCAGATAAGGCTGACCAATGGCAGCTCCAACCTGCTGCCCGACGAGCGCTTCGTCGGAACGAAAAGAAGAATGTGTACAGACATAGATCTGCTCCTCCTAAGGAACTGGTTGTCTCGCCTTCCCCTCCTCTCAGGAGGACGTCTGGCATTAAGAATAAGGAACAGGCTTGCTGTGATGAAGCCACTAGGCTGCTGTTGGGACCTAGCAATACTGATGTTGAGGCTTCACAGGACTCTATTTCTTCTGGGGATGATCTTGATGAGTCTGAGGGAGGTAGCAGCTACGAGGAGGAGTTGCAGGAGGAGGGCCTTGACAATGATACTCCTGGACAACATCAGCTGGCTGAGACATCGCCTGAGGACCCGAATGTCTTGTCACGGGTGCCGAACTCTCAACCCTCCCAGCCAACTGTGCAAAATCTGAATGTAAATCAACAAAACCCTACTCGGGATGAATCTCCCCCGCCTCAGAGATTTAGTAGGAGGCGGTCGGTCAGACGCAGGTAGGTCTTTCCTGCCTATTTCTGTAAATATGTCTATATTAATTGTGATATATGAACTTCGGCTTTTGGAATGTCCGGGGAATCATGGACCCGATTAGGCAAAGCGAAGTGCGGCATTTTGTTAGCTCGAATAATATTTGTTGCATTGGTCTTTTTGAAACCAAAGTCCGCCAGGTTTTTTTGGATCGTATCTCCTCTGGCTTAATCCCTGGGTGGAGGTGGATTGCGAACTATGAATTTTCTTCTAAGGGCCGTATATGGGTTGGCTGGGATCCGGATGCTGTGGACTTCTCATGTGTCTTCATGTCCAGTCAAATGATTCATGGGGAGATTAAAATGTCCAATACGGGCTCTTATCTTCACTTTGCGGCGGTTTATGGCGAGCACACGTTTACTGCCCGGAGACCCTTGTGGATGGATATGATCAGAATCAGTTCATCTCTTGTTAACAGCCCATGGATTGTTGGAGGGGACTTTAATGCGATTCGTGACCCCTCTGACCGTCTAGGGAGTCCGGATATATGGCACCCTTCTTTTGATGAATTCAGGGACTATCTAATTCAAGCGGAGATTGATGATCTTCGGTATGTGGGCTTTCGGTATACTTGGTCATCCTACTTTGGGATATTTAGGAAGCAAATGAAGATTGATCGGGTATTAGTTAACAATCAGTGGTGTATCCAATACTCCTTTTCCGAGGCGATATTCCTCCCCCCGGGAATTTCGGACCATACTCCTATGTTGGTTCGGGTACTAGCTCCATGTCCCAAGAAAGAAACCTTTCAAGTTTTTCAACTTTTGGATGTCCCATCCGGATTTTGCTACAATATTATCTCGGGTATGGGAGGATCAAGTAGTAGGCACTCCTATGTTTCAACTGTGCTCTAAGCTCAAAACTTTGAAAGGCAGGTTGAAGCAATTTAACAGGGACAATTTCTCTGATATTAGTATGCGTGCTTCAGCTGCAAAGTGTGCTCTCCACTCTGTCCAAGAGGAGCTTTCACGGGACCCTATGAATTTTGATTTGGCTGAAATGGAGAAGGCCAAAACTCGGGAATATTATAATCTCCGATCTGCTGAAGAGTCGTTTTCAAGCGAAATCCAGGATCGATGGTTGAGGGAAGGAGACCAAAACACAAAATTCTTTCACCACTCGGTGAATCATCATCACTCACGTAATCGTATTATCTCTATCCAAGATGACAC
Source organism: Corymbia maculata (assembly GCA_014182735.1). Lineage (NCBI taxonomy): Eukaryota > Viridiplantae > Streptophyta > Magnoliopsida > Myrtales > Myrtaceae > Corymbia > Corymbia maculata. The sequence goes on along the minus strand of CM024687.1, from coordinate 552,560 downwards.
AGCTCTCTTATAACGGATCCCGGAGATATCCAACGGGCTTTCATCTCCCACTTTTCGAGCCTCTGGCGCGCCAGTAACCGTGCATGGCCCTCCCTCTCCCGACAAGATCAAGCAATTCATCCGTCGCCCCCTCACGGATGATCGGGTTAGTGTGCTTTCGAAACTGTTACGGCTCGGGATATTAAAGATGCTATGTTCTCTTTGGGGTCTAAAGCCCCAGGCCGGATGGTTATAATGCGGACTTTTTAAAAAGAATTGGTCCATAGTTGGTCCTTCCGTAGTGGAGGCGATCTTTGGATTTTTTTAGGACGGCGAGACTTCTTCGGGAAATTAATTGCACTATCATAACCCCGGTCCCTAAAATACCAAATGCATCATCGGTAAATGACTTTCGACCCATTGCGTGTTGCAACACCATCTATAAGTGCATCACCAAGATAATGGCCACGCGAGAATAGCCAAGGTCCTTCCGAGTATTATTAGCCCTAGCCAAACCGCTTTTGTCAAGGGCCGACGTATTGCGATAACATCCCGTTGGCTCAAGAATTATTTTGTGGATTCTACTCACCCAACTATTCTCCTAAGTGCGCAATCAAGGTTGATTTACGTAAGGCATATGACACGGTGGATTGGGAGTTCCTTGAATCTACTCTCCGGCTTTTGGATTTCCGAACCACCGGTGTGCTTAATCATGGTATGTGTTCGAACCCCTAAATTTTCCATTGCAATTAATGGGGAGATACATGGTTTCTTTAGTAGTGGTAGAGGACTTAGACAGGGAGACCCTGTCTCGCCCTACCTATTCACGCTGGTGATGGAAATTCTTTCGGGTATCTTGGAAACCCAATCTCGTCAACCAGACTTTAAATTCTATTGGAGATGCAAGAACACTTGCTTGTCGCATCTCTTCTTTGCAGATGATGTGTTCATCTTCAGTGAGGCAAAGGAATCTTCGGTTGCCTGTATGAAGGACGGACTTGATCTATTCTCTAAGTGGAGCGATCTTACTCCAAATAACAACAAAAGCGAAGTGTTTATCTCGGGTGGTTCGGAGATCTTACGGGACCGCATCCTGGAAATACTTAATTTCCGTGTGGGCTCTCTCCCTGTCAAATACCTGGGTGTCCCTATCATCACTGCAAGACTTAGCAAAGTAGACTGCAATGCCCTGGTATGTTTACTAACTGCAAGAATACAGTCTTGGACTCACAGATTTCTTTCTTTTGCGGGTAGACTACAATTGATAAAATCTGTCTTACATGCTATTCAAGTCTATTGGGCCTCTATTTTTTGGCTACCATCGTCTATTGTTGATAAGATAGAACAAATATGCCGCCAGTTTCTATGGAAGGGCAGGCCTAGGAATAGGCGGTGCGAAAGTATCCTGGGAGGATGTGTGCCTCCCCAAAAAAGAGGGAGGACTTGGAATTCGGAGAATTCGGAATAATAACATTGCTGCGATGATCAAGCACATATGGATCCTCTTCACGGATAAGGTATCCCTATGGTGTAAATGGATTCATTCCAATCACCTCAAAAATGAGTATTTCTGGTCTGCATCAGCCCCGACGTTTTGTTCATGGGCTTGGCGGAAACTTTTGGCCTTGAGGGATGTTGTTATTGGCTTCTTTACCTGGAGGATAGGGGATGGAAAATCAGTTTCGTTGTGGTTTGATCCTTGGTTGGATATAGGCCTCCTCGGCCCGTATATATTCCAACACCGACATATACAGTCGCCGCTCTGCGTGAAGCAAGAGTTGCGGAATTATTCTCAAGCAATGGTGTCTCCATTTGCCAGAACTGCAGCCCTTCAGGTTACGTTCCCCTCTCTCTCATTTTCCCGATTATTTTTGTGCAAATTGCACCCATCGGGACGGTTTACCATTGCCTCCGCCCGGGAAACAATCGAAAGAAAGCTCCACCGGTCCCCCATGGGCTACACTCGTTTGGGACAAATCGATCATTCCTCGGCATCAATTTTTGCTCGGATTATTACACGTCAACACCTTCCTACGCGGGTTTATCGATGTCTCATGGCGAATTTCGGACGGCCGGTGTGTCTTCTCGCAAGGCAAGACCGGATTCAATAGACCATTTGTTTTTTGAATGCAAGATCCCCAACCCTCTGGCGAATTTTTGGGCTGGAAAATGCAATATTCCATGGTCCAACCGACCCTGGACTCAGAACATCCTTTGGATCAGCAAGCACTTAGCTGGAAGCGGCTTTTACTTTGAAATTGCGAGGTTCTCTTTTGAAGCTTTATGCTATGTGATCCGGAAGACCCGAAACAACCTCATTTAGGCCCTCGATCTTTTTGTGCCTTCGATGCAACAACACCTCATCAAGGCAAAGTCAAAGACAAAGCTCTTACCGTCCAAAGAGTTGCCGACTCACCAAGGAATAGGAGATTGCAACGATGTTGGGGCCTTGACCCTTGTATTTTTAGATAGTCCATAGTAGGAGGGTTGTCATGTACTACTCCCTCTTTATTGTCTTTTGTCCTTTGTGATTCGGCTCCCCCCTCTCTCTTGGGTAACGGTTCATCCCATTTGAACGTTGAGGAGCTGGATTCCATCTCTTATAAATTGCTTGGTTGAAAATCAATATATACTTACCATTTACCAAAAAAAAATAAACAGGATGAAGATGATAATAACAACCGCAAAAAATTTAAAGGAAAAGAAAAACAGAATTATATACTACTACAATCTATGGGAAGCTGCCACTAGCTTGACTAGAGAGAATGCTACAGCATTCACCTCGTTGATAAAATTAGTAGAAAAAATTGGGAATGGGCAATCACTGTCCACACACCAAAACAAGAAAAAGGAATCAAGACAGTGAAAATCATTAAATACCAATTGTGACATAGGGGTGAGCATGGTCCGGATTAGGCCAATCCACCCCTTAACTTTAGGACCAACTCACACGATATTGGTCCTCAATTTTTAGGATCAAGAACTGGACCAACCCAATGGATTCGGTCCAGTTCCAGGGTTAACCCAAGACCAACCAATAATTTTTTTTCATTTTTTTGTATTTTTGAAAAGTCGACGTATTCATCAATAGTTTAACTAAACTATAAATATCAATACATATTTAACAAATTTAAAATGAGACGACAATAAAAATTTCACACATGCTAAAAGCAAGAAACCATAAAAACGATTAAAATTGCTTATAAAGCCGCAAGGCAAGCATTGCTCACAAGCAAAAAAGATTTATAATTAAAGCTTTATTTCCTTCTGATTTACTCAGCGATGAGTAAGCTTAGTGAAAAGAGGTGAGCGACACGTAGGGTGAGCACGGTAAGTAATGTGAGCGTCGAGTGGTGAGTGGCTAAAGGTGAACCAGATGAGTGTCAAGTGGCGGGCGGGGTAAGATTGCTCACGAGTAAATTAGCAAATTAAATACTAAGAAGATAAAGAAGAAAGAAGAGAACAAGAATATTGGAAGAGGACACCATTTGAGTTAGGATTTACAATTTAGAATAAAAAAAATATTATAAATAGTATATTAGATATATAATATATAAGGTTAGAATTGGTCCGGATTAGACCAAGCCGAAACTCTTAAGACCAAGGACCAATCCGCATAGTATTGGCCCAAGAACCCACTTAGTCCCCTTGGGAACTGGACCAAGATTGTGGCAAGTTGGGCCAATGTTCACCCCTAGTGATGATCATCTCATTCAGCTGTGATCGTAGCTCCCTGACCAGATCCAAAATGTGGAAAAGGAAACAAAACCACCTAGAAGAAAAGTTTGCAAAGCATAGACTTCGTTCAATGAATGGCTTAGTATCACTCTAGAAAACTATATGAAAAAATGAATGGCAACATACCAAAAGAACTAGAATCTCCTCTAATAGATAAGCTTGATATGTGGTACAGTATCTATAAATTAGAATCGCAAATCCAAATATAAAAGTACGACAAAAATCAGAAGGAAAAGTGGAAACTTACTATTAAACTTTTCCACTTGCACCAAGTGTCATGTTCTTCATCAACAAAATAGAATACCAATGACTTAAAGTTTGACACCCAATCAAGGAAACTTATAAGAAACAAAACACCCGATCAAAGAACTTATTAGAAATTTGACTTGGAAAAAAAAAGAACTTACAAGAAACAAAAGGCGAAACATGAAAGCCTTTTCCAGTTGCAGGAAAATAAAAGCTTCATATAAAGGAAAATAAAAGCTTCATATAAAGGAAATAATTGAATGCTCACACCAAATACGTTGAAACCTCAAACCAAATAATACCCACATAAAAGTGCCAAAGAAAAAGGCCGTTACAATGAAATAATGCCTATGCAGCAAGAAAGAACCATCACAGATCGAAGACACTCCACATCAAACTTGATGAGGTGTCTCTTATTTGGAAGCAAAAAAGGCAAAAGCACCGCACCGGTTCATCTTTTCAGAATGAGATGCTAACAGTCTACAACAAAGTATGTCATAGATCCTGACAGAAAAGTATCAAGTCCCATGGATCAATAAGAACCTAAAATGTGCAGAAATTAGGCTCTCAAGGAGGCAGTGCAAACTTAAAAAAGACCCATCTCACTAACAGAATCACCTCATCTGTAAAATGTCCCCCCATCAAAGTTACTGTATCTGAAGAAACAACCTCATCATATGTACCATTCGTCAGACAACATCTTCAATCAAAGAGATCGCTCTGTGAGAAAATAAGCTACTAACAATTCACTAGACTATAAATCCAGAAACAGCTCTAAAACAACAGGAGGAGCAGACCATCCATAAATAAATGATCAAAGTGGGAGCATAAACACTAACAATGTCCATGACCACTCCTCGGGAACCACCTAAAAGCTAGAAATCACATGACAAAAGAAAAACTTCCACCAAAGGTTCTGTACCAAAAGAAAACACGTTATTTGTATAGAATGAAAGCCTAAGCCTCACTAGGTAATGTGTGAAGCTGGAATTCAGGAGAATGAAGGCAAGAATCAATCACACATGCAATATCTGCATGATTTACCATCAGTCAATTTATTGATTGAAGCATCCATTACAAGAATGAAGAGAAACAAGCTAGAATATAGAGGACCTCAAGCTTTCAAGACTCATTAACAATCCCTACACGGAAGATAGTCTATGGCTATTCATCTTCCAAATACAACAAAAGCCAATCTAATCTCGAAGAAGAGCTTGTTAAAAGAAATCTAGAAAGAACTAGCACAGATTGAAGACAGTCCGCATCAAACCAGAAGAGATTTGCATCAAAGGAAAGAGAACTAGGCCCTAATCATCTCCCCATAACCATAAAAAAGCAGAAGTGGAGAACAAACTCCATTCAAACTAATAACTGTCTAGAATCCACCAAGCGATAGCTTGTCCAATTTCAGACAATCATCAACTCAGCCCCACAGAAGAATGCAATAGATCACCACTTCTCAAACCCGGCAAAACTTCAATCTGTAGAAGAATTTGAACTTGATAATAATCAACTGAGGACAAACTTAAATCAAACTACAAAATGCCTAGAAATCTTCAAAATTTCAGCCCGTTGCTCGTCCTAAAGATGTGAACAAAGACTACTTCCCAACTTAAGCAAACAAGACTGCATTATAGATCACCACTCCTCTCCAAGAAGCCCAAACACCTTATTCAATGTAAACTGCCAATCCACCGAAATCCATAATCATCTTGTGAAACAATTTAACGAAAAGATCAATCTATTGATGAACCATCAACCGACATTGCTTTATAAATGAAAACACTAAATACTATACATGGTAAAATTTTGGCAAAAGGTCAATGTGACCCCAAAAAAACAGTGTGAAAAACAAATATTTTTTTTTCAAAAATGGGAACAGAAGAAATTAAGCTTTTGCAACAAGCCAGATGCTTCAGAAATTAGATCAAGAAAAATCAGCTCATCAACCATTAAGAAATAGAAACAAAATAAGAATGATTAATAATGCGAATCACAATAGATATATGAAGTACATCACATTCCAAATAAGATGCTACCAGTATGCACTGAGTTAAAACCAATTCTGTCAGCAATAAGCCTTCATGGTCCCAATAACCAAAGAGAACCTACGAAGCAGACATTTATATGGCCATTTACAAAGTCCAACCAACTCAAACAACCTCTTGCACCTAAAGAGCATGAGAAATCACCTCTTGTTGTGTACCAAAAGAAAATACAAAAGTTGTGTAAAAAGAGAGGTGAAACAAACTATGTAATGCCTGGAGCCAGTTCTAGGATAGAAATAGAGCACGGCATAGAACTTTTACATATGCTATCTTCATGATTTACCAGAGAGAATCACTTCCAATTAGTGATCATAGCACACAGATAAGAATGAAGAGAAACAAGCTAGAACTTGTGTGGACCTTTCCAGACAAGAAAGAACTCTGAAAGAGGAGCTTGTCCTATGAATCAATGCTCATGCAGCAAGAACAAACCATTACTGTACACAAACACTATATCGAAATAGACAAGGTAAAGTATTGATTCGACTGAACTCCGACCTGCGAAGGAAAGAGAACATCTGATCGTTCCTGTTAACTAGAAGATCACAGTAGCGGAAGACAAATTAGGAATTAATGCATATGCAGCAAGAAATAACATCACCAATCACAGACACTCCATATCAAACTTGGCCACGTCAAGAATTGCCTGACCAAAATCTGATCTGCGAAGGGAAGAGAACTAGATTTGATCTTTTGGATAAACTAGAAGACAAAAGAAGTAAAGGACAAGTTCTATTCAAACCAATGACTGCCTAAAATCCAAGAAGCAGGAGCTCATCCACTTTCAAACACTTATTAACTCAGCCCCACAGAAAACGTGACAGATCATCAGCTGTCAAATCCAGTAAAACTTTAGAAGGTTGTCAAAATTTCAGTCCATGACTTGTCCTAAAGACGAAGACTTCTAGATCATCAGCTCAACCAAACAGCGCAAGATTAGATGATTAGTCCTCCAAAAAGCCGAAATGTCATATTCTATGTAACCAACTGACCAGTTGCTTTGTATTCATCGTCCTCTCAGACATCATCTTCAGAGAAAACAATCGCTCCAAGAACAAAGAAGCCACTGCCAACTCACGGAATAGTGAATACAAGAATCAGCTCATAATATAATCGAACTTGGAAAGATCAATCAATAATGAATCAATCAACGATCAGAGGATCACAAACCCTAACAATGCCCACAACATGGCAGAGTCCCAGGGAGGTGAGCCATGACCTTCTGAGAAAAACATAGCACAAACAGAATCAGATGATTTGACTTTCAATGAGGAGACAAAAAGAAACGAAGAAGGACCAAGAGTGCATTTCGGTAACGACATCTCCTCTGAAGAGTAGTTTGCTGAGGGTGTCAGCTGAGTGAGGAACCCAAGCACAATCATAAACGCCCAATGAGACTAAAGGATGAGCACATGAGGGAGGGACTATTTCTGAAAGGAGACACCGGCTTTCGAACTCCAATAAAAATAGGACGAAGCGGATGTGGATTGGATATTGATCTCTTGTGGAGTCTACACCTTGCAAAGAAAGAACCATCATAGATCATACATCGACCAAATTGAAATCACATTTATCTTGGAAACCGGTGAAAGGATGTAGTGATGTGTGGATCAATGGCAAGGGAACTTCAAAATTTCGTTCTTATTCACCGGCACCAGAATCTTTCGTTCAGAAGAGAAAAAAAACTCTGAAAAATGAGAACCAGAAGCATCAAGTCCTAAAATATGCAGCTGAAAGTCCGCAGCAGGAATCTTACCAGAGATATCCCCTCCAATGGTCGAAAGTAAAAATCTTCAGAACAAAAAACCATTGCAATCAGAGCATTGTAGAGAAAAGCATTATGCAAAGGAATTGATACTGGTGCACTATTTAGTACTAATGCCCATGATGAGCAGCTTGCTAAATCCCAACACAACTGCAAGCAGAGAAGCCTCAACTGCGCAACATAGCCTTTCCAGTTATTGGTGGGATGCCCACATTTTCAATACATGGTAGAAGAGGATCCATTCTGGTTTCAAACACATTCACGTCCCTTGTGAAAAGTTCTTTATTGGGATCAAGCACGTACTTAGTATGCTTGTACCACAGACAAAGGCAAATTGACAAATATAAGAAAAAGATAACACTGGATATGTGAACAAGCAATTCATCTCATGTTCCATGTGTCCCATGGGCTATTAAAAAAGCCTCCACATTGGACTTGAAAATCATCTCAAGAAAAAAATAAATTCTTAGGCACATCAAGGAATCTTCCAAAAAAGGCAGTCTAGAAGACCAAATGCAGGAATTAATATGACCAACATTATAATCAACTCAAACCAGAAGCCAGATGGGGACAATTAAGGACTTTCTGATGTCTCTTCTCATGTTCATGAGACCTGAAGTCACCCTACACACAGCAATCAAACTAGGAAACTGACAATAGATGACTACACATGCCATGCACGCATCTCATGTAAAGTCTTAGTTCCACAAAGACCTAAGAGCCAAAGCGAAGAAAGGAGCCACCATCGAATTCCCTTTTAAATGACATTCGAACTTCACCCAACAAATTCCACAAAGCATTTTTTTCGCTTCCATAACTCAACAGACATCTTGTCAACATTGGAAGATTAATAATTCATGACATGGGGTCCATTATCCAGTAGATGTTGGTGGAGAAGTGAAGAAAAAGTACAGATGCAGTATTCAATTCGTGCGTGAATAAAGGAAGCGCAACCCCACCATTTCAATGGCTGGAAACTGTAATCATCCTGATCAAAGATCATCACCGAGACAAAGAGACTCTGCCAAACATCATAACAACCCAATCAAACAAGTCTCGACCTCTATTTCATTAACAGCAAAACATGTGAAGATGATACTATCGGTCCATCCGATATAAATGGGATTCCACCCCTTGATGCCAAAGTTGGTTTTACTGCGGAAAATGATCTGTACAGATCAATCCAATTGTTGAAGAAATCGAAAAGAACACCACAAAAAAAATGATGCACAGAGAATGGCAGTCCCTAGTTTGCATCCTTAAGGCCTGACTGGTTCAGAAAGTCCATCCGGGTATAATATGTCCAGTTGCTAGTTTAATGTTCACAGTGAAGAATCTATACCAGCAGAAAAGAGCACAAAAAGTGCATGTCAATGAGCCAAAATGGACAATATTAAACACCAATGAGATATAAGACACGGCCACTTCTCTTCAAATTCATCCAACAAGGTAGCCACCCAACTTTCAGAGTGAACAACCGTCCAGATCAGAGTTTCATGTGTGATACTGATAGAGCACATTACTGGGTCCACATTCTGAGAAACACCAATGAAGTGTGATGACAGACTAAAGGTGACATCTGGTAGTGGTAAAAGAATCTTGATTTAAAACACAGACAGAAGACATTTGACCTAGTCAAAGTCCCTAGGTCCTGGAACAAGCTAGGATACGATGTCAACCTAAGACATTAGCATCACTTTAACTAAAGGCACTGCAGTGTGACAATTGCATTATACGTATCACAAGAAGGAAACTATTTTCGATAGATATGGATAACCTATTATTGTCAGGAGAAATCAAAGATGGCATCTGCAAGAAAGAAATGGCAACGTATCCAATCTTTATCGGAGCAAAGAGTTCACAATAATGAAAATGCCTGAAGAACCAACATGAAATTTTTTAACCAAAAGCAATAGGAAGTATTAATGAATATAAGAAATGAAAGCAAGGTTCTCTAAGATAAAAGAGTGCTCCTATTGTTGAAATTCGGTATAATCAGTTAACAGAAAAACATACCAAAAGATTAAACTGGCAAAACAAAGCATCAAAATCAGATAAAATGGAAAAAATAACGATGCCAATTTGGCCAAATTTGCTGAGGTAATTGTGCTTATAACAATAAGCCAGCCACCCCTGACAAATCCACAATAAGAAACTACCAATACAAGAGAAAAGTGAAAGGAAAATTGATCTATACACAAAATGCTTGCAGAGTCATTCCTCTTCATTAACTTTGAAGAAATTTGTAAATGAAAAAAGTAATTACATATAATCTGGCAAAAAAATAGATCCATATGAGGATTTCCTTCTCCTAGTAAGAGGACAAGGGTCCTTCTTCCTGATTTCTATGGGAAAGAAAGACCTAGAGTTGGACAGCATATCAATAGGACAACCTAATTTCACAAACATGCAGAATCATCTAATCTTTTACATCACACATAAAACAAAATTCCCTTTCTAAATACAGTATGAGAGGCGAATCATAAACTGAGAACAATTATGTACACGATAATTAAATTTTCAACTGGAGAGCTTACTGACCAAGAACATATCGAATTATATATATGCAGCAACTCTATACATTAGTATAAGCTAACAATCGGATTTCTTCTCAACAGATTAATTGATGTTCTGTAGAAGGCATAGAATGGATCTTTGCTGCGGTTTATCATAAAGCTCAATTTTATAGACTTTCCCAACTTAACATTAGAGATCATAGATTTGCTAGAGAGAAGTCGATATAAAAGGTAGTGTAGTGGAGCTGAGCTTTACCATGGTATCAACGTCAGCATAGTCAATGTCTGTGCTTGACTGAATCAAAGATCAACCAGCTGAAACTGAGAACATGTCAACCATAGATACGCAGATGTTCAAGCAACAAGAGCATTGGCATCGACAGAGAATGAAATCAGTTTGTTTCTTCTGAAAATAAGACTTATCCCCAACGCTTTGATTGGATTAAGAACATAATACTGCACTTGCAGAAGCGACGAAGATGCTATCCAGGGTAAAAGGAATGAGACCTCAAATCTGCCAGGAAACATCCTGCTGCCACAGGAATCGTCAAGTTTTATAAGGCTCCAATTGCCTTCACGAACATAGGAGAAAGTGGAGCCATTTACTTGCAAAAGTACCCATTTCACATGTATAATTTGTTAAAGCAAATTTCCAAAAGAGATAGGAAGAGATGCCAATTCCATAATTCCACGATTACCAATTAGGAAAACACTCAATTTCTCCAATTAGGAAATTTGACTGACAAGACCCACAATTAGCTGCCACAAATGAAAATCCAAGACTAGTTACAAGAAAATCCCCACCTCTCATTTGGTCAATCTAAAGTATTTGAAGTCTCCATAAAATACAGATCATGGGTCTAGGACATCACTTCCAAGAGTTCGCACATCACACGCTGACCAAAATGATAACAACTGCTATCTGCACAACCACAACTGTCTTACTTGTGCTATGATAAAAAGTTGCACAATTTGCTCAACAAAGTGAGCAACTGATGATAGACAGAATTACATTCACAAGTACAAAAATACAAGCAGAGCTATACAAGCTCCATACATGCTGTAGGAAAGTTCAATTTCTTTGCGAGGTCTTCAAAACAGTTAGTTTTTCTTCTCAAGTTCAACATCAGGTACAGGTCATCCAGCACATGAACCCTACCTAAAGCAACATGTCCAGTACACCATCTTATTCAAAGAGAGCTTATAAAAGTTGGCAAAAACGTCCAAACCATTCACTCCATGCTTATCCACGAGCATATTCTGAGCATCCTTGCAGACATAGTTTTGAAGTTACAAACTAGAGCCAGCATCCCCAGAAAACGAAGATAATAGAATAAGAGCTTCAGAGAGAATGAGGGGTGAATCCATGTACAAGAATCGTGTGAGCTCGTGGCCAAGTAACTTTTAATTTCAACACACAAGCAACATAAAACCAATTTGTCAGGCAAACTGTAGCAACTGGAACTTCAATATAAAGAGAATCCCAAAGAGAGAGCTTCTACGGACTGCACCAAAACAATTGAAAGTAGAAACGAATAATCTGCCATGATGTTAGTGAACATCTGCAATCAATTTCCAATCTCACAAGGTAGAAGCATTTGATAAGTCAAATTGCCATCGATGTGTGCCCCTAAATCACCAAGCAAAGCAACAACTAGACTTAGCCTTGAAACAGGACTCAGTTGTAGTTTTATCCAGTAAAGTTCACAGAAAAAGATGAGGATGACATTATCAAAGAGAGACTTCAACTGGCGCCAAAAATTAACCAATTATACCAAAAATACCCCCAGAAGAAGCAAAAAGTAAAAGCCCCAAATGACTGAGCTAAGCAACAATTAGACTTAGCATTAAACACAAGACTCAATTGGAGTAATTGTAGTTTTATCCAGTGAAGTTTGCAGACGAAGATAGAGAGCACAACATTATTGAAGAGAGACTTGAACTGGCACCCAAAATAAACCATTTATACCAAAAATACCCCAGGAGAAGCAAAAAGCAAAAGCTTCCTGAGTCAGATTATTCCCCGAAAATAGACTACAACACAAATCAGGTTGAATTCAGCATGATTTGCAGCAAAAGGACTGAAACCTACAACAGGAAGAAAACTAGATGTTCATCGAATCTCCTCTAATCCTTGAAAATAAAACAATCAGAAAATCCCCGTAGAAAGATCCAGACACCACTCATCCCTCCAATCCACAAAGAAAAACAACAACTCAGTAGCTCAACAAAACATAATTGCATTAAATAATAACCTACAGCCTTCCCCAACTCAAGAACTTGGATTCCCTAACATGATTTGATCAATTAGCATCCCAGTACTTAGTGGGGTCACTCTAAACTGGAACATGCATCCATCAACGACTGAGAAATTGGAAGGAGCACCCATCAATGACTGGAAAAGTCCGTATAGCATGGAAGCCACAAAATTTGTTTATATGATCAGAGGGACACTTGAACCTTAATAAATTTGATAAATCTTTCTGTATAAAATCAGAGCCTTTGCCAACATTGTTCTGGAATAGACCCAGACAGACGCTTCAAAATTCATGCCTTCAAAGCAAATACCGAAGCAAATGAAAGCGATTATAAGGGACCCATTTAGTATCTCCAATTACAAGGAAGATGAATTCAAACAACCCTTGCAGAGCCAATGAAAAAGAGATACAGCAGAACCATGAATTAGAATATCTGGTCGACAGATCAACTATTGGCAAAGGATCACGATGCAATCGATTATCTATAAATTCATAGCCCTAAAGAGCTTCAACAGCTACACTTTACTAAATATAGATCATATATACGAAGCAGAAGTTCACCCCTCGTATATTAGGGTATCATAAGAGATCAGAAGGGGTCGATGCTCACTAGATATGTTAAAACCTCAAACCAAAGCTTCTTCATTGCAGCATTGTCATCTGCCCCTTCAGTTTCACCCATTTAAAAATAACTACAAAATTTGACAAACATGCCAACCAAGCACCAGGTGTTTGCTCCTCCCAGCCTGACCAGCCATGACAGCATACACGAAACAACACAGCTTTGTGATGGATAAGAAACAAGAGAATCAGCAGAAAGGAGAGAACCAGTCAGAACGCAAGCAACACCAAGGAAGTTAAGTCTAGATGGCTGTCCTGTCAACATCACCATGTGAAGGCATGATTACGCATGCCAAATATGAAACTCGAGAAAAAAGAAACCTTCTAGTTTTAAAAGGAACCTATGTGGTGTACGATATTAAAAGCAAGAGGCAAAAGCACAATACCAGTTCATCTTTCAGAATGAGATGCTAACAGTTTGCAACCAACTATAACTTAGGTCCTGGCAGAAAAGTCTTCATAGTCCCATGGATCAATGAGGACATTAAATATTCAGACTTTAGGCCCTCAAGGCAGCACTACAAAATAAAAACAACAGATCTTGCCAACGACACAACTCATTTGTAAAATGTTCCAACAATGGCTGTACCAGAAGAAATTACTACAGCAGTGAAAATGTCGGCTAAGCAAACCCATACAGATATCTTATTGGAACTAAGGAGACTTAGTACTCTCCTTTTGCAAGTATGTCCAATAGAGAGGCCAGCCAATGACAATCAGAGATCTTATGTTGAACTTCAAACCCTCAAAGCATAACTCAGGTTCATTCTCGCACACCCTATCATAGCAGGGCCATAATATCAATTGGAATTGATCCCTATACACAAATAGAGTGAGGACATCAAAAGAACCAAAATCCAAGAAGTGGGAGCTATCCAACTTCAAACAAAGCCCGGACTCCACAATTCATCAACTCAGCCAGCCAGAAAAGGCTCCATTATCATCTTTCCACTCCAAGCGAATCAACTGAGGAATGATATTCAACGAAAACCCAAGTGCCTAGGCAGCAGGAGTTTATCAAAATTTCAGTTCTTCACCCAGTCCTGAAGATGATTAAGGACACTGCCCATAAACCAACCCAACCAAAGATAGATGTGAACAAATCGTCGAACTCCAGAAAAGCTCAGTCATTGTAAGTGATAATTGACCAACCACATCATATGTACCATTCCTTAGACAACATCCTCGATCAAAGTCCTCTCAAGACCGGGGTAGTTCCTCTTTCTCTTTGGCTCACATGCCTATCTATGCTCAGCACCAACTTGACTTTGCGATCAGAGACTTTATAGTTAATGGGACTGGGCTATGCAAGAAAAGAAGCTACAACCAATCTGCTGGATTATAAATCCACAAACAGCTCTAAACAACAAAAGGATGGATCGATCCATCAATAAATGATCAAAGGAGGAGTGTAAACACTAAGAATGTCCAAGACCACTCTTCCACAACCACCTAAAGCATAGAAATCACCTGGTAAAAGAAAAAGTTGTCCAAGACCACTCTTCCACAACCACCTAAAGCATAGAAATCGCCTGGTAAATGAAAAAGTTCCAGCAAAGGTTCTGTAACAAAAATAAAACAGATCAATTGTATACAATGAAAGCCATGTTAACTAAATTGTGGGACCCTAATATTCAGGAAAAAAAAAAAAAACAGATGAATAAATTGCACTTGCAATATCTCCATGATTTACCAGTAATCCATTTAATATCGCAGCATGTGTTGCACAAACAAATAGAAACAAGCCAGAACTTAGTGGATCTCAAGCTTTCCAGACTCATAAACATAACCTACAATGGAAGATAGTCAATGACTATTCATCTTCCAATAACAACAAAACCAGAAAGAACAATCACAGATTGAAGACAGCCCCCATCAAACCAGAAGAGGCTTGCATCGAAGGAAAGAGAACCCGGCCCTAATCATCTCACCATAACTGGAAAAAAGCAGAAGCCGGATACAAACTTGCGGAGCCACTGTTTAATATTTCCAACTAGAAGGAAGATGACTCCCAACAACCCTTGCGGAGCCAAAGAGAAAGAGATATAATAAAACCATGAATTAGATGGAGAACAGATAACCATAGGCAAGGGATCACACTGCTATTGGCAATCAGAAGTTTGCCCATCGAACATTAGGGTATCATAACAGATCAGAAGGGGAAGTAGACTGAAGTCCATGCTCACCAGATATGTAAAAACCTCAAACCAAAGCTTATTCACTGCAAGAATATCATCTGCCCCTTCAGTTTCACCCATCTAAAACAACTACAGAATTTGACAAACTTGCCAAGCAAGCGACTAGTATCTAATCCTCCCAGCCTGACCAGCCATGTCTGCAGACAGCATACACATAAAAATACGGCTTTTAAGTGGATAAGAAGCGAGAGAATCAGCAAAAAGGAGAGAACTGATGAGAGTGCGAGCAATGCCACGGGAAGTTATGTCCAGATGGCTGTCCTGTCAACATCCCCATCATATGCCAATAATGAAACACAAGAAGAAAGCGACCTTCTAGTCATGATAGGAATCTATGTGGTGTGTGTAATTAGGAAGCTAAAGGCAAAAGCACAGTACCAGTTCATCTTTACAAAATGAGATGCTAACAGTTTGCAACGAAGTATATCATAGGTCCTGACCGGAAAGTCTTCACAGGGCCATGGATCAACGAGAACCTATAATATACAGAAATTAGGCCCCCTCGAGGAGGCAGCACAAATTAAAAACAACACATTTCACCAGCAAAATCACCTCATTTGTATAATGTCCCCCCAACAAAGTTACTGTACCCAAAGAAAGAATCACAGCAGCGGAAAATACAGGCTAAGCAAACCCATATAGATATCTTATTGCAACTAAGTAGACTTAGTACTCTCTTCTTGCAAGTATGTCCAACAGAGAGGCCATCCAATAGCAACGAGAGATCTTTTGTTGAACTCCAAACCCTCAAAGCATAGTCAAGCTAGTTCTTGCACCTTCTATCATAAAAGCATGGCCAGTATATCAATTAATTAGGGATTGATCCATATACAGAGAGTGAGGACATCAAAGAACCAAAATCAAAGGAGTGGGAGCTTATTCAATTTCAAACAAAGCCCGGACTACGCAATTCATCAACTCAGCCGCACAGAAAAGGCAATAGATTTTTATTTTTATTTATTTTTTTATTTTTTTTATTTTTTGGTAATTGGTAAGTATATATGATTTTCAACCAAACAATTTACAAGAGGAGGAGACAGAAAAGGCGATAGATCATCACTTCTAAAATCTAGAAAAACTCCAACCTATGAAGGAATTAGAACAGAGACAATTATCATCTTTCCACTCCAAGAGAATGAACTGATGAATGAAATTCAACAAAAACCTCCTTCCACCAACACAAAACCAAGATAGATGCGAATAGATCATCGAACTCAAGAAAAGCGCAGTTATTCTGAGTAATAATTGACCAACCTCATCATATGTACCATTCCTTAGACAACATCTTCGATCAAAGAGATTGCACCGTGAGAAAAAGAAGGTACTACCAATCCATGGGATTATAAATTCAGAAACAGCTCTGAAACAACAGAAGGATGGATTTCAATAAAGGATCAAAGTAGAAGCATAAACACTAACTATGTCCATGATTACTCCTCAACAGCCACCTAAAAGTATATAAATCACTAGCCAAACCAAAAAGTTCCACCAAAGGATCTGTACCAAAAGAAAGCACATCAATTATATAGGAAAAAACGCCTAGGCCTAACTAGGTATTGTGTGAAGCTAGTATTAGGGAAAAAAGAAAAGGCAAGAATAAATTGCACATGCAATATCGGCATGATTTACCATCAATCGATTTAGTGATTGAAGCATGCCTCACGAGAATGAAGAGAAACAAGCCAGAATTTAGTGGGCCTCAAGCTTTCAAGACTCATTAACAATCGCTACAATGGAAGATAGTCAATCATTATTCATCTTTCAAATACAACAAAAGCCAATATAATCTTAAAGAAAGAAGAGCTTATTAAATGACATCTAGAAAGAAATATCACAGATTAAAGACAGTCCACATTGAACCAGAACAGGTTTGCATCGAAGGAAAGAGAACTAGGCCCTAACCATCTCCCCATAACCAGAAAAAAGCCGAAGCAGAGAACAAACTTCATTCAAACCAGTAACTGCCTAGAATCCACCAAGCAGTTGGTTGTCCAATTTCAAAAAATCATGAACTCAGCGCCACAGAAGAACACCATACATCATCGCCTCTCAAACCTGGCAAAACTTCAACCTGTAGAAGAATAGAACTTGATGATACTTATCTCATTGCTCCCCAAGCATAATCAACTGAAGACAAACTTAAATCAGACTAGAAAATGCCTAGAAATCTTCAAAATTTCAGCCCATCGCCTGTCCTCAAGATGTGATCAAATACTACATCTGAACTGAAGCAAACAAGACTGCATAATAGATCACCACTCCTCCCCGAGAAGCCCAAACAACTTATTCACTCAAGCTTCTATGTATTTATCATCCTTAGACGACATGCTCAGATGGAAAAAGATCGCTCCAAAAGGAAAGATGCAACTGCCAACCACCGAAATCCGGAATCATCTTGATAGACAATTTAATGAAAAGATCAATCTATTGATGAACCATTCAACAGCATTGCTTTATATGTGAAAACACTAAATTCCATACATTTGGTAAAGTTTTGGAAAAAGGTTAATGTAATTAGAAAAAACAGTGTGAAACAAATTTTTTTTGAAAAAGAACCTATCCTCTCAAGTTCCAAATAACTAGAGAAAAAAGGGGCAATAGGTCACACAAAGATAACATCTCCGAGTGAATGTGCAACAAAGTATGTTGAAAGGAAAAAGTCTGTGATAAATAATATGCAGGATCTATCCATCGACGAAAAATAGGTAAGACGTACAAATCAAAAGTTTTCCATCCAATCATGTGGAGAAAGGCTCTAGTCTGCAAAAAAAACGACTGCTATCCAAAATCTGTTGACAAAAGAAAAAAATCCAAAGTCATAAGTGCTAACCAAATTTTGATTTGCCAAGAGTCTACTTTAAGAGTACCATGAGAAATAAATCCTGCATAAATTATTTGCATGATTTCCGAAAGCAATTCAATTTGTGGTTGCAGTTCACATTTGAGATAAGGATGAAGAGAAGCAAGCCAAAACTAACGTGGACCTCAAGCTTTCCAGACTAGTAAACAGCTCCTGCAACAAAAGAAAGTCAGACAATTATTGACCTTCCAACAACTTAATACTCAGATAAAAGTGCCAAAGAATTAATAATGTTGTCCAGTCAAACCATTCCTCTAATATCCAACTATAAAGAACCATCATAGATTAAAGAACGCCCCATATTTAAACAAGCAGAGTGGTGTCATCATATTCATCATCCTTGACATCCTCAGACAAACAGTTTTGCTCCAAGGGAAAGGAGCCACTGCGAATGCACCAAATAACAAAATCCAGAAGCGACTCGTAATAAAGGGTCAAAGGATGAGCTAAACCAAACACTTCCTGCAATGTCATCCTCAGACACGAAGGAGATATGATCCAAGAGAGGAAAGAAGCCCGGCTGCCAATTCACTGTATAACAAGAATCCAAATTAAGTCGGTCGAAAAATAACAGAGACCACAAGATAATTCTGATAATTGTAGGCCAAGCCAAACCCTCAAGAATATCCGCAACAAGGAATTTCATCAACCAGATGCTTCACAAAATCAGACCCCATCAACAATCAATCAAGAAACGGAAACAAGAGGAAAGGAGGGATGGTCGACGACGAGCACGGGAGAGAGAAGAGGGGAAAGCGAGCAGGAACCAGAAACCGTTAGGGAAGGTCGGTGATTTTTACAGGGAAGGATCCACCGACCTTGGGTCCATTGTCAAAAATAATAAATCCGACGCAGTGACGCGATTGGATGGTCGTGATGTTTCGACGGGTTAAAAGAAGGAAAGGCGGTGGGCTGCCACTTCGGAGCTTCACTTGAGATGCACGCCGTAAGAAAATTAGGAGGGACGGTCCTGACGAGTCATCTTTGACCACCTGTCCTGAGTTGCCATGGTGCTCTGGTTTTAGAAATTGGGACTGGCTTTAAATAATTTTTTATTCTTAAATAAATTGCGGTTAAAATGTTAAAAAGACCACCTAACTTCGACTTGCCACCTTACCTAATTCAATATTGCCCACGATTACTAATTAGCAAACCACTCATCCAATTAGGAAACTTGATCAGGAGCACCCACAATCAGATGCCACAAATGAATTCCCTAGTCACAACTAAACCCCCGCCGCTCATTTCGAAAACGTCAACATTTTGAAGTCTCCGTGAAGTACAGATCATGAGCTCACTTCCAAGAGTCAGCACATCGCATTCTGACCAAAAATGATATTAAGTGCTATCTGCACAATTCATGCTTGAATTTTGTTAACAACCGTCTTACTTGATGAAAGTTACACGATTTGCTCAACAAAGTGAGCAACTGACAATAGACAGAAATGTGTTGAACAGTCCAAAAATACAAGCAGATCCATACATGCTGCAGGAAGGCTCATTTTCTTTAGAAGTACTCAAAACACCGACCTAAGTGATAACCAAGTGCTATCCGCACAAATCATACTTTATTTTATGCCAGTCACAGCTGTCTTACTTGCTGCAGGAAGGCTCATTTTCTTTAGAAGTACTCAAAACACCGACCTAAGTGATAACCAAGTGCTATCCGCACAAATCATACTTTATTTTATGCCAGTCACAGCTGTCTTACTTGTGTCACGATAAAAGTTGCACAATTTGCTCCGCATGGTGAGCAACCGATGATAGAAATACGTTTGTTTTTTTTTTTTCTTGGGTCATTAACAGAAATATGTTGAAAAGACCAAAAATACAAGCAGAATCCACACGTGCTGCAGGAAGACTCAATTTCAATTTCTTTAGATGTCTTCATAACGGTAAGTCTTTCCTCTCAAGTTCAACATCAGGTATAGCTCATACAACACGTGAATCCCACCGAAAGCAACATGTCCAGTGCACCATCTCATTCAAAGTGAGCTTATAAAAAGTTGGCAAAAACATCCAAGACATCCACCCATACTTACCCACAAGCATATTCCAGAGCATCCTTGCAAATATAGTACAAACTAGAGCCAGCTTCCTCAGAAAACACAGGTAATAAAGTAAAGAGTTCCGAAGAAAATGAGGGATGAATCCATCTAGAGGGATTGCTCTAAACTGGAACAAGCACCCATCAACAACTGAACAGTCCCCTATAGCATTAGAAGCCACAAAATTGGTTGATATGATCAGAGGGAGGCTTGAACCTTAATAACTTTGATAAACCTTTCTGTATAATCAGAGCTTTTGCCACCATTGTTCAGGAAATAGACCCAGCCAGATACTTCAAAATTCATGCCCTCAGAAAATATCATAGCAAATGAAACAAATCATAAGACAAACTTTTAGTATCTCCAATTACAAGAAAGATGACTTCAAACAACCATTGTAGAGCCAATAAGAAAGAGATACAGTAGAACCATGAATTAGAATATCTGGTCAGATCATCATTGGCAAAGGGTCACACTGCAATTGGACATCTATAAATTCAAAGCCCTAAAGAGCTTCAACAGCTATGCTTGATTGTTAATTAGATCATTTGCACGAAGTAGAAGTTCACCCAGTCATACATTAAGGTACCATAAGAGATCAGAAGGGTGTCCATGCTCACCAGATATGTAAAAACCTCAAACCAAAGATTATGCAGGATCGTCATCCGCCCCTTAAGTTCTCATCCATCTAAAAATAACTATAAAATTTGACAAACGTGCCAACCAAGCACTGAGTGTCTGCTCCTCCCAGCCAGAGCAGCCATGTCTGCTGACAGCATACAAGACACAACACAGCTTTGTGATGGATAAGAAACAAGAGAATGAACGCAAAGGAGAGAACCAGTCCGAGTGCAAGCAATGCCAAGGGAATTATCTCTAGATGGCTGTCCGGTCAACATCCCCATGTGAGGCCTGATCACATATGCCAATCATGAAACATGAGAAGAGAGAGACCTAGTTATGAAAGGAACCTACATTGTATCGTGTATGTTATTAAAAGCTAAAAGGCACACAGGACCAGTTCATCTTTTCAGAATGATGGTAACAATTTGCAGCAAAGTATAACTTAGGTCCTGGCATAAAAGTCTTCACAGTCCCATGGATCAACGAGAACATAAAATATTCAGAAATTAGGCCCACAAGGTGGCACTACAAACTAAAAGCAACCAATCTCACCTACAAAACACCTCATTTGTGAAATGTCCCCAACAATCACTTTATCAGAAAGTATTACAGCAGTGGAAAATGTTGACTAAGCATACCCATACAGATATCCTATTGCAACTAAGGAGACTTAGTACTCTCCTTTTGAGAGGCCATCCAATGACAATCAGAGATCTTATGTCGAACTTCAAACCCTCCAAGTCACACTCATTCTCGCACACCTATCATACAAGCATGAACAAAATATCAATTGATTAGGGATTGATCCATATACACATATAGAGTGAGGACATCAAAAGAACCAAAATCAAAGAAGTGGCAGCTCATCCATTTTCAAACAAAGCCAGGACTCCGCTATTCATCAACTCAGCCGCACAGAAAAGGCGATAGATCGTCACTCATAAAATCTGGCAAAACTCCAAACCTATAAAGGAATAGGAACAAAGACAATGATCGTCTTTCCACTCTAAGGGAATTGACTGAGGATTGATATTCAACAAAAACCCAAATGCCTACACAGCAAGGACACTGCCCATAAACCAATCCAACCAAATCGTTGCACTCAAGAAAAGCCCAGTCATTCTAAGTAATGATTAACCAAGCTCATCATATAATACCATTCCTTAGTTAACATTCTCAATCAAAGAGATCTCTCCGCAAAAAAGAAGCTACAGAATTATAAATCCAGAAACAGCTCTAAAACAACAAAAAGGATTGATCAATCCATCAATAGATGATCAAAGAAGGAGCTAAACACTAAGGATGTCCATGACCAGTCCTCAACAATCACCCAAAGCATAGAAATCACCTGGTAAACGAAAAAGTTCCATCAAAGGTTCTGTATCAAAAGAAAACACCTCAACTTTATAGAATGTAAGCATAAGCTAACTAAATTGAGTGAAGCTAGTATTTGGAAAATAAGAAAGGTGAGGCAAATAAATTGCACTTGCAATATCTCCATGATTTACCAGCAATCAATGTAGTGATTGCAGCACACATTGCAAGGACAAATAGAAATAAGCCAGGACTTTGTAGGTCTTAAGCTTTCCAGAATCATAAACAATCCCAACAATAGAAGATATTATTCATTTTCCAAATAGAAGCTCGACAAAAGAGGAGCTTGTTAAATGAAACGTAGAAAGAACCATTACAGCTTGAAGACAGCGCACATCAAACCAGAAGAGGCTTGCATCAAAGGAAGAGAGAGCTAGGCCCTAATCATCTCACCATAAACGGAAAAAGCAGAAGCAGAAACAAACTTTGTTCAAACCAATAACTGCCTAATATCCACAAAGAAGCTGTTTGTCCAATTTCAAACAATCATCAACTCGGCCCTTCAGAAGAACGCAATGGATCACCACTTCTCAAACCCAGCAATACTTCAATCTGTAGAGGAATTAGAAGTCAAGAATTGTTATCTCACTGCTCCCCGAAGATAAGGTATTGCCTTGACCAAACTATAACCTGCGAAGGAAAGAGAACACCTGATTGTTCCCCACCTCAACTAGATGATAATCACCTTGACTAAAAGGTAACAGAAGTGGAAGACAAATTAGAGATTGATGCTTATGCAGCAAAAACGAACGTCACTGATCATAGACCCTCCATATTGAACTTGGCCACGTAAAAAATATTGCCTCGACCATACTCTGATCTGCAAAGGGAAGAGAACTAGAACTGATCTTTTGGATTAACTAGGACATAACAGAAGTAAAGGACAAGTTCCACTCAAACCAATAGCCGCCCAAAATCCAAGAACCAGGAGCTCATCCAATTTAAAACGATTATCAACTCAGCCCCACGGAAACGCAACAGATCACCAGATGTCCAATCCAGTAAAACTTTCAAACTGTAAAAGAAGCCTAAAAGGTTGTCAAGATTACAGTCCATCGTTGTCCTGAAGAAAGAGGCTTCTATGTGATGATCAACCAAACAGTGCAAGATAGATCATTAGTCCTCCAAAAAGCCCAAATGTCGTATTGTAGGTAACCAACTGACCAGTTGCATTGTATTCATCCTCCTCAGACAAATCCTTAGAAAAAAACGATTGCTCCAAGCAGGACCCACTGCCAATTCTAGGAATAGTGAATACCGGAATTAGCTCATAATACAATTAAACTTGGAGAGACCGATCAATGACGAATCAATCAACAATTAGAGAAGCGCAAACCCTAAGGATGCCCACAACATGGCATGATGGCAGCGTCCTAGAGAGGCCAGGCCTAACCTTCGCAAAATGAACAGAACCAGACCGATATAACCATCAGTCAAGAAGAGGATCAAGAACGCATTTCGGGAACGATGTCTCATCTGAACTTCACAGAGGCCATCAGCTGAGAGGGGTACGCAACGCAAGATTAGACTGCAGGATGAGGACACAAGGGAGGGACTATTACTAGGAGGAAGACATTGGCCTTTGAACTTCGATAAAAATAAGATGCGAATCCGGATTGGATACCAGACAGTGATCTGTTGTGGCGTGTAAAGACAAGCTTTATGAAAAATCCCCATCAGGTGAATATCTTATATACATTACAGAGGAATCAACGCGATAACAACTGAATAACACAGAAGAATTTAAACCAATCTCATATCCGACTGAAGCAATTTCCCAAGAAGGCAAGAACCTCATCCATCTGTGACCAGCCAGTCATTTTGAGTGAAATTACCAGCAAGGGAGTGCACCAAATGCTAACTATCCAGCCACAAGGTGAGTATGATCCTTCAAATTAGTATGACATAATTGAAAGACTCCTGCAATCAGCACATCATCTCCGTCTCAATCAATTCCATAGCTATTAAACACCAAAAAAGATACTGTATCGATATAAAAAACAATTTGTTTCCACATTGTCCAACTTACTTATGTGGATCATGATCAGAACTGGAGAAAACCTCAGTCTCAACAACCATCTTCACCAAATTGAATTTACCATTATCTTAAAGCCGTGAAAGGTAGCAGAGATCTATTGATCAAAGGCAAGGGAACTTCAAAATTTCATTTTTATTCACCCACACTAAAAATTTTGATAATTAGAGAAAGGAACTCTGGAAACTGAGAACGAGAAACATCAAGTCATAAGATATACCAGCCAAAAGTCCACATCAGGAGTCTTACAGAAGAATGGGGAGAGAAACAAGCTAGAACTTGTGTGGACCCAGACAAGAAAGAACTCTGAAAGAAAAGCTTGTCCTATGAATTCATGCTTATGCAGCAAGAATCAACCATTACTGATCACTATCGAAATTGACGAGGTAAACTATGCCTTGACCAAACTCTGACCTGCAAAGGAAAGAGAACATCTGATTGTTCCCCTTAACTGAAAGATTACAGAGGTGGAAGACAAATTAGGAATTGATGTGCATGCAACAAGAAAGAACATCACTGATCTCAGCCACTCCATATCGAGCAAGGCCAGGTATAATATTATTGCCTCGACCAAACTCTGATCTGCAAAGGGAACAGAACTAGATCTGATCTTTTTGATTAACTAAAAAAAAAAAAAAGACATAAGGACATGTTTATTTAAACCAATAACTGCCTAAAGTCCAAGAAGTAACAGCTCATCCAATTTCAAACAATTATCAACTCAGCCCACAGAAAATGCAATTGTCAAAGTCCACTAAAACTTTCAACCCATAAAAGAAGCCAATAAGGTTGCCAAAATTTAAATCAATCATTTATCCTGAAGACAAAGACTTCTAGATCAGCTCAACCACAAACGATGCAAGACAGATAGATCATTTAGTCCTCCAATCATATTTTCATTACCTACAACATCCTCACAAAATGATCGCTCCAAAAGAGAAATGAGCCACTGCTAATTCACGGAATAGTGAATATCAGAATCAGCTTATAATATAATTACACTGGGAAAGATCATTCAATGATAAATCAATCAATCAACAATGGGAGAAGCGCAAACCCTAATGATGCCCCCAACATGGCAGAGTCCCAGAGAGGCAAGAAGTAACCTTCAGCAATAACATTACATGAACAGAATCAGACCGATTTAACAATCAATCAAGAAGCAAAAAGAAAAGAAAAACGATCAAGGGCGTGTTTCAGGAACGATGTCTCCTCTGAAGAGTACTTCACAAAGGGGGTCAGCTGAGTGAGGAATGCATGCACAATCATAGACGCCCGATGAGACTGAAGGATGAGGACACGAGGGAGGGACCATTTCTTGGAAGGAGACACCGGCTTTCGAAATTCAATGATATTAAGACAAGGCAGATCTGGATTGAATAGTGATCAGTTGGGGCCCGCACACCTTGCAAAGAAAGAACCATCAGAGATCATACATCGACCACTCGAAAGGAATGAGAATCGGTTTTCACATTAATTGGAAAATTATGGGACTGGGGAACAAATTTCATTCAAACTGAAACCATAGAACTTATCCAATTTCAGAAAATCATCAGCTCACGGCAGATTACCACTTGTCAAGTCTGGCAAGACTCCAACCTGTGAGAAAATCAGTGGACTAGACAGGAATCAACTCCCCAAGATCAAAAAACTGAAGAACAAATTCCCATCAAAACCACCGGTCTAAAATGTCATACTCATCTCAACCAAAGATAAGACACCAAAAGGACTTCTCCTGAGTCTCTATAGAAAGTATCTTCAGCCCTTTCCACAACCACTAATTTGATTTTCCGTCAGGCTATCCCTCCAAAAAGCCCCAACATCTGAGTTTTTATGAAGTAAACTGACCAATGTCATCATAATATTCATTGTCCTTGAAATCCTCACACAAGCAGTTTTGCTCTGAGGGGAAAGAAGCCACTGCGAATTCACCAAATAACAAAATCCAGAAGCAGCTCATAAAACAATTGTGCAGGAAGATCAATCGGGCAATGTATCAATAAAGGATCAAAGCAGGAGCTAAACTAAACACTTCCTGTGACGGCATCCTCGGATGTCAGGAGATACGATCTAAGAGGAAAGAAGTGGAGACCAAACTTCATTCAAACCAATAACTGCCTTAGAATCCACGAACCGGTTGCTTGTCCAATTTCAAGCAATCATCAACTCAGCCCCACAGAAGAACCCAATATATCACCACTTCTCAAAACTGGAAAAACTTCAACCTGTGGAAGAATTAGAACGTGACAATAATTATCTCACTGCTCCCCAAAGATAATTAACTGAAGACAAACTTCAATCAAAACCACAAAAAGTAGAGATCTCCAAAATTTCAGTCCATCCCCCATCCGAAAGATGTGATCAAATATTACTTCAGTACTTAAGTAAACAAGACTGCATAATAGATCACCAGTCCTCCAACAAACCCAAACACCTTATTTAATGTAAACAAACCAGCTTCTATGTATTTTTTATCCTCCTTAGCCGACATGCTCAAATCAAGAGATTGCTCCAAGAGTAGATGTAACTGCCAATCCACTGAAATCCAGAATCATCTTGTTAAACAATTTAATGGAAAGATCAATCCATTGATAAACCATCCAAAAACATTGTTTGTAAGTCAAATAAATAACATTTGGTAACGTTTTGGCAAAAGGTCAATGTTACTGAAAAAAAAAAGTACGAAAAAGAAATATTATTTTGGAAAAGAACCTATACTGCAAGTTCCAAATAACATAGAGCCATCCCAGTGTAAGAAATTGCCATCTAAACAAGTCATTAATCTCATCTTATATAAGCACAAAAGAAACCTGACAAAATATCTTCAAATAAACCAAATTTAACAAATTGACACAAAATTCAAGTAGACATTGAAGGGAAAAAGTCAGTGATAAATAACATGAAGGATAGTTCCATTTAAAGAAAAAGTTAAGACACACAAATCAAAATTTTTCCATCCAATCACGTGGAGAAAGGCTCTGATCTGCCAAAGGACAACTTATATCAGCTATCATCCTACAATATTCATAAGGCCATCCAAAATCAATTGCAAAAAGGAAAAAAGAATCAAAAGTCAAGTGCCAACCAAAGTTAGATATGCCAAGAGTCTACTATAAAAGCACCATGACAAATACATCCTGCATATACTATTTGCATGATTTCCGAAAGTGATTCAATTAGCAATTACAATTCACATATGAGATGAGAATCAAGAGAAGCAAGCCAAAACTAATGCGGACTCAAGCTTTACTGACCAGTAAACAACTCCTACAACAGAAGAAAGTCGACAATTATTGACCTCCCAAAACAACTTAATACTCACGTAAAAGTGCCAAGGAATTAAGGATCTTGTCCAATCAAACCATTCCTCTAATATCCAACTATAAAGAACCATCATAAATTGAAGAACGCCCCATATTAAGAAAGAGGTAAAGTCTGCTTCACCAATTTCTGACCTACAAAATAAAGAGAACTGATCCTCTTGCTTTAATAAAAAATAAAGAAACTAGAGTCAATGATATTGGATTACTATCCAGAATCCAATAAATGAGAGCTTATCCAATTTCACACAAAACATAGTCTCAACCTTGCAAAAGAGATGAATCAGCGCTTCTCAAATTCAGCAAACCTTCAACCTAAACCAATTAGAACTAGACGATTATCAGCTATATTCTTGCCATTACCCAAAGATAATCCACGAAAGAATGAATTTAAAAAGGAAACATAAGTGTCCATCCACGAAATTATTAAAAGTTTCAGTTCATCACCCAGTACTCCTAGTTCACCAGCCCAACATTATACTGCAAAGAAATCGCCAGTCCCAAAAAAAGCTCGAACACTTTATTCTATGCAACAATTGACCAAATTCATCAAATTCATATGACATCCTCAGAAGTAGAGATCAGTCCATTAGAGAAGAAAGTACTTCCAATCCACTAAGTACCAGAGCCAGAATCTGCTCAGAAAACAACTAAATTGAACGACCAAACAATGAAATTAATAAATGGTCAACAGGGGAAAGTAAACCCTAATGATGTTCATGACCATGGCAAAGTCCCAAAGAAGCAACGAGAACAGAAGAAATCAAGCTTCTGCAACAAGCCAGACGCTTCTGAAATTAGACCAAGAAAGTGATCGGCTCATCATCCGTTAAGTAATAGAAACAAAATAAGAAAGATTAAAAAAGGAAATCATGGTAGATATCTGGAGTATACATCATTTCAAAATAAGATGCTACTGGTATGCCCTGAAGTAACACCATTTCTGTCAGCAATAAGCATTCACAGTCCCAATAACCAAAGAAAAACCCTACTGCACAGACATTTATATGGCCAATAACATAGTCCAGCTCAAACGACCTCTTGTACCTAAAGAACATGAGAAATCACCACTTGTTCTGTACCAAAAGAAAACACAGAAGTGGGGTAGGAAAAAAGGTGAAACAAATGATGTAATGCCTGGAGACAGTGTTAGGATAGAAGAAGAACATGACATATAACTCTTACATATGCTGTCTCAGCTATTTACCAGAGAGATCCAATTAGTGATCCAGGCACACAGAGAAGATTGAAGACAAACAGGCCAGAACCCGTGTGGACCTTTTCATACAAGAAAAGAACTCCAAAACAAGAGCTTGTGTCCTATGAATTGATGCTTATGCAGCAAGAACGAACCATTACTGATAACAGCCACTTCATATCAAAATTGATGAGGTAAAGTATTGCCTCGACTGAACTCTAACCTGCCAAGGAAAGAGAACATCTTATTGTTCCCCTCAACTAGAAGATAACAGAAGCAGAAGATAGATTAGGAATTGATGTGTATGCAGCAAGAAAGAACATCACTGATCCCAAACGCTCCATATCGGACTGGGCCAGGTAAAGTATTGCCTCGACCAAACTCTGGTCTGCGAAGGGAAGGAAAATAGATCTGATCTTTTGGATTAACTAGAAAATAACACAAGTAAAGGACAAGTTCCATTCAAACCAATGGCAGCCTAACATCCAAGAAGCAGGAGCTCATCCACTTTCAAACAATTCTCCACTTCGCCCCACAGAAAACGTGACAAATCACCATGCCTCGACTGAACTCTAACCTGCCAAGGAAAGAGAACATCTGATCGTTCCCCCTAACTAGAAGATAACAGAAGCGGAAGACAGAGTAGGAATTGATGCGTATGCAACAAGAAAGAACATCACTGATCCAATACACTCCATATCGAACTGGCCAAGTAAAGTATTGCCTCGACCAAACTCTGATCTGCGAAGGGAAGGAAACTAGATCTGATCGTTTGGATTAACTAGGAAATAACACAAGTAAAGGACAAGTTCCATTCAAACCAATGGCAGCCTAACATCCAAGAATAAGGAGCTCATCCACTTTTAAACAATTCTCCACTTAGCCCCACAGAAAACGTGACAGATCAACATGCCTCGACTGAACTCTAACCTGCCAAGGAAAGAGAACATCTGATCATCTCCCTTAACTAGAAAATAACAGAAGCAGTAGGAATTGATGCGTATGCAACAAGAAAGAACATCACTGATCCAATACACTCCATATCGAACTGGCCAAGTAAAGTATTGCCTCGACCAAACTCTGATCTGCGAAGGGAAGGAAACTAGATCTGATCGTTTGGATTAACTAGGAAATAACACAAGTAAAGGACAAGTTCCATTCAAACCAATGGCAGCCTAACATCCAAGAATAAGGAGCTCATCCACTTTTAAACAATTCTCCACTTAGCCCCACAGAAAACGTGACAGATCAACATGCCTCGACTGAACTCTAACCTGCCAAGGAAAGAGAACATCTGATCATCTCCCTTAACTAGAAAATAACAGAAGCGGAAGACAGATTAGGAATTGATGCGTATGCAGCAAGAAAGAACATCACTGATCCCAAACGCTCCATATCAGACTGGGCCAGGTAAAGTATTGCCTCGACCAAACTCTGGTCTGCGAAGGGAAGGAAAATAGATCTGATCTTTTGGATTAACTAGAAAATAACACAAGTAAAGGACAAGTTCCATTCAAACCAATGGCAGCCTAACATCCAAGAAGCAGGAGCTCATCCACTTTCAAACAATTCTCCACTTTGCCCCACAGAAAACGTGACAAATCACCATGCCTCGACTGAACTCTAACCTGCCAAGGAAAGAGAACATCTGATCGTTCCCCCTAACTAGAAGATAACAGAAGCGGAAGACAGAGTAGGAATTGATGCGTATGCAACAAGAAAGAACATCACTGATCCAATACACTCCATATCGAACTGGCCAGGTAAAGTATTGCCTCGACCAAACTCTGATCTGCGAAGGGAAGGAAACTAGATCTGATCGTTTGGATTAACTAGGAAATAACACAAGTAAAGGACAAGTTCCATTCAAACCAATGGCAGCCTAACATCCAAGAATAAGGAGCTCATCCACTTTTAAACAATTCTCCACTTAGCCCCACAGAAAACGTGATAGATCAACATGCCTCGACTGAACTCTAACCTGCCAAGGAAAGAGAACATCTGATCATCTCCCTTAACTAGAAAATAACAGAAGCGGAAGACAGATTAGGAATTGATGCGTATGCAGCAAGAAAGAACATCACTGATATGAGACACTCCATATCGAACTGGGCCAGGTAAAGTATTGCCTTGACCAAACTCTGATCTGCAAAGGGAAGGAAACTAGATCTGATCTTTTGGATTAACTACAAAATAACACAAGTAAAGGACAAGTTTTATTCAAACCGATGGCAACCCAACATCCAAGAAGCAGGAGCTCATCCACTTTCAAATAATTCTCCACTTAGCCCCACAGAAAACGTGACAAATCAACATGCCTCGACTGAACTCTAACCTGACAAGGAAAGAGAACATCTGATCGTTCCCCTAACTAGAAGATAACAGAAGCTGAAGACAGAGTAGGAATTGATGCGTAAGCTGCAAGAAAGAACATCACTGATATAAGACACTCCATATCAAACTGGGCCAGGTAGAGTATTGCCTTGACCAAACTATGATGCGTAAGCTGCAAGAAAGAACATCACTGATACAAGACACTCCATATCAAACTGGGCCAGGTAGAGTATTGCCTTGACCAAACTATGATCTGCGAAGGAAAGGAAACTAGATCTGATTGTTTGGATTAACTCTAAAATAACACAAGTAAAGGACAAGTTCCATTCAAACCAATGGCAGCCTAACATCCCAGAAGCAGGAGCTCATCCACTTTCAAACAATTCTCCACTTAGCCCCACAGAAAACGTGACAGATCAACATGCCTCGACTGAACTCTAACCTGCCAAGGAAAGAGAACATCTGATCGTTTCCCTTAACTAGAAGATAACAGAAGCAGAAGACAGATTAGGAATTGATGTGTATGCAGCAAGAAAGAACATCACTGATAGGAGACACTCCATATCGAACTGGGCCAGGTAAAGTATTGCCTTGACCAAACACCAATCTGCGAAGGGAAGGAAACTAGATCTGATCTTTTGGATTAACTACAAAATAACACAAGTAAAGGACAAGTTTTATTCAAACCGATGGCAACCCAACATCCAAGAAGCAGGAGCTCATCCACTTTCAAATAATTCTACACTTAGCCCCACAGAAAACGTGACAAATCAACATGCCTCGACTGAACTCTAACCTGACAAGGAAAGAGAACATCTGATCGTTCCCCCTAACTAGAAGATAACAGAAGCTGAAGACAGAGTAGGAATTGATGCGTAAGCTGCAAGAAAGAACATCACTGATACAAGACACTCCATATCAAACTGGGCCAGGTAGAGTATTGCCTTGACCAAACTATGATCTGCGAAGGAAAGGAAACTAGATCTGATTGTTTGGATTAACTCTAAAATAACACAAGTAAAGGACAAGTTCCATTCAAACCAATGGCAGCCTAACATCCCAGAAGCAGGAGCTCATCCACTTTCAAACAATTCTCCACTTAGACCCACAGAAAACGTGACAGATCAACATGCCTCGACTGAACTCTAACCTGCCAAGGAAAGAGAACATCTGATCGTTTCCCTTAACTAGAAAATAACAGAAGCGGAAGACAGATTAGGAATTGATGTGTATGCAGCAAGAAAGAACATCACTGATAGGAGACACTCCATATCGAACTGGGCTAGGTAAAGTATTGCCTTGACCAAACACCGATCTGCGAAGGGAAGGAAACTAGATCTGATCTTTTGGATTAACTACAAAATAACAGAAGCAAAGGACAAGTTCCATTCAAACCAATTGCAGCCTAACATCCAAGGAGGAGCTCATCCACTTTCAAACAATTCTCCACTTAGCCCCACAGAAAACGTGACAGATCAACATGCCTCGACTGAACTCTAACCTGCCAAGGAAAGAGAACATCTGATCATTCCCCTTAACTAGAAGATAACAGAAGCAGAAGACAGATTAGTAATTGATGCATATACAGCAAGAAAGAACATCCCTGATCCCAGACACGCCATATCAAAATGGGCCAGGTAAAGTATTGCCTTGACCTGATCTGCGAAGGAAGGAAACTAGATCTGATCTTTTGGATTAACTAGAAAATAACACAAGTAAAGGACAAGCTTTATTCAAACCAAAGACAGCCTAACATCCCAGAAGCAGGAGCTCATCCACTTTCAAACAATTCTCCACTTAGCCCCACAGAAAACGTGACAGATCAACATGCCTCGACTGAACTCTAACCTGCCAAGGAAAGAGAACATCTGATCGTTTCCCTTAACAAGAAAATAACAGAAGCGGAAGACAGATTAGGAATTGATGTGTATGCAACAAGAAAGAACATCACTGATAGGAGACACTCCATATCGAACTGGGCCAGGTAAAGTATTGCCTTGACCAAACACCGATCTGCAAAGGGGAGGAAACTAGATCTGATCTTTTGGATTAACTAGAAAATAACACAAGTAAAGGACAAGTTCCATTCAAACCAATGGCAGCCTAACATCCAAGAAGCAGGAGCTCATCCACTTTCAAACAATTCTCCACTTAGCCCCACAGAAAACGTGACAGATCAACATGCCTCGACTGAACTCTAACCTGCCATGGAAAGAGAACATCTGATCGTTCCCCTTAACTAGAAGATAACAGAAGCGGAAGACAGATTAGTAATTGATGCGTATGCAGCAAGAAAGAACATCCCTGATCCCAGAGTCGCCATATTGAAATGGGCCAGGTAAAGTATTGCCTTGACCAAACTCTGATCTGCGAAGGGAAGGAAACTAGATCTGATCTTTTGGATTAACTAGAATATAACACAAGTAAAGGACAAGTTTTTTTCAAACCCAAGACAACCTAACGTCCAAGAAACAGGAGCTCATCCACTTTCAAACAATTCTCAACTTAGCCCCACAGAAAATGTGACAGATCACCAACTGTCAAGTCCAGTAAAACTTTGAACCTGTGAAAGAAGCCTAGCAGGTTGTCAAAATTTCAGTCCATCGCTTGTCCTAAAGCCAAGACTTCTAGATCATCAGCTCAACCAAACAGTGCAAAATTGGATCATTAGTCCTCCAAAAAGCCCAAATGTCTTATTCTATGTAACCAACTGACCAGTTGCATTGTATTCATTATCCTCCCAGGCATCATATCTTCAGAGAAAACGATCACTCCAAGAAGAAAGAAGCCACTGCCAATTCACGAATAGTGAATACCAAAATCAGCTCATATACAATTGAACTTGGAAAGATCAGTCAATGATGAGTCAATCAATGATCAGAGGAGTGCAAACCCTAACGATGCCCACAACATGGCACAGTCCCAAGGAGGCGAGGCGTCACCTTCGGAAAAAGACATAGCATAAACAAAATCAGGCCGATTAAACAATCTATTAAGAGACAAAGAAAAGAAGAAGGATCCAGTGTGTGTTTCGGGAACGATGTCTCCTCTGAAGAGTACTTCGCAAAGGGGGTCAGCTGAGTGAGGAACGCATGCACAATCATAGATGCCCGATGAGACTGAAGGATGAGGACACGAGGGAGGGACTATTTATAGGAAGGAGACACCAGCTTTCAAAATTCAATAAGATGAAGCGGTTCTTGATTGAATAGCGATCAGTTGGGGCACGCACACCTTGCAAAGATAGAACCATCACAGATCACACACCCACCATTCCAAAGGAATGACATTCGGTTTTCTCATTAATTGGAAAATTATGGGACTGGAAAACAAACTTATCCAATTCCCAACAATCATAAAGATCGCGACAGATCACCACTTGTCAAGTCCGGCAAGACGCCAACCTGTGAGAGAATCAGGACTAGACAATAATCAACTCCCCAAGATCAAAATACTGAAGAACAAATTCCCGTCAAAACCAGTAAAATTTCAGTCTATCACCGCTCTAAAATGTGATCATCATCTCAACCAAAGAAAAGATGGCAAAAGGATCAGCAGTCCTCCAAAAGCCCAAATACCCATGTTTTATGAAACAAGCTGACACCGTATCCATCGTCCTTGACATCTTCAGACAAAGACAAACAGTTTTGCTCTGAGGGGAAAGAAGCCACTGCGAATTCACCAAATAACAAAATCCCAGAAGCATCTCGTAAAACAATTGCACGGAAAGACCGATCGGTCAATGTATCAATAAAGGATCAGAGGATGAGGAGCTAAACCAAACCACTTCCCAAAACGACATCCAAAGCGACATCCTCAGGCCTCGATAGATTATGATCCAAAAGGCAAGACGCCACACTGCCAATTCACCGAATGACGAGAATCTCCACAATCAATCGTTCGATCGATGAATCCCAAAACGATCAAAAGGACGAGGCGTAAACGGAATAATACCGATAAACCATAGGCATCCAGGCGAAGCGAAACCCTCAAGAATCTCCGCGCTACAGGGCTTTGGGTCTCTGCAACCAGCTTCACAAAATCAGACCGAGAAAAGCAATCGGTCCTCCATCAACAATCAATCAATCAAAGAAACCGAAACAAAAGAAGAAGGGCCGTCGGAGAACGCTAAACCGAGATCGCCACTTCTCTCGATTATATCGGCCATCAGAGGCCATGGGAAGAGAGGAGAGAGAGGAGCGGGCCACCAGAACCACAAACGCGTGAGGACGAGAGAAGAGAGGACGGTTATTTATAGGGAAGTATCACCGACTTCGGGTCGACCGTTGACAATATAAAAAATCCGAAGCAGGGTCGGGTGATTGGACGGCCGAGATCTGCTGGCGGTTCAACTTAGGAAAGTGGGTCATCTGGCCAATTCCGACCGTTGCGTGAGACGCACGCGGCATCGTCGATCAACTTCCGCGTGTAGGATCGGGATGAACGCTCACAACGAATCATCTAACGCTCTCTATGAATCATCTTTGGCCACGTGTGCTGACTTCTTCTTGCGGCTTTCTTTTCGAAAATTTGCAGATAAAAAGACATTCTTTTGTTTTAAAAAATTAAAAAATAACGTTGCATTACTACTAGCCCACCTACCTTTATTTGAAAGTTACATCGGTCCAGCTACTTTAATTCAGCTGGAAGCCACTCTACTTTTTATTAAAAAAGTATTTCAATTTATTGGATTTTTACATTTTGTTAATTTTATTTAGTATTTTTAATTATTTAATTTGTTTATTATCTAAATAGCAAAGCTTAAAGTGGATGTGAGTTTTCCTAAAATATTAATAAATATTAACAATACAAATCAAATCAGATATAGATCAAGTCGAATATGGATCACTAAATTCACACTGCATAAATATAAGTCAAAACAGATTAAATGGATCAATGATTATTTTTAATTTGACTCGCCATTTTAATGGGTCTAACTTTTTAGAAGTGATACCCACAATCCTTGGGCCATTCCATTATGCTCCCTTTGATTTGAGGCCACCAAAATTACCAAAATGAGCTTTTCTTATGGAGTTATATGTGCATGAATTTTTTTTCATGTTGCCGATTTGGTATTATGTCACAACATGAAAATATCGAGCTGGTCATTATATGATACATGCACTTTATTATCCATATTTGCAGTCCGACGGTCTCATGTTTGGGAAAAAAGAAGTCTAATCAAGACTAACTTTAACATTTTACATATTACAAAATAACCTCATGAAAAAAAACAATGAGATGATTTAAATTCTCTTACAATTTACAAGAACTATCAATTGCATTTACTCAAGGGATTATGGAAAATATCACGTAAGATTCTACTCAAAAGTTTCAAGTATTTTGCATTAAAAAAATGAAAATATTTGTTTTGCAAAATTAAATTCAAATCAAAAGTAAAAAAAATAAAAGCCATTTAGCCGTAAGTGAAGAGAAGAAACTCACCGCCACTCCCCTCTATTAAGATTTTGAATGATAGCCTTGACAATTTTTGGTACCAACAATGGACAACGTGAATATAAAAAGGTACTTCTTTCACTTAAGTTAAAGTCTAGATTGGGCAATTGTCATTAAATATATTTTTGATCCTAGGCTTTAATAATTTTATGTACTTGCATGCAATGACTTGGCAACCTTGCATGTCACAAATTGCCTCTTAGTTGCCATTTGGGACTTTTAACAACGATTCATTGCGACTTGTTTCCACGGTAGTACGTTATTGCTTCTTTAAAAAGTTTGGAAGAAATTAATTGAATGTTGAAGGTTGTTTTTTCAGATAGTTTTTAATTTTCCTAGGTGTAAAACTTTGTACTTTTTTATTGATTGTTTGTAAGGTGGCATTGAATTTATTCTAAGGCTTTTATTGGAATTTGTCCTTTTCTTAATATCCTAAGGACAATTTTATTTATCCAATGACTATTTAAAATCCAAAAAAATTGCTGTTTTAGAAATTGTAACGCGGGTGCAGCCAGTCTTTCTTTGGTGGAACATAGGAACTTAGTAATTGGATGATGGTCCATATTTTCAAATTGGAGATGTATGTACCCTATGCTAAAAGGCAAGAATTCTTGAATTGGGTTTATAACACTATATAAAGATTTTTTTTTTGGGTAATCGAGGAACCGTCGGAGACACTTCCTTTCGCTTACGCTAATCGGGGTCACACCGCAGATGTATGTACCCTATGCTAAAAGGCAAGAATTCTTGAATTGGGTTTATAACATTATATAAAGTTTTTTTTTTTTGGTAATCGAGGAACCGTCGGAGACACTTCCTTTCACTTACACTAATCGGGGTCACACCGCCCTCCGATGCCCCATGAGGGGTCGCACCGCAAATGTATGTACCCTATGCTAAAAGGCAAGAATTCTTGAATTGGGTTTATAACACTATATAAAGATTTTTTTTTTTTGGTAATCGAGGAATCGCCAGAGACACTTCCTTTCGCTTACGCTAATCAGGGTCACACCGCCCTCCGATGCCCCATGACACTGTCGAACGTCATCACAAGCCACTATTTAGACGTAAGCCTCGAGGGAGACTGGCCCAAGAACCTACCACCGAGGCCCCCCACTTAAATCACGAACTACTCTAGGAGTTGTGGCAGACGTGAGTCGAACCCCTGACTTTGGGATCAGGAGGCCAATCCTCAACCAACACAGCTATCCATGGGTGGGTACTATATAAAGATTGAATGTCAAGAAATGTCACAAAGATGAGTTGGCTCTTCACTCTGTATTGATCTCAAAATTGTGAGGGTGAAATGGGCAAGGTGTGAATCTTTATATGGATCACTTTTGAGTGCAATTTTGTACATCTTCATCGAGAAGGTTGGGTTAACTCGCTCCGCTTTCTTTTGATTTGCACCTAACCCTCTTTAAGGAATTTGCCTTCTTTCCATAAAGGGGATCGTGAAGTGGGCATCAGATTTCAATGATATAGCCCTTGTTTTCGTTATTAAAACAAATGATCAATACAAATTCATGCATATCTTTTCTCCTCTTTCAATTTTATCCCTACCTTCCGAGGTTATCAAAATAAGTCTCCACTTTTCCTAATTATATCAAATCTATCCCAAATGAGATTCACTAATTAAAGAATTCATTTTAATAACTATCCATAATTATTGTCCTTTCAACTAAATATATGCTTAGATTATTTACCCTTGGATATCCTCCCTTTGATAATAAAACTAGATGAGCTTTCTTTCTTTAAGGGTGAAATCGAAATTTGATAAGGAATTTAGCAAAATATTTGGACGGTTGGGTTTTTTTTCTAATAGGATCAAAAGGTTTGGATAAAATTGAGAGCTCTTTGGAAGATTTGGATTTCTGCTCTCATTTGGCTTGTAATAAGAATGAAAAGGGATAATTCAACCATGTGAATGAATTGATGCAAGGAAAGAAAAGGTGATGCTATTAGCCTGATTTTTTTCTGTCTTTGGATATTATCACATCATTCAGTTTATAAATCCATAACTATTAAATAAATGTTTTATAAACAAGTACTGAATAAGTATTAAACCATGAGCTTATCTTTAATAAATCGAGAGTTTATTGTGTTTTTTTAGATTCGAGATAATTTCACTTATATTTCATGTTGGGTTCTAAACATGGTAATAGTTTCAATTGAAGTTTGTTATCCTTGATATTGCAATAGAAATACTGCCTTGAAATAAAAATATGATCCCTTTGTAAAACAACTAAAGTAATTCGACTCTTCATTATATATCAATTCATTCATCTACTTCACCACCAAAGTCCATATGATCATTTGAGATGATCATGGATTGTCTATTCATGCGAAGATTTTTGAGCATTTGACATTAAATAGAGAAATCATGTATGCCAGTTGCAACTTATACGGATCTTTAATTTGAGTTAAAGATAACTATATGACAAAATTCTTATTTCTCTTTC
The DNA here is from genome assembly GCA_014182735.1 of Corymbia maculata. Classification (NCBI taxonomy): domain Eukaryota; kingdom Viridiplantae; phylum Streptophyta; class Magnoliopsida; order Myrtales; family Myrtaceae; genus Corymbia; species Corymbia maculata. The sequence continues at coordinate 513,479 of CM024687.1, read as the reverse complement.
TGTTTTATTATTTCATCTTAACCAAAACCATTGGCACAAAAAATAATAATAAATTACCAAAATATGCACGTGAAATTTTACGTGGTTTGGCCAGTTTGACCTACATCCATGGATGAAGAGGAGCACAATATTATCATTATGAATCAAGAATTACAATGTAGCAGCCATCTAGATTCACTTGCTCCCTTGGCAAAACATATTCCTACAATACGAAGACATCCATCCCTACTTGAGCTCAACAACAAGTGGATCTCGTCCCGCCCGCCTCCGGCCACACCACAATGAAGGCACGACAATTCTCTCTTCTAGATATTTCTTGTGAGATAAGCTAATTCCTCTTTACATCAAAGACATAACTGCACTCTCTCTAGGCCAACTTATCCGCCATAGCTGCACCGTAGCAAATTCAATGGCCGCCCTATTGCTGAGAATGGTCTTCCTCACTGCACGCGTTACAACTTTTCTTGAAGGAAAGACCCAACTCTATTTACCAAACGCATGTGTTACAACTTTCTTTGCCACAAAAGCTCCTTTCAAATATAAAAACACACGTTGACATTTGAAGAATGATCCAAAACAAGTATCATAGCACATAAGAAGGTACAAATAACACACGTCACTTTAAAACCCACCTCTACAAAGTCAAGAGTGAACTTGACATTGAATCATTACCTCACTAACCTATCCGAATCTATTTAGTAACGTCGGGTTGACAATACCTTCTAGCAATTAAGCCTGGCCCCGCCCCCACATTTATAACACAAGTAAGAACATAAGCGCTGATATTTCATAGTCAACAATGCTCGAAAATCGTAAGAGATGATGGAGTAACGGAGGAGCTGAGGAACACAGATCAATGGACTTGGCTCCAAACAGATTTGAAATCAGCATGACAACTTGGGGCTGAGGGACATGCAAATAGAAGATCTTGGCTTCTTCGAATAAACAGATTTAGAATCTACAAGACAACCCTCTTCTCCCACTTGTCATCCAAAGCAAGAGATAACCGTTGAGATAGAGACAGTTGTAACTATGCTCAAACTTTGACGAGAGCGATTCTAAAAGGAGTAAAATACAAATCCATCATCATGATCATGTGTCCTAAAGATGTTTCCAAAGCTAAACGTTCAAGTAAATCTCAAGACAGTAGAGTAACATATGGTGCCAAAAATACATGTTCACAGATTATAGAGTGCTTAACTAACCTCTCATGAAAAACCATATATATATAAAAACTCCCAACAATGGATTCGGGTCCTAGGAGGTGAAGGAGATACGCTAAGACCTCTTCATCAGTATAAAGAACTACAAGTGTGACTGGCATCTTCTCAATTTTATCGCCTTTCTTGATTGATGACAATGTAAATGATAGGGCCTTGCAAGGAAAGCATCAATGAAAAGGAAAACGAGTAATACTAACAAATACTTGGAAATTGCCTATTGATCATAATTAGTTATAGCTATCATAATGTTACATGATCAAGGTAGGTACCAAACTTAATATGGAAAACTCATTATATGACAAAAACCAGGTTACTAAAACGTATGAATGGAAGTGCCCAGAGGTTTGTCAATAGTATCAGAAGCTGGACACTAGTAAATACTTCCACATCTAATAGCATTTGCAGATGAGCAGTTTCTAGAGAGCCAATGAGACAGTCGCTGGCCAGAAAATATACAACCAAAGAAGAAACATCACTATGAAAAAGCTGGATGTGGTTGCGACGCTCCTGAAGATCACCTTCTTAAAATCTAGAGTATGCTGTTAAAAGGACCATCCACCTCAACAACATTAGAAAATGAGAAACCAATAAAGACTGACTCTAAGAAACATCTCCATCAGGTGAAAATCTTATATCCATTACAAGGAAATCAAGGTGATTACAACTAAATAACAAAGAAAAAAGATTAGACCAATCTCATATCTGACTGAGGCAATTTCCCAAGAAGGCAAGAACCTCATCCATCTGCGACCAACCAGTTATTTGACGTGAAATTACCAGCTAGAGAGTGCACCAAAAGTTAATTATCCAGCCAAACTAACGCATCTATTATCCTTGCAATAACTACGAAATAATTGAAAGACTCCTGCAATTAGTACATCTTCTCTGTCTTAATCAACATTCCGTAGCTATAGAAACCAAAATGATACCGTATCCATATAAAATCAATTTATTTCCACATTGTCCAACTTACAAATGGTCGTCGTGATCACAACTGGATAAAACCTCAGTCTCAACAACCATCTCAACCAAATTGAATTCACTATTAACTTAGAAACTGGTGAAAGTTAGTAGAGATCTATTGATCAATGGGAAGGGAACTCCAAAATTTCATTCTTATTCACTCACCCTAAAAATTTTCTTCATGAGAGAAAAGAACTCTGGAAAAAGAGAACCAGAAGCATCAAGTCATAAAATATGTAGCTGAAAGTCCACACCAGGAGTCTTACAGAAGATATTCCCTCTAATGGAAAAAAGAGACATCTCTAGAGCAAAAAATTATTGTAATGAGAGCAACGTGGAGCAAAGTATTTTGCATAGGAATAGATGCTGGCTCTCGATCTAATACTAATGCTCAATATGAACAGCTTGCTAAAGCTCAACACAACTACACGTAGAGAAGACTCAACCCACTCCCCTCAACGTCCAGTAACCTTAAATATGGGAAAAGGCAAAATTTACTATCAACATTGCAATCGTCGGCTCTTATACCTATTGTTGGTACTTTCAACATCACAACCATCGGCTCCTAAATCAGTTGTTGGGAGCATGTAGCAGAAAATTTTTTTCTCCCTAAAGTGTGCCATAATTGGTGAGGGGTCTTATTTCGAATGAGAAAAAGCAAAATAGGGTAAACGAGTGACCGATACCTTCAGCTAGAAAGATCGCTAAAAGGGAACCAAAGTCCAAGCTTGTCAATATCTTCAGTTGGACACACATTTACTCTTGATAACACGAATTCCTATTTCTCAATAATATCCCATGATCAAGACAATTGGCTGAATCCCGTGAAACCATTTTATAGAAGTTCATTGATATCTTCGTTTTTATAAAGCAAATCAACTTCGAAAGTTAAGTCAATGAGTTATGAGCCAACTTGCATATATTAACTACTATACACCACATGAATTCTCTCATATGGGACATAACTCACTTCAATGAGTTAGAAGGCAACTTGCATATATTAATTACTACACACCACATTAACATACAAGTTAGACAGTGCTGCACAATGCTTACTTCGTGTAAGACTATCGTGCAACTTTAAATATGGGGAGTTCAATCTTGTGATCGTGGACAATGATGAGCAGAGAGATGGAAAAAAATAAATTAGCTGATTCGAGGTGCTACTCATAAAATATATCTCAAAAAGTAGGGAGATAATCCTACTCGATTAGTTGGCCAGTTCCTGTTCCAAATATCTTATGTGATGAGGCTTTTGAGTTGATTCAAAAGTCATGCCACACTTCAAGAGATATTAGTTTAAATATAACAACTATTTAAGAGATCGGAGATTTTGTTAGGCCTACTATGCTTGTAAAATTTGGGGTTACTTCCATCCCACGGATTATGCTCTTGTGTCATGCAATTAACAGCTTGCTTAAACAAATATTGTACTCACAATTGTCTCTTGATCTTAGGGTGTATTTGTTTCAGGAAAAATAAATAGTTTAAAAAATATTTTTATAAAAATGGTTGAATTATATCGCTCACAAAAATAAATGAACGAAAATTTTTTCATCTTTGAACATATTTTCTATAGATTAATTATTTCAGATAATATAAGCAATCATTCTTAGAAAAACATTTTCAAATCTTTCATTTTTTGCAAAGCAAATAGTTTTACTATATGTTATTTCAAAATTATTTAGCTAGATTTGTCCATTCTTAGCTCCGTTTGACTTGTGGGAAATAAATGAATTAGAGAATATTTTCTTAAATAACTGCCTATATTATTTGAATATCAATAAAAATTTATATCTAAATATTTTCATGGGCGATTGAAATATTTTAAAACCTTGTATGGGTTTTTACTATCGAAGTGACACAATTCATTGTATGAATGACCGTAATTGATCCACAAATGAGTGACCCTTGGCTGTTTCTAGAGTCCCAAAGTTTTCTTAAGTTTTCCATAATATTCATAAAGGGCGATACGGTAATTATATACTTTTGTAATTAAATAAAAGGATGAGAAATCTAGAGTTACGGTTAACCTTGTACTTGTATAGATAAAAGGATCTCCTCCACTTGTATCCATTTCACAAGTGCAATATAATGAAAGAAATTGATCAAAAGAAGCCACTACCAAATTCACCAAATAACAAAATCCAAAGTAAGCTAGTATAAAAAGTAAATGCAAAAATTTGCACACGCATAAATTTGAACTTTTGATGAATCAAATAAACAGTCAAAGTAAGCTGGTAGAACAAGTAGAAGCTTAAAATTTGAATGGTGGATGAATCAAGTGAACAATCAAAGGAGGAGTATGAAGTTCATGACTCCCAAACATCATAGTGTTCACTTTTCTTTTTTTAGTCAGTTCTAGTTTACTCCAACTCTAGCCCTACCTTCTCACAAGGCATGCGAATCGAAATCTATTCCTGAAACTAAATCATCCACACCCTAGCCCCATAAAAGGTGGAGATTTGAAAAATTAATAATAGATGATACCAAAAAACTAGAATCTCATTCATGAGTAGCTTCAATAGCTATGCTCGATGTATAAACTAAATTATATCAAACTAGAATAACCATCTAAAAATTACAATATGATAAAAAATCAAAGAAGGAAAAGGAGAAACCTATTGCTAGACTTTTCCAATTAGAGTACAATTGACACCGATGGATATTATATAATACAAAAGGCAAAATGGGCATGTTGATTCTACCCGAAGAAAATAGAAAGCTTAAAACAGAAGATAACTCACCAAATGTGTGAAAAACTCAAACCAAATTCTATCCCCGCAGGTAAAATCCCTCTAGTCCATCCCGTTCAAAAGACCCCATCCCAAACAAAGCGAATGAGAAGATGTGAGATAGAGGAAGAGAAGACCTAAAGATGTGAGAAGGAGTCAGAGAAAGGGAACAAAAGAGGCTATTTATGAAGGAGACACCAAGTTGGGGAATCACAACGAACTTCTGAAACAAAGTCAAACGGAATTGGAAATTATATATTAGACGACGTAGACGGCTACTTATAAAGAGACACCAACTTTAGGGAATGACAACGGTCATCCGAACCAGAGTCAATTAGAAATCAAATGCCGTGGATCGTCCGGAACCAGAGTCAATTAGAAATCAAATGTTGTGGATTGTCCCACATTGATGTGTCACATCGTAAGGCGCTATTGAAATTAGATATCAGATGACGTGGATGATTACTTATAAAGAGACACCGACTTTGGGGAATGACAACAGTCATATGAACCAGAGTCAAATAGAATAGGAAATTAGAAATCAGACAATATGGATCATCACGCGTTGATGCATCACACTGTAAGGCGGTATTGACATCTACGTTGACTTTTGAAAGAAACGGCTGTCCAAATAAGACGCAATCTGTTGCTTCAGGTATGCTACCGATGTAGCAAATTTTACTAAATGAGACATTCCATAAAAGGAGATCACGCCATGGAGGCAACAACAATATTAAAAAAAGGACAAATTACAGGATATCCTTAAAAATTTAAAAACTTAATCTAGCCACAAATGGAGCCAAAACGCATAGATAGCATTTAGAGATCCAGTGGGCTCAATCATATTAGTCATTCTCGTTGAGGGCACACAATCATCCTGATTGCAAAAAATTTTCGACACTATCATCCTATATGGGAGAAGATTATGCAGTTGACATCCGTGATCAACTTAGTCATGAGAAATGATAAAAGATACCACACAGTAGTGATGTACTTCCATTAATACTGCTTCCTAGTTGAAAGGCATGCCCTCCAAGGGAATCCATATGGACAGCAACTTAAGGAACAAGGCTTAATGACTCTTGATGATAAAAAATGTATGAAGAAACAATATGGAAAGTTTTAAATGTAAAAAGGATTAGAATGTAAGCCATGCAAGTGAAGTTGCCTAAAAAAAAAGGGCTCGCAATATTAATATGATGGTCTGCATGCTAAAGCCATTGCAAAAAATTTAACTCGCAAAGAAAAAGGGAAAGAAAAATGATAATAACAACCGCAAAAATTTTAAAGATAAAGAGAAATAGAATTATATGCTACTGCAATCAATGGGGAAGCTGCCACTAGGTTGACTAGAGAGAATGCTAAAGCATTCACCTCATTGATAAAATCAGTAGAAAAAATTGGAAAAGGGCAATCACTGTTTACACACCAAAACAAAAAAAAGAAATCAAGATAGTGAAAATCATTAAATGATGTAGGGGTGAGTATGGTCTGAGTTGGGCCGGTCCACCCCTTGACTCTAGGACCAACTCGCATAGTATTGGTCCTCAATTTTTTGGACCAAGGACCAGACCAATCCAATGGATTCGGTCTGGTTCCAGGGTTAACCCGGGACCAACCAATAATTTTTTTTCATTTTTTTTTATTTTTGAAAAGCCAAACATACTATTTCAAATTACATATTCATCAATAGTTTTAACTAAACTATAAATATCAATACATGTTGTACAAATTTAAAATAAGGCAACAATAAAAATTTCACACTTGCAAAAAAACAAGAAACCATAAAAATGATTAAAATGGAGCTGCAAGGCAAGCATTGCTTACAAGCGAAAAGGATTTCTAATTAGGACTTTATTTCCTTTTGATTTACTCAACGATGAATGAGGTTAGTGAAAAGTGGTGAGCAGCGCAAGCGGCGAGCGGGGTGAGCACGTTAAGCAAGGCGAGCGTTGAGTGGTGAGTGGCCAAAAGTGAGCGGGGTAAGATTGCTCACAAGTGAAGTTGATCCTTTCAATTTTACTTGGCAAATTAAATACTAAGAACATAAAGGAGAAAGAAGAGAACAAGAATACTAGAGGAGGACGCCATTTTAGTAGACAATTTAGAATAAAAAAAATATTATGAATATTATAAATAATATATTAGATATATAATATATAAGGTTAGGCTTAGTCTGAGTTGGACCAACCCGAAACTCCTAGGACCGAGGACCAACCTGCACAATATTGGCCCAAGGATCGGCCCAATTCCCTTCGAAACTGGACCAAGAGTAGTAGGGTTGGGCCGATGCTCACCCCTAGACTGATGATCATTGTTGAAATATCTTGTTTTCTTGACCTAATTATTAGGAATATTTGATCTGATTATTTGATCCTGATTTTTAGGTCTTGATTATTAGGAAATAGCTGTAAAGAATTAGTTAGGAAATGATTTATTAGTATCCCTTAATTTGTGGGATCTTTTAGATTTTATTTTATTTTTTGGTTGATACTCAAAGTTGTCTTATAAATAGCTTTGTAATCGTGGTAAAAATATATAGAGAATTATCACAATTCTTTTCTCAAAATTCTTCATGGTATCAGAGCATCAGGCTCGTTTTCTGGGATAGTGTTGCAGTGCATCCTTCATTGATGCAATAATCTTCCAATCATAGCCTTCATTGCTGGATTTTTTTTTTTTTTGCAATCTGATCGCAACCTTCATTGTTGTGATCCCTTCAAAGAACAATTTTTCTCACTTCGCCTCTAATCCTATCTCGGTTTTTGGCCCTAAAACCTCATTCGCTTGCAGCCTTTATTCCTTTTGTTTTGCTCTTCCTTTCCAAGTACTTTCCTTGTGCTTAGAAATATCCATGTCTCGAGACAAAAGCGAAGGGAGTTTCCTCGAATCAAAGCGAGGAAGCCAACACCACCCATATGACCAGGAGAGATCTACAAAATGTGAGGGTAACATATAGGCTGAATGAGAAGAATTATCTCAAATGGTCACAGTTCGTCAAAACCTACCTGAAGGGTAAAGGGAGACTCAGCCACCTTCTCGGAACGGGTCCAAAACCAGAAGATCCCAAGTTCAATGCATGGGATGAAGCAGACGATCCCAAGATCCCAAGAAATCATATACTCTATCCTTTTCAATGAAGGTCTTTAGAATAGCAGCATCATCCACGCACCTCATCTCAAATACTCGATAATGATCGAGTTCTTGCCATAGATTTTGAAGGGAATTGGCATATTCCATCACAGTTTTGTTCCCTTGTTTTGTCGCACTGCTTTTAACCTTGATTTCATACACTTGTGCTACATCTCAAGCCTTTGTATAGGTCTTGCGAACAGAATCTCAAATCTCCTTTGCAATTTTGAGAAACATGCATGTATCACTTATGGTCAGATCCATCAAATCCCATAGCCATGATATGATCATTGAATTTGCTTTATCTCATGCGTTGAACTTGGGATCTTCTGGTTTTGGACCCGTTCCGAGAAGGTGGCTAAGTCTCCCTTTACCTTTCGGGTAGGTTTTGACGAACCGTGACCATTTGAGATAATTCTTCTCATTCAGCCTATATGTTACCCTCACATTTTGTAGATCTCCGGGTCATATGGGTGGTGTTGGCTTCCTCGGTTTGATTCGAGGAAACTCCCTTCGTTTTGTCTCGGACATGGATATTTCTAAGCACAAGGAAAGTACTTGGAAAGGAAGAGCAAAACAAAAGGAATAAAAATGCAGCAAAGTGTATGAAAATAAAAAAAGGCTCGACGGAATATGCCAATTCCCTTCAAAATCTATGGCAAGAAGTTTATCGAGTATTTGAGATGAGGTGCGTGGATGATGCTGCTATTCTAAAGACCTTCATTGAAAAGGATAGAGTATATGATTTCTTGGCAGGTCTTAATTCTGAATTTGATCAAGTCGAATTCAAATACTTGGCAAGGAAGAAATCCCTTCTTTGGAAGAGACAATCTCTCTAATCCGAGCAGAAGAAAGTCGAAGAGGAATAATGCTAGAGCTTCAAGCTATGGAAGGTTCAGCATTAATAGCTCACAATGCATCAACACAAGAAAAAGGGAAGACGGATGCTTCAAAACCAACATGGAGGCATTAATAGCTCACTTTCTTGGGGAGGCAAAGGAAGAACCTTCTGTAGATCGAGAAATGTATCAAAAATTGGTGGGAAAACTCATCTATCTAGCTCATACTAGGCCTGATATTGCCTATTCAGTGAGTGTGGTTAGTCAGTTTATGCATGACCCAAGAAAATCACACTTACAAGCCGTCAATCGAGTGCTGCATTACTTAAAAGGAAGCCCTGGAAAAGGAGTCCTATTTAGAAGAAATCAAAAACTGATGCTACAAGCTTACACTGATGCTGACTATGCAGGATCTATGGTAGACAGAAGGTCAACATCTGGTTATTGCACATTTCTTGGTGGAAATTTAGTGACTTGGAGAAGTAAAAAACAGAATGTAGTTGCAAGATCAAGTGCTGAATCAGAATTTCGAGCAATGGCCCAAGGAATATGTGAGCTATTATGGCTCAAAATCATTCTAGAAGATCTAAAAGTCAAGTGGGAGGGTCCTATGAAGCTATATTGTGACAATAAATCAACAATTAACATTGCTCATAACCCTGTACAACATGACAAGACGAAGCATATTGAAATCGATAGACATTTCATCAAAGAAAAGCTAGAAGAAGGATTGATCTGCATATCCTACATACCTTCTGGAAATCAGCTAGCAGATGTGCTAACCAAGGGACTTAATGGTGGGATCTTCCATGAAATAATTTCCAAGCTGGGAATGGAAGACATCTATTCCTCAGCTTGAGGGGGAGTGTTGAAATATCTTGTTTTCTTGACCTAATTATTAGGAATATTTGATCTGATTATTTGATCCTGATTTTTAGGTCTTGATTATTAGGAAATAGCTGTAAAGAATTAGTTAGGAAATTATTTATTAGTATCCCTTAATTTGTGGGATCTTTTAGATTTTATTTTATTTTTTGGTTGACACTCAAAGTTGTCTTATAAATAGCTTTGTAATCGTGGTAAAAATATATAGAGAATTATCACAATTCTTTTCTCAAAATTCTTCAATCATCTCATGCAGCTGCGATCGTAGCTCCCTGACCAGATCCAAAATGGGGAAAAGGTAACAAAACCACCCAGAAGAAAAGTTGGCAAAGCATAGACTTCGTTCAATGAATGGCTTAGTATCACTCTAGAAAACTATGAAAAAATGAATGGCAAGATACCAAAAGAACTAGAATCTCCTTTAATAGATACGCTTGATGAATGTGGTACGTTATATATCAATTAGAATCACAAATCCAAATATAAAAGAACGACAAAAATCAGAAGGAAAAGTGGAAACTTACTACTAAACTTTTCCACTTGCACCAAGTGTCATGTTCTTCATCAACAAAATAGAATACAAATGACTTAAAAGTTTGACACCCAATCAAGGAAACTTATAAGAAACAAAACACCCAATCAAAGAATTTATAAGAAATTTGACTTGGAAAAAAAAAATAACTTACAAGAAACAAAAGGTGAAACATAAAAGCCTTTTCCAGTTGCAGGAAAATAAAAGCTTCATAAAAAGGAAATAATTGAATGCTCACACCAAATACGTTGAAACCTCAAACCAAATAATACCCATATAAAAGTGCCAAAGAAAAAGGCTGTTACAATGAAATAATGCTTATGCAGCAAGAAAGAACCGCCACAGGTCAAAGACACTCCACATCAAACTTGATGAGGTGTCTGTTATTTGGATGCAAAAAAGGCAAAAGCACCGCACCAGTTCATCTTTTCAGAATGAGATGCTAACAGTCTACAACGAAGTATGTCATAGATCCTGACAGAAAAGTATCAAGTCCCATGGATCAATAACAACCTAAAATGTGCAGAAATTAGGCTCTCAAGGAGGCAGTGCAAACTAGAAAAAGACCCATCTCACTAACAGAATCACCTCATCTGTAAAATGTCCCCCCATCGAAGTTACTGTATCTGAAGAAACAACCTCATCATATGTACCATTCGTTAGACAACATCTTCAATCAAAGAGATTGCTCCGTGAGAAAATAAGCTACCACCAATCCACTAGACTATAAATCCAGAAACAGCTCTAAAACAACAGGGGGAGGGGATCATCCATAAAGAAATGATCAAAGTGGAGCATAAACACTAACAATGTCCATGACCACTCCTCAGGAACCACCTAAGGTTCTGTACCAAAAGAAAACACATTTTTTGTATAGAATGAAAGCCTAAGCCTAACTAGGTATTGTATGAAGCTGGAATTCAGGAGAATGAAGGCAAGAATCAATCGCAGCTGGAATTCACGAGAATGAAGGCAAGAATCAATCGCACATGCAATATCTGCATGATTTACCATCAGTCAATTTATTGATTGTAGCATCCATTATAAGAATGAAGAGAAACAAGCTAGAATTTAGAGGACCTCAAGCTTTCAAGACTCATTAACAATCCCTACAATGGAAGATAGTCAATGGCTATTCATCTTCCAAATACAACAAAAGCCAATCTAATCTCAAAGAAGAGCTTGTTAAAAGAAATCTAGAAAGAACTAACACAGATTGAAGACAGTCCGCATCAAACCAGAAGAGATTTGCATCAAAGGAAAGAGAACTAGGCCCTAATCGTCTCCCCATAACCATAAAAAAGCAGAAGTGGAGAACAAACTCCATTCAAACCAATGACTGTCTAGAATCCACCAAGCGGTTGCTTGTCCAATTTCAAACAATCATCAACTCAGCCCCACAGAAGAACGCAATAGATCACCACTTCTCAAACCCAGCAAAACTTCAATCAGTAGAAGAATTTGAACTTGATAATAATCAACTGAGGACAAACTCAAATCAAACTACAAAATGACTAGAAATCTTCAAAATTTCAGCCCGTTGCTCGTCCTAAAGATGTGAACAAAGACTACTTCCGAACTTAAGCAAACAAGACTGCATTATAGATCACCACTCCCCTCCAAGAAGCCCAAACACCTTATTCAATGTAAACTGCCAATCCACCGAAATCCAGAATCATCTCGTTAAACAATTTAATGAAAAGATCAATCTATTGATGAACCATCCAACGGCATCACTTTATAAATGAAAACACTAAATACTATACATGGTAAAATTTTGGCAAAAGGTCAATGTGACCCCAAAAAAACAGTGTGAAAAACAAAATTTTTTTTTTTTTTCAAAAACGGGAACAAAAGAGATAAGCCACATGCTTCGGAAATTAGATCAAGAAAGATCAGCTCATCAACCATTAAGAAATAGAAGCAAAATAAGAATGATTAATAATGTGAATCACAATAGATATCTAAAGTACATCACATTCCAAATGAGATGCTACCAGTATGCACTGAGTTAAAGCCAATTCTGTCAGCAATAAGCCTTCACAGTCCCAATAACCAAAGAGAACCTACGAAGCAGACATTTATATGGCCATTTACAAAGTCCAACCAACTCAAACAACCTCTTGCACCTAAAGAGCATGAGAAATCACCTCTTGTTCTGTATCAAAAGAAAACACAAAAGTCGTGTAAAAAGAGAGGTGAAACAAACAATGTAATGCCTGGAGCCAGTTCCACTGTTCCAGGATAGAAATAGAGCACGGCATAGAACTTTTACATATGCTATCTTCATGATTTACCAGAGAGAATCACTCCCAATTAGTGATCATAGCACACAGATAAGAATGAAGAGAAACAAGCTAGAACTTGTGTGATGAAAGAGGAGTTTGTCCTATGAATCAATGCTCATGCAGCAAGAACAAACCATTACTGTTCACAAACACTATATCGAAATAGACAAGGTAAAGTATTGATTCGACCGAACTCTGACCTGCAAAGGAAAGAGAACATCTGATCGTTCCCCTTAACAAGAAGATAACAGAAGCGGAAGACAAATTAGGAATTAAAGCATATGCAGCAAGAAATAACATCACTAATCTCAGACACTCCATATCAAACTTGGCCACGTCAAGAATTGCCTGACCAAAATCTGATCTGCGAAGGGAAGAGAACTAGATTTGATCTTTCGGATAAACTAGAAGACAAAAGAAGTAAAGGACAAGTTCTATTCAAATCAATGACCGCCTAAAATCCAAGAAGCAGGAGCTCATCCACTTTCAAACACTTATTAACTCAGCCCCACAGAAAACGTGACAGATCATCAGCTGTCAAATCCAGTAAAACTTACAATCTGTAAAAGAACTTTAGAAGGTTGTCAAAATGTCAGTCCATCACTTGTCCTAAAGACGAAGAGCTCTAGATCATCAGCTCAACCAAACAGTGCAAGATTAGATCATTAGTCCTCCACAAAGCCCAAATGTCATATTCTATGTAACCAACTGACCAGTTGCTTTGTATTCATTGTCCTCTTAGACATCATCTTCAGAGAAAACAATCGCTCCAAGAACAAAGAAGCCACTGCCAACTCACGGAATAGTGAATACCAGAATCAGCTCATAATATAATCGAACTTGGAAAGATCAATCAATAATGAATCAATCAACGATCAGAGGATCGCAAACCCTAACAATGCCCACAACATGGCAGAGTCCCAGGGAGGCGAGCCATGACCTTCTGAGAAAAACATAGCACAAACAGAATCAGATGATTTGACTTTCAATGAAGAGACAAAAAGAAAAGAAGAAGGATCAAGAGTGCATTTCGGGAATGACATCTCCTCTGAAGAGTAGTTTGCAGAGGGTGTCAGCTGAGTGAGGAACACAAGCACAATCATAGACGCCCAATGAGACTTAAGGATGAGGACATGAGGGAGGGACTATTTCTGAAAGGAGACACTGGCTTTCGAACTTCAATAAAAATAAGACGAAGTGGATGTGGATTGGATATTGATCTGTTGTGGCACATTGCAAAGAAAGAACCATCATAGATCATACATCGACCAAATTGAAATCACAATTATCTTGGAAACTGGTGAAAGGATGTAGTGATGTGTGGATCAATGGCAAGGGAACTTCAAAATGTCATTCTTATTCACCGGCACCAGAATCTTTCATTCAGAAGAGAAAAGAAACTCTGAAAAATGAGAACCAGAAGCATCAAGTCCTAAGATATGCAGCTGAAAGTCCGCAGCAGGAGTCTACTAGAGATATCCCCTCCAATGGTGGAAAGTAAAAATCTTCAGAACCAAAAACCATTGCAATCAGAGCATTGTAGAGAAAAGCATTATGCAAAGGAATTGGTACTGGTGCACTAGGTAGTACTAATGCCCATGATGAGCAGCTTGCTAAACCCCAACACAACTGCAAGCAGAGAAGCCTCAACTGCACAACATCGCCTTTCCTGTTATTGGTGGGATGCCCACATTTTCAATACAAGGTAGAAGAGGACCCATTCTGGTTTCAAACACATCCCCATCCCTTGTGGAAAGTTCTTTATTGAAATCAAGCACGTACTTAGTATGCTTGTACCACAGACAAAGGCAAATTGACAAATATAAGACAAGGATAACACTGGATATGTGAACAAGCAATTCATCTCATGTTCCACGTGTCCCATGGGCTATTACAAAAGCCTCCACATCGGGCTTGAAAATCATCTCCAGAAAAAAATAAATTCTTAGGCACATCAAGGAATCTTCCAAAAAAGGCAGTCTAGAAGACCAAATGCGGGAATAAATATGACCAACATTATAATCAACCCAAACCAGAAGCCAGATGGGGACAAATAAGGACTTTCTGATGTCTCTTCTCATGTTCATCAGACCTGAAGCCACCCTGCACACATCAATCAAACAAGGAAACTGACAATAGATGACTACACATGCCATGCACACATCTCATGTAAAGTCTTAGTTCCATAAAGACCTAAGAGCCAAAGCGAAGAAAGGAGCCGCCATAGAATTCCCTTTTAAATGACATTCGAACTTCACCCAACAAATTCCACAAAGCATTTTTTTCGCTTCCATAACTCGACAGACATATTGTCAAACATTGGAAGATCAATAATTCATGACATGGGGTCCATTATCCAGTAGATGTTGGTGGAGAAGTGAAGAAAAAGTACAGACATTGTATTCAATTCGTGCATGAATAAAGCAAGCACAACCCCACCATTTCAATGGCTGCAAACTGTAATCATCCTGATCAAAGATCATCACCGAGACAAAGAGACTCTGCCAAACATCATAACAACCCAATCAAACAAGTCTCGACCTCTATTTCATTAACAGCAAAACATGAGAAGATGATACTATCGGTCCATCCAATATAAATGGGATTCCACCCCTTGACACCAAAGTTGGTTCTACTACTGAAAACGATCTGTACAGGTCAATCCAATTTTTGAAGAAATCGAAAAGAACACCACAAAAAAAAAAAAAATGATGCCCAGAGAATGGTAGTCCCTAGTTTGCATCCTTAAGGCCTGACTGGTTCAGAAAGTCCATCCTGGTATAATATGTCCAGTTGTTAGTTTAATGTTCACAGTGAAGAATCTATACCGGCAGAAAAGAGCACAAAAAGTGCATATCAATGAGCCAAAATGGACAATATTAAACACCAATGAGATATAAGACATGGCCACTTCTCTTCAAATTCATCCAACAAGGAAGGCACCCAACTTTCAGAGTGAACAACCTTCCAGATCAGAGTTTCAGGTGTGAAACTGATAGAGTACATTACTGGGTCCACATTCTGAGAAACACCAATGAAGTGTGATGACATACTAAAGGTGACATCTGGTAGTGGTAAAAGAATCTTGATCTAAAACACAGACTGAAGACATTTGACCTAGTCAAAGTCCCTAGGTCCTGGAACAAGCTAGGATACCATGTCAACCTAAGACATTAGCATCACTTTAACTGAAGGCACTGCAGTGTGACAATTGCATTATATGTATCACAAAAAGGAAACTATTTTGGATAGATATGGATAACCTATTATTGTCAGGAGAAATCAAAGATGGCTTCTGCAAGGAAAAAATGGCAACGTATCCAATGTTTATTGGAGCAAAGAGTTCACAATAATGAAAATGCCTGAAGAAACAACACGAAAATTTTTAACAAAAAGCAATAGGAAGGATTAATGAATATAAGATATGAAAGCAAGGTTCTCTAAGATAAAAGAGTGCTCCTATTGTTGAAATTTGGTATAATCAGTTTACTGAAAAACATACCAAAAGATTAAACTGGCAAAACAAAGCATTGAAATCAGATAAAATGGAAAAAATAACCGATGCCAATTTGGCCAAATTTGCTGAGGTAATCATGCTTATAACAATAAGCCAGCCACCCCTGACAAATCCACAATAAGAAACTACCAATACAAGGGAAAAGTGAAAGGAAAATTGATCTATACACAAAATGCTTGCAGAGGCATTCCTCTTCATTAGCTTTGAAGAAATTCCTAAATGAAAAAAGTAATTACATATAATCTGGCAAAAAAATAGATCCATATGAGGATTTCCTTCTCCTAGTAAGAGGACAAGGGTCCTTCTTCCTGATTTCTATGGGAAAGAAAGAGCTAGAGTCGGACAGCATTATTGATAACCTAATTTCACTAACATGCAGAATCATCTAATCTTTTACATTACACATAAAACAAAATTCCCTTTCTAAATACAGTATGAGAGGCGAATCATAAACTGAGAATAATTATGTACACGATAATTAGATTTCCAACTGGAGAGCTTCCTGACCAAGAATCATATTGAATTATATGTATGCAGCAACTCTATACATTAGTATGAGCTGACAATTGGATTTCTTCTCAACAGATTAATTGATGTTCTGTATAAGGCAGTAGAATCGATCTTTGCTGTGGCTTATCATAAAGCTCAATTTTATAGACTTTCCCAACTTTACATTAGAGATCATAGATTTGCTAGAGTGAATTCGATGTAAAAGGTAGTGTGGTAGAGCTGAGCTTTACTGTGGTATGAATGTCAGCATAGTCAATGTCTATGTGCGTGACTGAATCAAAGATCAACCAGCTGAAACTGAGAATTTGTCAACCATAGATATACAGATGTTCAAGCAACATGAGCATTGGCATCGACAGAGAATGAAATCAGTTTGTTTCTTCTGAAAATAAGACTCCCAACGCTTTGATTGGATTAAGAACATAATACTGCACTTGCAGAAGCAACGAAGATGCTATCCAGGGTAAAAGGAATGAGACCTCAAATCTACCAGGAAACATCCTGCTGCCACAGGAATCGTCAAGTTTTATAAGGCTCCAATTGCCTTCACGAACATGGGAGAAAGTGAAGAGACATTTACTTGCAAAAGTGCCCATTTCACATGTATAATTTCTTGAAGCAAATTTCCAAAAGAGATAGGAACAGATGCCAATTCCATAATTCCAATGATTACCAGTTAGGAAGACACTCAATATCTCCAATTAGGGAACTTAACTGACAAGACCCACAATTAGCTGCCACAAATGAAAATCCAAGACTAGTTACAAGAAAATCCCCACCTCTCATTTGGACAATCTAAAGTATTTGAAGTCTCCATAAAATACAGGTCATGGGCCTAGGACATCACTTCCAAGAGTTAGCACATCACACGCTGAACAAAATGATAACAAGTGCTATCTGCACAACCACAACTGTCTTACTTGTGCTATGATAAAAAGTTGCACAATTTGCTCAACAAAGCGAGCAACTGACGATAGACAGAATTACGTTAAGAAGTACAAAAAACAACCAATCTGCTGGATTATAAATCAAAGTCCCCTCAAGACCTGGGTAGTACCTCTTTCTCTTTGCCTCACATGCCTATCTATGCTCAGCACCAACTTGACTTTACGATCAGAGACTTTATAAATCCACAAACAGCTCTAAACAACAAAAGGATGGATTGATCCATCAATAAATGATCAAAGGAGGAGTGTAGACACTAAGAATGTCCAAGGCCACTCTTCCACAACCACCTAAAGCATAGAAATCACCTGGTAAATAAAAAAGTTGTCCAAGACCACTCTTCCACAACCACCTAAAGCATAGAAATCACCTGGTAAATGAAAAAGTTCCAGCAAAGGTTCGTACCATAATAAAACAGATCAATTGTATACAATGACAGCGATGTTAACTAAATTGTGGGACCCTAATATTAAGGAAAAAAAAAAAACCCAGATGAAGAAATTGCACTTGCAATATCTCCATGATTTACCAGCAATCCATTTAGTATCGCAGCATGTGTTGCACGAACAAATAGAAACAAGCCAGAACTTAGTGGATCTCAAGCTTTCCAGACTCATAAACATAACCTACAATGGAAGATAGTCAATGACTATTCATCTTCCAAAAACAACAAAACCAACAGAAACTCAAAGAAAGAAGAGGTTGTCAAATGAAAACCAGAGAACAATCACAGATTGAAGACAGCCCCCATTGAACCAGAAGAGGCTTGCGTCGAAGGAAAGAGAAA
This sequence comes from Corymbia maculata, assembly GCA_014182735.1. Taxonomy (NCBI): domain Eukaryota; kingdom Viridiplantae; phylum Streptophyta; class Magnoliopsida; order Myrtales; family Myrtaceae; genus Corymbia; species Corymbia maculata. The sequence goes on along the minus strand of CM024687.1, from coordinate 495,123 downwards.
TGGGCCCAAATCATGTCACCATAACTGGAAAAAAGCAGCAGCCAGAAACAAACTTCAGTCAAACCAGTAACTGCCTAGAATCCACGAAGCAGATGTTTGTCCAATTTAAACAAATCAACAACTCAGCCCCACAGAAGAATGCAATAGATCGCCACTTCTTAAACCCGGCAGAATTCAATCTGTAGAGGAATTAGAACTCAACGATTACTATCTCACCGCTCCCCAAAGATAATCAACAACGACAAACTTAAATCAAAACTACAAAATGCCTAGAAATCTTCAAAATTTCATTCCAGCGCCCATCCTGAAGATGTAATCAGAGACTACTTCAGAACTGAAACAAACAAAGACTGCATAATAGATTACAACTCCTCCAAGAAGCCCGAGCACCTTATTCTATGTAAACCGACCAGCTTCTATATATTTACCATCCTGAGAGGACATGATCAGATAAAAAGATTGCTCCAAGAGGAACAACTGCCACTCCATTGAAATCCATAATCATCTTGATAAACAATTTAATGGAAAACATCAATCTATTGATGAACCAACTCACAACATCACTTTATAAGTGAAAACATTACATACTATACTTTTGGTATAGTATGTTCCTGAAGATGTAATCAGAGACTACTTCAGAACTGAAACAAACAAAGACTGCATAATAGATTACAACTCCTCTATTCTATGTAAACTGACCAGCTTCTATATATTTACCCTCCTGAAAGGACATGATCAGATAAAAAGATTGCTCCAAGAGGAACAACTGCCACTCCATTGAAATCCATAATCATCTTGATAAACAATTTAATGGAAAACATCAATCTATTGATGAACTAACTCACAACATTGCTTTATAAGTGAAAACATTACATACTATACTTTTGGTATAGTATGTTCCTGAAGATGTAATCAGAGACTACTTCAGAACTGAAACAAACAAAGACTGCATAATAGATTACAACTCCTCCAAGAAGCCCGAGCACCTTATTCTATGTAAACCGACCAGCTTCTATATATTTACCATCCTGAGAGGACATGATCAGATAAAAAGATTGCTCCAAGAGCAACAACTGCCACTCCATTGAAATCCATAATCATCTTGATAAACAATTTAATGGAAAACATCAATCTATTGATGAACCAACTCACAACATCGCTTTATAAGTGAAAACATTACATACTATACTTTTGGTAAAGTTTTGGCAAAAGGTAAATGTCACCGCAAAAATAAGTGTGTAAAACGAATACTGTTTTGGAAAAGATTTATAAGTATGTATTTACCATCCTGAGACGACATGATCAGATGAACAGATCGCTCCAAGAGGAACAACCGCCTCTCCACTGAAATCAAAGAGGAACAACCAAAGGCTAATAGAACTAGATGATTATCTTCTTGGTTCTTGCCACTACCCAAAGATGATTAAAGAAAGAATAAATTTTAGAAAAGAAGCCTAAGTGTCCATGCAGGAAATAATTAAAAGTTTCAGTTCATCACCCAGTATTCCAAGTCCATCAACCCAACATTAGACTGCAAAAGAGTCGTGTCAGTCCCAGAATAAGCTAGAACACTTTATTGTATGCAACAACTGACCAAACTTATCATATTTACGGTTCTTTACACAACATCCTCAGAAGAAGTGATCGGTCCATCAGAGGAGAAGTTACTCCCAATCCCCCAAAAAAACAGATCCAGCATCTGCTCATAAAAAATCTTAATAGAACAGACGACCAATCAATTATTAAATGGTCAAAGAGAAGAGTAAACCCTAATGATGTCCATGACCGTGGCAAAGTCCCAAAGAGGCAACAGGAAACAGAGCAAATCAAGCTTCTGCAACAAGCCAGACATTTCTGAAATTAGACCGAGAAAGTAATCAGCTCATCATCCGTTAAGAAATAGAAACAAGATAAGAAAAATCAATAATGCAAATTGTGATAGATATCTGAAGTACATAATTTCAAAATTAGATGCTACCAATAGGCCATTAAGTAAAAATGATTCTATCAGCAATAAGCCTTCAGAGTCTCAACAACCACAGAAAACCTACAATTTAGACATTTACATGGCCATTGACTGAGTCCAACCAACTCAAACAACCTCTTGCACGGAAATAACACGAAATGACCTTGTGTTCTGTACCAAAAGAAAACACAGAAGTTGTGTTAAAAAAAGGCAAAACAAGCTAGTCATTGCCTCGACCCAGTTCCAGGTCAGGGAAGAAGAGCTTACCACATGCATCTTAGATATGATATCTCCATGATTTAACAGAGATCCAATTAGTGAGTGTAGCACACAGATGAGAATGAAGAGAAAGGAGCTAGTGTGTGGACCTATCCAGACAAGAAAGGACTCTGAAAGAAGAGCTTGTCCTATGAATTGATGCATATGCAGCAAGAAAGAACCATCACTGACCACACACGCCCTCTTGAAATTGACAAGGTAAAGTATAGCCTCGACCAAACTATGACCTGCGAAGGAAAGAGAACATCTGACTGTTCCACCTTAACTAGACGATAAAAGAAGTTTAAACAAATTAGAAATTGATGCTTATGCAGCAACAAACAACATCACTGATGACACCCCATATCAAACTTGGCCAAGTAAAGTATTGCCCCAACCAAACTCTGATCTGCAAAGGGAAGAGAACTAGATCTGATCTTTCAGATTAACTAGAAAATTAAAATAAGTAAAGGACAAGTTCCATTCAAACCAATGACTGCCTAAAATCCAAGAAGCAGGAGCTCATCCACTTTCGAACAATTATCAACTCACAGTCCAATAAAACTTGCAACCTGTAAGAGAAGCCTAGAAGGTTGTAAAAAAATTTCAGTCCATCCCTTGTCCTAAAGACAAAGACTTCTAGATCATCAGCTCAACCAAACAGTGCAAGATTAGATCATTGGTCCTCCAAAAACACCAAATGTCATATTCCATGTAACCAACTGACCAGTTGCATTGTCTTCATTGTCCTCCCAGACATCGTCCTCAGAGAAATTGATTGCTCCAACAAGAAAGAAGCCACTGCCAATTCACGGAATAGTGAATACCAGAATTAGCTCATAATACGGTTGAACCTGGAATTATCAATTAATTGATCATACAATCAATGATCAGAGGAGGGCAAACCCTAACAATGCCCACAACATTGCAGTCCCGGGGAGGTGAAGCGTGACCTTGGGAGAAAAACATAGCATAAACAGAATCAGACCGGTTTGACAATCAAAAGAGAAAGAAAAGAAGTAGTATCAAGAGCACATTTCGGGAACGATGTCTCCTTTGAAGAGTACTTTGCTGAGGCTGTCAACTGAGAGAGGAATGCAGGAACAATCATAGACGCAAGATGAGACTGAAGGATGAGGACACGAGGAAGGAGACACTGGCCTTCAAGCTTCAATAAAAATAAGACGAAGCGGATCTGGATTGGGGTAGTGATGTGCGTACACCTCACAAAAAAAGAGCCATCACTTATCATACATGGACCGAACACTGACCTCTCAATGAACGAAAATCGGTTTTCGCTTTAATCAGGAAATTATGGGACTAGAGAACAAATTTCATTCAAACCGATAACTGCCTCAAGAAACAAAGCTTATCCCATTTCAGACAATCATCCGTGGCAGATCACCACTTGTCAAGTCTGGCAAGACTGCAACCTGTGAGAGAATCAGGACTAGACGATAATCAAGTATCCAAGATCAAATAACTGAAGAAAAATTCCCATCAAAACCAGTAAATTTCAGTCTAAGATGTGATCAAAGGCAGCAAAAGGATCATCAGTCCTCCAAAAAGCCCCAATATCCAAATTTTTATGAAAAAAACTGACCAACCAATGTCATCATAGTATTCATCATCCTAGACATCCTCAGACAAGCAGTTTTGCTCTGAGGGGAAAGAAGCCACTGCGAATTCACCAAATAACAAAATCCAGAAGCAGCTCATAAAACAATTGTACGGAAAGATCGATCAGTCAATGTATCAATAAAGGGTCAAAGGAGGAGCTAAACTAAACACTTCCCATGGCGGCACCCTCAGATGTCAAGAGATATGATCCAAAGAGGAAAAGAGACCAAACTTCATTCAAACTGATAACTGCCTAGAATCCATGAATCGGTTGCTTGTTCAATTTCAAGCAATCACCAACTCAGCCCCACAGAAGAACTCAATATATCACCGCTTCTCAAAACCGGAAAAATTTGAACTTGTAGAGGAATTAGAATTTGATAATTATCTCACATCCCCAAAAATAATTAACCTAAGACAAACTTAAATCAAAACTACAAAATATGTAGAGACCTCCAAAGTTTCAGTCCATCCCCTGTCCTAAAGATGTGATCAAAGATTACTTCAGAACTCAAGCAAACAAGACTGCATAACAGTTCACCACTCCTCCAAGAAACCCAAACACCTTATTCTATGTGAACTGACCAGCTTCTATGTCTGGTTTATAATCCTTAGCCAACATGCTCAGATGAAGAGATTGCTCCCAGAGGACAGATGTAACTGCCAATCCACTGACATCCAGAATCATCTTGTTAAACAATTCAATGGAAAGATCAATCCATTGATAAACTATCCAAAAACATTGCTTGTAAGTGAAATACATAACATTTGGTAAATTTTTTGGAAAAGGTCAATGTTACCACAAAAAAACAGTGCAGAAAAGAAACATTATTTTGGAAAAGAACCTATCTGCGAGTTCCAAATAACATAGAGACATCTCAGCATAAGAAATTGCCATCTAAACAAGTCATTGATCTCATCTAATATAAGCACACAAGTAACCTAGCAAAAAATCAGCTTGTATGTATTATTTATAATCCGTAGCCGACATGCTCAGATGAAGAGATTGCTCCAAGAGGACAGATGTAACTGCCAATCCAATGACATCCAGAATCATCTTGTCAAACAATTTAATGGAAAGATCAATCCATTGATAAACTATCCAAAAACATTGCTTGTAAGTGAAATACATAACATTTGGTAAAGTTTTGGGAAAAGGTCAATGTTACTGCAAAAAAACAGTGCAGAAAAGAAACATTATTTTGGAAAAGAACCTATCTGCGAGTTCCAAATAACATAGAGACATCTCAGCATAAGAAATTGCCATCTAAACAAGTCATTAATCTCATCCAATATAAGCACAAAAGAAACCTAGCAAAAAATCTCAAATAAACAAAATTTAACAAATTGACACAAAATTCAAGTAGATGTTGAAAGGAAAAAGTCAGTGATAAATAACATGCAGGATAGTTCTATTCAAAGAAAGAAGAGAAGCAAAAGCGATTTCCAAAAGCGATTCAATTAGTAATTGCAATTCACATATGAGATAAGAAAGAAGAGAAGCAACCCAAAACTAACACAGACCTCAAGCTTTCCAGACCTCTAAACAACTCCTACAGCAGAAGACAGTTGACAATTATAGACCTTCCAAAAACAACTTAATACTCAGACAAAAGTGCCAAAGAATTAAGGATCTTGTCTGATCAAACGATTCCTATAATATCCAACTATAAAGAACCATCATAGATTAAAGAACGCCCCATATTTTGGAAAGAAGTCTTTGCTTCACCAATTTCTGACCAACAAAATCAAACGAACTGAATAGGATACCCTTGCTTTAATAAAATTTACTGTCCAGAACCAATAAATGAGAGCTTATCCAATGTCAAACAAAACTTGGTCCCAGCCTTGCAAAAAAGGCAATGAATCAGCGCTTCTCAAATTCAACAGGCCTTCAACCTAAACCAATTAGAACTAGATGATTATCATCTCTTTTCTTGCCACTACTCAAAGATAATCAATGAAAGAATGAATTTAAAAAGGAAACATAAGTGTTTATCCAGAAATTATTAAAAATTTCAGTTCATCACCTGGTACTTCTAGTCCACCAACACAACATTATACTGCAAAGAAATGATCAGTCCCGAAAAAAGCTCTAACGCTTTATTCTATGCAACAATTGATCAAACTCATCACATTTACTGCTCCTTAAATGACATCCTTAGAAGTAGAGATCCGTCAATCAGAGAAGAAGGTACTTCCAATCCACTAAATACCAGATCTAGAATCTGCTCATAAAAAATCTAAACAGAATGACCGACCAATCAATTATTAAATGGTCAGATGAGGAGAACAAACCCTAATGATGTCCATGACCATGGCAAAGTCCCAAAGAGGCAACAGGAAACAGAACCAATTAAGCTTCTGCAACAAGCCAGGCATTTCTGAATTTAGACCGAGAAAGTAATCGGCTCATCATCCATTAAGAAATAGAAATAAAATAAGAAAGATTAAGAATGCAAATCGTCACAGATATCTGAAGTACATTATTTCAGAATTAGATGCTACCGGTTGCGCTGAAGTAACACCAATTCTGTCAGTAATAAGCCTTCACAGTCCCAATAACCAAAGAAAAACCCTACAAGGTAGACATTTATTTGGCCAATAACAGAGTCCAACAGGAAACAGAACCAATTAAGCTTCTGCAACAAGCCAGACATTTTTGAATTTAGACCAAGAAAGTAATCGGCTCATCATCCATTAAGAAATAGAAATAAAATAAGAAAGATTAAGAATGCAAATCGTCACAGATATCTGAAGTACATTATTTCAGAATTAGATGCTACCGGTTGCGCTGAAGTAACACCAATTCTGTCAGTAATAAGCCTTCACAGTCCCAATAACCAAAGAAAAACCCTACAAGGTAGACATTTATTTGGCCAATAACTGAGTCCAACCAACTCAAACGACCTCTCACCCCAAAAGAACATGAGAAATCACTGCTTGTTCTATACCAAAAGAAAACACAGAAGCAGTGTAAGAAAAAAGGTGAAGCAAACTGGGCAATGCCTGGAGCCAGTTCCAGGATAGAAAAAGAACATGACGAATAACTCTTACATATGCTATCTCCGTGATTTACCAGAGAGATCCAATTAGTGATCCTGGCACACAGATAAGAATGAAGAGAAACAAGCCAGAACTTGTGTGGACCTTTTTAAACAAGTTAGAATTCTGAAAAAAGAGCTTATGTCCCATGAATCGATGCTTATGCAGCAAGAATGAACCATTACTGATCACAGCCACTCCATATCAAAATTGACAAGGTAAACTATTGCCTCAACCGAACTCTGACCTGCCAAGGAAAGAGAACATCTGATCTTTCCCCTTAACCAGAAGATAAGGGAAGCAGAAGACAGATTAGGAATCGATGCATATGTAGCAAGAAAGAAGAACATCACTGATCCCAGACACTCCATATTGAACTTGGCCAGGTAAAGTACTGCCTCGACCAAACTCTGATCTGCGAAGGGAAGGAAACTATTTCTGATCTTTTGAATTAACTAGAAATAACACCAGTAAAGGACAAGTTCCATTCAAACCAATGACTGCCTAAAATCCGAGAAGCAAGAGCTCATCCAATTTCAAAAATTATCAACTTAGCCCCACAGGAAACGCAACAGATCACCAACTGTCAAGTCCAGTAAAACTTTGAACCCGTAAAAGAAGCCTAGAAGGTTGTCAAAATTTCAGTCCATTGCTTGTCCTAAAGAAGACTCCTAGATCATCAGATTAACCAAACAGTGCAAAAATTAGATCATCAGTCCTCCAAAAAGCCCAAATGTCTTATTCTATGTAACCAACTGACCAGTTGCATTGTACTCATTCTCCTCTCAAACATCATCTTCAGAGAAAATGATCACTCCAAGAAGAAAGAAGCCACTGCCAATTCACGGAATAGTGAATACCAGAATCAGCTCATAATACAATTGAACTAGGAAAGATCAGTCAATGATGAATCAATCAATGATCAGAGGAGGGCAAACCCTAACAATGCCCACAACATGGCAGAGTCCTGCGGAGGCAAGGCGTGACCTTCGGAAAAAGACATAACATAAACAAATTCAGGCCGATTTAACAATCAACTGTGAGACAAAGAAAAGAAGAAGGTCCAGGTGTGTGTTTCGGGATCGATGTCTCCTTTGAAGAGTGCATTGCAAAGGGGTCAACTGAGTAAGGAACGCATGCACAATCATAGACATCCAATGAGACTGAAGGATGAGGACACAAGGGAGGGACTATTTCTAGGAAGGAGACACCCGCTTTCGAACTTCAATATAAATAAGAGAAATGATTTGGATTGGATAGTGATCCATTGTGGCGCGTACAACTTGCAAAGAAAGAACCATCATAGATCAAACATTGACCAAACACTGACCTTTGAACGAATGAGAATCAGTTTTTGCATCAACGGAAAATTTTAGGACTGGTAAACAAATTTCATTCAAGCTGATAACTGCCTCCAGAGACAATAGAGCTTATCCAATTTCAGACCATCATTAGCTTGTGGCAGAAGACAACTTGTCAAGTTTAGCAAAACTCCAACCTGTGAGAGAAATAGGACTAGACGATAATCAACTCCCCAAGAATTAAAAAAAAAAAGGAAAAGTAAAAAATAGAAAGAAAGAAACACCAAACTGAAGAACAAATTCCCATCAAAACCAGTAAATTTCAGTCTATGGGCAGGTCTAAGATGTGATCAAAGACGACTAGTCCATTGTCTCAAACAAAAGGATCATCAGTTCTCCAAAAAGCCCACACCTAAACAAGCTGACCAGTGTCGTTGTATTCATCGTCCCTGACATCTTCAGACAAACTGTTTGGCTCCAAGGGGAGAGAAGCCACTGCAAATTTCACCAAATAACAATATCCAGAAGCAGCTCGTAAAACAATTAAATGGATCGGTCAATAGATCAATAAAAGATCAGAGGAGCAGCTGAACACTTCCCACAACGACATCCTCATACGAAAGAGATGATTCAAGAGGAAAGAAGCCACATCGCCAATTCACTGAATAACAGAAATCCAGAATAAGCTACCAAAACAGTAAAGGAAAGATCAATGGAGGAAGAGGCGTAAACCAAATAATTCAGATGACCATAGGCATTGTAGGCCAAGCGAAACCCTTGAAAATCTCCGCAACAGGGGGTCTCTGTAGCCAGACACTTCACAAGATCAGACCGAGAAAGCGATCGGCCCCATAACAATAAATCAAGAAATAGAAACAAAAGGAGAAGAGATGGTTAATGAAAAGCGCTTGATTGGGATTGCTACTTCTCTCTATTGACGATGTTTGCAGAGGCCATGTGGAGAGAGAAAAGAGGGGAACATGAGCAGATATGTAAACACATGACAAGAGCAAACTATATAATGAGGACGAGAGGGGAAAAGGACAGTTACTCACAGGAAAGAATACACTGACTGCAGATTGACCATTGATAATAATAAATCCTAAGGAGAGTTGTGACTGGACAATTGTTATCTGCTGACAGGTTAATTCAGGGAAGTCGGTGGGCTGCCAATTCCAACTGTTGCTTGAGATACACGCCGTAAAAGAATTAGGAGGGATGCTTGTGATGAGTAATCTTTGACCACATGTCCTCAAGTTGCTATGGTCGCAGCATAGCTCAGGTTTTACAAACTAGAGCCAGATTCCTCAGAAAATGATAATAATAAAACATGAGTTTCAGAGAGAATGAGGGATGAATCCATGTAGAGGGATCGAGTGAGCTCGTGGCAAGTAATTCCTGATTGTTAAACACAAGCAATATAAGACTAATTTGTCACGCAAATTTTATATCAACTGGAGATTGGATATAAAGAGAATCCGAGAGAGAGCTTCTACGGACTGCACCAAACTAATCGAAACTAGAAACAGATAATCTGCAAAGATGTGAGTAAATATCTGCAATCAGTTTCCCATCTCACAAGTATGTGATAAAGGCATTTGATAATTCGAGCTCCCATCAATGTGTGCCACAAAATGACCAAGCAAAGGCACTAGGCTTAGTGTTGAAATAGGACTCAGTTGTGGTTGATAAAAGCATAACATCATTGAAGAGAGAGAATTGAACTGGCGCCCAAAACAAACCATTTATACCAAAAATACAGCCAGAAGAAGCAAAAAGTGAATGCCCCAAGTGACCGAGCTAAACAACAACCAGCCAGCCTTGGACACAAGACACGATCGTAGTAATTTAGTTTTATCCAGTGAAGTTCGCAACTGAAGATGAGAGCACAGCATCATCGAAGAGAGAGACTTGAACTGGAACCCAAAATAAACCATTTATACCAACAATATCCTGAGGAAAAGCAAAACGAAAAAGCTTGCCAAGTCAAATCATTCCCCTAAAGGTTCGTTAAATGGGTCAATCCAATACAACATGAACCAGGTCAAATTCAGCATAATTTGCAACAAAATGACCCCAACATACAACAGGAAGTGAACTAGACATTCATTGCATCCTAAAAAATGAAAATATCATAAACCAGATCTTTGCACAATTAATGCAGCTACAGACAATCCCTATAGAAAGATCCAGACATCGTTCATCACCCTGATCCACTAAGAAAAACAACAACTCGGTAGCTCAACTAAACAATCCCCAACTCAAGAACTTGGATTCTCTAATAGATTTGATCAATTAGCATCCTCACACAGTCCTTAGCAAGATCGCTCTAAACTGGAACGAGCACCCGTCGATAAATAGATAAATCCGCATCGCATCAAAACCACTAAATTAGTTGATATAATCAGAAGGAGACTTGAACCTTAATAAGGTTCATTGACCTTTCTTTATAAAATCAGAGCCTTCGCCAACATTGTTCTGGAAATAGACCCAGCCAGATCCTTCAAAAAATTCATGCCTTCAAAGCAAATACCAAAGCAAATGAAAATGATCAGAAGGCGACTGTTTAATATTTCCAATTAGAAGGAAGATGACTCCGAACAACCCTTGCGGAGCCGAAGAGAAAGAGATAATAAAACCATGAATTAGAATATCTGGAGAACAGATAACCATAGGCAAAGGATCACACTGCTATTGGCAATCAGAAGTTTGCCCATCGTACATTAGGGTATCATAACAGATCAGAAGGGGAAGTAGACTGAAGTCCATGCTCACCAGATATGTAAAAACGTCAAACCAAAGCTTATTCACTGCAAGATTATCATCTGCCCTTCAGTTTCACCCATGTAAAAACAACTACAGAATTTGACAAACATGCCAAGCAAGCGACTAGTATCTAATCCTCCCAGCCTGACCAGCCATGTCTGCAGACAGCATACACATAAAAATACGGCTTTTTAGTGAATAAGAAGCAAGAGAATCAGCAAAAAGGAGAGAACTGATGAGAGTGCGAGCAATGCCACGGGAAGTTATGTCTAGACGGCTGTCCTGTCAACATCCCCATCATATGCCAATAATGAAACACAAGAAGAAAGCGACCTTCTAGTCATGATAGGAATGTATGTGGTGTGTGTAATTAGGAAGCTGAAGGACAAAGCACAGTACCAGTTCATCTTTACAAAATGAGATGCTAACAGTTTCCAACGAAGTATATCATAGGTCCTGAAAGGAAAGTCTTCACAGGGCCATGGATCAATGAGAACCTATAATATACAGAAATTAGGCCCCCTCAAGGATGCAGCACAAATTAAAAACAACAAATCTCACCAGCAAAATCACCTCATTTGTATAATGTCCTCCCAACAAAGTTACTGTACCCAAAGAAAGAATCACAGCAGCGGAAAACACAGGCTAAGCAAACCCATACAGATATCTTATTGCAGCTAAGGAGACTTAGTACTCTCTTCTTGCAAGTATGTCCATCTTGCAAGTATGTCCAACAGAGAGGCCATCCAATAACAACCAGAGATCTTTCATTGAACTCCAAACCCTCAAAGCATAGTCAAGCTAGTTCTTGCACCTTCTATCATAAAAGCACGGCCAGTATATCAATTGATTAGGGATTGATCCATATACAAAGAGAGCGAGGACATCAAAGAACCAAAATCAAAGGAGTGGGATCTTATTCAATTTCAAACAAAGCCTGGACTACGCAATTCATCAACTCAGCCGCACAGAAAAGGCGATAGATCATCACTTCTAAAATCTGGAAAAACTCCAACCTATGAAGGAATTAGAACAGAGACAATTATCATCTTTCCACTCCAAGAGAATGAACTGATGAATGAAATTCAACAAAAACCCTTCCACCAACGCAAACCAAGATAGATGTGAATAGATCATCAAACTCAAGAAAAGCGCAGTTATTCTGAGTAATAATTGACCAACCTCATCATATGTACCATTCCTTAGACAACATCTTCAATCAAAGAGATTGTTCCGTGAGAAAAGAAGCTACTACCAATCCACAGGATTATAAATTCAGAAACAGCTCTGAAACAACAGAAGGATGGATTTCAATAAAGGATCAAAGTACAAGCATAAACACTAACGATGTCCATGATTACTCCTCAACAACCACCTAAAAGTATATAAATCACTGGCGAAACGAAAAAGTTCCACCAAAGGATCTGTACCAAAAGAAACCGCATCAATTATATAGGAAAAAATGCCTAAGCCTAACTAGGTATTGTGTAAAGCTAGTATTACGGAAAAAAGAAAAGGCAAGAATAAATTGCACATGCAATATCGGCATGATTTACCATCAATCAATTTAGTGATTGTGGCATGCCTCACAAGAATGAAGAGAAACAAGCCAGAATTTAGTGGGCCTCAAGCTTTCAAGACTCATTAACAATCGCTACAATGGAAGATAGTCAATCATTATTCATCTTTCAAATACAACAAAAGCCAATATAATCTTAAAGAAAGAAGAGCTTATTAAATGAAATCTAGAAAGAAATATCACAGATTAAAGACAGTCCACATTGAACCAGAACAGGTTTGCATTGAAGGAAAGAGAACTAGGCCCTAATCATCTCCCCATAACCAGAAAAAAGCAGAAGCAGAGAACAGACTTCATTCAAACCAATAACAGCCTAGAATCCACCAAGCAGTTGGTTGTCCAATTTCAAACAATCATGAACTCAGCCCCACAGAAGAACACCATATATCACTGCCTCTCAAACCCGGCAAAACTTCAACCTGTAGAAGAATAGACTTTGATGATACTTATCTCATTGCTCCCCAAAGATAATCAACTGAAGACAAACTTAAATCAGACTAGAAAATGCCTAGAAATCTTCAAAATTTCAGCCCATCACCTGTCCTCAAGATGTGATCAATACTACTTCTGAACTGAAGCAAACAAGACTGCATAATAGATCACCACTCCTCCCCAAGAAGCCCAAACAACTTATTCAATGAAGTTTCTATGTATTTATCATCCTTAGACGACATGCTCAGATGGAAAAAGATCAATCCAAGAGGAAAGATGCAACTCCCAACCCACCGAAATCCGGAATCATCTTGATAGACAATTTAATGAAAAGATCAATCTATTGATGAACCATTCAACAGCATTGCTTTATATATGAAAACACTAAATACCATACATTTTGTAAAGTTTTGGCAAAAGGTTAATGTAATTGGAAAAAACAGTGAAACAAAAAAAAAAATTTTCAAAAAGAACCTATCCTGCAAGTTCCAAATAACCAGAGAAAAACGGGGCAACAGGTCACACAAAGATAACATCTCCAAGTGAATGTGCAACAAAGTATGTTGAAAGGAAAAAGTCAGTGATAAATAACATGCAGGATCTATCCATCGACGAAAAATAGGTAAGACGTACAAATCAAAAGTTTTCCATCCAATCATGTGGAGAAAGGCTCTAATCTGCAAAAAAAACGACTGCTATCCAAAATCAGTTGACAAAAGAAAAAAATCCAAAGTCATAAGTGCTAACCAAATTTTGATTTGCCAAGAGTCTACTTTAAGAGTACCATGAGAAATAAATCCTGCATAAATTATTTGCATGATTTCCGAAAGCAATTCAATTTGTGGTTGCAGTTCACATTTGAGATAAGGATGAAGAGAAGCAAGCCAAAACTAACGTGGACCTCAAGCTTTCCAGACTTGTAAACAGATCCTACAACAAAAGAAAGTCAGACAATTATTGACCTTCCAACAACAACTTAATACTCAGATAAAAGTGCCAAAGAATTAATAATGTTGTCCAGTCAAACTATTCCTCTAATATCCAACTATAAAGAACCATCATAGATTAAAGAACGCCCCATATTTAAACAAGCAGAGTGGTGTCATCATATTCATCATCCTTGACATCCTCAGACAAACAGTTTTGCTCCAAGGAGAAAGGAGCCACTGCGAATGCACCAAATAACAAAATCCAGAAGCGACTCGTAATAAAGGGTCAAAGGATGAGCTAAACCAAACACTTCCTGCAATGTCATCCTCAGACACGAAGGAGATATGATCCAAGAGAGGAAAGAAGCCCGGCTGCCAATTCACCGTATAACAAGAATCCAAATTAAGTCCGTCGAAAAATAACAGAGACCACAAGATAATTCTGATAATTGTAGGCCAAGCCAAACCCTCAAGAATATCCGCAACAAGGAATTTCTGCAACCAGATGCTTCACAAAATCAGACCCAGAAAGCAATCGACCCCATCAACAATCAATCAAGAAACGGAAACAAGAGGGAAGGAGGAATGGTCGGGAGAGAGAAGAGGGGAAAGCGAGCAGGAACCAGAAACCGTTAGGGAAGGATCCACCGACTTTGGGTCCATCGTCGAAAATAATAAATCCGACGCAGTGACGTGATTGGATAGTTGTGATCTGTTGACGGGTTAAAATAAGTAAAGGCGGTGGGCTGCCAATTCGAACTTCACTTGAGATGCACGCCGTAAGAAAATTAGGAGGGACAGTCTTGACGGGTCATCTATAACCACGTGTCCTGAGTTGCTATGGTTGCTCTGGTTTAAGAAATTGGGGCTGGCTTTAAATAATTTTCTTATTCTTAAATACATTGCGGTTAAAATATTAAAAAGACCACTTAATTTCAACTTGCCACCTTGCCTAATTTAATATTGCCCACGATTACTAATTAGCAAACCACTCATCCAATTAGGAAACTTGATCGGGAACACCCACAATCAGATGCCACAAATGAATTCCCTAGTCACGACAAAACCCCTGCTACTCATTTCGAAAACGTCAACAATTTTAAGTCTCCATGAAATACAGATCATTAGCCAAGGGCATCACTTCCAAGAGTCAGCACATCGCATTCTGACCAAAATGATTTTAAGTGCTATCTGCACAATTCTTACTTGATGAAGGTTGCACGATCTACTCAACAAAGTGACCAACTGAAAATAGACAGAACTTTGTTAAACAGTCCAAATATACAAGCAGAATCCATACATGCTGCAGGAAGGCTCATTTTCTTTTGAAGTACTCAAAACACCCTGACCTAAATGATAACGAAGTGCTATCTGCACAAATCGTGCTTGATTTTTTGCCAGTCACAGCTGTCTTACTTGTGCCATGATAAAAGTTGCACAATTTGCTCAACATGGTGAGCAACTGATAATAGACAGAAATATGTTTGTTATTTTTTCTTGGGTCATTGACAGAAATATGTTGAAAAGACCAAAATACAAGGCAGAATCCACACGTGCTGCAGGAAGACTCAATTTCAATTTCTTTAGATGTCTTCAAAACGGTAAGTCGGCTCTCAAGTTCAACATATCAGGTATAGCTCATACAACACGTGAATCCTACCGAAAGCAACATGTCCAAGACATCCACCTATCTTTACCCACAAGTATATTCCAGAGCATCCTTACAAATATAGTACAAACTAGAGCCAGCTTCCTCAGAAAACGAATAAGAGTTTCGAAGAGAACGAGAAATGAGGGATCATAAGAGCTTGTGGCCAAGTAACTTTTGATTTCAACACAAAAGCAATATCTCAACTAAACATAATTGCATTAAATAATAACCTCCTCCCTCCCCTAACTCAAGACCCAGGATTCTCTAACAGTTCTGATCAATCAGCATCATCACACGGTCCTTAGTTACATTGCTCTAAACTGGAAGAAGCACCTGTCGACAACTGAACAGTCCCCTATAGCATTAGAAGCCACAAAATTGGTTGATATTGTCAGAGGCAGGCTTGAACCTGATATAAATTTGATACATCTTCCTGTATAAAATCAGAGCCTTCGCCACCATTGTTCAGGAAATAGACCCAACCAGATGCTTCAAAATTCATGCCCTCAAGGCAAATACCATAGCAAATGCAACCAATCATAGGCAAACTTCCAATTACAAGAAAGATGACTTCAAACAACCATTGTAGAGCCGATGAGAAAGAGATACAGTCGAACCATGAATATCTGGTTGACAGATCATCATTGGCAAAGGATCACACTGCAATTAGACATCTATAAATTCAGAGCCCTAAAGAGCTTCAACAGCTATGCTTGATTGTTATTTAGATCACATGCACGAAGTAGAAGTTCACCAGTCATACATTAGAGTACCATAAGAGATCAGAAGGTCCATGCTCACCAGATATGTTAAAACCCCAAACCGAAGATTATGCAGGATTGTCATCTGCCCCTTAAGTTCTCATCCATGTAAAAATAACTACAAAATTTGACAAACATGCCGATCAAGCACTGAGTGTCTGCTCCTCCCAGCCAGAGCAGCCACATCTTCTGACAGCATACAAGACACAACACATCTTTGTCATGGATAAGAAACAAGAGAATCAGCAGAAAGGAGAGAACCAGTCAGAGTGCAAGCAATGCCAAGGGAGTAACGTCTAGATGGCTGTCCTGTCAACATCCCCACGTGAGGCCTGATCACATATGCCAATCATGAAACACGAGAAGAAAGAGACCTTCTAGTTATGAAAGGAACCTACATTGTTATTAAAAGCTAAAAGGCAAAATGCACAGGACCAGTTCATCTTTTCAGAATGAGATGCTAACAATTTGCAACAAAGTATAACTTAGGTCCTGGTAGAAAAGTCTTCATAGTCCCATGGATCCACGAGAACATAAAATATTCAGAAATTAGGCCCTCAAGGTGGCACTACAAACTAAAAGCAACCAATCTCACCTACAAAACACCTCATCTGTGAAATGTCCCCGACATCACTGTATCAGAAGAAAGTATTATGGCAGTGGAAAATGTTGGCCAAGCAAACCCATACAGATATCCTAATGCAACTAAGGAGACTTAGTACTCTCCTTTTGAGAGGCCATCCAATGACAATCAGAGATCTTATGTCAAACTTCAAACCCTCCAAGTCAAACTCATTCTCGCACACCTATCATAAAAGCATGAACAAAATATCAATTGATTAGGGATTGATCAATTTACACATATAGAATGAGGACATCAAAAGAACCAAAATCAAAGAAGTGGGAGCTCATCCGATTTCAACAAAGCCAGGACTCCACTATTCATCAACTCAGCCACACAGAAAAGGCCATAGATCATCACTCATAAAATCTGGCAAAACTCCAAACTTATAAAGGAATAGGAACAAAGACAATGATCTTTCCACTCTAAGGGAATCGACTGAGGAATAATATTCTACATAAACCCAAATGCCTACACAGCAAGAGCTCATCTAAAAATCAGTTTTTCACCCTGTCCTGAAGATGATCAAGGACACTGCCCATACACCAACCCAACCAAAGATAGATGTGAAAAATCGTCGCACTCAAGAAAAGCTCAGTCATTCTAAGTAATGATTGACCAAGCTCATCATATAGACCATTCCTTAGATAACATCCTCAATTAAAGAGATCTCTCTGTGAGAAAAGAAGCTACAGAATTACAAATCCAGAAACAGCTCAAAAACAACAAAAAGGATTGATCAATCCATCAATAGATGATCAAAGGAGGAGCTAAACACTAAGGATGTCCATGACCAGTCCTCAACAACCACCTAAAGCATAGAAATCACCTGGTAAACGAAAAAGTTCCACCAAAGGTTCTGTTTCAAAAGAAAACACCTCAACTGTATAGAATGTAAGCATAAGCTAACAAAATTGTGCTAAGCTAGTATTTGGAAAATAAAAAAGGCGAGGCAAATAAATTGCACTTGCAATATCTCCGTGATTTACCAGCAATCAATTTAGTGATTGCAGCATGCATTGCAAGGACAAATAGAAACAAGCCAGGACTTTGTGGGTCTCAAGCTATCCAGAATCATAAACAATCCCTACAATAGAAGATAGTCAATGATTATTCATTTTCCAAATAGAAGCTTGAAGAAAGAAGAGCTTGTTAAATGAAACGTAGAAAGAACCATTACAGCTTGAAGACAGCACACATCGAACCAGAAGAGGCTTGCATCAAAGGGATAGATTCATTTTCCAAATAGAAGTTCAAAGAAAGAAGAGCTTGTTAAATGAAACGTAGAAAGAACCATTACAGCTTGAAGACAGCACACATCGAATCAGAAGAGGCTTGCATCAAAGGAAGAGAGAGCTAGGCCCTAATCATCTCACTATAAACGGAAAAAGCAGAAGCAGAAAACAAACTTTGTTCAAACCAATAACTGCCTAGAATCCACAAAGCAGCTGTTTGTCCAATTTCAAACAATCATCAACTCAGCCCTACAGAAGAATGCAATAGATCACCACTTCTCAAACCCAGCAATACAAACTAAAATCAAAGATACAAAATGCCTAGAATTCTTCAATTCCGTTGCCTGTCCTGAAGATGTGATCAGAGACTGCTTCAGAACTCAAGCAAACAAAGCCTGCATAGATCACCACTCCTCAAAGAAGCCCAAGTACCTTATTCTATGTAAACTGACCAGCTTCTATGTATTTATCATCCTACCATCCAGACGGCATCAATCTCATCAAATATAAACACAAAAGAAACCTGACAAAAAAAAAATTACCGCAAAAAAACAGTGGGAAAAAAAATATTTTTTGTCTGCAAGTTTCATATAACGTAGAGAAAAAAGGGGCAATAGGTCACACCAAATCTCAGCATAGGAAATTACCATCCAGATTATTGAAACAAAAATCAAGCAGATACATACACCAAGTCAAAAAAGTGCATATGCAAGGGACATTTCTAAATGAATGTGTGATTGACAGGAAAAAAGTCCGAGGTAAGTAACATGCAGGATAGGGTTCCATCAAAGAAACAGGTAAGACATACAAATCAAAAGTTTCCAATCCAATCCCTAAGAGAAAGTAGGCTCTAATCTGCCAAAGAACAACTGGTATCAGCTATCATCATCTGTTAACAAATAGAAACAAAATAAAAAAGATCAAGTATGCAAATTGTGATAGATATCAGAAGTAGGTCATTTCAAAATAAGATACTACCAGTATACCCTCAAATAAAACCGATTCTGTCAGCAATAAGCCTTCACCGTCCTAATAACCAAAGAAAACCACAATTTTTTTGACATTTATATGGCCATTGACTGAATCAACCTACTCGAACAACCTCTTGCACGGAAAGAACACGAAATGACCTCTTGTTTAGCAAAAGAAAACACAAGATGTGTAAAAAGGAAAGTGAAGCAAACTAGGTAATGCCAGGAGCAATTTCCGCCATAGGGAAGAAGAGCATGATGCATACATCTTACATATGATATCTCCAAGATTTATCAGAGATCCAATTAGTGATTGTAGCACACAGATAAGAATGAAGAGAAACGAGTTAGAACTTGTGTCGAGCTTTCCAGACAAGAAAGAACTCTGACCGAAGAGCTTGTCCTATGCATTAATTCTTATGCAGCGAGAAAGAGCCATTAATGATCACAGACACTCCATCTCGAATTTGACGAGCTAAGGTATTGCCTTGACCAAACTACAACCTGTGAAGGAAAAAGAACATCTGATCGTTCCCCACCTCAACTAGATGATAATCACCTTGACTAGAAGATAACAGAAATGAAAGACAAATTAGAAATTGATGCTTATGCAGCAAAAGAGAACATCCCTGATCATAGACACTCCATATTGAACTTGGCCATGTAAAATTGCCTCAACCATACTCTGATCTGCGAAGGGAAGAGAACTAGATCTAATCTTTCGGATTAACTAAGAATAGGACGAGTTTCATTCAAACCAATAGCTGCCCAAAATCCAAGAACCAGGAGCTCATCCAATTTCAAACGATTATCAACTCAGCCCCACAGAAACGCAACAGATCACCAGCGGTCAAATCCAGTAAAACTTTCAAACTGTAAAAGAAGCCTAGAAGGTTGTCCAGATTACAGTCCATCATTTGTCCTGAAGAAAGAGGCTTCTATGTGATGATCAACCAAACAGTGCAAAATAGATCATTAGTCCTCCAAAAAGCCCAAATGTCGTATTATAGGTAACCAACTGACCAGTTGCATTGTATTCATCGTTCTCAGAAAAAATGATTGCTCCAAGCAGAAGCCACTGCCAATTCACGGAATAGTGAATACTGGAATCAGCTCATAATACAATTAAACTTGGAGAGACCAATCACTGATGAATCAATCAATGATTAGAGAAGTGCAAACCCTAAGGATGCCCACAACATGGCATGATGGCAGTGTCCTAGAGAGGCCAGGCGTAACCTTTGCAAAATAATCAGAACCAGACCGATTTAACCATCAGTCAAGAAACAAAAAGAAAAGAAGACGATCAAGAACACATTTCAGGAATGATGTCTCATCTGAACTTCACAGAGGCTGTCAGCAGAGAGGGTGTTGGCTGAGAGGGGTATGCAACACAAGATGAGACTGCAGGATGAGGACACAAGGGACTATTACTAGGAATGAGACACTGGCCTTCGAACTTTGATAAAAATAAGATGCGGATCTGGATTGGATACCGGACAGAGATCTGTTGTGGCGCGTAAAGAGGGCTTTATGAAAAATCTCCATCAGATGAAAATCTTCTATTCATAGGGAATCAAGGCGATAACAACTGAATAACAGAGAAGAATTTAAACCAATATCATATCCAACTGAAGCAATTTCTCAAGAAGGCAAGAACCTCATCCATCTGTGACCAGCCAGTCATTTGAAGTGAGATTACCAGCATGGAAGTGCACCAAATGCTAACTATCCAGCCACAAGGTGAGTATGACCCTTAAAATTACTATGACATAATTGAAAGACTCCTGCAATAAGCACATCTTCTCCATCTTAATCAAATTCCATAGCTATTAAAAACCAAAAAAGATACCATATCCATATAAAAAACAATTTGTTTCCACATTGTCCAACTTACTGATGAGGATCATGATCAGAACTGGAGAAAACCTCAGTATTAACAACCATCTTCCCCAAATTGAATTTACCATTATCTTAAAGCTGTGAAAGGTAGCAGAGATCTGTTGATCAAAGGCAAGGGAACTTCAAAATTTCATTTTGATTCACCCACACTAAAAATTTTGATCATAAGAGAAAAGTACTCTGGAAAATGAGAATGAGAAGCATCAAGTCGTAAGATATGCCAGCCAAAAGTCCACATCAGGAGTCTTACAGAAGAATGGGGAGAGAAACAAGCTAGAACTTATGTGGACCCAGACAAGAAAGAACTCTGAAAGAAAAGCTTGTCCTATGAATTCATGCTTACGCAGAAAGAATGAACCCTTGCTGAGCTTGGACAGGTATGGTATTATTGCCTCGACCAAACTCTGATCTGCGAAGGGAAGAGAACTAGATCTGATCTTTGTGATTAACCAGAAAAAGAAGAAGCAAGGACATGTTTATTTAAACCAATAACTGCCTAAAGTCCAAGAAGAAACAGCTCATCCAATTTCAAACAATTATCAACTCAGCCCACAGAAAATGCAATTGTCAAAGTCCACTAAAACTTTCAACCGGTAAAAGAAGCCAATAAGGTAGCCAAAATTTAAATCCATCATTAGCTCAACCACAAATGGTGCAAGATAGATAGATCATTAGTCCTCCAAAAAGCCCAAATGTCATATTCTATGTAACCAACCATTTGGATGTTTTCATTACCTACAACATCCTCACAAAATGATCGCTCCAAGAAAAAATAAGCCACTGCCAATTCACGGAATAGTGAATACCAGAATCAGCTTATAATATAATTAAAATTAGAAAGATCAATCAATCAACAATGAGAGGAGCGCAAACCCTAATGATGCCCCCAACATGGCAGAGTCCCAGAGAGGCAAGAAGTAACCTTCAGAAATAACATTGCATGAACAGAATCAGACCGATTTAACAATCAATCAAGAAGCAAAAAGAAAGGAAAAAGGATCAAGGGCGCGTTTCAGTAACAATGTCTCCTCTGAAGAGTACTACGCAAAGGTGGTCAGCTGAGTGAGGAATGCATGCACAATCATAGATGCCCGATGAGACTGAAGGATGAGGACACGAGGAAGGGACCATTTCTTGGAAGGAGATACTGGCTTTCGAAATTCAATAAAATTAAGACAAGGTGGATCTGGATTGAATAGTGATCAGTTGGGGCACGCACACCTTGCAAAGAAAGAACCATCACAGATCATACATCGACCACTCGAAAGGGATGAGAATCAGTTTTCACATTAATTGGAAAATTATGGGACTGGGGAACAAAGTTCATTCAAACTGAAACCATAGAACTTATCCAATTTCAGACAATCATCAGCTTGCGGCAGATTACCACTTGTCAAGTCTGGCAAGACTCCAACCTGTGAGAGAATCAGAGGACTAGACAGTAATCAACTCCCCAAGATCAAAAAACTAAAGAACAAATTCCCATCAAAACCAGTAAATTTCAGCCCATCACCCAGTCTAAAATATCACACTCATCTCAACCAAAGAGAAGAGACCAAAAGGATCATCAGTCCTCCAAAAAGCCCCTACATCTGAGTTTTTATGAAGTAAACTGACCAATGTCATCATATTGTCCTTGAAATCCTCAGATAAGCAGTTTTCTCCGAGGGGAAAGAAGCCACTGCGAATTCACCAAATAACAAAATCCAGAAGCAGCTCGTAAAACAATTGTGCGGGAAGATCAATTGGGCAATGTATCAATACAGGATCAAAGGAGGAGCTAAACAAAACACTTCCTGTGACAGCATCCTCGGATGTCAGGACATACGTTCTGAGAGGAAAGTAGAGACCAAACTTCATTCAAACCAATAACTGCCTAGAATCCACGAACCGGTTGCTTGTCCAATTTCAAGCAATCATCAACTCAGCCCCACAGAAGAACCCAATATATCACCACTTCTCAAAACTGGAAAAATTTCAACCTGTGGAAGAATTAGAACTTGATGATGATTATCTCACTGCTTTCCAAAGATAATTAACTGAAGACAAACTTCAATCAAAACTACAAAAAGTGTAGAAATGTCTAAAATTTCAGTCCATCCCCCGTCCAAAAGATATGATCGACTATTACTTCAGAACTAAAATAAACAATACTGCATAATAGATCACCACTCCTCCAAGAAACCCAAACACCTTATTTAATGTAAACTAACCAGCTTCTATGTATTTATTTATCCTCCTTAGCCGACATGCTCACATTAAGAGATTGCTCCAAGAGTAGATGTAACTGCCAATACACTGAAATCCAGAATCATCTTGTTAAACAATTTCATGGAAGATCAATCCATTGATAAACCATCCAAAAACATTGTTTGTACTTTGTTTGTAAGTGAAATAAATAACATTTGGTAAAGTTTTGACAAAAGGTCAATGTTACTGAAAAAAAAAAAGTACGAAAAACAAATATTATTTTGGAAAAGGTCAATCCATTGATAAACCATCCAAAAACATTGTTTGTAAGTGAAATAAATAACATTCGGTAAAGTTTTGGCAAAAGGTCAATGTTAATGAAAAAAAAAGTGCAAAAAACAAATATTATTTGGGAAAGAACCTATACTGCAAGCTCCAAATAACATAGAGCCATCTCAGTGTAAGAAATTGCCATCTAAACAAGTCCTTAGTCTCATCTAATAAAAGCACAAAAGAAACCTGACAAAATATCTTCAAATAAACCAAATTTAACAAATTGACACAAAATTCAAGTAGATGTTGAAAGGAAAAAGTCAGTGATAAATAACATGAAGAAGGATAGTTCCATTCAGACAAAAAGTTAAGACATACAAATCAAAAGTTTTCCATCTAATCACGTGGAAAAAGGCTCTGATCTGCCAAAGGACAACTTATATCAGCAGCTATCATCCTACAATATTCATAAGGCCATCCAAAATAAATTGAAAAAGGAAAAAAGAATCAAAAGTCAAGTCCCAACCAAAGTTAGATATGCCAACAGTCTACCGTAAAAGCACTGTGACAAATACATCCTGCATAAACTATTTGCATGATTTCCAAAAGTGATTCAATTAGCAATTACAATTCACATATGAGATAAGAATCATGAGAAGCAAGCCAAAACTAATGCAGACTCAAGCTTTACTGAACTGTAAACAACTCCTACAACAGAAAAAGTCGACAATTTGACCTTCCAAAAACGACTTAATACTCAGGTAAAAGTGCCAAGGAATTAAGGATCTTGTCCAATCAACTACATCATTTCAAAATAAGATGCTACCAATATGCCCTGAAGTAACACCAATTCTGTCAGCTATAAGCATTCACAGTCCCAATAACCAAAGAAAAACCCTACTGCACAGACATTTATATGGCCAATAACATAGTCCAACTCAAATGACCTCTTCTACCTATAGAACATGAGAAATCACCACTTGTTCTGTACCAAAAGAAAACACAGAAGTGGTGTAAGAAAAAAGGTGAAACAAATCACGAGACAGTGTTAGGTTAGAAGAAGAACACGACATATAACTCTTACGTATGCTATCTCCACTATTTACCAGAGAGATCCAATAAGTGATCCAGGCACACAGAGAAGATTGAAGAGAAACAGGCCAGAACTTGTGTGGACCTTTTCATAAGAGAAAGAACTCCGAAAGAACAGCTTGTGTCCTATGAATTGATGGTTATGCAGCAAGAACGAACCATTATTGATCACAGCCGCTTCATATCAAAATTGATGAGGTAAAGTATTGCTACGACTGAACTCTAACCTGCCAAGGAAAGAGAACATCTTATCGTTCCCCTTAACTAGAAGATAACAGAAGCGGAAGACAGATTAGGAATTGATACGTATGCAGCAAAAAAGAACATCACTGATCCCAGATGCTCCATATCGAACTGGGCCAGGTAAAGAATTGCCTCGACCGAACTCTGATCTTTAGGATTAACTACAAAACAAGTTCCATTCAAACCAATGGCAGCCTATCATCCCAAAAGCAGGAGCTCATCCACTTTCAAACAATTCTCCACTTTGCCCCACAGAAAACGTGACAGATCACCATGCCTCGACTGAACTCTAACCTGCCAAGGAAAGAGAACATCTGATCGTTCCCCCTAACTAGAAGATAACAGAAGTGGAAGACAGATTAGGAATTGATGCGTATGCAGCAAGAAAGAACATCACTGATCCCAGACACTCCATATCGAACTGGAACAGGTAAAAGTATTGCCTCGACCAGACTCTGATCTGCAAAAAGAAGGAAACTAGATCTGATCTTTTGGATTAACTACAAAATAACACAAGTAAAGGACAAGTTCCATTCAAACCAATGGCAGCCTAACATCCAAGAAGCAGGAACTCATCCACTTTCAAACAATTCTCCACTTAGCCCCCACAGACAACGTGACTAATCAACATGCCTCGACTGAACTCTAACCTGCCAAGGAAAGAGAACATCTTATCGTTCCCCTTAACTAGAAGATAACAGAAGCAGAAGACAGATTAGGAATTGATGCGTATGCAGCAAGAAAGAACATCACTGAGACGAGACACTCCATATCGAACTGGACCAAGTAAAGTATTGCCTTGACCAAAACTCTGATCTGCGAAGGGAAGGAAACTAGATCTGATCGTTTGGATTAACTCGAAAATAACACAAGTAAAGGACAAGTTCCATTCAAACCAATGGCAGCCTAACATCCCAGAAGCAGGAGCTCATCCACTTTCAAACAATTCTCCACTTTGCCCCACAGAAAACGTGACAGATCAACATGCCTCGACTGAACTCTAACCTGCCAAGGAAAGAGAACATCTGATTGTTTCCCTTAACTAGAAAATAACAGAAGCGCAAGACAGATTAGGAATTGATGCGTATGCAGCAAGAAAGAACATCACTGATCCCAGACACTCCATATCGAACTGGGCCAGGTAAAGTATTGCCTCGACCAAACTCTGATCTGCAAAAAGAGGGAAACTAGATCTGATCTTTTGGACTAACTACAAAATAACACAAGTAAAGGACAAGTTCCACTCTCAAACCAATGGCAGCCTAACATCCCAGAAGCACAAGCTCATCCACTTTCAAACAATTCTCCACTTAGCCCCACAGAAAACGTGACAGATCACCATGCCTCGGCTGAACTCTAACCTGACAAGGAAAGAGAATATCTGATCACCATACTTCTCGGATTTTAGGCAGTCATTATGGGACTGGGGAACAAATTTCATTCAAACTGAACCATAGAACTTATCCAATTTCCGACAATCATCAGATCCCGACAGATCACCTCTTGTCAAGTCTGGCAAGACGCCAACCTGTGAGAGAATCAGGACTAGACGATAATCAACTCCCCAAGATCAAAATACTAAAGAACAAATTCGCGTTAAGACCAGTAAAATTTCAGTCTATCACCGCTCTAAAATGTGATCATCATCTCAACCAAAGAAAAGATGGCAAAAGGATCAGCAGTCCTCCAAAAGCCCAAATACCCATGTTTTATGAAACAAGCTGACACCGTATCCATCATCCTTGACATCTTCAGACAAACAGTTTTGCTCTGAGGGGAAAGAAGCCACTGCGAATTCACCAAATAACAAAATCCCAGAAGCATCTCGTAAAACAATTGCACGGAAAGACCGATCGGTCAATGTATCAATAAAGGATCAGAGGATGAGGAGCTAAACCAAACCACTTCCCAAAACGACGTCCAAAGCGACATCCTCAGGCCTCAATAGATTATGATCCAAAAGGCAAGACGCCACACTGCCAATTCACCGAATGACGAGAATCTCCACAATCAATCGTTCGATCGATGAATCCCAAAACGATCAAAAGGACGAGGCGTAAACGGAATAATACCAATAAACCATAGGCATCCAGGCGAAGCGAAACCCTCGAGAATCTCCGCACAACAGGGGCGTTGGGTCTCTGCAATCAGCTTCACAAAATCAGACCGAGAAAAGCAATCGGTCCTCCATCAACAATCAATCAATCAAAGAAACCGAAACAAAAGAAGAAGGGCCGACGGAGAACGCTAAACCGAGATCGCCACTTCTCTCGATTATATCGGCCATGAGAGGCCGTGGGAAGAGAGGAGAGAGAGGAGCGGGCCACCAGAACAAACGCGTGAGGAGGACGAGAGAAGAGAGGATGGTTATTTATAGGGAAGTATCGCCGACTTCGGGTCGACCGTTGACAATATAAAAATCCGAAGCAGGGTCGCGTGATTGGACGGCCGAGATCTGCTGGCGGTTCAACTTAGGAAAGTCGGTCAGCTGGCCAATTCCGACCGTTGCGTGAGACGCACGCGGCATCCTCGGTCTACTTCCGCGTGAAGGATCAGGATGAACGCTCGCTGCGAATCATCTTTGACCACCAGTGCTGACTTCTTCTTGCGGCTTTCTTTTCGAAAATTTGCAGATAAAAAGAAATACTATTTTGTTTAAAAAATTAATGGGAAACACTAGCCGATCTATTTTATTTGAAAATCATATCGGTCCAGCTACTTTAATTTAGCTGGAAACCGTCTTCTACCTTTTACTAAAATAGTATTTGAATTATAGCATTTTTACATTTTTATTTTATTTTTTATTTTTTATTATTTAATTTGCTTTTTTATTTTACAAATTAGAAATTGATACTTATGCAGCAACAAACAACATCATTGATGACCCTCCATATCAAACTTGGCCAAGTAAAGTATTGCCCCGACCAAATTCTGATCTGCAAAGGGAAGAGAAAAGAGAAATAGATCTGATCTTTCAGATTAACTAAAAAATTAAAATAAGTAAGGGACAAGTTCCATCCAAACCAATGGCTGCCTAAAATCCAAGAAGCAGGAGCTCATCCACTTTCGAACAATTATCAACTCAGCCCCACAGTCCAATAAAACTTTCAACCTGTAAGAGAAAGCCTAGAAGGTTGTAAAAAAATTTCAGTCCATCCCTTGTCCTAAAGACAAAGACTTCTAGAACATCAGCTCAACCAAACATTGCAAGATTAGATCATTGGTCCTCCAAACACACCAAATGTCATATTCCATGTAACCAACTGACCAGTTGCATTGTCTTCATTGTCCTCTCAGACATTGTCCTCAGAGAAATTGATTGCTCCAAGAAGAAAGAAGCCACTGCTAATTCACGGAATAGTGAATACCAGAATCAGCTCATAAGACAGTTGAACCAGGAATTATCAATTAATTGATGATACAATCAACGATCAGAGGAGGGCAAACCCTAACAATGCCCACAACATTGCAGTCCCGGGGTGGTGAAGCGAGACCTTGGGAGAAAAACATAGCATAAACAGAATCAGACCTGTTTGACAATCAAAAGAGAGAAAAAGAAAATAAGTATTATCAAGAGAGCATTTCGGGAACAATGTCTCCTTCGAAGAGTACTTTGCTGAGGCTGTCAACTGAGAGAGGAATGCAGGAACAATCATAGACGCAAGATGAGACTGAAGGATGAGGACACAAGGAAGGAGACACTGGCCTTCGAGCTTCATTAAAAATAAGACGAAGCGGATCTGGATTGG
Organism: Corymbia maculata; assembly: GCA_014182735.1. Taxonomy (NCBI): domain Eukaryota; kingdom Viridiplantae; phylum Streptophyta; class Magnoliopsida; order Myrtales; family Myrtaceae; genus Corymbia; species Corymbia maculata. Next base: position 466,538 of record CM024687.1, on the reverse strand, counting down.
GGGTAGTGATGCGCGTACACCTCACAAAAAAAGAACCATCACATATCATATATGTACCGAACACTGACCTCTCAATGAATGAAAATCGGTTTTCGCTTTAATCAGGAAATTATGGGACTGGAGAACAAATTTCATTCAAACCGATAACTGCCTCAAGAAACAAAGCTTATCCCATTTCAGACAATCATCCACAGCAGATCACCACTTGCCAGTCACAGCTGTCTTACTTGTGCCATGATAAAAGTTGCACAATTTGTACAACATGGTGAGCAACTGATAATAGACAGAAATATGTTTGTTTTTTTTTTTCTTGGGTCATTGACAGAAATATGTTGAAAAGACCACAAATACAAGGCAGAATCCACGCATGCTGCAGGAAGACTCAATTTCAATTTCTTTAGATGTCTGTCTTCAAAACAGTAAGTTGTTTCTCAAGTTCAACATCAGCTATAGCTCATACAACACGTGAATCCTACCGAAAGCAACATGTCCAAGACATCCGCCTACAGTTACCCACAAGCATATTCCAGAGCATCCTTACAAATATAGAACAAACTAGAGCCAGCTTCCTCAGAAAACAAAGATAATAGAATAAGAGTTTCGAAGAGAACGATAAATGAATCCATCTAGAGGGATCATGCGAGCTTGTGGCCAAGTAACTTTTGATTTCAACACAAAAGCAATATCTCAACTAAACATAATTGCATTAAATAATAACCTCCTCCCTCCCCCAACTCAAGACCCAGGATTCTCTAACAATTCTGATCAATCAGCATCATCACACGGTCCTTAGTTACATTGCTCTAAACTGGAAGAAGCACCTGTCGACAACTGAAAGTCCCCTATAGCATTAGAAGCCACAAAATTGGTTGATATGATCAGAGGCGGGCTTGAACCTTAAATAAATTTGATACACCTTCCTGTATAAAATCAGAGCCTTCGCCACCATTGTTCAGGAAATAGACCCAGCCACTTCAAAATTCACACCCACAGAAACTACCATGGCAAATGAAACCAATCATAAGACGAACTTTTAGTATCTCCAATTACAAGAAAGATGACTTCAAACAACCATTGTAGAGCCGATAAGAAAGAGATACAGTAGAACCATGAATTAGAATATCTGGTCGACAGGTCATCATTGGCAAAGGATCACACTGCAATTGGACATCTATAAATTCAAAGCCCTAAAGAGCTTCAACAGCTATGCTTGATTGTTAATTAGATCATTTGCATGAAGTAAAAGTTCACCCAGTCATACATTAAGGTACCATAAGAGATCAGAAGGGGGTCCATGCTCACCAGATATGTTAAAACCTCAAACCAAAGATTATGCAGGATCGTCATCCGCCCCTTAAGTTCTCATCCATCTAAAAATAACTACAAAATTTGACAAACATGCCGACCAAGCACTGAGTGTCTGCTCCCCCAGCCAGAGCAGCCATGTCTGCTGACAGCATACAAGACACAACACAGCTTTGTGATGGATAAGAAACAAGAGAATCAGCGCAAAGGAGAGAACCAGTCAGAGTGCAAGCAATGCCAAGGGAGTTAGTTATGTCTAGATGGCTGTCCTGTCAACATCCCCATGTGAGGCCTGATCACATATGCCAATCATGAAACATGAGAAGAGAGAGACCTAGTTATGAAAGGAACCTTACATTGTATCGTGTATGTTATTAAAAGCTAAAAGGTACACAGGACCAGTTCATCTTTTCAGAATGAGATGGTAACAATTTGCAGCAAAGTATAACTTAGGTCCTGGCAGAAAAGTTGTCATAGTCCCATGGATCAACGAGAACATAAAATATTCAGAAATTAGGCCCACAAGGTGGCACTACAAACTAAAAGCAACCAATCTCACCTACAAAACACCTCATTTGTGAAATGTCCCCGACAATCACTGTATCAGAAAGTATTACAGCCGTGGAAAATGTTGGCTAAGCAAAACCCATACAGATATCCTATTGCAACTAAGGAGACTTAGTACTCTCCTTTTGAGAGGCCATCCAATGACAATCAGAGATCTTATGTCGAACTTCAAACCCTCCAAGTCACACTCATTCTTGCACACCTATCATAAAGCATGAACAAAATATCAATTGATTAGGGATTGATCCATATACACATATAGAGTGAGGACATCAAAAGAACCGAAATCAAAGAAGTGGGAGCTCATCCGATTTCAAATAAAGCCAGGACTCCGCTATTCATCAACTCAGCCACACAGAAAAGGCGATAGATCATCACTTATAAAATCTGGCAGAACTCCAAACCTATAAAGGAATAGGAACAAAGACAGTGATCATCTTTCCACTCTAAGGGAATCGACAGAGGAATGATATTCAACAAAAACCCAAATGCCTACACAGCAAGAGCTTATATAAAAATCAGTTCTTCACCCGGTCCTGAAGATGATCAAGGACACTGCCCATAAACTAACCCAACCAAATCGTTGCACTTAAGAAAAGCTCAGTCATTCTAAGTAATGATTGACCAAGCTAATCATAAATACCATTCCTTAGTTAACATCCTTAATCAAAGAGATCTCTCCACGAGAAAAGAAGCTACCGAATTATAAATCCAGAAACAGCTCTAAAACAACAAAAAGGATTGATCAATCCATCAATAGATGATCAAAGGAGGAGCTAAACACTAAGGATGTCCATGACCAGTCCTCAACAACCACCCAAAGCATAGAAATCAGCTGGTAAATGAAAAAGTTCCACCAAAGGTGGTAGATGATCAAAGAAGGAGCTAAACACTAAGGATGTCCATGACCAGTCCTCAACAACCATCTAAAGCATAGAAATCACCTGGTAAACGAAAAAGTTCCACCAAAGGTTCTGTATCAAAAGAAAACACCTCAACTGCATAGAATGTAAGCATAAGCTAACTAAATTGAGTGAAGCTAGTATTTGAAAAATAAAAAAGGCGAGGCAAATAAATTGCACTTGCAATATCTCCATGATTTATCAGCAATCAATTTAGTGCTTGCAGCACGCATTGCAAGGACAAATAGAAACAAGCCAGGACTTTGTGGGTCTTAAGCTTTCCAGAATCATAAACAATCTCTACAATAGAAGAAAGTCAATGATTATTCGTCTTCCAAATAGAAGCTCGACAAAAGAAGAGCTTGTTAAATGAAATGTAGAAATAACCATTACAGCTTGAGGACAGTGCACATCGAACCAGAAGAGGCTTGCATCAAAGGAAGAGAGAGCTACGCCCTAATCATCTCACCATAAACGGAAAAAGCAGAAGCAGAAAACAAACTTCGTTCAAACCAATAACTGCCTAGAATCCACAAAACAGCTGTTTGTCCAATTTCAAACAATCATCAACTCAGCACTTCAGAAGAATGCAATCGATCATCACTTCTCAAACCCAGCAATACTTCAATCTGTAGAGGAATTAGAAGTCAAGAATTTTTATCTCACTGCTCCCGAAGATAATCAACTCAAGACAAACTAAAATCAAAGATACAAAATGCCTAGAAATCTTCAAATCCATTGCCAGTCCAGAAGATGTGATCAGAGACTGCTTCAGAACTCAAGCAAACAAAGACTGCATAATAGATCACCACCCCTCCAAGAAGCCCAAGTACCTTATTCTATGTAAACTGACCAGCTGCTATGTATTTATCATCCTTAGACGACATGCTTAGATGGAGAGATGACTCCAAGAGGAAAGATGCAACTGCCAATCCATCAAAACCAGATGCAACTGCCAATCCACTGTAATCCATAATCATCTTGATAAACAATTATTCCACCCCTCCAAGAAGCCCAAGTACCTTATTCTATGTAAACTGACCAGCTTCTACGTATATATCATCCTTAGACGACATGCTTAGATGGAGAGATGACTCCAAGAGGAAAGATGCAACTGCCAATCCATCAAAACCAGATGCAACTGCCAATCCACCGTAATCCATAATCATCTTGATAAACAATTATTCCACCCCTCCAAGAAGCCCAAGTACCTTATTCTATGTAAACTGACCAGCTTCTACATATATATCATCCTTAGACGACATGCTTAGATGAAGAGATGACTCCAAGAGGAAAGATGCAACTGCCAATCCATGATAAACAATTAAATGGAAAGATCAATCTATTGATGAACCATCCAACATCACTTTATAAGTAAAAACATTACATATTATACTTTTGGCAAAGTTTTGGCAAAAGGTAAATGTTACCGCAAAAAACAGTGGGAAGAAAACAAATATTTTTTGCCTGCAAGTTCCAAATAACGTAGAGAAAAAAAGGGGCAATAGGTCACACCAAAATAACATCTCAGCATACGAAATTACCATCCAGACAACATCGATCTCATCAAATATAAACACAAAAGAAACCTGACAAAAAAAAAAATTACCGCAAAAAACAGAGGGAAAAACAAATATTTTTTGTCTGCATGTTCCAAATAACGTAGAGAAAAAAGGGGCAATAGGTCACCAAAATAACATCTCAACATAGGAAATTACCATCGAGATTATTGACACAAAAATCAAGCAGATACACCAAGTCAAAAAAATGCATATGCAAGGGACATTTCTAAACGAATGTGCAATAGAGTACATTGACAGGAACAAAGTCCGAGATAAGTAACATGCAGGATAGAGTTCCATCAAAGAAAAAGGCAAGACATACAAATCAAAAGTTTCCAATCCAATCCCTAAGAGGAAGTAGGGAAAAAGCTAAGACATACAAATCAAAAGTTTCCAATCCAATCCCTAAGAGAAAGTAGGCTCTAATCTGCCAAAGAACAACTAGCATCAGCTATCATCATCCGTTAACAAATAGAAACAAAATAAGAAAGATTAAGAATGCAAATTGTGATAGATATCAGAAGTAGGTCATTTCAAAATAAGATATTACCAGTATACCCTCAAATAAAACCGATTCTGTCAGCAAATAAGCCTTCACGGTCCCAATAACCAAAGAAAACCTACAATTTTTTGGACATTAATATGGCCATCGACTGAATCCAACCAACTCAAACAACCTCTTGCACAGAAAGAACACGAAATGACCTCTTATTTAGCAAAAGAAAACACAAGACGTGTAAAAAGGAAAGCGAAGCAAACTAGGTAATGCCAGGAGCAATTTCCGCCACAGGGAAGAAGAGCATAATGCATACATCTTACATATGATATCTCCAAGATTTATCAGATATCCAATTAGTGATTGTAGCACACAGATTGTGTAGACCTATCCAGACAAGAAAGAACTTTGACAGAAGAGCTTGTCCAATCAATTAATTCTTATGCAGCGAGAAAGAGCCATTACTGATCACAGACACTTCATCTTGAATTTGTCGAGCTAAGGTATTGCCTTGACCAAACTATAACCTGCGAAGGAAAGAGAACATCTGATCATTCCCCACCTCCACTAGATGATTATCACCTTGACTAGAAGATAACAGAAGTGGAAGACAAATTAGAAATTGATGCTTATGCAGCAAAAACGAACATCACTGATCATAGACACTCCATATTGAACTTGGCCACGTAAAATATTGCCTCGACCATACTCTGATCTGCAAAGGGAAGAGAACTAGATCTGATCTTTCAGATTAACTAAGACATTACAGAAGTAAAGGACAAGTTCCATTCAAACCAATACCTGCCCAAAATCCAAGAACCAGGAGCTCATCCAATTTTAAACGATTATCAACCCAGCCCCAAGTAAACGCAACAGATCACCTGCTGTTGAATCCAGTAAAACTTTCAAACTGTAAAAGAAGCCTAGTAGGTTGTCAAGATTACAGTCCATCATTTGTCCTGAAGAAAGAGGCTTCTATGTGATGATCAACCAAACAGTGCAAGATAGATCATTAGTCGTCCAAAAAGCCCAAATGTTGTATTATAGGTAACCAACTGACCAGTTGCATTGTATTCATCCTCCTCAGACAAATCCTTAGAAAAAAAGGATTGCTCCAAGCAGGAACCACTGCCAATTCTTGGAATAGTGAATACCGGAATTAGCTCATAATACAATTAAACTTGGAGAGACCAATCAATGACGAATCAATCAACAATTAGAGAAGCGCAAACCCTAAGGATGCCCACAACATGGCATGATGGCAGCGTCCTAGAGAGGCCAGGCATAACCTTCGCAAAATAAACAGAACCAGACCAATTTAACCATCAGTCAAGAAGAGGATCAAGAACGCATTTCAGGAATGATGTCTCATCTGAACTTCACAAAGACTGTCAGCTGAGGGGTACGCAATGCAAGATGAGACTGCAGGATGAGGACACAAGGGAGGGACTATTACTAGGAGGGAGATACTGGCCTTCAAACTTCGATAAAAATAAGATGCGGATCTGGATTGGATAGTGGACAGTAATCTGTTGTGGCGCGTAAAGACAGGCTTTATGAAAAATATCCATCAGGTGAAAATCTTATACACATTACAGAGGAATCAAGGCGATAACAACTGAATAACAGAGAAGAATCCAAACCAATCTCATATCCCACTGAAGCAATTTCTCAAGAAGGCAAGAACCTCATCCATCTGTGACCAGCCAGTCATTTTGAGTGAAATTACCAGCAAGGGAGTGCACCAAATGCTAACTATCCAGCCACAAGGTGAGCATGATACTTAAAATAACTATGACATAATTGAAAGACTCCTGCAATCAGCACATCATCTCCGTCTTAATCAATTCCATAGCTACTAAAAACCAAAAAAGATACTGTATCCATATAAAAACAATTTGTTTCCACATTGTCCAACTTACTGATATGGATCATGATCAGAACCGGAGAAAACCTCAGTCTCAACAACCATCTTCACCAAATTGAATTCACCATTATCTTAAAGCCGTGAAAGGTAGCAGAGATCTATTGATCAAAGGCAAGTGAACTTCAAAATTTCCTTTTTATTCACCCACATTAAAAATTTTTATCATAAGAGAAAAGAACTCTGGAAACTGAGAATGAGAAACATCAAGTCGTAAGATGTATCAGCCAAAAGTCCACATCAGGAGTCTTACAGAAGAATGGAGAGAGAAACAAGAAAGAACTCCAAAAGAAAAGCTTGTCCTATGAATTCATGCTTATGCAGCAAGAATGAACCATTACTGATCACAGACACTCCATATTGAAATTGACGAGGTAAACTATCCCTTGACCAAACTCTGACCTGCAAAGGAAAGAGAACATCTGATTGTCCCCTTAACTGAAAGATTACAGAGGTGGAAGACAAATTAGGAATTGATGTGCACGGAACAAGAAAGAACATCACTGATCTCAGCCACTCCATACCGAGCTTGGCCAGGTATGATATTATTGCCTCAACCAAACTCTGATCTGCAAAGGGAACAGAACTAGATCTGATCTTTTCAATTAACTGGAAAAAAAAAAAGACATAAGGACATGTTTATTTAAACATATAACTGCCTAAAGTCCAAGAACTAACAGCTCATCCAATTTCAAACAATTATCAACTCAGCCCACAGAAAATGCAATTGTCAAAGTCCACCAAACTTTCAACCACAAACGATGCAAGATAGATAGATCATTAGTCCTCCAAAAAGCCCAACTGTCATATTTTCATTACCTACAACATCCTCACAAAATGACTGCTCCAAAAAAGAAATGAGCCACAATTCACGGAATAGTGAATACCAGAATCAGCTTATAATATAATTAAACTTGGAAAGATCAATCAATGATAAATCAATCAATCAACAATGAGAGGAGCGCAAACCCTGATGCCCCAAACATGGCAGAGTCCCAGAGAGGCAAGAAGTAACCTTCAGAAATAACATTGCATGAAGAGAATCAGACCGATTTAACAACAAATCAAGAAGCAAAACGAAAAGAAAAAGGATCAAGGGCACGTTTCAGGAATGATGTCTCCTCTGAAGAGTACTTCACAAAGGGGGTCAGCTGAGTGAGGAATGCATGCACAATCATAGAAGCCCGATGAGACTGAAAAATGAGGACAGAAGGCACGGACCATTTCTTGGATGGAGACACTGGCTTTCGAAATTCAATCAAATTAAGACGAGGCGGATCTGGATTCAATAGTGGTCAGTTGGGGCACGCACACCTTGCAAAGAAAGAACCATCACAGATCATACATGGACCACTCGAAAGGAATGAGAATCGGTTTTCGCATTAATTGGAAAATTATGGGACTGGGGAGCAAATTTCATTCAATACTGAAACCATAGAACTTATCCAATTTCAGACAATCATCAGCTCGCGGCAGATTACCACTTGTCAAGTCTGGCAAGACACCAACCTGTGAGAGAATCAGAGGACCAGACAGTAATCAACTCCCCAAGATCAAAAAATTGAACAACAAATTCCCATCAAAACCACCAGTCTAAAATGTCATACTCATCTCAACCGAAAGAGAAGACACCAAAAGGATCATCAGTCCACCAAAAAGCCCTAACATCTGAGTTTTTATGAAGTAAACTGACCAATGTCATCATAATATTCATTGTCCTTGAAATCCTCAGACAAGCAGTTTTGCTCTGAGGGGAAAGAAGCCACTGTGAATTCACCAAATAACAAAATCCAGAAGCAGCTCGTGAAACAATTGTGCAGGAAGATCAATCGGGCAATGTATCAATAAAGGATCAAAGCAGGAGCTAAACTAAACACTTCCTGTGAGGAAACAGGTGGAGACCAAACTTCATTCAAACCAATAACTGCCTAAAATCCACGAACCGGTTGCTTGTCCAATTTCAAGAAATCATCAACTCAGCCCCACAGAAGAACCCAATATATCACCACTTCTCAAAACTGGAAAAATTTCAACCTGTGGAAGAATTAGAACTTGACGATAATTATCTCACTGCTCCCCAAAGATAATTAACTGAAGACAAACTTCAATCAAAACTACAAAAAGCGTACAGATCTCCAAAATTTCAGTCCATCCCCCGTCCTAAAGATGTGATCAAACATTACTTCAGAACATAAGTAAACAGACTGCATAATCGATCAACACTCCTCCAAGAAACCCAAACACCTTATTTACTGTAAACTAACCAGCTTCTTCGTATTATTTATGCTCATTAGCCGACATGCTCACATTAAGAGATTGCTCCAAGAGTAGATGTAACTGCCAATCCACAGAAATCCAAAATCATCTTGTTAAACAATTTAATGGAAACATCAATCCATTGATAAACCATCCAAAAACATTGTTTGTAAGTGAAATAAATAACATTTGGTAAAGTTTTGGCAAAAGGTCAATGTTACTGAAAAATAAAAGTGCAAAAAACAAATATTATTTTGGAAAAGAACCTATACTGCAAGTTCCAAATAACATAGAGCCATCTCAGTGTAAGAAATTGCCATCAAAACAAGTCATTAATCTCATCTAATATAAGTGCAAAAGAAACCTGACAAAATATCTTCAAATAAACCAAATTTAACAAATTGACACAAAATTCAAGTAGACGTTGAAAGGAAAAAGTCAGTGATAAACAACATGAAGGACAGTTCCATTCAAAGAAAAAGTTAAGACATACAAATCAAAAGTTTTCCATCCAATCATGTGGAGAAAGGCTCTGATCTGCTAAAGGACAACTTATATCAGCTATCATCGTACAATATTCATAAGGCCATCCAAAATCAATTAAAAAAAAGGAAAAAAGAAACAAAAGTCATGTGCCAACCAAAGTTAGATATGCCCAGAGTCTACTGTAAAAGCACCATGACAAATACATCCTGCATAAACTATTTGCATGATTTCCAAAGTGATTCAATTAGCAATTACAATTCACATATGAGATAAGAATTAAGATAAGCAAGCCAAAACTAATGCGGACTCAAGCTTTACTGACCTGTAAACAACTCCAACAACAGAAGAAAGTCGACAATTATTGACCTTCCAAAACAACTTAATACTCTGGTAAAAGTGCCAAGGAATTAAGGATCTTGTCCAATCAAACCATTCCTCTAATATCCAACAATAAAGAACCATCATAGATTGAAGAACGCCCCATAATAAGAAAGAGCACCAATTTCTGACCTACAAAATAAAGAGAACTGAATAGGGATCCTCTTGCTTTAATAAAAAATAAAGAAACTAGAGTCAATGATATTGGATTACTATCCAGAATCCAATAAATGAGAGCTTATTCACTTTCAAACAAAACATAGTCTCAGCCTTGCAAAAGAGGCAATGAATCAGCGCTTCTCAAATTCAGCAAACCTTCAACCTCAACCAATTAGAACTAGACGATTACCACCTATATTCTTGCCACTACCCAAAGATAATCCATGAAAGATAGAATTTAAAAAGGAAACATAAGTGTCCATCCCCGAAATTATTAAAAGTTTCAGTTCATCACCCAGTACTCCTAGTTCACCAGCCCAACATTATACTGCAAAGAAATCGTCAGTCCCAAAAAAGCTCGAACACTTTATTCTATGCAACAATTGACCTAACTCATCAAATTCACATGACATCCTCGGAAGTAGAGATCAGTCCATTAGAGAAGAAAGTACTTCCAATCCACTAAGTACCAGAGCCAAAATCTGCTCAGAAAACAACTAAATTAAACGACCAACCAATGAATTAATAAATGGACAACAGAGGAAAGTAAACCCTAATGATGTTCATGACCATGGCAAAGTCCCAAAGAGGCAACAGGAACAGAAGAAATCAAGCTTCTGCAACAAGCCAGACGCTTCTGAAATTAGACCAAGAAAGTGATTGGCTCATCATCCGTTAAGAAATAAAAACAAAATAAGAAAAATTAAGAATACAAATCGTGGTAGATATCTGGAGTATACATCATTTCAAAATAAGATGCTACTGGTACGCCCTGAAGTAACACCAATTCTGTCAGCAATAAGCATTCAGTCCCAATAACCAAAGAAAAACCCTACTGCACAGACATTTATATGGTCAATATCATAGTCCAACTCAAACGGCCTCTTGTACCTAAAGAAAGAACATGAGAAATCAACCACTTGTTCTCTACCAAAAGAAAACACAAATGTGGGGTAAGAAAAAAGGTGAAACAAATGACGTAATGCCTGGAGACTATTAGGATAGAAGAAGAACACGACTTATAACTCTTACGTATGCTGTCTCCGCTATTTACCAGAGAGATCCAATTAGTGATCCAGGCACATAGAGAAGATTGAAGACAAACAGGGCAGAACTTGTGTGGACCTTTTCATACAAGAAAGAACTCCAAAAGAAGAGCTTGTGTCCTATGAATTGATGCTTATGCAGCAAGAACGAACCATTACTGATCACAGCCACTTCATATCAAAATTGATGAGGTAAGGTATTGCCTCGACTGAACTCTAACCTGCCAAGGAAAGAGAACATCTTATCATTCCCCTTAACTAGAAGATAACAGAAGCGGCAGACAGATTAGGAATTGATGCTTATGCAGCAAGAAAGAACATCACTGATCCCAGACACTCCATATCGAACTGGGCCAGGTAAAGTATTGCCTCGACCAAACTCTGATCTGAGAAGGGAAGGAAACTAGATCTGATCATTTGCATTAACTAGAAAATAACACAAGTAAAGGACAAGTTCCATTCAAACCAATGGCAGCCTAACATCCAGGAAGCAGGAGCTCATCCACTTTCAAACAATTCTCCACTTAGCCCCACAGAAAACATGACAGATCACCATGCCTCGACTAAACTCTAACCTGCCAAGGAAAGAGAACATCTGATCGTTCCCCCTAACTAGAAGATAACAGAAGCAGAAGACAGAGTAGGAATTGATGCGTATGCAGCAAGGAAGAACATCACTGATCCCAGACGCTCCATATCGAATTGGGCCAGGTAAAGTATTGCCTTGACCAAACTCTGATCTGCGAAGGGAAGGAAACTAGATCTGATCGTTTGGATTAACTACAAAATAACACAAGTAAAGGACAATTTCCATTCAAACCAATGGCAGCCTAACATCCAAGAAGCAGGAGCTCATCCACTTTCAAACAATTCTCCACTTAGCCCCACAGAAAACATGACAGATCACCACGCCTCAACTGAACTCTAACCTGCCAAGGAAAGAGAACATCTTATCGTTCCCCTTAACTAGAAGATAACAGAAGCGGAAGACAGATTAGGAATTGGTGCGTATGCAGCAAGAAAGAACATCACTGATCCCAGACACTCCATATCGAAATGGGCTATGTAAAGTATTGCCCTGACCAAACTCTGATCTGCGAAGGGGAGGAAACTAGATCTGATCTTTTGGATTAACTACAAAATAACACAAGTAAAGGACAAGTTCCATTCAAACCAATGGCAGCCTAACATCCAAGAAGCAGGAGCTCATCCACTTTCAAACAATTCTCCACTTAGCCCCACAGAAAATGTGACAGATCACCATGCCTCGACTGAACTCTAACCTGCCAAGGAAAGAGAACATCTGATCATTCCCCTTAACTAGAAGATAACAGAAGCGGAAGACAGATTAGGAATTGATGCGTATGCAGCAAGAAAGAACATCACTGATACGAGACACTCCATATTGAACAGGGCCAGGTAAAGTATTGCCTTGACCAAACTCTGATCTGTGAAGGGAAGGAAACTAGATCTGATCATTTGCATTAACTCGAAAATAACACAAGGACAAGTTCCATTCAAACCAATGGCAGCCTAACGTCCCAGAAGCAGGAGCTCATCCACTTTCAAACAATTCTCCACTTAGCCCCACAGAAAACGTGACAGATCAACATGCCTCGACTGAACTCTAACCTGCCAAGGAAAGAAAACATCTGATTTTTTCCCTTAACAAGAAAATAACAGAAGCGGAAGACAGATTAGGAATTCATGCGTATGCAGCAAGAAAGAACATCACTGGTATGAGACACTCCATATCGAACTGGGCCAGGTAAAGTATTGCCTTAACCAAAGACTGATCTGCGAAGGAAAGGAAACTAGATCTGATCTTTTGGATTAACTACAAAATAACACAAGTAAAGGACAAGTTCCATTCAAACCAATGGCAGCCTAACATCCAAGAAGCAGGAGCTCATCCACTTTCAAACAATTCTCCACTTAGCCCCACAGAAAACATGACAGATCAACATGCCTCGACTGAACTCTAACCTGCCAAGGAAAGAAAACTTCTGATTGTTTCCCATAACAAGAAAATAACAGAAGCGGAAGACAGATTAGGAATTCGAATGCCAGGTAAAGTATGCAGCAAGAAAGAACATCACTGGTTCCATTCAAACCAATGGAGACACTCCATATCGAACTGGGCCAGGTAAAGTATTGCCTTAACCAAAGACTGATCTGCGTAAGGGAAGGAAACTAGATCTGATATTTTAGATTAACTACAAAATAACACAAGTAAAGGACAAGTTCCATTCAAACCAATGGCAGCCTAACATCCAAGAAGCAGGAGTTCATCCACTTTCAAACAATTCTCCACTTAGCCCCACAGAAAACATGACAGATCAACATGCCTCAACTGAACTCTAACCTGCCAAGGAAACAGAACATCTGATCATTCCCCTTAACTAGAAGAAAACAGAAGCGGAAGACAGATTAGGAATTGATGTGTATGCAGCAAGAAAGAACATCACTGATCCCAGACACTCCATATTGAACTGGGCCAGGTAAAATATTGCCTTGACCAAACTCTGATCTGCGAAGGGAAGGAAACTAGATCTAATCTTTTGGATTAACTACAAAATAACACAAGTAAAGGACAATTTCCATTCAAACAGCCCAGAAGCAGGAGCTCATCCACTTTCAAACAATTCTCCACTTAGCCCCACAGAAAACGTGACAGATCACCATGCCTCAACTGAACTCTAACCTGCCAAGGAAAGAGAACATCTGATCGTTTCCCTTAACTAGAAAATAACAGAAGCGGAAGACAGATTAGGAATTGATGTGTATGCAGCAAGAAAGAACATCACTGATAGGAGTCACTCCATATCGAACTGGGCCAGGTAAAGTATTGCCTTGACCAAACACCGATCTGCAAAGGGGAGGAAACTAGATCTGATCTTTTGGATTAACTACAAAATAACACAAGTAAAGGACAAGTTCCATTCAAACCAATGGCAGCCTAACATCCAAGAAGCAGGAGCTCATCCACTTTCAAACAATTCTCCACTTAGCCCCACAGAAAACGTGACAGATCAACATGCCTTGGCTGAACTCTAACCTGCCAAGGAAAGAGAACATCTGATCGTTCCCCTTAACTAGAAGATAACAGAAGCAGAAGACAGATTAGTAATTGATGCATATGCAGCAAGAAAGAACATCCCTGATCCCAGACACGCCATATTGAAATGGGCCAGGTAAAGTATTGCCTTGACCAAACTCTGATCTGCGAAGGGAAGGAAACTAGATCTGATCTTTTGGATTAACTAGAATATAACACAAGTAAAGGAAAAGTTTTTTTCAAACCAAAGACAGCCTAACGTCCAAGAAACAGGAGCTCATCCACTTTCAAACAATTCTCAACTTAGCCCCACAGAAAATGTGACAGATCACCAACTGTCAAGTCCAGCAAAACTTTGAACCTGTGAAAGAAGCCTAGCAGGTTGTCAAAATTTCAGTCCATCGCTTGTCCTAAAGCCAAGACTTCTAGATCATCAGCTCAACCAAACAGTGCAAAATTATATCATTAGTCCTCCAAAAAGCCCAAATGTCTTATTCTATGTAACCAACTGACCAGTTGCATTGTATTCATTATCCTCCCAGACATCTTCTTCAGAGAAAACGATCACTCCAAGAAGAAAGAAGCCACTGCCAATTCATGAATAGTGAATACCAAAATCAGCTAATATACAATTGAACTTGGAAAGATCAGTCAATGATGAATCAATCGATGATCAGAGGAGTGCAAACCCTAACAATGCCCACAACATGGCAGAGTCCCAAGGAGGCAAGGACCTTCGGAAAAAGACATAGCATAAACAAAATCAGGCCAATTAAACAATCAGTTAGAGACAAAGAAAAGAAGAAGGATCAACTGCGTGTTTCGGGAACTATGTCTCCTCTGAAGAGTACTTCGCAAAGGGGGTCAGCTGAGTGAGGAGCGCATGCACAATCATAGATGTCCGATGAGACTGAAGGATGAGGACACGAGGGAGGGACTATTTATAGGAAGGAGACACCAGCTTTCAAAATTCAATAAGATGAAGCGGGTCTTGATTGAATAGCGACCAGTTGGGGCACACACACCTTGCAAAGATAGAATCATCACAGATCATACATTGACCATTCCAAAGGAATGACAATCGGTTTTCTCATTAATTGGAAAATTATGGGACTGGAAAACAAATTTCATTCAAACTGAACCATAGAACTTATCCAATTTCAGACAATCATCAGATCGCAACGGATCACCACTTGTCAAGTCTGGCAAGACGCCAACCTGTGAGAGAATCAGGACTAGACGATAATCAACTCCCCAAGATCAAAATACTGAAGAACAAATTCACGTCAAAACCAGTAAAATTTCAGTCTATCACCGCTCTAAAATGTGATCATCATCTCAACCAAAGAAAAGATGGCAAAAGGATCAGCAGTC
Organism: Corymbia maculata; assembly: GCA_014182735.1. NCBI lineage: Eukaryota > Viridiplantae > Streptophyta > Magnoliopsida > Myrtales > Myrtaceae > Corymbia > Corymbia maculata. The sequence continues at coordinate 451,025 of CM024687.1, read as the reverse complement.
CTCCAAAAGCCCAAATACCCATGTTTTATGAAACAAGCTGACACCGTATCCATCGTCCTTGACATCTTCAGACAAACAGTTTTGCTCTGAGGGGAAAGAAGCCACTGCGAATTCACCAAATAACAAAATCCCAGAAGCATCTCGTAAGACAATTGCACGGAAAGACCGATCGGTCAATGTATCAATAAAGGATCAGAGGATGAGGAGCTAAACCAAACACTTCCCAAAACGACATCCAAAGCGACATCCTCAGGCCTCGATAGATTATGATCCAAAAGGCAAGACGCCACACTGCCAATTCACCGAATGACGAGAATCTCCACAATCAATCGTTCGATCGATGAATCCCAAAACGATCAAAAGGACGAGGCGTAAACGGAATAATACCGATAAACCATAGGCATCCAGGCGAAGCGAAACCCTCAAGAATCTCCGCGCTACAGGGGCTTTGGGTCTCTGCAACCAGCTTCACAAAATCAGACCGAGAAAAGCAATCGGTCCTCCATCAACAATCAATCAATCAAAGAAACCGAAACAAAAGAAGAAGGGCCGTCGGAGAACGCTAAACCGAGATCGCCACTTCTCTCGATTATATCGGCCATCAGAGGCCATGGGAAGAGAGGAGAGAGAGGGGGCCACCAGAACCACAAACGCGTGAGGAGGACGAGAGGAGAGAGGATGGTTATTTATGTATCGCCGACTTCGGGTCGACCGTTGACAATATAAAAATCCGAAGCAGGGTCGTGTGATTGGACGGCCGAGATCTGCTGGCGGTTCAACTTAGGAAAGTCGGTCAGCTGGCCAATTCCGACCGTTGCGTGAGACGCACGCGGCATCCTCGGTCTACTTCCGCGTGAAGGATCAAGATGAACGCTCGCTGCGAATATCTTTGACCACGTGTGCTGACTTCTTCTTGTGGCTTTCTTTTCGAAAATAAAAAGAAATACTATTTTGTTTTAAAAATTTAGGGGTAACACTAGCCGATCTATTTTTATTTGAAAATCATATCGGTCCAGATACTTTAATTTAGCTGGAAACCATCACCTACTTTTTACTAAAAAAAGTATTTGAATTATAGCATTTTTAAATTTTTATTTTATTTACTATTTTTAATTATTTAATTTACTTTTTAATTTAGTAACACTAACCGATCTATTTTTATTTGAAAATTATATCGGCCCAGCTACTTTAATTTAGTTGGAAACCGTCATCTACTTTTTACTAATAAAGTATTTGAATTTATAGGATTTTTATTTTATTTACTATTTTTAATTATTTAATTTGCTTTTTTAATTTAGTAACATTAGCCGATCTATTTTTATTTGAAAATCATATCGGTCCAGCTACTTTAATTTAGCTGGAAGCCGTCATCTACTTTTTACTAAAAAAGTGTTTGAATTTATAGGATTTTTACATTTTTATTTTATTTACTATTTTTAATTATCTAAGTTTCCTTTTAATTTAATTTGAAATTTTTATCCAATTAACATAGAACTTAAAATGGGTGTGAGTTTTCTTAAAATATTATTAGGTTTTAGCAATATGGGGCGGATCAAGTATGGATCGTGTTGGATAAGGGTGAGCATTGATTTAGGGTCAACCCTGGATTGACCTTGGACCGGCCCAACCCTGTCAATCCTAGTTCGGTTCTCAAGGGGATTGGGTCGGTCCTAGGTCCTAAGATCCCTAGACTAGTATTGTGCGAGTTGACCCTCGGTCCTAGGAGTTCCGGGTTGGTCCAACCCTGGCCTTATATATTATATTATATATAATATATTTTTATTTATTCTAAAGAGTAAACCTAATTCAAGTGGCGTCCTCCTCCAATACTCTTGTTCTCTTCTGTTTACTTTAAGTCTTAGTATTCAATTTGCCAAGTAAAATCAAAAGAAACAACTCCACTTATGAGCAATATTGTCTCACTCGCCACTTGACACTCACCTTGATCACTTTTGGTCGCTCATCACTCAACACTCACCCCGCTTGCCATGCTCACCCTGCTTGTTGCTTGACTCTTGTGCTGCTCACCTCTATTCACTCACCTTGCTTGTTCTAAGCAAATCATAAGGAAATAAAATCCTAATTAGAAATTCTTTTTGCTCGTGAGCAATACTCATCTTGCGGCTCTATAAGCAATCTTAATTGTTTGTATAGTTTTTGCTTTTAGCAAGTATGAAATTTTTATTGTTACCTTATTTTTAAATTGTTGAATATGTATTAGTATTTATAATTTAGTTAAAATCACAATATTGATAAATATGTAATTTGAAATAATTGGTTTAATTTTTCATAAATACAAAAAAATCAAAAAATTAATGATTGGTCCTGGGTTAACCTTGGAACCGGACCGAACCATTGGGTGAGTCCGGTTCTTGGTCCTAGACTCAATAGGGTCAGTCATCGGTCCCAAAAATTGAGGACCAACACTGTGTGGGTTGGTCCTAGGGTTAGGGGGGGGCCCAACCCGGATCATGCTTACCCCTAGTCTTGAATATAGGTTACTAGATTTACACTACATAAATATGAGTCAAAATGGATTATATGGATTAATATGGATCAAATTATTTTGTATTCGATCCACTCATTTGACGGGTCTAACTTCTTAGAAGTGACACTCATTGTCCATGAACTATTTTATTATGATTTCTTGGATTTGAGGCCGCCAACATTACCAAAATGAGCTTTTCTTATGGGAAAAGAATTATGTATGCTGTCTACATATGTCTCTCTACTCACTACTCAAGCTCGAGTAAGTAGAATTCCCTATGGCTCGCTACTTGAGCTTGTAGCGGCCATGGTCACCAAATTAGAATGGCGCAACAGCGAGGGACATTGTTGATGTCGATAGGATGGTCTGAGGAGACAAAGGCAAAAGCTGGTGGTGGGATGGGCAACGAACACCGGAGAGGGTTTATATGTGCATGAATTTTTTTCATGTTGCTGATTTGGTACATGTCACCACATGAAAATATCGAACTGGTCATAATATGATACATGCACTTTATCATCCATGATAGCACTCCGACAGTCCATGTTTGAAAAAAAGGAGATAAGAGAAAAAAAAATGTCTAATCAAGACTAATGTTGACATTTTACAAATTACAAAAATATCAATTGTACAGGAACTATCAATTGCATTTCCTCAAGGGATTATGAAAAATATCACATAAGATTCTATGCGAAGGTTTCAAGTATTTCGTGTTAAACAAAAGTGAAAATATTTGCTTTGCAAAATTAATCCAAATCAAAAGTAAAAAAATAAAAGCCAATTGGCCCTAAGTGAAAAGAAGAAACTCTCCGCCATTCCCCTCTATTAAGATTCTGAATGACAACATTGACAATTTTTGGTACCAACAATGGGCAGTGTGAATATAAAAGGTACTTCTTTCACTTAAGCTAAGGTCTAGATTAGGCAATTGTCATTAAATTTACTTTTGATCTGAGGCTTCAATAATTTAATGTATTCACATGCAATGACCTAGCAACCTTGCACGTCGCAAATTGCCTCTTAACTGCCACTTGGGATTTTTAACAACAATTCATTACGACTTATTTCCATAGATGTACGTTGTTCCTTCTTTAAAAAGTTAGGAAGAAGTAACTTGAATGTTGAAGATTACGTTTTTTCATATAGTGTTTTAATTTCCTAGGTGTAAAACCTTGTACTTTTTATTAATTGTTCGTAAGGTGGTATTGAACTTATTCTAAGTACATAAGGTTGTGCCTTTCATTCGAATTTGTCCTTTTGTTAATGTCCCAAGGACAATTTTCTTTGTCCAATGACTATTTAAAATCCGAAAAAATTGCTGTTTTAGAAATTGTAATGCAAGTGTAGCCAATCTTTCTTATGTGGAACGGGAACTTAGTAATGGGATTATGGTCCATATTTTCAAATTGGAGATGCCTGTACCCTATGTTAAAAGGCAAGAATTTTGGAATTGGGTTTATAACACTATATAAAGAACGAATGTCAAGGAATGTCACAAAGATGAGTTGGCCCTTCACTCCGTATTGATCTCAAAATTGCGAAATGGTTGAGGTGCAAATCTTTATATGGATCACTTCAAGTGCAGTTTTGTACACCTTCAGGTTGGATTAACCTACTCCTCTTGTTTTTTGATTTGCACCTAACCCTCTTTAGGGAATCTGCCGGGGGTTGTGAAGTGCGCATTGATTTCAATGATATAGCCATCGTTTTCGTTATTAAAACAAATTATCAATACAAATTCATGCATATCTTTTCTCCTCTTTCAATTTTATCCCTACCTTTCGAGGTTATCAAAATAAATCTCCACCTTTCATAATTATATCAAATCTATCCCAAAGGAGATTCACTAAAAAATAAAAATTTATTTTAAAAACTATTGATAATTATAGTCCTTTCAACTAGATATATGCTTAGATTATCTATCTTTAGATATCCTCCCTTTGATAATAAAACTAGATGAGCTTTCTTTCTTTAAGGGTGAAATTGAAATTTGATAAGGAATCCAGCGGAATGTTTGGATGGTTGTATCTTTTGATCCTAGGTTTGGATGAAATTGAGAGCTCTTTGGAAGATTTGGATGTATGCTCTCATTTGGCTTGTGATAGGAATGAAAAGGGATAATTCAACCGTGTGAATGAATTGATGGCAAGGAAAGAAAAGGTAAGCCTGATTTTTTTCTCCCCCACAGCGTCCTCACCCTCAAAATCAAAACCGATGAATTTCCTTGTGACCGTTTCTCTCGTCTTTGGATATTATCACATCATTCAGTTTATAAATCCATAACTATTAGATTAATGATTTATAAAGAAGTACTAAATAATTATTTAACCTAATTATTTATAAACAGGTACTAAATAAGTATTAACCATGAGCTTATCTTTAATAAATGGAGAGTTTATTATGTTTTATATCACTTTATATCACTTCATTCATCGCCTTCCCCACCAAATTCCATACGATCATTTGGGATGATCATGGACCATCTATTCATGCGAAGATTTTTGAGCGTTTGACATTAAATAGAGAAACCATGTTTACTGGTTGCAACTTATACAAATCTTTAATTTGAGTTAAGATAACTTCATAACAAAATTCTTAATTCTCTCTGTTTTGTCATTTCATCTTAACCTAAACCATCGGCACAAAAAAATAATAATAAATTACCAAAATATGCACGCGAAATTTTATGTGGTTTGGCCAGTATGACCTACATCCACGGATGAAAAGGAGCACAATATTATCATTATGAATCAAAAATTACGATACAGCAGCCGTCTAGATTCACTTGCTCCCTTGGCAAAACATATTCCTACAATTCGAAGACATCCATCCCCACTTGAGCTCAGAAACAAGTGGATCTCGTCCCGCCCTCCTCCGGCCACACCACAATGAAGGCACGACGATTTCTCTTCTACATATTTCTTGTGACTTAAACGTTTGCTGAGAATGGTCTTCCTCACCACATGCGTTACAACTTTTCTTGAAGGAAAGACCCAACTCTATTTACCAAACACATGCATTACAACTTTTCTTTGCCACATAAGCTCCTTTCAAATATAAAAACACATGTGACATTTGAAGAATGATCCAAAACAAGTATCATGGCACATAAGAAGGTACAGATAACACACGTCACTTTAAAACCCACCTCTACAAAGTCAAGAGTGAACTTGACATTGAATCATTACCTCACTAACCTGTTCAAATATATTCAGTAACATCGGGTTGACAATACCTTCTAGCAATTAAGCCCGGCCCCGCCACCATATATATAACGCAAGTAAGAACATAAGCACTGGTATTTCATAATCAACAATGCTCGAAAATCATTAGAGATGATGGAGTAACGACGGAGCTGAGGAACACAAATCAATGGACCTGGCTCCAAACATATTTGAAACCGGCAGGACACTAGGGGCTGAGGGACATGCAAACAGAAGATCCTGGCTTCTTCAAATAAACAGATTTAGAATCTGCAAGACAACCCTCTTCTCCCACTCATCATCCAAAGAAAGAGATAACTGTCAAGATAGAGACAATCATAACTATGCTCGAACTTTAACGTGAGCGATTCTGAAAGGAGTAAAATACAAATCCATCTTCATGATCATGTGTCTTAAAGATGTTTCCAAAGCTAAATGTTCAAGTAAACCTCAACATAGCAGAGTAACATATGGTGCCAAATATACATGTTCACAGATTACAACATGCTCAACTAACCTCTCATGAAAAATCATAGTTATATAAAAACTCCCAACAAGGGATTCAGGTCCTTAGGAGATGAAGGAGATATGCCAAGACCTCTTCATCAGTATAAAGAACTACAGGTGTGACTGGCATCTTCTCAATTCATCGCCTCTCTTGATTGATGACAATGCAAATGATAGGACCTTGCAAGGAAAGCATCAATGAAAAGGAAAACGAGTGATACTAACAAATACTTGGAAATTGCCTCTTGCTCAGAATTAGATATAGCTATCATGAGGCTACATGATCAATGTAGGTACCAAACTTAATATGGAAAACTCATCATATGACAAGAACCAGGTTACTAAAACGAACAAATGGAAGTGTCCAAAGGTTTGTCAATAGTACCAAAATCGGGACACTAGTAAATACTTCCACATCTAATAGCATTTGCAGATGAGCAGTTCCTAGAGAGCCAATGAGACAACAACTAGCTAGAAAATGTACAACCAAAGAAGAAACATCACTATGAAAAGCTGGATGTGGTTGCAACACTCCTGAAGATCACTTTCCTAATATCTAGAGTATGCTATTAAAAAGACCATCCACCTCATTGACATCAAAAAATGAGAAATCAATAAAGACTAGCTCTATGAAACATCTCCATCAATTGAAAATCTTATATCCATTACAAGGAAATCAAGATAATTACAACTAAATAACAAAGAAAAAAGATTAGACTAGTCTCATATCCGACTAAGGCAATTTCCCAAGAAGGCAAGAACCTCATCCATCTATGACCAACCGGCTATTTGAATTGAAATTACCAACTAGGGAGAGCACCAAAAGCTAATTATCCAGCCAAACTAATGTGTGTATTGTCCTTGCAATAACTATGAAATAATTGAAAGACTCCTGCAATTAGTACATCTTCTCTATCTTATCAATATTCCATAGCTATAAAAAACCAAAAAGATACCATATCCATATAAAAGCAATTTGTTTCCACATTGTCCAACTTACTAATGGTCGTTGTGATCACAACAAGATAAAACCTCAGTCTCAACAACCATCTCAACCAAATTGAATTCACCAATAATTTGGAAATTGGTGAAAGGTAGTAGAGATTTGTTGATCAATGGGAAGGGAACTCCAAAATTTCATTCTTATTCACCCACACTAAAATTTTTCTTCATGAGAGAAAAGAACTCTGGAAAAAGAGAACCAGAAGCATCAAATCATAAAATATGCAGCCGAAAGTCCACACCAGGAGTCTTACAGAAAATATTCCCTCTAATGGAAAAAAGAGACAATCTCTAGAGCTAAAAACCATTGTAATCAAAGCAATGTGGAGCAAAGTATTTTGCACAGAAATAGATGCTAGCGCACGGTCTAATACTAATGCTCAATATGAACAGCTTGCTAAAGCCCCACACAACTACACATAGAGAAGACTCAACCCACTCCCCTCAATGTCCAGTAACCTTAAATATGGGAAAAGGCAAAATTTACTATCAACATCACAACTGTCGGCTCTTATACCTATTGTTGGTACTTTCAACATCACAACCATCGCTCATATACCAATTGTTGGGAGCATACAACATAAGCCAATACCTTCAGCTATGGAGATCGTTAAAAGGGAACCTAAGTCCAAACTTGTCAATATATTTAGTTGGACCCGCATTTACTCTTGATAATAGGGATTCGTATTTCTCAATAATATCCAACGATCAAGACAATTGGCTGAATCTCGTGAAACCATTTCATAGAAGTTCATAGATATCTTCTTTTTATAAAGCAAATCGACTTTGAAACTTAAGTCAATGAATTATGGGCTAATTTGCATATATTGACTACTACACACCACATCAATTCTCTAATATGGGACATAACTCACTCACACGTGTATCCTAAAAATTAAACAGTGCTGCATAATGCTTACTTCTTTTAAGACCATCGTGCAGCTTTAAATATGGGAAGTTCAATCTTGTGATCTTGGACAATGACGAGCAAAGAGATGGAAAAAAAATTAGCCAATTCGAAGTGCTACTCATAAAATATATCTCAAAAAGTAGGGAGATAATCCTACTCAATTAGTTGGCTAGTCCCTATTCCAAATATCTTATGTGATGAGGCTTTTGGGTTGATTCGAAAGTCATCCCAAACTTCAAGAGAAATTAGTTTAAATAGAACAACTATTTAAGAGATTGGAGATTTTGTTAGGCCTACTATGCTTGTAAAAATTGGGGTTACTTGCGTCCCACGGATAATGCTCTTCTGTCATGCAATTAATAGCTTGCTTAAGCAAATATTGTACTCTGTCTCTTGATCTTAGGGTGCATTTGTTTCAGGAAAAATAAATAATTTAAAAAATATTTTTCTAAAAAATGATTGATTATATCGCTTACAAAAATAAACGAATGAAAAAGTTTTCATCTTTGAACATATTTTTTATAGATTAATTATTTTAGATAATATAAGTGATCATTCTTAGAAAAATATTTTTCAAATTATTCATTTTTTGCGAAGCAAACACGTTCTTACTATATGTTATTTCAAAATTATTTAGCTAGATTTGTTCATTCTTAGCTGCATTTGACTCGTGGGAAATGAACGAATTAGAGAATATTTTCTTGAATAACTACCTTATTTGAAATAATAAGCCAATGAAAAATATTTTCATTATCAATAAAAATTTATATCTAAATATCGAAATATTTTAAATCCTTGTATGAGTTTTCACTATCCTAGGAAGCTACACAATTCATTGTATGAAGGACCGTAATTGATCCATAAATGAGTGACTCTCGTTGTTTCTAGAGTCGCAAAGTTTTCTCGAGTATTCCAGAATATTCATAAGGGTGATACGGTAATTATGTACTTTTGTAATTAAATAAAAGGATGAGAAATCTACCATAAAATCAATGAGAGATCTACGGTTGTGGTTAACCTTGTACTTGTATACATAAAAGGATCTCCTCCTCCATTTGTATCCATTTCACAAGTGCAACGTCTTTTTGTTTTTCTCTTTGGTCAAAGGAACGGTCGTCTTTTTCTTGAGGGGTATTTCGAATTTTTAAGTTCAAAATACAAATCGTATATTCCTTCGAAAAAATGTTTCTGTAGACTATACACGATGCGTTGTTATATTGTAGTCATTTCTCTTACTTTATTATATTGGGGCAATTAATATTAGATTATAGTTCTAATTGACTTTACTTTTTCATGTGAAATTAGTTGTCTCTTTCTAAAGAGATTTTTTCAGAATTTTATATATGCTTACATAATATGAAATTAAATCAGTTGTAATAATATCGATTTTTATGTTATTATAACAAAAATTTATTGGTTCTCGATATTGTAATATGCTTCAAATTTAGAGAAGTAACAATCCTCAATTGTTTTTGTGCTATAATCATTTTCAGTATTTGGCTAAAGTCGTTTAACCTTATTTGGAAAATTTTAAGAAAACTCTTTAGCAAGGGATTCGGCACTTGTACGTGATTAGAAATTTGATAATATTTATCTATTATTCATACAATAAAGTATATATGTAATTACGACATCTAAAAATGTTAGGGGCAATGGTCTCATGAGTTCTTAGGCTTTTATTTATTTTGTAATTGTAACTAATTCTTTTTATTCAATCGAAAACCTCAATTTTTGAAATGACGGCGCAACACTTTTTCAGGCCAAATACACAAAGTAGCGGCTGAAGTTCTATCTTTTCTTTAGCTCTCCTGTATACCCTCTTCCGTATATGCTTTTTCATAGCCATTTGCGTTCCATATTAAACTTGAATTCAAAATTATCTAAAAGGATAAACTAATTATCAATACCAAAATAGACAAAATAATAGATTTATTACAGAAATAATATTTATAATGGCTGATCTTGGTGCTGTGGTAAAAATAATAAATTTTAGCTTACTGTAAAGAATTATTGCTAAAGATAATTATAGAATTCAATAGAACAATTAATGTTTTCATACGAAACTTTTAAATTATTAATCATACAAATTAAAACTTAATTGCGTGACCCATTGAGCCACTATAGTTTTTGTAGAAGTTATTTGAAATTAGAGAATAATAAAATCAAAGCAATGACATAACAAAGATGAGATTGATTGCGTTGATACTAAAAGTTCTTCACATGATAGTTGCAAATTTAATCAGATCTACATAATCAATTTTTTATGATAGGAAACTGAAAAGAAAATGAAGATTAACTTTTTACTTGATAGGCTAATTTTCCTTGTGCCAAATAGGTAAATAATGGATCAACAATCTGGGATCCGAATGAGAAAACTCTCTAGTAAGGGACTCACCATGCACCTACGTGTGACGTCACTCGAGTTCATAGGACATGTCAAATGGATGAGTCAAATCGGGTTTAGGTCAGATATGGTTCAATCCAAATTGACTCATTTAATCTATTTATGATTCCTTTGTCGTAATGCAAAATTCTTGACCCATACCCAATCAACCTATTCCCAACTCATACCCAATCCACTTAAGTAAACCTAAGAAAGCTTATTTTATATTATTTAAAAAAAATGGTACTATTAAAATGCTTTCATGCAATACAAATTTAGTGGACAATTTTTTATATTTAAAAAATAAAATAAAACTCCGTTTGAAATCGTGGCACTTCGACGGAAATCTGACCAAAATTCTAGACAGATACTTGTGATGATATAAGGTAAATTGCTCCCTCTAAAGAAAGATCACTAATTGTTTTTTTTGCAGAGTGTAACGGTTATATTACCCTAGTTGAGGTTGAGGACAATTGCTAACTGTTGCTATCATCAGTGATTAGAGCTTGAGGCAATTTAAACTTATTATTAGTCAATTGCCAAGTCGTAGCATTCTCATATTACGAACTTCACAGTAAAATTATTAGCCCTAAGGTAAATTAACAGTCCTAGGTGCAGCCCACATCCCTCACGCGATTACGTTTTCTAGTCGTGTCGCCCGCTTCTTTGCTTGTAGTTCCCCTTCCCCTTCCCCTTGTGTCTCAATCTTAGACAAGACGATCGAGTTCGTGGCCGCTTTGCTCGACTAAGGACTCAAGGACCTCACGCGATCGCCCAAGAGAATAGAGCTCCAAGATCACTGCTGTGCATAGGTTTGGGAGAAAGGAACACTGCACTAATCAAATAATTTAAGGGGAAATTTTCAAATAAAGACCCGAAGTAAAATCATTTTTTCAAAAAAGAACCTAAAATGAATATTGTCTCAATTAAGGGCCTTGATTCACCAACTAACCAAATACTGTCCATGTCCAGGGGCATTCTCGTCCAAATATATATTTTCTTTAATTTTCTTTTTCTTTCTCCCTTTGTTTCATTTGTTTCATTTTTTTCATTTTTTCGTTTTCTTTTCTTTCTTTGTCTTCCTCATACCTCTTTGCTCTGCCTTGCCTTCATCTTTGACGCCATCGTCGGCACCCACCCTCCCCCTCCCTCTCTCGTCGAATGACCAGGCTAGCTTTTCTTCCACTACTTGTAAATCGGCCATGAAGCGGTCACATGGCAAGAAAGAGACGTGACCAGTCATGTGATTAGAATAGTGAGATCACTTCTCTCGACCATCTCTGCCTCATCCTAGTCGTCCTGAGATGTCTTATATGCACGATCCCAACAAATCTGCACTTATCCGGGAGAAATGTCACTCGCTTCTCTTTTTTGTATATATCACAAGTCCCCAGCTTAATCTTCATTGTGCTGGTCAAATTTGCTCGAGTCGACATGGAGCGAGGTGAAATGGAGAAGAACCAAGGCAATGCCAAGGAATGATGAGTACATGGCCGACGCATTCGTCTCATTTGGTTCGGGGACTATTGTTCTCCCGGCCGTCTGCTTTGTCAGTCCTAGACTTTCGGAGAAGCAGGTCAAAGGTTTTTTTTCTGGGTTTATCTTTGCTTTGCAGAGGGAATCCAAGGAAGGGAGCTAACTGCCGTGACGGTGCAGATGCGTTTGACTTCCACGAGCTTGCAACAGCTAGTTTTGGAACCTGATCGCTGCGTTGGATAGGATGAAACAAAGAGAGAAAGAAAAAAGAAAAAATGTATTTGGACGAGAATGTGCCTAAATATGGACAAGATTTGGTTAGTCGGTAAAGTTAGATTCTTAATTGAGACTAAACTGACGGCTTTAGGACATTAATTGAGACAATATCCACTGTAGGCCCTCTTTCAAGGAAACGATCCCCTTTCGGGCCCTTATATGAAATCTTCCCTAATTCAAGCATTCAGAGGATAATTAAAAATACTTCCTAGATGCTTCCTAATACAAGGTATTATATTTAGTAAGGTTCATTCTCCTCCTCCAAACATACTTTGGTTAACCCTAATGCATCAACTAGCCACAATTTCAAGAGAATGTACTTAGACTTTACTCGCTCTTTACTCATTCATGTCCAGCTCTAGGTCAGCCTCGTGCCAAGCTCACGGCACCTAGTTGACTCGGGTCGTGAGACGAATCTAAATTATGGATGTTCCAATAACATTTTCGATATTGCCAAACAGAGGAGTTAGCTGCTTGAACATGCCTTATTTATTTTCACACAATTTCCTGGGTGCTTACTTTAGGAGTCTAATCTTTGAACCCTTGACATTAGTAAGAGAAAATGTGGAAAGCTCATTCATATGATGATTAATCGGCGTCGTCAGCTGTTGTATTATAAGAAGTAAGGAAGATCTCCTCTTGTAAGTGTTCTCCTTTTGGGCCAACTATTTTTAATGTTTCTCAATCGTTTGTCTACAAAATATCCTTAACTACTCATTTTACGAACACCAAACCCATAAGCAATTAAGTAAGTTGATAATGTAGTATTCCTCACAAGTTTCAAACTTAGAATTTGAGGTTTTCCCATCATGAAATACTAACCTTCCTACAAAATTACAAAACTTGAATTATTTTTATCTTTCTATATGCGGACGTGCGATTTTTCTTTTTTTTTGTATAGTGTGTAAATTTATAATTTCTATCTATTAATCATTGATTCAAATAATTCGTGATAAAATGATTCTGGGAAAGTTTTTACATACATGGGTCGCGGGTATATATGTGCCAGTTTCATTTAAGACAAGACCAGTTGGGTAAAAATTGCAGAGGAGGAGAGACCAAAGCATGACTAGGTACGTGAAAGAAGAGAACAAAAATATATCTTTCAAGGGAATTACTGTTCATCGTCTCCTCTCTATTTTCGCTGCTCTCCTGTAGCGCTGGTTCGGAAGCCCTTCGTGCCGCCGATTACAAACTCCAGCGCAAACAACGACGTGGATAGAAATCGTGCTGGTGCCGGCATCCACCTCCGCAGCTCTCTTGCACGGCTCGGGTTCGGAAACCCTCCGTGCCGCTAATTACAATCTCTGGCGCAAGCAACAGCGTGGGATAGAATGCTTGCTGGTGCCGGCCTCCACCTCCGCAGCTCTCTTGCTTGGGTAAGCCCTCCCTCCTCGCGGATTGATAGCGATGTTAGGGCTGGTAGTATTCTGGTAATCTGGCTTCTGTAGATCATCGATGGATAAAGAGTCTCTTAGGTTGAAATTACCATCTGGGCGGGGTTTTGGTAGGAGCCGTAGCCGAGGTAGGGCCTCGGGCTCGCGGAATCCCTCCCGTGACCAGTTAGGCAAGGGCAAATATTCTAGCCCTCAGATTGCAGCTAGCTCTCGCAGTTTATAAGGAAGAACAGAACCTTCCTTCACTGTAATGGAAAATGCAGGTTTGTCACAAAAGCAGAAACTCATAGCAGCTGACCATGAACCAGAAGTGAGGTTGCAACGCGCTGGAAACCTACCCCAAGCTACCCGCTCCTGGGCTAATGTGGCAAAAGCCGCAATGCAGGGGTATTCACTTACCTTTTTCCCTCCTCGCCCTAATGAGGATAATATAGTGCATTGTTCAGAGGAAGACTTGGATGCAGCTGACCCCATTTGGCATCAATGCTTGGTCGGCTACTTTGTGGGGAAAAAACTTCCTTTTAGATTAGTGGAGACGGCTCTCAAACATCTTTGGGGCCATTGGTTATTAGAAGTAAAGGCAAATGACCAAGGTTTTTACTTCTTCCATATATCAGACAATGAGTTTAGAAGGGAGATCCTAAAGGGTGGTCTGTTGACGGTGGCACGTGTGCCTCTCATTCTCCAACAATGGAAGCCCATGTTAGAATTGAAAAAGGGAGAGAACTCATCGATCCCAGTATGGATTAGACTGAAAAATCTTCCCTATGGATTATGGTCGGCTACTGGACTTAGCAAAGTAGCTAGTGCTATAGGCAAACCTCTCTATGTGGATCAACGCATCGAGCAGCTGAAAATGATATCCTTTGCTCGTGTATGTGTTGAATTATCGGCGTCAAAACCCTGCCATGACTCCATCATTGTCTTCCTTAATGGTGAAACTCGCATTGTAGATGTGGAATATGAATGGAAACCTTTATCTTGTCCAAGCTGTGGAGTTTTTGGACATAGGTGCCCTGCAAATGTCCCTACTAAAGTGGTTAGCCAGCCCATTTCAAAAGCTCTCCCGATCAGGACCGCTGAGCAGGTCTGCTCCCTTGCTGGTATGGTCGGTCATACCACTTCTCTTTCGGCTACAAACGCTGGCCTACCCCCTGAATTGGTTACTGATCAAGTCTTGGAAGACAGCAGAGGTTCTGAGCTTTGCTATCCAACAGAACCAGCTTCGAATGGTGGATGGCAACAGGTCTATAGAAGACAGTAGAAGCCACATGTCCAGGAGGCAACACAGCAGAGAAGTCAGCAGCCAAACTTAGCTAATGACCCTGCATCTCGGGCAAGACTTACTGGCCAAACTCCTGCAGTGTCCCCTCACATGGCGGAGCCCTCAATGCAAAGCAACCGGCGAGCCTAGATGAAGACGGGTTGTGCGTAAAAAACAATGTGCAGTCTATACAACAGCTCGTGCAAGAAAAAAAGCAAGACCAATTGCGAAGACCAACAAATGATCAGGTGCAAGTCAGAATAGGACAGCAAAGCGGCCAGCAGCTCCATCCTTGCAGTCAACTGTGGTGCGGCCTACCCCTTCCAGACCTTCAGCGTCTACAGCAACAACAATCCTGCAGGATAATCCTTGTGGTGGTCCCCGTGCAGCTCAGAACTCAGCTGCTGTGGAACCTTTTTCCCCTACATCATTTGCCTTTGTAGATGACCTGGATGAGGAGCCCGCTGCCCTGCTAAACCAGGCCATGCTAAGGAACCATGCGGATCCCCTGCAGGAGGATGGTTCCTTGGAGATGCAGCTCACCGAGGTGAGAGTAGAACAAATTACCAGCCCGGACTTACTAGCTGCAACCCCCCCCCCCCCAATCAAGACCATACCCTCTCGAGCTAGCTAGTGAGTTTCGGCCTTCTCCTAGGTCCCGTCCTGCCAAGGCCAAGCAAGCTGCTAGCAAGAGGCGCTCTAAAAGGAAGTAGGCCACCTGCCCCACTTTTTGTTTTTTGACTAGCTCTCACATGATTTTTGGATGTTGGAATATTAGGGGCCTAATGAATCCCGCCAAACAAGTGAAGTGAGACAGTTTGTTCGCCTTAATAATATTTCTTTGTGTCGGCATTTTGGAAACCAAGGTCTCTCGCTGCTAATTTCAATAACCTCTCCTCTGGCTTAATCCCAGGTTGGGAGTGGATGTCTAATTATGAGTACTCTCCACGTGGCCGTATCTGGGTTGGTTGGAACCCCTCCTTGGTGGGTTTTAATGCTCTGCTGCGTACTGACCAACTTATTCATGGTGAATTAAAGTTCTTGTATTCCGGGATTTTACTAACAATTTCAGTAGCCTATGGGGAGCATACTTATGTTGCTAGGAGACCCCTATGGAATCATCTTACCAATTTGAGCTTGGCTTTTAAGGAAAAACCATGGATGGTGGCTGGAGACTTCAACGCCATCCGGGACTCCTTGGATCGAATGGGCAGCCCAGACATTTGGATCCCAGCCTTTGATGAGTTCAAGGAATGTCTAGATCAAGCAGAACTGATTGATCTCCGTTATGTGGGCTTCCGTTATACCTGGTTCACCTCCTCGGGTGCCAATAGGAAGCAAAGGAAAATAGATCGAGTTTTGGTTAACAATCATTGGTGCACGATGTTCTCGTTCTCAGAAGCTTCTTTTCTACCCCCGGGTATATCAGACCATACTCCCATGGTGGTGAGGATACTTGCACCGGTTTCCCGTCGGACCCCTTTCAAATTTTTCAACTTTTGGTTGACTCATCCGGAGTTCTCTACAATAGTGGCTCAAGTATGAGAGGTCTATGTAACAGGTACCCCTATGTTTAAACTCTATACCAGGCTTAAAATCCTAAAAGCTCGTCTCAAATGCCTGAATAGAGATAACTTTTCTGACATCTCTTTGCAGGTGAATGCGGCAAAGATGGCTCTTTCGGCTACCCAAGAAACTCTTCAACAAGACCCGCGGAGTAGTACATTGGCAGAAATGGAAAACTCTCAACTTAAGGACTACTCTGATCTTTCTTCTTTGGAGGAGTCCTTCTTCAGACAAAAATCTAGAATCCGCTGGCTCAAGGAAGGCGATCGCAATACTAAGTTCTTTCACCACTCGGTTAATCACCGTCATCTCCGAAACCGCATTATCTCAGTCATGGATAGTTCAGGCCATTTGACTACAGAGCTGGTGGATGTTCACTGGGTGTTTGTCTTGTATTTCCAGGACTTGCTTGCCCGTGATAGTATGCCTTTGAGGCCAGCCGCACAAGATATCATTGAATTTATTCGATCTCCTCTACAGGAAGATCAAATTAATTCTCTTTCTCAACCTTTTCTTCCATCTGAAGTCCGGGAGGCCATATTCTCCATTGATGGAAATAAAGCTCCTGGCCCTGATGGATATAATGCGGACTTCTTTAAAAAGAACTGGGACAAGGTTGGCCCTTTAGTTACTGAAGCAGTCCTGGACTTCTTAGAATCAGGGCGCATGCTCAAGGAGATTAACAATACCATCATTGCTTTGGTGCCTAAAGTCCCCAATGCGACGTCAGTATCAGAGTTTCGTCCAATTGCTTGTTGCAATACGATTTACAAATGTATAACTAAGATACTTTCTGCTAGAATTGCGGCGACTCTTCCAAGTTTGGTAGGTCCGGCCCAAATTGCTTTTGTGAAGGGCCGTAGAATCAGTGACAATATTCTCTTGGCCCAAGAACTTTTCAGTGGATTTCTCAACAGGCTCTCTGTTCCAAAATGTGCAGTCAAGGTTGACTTCAGAAAAGCCTATGATACCCTTGATTGGGATTTCCTTGAACATACTCTCCTAGCATTTGGCTTTCCCAATCACTTCACCAATCTCATTATGGTTTGTGTACGTACCCCTAAATATTCCATTTCTATAAATGGCGAACTTCAGGGCTTTTTCTCTAGTGGCCGAGGCTTAAGACAAGGCGACCCCATGTCCCCTTACCTCTTTACTTTGGCCATGGAGGTATTTTCTGGTATCATACATTCCCACACTCGGCATCCGGACTACCGATACCACTAGCGATGTAAGGCCACGCGTCTCTCTCATTTGTTCTTTGTGGATGATGTATTTATCTTCAGCAAAGCTAGCCTTCCTTCTATTAAATGCATCAAAGATGGGCTCACTTTATTCTCCAATTGGAGTGGCTTGACTCCGAATACAAACAAGAGTGAGTTCTTTTTATCGGCTGGCTCTGAGTTAGTAAATGATCAAATATTGCAAACTTTTGGCTTCTCTCTGGGTTCGTTTCTGGTCCGATACCTGGGAGTTCCAATCATTACATCCCGTCTGAATAAGGAGGATTGTAATGCACTAATATACCATCTCACTTCTCGAGTACAATCTTGGACACATCGTTTCCTCTACTTTGCGGGACGTCTTCAATTGATTAAGTCGGTACTGCATGCCATTCAAGCCTATTGGGCCTCCATATTCTAGCTCCCTTCTTCTGTGGGAGACAAGATTGAGCAAATTTGCAGACAATTCCTATGGAAGGGCCCTTCCATGGGGTCGGGGGGTGCTAAGGTGTCTTGGGTTGATATTTGCCTCCCCACCTCGAAAGGGGGCCTTGGAGTGAGAAGAATTAGGGACAGCAATAAAGCAGCCATGACTAAACACATATGGCTACTCTTCATCGATAAAGAATCGCTATGGTGCAAATGGATTCACGCCACTTATCTCAAGAGGAAGAACTTTTGGACCGCTTCGACTCCTTCCCTTTGTTCCTGGGCCTGGCGAAAGATTCTTTCCTTGAGGGCAGAATTTCAACCCCATTTCAAGTGGCATATAGGAGATGGCGAATCGACCTCACTTTGGTTTGATCCTTGGCTAGACTCCGGGCCTCTTAACCTGCTATTTTCAGACAACTACATTTCTCAGTCAGACTTGCATAGACAAGCAAAAGTAAAGGATCTATATTCCCTAGTTGGGTTCCAGCTTCTCCAGGAATTGGCGTTATGGCAAATTTCGATTCCCCAACTTTCCATCAGTCAAGACACTCTTACTTGGATTGATGACCCCATGGGTAAATTCTCCATGACTTCGGCTTGGAATGTCACTCGGCATAAGCACAACTCGGCATGGTGGTCGGCTTTTTGTCCTGGGACAAGGCCTTTGCTCCTAGGCATCAATTCCTCCTATGGCTCATTACCAAGAATCGTCTCCCAACTCAAGAGTTTCTCATGTCTTATGGCAGGATTCCGAGCTCGATGTGCCCCTTCTGTAATTCCAGACCAGACTCAATTAATCACCTATTTTTTGATTGCTCTGTATCCAAATCCCTGGCTAAATCCTGGGCAGCCAAATGTAATCTTCCTTGGCGCAACTCCACCTGGTCCGACATCTTCAATGGGCTATCAAGTTTTTGTCAGGAAAAGGGTTCTTCCAGAAATAGCTCGATTCTCATTTGGCTCTCTGTGCTAAATCATCCGGAAGACTAGGAATGTGATCCTTTTCCAAGGCCACAACCTCTTTGTTCCGCCTTGAAGCTATATCTTTTAAGGTAGTCAAAGACAAAGCCCTATCCTTCTCTCTAGTTGAGGATAGTCCGGGAATAGAAGATCGCAAAGCTAGCAGTTGGGGGATAGACCCTAGCATTTTTGCTGTGGTGCTGCCTAGGCCTCGGGATAGGAGTTTGTAATTCTATGGCTCCCTTGGAGCACTAGTTTGGCTGTACTCTTTATGTTGTGGTTCACGGCACCCGTCCACCCGACATGTTGTCCAAATTGAGTGGCCGCCGGTACCGAGTCCCCATTGATATACTAATTTTTGGTCGACTATATATAAACTTACCTTACCAAAAAAAAAAAAAAAAAAAAAAAAAAAAAAGCATGACTAGGTACTAGGAAACAATATCGACTGCTTGGTCCAGCAACTGCCGGTGGCCCATGAGCATCAGGGCAATGAAAGAGCACTTGAAACATGAGAAAAGCAAAGCAATATCGTCAGGTTGCATCTCGTGTAACATATGAGAAATGCTCCCATTAACGCAGAAAGTTGCTATGTGGAAGAATCTGTGATCGATCCCTAAAGTTTTTTATTTTGTGCTTCTTGGTGCTAAAGGTTTCTGAGAGAAACGACTCTAAATTGCATCAGCAATAATTAATTATCATGGTACTTCGGCCACTGCACGATGGCGTCCATGGCATTGGCATCACGAGCTTCTGATTTCACCTGATGGCTCTGACGTCTCAATGCTCCACAGCTGATCCTCCCCATTTCCTCATGCGACTCCCTGCTTCCTCAGCCTGAAATTCAACGAGGCGTGATGCAATAAACATGTGAGTTACAGAGCTTGTAGAGGATGCTCAGAGTACAAAACAGAAGAGGACCGAAGGCAATGGACGGATGACGAGTTAACGATGTGTAGTGCTTATGTTGAAAAGGAAAGGGAACTTACTTCTCGGTTCCAGTTGGTAATGGAAGTGATAATTACTAGGATGATGGTTTGCAGACAGGTGCCTCCAATCATTCCCGACCAAATCCCCTGCAAATCACAAAGGTGAAGGTGGGTTTTGCAGGAAAGAATCAAGATGGAATGTGAGTTGAAATGAGAGTAAGATTTCATTCAACTCTCTTCTTGCTATCCTTGAGGAGCAGTCATGTTAGTAGCCACAAACCAAAGCCCGAACGTTCTCATTTTCTTGAATTAAAATCGGAAAACAGATACTTTGTAAAAGAGACATCGGACACTGGCTGCCCTGTGAAAATGCGGAAATTGTCTCAGAGTCACCAAAAAGGTTGTTCTTAGATGTCTTGCTTTGTAATATCTCAGATGACAAGAAAGCTGATTTTGTTCCATGCACATCCTAATAGTCCAATTTAATTGATCAAACAGACTCACCATTGCCCCAAAACCGAATTTGAAGCCGAGGAGGATGCCGGCTGGCAATCCAATGATATAGTAGCATCCGATATTGATGTATGCAACGATGGATTGCCATCCGGCGCCAACAGCAACACCTTAACGACCCAAAAGAAGAAGTACGAGAAATTGAAGTACGTTATTCAAGATAAATACGAAGCATGTGGATAATGATCGTATATTTGCCCGTGCTTTGCCCTGTCATTGTGGAAAAAGGTTGAAAATCGATGTATGATGTTCTCGTGTGCAAGTGCTTACCTGATAAGACTGGTTGGAGACTGTTCAGGAGTACTGTGAATCCCAGTAAGAAGGCAAGCTTTGTTGTTTCAGCGGCGACAGCCTCGCTGCTTGTGAAGAGATAAGGAAAGTAATCTCTTGTGACAAACACCACAGCCATGGCAATAACTCCAATAGTCACGGATGTGACCGAAACAACCATCACTGCAAATTTTGCAGCTTGAGCATTGCCGGCTCCTAGCTCATTCGATACTCTCACACTGGTGAAGAAAATCATGGTTGATTCTCGAATATCTAATGAAACACATTTTCAAGTCGCGACGTACTACTACATTTCGCGAGCAGCTACTCGGTACTTAATGATCAATACAACAAATTAGCCGAAATCTGAATCAGGGGACAGAGGGAAAGGAAGTAAGAACCTCACCTTATTGCGGCATTGAACCCAACTGCGATCATGATGTCCCATCCGTTTATGTTCATGCTGTTCGCATTGAATTCTACTTATTACCCAATTCGTCCAGATAGAATGTGCTGCTGAAAGTGTTACCAGAAAGGGGAAAATGATGACCTACCATATAGAGATGGCATCGACAGGTATCAGAGGGTTCGGCAGACGTCCAGCGATCACCAGCAACACCATGAAGTACCACAGCTCCAAGCTGCAATCCAATTTCGAGCACCATTAATTCCACACTTTTGACACAATTGAACACCCATCGATGAGCATATTTAGGAATTAGCATACCATAACATCACAGCAGAAGCCAAGGATAGCTTCACGAATCCCCACAAGTCTGCAAACGCAAGCCAGGAGAACCCACTCCAAGCGCCGTCTGACTTGGTGATGAAAATGTACAGCAGCTGGGCGATGATGATGAGCCACCACGACGTGTTGAGAGTGATCGCCGCTCCAACTACACCACCACCAAGTTTCAGAATCACGAGCCAGCTAAATATCGCGTGTAGCACCAGGACAATCACCGAGATCCAAGCCATCACCAAAACTTTTCTTTGTGCTTGCAGAAACTTTTGTATAGGGAAATTGAGAGCATAAGCGAACAGCTGCGGGAGCATCCACAACGCGAACTGACCTGCACCGAGGCAGGGACGTCCAGTTAACAAAGTAGGACGATTTTAAAAGAATAAATAAATTTAAGTAATGTAATGCTGAACTCCAACTGCGACTTCTTGATGCACAGACAACAGAGCTCCGAGTACAACCACAGTTTAACTAAGGTCCTAGAAGCCTGTCACCCTTTTTAGGGAAGATTATATGTATACTATGTATAATGCAACTCTGCCAATTGCAAAATCGCCAAGGACTCATGACGACTCTTCTCAAGTTCCTATCGTTGAAAAGAGTTTTTATGAATTATCTCTTTGTTGTCGGATTCAGGATGCGATGGAAAATCATTCGAGGGAAAAAGATGAACGTTGACGGAGAGACTAACCGGCAGCTTCAGAGATCTCGGCAGTTTCACCGATGAGCTCGAGAATGGGAGGAGCGAAGACGTAGACGGGGACCAAAATGCAAGCTGTGATCAGCAAAATGACCCATGATCTCTGCATGTACACCCCCAACATCCTGATCCGTCCCGCTCCAAACGCTTGCCCGCACAGCGTCTCCAGTGCACTCCCCATCCCCAACTACATCCGACCACATTCAAAACATTAAGAAAAGAAGAAACGAACAAGTCATTACTCTCACACAATGATGCTGAGCAATTAAAACATGTACATATATTGAACACGGGGATATCAACCATGACGCCAAACGCGAAGCCGCCAACAACGGAGTTCCCAACAGAGACAGCAGCGAGGTCCATCTCGCTGACCTGGCCGATGAAGGTCTGAGTCAGCGCACCGAGCGAGTACTGCGTTATAGAGGTGAAGATGGCTGGGCCGGCAATCCTCCATAGCTTCCCGGACTCACTCCCGAACTGCCTGAGGACGCTTGCCCTCTTCTCCCCTCCGACGCCATTGTCGTTCCTGTTGTGGTCCACTCCGAGAAGTGGTGCGTCCGTGGCCATTGCCTCTCACCACCAGCGGGTTCGGCTCTTTCTTGAGAGACAGAGTGTCCAAGGGCGTCGTCTCCACTCTCAGACTTTATATTCAGCAACGATAGAGAGGAAGAACCGCGGGATACGAAAAGGAAAACTTTCGGAAGAATGATTGTACCATTTGGATCGGGACCCTCCACGGTGAGATCAACAAAGAACTTGCTGACACCCTATCCATATCTTGGAAAATTGTTGCGAAGACAAATGAGTTTTCTTGTTCCAAGTCGGGTAGGTTTGGAATTGGAGTGTGATGGTGTGATGGTGTGATGGGAAGTGGGTAGGGATGCGTTTGAGAGTAGGTCTGGTGTCCGCATCGTCCTGCTGAAATATTCAAATACGTGCATGGAGCGTATGAGTTCTTAAATCTGAGAAAAAGCTGCCATGGATAGAAAAACCCGTATGCGAAGTTAATTTGCAGAGGAACTAGCGTGATGTCCCGTGGCGCCAAATGCAGGACTGGCTCCTGAATCTGGACGGAGGCGGGAGGCGATAAGGTGAGGTTCCGAGTCGACATCATGATCACAGTTGGGTTCAACATGCCGCGATCGGCTCAGTCTGGCCGGGGAGATGGCGGAGCTCTTCCGAGTCAACATGCCGAGTGAGTACTGAGTCATGGCAGCGCCCTTTCTGTTGTCTTTGCCCGGAGAGTTGGCTTTGTAATGACGTGCCGTCGGGACTTACCGACTAATCAAAATGAAGAGAGTGAATCGTACCGATTACCATTTTGGGTTTGACACGTGGTAATGACTGATTGTGGATGTCTTTGAATCAAGATGAGAGGGGCAAAACACGATAAGTCTTCCGCAGAAAAAGAGCAAATTTGAAGTTGGCTTTGGGATTGGACTAATACTTGCCACGTGACACCAAACAGTACACGCAACGAGAGGACAAGTTTTGCTTGATTATAGATATGGTCCCTAATCTTTAATTTTAAACTGTGAATTTATTCTATATGATCTATAAATTTTCTGTACATGTTCAATTTAGTGTCTAACTATAAGAAAAATATACAATATTGTCATTCCATTAATTCAAGTTAAAATATTTGTTAATTTGACTTTTAATCCAGTAAATCTGAACAATGACCAAAAAAAGATGTCACTTAAAGATTATCTACATAAGATATTCAACTCAAAACAAATATAATAATCCATGTCAACAAGGACAAGTATTTTTTTCCAAATTAAAAAATTAAAAAGATTATTATATTCTAATTTGAGTGGAGTATCTTATGTGGATAATTCACATGTAATGTTATTTTTGTCCACCATTCAAACATACTCGATTGCTAGCCAAGTAAACAAATTCTATTAATTTGAATTAATAGAATGACAACATTAAATATTTTCATACGGTTTCATGATTGAATTAAAAATATAAAAAAAAATCATGAATCACATCAAATAAATTAAAAATTCAACGATAACATTACACATCGAGTTAAAATTAAAATGCCATATTGAATAAAATAGAAGTTTAAAAAAGACATTATATATTGAGCCAAAATCTAATAACCATTGTGTTAAATGCACTTTGCAGTTTGCATTCATGTCCCCATGTTTCGCCGGACATTACGCATTAGATTGATTGGACCACTTAAAAGCACCCATTTTGCTTGGCTACTATAGGCCTTCTCCTATTCGTACTGGCTTCCTTTCTACCCCCGCCATTAAAGCTTTCTGGTCCAGGTCATCTCTCAATAAGTAAGAGAAGGATGAAGCCTACAGGTAGTAGCCTAAGCACTAAGGAGCTCCAATCATTCTACTTCCACTATACGCTTAACACATTGAATTTGATGCTTGACTTCCTCGTCCTAACACTTCTACCCCTTCTCCTTATGAACTACAGCGCTCCCATGAGCCAATAACTAGATAAAAAAACTACTACGCGCTCCATAGCTCCAGCTCTTCCATCTCAAATTTCTCAAACACATAAAGAAAGCAATCAACAAAATCCCCACCACGTATGGGTACATTACTCCAAATGCCAGAGGCAATTCTTCCCATATGCCCAGGGCTCTTTTCCAATTGGGGATGGATCGCCTGCCTATCGCTTATGGCTTCGCCTGCCTTTCACTCCTCTTTCCTTAATATAACAAATTGTAGCTACCTTTTGCTGAGCTCCTAGACTGATGCCATCCATTGTCTTGCTTTAAAGAATTCCTCATTCACAAGCAGTGCAGTTAGAAAGGAAAGAAGATATATTTTGAATGTACATATTGCTTAACCGCTAAGTTTAGTTGGGAAGGGAGGTCTTTCGAGCACTCCTGTTTTATTAAATTAATTGCTAATTGTGCTTAACTTTAGAACTTTTGAAATTGTGGCACTTCGATGGATGCCCGAATTTCTAGGCAAATACTGATGTGGAAGAACTTCTAGAGAGAGAGAGAGAGAGAGAGGAGGTGCGACAGAAATTGAATGATTGGGTTGTCGCCAAAGGACAACCCTCCTAGTCTAGGCGAGGGTAGCACAATCCGTATATAGTATTAGATAGGGCTACGCAAAGCTAATGTCTTGTAAGATTACCATGCAACTTTAAATATGGGAAATTCGGTCTAATGATCTTGGATAATAATGAGTAGAGATATGAAAAAAAAAAAAACACTAGTCAATTTGAAGTGCTACTCATAAAATATATCTCAAAAAGAAGGGAGTTAATCATGCTCGCTTGGGTGATTAGTTGCCATTCCAAACATCTTATGTTTATAAGGATTTTGTGTTGACTCAAAAGTCGTCTCAAACTTGAAAAGAAATCGATTTAAATATAACGGTTGTTCCAAAAAAATTTGTTAGGTCTATTATGCTTGTAGAAATTGGATTACTTATGTCCCACGTACCATACTCGTGTCATGCAATTAGCAGCTTGCATAAGCAAAAAGTGGTACTCACAACTACCTTTCAATCTTAACATAAGTTATTTTAAGATTATTTAGCTAGATTTCTTTATTATTAGGTTTCGTTCGATTCATGGAAAATAAATAATTTAGAAAATATTCTTTAAATGATCGTTTGTAGAATTTGCAATAATTAGTCACTAATTTTTTTCATTATCGATAATATAAAATATTTTTTTATAGATGGTGAAAATATTTTTATCGAGTCATATTTATAAACAATGTAAAAGATCGCCAACGGAGCCTTAAATTCTTACGCGTTAGTTGGTACCACCGTACCAGCCTCTCTCTCTCTCTTTCTCTCTCTCTCGCTTCTCATGTCCCATGTGCTTTTTCCCTCATCTTCACGAAAAGACTAATTAGCTGTCTTCCGTCAGTTTGCGTACTTCGCGGAATTCAAAGACAAAATCCTCGTACGGGTTTTTGCGGAAGCTAATAAATGAAATGTTCCCCGCAAGAGACAATTAATTAAGAGCCGAAAAATCTAAAACTTATGACAAAGATATAATTTAATTGTAAAATTTTTAAGAAGTGTAATTAAATCTTTAAATTTTCAAAATGTATAATTTTAAATTCTAAAATTTGTTAAATTGGTGCAATCTGTTATGAAAATACATGTATGAATATTCATTATATTCATGTACTTATTATGGTACATTTGTATCATACATTTTAAGTACATCTCCCTATCCAATGAATGTTCATCTCCCTATCCAATACATGTATCCTACGTTCTAAGTACATTTCCCTATCCGATGAATGTTCATCCTATGTTCTAAGTACATCTCCATATCCGATGAATGTTCATCTCCCTATTCGATACATGTATTATCAGATACATTGATGTTCATGATAAGTGCATCCCTATAAATAGGAGCACAAATAGTGAGAAATATAAATTTTCCGCTCCTGACTTTTTCTCTATTATCTCTGGTGTCATCTGTTTTCTCCACTTAATCTCTGCTTCTATTCTCTCTATTATATGCTTGCGAAGCGATATTTTACAACACGTTATCAGCACGAAGATCTACCAACTGAGTAAGTAATTTTGCAAAATAGATGTTTTCCTTTGTTTCATCTTCTTCTATCAATTCTTTATTTTTCCCCATAGAATTAAACCAATTTCAATTATAAAAGTATCATTCTGCTCCTGAAGTGGTGATGGATATTTGGAAATCCTTCTAATTAATATAAGGATTTTTGTTTTGCAAGAATTATGGTAAATATTGAAAAGCCCAAATTCCACATCCTGGAAGTGAGTGGAAATAATTATTTATCTTGGTGCTTAGACATGGAAATACACCTCCAAGGGCAAGGTCTCGCTAATGCAATTGCAAAAGACGGAACCTCAAATTCAAGGGATAAAGCAAATGCACTGATTTTTATTCGTCGTCATTTGCATGAGAAGCCTACAGACTCAATATTTATCCGTTCGAGACCCTCAGACCTTGTGGAAGAGGTTGAAGGATAGGTATGATCATACCAAGACTGTTATCCTCCCTCAAGCACAATATGATTGGCAAAATCTCAGACTGCAAGATTTTAAATCAATGTCTGACTATAACTCCGCTTTATTTGATGTCGTTTCTCGACTTGAGTTATGCGGTATCAAGCTCACTGATGCGGAGCTATTAGAAAAAACTTTCTCCACCTTCCATGCTTCGAATATTGTATTGCAACAACAATACCGGCAACGTCATTTTGCCACATATTCTGAATTAATTTCTCGTGCTCCTTACAGCTGAGCAAACTAATGAATTGTTGCTCAAAAATCATGATCTAAGACTCTATCGGCTCAAAAGCATTGCCTGAAGCACATGCTAACTTTAAGAAAAATACTGGCCATATTAAGGGCTATAAGAGCGAGCAAGAGCATAATTTTCGAAGGGATGGCAAGAAATTTAACTGTCCTAAGAAATCTAACTTTGGCCTGAATTATGATAAAGAAAAGAAGTATAAGAAAGTGGCTAATAAAAGTATTTGCCATCGCTGTGGTATGACTGGGCATTGGTCACGTACTTGTCGTACGCCAAAGCACTTTGTTGATTAATACCAAGCATCTTTGAAAAATATGGGCAGACGTGGTGAATCTCACGCCATTGAAATCAATCCTACTGTCATAACTACTGTTGAAGCCAACAATATCTCTGTTGGTGGGACTCCTCTTGCTCCTGAAGTAGCAAATGCATCCTTGGATGTCTCTGATTTCTTTGATGACCTTTGATTATTTGATGAGGCATCAGACTGATGGATGACAACTTAGACTTCGAATTTTATGACTATAGTAATTTCTTTTATAGTTGTTTTTTCTTTAAATGTATTACATTTTGTTATATTATAATATGTGAACTTTTTGTCTATTATATTTAGATTCTACTTGACCCTATCGCTAATATGCAAATTTTATGATACTTGACACCTGAAGTTGTCAACATAAATGCAAATGGAAAATACCGAGAAAAATGAAGAAATTTGTTTGCTTGATAGTGTATCAACGCATACTATATTTCGTAACAAACACTTTTTCTCGAGTATGACGTTACGTAAGGCACATGTCCATACAATATCAGGTCATGTTCCAATTATTGATGGTTTCGGGAATGCCACAATTGTTTTGCCAAATGGCACCATCCTACATATTGAGGATCGTTTCTAAGCAGTAGATCAAAAAGGAATCTACTTAGTTTCAAAGATGTACGCCGTAATGGGTACCACGTTGAAACTATTTATGAGCAAAATAATGAATATATTGGCATTATCTCTTATAAGATTGGCCTGAAAACCATCCATGAGAGGCTAGAAGCTTCTTCTATGGGTTTGTATTGTGTCATGATTAAGGCTATTGAAACTTATGCCACTATGTCTTGGAGACGAGTAAACCCTGATCAATTTGGGTTATGGCATGATCGCCTTTGTCATCCTGGCGCTTCAATGATGCGTAGAATAATTTATAATACAAAATGGCACCCTTTAAAGGATACAAAGGTATTGTTGTCCAAAGATTATAATTGTGAAGCTTGTTCACAAGGAAAACTCATTACCAAACCTTCTATAACAAAGGTTAATCTTGAATCCCCTATATTCCTGCAAAGAATTCAGGGTGATATATGTGGACCAATACAACCACCAAGTGGACCGTTTCGATATTTTATGGTACTAGTGGATGCATCCTGCAGATGGTCCCATGTTTGCCTATTATCTACGCGCAATGTCGCATTTGCAAGCTTACTTGCGCAGATTATAAAGTTTCGGGCACAATTCCCTGATTATCCAATTAAAAGTATAAGGATAGATAATGCTGGAGAATTTACATCAAAGAGTTTTGATACGTATTATGCTTCACTCGGAATTGAGGTTGAGCACCCAGTTGCGTATGTTCATACTCAAAATGGATTGGCAGAGTCATTGATTAAACGTGTCCAAATCATTGCCCGCACTTTATTATCGAGAACTAATCTCAACGATACAGAATGGGGTCATGCAGTTTTGCATGCGGCAGCTCTAATAAGATTGCGCCCTACTGCCAGTCTTTTACAATCTCTCCTTCAAGCGGCAGCTCTAATAAGATTGCGCCCTACTGCCAGTCTTTTACAATCTCCCCTTCAAATGGTTCTTGGTTATGAACCTGATATTTCACATTTACGCACATTTGGTTGTGCAGTACAGGTGCTTGTAGCACCGCCAAAAAGAACAAAAATGGGTCCCCAACGCCGTTTGGGTATTTATGTAAGGTTTAATTCACCATCCATCATTAGGTTCTTGGAACCAACTACTGGTGATCTTTTTACTGCTAGATTTGCAGATTGTCATTTTGATGAGACTACGTTTCCATCAATTGGGACACCTACAATTTCCATGGCTGCAAAGCAGAAACCAATCAAGGTTTTCTCATGGAATGAGAAGAGTTTATCTTAATTAGACCCAAGAATTCCAGAATGTGAAAATGAGGTACAGCGTATAATCCATTTACAGGAAATGGCTAATAGACTTCCTGATGCATTTAATGATGCTACTAAAATAATAAAGTCTCATATTCCATTTACAAATATTCCAGTTAGGATAGTTATTCCCGAAGGACAAACTAAAATGGATCAAAATCCCACACTTAAAACGTGATAGACTAATAGGATCAAAAGACACTGTTCCTCGAAAACGAAGGGGAAAGAATCAAGAATCCGCTCCAGAAGAGCCTAGTGTTGTACTTGCTCCCAAAGAGCTTATTGCCCCTGAAGAGGCACAAACCCATGAAAATATCACAAACCCTCAGAATATTGAGAATTCAATTACATATTGTAATGAAATTTGGGATCGGAATAAAATCATCATTAATGATGCTTTTGCATTCTCTGTTGCTCATAAAATTATGGATGATGATTGTGAGCCACAATTTATTATTGAATGCCGTCAAAGGCAAGATTGGCCTAAGTGGGAGGAAGCGATTAAGATTGAATTAGCTTCCCTAACTAAACGAGAGGTTTTTGGACCCATAACTCGAATCCCTGATAATGTAAAGCCCGTTGGATATAAATGGGTATTTGTCCGAAAACGAAATGAGAAAAACGAGATTGTTAGGTATAAATCCCGATTCGTTGCCCAAGGATTCTCCCAAAGACCTGGGATTGATTATGATGAGACATATTCACCTATGATGGATATGATTACATTTCGTTTTCTCATTAGCCTGGCATTATTTGAAAGATTGGAAATGCGTCTTATGAACGTTGTGGCGGCATATCTATATGGCTCATTAGACTCTGATATCTATATGAAAATTCTTGAGGGATTTAAAATGCCTGATGCATGCACTCCCCGTAACTTATTCTCAATAAAATTGCAAAGATCTTTATACGGGTTAAAGCAATCCGATCGCATGTGATATCAACACCTGAGTGAGTACCTAATAAAAGAAAGGTACAAGAATGATCCTATATGCCCATGTGTGTTTATTAAGAAATCAGAAATCGGATTTGCTATTGTAGCAGTTTATGTCGATGATATAAATTTAATTGGAACTCCTGAAGAGTTAGCCAAAACTGCTGAATATTTGAAAAGGGAGTTTGAAATTAAAGATTTGGGTAAAACCAAACTTTGTCTTGGTCTTGAGCTTGAGCACAAAGCAAATGGAATAATCGTCCATCAATCAAAGCATATATTGAAAGATTACTTAAACGCTTCAACATGGACAATGCTCACCCATTGAGCACCCCTATGGTTGTAAGGTCTCTAGATCCCCAAAAGGACCCATTTCGTCCTAGAGAATCGATGAAGAGATACTTGGTCCGAAGTACCATATCTGAATGCAATTGGGGCATTGATGTACTTGGCACAATGTACGAGACCAGATATCGCTTTTGCGGTAAATTTATTGGCACGTTTTAGTTCTAAGCCAACTCGGAGACATTAGAATGGAGTTAAACATATTTTTCGTTATCTCCGAGGAACCATAGATTTGGGATTATATTATTCCAATAATACCACTACCTCGGGTTAGTTGGATATGCCGATGCTTTGAATATAAATCCGATCCACATAAGGCTCGCTCTCAAACCGGTTATTTATTTTGTTATAACAAAGATGCCATTTCTTGGCGTTCTACGAAGCAATCGCCGTAGCTACATCTTCTAATCACTCGAGATTATTGTTTTATATATGAAGCTGGAAGAGAGTGTGTTTGGTTAAGATCCGTTATAACTCATATTCACAATTCTTGTTGTTTAAAACCGGTTACAAATTCTCCTACTATAATTTATGAGGATAATGCTGCTTGTATTGCACAAGTTAGGGAGGATATATCAAAGGTGATAGGACCAAGCATATCTCGCCAAAATTTTTCTATACTCATGAACTCCAAGAAAGTCGACAGATTGATGTTAAACAAATTCAATCTATAAATAATCTTGCAGATCTTTTTACCAAATCATTGCCGACATCAACTTTTGAGAAATTAGTATATGGCATTGGTATGCGGCGAGTACGCAAGACGCAAGATTGATTAGCCCCAGTAGTGGCTATATGACTCAATTGAGGGGGAGATATTATCAAATATGCATTGCACTCTTTTTTTCTTTTTGTCCGGTTTTTTCCCATAGGGTTTTCCGGCTTAAAGTTTTTAACGAGGCAATTAATGCATCCATAAAAGGGAGAAATCATAAAATTTGTGCTCGTACTCTTTTTCCCTTTTGTCCGGTTTTTGTCCCACTAGGTTTTTCCGGCTTAAGGTTTTTAATGAGGCAGTATTATTCAATGCACATTCATAATATAATACAATGAATATTCAAGGGGGAGTATTATGAAAATACATGTATGAATATTCATTATATTCATGTACTTATTATGGTACATTTGTATCATACATTTTAAGTACATCTCCCTATCCGATGAATGTTCATCTCCCTATCCAATACATGTATCCTACGTTCTAAGTACATTTCCCTATCCGATGAATGTTCATCCTACGTTCTAAGTACATTTCCATATCCGATGAATGTTCATCTCCCTATCCGATATATGTATTATCAGATACATTGATGTTCATGATAAGTGCATCCCTATAAATAAGAGCACAAATAGTGAGAAATATAAATTTTCCGCTCCTGACTTTTTCTCTATTATCTCTGGTGTCATCTGTTTTCTCCACTTAATCTCTCATTCTATTCTCTCTATTATATACTTGCGAAGCGATATTTTACAACACAATCAAGTTTTTATGGTTATTAGTGTTTTTAATTTATTAAATTAGATGGAGTTAATGAAAAAACGTAATTATACACATTTGACAATTTCTAAAATTTGATTATAACTTGTGAAAATTCTAGAATTTAATTGCACTTTTATAATAAATTTTCAGATTTGATTGCATTTTTTAAAAAGGTAACAACTTTATTACACTTTCATAATCAATTGTAACAATTTCAGTACAATTATCTCAATAATTAATGACAAGAAAACCATCACCGTGCACTTCTATTAATGAGCTAGATGAAATTCTTATTGAATGTTCAGTCTACTTTTTGTTATAGAGGCTAACTAAATTTATATGTCCAAATCCCATTCCTCATATGGCGAATTTGCCTTCTTGTTCTTTAAAACCCATTTTTCCATCTTCAATGGTTCAATACATAATCTACCGGAGACTCGGATCTTGTCTAGTTCAATCAATTGAATTCGTAAAAAGCAGGACACTGGATCATTTCGTAACTTTTCACTTACTGTTTTCCTCCTCTTGTTATTTTTGGAAATTGGACTATATTTACAAATATTTTTCAATATAAGTAATATCCTTTTTTGAGAAATATTTTTCAAGTAATTTATTTTTCGCAAAACGAATGATCTAATTGAAATTATGACAAGAAAGTATGACATTTCACTCCCCATAATCATGTCCCAACTATTTTTTGCTCCGCATTTGCTGCCATAGCCCATGACTCCACCGCAACCACCGTTGCGACCTCCACTTCACCTTTGCCATCACTACCCCGAAAATATAATGGAACAAGACTTTTTATCATTTTGCCTCTCTTCCCTCTTGTGGAAATTTGCAAATTTTCTTTTCCAATTTTTGTACCTACTTCCCATTTTCCCTTCCTCCTTCCCAAACAAAGCCTTCCAGAGGGATTTTGTCAAAATAAAAATAAAGGGTTCATGCAACAAAAAAAATCCCAAATTGGCATAATGGTACAACATTTAACTTGAATTAATTTTCCTATCACAAAAAATTTTAAATTGATATACGCATATCATATATTCCCTAAATTAATTTTCATGTCCTATGAATTATTTGCAAGTAGTTGAAGAGTTGTGTTGGTACTTACTGTTTTTAGAAGTGGAGCAATGTTGGATACAAGCCATCATGATTTTGAACGATTTGTCGGATTACCAGATCACTGGATCGGCTCCTTTTGACAAACGAGAGCAAGGGGACAATTTTTCAGAAGTGGATTGCCCAACATCAATATGGCTAAAACTGCCTGAAATTGGAATGAATTGTATATCACTAGTTGAAATAATCTTGTCAAATTGAGTACTTGACAAAAGCGATCGACATCATTTAGACTGCCAGTATTAGGATAGAAATGTTGACTTGACGTCATAAAAAAAGACTCGATCACTATCCATAATTAGTGGATTTATGCAGAGCTTAATCTTGTTTGGCTCAAGTTCGTGTTCACGGAATCATATCCTACTTGAGTTAAACTTGCAAGACATGAAATCGACATGTATAACTCATTTAAATTAAATTAACGAGCGAGTATTGACAGTCAAAGTCGCTGCATTTTGCTTTAATTACCTAGGGTGCTAAATTATATTTCTTTGCAATTTATGTGCCGGCAGAAATTCTGCAATTTTCTAGCAAGACTACTCATATGACAAACGTATGATAATGATTTAGATGCGATGTTACCGCCCGATCAGCATTTTATGAGAAAATTCGCTCTTGATTCTAGCCGAAATGCATTACTTGCAAAAAGAAAAGTAAAAATTCAATTCATTGAGCATGATTGAAATCAAAGCTCGGCAATCCGATTGCAAAATTCATTGGGTGGACCACGGATTATTATAACCACGAATTCAAGAGAACTCCAAAGGACAAGAAATCCGACACGACAATAAACAAGGAAAAGTGATGCGATGGACAACGCGAGCTACCAAAATTGTAAAAAAGTTCGATTGCGTGAAAGATCTTCGTGCTTTAGTGGGAAGTGCTTGATTACGAAATGAAACTATTGTTTTTTCCAGCACTTTTCACCGTAACCCCACGGCTTCTCCACTTCTCCCACCGGCCACAGAGCTTCACCTACTCGAAGATGGTTAACCCGTTTTCCGGAACAAAGTTGGACATGGCATGGCACAACAGCTTGCCACCCCCGCCCCACCTGCCACGGCAAGCCTTAAAAAATTCGAAGAAAAGAAGAAGACTTGCGGATGCTGCGTCCTCCCTCTGTCGTGAGGGGCCTCGAGGCATTTGCTTTGGCCGCCTCCCTTTTTTCCTTTCTTTCGGGACCCCACGGAGACCATCCTGTCAGAGTCGTTCTCTCTTTTCTTTTTCCCGTTTGTTTTGTTTTTCAAACCGCATTAACTATATGTTCGACACCTTGCAAACCTTTGATAGAAATAATTTGAAATGCTCGACCGGGGTGTTTTGCTTTTGTTTATTTTTATTTTTTGACGCATCATACGTTGTCAGATCTTTCTGGGTCGGGACAAAACCTGCAGGAGGAGAGCTTGCGGTTTCTCCGAATTTGACTTTTTGGCATTTTGGGTGATACTTCGATTTCGTTGCTGTTTCTTGCGGTTGCGCACTCGATTTGGAAAATGCTGTCGCTCTGCCTGTTATTCGGGATGGGTTTTTTCTGCTCTAATTTGTAGTTGTTGAAAGATTGCAAGCAAGTGCATTGCGTGTCTTCTCCATTTCTTTCTTGTAAAGGTTGTCGTTTGGGCGAAGAGACGGAAAGGGAAGAAAAGAGAGGTGGAAAGGGTGTCGTCTATGCGAGGATCGCCGTTGCTTTTTCGTAGAATTGTGATGTTATCTGATCTGGGTCTCGACCGCTTTGGCCATTTTTTGTTGCAGGCTCTGCGATTTGTTTGAGGTGAGTCACTCCTCCACTACGTGTTTTTTTTTAAAGAAATGTTGTTACTTTTATCAGAAGTTGAACGTTGTACTGTCATGATTTTCATTGACATGTTGAGCTGGAAGAATCTTGGTTCATCATCCATGTTTACATATATTTGACTTTGATGTGTCAACTTACATTGTTCGAGCGCTTCCTTTGTCACTCTGATTCGCAGCTCATAAGCTCTCAAGTATGACTGGTGGGCTGATCACTTGCTTTATCTTTTGTTTTTCTACGTGCTCTTTGCCTAATAGCTAAATCCTTTTCTTGTTCAATTCGAGCATGCTTATGAGAAATTGGCAAACACGGTCGAAAGGTTGTGTGTTAAAACATACTGCTTCTTAAATAGGCTTCTGATCTTATTGAAGATCAGAAATAGATGGTTTGCTTTCCAATTGTTGTACCTCCATTAGGTTGTTGAGCTCAGAGTTAATTGCGAAACATATGTCAGCTGTTGGCTAAGGTATGGATTGCATTCATGGAACGATGGAGGATAACTATATCAACTTTGATTGCATGACTATGGCTGTTAAACATGAGGTTCTATGAGTACATTGAATGCGATGGAATTAGATAAGACAGATGTTGAGAGCATCTGGAGCATAGTTCTGTTGTAGACCTCACCTAACAGAAAGTCCATGATGTCTTTGCAGGTAAAAGCTTTCCCAACTATGTGCAGATAACATTTAGCCTTATGGGTTGGTTCAGCAAGATCTTTAAAGGCTCGAGTCACGATATTTCGGAAGGGCATTATGATGATAATTACGGGAAGGATCCTTCTTATGATGCTTCTTCCACTTCAGGGGTAATCTCATCTCCACCTTTTGCTTTGTCCCTGAAGATTGAATCCGCTAAACTTACGTTAATGGTGGGAAGTGCAACAAGTAATATAGATGATATCTCTGCTCTGAAATGCATGCTTTTTTGTTTCTTCTGCCACTAGATCTTAGTCAAAGTACATAGTTTGTTGCCTATGGTGCCTGATAAATCTGCCTCGATCAAAGCTTTCTGAGTTATTTGACCGAGTTCACTCACTTATCCTTCTGATAGAATTTCTTGTTGAATCAAATGTAGGATATCTTGTCGGACGACAATGAAGATGTCAATCATGCCATTGCGTTATCCCTATTAGAACAAAATCACAACAGAGCAAATTTTATTGGTGAGTGATACAGCTAACTACTTCAATCAAATTAATTCTTGTAATAGATGCTTTGGGTCACAGAATGTGCTAAAAATCAATGCTTTGATTTTATGGTGGTAAAGTACGGGATGAGCACGATGAATTAATGTTGATGATATGAATGATGAGATTGTATAATTCCCCATGGCTAGCTGGTACAGATGGCAAAACTATGTTTAATTTATTGTGGAAGTTTACTTACGAAAAAATGGACAGGTCAACATGACACGTTTTATCTAATGCTTTGATTATGAAAATATTGCATTGAAACATTAAAACCTGGCTTAGCTTTGGAGCAGGTATTGTTTGCTCAGCGTGCATATGAGCCTAACTTACATGCACGGTTATATCATATGACATCCAATGGTAATTGGGGGCTGGAGGCTCATATGCAGGTAGTGCACTGAAGTTTGTTCACCTTAGGACTGAGAGACCACCATGGGGACATCATTTTGAGAATTGTAGTCTGAGTGTTTCTGGGTGATAAATTCAAGCTCAATTTTTATGGAGGATTAAGCACCTACATGTTGTCCAATTGGGCTCTAGAATAGCAAATTTATATTTAGCAGCCACTGCAAAATATGGCAACATATGTACATCCTATACTCTATTAACACACATAAAGTTCCTTATGCCATATGTGAATTTGATGATACGGCATGCTCTTCCATGAAATTTTAAGTTTCTCAGCTAAATACCTGGAAGTGTCTTATTTGATGTGTGCATTCTCAAATGGACCATGCTAGAATTCGACATAGTTTCTCAAATTGTTGGATAGATAATGAATCTCAGTTGAAAGAAGATGAACAACTTGCCAGAGCTATTGAAGAAAGCTTGAACTTTGAAAGTTCACCTCAGCATGAAGATGAAAGTGCTCCTTTCCCACATGAAAATGGATATTGTCCTCCTTCATATGGAAATGGATATTCTCCTCCACGATATGGCAACGGACATGCATATCACCCTTTGCCAATGTACTATCAGACAGGCTACAGGTATGTGGGAGACAATAAAACGTGGTCCAATTGTTTATAATTTCTTAGGTCAGTGTAAGTAACAGATTCACTTCTTCAGAGCCTTTCTCATAGGCTTACCATAGCTGCATATTGTCATATTTGGCATTTGACTGCATTTGTTGCTTGTGAAGTTGTAGAGTATCTTAAAGCAAACTAGATCCTCTTAGAAAATCACTTTGAAAATATTTTATATTTAACTTGTTTAGTGATTTGTTAGATACCAATTCAAAAATGACTCAAGCTTAGACATGCTTATTTCTTAATTAACAAAGGGAGACAGGATAAGTCCACAAACTGATTTTATCAAAGAAATTTGAACTACTAAGTGAAATTTCACCGGAAAATAGACATCTATTTTGGTAAACTTTGGTTTCAGAAGAAAAATTCGTGGAGTTTTATCCTGCTTATTTTATTGACCAGTGAACTTAATTTGACATGAAACTTCCAGCATTTTCAGCAGAAAGCAATGGTCTCGATTGCTCCAGGTTACAGAGTTTGTCTCCATAAAAAGCCAGTATGGTCCAAATAGTCTAATCCAGTTTATCTGTATCCACCTCTAGCAAACTGATTTGCTCAGTTATTTTCACCTAGAAGTTTATTATTACTTTAGCAACCAAGAAACCTCTTCCAAAATAAGATTTCGTGTGCATTCTTTTGGATAATTGTTATGTAATCCCTATGCCTTGTGACATTGCTCAGATGTTACAAATTTCAGTCTCTTCAGCAGTGAAACTTCACCTCTCAGAGTCGGGTACATGCTATAGCTTTATTGATTAGCAATGGCGTAAAGAGAGAACTGAGGACGTAATATCTTCTCTTGTCTCTAAGTTGTCCTCTAAAATCAGAGAAACTTGGATTTTCTTGTGATTTCAGAACATACCCTTCAAAGCTCTAGAGCAGTTGTCATCTTCTAACTCAATAAAATCTTATAAATGCCTTGCATCCTAGTGAAACTATTGGTGTCAGATCTGCTGGTTAATCTCTTTATGGGGTTTTTAGCTTTCTCTTTCTGACAATTGTCTCGCTTCAAGCCCCATGCATTCATCAAAAGTGTGAGTGATATGCACTTTCTCTTCTACAGGATCTGTGCTGGATGCAACACAGAGATTGGTCTAGGACGGTTTTTGAACTGTATGGGTGCTGTTTGGCATCCTGAATGTTTCCGCTGCCATGCTTGCACCCTACCAATTTCTGAACATGAGGTACTACACATTTAAATTACTGCTGTGAATTGCTTGATAATTTCTATTCTAGGAATCCATTCTTTCTTATTGGCAGTGTTACTTGAGTTGTAGACAGGCTGATTTAGCATTTTTATGCAGTTCTCTTTGTCGGGCAATTATCCATACCATAAATCTTGCTACAAGGAGCACTACCACCCAAAGTGTGATGTCTGCAGCCATTTTGTAAGTCATGGGAGTTAGTAGAACTAAAGCTCTTGATTGTTTACTCCATTTGCTTGGGCAATGCAAGCTCAAGTGTGTTCTACGGCAGTTACTCCACTGGGCTATTTTAGTTGTTTCAGTTTCTGAGGAAACTGTTTCAGAAATTCAGTTTGAACTGTTCACCGAGGATGTTCATGCCCAACCTTTTCTGAGTGCGAAATGTATGACAAATTATTGACAATCTAGTCCGTGTTGATAAGATTTGGATTGTCAGAGCATGTAGTATAGTAAGTAATCAGATGTTCTCATGGAGTCTTGTGATTTAAAATTTAAATGTAAGACAATCAGTACCTGTTCTGCATTTGGCATTTATGCAGTTTTTGCACTTTAATACATAGAGAATGGAAATATCTGCTTTAAGAATTTTCATACCAGCCAGTCATGTTGCATTTACAAGAAATGTTGGTTACTAAATTCTTTTGCCGCCATATTATTTATTTGTCAATAATTTCACCCTTAATCCTTTCATATGTTAATTGAAATACTTTGCAATGGGCTATGATTGAGTGGAGTCATCATGGTTCTCCAAGCCTCAAGCACTAGTTATGACTCTTCATGGTGCTTCGATATTTAACTTCCTATTCATCGAAGAAAAAGAAAAGAAAAGAAAAGAAAAGAAATATTCATCAGAATGATGCTTAGAAGAATTTTGTATTTTAACATTTGTAAGTGCCATCGATTGATCTTTGGGGGATAAGGTGCCCAGTGTTTGGTTTGGAGAAGCAGAAAGCTCTCCACATCTTTCTTTGGTTCTTTTAGAAACTCCACTTTTTCACTGTGCTTGTTTTGGAAATCTCTTGACAGATCCCTACAAACATTGCCGGTCTTATTGAGTACCGGGCGCATCCCTTTTGGAGTCAGAAATACTGCCCTTCTCATGAACATGATGGGACTCCACGATGCTGCAGTTGTGAGCGAATGGAGGTCAGTATGATTAAAATACTTTTGTGTGCTTAAAACCAGCAATGAATTTGCCGTATGAGGATTAAGCATTTTCTTGTCATTCATGTGCAGCCACGAGAGACCAGATATGTTGCTCTTAAAGATGGTCGAAAGCTCTGTCTCGAGTGTTTCGACTCAGCAGTGATGGACACAAATGAATGTCAACCGCTGTATGTTGGTATCCAAGAATTTTATGAAGCTCTAAACATGAAAGTGGAGCAGGAAGTTCCATTACTGTTGGTTGAGAGACAAGCACTAAATGAAGCGAGGGAGGGAGAGAAACATGTAAGTCAAACAGCTCTAAATAATCATTAGCGCTCCTCTGGTGGTGGGAAATTGTAGATAACTATGACCTGCACTGCTGACGATCTTTGTTTATCGCATTCACTTATTTGTTGGAATTTTCATGCAACTCTCAATAATTAATTTGATTCAATATGGTGTTGACATCAATGATTGAAGTAAACTAGTTTGACTTCTGAGTTTTTGCAGGATCATGAATGTAAAGTGGTTCTGAGAATTTGTCCTAGAATAATCTGTGCACGACAATTTGTTACAAGAATTAATTTTACATTGCTTGTTTGCTTATCATAATTTGTTAAAGTTGTGCCTTCTGAAGTTTAATAATTTACTGGTTGTTCTGGCCGACTCCATCTGTGATCCATCCCCCGTTGTCTAATCTGAATAATATTGTCAGTAGAGCTTTCGATTAGTAAGTTGAATCATAATTCATGTTACTGCCAACACAGATGACCTTAGATTGTCATAAACTGAGTTGTATCGATCATGTTATTGCTTTTTGCGCTGAATCTTTCTTTTTTTCTTGGTTCAGGGCCATCATCATATGCCCGAGACAAGAGGACTGTGCCTCTCTGAAGAACAAACAATCAGCACGGTAAAGATCTTAGACCCCCTCTCTCTGTTTGTATGTGTTTGTGGGTGGGTAGGTTCAGGCGTCATACATGTGTGTGGGTGGTGATCATGCACAGTGTGCATGCCCATCATAGTTTGAGATTAATTGCAAGTTGAAGTCTACATTAGCCCTTCTTGAACCAGAATTCAAGACAGCCAGGAGCCAGGGGACGTCGAAGAGCAGGCACAATAACAGAGCCACTGACCCGTCGATGTGAAGTGACTGCAGTTCTAGTCTTGTATGGCCTTCCAAGGTATGCTATCCATTGATCTGATTCTATGATGAATTGAAATCTCGCGAAAAGCATAAAAAGAAGAAGACCGAACATGTAGCACTTAATAAAACAAATGACCTCTTAGATACGTCTTATGCAAATTATGAAAAGAGTTTTTTTATCCAAAACTTTTGAGTTGGACCAAGATTTTTGACTTCTCTTCCAGCTTGTACTACTTTCGCAGACTTTGATAGTGGTTAGCTTACTTGCTATTGAAATGTTGATTGGAACATTATGCAGGTTGCTGACTGGATCCATACTGGCTCATGAAATGATGCACGCTTGGTTGCGACTAAAAGGTTCTTTCCAGTATATTTTTTTAGTTGAATCTTCAGAAAAGTAGATGGAAGTTTAGTCAATGTGCTTTCTATATTCCTCAATTTCTAAGGTTATGCTGATCCTTCGGATTTTTTTCCCTAAAACTTGTGATGTCAAGTAGTGGCTTCATGTATTAGGAGCGGTTTCTCAATTCTCCTCGAGTTCTATCAATTCATTAATGTTCTATCTGTGGTTGGGTGCTCCTCTTCAAGCTGCTGATATACCTGGATGGTTTTGAAGGTTACCCCACTCTTCGTCAAGATGTCGAAGAAGGGATTTGTCAAGTGCTAGCTCACATCTGGTTGCATACACAACTGATGTCTATACCGAGCCATGAGTTCGCGTCAACCTCCTCAATTTCATCTGCTTCCAGAGCAGCAGCTAAGAAAGGTGCAAGATCTCAGTTCGAGAGAAGGCTGGGGGAGTTCTTTAAACACCAGATAGAGTCGGATGCTTCCCCTGTGTACGGTGATGGACTTAGGGCTGGTCTACAGGCTGTGCATAAGTACGGTCTGCCGAGGACACTCGACCACATCCGAATGAAAGGCAACTTCCCATACTGATCAACCAAACCATTTTCATACCAATTATTATGTAAAACGAGTTTCTCAGTATTGACTTTAGGGGCGGTCGATGATCAATTGTCTCGACTAGAATTTTTAAAGCATTGCCAAAATGGAAAATCTCGCTAATCAAAACGTGATCACAATCCCACTTATTTCATGGGATTATGAATAAGCTTTTTTGTACGCCGCCGCCTCACTCCAAGTAAAAGTGTAATCTTACTGATTTGACATATGACAACATGGTCTCGATGCAACGTTCCGACTTAAATTTACTACACGTGGATGGCTCCTTGTTCATTGATTCACATGACATCTCCGTCACGGTCTTCATTCAAAAAGAGGTGCAATTCCGCATTCATCCCGTTCCCTTTCTTCTCGTGTCGTTGCAACATTTTAGATGTGACCTAAGTTTTGTTTTCGAACGTGTCCAAAACATAAAACGGGGAATCGATTCTTTCTAGATTCTCAGAGTCTTTCCCCCTTAAATTCGGACGTACAATAGAAATTGACGTTCTAAACGAAGAAAGGGTACATACCCATTCTCAGAATGAGCAATTTACTTTTCCAAGCTCGAAAGCATGCCGATGACGTTGGAGTGAGTCTGTGCGTCGTGTGGGAGTGTCCGTACTATCACAGAAAAGTCTTCCCAGGATCGTAAGAGAGATGGTGCCGTGTTTATCATGTCCACGTTGATCCAAGTTGCCCCTTTTCAAGACCATGTATGTCCATAAATGGAAAAGTCAGGGGACCTCCCTGTTCATTGCCGCGGGCCGCAAGTTACGGCCAATGTCACATTCAGCTGATAATCTGATTCTAGTACAATAATATCGAGATAATCCATCACCCTGACGACGCTCTACTGGCAAATCCTTGATGTGGCTCCACTCGCTCCATCAGTCGCTCTGAAACTTAAAACCCCACATGCAGGAGAAGCCAAACAAGAACGTGTTGCTCGGGCAGCATTATTAGTGTCCTTTCGCGAAAATATCCGGCCACTGACGTGTTCGATTAACGCAGACCACGACTATACAGTAAGTTCTCCTTCGGAAATGTCATTTGGGAATCTTCAAGATTTCTTTTTTTTTTTCGAACTCCAAGATTTTTAAAATCAGGTGCTGTCGAGTCTCTTTACTAAGACAAGAAAGAGACATGAGCGTGTGCTTTGAGTTTAATTGATTAGGTCACGAGAGCAGAAGTTTTACGAATTTAACTTTGTGGAACTTCGAAACTCTCTTGGATTTAATTCTAAATTGGGAATGAACATGTCCAGAAAAGGTGGTTAATTAATTGAGTCTAGATAGGATGACAAATTATCCTATCTAATATTTGGCAACGTCCTCCAGGCCAAATATACTTGAATAAAATGCTAGATAAGAAATTTAGAAAGAAGTTGGAATAAATCTGGATTGGATAATTTTTTTCTACAAAACTTAACAAACCCTCTTTTGCAATGATGGAGTGATGAAGCAACCATCTAGATCTTATGCTTCACTTGTCACTACGCGAGGAACACCACCACCAAGTCGTCGTTGCTTCTGACCATCGCGTGAGCATCGGAGCCTTTGACAACTGCCGATCGTCATCTAAATCATCAAATCCACTACAATTTCTTCTAGAAGAGCCACTCGCGTAAGTGAGGTGCTGCCATAGGTGTTACTAGCAACTGCAATCTTCACGATATTATCTAGTGACATCACTAGAAACTGGGGTAACACTGCTCCTAAAATAGACTAAGAATTTCTTGGTATGGTGGAGATAACAGTATTAGGAACATTAACAGAATCAAAAATTGAGCCTTTGTTTTGGGAATCTGAAGTTCCGACAAGAGAATTTGTATACCTTAGAGATAAGCATGGTTTCAAGATAAAACCTAAAACCTAAGGATTGGACCGGTGGAAACTTATCTAGTTTAAGGTTCCAAAG
Organism: Corymbia maculata; assembly: GCA_014182735.1. Taxonomy (NCBI): domain Eukaryota; kingdom Viridiplantae; phylum Streptophyta; class Magnoliopsida; order Myrtales; family Myrtaceae; genus Corymbia; species Corymbia maculata. Next base: position 407,100 of record CM024687.1, on the reverse strand, counting down.
CATGCAAAATAGATTCCAAGTTCCAAAATTTGAGAACTTATATTGATGGATAAATTCTAAATTTTAGATTCTAGGTTAATGGAACTTGGAACTTGGAACCTGGAACTTATAACCTAAAACAAGTTTTTGTGATTTTCTTGATTTATGTTTTCGCGAGATCTTGTGATATATATAATATGGAACCACTAGTATAAACTTTCATTTTATGATTAAGACTTTTATTTTGTTAATATTTTATATTTTTTGTGTGTCTAAAATAAATTATAGTTAGAGGAGAGCTTGCCTCTAGAGAAAGGGGTGGTACCTTTTAGCAAAGGATTCCCATTAGTGAGAAGCTTCACAAAGGTACTAATCGCTGGTATTGGAGGGTAGCTGTTGCCGTCCTTAGGATTCAAATAAGTTAGACCTAGTTTAATTAACGGGGATTGAACCCATCAAATTGTTCTGACCAGAAAAAAAAAAAAAAAACCTTCAAACAGTTTGACCTCAATGATGTCACCGTTCTAGATTTGGGGGATGCCACCGGGCTATGTCACAGCTTGGTGTGGTAGTCGTGATTGTCATCATAGTCATTCATAAGAAGTCACTGGCATGACGGATTGCACATCTGAATATCTATATTATGTCCGATCATTTATTAAACATAAGATGGGATATTTCACAATATGATGGACAATCTGAAGGATATCAAATCCCACTTTATCTTATCCCATCTTGTCCCTATCCATGTCCAAACAACCAAATGCAACCTGAACACAAAGGACATAAGCAAACTATGACCCGAACCTACTCGAGAACCAAATTTGAACCGATAATGGTTCGAGTTAGTTTGGCTTTTTGGTTTTCTCCCCTCGTCATCTTCATCTTCGCTACACAGTGATCTCAACCCAAGAGCGCAACCATTAGGAGAAGCATTTTAATCAGGCACATGCTAACACGGTATCAGAGTTAATTTTCACCCGAAGTTTATTTCATGTTTATATGAATCCTCATTCGTCAATTCGCCGGCCGGTTTTCATTGCTATTTTCACGTAAGGTGTTGATTCCCCATTCTGCTCGTCCTTTTCAATTCTTTGGAAATCTCTCAACATTTTTCCCTTTAGAATTAGAGAAAAGGGCACAAAAAACCCCAAACTATGTCATTTTTTATAAATTTACCTTGAATATTTTTTGTGACACTAAAACCCCAAATTATATCATTGTGACAGATTTCCCTTGAATTTTTTTTTATGACACTAAAAACCACAAACTATGTCCATTGTAATACATTTAAAAAAAAAAAAATTGTGATATAAAAACTATGAACTTGTACTCATGTGAAACGTGTACCACCGAACTCTTTGACCGAAGGGTATTTTCGTATTTTTTTCTTTTTGTATTCTTTCTTTCTTTCTTTATTCTTTCCTTTCTTCTCTCCTCCCTCCACCATGGCCAGTGGAGGGAAGCTAGCGAGGGCCACCCTTGCTAGCGTCGAAGTCAGGCGAGGGTGGCAGCGAGGGCAACCCTCATCCATTGACCGCCATACGGCTGCCCCTAACTCCGCCACCCTCTTCCACGTCGCCTCCCCTTCCTCCAACGCCATGAGCGCCTTCGATGGTGGAGGACTACACGACATCGTCTTGGCTCATCAAATCCTTGACGATAAGTCCAGTCATGAAGACTCGTGTGATCAAGACTGCATTACGGGGCTTATCTGAATGCATCGGCCATGCGAGGATCGGAACTCCCATGTTGATGCTCTCCATGCAAGAGTTCCACCCGCAATGGCTCAAGAACCCGCCGGTCGCCGGGTGCCCCAGGATCTCGAGCTGTGGCGCCCGGTCCCTCACCACCACCCCTAAATCTCAACCTGCCACCATCTCTTCAAACCCCGGGGCAGTTCGATCTTCCCCGCCTCTCCTTCGCCAAAAATGTCCGCCTTATCAGCTTCCCTCAATAACCAGATGAATTGCTGCCCTCTACATTCCAACCCCATCGCGATCTCACGGATCTGCTAGTCGCTCAGTGCCGTTGTGGTGCCGAATGACGCGTATATCACCAAGCTTTGTGCTTCCTTGTCGAGCCACTCCATGCACCCCTGAGCCGATCTTCTCGATCTCTTTTTGGGTTCTTTGATCGGGTTGAACGCCCGATTTGCCCAGTGCTTGGTCGCCGTGCCGTTCGCTGTTGCGTTGGCAAAAAAGTCTACAAAACGGCCTTCGACGACCCTGCAAGTTTTGTAGATGCAGCCCGAGTGCAACTTCTTGTACTGCTTCTGCGACATGGCGAACTTCGAGAACTCGTCAGAGAAGGAGTCCAGGAGGGACGGCAAGCCCTCTGAGGAGATGAGCTCCGAGACGTCGACCTCCACCTCTGGCAGAGGAACCATCCCTTTTCTCTCCCACGTGTACCAGCACAGCGTGAACGCGGAAACAGTTTTGAAGTCGTAAATCTCGGTGAGGGCAGACTCGGGCGAGGGTCACCCTCGCTGCCGCCGGTGAGGGTGGCCCTTGCCGGCATGACTCCGCCATGGCCAGCGGAGCGAAAAGAGAAGAAAGAAAAGAAAATAGAAAAAAATAGGAAAAGGAAAAAGATGAAAATGCTCTTCGACCAAAAAATTGAAGGATAAATGTGTCGTATGAGTATAAGTTCAAGATTTTTTATGTAACAAAAGAAAATTTATGATAAATGTATCACAATAGACATAATTTAAGATTTTTAGTATCACAAAGAAAAATTCAGGATAAATCCATCATAAGTAGCATAGTTTGTGGATTTTAATGTCACAAAAAAATTCATGATAAATTTGTCATACATGGAATAGTTTGAAGTTTTTTTGTGGCATTTTCTCTCACAGTTAATATCTTAAATGATGAAAATCAGTTTATTCGTTCTCAGAATGAACAGTTAAGCAATCACTTTCTGACGGTCACTAAATAAGCTGGCAACAATCGCAGGGGAGTGCCAGCACTTCCCGGTCCTGCTAAATTGGAGCCACAGAAAAGTCATCCTCGGAACGTTAGAGAGATGTTCCCTTTTCACGTGAGGATTGGTCCAACTTTGGACGATTTTCCATAGAAGATGCGTATGTTCATCATGAATTGCGACAGGCGCCCGCCGGATGCTTGTCCATTGTTGGCTGTCCCAAAATGTAAACATACGGACAGGATGAATTACAATGCCTTCGTCGATTTATCACTCAGAATTCTAGGACCGCACATGTATGATAAGCCAAGTGAGGACGCGATGCAAGATAGCACCATCATAGCCATCGATGCAACGGTATTCGTTTATACAAATTACATTGATATAATATCTTTTCCATCGGAAACATACTCTGTCAAGCTCAAATGCCTTTCAAGTCCGCGTATTATCTGATACCAACACAAGAAAGAGACATGAGCGTGTGTGGGAGTTTCATTAGTCGAGTCACAGGAAAAAGAAGATTCGAACTTTTCCTATAGAAATATATTCTCCGTTGAGTTCAAAGGCTTTCCAGGTCCATACATTCTTGAAAATTCGAACTTTTCCTATAGAAATATCCTCCGTTGAGCTCAAAGGCTTTCCAGGTCCATACGTTCTTGACTCTCTACTATCACAAGAAAGAGACGTAAAGCAGGTACACAGTTTACAATAGTTGAGTCTATTGAGAAAACTCCTAGTTTTAATGCTAACAAACCATTTTATGTACACAAAACTTCAAATACAAACTGAGGAAGAAGAGTCATATGTTGACATATTCTTCTGAGTCTACTTATTTCAAAAGGAGAAGCAAAGGAACGCTTCTGAGTCTACGTGTAACAGAAGGAGAAACAAAGAGACGTGGAATCTCATTATGTCAGGACCAAAACGAACCAACAGGATTAGAACGAAGACAAGATCACCAACGGCTATGAATTTCAGTTACCTTACTCATATTGATTTTGGTAAATCAAATTGATTAACAAAGATCAATCATCAAGACAATTTCCAAAAAAGAATGAAATACTTATGAAAATCCAGATTCTGATTGTATAGGCGAACATAATCTAATGGAATTTAATCTATCTTCAACGATTAAGAAACATTTCCTTATGGAGTCTGTCCAAGAAAGAAAATGGAAGGCAAATCTCTCAAGGTGAAGGCCAACGGTTAGTTGTGGCTCAGAGAGTATATAAAGGGAGTATGCGACTAGAAGAAAGTAGAGAGAATACAATATTCCAAAGTCTGATTTCATTTTTCACTAATTGTCTGAGAAAGTGCAAAAATCGAGTAATCCAAGTGTATGGCCAAGAAGAATGACTTAGTGAGATATATTATCATCAAGTACTAACACTCAAGAGTGTGTAATCACTTTTGATCATATAGTTAAATTCAATCAATTGGTTGATCGCATGGAGAGTGGACGTAGGCTTGACAAAAGCCGAACCACTATAATTGTGTTTGCAATCTTCTCTTCCCTTACTCTTTAATTCTTGATTGCATACTACAAAGTCTACCATATCCAAATTGTGCTCAAACTAATATTTTGATTCTGCTTTTACACTATTTGTTTTATTGCATAAATTTTATTTACACCTATTTACCCTCCTTCTAAGTGTTGGTACTAGCTATATCAAAGTTATCATGAAAAGAAGATTCGAACTCTTTCATTCGGAAATATTCCCTTGGAGCTCAAAGACTTTTCAAGTCCCCACGCTCTTGAATCTCTAGTAAGACCAGAAAGAGACATAACATATTTAAAAATTGTGTCGCATGGAATGAAGTTTAAAAATTTAACTTCAATGAACTTCAAAACTTTCATTTTCATATTCGATAGGTCCTAATAAAAATCTAAATTTGCGTTCATTGTAATAATGGGCTTAAGTAGCCCATTATTTTGTAGTAAACCCAAGCTCATTATTTGTTAGCCCAGCCCAAAAACCCATTAAAATTTCGGCCTTAAAAACTCAGCCCACCTTCACCAATTCTTCATCAGATGCACGTGCGAGCGTAAAAAGGGTAAGATACCAGCGACGGAGAAAACAAAAAAGTGAGAAGAGGTGCTCATACGTGAACTAAAAAGAGAGAAGATGAAGGAAAAAGGATAAGACAAAAGTTTCGCGCCTAGCCAATTTGGACATCATGACAAGCCGAATCAATTGCAACACCTGATAAATATTCAAGCCCATTGTTCATTTAGTCTGAGTAATTTTCGAAGTTTGGGCATAAATTCAAAGTTATGTTGATTTTGAACTGTGAGCTTCGATTGATAAGCCATCAAGCTATGAATATATTGGATAAGCTGTTGTGGAGCGGCATGGTTCAACAAAAATTGATTCCAAATTATGAGTTGATTGAAATGAAATTTTGGACTTCCACATGTGAGTTACACATAGCAGACAATATGCGTAACAAAAAAGATGGACATTTATTATAAATGAATTTCTTCATTAGCACACAAGAGTAAATTTGTTAACGATTGAATGTGATTTAGTCGAATCTGTGATGTCCTGAATTTTTTACCTATTTCGAGACGTATGAAATGGTTATTTAATTAATGTGTTGTTAGTTATGTTTACTCTGAATTAATTACTCACAAGTTAATTAATCTATTCGAAAAAAAATGACAATTAAGAATCGATACGCGTACAATCAGAAAATTCAATTAAAGATATATTGCCCGATCATAAGATCAAAGGAGGTTGATGCTGCATTATTACAAATCAATTAGCCAACATAAATAAATTGATTCGACAAAAGTACAAGGTCGAATTACAGATAATTCCGCATGACTTCGATACTAACTATAAACAATATCAAACCAAATCTTTTTTGATTTTGTACTCAAGGTGAGTAATTAATTCCTCACGATCAAATGACAACCGAGGGTCGCCCCTAACTTGAAGAGATTCAAACGAGAATTGAATTTTATCAATCACAGGTCAAATACGCGAAAACCCCTAAATGTTACCCAATAGTTTAAGTTATACTAAAGTCGCAATTGATTGAATTTAACCACGAATTTCGATACAATTTCGGTTATCGAATTTTCAAGGACTTCAAGATTAACTTATTGAACATTGCCTCATTAATTCTTATATTTATCGGTAAGCCTGAGAATGTGAAAAAAGATATTATTGCGCTAAGAAATTGGAGCCACGAGGAACCAGCCCAACTAAAGGCCCGATGGGCCTTGTGCCCACTATGGGCGGCCACCATGGGCCAATCAAGCCCATTCCTCAATTGGGCCCATGGGCCATTTGCTTCTAGAAGGTATCTATTGTGTAGTCCACATTAGAAGAGGATACTTGGCTTAGATTGAAGGCTTGTTCTTGAAGATTCGCAAGCTCTCCTCCAAATTTCCCATTTTCTTCTTCATTCCTCTCCATTTTCCACCCCTACCACTTATTGCCGCCATGCAAAGCTGCTAGCCACCGTCTAGAACCCCGCCGCTATTGCTAGCCACTCGTCCCAGTTGAACTAGCCACCACCTGCCTCCCTCTGCCTCACGACAGCCCCATCCAAGCCCAATTTTGCAACCATGAGCCACTATTTGTTGCCCCCTCACCATTTCGGAACCGAATTGCCATCACCCTTGTCGCCGCCATCATTCCCGTACTTTCATTTTGATTAACTGGTGAGTTAATTTCCTAATCCCTCGATTAAGGTGTTAAGCTCGATTGAAGGTGGATTAATTTAGGCTAAGCTAGATTAGGGAGTTAGTTCTAATTAAATTATGTTTAGTGATAATTAGTTTACTGATCTTGCTTATTGTGGTTTAACTATAGTTTAATTATGTTACATGCTAATAAATTGGTTAATTTTTAATTATGATTATTTTGTGGTAATTAATTATTTAGAGTAATAACTAATTGTGATTATTTTGTGGTAATTAATTATTTAGAGTAATAATTAATTAATATTATTTGGTGGTAATTAATTATTTATAGAAATAATTAATTATGGTTAACTATTTGGTGGTAATTAATCATTTAAGGGAATAATTACTTATGATTAATTCCTTTAGTATTAATTAATTATCGTGGACATAATTAATTGTGATGACTTCTTTGAGTATTAATTAATTGTTATTTTTCCTTTAGTGTTAATTAATTATTAAAGTGATAATTAATTATGATAGATTCAATTACTGATAATTGATTATTATAGTAATAATTAATTATAATCAAAATTGGGTATGTTAATTATCTATAATTAACTATTTAGTAATCGCAATAGGGCAATAAATGAATATTTTATATGTTAATTACTTGGCCCATACATTGAATTTATACACATTCATTGTGGTTGGAAACTTCTTTGTCTTGAAAATATAATTGATGTGTTACATACTTCAATAGTAATGTTTTATGGGAGGTTGTATGGATAGAATGAGTGAGTTTGTGTGACCACCTATTATTATTGTATTGCATCGTATGTTTGATATTTGTAATAATCCATTGTGTGAGCATGAACCATAGTTGCATCGGCTAAGTGAAAAGAAATGAAATGGGTCACATAAAGGATACTCAATCATGTCGGAAGATAGCCAACCCTTGTGTTGGCCGTGACCCTTGAGATTGCCCAATATTCATCGGATGCCAAGCAAAAGTTTGGATGACGTGTCGTAGTTAAGGCTTGACTGATGCTCCTTTGAAGAATATTGTCTAGGTGGAAATCCCAAATGTTGCCATGTTTGATGGGACGGGACGATACCCGATCATGTCGAAAGACTGACAATTCGCATGTTAGTCGTGGCCTGGTGAGCCTTAATAATTGAAACACGTGTGGTTGTTATATGCATGAGAAATATGAATTATGTTCTGATTATGTGAATATCTAATTGCATTATTTCAAGCACATGGTAAATTGTATCATGTAGGATGCATGTGCGACGGTGAAATGAGAATGCATGTGGTTGCATTCGATGGCTATTATTTATTGTTTATGATTAAAGATCTATGCACATTAATAGTAAAGATAAAGCATAGGTCATTTTGCTATTGATCTACTATTGATAATAGGTTGTATGTTTGGGACGCACCCAAGACAAGCCTACTTCCTAACTGAGGCTTAGGATTTTAACTTACTAAATACATCTCTTCTCTTTTTTTTGATGACCCAGGGAATCCCGCACCCCGCCGACAGCCGGGGAAATAAACCCTAGGGGTCGCACGTGCTAACCACCACACGTGTGGAACCAGGTTAAGTCACCCTATGACGAAGCTAGGATTCGAACTCTCGACCTTTTGCAAGAGGAAGAGAGCACGAACTAGTAACGCCATCTAGGCGGATGGTATACATATCATTTGTTGTTGTTAACTATTTTCAGGATCTTAGAATGGCGCACCATCCGATGCAATTCGGTGTCCCTATGGACCAGGACACCGTTGTCACTACACGACTAGTCCCGGGTCATGATTACATGTTTGAGCATCATGTCACCACCATCTAGGTGGACGAGGGGCTAGAAATGTATGTTGCCCTTAGTGTTCATGGCCTAGTTCGCCAGGCAAATAAAAAGTGTCTAAGGCCCACTGAAAGGCTTCGACAAGCCACCAGACAGGGATCAAGGCGCTAAAGTCTAGGATTCCATGGTTGTCGACACCTCTGATGGCATCGTGGAGGATCCCTCATCTGAATATTTTGACATAGAGGAGAACATATAGATGTCTGGTGCCTACCCCCTTTTGACTAGCCCTCCTTTTTGAATGGAAGTAGATTAACCCGACTTGGTATCTTTTTGGTAGGCCACTTTGGAAATCACCAGCGAAAAGGGCTTGTAGAGTTTTCCTTGGATTAATCAAGTTCCTAAATAAAACGTGGTGTGTTTAGTAATTGATCCTGTGTTTTCCTACTATCCCTATTATGATGATTGACTGGGTATTGGTAGAATCATTTTTGCATGTGCTTAACTAAAAGATAAAGGTCAACAACAAGTCTTGAGATGTTGCATTTAAATGACCGTAAGAGAACAGAGATTGCCATATGCTCAAGGATTAGGGCGTGATAGAATTGTTCATTAGAACAATGTTTTACTCAAATTTTGATAACGTTTCTAAGTTAATTGATAGGAATATGAGTGCATCGGCTTGAGCAATCTTCGCAAGTCAGGTTTCAATTTTTTTTTAGGTGAGTAGTGCTATCTCTTCTACAAATTTGTGAACTCATGTCTTGAAAGTGATAAAGATTTTAGTATCATACAACTAATTTTAAAGCATGTTTATTGCATAAATATCTAGATCAAACACTTACTATTGTTTGATTATTTGAGAATGGTGGGAGAAATGTATTATGGAATGTATTGTAAAAGTTTATGTATATATCTGTGTGTGTTACATTGTGAATTAGTTTATGAAAGGAGTTCTAAAATAACTTGAGAAACATTTTAACGTTCTATAAAAAAGAGTTGAGAGAGAGAGAGCGAGCGAGCGAGAGAGAGAGAGAGAGAGAGAGAGAGAGAGAGAGAGAGAGAGAGATTTATGAATTTCGTTTATGAAGAACTCTAAAATAAAATTGTTTGAGAAATGTCTTGTGAAATATATTATGTTTGATGAATGGAGTTGGGAAAAAATATATTTATGGAGAGTTGGATTTTTGGGTATAGATTGAGGCTACGTCCTTTGGATGGAAGGACGACCTTGTCACTCCCCATTCTTATTTGTGTTCGAGTTGTGATATTCAATGTCTTAACAATTATAATTACACCTCATATAATAAGTTGCAATGTCACACAGAGGGGTTTTGTATAAATGTAACCAAGTTGTTGGTAAATTGAATCTCCTAATTTTAAATCTAAATTGATAATATACATGTTCAGAAAAGGTCTTTAATTAGTTCAGCAATATCTTAATCTTTTATGATCTGTGCTAATCTTGAAATCTTGAAAATATGTTGTTAACAATTTGAGGGTGGTTTTCCAATTTGGTTTTTCTTTTCTTTTTTTGCCTTCATGCCTTGGTGGGGAGAAGAACAGGACAAGTGCTATAATTTATTTTTTTTAAGCTTTGTAAGTGACACTTTAGAGTAAAGTTGATCATCTGAGTGCCATTTCCGACAAATCATGCTCCGTAAATTTTTTTTATTAATTTCTCATCTGACGTGTATATTTAAAAAAAAATATTGAATTTTTTATTTTGATTTTGTTTTTCTTTTCCCTTTTATTAGAGCCCGCAAGGGTCACTAGCAACTTTCACCAGTTGCAAAACTCTCGCGTAGATTAGGTGAGGGCCACCTCACCTTCAACTACTGGCGAGGGTGTTCATGGTCAAAGGCAAGGCGGCTTTTGCCTAATGTGGTTGCGAAGACCTTTGCTTGTTAAAATACATGTGTGAGTTGTGTTAAAGAAGTATCACATCAAAGAATTGATATGGTGGGGAGCAATTATTATATCTTAATTAACCAGTAATTCATTGGCTTATGCTTGTGAATGAAATTGGGTCCAACTGGATATATTAACAAGCTTGAACTTAGGCTTTCTCTTGGCGATCTCCCTAAGTGAAGGTATCGAACTTCTACTATGTACTCCCAACATTGGCAACTCTAGGCGGTTGCAGGTGAGGCCACCTCACCCAAATCTGGCAAGGGCATTCACGATCGGGGACAAGGCGACCCTCACCTAGAGGGTCGTTGATGACCCTTACTAGCCCTAAAAAGGGGGGAAGGAAAACAAAATTCAAAATTCAAAAAACTTATAAAAAAATTATCCAAGTTAGTGTCGGCAAGACCACATAAGACAACCAGCATCCACGTTGGATTTTGCAACGAGACAAATCACCGATGGCATTCAAGTGGTAGTTTTTTCAAATTTGTAACATTTAAGTGAACGAAAAAAAATGTTATGGCACTTCAATGAGTATCATACAAAAATTGTGACACTTGTATTATTCTTATCCCTGCCTTAGTGTGTGCCAAGAATGTACAGAAAAATTCTCCTTGTAAGTTTTGTTGACTTTGCACCTAAAACTGAAGAAAACTTAGGTGATGAGATCAATTTTTTGTGTACTTTTTTTTGAGATTGAGATATTGTTTTGTGAAAAATTGCAAGAGCTAAAAACAATGTGAATTCTTGGATGTAATTGGAAGCTGGGAAGCTTTGTAAATACTTGAGTAACTCAAATGCGATTATAATCTCTTTTATGTTGCTTAATTTATAGTAGAATCTTATGCTACCAATCAAATCACATAAATTCGATATCCATTTTACTGATCTATTTTATGGTTTATTACTATATGCGCATGATTTTTTTCCTCACAATAATTTGCACTTGTTTAGTCATTAATTTCAGGTATAGTTTTATGTTTTACTCAATTATAGAATATAATACATCAAATTTGTTATGATTACTGTGATTATGTTCCCTTTGGTTGAATTATTCAATTTCTTTAATCTAACTTTGTATTCATATAAAAAGATCTTAGTGCATAAAATAAAGGGAGAATACCACAAAAAATCCCAAACTTTACCCCATATGACACATTTACCCTAAACTTTTTTTTTTGTGAAATAAAAAACCCCAAACTTTGCCATGTCACAAAAAAAATTTTAGGGTAAATGTGTCGCATGGGGTAAAATTTGGAGTTTTTGGTGTTACAAAAAAAAGTTTAGAGTAAATGTGTCACAATAGGTAAAGTTTGGGGTTTTTGGTGTCACAAAAAAAAGTTTAGGGTAAATGTGTCACAATAGGTAAAGTTTGGGGTTTTTAGTGATATTATCCCTAAAATAAATTATCTTTCAAGCACATGTGTATATAAATTTTCTTCACAATAAATTATAGCTAATTACTGGAGCTAAATCATGTTTCTTTTTGCTCATTCACTATGCTGAATAAACTAGATGAATAAATGTCTATAACTAGAAAAAAAAGGGGGGACAGTGTCCAATGTCCCTAGTGACTTTTGTTGGGATGTGGAATATTTGCTGGATTTAACTCTAATTTAAAAGTGAACTAGGATAAAACGTTGTGTCTTAAATTCGCTTTCTTGCTTTTACTTTCTATTTCCTTATGATGATGCGTCAAATTCTAGCAATTTTTTAATGATAACAAAGCATGTCACTTGTCTATGCTCTTTTAACCTTGTACAAGTAAAGTGAATCCCTTGTCCATAGTAATATTTCATTCGATGGATGGATAGCAATTTGAGTCGACGCGGGCGTGTTGACCATGGACATAGGTAATTAGCTCAGAAGAAGCGATAAATATAGCTGTGATGTAACCAAATAGCAAGAGAATTCCATCCCGTGAATCCTCTCTCTCCAAAAGTACATGCACAACCAGTTTCCAAGCAATAATCACGTGAATTAAGTCATCCTAGGAGTATGAGATTGACATGCCCTGATTTTCACCTGCAAATGCGTCCAACGTTGGATGATCATCCATAGAATATATGCGTGTTCATCATGAATTGTGACATGCGCCCAATACACATTCATCGATGGCTATCTTATAATGAAACATATGAACAACATTAAATTCAGGACCTCTGTCGATTATTCACTCGGAATTCTAGGACCACGGCGCTAGGGGTGAGCGGTTCCAGGTTCCACTTGAAACCTGGAACCTATTTTCGGGTACAGATTCCTCAGTTTTTGGAACTTGGAACCTACCCGTCGAAATCTAGAACCTAGAACCTACCCTCTTACAAGTTCCGGTTCCGATTCCAGAGTCTAACAGGTTCTTCTTCTTCTTTTTTCATTTAAGTGGAACCGGTTCCGGTTCCGAAAAAAGAGGAACCGGGAACTGGAACCTCTCTCTCTAGAACCGGGAACCGTGATCATCCCTTTCAACATAGTTTTTATAATGATAACGACATAATTTCTATGAAGATCTCCCTAAGTTATAAAACAATCATGTCATCATATTGCAAAGCAAGAGGTACAGCACAAGTCTCACAAATTAAAGAATAAGATTATCTACAAAATGAGGTACTTACATCATCAATGACTAAGAGAAAATCATGCTTTCACTTAAATCTCACAAACTCATCCATTTGGTGCAAAGTCTCCATCCATACTAAACAAACTGTGGAGGAAAAAAATAAAGATCACCCCAGTCTAAAATTTAAATCACTATCCATTGAACTAAAATAATTATTAGAAAGCCTTACCACGTATCTTCATTTCACTTTAATTGGTAAACTCTATTTGCTGGTAATCTCCTCACTAAGACCATCCATATTTTTATTTATTTTTAAAAGAGAGAGATTAAATAAAGCATCACTTATTAGACATATATAAGGATTTACAACATATAAAACTAGAAATATTACTTACCCAACTCAAATTTTTCTGCATTCTCAATGCACTCTTCAATATTAATAGGCACAAGAACGGCTCTCAACCAATCTTGAGTGCAAATCAACGCTTCCACTAATTTTGGGAGTCAAAGAACTTCGAAAGCCATCAAGCACACGACTCGAAGTACTGAAAGTCGACTCCGAAACAACAGTAGTTACGGGAATAGACAAAACATCTCGAATCATCATGTAACATCCTGAATTTCGACCCATTCCGGGACAGATGAAATGGTTAATTTATCAATGCACTGTTAGTTACGTTTACTCTGAGTTGGCTCCTCACGAGTTAACTAACTATTCGGCAAGGTAATTAAGGATCAGTACGCGTACGACTAGTGAATTTAATCAGGGATAGGCCGCTCGACCATAAGGACCAAAGATGAATAATACTACATTGTTGCAGGCCAATTAGCGAATGGAAATAAATCAAGTCGGCAAAAATACGAGGTCCGATTGCGGGTGATTCCGCACGACTTCGATATTAATTGCGGACAACATTAAACCGATTTCCTTTTGGCCTTGTACTCAATGTGAGCAATTAACCTCTCGTGATTACATGACAATCGAGGATCACCCTGATTTGAATATGCACGATCGTGGATTGAAAAGTTATCAACCACGGGTCAAACGCGCGAGAACCCCTAAACGCCGCCCGAAAGTTAGGTCGTACTAAAGTCGCGATTAATTGATTTTAATTACGAATTTCAATCCGGTATCGGGTATCGAATTTTTAAGGATGTCGAGACTAAAATATTGGACGTGTCTCATTGATTCTCGAATTTTTCGGTAAGTCCGAAATTATTGGAAAAAGGATTTAGCGTGCCGAGTTTTGGAGCCAAATATTTGGGAATTTGTGCTTCAAGGGAAAAAAGACCAAATTGCCCTTTCTAGAAGCTTTTTAGGATTTTGTATTGTTTTCTTTTTCTTTTTCTTTTCTTTCTTCCCATCGCCTCCGCACGTTTCTCTCTCCTCTCCCTTTTCTCTCTCTTTCCCCCCGCGTTTTCTTCCCCCTTGTCGACACCCACTTGTCCCCATCTTATCTTATCTTTTTCCCTTTGACCGGTCTCCCTTCTCTCTCCCTTCTCTCTCTCTCTCTCTCTCTCTCTTCGGTAGCTTCCCCTGCACGTCGCCCCTTTCCTCTGCAACTTCTTCTTCCCTTTCTTCTTCCCTCAGCCGAAGCTGCTGCTGCTTTGCTTCCCCACCAGTGAGACCAGCAACCACCCCATCACCATCACCGCCGCAGTCCGCCGTCTCGCCAGCTTGTCGTCGGTCCGCCGGCCTCGAGCCAAACCGGCTCCACCCAGCTTGTCCTCCTCTTCTCCTCTGTCTTCTTCCTCTGTCCTCGCCATCCGACTGCTGTTGCAGCTTCGCCGGACTACTCGAGGACCACCGTTGTGAGCCGCGAACCACCACCCTACTGCTTTCCATCGCTGCTCTCTCTCTCTCCCTTTCGTGTCTGGCCAGCCAACCACCTGATGCCACTCGGCCGCCATCATCCCTCCACCCTAGTCGCCGTCGGAAGCCAGCCGACCGGCCAGCCACCTCTGTCCTCCGCCCAGCTGTCACTTGCCGTCCGCCCAGCCACCTAGCCCCATCTCAGTTTTGTTTTCCCTTCGCCGGAGCCTCCGCCTGGTCACCAGAGCTACTGGCCGCCATCCGGAGTCACCGGACCACCCACCAGTCAGCCCCACACCGCCACAACCGTCGGTTCCTTCGTTCCTCGCCTTCTTGCCACGTGGACAGCCGCCCTCGGCCAAGATCCGGTCCCGGGTCGCCTCGTCCCGAAGCGCCGGAAGTTCTCGGGCGTTCTCCTCGTCACTGCCGTCGCGCTTGTGTCGTCGGAATCGCTAAACCGTGAGTCGATTTCCTAATCCTTATTTAGGGGTTAATCTTGCTTAGGAGTAGTTTAATTAGTTTAGTTATTGATTAGTGCTTTGGATGATGATTATTAGTGTTTTAATACTATTTGATTAAGCCTTGCTTAGTGTTAATCATGTTTAGTATTAATAAATATTATTATTATTTTTTGGAATAAATAATAATTATTTATTATTTTCGGAATTATTAATTTATTAAATTAATTTATAATTTCGAATTATTAATAGTAATATTGTTATTACTATTCATTGCTGAAAATTAATTATTTTTGGAGAAAATAATTAATTGTGATTATTTATTGAAATGGTTTTAATTGAGTAATTTTGGGGGAAAATTACTATAGTCTATTTTTCCAAAGTCAATAGTATTTATATACTATTTTATTAAATGACATTGGTTTATTGAAGAAGGGTTTTATTAAATGAAATTATTTGGGTTGGATAATTAATTATGCGATTGAAAAATAATTATAAGTATTTTGTGGGACTTGAATTATTTTATCGGAACAATCAACTATAGTATTATATGCTTCTTAAATGAGTATCTTTGAGTATAATTATATTTTATACTTATTTTGGGATAATTGAGTATTGTTGAAAATAGTTGATTGTTGTCGCCGTGAGGACACGTATTTATTTATTATTGAATATTGAGACGTGTGTTTATTTATTATTAAATATTGAGACACGTGGTTGGGTATTGGAGTATCGTGATGTTGATTGGTCGGAATTAATTGACAGACTATGATTTGAATTGTTGGTTGTTCCCAAGAGTTAGGGAATGTGCATGATTGAATGCTGATTGGAAATTGAATTTTGGAATTGTCGAGTGACACTGCATGACATATCGTGTGGGTTATCTAAAATGGCATGTCGCATAAGCATGAGCGTATAAGCGATATTGCATTCACGACCAAGCAAAAGCAAAGACAAGAATGAACTGTTTGCTGATGTGTTGCATGGTCAGATTAAAGTTGATAGCCCGGTTGAGCCAGATGACCGCCAATCCTTTGGGGTTGTGCCGTGACCATTGGGTCGCCTGATAGTAGTCAGATGCGGAGTCGCGGTTGAAGTCGGGCCCATGCTCCTTATGGAATGCCGTCGGTGGGAGAGAACCCATGACGTCGTCGTGCCTCACAAGGGAGGACGATGCCTGGTTTACGACCAGTTGACCGCCAACCATAAGGTTGTGCTATGGCCTAGAGGGTCATAATAATCGGAGCATATGTGTGGATGTGAAACATGAAAAAGTTATGTGAGATGCTCTGACTATTCGTATGCTCTTAATGTCGTAATGATTGAATTGACAGTTTCTGTAGATTGCGTGTGCCAAGGCCAGGTAGGGTCGCTTGTGTTTGCATCTGCTTATTGAACTATCGTTTGATAATGCTGCTTGAGGTGTGGTATATGTTGTTTGCCGGAACTAGGTTGCATGGTTAGATTGCTCCCAAGGCGAGCGAAGTTCTTAACCGAGGCTTAGGATTTTGACTTGCTGAGTTTATCTCAACCCGTCGTGGTTAACAATTTTCAGGTCCGTAGGATGGAGAATCGACGCGTGTTTCAGTTCGTGGTCGTCTTTGAAGTCAATAGATTAACCCTGGCCTGTTAGTCTCATTGGCTCGTTAGGAAGATGCCCTTGGTAAGGGCTTGTACTTGTAAACTTCCTAAGGTTAATCAGTAGATAAATAAAGTAGTACTTTTGAATGTGTTCTTGTTGGGTTTTCCTGTTATCCCTGTTTTTGTAATTGACCGAGGATTGTGTTTCGCTTCCGCATGCGTTTAATTAAAAGATAAAAATAACGGTCGGCGATGAATCCTGGGGAGTCGCAAATCAATGATCGCGAGAGAAAGGGGGTTGCCACGTGCTCGAGGGTCGGGGCGTGACAACCCCGTCGATTTTGGTATCAGAGCCTGGTCAATACATGGAGTGATAAGGTGCGATGGGTTATGGGATAGTTAGTTAGGAAAACACCCCGTGCTTGTGTTTATTTATTTGATTCTCTGGCCTTAAGCGGGTCGTTCATAGTTTCTAATTCCTTGTGGGATTGGAAATAAGGTTTCTGTGATAATTCTATTAAACGAACGATCCTGATTCGAGAGTCTTTGAGGTAAGGCAGTCGAAGGATGGGCTAGTGCTTAAGGAAGAGCACTAGGGGATCCTAGATTTGATTTATATAGGGCAGTGAGTTCAGATTCAAGATGTTGTTGCTGTTGCCGTTGTTGTTGCTCCTATCTCACCTTGTAAGTTCTGTGGGTTGGAAAGAGGATTGATGATCGGTCGATGTTTAAGTTGGTTGAACAGTTCCTGGAGTTTGAGTATTCCAAGTTTGCTAGGATGAGTAATCTTGATGTCGCAACCTTCTGGACCAAGGAATTGGAGTAAGTGTTTGTATTGTTGGAATGTTCAGAGAAACATAAGATAGTCCTGGCAGAGTGCTAATTGCAAGGTAAAGTCAGTACATGGTGGGAAGTAACCTAAGGAAGGGTTTTGCCTAAAGGTACTGTCCTCAAGTGGAGTATGGTCGACGAAGCGTTCAATGGAGAATACTTTTCTAAGTGCACGTGGGAGCAAAAGGTGACTGAATTCCTACAACTTCGTCAGAATTGTTTGTCAATTGTGCAATAGGAGGTTAAGGTTGGAGAGCTCTCAAAGTTTGTACAGAGAATGATTGAGAATCTAGTAGACCGAGTCATAAGGTCAGGGATGGTTTGAAATCGAAAAGCAAAGAGGACCCTTGATCCTTTCGATTGTATCATTGGAATTAACTCGTTTATTGGATGAAGGTTGCTAAGGTTGTTTGACGATTGTGGTTAATTTGCTAATTGAGGAATTAAGAATGGATTAATGCACCTATGCATTGATTACCGGCAGTATGACTAAGGGACGGTCATGAACAAGTATCAATTACCAAGGATAGATGACTTGTTTGACCAACTTCAAGGAGTTTCGATATGTTCCAAGATAGACCCAAGGACGGGCTATCAGTAGTTGAGGATTAAAAAGGAGGATAAACCGAAGACAACATATCGTGTATAATTTGGTCACTACGAGATTACCGTACTGTTGTTTGGATTAACTAATACGCCAGTTGTTTTTATGGATTTGATGGATTAACTAATTAAGGCGTATTTGGATTGATTCGAAATTATGTTCGTGGACGATATATTGAAAATATTCGAGGATTTAGAGGAACACGAACAACACTTGAGGGTGATGCTATAGACCATTCGAGAGCATAAACAATACGCCGAGTTTAATATGTACGAGTTTGGATTTACTCGCATAGCTTTTGTGGGTCGAGTGATTTTGGACGAAAGAAATTCTATGGATCTGCTAAGATCAAGGCAGTCACGATTTGGCCAAGACTTATGACAGTAACAGAGGTTCGAAGTTTTCTAAGTTGGACAGATTATTAAGGACAATTTGTAGAAAGGTTCTCTACAATAGCTACGCCTCTGATACAAAGGTTAACGAAGGACATAAGAATTTGAATGGATGAATAAGTGCCAGCATAATGTTTAAGAGCTTAAGTATAAGCTGATTACCGCACTGGTTTTGAGGATTTCATCTAGTATCAGAGATTACGAAATCTATAGTGAGGTATCGTATAAGTGATTTGACAGCGTGGTAAGGCAATAAAGAAGATTGGTTGCTTACACGTCACAACAATTGAGGTCATTGGAATTAATGGAAGTCAGATAAGTTCTATTTTGATAATTTAAGGAGTTGTAGGTATTGGATCATAAATGATGATTTATTAAATGGTGAAAATCTTTGAAAAGATTTACGGTGGATGATTTATTGCTTGGAGGTCTTAGATTCGAGTAAGATATGAATTTATCCAAGGTGGATTATTTCGGGAGATAATTGAAATAGGGATTTGAGGAATGGATTTTTGTCTTTGGTGGATTAAGAATTAATTATCCCTTGATGTTAGGTGGATAAATGGTGAAATAGCATTATCGATGATTTTCTTCTCGAGGTATTAGTAAGGGTTTCTTCAAGTGATTAAGGTGATATTTTTGGTTTGGTTATAAATGGACGTGAAAGGAATGTTGAAAGAACAATCGATGGTTTGTGGAATTCGGACAGCGATTTGATGGAAATTCGGTGAATCATAATTCAAGTATCGATAAGTGACCCCGTGGAAATGAGCTCATGGGTTGACGAGCTGGAGGAAGTTTTGTACTTTGGAGTGCTCGGACGAGGTTAAAACCGTGAGGCTTGGTATGGGACAGGCCAAAGCGGATAATACCTTCATGAGATAAAGCATGTTTAAAATGGACTTTTGCTAGTAGTGGTGCAGTTCACAGATGCCCATGACGACTGATCCGACGAGGGCGGGGAGTGGACGCCGAGGCCGGAGTGCCTGAGCAAGGAGCGACTCCTGGTAGGCTTCTAGGATGTCGAAAGGGGCAGAAATGAACTGAACTACAGACTGGCAAAAAGAGAGTGCTTGTGGGATAAGATTTTATCGGAATGGCATAGTAAAAAAATGGTCAAGTTTGTGGAACTCCAGTCTATTAGAACAAGGTCAGAGAAAAGACGATCATTGGTCCAGAGATTGTTGGCAGTCAGTGGATGTGGTAAAGATGTCAAGAGCAGGCTAACGTCAAAAAAACGATACGGACCAAAAGACTAAGACTGTTGGATTATTAGGTTCGGTGTTGCGTTTTTCTTAAGGTGTCTTTGATGAGAGGGACATATCAATTTGGACACTACCAATATCTTGGCTTAGTGATTTGCAGGATAAAGCTCAATAGGTCCAACTGAGAATTCGAATCGGGAGGTGTCAGCAAAGTTGCTTTTGACAGAATCAAATAATGCATGGCCTATGGGAACCAAAAAGGACTTGGAAGTATTTGGTATATCAAGGTACAAAAGGAACGACCTGGAGAAGTGAGGATGCAATGAGACATTAATACCCTCATCTGTTTAAGGATATTGGAAGTTCGGCAAATTTCGAGGACGAAATTTTTCTAAGCAGGGAAGAGTTGTAACATTCTGAATTTCGACCCACTCCGGGATAGATGAAATGGTTAATTTATCAATGCACTGTTAGTTACGTTTACTCTGAGTAGGCCCCTCACGAGTTAACTAACTATTCGGCAAGGCAATTAAGGATCAGTACGCGTACGACTAGTCAATTTAATCAGGGATAGGCCGCTCGACCATAAGGATCAAAGAGGAATAATACTACATTGTTGCAGGCCAATTAGCGAATGTAAATAAATCGAGTCGGCAAAAATACAAGGTCAGATTGCAGGTGATTCCGCATGACTTCGATATTAATTGCGGACAACATTAAACCGATTTCCTTTTGGCCCTGTACTCAATGTGAGCAATTAACCTCTCGTGATTACATGACAATCGAGGATCACCTTGATTTGAATATGCACGATCGTGGATTGAAAAGTTATCAACCACGGGTCAAACGCGCGAGAACCCCTAAACGCCGCCCGAAAGTTAGGTCGTACTAAAGTCGCGATTGATTGATTTTAATTACGAATTTCAATCCGGTATCGGGTATTGAATTTTTAAGGATGTCGAGACTAAAATATTGGATGTGTCTCATTGATTCTCGAATTTTTCGGTAAGTTCGAAATTATTGGAAAAAGGATTTAGCGTGCCGAGTTTTGGAGCCAAATATTTGGGAATTTGTGCTTCAAGGGCAAAAAGACCAAATTGCCCTTTCTAGAAGCTTTTTAGGATTTTGTATTGTTTTCTTTTTCTTTTTCTTTTTCTTTTCTTTCTTCCCATCTCCTCCACACGTTTCTCTCTCCTCTCCCTTTTCTCTCTCTTTCCCCCCGCGTTTTCTTCCCCCTTGTCGACACCCACTTGTCCCCATCTTATCTTATCTTTTTCCCTTTGACCGGTCTCCCTTCTCTCTCCCTTCTCTCTCTCTCTCTCTCTCTTCGGTAGCTTCCCCTGCACGTCACCCCTTTCCTCTGCAACTTCTTCTTCCCTTTCTTCTTCCCTTAGCCAAAGCTGCTGTTGCTTTGCTTCCCCGCTGGCGAGACTAGCAACCACCCTATCACCATCACCGCCGCAGGTCCGCCGTCTTGCCAGCTTGTCGTCGGTCCGCCGGCCTCGAGCCAAACCGGCTCCGCCCAGCTTGTCCTCCTCTTCTCCTCTGTCTTCTTCCTCTGTCCTCGTCGTCCGACCGCTGTTGCAGCTTCGCTGAACTGCTCGAGGACCACCGTTGTGAGCCACGAACCACCGCCCTGCTGCTTTCCATTGCTGCTCTCTCTCTCTCCCTTTCGTGTCTGGCCAGCCGACCGCTTGATGCCGGAGCAGTGAGTTGCTGCCTCGTCGTCACTCGGCCGCCATCATCCCTCCACCCTAGTCGCCGTCGGAAGCCAGCTGACCGGCCAACCACCTCTGTCCTCCGCCCGGCCTGTCACTTGCCGTCCGCCCAGCCACCTAGCCCGATCTCGTTCTGTTTTCCCTTCGCCGGAGCCGCCGCCTGGTCGCCGGACCGCCCACCAGTCAGCCCCACGCCGCCACAATCGTCGGTTCCTTCGTTCCTCAGCTTCTTGCCGCGTGGACAGCCGCCCTCGGCCAAGATCCGGTCCCGGGTCGCCTCGTTCCTCAGCTTCTTGCTGAGTTTATTTCAACCCGTCGTGGTTAACAATTTTCAAGTCCGTAGGATGGAGAATCGACGCGTGTTTCAGTTCGTGGTCGTCTTTGAAGGCAGTAGAATAACCCTTGCCTGTTGGTCTCATTGGCTCGTTAGGAAGATGCCCGTGGTAAGGGCTTGTACTTGTAAACTTCCTAGGGTTAATCAGTAGATAAATAAAGCAGTACTTTTGAATGTGTTCTTGTTGGGTTTTCCTGCTATCCCTGTTTTTGTAATTGACCGGAGATTGTGTTTTGCTTCCGCATGCGTTTAATTAAAAGATAAAAATAACGGTCGGCGATGGATCCTGGGGAGTCACAAATCAATGACCGCGAGAGAACAGGGGTTGCCGCGTGCTCGAGGGTCAGGGCGTGACACATCAAAGATAGGATTCTATATTTTGAGCCACTAGTCTTTCACCACATCAAAATGTCAAGATCAATAACTTTTTTAGTTTTATCTTCAAGATATTCATCAAGCTCAGATTTATTGACATCACACAATTGTTGGCTCAAGTTCATAAAGGTTTTCCACCATGCTTAGGCGTCATACTTCCTTTTGTTAGCTTCATTGCCACCGGCATCGGCGTTAGAACCACTGCTACTAGCACTCCAATTTTGGACACCAAAATTCTAATCACTTGAATCAAAATAAGATTTCTTATAAAATTCAAACAAACGCTCAAATGTGTTCTTCACCTTATGATGCATGTCATTAACTTTTGATTCATTGTCATAAATTTGTCCATACAAAAATTTCACATAACTCAACTTGGCTCTAAGATCCAATACAACCGCAATCAACATCATCATATTCACTTTGTCTAAACTCCTATAATATTTGTCAAATTTTTCTTTCATTTTCAAACCCATAGCTTGAAGTTTAGGATCTGAATCATCCGCCGTATCTTTCAAATATTTATACAAAAGAGCTATCCCCTCAAAATAATCATTGGAAGTTATATATGAACTCCCCGACATTTGATTGGTAGTATCATAGAACACATTTAGAAACTTTGAAAGAATAACAGCATTTTCCTAATCATCATCTTGAGGAATTTCATTGTTAAGCTCACTTACAAAAGATAAATCATCTTCTTCCAATCTTTTGAAAGCTTTCCTGAACTTTACAGCAGTGTCTAACATAAGATAAGTAGAATTCCATCTAGTAGCTACATTAAGAATAACTGAACCCTTGTAATTGATTTTTTACAGTCTCAATACAATATTGAAATGCTTTGGTTCTTAAGGGAGAACTTTTCACATACTTAACCACGTTGTGGATATGTGCGATAGAGTCACGTACCATGCTCAAGTCATCTCTCACAATCAAGTTCAATATATGAGCTGTGCACTTTATGTGCAAAACACTATCATCTAATATTGCCACCCTTTCTTTTAAAAGCTTTTCCCTCAAATAACCAATTGCAACATCATTGGAGCTAGCATTGTCAACAGTAATTGTTGACACTTTTTTTATTATTCATCAATCATTAATGCACTTTTCTACCATTTTTCCAATCTCCTTACCTTTATGACTATGCATCACCACAAAATTGATGATTCTTTTATGCAACTTCCAATCCTCATCAATAAAATGTGCAATGAGATACAAATAATTCATGTTTTGAATAGAAGTTCAGATGTCGGTTGTAAGTGCAATCCTAGACTTAATCTTACCAAAATAAGTCTTCAAACAAGCTTTTTTGCGAAAATATAGGTTTATGCAATCTTTAGCCACTGTAAAACGTGATAAATGCTTGAAGAGAGGTTGTAACTCAGAGACAAACTTACAAAATCCAACACGCTCTACCAAAGAAAAATGTTGTTCATCAATAATGATGAATCGGGCAAGCATTTCCATGTAACGTTCTTGATTAAATGACTATGTTGATAAGACATTACCAGTGCTGGATTCTCCTCCTGCCTTGCTAGCCCCACTTATATTACGTGGTACAAAGAATTTATGCCTCTTCTCTATATTACGAGAAAACTTCTTGTATGTTGTTAAGTGCTTCCTCATGGCGGAAGTACCATTAGAAATACGGTACTTTAACAAAGACCCACAATGAATGCATTTCACCTTATTTGTGTTTCCATTCTTATCTTTGATTTTCGTATAATGATTCTAGCACTCAGATGTATATTTCTTATCACGAGGAGGAAGAGAAGAACCAAGTACCTTATATGTCCCACTCATGTTTGGGGATGAATCTTGTTCTTGTTCATTTTCATCACCCGACATTTCCAATTCTATAATAGGAGTCATCTCCTCATAGTCATATCCCTCCTCCATTAACATATTAACTTGATAAGTCCAACAAACAACACCGCCAAGCAATCATTTAATCATATTAATAATCAGAAATAAGGTCACACGATGACAATTTCACATAATCTAAGCTGGCTAAAGAAAAACATATTAAAAAAAATACCTATCCAAAACAAAACCTAACCAAGGGTTCAAGAATACAAAACTAGAAAAGGTTTTTCAAAGGAATATGTAAAAATAAAGACATCTCAAACAAGAGGAGCATGAAACAGTTTCATCAATGATATCATCATCACTTCATGAATTCGGTGTTAAATAGATGATCAGTGAGAAGACAAACAAAGAACAAAAGTGCCAAGTGTGCACTGTAATCAAAAACCCTTTCCTTCTAGTCTTCACATAACCACCATAACCAGGAATCGCTTAGTAACACCACCGCCATTTCAACCATGGTCAGAATCCATGTATAACTTAGAGACCAGAGATCTAATGGCTAACTCGCTCAAGCAAGCAATATGCACCTAAGAACCAAACTTCCCTAGACATCTTTCACCATGTTACTAACCGTGAAGGCAAACCAATTGAAAAACCATTCACTGATTCTTTACTAGACAACTCTAAAAGCAATTCTTGTTTTGTTGCATGACTTTTAGCCTTATCTTGTCTGATTCCTACTCCCTCATTTTCCAATTTTTTTTCTATTAGCATGCTTGCTTTATCCCATCCTAAACCAAAGGGCACTTGCTATCCCACCCATAACAAAGGGCGAACACTACTACCAAGGAACAGCAGCAACTCTGCTCTTGCAAGTCGTATGGATACTGAAAATCCTTTTGCTTTCCATTGAACTCTAGAGAACAGAACACACACCACATTATCCATCAGTATCCCACAACACTATCACCACTAAAATCATTTCACCCATTCAACTCACCACTTTGCTCATGACCAAGCAACCATATACAAAGTCAAAATCTGCAATGCCTCTTTCACTAATATTACTTCCTTCTTCAGAGCCACAGAGTAAGACCAGTGACCACACAAGTGTCTGACCAGGTCATATCCACTCAAATTCTAGAGTTTCATGGCCAAGCAAAGTTGCCTTTCTAATTGGATTAATCTATGCCTGATGTTGGTTCCAAAGACTAAGCTAAAGCCCTTTCACCTTGCCATCTTACCAGCTTTCTTGGAAGACAAAGCAAAAACCAGCTCCACCAATGCACACATGTCAATTGAAAATAATAATAATAAAGATAATTCAAGCGTTGCCTGTCTATAATAGGTAATATCGCAAAGCCAAGACAGAGATCATCACATTATTCATGTCACAGGCTCACAAATCCTTGTGGCAATTTAAACTTTGATAAAATATCAAAGCTCTGATTTAGGAAAGAGTGAATAAACTGACTCAACTTGTTTGGAAAAAGAAATGGAAGATTTTGCTAATAGATGAACAAAACAAGACAAGGAGATGAAGTTAGCAACTAGGACAAACACCAAAGGTTATGTTGAGTCAAGCGAGCAGCGAGCAGATGAGCAGAGCGACGGGGGAGCAGAGCGGTGGGCAAGCAAAGACACGAGCAAGCAGAGCCGCGGGCGAGCGGCGAGCAGAGACGAGCGGAGCCGCGGGCGAGCGGAGCCGCGGGCGAGCGGAGCCGCGGGCGAGCGGAGCCGCGGGCGAGCGACAAGCGATTAGCAGAGCCACGGGCGAACGGCGAGCGAAGTGGCAAACGAGCGGCCATGAGTGGCAAGCAACAGTCGAGGGCTCAAGGCAGTAAGAAGAATTGAAGAAGTCAGGCGTGGGACTAGGGAGAGAGGGAAGAGAGACCTGACCTGAGAATTAGAAAGGGGGGAAAAATTAGGGTTAGAATTGGGGATTTTTTTGGGAAAGACTAAGGGGGAGGGGGCTGAAGTAGACCGGTTCCGGTTTCGGGAAATAAGGAACCGGGAACTAGAACCGGTCTCCCTAGAACCAGGAACCGCACCGGAAGGTCCGGTTTGGTTCTCTGGTTCTCGGTTCTACCCGGGAACCGTGCTCACGCCTACACAGTGCGCATGTATAATAAGCCAAATGAGGAACTTGATGCACAGTAGATTTTATTTGGCTAAGCTTTCATTGGACAAGCAACATTCTTGGTGACCTTCGGGAAAGTGAAAATATTACATAGACTTTATTTATGTAGATGTAACACCGTCATAGCCATTGATACAACGGCATTGGTTGCTATAAACTATATATGTATAATAACATTTCTTTTGGAAACATCTTCTATAGAGCGCAAAGGCTTTTCAAGTCCCCACATTATTAGGTCTCTACTAGCATAAGAAAGAGACATAAGCCTATATGTGAGTTTAAGCAATTGAGCGGCATGAACATGAAAAAAAAATTAAACTTCTCCTTTGGAAATATCCTCTTACTCAAATGTTTTTCAAGTCCCCATTTTATTATTAGAATGCACGTGTGAATTATGTTAGAGAAGTCCCATATTAGAGATTTTGTGTAGTATTAAGCAGTTAATATATTATAGTTGGTCCATAACTCATTGGTTTAAGTTTTTGAATAAAGGTGATCCAACTAAGCATATTAACTGCTCAAACTTAGGCTCTCTCTTAGCAATCTCCTCTAGGTGAAGGTATTAGATTTTTGTAATGCGCTTCCAACAGATAATGTCAAAGCAAATGGTAAATTAGCAGGCTTCCAATCTATTCTCGGTGTTTAGTGAATATCTCAAAGAATGAATCTAATGACCAAAGCGGTTTCTAGGTAGGTAGCATAGCAATGCGGTCTAATGGTAAATTTCATAATTTGGTCCGGAGAAAGATATCAAGGATAAAGTTGGGCGTTGGAGATTCAAGTTGAAATATCTTGATAAAAAAAATTGATATATCCTAATTGACCCAAAGTTCATTCATTTAACCTTTTGAATGAAGGTGTAACCAACTAGAAATGTTGGCATCGTCCCCACCAAAATATGGGAAATATAAACATGGCATAATACTATACATATAAAATCACATAACAATAGTGCATACAACAACACTCAAATCTTGTGATTTTCCTTACATCAACAATGAATTTAACACCCATTTATTATTCCTTGCATAGTCACTCCAAAAATAAACATTCGGTACATGGCATCATCTTATGCAAAGCATTGCCAAAATACAATTGTCACGTCTTTTTCATGAATCACTTACAAAAGTAGTACTAACACACTTATGTATTTTCATTTCTCATCAAGCAATGCTAACATTTTCAGAAAATAGGTATCGTGAACATCAATAAGCCAAATAATCAACAATGTGAGCATCCACAACTCAACGTGAACATAAAAAACAATCCAAATAATCGACGACGTGATTAATTGACAAGACTTAACTAGTAAATTGGTAACTTAGTCAGTGTTACACAATTACCACTTTCTAGCTTAATTTCATCATTTCCACTTTTATACTATCAAATCTTACGAAAGTCAATTAATCGCCATCTCAGCATGAAAGTTCTCATCGATTCAAGTCAAATGAACACAAAGAATCATCATGCAATCATTATAGCTTTCTCAAACTTAACATCAAAGTTCAAACCAAAATTAGCACCATCAAACAATCAAGTTAAGAGTATTAAGTAGATTAATCTAATTTAGTTCCTAGATTTTTCACTTAACTTGAACAAAATGCTTGAACAACTTGAAACTTTAGTCACCTTTATAGTAAAATAATCAATAATAAGGATTAACAACTCTCAACCTTTTGATGAATGAGATTGAATGAAATGTGTTCAAATTGGAAAGTGAAACTATATGGTTCCACAGTAGATATTTTGATAAATTACTAAGATATCAAGTAAATCAGTACGTAAACAAGAAAATTAGTATTTGTTGTAAACATTGATAGGTTAGAAAAATATTTTGGACCCACTAAAACTTTCAGCAAAAATTACCGAATCATAGGAAGGACTTAACTCATGAATCTCCAACCCACCACTCATTAGATATGTAAACTCGAGATGTATCAATCTTTGTTAACAATCAATGTGGTGATACATGTTTCATCTCAACCTAAATATTCGACCCAAGAGTAAATATGCAGTAATTCAATCCCAATGGAATCAATTATGGAAAACTATGAGTGTGGAAAATACAATTTGAGCCTTCTACTAGTACCACATTAAAATCCGATCAAAATTTCCACCTATGACATTTATTGCACATATTTCCTACATACTATTAAATGATGTAGGAGTTTCCAGATGTCATAAGACAAAGAAAAGTTTGCTTTCTTCTCTATGGAGTAGTAGAGAAAATTGCGAGATAGTGGTCTACCCAAAGATGTAGCACGAGAACTAGTGATTCAAAGTAGAAATCAACAATGGAGGTCCAACAGCAATAGAGGGAAAAGCAAGTCAAAATCATGCCATATAAAGTCCAAGGGACATGCGAAGTGCTTTGAGTGTCATGAGGATTGGCACATAAGGAGAAATTGTCCGAACCCAAAAACAAAGGTAACAAGCAAAATGCCACAAGCAGTATGGTGAACATTGCTAAGGAGAACTTTAATGATATGGAGGTTATCTTGTATGTGACTACCAATTCGTCAGGTGACAAATGTGTGCTAGATTTGAGGTGTTCATATCATATGACACCTCATAGAAACTGATTTACTAGTTACCAAATTGAAATGGTGGTAGATTTTTGATGAAAAATAGCGTAGCCTACAAGGTTGTAGGGATAAAGATAGTTCAGATTCTGATGTACAATGAGGTGATGCTTATAGTGGCAGACGTGAGGCGTGTATTGAAATTCAAGAAGAATCTCAGTTCGGATTCATTTACTCAGAGTAAATGGTTAAGCAATCAATCTTGACGGTCACTAAATGAGTTGCAAAAAAATAGTGGAATGGGTCTACGCGTCACATGGAAGCATCAGCACCACCGGTTTCTGCTACATTGGAGCCGCAGAAAAGTCATCCTAGGAGTGCAGGAGAGACTTGCCACCGATTTTCTGGTGCGCATCGACCCAACGGTGGACCATTTTCCATAGAATATGTACGGGTTCATCATAAAATGTGACAGGCAACGAATGCATGTCGATTATTCACCCAAAAATCTAGGACCGCACATGTATAAAAAGCCAAATGAGAACGTGATGCACGATAGCCTTCATTGGACAAGTAACGCTATCGGTAGTCCTCGGAATACTGAAAATACTTGATAGACACCATTTATGTAGACGTGACACCGTCGTAGCCATTGATACAATGGTATGGGTTTATATAAGCTACATCTGTATATTCACATTTCCTTCAGAAATATTTTCTGTCAAGCGTAAAGGCTTTTGAAGTCCCCACATTATTTAGTCTGTACGAACACAAGAAAGAGACATGAGCCTGTCCGTAAGTTTCATTAATTGAGGCGCAGGAGATTGAAGATTCGAACTTTTCCTTCAGATATATCCCCCTCGAGCTCAAAGGCTTTTTAAGTCCTCACGTTGTTGAGTCTCCTGGCCCAAGAAAGAGACATAACTCTTGTACGAGCATTTCAATAATTTAGTCGTCACGAAATGAACATTTCAACTTTGTCGTACGGAAATATTTTTGTCAAGCTAGACTTTTCAAGTCCCCACACCGTCGAGTCCCCACTTAGATCAGAAACCAGCATAAGCGCGTATTTGAATATAATTAAAAATTTAGTCGCATAAAAAGAAGATTCAAATTTAACATTGTTGAACTTCAAAACTCTCGTTACCATATTCAATAGGTCATGACAAAAACCTAAACTTGCGCTCATCGTCTCAACAATTTCAATTACGACATGCAATAAGTTGCGATGTCACATAAAGGGGCTTTGTATAGGAAAGTTAGCAAATTGAAACTCTTAATTTAAATTACGACACGCAATAAGTTGCAATGTCATAGAGAGAGGCTTTGTATAGGAAAGTTAGCAAATTGAAACTCTTAATTTAAATTGGGAATATACGAGTTCGGAAAAGGTCTTTAATTAATCGAGCCATATCTTAATCTTGCATGATGTACTCCTATCTTGAAGATATGTCGTCAACCAATTGATGTAAAAATTGTTTTTTTTTTTTTTGTTATGGAAAAATTGTTTAAAAAGTAACAGCCTAAAGGTCAACTCAGACTTAAACTTTTCAATTTAGCCATTTTTTCTTTAATTTAGTCAATTTAATCATAACTTTTTAATGATTTTCTAATGTGCCATTCCAACCAATTTTGACTAGGAACTATTAACGTGGCTATTCAATCAGTGTTGCCATCCTATGTAGTGTGGTTAGCATTGACATAAACAATCTTTGCAATTTTTTTAAAATTTTCTATGTTTGTTCGCTTTTTTTCCTTTCCTTTTCGTTTCTTTTTATTTTTTCCTTTCACCCTATTTCCATCCACAATCGCCAAGGTCTTGGTGATAGTCAACAAGGGCCTAGGCAAGGACCAATAAGGGCGTACCAACCCTCACCTATGGCTACAAAGGTTCTCAACCATCCTTGAGGCCTTGGCAATCCATGGACCGAAATAGTAAAAAAAGAAAAGAAAAAATTATAAAAATTATAAAAATTATAAAAATTATTTACATTAGCACTAGCTATGCATGTCACATAGGATAGTTAGCGTCCATATGTGGAAACTAAGTGTGAAAGAGAGAGATGAAAGAGGTTTGTCAATGGTGGGTACTTGCCGTGTCTATCCTTTTCATTATAGAGAACATGCCCTCTGGATCAAAGAATCGACCCTCTTAGTTAAGAACGCCCTATGTGTAATGCATAAATGGAATTTCTCGTCCACATCAGGAAGTTCAATGGGCTTGACTAAAATCCAAGTTCAATGCAGTTTATGTGGGTTTAATGCTAGAAATGCTCTTAATACCTATATGCAATTTAACTATTATTTTTGTTTGAGGGCAGAGATCGATGACTAATTTTTCTATGCAATGAATTATTAATAGATTATCAAAATTTATGTGTCAACAATATAATAGATTGAACACTCTTTAAAATCAATTCCAGCTCAATGGAGGTTGATTTTTTTAAAATAATTAGTTGACACAGGTTGCAAATTCGAACTCATGTTCCTCGTTTTCACCATGTCAATATGACATAAAATCTAAATCTACCATCTTAAAGAAGCATATTCTAGCGACAGAGACCTGATGACAAACTTTCAAGGGGAAAATGCACTGGCACTTGATAAGGCTGCATGATAGTGGACGACGGATCTCTCCAATAAAATCCCTCAAATCACATTATAACAAGAGGAGAAAGTGTGAGAAACGAATTTTATTACGTGCGATTGACATGATTCAATAAAATAAGTTTCATCATGATTTCGATTCTACTGAGAAAATAATGTACCGCCACTAGCCATTTACAACATGCAATGTCAGCATCAGATGGAAATGGTCAAATTATTACGATCTTGAGTATTTCTTTTGGGAGTGCGATTCATGTGGATCAGACCGAGTAGGCACGTGGTTGCTTTGTGCAATATTGTAAGATGAACATCTTGCAAAGATATTACCATTGTAAGTCCAAGTAAATAATTATACAGCTTAGGACACAATTTGCTATAATGATCAATATTTTGACTACCGGCAGCTAGTCTGGCTTACACACTT
Source organism: Corymbia maculata (assembly GCA_014182735.1). Taxonomy (NCBI): domain Eukaryota; kingdom Viridiplantae; phylum Streptophyta; class Magnoliopsida; order Myrtales; family Myrtaceae; genus Corymbia; species Corymbia maculata. Next base: position 375,469 of record CM024687.1, on the reverse strand, counting down.
GCTATGTGATTAAACTTGTGCTAATATCTCAATCGAGAGCGACTGGCTCGATCAAGGCAGATAAGATTTGCCGCTTAATATCACCGTCCTGGACGCCAAAACCATCTCCAAACTGGTAAAGCATATGCGCAACGCGAGCCGCGTTCATGGCGACATCCATGAAGGTTTGGACAAAGGGCGTCTCGGCATTGCCAAAGCAACAGGCATTAATGCTTTTCCATGCTTGGTTTATCAATTCCTTGATGTGCTTCCTAGCGATCTCTTCCGAAACCTTGGCTTCTCGCATGTAACACACCACTGATGATGGAGCATCTCCTCTGTCTCTTTCGGCCTAATTGAACAAGTAAATCAATTTAATGTGTTTATCAGATTAGATCTCCTTGATTCAATTACACCATATGCCGTGTTAGTTCTAGATTTTTTTGCAAGCTAAGAATTCTTAACATCATGCCAAATTCAGTTGGTTTATAACTTCTGTGTTGAAGTTTGATAATTACCGTCGACGTTCCAAGGTCATTGCAGAGTCAAATTATCATGAACACATTGTAAATCAGATCCTTGTTCCTCTCCAGAAAATCCGCTACATCCTCCAATTTCATATGTCCCACAAAGAAACAAGCGTGAGTCAAGATCAGTGGTCCTGAAGATGATGTCCAAGCATTGCTCAAGTACTCTTCCAGCGTTGGTGTGCAGCCCAAATTGTCCCACTTTGCTTCATTCTGTAATGCTTTGCAAAAGTCTGCCCACTGTGATAAATAAGGAAAAAAAAGTACTTAATCAGAAATGATCGATTATGTAAAAGAACGGAAATTAGTTACGGTGACATAAGCATGGATATGCAGTTATCCAACAGTCTATTGCTTACGGCTTTGGCAAGATGTGGTCACACTCGATGCCAATCTTCAGCCTTGCCAATATCACAAGCGATCTCGTATGTAACATCATGAAGAGCTTGGAAACAGACCTTCATGCACTCGGGAAGCTGTTGAATCTGCTCCGAGTCCCGTCTAGAAGCATCAGATTTTCCAGTTAGTGAAAATAAACTCAACAGAGACGAAAGGAAAAGAGTGGGAAGCATAGTGGCCAACCGGGCAATGGCGCCAGTAAAGCATTCCAGCTCCTCCAAGGAACCATAAAGGTCGTAGACATCGTCAATCACCAGTATCAAGATGATGACTTTGGTGAGAGATTTGCGGAGCGAGCTGAACCGTGGTTCCTGAGAGAGTCCAAGGGCGCACAAGAAACTCTCGACCAGCCGATCCCTTGTGAAGTCCACATGCTCAATAAGTCCCAGATCCCTCCACCACCTAAATTTACCAGAGCAATCAATCAAAACCAAAAGCTCTGAAACTCACATCATGTCTGGTCCAGATAACATCACTGCATTTTTAACATCATTTGTGAGTACATTTAAAATTACCTGGCTATCTCTCCAAGATCTCTCTGGTGTATGGCTTGGACCATGTTAAAATTGAGCTTAGCAAGCTCCAGCAGACTACTTTGCTTGTCCTCCTGTTGCTCGTACAAGCTAATTTGCCATTTGATGTCGAACCACTGGACCCTCCAATGCATCGGAAGCTCCAAAGCGTGGATGGCACGTTTGAAGAGCCGACTGTCCAAACCGGAGACTCTCCCTGAGAATCCCTGTTGAGAAGGCTTTCGCTTCATCCAAAATGTTTTCGTTTTCCAAAGCCAGATGTGAAGCCTCAAGAAGCTGTATCATAGCTTCAACATCTTCGCAATTGCTTCTGTTAAATGTAATGCCTCCTTCTTTGAAGCTCCTTAATTCATCTGATTACAGATTGAAAGTCGAAGATTTATCACCGGACAGAACCAAGAATAATTGCTGATAATACTCGCTATTACTCAATATTACTCAATATTAGAACTAGGATGACTGATGACTCCAAAGATATTATTGTAAAGACATGAACTTTGACTGGCTTGTATGTACCCAATTTCATGGTACCGCTATGTGGGACGAGTCCTTTTTAACCGTTTAGTCTACAATTACATTTTCTTTTCTAGTCCTTTCTCCATATGACATGACAGGCAGCCAACTACAGATCTGGCTCGTTGATAGCCAACTCTTGCCGCGCCAACCGCCTGCTATGTCCTTTGCTATTTTTGAATAATTTTTAAGTAAAAATACTTTAAATGTATGATTTTGCTGAATGCCATTTAAACCAAAGTTGTCCTCAATGGACTTTCAAATTATAATTTATCATATACTATTTGCATTTTGAAAAATCTGTTTAACTTAAAAGTCTTAGCATTTTCTCCAATTTTTTTTTCCCAAAATTGAACCAAACACTCCCTAATTCCAAATAAGTATGTATATTGCAAGACTTTTCCAATATGATGAATAAAAAATTCAATTGCAATCTCAACAAGTGATATCAAAACTGATGCTCAATGATATCTTTAGAAAGAACCATATTTTGTATAGTAATCTTTGGTATCTATAGGATTATTTATTGATTTATTTGATTTATGTTGTGATTTATAGTAGAATCTCACACCTACGAATTCACACAGGTTCATATTTTAAACTTACTTTTCGAAACAACATGGCCATGCTGTCTAAGGAGTCTAAACCGAAGTGCACTTGCATAGAGACATTCTTCCATGGTGAAAACGCCATTGTTGATGGATGCCATTGTTGTTGGATGCAATTGTTTCAAGAGCTTCTTTCATTTCATTTTCAAAAAGGTTGGACAACCCCAATTTTGCAATGCTATCGATTAACTCTAAGTTGGCGAGTGAATCGACTGCTTCCAATAACATGGCTTTTACTTCCTCAACGAGCTGTTCCATCCATTCCTTAATTCTTTCTTTCTGCAGGATTGAGTCGTATTTGTTAGATCAAAATCTACCTTGAAAAGGCCTAAGATGATTTGACCTATAGAGCAATGCCAAGATGTTTCAATTTTAGTACATGGAAATGTAGAGCTATATTAATTGGTTTTGGCACATCATATGATAGCTATAAATCAATGGCCAATATATATGATAACATAGACCAAAGCTTTAATATTGCTTTGCTGCATATAATAGGCACATGCATTGTGATGTTCCAAATGAATTTGGAGCAAAGTACTATTTCAAACATAAATATGCGTCTCGTGTGCAAATACTTGCATGATCGCATGCCAATGTCTGCTCGCTCGTGTGAGGAAGATATGGCTAGAGCCAAAGAGGACAACAAAAGAAAAGAAACAAGGTCAATAATTAAAGACCAAATTAGCTCAAACTCATTAGTGCGGAAGGTACAAATTATAATCTTACGAGGTCGTGTCTGCTGTTAAGCGACTGGAGGAAATCATAATTCCAAATGTTTGGCATATAATTGGCCGATCTTCTTTCATACGTCGTGCCCATGACTTCCGGCAAATTCGCTCGGCATGCTTGGAACTGGGCTTGTTCTGTTTCGTACCCCCATGACGCGGGAGCAAAAGTTGAGAAGATTGGTGAGATCCCGACCTTGTACGAGTTTTGTGATGGTTTGAGTGTGAGTGTTGTTGAGCACAATCCTTCTATTTATATTGGTGAGTTCGAGGGGGACTTCGAGAGTAACTGTTTAATTTGGTCCCGATGACCCCGCACGGCAACCTCGGTACGTGGTCCCGTCTCCGGCCACACGTTGAGTACACGACAGGACCTCATAAAATGGAAGCTTAGAGGACCAGTTCAGGTTCCGCCAAACCAAACCAGATGAATTTACAAATGCTTATTTGACAAAAAGCAACACACATTCGTCTAGCCAAAAAAATCAGATTGAAGAACCCTTTTGTCATGAGAGCAACTTTGTTTATTCTTTATATGATTGAGAGATTGTTTTGAAAATAATTGCGATAACTAAAGATATTGTGAGTTATTGGATGTAATTAGGAACAGGAAAACACTTTGAATATTTGAGTGGCTTGAATTTAATTATAATTTCCATTGTATTATTTGATTTATAATGCAAGCTTATACTACTCTCCCTGAGTAGATCTCACCAACCAAATTAGGTAAATCCAATATTTGGTTTACTCATCTTTTTACGATTTATTTCTATGTAGTCGCATGTTTTTTTCTTTTTTCACAACAATTTGCGCTTGTTCGTGATAAGATATTTCAATGTTAAACCCCACGTTCATTTAATACTTTATGCCTTTAAAATGATCAGCACTAATCCCACAAAATCTCTCAATTTGATCATTAATTTTTTGGTGTGATTCAATTTGAGACTAGTAGAGGATCCAGGCATCACATTAGATTTGGAAAGAGGTTTATGCTTTACTCTATGATATTATATAACAAATTTGTTATGACTTTTGTGACTATGTCCCCTTTGGTTGAATTATTCAATTTCTTGAATCTATTTTTTTTTCATATAGAGATAACTTAGTTTATGACTTAAATTATCTTTCACATACACATATATGGATTTTCCTCACATCATATTATTGCTTATCAATGGAATTAAATGAATTTTTTTTGGCTCATTGATTATGCTAAACTTAGAAGGCTATAAGGTCAGTCAAACCTTGTTAGGCTAATTAAACTTGACAAACAAATGCCTATAACTAGAAAAAGAAATGGACAACAAAGTTACATGTCCATGGTGATGATGACACTTCATGATCACGTGTCTCTTTCAACCTCATTCGAGCAACGTAAGTCACATGTCTACGGAGATATTTCATTCGATGGATAGCGACTTGAGTCGATGACCACGTGTTGACCATTGACCTAGGTAATTGATTTTTGGGGCAGTCGATGATCAATTGTCTCAACTTTGAGAAAGTGATGGAACCTCACTAATTTTGTTAAAAGTATATGTCAAGTTTGAACCCTAAAATGAAAATTTCCCATTTTTAATAAGTTTCTTGGTTACAGTAGGTCTCCTATTTAAGTGATTAGCTAGTTTGAGCAAGTTTTGTTGTGAAAAGTATCAAAGAGGCGGCTTTCCTGAATTACGTCCAAGCATTTGAAGCCGTGAAAATTCTTGTATTAAGTGGTTCGTCTTTTATTAAGATTTTGTGTCATTCTTTTTGTAAGATTAAAATAATATTTAATAATGTATCATGAGAACTAAACAATATGTGAGTTATTAAGTGTAATTAGGGGTTAGAAAACATTTGGAGTGTCCGAGTGACTTAAATATGATTATAATATTCATTGTATTGTTTGATTTATAGTGCGATTCTATACTACTCTCCCCATCGACATAGGTCAAGTTGACCGAATCACATAAAATTGACATCCAAATTATATTCTTATTATACTTATTTTATTGCTTGCTCACTTGTTTTCCACAACAGTAACTATGATCACCACATCACTTACTTCTCTTTGCTTTTGGCTCGACATAAAATAAAGTGAAAACACAAACTCACATTCGGTAAACTCAACCACAAATGGAGGGTTATAAATGAGCCTTCATATGCAGTGTTGCCTCCTTCCAAAAAAGAAGTTCCAAGCATTTTAATCGGGCACATGCTAACACGGTATCAGAGTTATCTTTCACCGGAAGTTTATTTCATGTTTATAAGAATCCTCATTCGTCAATTCGCCTGCCGGTTTTCATTGCTATTCTCACGTAAAAGGAGGCGTTGATTCCCCGTTCTCCTCGTCCTTTTCAATTCTTCGGAAATATCTCAATGCTTTCCCCTTTAGAATTAGAGAAGATGCCACCAAAAACCCCAAATTATATTATTTATAATAATTTTTGTATACTAAAATCTCAAATTATATCACTTGTGACAGATTTCTCTTGAATTTTCTTTTATAACACTAAAAACCACAAACTATGCCCATTTTTCTTTTTCTGTTTTTTCTTTCTTTTTTTATTCTTTCATTTCTTCTCTCTTCCCTCCGCCATGGCCAATGGAGGGATGCTAGTGAAGGCCACCCTGGCTGGCGTCGCAGTCAGGCGAGGGCAGCAACGAGGGTGACCCTCTTCCATTGACCACCATACGGCTGCCCCTAACTCCGCCACCCTCTTCCACGTCGCCTCCCCTTCCTCCAACGCCATGAGCGCCTTCGATGGTGGAGGACTACACGACATCGTCTTGGCTCATCAAATCCTTGACGATAAGTCCAGTCTTTCAAGACTCGTGTGATCAGACTGCATTACGGGGCTGATCTGAATGCATCGGCCATGCGAGGATCGGCACTCCCATGCTGATGCTCTCCATGCAAGAGTTCCACCCGCAGTGGCTCAAGAACCCGCTGGTCGCCGGGTGCCCCAGGATCTCGAGCTGTGGCGCCCGGTCTCTCACCACCACCCCTAAATCTCAACCTGCCACCATCTCTTCGAACCCCGGAGGCAGTTCAATCTTCCCCGCCTCTCCTTAGCCGAAAATGTCCGCCTTATCAGCTTCCCTCAATACCCAGATGAATTGCTGCCCTCTACATTCCAACCCCATCGCGATCTCACGGATCTGCTAGTCGCTCAGTGCCGTCGTGTTGCCGAATGACGCGTATATCACCGAGCTTTGTGCTTCCTTGTCGAGCCACTCCATGCACCCGTGAGCCGATCTTCTCGATCTCTTTTCGGGTTCTTTGACCGGGTTGAACGCCCGATTGCCCAGTGCTTTGTCGCCGTGCCGTTCGCTTGTTGCGTTGGCAAAAAAGTCTACAAAACGGCCTTCGACGACCCTGCAAGCTTTGTAGATGCAGCCCGAGTGCAACTCCTTGCACTCCTTCTGCGACATGGCGAACTTCGAGAACTAGTCAGAGAAGGAGTCCAGGAAGGACGGGAAGCCCTGGGAGGAGATGAGCTCCGCGACGTCGACCTCCGCCTCTGGCAGAGGAACCATCCCTTTTCTCTCCCACGTGGGTGAACGCGGAAACAGTTTTGAAGTTGTAAATCTCGGTGAGGGCAGCCTCAGGCGAGGGTCGCCCTCGCTGCCACCAGCGAGGGTTGCCCTTACTGGCTTCCCTCCGCCATGGCCGGTGGAGCAAAGAGAGAAGAAAGGAAAGAAAATAGAAAAAGGATATAGACAAAAATGCTCTTCAACCAAAAAGTTTAAGGGTAAATGTTTCATAAGTTCAATATTTTTTATGTAACAAAAGAAAATTTTAGGTAAATGTGTCACAATGAGCATAATTTAAGATTTTTAATATCACAAAGAAAAATTCATGATAAATCTATCATAAGTAGCATAGTTTAGGATTTTTAATGTCACAAAAAAATTCATGATAAATTTGTTATAAATGGCATTGATTGAAATTTTTTGTGACATTTTCCCTCGTAGGTAATATCTTAAGTGATGGAAATGAGCATATTCGTTCTCAGAATGAATCGTTAAGCAATCACTTTCTGACGGTCACTAAATAAGCTTGCAACAATCGCAGGGGAGTGCCAGCACTTCCCGGTCCTGCTAAATTGGAGCCACAGAAAAGTCATCCTCGGAACGTGAGAGAGATATTCCCTGAATTTCACGTGAGGATTGGTCCATAGAACATGCGTATGTTCATCATAAATTGCGACAGGCGCCCGCCCGATGCTTGTCCATTGTTGTCTGTCCCAAAATGTAAACATACGGACAGGATGAATTACAATGCCTTCGTCGATTATTCACTCAGAATTCTAGGACCGTACATGCATGATAAGCCAAGTTAGGACGCGATGCAAGATAGCGCCATCATAGCCTTCGAAGCGACGGTATTCGTTTATACGAACTAAATTGATAAAATATATTTTCCTTCAGAAACATACTCTGTCAAGCTCAAATGCCTTTCCAGTCCGCGTATTATCTGATACCAACACAAGAAAGAGACATGAGCGTGTGCGCGAGTTTCATTAGTTGAGTCACGGGAAAAAGAAGATTCAAACTTTTCCTATAGAAATATCCTCCGTTGAGTTCAAAGGCTTCCCAGGTCCATACATTCTCGAAGATTTGAACTTTTCCTATAGAAATATCCTCTGTTGAGCTCAAAGGGTTTCCAGATCCATACATTCTTGAACTTTTCCTATAGAAATATCCTCTGTTGAGCTCAAAGGCTTTCCAGGTCCATACATTCTTGAAGATTCGAACTTTTTCTATAGAAATATCCTCTATTGAGCTCAACGGCTTTCTAGGTCCGTACATTCTTGACTCTCTACTATCATAAGAAAGAGACGTAAAGTGGGTACACGGTTTACAATAGTTGAGTCATCGCGAAAAAAAGATTCCAACTCTTTCATTCGGAAATATTCCCTTGGAGCTCAAAGACTTTTCAAGTCCCCACACTCTCGAATCTCTAGTAAGACCAGAAAAGGACATAACATATTTAAAAAATTGTGTCGCACGGAATGAATTTTAAAAATTTAACTTCAATGAACTTCAAAACTTTCATTTTCATATTCGATAGGTCCTAATAAAAATCTAAATTTGTGTTCATTGTAAGAATGGGCTTAAGTAGCCCATTATTTTGTAGTAAACCCGAGCTCATTATTTGTTAGCCCAGCCCAAAAACCTATTAAAATTTCGGCCTTAAAAACTCAGTCCACCTTCACCAATTCTTCATCAGATGCACGTGCGAGCGTAAAAAGGGAAAGATACCGACGGAGAAAACAAAGAAGTGAGAAGAGGTGCTCATCCATGAACTAAAAAGAGAGAAGATGAAGGAAAAAGGATAAAAAAGTTTCGCGCCTAGCCGATTTGGACATCATGACAAGCCGAATCAATTGCAACACTTGATAAATATTCAAGCCCATCGTTGGTTTAGTTGGAATAATTTTCGAAGTTTGGACATAAATTCGAAGTTATGTTGATTTTGAACAGTGCACTTTGATTGATAAGCCGTCAAGCTATGAATATATAGGATAGGCTGTTGTGGACCGGCGTGGTTTAACAAAAGTTGATTCCAAATAATGAGTTGATTGAAATGAAATCTTTCACATGTGAGTTACGCATAACAAATAATATGTATAGCGAAAAAAGTGAACGTTTGTTATAAACGAATTTCTTTATTAGCACATAGGAAAAAATTTGTTAATGATTAAATGTGATTTAGTCGATATGTGATGTTCTAAATTTTCGACCCATTTCAATATATATGAAATAGTTATTAATCAGTGCATTGTTAGTTGCATTTACTCTAAATTGATTACTCACAAGTTAACTAATCTATCTAGAAAGGCAATTAAGAATTGACACATGTACATCAGAAATTCAATCAAGGATAGATTGTTCGATCATAATATCAAAGAGGGTCGATGCCATGCTATTACAAATCAATTAGCCATTGGAAATAAATCGATTCGACAAAAGTATGAGATTGAATTATAAGTAATTCCGCACGACTTCAGTACCAACTATGAACAATATTAAACCAAATCTTCTTTGACTTTGTACTCAGGGTGAGCAATTGATTCATCGCAATTACATAACAATCGAGAGTTGCCCCTGACTTTAAGAGATTCAAATGAGAATTGAATTTTATCAATCATAGGTCAAATACACGAAAACCCTTAAATGTCGCTTGATAGTTTAAGTCGTACTAAAGTCGTGATTGATTAAATTCAACCATGGATTTCAATCCAATTTTGGATATCAAATTTTCAAAGATTTCAAGATTAACTTATTGGACATCACCTCATTAATTTTTATGTTTATCCATAAACTCGAAAATGTGGAAAAATGGATTATTGGGCCAAGAAATTGGAACCATGAGGAATCAGCCCAACCAAAGGCCCAATGGGCCTTGCGCCTACTATGGGCGGCTACCATGGGCCAATGAAGCCCATTCCTCAATTGGGCCCATGGGTCAATTGCTTCTAGAAGGTATCTATTGCGCGGTCCACATTAGAAGAGGATACTTGGTTAGATTGAAGGCTTGTTCTTAAAGATTCGCAAGGCATTTCTTTGGCTTTCTGATCAAGTCTCTCTCTCTCTCTCCCCCCACCCTAGTTGACCAGCCCCTCCTCCAAGTTTCCCATTTTCTTCTTCATCCCTCTCCATTTTCTAGCCCTACCACCTACTACCACCATGCAGAGCTATTGGCCACTGTTTGGAACCCCACCACCACTGCGTACTCATCCCAATCGAACCAGCCACCACCTGCCTCCCTCTCCCTCACAACAGCCCCACCGAAGCCCAATTTTGCGGCCATGGGCTAGCGTTCGCCACCCCCTCCCTGTTTTGGAACCAAATTGTCATCGCCCTTGTTGCCACCATCATTCCGTGCCTCCATTTTGATTAATCAGTGAGTTAATTTTGTAATCCCTCGATTAGGATTTAATCTCGATTTTAGGTAGATTAGTTAAGGTTAAGCAAGATTAGGGGGTTAGTTATAATTAAATTATGTTTAGTGATAATTAGTTTACTAATCTTGCTAAGTGTGGTTTAACTATAGTTTAATTATGTTAAATACTAATTAATTAGTTAATTTTTAATTAGCATTATCTATTATTATTAATTAATTATGATTATTTTTTGGTAATTAATTATTTAGAGTAATAATTAATTGTGATTATTTTGTGACAATTAATTATTTAGAGTAATAATTAATTAAGATTATTTAGTGGTAATTAATTATTTAAAGTAATAATTAACTATGATCATTTGGTGGTAATTAATTATTTATAGAAATAATTAATTGTGGTTAATTTTTTTATGGTAATATGGAAATAATTACTTATGATTATTTCTTTTGGTATTAATTAATTATCATGGACATAATTAATTATGATGACTTCTTTGAGTATTAATTAATTATTGTGGTAATAATTAATTGTTATTATTTCCTTTAGTATTAATTAATTACTAAAGTGATTATTAATTGTGATAGATTCAAAATAATTGATTGTTATAGTAATAATTAATTATAATCAAATTGGGTATGTTAATTATTTATAATTAACTATTCGGTAATCGCAATAGGACAATAAATGGATATTTTATGTGTTAATTCTTGACCCATACATTGAATTTATACACATTGATTATGATTGGAAGCTTGTTTGTCTCAAAAATATAATTATTGCGTTACATGCTTCAATATTTATGTTTTACGGGAGATTGTGTGGATAAATTGAGCAAGTTTATGTGACCATCTATTATTATTGTATTGCATCGTGCGTGTGACATTTGCAATAACCCACTATGTGAATACAGACCATAGTTACATTGGCTAAGTGAAAAGAAACAAAATGGGTTACATAAAGGACACCTGATCATGCCGGAAGACCACCAACCCTTGTGTTAGCCGTGACCTTTGAGGTCATCCAATATTCATCAGATGCTTAGCAGAAGTTCGGATGTCATGTCGTGGTTGAAGCTAGACCGATACTCCTTCAAGAAATGCCATTTGAGCGGGAGTTCTAACTGTTGTCATGCTCAATGGAACGGGACGATACCAGATCATACCAAAAGACTAACAACTCACGTGTTGACAGTAGCCCGAGAGGCCTTAATCATTGAAACACGCGTGATTGTATTGTGCATGAGAAATATGAATTGTGTTCTAATTATGTAAATGCCCGATTGCATTATTTCTAGCACTTGGTAATTTGTATCATGTTGGATGTGTGTGCCACGATGAGATGAGAATGCATATAATTGCATTCGATGGCTATTATTTATTTATGATTAAGGATCTATGCACATTAATAATTAAGGCAAAGCATAGGTCATTTGGCTATTGATCTGCCATCAATAATAAGTTGCATATTTAGGACGCACTCAAGGCAAGCTTACTTCCTAACTGAGGTTTAGGACTTTAACTTACTGAGCATATATTATTTTTTGTTATTGACTATTTTCAGGACTTTAAAATGGTGCACCATCCGATGCGATTCAGTATCCCTATGGACCAAGACATCGTTGTCACTACATGACTCGTCCTGGGTCACGATTACATGCTTAAGCATCACGTTACCATTGCCTGGGTGGACAAAGGGCTAGAGATGTATGTGCCCCAAGTGTTTAAGGCCTAGTTCGTCAAGCAAAGAAAGAGTGTCTGAGGCCCACCAAGGGGCTTCAACAAGCTACCAGACGGGGGTCTAGGCGTTAAAGTCTAGGATCAAAAGGATATTAACACCTTTGATGGCATCATGGAGGATCCCTCATCCGGATATTTTGACCTAAAGGAGGATGTGTAGGTGTCTAATGCCTACCCCCTTTTGACTGACCCTCCTTTTTGAATAGAAGTAGATTAACCCAGTCTAATATCTTTTTGGTAGGACACTTTCCTAGGATTAAACAAGTTTATAAATAAAATGTGGTGTATTTAGTAATTGTTTGTTATGTTTTTCTACTATTCCTATTATGATGACTGACTGAGTGCTAGTAGAATTGTTTTCACATGTGCTTAACTAAAAGATAAACAGTTAGCGACAAGTCTTGGGATGTCACGTTCAAAAGACCGTAAGAGAACAAGAATTGCCGTGTACTTGAAAGTCGAGGCATGACAAAATCGTTTATTAGAACAATGTTTTACTCAAATTTTGATAATGTTTCTAAGTTAATCGATAGGAATACGAGTGCGTTGGCTTGAGCAACCTTCGCAGGTTAGTTTTCAATTTTTTTAGGTGAGTGGTGCTATCTCTTCTACAAATCTGTGAACTCATGTCTTGAAAGTGATAAAGATTTTAGTATCATACAACTAATTAAAGCATGTTTATTGCATAGATATCTAGATTAAGCATTTACTACTATTTGATTATTTGAGAACGCTGAGAGAAATGTATTGTAAAATTTTATGTATATATGTGTGTGTATTACGCTACGAATTAGTTTAGGAAATGAGTTCTAAAATAACTTGAGAAATGTTCTATAAAAAAAGTTACGAAAGGTTATATATATACAAAATTGTTTGAGAAATGTCTTGTGAAATATATTATGTTTGATGAATGGAGTTGTGAAAAAATATATTTATAGAGGGTTGGATTTTTTGGTATAGTTTGAGGCTACATCCTTTGGATGGAAGAACGGTCATGTCACTCTCCACTCTTATTTGTTTTGAGGTGTGATATTCATTGTCTTAACAATTACAATTACACCTCATATAATAAGTTGCAATGTCACACGAAGAGGTTTTGTATAGATGTAACCAAGTTGTTGGTAAATTGAATCGCTTAAATTTAAATCTAAATTGGTAATATACATGTTCTAAAAGGTCTTTAATTAGTTGAGCACTATCTTAATCTTTTATGATCTACGCTAATCTTGAAAATCTTGAAAATATGTCGTTAAGAATTTGAGGGTAGTTTTCCATATTTGTTTTCTAATTTGGTTTTTTTTTTTTTTTTTTTTTTGGCCTTTGTGCTTTGGTTGGAAGAAGAACAGGACAAGTGCCATAATTTTTATTTTATTTTTTTGCTTCATTAATGACACCTCATAGTAAAGTTGATCATCTGAGTGCCATTTCCAACAAATCATGCTACCTAAATTTTTTTATTAATTTCTCATCCGATGTGAATATTTAAAAAAAAATGGATTTTTTTTATTTTCCTTTTTTTAGAGCTTGTGAGGATCGCCGACGACTTTCACCAACGGCAAAAATCATAGATTGGGTGAGGTGTCCACAAGTAAAAGCATAAATAATAATTGTTAGATTTATTACGTATCTGAATGATATAAAAAGGGAACTTTTCCTTTTAATTAGTGAAGCCATCTAAAATAATGAAAGGCAATCTTTTACTTGGTTGTCGTGGTCTTGGCTAAATTTAACTTGTAATGGAAATAGCGCATATGTTTAAGTTTGGATCTGCTTTATTTATTCTCCTTTTCCTTTAAAGCCCATAGGCACTGGTGAGGGCCTTCACGGCCGAAGGCGAGGCGGCCTTTACCAAGTGTGATTGCAAAGACCCTTGCTTATTAGGATACACGTGTGAATTATGTTAGAGAAGTCTCACATCGAATAATTAATATGGTAGGGAGCAATTATTATATCTTAATTAACCAGTAACTCATTAGTTTAAGTTTTTGATTGAAAATGGGTCCAATTGAATATATTTACAAACTCGAACTTAAACTCTCTCTTGATGATCTTCTCAAGTGAAGGTATCGAGCTTCTACAACATACTCCCAACATTGGCAACTCTAGGCTGTCGTGGGTGAGGCACCCTCACCCAAATCTGGCGAGGGCTCTTGCAATCAAGGATGATGTGGCCCTTACCTAGAGGGTCACCAATGACCCTCACTAGCCTAAAAAAGGGGGAAGGAAAACAAAAATAAAAATAATTCAAAAAAATTATTAAAAAATTATCCAAGTTAGTGTTTGCAAGACCACATAAGATAACTAGCATCCACGTCAGATTTTCCAACGAGACAAATCACTGATGGCATTCAAGTGGTCAATTTTTCAAATTTGTAACGCTTAAGTGAACGAAAAAAAATGTTATGGCACTTCAATGAGTATCATACGAAAGTTATGACACTTGTATTGTTCTTTACCCCTACCTTGTTGTGCACCAAGAATGTACAAAAAAATTCTTCTCGTGAATTTTGTTGAATTTGCACCTAAAATTGAAGGAAACTTATGTGATGAGATCAATTTTTTGTGTATTCTTTTGTAAGATTGAGATATTGTTTTGCAAAAAATTGTGAAAGCTAATGACAATGTGAATTATTGGATGTGATTGAAAGCTAAGAAACTCTATAAATACTTGAGTAACTCTAATGCGATTATTATCTCTATTATATTGCTTAATTTATAGTAGAATCTTATGCTACCAATCAAATCATGTCAATCCGATATCCATTTTACTCATTTGTTTTCTGGTTTATTGCTACATGTGCATGATTTTTTTTTTTCAAAATATTTGTTCGGTCGTTAATTTCGTGGTGTGGTTCAATATGAGACTAGTAAAGGATCCGTGCATCAAGTATAGTTTTATGCTTTACTCTATTATAGAATATAATACATCAAATTTGTTATGATTACTGTGATTATGTTCCTTTTGGTTGAATTATTCAATTTCTTTAATCTAACTTTGTATTCATAAAAAAAGATCTTAGTGCATAAGCTAAATTATCTTTCAAGCACATGTGTATATAAAATTTCTTCACAATAAATTATAACTAATTACTGGAGTTAAATGATGTTTTTGCTCATTCATTATGCTACCTAGTAAGCTATAGGTTTAGTCAAATATTATTAGGCTGAATAAACTAATGATTTTTGTTGGGATGTGGAATCATTTGCTGGATTTAACTCTAGTTTAAAAGTGAACTAGGAGAAAACATTGTGTCTTATATTCTCTTTCTCACTTTTACTTTCTATTTCCCTATGATTATGTGTTGAATTCCATCAATTTTTTAATGGTAACAAAGCATGTCACTTGTCTATACTCTTTTAACCTTGTACAAGTAAAGTGAATCACATGTCCATAGTAATATTTCGTTCGATGGATAGCATTTTGAGTTGATGCGGGCGTGTTGACCATGGATGTAGGTAATCAACTCAGAAGAAGCAATAGATGTAGCTATGATATAACCAGATAGCAGGAGAATTTCATCCTGTGAATTCTTTCTCTCCAAGTGTCACGCCCCGAACCCCCGAGCTCGCGGCAACCCCTTCTCTTGGTCGATTGAAAGCGACGTCCCAGGACCCGTCGACGACCATTCATTTTATCTTTCGTTAAGCGCAAGCGGAAGACGAACCATCCCTGCACAAACAAACAATCAAACGAGGGGATAGAGGAATGAACAGCAATGACAACAAAGCAACTACTCATTTATTCAAATTACTGGATTAACCAATGGAGGATCGTTTCCGAATTACAAGCCCGACAAAAAGGGCCGATCCATCCTCTAAGCGAAACCAAAAGAACTAGGCTAATCCAACAAGTACACAAGGAACCCTCGGGTTCAACACCATGGTCACTCGGACCCATCGGACTCAAGCTCCGTCGAGTCGATCACCGGAGAAGCGGGGGCGGGATTCTCCACTTTGCAGTACGCCATTCTAAGGACCTGAAAATGTTTACCACGACGGGTTGAGATAAAATCTCGGCGAGTTCTTCCCCTAAGCCCCGGTTAGTACGCCAACTCAACCGGGGTATCTCTCCGTAACCACCCCTCACTCAACCCACAACAAACAACCAAAACCAAACAACATCCAACAAACGAGACAGGGCAACCCACAATCAATATTCGGTTCGCATGCAACCTTACCGGTATGCCATACCCCGCGCGTCCAATCTCATACAATGCAAGCAAGGCACATGGCCGTTAGATGAAACAGTTCATCAATCACATGCGAATCGTGCCACAAGCGATCTCACACGGCCATTGCCACACCCCGCACGACATTGTCAACTCATGCGTGCGTACCACAAATCATCACGACATTAAGAGCATGCGAATAATCGAGCATCTCACACAACTTTCTCATGTCTCGATCCACACATATGCTCCAATTATTACGACCCTCTAGGCCACGGCACAACCTTATGGTTGGCGGTCAGCGGTCGTAAACAGGCATCGTCCTCCCCGTGAGGCACGGCGACGTCATGGGCTTTCCCCACCGACGGCATTCCATAAGGAGCATGGGCCCGGCCTCAACCGCGACTCCGCATCGACCACTTTGTCGGGCGACCCAATGGTCACGGCACAACCCCGAAGGATTGGCGGTCATCCGGCCAACCGGGCTATCAACTTTAATCGACCATGCAACACATCAGCAAACAGTTCATTCTTGTCTTTGCTTTTGCTTGGTCGTGAATGCAACATCGCTCATACGCTCATGCTTATGCGACATGCCATTTCGAGATAACCCACACGATATGTCATACAATCTCACTCGACAATTTCCAAAATTCAATTCAACCAACATTCGATCACGCATTTCATCAATATTCACGAGTATAATTAACAATCGGCACTTCAATTAATCATAACAATCAATAGCACATCAAATTCGGACAAAATTTAGCTTCGGATGAACAAGTCCGTGAACGATTATCGTGAACAGTAATTATGAAAAGTGATTTTTCCGAAATTCAATTAATTAAAACATTTAATCCAGAAATTAAACAAAACATTAATTAAAACAATTAATCAACCAATTTAAGCAAATCATGCTTAATTAAACACATAAACACAATTAATCACAAACTATGCACAATTAAGCCTAATAAGCAAAATTAAGCTAATCTAATCTTAACCATCTATCTAACCACCTATCTTAGGGCTAATACAACTTAATTAAACCCCTTAAACCAAGATTAACACTAACTAACCAACCCTAAGCAAGTTTAGGCACTAAATAGGGATTAGGAGCTAAACTCACCCGTTAGGCGGGCCGGCGACACGGACGCGGTGGCGGCAACGAACCCGACACCCGGGGACCTCTACCACGACGATCCAAGGTGGTCCCGGGGCTGAGAACAGCAGCAACAAGCTCGAAATGCCTCTGCAACTCTGAAAAACTGACTGCACAGGAGGAAAGTTGCTGACCGGAGGAAAACGGGCTGCCCGGAGCTCCGGCGAGCGACGGGCCAGTGACTGGCGGCACCTGGGGGTCGAGGGGGAACCACTTGTGGCTGGTATGGGCGGAGATTGGGTCGAAAAGGGAGGAAAATGGCCGAAACAGCAAAACAGAACAGCAGCAGGCGGTCAGAAAACGGTCCAGCCGGCGGTGGCTTTCGGCCGGAATACGGGACGATCGGAGGCTCCTTCCGGCGATCGGCCGACTCTGTCTGAACGGTTTTCGTCTTCTGAACACAACGGCGGGTGGCACGAGACGAGATTACAACGGGAAGGCAATGAAAAACTCAGATTTCGGTGAAAGGTCAAACTGAAAAACAGAAGGAATGAAGGAAAACCATGGGAGAGAAGGGTGTGCGGTTTGGGGAAGATGAAGAGGAGAGAGAGAGTGAAGTGAAGGCTGAAGGATAAGGCTTATCAAAGCCTTCAATGCTTGCCCCACTTGTCAAGAAAATGACCTCATCTTCTCTTTCTTCTTTTTGACTTTTCTTCAAAATATCCAAGGGCATTTTGGTCATTTCCACCTTGCACATTTCCTAATCTGTCCTTGGGCTGAAAATGGAGGGGCGGGCCTAGGAAATGGGCTGGAAAATGAATAGGAACGGGCTCGGAAATTTATTGGGTTTGAATCGGCTCGGTTTTAAACAATGGGCTCGGAAGGGTAAAGGGTCGGTTTGGCCCAACGGGCTCACTTGCTTGCCTCGGGCCTTCCATGGTGGCTGTCCCACCTTGGGCGTGAGGCCCACACTGATTTTTCCCGGCCCACGTCCTCATAGGCTAGTTTTCTTGGTCCAAAAATCCCTTTACTCGGCTCAACCAGCAGTGTCGACTGTCTAAGAAGCATCGTCCAAAAGTCCTTCTCGAACATTCCCGAAAATTCGAAGTCCAATACTGGATTCTCATGCTATGTCAATTTCGCCCGAATGCCATTTTGTAGTGCTGCTCGGATCGACGAGGCGGCTTTGAGGATTCATGCGTAACCGACTCGTGCCAATTCACGTTCAAGACTTCTCGACACATGGACGTCCTTGATTACATGAAATTGCGAAGAATCGATTCTTATTTCAAAGTACACGATTACTAAGGATCGACACAGGGCCGTTCGCAGGTTCGATAATAGTAGGCGGAATCACCCGTCGTCCCATTATGTTCGCCCACGAATCGACTCCTATTCGTCCTTGGAATCGGCCCGCATGACTGAGGATCATCCTTACGCAAGTCTCACGGTCGAGTCGTTTTCCTGTGTCAAGTTCTTTAGTCGCACGAGTTCTGTCCTCATTAGCCTTTCCCCTCAAGGTCGTATCTCAGAGTGATCGGTTCCGAGTGAGATCAACCAACAATGCATTTACGAAATTAACGCTCGTTCCTCCCTAAAATGACTCGAATTTCAGGATGTTACAACTCTTCCCCTCTTATAAAAATTTCGTCCTCGAAATTTGTAGCTACTGACAAATCCTCAAAAAGATGGGGGTGTTGATACTTCATCACTTCTTCACTTTCCAATGTAGCTCCCTATGATCCATGATACTGCCAAATCACCTTAACTAAGGCAATAGTCTTAATTTGAAGTACTTGCTCTTTACGGTCCTCTATCCGTATCGGCTTCTCCACGTACGACACCCTGTCGACTATGTCCAGTTCCTCAAAATTCAAAACATGCGTCAAGTCCGGTTCATACTTTCTCAACATGGACACGTGGAAACATCATGTACTTGAGCAAGCTTCGGTGGCAATGCAAGATGATACGTTAAAATTCCGATCCTTTCCAAAATTTTAAAAGGGTCCAATGTACCTCAAACAACTTTTCTTTATTGCCAAATCTAGAAGTACTCTCATCGGCAATACTTTCAGAAACACACGATCGCCCACCTTAAACTCCAACGGTTTACGATGCTTATCTGCATAACTCTTCTGACGACTCTGAGCAGTCTTTAATCTGTCTCTAATAATCTGAACTACATTCAATAACCGCTAAACCCAATTTTGAACCAGCGATTCCCGGTTCTCGACCTTGTTCCATAGACTAGAGTTCCACAAACTTGACCATATTTCTGCTATACCGCTCCGATAAAATCTTATCCCACAAACACTCTCTTTTTGTACAGGGCGTAGTTCAGTTCATTTATGCCCCTTTCGACATCCTAGAAGCCTGCCAGGAGTCGCTCCTTGCTCAGGCACTCTGGCCCCGGCGACCACTCCCCGCCCTCGTCGGATTAGTCGTTACGAGCATCTTCGAACTGCACCACTACTAGCAAAAGTCCCTTTTTGACATACACCATCTCATAGAGGTATTATCCGCTTTGGCCTGTCCCATACCAAGCCTCACGGTTTTAACCTCGTCTGAGCACCTCAAAGTACAAAACTTTCTACAGCTCGTCAACCCATGAGCTCATTTCCGCGAGGTCACTTATCGACACTTAAAATCTGATTCACTGAATTTCCATCAAATCGCTGTTCGAATTCCACAAACTATTGATTTTTCTTTCAACATTCCTTTCACGTCCATTTAATAACCAAATCAAGAACTTACCTCAACCACTTGAAAATTAGTGCAAACCAAATGTCATTTATCGCACCAAAAGCTTTCGAGTACCTCTTCAAATCCTTTCTGATACCTCGAGAAGAAATCATCGATCATGCTATTTCCTCACTCATCCATCTAGCATCAAGGGATAATTAATTCTTAATCCATCGAAGACAAAAATCCATTCCTCAAATCCCTATCTTATATATCTCTTGAAATAATCCACCTTGGTAAATTCATAGCTTAATCGAATCTAAGACTTCCGAGCAATAAATCATCCACCGTAATTCTTATCAAAGATTATCACCATTTATAGATCATCTCTTATGATCACATACCTACAACTCCTCAAATCATTAAGATAAAACTTATCTTACTTCCATTAAATCCAAGGACCTCAATTGTCGTGACGCGTAAGCAACCAATCTTCCTTGTTATCTTACCACGTAGTCAAATCCCTTATACGACATCTCACTGCAAATCTCGTATTCTCCAATAATAGACTAAATCCTCAAAACTGGTACGATAATCAGCTTATACTTAAGCTCTTAAAAATTTCACTTATTTGTCCATTCAAATTCTTACGTCCTTTAGTAACTTTCGTATCAGAGGCGTAGCTATCGTAGAGAACCTTTCTACGAATCGTCTGTACTAACCTGTCCGATTTAGAAAACTTTGAACCTCTGTCACCGTCATAAGTCTCGGCATATTCATGACTGCCTTGATCTTAACGGATCCATAGAAATTCCTTCGTCCAAAATCATATGACCAACAAAACAACGCGAGTAAACCCAAACTCGCACATATTAAACTTGGCATACTGTTTATGCTCTCGAATGGTCTATAGCACCACCCTTAAGTGCTGTCCGTGTTCCTCTAAATTCCTCGAATAATCTAATATATTGCTCACGAACACAATTACAATCAATCCAAATACGCCTTAATCACTCAATCCATCAAATCCATAAAAGTAACCGGCGTATTAGTTAATCCAAACGGCAATATAGTAATCTCGTAATGACCAAATCACACACGATATGACGTCTTTAATTTTTCCTCCTTTTTAATCCTCAACCACTGATAGCCCGTCCTAGGGTCTATCCTGGGACATATCGAAGCTCCTTGAAGTGGGTCAAACAAGTCATCCATCCTTGATTCTTCAACTAACCAATTAACCTCAGTGGTCCAATAACCTTAGCAACCTTCGTCCAATAAACGAGTTACTTCCAACGACGAATTTCAAAGGGGTCGAGGGTCCTCCTCGATTTCCCACAAACTCCAAACTATCACCCACTACTGAGTTAAACTGAATTGTCTTTCCATGACAATCTACTCTCTATTGGGTGGGATGAGATTCCTTCTCCCCATCATCGGTCCCTTTCCAAATCGACGATTGTCTCTATTAGGCACGAACCGCGAGCCAAATGCGATCGTCCTCTCAATCATATTCTTCTTGATTATCTGGGTCCTCTCGTACATCTCATCAAAACTCTTTAAACTCAAGGGCACCAGCTGGCTTTCAATTCTAGTTTCAAGCCATCTCTGAACTATCTCGCTCTATCCAAGGGTCCTCCACTAATCTCGGCTTAGTATATGCCGACTTGACAAACTTTGCCTCATACTGATCCACTGAAATCTGATTTTGACGAAACTGTTGAAACTCTGCCATCTTTGACTCTCTCACACTGTCCAAGAAGTATCTCTCATTGAAAGCCTCACGAAAGGCACCCCAAGTCTCGAGCCGTGCCTTCGGGGAACACTCTTCCTTGAGTGGCTTCCCATCATGTACCGACATTTCCTTGAAGCGATAAACGGCCGAAGCACTCTGTCTTTCTCTGAACACCTCAACACTGAAACAGTCCTCTCGAAATCCCTCATCCAAAGGGTTGCAGCTTTAGGGTCGCCCACGCCACTGAACCTCGGTGGCTGCAATCTCAGGAACTACTCTACCAACCTAGGCATCGGTCTCTCACAGACCTCTCCTCTCACTAGGGGAACCACAAGGACCACAGCAAGCAAAAGCACACAGCTTGCTGTCCTAACAAGGTCTCTAGCGCCAGCAGGATCCCAACTAACCTAGGATCTGCCTACACGCTACCTTAAGCACTGGTTTGACCGGACACGCCCTACGCCTAAGGGCGATCGCTCAGATTGCTCATCACTCGGACTATGAGCAACCCACCACCACACAAAACCACAAAAGCAATCACGGGCACGTAATTAAAAGCCATCCCTATCTCACTATCCCAAAATCCCACGCACCTTATCACTCCAAGTCTCGACCTCGCCCGATACCAAAACCGGCGGGGTTGTCACGCCCGAACCCCGAGCTCGCGGCAACCCCTTCTCTTGGTCGATTGAAAGCGACGTCCCGGGACCCGTCGACGACCATTCATTTTATCTTTCGTTAGCGCAAGCGAAGACGAACCATCCCCGAGACAAACAAACAATCAAACGGGGATAGAGGGATGAACAAAGCAATGACAACAAAGCAACTACTCATTTATTCAAATTACTGGATTAACCAATGGAGGATCGTTTCCGAATTACAAGCCCGACAAAAAGGGCCGATCCATCCTCTAAGCGAAACCAAAAGAACTAGGCTAATCCAACAAGTACACAAGGAACCCTCGGGTTCAACACCATGGTCACTCGGACCCATCGGACTCAAGCTCCGTCGAGTCGATCACCGGAGAAGCGGGGGCGGGATTCTCCACCGCAGTACGCCATTCTAAGGACACGAAAATGTTTACCACGACGGGTTGAGATAAAATCTCGGCGAGTTCTTCCCCTAAGCCCCGGTTAGTACGCCAACTCAACCCGGGGTATCTCTCCGTAACCACCCCTCACTCAACCCACAACAAACAACCAAAACCAAACAACATCCAACAAAGACATGGGGCAACCCACAATCAATATTCGGTTCGCATGCAACCTTACCCGGTATGCCATACCCCGCGCGTCCAATCTCATACAATGCAAGCAAGGCACATGGCCGTTAGATGAAACAGTTCATCAATCACATGCGAATCGTGCCACAAGCGATCTCACTCGGCCATTGCCACACCCCACGCACGATCTTGTCAACTCATGCGTGCGTACCACAAATCATCACGACATTAAGAGCATGCGAATAATCGAGCATCTCACACAACTTTCTCATGTCTCGAGATCCACACATATGCTCCAATTATTACGACCCTCTAGGCCACGGCACAACCTTATGGTTGGCGGTCAACCGGTCGTAAACCAGTGCATCGTCCTCCCCGTGAGGCACGGCGACGTCATGGGCTTTCCCCCACCGACGGCATTCCATAAGGAGCATGGGCCCGGCCTCAACCGCGACTCCGCATCGACCACTTTGTCGGGCGACCCAATGGTCACGGCACAACCCCGAAGGATTGGCGGTCATCCGGCTCAACCGGGCTATCAACTTTAATCTGACCATGCAACACATCAGCAAACAGTTCATTCTTGTCTTTGCTTTTGCTTGGTCGTGAATGCAACATCGCTCATACGCTCATGCTTATGCGACATGCCATTTCAAATAACCCACACGATATGTCATACAATCTCACTCGACAATTTCCAAAATTCAATTCAACCAACATTCGATCACGCATTTCATCAATATTCACGAGTATAATTAACAATCGGCACTTCAATTAATCATAACAATCAATAGCACATCAAATTCAGACAAAATTTAGCTTCGGATGAACAAGTGCCGTGAACGATTATCGTGAAGCAGTAATTATGAACAAAGTGATTTTTCCGAAATTCAATTAATTAAAACATTTAATCCAGAAATTAAACAAAACATTAATTAAAACAATTAATCAACCAATTTAAGCAAATCATGCTTAATTAAACACATAAACACAATTAATCACAAACTATGCACAATTAAGCCTAATAAGCAAAATTAAGCTAATCTAATCTTAACCATCTATCTAACCACCTATCTTAGGGATAATACAACTTAATTAAACCCCTTAAACCAAGATTAACACTAACTAACCAACCCTAAGCAAGTTTAGGCACTAAATAGGGATTAGGAGCTAAACTCACCCGTTAGGTGGGCCGGCGACACGGACGCGGCGGCGGCAACGAACCCGACACCCGGGGACCTCTACCACGACGATCCAAGGTGGTCCCGGGGCTGAGAACAGCAGCAACAAGCTCGAAATGCCTCTGCAACTCTGAAAAACTGACTGCACAGGAGGAAAGTTGCTGACCGGAGGAAAACGGGCTGCCCGGAGCTCCGGCGAGCGACGGGCCAGTGACTGGCGGCACCTGGGGGTCGAGGGGGAACCACTTGTGGCTGGTATGGGCGGAGATTGGGTCGGAAAGGGAGGAAAATGGCCGAAACAGCAAAACAGAACAGCAGCAGGCGGTCAGAAAACGGTCCAGCCGGCGGTGGCTTTCGGCCGGAATACGGGACGATCGGAGGCTCCTTCCGGCGATCGGCCGACTCTGTCTGAACGTTTTTCGTCTTCTGAACACAACGGCGGGTGGCACGAGACGAGATTCCAACGGGAAGGCAATGAAAAACTCAGATTTCGGTGAAAGGTCAAACTGAAAAACAGAAGGAATGAAGGAAAACCATGGGAGAGAAGGGTGTGCGGTTTGGGGAAGATGAAGAGGAGAGAGAGAGTGAAGTGAAGGCTGAAGGATAAGGCTTATCAAAGCCTTCAATGCTTGCCCCACTTGTCAAGAAAATGACCTCATCTTCTCTTTCTTCTTTTTGACTTTTCTTCAAAATATCCAAGGGCATTTTGGTCATTTCCACCTTGCACATTTCCTAATCTGTCCTTGGGCTGAAAATGGAGGGGCGGGCCTAGGAAATGGGCTGGAAAATGAATAGGAACGGGCTCGGAAATTTATTGGGTTTGAATCGGCTCGGTTTTAAACAATGGGCTCGGAAGGGTAAAGGGTCGGTTTGGCCCAACGGGCTCACTTGCTTGCCTCGGGCCTTCCATGGTGGCTGTCCCACCTTGGGCGTGAGGCCCACACTGATTTTTCCCGGCCCACGTCCTCATAGGCTAGTTTTCTTGGTCCAAAAATCCCTTTTCCAAATACTCGGCTCAACCTAAGGTGTCGATTGTCTAAGAAGCATCGTCCAAAAGTCCTTCTCGAACATTCCCGAAAATTCGAAGTCCAATACCGGATTCTCATGCTATGTCAATTTCGCCCGAATGCCATTTTGGTACCGCTCGATCGACGGGCGGCTTTGAGGATTCACGCGTAACCGACTCGTGCCAATTCACGTTCAAGACTTCTCGACACATGGACGTCCTGATTACATGAAATTGCGAAGAATCGATTCTTATTTCAAAGTACACGATTACTAAGGATCGACACAGGGCCGTTCGCAGGTTCGATAATAGTAGGCGGAATCACCCGTCGTCCCATTATGTTCTGCCCACGAATCGACTCCTATTCGTCCTTGGAATCGGCCGCATGACTACGGGATCATCCTTACGCAAGTCTCACGGTCGAGTCGTTTTCCCAGGTCAAGTTCTTTAGTCGCACGAGTTCGTCCTCATTAGCCTTTCCCCTCAAGGTCAGTATCTCAGGAGTGATCAGTTCCGAGTGAGATCAACCAACAATGCATTTACGAAATTAACGCTCGTTCCTCCCTAAAATGACTCGAATTTCAGGATGTTACACCAAGAGTACATGCGCAACCAGTTTCCAAGCAATAATCACGCGAATTAAGTCATCCTAGGAGTATGAGATTGACATGCCCTGATTTTCACATGCGGATGCGTTCAACGTTGGACGATCATCCATAGAATATGTGCATGGTCATCATGAATTGTGACATATGCCCACTGCACGTTCATCCATGGCTATCTTATAGCGAAACATATGAACAACATTAAATTTAGAACCTCTATAGATTATTCACTCAAAATTCTAGGACCACGGCGCCCATGTATAATAAGCCAAATGAGGAACTTGATGCACAATAGATTCTATTTGGCTAAGCTTTCATTGGACAAGCAACATTCTCAGTGACCTTCGAGAAAGTGAAAATATTACATAGACTCTATTTATGTAGATGTAACATCGTCGTAGCCATTGATACAGCGGCATTGGTTGGTATAAACTATATCTGTATAATAACATTTCTTTTGGAAACATCTTTTGTCTAGCACAAAAGCTTTTCACATCCCCACATTATTAGGTCTCTACTAGCATAAGAAAGAGACATAAGCCTGTACAGGAGTTTCATCAATTCAGTCGCATGAACATGAAAATAAAATTTAAAGTTCTCCTTTGGAAATATCCTCAATCTTGCTCAAATGTTTTTCATGTCCCCATTTTATTATTAAGATACACGTGTGAATTATGTTAAATAAGTCTCATATTGGAGACTTTGTGTAGTATTTTGCAGTTAATATATTATAGCTAGCCCATGACTCAGTGATTTAAGTTTTTAAGTAAAAGCGAGTCCAATTGGACATATTGACTACTCAAATTTGGGCTCTCTCTTAGCAATCTCGTTTAGGTGAAGATATTAGATTTTTGCACTCCTAACAAATGGTGTCAAGAAAAATGGTAAATTAGTGCCTCCAATCTATTCCCATTATTTAGTGAATATTTTAAAGAATGAATTTGATGACCAAAGTATTTTATGGGTAGGTAGCATAGCAATGCAGTCCAATGGCAGATTTTATAATTTGGTCCGAAGAAAGATATCAAGGATAAAATTGAGCATTAGCAATTCAAGTTGAAATATCTTGATGAAAAAGGATTTAATATATCATAATTAATCACAAATTCATTGGTTTGACCTTTTGAGTGAAGGTGTAACCAACTGGAAATGTTGGCATCATCCCCACCAACATATGGGCGATGTAAATATGGCATAATACTTCCCATATAAAATCACGTAACAATAGTGCGTACAACAACACTCAAATCTTGTGATTTTCACTACATCAACAATTAATTTAACACCCATTTATTATTCCTTGCATAGTCACTCTAAAAATAAACATTCAGTACACGGCATCATCTTATGCAAAGCATTGCCAAAATACAATTATCATGTCTTTTCCATGAAAGTAGTACTAACATACTTATGTATTTTCATTTCTCATACAAGCAATGCTAACATTTTCAGAAAATAGGTATTGTGAACATCGACAGCCTAAATAATCAACAACATGAGCATCCACAACTCAACGTAAACATCAAAAACAATCCAAGTAATTGATGACATGATTAATCAACAAAACTTAACTAGTAAATTGGTAACTTAGTCAGTATTACACAATTACCACTTTCTAGTTTATTTTCATCATTTCCACTTTTATAATATCAAATCTTACAAAAGTCAATTAATCGTCGTCTCAGCATGAAAACACTCATCGATTCAAGTCAAATGAACACAATAATTCAACATGCAATAATTATAGCTTTCCCACACTTAACATCAAAGTTCAAACCAAAATCAACAATCATCAAACAACCAAGTTAAGAGTACTAAGTAGATTAATCTAATTTCGTTTCTAGAGTTTTCATTTAACTAGAACAAAAGGCTTGAACAACTTGAAACTTTAGTCACTTTTATAATAAAATAATCAATAATAAGGATTAACAACTCTCAACCTTTTAATAGAATTAGCTTGACGAAATGAAGAGGAAGCCCAAAATAAACCTTGTAAATACTTGAAAAATCGAATTAAAAGATTTAGAAATAGAAACACAGAACCTTCACTTTACTTCAATAGAATGGGAAAGAAAAGAGAATGTAAAAATGACATGAAACTCTCTTTCTTTGCAAGAATGGGTTGAAGCTCTTTCTATTTACAACTTGGACATTTAAAGTAATTTCATACAATCAAGAGAGGATGTTCTTGGAATACTTACTTGAGTTATAAAGGGATAAGAATGGTTAACTAAAATTAAAAGTAATGATAACTCTGGGTCAAAAATATTAGGCCGAGATTGAATGAGATGACTTCAAATTGGAAAGTACAACTATATAGTTCCACGGTAGATATTTTGATGAATTACTAAGATACCAAGTAAATTAGTACGTAAACAAGAAAATTAGTGTTTGTTGCAAACATTGATAAGTTAGAAAAATATTTTGGACCCACTAAAACTTTCAGCAAAAATTACCGAACGATAGGAATGACTTAACTTGTAAATCTCCAACCCAGCACTCATCAGATACGTAAACTCGAAATGTATCACTCTATGTTAACAATCAATGCGGTGATACATGTTTCATCATCAACCTAAATAATTGACTCAAGAGTAAATATTCAGTAATTCAATCCTAATGGAATCAATCATGGAAAACTATGAGTGCAGAAAATACAATTCGAGCCTTCTACTAGTACCACATTAAAATCTAACCAAAATTTCCACCTATTACATTTATTGCATAAATTTCGTACATACTATTAAATGATGTAGGAGTCTCCGAATGTCATAAGATGAGGTAAAGTTTGCTTTGTTCTATGGAGTAGCAATGAGATAGTGGTCTACCACGAGATGTAGCACGAAAACTAGTGATTCGAAGTAGAAATCAACAACAGAGATCCAACAGCAACATAGGCAAAAGTAGGTCAAAACAACACCATACAAAGTCCATGGGACATGTGAAGTGCTTTGAATGTCATGAGGATTGACATATAGGGAGAAATTGTCTGAACCCCAAAAACAAAGGTAACAAGTAAAATGCCATAAGCAGTATTGTGAACATTGCCGAGGAGAACATTAGTGATATAGAGGTTATTTTATATGTGACTGCCAATTCGTCAGGTGACAAATGGGTGCTAGATTTGAGATGTTCTTATCATATGACGCCTCATAGGAATTGATTTACTACTTACCAAATTAAAATGGTGGTAGAGTTCTAATGAAAAGTAGCATAGCCGACAAGGTTGTAGGGATAAGGATAGTTTAGATTCAGATACACAATGAGGTGATGCTTATAATGACAGGCATGAGGTGTGTATTAGAATTTAAGAAGAATCTTAGTTTGGATTCATTTACTCAGAGTATATGGTTAAGCAATCAATCTTAACGGTCATTAAATGAGCTGCAAAAAATAGTGGAATGGGTCCACGCGTCACATGGGAGAGTCAGCACCCCCAGTTCCTGCTACATTGGAGCCACAGAAAAGTCATCCTAGGCGTACGAGAGAGAATTGCCACCGATTTTCTGGTGCGCATCGATCCAATTGTGGACCATTTTCCATAGAATATTTACGGGTTCATCATAAATTGTGACAGGAGATCAATGCATGTCGATTATTCACCCAGTAATCTAGGACAGCACATGGATGAGAACGTGATGCACAATAGCCTTCATTGGACAAGATACATTATTGGTGGCCCTCGGAATACTAAAAATACTTGATAGACACCATTTATGTATACATAACACCGTCGTAGCCATTGATACAATGGTGTGGGTTTATATAATCTACATCTGTATTTTCACATTTCCTTTAGAAATATCTTCTGTCGAGCTCAAAGGCTTTTCAAGTCCCCACAATATTTAGTCTGTACGAACAGAAGAAAGAGACATGAGACCGTCCGTAAGTTTCATTAATTGAGGCGCAGGAGACGGAAGATTCGAACTTTTCCTTCAGAAATATCGCCCTTGAGCTCCAAGGCTTTTCAAGTCCTCACGTTGTTGAGTCTCTTCTTGCCCGACAAAGAGGCATAACTTTGGTACGAATGTTTCAATAATTTAGTCGTCACGAAATTAAGATTCCAACATTGTCCTTTGGAATTATTCTTTGTCAAGCTAGACTTTTCAAGTCCCCACACCGTCGAGTCTCCACTTAGATCAGAAACCAACATTAGCGCGTATTTGAATATAATTAAAAATTTAGTCGCATAAAAAGACGATTCAAATTTAACATTGTTGAACTTCGAAACTCTCGTTACTATATTCGATAGGTTGCGACAAAAACCTAAACTTGCACTCATCATCTCAACAATTTCAATTACGACACATAATAAGTTGCAATGTCACATAGAGGGGCTTTGTATAGGAAAGTTAGCAAATTGAAACTCTTAATTTAAATTGGGAATATACGAGTTCAGAAAAGGTCTTTAATTAGTCGAGCCATATCTTAATCTTGGATGATGTACTCCTATCTTGAAGATCTTGGAGATAAGTTGTCAACCAATTGATGTAAAAATTGTGGTTTTTTTTTTTTTTTCTGTTATGGAAAAATTGTTTAAAAAGTCACAAACCTAAAGGTCAACTCAGACTTAAACTTTTCAATTTAGCCATTTTTTCTGTAATTTAGCCAATTTAATTATAACTTTTTAATGATTTTCTAATGTGCCATTCCAACCAATTTTGACTAGAAATCATTGACATGGCTATTCAATTAATGCTAGCCATCCTATATAGTGTGATCGGCATTGACATAAACAATCTTTGCAATTTTTTTAAATTTTCCATATGTGTTTGTTTTTTTCCTTTCCTTTTCTTTTATTTTTCTTTTTTTCTTTTTACTCTATATCCGTCCACCAGTCGCCAAGGTCTTGGCAATAGTTAGCAAGGGCCTAGGCAAGGACCAATAAGGGTGTACCAACCCTCACCTATGGCTACAGAGGTTCTCAACCATCCTTGAGGCCTTGGCAATCCATGGAGGGAAATAGTAAAAAAAAAAAAGAAAAGAAAAAATTATAAAAATTATTTACGTCAGCACTAGTTGTGTATATCACGTAAGACAGTTGACGTCCAAAAGTGCAAACTAAGTGTGAAAGAGAGAGATGAAAGAGGTTTGTCAATGGTGGGTATTTGCTGTGTCTACCCTTTTCATTATAGAGAATATTCCTTCTGGATCAAAGAATGGACCCTCTTAGTTAAGAACGCCCTATGTGTAATGCACAAGTGGAATTTCTCGTCCACATCAGGAAGTTCAATGGGCTTGACTAAAATCCAAGTTCAATGCAGTTTATGTGGGTTTAATGCTAGAAATGCTCTTAATACCTATATGCAATTTAACTATTATTTTTGTTTGAGGGCAGAGATTGATGACTAATTTTTCTATACAATGAATTATTAATGAATCACCAAAATTTAGGTGTCAACAATATAATAGATTGGACACTCTTTAAAATCAATTCCAGCTCGATGAAGGTTGATTTTGTTTACATAATTAGTTCACACGGGTTGCAAATTTGAACTCATGTTCCTCGTTTTCACCATGTCAATATGACAAAATCTAAATCTACCATCTTAAAGAAGCATATTCTAGCGACAGAGACCTGATGACAAACTTTCAATGGAAAAATGCACTGGCACTTGATAAGGCTACATGATAACGGACGACAAATCTCTCCAATAAAATCCCTCAAATCACATTATAACAAGAGGAGAAAGTATGAGTAACGTATTTTATTACATGCGATTGACATGATTCAATAAAATAAGTTTCATCGTGATTTCGATTCTACTGAGAAAATAATGTACCACCACCAGGCATTTACAACATGCAATGTCGGTATCAGATGGAAATGGTCAAATTATTACGATCTTGAGTATTTCTTTTGAGAGTGCGATTCAAGTGGATCAGACCAAGTGGGCATGTGGTTGCTTTGTGCAATATTGTAAGATGAACATCTTGCAAAGATTTGACCATTGTAAGTCCAAGTAAATAATTATGCAGCTTAGGACACAATTTGCTATAATAATCAATATTTTGACTACCGGCAGCTAGTCTGCCTTGATTAGACTTGTGCTAATATCTCAATTGAGAGTGACTGGCTCGATCACGGAAGAGAAGATTTGCCGCTTAATATCACCGTCCTGGACGCCAAACCCATCTCCAAACTGGTAAAGCATATGCGCAACGCGAGCTGCGTTCATGGCGACATCCATGAAGGTTTGGACAAAGGGCGTCTCCGCATTGCCGAAGCAATGGGCATTAATGCTTTTCCATGCCTGGTTTATCAGTTCCTTGATGTGCTTCCTAGCGACCTCTTCCGAAACCTTGGCTTCTCGCATGTAACACACCACTGATGATGGAGCATCTCCTCTGTCTCTTTCCGCCTAATTGAACAAGTAAATCAATTTAATGTGTTTATCAGATTAGATCTCCTTGATTCAATTACACCATATGCCGTGTTAGTACAAGATTTTTTTGCAAGCTAAGAATTCTTAACGTCATGCCAAATTCAGTTGGTTTATAACTTCTGTGCTGAAGTTTGATAATTACCGTCGACGTTCCAAGGTCATTGCAGAGTCGTATTATCATGGACACATTGTAAATCAGATCCTTGTTCCTCTCCAGAAAATCTGCTACATCCTCCAATTTCATTTGTCCCACAAAGAAACAAGCGTGAGTCAAGATCAGTGGTCCTGAAGATGATGTCCAAGCATTACTCATGTACTCTTCCAGCGTTGGTGTGTAGCCCAAATTGTCCCACTTTGCTTCGTTCTGTAATGCTTTGCAAAAGTCTGCCCACTGTGATAAATAAGATAAAAAAAGTACTTAATCAGAAATTATCAATTATGTAAAAGGACGGAAATTAGTTACGATGACATATGCATGGATATGCAGTTATCCGACAGTTTATTGCTTACGGCTTTCGCAAGATGTGGTCGCACTCGATGCCAATCTTCAGCCTTGCCAATATCATAAGCGATCTCGTATGTAACATCATGAAGAGCTTGGAAACAGACCTTCATGCACTCGGGAAGCTGTTGAATCTGCTCCGAGTCCCGTCTAGAAACATCAGATTTTCCAGTTAGTGAAAATAAACTCAACAGAGACGAAAGGAAAAGAGTGGGAGGCATAGTGGCCAACCGGGCAATGGCGCCAGTAAAGCATTCCAGCTCCTCCAAGGAACCATAAAGGTCGTAGACATCGTCAATCACCAGTATCAAGATGATGACTTTGGTGAGAGATTTGCGGAGCGAGCTGAACCGTGGTTCCTGAGAGAGTCCAAGGGCGCACAAGAAACTCTCGACCAGCCGATCCCTTGTGAAGTCCACATGCTCAATAAGTCCCAGATCCCTCCACCACCTGAATTTACCAGAGCAATCAATCAAAACCAGAAGCTCTGAAACTCACATCATGTCTGGTCCAGATAACATCACTGCATTTTTAACATCATTTGTGAGTACATTTAAAATTACCTGGATATCTCTCCAAGATCTCTCTGGTGTATGGCTTGGACCATGTTAAAATTGAGCTTAGCAAGCTCCAGCAGACTACTTTGCTTGTCCTCCTGTTGCTCGTACAAGCTAATTTGCCATTTGATGTCGAACCACTGGACCCTCCAATGCATCGGAAGCTCCAAAGCGTGGACGGCACGTTTGAAGAGCCGACCGTCCAAACCGGAGACTCTCTCGCGGAGAATCCCTGTTGAGAAGGCTTTCGCTTCATCCAAAATGTTTTCGTTTTCCAAAGCCAGATGTGAAGCCTCAAGAAGCTGTATCATAGCTTCAACATCTTCGCAATTGCTTCTGTTAAATGTAATGCTTCCTTCTTTGAAGCTCCTTAATTCATCTGATTACAGATTGAAAGTTGAAGATTTATCACCAGACGGAACCAAGAATAATTGCCAATAATACTCGCTATTACTCAATATTACTCACTATTAGAACTAGGATGACTGATGACTCAGAAGATATTATTGTGAAGATATGAACTTTGACTGGCTTGTATGTACCCAATTTCATAGTACCGCTACGTGGGACGAGACTTTTTTAACCGTTTAGTCTACAATTACATTTTCTTTTTTAGTCCTTTCTCTAGATGACATGACAGACAGCCAACTTCAGATCTGGCTCGTTGGCAATCAGCTCTGACCGTGCCAGCCGCCTGCTATGTCCTTTGCTAGTTTTGAATTTTTTTTTTTAAGTAAAAATACCTTCTTCTTTTTTTGGTCATAAGTAAAAATACCTTACAAAGTATGATTTTACCAAATGCCATTTAAACCAAAATTGTCCTCAATAGACTTTCAAATTATAATTTATCATATACTATTTGCATTTCGAGAAATCTCTTTAACTTAAAAACCTTTGCATTTTCTCCAATTTTTTTTCCAAAAGCCGAACGAAACGCTCCCTAATTCTAGATAAGTATGTATATTGCAAGACTTTTCCAATATGATGAATAAAAAATTCAATTACAATCTCAACAAGTGATATCAAAGTCGATGTTTAATAATATCTCTAGAAAGAACCATATTTAATATAGTAATCTTTGGTATCTATAGGATTATTTATTGATTTATTTTATTTATGTTGTGATTTATAATAGCATCTCACACTTAAAAATTCACACAGGTTCACATTTTAAACTTACTTTTCGAAACAACATGGCCATGCTGTCTAAGGAGTCTAAACCGAAGTGCACTTGCATAGAGACATTCTTCTGTGGTGAAAACGCCGTTGTTGATGGATGCAACTGTTTCAAGAGCTTCTTTCATTTCATTTTCAAAAAGGTTGGACAACCCCAGTTTTGCTATGCTATCGATTAACTCTATGTTGGCGAGTGAATTGACTGCTTCCAATAACATGGCTTGTACTTCCTCCACAAGCTGTTCCATCCGTTCCTTAATTCCTTCTTTCTGTAAGATTGAGTCGTATTTATTAGATCAAAATCTACCTTGAAAAGGCCTCAAATGATTCGACCTATAGAGCAATGCCAAGATGTTTCAATTTTAGTACATGCAAATGTAGAGCTATATTAATTGGTTTTGGTACATCATATGATAGCCATAAATCAAGTCTTGGATGTGATGGCCAATATATATGATAACATAGACCAAAGCTCTAATATTGCTTTGCTGCATATAATAGGTACATCCATTGCGATGTTCCAAATGAATTTGGAGCAAAGTACTATTTCAAACAAAAATACGCGTCTCATGTGCAAATACTTGCATGATCGCATGCCAGTGTCCACACTCGCCTGTGTGAGGAAGATATGGCTAGAGCCAAAGAGGACAACCAAAGAAAAAAACAAGGTCAATAATTAAAGACCAGATTAGCTCAAACTCATTAGTGCGGAAGGTACAAATTATAATCTTACGAGGTCGTGTTTGCTGTTAAGCGACTGGAGGAAATCATAATTCCAAATGTTAGGCTTATAATTGGCCGATCTTCTTTCATGCATCGTGCCCACGACTTCCAGCAAATTCGCTCGGCACGCTTGGAGCTGGGCTTGTTCTGTTTCGTACCCCGTGACGCAGGAAAGAAAGTTGAGAAGATTGGTGAGATCGCGAACTTGTATGAGTTTTGTGATGGTTTGAGTGTGAGTGTTGTTGAGCACAATCCTTCTATTTATATTGGCGAGTTCGAGGGGACTTCGAGAGTGACTGTTTGATTCGGTCCCGATGACAAGTTCCGCACGGCAACCTCGGTACCTGGTCCCGTCTCCGGCCACACGTTGACTACACGACAGGACCTCATAAAATGGAAGCTTAGAGGGCCAGTTCAGGTTCCGCCAAACCAAACCAGATGAATTTACAAATGCCTACCTCGCAAAAAGCAACACACATTCGTCTAGCCAAAAAAATCTTAATTGGGGGATCAGTTGGGAATAATTTGGGTGGGCAATCCGCATCCCTACAAGTTAACCAAGGAGAGCAATTAATCATCGTTTGTGTTTGATAAATATGTCTTAAGATTGAAACCGTGAAACAAAACCCGAGTTTGTATTGGAGTCGGTCTCATGGGTTTAATATAAGTTTTCTAATTAGGGTATTTTTTTTTTTTTTGGTTTGGTGCCTTGGTGTGTGCCAAGAATGTGTAGAAAAATTCTTCTCGTGAGTTTTGTTCACTTTGACCTAAATTGAAGAGACCTTTTTGTCGCTAGATCAAATTTGTGTATTCTTTTGTAAGATTAAGAGATTGTTTCATTAAAAATTATTAGAGTTAAACATTATACAAGCTACTAGAAACATTCGAGTCACTCGAATGTGTTTGTAATATATGTTGTATTGTTTGATCTACAATGAATATGATGCTTCGCTTCCTGGAGTAATTCACACCCCTTGAATCATGTAAACTTGATGTCTAGTTTACTTTTCAATTTTCTGGTTTATTATTCTCTAATCTCATGTTTTCTTCACAACAGATTGCACTTGTTCGGTCATTAATTTCTTGGCATGATTCAATAATAGACTAGTAGAGAATCTGTGCTTTCCCACAAGATTTGAAAAATTAGTTTCTATGATTTATTCTATGATATTAAATGCCAAATTTGTTGTGATTTGTGTGACTATGTTCCCTTTGATCGAATTATTCAATATCTTTAATCTAATTTTATTTTCATATTAAAATAACTCAATCTATCTTTCACCTACACCAATATAATTTTCTTCATAACGAGTTTGTGTGATGATTTTCTTTTTTTCTTTTCTTGGCTTGTAGATTATGCTAAATCTTTTTTTTTGTCATACTCTAATTTTTAACTCATTTTTAAATTTTTATCATATCTCTTTGTAAAGCGTGAAAGTCGAACCACACACTTGAAACTAAACATCCCTAATTCCAGCACCCTTAAGAAGATGGGGAATCGAACTCCTCACATTTTCCTTCTCATATAGAAAAGATGGTTATTAGAGCAAACCCCAATGATTGATTATGCTAAACTTTGAAGGCTATAAGGTTAATTGAACATTATTAGGCTAAATGAACAAGATGAATAAATGCCTAGAATAAAAAAGTAAGGGGGACAAAGATATATGTCGATGGTGATTTTTCAATGGCGGCAAACCTTCCTCAGGTGTCTATGCTCTTTCCAGCTCATACGAGCAACGAAACTCACACGTCTACAGTGATTTTTCATTCGATGGATTGCGATTTGAGTCGACGATTTCGAGCTGACCATGGACGTAATTAATTAAAGCAAACAGCTAGAGAATTCGTGTCCCATACTCCAAGAGTTCAACCATTTCATACCAATTATCATGTAAAACGAGTTTCTCAGTATTGACTTAAGGGGCGGTCGATGGTCAATTGTCTCGACTAGAATTTTTAAAGCATTGCCAAAATGGAAAATCTCTCTAATCAAAACGTGATCGCGATGCCACTTCTTTCATGGGGTTATGAATAAGCATTTTTGTGCACCGCCGCCTCACTCCAAGTAAAAGATAACCTTACTGATTCGACATATGACAACATGGTCTCGATGCAACGTTCCAGCTTAAAGTTACTCCACGTGGATGGCTCCTCGTTCATTGATTCACGTGCCATCTCCATCACAGTCTTCATTCAAAAGGAGGTGTCCTTCCATTGTCATGTTCCCTTTCTTCCCGTGTCATTGCAACATTTAAGATGTGACCTAATTTTCATTTTCGAACGTTTCTAGGACATAAAACGAAGAATCGATTCTTTTGAGATTTCTTGGAGTCTTTCCCCCTTAAATTTGGACGTACGATAGAAATTGACGTTACAAACGAAGAAAGGGTACATACCCATTCTTAGGATGAGCATTTTGATTTTGCAAGCTCGAAAGCATGCCGATGACATTGGAGTGAGTCTGTGCGTCGTCTGGGAGTGTCCATACCATCACAGAAAAGTCTTCCCAGGATCGTAAGAGAGATGGTGCCGTGTTAATCGTGTGCGCGTCGATCCAAGTTGCCCCTTTTCAAGACCGTGTATGTCCATTAATACAAACCCTGTTCATTGCATCGCGGGCCACAAGTTACGGCCATGGTCACATTCAGCTGATAATCTGATTCTAGTCCAATAATATCGAGATAATCCATCACCCTGACGACGCTCTCATTAACTGGCAAATCCTTGATGTGGCTCCACTCGCTCCATCAGTCGCTCTGAAACTTAAAACCCCACATGCAGGAGAAGCCAAACAAGAACGTGTTGCTCGGGCAGCATTATTAGTGTCCTGTCGCGAAAATATCCGGTCACTGATGTGTTCGATTAACGCAAACCACGACTATACAGTAAGTTCTCCTTCGGAAATGTCATTTGGGAATCTTCAAGATTTTTCCTTTTTTCTTTTTTGTCGAACTCCAAGATTTTTAAAATCACGTGCTGTGGAGTCTCTTTACTAAGACAAGAAAGAGACATGAGCGTGTGCTTTGAGTTTAATTGATTAGGTCACGAGAGCAGAAGATTTACGAATTTAACTTTGGGGAACTTCGAAACTCTCTTGGATTTAATTCTAAATTGAGAATGAACATGTCAAGAAAAGGTGGTTAATTAATTGAGTCTGGATAGGATGACAAATTATCCTATCTAATATTTGGCAACGTCCTCCAAGTCAAATATACCTGAATAAAATGCCGGATAAAAAATCTAGGAAGAAATTGAGATAAATCTGGATTGGATAATTTTTTTCTACAAATGACTTAACAAACCCTCTTTTGCAATGATGGCGTGATGAAGCAACCATCTAGATCTCATGCTTCACTTGTCACTACGCGAGGAACACCACCACCAAATCGTTGTTGCTTCCAACCATCGCGTGATCATCAGAGCCTTTGACAACCGCCGATCATCATCTAAATCGTCAAATCCACTACTATCTCTACCAGAAGAGCCACTCCCCGTAAGTGAGGTGCTGCCATAGGTGTTACTAGCAACTGCAATCTTTACGATATTATTAGGCGACATCACTGGCAACTGGGGTAACATTGCTCCCAAAATAGACTCAGAATTTCTTGCCATGGTGGAGATAACAGTATTAGGAACATTAACAAAATCAAAAATTGAGCCTTTGGTTCGGGATTCTAAAGTTCCGACAAGAGAGTTTGTATACCTTAGGGATAAGCATGGTTTCATGATAAAACCTAAAACCTAAGAATTGGACCAGTGGAAATTTGTCTGATTCAAGGTTCCAAAGTATGCAAAATAGATTCCAAGTTCCAAAATTTGGGAACTTATATTGATGGATAGATTCTAAATTTTAGATTCTAGATTGGTAGAATTTGGAAGCTGGAACTTAAAACTTAAAACAAGTTTTTGTGATTTTCTTAATATATATCTTCACGCGATCTTGTGATATATATATGGAACCACTAGTATAAACTTTTATTTTATGATTGAGACTTTCATTTTATTAATATTTTATATTTTTTGTGTGTTTAAATATAAATTATAGTTAGAGGAGAGCTTGCCTCTAGAGAAAGGGGTGGTACCTTTTAGCAGAGGATTCCCATTAGTGAGAAGCTTCACAAAGGTACTAACCGCTGGCATTGGAGGGTAGCCGTTGCTGTCACTAGGATTCAAATAATTTAGACCTTTTAAACTAGTCTAATTAACAGGGATTGAACCTGTCAAATTGTTCTGACTAGAAAAAAAAACCCTCAAACTGTTTGACCTCAATGATGTCACCGTTCTAGATTTGGGGGGATGCCACCCGACTTTGTCACAGGGTGGTGTGGTGGTCGTGATTGTCATCATAGTCATTCATAAGAGGTCACTGGCACGACGGATCACACATCTAAATATCTATATTATGTCCGAACATTTATCAAACATAAGCTGAAATTTTTCACAATATGATGGACAATCTAAATGATATCAAATCCCATTTTATCTTATCCCATCCTATCCCTATCCATGTCCGAACAACTAAATGCAACCTAAACACAAAGGATATAAGCAAACTATGACCCGAACCTACTCAAGAACCAAATTTGAATTGATAATGGTCTGAGTCAGCTCGGTTTTTTTGGTTTTTCCCCCTTGTCATCTTCATCTTTGCTACACAGTGATCTCAACCCAAGAAAGCAACCATTAGGAAAAGCAAATATAAAGGATACACTAACAAGAAAGATGAATGAAGTAGCAATAAATGCAAAAACAATCGATTGGAAAGAAATAGTCATGTTTCTACTCCTTCAATCTACCAACAAAACAAAAGAATTATACCATTTGATCCCTTTATTGTCCAAAAAATTGTAATAAAAATGCATTATATCATATAGGGATTTTACAATGAATCCATTGATTTGAGATGACTTATTAACATCCCTTTACTTTATTCTTACTTTATTCGGCATAAAACCATAGGTAATTTTTTTACTTCACAAGACATCGATAGACCATGCATCTATCTATATATAGATGGAGTCACACCTAACACCTCTCTCTCTCTCTCTCTCTCTCTCTCTCTCTCTCTCTCTCTCTCTCTCTCTCTCTCTCTCTCTCCACATTTTGTTTGGGATAAGAACAACAACAATTCTATAACTTTTATATAACACTCACTTAAGTACTATAACTTCTTTTTGCTTACTTAAATGCCACATTGGAGTAAACTTGATCTATCATTTTCGACAAATCATCTTATGTAGATTTTTTAATTCTATCTCCATTCGTCTCGTAATTCTCTTTCCCATCATTTTAGCATCTGAGTGGTGACATCAAAACGTTTCCAAAACACAAAATGCGGAATTATTTTCAATGCTTTTGAAATATTCCTCTAGCTTTCTTTTTTTCTTTATTTTTGATGACCCTAGAAACCCCGCACCCCACCGACGGTGAGGAGAGAAACCCCGAGAGCCGCACTTGCTAGCCCACCACACACACGCAACTGGTAAGTCACCCTATGACGGCTCGAGATTCGATTCTCGACCATGCGAGAGGAAGAGAAGACGAACCAAAGAACGCCACTCAAATGGGTGATATATTCCTCTAGTTTTCCATAACACAAAACATCAAGTTTCGAGTGACAAAAGCGAACATGCTCTCGGCATCACCAAATAAGCCGGCAACGACAGTGGAGTGAGTCTGGTTTTACGTGCAAGCGTTAGAGCCACGGAAAAGTCATCCGAGCAGTGGGAAAGAGACGCGTCATGATTTTCACGGGCGGATCGATCCAACGTCGGACGGACGACTTTTCAAATTATATTTTCCACAACATGGCCAGTGCAACGTATGAATGTCTCTCTTGATCAAGTATTTGAACCGTAGGACCACACGTCTATAATAAGCCAAATGCGAACGTGATGCACCATTTGGAAGCACTCATTCGGAAGTTTAGGACCAGATGTCTACAATAAGCCAAACCACGAACGTGATGCCCAAGGAATTCTGCTGGCTGAACTTTCAGAATCCAAGGCCAGTGACGCGAGGCTTGAGCTCATCGGTATATACCACCTCAACCTTGCCAAATTTAGCAAGGTAGAGCTTTGCCTGAGGTTAGCAAGGCTCAAGGTGGAACCTTGCTAGTCCTCTCCTATTGTCATTCGCCAGCCATCACCGAGGCTCCATGACTAGCTAAGGAAAAAGAAAAAAGAAGAAAAAAAAGGAAAAAAAAAAAAAGGAAATAACTCAAATAAGAAATTATTATTGACTCAATTTTTTTAAAAAATTATAAAAATTATCAATGTCATCATTAAACATGTTATATAGGATAGTCAACATTCACTGTTAGTTTTTTCCAACTAAAATTGGAAATTATGAAAAAATTTAAAACTCAACTGGTAAAATTAAAAGATTTAAAATAGAATTAACACAATTATAACAAATTTAAAACATCTTTTTGTAATTTTCTCGTGATGGCAAGTAGATCTAATGACATAATTGATCGAAGACGAGATTTGAATCTCCATTACATGTTTTGTTCTATTTTCTACATAAAATTTTACACCATGGAGAAAAAAGTTAAATACGAGATTTAATCATCTGATAGCATGATGCTTGAAAATCTTATATAATAGGTACGATTGGTTCTAGAATTGATCGATTCCCACTCTACAATTGAAAACCAAAGTAGGCAAGGCTAATTCCTAATCTATGAAATGAGGAACCGACCTTGTCCACCCTTAAACTAAATCTGCAAGTCTTGGTCATGTTCCTAGTTGTCCTAGGAACCAACTTTGTTATTCTCTTTTAATTTTATTTTCTTTCTCAAAAGCTCATAAGTATATTGTCCGGCTCCGGATTGGATAAGACCAATCGACGCCCCTGCCACACGACATCCTATCACTGTCTCAATGATAAAAAGGTTATTCACTACTTTACGTAACATTGATCGGCCCTGGGCATCCCGAAGTGGGTAGGGCTTGGTTCATGAATGGAATTTTCGGCCTGCGCCTGCCCATGTTGCCCTTTTCGGTTTATCAGGCATGGCCCGGCCCGTGAACTCCAACAAGCCATGGTCACCTCGATCTTCTTAGGTTTCTTCTGTAATTTTAGTTTATTCATTTCTATAAACTTGAAATATAATTTATCATTTTACCCTATCCTTCACATGGTTCGTAAAGACGTATTGTGCTTTTTAGGAGCCTAGCTCTCGAGACTTTTTAACCTAACCAAATCGTGTAAATCACAATCGTTGATTTAGTAGGTCTTTGGGGGTGTCAAAACCAAATTGGAATTGAAACCAATCCGAACCTACTCGAATTTTCATTTATTTTCAGTTCGGTTTGGATAATGAAAAAATAACTATTTTGTATTCCAGTTTTGATCATTTCAGTTTGCTTTGGTAAATTGAAATGAATGGAAAATTGCTTTTTTTATTAAACTTCTTTTTAATGTTTGAAAAAAGAAAATCAAAAAACCGACCGAATTGAGCATTCAGTTTCGGGCGCAGTTCGACTCGAAGTTAATGCATACCCAAACGATTCGGATTGGATTTCTTGAAAACCAGAAAAAGAATTGAACCAAACTGTTGACAGTCCTGGGAGGGAAACTACAACAAGATCTAGGGCCCCCTGCCCAACTGAACTCTATGTTGCTTATGGTCGGCCCAAAACCCAAAAGCTGGGCCTTTAATAACATCATCGGCCATCTTCGTGGGCTCCCTCTGATCTTCTGAACCATTCTATCCCACGACGGCCCTTCCTGTACCTCTAAAGACTGCAATATCGCTCTAGCATTCATGAGAAACATGGAATCCAGCACTGCTGTTAGGACTTAGAAGACGTTGGACCTCATATAAAGATTGGAATGTGCTGAAATTGTCCGAAGCCCTTTTCAAATTATATAGATAGATGCAAATAATGTGGTTAATTTTATGGATCTCAGGCCGGAATGCACAGAAATGAAGGAATTATGGAACAGAGCTGGACTTTTACTTGATCTCATTTTGAGTCTTTTATGTATATCCATGCAGAACATAGAATTTGGAGCTTCCAATTCATCAACTTCCTGGACACTCGTACATCGCTTTCGCAAAAACAAAAAAAAATTGAAGGTTTAGGAGTTTAGTTTCGAATTTGTCGGGCCTGCCTATTACCCTAAATTCTAAATTCTAAACCCTAGAAAAGGATAATCTAAGCAATTGCAATAATAGGTTTCATTGATATTTCTAGTACGGTAGATGCTATCAAAGGTACAATCATACTCAATCCAATAAAATGATCTTAAAGGGTATCTTCTATAATTTCGCATGTGATTCATTTCATCTTATACCGTGTCTCCTCTCATTCAAAAGAGTTTCATTTGCACTTCATTGCGTTTGATTTTCGAAGGTCATTCACTAAGTTCTGACCCCAGATGCATATTATCGTGGTTACACATATCTCGTCATTGTCGATCACTGTAGAAGATAAGGTGAAAAACTAAGCTGATTGATGCGGTAGAGGTAAATCGACTTCTCTGACAGAACCGACAGATCCATTACATCTAGTAAGGAGTCCCAATCTGAAATGTTGGGGCATCCATTTAGTAAGTTACTCAGCCACCAAAGCAAACATTCGGGGATAACTGAGATGACCTGTTGCAATCTCACTCGCTTCATGGTTTAGAAAAGATGCAAGAGGTACACTTTTCGATTCAGATTTATGCATCATTTAATTGGAACAAGCTGATTCATAGATCTCAATGACCAGTTATTCTTTCACCCACTTCCTCGTCAAGCATTGCTTTGATTTCCGCAGAACCGCAATGCCGACCGAAATTTCTACACCTGCAACAGTCCCTTTTCCTTGAAGTATTCGACACATTGATCATAGATATCCTCGATGCTGTACTTGTAGGTGAAGCCCTCCTTGCTTAGCTTCTCTGAAGAGATGATCAACTTGGCCTTGGATGGGAAATCCCCGAATCTGCATAACGCAATCAGCACAAAATCAGAACGACAACCAGATCGGATCATTGGATGTCCAGAACCTGTGCATACAAATATACCAGAAAGTTTTGGTCAACATTGGTA
Organism: Corymbia maculata; assembly: GCA_014182735.1. Classification (NCBI taxonomy): domain Eukaryota; kingdom Viridiplantae; phylum Streptophyta; class Magnoliopsida; order Myrtales; family Myrtaceae; genus Corymbia; species Corymbia maculata. The sequence continues at coordinate 331,458 of CM024687.1, read as the reverse complement.
GTGACTTACTCTGTCGGGGATTTGCATTGTGGGTATCTTTTGTTCAGGAACTTCGCGAGTTCCGGAACACTGGTGTTAGCAACGCAGCAGATGTATCGTCCAGAAGCAGATTCCTTCTCTGCCACGAAAATGTGGGCACGGCAGACGTCCTCAACATGCGCAATGGAAATAGAACCGGACAGCATTTGCATGCCTTTGAGGGCGTTCATCAAGAACTCGTTTCCTGCAAAAGGAAATATCGGAGCCATTAGGACAAGCACGCTTCTCTTATGCTTTTCTGTGATTAGTTTTGTTCCGACCCCACGGGATCAGATCTGTCCGGGCCCCCAAGTTAGTGAATTCATAGTATTGTGGACGGTTTCGGACCTGTTAGCAGAGACATTGCGAGGCAGGCACTGCTGGGGACATCCAGAGTGAGAGAACGGCCAGCCATGAGGGTTGGAATTACAGTCACGAGATCGATATTGTTTTCCTCAGCGAATTTCCACGCTGCCTTCTCTGCCAGCGTCTTGGAAGCAGGGTACCCCTGAAAATGATGAAATCGAAAAGACTGTCGATGTCAATTTGTCTTCTTCAACAGCTCAAAAGTCAAATCTGAATCCTATGACCAGCTGATTTTACCCAGGTAGGCGGCTTCGCAGAAGTCAAGAACTCGACATCTGTCCAGTTTTTCTCGTCCACGACCAAACCCGTTTCCTGAAGATTGTTGATTGAAACTGCGGCTGCTGATGAAGTCAGCACGACGCGTTTCACCGTCTTTGCTTTAGCACAGCCTTTGAGAACATTCAGGACTCCCTGGATTGCCGGCTTGATCATGTCATTCTGTAAAGTCAGAGCGGAAGCGGTTTCACAACCAATATAACGTCTCGTCGAAAATTACAGTAAGCCCCAAATGATGCTCTTGTTTCATACCTCGGGATCTTCGGAAGCGAAGTTGACCGGGGTCGCTACGTGGAAGACGAAGTCGCAGCCGGCTAAAGGAGCATCGAAACTCGATTCGTCGGTGAGATCCGCCCTGAAAATCTTGAGGTCACCCAAGTTCTGGAGCTCATTCAGATGACACACCTTCTTTTGATTATCTGCAACAGATGGAAAATAGCAAATCAACGAACAGAACAGCTCCGACTAAAGTGCCAGATTCATTAGCTCCTCAGCTTCCTAGCAACCAACGAATGAATATGCCACAAAAACAGAGCATTCACCTGTACCAACAGACCAAACAAATGAAGAAAATAGTATTCAAAGAGAAAAAGTAGAAGAGAGATCAACCAACCTGGGTCCCTGACGGTGGTATTCACAGCGTAGCCCTTCTCAAGCAAGAGCTTGACCAGCAAAGAAGCCACAAAACCAGTCCCTCCGATAACACACGCCTTCTTGTTCCCTACAATCTCTGTAGCCATCTCCCTCTCTCTCTCTCTCTCTCTCTCTCTCTCTCTCTCTCTTTTCGATATTCTTGAAGGCAAAACAGCAGCAGCAGCAGAAGAAGAAGACGAAGAAGAAGAATCTATTGGTGGGTATGTGCTGGAATTCTGGGGTTGAGTTTGGCTTTCTTAAATAGGCCTATGATTGTCCTTTTCATGTTCTTCCCCATCTAACCTGAGGGAAGAAGGTAAGCACGTGACCTTTCCTCTTCCCTCTACCTACGACTCAAAGCACCCGTTTCTTTCTCTCTCCCTCTCTCTTCTCTCCGTCTTCTTCATCATTCAGCCACATGAGAGAATTGTTGATTTTATTTGGGCATTGTATTATACTTTTTTTTTTCTTTTTTGAGTTCTCTATTTCAGTTTGATTATTAATTTGAGAGTTTCGACTATTCCAGTAGATCTCAATGTCATCCTCTTTGATTTAAATATGTGAGTTTAATAAATATGATTTTAAGGATTCAGTACCTTATTATCTTATATGTGTAATGATCACTAGAGATTTGGCATCTTGAGTTCCTCCACACGTTACATTTGTCTTTGTTCAATCTATTTTGGTTTTCTCTGTACAACGATGTGTAGAGAAAATCGAGTTTAGGTGCGCCCCACCAACTGACAACCTAATTCACATTTCCATCGTATTGCTCAGCACTAATACTGACATAAAATTGAGCAATCAGATGCTGATTATTTTGTTTGACAAATTCGTTCTATAAAACAAGTGTATGCTTAACTTTACTTATGCTCCATTGATCCTCTTTGTATTTGGCTTTACTTTTCAGTATTCTTTCTCTGTTTCAATTTGTTTCGTCGTAAAGAGTACTTATTTGTTATTTATTCTTTTGAATTTCAATGTTCTTTTTTAAAAAAAACACCTGTGTAGTCAGATTTAACCATGAATGAATTGAACTCCCTTTCTTGGGAAAAAAAAAATAGAAAAATCAAACTCCCTTATTACTGACCAGAGGAGATCAGAGTACTATAGTACTAGCCCCCTCTGTATATCAGACTCAGACATGATCTACATCGAAGTACTGTCGCTGTTTGATTTTTGATTGGACCGATACGAGGAATGATAAGACAGAACCGAAGAAAAAGAGTTTTGCACCTCATTATTGAGGTTGGGAAATTAAGTAATTAAGTGCGGAGCGTGTCAACTGTACCCAAGTCAAGTTAGATAAGCTCATAAGGACTTAGAGGTCATTAAATATAGTTCAACAATATTATCGGATTCTTATTAAAAAAAAAGAAAAAAAGAAAAGAGAGAGATGAACTGGAGTAGTGGATTATTGATTCGGCTCGATTCGATCAAATTGCAATTCTCCTCATTGACCCTACAAATTATAATTACGAAACACAATCTTTTTAAATGATTTTTGTTAACACATAAAAATGATCATTTTTATTATTATTATCGACAAGTGATGGATTTGGTTTATGGGAGCAGAGTTTTGTGAAAATAGAGAGTTGTTAATTAACTGAACAATCCACAACACACAATGTAAACGTTATCACGAGAGTGATAAAAAAACTAATAAAATTCTCAATTAGACCAATTTAATTTTAAACCTTAGTACATTTGTGGCAATTGACTCCATCCGACTAATTTTTGCCAGAAATCGTTAATATGGATGCCGATTATCTTACATGGTACATCCGATGTTGATAATGACAAATTTTTAGTATTGTTTATGAATTTGTTATTATTTTTCTTTTCTTTTCGAATTTATTCATTTTTAGATCATGGGAAAGAGGAAAATCTCAATTTTGTGCCATTGAAAATAAAAAAAAAAAAAGAAAAACAATAAAAAGTTCACAAAAAATTAACAAATTTTAAATTTTGTCCACATTATCGCTAGTCATACTATGCACGGCGTTTATATTAGTAATTTTCCGTTAAAATTAATTAAATAGACTCAATTGACATAAATATAAAAATATTTAAGGTTAAATTGATCTAATCAAAATATTTAAAATTGAATTTATACTAATGCAATATGTTTGAGACTTTTTTTTTTTTTTTACTTTTCTAGCTCTCTAGATAACTTTCACATTATGCATTGTCGATTGCTCATTTTATTAACGAATTTCTATTTTTGCCGAACCCTGCTCTTATCAATTAAGTTCATCATTTATCGATAATACCTAAAAAGTGATTGTTTTCAGGACGTTAACAAAATCATTTAAAAAGAATTGTGTTTCGTAATTATAAGTCGGAGGGTCTAGGAGGAAAATTGCAATTGAATAATCTAATACTCAAGTTCATCTTCTTCTTCTTCTTTTTTGGAATAAGAAGCCCGATAATATTGTCGAACTATATCGACAGCTGGACTCCGTATGCTCTCTAAGTTCCTATGAGCTTATATAACTTGACTTGGGTACCGTTGACTATGTACTCCCTACCTGAAGAATTAGGTGTAAAGGCCCTTTCTTCGGTTGTCTTATTATATCCTCATCCTAGTCCGGGCAAAAATCAAAACAGCGACGTGACTTTGACGTAGGCCATTGTTAGGTGAAAATGTTTAGTACCACTATTTTCATATTTTTATAACTTCTTATAAATAAACGTTGCTTGATAATATGAATTATATAATTTTTATAGTAACTGATGTGACTGAAAGTTTATTTATTCAAATATAATAATGATTGTCTATAACTGCTTAGAAAGTCATTTATTTATTTAAATTTAGTAACATATCCCAAGTGTATTCATTATAAAACCCTAATCAATAAAAAACTCAACGGCCTACTACAAATTTATTTGTCAATAAACTATCATATCCAAAGTTAATAAAAAATCATTTACATCTTTTGTCAATTGACATCGTTCCATCTATATTCTTAAAAGATATTTCGTCGTCCTTTTGATGAAATTGATTCAAAGAATCATGTGCTAATCTAGGTCAATTAATCTCATCTTCAATCATTTTTGACTAGGCGTTTGGGATTCACAGTCCGGACTTTTCCTAAATATTATTTCCAGATACAACTTTGGCAACATCCATTTATTATTATTATTATTATTACGATTAAGTTTTCGAATTTATGTATACTTAGTGGGAAAACAAAGTGAATAGGACAGAATGCAAACGGGCGAAGCAAAGGTCCATTTACTTTGTCTGCACTTTAGTGGGGAAAACAAAGTAAATAGGACAGCGTGCAAAAAGGGTGAAGCAGAGGTGTTTGTCGCAATGCAAGGGGCGGGGTAGTTGTCGACTCAACGGGTAGAGGAGCATCACGTGTGCAACTTCATGTTAGGTGAGCTTTCGAGCTAAGAAGGATGCAAGTTCCTGCTAGTCTCTGAATGCAACGCAGTTCATGCTATATTTAAGATAGCATTTGTCTCGAAAAAATATTAATAAACATATTTGATAAACAGATAAGTGGTCCTATACTTCTTTAATTAGAAAGGACTTCTAAATATGTGTCTGGAAGTAGCTACGTGTCTTCATCTAATGGTCCCTGGCTCTATGGTTCAGAATATTGTTTTTGGCAATATAGTCAGACCATAAAAATGATAGCCTCTGATGGTGGTGGCGTTGTCATAACATTATGACTATGGCCTTGACGCCGCGTAGATATTCTTAATATTTTTTATTTTTTTTAATATAACGAAAAATCTTATATCGATATATATTTTTTATAAATATATCTTAGAATCTTTACATTTTGCTAATTAAGTCTATTTGGACAATTTTATCGGAAAATGCTAATGTAACGGTCTAATTAGCATTAATCGTCATAAGTGATATATTAACGCTGACATTGATAAATTTTAAATTTTTTTCTGATTTTTCTGATTTCATTTTTCTTTCCTTTTTGCCAATGGCTGGCCTTAGGCAATGGCCAGAGAGAGGGTTGGGCAAGAGCTGCCCTTGATAACTAATGGCAAGAGCCCAACCCTTGCTAGGGCGAGGTCACCCTCGACAACCACAAGCAAGGGTGAGGGTTGGCTTGCAGCCCTTGCTGGCACTTGGTTAAAAAGAAAAAGTAAAGAAAAATAAAAAGAAAAACCCAAAAAAACTATTAAAAATATTTACTTTAATGTCGACCGTGCAACGTAGGACATTGTCCATGTCAACAATTTTTAATTTAAATTTGTTGGGTTGACTAAATTGGTAAAATATGAAAATATTTAGGATTCAATTTATGTAATTAAAATATTTATGACCGAATTGACAAAAGTATAATAAATTTATAATTTTTTAGACAATTTTTCCTTACTCATGTAAATCTATTTTCGTATGATAGTGAGTGTACGCGAGGAAAGCGTCGGCCTTAATCTCAAGCGAATGTGATTCCACCATTGTTGGCCCATCTAGTAATTTCTATGGCAACCTAGTGTAAAAACTTCTCAAAAGAACTAATCAATCAGAGATAATTAAGAGTGTAGGAAATAAAAGCTCAAAGAAAACATCACACCGTTCCTGATATTTCCATGTGAGAAAGAGGGGCCCCATCGTAAGCCGCCGCCACCTACTTCCATGACCCCAAGAGAGAGAATTCTCAGGTTCAGGTCCGCTGCAATGCGCGCGCACGACATCGTTGGACACGTTGGCGATGGTAAGGCACTATCGGAGAAATTCACGTGGCCCTCGGTGTCCGACCCGATGTCCTGCTCGTGAATCAGAAACCCTCGCGAGGCTTGATCGCGATCTTGGACATGTGTCGTGCACGTGAACATGGTACAGCATGCCGGCCATCGTGGCGTTTAATTGGGTGTCCGTCGTTCTTGATTTGTACCTGCGACAGATTGATCGTGTCAACATCAAGATCCTCGCATTGAATTGCATGAACAGGCGGAACTTGTCCAATCGGATTTTGAGTAATCACACGATTATTAGGCGTGCATAGTGCATGACGCATACTGGCTATGGCGTCGATGGCGGCAGATCTCGTACTACCCATTCATTGCAGCTTTCCTTTTTGTAAGTTTGGGTAGTATTAGCATGGGAAATGCAAAGAACCCCGCTCCATCTCACACGAGACAAATCTTCCACTCTCAAGAGTCATGCTTGCACCACACAGTCCATCTACGAATTCACTGTTACAAATCGTTGGTATTCTAGATGCTGTGGTCTTCGACGTATGAGCCAGCTTGTCATATTTATGACTTGAGAAAAGGCAAGAAAGCATTGATACCACCATCCTCATGAGTTTTACACGTTGTGCCCATCTCCTATTATTACTTATCAATAGTTGAATTTGTGTCATTTGTCTAAATTTGTGGCTAACGATGCTGCACGTGGGGGAAACACTTGGGGAGTACCTTAGCTAGATGATAATAGAAATACAAAAGCATGATTTGTTCAGTGTGATTGACACATCTGTCCAGAATTTCTTACGGATGGAGTTTTGATAGGTACCATATCTATCTATGGCAACAGAAATGACTCGTCACAAACGAGACTAAGTGGGATGAATCAGAAGGTTGATTAGGCCGGTTAGACAGATTGACTTAAGTAAAGCTATTGAACATGAAAAGAACAACCAGAACCAAATTAAGAAGGTAGAGAATCCCTCTCGAAATTAGCAAAACCCTAATTATTAATTTCCCAAGGTTAATAAGCCCCAAAGACTTTCTCGATAAAATTTATTCTTCACGGGGAAATAGAGAGCTAAACTAGGGATGGACAAGACAAACGTAGGTTTCCGCCTCTGTTGCAACGATCGTGGTGATGATCTTTGAATAGGTTGGGTTGTCCTCCCTATGATTAAATTTAACAAGTCAAGGTTTAAGCTGGAAAGTTTATGGAGGTTCCCTCAGAAGCCTTAATCACAAGGTAGCAGTTGGGGAAGTAGTCTCTGCTTTTCGACTTTATTGTTTGGCTTTCGTCGAATTTTTAAGCTTGAACAGCAAGTTAAATTGAATATTGGAAGCTAAAACTAGAAGTAATGGGTTAAAGAGTGTTCCCAAATGCCCACTAAACTATCACATTGCGCAAAAGGAGATATGAAATACTAAGTGCGATTACGAAAATGAGATGGCGAACTGTTACATACTTCATGGTCAAGCAGTATTATTTATAAATTTATCATATCACTTTATAAATCAATTTTTTATATTAATTTGTCCATAACATTGCCATTTCTCTAGAGAATATTTACGTAGATTTTTGTTTTTTAACGGGAAAGCCCGCACCTTAGGCAGGTGAACCCCATTTCTATAAGATGCCCTACTAACCTCTTGGTCTAATTAATGTGCGAGTCAAAGGCCAGGAAAATAGCTTCAACCGTGAAGCCATTATCACTTGGTGGTATGGGGAATTGGATCTGTGTACCGTGGCGCTGCTGATTTACCAACACAAGCTCGTTACTTTAGGGTATGTATAGCAACGTTTCTATTCTTGGAAACAATTTCTGCTTAGAGTTTTTTTTTTTTTTGTTTCTATTCCCGGAAACAGTTTCGAGCATTTGAAGGTGTTTAGAACTGAAAATTTTTTTTGTTTTGAGAACGTAAATGCGTTTGGTAAAAATTTCCACTCTTTTGATTCTTTTAATTTTCTTTTTTCTTTTTCCTTTTTCTTTTTCCTTTTTCTTTTTTTTCCTCCCTGTCGGCCGTTGTCAGTGAGGCTCGCCGGTGGTTGGGCAAGGCTCGCCCGGCTAGGCGCCGCTTGGGCGAGGCTCCGACGAGCTTGCCGAACCTCACCCTGGCCTAGCGAGGTGCCGACGAGCTCGCCAGCGACGGCGATGGGGCGGCGAGGGGTGAGAGAAGGAAGAGGAAGAGGAAGAAGAAGAAGAAAAGAAAAGAGAAAGAAAAAAGGAAAAAAAAATGTTTCTTGAAATTGTTAAGAACAAGAAACAACTTTTTCTTGTTTCTAATTTCTACTCCAAATCTGTTACATTTGTTCCCGAGAACAAAAAATTTACTAAACACGTTTATGTTCCCGGGAACAAAAGAACAGAAACAAGTGTTCCTGGGAGCATTACCATGCAGGCTCTTAACCACTGAGCCACCCCCATTAAGTTATATATTCACATAAATTAATGTAATAAATTAAAAAAAAATTGGCAATTTAAGAGACATGAGATGTGTACACGGGGGCTCACAGAGAAAAAGACAATTCAACAAGCAAGGTGTTTTCGTAGTACATAGAGTAACTCATATGCAGAGTCCATACATTCTTAGTTCTTTGTGAGAAAGAAGGCATCCACACATAGCAAGGTATGCCCCGCCTGCCATCTTTCTTTGCCAACCAAACGAAATGGCATGTTCAATTTCAACGACACACATAAATTTTAGCCGTCAAAGTTTGAGGTTATAGGGCATGCATTTTCTGGGGTTTCCTGGAGGGAAATTCCCATCTTCAATTCCCTCCTTGAAATGTCGCCATAATGATCCAACCGATTAGTTTGAGGGAATTAGTTTCTTCATGAAACATTTAACCATAATTAAGAAAGTGAACATTTATTTTGAGTTGAAATAACTCTAATGGTTTTCCCTCACCAAAGCAATTTGGGTAGATATGGACCTACCCAATTTTAGGTGGGTTTTCATTAAATCTTTTGTCACGTGGCAATATGTGCCAAGCGGCTATCTACACGAAATAAAGAAGAAAACACTTTCTCTATCTTCAATTATGATGTGTTCATGCTGCTCCATAATTCAAATTGTAGGTTATGTCTGGATGATTTTTGACTTTTTAGCCATTAACTTTTTGACTTTTATTTATTATTAAACAACGAATATAAAAAAATCTATCCATATGGACAAATAAGTCATTCCAAATTATTTAAATTTTAAATAGTTATGTTTTTTGCTTAGATGTCGATAAATAACTTTTAGTTGGAAACAGACTGTAAGTACAATTTAAGACCAGGTTACTTTTATTTTAAAGTTTTCTCAAAGGAATATCATAATATATCCCTTGATTCAGTACATGAACGGTAGGATGCTCTTAGTCGATTATTCGGCCTTTAGGTTAACTTTCGATTGTTAAAAGCTCCAAACTAAATTTGCAATGAAAAGGACAAGTTATCCCAAGTAATGCTAATTTTACGGATACACATTCCTTATCAGAACTAGGACATCTACGTGAATTCACTGAGGCAAAACCATCATCTACAAATCATCAATCGCAAAATCTAATTACTCTTTAAGGATCGTTATTGAATATCACGTTCTAAGACTTGTAACCATTTCCCTATCATGATGCTCTTAGGCTTGAATATATCAAAGCTATTTCATACCGGGATTTACCTGCAAATTATTTTCATCAATAAAACAATTCAACTTTGAATTCCCTGAGTAATAAACATGACATCTTTGACAAATATTACTTGGAAAAAGTTATGATTCTAAATCAAGGATTTATCATGACAATGTGTATATCCTTTAGGAAGTATAAGAGATGTTTAATTAGAAACACATCAATAGTAGCTATGCAAGGGGTCTCGAAGTATGAGAAGAGGAACCGCGGTGGGGACGGCGAGCACGTCCCAGCATTGATTCAAAGGGAGAAAGCATTCCAACCGGGGAGTCCATCAAAGTGTGCAGCAGGGGACTATCGCAGTGAGCCTACAAGGATGTATGTCGACCCCAGGATATTGGCCAATTTCCCTCATAAGTGCATCGATGGGAGAAATTAGTCCCGCCAGTAGAATAGCAAGCACAAAATAAATGTCACCTAGGACTGCACTGTCGTTTGTCATGTTTTTGAATGAAATCTCTTCTTTCTAATTGCATTCAATCTTGTTCTGGGAACCCTTCTTTTGTGTGACTCTAGATTGTTGTTTAAGATTATACCAAAAGAGGACGCAAAAGTTGAAAGTAAACTATGTTTCCGACAATCTGGATTCCTCATGAATGGATCTCTGCTCCTCGGAGCTTCCTCTCTCTCCCATGGGTAGAGTTGTCATCTATCCCCTTTACAGGTGATGGTGAAACCCTAACCTTAAAATTCCCTTGAATTTGAATCTCCTTCATCCCAAATGGATCACTCCCTTACCCAGCGAAAAGATCCAAAAGCCATGTTGATTTACAAACCCCCAATCTGTCAATAGTATAGTACACCAAAAACCCTAAAAACCCATAAAAATTCCTCGCTATTTTCACCATCTTTGTGATCCCTACCCATAACCTAGTATCTGAATGCTATCAATCTGCATGGCCCTCTCCTTTGGCAAAAATCGAAGGGCGGCCACCCCTTCTTGACAGCCATCTACTATTCCATTAAGGTTCTCGAAGTCATATGCATTTTCTTGAGCCTCCAGAGCTCCCTTCAATCGATTCCGCAAGTTGGTAGTAGGCTTCAAGTGCAGTGAAGAATGGAGGCTGACCACAGGTGAGAATTCTTGTGTACGCTTGTTGAGCCAAGCATGAAATTTCTGAAGTCTTTTTGGCCACTTAGAATATGGGATATCATCGAGCATGAAGTAATATTTTGAGGTCAAAGACTTGTGATCTAAGTTTGGATCACGAAGGTTCACTACTTTCGACTTTAATGAATTTGATTGTATTTTTGCCTCGAGGGGTCTACCATAAAGATAGCAAGTAGGCTTAGAGGTTGAAGTGCCTTCAAAAGAAAAGGAATCCGTATCTAAGGTTGATTTAGAGTGGAAAGAAGTGTTTTGGTTGATGGAATCAATCGTAGCAATAGTTGGAATTTTCTATCGAGTATGTACTCACAAAAAAGCCTCAATCAAATTTGAAACCATATGGACGGGAGAAGGTTATTGGAATTCCATAAAAAGATAAAACAAGTCTAATAGCACCAAAGTGGAGGTGCCTATATCCTTACTATATTTATTGACGTGAAAAATTTGATGGCTAACAGACGGTCCCTATTCTAGAGGCCGCGGAAAGGTCGTGTGTGGGATAACATATTTGCCATAAATTATGTTTTCCTTTTGACGTTGACATTTTTAAATAATATTTAATATATATTTTTAATATTTCTTTCTTTTGTTTTCTTTCATTTGGTTGGTGATGGTCGTCGGCCACTAGGCAAGGGATTGCTCGCCCTCGCTAGCCATAGCTGAGGTGGCCCTTGCCCACCAATGGTGAGACCATGAACCCTCACTTAGATTTAGCATGGGCCTTCGCAGCCTTGCCGACAAAAATGAAGGGAAAAAAAAGAATACAATAATAAAAAAAAGAAAAATAAAGCAAAAAATATAAAAAAATTAATATATTGTAAAAAATGTCAACATCAACGTCGATCGTATCATGTAAAACGGTCAACGTCCACGTCGTTATTTCGAACTAAATTGATTGGATAAACTAAATTAGGAATAAGTACACTAGGAGTGCCATAACTTTCGTACGGCGCTCACTTTGGTGCCAAAACTTTTTTTTCGCTCATTTCGAGCGCCACAAGTTTTAAAAAACGTTCACTTGAGTGCCAATTTTGACGTGGCCATCGGAAAAGTTGACGTGGCCGCCGGAAAAGCTGACTTGGCCGCCGGAAAAGCTAACGTGGCGCCGGTGAACAATATTTTAATATATTTTAATATATTTATTATTTTTTTGATTTACTTTGATTTATTTTTATTTTTTTTTTTTTTTTTTTTTCTTTAAGGCCGGTGAGGGTCACCGGTGGCCCTTGCCGGCCCTAAAACAAAAAACAAAAAAACAGAAAAAAAAATCAATTTTTTTTAAAAAGAGTAGAAATGGCGTTTTTTTGCGCCGAAAAGTCCACGCGTCGGCATCGAAATTTATTAAAAAAAAAAAAAAAGAAAAATCATTAAAAAATTTCACGTATGCATTTTGGCACTTAACTGAACGATTTTTGGTCGGAAGTGGCACTTAACTAAACAATTTTACTCCGATGTGGTACTCAAGTGAGCAAAAAAAAAAAGTTTTAGCACCAAAGTAAACGCCGTACGAAAGTTATGGCACTCCCTAGTGTCCTAACCCCACTAAATTGATATTAACACGAAAAAAAGGTTTAGAATTAAATTTATTTAATTAAAAAGTTTAAAATTGAATTAGTGTCAAGGCAACATATTGAAGACTTTTCTGATACTTTTCCTGATCTACTCAAGACCTAGTAAACGCATATGAGACAATTCTAGGAGACCCAATCCGGGAGCCGAGTCAGGTTTGAAGCGGACTTCAGATCTGTAAACGGGCTCATCTAATTGAGCTCCTGGGCTAAATCAAGCCTCCCAAATCCGACCAGCGGAAGCCCAACTCACGATATGTCTAAAGGAAAAAAAAATTACATAAATAAATAAATAAAACCCGCAGGGCCCCTTTTGGCAAAAAGCTTCAAAAATATGTGATTTTCAATTCTTTAACCCCTTCAAAGGCAATACGGTCAAATAACAGTGTCGACATCAACGTCTCCCCAACGTCTATCACTCGTACTGACAAATGGGTTAGTGATTACCTTCAATCCGGGATATCGACACACCGAAAGGCGTTTTTTGCACACCTCCTATGGCTGATTTGGAAAGCCCGAAATTCCCTAATATTTCAAGGCCGAAAGCCACAACAACAGAAAATAATCAGCGAAGCTCTACTTTCACAGCAACTATATGAGAAATGGAGTCCACGAAAAGATGCGAGGGAGACGGTGCTTACCTCCGAAGAGACCAGCTGGAAACCTCCAACGCCTGGTTCCTTGAAGTTGAACGTTGATTGTTCATGGCAAGGAAGGGGATCGGAGAGCTCCATTGCCGGAATCTGTGGAGGGGCCGACGGGGTATGCATTGCCGACTTCGCGCAGAAGATTCAAGCGCGTTCGGCCTATACAGGAGAAACCCTAGCTGTTCTACAGGGGCTGCTATGGCTAAAGGAGCTTCGAACAACTCAGAATAGAGTTGACTTTGCCGCACGAACTGATCTGCCCGTGCAGATCTCAACTGATTGTCTTCAAGCTGTGAACTCCATTATGGGCCGGACTGAAGCAACTTGGGAGGCCCTTCCTCACGTGCTGGATTGTAGACAGCTGTTGGCCCAGATGGAAAATGTCCAATTGCGATTTGAACCGAGGCAAACAAACCGGGCTGCCGATTGGATCGCGAAAGCCCATAACACCGACTCTCTTCCTAGTAATTGGGTCTCAAGGCCCCCGCAAGATCTTTATCTCATCTTATGTTTAGACTTCAGCACTACTTGTAATCCACCATCTTAGTAGTAATCAATGAAGAAGTTTCGACCAAAAAAAAAAAAAATTCTTTAACCCCTTTAATGGTGTGATCTTGATAATCCACACCGAGAAAGATTCTGTCACCAATAGATACAACATCGACATTCTTCTAAGAGTGTTCTTAAGAGAAGTTGAAACTCATTAGACTCCAATTAGGCCAAAATCAAAATCGAACAGCAAATTTCCTTCTGTTGATTTTGTAGTTTACTTCAAGTTTTTAGAGAAATACTTGTCGATTTCGTATAGTTTTGCAAACGGTGACCTATCATGAACCCAAACGTTGATTATAAGTGCGTTGTTAGGTTGTAAATTGCAATTGATGTAACGTGAAATGGTAAGATGATGCTAGCGATTCATTGAAAATATCAAGTTATCATCTTTTGAAGATTTCACGGTTGATGCTCCTTGTATTTATGATTCGATACGCACTTGAATATATATTGTTTTAATTAGGATCAGTATGGTTGGTTAGATTGTGCCATTCACTGAAGTGATTTGACGTCTCCTAAGAGGCAAAGTTAGTTAATGAAGAAAAGTGGTTTTTCTTTAATCAGAAATGATGAAAACTATCAATGATGAATAGCTGCCCTTATACTTTTGCACAAGACATTTATTCATAAATATTTGGAAAAAATTCAAATAAAGGCCTGTAGTGAATTTTATGTCAAATAAGCGCTTAAAGTGACTATACCAGCCTCCAATAAGAGCCTAAAATACCCATAATAATTTCAAATGAGGGTCGACCTCACCTGGTCACTGGTCGAATAAACATTCTAATAAGTGATGGGCATTTTCACCAAAAGACAATTTAAATTTTACTTTATTTTATTTTTTTCTCTTTTATTTTTTTCTAACGAGCACCGACAAGGGCTCAGCAACCCTTGCCTAGCCCTCTTTAGGTATTGCCAGTGGCCAGTCATAGCTTGAGACCAGCCATCAACAAAGAAGAAAGAGAAAATCAGAAAAAAAAAAAAAAAGGAAAAGAAAGAAAGGATTCAAAAAACAATAAAGGATGAAAATGCCATTAACTAATTGGAAAGTGAAGTATTTTCTTTGAAATTGACATAATTACTTCAAGCTCTTTATTGAAGTAATGTCCACCTTAAATCTTTATTTGAAAAAATGAAGACACTTCAGGTTTTTATTTGAAATTTTTCATTTTTCTTTTGATGTAACAAATTTTTTAAAAATCAAATTATTATTATTTGTTAGTTCCTTATAGAGCCTGGGAGTTTGAGTTATATTGCAATCCAAAAGCTAAGGGTCCATCCTCAACATGTGCGTCCTCTTCTGACCCATTTATCAAGTCTTCTTTTCCCAGGACAGGTCATAGTACATGCAATGAATCAGAGCCCTTCATCAGTGTTCGAAAGGGAAGGAATTAAAGGGAACATGCAGATAGAAACTCAAGACAGATGACATGAAAATGACAGCAAGTGAGATAATTCACAGTTGGCACAAACAACTGCAGAGAGAGAGAGAGAGATAGAGAGAGATGGGTGCTGCCATTAAATATCCAAACTGGTCTTGCTTCTCTCTTCTCCTTACCACCTCATACGATGAGAATGAGATGGTCCCTGCCACTATATCCTTTTGGCATGGACACTGCCGAAAGATCTTTCAGCATTTGCAAAGTCGATAGCACATGCATAACAGGTCCACTGAAAGAAACCATCTTTAAATGCGTTCGCATCCTCTTGGAGGTTTCCCCCCATTACAGTCCTTGGCGATCAGCAATTTCCATCGAGACGGACAGCCAATCGAACGTTCTAAGCACGCACTCACTGATGGTCGCCTTTCGCTAGGGACAGAGTTTGCTAATTTTGAAGGCCGCTGCCGATGCAGTAACTAAGAGTCGCATGTCGATCTGCTGAAAGTTCACGCGCAAACATGACATTTTTTACGACGCTGATAAATTATAAGGTCGATTTTATCTTTAACCGTTGATGACGCTGCAGAAGCATAACGTGTCGAGCATGTTCTTTTAAGTGCAAATTCGTCTTTCATAGTTTATTGAATGGTAAGTAGCTCATCATTGACAGGCAGAGAGAGAAGAGATTCCGACCATATAAATGAATGCTTCACCTAAAACAGGAGGTCAACATTCTCCAGACTGGACAGAAAGGCTCATCCGACAACCAAAGCTACCCCAGTAGATACGAGAAAACAGGACTCTGCATCCACTCAGGACATTACATCCTCCAGTACCCGTAGCTCTTAGTCGATAAACCTCCTAATTTAAACAGTCTTTGGTTATACTCGACGAAACTCAGTCCCGGGCATTTCGAAGACAGCTTCTTAAGAATAGAAGAACGGCAAAAAATGAAGCAACTGTATAGTGCTGATGAACATAATAGGAATAGAATCACTATTAGTATTGCATCTATGAGAAGAAGAATAACAAACGTTGCAGAAGAACTTATATACTATAAACAGCTTCCTTAGTCCCGTTTCAGGGTTTGCAAATTACCACAAAGCAAGGCAAGAGAGCTTTCGGATTCCATAGATAAAGTTCTTCGATGTTTGAATACTGACCCACTTTCCCGGCCAATGAGTCGAACCCGGATTGTCTCGCCATTTCATGACTATTTTCGACAGGCCTGTGGACTCTCCCAGCAATTACTCTGCAGACCACCAAAGCCTTCCTGAGGCACTCGTCTCCTTCGCCCAACTTAATTGATTCAAAGGCTTTCCCGCTCATGGATGAAGTAAATATCCCTACACCACCAGCCAATTCCTTCTTCGAAGGAAAACCGTGTCTCAAAATCCGACAAACACCGCAATTGTTGAGATTACATAGGCCGGAAGAATTGGCGCCGAGTGAGCAAGCCACGATCGTGCCATAGAATCTTAGGAGCTCGTTCCCATCAGCCAAACAACGGGGATGCTTCTTGGTTAATTTGCTGGCTCTGATCTTGACCATCTCTCGATATTCTTCGAACCGGGCAAGGGTCCTTTGCATGTTGTGGACTTTCAAGACCCTCTCAATCTGTCCGCAACTGCCGTAGTCAGACTTCAACCAGCTTGTTTGGCAAATCATTTCCACTATCCTTTTGGATGAATCTCCATCACTTAATTCAGTTACTGGAAAAAGAAAAAGTTGCAATGACATTAACAAATCGACAGTTCAGGTTAAGAGACTCCTCGCCACATCGACACCAACACCCAATTCTCTCCTTTGCTGATTTTCCATCCTCAGATGGCTTAAAACCAGAGAAGTTCAATCCCCAGTTCGTTCAGACAACTCCATAATTAAACGAACGACTATATGTGTATCTAACAGAGAATGAGAAACTGCAAAGGCAATGCAGAAACAGATATGATCCTGGGGTTCAAGGTAGAATGTCATTTTACCAGCATGTTTGGAGAGATGATGAGATTCAACCGCATCCAACTTCTTGAATTGCTCCCCGCACTTGTGGCACGTGAGAGCCGGAGTTCCGGCATGAGCATCAGGGCCTCTGATACTCCTGGACCTTGGTGCGCTACCGCCGCTTCTGGAACCAGCAGACGTGGCCAAACTCCCGCCAATCTTCCTCGAAGGAGTGCTCAGCGACCTCGGGGAACTGTAACTGCTTGGAACCATGGACTGGCCTCTGGGACCAGGCGTCCCGGGATGAAGTGTCCCGACGAAAGTCGACGAAGTCGAATCGCTCCTGCTGTGATTCCCACCTACTTTGCCTCCAACACCCATGATCTTAATCTCGCATTTCGAGTTATTGAAGACCACCTCATGGGTTATGGGGTTGATGAACTCACTGCTGGCGATGGATCTCGGGCTGCAGCTCGACGGCTTCTGCACCTGCCTTTGGCTCCCATGAACGACATCCCTGAGATGCGACATCGACTTCGAGCAACCGCACCCGGACCTCCTCTGGACGATGCCGTCCACGCCTCTCGACTTCGGTTCATGAACATCCGACCGACGCCTCGACTTGCAGTCCAGCGATCTCTTGAGGGCGAACCAAACGGCCGGCATCTTATCGAATCCCTCAGCTCACAGTCCTCCTCCGCTCTCCTCTCCTGCTCCTTTCACGACTTCAGTTCCACAAATCTCGAAGCACGGAAAGGGTCGTGCACATGCTGAAGAAATACAGAGACATGACTCGGGCAAGGAGTGAAGCAATGCCTTGATTTCGTCAGGACCAGCGAGCGTTTATGGATGTCCTATGCTTTATATAGAAAGCCTTGCGATGGGAAATCTCAAGTAGAGAAAAATGTCATGATTCCTTGGTGATTGTAGATGGCACTTGTTCATTATGGAAAATTCCGGTGTCAATCGAGAATGACCTGCCTATCAATCCAATCGCATTGATTGACTTGCTCGATCCAATTTATGCGCACGCTACGTTGCCAAACCGGGACGAGACGATGTTGAACTTGCTCGATCCTCCAAATGGATCTAGCAATCCTCACGGAAATTACCTTCTAATTATTTTCTCCGACCGTAGGGTTGACTTTAGCGATTGAGAATTGGAGTGTGTACATGGCGATAAATCGAATATAGACGGCTCCGTGCCTAGAATAATTCGTTAGGTGCTTGATCGAGCGTTTCTTTACACTAGATGGGCAGTTTGCTATGATTGCCCAAGACTTTCAAAGAGTATGAATTCATAAAAGAAACCCAATCTTCTAAAAGGGACACTTAATTCAATTAAGTTTCTTAATTTGAGTGCTTTTCTAATTTGAATGGATTTCCTAAAAAAGGATTTCCCATCTTGGACCCAATCACTATATATAAGAGGGAAAATGCATTAGTATATAAGTTTGTGGGTAAAGTTTTGTGCATTCCTTTAGAAGATCAATGGATTATTTCACGAATTGAACATGATTGGAAACATTAAAAGTGTTTGAGTAACTCAAGAGTGGATTTAATCTCTATAGTATGGCTCGATCCATAGCAAAGTCCCATACCACCCTCCCCATGAAGTAGGTCTCACTGGCCAGACCACGTGGATCCGGATAGGCATTTGCGTAGACCCAAAGGATAACCAACAACCTGCCGGTCAGTATCTCACGGACATGCCCCTTGTGAAGCCAAAACAGTCTCTAGTCTCACTTGTTTACGCCATAACCACATTGGACCTAAGTTTTGTTTTCTTGTGTTACTTAATCGTTAACGTCCCACTCGAACTGCCAAACGTTTTTGTTCTTGTCTTTCGGATAGATTAATGTCGTTGTCTGTTTATTGCAAAAGTCGTGTCGGCTACCCTCTTAGATTAGATTTTTTATAGTCCATCTACTCGGTCGAGCCTGTAATGCGACTCTTTCACGCGTGGGACGGAAGCTCGCAACAAACGGCACTGATCAAGATAAGAGACAAATGACATGAGATATTAGGCACATAACACGAGTATATTGTATGAATTCAGCCTATGCTCAATTAGGGAAGGGAACGGGAGGATACTAGTAATGTCAAAAATCGTGTACAATGCTTATTTTAGTGCCAATTTTTTTTTTTCAGATCACTTAAGTGTTACTTTTTTAATGGCAACTCCAATGCGTGAATGATAACATTTTTGTTCCAGAAATGATATCTGGAACAGAAATAGATTTTTCTATTTATATTTCTGGATGAGTTTCTGAGCCAAAAACGCGTTTGATAACAACAAAAAATTTCCATTCTTAGAAGAGAAATTCATTTGATAATCAATTTTTTTTTACCGCATCTAAGTAGTGGTGATAATGGGAGAAGCGGGGATCGGTGGCGGTGGACGCGGGCGGCGACCAGCCAGCTGGTAGTCGGGGGCCGCGGCGGTGGCGGTCGGGGGCCGGCGGCGGCGGTCGGGGGCCGGCAACGGCCGAGGGTTGGTGGTAGGCAGGGGTGGTGGTGGTGGTGGTGGTGAGTGACGGACGGAAAAATATTTCTTCGAGTGAGGAGTAAGAAAGAGAGAAACAATTTCGATTTCTATTTAAATAGAAAAGTAAAAAAATTTTGTTTCGATTTCGTTATAAACCTATTTTTGGAATAGAAATTTGTTTCAAAAATAGAAATGAAATTTTTTTACCAAACGGATTTCTATTCCAGAAATAGGTCCGGAATAGAAATCTATTCCGAAAACAAAAATAGAATGGTTACCATGCGCAGCCCTAAGTTACTAGAAATCTGATATGATCATTTTTTTTATCAATTTCTTAGTCCTACATGGCTTGCCGGCTTACCTAGTTGCATATAACCCCTAAATTGTTGTTTAAAAATTATAAATAGTAATCATTTGAGTGCTAAATTTTATTTAGTAGTCTCTTCAATCCGATCGTTATTAAAAAGCGATTATTTTAATACCAAACACGTGACATGAAAATGCCATGTGGACTAGATATATAAAATAATATGTCAAGTCTTATAAAAAAAAATTATTACTAAGCCACGTATTATTTTTGACCAAAATTTCTTGTTGTTGATACTCAAATGATTGTTTTTCCTCTTATTTGGCATTTAAGTGATCCGGTGAAAACTTTTGACACTAAAATGAGTGCCATACACAACTTTTTGCAATTTTAGTATTCTTTTGACTTATAAGAAATAGATTCCTTACTAGCAATGTCTTTACTTGCCATTAGAATAGATAGATGGAGCACAGAAAGGGGTGTCAACGATTTCATTTGGTTTGGTTTTTAGGAAATCAAATTGAACCAAACCAAACCGATAGTGTGATTTTGATCCATTTCAAACTGTATACAAATCGAAAACCCAACTCGGTTTGGTTTTTCAATCTTCTTATTTTTGCCTAACTTATTGAAATCAAACCAAATAAGAAGTGAGAATAAATAGAAATTTTAAGTTGGGCATTTAATTTTTGTCGAGAATTTCAATTTGGTCAGGTAAACCAAACCAAACCAGACTAGAAAAATTAATAGTTATTTTTTGATTATCCGACCCAAAACTGAATCAAACAAAAAAATAATAATAATTTTTTGATTATCCGACATTTTGAATTGAACCGAAAACACATAGTTGTGTTGCCTCTGGACATGCCCAGTCAACTTCTTCTTTTGTACGGAGAGTTGAATTGTCGTGTTCTCCGTTCACTAGATTGGCAACGATAGGTTCCAGCGTGCACGATCCGGTAGCATGGTCCACCCAATAATTGTACTAAGAAAGCAGCCGTTCATTAACGGAGAAAATAGTTTTCCGATGATCAGGGTTGCCACATCAATCTAAACTGCTAGACATTGTCCCAACCCTGTTGTTCTTCTAGTGCCAAGGCGGCCAGTAATCATTCCTGATTTGCATCGTGGTAAGCACAAGTACCATCTCCGGCGCAGGAAAGGTAGAGCCGCGGCCCCTTACAAATGACACTAATGTTATTGGAGAGCAGACCGCTATCGAGGTAGACAATTATACTGGTCAACAACAAGAACAAAAGCGATCTGACCAATCGCTTTATGCCTATAGAAGTGCACATGCGGATGTTTGTGAACCGATGCGCTTGCGAATGACAAAGGTATGGAAATGAGTCTTATTATATGACAAAACGCATGAAACATGAAGAAGCGTGGGCTAAAAACTACAGCAGAGAACTACCGGTAAACTCCCATTCTTTCTTGCGGATGGCACACATGATATTTCATGAAAGGGACGACTAGTAGCTCCTTCCCTTGATTTCGGACTTCTGGAATTCGTAAAATGGAAAATTCCATTAGAAGAGAAAAGGGTCTGGGTACTTACAGCTGAAGAGAGAACCGGTGAATGACATCGTCTTGGATGGGCCCGGGTGATCTTTCAAACTAAGCTTTCCTTCTTCCATATTTATAGACAAATTTAGATTACAGAGCATAGTAGACATAAGTTAATTAGACACTTGTAGTACAAATTATGAAGTGATGCACCATGTTCCCCGACCCTTGGATGGACAAGTAAAAGCACAAGTGATTTTGAGAAGTTGTTCCCCACTTCCTCCATTTCCTCCTTCCCAAACTGGTTTTCGTTACAAAAGACGTAATTTTCATAATGCACAAAATTTAAATTTTGCAAATCAACACTTCTCCACCAAGATATAACTAATCTGAGCGCATCACAGGCAACTGTATAAGGACAATTTCTGCTACAGCCCCAGCATGCACGAAGAGATTAAAGAGCAACACCCGAGAGGGAGAGCTATTACCAATTAAACTGGATAATGTTACACTCTGATCATATTTAATGTGTCTCAGCCAATGGTACGATACACAGAACAGCAGAATACTGTTTAGAAGGAAGTTTCCAACAAGGTACACACATCTTTACAATCTCCTATTCAGAACAGAAAGTAGGAGGATCCAAGAACCGAAGAATGGTTTTTACCCAGCTTGCGCCCTCTGAGACACTCCAAATCCATGACTTGAGAGTGATCAACAAAAAGGTTAACCTGAAAATATTGCATGTGAAAAACACACAGTGATCATTGAAGAAATGAAAGCGATCCAAAGCCACAGTTTGCATTCCATAATGTACATACCCTGGGACCATAGCGTTGGATGAACCACTCCGAGGTTCTAGCATTCGATGCTTCAAACATGGTTTTCTCAAGACCTAGACGTCCTACAATCTTTGCGATAATGTCTGCTCGGACTGCATCAGCGTTGCAGACATCATCAGCATCTATCATTATCGTGTCTGCCCCAGCTTCCAAGCATCTCTCTGCCCTTCTGATCAAGAGATCAACATCTTCAACAAATTCTACAGAAGCAGCACCCACAAAAGCAAGCAAGCAAGCGTGAAATCTCTTATTCAAAATCCAAATAAAATATCACTTCTTCACAAATGATAGCAAGCACATAGAAGTTCTTTAACAATGATTCCTGTGGTGTGTGAATACTAAAATTTAATAGTCTAAAGGATAAAAATGACATCATTAGAAGAATAAAACCTCATTATCTATTATGGAACAAAGAATGGGGGAATAACCAGACACATAATTTCAAATACTGCTTCTGGAAAAAACAACATATGTTTCACATAATTTTGAAGTTCTGGAGCTCATATTCATGCATATTAAGTTTAGGCAATAATTGAGTTTAAAAATATGAAGCCTGCAATCACACATATCAAGGAAGAAGCAGCAACTAAGCAACCAACTCGCAAAGACCCACAAACTCAGCAAAAGTTCTCCCACACAATAAAGGTACATATCATCATTTATTCTATAAAATTTTCATAACACAAAACTGCTAGGAACCAAAAATGTGAGACATATGTCCTTCAAAGTTACTTTTTACAAGGATTATCATCCAGTTAAGATGTTGATTTCATGGAGACTTTAGCAAGAATTCTGTGACAGGACTTTACATCCTCTCCAAAATATTCCAGTGGCCACATGGGTCACTCATTTCATAACTATTATCGCTAGTACGCTTCATCATCTGTGTAGGAAAATGTGCATCTATGTATCATGCATCATAAATAACCAATCTTGCACTGAGTAAACTATGCAAATTTAAATGAGTTGCTTCTTACCTGAACTTCGAGGCTCCGGAACTACATATGCCCCAAAAGCTCTATCACCAGCTTTAGGGATGTCAGATTTGTTAAACTTCACTGCAAACAGTGGCTTCGCTCTAAGACCACCGCTCTTAACAGTTCGCACAAATCTCAGCAGAGTGTCTTCTGGAATTTCCAGAGTCCCAACATTTAGCTCAACTGTGTCGAATCCCAACTGCTTGCACTCCTGATTAATATCCATGAACAGCATACTGCATCAGTAACACGTGGTAAACCTGAAAAAGCAAAAGGAAAGATGAGGAAAGAACCTGTCCTGAGAATCTCACCTGAACATACTCTTTGAAAGCTGATGGACCCCGGCGCAGCAAATGCTCAGCCCAATCCCCAGTGCTCACATACACATTATGCTCATGAGCTATATCAGTAATCTCTTTGATAAAAGACTTGGGCATTAGACTGTGTGAACCTCCAGAGAACTTCAATCCATCGACGAATGGCCCCATCGACTCGAAAATATCCTGCATTGCACGACACATTAATTATCAACAGGAAGTCCGAGCAGTAAAGTTACTCCTTAAGATCGTAGATAAACTTAATCAAAGCAAGCATTCTTCGATACAATCAAATATCCTATGGAAAGGTGCATTTATTGAAGAAAAGCTGCAGCTTGCTCTGCATGATTAATGTATCGCCGATTTCTTTCTAATTCGTCTGAAACAATCCTCCCACGCCAAGCGGCAAAAGACTTACTCTCCAATCTAGCAGCAGGAGGCAAGTCACCTCGGCGCTGCTCAATCAAATCAAAACAAATATGCTAATCCGCTCCTACTATCGTGACTCTCCATAAAAGCGAGAATCCAACTAAGAATAGCTCCTAGAACTAATTCTCAGCGTGCATCAACCACTACAGATCTTCAACACTCAACCTCAGATCATGTCTCGACCGTCCAAAGGAAAAAAAGAAAAGAAAAGAAAAAAGTATCACTCTGCAGACTCTGCTTCGCTTATTCGCACCGTCTAAACACTATCAGACCAAATCATCTCAAATCCACGACACATCGGACAGTTCAGGAGATCCAACGGAACCGCCACGGCGCGCCCGCCCGGGCTCCGGCGCATTCACGAGACCAGGCTTGAATCGAAAACAAACGAGCAGAAGCACTCTGCAGATGCTGCTCCGCTCACTCACACTGTCTAAACACTCTCAGACCAAATCATCTCGAATCCAAGACACATCGGACAGCTCAGGGGCCCCACCGGAGCCGCCACCGCCCGGTCACCGGCGCATGCACGAGACCGGGCTCGAATCGAAAAACAACCGAGCGGAAAGAACCGGAAAAACGAGGGAGGAGAGAGAACGACGGGGAACCTGGAGGAGGTTCTGGTTGAAGAAGGAGTAATGAGGGCCTCTGATCTCCGTCACGCCGTACCGCCGCGGCTTCTCGGGGCGGTCCTCGTCCTCCTCGAAGCTCTTCCACCGGTACGCCGACATCCCTCCCGCGCCCTCCGATTCGCCGGCGATCGGAATCAGGAATGATCGGAATCTCTCTCTCTCTCTCTCTCCGCCGGAGAATGATCGCGCTTCGGTTTATAGCCGGACTTCGATGGGGAGAAGATAGGAGAGAAGTCGGGAGGTGATTCTAGAAATGCTTTCTACAACGTTCGTAACCCGTATTACCGATTGCCCCGCCACGTGGCGCGCGGGCCCGTGTTTATTACGTGTCACGGCTGAGCGCATTGCACGTGGCACTCTGTTTGTATTAAAGGCAAAATCAGAATGAAATAAAAGCTGGTCCTTTCTTGCTTCTTATCTTGATGTTCGGTCTTTCGTATGTAAAAATACATTGACAATTAAATTCGGCTAAAAAAAAGTAATTACTTTCCTCGGATAATGCCTGATTTATTTATTTATTTATTTTTTTACATTATACAACTTTACACATGACTAAGTGGTTGTTTGACCCTAGTATGAAAATTAGTGAAAATCATGTTTAATTATTCAATCAACATGTGTGTTCTGTTAATGATAAGAAATTGATAGATTGCCATCTAGTTTCGTTATTTCATAATATTAATATATTTCTCTAATCGCACTAATTATATAAAATATACGATATCATTATGAATTTGTAGATCGATCGGCTAAAACTTATATTCAGTCTTCAATTTGCCGTCAAAACACCTATAAGTAAGGGTTTTATGAAACTTTAGCGTAAAATAAAAGTCGACATCTCCTTCTGAATTTATTCAAAATTTGTAATAGTGATTATTAAGAAATGATATAAGAATCCTATGAAACTCGAAAATCTCGGAGTTAAATTATATTTTCAACTCTACTTTAGAAAGGAAACATTCACAAAGCACCCCGATAAGATTTCAAAAATTAAATAACTAATTCTACAAAATTACAACTAAAAAATAACGATGATGAGCATCATGAAAACACTAGAAAGTCATGTATAATGACAAAAAAAAAAAAATTATTATTATTATTATTACTATTATTTTTTTTACTTTTTTGCTGAAGAAAAATAGAGGAAAGAAATCATTGTTTCCTCCCTTTTTAATTTGACCTTTCTCCCCTTCTACAGATATATCATGCACCTGAAGCACTAGCATCTCCCCTTCATCTTTCTCAAATCGGCTGAACGCTAAAACCCTAAAGCCCATCCTCCCATCCTCCCATCCTCCCATCCCATGGCACTGAAGTAGGGGTGTCAAAAACTGAACCGAACCGAAATTTCGTATATTTTCGGTTTGGTTCGATTAATCGAAAAATAACCATTAATCTTTTCGGTTCGGTTAATCAAACCAAATTGGAATTCTTAATAAAAATTGAATAATCTCTCTTCTTTATCATTTATTCTTCACTTAAATTCCAATAAACAAAGTAAAAATAGGAAAACCAAAAAATCGTCCTGAATCAAACTGCATTTTCGATTCGGTTCGTATTCAGTTCAAGATGGTTTCGGTTCGGTTCAGGACAGTCTCTTATCGGTTTGATTTTTGAAAAAACCGAACTGAACCGTTTACACCCTTACACTGAAGCATCCTCTTCCATCAGAGGATTTGCCCTCAGCTTCCTCCGATGATTGTTGTGCAGAAGAACACCCTAACTAGATGAGAAAAGAAACAAGAATAATCAACAACACGGAGATTTACGTGGTTCGGCGAAAATCCGTTTACGTCCACGGGAGAGAGAGACGATTTCTTATTGAGAGTTGCGCACACCAAGTACAAGGTACAATGCTGATATATATAGATCTTCAGATCCCCACCTTCCTAATCTAAATAGGAAAGAATTAATTCCCCACTTTTCTAATCCAAATAGGAAAGAATTAGATGCTCACTTTCCTAATCCAAATAGGAAAGGAATTACACCCTAAAAATATTACCTAATTTGAAAATTATTAATAATATCTTTAGTGATTATCTCCTATATATTAGAGATATCATTATATATCACAGTTACATTGAATCGGGACTATTTCCCATAAATACCTCTTATAGATAGGTCCAAATCTAGGAAATATATTAAGAAACAAATAGTCTGCAATCTTCAAACCTTCCTAGATTTCCTGATCGACTTTTTAATTCGAATTTTCAATTGATCGAATTTGTGGAATTCAAGACAATATCAGCAAATCTCCACCTTTGGCTTGAATAAACCACAAGCCTCCACTTGAACCAAGAAAACGAATATATCTCTCCCTCCACCGTACCTTCACAAAGGTACGCCCGCACCTAGATCGGTGCAGCCTCCATCAACTTCAATGATGAGTGAGAGAAATCAAGTCCCTGCAGGACTTGAACTTCTCTGTAGTAACCGTTTTTGTAACGACTCCATCTCCTCCATCATTGTGGTCATCCACTTTGTGATCATTTTTCAAAGCTTCATGGTAGGAGCTTGGATTGCTAGAGCCTACGGTAAGAGCATAAGCAACCATATCCTCAAAACCGTATCTCTCCGGTACTTTGAGAGTGCGCCTTCCTCAACCCGTCGCAATGGTACGAGGAATTTCTACTGTTTCTTTGACTTCCGGAGCTTCATCGGATGACTCGACATTCTCTGCAGATTCTCTGGTTTCAAGCTCCACCTTAATGATAGATTTATCACTCTCCTCTTCAGTAGCCACGTGTGGCACGCAGCTTGACTTCAACATTGCAGATTCATCGAACATAACATCCCTGCTTGTTAGAATTTTCTTCTCACTTGGATCCCATAATTTGTAGCATTTCACTCCTTTCTCGTAACTGAGAAATATATATTGTTTTGATTTTGGATCCAATTTCGAGCGTTTCGAACTCTGCACATGTACAAAAGTAGGACAACCAAATATTCTTAAATTAAAATAATCGACGATTTTACTAGTCCATACCTCTTTAGGAATTTTGCATTTAATTGCAGTTGATGGAGACCGATTCACAAGATAACATGCCATGCAGACAGCTTCTGCCTAAAACTCCTTGCTCAATCCTGCATGTAGCCTCATACTTCGAGCCCTCTCTAATAAGGTCCGGTTCATCCTCTCCGCTACGCCATTCTATTGGGGCATATCCGGAACTGTGAAGTGACGTTTAATCCCTTCATTCTTGCAAAGCTCTATGATGGTGTCGATTTGTACTCTCCTCCATTGTCCGATCTCAAGCACTTTACCTTTTTCCCCATTGAAGTCTCAACTTTAGCTTTCCATTCTTTGAACTTTTCAAAGACTTCACTTTTGTGTCTCATGAAATAGACCCAAACTTTGTGAGAGAAATCATCAATGAATGTCACGAAGTATTCCTTCCCTCCTTTTCACTTTATCGGTGAAGGACCCCATACATCCGTGTGTACATACTCGAGCACGCCCTTGCTTGTATGAGTTGCAGTATTGAACCGTAATCTGCATTGTTTTCCAAGCACAGAAAATTTGCAAAAATCTAATTTGCATGTTTTCATATCTTGGAGTGCATTCCTCTTGTGAAGCTCCATCAATCCTCTTTCTCCCATATGCCCGAGACGTATATGCCATAGATTGGTGTTATCTATCTCCGTGCTAGCATCCGTGGACATAGATGCTCCACCTTGCATTATGGTTCATATTAGTCGATATAGGTTCCCGTGCCTCTGTCCTTTAAGAACAACCAGAGCTCCCTTAATCACCTTCAAGACTCCACCTTGAGCTGTGTACTTGCATCCATTGGATTCAAGTTCTCCCAATGAGATCAAATTCTTCCTTAAACCCGGAACATGACGCACGTCTGCCAAGGTTCTAATCATGCCATCAAACATCTTGATTTTCACGGTTCCAACTCCCACAGTCTTGCACGAAGTATCATTCCCCATGAGAACTAAATCATCATCATATACCTTATACTCATCGAAGGCTTCTCGATGAGGACATATATGATAAGTGCATCCGGAGTCCAAGATCCACGAATCTTCAAAGGTGTCATTCCCCAACGATATGGACAAGACGTCCCCATCATTGGTCTCAATGCTATCAGCTACACTTGCCTCATCCGAGCTCTTTTTTCTTTTTCTCGTTCTTATTTGGACAGAATCTCTTGGTATGCTCTTCTTGATTGCACCGGTAGCATCTTCCTTTGAACTTTCCCTTGGATTTTGATCGACCCCTACTGCTCGATCCTTGATCCATTGATCTTCCTCTTCCTTGATTGCTTTTCTCCTTTGCAAAGAGTCCCACTCCCAAAGATTTTCAACTACTTGCCCTTTTTCGAGTGTCGTTTGAAATTAGGGTAGCAGTCACCTCTCCGATCTCCAGGGTTTCCTTGCCATAAAGGAGCGTAGTCACCAAGTGGTCAAACGAATTGGGCAACAATGCCAGTAGTAGAAGCGCTATGTCTTCATCCTCAAATCTTACCTCCAAGTTTGTAAGTTCACTAATCATTTGATTGAACACATTGAGATGTTCCAACAGATCTCCCCATTCACTCATCTGAAGTGAATATAATCTCTTCTTCAAGAACAACTTGTTCGTAAGAGATTTCATCATGTAGATGCTTTTGAGTTTGAGCCATACCTTTGGAGCAGATTCGATTTCTGCTACATATTGAAGGGCCTCATTTGATAGGTTCAATCGGATTGTGCTGCACGCCCTCTCCTCCATGTCGGCCCAATCATCATCATCAGTGATGGTGTCCGGCTTGTTCGATCTTCCCAGAAGAACCTTTGATAAACCTTGTTGAATCAACAGATCCTTCATCCTTCTCTGCCATAGTGTAAAATTATTCTTCTCAGTAAATCGTTCAATATCAAATCGAAAGGTTGAACCTTTTTCCAGCCATCTAGTTAGAAGTCGTAGTACAGGAACAGAGAACCTGGATTGCTCTGATATCAATTGTTGTGTGGAAGAACACCCTAACTAGATGAGAAAAGAAACAAGAATAATCAACAACACAGAGATTTACGTGGTTCGGCGAAAATCCGCCTACGTCCACGGGAGAGAGATGATTTCTTATTGAGAGTTGCGCACACCAAGTACAAGGTACAATACTGATATATATAGATCTTCAGATCCCCACCTTCCTAATCCAAATAGGAAAGAATTAATTCCCCACTTTCCTAATCCAAATAGGAAAGAATTAGATCCTCACTTTCCTAATCCAAATAGGAAAGGAATTCCACCCTAAAGATATTACCTAATTTGAAAATTACTAATAATATCTTTAGTGATTATCCCATTTATATTAGAGATATCATTATATATCCCAGTTACATTGAATCGGGACTATTTCCCATAAATACCTCTTATAGATAGGTCCAAATCTATGAAATATATTAGGAAACAAATAGTTTGCAATCTTCAAGCCTTCCTAGATTTCCTGATCGACTTTTTAATTCGAATTTCCAATCGATCGAATTTGTGGAATTCAAGACAATATCAACAATGATGACGAGTTAGAAGAGCCAGAGGAGGAGGATGACAATGGGAAATCTAAAGACGAAGAGCTAGAGGAAAAGGAGGAGGAGGAGGATCCGAAGACCAAATTGGTTCTACTTGAGAATTGAATTAGACTGTTTGAAAAATAGGTTCGGATTAGTTCTTGTCGGAACCGGTTCGGGAACAAGTTTCGGATTTTTGGAATCGATTCTAACCTGTTTGGGAATAGGTTTTGAGTAAATATCCACTCGGCAATTGGATTGAACCGCCTTGTTTTAAAATTGATTTTATTAATTAAAAAGTCAAAATCTCGAAGGGTTTGGCCTTGGCTTCCTCCAATGATGATGAGTTAGAAGAGCCAGAGGAGGAGAGGAGGAGGATGAGGATGGGAGCTCCCAAGACAAAGAGCCGGAGGAGGAGGAAGTGTGAGAATCCGAAGATCAAATTAATTATACTTGAGAATTGAATTGGACCGCCTGAAAAATAAGTTTGGGATTAGCTCTTGTCGGAACTGGTTCGGGAACAAGTTTCAGATTTTTGGAATCGATTCTAAATAGGTTATGAGTAAATATCCACTCAGCAATTGGATTGAACCGCCTTGTTTTAAAATTGATTTTATTAATTAATAAGTCAAAATCCTAATTTCTTAAAATTGCAAACTCAACACTCCTTCGTCCTTTGTCCTTTCTTGAAATTGCCCACCAACCTTTCTTTTTCCTCTAAATTTTTATGAATAAATGGAAAATTGAATTCTATAGTTTGTGCTTTATGTTATATGTTTAAACTTTTTATCATTTATAATT
The DNA here is from genome assembly GCA_014182735.1 of Corymbia maculata. Classification (NCBI taxonomy): domain Eukaryota; kingdom Viridiplantae; phylum Streptophyta; class Magnoliopsida; order Myrtales; family Myrtaceae; genus Corymbia; species Corymbia maculata. The sequence continues at coordinate 300,831 of CM024687.1, read as the reverse complement.
ATACATGACTATGTATCCATCTTATGGATTAATGTTTTTGGCCGATTACAATTTATGTTGTTTATCTTTTACTTTGATTCGTTTGTTACCCATAGTCTCATATAATTTTGTTATAAAAAATGAACCAAAAAAAGGAAATAAAATAAAATAGGTTCTTGAATAAATCCTAGAACTGAATTGTAAAAAGATGGTAGGTTCTAAAACCGGTTTCAGGCAAACATAATAGGTTCTAGCATTAAAAATTGGTATCCAATTATAACCAAATAGATCCATGTTCCATCTCCGGAACCTATCTACTCTACTTACCCACTCATCCTGCTATAGAAAGTAATTACTTTTCTTGAGCAACGCCCAATTTGTTACCTTTTTTTTTTTTTTTTATTATCTTATACAAATCTATATTTAATGGAGTGTCTGTTCAAATCTAGTATGAAAATTAGTAAAAATAATGTTTAATTATCCGAACGGTATTTATGTTCTATTAACAATAAGAAATTGAAAAAGTGTCGTCCTGTTTCGTTATTTCATAATAATCTTAATACATTTCACTAATTGCACTAATTAGAATTTTGCAAATCAATGGGCTAAGACCTATAGTCAGTCATCAATTTGCCCTAAAAAGGCCTATAAGCAAGGGTTTTTATGAAACTTTAGAGTTAAATTTCGATAATCCCTTTTGAGCTTTCTCAAATTTTGTAATAATAGTTATAATGAAATGATATAAAAGCCTATGAAACTCAAAGTGTTAGAGTTAAATTATATTTCATCTCTATTTTAGAAAAGGAAACATTCACATAGCACCTTGATATGATTTCAAAAATTAAACAGCTAATTCCACAAAATTACGACTGAAAAAATAACGATGACGAGCATCATGAAAAATAGAAAGTCAGGTATTTGTCCGGTAAACTGGAAAATCAGGTATGATGATGATGATGATGATGATGATGATGAGGACGACGACGAGAATAATAATAATAATAATAATAATAATAATAATAATAATTTGTTGACGAAAAGAGAGAGGAAAGAAATCATAGTTTCCTCCCTTTTTTCAATTTTACCTTTCTGCCCTTGCTTTATATATAAATTGGCGCACCGTCTCCGAAACGCTGGCATGCCCTTCGTCTCTCTCGAATCGACTGAACGCTAAAACCCTAAAGCGCGTCTCTCCTCTCGCGCGAGCTCCATGGCCCCGAAGCGTCCTCTTCCGGCGGTGGATCCGCCGCCGGCGTCCTCCTCCGAGGACGAGTCGGCCGGCAGCTCCGAAGACGAAGAACACAAGGAGGAGGAGGAAGGGCGAGAATCCGGAGAGTCGGAGGCCGAGTCCGAATCCGACGACGAGGACGACGACGAGGCGGAGGAGCAGAAGAAGCCGGCGCAGCCCAAGTCCTCTTCCAAGCCAGCGCAGCCCAAGTCCTCTTCCGATCCGCCGCCGCCGCCGCAGCAGCAGCAGCAGCAGAAATCTCCGGGAGGGTCGTCGGCGGCGGCCGGGTCCGAGTCGGAATCGGAGTCGGGTTCCGAGTCCGGGACCGAGTCCGAATCCGACTCGCGCCGCTACACCGTCAAGCCCATAGCTTCGAAGCCGATGGAGAAGATCGAGACCCCGCCGCCCGGGAAGAAGCAGAGGGTGGAGCCTTCCTCCTCCTCGAAGCAGCCCTCAGCGAAGCGGAAGACCGAATCGGAGGACTCGACGGCGAAGCCGAAGGTCGAATTGGAGGACTCGAAGGAGGCGAAGGACTCGAAGAAAGGGAGGAAGAAGAAGGACGTTGGCGAGAACGGGTCCGCGCAGAAACCTGGGGAGGAGTCGAAGAAGCCCATGTTCCAGAGGATATGGGGCGACGGTGACGAGCTCGCCCTGTTGCAGGGCATGATCGATTTTCGAGAGAAGAGAGGTATGGACCCTTTTGCCAATGCTAATGCGTTTCATCATTATGTCAAGAAATCGCTCGGGCAAGAGTTTAGCGATAGTCAGCTGGCGAACAAGATCCGTGTTCTGAAGAAAAAGTATAGTAACAATGAAGGGAAGGGGAAGGATGGCGAGGACCGGGCATTCTCGAAGCCCCACGAGCAGAAAGTTTTTGAATTGTCTAAGAAAATCTGGGGTGCTAGCAAGAACGGAGATGTGGGCGGAAGCGGTGAACAGACGCCTGTGTTGAAAGCCAATGGTACTGCTAAGAAGAGTAAGGCTGCTGCTGCTGCTGGTAAGATCGTCCCTGCGGCCAAGCTCAAGATGGACACACCGCTGGAGAGGCCTAAGGAGAATGGTCAACTAATGCCATCTGAGCATAGTGATCCCGGAAGCATGTTGTCCTGTGATAAAATGTTTCAAATATCTGGGATTAGCTTGGATCAGGACTTTTTGAAGGAAGGATGGGAGATGGTGGATAAGTCGACGAAGGAGGAGTTGAAGGAAAGATGGAGAAAAGTGCATGCAGCTGAAATGCGAGTATTGGCGGAGAGAGCTACATTGATTAGAGATCAAACCAATATATTTTTAGAGGCTTATGAGCGGGCTGATGGAAAGTAGGATGCGACTGCTGGTTCTTTTTAATGGATAATAGTGTGCAAAAAATGTGTAGGTGATATATTTCGTTTACTTAGATTTTGGGGTTCATGTTGGTACTCTTTTTCAATCACATTGTAGTTTAATGCATGCAAGCCTTGAATTTTTGCATGCCCTCTTAAGTTTGATGCTATTCTCTAAATGCTGTGGCCTGTTGCTAGTGCCTGCTATTGCTATCTGCTGGTTCTCAGTCATGAGCGAGCTGTTTTGTTGTCATCCTTTCTCTCAACACTGATGTCATGACTGCTTGTGTTGGTTTCTGAAGCAAGTTATGTTGCTGATGCATTACTTTGTCTCCTGTAAATTGGAATTTGTTTGGTTGGTTTGTTATATTGATTAGTAAACATTTCTATCCTATTATTCTATCAGAAAACACCTTGGGCTTGTAAGAAGCATAGGGATGTCTTAACATTGTAGTCCCAATGCTTTGTTTGCATGAACAATCATAGTCGAAAGCAAGCGTGAATCAGGGGGATATAACAGATTATACAAATGGGATTAGATTGAACAGGGGATGAATTCGGCAAAGATCATGCAAAGCTTGGTTTTTGGTTTTGTATTGCATTGTTTTCTAATTGTCCTTTGGTGGATGATGGATACTGGGTTGGCTAAAGGTTACTTTGTTCTCGTTGTTTAAAGGTGTAAATGTGTTTGACCACTGCTAGATTCGTAGTTGATTAGCTTGAGAAAAGCCATGGACATATAGTGCAGCGAGGACACAAAACCTTGCTAATATGTGTTAGTGTGAGTTGGAAGATTTCTTTATCTCAGGATTTGAAACGAATGCTGGTTGCTCCATTGAGGTTGTGGTTGCTTAATGTCTATAGAGAGATTTACCTCTCTTTCAGTGCAAGCCACATCTCACTAGCAGTAGCGAAACACTTGGACATTCTTACTATATCACCTTGCAGACAGCAGCTAATCAATGCAGCACGAGCTGCGCTATCCTTTTTCTTCCAGGCTCTAAATGTCTGTTCACCTCTCCTAGCTTAAGCTTCTTCCTCGTTAGGGTCATCCAGGACTTGGTTCATGTCTCTGTCACTGCTTGTTCTTTCAGCACAAGTTGCACCTTTTGATATCAGACATCAAAGTTATAACCATTCAGCCGTTCACCCTGATACAAATCAGTCATGCTATTCCTCTGTTGCAGCTATGATCAGTTACCAAATAAAGAGAGATTACATGATACCAAATCCTCGGCAAAACATACATTATATCGTGCAGAATTACTAGGTTTTCAGTCATCATCCTTAACCAAATAGATAATAACAGTGCAATAATGATGAATCGCGTGTTTCAGCAAAGCAGAAACAGGTGATATTCACAATCAAAAATTCAAACCAACTAGCATTCTTCTCTCGCCTCAAGTACACTAAAGAATGGTCCATGTATTTCAACATTTCTCTATTCTCTCGGAGTCTGATTGAATCGACATCAAACACGAGTGTGAGACCCTTTTGTTTCAAACTCAACCCTTGGAGCATTGCATGAATAAGCAGTGATTGCATCCCCCCATCCCATCAAAATGGTCGATGCTGAAATCTTCTGAGGCTTTCTTCTCAAGCTGTGTCATGGGGCAGCAAGCAATGAATCCAACATGTAATCTTTGTTGAAGTAATCATCGCCTCCATTTTTCTCATATTCTTTGAATTGATACCTCAGATTAGTTTAGCTGTGCAATGCGACACAATCCTTCGGACATGTTCGATAATTTTTATAGCGGAATATATCCATGCAACAAAATGGAATACACAGATAGAGAAATTGCAATACATCGATATTTGTTCATTCATGTTACCGGTGCATCGACAGTGGCACTGTGGCACATTGCTAGTGGAAATATAACGAAGATATAGAGTATGATCAGAGCATGCAATATGGAGATCTGCTATGACATGGACAAACAATCGCATACCAAGGTCGTGAACATGACATTAAACAAGGCGTTGCCCGATTATATGGCATGCCTCTTGCTTATCAAAGAGACCATGATGCCTACCGAGGCTGTGATCGGCAAACTAAGGTCACAAGACAAGCATGCCGAGCTTGTCTACTTCATCCGGAGACGGGAGGACACGAAGGACTGCAAAGCCAACCTGGCTGAACCCTGCCTCAAAAATCTTGGGGGTGGATATGAAGGTACACCCTAATGATGCGAAAGCAGAAGAACAAGCAAATCGGTGTTGTTCAATGCAGGTCGGTGTTGTTCTATGCGTGCTTGTTGGCCAAAGAATTGACGATGCTGAGTGAAGAGAAGTGGAAGGTGATGAGCAGGGTGTTTGCCTCTTGATGGTTCACTTAGGCTTTGCAGAGCAACTCCAAGCAAAAGACAGGCCAATTAGGACAAGACTTGTTGTGGATTGGTGAATCTTGATAGACCCGAATATACCGAGACATCTTAAGGCTGAGAAATGTAAAGTTCATAGCAAATATAGTGATAAGACACCTAAGTTAATGCAATGAACGCACGAGACAATGCAAATTGTTAAAATTTGGCTCATGAGATTGTGAGTTTCCTGCTGCTTCACATTCGATCATGTGAGCTATGTCGATGCCAAATTCCCTACTGCTTGAAAAGGCTCACATTGAGATGCTTTCCAACTGGGCACCTTGCAATGGTCTTCGGATTTGCTGCACAAAAAGAGTAGATAGGGTCCAAGTTTCGGCATGATGCTGATATGAAATGCTTCTCAAGTAAAAGCCGGTCTCTCTAGTACAACTCTCTCCCTTTCTCTTCCTCTGAGCATGAAGTACAGGAGTTCTGAAATTCATCTTCGAGAAAAGAGAAATCGTAGCAATAGTGAAGGAGAAGAAAACAGAGTATTGTCCAGATAGGAAAAGAGATCCCTTCAAGTAGCCTTAACAAAGTGTCCGGTTAAGTGTGACAAATACACAAACTTGATTTAGCCAAGCTTGGCAAGAACATCATTAAGGGTAGATACAGTCTCAGCATAGTATTTCTCTGCCTCTGGGGTGCTCTTGATCTTCGCCGCGTAGTCCAACTGCTCAAAAAGCACACGGAATTAAAATCGCATCAGTCAGATACTTTCATTTGTGAAATGAAAGAGCAAGACATGTTTTGAGATTTTCTCGTCTGACTCACATTGCTGATGGTCTGGAAGAGCTTGCCAGTGAGGTCCTTGAGCGACTTCTTCTCCTCCTTGGATTTCGCAGCAATGACAGTGTTGAGGTCATAGCGGAGGTACTCGGCCCTGAGGCGCAGATCATTCTGGACGTATGGCCATGCCTTCTTGTCTATGAACGACTTCACGTTAACAATTTCCTTGGCTGACTCCTTTGCCCTGGCTGCTGCCTGTGCCGGAGTCAGTGGCTGAAGGAAGAATCTGTCCTTCAATGGAAGCTCGAGATCTCTTGGCTCATCAGAGTTCAGGGTTCCAGCTACATAAAGAGAAAGGATTTCACTGGCATTATTCGTTAAGCCACAGCTTTGAATACCACAGTTCTTCCTTACATTCGCATTCTACAGTCCTCAAGGTTAAAGCGAAAACAGAAACTCGCTGAACGATGCAAGAACACAAGCACTAATTCAGTCCCTGTTCTAATACCAGGTAGATGCGGTCATTAGCGAGCGTGGATAGAGCCGAGTCAAAATTCAATTTGCTGAATTTTGGCCTAAAATTAGGGACCTCTCCAAAGCAACAGTTTCATCAGGTAGGAACTCAATGCATTCAGAGCAGTATGCCAAATATTCATATCAGATACGTCCCTAGATCTAAGCGCACATTATATTACAGCAATAGGATAATCACAATCAAGGCGGTACTAGTCTCCAAAAATAACTGGGTATGCGAACAATGCAGATCTAGCTAGCTGTTATACCGTCTGTCGACACCAGTTCCATTCCTTTTCACCAGAGAAGCAATTGGAAGGGAGGAATCTTCAGTGCAATGCAACATTTTTGTCTAGGTTATGGAGACTAAGAGAAGAAGAGAGAAAGGCAGGAGACTTACGCAGTCCACCAGATGGTGGGGGAGGCCCGCCTACCTTGATCGACTTGGCTTCAGCCAACACTGCTTGGACGAAAGAACCCGTAGCCAAAGCGGTGGCGACCAGACCAAGAACTGCCCTCCGGCTAGTCTCGGCCTCGACCGAGCCCTGTTGAGCTCTAATGCTGAAGCCAGGCCTGGCCAAGCCGACCCTGTTGCCGCCGCCGACGATCAGGCGGGTCGAGCCGCTAAGCTGGAGGCTACCTTCCAGCACCGCCTGAGAGGAGCCCCGTAAGCCAGCCATCGAAGCCATAGCTTGGGCCATGTTCGCCTCCAATATCAACTGTCAAGTGCCGCTGCTCAGCAAGTTTTGATTCAAGATGGTCAAATGAGGAAATATATTTCTGGGAATTGGATGGAGTTTCTCGACTGGGCCATGAGGTTATGTGGTGCGAAGTGATCTGGGGCACCACCTTATCTGCCATTTTCCTGCTTGGATAACTTGGATATGGCCCTGGCCACTCCCCCGCCGCCACGTGGATTATGAGGGCATTTTAATTTGACAGGTAGGATTGGGTTGGGGAAATGGGCTGCTTGTATTTCGACACGTGGACTGGGAATGATTTTGGTTCAGGACACCAAACTGTTACAACTGTGAATCTTGCTTTCTTGAGCTCTTCCGCTGGTTGTCACTATCAATTGCCTCTCTCCACGTTCTTTCACCTTCTATATGATTTTCTTAAATTGTTCTTTCTCCAAGGGATATCTACTCATAAATGAAATTGAGTAACTGGGTCTCAATCATAAATTGTTCTTGGTACAAAGTTCCTGTAAGATCAAAATCAAAAGCAGGGAAACCAAGAATGCCCACAAATTCGCATTAAGCAGAGAAATGAAACGGGAAATTGTAGGGTTACAAAAAGCTTAATGCTATAATATGTTAAACTATCTCTAATTTGGCATCTTGTTAATGTTCTTGGCCAGGAAAGGGAAGAACAAGCATCCTGTCTAGCAGAACTATCATCCATGCCCTCTGCAGGTTTTCAAACTTTTGAAGAAGACAGCAGTGTGCAAAACCCACCTCAAGCATCACCAAGGGGATGAATCAATCTCGATTTGCATCAGCTCAGAGGGTGAAGAGATGACGGAGATGACTAGGGATGACTGAGCCATTGACAAACGAGAAACGAGACCGGCCTTATGTTCTTTCCAAACTTGGAGCTGGGTCAGGTCAGCTTCGACAAAGAAAGAATTGGGCTATCAGATCTCTGCAGAATCAGGGCCAATTGAACTGATGGGGCCTGGCCATGGCTATCATCGAAACACTTGGGCCTTTGCCCGATGCATTTGGTCATCATCATCATCATCTTGTAAGATGAGAGAAATGAGAACTACATCATGTTACAGCCGCAATCAGGATCGAATTTGATTTCCTAGGTTCTCTATCATGGTCTGCCCACCTTTTACTCTTCATCAAGATGCTGCTTTCAAGTGATCTCAAAGCATTAAAATAGTTTGTGATGACATCTATATTAAGACCAGCTTGTCTACAATGACACGCTACATTATAAACCCAATTATTAGTGGCCCTCAAGAAAATATATGATATTCATCGCCTAATAAAATTCTAGGCACATTATCTAGTGCAGATATTCTGTAAAATCTATTTTATTATACCTAATATCATTTCATACGCAATTTGACTTTGCTTTGATTGCCTCTCTTAATAGGAGGGACTTCTTGTCTGAACTTGAATATATTGGAGTGGATTCACCATAATTGTTAGATCGCGTAAACCTTACATATGAGATCCACGTCGAATTTGTATAGGAAATTTGCCTTGGGACGAGGGAAGATAGGGAACTCTATTTCAATTACTGTTAACACTATTGAATGTTTCTCCTTTTTTGAAATACATATATACTTTTTCCAATCAGGAAATTGGAGATGGACTAATTCCAGGACAATCACAGCTGCAAAAGATATCCACTGGAGAACAGCTGTAGCCTGTAGCTTCATTTGATGAACAAATTTGTATTTAAATGGCTGATAGTACCTAATACTCATCCCTATCCATAAAGCAACATAATGATGTGAAATACTTTTGACTCTCCTTGCTTGCAAATAAAGTCATATTCTGATTTTTCGCCAAACCCAGCATGAATCTTCAAATGCCCCCCCAAAAAAAAACTCGAAATATCCATTAATCAAGTTCTATCTCCAAATGAGTTTCTAAATGATCTTAAATGCGTTCCGACAAAATTTATCAAAAATCAAATCGCGTTTTTTCACATTAGTTATATCAATCCGAAAACTATAATTCTGGAAATTTGATAATCGGTACATCAGCCTGAACATGATTTATTAATTATGGAGATATCCAGATGCAGCATGTGATAACTTGCAGATCACGTTTATGATCTGAGTCAGACTTTCATTAGCCTTCATTACTCAAGACAAATTGGAGGGATTGGCATGCAAGTGGGCCACTGGCCCCACCGAAGTAAGTGAAGTGGGCCATGGGCCTGAGAAGGACAATAAGGTGGGCGCCCCCAGGATACTGCTGGAGTACAGAATTCCTTTCCCCAATTGCCAATGCATATCCAAAAGTGGGTCCCCCTGCCTTTCTCTCCAGTGAAACCAGAGAGACATGAAATTCTGCTTAAAATAAGAACAAAAATACTCAAAGATATGATCTCTTGAAGATTCAGGAGGAGGCAGGAGAAGAAGACCAGGGAAAGCACCAGCAGTAAGCAATCTCTTTAGGACAGCAAGAATGGAAGGGCAAGACCAGCAGAACAAGTTCCGAGTCGTGAAGGTCGACTCGCCCGAGTCGTGGGATTCCTACTTGACTCAGGCCACCGCTCAAGCCTGCCCTGTATGGTTCTGTTTTTTTCTTTTGCGTCTTCTCGTGCTGTTGCGTCTTCTCCGTCGTAATTCAGAAACGTTTCGACTTGGGTGTTCTTAAAGTTCTGAACTTTTTGCCTCCTAATTTGACTGTTGCTTGCTCCAAGCCCTGTTTTGAGACTGGAATTTTCTTCTAGGCGATGAATTTCGAAGAAGTCGTGTGATTGGTCGATGTGTTTTATATGGGGTTGTGTGATGGGTGTGGATGCAGGTGGTCGTGCACTTCACTGCTGCTTGGTGCATGCCTTCGGTGGCCATGAACCCGTTCTTTGAGGAGCTGGCCTCGACATTCCCAGATGTTCTGTTTCTCACAGTTGATGTTGACGATGTTAAGGTAACGCTTAATTTCTGCCTCAAGAGTAATTTGTGCAGGAGAATTAGAGTTTTAGCTTGTTACATTAGAAGGGAATCCATTTTTGGCAGTTGGAAACATACGGCTTACTCATACTGTTTCCCAGTTCCACAGTGTAGAACTGGGATATCAATTAGATCATTAGGTGTGTATGCTCTTTTCTTCTTGTACATAAGTATGTGACCTAGTATTTATAGGGAAGTGTAATATATGAGATTTTTTTTTTTTTTCATTTCTAGCAAGATTTGAATTTGTTTGTTTTTGCTAAGGGATGGCATTATGAAGCAACAAACGTTTTCTCCAACCTCTTTGAGGGATTCTCCCGTTTGATTATTCTGTGCTTTTTGCTGAAACTTGAATCTGGACGAATTTGGGGGTTCATTCTCGATCTGTGCCTGTGGTGAAACTGTTTCACATTCTTTGGGAAGCAATTAAAACTTCCAACTCAGGGTGCATAGTTGGTGAAATTTCTCGCAGGCATGGAAAATCTGGTCTCTTGTCTGTGATGGATTAGAGTAGCTTAGGCTTTTGAAATTGGCATGCTAAGCTCACGTTCCGCAATCGCGTATTTCTCCTGATATGTATTTGAGGGGAAAATAGATAAAGGGTACTTTTGCATTGCAAAGCTTGTCTTAATCATCGACAAATGAAGAGAAGATAAGGCTTATTAATCATAGTATGCCTGTGATGCTTTTGAAATGTCTTGTCACTTTTTCTTTGGCTAATGAATGTGTGTATAACAAGCCTTTGCCCTGTGAGGAGACATCACTTTTTGAGATTTGCTTTCCGTAGGAGGTAGCGACCAAAATGGAGGTAAAAGCCATGCCGACATTTTTACTGATGAAGGACAGAACTCTAGTCGACAAGCTGGTGGGTGCAAATCCAGAAGAGATAAAGAAAAGGATAGACGGTTTCGTGCAGTCCTGTCGCGTGAGCGTTGCCTAGTAACAGCTTCTTGCCCTAACAGGGCCGACACTGTACATTTGGTCTTTGTAAGATTTGTGGTCCGAGTGAGTGCCGTGGTGTCGGTATTTGCAAGCATGTTGTTTGTAAATTTGTCTTGTGGTATCATCCATCTCGTAAGTGTCAAATGTTTTAATGGTGGGTTGCCACAAGTTCAACGATCTTCTACCTTCATCTTTGGAATTTAATCGACAGCGTTTGTCATGTGCTGATCTCTACTTCTCCAAGTTCGAGTTTTGACCCTTTTGAACTCCTCATGCATATTTACTCACACTTCCTGGAGATTGTCATGCATCACTCTTCACAATGTAATTGATCTTTCAACTGCATACATGTCAATCTCTCTCTCTCTCTCTCTCTCTCTCTCTCTTGTCATGAGGGAAGTAAATTGCTTTTCTCTGTGCATAAATGAGATCAAAATAACTGGGGATACTACATGATTAGTTAGTGTCCAAACAAAAAAATTCAACTAGGCAATGTCGCCGGAAACATACATAAAAAACAAACGCTATTCCAGCAGGTCAAACACATATATGCACACTGAGACAAAGAACAAATGACTGACGATGCTGGGCTCTGCCAGCAAGAAATAGATTCTCCGGCGAGAAATGGATTCTCCGGTGGGCATTCATCCGTAGCCGACTCATTGATGTGTGACCAAATGCAGAAAAATTCGACATTAAGTTCAGTTCGACAATTAGTGAAACCAATGTGAATCAAACTTCAGACTAAAACGCTAACATACAGCTAACGACACCAGATCAGCTCGAGTACTTTTTTCTCAAGCAATTTGTCTAAACAGGTGGCGGGCGATCGAAAAACATGAGTCCTCCATGTGTTTCTCAGTCCAAACATGATTCACGGAGTCCTAAATCAACATCATTCATCACAAAGCAGCTCCAATTTCAGACGATTAAGTCGCCAAATCAAACGAATGAACTCGGTGTCCTGATTTCCGAGAAGCAGGGGAAAAACAGAGCAGTGGAGAGAGGATTTTACATGGTTCGTCGCCGCGAGGAAGAGCCGTCGGAATCAACGTGGACGGAGATGATGACGACGCCGGGAAACGAGACGAGCTGGCTCCAATATAGTGAATGCGGACACTCCCCCTCTTCGGCAGCGAGATATAATTCTCCCACTTCGAAAATTCTCTTTGCCTTTTTTATTTTTATTTTTATGGCGCTATTTACTCACGCTCTTTATTATTACTCTTATATTTTGTATTTTTTGCTATTTATATATTTTTTGCCTTTTTATTTTATTTTTTATTAGTTTTCATTTATTTAACAAAAACAAAGTGTCAACAAGAATCTACCAAATTCTCTTTGGAACTAACCTTTCCAGATCGGCAAGGCCGCTTTCCAAGTTGAACTTGGACGAGCATTCAGCTGCCGCACTATTAATCTTTGTGTCTTTGCTCGAAAATCAAAATTTCTTCTCTATCATTTTTTTTTTTTTTGGGGTTTCAGAATGATTCATGTCCTTTTTACAATGCTCCACATGAAATATGGAGTTGGATGCCAAAATGCTAGATTAGATAATTTGGCTATTTGTGTCACATTCTTATCTGCACACAACATGCTGATACAGCTCCAATGATGCCAAGTATGTACCAAGTTAGTAAAGTACAGAAATTAACAGTATGAAGAGAAATATATTCAACTTGTGATCCTTGATTCTTTTTATCTTCCATTTTTTTTTTCCTGTGAAAAACTTCTTGCAAACCTTGAAGGGTTTTCTTATTTGACACTATCTGACATTATTTTATGATAAAGCTAACTTCTTCGAAATTGAGAAACACAATCATCCTTTTTAAGAGGGGAGATTGTGCAGTATTAGCAGGCGGATGCACCTAAAAGAATAAATTAATATTGACGATGATGTTAATTCACATTAAGAAAATCTAGGCTTGAGGACCACCGACGGCTCTTTTCACAATGTATATGTAGTCTTTGAAGCAAAAGGAAGTACATACGTGATCATAAATTTCAAACGCCCTTCATTAGCTAGAAAATTTTCTTATAGATATCACTATAACATGGTATTTTTTAGTTGTCAAACCTAGCACTTGCCAAGCCATAACCTGTTAAACTAATGGGTCGTGCTCCATCGGGCCCAAGGCCAAGAAGGGCGATGCACAACCCTCTCTGCTCCTAGGCCTGCCTGGCCTTGGGTTGGCCTAGGCCCGTGGGCCCTGATGGGCCGAACCATGCCCAAGTTTCCCACCCACCTAGGACGTAATGTTGGTCTAGCTAGGGTCAAGAAATGAAAGGTTGATCCTGGGGGGAGGATCAAACACTGATCATCTTACAGTTAATCTTCTTGTAGCTCCTGGTACACTCGCCGTGTAAATTTAGATTCGAGAATGTCCAATACTAGACAGATTTCCTTAATTGGAATGGACTTTTCAATAGGGATGTAACTCGACTAGGCAAAGGTTTTAGGAATTAAGAGGTGTTTACCCACGAGAATCAATATGGCTCCCGACATGCGCCCATGTTGCGGGCTAGAAGTCAAATGACCATAAAACTCTTTGCATAATCCTTGATGCTGAACATAACTCATGTTGAGTTTGCTTGAAGAACTTGAACTTTGAAACTTTTATTAACATGAGAAATAGAAAAGTGAAATTCATTATCTGTGACGGACATATATTGTTTTTGATAATTTTTTTTTTCTAATGTATGCCATTGATACTTGCCTTTGCTTTTACGTAACATTGATTTTTTTTTCTCTCCTTCGTGTCACGGTTCTTTCTCATTTTTCTTTAACTCTTACTAGTAACAGGTAGTGGCTTCTTGCCTCGATAGGGCCGACACCTTACGCTCTGGTCTTTGTAAAGTTTGGGGTTTGAGTCTACCATGGTGTTAGTACTTGTAAGCGTCATGTTGTTTGTAAATTAAATTCATTTTGCGGTATCATTGAGCTTGTAAGTGTCATGTTTTGACGGTGGGTTGCACAAGTACAATTGCTTTTTACCTTCAACTTTGGAGTTTCATTGATAACATTTCTTCTATGCTGATATCTACACTATGTAGTTTGTGTGACGTCCTGAATTTCGACCATATTTTGGAATTAGATGAAATGGTTATATTAATCAATGCCTTGTTACTGCAATTATTCTAAACCGATCATTTACGAGTTAATTGATTATTTGGAAGCACAATTAGAGATTAATATGTGTACGACTGGCAGATTGAAATAGGGATAGACCGTTCGACCAAAAGGATCCAAGAGGGGCAATATCACCATGTTACAAGCCAATTAGTAAATGAAAATTAATCAATTCGGCAAAGGTACGAAGCCGGATAGTAGGTGATTTTGCACGACTTTGATACTAACTACGCACGACGTTAAATCAATTTCTTTTTTGGACTTTGTATTTAGGGTAACCAATTGATTCCCCGTGATTACATGATGACCGAGGGTCGCCCCTGATTTGAAATTTGGCTTAAATATAGATTGAAAAGTTATCGATCACAAGTCAAACGCGAGAAATCTCTAAAAGCTACCCAATAGTTTAGGCCGTACTAAAGTTGCATTCGATTGAATATAACCTCGATTTTCAATCCAATTTCGAGTATCGACTTTTCAAAAAATTCAAGGCTAACTAATCGAACATCGCCACATTTATACTTGAATTTTTTGGCAAGCCACAGATTCAGAAAAGGAATTTTTGGGCCAAGAAGTTGGGCCCACAAGTGGGTTGGCCCCAAGCCGAAGGCCCAATGGGCCTTGTGCCTATCTTGGACGATCTAATAGGGGCCCAAACAAGCCCATCTCCTTTCTTCTTCAGCCCATGAACTTTTCCTTCTAGAAACATTTCTTTGTGTGGTCCAAAGCCTTCAAGAAATACTTGGCTGTCATGCATACTTGGAGCTCAAGTTGGGAGACTTCAATCTCAAGTTATCCACCTCTCTCTCTCCTCACCTAGTCAGCTGCCCACCATCCCCTCACTCTCTCATTTTTCTCTCTTTCTCCCTCTTTCCCTTTCATTTCCGCCCCTTTTACCATGTTCTACCCTATCATCTATTGCTATTGGTTGTCGGAGTTGTTGCCATTGTTTGCCAAGCTTAGGCCACCATTCAATACCCCACTATTGCTCGCCAACCACCTGACTAGTTGCCATCTAGCCTGCCTAGCCATTGCTAGTTGCTGCCTCCTTCTATCTCAGCGAGAAACAACCTAGCCAAGACCTGTTTCTCCATAATCCAACCATCGTTCATCGTCTTGTGTCATCCTCGAACTAGCCACGCTTAGCCCTCATTATTGTCATCATCTTGATACCCTCGTATTGCTTAATCTGTGAGTTAATTTCCTAATACTTTAATTATGGGATAATCTTGCATTGGGGTAGTTTAATCAGTTCTAAGCTTGATTAGTGGCTAATGAGAGTTGCTTATGCCTAAATATGGTTTATGTGCCCTAAGCTTGATTAAGATAAGCAAAGGATAGCTTAATCATGCTTATTGCTAATTTAATTGGGTTATGAATAATTAGCCTTTCTTTATTATGACTAATCTTGTTTATTGTTAATTAAATTGGTTAATGAAGGACTAATATTAGTTAATTATGATTAATTATAAATGGGAATAATTAATTATAATTAATTTATTTTGTGTAATTATTTTGTGATAATTATTTTGTGATAATTAGTTATTTATAATAATAATTACTTTCGAATTATTAATTAATTGTTAATAATTAATTATTTTGGAGAAATAATTAATTATGATTCTTTGTTATTGAAATAATTAACTCAAGCAATATTCATGCATATATACTTGTTGCTTATTAGTTAATTTTGGATAGTTATATATGATAATATTATGTAGTCTTTACTTATTTAAGGAAGTATTCAATTAAAGTGAGTTATTTTATGTCAAGTAATTATTCATGAGAATGGCGAATAATTATGACTATTTTGTGGGAGTTAATTATTTATTGAAATAATTAACTAAAGTACTTTATTTTGTATTAATAAGTATTTTTGGAAATAATCAATGATTATAATTATTTTGTGGTAATCAACTATTTGTGGGGATAATTGATTATGAATAGTTCTTTGAGGCACCTAATTGTTTATTGACATAATTACTTATGGGTAATTTACCAGTACTGATTGATTGTTATGATAATAATTGTTTGTTGTTCATTTCTTGTGAGGATTGATGGATGGATTATCATGGTGCTAGTTGGTTGAAATTGATTATTTGAATGACTTGAACTCGTATTTGTTGGTTGTGGTTGGAAGTTGATGAGTTAAACAAGTTTACTAGACCATCAATTATTATAGCGTTGCATTGTACGGGTGATATTTGCTATAACATGTTGTGTGAGTACAAACCATAGTTGCATTGGCTATATGAAAAGAAAGAAATGGTATTGTTGATGGTTGTGTTGCATGATCACATAAAGGAAAGCCCGGCGCTACCAGAAGACCACCAACCCTAGGGTTGTGTTGTGGCCTTTGACGTCGCTCAATTTTTATCGAATGCTTAGCAAGTGGCTAGTTGCCATGTTGTGATAGAGGTTGAACCGAAGTTCTTTTATGGAAT
This sequence comes from Corymbia maculata, assembly GCA_014182735.1. Lineage (NCBI taxonomy): Eukaryota > Viridiplantae > Streptophyta > Magnoliopsida > Myrtales > Myrtaceae > Corymbia > Corymbia maculata. The sequence goes on along the minus strand of CM024687.1, from coordinate 284,538 downwards.
GCCGTCAAGGCGGGGGTCCCATGACGTAGTTGTGCCTAATGGAGTGGGATGATGCTTGGTTATATTAGTAGACAACCAACCATAATGTTGTTTCGTCGTTTGACAGATCGTAATAATTGGAACATGCGTGAATGCATAGTGCATGAGAAAGTTTAATTTGTGTTCTAATTATGTGATTTGCTTGGTGTATTGTTTCTGGCATGAGTTATATTGTATCATGCAAAGTGTGTATGCCAAGGTAAGGTGAGAATGCCTATGGTTGTATTTGATGGTTGTGGTTAATGCTATGGTTGAGAATCTTTGTATGTTAATAGATAAGGCAAAGTAGGGGTTGCTTTGCAATTGATCTGCCATCAACAATTGGTTGCATGTTGTCACGCCCCGACTCTCGAGCTCGCGACAACCCCATTTCACTTGAGGTCTAGTTGTATGACGTCCTAGGTACTGTCGTCGACCAATTCATTTTATCTTGTAATTATGCACATGCGGAAACGAACAACTCCCAAACCAAACAACAGAGATAGCAACAACAGTAGTAGAGGAAAGACAAATAGTATTTTATATATCTGAAGGTTAGCCAACACATCAGCAAATACATACACGCCTTACTACATGCGACAAGCTAAGGCTTACTAAAAAGGGGACTGGCCTAGCTAACCTGACACTGTACAAGTGCCTACTCGCTAGCCTCAGTGGGATCGCTATCTTCGATTCTCGGGTACTGCATCATCTAGGGCATGAAAATGTTAACCATAACGGGTTGAGATAAACTCAACAAGTTAAAACCCTAAGCTCTGGTTAGGAACTTCGTTCATCTTAGGAGTTTAACATACAACCTAATTCATCAAATCACCCAATGCCATCTCAAACAGATAACCACAGAAGATAGCTTAATAAACAGGTGTAATCACAAGCGACCCTATTTGACCTTGGCACACACGACCTGTAGAAAATGTCAATTGCCTCACAATAATAATAAGAGGCATGCAAATAATCAGAGCATCGCACAAAATTTTCTCATATCACACTGCCCACACATGCTCTGATTATTACGACCCTTTAGACCATGGCACAACCTTATGGTTGGTGGTTAATTGGTCGTAGACCAGGCATCGTCCTCCCCCGTGAGGCATGGCGACGTCATGGGCTCTCCCTCATCGATGGCATTTCATAAGGGGCATAGGCTCGGCCTTAACCACGAATATGCATTTGACCACTATTAGGCGACCCAATGGTCACGGCACAACCCCGAAGAATCGGCAGTCATCCAGCTCAACCGGGCTATCAAATTTAATCTGACCATGCAACACATCAGCAAACAGTCATTCTTGTCTTTGCTTTTGCTTGGTCGTGAATGCGACATAATTCTTGCTTACGCGACATGCTATAGCAGTTGACACATGTATAATGAAATGTAGCAGTATCCAGCAGTCATGTATAATAGCAACAGTCCATTCACTCATGAAAGTTGCAACAATCAGCAGTTCAAGTCACATTTTGACAATCAATTCCGATCAATCAACATCACAATACTTGCATACTTTTCCAAAATCATCACGTACCTCAATAATTACTGGTACTCAGTCACGTGCCTCAATGTTCAATAATAAATAAGCATGTGTCCTCACGACTATGACAATTAACCATTCCCATAATTAATTACCCAACCCAATTAATTCCATTTAATAAAACCCTTCTTTAATAAATCAATGTCATTTAATAAAGTAGTATATAAATACTATTGACATTAGAAAATTAGGCCATAGTAATTTTCCCACAAAATTATACAATTAAAATCATTTCCCATAAATAATCACAATTAATTATTTTCCCCAAAAATAATTAATTTTCAAAAATGAATAGTAATAACAATATTAATGATAATAATTCGAAATTATAAATTAATTTAATTAATTAATAATTCCGAAAATAATAGATAATTATTATTTAATCCAAAAATAATAATAATTATTAATACTAACCATGGTTACAAAATTAACTCAACCCTAGTTAATTTAACCTAACCATGATTAACTTTTAACCTTGATTACTTTTAAAACTAACTATAGTTACTTTAATCAACTAACCATAGTTAATCTAACACTAACTCTAGTCAAAATACTAATCTCAATCAGTCTAATTAACCATACTAATCCACTAATTAACTCTAATTAAACACAAACATACAAATACACTAATCACCCCTTAAGCAAGATCAACCCCTAAATAAGGATTATGAAATTAACTTACTTGGATCGGAAATCCGGCGACATTGGCGTGTAGAGGGGAACGAGGGCTACAAGGGGTAAGTTCAGGGATGAAAATGGACGACGAATGGTGGCCGAAATGGGCCAAGAATAGTGCTGGTTACTATTCACACAGAACTAACCAGTGGTGCAGAAAAGGTCGAAACGGGTGGTCCGGGGCAACTGGGGGTGACCGAGGGTGTGTGACTAGCTTCCTAACTTCCGTGACTACACTATGGGTGGCGGCGGCGGCTCCAGTGATGGCGGCAAGGCTGTTTTCCAGCTGGAAAATAGTGAGGACAATAAGAAACAGTAGAAATGGAAGGGAAAAGGAAGAGAAAAATGGACAGAGAGAGGGGCTGCTATATTAAACGAATTTGGGGAGAAAGGGGGAGAGAGAAAGTTGCTGGAAACTTGAGGGAGAAGCCAAGGCAAGTGAGCTTGCCACTTGCTTCAAGAACCAATAAAAAACAAGCACAAAAAAAAAAAAAAACAATGTCCACTTGGGCCTAAAAGGAAAAGGCCAAAAGAAAGAAACCCATGGGCTGAGGAGGGAGAGGAACTTGGGCCAACTTGGGCCCCTTTTGGGCTGGGCTGGATGGGCGCAAGGCCTATTGGGCCGCCGGTCTTGGGTCGGCCCACCCGCGGCCCGAAACCCGGTCCTATTTTTCCTTTTTCCGACACTTCCGCGTCCAATGGAAAATTCCAAAATAAATGAGGTGACGTCCAAATATTTAGTCTTGATATCACTGAGAAGTCGGTTCCCAAAATCAGATTAAAAATCGAGGCTAAATTGAGTCGATTGTGACCGTAGTACAATTTGAATTATCGAGTGCTATTTTAGGACTTTCCTTACTTTTGACCCGTGATCAATCATTCTTTGATCCACATTAACGTCAATTCTTGAGTCAGGGACGTCCCTTGATTGTCGTGTGGTCCCGGGGGCTCAATTGATAATCCCGAGTACCAGATGAAAATGATTCAGTTTATCATCATTCGTAGTTTGTATCAAAGTCATGTGGAAATCACCTCCAAATCAACTTCGTACTTCTACCGAATCGATTTATTTCCATTTCCTTAGTAGTCTAGTACTAGAGGATATCGTTCCCTCCCAGGTCTTCATGGTCGAAGGGTTCGTTCCTGATTAAAATTGTGAGTCGTACGCGAATCATTTCCTATCGACGCCTCCATGTAATCCATTATCCCATGAACACACAGTTCGGAAAATTTGTACTGACTAGGCATTTGATTAATATTGCAATTTTATAAAATCCCGAAATGGGGTCGATTCTCAGGATGTTACACATGTTTAAGTTGCACCTGAGGCAAGTTAATTTTCTAACTAAGGCTTAGACTTTAGATGTTGTGCCCGGTGTGCATGGTGTCCCCATGGACATGGGCACCATTATCATCACGCAACTTGTTTTGGTCGTGATTTTGTGTTCTAGCATCAAGTCACCACTGTGCGGGTTGACAAGGGGAGAGGAGACTATTACATGTCTCGTGTCTTTAAGGCGTGATTTGCGGGACATTGGGTCATGATGTACGGCTCCCTAAGGAGCTTCAATGGGCCATTGCCACATAAGAGTCTTGGCAATGAGTTCTGAGATCCTTTAGACCTCGACCCTCTAGATGGCGTGATGGAGGATCCCACATCCGGGGAGTCTGACCTGTCTAAGGTTAGTGATTACCCATCTAATGCCTGATCTTTTTGATTGACCCCCTTCCCCTTTCTGTTGATCGACGTAGGTTAGCTCAGTCTGGTCCCTTTTTGTGTAGGCCAATGGAAAAGTGCCCAAGGGAGGGCATGTTTATATACATTTCCTCAGGCTAATCTTAGTTGATAAATAAAAGTGATACTATTGTTTCTATTGATATGTCTTTCTGTATATCCTATTGGGGCTGAACACATAGACTTCTTTTCACTTAAGTCTGTGTACCAACGCATTATTCGGGCTATTAGAGTGACAAAAGCTTCTCCGTGACTGATAAAAGTAGTGAATGGTGTTGATCAGTACGGGTCCTAGTGGACTCAATTATTGTGCAAACCGACAAATAACTTTAGGACGGTGGATTCTTATAAGCTAGGTCATGGGTGGCTGACAAAAACACCTTTGCTAGCTTCATTTTTTTTTTTTTAATCTCTTGGTTGGACGCTGGCTTCCTTGAAATGTCATCCCCTACCTCCGCATAGCAGTTCTTTCCTTACTATATAAAAATTTACCACACGACCACTCAAGAAAAAATAATTACACGCATTTAAGGGTACTAGCAATAAATAGAAACAACAATATCACTTTTATTTATCAATAAAAACACGTGTTGGTTTAATAAAAACTTGGCCCGGTTGGGTGAGGGCCGGCGACCCTCATCGGATTTGGGGGAGGGTTATGACCCTCGCCCTAGATCTGGGTAAGGGCCTGTAGGCCCTCGCCGCAAGCCGGCCATTGGCCGACCCTCGGCCACTATTGCTGGCCTTTCTTGGCAATGGTGGGGCGGTGAGGGCTGCATAGCCCTCGCCGGATCCCCCTTCCTCTTTTTTTTTTTTTTAATAAAATCAATTTTAAAATTTATTTTAATATGACGTGGATACTTTTTTTAATTAAAATTTCCACGTGTATTTTTTATAGAAACAACAATATCACTTTTATTTATCCATTATCCTATGAACACACAGTTTGGAAAATTTGTACTGACCAGGCATTTGATTAATATTGCCATTTTATAAAATCCCGAAATGGGGTCGATTCTCAGGATGTTACACATGTTTAAGTTGCACTCGAGGCAAGTGAATTTTCTAACTAAGGCTTAGACTTTAGATGTTGTGCCCGGTGTGCATGGTGTCCCCATGGACATGGGCACCATTATCATCACGCAACTTGTTTTGGTCGTGATTTTGTGTTCTAGCATCAAGTCACCACTGTGCGGGTTGACAAGGGGAGAGGAGACTATTACATGTCTTGTGTCTTTAAGGCGTGATTTGCGAGACATGGGAACATGATATACGGCTCCCTAAGGAGCTTCAATGGGCCATTGCCACATAAGAGTCTTGGCAATGAGTTCTGAGATCTTTTAGACCTCGACCCTTTAGATGGCATGATGGAGGATCCCACATCCGGGGAGTCTCGACTCTGTCTAACGTTAGTGATTACGCACCTAATGCCTGATTTTTTGATTGACCCCCTTCCCTTTCGTTGATCGACGTAGGTTAGCTCGGCCCTGGTCTCTTTTTGTGTAGGCCAATGGAAAAGTGCCCAAGGGAGGGCATGTATATATACATTTCCTCAGCTAACCTTAGTTGATAAATAAAAGTGATACTATTGTTTCTATTGATATGTCTTTCTCGTATATCCTATTGGGGCTGAACACATAGACTTCTTTTCACTTAAGTCTGTGTACCAACGCATTATTCGGGCTATTAGAGTGACAAAAGCTTCTCCGTGACTCGATAAAAGTAGTGAATGGTGTTGATCAAGACGGGTCCTAGTGGACTCAATTATTGTACAAACTGACAAACAACTTTAGGACGGTGGATTCTTGTAAGCTAGGTCATGGGTGGGCGACAAAAACACCTTTGCTAGCTTCATTTTTTTTTTTTTTTTTTTATCTCTTGGTTGGACGCCGGCTTCCTTGAAATGTTATCCCCTACCTCCGCATAGCAGTTCTTTCCTTACTATATAAAAATTTACCACACGACCACTCAAGAAAAAAATAATTACACGCATTTAAGGGTACTAGCAATAAATAGAAACAACAATATCACTTTTATTTATCAATAAAAACACGTGTTGGTTTAATAAAAACTTAGCCCGGTTGGGTGAGGGCCGGCGACCCTCATCGGATTTGGGGGAGGGTTATGACCCTCGCCCCATATCTGGGTAAGGGCCTGTAGGCCCTCGCCGCAAGTCGGCCGGGGTCGCCGGCCATTGGCCAACCCTCGGCCACTATTGCTGGCCTTTCTTGGCAATGGTGGGGCGGTGACGGCGGTGGTGGTGAGGGCTGCATAGCCCTCGCCGGATCCCCCTTCCCTTTTTTTTTTTTTTTTATAATAAAATCAATTTTAAAATTTATTTTAATATGACGTGTATACTTTTTTTAATTAAAATTGTCACGTGTATTTTTATAAAAACAACAATATCACTTTTATTTATCAATAAAAACACGTGTTGGTTTAATAAAAACTTAGCTCGGTTGGGTGAGGACGGCGACCCTCACCGGATTTGGGGGAGGGTTATGACCCTCGCCCCAGATCTGGGTAAGGGCCTGTAGGCCCTTGTCGCAAGCCGGCCGGGGTCGCTGGCCATTGGCCGACCCTCGGCCACTATTGCTGGCCTTTCTTGGCAATGGTGGGGTGGTGACGGCGGTGGCAGTGAGGGCTGCATAGCCCTCGCCGGATCCCCCTTCCTCTTTTTTTTTTTTTAATAAAATCAATTTTAAAATTTATTTTAATATGACGTGGATACTTTTTTTAATTAAAATTTCCACGTGTATTTTTTATAAAAACAACAATATCACTTTTATTTATCCATTATCCCATGAACACACAGTTTGGAAAATTTGTACTGACTAGGCATTTGATTAATATTGCCATTTTATAAAATCCCGAAATGGGGTCGATTCTCAGAATGTTACACATGTTTAAGTTGCACCCGAGGCAAGTGAATTTTCTAACTAAGGCTTAGACTTTAGATGTTGTGCCCGGTGTGCATGGTGTCCCCATGGACATGGGCACCATTATCATCACGCAACTTGTTTTGGTCGTGATTTTGTGTTCTAGCATCAAGTCACCACTGTGCGGGTTGACAAGGGGAGAGGAGACTATTACATGTCTCGTGTCTTTAAGGCGTGATTTGCGAGACATGGGAACATGATATACGGCTCCCTAAGGAGCTTCAATGGGCCATTGCCACATAAGAGTCTTGGCAATGAGTTCTGAGATCTTTTAGACCTCGACCCTTTAGATGGCATGATGGAGGATCCCACATCCGGGGAGTCTGACCTGTCTAAGGTTAGTGATTACGCACCTAATGCCTGATTTTTTTGATTGACCCCCTTCCCCTTTCTGTTGATCGACGTAGGTTAGCTCAGTCTGGTCCCTTTTTGTGTAGGCCAATGGAAAAGTGCCCAAGGGAGGGCATGTATATATACATTTCCTCAGGCTAACCTTAGTTGATAAATAAAAGTGATACTATTGTTTCTATTGATATGTCTTTCTGTATATCCTATTGGGGCTGAACACATAGACTTCTTTTCACTTAAGTCTGTGTACCAACGCATTATTCGGGCTATTAGAGTGACAAAAGCTTCTCCGTGATTGATAAAAGTAGTGAATGGTGTTGATCAGTACGGGTCCTAGTGGACTCAATTATTGTGCAAACCGACAAATAACTTTAGGACGGTGGATTCTTGTAAGCTAGGTCATGGGTGGCTGACAAAAACACCTTTGCTAGCTTCATTTTTTTTTTTTTTTATCTCTTGGTTGGACGCTGGCTTCCTTGAAATGTCATCCCCTACCTCCGCATAGCAGTTCTTTCCTTACTATATAAAAATTTACCACACGACCACTCAAGAAAAAATAATTACACGCATTTAAGGGTACTAGCAATAAATAGAAACAACAATATCACTTTTATTTATCAATAAAAACACGTGTTGGTTTAATAAAAACTTGGCCCGGTTGGGTGAGGGCCGGCGACCCTCATCGGATTTGGGGGAGGGTTATGACCTTCGCCCCATATCCGGGTAAGGGCTCGTAGGCCCTCGCCGCAAGTCGGCCGGGTCGCCGGCCATTGGTCAACCCTCGGCCACTATTGCTGGCCTTTCTTGGCAATGGTGGGGCGGTGACGGCGGTGGTGGTGAGGGCTGCATAGCCCTCGCCGGATCCCCCTTCCTCTTTTTTTTTTTATATAATAAAATCAATTTTAAAATTTATTTTAATATGACGTGTATACTTTTTTTAATTAAAATTGTCACGTGTATTTTTTATAAAAACAACAATATCACTTTTATTTATCAATAAAAACACGTGTTGGTTTAATAAAAACTTAGCTCGGTTGGGTGAGGACCGGTGACCCTCACCGGATTTGGGGGAGGGTTATGACCCTCGCCCCAGATCTCGGGTAAGGGCCTCAGAGGCCCTTGTCGCAAGCCGGCCGGGGTCGCGGCCATTGGGCGACCCTCGGCCACTATTGCTGGCCTTTCTTGGCAATGGTGGGGTGGTGACGGCGGTGGCGGTGAGGGCTACATAGCCCTCGCCGGATCCCCCTTCCTCCTTTTTTTTTTTTTTAATAAAATTAATTTTAAAATTAATTTTAATATGACGTGGATACTTTTTTTAATTAAAATTGCCACGTGTATTTTTTATTTTGAAAAAAATGGTTCGTCAGCAAATAAACTTGCCAGAAAACGGACATGTAGCACTTTGGCCGGAATTTTTCGCCGTTGGCATTTAATTGATCATTTTTGCTCCGATTTTGGCATTTAAGTGTACATTTTGTAACTTTTTACACTTAAGTGTCCCTCTGTGCTAAGTTTTGGCACTTTCGGGATACTTAACTCACTACACTAGAGCACCGACATTATGGACAAGAAGAAAACCATGAACGAGCAAGTCGTTGCTGTAACCTGCGAGACAAACTGTAGGTTGTGCTGACCGAATTTGAATTAGGCCGGCCTAGCAGATTTGGCCTTTCAAAAAAAGGTATGATTCATCATTGGGGCGACTCATATTATAGGACACGGACCTCACCGGTGGCTTTGTCTATGATGCTGAACATTACAGTAAATTTATCCAATAATCTCTCCCAGCTCGTGTGATGATAAAGTAGAGTTGCAAATGATACGTGACCAAGAGGTTACCTCAGGTGCAATTTTTACTTGCAGGAGGACTGGGCTTATAAGCATTCCACCTCCAATTCCAAAAATTTCACCCAGAAGTCCAGCTAATAGTGCCATTACCGGAAAAATAAACGTGTTGGTCGGTCCTTCTCTGTTATGGTCATTGACGTCCTTAAAAAAAGAACCCAATCTTAATAAGCTTCTAGTTCATTCATGTTAAGCGAATTTATTACATCAACTTTTACGATTCTTATTAATCTTTTTCCTGTATATAACCAAACACCTGCTGGCTTGAAACCTGACGTTGTATGCTTTCTTTCCTGATTAGAGTTCACGAAGTAAAGGCAACATTTAGTGGAATCTGAATGAATGAGAGTAGCCAATAATTTGGACCACAGGGCTCAACTGGGATAACACTCTGCACATAATTTCAAAAATCAATCTCACTAAATCTGTAGTAATAAGTTGGAGAAAAAGTTAATATTGCAGGACGGTTGTGTGAAGGATCTTTGCAAGGAGTAACTCTGGAACACATAATAAAAGAAGAAGAAAAGAATAGAAAATCTAGTGGGAAGTTAGTTTATCGTAAACTATAAGCATGAAATGGTGCGGTGGAGCTACGACGAGTGGTATCATCATCATAAACCGGCCATTTCCAATAAGTGTAATATGACTATAAGACAAGAATGTGGCCGAAGGGATCATATATAGCGATTTTGTGGCAAAATTTGAGATTCCGATACTTTAGCTTATTCATTGGTTTCTTCCTAGGTCTGATTTGCTAGCACAAAGCATATTCCAAGTTGCGTGTAAGAATCAAGCAAGTCATCCCACAATTATAGAACACAAGGGAAATAAATTTGCTGTTCTGTAACATGACTAAATGTCCCTAGCATGAGCAACAATGTTTTTATGCCAAGTCCTTGCATCCGAGAAAATATCATCTTCAAGATAAACCCACGAACATCCCAATTGTCAGTCACTTAGAAGTTCAATTGAAGGCGACCCACTAGATGAGAACAAGGCGAAATGATCTAGTATGATCTGCCTATATATATCGAAGATGATCTGCAATTGAAGAATATATAATGAAAATGAAGATAACATGGTTAGATCTTTTGGAGCACCGTATACATTCACATAATTCAGTCACAGGGACATGAAACATCCTTAGCCTTATTAAGATGAGATGAAATTAAAGAGATCAGAACAAAACGATGACAACAAAAAAAGTGTAACAGAAGCAACTCACCTATCCATGTTGATTTCCACGAAGAATATACACCGACAAGAATGAAGACCAGACCAGAACCAAGACCCCCAATTTCATCCAGGGGACCTTTTCTTGACATTTTAGTTCATCACGCAGAGCAGGCTCTTCTGCAATCTTGGTTTCCTCTGACCCACCAAAACCTTCCTCTCTCACAGACCCCTTTTCCAAGTTTAGCATCTCTCTCCCTCCCTCTGACTCCAGTTTCCAATACGAGACCCCTTTTCTTCAGGTCTTGAATGTGGACCAAGCAAGAGAGACTGCAAATAGCTTAGTGATGAGCCACTCAGGGAAGACGACATTGCATATGACCCCAATACTCACTCCCAACAACATGCATGGTTCTGAGAGGAGTGCAATGTCGTAGTCGATCAAGCACTTGCCACCAAATTGGGGGCTCTTGATAATCAAGTAGCAGATGACATTAGCAATTGACACACCGGTGACCATGAAAGCTGAGGAGCTTGAGGCTGTCTTGGGCTGGAGGCCCGCAAATACAGCAAGAATTGGTATGAAAAGCCCACCTCCACCAATGCCACCTGCGCTTGAAATAGCAGCTGCTACGAAGCACAAGACACCTGCTTGCACCATTGGAGGTGAAAAAAGCTCGAACTTGACATGGGTCTCTTGAGATTTCATCATCTGAGCGTGCCTCCATTGATGAGTTTGGTTGGGAAGATCATGACTTTTTGTGATTCTTGAGATGGGTTCCCTTCCTCTAGCATGAGGAAGGCTTAGGATTGTGAAGAAGAAGAAGAAGAAGATGGCTGAGAGTAGGAATTGAGCAGACACTCTGATTCTTCATACCGAGAGAGCCTGGTGAGTGGGCAAAAACAGAAACTGCACTCTCCCTATACACAGGAGTTGGGAAGGATCTTTGGTCTTCTGTACGGCATTATTGATGGAACCAACAAAAAGTAGTAAAACAAATGAATGCAATTCGTCGATGCTAAAACGAGGCTGCTCCTGAGGGATTCGTATTTAAATGGAACTGATTAGTCACTGTCCAAAGATCGAGAAGATGGGAAGCGAGAAGGGGTTTTTTTGTTGTTGTCAAAATTCTAGTTCTGCTAGATTAATTTTGTTTTCTATTTCATGGTAATTCTACTTTATTTCAAGGATAATGCTACCATTAGAGTATAGTCCAGGATGGACCGGTCACAAAACAAGAATATGAAACCAAACCAAGGGTTTGTTCTTAGAAAATCTAAATTTGGGAACTGAATTGGTCCACCTGAGAGCTCACTTGGCCACAACTGTAGGACTAGAAACTTGTCCTCCCTATTTTTTTTATTTTAGGTGTTAGTATATTGAAATATGATAACCAATTTTTTTTTTTCATTTTCAGTTGAAATTTTGTCTTTTGAATTTTTCTTTATATGTTTTGAGTTGTTAACTTGTTACTAAAGCCATTTTTTTGAAAAATTTGCTCACGGGTTCAAAACCGATTCAAAATTGATTTTATTTGGGAACCAACCTAGTTAGTTTAATTACTTAGTTGATAAGTTCAAGAATCAATTAGCAATGTTGCATTTTGAGTTGAACTTGGACCGGTACTCAGCCTTAGCAACCACACCAGTAGTCTTCATATCTTTGCTCGAAGATCAAAATTGTTCCCCTGTTCTTTTTTTTTTCTTTTTAATTATTATTGTTTCAAAATTATGTAACTTTTTATAATACTCCACATGATATATAAAATTGGATGGCGATATACTTGGCTAGACAATCTAGGATACTTGTGTCACATTATTATATGCACACATGATGCTGAAGTAGCTTCTTTGGTGCCAAATATGCACCAAGTCTTTCTTTTTTGGTCAAAAGTATGCACCAAGTTGGTGAAGTACACAAATTAACATTATGAAGAGAGATATATTCATATTGTGATTCTTGATTCTTTTTGTCCCTTTTTTTGAGGGCGGACCTCTGGAGTGCCAAAAGTTGGCACAAAAGGACACTTAAGTGCCAAAAGTTACAAAAGGTACACTTAAGTGCCAAAATCGGAGCAAAATGGATCACTTAAGTGCCAACGGCGAAAAATTCCGGCCAAATTGCCACGTGTCTATTTTCCCGAGACTTCATTTGCCGACGGAGCATTTTTTTCAAAATAAAAAATCCACGTGGCAATTTTTTTTTTTAAAAAATTGTCCATGTCAAATTTTTGAAAAATTAAAATCGATTTTATTAAAAAAAAAAAAAAAAAAAAGGAGGAGGGGATCGGCGAGCTCCTCCTTTTTTTTTTTTATAAATATAATCGATTTTATAATAATATATTTATAATTATTTAATATTATTTAATTAATAATTTTTAAATCCACGTCAGCCAAAACGACGTCGTTTTGGCTGATTTTTGGTCGATTTAGTTTCCGGCGAGCCATGTAGGCAAGAAAATTAATAAAAAATTGCTACGTAGGATTTCCTACTGGGTTCCGGCGACTTGGCACTCAAGTGATCCAATTTTTTTTAAAAGTGGCACTTAAGTGTACCTTTTGTAACTTTTGGCACTTAAGTGTCCCTTTGTGCCAACTTTTGGCACTCCTGCTGTACTTATGCCCCTTTTTTTTTTTTTGGAAAACTTCTTGGAAACCTTAAAAGTTTTGTTTCTATAAAGCTTAACTACTTCAACTAACTTAAAAACACTATGGTTTTTCGACAAAAAAGAAAAACGTTTCTTCTCAAGTTTGGAGAGGAGAGACTATGCAATAATAGCGGGAGGATTGATCTAAAAAAGAGTAAATTAGTGTTGACAACGGCGTTGAATTCATCTCAGCAAAATCGAGGCTCGAGGACCAACAATGGCTCTTCTTAGAAAGTATATGTATCCTTTGAACCAAAAATAAGTAGAGACGTGATTATAAATTTCGAACGACATTCATTTCCATTTCCTAGAAGATTTTTTTGTCAATGACACATGATATATGCAATGATATTGCTATTGCATAATGTGTTTTGCTGGCCAAGCCTTGCACAGACCAAGCCACGACCCGTTAAAGTAACGGGTCATGTCCCGTCGGGCCCAGTGCCAAGAAGGGTGATGCACAACCCCTTCGTTCCCAGACCCGTGATCGGGTAGGCCCACGGGCCTTGGGTCAGCCTAGGTCCATGGGCCCTAATGTGCCGAACCATGCCCAATCTTTTTCCCACCTAGGTGGTGATGTTGCTCTGGCCAGGGTCAAAAAGTGAAAGGGTTGATCCTGCGGGGAGGATCAAGCACTGATCATGTTACAGTTAATCTTCTTGTAGCTCCCGGCACACTTGCCGTGTAATTCTAGATTCGAGAATGTCCAATATCAGGCAGATTTCCTTAATTGAGATGGACTTTTTACTAAGGATGTAACTCGACTAGGTTAAGGTTTAGAAATTAAGTGGTGATTCCTGCGAGGATCAATGAGGCTCGCGATACACACGCTTCTGATGCAGGCCAGAAGTCAAATGACCTTGCTGAGTTTGCCTGAAGAACTTTGAACTTCGAAACTTTACCAACACCGGAAATTGAAAAGTAAATTCGATACTTGAGTTTACTTTTACGTGATACTGGCTTTTTGCCGTTGTGTCACAGCTCTTTCTTATTTCCTTTAACTCTTACCAATAATAGCTAGCAGCTTCTTGCCTCAACAGGGCTAGCATCATATGTTGTGGTCCTTGAAATGTTTGGGGTTTGAGTTGGCTATGGTGTTGGTACTTGCGAGCATGTTGTTTGTAACTTAAATTCGTTTTATGGTATCATCGATCTTGTGAGCATCAATGTTTTAACGGTGGGTTGTCACAAGAGATCAAAATAACTAGAGAACTATGTGGTTACTCAATATCTAACATAAGATATTTGATTGAACAAATCGAAAAAGAGATAAAAGTTCCATTTACAATTATATTTCAATCAAGGTATTAGGATCGCTATCTAATTTTGAGCGATAAAGATACGCCAAGGAATTGCATGAATGCTCTATTGTGCTTAATATTCGAAAGTCAATCTCATGGCAAAGATTATCACATACTTGTCTTACAAGATTTCACAAGGGATCATCTTTCCAGGTCAAGAAACCTCCATGCCCGGCCCTTCCACTCCCATCTTTACACAAGAAAGTACACGACATCGTAAAAGTAATCTATTGAAACAATCTCCTGTGGAGAGACATGTTCAAACATGTTGGCCCCATCCCACAAATGGGTTAGGCCAATACGTGAAATTACTGAGATTATGCCTAACTCTACCAATTCCATATTGGTCGAAGAGAAACGAGTTGTTTCCAACTTTTAGAGCGTGTGCGCTTAACGAAAATTCCATGCGCTAGTGCCGTCAACAGGGAGGTTTGAATCCCATGTACTTGCCTGAAATGTAGTCGTTCCAGACCTCGACAGCTCCGAACCCGGTGATGAGAACTGTACTCAATGCCATCACAATGCTGACAGAGAACACGATGAGCGAGGCCCTCCCATATTCTCTTATGGCCCTCTGAACCACGATAATTCCCAGCAGCGATGCGACGAAGCAGATAAAGGAAAACGTCAGGGCGATCTCTGTGTGCTTCATTCCCAATAGGATATACTGGAGTACCGACATTGTGGACGAGAAGAAAACCATGAATGAGCAAGTCGCTGCTGTAACCTGCAAGATGAAGTGCAGGTTATGGCTAACAAAATATGAATTGGGCTCGGCCTTTCAAGGCGGTATCATCCGAAGTGGGCGGGAGCCGTAATATAGGATATGGACCTCATCGGTTTTCTACGATTGACTTAGTCTATGATGATAAACATTGAAAAGTCACTTCACGTTATAATTTCTCCCGGCTCATGCGAGGAACAGTTAAGTTGCGAATGGATATTTTGAGAGAGAAGTTACCTCAGGGGCTATTCCCACTTGCAGGAGGAGTGGGCTTATAAGCATTCCACCGCCTATTCCGAAAAATCCGCCCAGAAGTCCAGCTAACAGTGCCATTACCGGAAATATAAGCCTGTTGTTTGGTCCCTCTCTGTTCTGATCATCAATGTCCTTAAAAAAAAAGAACCACATCTTAATGAGCTTCAAGCAATTTACTACAATAACTTTTACAGTTCATATTTGTCTTTTTTCTATGTATAACCCAACCTTCTGCTGGCTTGAAACTCGATGCTGAATGCTTTCTTTCCTGGAGAGAATCCATGAAGTAAAGGCTACAGCTAATGAAATCTGAACAGATGAGAGTATCCAATATCCTGGACCACAGGGCTCAATTGGGATGATACTCTGCACATAATTTCAAAGATCATGCACGTTGAATCTGTAGTATAAAGTTGGAAGAAAAGAAAGTATGGCAGGGCAGTCATATGAATTATCTTTGCAAGAATTTACTCAGGAACGCGGAAACAGAAAAGAAAATTTTGCAGCAAGTCAATGTGATGGAAAGTTTAGGCAAGAAATGGTGCAGTGGACCAAAGATGAGTGGTACCATCATCATAAAGCGGCCATTTCTGGTTAGTGTTATGTGAATACAAGACAAGAATGGAGGACCGTGTTATCAGTATTGTGATTTCATGCCAACATCTGAGATTGTAATACCGGAGCTTATTTGTTGGTCTCTTCCTAGGTTTGATCTGCTAGCACAAAGCGTCTTCCAAGTTGCGTTCACCGAAAGCAACACAAACTGAATATTGAAGTCTATGTAGTTTACTTCCATTAGTTGACACTTAAAAATTGATTTGGAGCAAGCTAAAGAGTCACCATCCATAAACATGTACTCTATATGAGAGGAATGAGATACTTTAATTTTGGAAAAAGAAAAACCTTCCAGTTTAACACCAGAATGAATGACAACAAATTTGTTAAAAGAACCCTTCAAGGGAGACAAAAACAAGAAATAATGGATCTAATTTCTGTCTTCTTTGGAAATATCTGTGGAGCTGTTGATTCTTAATACTTGGCTTTGTTTTGTTGGTAAAAAATTTTCATCTTAAGCCTCAAGTCTATCAATCCTCTTTTGCTCATCCTAATGTAATCAACATCAACTTCCATTAATCTGTTTAAATGGCCAAAAAGTAAAAAAGATATAGAAAAATACAAATCTAAATTCACAGGAGTACCACATTTGAGAATCAAGCGAGTCATCCCTGAATTATAGAACAAAAAGGGAACAAATTTGCTGTTATTTAACATTAATAAATGTCCCCGGCATGAGCAACAAGTTTTTCCACAAACTTCTTTTCACGTCTGAGAAAATATCATTTTTAAGATAAATCCATGAATATCCTAATCATCAGTTACTTAAAAGTTCAGTTGAAGAGGTGACTCACTAGATAAGAACAAGGCAAAAAGATCTAGTATGATCAGTCCACACATTGAGAATGATCTGTAATTGAAAAATAAAAATGAGAAAGAACAGCAAATGGACAGATCTTTTGGTAGACCGTATTCATTCACCTAATAACGAAAATAGTGTAACAGAAGAAACACCTGTCCATGTCGGTTTCCTCGAAGTAAATACACGAAGAAGAATAAAAACCAGACCAGAACCAAAGCCACCAATTTCATCCATGGAAACTTTTCTTCACGTTTTGGTTCAACACGCAAAAGAGGCTGGTCTGCAATTTTAGCTTCCTCTGATCCATCAAAACCCCCATCTCTCATAGGCCCATTTTCCAAGTCTCTCCCTTCCTCTGACTCCAGTTTCCAGTACGAGACCGCTTTTTTGCAGGTCTTAAAAGTGGACCAAGCAAGAAAGACTGCAAATAGTATCGTGATGAGCCACCCAGGGAAGGTGACATGGCATATGACCCCGATACTGACTCCCAGCAACATGCATGGCTCTGACAGGAATGCAATGTCAAAGTCGATCAAGCACTTGCCACCGAACTTGGGGCTCTTGATGATCAAACTGCAGATGACATTCGCAAATGACACGCCAGTGACCATGAAAGCGGAGAAGCTCGAGGCTGTCTTGAGTTCAAGGCCGGCAACTAGAGCGAGAATCGGTATGAAAGCCCACCTCCACCAATCCCACCTGCGCTTGAAATGGCAGATGCTATGAAGCACAAGACACCTGCCAGCACCGCTGGAGATGAAAAAGACATGAACTCGACATGGGTTTGTCGAGATTTCGTCATCTGGGTGTGTCTCCATTGATGAGTTTGGTTGGAAAGATCATGACTTTTTGCAATTCCTGAGATGGGCTCCCTTCCTTCAGCATGAGGAAGGGTTAGGATTGTGAAGGAGAAGAAGAAGACGACGGCTGAGAGTAGGAATTGAGAGGAGAGTCTCTGATTCTTCATATTGAGAGAGCTTGGTGAATGGACTAAAGCAGAAACTGCAAACTCCTGATGTACATAATACAGCGGTTGAGAAGGATAGTTGATCTTCTGCATGGCATTAGCGGGGGAACCAACGAAAAGTGAGTAAATAAATGGGGATCGTGCCTTTTCAACACACCCCGTATTTACTAAAATGACAAAATTACCCTCAATCATTTAATTGTAGTTAATAGTGGTGAAAGTTTAATTTACTTTCCTTCTTTTTAGTTTTTCTATTTCTGTATACAATCCGGTGGCTATAACGAGTAATATTGGATATTTTGCTTTTGTTTATTGTGGGTATCCCATGTCTATTAAAGATTATCATATCCTCTTCTTTATTTTCAATTTAGCTTTCGTCAAAATTAGCTTTGTCAAAAAGAGAAATTTTCAAGAAACCTACGTTTTTTCCTACATTATCGAGCAAACTTATGAATCAATTGTCAAATAGATTTTAGAAAATTTTTAATAGAGACAAATTTTTTAGCTTATTTACATGTTTAATTTCTATGAATTTAGTCACACATGATATTAATTTTTGTTAATACAAATTGATGAAATTTCATCGGTATTATAAAAAAAATATCATATTTTATGCAAAGCTTTGATTCGATTAAATTTAAAGTGTCATGTTCAAGAACGTAATTGTGATTTTGTGTTGAAAAATTTTAAAGAGAGTTTTTTTTTTTTTTTTTTTTTTTTGGTTTCATCCAATCACCCCATGCATAAAAAAAGATAACTGATAATAAATGGTTCAATGGTGATATGCACAACAAAAGTAAAATTTAATAAACATGCCACTATGTTAACAAAGTTGTCTCTAGATTCCACTTGATAATTAATTCATAAATTTGCTCAACAAATATGAAAAGGAATTAGGTTCTGTTGAAATTATTTCTTTTTGGCGAAGCTAATTTTTATGGAAGTAAAATCCAATACTAGTAAAGAAAACATATTGTGTTTAACATACATAGATACCCACAATAAACAAAAATAAAATATGTGATATTCTCAATATGGCAAGTTGATGTTACCTACAAATAAGAAGCTAAAGAAAGAAGAAAATAAATAAATTTGGAGCTACTACTTTAAATTACAATTGAATGATTGAGGACAATATCATCATTTTAGTATAAAAAAAAAAACATGGAAATAGCGTGGCTCATAAATAAATGTAAAATGCGATTGTTATCAGCTCCTAGCACAGCAACAAATGAAGTGATTATGAAAGAATGTGGATGTTGCGGAAAGGGGAGCGATCGAACAATAAAATAGACAGAATAAAGAAAATAAATCGGACACTAAATTTACGTGGTTCGGTCATAAAGACCTACGTCCACGGGGAGAGCAACGACGAATTCCACTATAGAACAAGCGATATAACGGAGATTACACACTCGAGTCACTCAAACACTCTCAGTGTTTCCCAAGCTCCAATTACACCCAATAACTCACGTAGTGTTTAGTCCCACAATTCATAGTAAAATAATCTCTCAATATCACAAAGGAATTATACATGAATTCTTATCACAAGAATTTAATCGGCTACAAACACTTGAATCTTCTTGGCGTAATTGCTCGAACGAGATCAACGGAGAAAACTCCCCCCAAGCACTCGATAACAAATCGGCGCTTCAAGACCTCTTGCATCAACAACGGCCTAATTCTTCTCCACGCATGACCATATATATATAGGACTTGAGGATTCTCCAATTTTGAAAGCCACTCCTACTTGGAGTAGGAAAGAATAAATTAAGAAACCCACACCTACTAGGATTATGAAATAAATCAAACTTCTGTTTTAGGCTCAAACTCGAGACATATTTTCAACAATCTTCACCTAGGCTCGATGTTTGAGCCAAGTGACAATCGCTTCAAAATTCGAACTTTGCCGCTTCTCTTCCATAGCCCCCGATAGGCTCAACCGCCATAGATATCTTTCAAGCCCAAATCCCGCTTGAACTTCGCCATAATTGAGGACCTCATAAGAACACCAACTCCACATGCACCTTTAACTACTACACAAGGATTTCTCGACACAATCTCCTTAACCACAGATAAAGCAAAACCATTGTCGCATCCATATTTGTCAGAAGATCGAATATATACCTTGTCAATATCAGCAGTTACAGCAGCTGTTGGCTTTACAAACTCCACCTCGTTACAAGCACCATTTGTGTTGATTACCACATTAGCACCCGCTACCTCAGGAGTTTCTGGTTGCAACTCCACCTCAAGTTGAACACCGTTCAGATCCGTATAAGCATTGCTATTACCACTCCTAACCAAAAGTATTGGAGACTCGTCAAACATAACTTCTTTGCTGATAACAAGTGAATTTAACTCCGGGCACCACAACCGATAACCCCGCTTACCTTGTGCATAGCCTAGGAATATGCACTTTCTTGCCCTTCCATCGAGCTTACCATCACTCGTTCGAACATAGCACGGGCAACCAAATATTCTAAGAATAGAATAATCAGCAACGTTACCCGACCACACTTCTTCGGGAGTCCAATGTTTAATTGCAGTCGATGGGGATCTATTCATCAGGTAGCTCGCCGTACTAAGCGCATCCGCTAGGAATCTCCTAGCCATACCAACACTAGAGATCATTTTGTGGGCCATCTCTAGTAATGTTCTGCTCAACAATTCCACAACATGTTATGGTTCATTGGCAGTAGTGCGGTGTTTCACTATGCCTTCCTTTATGCAGAATTCGTTTAACAGCTTCGAGTAAAACTCCATATCATCGTCAATCTGCACCTGCTTGATCATCTTATCAGTCTCCTTTTCGATCAAAGCTCTCAATTGCATGATCCTGACAATAGCATCAAATTTGTACCTAAGTACAAACACCCATGTCTTCATCGAGTGGTCATCAACAATTATTAGCATATATCTGGCACTCTTCCTAGAAGGAAACCGCGACAACCTGCAAACATTCAAATGAAGTAACTCTGCAATTTCCGTGGTTTCTTTGACTATCATACTGAACTACACTTTCCGCCATTGATCTAAATCATAGCACCTGCATACATTCAATTCGTCAGCAACATAACCACATAGCAGATTTCTTTCACTTAAAACCTTTAGGCTTCTCTTGTCAATGTACCCCAAACGCATATGCCACAATTCATACTCACGAACATATGCATCCGACATCTCCGTGGCGAAATCTGTCATTGTCTCACCTTGAAGCTCATACATGCTATTGTGCTTGATTCCTTTCATTATCACTAAAGCACCTCCAACAACTTTCAGAATTCCACATTCTGAAAAATACCGACATCCAGCTGAATTCAGGGCACTCAAGGAAATTAAGTTTTTATTCAACTCTGGAACATGCCTCACTCCAGTCAATTTTCTCACAATACCA
The DNA here is from genome assembly GCA_014182735.1 of Corymbia maculata. Taxonomy (NCBI): domain Eukaryota; kingdom Viridiplantae; phylum Streptophyta; class Magnoliopsida; order Myrtales; family Myrtaceae; genus Corymbia; species Corymbia maculata. Next base: position 263,546 of record CM024687.1, on the reverse strand, counting down.
TCATGCATTCTAATTTTAATATGGCCAACACCTACAACATTGCATTCAGCGTTGTTCCCCAACTGCACTTTACTACTATTCGTGCACTGATAAGTAGTAAACCAGTTTCTATTTGGTGTAGCATGAAAAAAACAACCAGAATCCAGAATCCATCCATCAAATGATGAATAATCAGTGACAGACAAGACATAATTGGCATTATCCGAATTACCAACAGCTATACCTACAACATCATCTGCATTATCAACTAAGATTTCCTTACCATTCTCATTCTTCAGCTTAAGGCAATTTCTTCGAAGATGCCCCCTCTTGCCACAGTTCCAACAGACATCACCACTAGTCCTTGACTGGATACGTCTGTTCATGTTCATACTACCACGTGTTCTAGTTCTTCCTCTATTTTCACCTACTAAAGTAGTAGATACGGGTTCACCAGATTCTCTTCTACGAATATCCTCACTTAGAATTAAATTTCGAACCCCATCAAACGTTAAACTTGTTAACCTAGAGGAATTACTAACAGCAGTAACAGTAGTATTCCAACTATCAAGCAATGAGTATAACAGAATCAAAGCACATACCTCATCTTCAAAGTCAATATCAACTGAACTCAATTGACTAACAATCACATTGAATTCATTGATATGATTTGCAATTGATGCACCTTTGCTCGTCTTCAAGTTAAACAGATGTCGCATCAAATAGCCCTTATTGATTGCAGAGGGCTTCTCGTACATATTCGATAGGGCTTTCATCAAACTTGTAGTGGTAGTCTCCTTCACGATGTTAAATGCGACGTTACGAGCCAACGTTAGCCAAATAACACCCATAGCTTGTCTATCTAGCAATTCCCAGTTAGCTTTCTTCATTGTCTCTGGCTTCTCGCCCGATAGGGGCGCATGTAGTTTCATTTGATAGAGATAATCTTCAATCTGCATCTTCTAGAAACCAAAATCCTTCCCATCAAATCTGTCGATTCTCACTTTTATTTCTTCTGTTGCCATCAATTCGCTTCAGCTCAGCCAAGCCTGGCTCTGATACCAATTGTTGCGGAAAGGGCGAGCGATCGAACAATAAAATAGACAGAATAAATAAAATAAATTGGACACCAAATTTACGTGGTTCGGTCATAGAGACCTATGTCCATGGGGAGAGCAACGACAAATTCCACTATAGAACAAGCGATACAACGGAGATTACACACTTGAGTCACTCAAACACTCTCAGTGTTTCCCAAGCCCCAATTACACCCAATAACTCACGCAGTGTTTAGCCCCACAATTCCTAGTGAAATAATCTCTCAATTTCACAAAGGAATTATACATGAATTCTTATCACAAGAATTTAATCGGCTACAAATACTTGAATCTTCTTGGCGTAATTGCTCGAATGAGATCAACAAAGAAAACTCCCCCCAAGCACTCGATGACAAATCGGCGCTTCAAGACCTCTTGCATCAACAACGGCCTAATTCTTCTCCACGCATGACCGTATATATATATATATAGGACTTGAGGATTCTCCAATTCTTGAAAGCCACTCCTACTTGGAGTAGGAAAGAATAAATTAAGAAACCCACACCTACTAGGATTAGGAAACCCACTCCTACTAGGATTAGGAAACCCACACCTACTAGGATTAGGAAATAAATCAAACTTCTGTTTTAGGCTCAAACTCGAGACATATTTTCAACAGTGGAAGTGGTGAGACTTCAGACTACCATGTGTCGTTATGTCATCCAAGTTGAGTGAAGGAAAAGCAAAACGCGTGCAATTTCCAGGAACTCCTGTTTACTCTAATGACTAAGAATGTCTCAGGAGTTGTCGCTCGAGAGATGTTGAGAATGGTGTCTTTTTGAATTTTAATGAAAGGGTTGTGGAGGTATGTTGAAGCTTCGGTTATGGCTAGAGATTTAGATGGATTTGGAGAGAGAAGGTAGGCGATGAGAAAGGTTTCTCGTTGTCAAAATGCTGAGAAGGGGACTGATTTTTTTTTTTCCTTTTATTTCTATTTTGACCCTTTTTCTTGATTTTAAGAACGGCGCTACTATTATGATTGACATGATTCTGGTGGTAGAGTGCGAAGCTTGAATAAAAATAAGATCAAGAGATTTGATTCTAAAAAATTCTAGATTTGTGAGTCGAATGATTGTACCTAAGTAGACACCTGGTGGAACCACAAACTCGTCCTTTATTTTTTTTAAAATATAATTTCAATATATTAAAATACAATAATCAATCTTTTTTTTTTTATTCAGTCGAAACTTTGTCTGTGGAAGCCTCTTTTCATTATCATCTTGAGTTGCTAACTTGTTAACAATGGATTTATTTTTTGTCAAAACATGTTCACAAGTTCAGAGTAGTTCCAAGATCGAGGGATCTGACACGATCACTTGAATTCTTGGACAGAAGTTGATGGATGCAAGACTCAATCGAGAGGCTAGGAGTGCCACGTAGGCCATACTCGAGAGCAGTAATTGATCGCCACGTGTCCAAGTGGTCCCCACTTCTTAGATTTTCAAGGGCCCACTTCCTCACGTTCTCCGTTGTTGCTTCTCTCTCTCGCCGTGTCCATCAGTAAGCCCCTTCCATCTTCAGCCATCGATGGAATGGCCCACGTGGCAATCAATCACTGGACTGGAGCACACCATGATCAGGGATTGCAGAGTGACGTGGCAGTTGCCGTCGCTTAGGGTCGTCAGCATTGAGGAAGGTTGACTTGTGAGTAGTTTATCTATCTCAAGGTTCTCGGACATCCATTTTATGATCCTTGTTTCTTTTTTGAATTCGCTTTTTTTTTTTTTTTTTTGTGGGGGGGCGGCGGAACTAGATTTTGCAAACGATTTTTCTTTGATACGGTCACTCACTTGAGGAAGGCAACATGGTGCTTAGATCTCACCGGTTGGTTTGTTCTCAAAATAAGAAAATTCATGTCGACATCTTCCACGAGGTTAGGTTTACTTTAGCAAAATCTAACCTAAAAGGATCAAGGGCAGCTCCTTTTGCAAAGTATACACATCCTTCTCAAACTAAAAAAAGTCAAGACATGGTTATAAATTTCGAGCAATACCCATTTTCCTAAAAGGAGTTGAATCCTTGATCACTTCTCTAGACAGCTACATCTTCTCGATGTGGAAAGATCTTTTCAAGGATCATAACATAAGCTTGGTATTGATTAAAGAAACTTAAGGAAATCTTACAAGAGGATTGAGACTCGAACTTGTACAGATATTGGATTTGTAACTAAAAGGTAAGGACCGATTTGGCTATGTGTGGTCATTGTTTTATCAAGATTTTGAAAATATAGGAGTGGCCAAGCGATTGCCCCCAATTAGAATGGATTTTCCTGCCTAGGATGTATGATCTTCTCCCAACTCTTGGTATCCTTGCCTTGTAAATCTTCATTTGTTGATGTCCATCACCAGATAGACTTCCTTAATTGAAGTGGACTTTCAGTGGGGATGTTGTTAACATTTAAATTTTAGCAGCCTATTTAGATATTCATTGCATAAAAAAATTAGGGAAGTTTGATGCAAGCCATAGTGAGCACAAGACTAATCATTGCACGGGTAGTGAGAGTTGTGAGTCAATATTTGTAGAACCTTAGTAAAGAACATTTGAATGTACTAAAATTGATATCGAGATATCTAATAGATACATTAAATCACTCTCTTTGTCATGGAGGTACATCTTTATAGTTGCAGGGTAATATGAATGTAAATCACTTGGGATGATCAAGATAGTGGTAAGAGTACTACTATATATGTCTTTATGGCTATAGATACAATAATGTGTTGGGTATTTCAAATAGAAAGTAGTGGCTCTATAGTCGATAGCAATGGAGTGTGTGGTGATCACGGAAAACTTCAAGGAAATCATATGTATATAAGATTATATGGAAGAGCTACATCAAAAGCAGCCTATGAGAACATTATAGAGTGATAGTCAAAGTGTAGTGTACTTAACAAAGAACGCAGCTTATCACTCAAGGACTAAACATATCAAAAGGTGTGGTCATTTCATTAAGTTAGCATTGAAAGATAATGACTTAAAGTCATAGAAGATTGATGGCTTGGAAAATCCATTTGACGTGTTTACTAAGAGGTAGTGTAGATATAGAGAAACATACTTTACTACCATTGGTATTACTTCGTGTTAGTTAATGATGAGTATCGTAGAGGCACAAGTTCCGGTTACTAGCTTTTGAAGTGGACGAATGCAAAGTTGCTTGATGATTGGGTGCATTTATTTTTAAGTGAAAGATTGCTAGCGGGTGAGGCCAAACTTTTTTCTTAAGGAATTTTTTAGTATTTTCTCTTCATTTTACTTTTAGGTTAAAAGTTATACCTCATATATCAGCAATTGAGAGGCAAGAAGAAAATAGAGAGAAAAGACGGGGAGATTGCGACGGCCAAAAAGGAAGAAAAAGGTGAGCGTGCGCGCGTGGCAAAGAGAGAAGAAATGATTAATTTTTCTTCGCTAGTATTCTCATCCTCTTCACGCTCTAATCTTGAGAAAATGCTATCTAGTGAATTTGCATGGATACCTCTACACCAAGACCTAGCCCAAGTCTGAGTGAACTTTGATAATGAATTTTCTAGTGTCTTCTTTTGATTTTATCTTTTTTATTATTATATTTCCTTTGTGCAGATTGTTTGCTTTTGTTATTTTTTGGAATCGGTTGTAATTTCTCCAATCTCTCCACCCCCACTTCAAATTTTTAGAATATCTTCTCTCGGTAAATTGTCAACATCAGAGTATTTCATCTATTGTTAGTTTGCGAGAACCTCAGAGAGCAAGGTATATATACATGTTCTGCATAAGACTTGAAATTTGTACTATAATTCCGTGAAAGATATGGCCACTATAATTGTAAAGCTGCATTTTTCCTGCTACTTTCTGGAAAATGCCATGCATTAATCTTGACAATTCCTGGTGAAGCCAAACTTCACAATGCAAAGTTGCCTGGTGATTGGGTGCATTTATTTTTAAGTGAGATTGTTAGCAGGTGAGGCCTAACTTTTTTCTTAAGGACTTTTTTGTATTTTCTCTTCATTTTGCTTTTAGGTTAAAAAGTTATACCTCATATATCAGCTATCGAGAGGCAAGAAGAAAATGGAGAGAAAAGACAGGGAGATTGTGACGGCCAAAAAGGAAGAAAAGGTGACTGTGCATGCGGCAAAGAGTATTCTCATCCTCTTAATGCTCTAATTTTGAGAAAAGATTATCATTATATTCATTACCTTTGAAGTGTAGTGAATTTGCGGGGAAACCTCTGCACAAAGACGTAGCACAAATATGAATGAATTTCAATAATAATTGTTTTTAGTGTGTTCTTTTAGTTTCATCTTTTTTATTATTATATTTCCTTTGTGCCGATTGCTTGCTTTTGTTATTTTTTTTAGAATCGGTGTGTAATTTCTCTCTCTCCACCCCCAACTTCGAATTTTTCTTCTTGTGTGTTCTTTTGATTTCGTCTTTTTTATTATTATATTTCAGATTGTTTGCTTTTGTTATTTTTTTAGAATCGGTGTGTAATTTCTCTGATCTCTCCACCCCCCACTTCCAATTTTTAGAGCATCTTCTCTCGGTAAATTGTCAACATTAGAGTATTTCATCCATTGTTCGTTTGCGAGAACCTCAGAGGGCAAGGTACATATACGTATTCTGCATATGGTACAATCACTTGAAATTTGTACTATAAATCCGTGGATGATATTAGGGGTGTGCATGGTCCGGGTGGGCGGTTCCCACCCTAGAACCGGGAACCGCCCACTAAGGACCGGTTCCAAAAAATTGGATCCGGGAACCGCCCGTTGGTTCCATGGATCCACTCAAGAACTGGACCGCCGGTCCGGTCCGGTTCCCGGGTGGATCTACGGAACCGGTCTTACAAGCGGGTGAAGAAAAAAAGCTCTACTGGACACGTATCGAAAAGATGGTCTATTTAGAGATTTTGCAAATGTTCTCGCGCTTTTTTCTTTACCTCTTTTGGTAGGTTGTCTCAAATAGAACAATAAAAATTATAAACACGGGGCTTTAAAATTTTAATTTTTTTTCAACTAAAAAAATTATTTTTTATAATAAAAATTAATATATATTATTATTATAATACCGGTCCGGTCCGGATGGGTGGGCGGGCGGATCCGCCCATGGAACCGGGAACCGGACCGGTCCCTTTAGGAACCACCGGTTCCGGGCCGGTCCGGTCCGGTTCTGGGCGGTCCGGACGGTTCCCGGTTCTTTTGCACATCCCTAGATGATATGGCCACTATAATTGTAAAGCTACGTATTTCCAGATACTTTCTGGAGAATACCATGCATCAATCCTCATAATTCTATGTCAATGTCCATGTCTCATGTCATCAGTGCACTAAATTGCCTGCCGTCTGAGCATTACTTTGATTTCTGAAATCACTTGCTAATCTTTAATAGCATAAAAGAGATCAAAATAACTAGGGAACCATGCCATTACTCAATATCCAACATAAAATATTCAACTGAACAAATCCAGAATGAGTTGGTTGAATCAAAATAATTTCCCTTTTTAGTTCTTTTTCGATCAGGGGGAGTTGTTTTTAATTTTGAGCGATAAGATACGTCGAGGAATAGCGTGAATGCTTTATTGTGTTTGAGAGCAACTCATAGCAAGGATTATCGTACTTGTCTTACGAGATTATACAAAGGATCCATCTTTCCAGGTCAAGAAATCTCCATGGACTGCCCTTCCGCTCCCATCTTTATACTAGAAATTACCCGATATCGTAAACTACTCTATCAGAACAATCTCCTCTAGAGAGACGTGTTCTAATACGTTGGCCTGATCCCGCAAATGGGATAGGCCTGATCCCTTTTCCATATTAGCAGAAGAGAAAAGCGCAGCTTCTAATTTTTACAGCGCGTGCGATTATCGGAAATTCCATGTGCTAGACTCGTCAACAGGGAGGTTTGAATCCCATATACTTGCCTGAAATGTAGTCGTTCCAGACCTCAACAGCTCCGAATCCGGTGATGAGAACCGTACTCAAAGCCATCACAATGCTGATGGAGAACACGATGAGCGAGGCCCTCCCGTACTTACTTATAGCCCTCTGAACCACGATTATTCCCAGAAGTGATCCGGCGAAGCAGATAAAGGAAAATACCAGGGCGATCTCTGTGCGCTCCATCCCCAAGAGGATATACTGGAGTGCCGACATTGTGGATGAGAAGAAAACCATGAACGAGCAAGTGGCTGCTGTAACCTGCAAGATGAAGTGCAGGTTATGGCTAACAAAATCTGGATTGGGCTCGGCTTAACAGATTCGGCCTTTCATATAGGATAAGGAGCTCACAGGTTTTCTACGATTGGCTTAGTTTATGATGCTAAACATTCAAGTGACTTCACCTAATAATTTCTCCCATCTTGTGCGAGGAAACGATAGAGTCGCACATGATATTTTGACCAAGAAGTTACCTCAGGTGCAATTCCCACTTGCAGGAGGAGTGGGCTTATAAGCATTCCGCCGCCTATTCCGAAAATTCCACCCAGAAGTCCAGCTAACAGTGCCATTAGTGGAAAAATAAGCCTGTTGGCTGGTCCTTCTCTGTCCAGGTCATCCACGTCCTTTAAAAAAGAACGACATCTTAGTGAAGTTCAAGTAATCGAGGTAATTTACTATGACAACTCTTACGGTTCTTATTAATCTTTTTCTGTACATAACCAAACACCTGCTGGATTGAAACTTGATGTTGAATGCTTTCTTTCCTGAAAAGGATCCATGAAGTAAAGGCCACAGCTAGTGGAATCTGAACGGATGAGAGTACCCAATATCCTGGACCACAGGGCTCACTTGGGATGATACTCTGCACATAATTTCAAAAATCATGCACATCAAATCTGTTGTATAAACTTGGAAGAAAAGAAAATATTGCAGGACAGTCCTATGAAGAATCTTTGCAAGGATTTACTCGGGAACGTGGAAAAAGAAAAGAAAAGAAACTTGAGCAGCAAGCTGGCGCAATGTAAAGTTTAAGCAAGAAATGGTGCAGTCGTAAGCGGCCAATTATGGTCGGTGTCATGTGAATACAAGACAAGAAAGAGGACCGTGCCAACAGAGATTGCAATACCGGAGCCTAGTTGTTGGTTTCTTCCTAGGTTTGATTCGCTAGCACAAAGCATCTTCCAAGTGGCATCTACTGAAAGCAACTCAAACTGATATTAAAGTCTATGTAGCTCACTTCCATCAGTTGTCACTTAAAAATTGATCTAGACCAAGCTAATGACCAACAAGTCACCATCCATAGATAGACATGTACTCTATATGAGTGGAATGAGATACTTCAGTTTTGAAAAAAGAAAAAGCTTTCAGTATACCACCAGAGTGTATGACAAAAGATCTGTTAAAAGGACCATTCTATGTAGACAAACAAGAAACAATGGATCTAATTTTTTTGTCTTCTTTGTAGATATTTGTTGAGCTTTTGATTCTTCATACTCGGCTTTGTTTTGTAGTTAAAAAATTTCAATCTTAAGCTTCAAGTCTATCGATCTTTTTTCGCTTGATCAAACATCAACTTGGTGTATATGCATTTCTAAAATAATAATAAAACTTTTTAAAACTTTTGATACGGTGGATTAGAATATTAAGAATCTAGAACCACATGAGGCCCACATTTAAGAATCAAGCGAGTCATCCTGAATTATATAGAACATAAAGCAAACAAATTTGCTGTTCTGTAACATGACTAAATGTCCCCGGCATGCGCAACAAGCTTTTCCACAAAATTCTTTTCAAGTCTGTGACTATATCATTTTGAAGATAAATCTATAAACATCCTAATCATCAGTTACTTAAAATATCAGTTGAAGGTGACTCACTAGATAAGATTTAGGCTAAGAGGTCTAGTAAGATATGCCTATATATATTGAGAATGATCTATAATTGATACATAAAAAATGAGAATGAAAACAAAATGGACAGATCTTTCCGTATATTATGTTCATTCACCTAACTTTGTCACAGGGGCATGATAATTCTTTAGCCTCGTCTAAAATGATGATGAAGTTGAAGGAGATAACAAAAAAAAAAAAAAACAGCAAAAAAAAAAGTGTAACAGAAGAAACACACCTGTCCATACCGATTTCCACGAAGAACATACACCAAGAAGAATGAAAACCAGACCAGAACCAAAACCCCCAATTTCATCCATGGAAACTTTTCTTGACATTTTGGTTCACCACGCAGAAGGGGCTCTTGTGCAGTTTTGGCTTCCTCTGACCCATCAAGAAGCCCCTCTTTCCCAGATCCATTTTCCAAGCGTACAATCTCTCTCACTTCCTCCGACTCCAGTTTCCAATACGAGATCCCATTTCTGCAGGTCTTAAAGGTGGACCAAGCAAGAAAGACTGCAAATAGTATAGTGATGAGCCACTCAGGGAAGACAACATTGCATATGACCCCGATACTGACTCCCAACAACATGCATGGCTCTGAGAGGAGTGCAATGTCATAGTCGATCAAGCACCTGCCACCAAACTTGGGGCTCTTGATGATCAAATTGCAGATGACGTTCGCAATCGATCCACCAGTGACCATGAAAGCCGAGAAGCTCGAGGCTGTCTTGAGCTCAAGGCCTGCGATTATAGCGAGAATCGGTATGAAAAGCCCGCCTCCACCAATCCCACCCGCGCTCGAAATAGCAGCTGCTGCGAAGCACAGGACGCCTGCTTGCACCATTGGAGGTGCGAAAGACTTGAACATGACATGGGTCTCCTCTGATATCCTCATCTGGGTGTGTCTCCATTGATGAGTTTGGTTGGAAAGATCACGAGTTCTCGTGATTCTTGAGACGGCTCCTCTTCCTTGCGCATGGGAAACGCCTAGGATTGTGAAGAAGAAGAGGGCCGTGAGTAGGAATTGACTGTTCATGTTGAGGGACTCCTTCGGTAAATGACCAAACGAGGAAACTGCAGTCTCTTCATGCACCGGTCGGAGAGCATCTTTTGGCCTTTTGCCTGTCATTAGTGACGAAAACGACAAAAAGCGAGCACATAAAATAAATAGATAAAAAGTGATTATGATTTGCCTATCAGCACTGCAGAAAGTGAAATAATTATTGAAGAATGTGGAAAAAACCCGGGGGGGTACCAGCTGTGCCAATAAGATCAGAGTTTAGTGAGGCAAAAGCAAATCATTTGAGTTCGGTAAGGAAAAGCAGATCGTGCAATTCGTCGAAGCTAAAGCGCGGCTCTATTCATGAACTAATTAAGCTCCGCCCACTTCCAGAACTGGGAATTTCCCGTGTGCTCTTGGTGACTAGAAAGTCTCAAAGTTAGTGAAAAGCCATTCGAGGAAGGGAGGGATTTGTGTGTCTTTTGGGATGTAATTAGTGAAAAAGGTTGGGGACGGCTGCAACTGAGACATCCTTGGAGCCGGAGGGCTGCTCCTGAGGGAAGGTTTAGCTTTGAATGGCGAGAGAAGGAAGGAGATTTAGTTGAATGAGAAGCTGTAAAATTCTCTGCTTGGGCCAATGATTCGTTTTTTCTATGAATTTCTATTTTGATGCTTCAACCTTTATTTTAGAGAGAATGCTGCCACTAAGGAGTGCATGTCCAGCCGAAATAGGAAACGGAGATTCCGGAAGATCTAGAATTGGGAGTCAAATCGTCTATTCTAGAATTAACTTTGAATCGAACCATATTGTCCTTTGCTTTCCTAAATTTTGATACGTTAAATTTAAAATGACTAACTTCTTTTGAATTGAGTTGAAACTTGCTTTTGGAAATTCTTTTTTTTTTTTTTTCTTATTCGAATCGTTAACTGGGTAATAAAACAAATTTTTTTAAGAAAATATGCTCGCTGGTTCAGAATTGATTTAAGTTACATTTTAATAAGGAACCAGCCTAACTAGTTCACTTCCTAAATAGAATGTATAGCGCCAAGGCTGAATTGAGGGTCAAACAGTGTTTGGTCAGTTCCTAATTCCTATGTTAAAAAACCATGAACCTATTTGAATTTCTTTAAAACTAGCCCTAAACCGAGTTAGGAAAAGATCTTGAAAACCTTGGATGTTCAGCCTTTTTCCCTCCATGCATTGGTTTTTTTCTTTTTCTTTTTTCCCTTGATAAAGGTTACTTCTCCAATTGACTGAAAATGCAATGATTCTCTGATAGTGAACACCACAAAGGAGTTGCTCATTTGAGGAGGGTGATTTAGTGCTTAGATCTCATGTCTCAAAATCCATATTTTCGAGAGGAGAATTTAAGTCAGTTTAGCTCTAGAAATAGAAACTTCATGTTATTGTCGGCATTTTCAGACTGCGTAAAATTCACTTTAGCAAAAATCTAGACCCAAGGACCAATGTTGACTCTTTTGAAAATGTGTACGGGTCATTTTAAATTAAAAGAAAGTCTCCCAAAACTGGGTTCATGTTCTAAACAAAATATGTCAAAGTAAGACTTAAAAATGCAATGTCAATGAGTGTGGATTGTGATATCTGCACGCCCGCTCAATGCTTGACGGTTCTCCTAGTCCCATACATTCATGCGATCTTGACCCCACTGAACATGATTTCAACATATACTATTCTCTAAGGTTTCAATCTAAACTCCGATTTGGAATGTACTTGATCTACAAAATCGACGCCAATCGCCCCCGCTAGCCAAGCCTTGCGATGGAACTATTAATCAGAAATTTTTTTATTATCTAATAAAATAAATAATTGGGTTTTTTTTTTTTTTTTTTTTTTATGGTAAATGACTGAGGCATATACACGTTGGATTCAATCGATTTCAGATTTATCTAACTTTTCAAATTGTAATAGTTAACGACATTCCACACAGTGAACATTCTTTACATTCGATTATCAAAAAAGAAGAAGAATTTAGTCATTATCTTGTTTTGTCTTGATGACATAACCTCACATAATAATTGGACGTCCGGCCCCTGTTATGCCTACTAATTTGACAATGATCGTTGTGGTGGATGAGTAAGACTCCACGAGAGACAGTAGGATAATTTATCTGGACTTATCCAACTAGATGAATTAAATCACACGTAAAAAATGTAGATATCCTAAAAATACTTATTTTTAAGTAAATTTCTCCATTGTGATTGATTATGTAGACAATATAATTTATTTTATAAATACATATACTATGTATTATATATACACAATGCAAAACCGAATCAAATCATTGTCATTTTAAAAAAGCACAAGCTTTTAGAAAGTTCCACAAAAAACAAAACGAATATTTAATTTCACTTTCTCTAAATCACTAAAATTTAAAAAACAAAAAACAAAATTTCTTTCTGTACACATTTTACAAATTTTTTCCCACCATTTTTGTTCCGTTGCGAAATTATTCCTTTTTGGGACCTTCTATGGTCCACTGGGGATCGATCCCTCGTTTGTCACCGATTGTGATCTAATTTACATGTATTTTGTCGTAATATTTATTAAAAGTGTTGTAATTTACACAAAAATTTTGAAAAGTTTGCCATCAATGTATGATACTTTCTCTCATATAATTTTCATTTAAAGCGTTGTAATTCACACAAAAAAAATTTGCCATCAATGGATGAGACTTTCTCTCGTATAATTCAATTGCCACCGTGCCTCTAGTAAGATCAGATTGATTTTGCGGGAACTCCTCTCTTTGGGAAATGATGAGTCCAATGACCTTTACATAAAGAGCAAAACGTACACCACATCCTGCACTTTCCTGCCTTTTCCCCCCGGTGCTTCAAAATATACTTTTGTATGAGGCTAAAAGGTTTGAGAGCACCAGATCGGACCACATATCCAAAAGGATCATTATCATTTTTGGCCTACCTTATCCCTTACTTTAATATAAACACTTCGTATTATGAATATCATTTTTGGCCTGCCTTATCCCTTACTTTAATATAAACACTTCATATTATGAAAAACTCTAAACACTAACAAATTCACTCAAAATTAATTTTATACACTTATGACAAATTTATCCAAAACAAATTTTTTGACTACTAAAAACTCTAAGCTGATACATTTATAATAAATTTATCCTAAACTAATTTTTTGTCAACAAAAAACCTCAAACTAATATATTTGTGATAAATTTACCATTTGTTAGCTTTCCTCAAATTTACCATTAAATTTGTTGATCTAAATGGCACATTGTGACGGGTACGATGACATGGCAAGTTTACATGGAAATCCATATGGTAAATATCACGAAAAATCCTAAATTGGCACACTCGTAACAAATTGACTATACAATTTGAGGTTATTCGTGGTATTAACCTTATAGATTTTCACGTAGACTTGTCATGTCATTGTATCACGAGATCACGTGTCATTCATATCGGCAAATTTAATAGTAAAATTTCACAAAAGCTGACGTAAAGTAAATTTATTAAATGTAGACCAATTTAGGATTTTTGGTGGTTCAAAAATTAGTTCAATTAATTTGTCATAAGTATATTAGTTTGGAGTTTTTAATAGCAAAAAAATTAATTTGAGACAAATTTATCACAGGTATATCAATTTGGAGTTTTTCGTGATATTATATCTAATCTTTTTGTGGTATCATGTTGGACCTAGTATTTCGTACATGAGAAGAGAAGCATGCTGAAGCTGTGACCTTGTTGATTACCATCTACGCCATATGTTATGTCAAATGAAATTCAACTGAAAAATTCCACTAGTGGTACAGTGTCAAGGAGGTAAATCCATGTATATGAAATTGGGATAGTTAAATCTCGTGGACTTTACATGCAGAATTTTGCTATACGCCGAACCGGTTTGATGCATTTGCTGAAGATTTATCTAAAGAGAGGCATCCGGTGCTTGCGCTGGTGGAAGATTGATCTGACGCGAAACATCTACCTAACACTTGAAAAGCTTTCTCCATCGATACAATGTGTAATTGCTCTGTATCTCATTTAGCCCAATGTGATGAAGAACACATAGTGTATGTCTACAAAGATAGCCTTTATAATCAGACATCCCGTAGATGCAGTTAACTTCAGATCCCGTGCTACGATGCAAAACTTCAAATTTGACAATTTTGAAGTTACCATTATCATAATCACCTTAACGCTATATTACTCTGAGTTGATACTATTCCATTTCTATGCACTTGAGTTGCATTGCTGCAACATCGTATCAGCATCAACTTGAAAACTTTTTAAAGATGATATGGGTATATATGAAGGAGAGTTGCTTCTCAACGACATTCAGAGCTCAGCTTTGTGTTGCTTGGATTTACTCCATCTTCAAACTCGTATAAAGGAAACGCCGGAAGAATTGATAATTCTACCATGACATTCTTCATCTGATACACAGCCGCATTACTGACTTTCCAAATGTTCCAGCAAGTTCCTCCTCAGCGAAGCTTTCAAGTCCTCCTTGCTCGACCTTCGTCCTTGCGCCTAGATCGAAAGCTACTTATCAAAAGTTTGAATTGACGTTCACGAGTTTCAATTTCATCATGGAAGACACGTTTAGAGGATTCTAAAATCTTTCTTCGATATGAATTTTCAGCAGCAGCTAATGCACTGGAACCCAATTTCCACATGAAATGTCTAATTTTCTGCTGATAATCAATTTTCCGGACCAGCTTCCACACCTTACCATCTGTCCTATAATTAAGAACATCAAGGTTTATTTTCATGCAATTCTCATTCCTAGGTATCATAGCTACATTGTAAGCAGATTTAACAAGAAAAAAAGAACTCCATTTTTTTGGTGGACTCAAACCTGAGTGCCAAGGACTAGAGCTCGAGCTTCGAGACCTGAGCACGACCTTTATGGACCTAGGCTTGAGTGCCGGGGCATTGGGCACGGGCACTAGGGATTCAAGCCCAACCTCAATGAAAACCACCCAAGCCCAGCTGCCCAAGACCGGAGAGCCAAAGTTGAGGTTTCTGTGTCCAGGTATAGAGTTTTAGGCCCAATTACCGATATCTAGTCATATAGTCATATTTTGGAAAATGTTTTTCGATTTTTCAAAAGGAAATCATTATTCTGAATTTAAACATAGGTTTT
Organism: Corymbia maculata; assembly: GCA_014182735.1. Lineage (NCBI taxonomy): Eukaryota > Viridiplantae > Streptophyta > Magnoliopsida > Myrtales > Myrtaceae > Corymbia > Corymbia maculata. Next base: position 248,532 of record CM024687.1, on the reverse strand, counting down.
GCATTGATTAGGAAATGTTTCGTTGACTCATTTTTCTAAGTGAATCAAACGTAAAAAAATGAGAAAAATATTTTTCACGAACGACATGAAGCCTTGACTGTAGATGAGTTACTGGGCTCATGAAAATAGAATCCAGGCAATTGTTTAATCTATGGGCTTTAAGTTTGATAGGGGGGTTTACTCGGTCAATAATGTCACTTCAGAGCCCTCCGCCTAAGCTAGTTCGAGGTCGTCATCGGTTTGAGCCCACTTATTGTTTCCCTTAAAGACTGGATTTATTTGCAATTTTTAAGAGCCACATCAGATTCTATTTGACATGCTCTTCGGTTAAGACGGCCGTACTCATTCTATTCATAATGAAAGCGTGCATGTATATGCAAATTCAATCTTACGCACTTCATTTCAATATGTTATCAGTTCCATAAGGAACTTAATATTAATTAATATAAAATATCATTTTCTTTTCGATAAAGGGCTTGATTTTACATAAATGTGCATTGTCTAGACGTCTAGATGATGATTTCTTCATCTAGATCATGATAGATAGTATTATTTCTGGCACAGGACGATGTGCATTGCGTTGGGAGTGAGCGAACCCCATTGTTTTGATCTTTGATTCCATTGGTTTATTATTTCAATGATTGTGCGCTTGTATTGAAATTGAAAAGGAAAAGGAAAATGTGTTGGGTCACGTTGCTAAATCTTCTTGTGTTAAAGAGGCCGGTAATGATCAAAACATATCCAAAGTCCTTTTGAGAAATTGGACCGTACAAATACGGCCCAAATTATAGCGACAAATCAACCTAATAGGTGATGCTATTTTGATTATTTCCAAGACATTTCAAATTAAAAGTACATTGTGCTCGCTCACGTGAGAAATTTCAAGCTACTTAGAAGTTACTCAAACTTAGTTTGATGGTTACCCAACCTTGTGTTGATTCTTTTGGATAAATCTAAGTATCCAATCGGATAATGAGAGTAAGCACTAATACTAAAGTTGAGTTCTAATGCATGTTATAAGTAGGTTGAGTACTTCGTGGACCTTTCCTTAAACTTAAATCAACCGAAAATTAAGATCAATACCCGAAATAAGCATTGAGTTTCCAATCTTGGAGTCATGAAGTGGAGCTTAACAATGGCAGTATGAGTGCTTTGTTCTGGGTTGAGATATTTACAAATAGTGCTTCCACATGATTGAACCCTCTGGATCAACATAATGGCCCTGTTCCTGAATTAGTTTATGCACGAATGCGATCAATTTCATTTACATTAACCCATACTGAAAAGTAATAAGACATATGATAATGGTAATAAAACAAGGGACAACCCTCATATCTATCGAGAAATCTTGTTTTTCCCGGTTGTGCTTTGTGATAAATGTGATAAATGAAATGCTAACTGTTCTTTTCATTCTAATTTTGACTTATGTGATTAATATATAATCGACAATACATTATATCATTGGAATTTACACAATGCAAATTATTTCCTCACATTGGCATAGTCATGAGTTAAGGTAAAAGTTATTGCTAACATTTTTAGAGTTTGAGCCAGAAAAGGAAAATTATCCAAATAGATTTTCTAATTTGAGCAAATTCTTAAAAGGGATTTCTTATTTTGAATCCAAATATTTTATATTATGTTTTATAAATGTAATGGCGTTGGTTTTATCACATTAGAGAGTAGTTTTTTGCCATAACATATAATTGTGTAGCGTGCTTATGAATTACATCTTGAAGAAATTGCAAGTATTTTGAAATCAATAAATCATGGGGTAAAATTTGTGAACTCATTTACAAAATTGAGAGATTTTTTCTTTAGAATGTGTAAGAGCCATCTCCTGAATGAGTTATTGAGAATAACTAAGGGTGGAAAAATATGGAGAGTATTTGAGTGACTTGATTGTAGTTGTAATATCCTTTGTATTGACCTTATTTATATTGAAATTTTGTACCACTCTTCCTATTGAGTTGGTCCAACCAATCGGACCATGTAAATTAAGTATATCATCTATTCCCTCGATCTATTTGTTATTATGTTCGATTGCTTATTTTTCGCAACATATTTGAAAAATCTCATTATAACTTTTCATACTAAAATGTTTCATCTATTATGGAACTTAGACCGATGACAACGGTCCAAAAAAGAGAGAAGAATCTTGTTTCTCCAGTTGCCGTAATGTGTCCTGTGTGATGTTCCATATGTCATAAATGAAATGCCACTTGTTCTTATCATTCTAGTTTTGGCACATGTTGGTAATATATCAATAAAAAAATTACATTCGATCCAAGAAAATTTATTTCCTTGCGTAGAAATAGTCATGAGTCAAAAGAGATCTTGGAATTTGCATCAGCTGATCATTGTAGATGATGATGATGATAATTTTTTCGATCATGTTTGATTATACTATCTTTTTTTAATTGAAAGGCAAGAATGGTTCAAAGATGATCGTGAAAAGGTTAGTGTTTCTTTAGTGCCATGAATCAAAGAATCGTGACAGATCTTACCACCTAAGAATCGGACTTTTCCTTGTGTAATGGAGTCTCTTAATTAAGAATGTGGTCAAATACATTGTTCCTAGTCAGCTCTCAGTCTTCAAAGTGTAATTATTCTGGTATGTCCACGCTCATAAAGTAAGGTTTGTTAACCCAGTAAAGTTGAAGGGAAATTACGAATTTTGTCCCGATACTATGAGTCAAATTCAGTATCGTTTATAAGTTGTCTCCCTACTTATCTCCATCCACAATTATTCAATTATCGGTCAAAATGTGAATGGAATATGTTGAGTCAGCACTGAAAATTGATTTGTGGTGCATATGTGTGCGGGTTTTACAAATATTACACTTTTGATCTACATGCTTTTTGGGATTTCAATTTTAATCTTTGTAATTTGTTCAAGTTATAAAACTAGTCCTCAACAAATAACTTAATTTCTTTCTCACATCCTAATCCAAAACCTTATGGGAGTGTCAAATTAAGACCAAATATTAATTGGTAATTTCTGCATTTACAGGTTTGCCCAATTTGAGTGAAAGTCTTATTAAGATATATACCATTGTATGTAAATTTTCACAATCAATATGATATGGTGTTGCTTATGATAATATAGTTTAATTGTTTAATACAAACTATGAAAAAAAAAATACTACGCTCTAAAATAGAGAGTTATATTGTCGTTAAATTATTTAGCAACAATTTTCTTTTTTTACCCTAAAAGTCCCCCCTAAATTCTTCTATATGAATCTATACTAAAAATGTGGATAGTAAGGTATTGCATGTGATGAAATTAATAATAGTTGGGGCAGTCAATCAAATTGAGGACAATCACAAACATAGGAATGACCATTTAATAGGTTGTTTTGAATTGACATCTTCATAAGATTTATGACAATTATGTGATAAAAGAAATTAAGTTCTAATTGAAAAATAATTTAAGGACTAGTCCTATAACTAAAACAAATTATGGAATTAAAATTGAACACTCTTAAAAGCACGAGGACCAAAAGTAGAGCTTTTTAAAAAAATTTACATGTAATCACCACATGTCAATTTACCAGTGCTGACCGAGCACTTCCGTGCACATTAAGAAGAAAGTGGAATTATTATGTAAGAAAAGCCATTCATTGATCGTGGACCCATCTAAAGTGTGTTAATATTGTTGCTTGTGTTTGCCTAATAAGTATGAAGCTTCTTGCGGCACTTCCCATCGATTAATTGATTAAAAAAAAAAGATTTGTTTATCGCTAGTGGAGAGACTTGACCACTCGAGAAAATGTGGTCGAACCTTCACTAGTTAGCTCGTTTTCTGCACTTCATTTCCATGCGATTCTCGTTCATCTTCTCCAATCGGATCCCTCTCTTTACTTCACTATCTTTATCTTCCATTCTTATAGCTTCAGTTGACTCACTTATCTTTTCCTTTTTAATGACCATAAAGAGAAATTTGGGAGGGGTAGACTTCTCGGGTGAGCGTAAGGTCACCTCCTCCCCTCCACTCAAGTGAGATTGGATCATTGTCTCAAAGGATTCGAACTCGCACCAATTGTACACATGAAACTACATCCAACTACTGAAGCAAGACCATGTGGGCACTTATTACATACTATGTGAAATTGCATGTAGGTACACAGCGTGCATTAATTAACAAACATGGGGTTTGGCTCTAACAGTAGAGGAGACATGTTTCAACAAGGTAATGAGTTTGATTCACATCATAAGCAAACTTCAAATGACTCGATTGTGTTGTCTAGTTACAACATAATTCATATGAAGAGATTTTCAAACTGGCATACATTTTGATGAGATTGCAATGATGGGGTGCCAACCTTAGACTTTTGGATTGTGAGTGATATAGAATAGTCATGGTTGTCGTATTCTTGCTATAGCTATGAAAATGGCTGAGTTGTGTATAATGTCCCAACTCACTTGTTTTGTTTCCATGTAAGATCGAACTAGCACATGCATAATACATCTATTATGATTACTATAGAGTTGAGTCATCGATATTTTTCATTAAAAATTTAAGCTTTTAGAAAATATTTGAGTATTTAACACATTGACACAACTAGAAAAATTTTTTTTTTATTGGCGCCAAGTTAACATTTGGTCAAGTTGGCATTTTCCTCGGAAATGTGACAAAAAAACTATTTTTTTTAAAGTACTGAAATATATTACATTAAGTATTTTAATGGAAAGTTCATGACTATATAAATTGGTCAAGTTTTAGGACTTGTTTTTACTATTTAAAAGGTCAAGGCATGCATACATTTTTGCGACCCGTTTTAGATTTGCTGGTACATTTATTTTTTTATTTTTTTCAAATTACCAGCTTTTTTATGGGTTTTTTTTGCCTTGGTTATCAGTCCCTTGAGCTTATTAACGAAGTTCCAATTTTAATTGGAGTGACTTACTAGCATTTTTATTCTCACTTGATCGCAACAAAGAGTTTATCTAAACTTGGTTAAAAAAGGCTATTCCTTCTAAATAATTTATTATGTTCTGGTCATAAATTGGGAAGCAACCGCAAGTGGGAGCTTATGCAAGAATTTATAGGTTGAGAAAATTTTGAGCATAAAACTTTATTTTTTATTTTGAACTTTTTGGCTTTCGAAATGACAAAGTGGACAGTGTTTGACTTGTGAGATTTATTAATTTGAGGAGTTTGATTGGCCATCGAAAAGGAATTTTATTAATTAGTAATTAGGGGGCTGCTTTACTCATTAAGGAGTACGTGCTTTGATGAATCTTACACAACATTAACAACGGTCTTATCCCATGACTTTATTTTAAGTAGGGGCTGTCTCCTCCTTTATGTAGTTCTTAGACCCTAACCTTTCTTTTGTCGGAAGATAACAATTTGATTTGTTAAATCTAATCACTTGATGGAGATCAAAAGAAGACGCACTAAGTGTATATACATATTAATTAGCCAGCCACTCAACAATTATTATTATTATTTTTATGAAAAGTTCAAAAAAATTAAGTAAAAAGCTTGTAGAGAGAATACTGTTACGTGACCAAATCAATACATGCAATTTCTTAAATTTCTAAAAGAAAAGTTCACATATCACTATTATTCCACTTTGTACTTATAATGGGGTGTCAGAGTATCACGCATCATTTGTTTACGGAGTTTATATATATGATTTACCTTTAATTATGAATTTAAGTTATTAGGTTGGATATTTTAACATTTTCAATAATAATCACAGGTACTACCAATCTATAAAAAAAAATTTCGTTAGGAAAATTACACGAAAAGATCACTGAATGCTATTAATATTCAACAAAAGACCTTAAAACAAACATATGATTAAGCAAACAACCTTCTCTAGCTATCGTGGGAAGTTTGTTCTCGTTCTTAATTATTCGAATGTGGTCCGTGTGGACATTCTCACATGATGATTAACAAATTCATCTGGACATGATCCTACTGGTTTTAGCTACAATATAAATTTGAGTTTTAATGCATGTTATAAGTAGTGTGAGTACTTTATGGACCTTCCATTGAACTAAAATCAACCAAAAAATTAAGCTCAATGTCTAAAATAAAGAGCTTAAAATGGCAGTGTAAGGGCTTTGTGCTGAATTGAAAACTCCGTAACACAATGCTTCTACATGATTGACCCTTCTTACTCGATATCCCGGCACCGTCACTATATTTTTCATGCAATAATTCAATCAATTTAATTTATAATTTTCATATTAAATATTTTTATCCATTATGTAACGTAGACATACGATAATGATTCTAAGAAAAGGAACATTTGAAACAAGAAATACTCATACATAAATTGAGAAATCTTGCTTCTCCCATTATCGTAACAAGTGACCTGCGATGTTCCACTCATCATTCACTTCATTCTAGACACATGTTGAGATATCATAAAAATACACTACTATAGGAATGGCCATGAGGGAAAGGAGACCCTGGCGTTCGCTCGAGCTGATCCTTGTAGCTATATGCGACAATATTTTCTTTTCTAATTCTATGAAATTGTCCTCTTCAAATCGAAAAACAGGCATGTTTCCAAGGTCGGTGGTCAAAAAGCTGGCTCCGTTCATTCCCACGAATCGAAGAGCCGTGACATGCCCTACCACCAAAAAATCGCACATCTGGATGTATATAATAGTGTTCCTTTATCCAGCATGTGGCCGATACAATGTTACTAGTCAGTCTTTAAGTCCTCACATTTTAATCATTCTGGTGCGTCCACTCTCGTTAATTAATGTTCGTAAGTCTACTATACTTGAGGGGACATAATAAAAATTGTCCCGTACTATTAGCCAAATTCAGTTTTGGTCCCTGTATCATACATCATTATAGTTTAGTCCCTCAACTTTTCTCTGGCAATGGTTTCGGGATAAAAAATCAATTTAGGGTTAAGTGAATTAGAAGTCCTATCCAATAAAAAACAACTAGAAGTTTTAAAACTTGTCATAAATACGCAACTGAATCATAAAACTTTCAAAAAGTACGATTAAATCCTAAAACTTATTAGTATTTTCCATTTATCAACTTAGATGGAGTTAATAGAAAGACTCAATGCACCAACTTGATAAATTTTAATACTTGATTACATTTTTTGAAATTTTTTAGGATTTAATTGCAATTTTATAATAAATTTTAATATTTTCAATACAATTATCCCTTCAATTTTCGATCAATTGTGGATGGAATATGTTGATTCAGCATTGACAAATCAACACGTGTGCCTACGAGAAAAACTTCAATAAAAATTACACTTCTGATCCACGTGCTATTAGGAATATTCAATTTGAGTCCTTGTACTTTGTTTTTGTTACCAAAACTAGTCCTCATATTTTTTTCCCAACAAAAAATTAATTTCTTTTATTACAACTTAATCGGAAATCCCATGGGAACGTCAAATTGAAAAACAAGTATTAATTAAAAAATTGCTATATTTTTAAGTTTGCCCAATATGATTAAAAGTCTTATTAAGATAAATGCCATCGTTGAGCATTTTCCATTACTTGAATTTGAAGAAGTGAATGATTGTACTAATTGTTCTAGTTTTACCAATGATTCCACCATTTAAAGGTTTTAGGAGTTCATTACACTTTTGTGACAAATTTCAAGTCACTTGATACATTTATTCCTTCTTTATCTATTAATTTAGAAACTTCTCTATTGAGTTAGCAATTTACTTTTCTTTTTTCCCTTGATTATAGAGTCTTGAATTATTCACATTTTTTACAAAGTTTCAATTATAATTGGAACTATACATTTAACTTAGACATATAGAAGGTCGTAAATTTGTATAAGAAATGATATATTTAATGTGTTCGTGAGTATTTCCAGACACCCTCAACTCTATACGAATCATCAGAGCAAAACTTGTCCTATTCAGAACAGTAGAATTCTCCTCTTTTTAAAAGTCCATGTCGTGGCCTCACAATTGAATGCAAAGAACGAATCCCACTTCTTTGCACGCTCAACAAGAGAGAAGATGCCAATGACACTTTTCCTACTTCTCTGCACGCTCAGCTTTTCCACCATCAATGCTGCTGAATTCACCCTCACCATAAGCAAACATCACTGCTCAAACTCGAGCACCTTCGCTCCCAATAGCACCTACCGAGCCAACCTCGATCGTGTTCTCCATGATCTCGTCTCCAATGCGAGTTCCAGCCACGATACAGGATTCTTCACATCGAGCGAGGCCGTGTATGGCAGCTTTATGTGCAAAGGCGATGTCTCGAAGGGAGAGTGCGAGGAATGCGTCAAGAACGCGAGCCTTGAGATAACCCGCCTGTGCCAGTTGACCAAAGTCTCTATCCTGTGGTACGATCAGTGCATGTTGCGCTACGCTGACGTGAATTTCTCCTCAACCGTGGAGATGGAACCTCTGTTGGACGATTACAATGGAGAGAACACAGAAAAGCCAGATGAACTCGCGAAGCTACTGAACAAGAAGATGAATTATGCAGCGAGAAAGGCTGCTCTGCATTCTCCTAGGATGTATGGCCATAGCGAAACAAAGTTCACTCGAGAAAAAACGCTGTACAATTTCGCACAGTGTGTGCCTTATCTTTCCAAGAACAATTGTCAGGAGTGCCTTCGCAGTGCAACATCGAGCCTCTTAAGCCTCCGAAAGGGGAAAATTGGAGGCAGAGTGTTGCTTCCGAGTTGCTTTGTCCGGTCCGAGATTTACCCGTTTTATAAGAGCAGCTCAAAAGGTGTGGTAGACCCTCATATTTTATTTTTCAAAAGTTCATCATCATGCTTGTTACTTCTTCTAAGATTACAATGGAATTCATGTTGTCCGCTTAAGCTGTGTCTTTGCTCTTCCAGATGTCATTAGAGTTTTCAACCAGCAAAAGAAATTTATTCCTTTCAATTCGGCTACACTAAAATCTGCATAGCAATATCACTCGCAACTCGTTTTAGTTAAGTTCAGCCCATTTAATTGTCTGAAACAGCTTCCGGATGGAGTTGGCGAATATCTTGTTGTCATGTTTTTTCTGGAAGATGAAATTTTATGACTAGAAGGAGCCACACTTCCATGTATGTCAATGATGCAATTAGCTGTGACTACAAATGCAGGGAGAGTCCGCTTTCTGTTGAAAATATCAGCTGCAATTTTTGCCGCTACTGTAGGATTGACGCTACCTATCTGCCTGATAGCTCGGCATTTACTGAGAGATAAAAGAAGAAGAAGAGTTCTAAGGGACAGTGAAAGTTGCATAGAAGAATATCCAATGGGTAACTCGACAAGACAATGCTATTGCAGACATACGATTTATTGATTTCATTTCACTAGAGTCTAAAGAAATGTGAACCATTTAACTGCCAGTTAGGAGGCAAATTTCTGAGCTCCATTCCCTGCAATTTGATCTGCCAACAATAGAAGCTGCCACAAAGAAGTTCTCGAACTACAACAAGTTAGGAGAAGGTGGATTTGGTCCAGTTTACAAGGTAATTAAGATGTTTAATTATATCATTCAGCTTGACTTATCTAGAAGCTGATACTCGCTAATATAATATTGTGGTTTACAGAGAAGACTCTCGAAGCACCAGAGCATTTTTCTCATTTACATTAGTTAGGGTGGAAAAACTTCGATATGAAGCATCTGGTTCTCCTATTTTGATGCCCAATTGCATATAAGTAATAACCAGAAGTATAACAAAATGAAGAAACGATAAGATGTGTCTGTTTCGGGAAAATTTGTTTTATGTCTATTCTGTCATCAGGGTACACTACCTGGTGGTGAAGAAATTGCAGCAAAGAGGCTATCTAGGAGCTCTGGACAAGGGGTCGAGGAATTCAAGACTGAGGTTGAACTAGTAGCCAAACTTCAACACAGAAACCTGGTGAGGCTTCTGGGATTCTCCATGGAAAGAGATGAAACAATACTGGTCTATGAGTATGTGCCCAACGGGAGCCTCGATCGCTGCTTGTTTGGTTTGCCTCTCTTTTATCTCCTTTTTTCCAAGTTAACACACCAGCATTTCAATCTAAATAATTCATTTCACTCAGGGAAAATGAGAAGCAAATATTATTCTGGCTAAATGAAGACAAACCAGAAATGTTAGAGATAGCAGGACGAGACAAACCAGAAATGTTAGAGATAGCAGGACGATGCAATACAAACAAACATCCTACTATTATTCCCCTTAATTTTCTCCACCACTTCATTTCCACATTCACGAAAGGAACTTTAAAGATAGAACACTAGTGAAGAAGCAGATCAGGAAGACGAATCACATGATAATGAGAACTTGATCCAAAGTTGATGAAAGCAACTATATGTGATGATTTGGGCATGAGCATTATGCCAGTATGAGTTGATGCAACTTACAAATTAATATTTTGACTGATGTATAGATCCTGAGCCCAGCAGACAACTGGATTGGTCAGCACGTTACAAGGTCATGGTAGGGGTGGCGCGTGGACTGCTATACCTTCATGAAGATTCTCGACTTATAATTATTCATCGTGATCTCAAAGCCAGCAACATTCTGCTAGATGCTGACATGAACCCAAAAATCTCAGATTTTGGTGCGGCCCGGATCTTCAGTTCTGATCAGACTCAAGCAAGCACTAACAGAATTGTCGGAACATAGTAAGTTCAACATTGGCTAATCTGACTTATTATTGGCGATGAACAGAGTGGCATTAGCATTGAACTTGGGGCATTTTCTTGACAAGCAAAGAAGCAGAGTCGTCCTAATTTGTTTCAGGCAATATATGTCCATAGTTAAACATTATCTCAACTGTGCTAACATATTTTGCTCAATGTAGTGGCTACATGTCTCCAGAGTATCTGATGTTTGGACATTTCTCCATAAAATCTGACGTCTTCAGCTATGGTGTGTTAATGCTGGAGACCATAACTGGCAAAAAGAACAGCCAATTCTTTGCATTGGACTGCGATGAGGACCTGCTAGGCTATGTGAGTACCTTAATAAAGCCATTTCTTTTTGGCTAAAATCACTTTTAATAGAATTACAACAGTATTTCGAACAAAAATCACTAATGTAACTATTCTTTTTTAGGTTTGGAAGCACTGGAGCAACAGAACGCCATCGGAAGTAGTGGACCCAGCTTTAAGCAGTGCTTATTACATGAACGAAGTGATCAGATGCATGAACATTGGCTTGCTCTGTGTGCAAGACGACATGGAAGACCGACCTACCATGGATTCGGTAATTCTGATGTTAAACAGTGATTCTATTAGCATCCCAGTGCCTCAAAGACCTTCGTTCTTCTTTCCTGGTAAGAAGTACAAACAGGCACCTTGTGTTCTGAACTCAGATCAATCAAACAGCAAAGTGGACCAATCTATTAGCAAGATAACGTCACCGTGGTCTCAGAGTGACAGTGATCATGCTGATGCAGGTCCATGTTAACCGAGATTTTGAGGCTATCATTTAGATCGTTTAATTGTGTAGAATTTCAGATAAATCGCATGTGTAAACTTCATAGAGGATTGCAATAGTGGGTACCTCTGATGAGAAGTGGATATCACTTCTGCAAATACCGTTAATGATGGTAGCCCGTGAAAGGTTTTATAGAGCAAAACAAAGTAATTGATTAGATGGATTGAATTGATGTATTTAGCAGAATGTTGCTGGCTTAATGCAATCTGATTCTCTGGTCTAATTGCTGTTTTTTTTTGTTGTATTCTCGATTTATCTACTAGGTCAATGTAATTGGTTCTTTGTGCCTAGTTTTCGTGTAGTAGCTATATTTCGCTTCATCATTTTTTTTTCAAGGGTTTCATGATTGGACATTGAACCCCTATGTCCAGAAATTCAATGCACAATCTTAGCATTCGATGTGTATTCCTGAATAATCTTATTTTTAAATTATTTAACCATTTCATTTTACTAAGTTCAATGTTAGCTAGATTAGTCAATTGGGAGCTTTGATTGCAAGATCCACCGGTTGAGTAGGGACAATAGTCAACCTTAGTGATCCGACAATTCTGAGTGGAAGAGTTGTTGCTCAGTGGATAAAGTTACTTTAGAGATAACAGGTTGATCTTCATCACAACAATAATTTTTTTTCGAGAGCGATTTATCTTTCTCAAACACAGCATACAACTCTCCATTGTACTGTGCTCTTCAAGTAGGGATCAAATGGTATAATTATTTTGTTTTATTGGTAGATTAGAGGATTAGAAACGTGACTATTGCTTTCAATTGGCTGTTGTTGCATTAATTGCTCGTTCATTAATCTTACTGATTAGTGTTCCCCTTGTATTTGCTTCTCATGACGACTGTTTGAGTAATAAGGAATAGAGACTTTACAAATAAGACTTGAGGATTGGCATTCCATTGTTGTCGGTTAAAATACATACATATATGTATATATATATATATATATTATATATATATATGGTTACAATTATCTACGTCCCCAATGTATTTATGATGTAGCACCCGGTAGATTGTTAGCTAGTACATATCATCTTATGAGTAGAAAATATGGTATAAATCAATCGGCAGAGGTATGCATAAAAATATTTGCCTCGAGGATTAGTGTTTCTGTGAACATGGTAACTAATAATCCCAACGTGTTATATAAAGTAAATATTGTATAATTGTTCAATTTTCTGTCATTTTTTCCTTTGCTATGTGTGAATAACCCAATATTGGTTCATAATCAATAATATCTTCACCATCTAAAGTAAAGATGAGTAGAACAACAATATGCATTGATGGGTGGCAAGGTCCCATAACTCTTAATTGATCAAACATGTATTTCATGAGTGGACAAACACATTGAAAATTATTGTCACTTTATAAACTATCTTGTTCAAGGTGCTATTGAGGAATAACTATATCGACAAATCATTAAATATTTAAGAATAAATTGGTCAATCTGAAAATTTTAGAACTGTTTTGGCCACTATAAGATAAGTTGAGAACTATTTGGCTATTTCATGACAATGGAATAGTTAGAGTCAATGGAGATCTCGGCCTTTGCTCGAGACTATTATTGTCGCTTATATGTAATATTTTATTCTATTCTATCATATTATCCTTTCTTAATTAAAGGTAGAATCATTCTCCATTGTCGGTGCTGAACAGATCGGTCTTTTCTTCGTTCCCACCAAATCAAAGAATCGTGACAGGCCCTACCACCAAAGAGAAGCACTTTTCCATATGTGGTAGAGTTCCTTAGTCAAAAATGTGGTCAAATACATTGTTATTAGTCAGTCCTAAGTCCTCAAAAGTTTAATTATTCTGGTGTGTCCACTCGTAAGGCAACACATGTAAACCTAGTAAGCTTTGGGACACGACGCATGTTAAAAACATTGAAGTGAGATCAAAATTGAATTCGTCTAATAGCACGAGTCATTAGCTTTATAATTTTTGCTAAGCTTTTTATGTACGTCCTTTCTTGGCTTGTTCAGGCCAAACTTGCAAGAAACGGCATCTGAATTGACAAATTTGACATGAAGGGTCGTCAATCGTTTCAATTGCGACACTTCACCTGCATTTATTAATTAACGAAATACATTTATCACTAGTGGAGGGAGTTGACCCACTTGGGAACATTCATTAAGTTATAGCCTTGACTTCGCTCCTCCATGGGTTTCCCTTTCCTCGTATGCATTTGGAGCCCTTTTTTTCTTTCATTTGTGACAATTATACTTTTTGTTAATTTCCGTTAAATTAAATTTATACAATAAAACCACAAAATTAATATAGCTGTAATAAATGGAGAATAAAATTTTAAATTGATATAGTCGTTAATTACCACATATTATTCAATTAAATAGAAAAATTTAATGAAAATTAATGAAAGAAAAATTTATCACAGATATATTGATTTAAAGATTTTTGGTTATTATAAATCTTTCGTGATATTAATCATTTTCTTTTTAAATGGGGATCGTGACTGGTAAACCTCTCAATGAGCATAAGATCTCCTCCCCACCACTCAAGAAAGTCCCCCTGGCCTCCCTTTTTTTTCTTTTCATCAAAGTTGAAGTGAGTCGACTCCATGGCCATAGCTGGACAACGATAACGAATATTCTGTTGCATTATATACAGATACCTCCTCTTTTTCTATATCCAATTTCCATGTCTTCAGATTCGAGTGAGCCACAACTCTTTGCCAACCAAGACATGATTTCTTTCAAACTTCCTAAAGTTATAAATGTAGATAAGTAGAGCTGAAGTTATGACTATAGGAAAATATATAAAATGATCTCATGATCCACTGTGTTCTTTAACTATTATTTCGTTTGGCTTAAAGTTTCCAATGTCAAATTCTTGCGTCATCCAATTACATCGATAAAGGCTGGAAGACAAACCTAAACTAACGTATTTTAAAAGTGAAGCCCCGACAACCTGTCAGAGTAATCTCTGAATATATACTTTACCATATTATATAGTAATCTAAGTCTGGAAATCTTTTTAAGGTATTTAGGATTTAATTTAAGCTGACGAATATGAACATCTAACTTAACACAAAGTAATATTCAACATTCATAAAAGATATAACATCTCTTTTTTTGAACGAGTCTTGACAGCTTAGGGTGTGCATGATAACCAATTTATTTATGTTCTAAAACTAATTTTCTACTCTAAACTTGCTTTTGGAACAACAATCCATTTAATAAAACAATTTCATTTTACTTTTCTATTCATGGAATAGAATTATAAATTGTTTCTCTCTTTTTAACTTCTCACCCAAAAGAGTCTCTCCTTAATCCCTAGCTGTTCGCCCGCCCTCCAGTCGCTGTTAGCCATTGGTTGCTTGCTGATCGTCGACTGCCCATTGGTCATCGGTCGTTGGCCATTGGTTGCCACTACCGCTCCGGATGGAGAAATTTTATGTCATTATCAAACAAATTTCTATTTTGAAAATAGAAATTTTGTATCATTATCAAATGTATATTTTTCTCAAAAACTCATTCAAAAATAGAAAATTCTATATATATTCTAACAATCAATTTTTGGCAAGAAATTTTATCATTCAAGCCCTTAATATCGAGAAATCTCTTTATACATGTCCTGGTCAACTAGTTTTGGGTTACAGGAAAATTGATGTAACCTTTTTTTAGATTACTAACCTTTTTTTAATGATAAGTTATATAATTGATGTAAACTTAAGGTTTATCTTTATTAACAATTTCTCTTGTTCAGATTTTACCAAAAAAAAAAACAATTTCTCTTGTTCAGCTAGTTTTAGGTTACGGGAAAATTACAAAAAAATCTTAAATACATTGTAATTGTGCCATTTTAATCCTAAATCTTTTGCAATTGTATGAATTTTGATTGTCCAACCAATTTTGGCTGGCCATCACTGATCATTTGGCAAGCGCTAATGTGAACAAATTTTAATAATATTTTGTTTTTCAAATTTTTTCTTCCTCCTTTACTTTTTTCTCTTCTCCTCTCTTTTTTTTTTTTTTTTTTTTTTTTGCCTCTTCTTCCTTCTTTTGCTTCTTTTCCAATAGTGGTTGGCGAGGGCTATCAGCAAGGGTTGTCGATGTTGCCCACATTTGGGCAAACTGTAGGCCTCAGGTGAGGCGACTTTGCCCAGATCTAGGCGAGACTAGCCTTACCACTAGTCGCAGGCGAGGCCACGGTGAAGGTTACAACCCTCATGGGTTGTTGGTGAGGGTCAGGCCCTCGATCAATGGCCGGGGTAGGCAACCCTTGTTGGAGCCTCACCAGCCATTATTGGAAAAGAAGGAAGAAGAGGGAAATAAAGAAAAATAAAAAATTATTTAAAAATTCAAAAAAATAAAATAGTATTAAAAATTGTTCATGTCAATGTTGGCCTATCAAAATTGATTAGATTGACCGAATTGATATAATTGCAAAAATATTTAAGACTGAATTGGCACAATTGCAATAAATTTAATACTTTTCTAGTAACTCTCCCCTTAGCTTAGCCACATTTATGTGATTTACTGCCCAATTCCAACTATTGTTGCAAATATCGAAACTTCGCCATAAATCCCCAAGCTTTATAGTAACTTTTTTATTTTTGAAATTAGATACTTTGAAAAAAAAAACCACAGTTTCAGTGATTTTCCATTCTTTACTCGTTATGCCCACTCCTTTTTGTTTGGTCGAAGTTATGCCCAATTAAGGAGGCAACAAACGTGATTGTTATGCACGTAGATTACTAATACTTTCTATTGATTGGATATCCATCGAAGAAGCTTCTTTTCAATAAATAAATAAATAGATAAGCCGTACATTATGTTCTCTTTTCAAATTTATCGTGATGTTAACATTAAGTTTCGTACATCAAAACTAGTTGGTAATCTTATGGAAGAAAAGTTGATATGTGAGGACATATAAGATATGGTAAGTTAATATCAAAGTTTATAAATTTGAGGCTCAACATGAGAATATCCAAACACCCATCTAAACTATATGAAACGTAAGAACAAAACTTGTTCTATTTAAGAACAATACTGCATCAGGACCATGGGGAGGTTTTTATTATTAGCAAAATCATGTATTCAAGCACCCACCTCAATTGGCATATTCATCATGTAACAAAAGTTTATTGCCGGTCATTTATTTACAAGTGTTTGGTGAGAAAATATTTATATATTACAACACGCTTTTATCAAACCGCTTAATCTTTTTAGATCAGTTAACAACAGTGATCTCATAAATCTCACACTTGGATCTTATCCAAAGGATTTACGTTCCAATCTTTGCAAGTTTGACCCATAGTATTCTAATTAGAAATTCCCTTGTTTTATATTCCTCCACAAATACAATTAGCGACAGCTCACCCGGGACAACCTTTTGTCTTTTGAGAAGCTGCGGTAGAGGGAGTCCGATGTAAAGTGGTCACAGACTTCTAGTTCTCCATATATAAATACCCACGTTAAGGCCTCACCCTGAATACAAAGAACAGATCGCACTCATTCATCATAATACCCGCACGAGCGCGCCTAGCGAAAGATAGAGAAGATGCCAATGACACTTCTACTTCTTTGCACTCTCAGCTTTTTCACCATCAATGCTGCTGAATCCACCCTCACTATGAGCAGATATTACTGCTCAAATTCAAGCACCTTCACTCCCAATAGCGCCTACCACGCCAGTCCCAAGCGTGTTCTCGATAATCTCGTCTCTCATGCGTATGCCAATAAAGGGTCCTTATTCACTTCCGTGGAAGCGAACTCGAGCGAGCGCGTCTATGGCAGCTTCATGTGCAAAGGCGACGTCTCGAAGAAAGAGTGCATGGAATGCATCAAGAGCGCAAGCCTCAAGATAAACCGTGTGTGCCACATGACCAAAGTCTCCGTTCTGTGGTACAATCAATGCATGTTCCGTTACTCCGATGTGAATTTCTCCTCAACTGTGGAGATGGAACCTCGGTTAGACGAATACAATGAAGAGAACATAGAAAACAGAGATGAATTCATGAAGCAACTGAACAAGACAATGGCTCATGCAGCAACGAAGGCTGCTCATCGTAGTATGAGGTATGGCCATCGAGACATCAAATTCGCTGGAGATAGAAAGTTGTACACGTTCGCACAGTGTGTGCCTGATATCTCCCCAAAGAATTGTTCGGAGTGCCTCCGCAATGCCACAACGAGCCTCCTAAGCATCCAGAAGGGGAAAATCGGGGGCAGAGTGCTGCTTCCGAGTTGCTTTGTCCAGTTCGAGATCTACTCATTTTACAGGAGCAGCTCAAAAGGTCGGGTAGACCCTCATACTTTGTTTTGCAAAAGTCCATCATGCTTGCTACTTTTTCTAAGATCACAATGGAATTCACGTTGTCGGCTTAAGTGTGTTTTTGCCCTTTAAGATGTTGTTAGAGTTTTTCTGCCAGCAAAGGAATTCTTTTCCTTTCAATTCAGCTACAATTAAAAGCTTTACAGTTGTATCACTCACAGCTCGTTTCAGTTAAGTACAGTCAATTTAACCATCTGAAACAGCTTTCGAATGGAGTTGGGGAATTTCTTGTTCTTATGTATGTGCTGGAAGAATGATATTTTATGACTAGAAGAAGCCACACTTTCATCTATATCAGTGATACTAATAACTCCACCTACAAATGCAGGAAAAGTGCTCCTTCTGTTGAAAATATCATCTGCAATCCTCTCCGCATCTGTAGGATTGACTCTACCAATTCACATGATAGCTTGGCATTTACTAAGAGGAAGAATAGAAGAGTTCTAAGAAGGGACAGTGAAAGCTCCATAGAAGAACATCCGATTGGTAACTTGACGAAACAATGCTATGGCATGCATACCATTTATTGGTTAAAGATATCTAAACTATTTAACTGCCAGTGCGGAGGCAAATTTCTTAACTCCACTCCCTGCAATTTGATCTGCAAACAATAGAAGCCGCCACAAAGAAGTTCTCGAACAACAGCAAGTTAGGGGAAGGTGGATTTGGTCCAGTTCACAAGGTAATTAATACCTTCATATCATTCAACTTTTGACTTATCAAGAAGCTGATACTTGTTAATATAATGTCGGGGTTTACAATGAAGCCTCTCGAAGCATCAGACCATTTATCTAATTTACATTAGTTAGATGGGAAAAACTTCAAGATTATGCATCTGGTTCTCCTATTTCAATGCCCAATTGCATATAAGTAATAACCAGAAGTATAACACAACGAAAAGAACAATAAGATGTGTCTGTTTTGGGTAAATATGTTTTATGTCTACTCTGTTATCAGGGCGCTCTACCTGGTGGTCAAGAAATTGCAGCAAAGAGGCTATCTAGGAGATCTGGACAAGGAGTCGAGGAATTCACGACCGAGGTTGAAATAGTAGCCAAACTTCAACACAGAAACCTCGTGAGGCTTCTGGGATTCTCCATGGAAAGGGACGAAACAATACTGGTCTATGAATATGTGCCCAATGGGAGCCTCGATCGCTTGTTATTTGGTTTGCCTCTCATTTATCTCCTTTTTTCGAAGTTAACGCACCAGCAATTCAGTCTAAATGATACATTTCACTCAGAGAAAATGAGAAGCAAATATTATTCTGGCTAAATGAAGACAAACCAGAAACATAAAGATGGCAGGACGATGCAATACAAACAAACATCCTACTATTATTCTGCTAAGTGTTCTCCATCACTTCGTTTCCACATTCACGAAAGGAACTTTAAAGATAGAGCATTATTGAAGAAGGAGATCGGGAAGACGAATTACATTATAACGAGTACACGGATCCAAAGTTGATGAAAGCAACTATACGTGATGATCTGGGCATGAGCATTATGCCAGTATGAGTTGATGCAACTTACAAATTAATTTTTTGACTGATGCATAGGTCCTGAGCTCAGCGGACAACTGGATTGGTCAGCACATTACAAGGTCATGGTAGGGGTGGCGCGTGGAATGCTATACCTTCATGAAGATTCTCAACTTCAAATAATCCATTGTGATCTCAAAGCCAGCAACGTTCTGCTAGATGATGACTTGAAACACTCTTATAGCTATTGAAAAATCTTTTTTTCTCCTGTTGTTGCAATGTGTGATGTGTGATGTGTGATGTTCTCCAAGTCATAAATAAAATGCTAATTGTTCCTTTCATTCTAGACTTGGCACATGTTGATAATATATTGGCAAATTACGTAATCTTATTGGAATCGACCCTATACAATTTATTTCCTCACATTGGAATAACCATGAGCTAAAGGAGC
This sequence comes from Corymbia maculata, assembly GCA_014182735.1. NCBI lineage: Eukaryota > Viridiplantae > Streptophyta > Magnoliopsida > Myrtales > Myrtaceae > Corymbia > Corymbia maculata. Next base: position 228,903 of record CM024687.1, on the reverse strand, counting down.
ATCAGTTTTGCTCATTCGATTAAGGCAGCATCGGCTGCATAGGCGGAGGCCCGAGCCCTAGTTGAAATTCTAAATTTCCTCAAGTCTCAATCTAAAGAGGAGATGGAAGTAGAAAGAAATCACTCTCATAAGCTATCTTTCAAACTCAGGACAGATCACTTGAGAGTTGGATGTACTTACTAGTGACGCCCATAGTCTATTGAAGCCTTTCTTGAAGCTGAAAGTGACCCGTATAAGTAGATGGGCTAATGGAGTGGCCGATTGGGTTATGGAAGCCCAAAGAATAAAGTTTTTACCAAGTAATTGGATTTTATATTCCCCTCAAACTTTTTGGATTTCCTTAATTTCAAACTTATGAAATATATCCACAAACTCTATCCTAGTAAATGAATATGTTTTTTCTGACCGAAAAAAAAGAAGCCAAAGAAGATCCCAGAATTTGCATGAGCTGATCATGGTAGATAAGGTAATAATTTTTTTGATTATATTATCTTTTTCTTATAAATCGAAAGGAAGGAATATTTCGAAGGACGATGATGAAAAGGTTGGTCTTGCTTCATTCCTACGAATCAAAGAATCGTGACAGATCATACCATTGAAGAATTTGATTCTTCCTTATGAAATACAGTTTCTTGATTAAGAATGTGGTCAAATACATTATTACTAGCTAGTCCTAAGTCTTCAAAGTGTTACTATTCTGGTGTGGCAACACTAGTAATGTTTGTAACCTAAGGGTAAAAGAAAAGACTAGTGAACTTCAGGGGAAATTACTAAAATTGTCCCTGTAATATTATCCGATTCAGTTTTAGTCCCTATATATTCGTTATTTATTGGCCTCCCATCTTACCTCCAACAATAATTTCGTGACAAAATTAAATTTCTGTCAAGATTTTGATAGAATATTTTGAGTCAACATTGGCAAATCTACATGTGGAATATAAATGTACAAGTTTCTACAAAAATTACACTGATCCACATGCTTTTCGTAATTTTAGCACTAATTTTTGTGCTTTCTTTCAGTTACAAAACTGGTCCTCATATTATTTTTCTACAAGACACTTAATTTCTTTCTCACACCCGAAATTAAAACCTTAGGGGAGTGTCAAGTTTAGACCAAGCATTAGTTGGTAATTTTTGCATTTACAAGTTTGTCCAATCTGATTGAAAGTCTTATTAAGATCAATACCATCGTATTCAAGTCATTTAATTCAATGTGATATGGAATTGCCTATGATAATGTAGTTTGATGGTTTAATGTAAACTTTACAGATAATATTTAGCTATAAAATAGCAGATTCAAGTGTTGTTTAATTATTTATTTTCCCTAAAAGTAGCCCTAAACACTTCTATATGGATCTATAACGAAAATATGGATGTTAAATTATTGCAAATGATGAAATTAATCTTAGTCGGGGCGGTCAGTCGGATTGTGGACGTTTGTAAATCATAGGAATAATCAATTAATAGTTTATTTCAAATTGATATTTTCATAAGATTTATGATGAAAATGCGATGAAAGAAATTAAAAGTAACTTAAGGACTAGTTCTATAATTAAAACAAAGTACAAGGACTAAAATGGAATATTCTAAAAAGTGCAAGGACCAAAAATAAAATGTTTTTAGAAGCTTGTACATTTTGGCACCGCATGTCGATTTGCCAGTGCTGACTAAGCATATTTCGTCCGCATTAATAGGAAACGTCATTCCTTGGGCGTGGAACTACCCATAGTCTGTCATAGCCGTCATCTGCAGTGACATAATAAATATCAAGTGGCGTCAATTATTTTAATTGCAGCACTTTACATCGATTTATTAATAAAAAAAACACGTTTATCACCTATGGACAGAGTTGACCACTGCAGAAAATGTGGCTGAACCTTTACTAGTTGCAGCCTATAGAAAACTCCTTTTTCGAATTTCATTGACTAACCTCGTTCACGTGATTCATGTTCGTTATCGTAATTCGAATCCCTCTGTTTTTCTTTTTTCTTTTTCCTTAGATCTCCCATTCTTATCGTTTTGTTTTGCTACTTGTTCGCTCACTTATATTCATCTTTTTAATAACGGTGAAGGGATTCTCTGACGAGTAAACTCATCACAGGAGCGTAAGGTCACCCTATGGCCACCACCCAAGTGAGATCGAAGCATTATCTCATGGGGTTTGAGTTTGCACCATAACCCTATAGGATTGTCCAGTCACTTATCTTATACTCCATTAAATGGCATGTAGGTACAAAGTGTGCAGCAACCAACCAGCAATTAACCACAGAAATGGATGGCCCCAGTGGTAAAACAGACATATTTCTATGAGGTCATGAGTTTGATTCACGTTGTGAGCGAACTTTTCAATAGCTTAATTGCATTATCTAACTACGACATATCTTGTGTAGAGAGATTTTTGAACTGTTAACATGCATTTTTGGATCATGTTGTGTAGAGTTGCCGTGATTCAAATTGAATTTTTCTTTATAATATCAAACCCTTATGACTACACTTAAAGTGGTTGTATTACTCGTTGTCTTTCCCCGCTCTTTCAGATTATAAAACGAAAAGTAAACTGGCTTAAACAACGTGGGAGTTTACCTTGCTTATAGCTCTAGCTCCTCTCTCCTTCGATGTCCTGCCAATTTGAAAATCTACAATCCAAAAGGTCTAAGCCACTGGATGATAACATCTTTTGTGCATATAAAGCTTATGTAAATCCTCCTCAGGTATTTGCTTTTTTTTTTTTTTTTTTTTTTTGTGGCTATCATATCTTGGCTATATAGCCAAGATGATGCCTGATTTGTGTATTTAGGACATATTTGAGTATTTAACACACTAACAGAACTGGAAAAAGTTGTTTTTCATTGACGTCATGTTAACATTTGGTCAAGTTAGCATTTTCTCGGAAATATAAGGAAAAAAACACAGAGACTATTTTTTTTAGAAAGGCCAAAAATATATCATGTTAAGCATTTATATCACTCAAATTAGATGGAGTTAATTGAAGTTTGTGATTGTATCAATTGATTAAGTTTTAAGACTTGATTGTACAATTTAAAAGTTTTAAGAGTTGAATATATTTTTGCAATCGGTTTTAGATTTGCTGGGACATTAATCTTTTATTATTTTTTCAATTCTCCAACTTTTTTTTTATGGGTTTAGGATCTTTTTTTTTTTTTTTACATTGGTTATTAATCCCTTGAACTTATTTAAAAAGTACCAATTTTACTTGCAGTGAGGTACTAGCATTTGGTTGGAGCTCATGATGCAACCACCAGTGGGTGCTTAGGCAGGAATTTATTGGTTGAGAAAAGTTTGATGATAAAACCCTTTTTAATTTTCAATTTATTCCATTTCTGAAATGACAAAGTGGACGGCGTTTGACTTGTGAGATTTATTAATTTGAGGAGTCTGGCTGGCCATCAAAAAAGAATTTTATTAATTAATAATTAGGGAGGTGCTTTACTTATTGAGGAGCATGTGCTTTGACAAATCTTCCACAGCAACGATCTGATCCCATAACTTTACTTTAAGTTGGGGCCGTCTCCTCCCTTTATATAGTTCGTAAACCCTAACCTTTGTTTTGTCCGACGAAAACTATTCATTTAGTAAATCTAATCACTTGATGAAGGTAAAAAGAAGCCGCACTAAGTATATTTAAGTATTAATTAACCAGCCACTCAACATTAATTTTTTTATAACTAAACGAAGAAGACTAAGTAGAAGCATGTGGAGAGAATACTGCCATGTAACCAAATTAGTGAGTGAAATTTTTTAACTTTCTAAAAGAAAAATTTCACATTTCATTCTTAATCTACCATGTACATAAGACAATGTGTTAAAGCATCTCACATAATTTATTTACAGGATTTATACACTATATATGTGATTTTCCTCTAATCGATGGTATAGTTAGTTTAAGTACTTCATGGACCTTTCATTGATATACATATATATATGATTGTATGATTTCCTCTAATTGATGGTATAAGTAGTTTGAGTACTTCATGGACCTTTCACTGAACTAAAATCGGCCAAAAATTAAGCTCAATGTCTGAAATAAGCATTGAACTTCCGATTTTGGAGTCATGAAGTGGAGCTTAAAATGGCAGCATAAGTGCTTTGTGCTGGATTGAGAACACATAACGCTTCTATATAATTTCCCCTTCTGACTAGATATCCTAGCTCCATATCTGTATTTTTTTTTAAGCATAAATATCGATTTCATTTACAATTTTCCATGCTTCAAAGTTTTATCCGTTTTATAACATATGATAATGGTCCTAGAAAAAAGAACATTCGAAAGGAGACATTCTTATATCTATTGAGAAATCTTGCTTCTCCCGTTGCAGTGACATGTGTTCTGTGATGTTGGACATGTCATTAGTGACATGGTAATTGTCCTTTTAATTCTAATTTTGTCGCATATTAATGTATTGTCAAAATTTCATCGTGATCGGAATAGTCATGAGTGAAGGAGGCCTTGGCGTTGGTAATTATCCGAAAAGTCTTTTACTTATTATAAGGCAGCCCGATTAGTTATAAATCATTCAACCGTACTAATTTAATCCTAAATCTTTTGACGATTTACCAATTTAGTTCTAAATCTTTCAATCGTGTTAATTTAGTTTGAAACCATTTGAAATTTTCCTAATTCAGTCACAAACCTATTATATCGACAATTAGCTAAAATGACTACATTGACAAATTATCAAAATGTTTAAACCTAAATTGACAAATAATCAAAAGACTTATGATTAAATTGGCATGACTAAAAGGTTTATGAAACCGACCAAAAAATAAATTGGCCACCCTAAAATAAGTTTAGGACTTTTTGGACAATCCTCCGGGATTTGCACGAGCTGATCCTTCAAGCCTATATATAATAATTTTTTCCTATTATATTCTATGTATTATCCTTTATTTAATTGAAAGGCAGGTTGTCGGTGGTAAAAAAAGGTTGGCATTTTGTTCATTCCCCCGAATCAAAGAATCACGACAGACTCTACCACCAAAGAATTACATTATTTCGACATACATTTCAGTTTCTTAATCAAGAATGTGGTCAATACATTGCTACTAGTTAGTCCTAAGTCCTCAGAGTTTAATTATTCATGTGTGTCCATACTCGTACAGTATTATTTGTAAACCTAATAAACTTGAGACGAGATTGCAAAAATTGTCCCTGTGCTATCAACCAAATTTAATTTTGATCCCTATACCGTATTTTGTTATGATTAAGTCTTCCAACTTATCTCCTGCAAGAATTTCAGGATTGAATTTAATTTCCCATTAAAATGTGGATGAAATTTGCTAAGTCAGCACTAACAAATCGACATGTGGTGCCCACGTATATAAGATTCTATAAAAATTACTCTTTTGAACCACGTGCTATTAGAATCGTTCAATTTTAGTCCTAGTACTTCATTTTTTGTTACCAAAACTAGTCCCCATATTATTATTCAACAAAAAATTAATTTCTTTTATCATATTTTGATCCAAAATCTTATGGGAATGCCAAATCAAAAACAAGTATCATTTAAAAATTGCTACATATACAAGTTTGCCCAATTTGAGTGAAAGTCTTATTAAGACAGATGCCATCATTAAACATTTTCCATAACTCAAATTAAAGGAAGTTAGTGACAGTACAATTTGGTGAAGTTTTAGCACTTGACTCTACTATTTAAAATTTTTGGGACTTTATTGTATTTTCATGACAAATTTTAAGTTTTTTGGTACATTAATTCTTTAACTATCTTTTAATTTACAAAAACTTTTAATTGTGTTAGCACTACACTTTGTTTTTTGCCTTGATTATCAACGTCTTGAATTTACTAACACTTTTTACAAGGTGCCCATTATAATTGGAGTGATGAATCAGATTGATAAAACACAAATAAAACTTTTTAATTCGTCTAAGAATTGATGAAGTTAAGGACTTAATAAGAATATCCAAGACATAAGAAGAAAACTCTCCTCCTTTAGGACCATAAGGAGGTAGGTGTCCGTGCCATGCGTGAACTTCCTCCACAAACACTGTCATATCCAAAAACTTTAAGAAAAAGGGGATGACACGGCTGTCTTTTTACATGAAAGATGCAGCCTCAAATATAATAAACATCTTGATAACAACATATATATCTCAGGCCATTTATACACATCAGAAAAACTAATAGGTTGGTCACACATCAAAGTTTTTATAATTCTCCAAAAGAACATATACAACTAGAACTTAGCCAACCCAACGAATAACAATCACTATATACACCATTTCCTTGAACCATACCAAAAAAGAAACCAAAAGTTTCTCACTAACAACACTCTTGTTCTACTTGCCCCTAACTGAGAAAACTGAAAATATAAAAGACAAGTGGAATAAGCAATCACGGCTCAGTGAGTAGTACATATCTTTTAAGCAGATCAAACAAGTACTGTGCATAAATACAAAGCAATATCAAACTTTATAACTCAAACTCAATATATAAAATATATATTGAATCATATAGGTGTTACTCCTTATCATCGAAGCTTTATACTAATACAAAAAACTCATTTAAACCTCTATAACAATTCAAATATCAATGGTCAAGTCTATTGGATAATCTCAATGAAAATCACATATCAACGGTCCATTCATTGACTAATCTATTGCTCAATATCATACTACGGTCACGACACAACGCCTTATGATAAGATGATTATGATTGCTCCCTTGGTCTTCATCTAAAATGCTAGTGGCTTGGTCCAAAAGGATATCTTGAATTAGTTGTGCATACCCACGTGCCTCTTAATGTGCTTATAATGATAATGAGCATGAACAACCATCCTCCAATTCCAAAAATCCAATCTAGAAATCAATCTCATCAACCAAGCATAACTTTTTTCCAACATAACCATCCACTATTTTTCATCCATTTCTCAAGTCATTTATATACCTTTCCATAAGCTAGTTGCAAAGCAATTATAAATATTTTTTGCTTCCCAATACTTTGCATAACACGCTTTCTAAACATTTATGAACAACCAAAAAGTAGTAAATGCTCAATCCGCCTTTTATACAACAACCATGTCATTTTGTAATCTCTCCTATATATAATTCATAGTACTTTCGCAACATGTATTTTACAAATTCAAAGAAGATATTGTATCACTCACCTTGTCATCTATGACTAAACAAAACGGTACTTATATCATCAAAATCGTGGCCTTATCGAATAATTGAGGAATAAATTTAAAATCAAATAAAACTTTATCTCAACTATGAAACAACTAACCTACATTTTAATGCTAATAAAAGAACCTTATGTGCTAACAAATTGTCCATCCAAAATGATTACTCAAAACTAAACTCAATGTGAAATTTACTCGCAAAACCCTAAAATCTCTTTTCAACAAAATTGCTACGCCAAAACAACTCTTGCCAAAACCCACAACTTACAACACCATAAATGTCCATTTTCATGAAAAATCGGACTTCGTGGCTTGATTTTTCCAAAATTCCAAATTTGAGCCCTAAACAAGAAAAATACTTCAATTCAATAAACGACAGGCGCGAGTCCTCACCAAGCTTTGCATTACGTAAATGAGTTATTTTGGCGAGATTCCCGCGCTGCGCACGTGCGAAACCCCTCTCATCTTTCCCTTTCTTCTTCTTCTTCTTTTCTTTCCGCTCTTCTTCTTCCTATTCTTTCTTTTCCCGACCTGGCTCGGGCTTAAAAGAGCGATCTCCCCTACGCTTATTTTCCCCCTTTCATTTTACTTTAGAACCCACTTACTTCTTTTGTTTTTCAACACAAGTGGGTCCCGACCCAAAAAAAGACACAAGTGGGTCCTACCACTTGTGTTTTACTTGGTAAAAAGGCTTGAATACTAGAAACACACTTAGCAACAGCTCACACGGGACAACCTTTTTCTCTTTTGAGAAGACCGCGGTTGAAGGCGGCTGATGTAAAGGAGTCGCGTGGATTCTCATTCCTTTACCATAAATTAAAAATCCATGTTGTGGCCTCGCAATTGAATGCAAAGAACGACTCCCACTCGTTCATCATAAACCACGCACTCACTCAGCGAAAGAGAGAGGAGATGCCGATGACACTTTTGCTGCTTCTCTGCACGCTCAGCTTTGCCACCATTAATGCTGCTGAATCCACCCTCACCATGAGCGAACATTACTGCTCAAACTCCGGCACCTTTGCTCCCAATAGCACCTACCAAGCCAACCTCAATCGCGTTCTTGCTGATCTCGTCTCCAATGCGTATTCCGACAGCAATGAAGGATTTTTCTTCAATTCGAGTGAGGCTGTGTACGGCAGCTTTATGTGCAAAGGCGACGTCTCGAAGAAAGAGTGTGCGGAATGCGTCAAGAACGCAAGCGTCGAGATAACCCGCATATGCCGGATGACCAATGTCTCCATCCTGTGGTACGATCAGTGCATGTTGCGTTACTCCAACGCAAATTTCTCCTCGACCGTGGAGATGAAACCCTGGTTGGGTGGATACAATGAAGAGAACATAGAACAGCCGGATAAATTCATGAAGCTACTGAACAAGACGATGGATTACACGGTGAGAGAGGCTGCTGAGCATCCTCCAAGAATTTATGGCCATCGCGATGCCAAGTTCGCTGAGGATATAAAGTTGTACACATTTGCACAGTGTGCAGCTTATCTTTCCACAAACAATTGTTGGGAGTGCCTTCGCAACGCCACATCAAGCCTCTTGAGCCTCCAAAAGGGGAAAATCGGGGGCAGAGTGTTGCTTCCGAGTTGCTTTGTCAGGTTCGAGATTTACCCGTTTTACCGGAGCAGCTCAAAAGGTGAGGTAGACCCCCATTTTATTTTTCAAAGTACATCATCATGCTTGTTGCTTTATCTAAGATTATAACGGAATTCATGTTGTCCACTTGAGCTGTGTCTTTGCTCTTCGAGATGTTATCAGAGGTTTTCTGCCACCAAAAGAAACTTTTTCGGTTCAATTCGGTTAAGTACAGCCAATTTAACTGTCTGAAACAGCTTTCGTATGGAGTTAGGGAACATCTACTTTTCATGTATGTGCTGGAAGATGAAATTTTATGACTAGAAGAGCCATTCTTTCATGTATGTCAATGATACTGTTAACTCCAACTTCAAATGCAGGGAAAGTGCCCTTTCTGTTGAAAATATCTGCTGCAATCCTCGCCACAACTGTGGGATTGACACTACTTATTTACATGATAGCTCGGCATCTACTAAGAGGAAGGAGAAAAAGAAGAGCTATAAGAAGGGACAGCGAACGTTGCACAGAAGAACATCCAATCAGTAACTCGACAAAACAATACTATTGCATGCATACAATTTATTGATTTCATTCCACTGGAGTCTAAAGATTACTGAACTGTTTATCTGCCAGTTAGGAGGCAAATTTCTGAACTCCATTCCCTGCAATTTGATCTGCAAACAATAGAAACTGCCACAAATAAGTTCTCAAGCAACAACCAGTTAGGGGAAGGTGGATTTGGTCCGGTTTACAAGGTAATTAAGATGCTTAAGCAGAGCAGTCAGCTTTTGATTTATCAAAAAAGCTGATACTCGCTAATTCTCATATATAATCATAATGTAGTATCCTATTTTGGCTTACAATGAAGCCTCTGGAAGCTCTGGAGCATTTTTCTCAGCCACATTAGTTAGATAGGAAAAAATCCGAGATTATGCCATTCTTCTTTTTTGATGCCCAATTACATATTAGTAAAAACCAAAAGTACAACACAACGAACAAAACAATAAGATGCACCTGTTTCGGACAAATTTGTTTTATGTCTACTCTGTTTTCAGGGTACACTACCTGGTGGTCAAGAAATTGCAGCAAAAAGGCTATCTAGGAGCTCTGGACAAGGAGTTGAGGAATTCAAGACCGAGGTTGAACTAGTAGCCAAACTTCAACACAGAAACCTGGTGAGGCTTCTGGGATTCTCCATGGAAAGAGATGAAACAATACTGGTATATGAATACGTGTCCAACGGGAGCCTCGACCACTTGTTATTTGGTTTGCCTCTCTTTTATCTCCTTTTCACCAAGTTAACACACCAGCATTTCAGTCAAAATATATATTTCACTAAGAGAAAATGAAAGAAAAATATTACTCTGGCTAAATGAAGACAAACCAGAGATATTAGTGCTAGAAGGATGACGTAATACAAACAAACATGCTATTATTATTCCGCTTAGTTTTCTGTGTCACCTCATTTCTACATGCACGAATGCAACTTTAAAGATAGAACATCAGTGAAAAATAGATAGGGAAAACGAATTACATGATAATGAGAACAATGATCCAAAGTTGATGAAAACAATTATATTTGATGATCTGGTTATGAGGCATTATGCCAGTGTGAATTGATGTAACTTACAGATTAGTTTTTTGGCTGATGTACAGATCCTGAGCTCAGCGGACAACTGGATTGGTCAGCACGTTACAAGGTCATGGTAGGGGTGGCACGCGGACTGCTATACCTTCATGAAGATTCTCGGCTTCGAATTATTCATCGTGATCTCAAAGCCAGCAACATTCTGCTGGATGCTGACATGAACCCAAAAATCTCAGATTTTGGGGCAGCTCGGATCTTCAATACTGATCAAACTCAAGCAAGCACTAATAGAGTTGTTGGAACATAGTAAGTTCAACATCAGCTAATCTGACTTGTTATTGGCGATGAACAGTGTACCATTAGCGTTGAACTTGGAGCATTTTCTTGACAAGCGAAAAAAAACGAAGTCATCCTTATTTGTTTCAGGCAATTTATATCCATAATGGAACATCCTCTCATTTCTGTGTTAATATATTGTGCTTGATGTAGTGGCTACATGTCTCCTGAGTATTTGATGTTTGGACACTTCTCCGTGAAATCTGACGTCTTTAGCTACGGTGTGTTGATGCTGGAGATTATTACTGGCAAAAAGAGCAGCCAATTCTTCACATTGGACTGCGATGAGGACCTGCTAGGCTATGTGAGTATCTTAATAAAGCCCCTTTTTCTCTTGGCTAATATCACTTTCAACATTAATACATTAATATCTTGGACAAAAAATACTAATGTAAGTATTCATTTAGGTTTGGAAGCAGTGGAGCAACAGAACGCCGTTGGAAGTAGTGGACCCAGCTTTATGTGGTGCTTATTCCATGAACGAAGTGATCAGATGCATGCACATTGGCTTGCTCTGTGTCCATGATGACATGGAAGACCGACCTACCATGGATTCAGTTGTTCTGATGTTAAACAGCGATTCTATCAGCCTCCCAGTGCCTCAAAGACCTTCATTCTTCTTTCACGGTAAGAAGAACAAACAGGCACCTTATGTTCTGAACTCAGATCAGTCTAACAGCAAAGTGGACCAATCTATTAGCAAGATAACGTCCCCTGGGTCTCTGACTGACAGTGTTCATGCTGATCCAGGTCCACGGTGACTGAGATTTTGAGGCTATCATTTAGATCGATTCATTGTTTAGATTACCAGAGAATCGTGTGCATGCTAGGGTTTTGTTAGAGGATTGCAATAGTGACAACTTCGATGAAAAGTGGATATCACTTTTACAAATACCGTTGATGATGGTAGCCTGTAAAAGGTTTTTCAGAGGAATCACTGGACTTTGATATCTCTCGTCCGTACTGAATCTGTCATCATTAGTCAAAAATCTCCGGCCTGTGAGTTTCTGAAAAGTTACTAGCTTTTGCACATCATGGCATTAGCATATTGATCTTTCTCAATAGTTTCTCAAGAAGTCTGCCTGAACCTATTGGCTGCTAAAATGTTTCACATAGGATTTTATTCACCCAAAGCGTAAAGTACTTAATTCCACTCACTCACGCAGAGGAATGCGAACCTGCTTTCCATATATTTCTTCTATCTTCTTGACCTCAAACAGATACATAATATTCCAGCAATTAAAAGAGATAATCCAACAGCTTGGATTAGGATAATGGCGGAAATATGACCCTTGTTTGTATCCATCCCGAACAGGGAAGAGCTCTCATTTTAGACAATAAACTCATAGACATCAGTGTTGAGACCAATTGCCAAAACTAGCTTTTAGGAGGGCCTGCACATTGAAAGGAGTCCATAGTGTCATTCTATCACTTTCCAGATGAAAACTTCAGACAACGCTATGCAGGCGGATACTAATGGACAATGTTTGATGTGGAATATCAGCTGGCAAGTAGATCTCAAGCTTCCCTGTGTTATATTGAGCGACAAACTGCAGTCAGACTGATGAAGATCGAAGTGTTTCAAAACTACTTGAGGATCTGATGATTCTTGCTATTTCTCTCCTCCGATCGTTCCACACCATTGTCCTTAATTTCACCAGTAATCTTAGTAGGTGACGAATATTATTGATAACATGACACCAAATATAAGTCCTCTTAAAAAATCAAATATTTCTTGAGCCCAGTACTCATTATTAAAGATAACAAAACCCTCCTTTCATTCTGTGATTTTTCCCATGGGTTTCCACATAAATTTTGTGTCTTGTATGATTTCAGTTTTGCTTTTATCCTTTGCTACTTATGCTTTGATTGGTGCATCTTCGGGTGTTGTTCCACAACATTCTCTAATGTGAGATTTCTTTAACACAATTCATACATGTATCTCAACAATCCCTCACGTATTAGTTCAATGTTAAGTTTTCTCCCCCTTAACTCAAGTATTCTTTTGCATCAATTTATCTCAACTTGAATATCCAATGCTTGTCTTCATCCCTTGCCTCTTTCTCAGACCGAACCATAAAGACTATCGTTGGCCCCACATTACTATATCACAATGCCCACCACCCAGAAACTGTGTTGGTCACCAAATTCATTATTTGAGATATTCACAAAACATTCGAACAAATTAGAGGCCCACCAATCTACCATCAATTCTAATACCATGTATTGGAAGTGCACAACAAAAGCTCGATACATTCGCCTAGGGTGACCACTAAGAGGGAGTCCAAATACAAGACATTCAACATATTCAGTTGGATTTACATTCATTTAAAACCTGAAATCAATAAGTTATGAGAAAATTTAGATTTATTGACTACTCCATACTACAAAAATTATCCAATGTATTTTTTTTTTTAATATAACTTACACATGCATCTTGTTAATGCCTAAATTTTGACTAGATATTTAGGTTTAAATTGCATAAAAAATTAAGAAGCAATTTGGTCCTAACAAAAAAAAGATTCGCATCACCTAGGTGTTAGTATTATTTGCATCTATTAAGTTTTATCTTCTATTTTTATTTTCCCTTATTTTTATTGCATTTCAAATAAATAGAAATTTAAAAAAAAAACAGAGGCCTACAAAGGGGCTGGACCCTAGCCCCATTCCTTTTCTTCTCCCCCCACCACGCGAGCCCAAGCCCATCTGGTCTTCCTTTTCCCCTTGGGCCCAGTCCTTTCTTTCCTCCTCGCAGCCTAGCCCTACGCTTCTTCTTCTTCCTCGTTCCTCCTCCCTCCGCCTTTGGGTGCATTTGGTTCAGCTTTGCAAATGGGTTTTGAGTCCAATGTAAATGTTGAAAGCCCAAAGTTACTTGGGGAATTGCAATTGTATTTGGTAAAATTTCTTTACAAATGAACTTTGAGTTGAATGTACATTTGGTAAAAAAAAAACTTTCGCAATGGGGTTTAAGTGTATATATATAAACATATATATACATATATATATATATATTTTGAAAATTGAACTAAACCTTTCACCGAATTGACGAAAGGCTATGGGGCTAGCGAGCGAGATCAAGCTCAGTAGTCATTGGCCGAGGTCGCCTAAGGTTGGGCGACCTCCCGGCGAGAGTCGCGCAACCTAGCCGAGGGCCGCCGGAGGTCGCCCGACCTCGCCGACCCTCGATGAGGGTCGCTCGACCCAGCGCCATGTGACCCGGGCATCCATTGCTTGGTTCTCGTGACTGTAGGCAGCCTTCGCTTAGGCCTCGCAAGGGTTGCGTGACAATGGTCAGTGGTCGTACGACCCTCGCAAAGCCTAGGCGAGGGTCGCCCGTGGTCGCGAGACCTAGGCAGCGATTGCTTGGGTTGCATGACCCTTGGCAAGGGTCACCCGAGGTCAGGTGACCTCCGATGCCCCTCACCCGGTCCAGTGAAGGGCCGCCTCCTTTTCCAATTAAAAAAATATATAATCAAGGGCAAAATTGAAAATATGAATAATTAGTGATAATAGTTTTTGAATGAAAAAATTTATTTTAGCATTCTGTCAGATGTTGAAAGTCCAAAGCTAATCCCTACTAGTTTTGGACTTTTATCATTTTGAAGGCTAGCTTTCAACTGAAAGTCGGCTTCAAAGTTGAACCAAATGGTCTGGCATTTCCCCAAGAGGCTTTTAGGCCTGAAAGCCCTTAGAAATGCTGAACCAAACGTAGCCTCCATAGCTTACACGCATGAACGATGACGCATGTGGAGCAGAGGGGTGGCTAGCATGAAGATCGACGGGATATCCAAACGGATGGGATATAGATCAAGGGCCTTCAATGCAGAGCAGGCAGTGCAGCATAGCAGGACAGGAGGGTGGCAGAGGCAACACTGGTTTGGTTGGAGGGAGCCCGGTCGGCGTGCCTAGATCCAGTGATCGGACCACCACTGTTGACTGGGCTTCTCGCTAGTAAATAGCAAGGCGGCGAGCTTGGTTGAACGGGGGCAATCGAGGAGAGAGAATTTAGAAGGGAGTTCTTGAGAAAGAGAGAAACTAGGAGTGAGCGAAGTACGGTCAGGAACCCCGCTGGATTTTCCCATCCTTCCCTGAACCGACGAACGACGGGTCATGTTCCGTATTTTTTTTTTTTTTTCTCTCTTGCTAATTGTCCCTACTTGGGGTTGGCTTCCCAAGGATCTTGGCTCAGTGTCGCGTGCTGTCTGATGTTGCAACCCCTGCCCCGCCACTCAGGTGAGATCAGAGCATTATCTCAGGGAGTTCGAACACGCGTCAACCCTACGGGATTATCCACTCGCTTATCTTATACCATGTTAAACTACATGTAAGTGCAAGACCTGCATTAACCAACAAATTTTATGAGTCCATGAGTTTGATTCGAGTTGTGAGCACATCTCCAAACAACTCAGTTATGTGGTTTAGCCATGACATATCTCACGCAAAAATATTTCCCGATTGCTAGCACGCAGCTTGGTGGAGATTGTAATGATAGGCTTGCCAATCTCGTATGTTGAGATCATGAGTGAGACCCAATGACCATGGCTCAAATCGAACATTTCATAGCTTGCAACAAGACTAAAGGGGGCGTAGTGCTGGTTCCCTTTCCCAGGCCTTTTAGTTTGTGAAAGAAAAGTAACCCATGCTTAAACTACATGGGCTTTTACCTAGCTTATGGCTCCAGTTCCTCTCTCCTGTAATTTTCTGCCAATTTGATAATTCACAATCTAAAAGGGCAAGCCATTTGGATGATTCGAGCGTGCGTGCATATAAAGCTCATTTTAATCCCATGTTCAAGCGATACGGCACTTTAACAATTTGAATCAGAATACAATTCCTCAGGGTTTTATCTTTATATCATCATTATTTTTTAATTTTTTGGGGGCTATCATGTTTTTGCTAGAGCTATGATGATGCCCGATGTCTATGATGTCGCGCCAACCCACGTGTTTTGTTTCACATAAAGATCAGACTCCTACATGCTATTATGATTAGTAGATTTTTTATTTTTTTGGGTCAAAATTAGTATAGAGTTGAGTCACCGATATTTTTATGTTTTGAGGACATATTTAAGGATTTAACACACCAAGATCGAAACTCTTGAACGCAATCTATTTGAACAAAAATAATCCAGATTCCACCTGCCAATCTTAAGTTATTCCTACTTAGAACAGCCCCGCATTGAGCATTCTTTGGAACAAATCCTTATGGACATTCGTTAGATAAGATATTTATCCCACAAATATACAAAAAACTAAGTTATGCATCCAAACCACATCACCCCAAGCACCTGAACTATTTTCCCAGGCCATTTCCAACGAGCTTATTCTTTTTTAACTTTCATAGCGACGGCCTTAATCCACTGATAAATCCTGTTTCAAACCCAATCTGCCTTCCGTTTTAGGGAGACATACATCAAAGTAATCCACACCAGTAGCTTTGCCATCATATCCAGACCGCAAGAAGGAATTACAACAGCCCTTAATCTTCTTCATAACCTTCTTAGGCATGTATAAGAACCCTGCACAAAGAAGTGTTGGGCGGTCTTAGATTCCTATTACCCCAAAAACTAGCTTAAAGAGTGAAGCTTTTCCTCACGCTTAAACTAACTACTAGCCTTTTCCACAACTCTTGTGGGACAACTTCAACAGTCTCCTTCTCAAACACTAGGCTTGGATATCGGAGTCTCAATAATTCGTAATTCTCACGTGTGACACTTGGGTCAAGACTTACTTGCAAACTAAATTATACCAGTATTGCGTGAATTTGGACATTTCTCACCCAAAAAGGCAGCTTAAAAAGTGAAGCTTTTCCCACGCGTGAATCAAAGATTTTGCAAACTAAACTATACCAGTATTGCGTGAATTTGGACATTTCTCACCCAAAAAGGCAGCTTAAAAAGTGAAGCTTTTCCCACGCGTGAATCAAAGATTAGCCCTTTGCCACGATTGATATTGGACAACCTGACAAGGAGAGATTTTGTGAAGGACAGAGCTTGTCAGCTCTAGCCTTGCAGAAAAAGACAACTTTGTGGAACTACAACTGCAAATTGCAGTAAAAGACAACTCTATTATATTTCCCCATATAATAGAGTTCCTCACTCAAGAAGGAGGTAAAATACACTGTTACTAGTCAATCCTAAATCGTCAAAGTCTAATTATTCTAGTGTGTCCACGCTCTAAAATCAAAGTTTGTAAATATAGTAAACTTTAGGAGACTGTGTCGGAACATCGTATAGATACCAAAATTGAATTGCTAAGAAATGAGGTCTGTAATTTCTCCTTAGCTTTTTATCTGTCCTTTCTCGGCTTGCCTAGGGCAAACTTGCAAGAAACTGTATTAGGAATGGTGCGTCCAAGTGCCGTTCCTTGGTCTTGGACCCATCCAAAAGCATCTTTAGAACTGTTGCTTGAATTGACAAATATGATATGAAGTGTCGTCAATCATTTCTGTTGTGACACTTCACATGGATTTACTAATAAAAGAAATACGTTTGTCGCTTGTGGAGAGAGTCGATCACTCAAAAAAAAGTGTGTTTGAACCTTCACTAGTTATGGCCTAAAGCAAACTGCTTTTCTGAATTTCATTAACTCACCTCCCCCGTGTGATTCTCGTTCATCTTCTTCATTGGATCCCTGTCTTTTTTTAATTTTTTTCATCTACCATTCTTATCATTTTGTCTTGCTACTTGTTGATTTTTTTTTTTCATTAATACTATAAAGAACCCCAAATTAATATACATATGATAAATTTATCACAAATTAATATTTTGACTATAAAAAACTCAAAACTAGTATATTTGTGATAAATTTACCTTCCATTAAATTAGATTAATATTATAAAAAACACAAATTTGTACACGACAAATAAAATGTAAAACCTCAAATTAGTATACTCATCAATTACTATATGTTGTCTAGCTCAATAATTTGACGATAAAATTAATGTAATCTAATAAAGGATAAATTTGTCAAAAGTATACCTGTAATTTTAGGTAAATTTATTATAAATATACTAATTTAATGTTTTCGTGATATTAATTTCTTTTTCTAATGACTATAGAGGGAAATCTGTAATGGGGAAACTTCTTCGGTCAGCGTAAGGTCGCCTCCCCACCACTAAGTGAGATCGCATCATTGTCTCAAGGGGTTTAAACTTGCGCATACTGTACGGTTGAAGCTGTAGCCAACTACTGAAACAACATCGTGCAGGATTGTCGACTCACTTATTTTATACTATATTAATTTGCATGTAAATACGAAGCGTGCATTAACCAACCCGTGCGTAACCACCATAGTGGTCAGCCCTAATAATAGGAGGGAAACATTTCGATGAAATTGCAGGTTTAATTCACGTCATAAATAAATCTTGGAATGGCTCAATTGCATTACCTAATTAAGGAGTATCTCGTGTGGAGAGATTTTCAAACTATTATCTTATGATTTTCAAACTATTAGCTTACTTACATCTTGATGAGATTGTGATGATGAGCTTATCAGTCATAAATCATTGAATCAAAATTATGTATAGTAATTATGATTCAAATCGAATATTTTATGATAGATATTGGACTTTTATGACAACTTTTAAAAGGAGCATAGCACTAGTTGCCTTTCTCCACTTTGTTAGATTATAGAAGAGAAAATTAACCCGTGCTTAGATAGCGCGGGACTTTACCTAGCCTATAGCTCTATCTCTTCTCTCATGCGATGTCCTCCCATTTAAAAAAATCTACAATGTAAAAAGCCAAGCCATACGGCACTCTAACAGTTGAAATACCCCTCCTCAGGTTTTAATTATTAATTTTGTTTTTGCTATGATGTCATGGCTATATCTATGATGATTTCCGATGTTGTGTATAATGTCACCCAACCCACATGTTTTGTTTCACATACAAGATCGGACTTTAAATCAGGGTGCGTTAATGTTGAATGAACAATATGTGGCTCAGAAGGGATAGATGATATTGCTATATTGGCATATTTGGGGTTTGATTTCAAGATCCCAGCCTTTAAACGTGTAATTATGGGATACACAAAGGATGTGAAAGCTTAAGATGGAGATTGAATAAAAACAAATTATAAAAGATCTCCAAATGATCAATTTGTAAATACTTTGCTAGATGTGTTATTGTCATGCTGATTTGTAAAAGATTCTGCACTGCAACTATTGTAATCTTTTACTTTTTAATTTGATACTTCAATAGTATGTGCAAGAATACACCTATTAAAATTAGCATAGAGTTGAATCACCGACAATTTTTCATTGGTTATTTCTTAACGACATTTTTAAGTATTTAACACACTATCAGAATTGAAAAACCTCTTTCTAAAGCATCACCCTGTAACTTCATATTATGCATTTGATCTAGGAAAAATGCATCTATTTACATGAGATATATGGCTGTTGTGCCTCCTCTTCTAATATAGCACAACAATCAATAATCAAGTCTTATATCGTAAAGTGATCAGTTGTATAAGAACTGCTTCGAGCCCGTCATGGTAAAAAAAACTCTGGAAAGCATTCTTTTTTATCAATGATAATCCCAACTCCAACGAATAATCCCAATTTTGTCCTTCATAGATCAACTGTCTATGAAGCATACAAACCCTTAAGGACCTTTTGTTAGATAAGATTTTTGCCTCCTCAGTTGCACATTTTCACGTTTTAGACCGTGAAAGGGAGTACTTGAGTATTTGATTTCAAGCGAAACTATCATTAAATTGCTTAAGCTTTTAAATCAATTTTCACAAAATCTCACACAGGATCATAATAGGACATCCTAAGTTCAATTTTTAGGCCCATTATTTGCCTCACCCCTTTATCATATCTTCTTGCTGGAGCACCTGAAAGTTCTCATTGCATAAAGACTAAATGATTTCAAACGAGCTTCTCTAATCTTATCTCGATTGAAGCAGCTTTTATTATTTTCTGTAAGTGGATTTATTGTTAATCCTGTCCTTTTCTCACGTGCTGCACACCTGAGGAAGCTTTCTCTTCCCTCCTGCACTAATATGTGCGCATATTGATATTTAACTGTATAGCATTCTAATAAATTAAACTTCCAAAACAATTCGGCAATGATTCCTCAAAAATCTCATACATTGTGACTAGACTAAACCAAGGAAGCCTTTTCTTCTCTCCTGCACTAGTTTGTGCACATATTGATGGTTACTGTATAGCAGTCATGTCATAATGCATCGCCGGCAGAGATTATGCTATCCATAAGGAACCCTAATCAACAAGCAGCAGCTCCATAAAGGTCATAGCAATGGCCTTATTCCACTGATAAACTTGTTTCACACTTAATCCTCCTTCCTTATCAGCTTTTCCACCAGATCCAGACCACAAGGAGGAATTACAAGGGCTCTTAATTTTTTTGACAAACTAGGCATGAATTAAAAAAATTTAAACAGATAAGAAATGATACTGTAAAGGACACAGCAGATCAGCTAAAGCCTTCCAGCAAAAGAAAACCTTCTAGCACACCAACTACGACTCTGCCCGCTATCGATTAAAGTCTTGAGACAAATCTAAGAAAGTCTGCGTTGTCTACCTTTTTCTCTTTTCATCAGAGTTAACGTGAGTCGACCATCGAACTATTGCATCATATTACCATTTCAAATCTAAGAAAGTTCACGTTGTCTACCTCCTCCTTTTCTATATTTAATTATCATGTCATCAAATTCGAGTGAGCCACTACTCTGTGCCAACCAAGACAGATTTCTTTCAAACTTCCTAAAGTTATAAATGTAGATAGATAGAGCTGAAGTTATGGCTATAGGGAAATGTATAAAATGGATCTCCTCATCCACCGTGTTCTTTGACCATACTTTCTTCTGGCTCATAGTTTCCAATGTCAAATATTGCGACTGCCAATTGTATCGATGAAGGCCGAAAGGCATATCTAAATTAATGTAATTTATCAGTGAAGCTCCGACAACCCATAGGACTAATCTCCGAATATATACTCTACCATGCTATATAATAATCCAAGTGTGGACATCTTTTTAAGGTATTTGGGGTTTAACTTAAGCTGAGGAAAATGAACATTGAATTTGACACAACAAATCATTCAGCATTCATAAAAGACAAAACATCTCTTTTCAAGAAAAATCTCTCCACATATGTTTTGCCTATATTATGGTTGCTGAGAGTGCGTAATAGAAGCTAGATACCTTTACCTAGGGAAATAACCAAGAGGGAGCCTAAATTCGAGCTTGTCAACATATCTAGTTAGGCAACCTTCACTCATAAGTTTAAGCTAACAAATTATGGGCCAATTGAGATAGATATATTAATCACTCAACATCACACCAATTACTCAATATGGGATTTCTCTAATATAACTCACATATATATGCTAACAATCTCCCGTTCACGTATGAGCTTGGTGTTGGGTTTGTTCTCCCTTAATTCAAATATAATTGTGTATCAACATCTCAAGTTGAATCTTTACGAGCCCGTGTTGCTACACCATGATGCCCACCTGCCCCAAAACCGCAACTATCGACTCTAATGCCATTTGTTAGAAGCAAATAGTAAAAGCTTAATAATTTCACCTAAGGAGATCACCAAGAAGGAGCCCAAGTCTGAGCCCATTAACATACTCGATTAAACCCAATTTTACTCAGAAGCTTAAACTAATAAATTATAGGCCAACTAAATTTAGATATATTAATTGCTTAACACGACACTAATTTTTTGATGTGAAATCTCTCTAACACAACTCACTCATATGTGTATCCTAACAATGGTCAATTGTCACTAACTTGAGGCAAAACATATAATTTATGAAAGAAGTAAGCCTATCATTATAGAAACATCACTAGTTTATTTGACGTAATTGAGAATAAATGATCGTGCTGTATGGTGTGGCTTCAATACTTGACGTGAATAATGAAAAGAAGTTGTTGAAATTAATAAGAACAATTTATAAACTATTTGCATTAAGGAGAAAATGAAATTAAAATTTTAGTACACACAAATAACAATAGCCTCTATGAAGTGTTTTTGTTTATTTATAGGAGTGTAGATTGAGATACACATACAATGAGAAAAATATTAGTAAAGACATACCTTTTGCATAGAAAGAAATAAACTTAAATTTTTTGCATTATTTAATAAATAAATAATTTACTAAAAATTACAATCAGATTGTTTTATATTTTAATCAAACGATTTAAAAGGTGCTTAGTTGACCATGTCTAATAATAACCACGATCCAATGTTGAGATAACGTTAATATTTTTTAATTTTTAAAACAGTTAGTTTAATCTCTAAAAATAAATTTATCATTATATATATTTCAATGAAGGAATCAAGAAGTGGATAATGAAAAAAATATTGCTGAGTTAGCTATGCTTGATTTTACTCAAACAATTTGAAGGGCTTTAAGCCAAATTTGAATTTTCCTCAACTTTAATTTGTCAAAATTACAGAAAACTCTAGATGACTTTGAATGTTAATATTTATTTGTATTTGATTTTTTTTTCGTTTAGAGTCAAAATATCACACTTCAGGCATACAAAATAAAAGTCAAGAGTCAAGAGTCAAGAGCAAAAGCGAAAGCAAATACCCTACACCTTTGCCCTCTGGAAGCCCACATCTTCATAACTGAACTCCTAATATTTATTCTTGATCCGCGTCAAAACAGCCTCTGACCTTTTCCATGATCAACATCCATGATCGACAAGACTAAACCAAGGAAGCCTTTTCTTCTCTCCTGCACTAGTTTGTGCACATATTGATGGTTACTGTATAGCAGTCATGTCATAATGCATCGCCGGCAGAGATTATGCTATCCATAAGGAACCCTAATCAACAAGCAGCAGCTCCATAAAGGTCATAGCAATGGCCTTATTCCACCTATAAACTTGTTTCACACTTAATCCTCCTTCCTTATCAGCTTTGCCACCAGATCCAGACCACAAGGAGGAATTACAAGGGCTCTTAAGTTTTTTGACAAGCTAGGCATGAATTAAAAAATTTTAAACAGATAAGAAATGATATTGTAAAGGACACAGCAGATCAGCTAAAGCCTTCCAGCAAAAGAAAACCTTCTAGCACACCAACTACGACTCTGCCCGCTATCGATTAAAGTCTTGAGACAAATCTAAGAAAGTCTGCGTTGTCTACCCTTTTCTCTTTTCATCAGAGTTAAAGTGAGTCGACCATCGAACTATTGCATCATATTACCATTTCAAATCTACGAAAGTTCACGTGGTCTACCTCCTCCTTTTCTATATTTAATTATCATGTCATCAAATTCGAGTGAGCCACTACTCTGTGCCAACCAAGACATGATTTCTTTCAAACTTCCTAAAGTTATAAATGTAGATAGATAGAGCTGAAGTTATGGCTATAGGGGAACGTATAAAATGGATCTCCTAATCCGCCGTGTTCTTTGACCATACTTTCTTCTGGCTCAAAGTTTCCAATGTCAAATATTGCGACTGCCAATTGTATCGATGAAGGCCGAAAGGCATATCTAAATTAATGTAATTTATCAGTGAAGCTCCGACAACCCATAGGACTAATCTCCGAATATATATATACAATAATCCAAGTGTGGACATCTTTTTAAGGTATTGGGGGTTTAACTTAAGCTGAGGAAAATGAACATTGAATTTGACACAACAAATCATTCAGCATTCATAAAAGACAAAACATCTCTTTTCAAGAAAGATCTCTCCACATATGTTTTGCCTATACTATGGTTGCTAAGAGTGCGTAATAGAAGCTCAATACCTTTACCTAGGGAACTAACCAAGAGGGAGCCTAAATTCGAGCTTGTCAACATATCCAGTTGGGCAACATTCATTCATAAGTTTAAGTTAACAAGTTATGGGCCAACTGAGATAGATATATTAATCACTTAACATCACACCAATTACTCAATATGGGATTTCTCTAATATAACTCACATATATATGCTAACAATCTCCCATTCATGTATGAGCTTGGTGTTAGGTCTGTTCTCCCTTAATTCAAATATAATTGTGTATCAACTTATCTCAAGTTGAATATTTATGGGCCTATTGTTGACACCTTAACTTTAACCTAACGTGTGGCTATATTTGCAGGCTGACTCGACCCTTAATCAAAATTGGCATTGCGTAATTTTATATCACAAGAAGGATACTTTTGGTTGATGTTTTTTATGGAAAATATGTTCAGCCTAATAAGGGACCATGAACCTCGCCCATGATATGAGGAAGAGGATAGATAAATTGCACACGTGAGGATAGAAAATTGGAAAGGAAATCAATTGGATACTAGGGGGTTCGCAATTTCCACAACGAATCTTCTCTCTAATAAATTTTGGAGGAATTCATGGGATAAGACGGACAAAATGGAAAACGAAAACATTTGAGGAAAGTGTGAGCTGTGGAAACTTACAAAAGGAAGCTAATGAGCTGGAAAATAAGAGGGGATCAATCTAATTGGCTATGCAAGGAAGGTGGGAATCCTGGTAAGCCATTCTTGTTCTGATGGATATTCGGATTTTGGTAAATGAGGATCCAAATTTCTAATTAAGAATCAAGAGCAAAAAAATGAGGTGAACAGGAAGGCAGGAAATTTGACAAAGGAAAGAATCAAGACGTTGGAGACTGAAATAGGAAAGATTGAGCTGGCTACAAAATCGCATACCAATTTGCAGACCATGAATTAAGGCAATGAGAAAAGGAAACTCAGAAAATTGCCCGTAGAAAGAGACGCTTAGGGCCATTATAAAAGGAGGGGAGAAGAGCACGAATGGATCATCGGTTTTCTCATTACCATACTAAGCTCTCTCATGATTTCACAATGTTGTGGTGCCTTGCATACATCACAACGTAGTCCATTTCTTGAGTCCTCAGTCTTCAGACGAGCCTCCAATAGCAGCTGCAAAAGCTTTGCCATCACTGAAGATCTCCACTACTGCTACTTCCTATTATTGCTGTTTGTCGCCAAATTTCGCTAATCGTTGCTACTGTTCACTACTAATTTGTTGCTGGTCGCTACTATTTTGCGGACGTTCGTTGCTGCTCTTGTGCGTCATTGTTGCTACATTGTTGCTGGTCATTGCCGCCACATCCCTTTAGTTGCTTCCTATAATATTGTGCTTCCAATTCATGCCAATCTTTCTTAGTTTACTCAAACTAAGAAACCTTGTGATAATGATAATAACATTTTTTAAGTATGTTCAAGTTCATAATTTTTTCATGATCATGATCATTGGACGTTATTTTATTGTTTGCTCAATTGCTTAGTCATATTTTACACGTTAATGGCGTAGGATTACAAAAACCATCAGAGGTTGTATGCGGAACATTTTTTTAAAATAAGGAGAAAAGGTAAGTCCCCAAACTCATGATTTTTGGTTCGCATAAGTAAAATGTACTCCCACATTTTACTGGGGTGTCTAATTGACCCAAAATCGATTAGTGGTGGTTTCAATAGGTAAGATAAATATCATGATTAAATTGAGTACCAAGTTGCCATTGGTAGGACTTGGGAGAGTCCGTGCTAAGCACTGCGTTTAGTAATCCATTAACCTCCTTTAGGAAGTTCGCGATAGCTTGACGACTCCATTGGGGATTTGAATTAAAATTCGTAGAGGACTTGAGGCCTGAATTTCTCTTGTAAAAAATTTTTTTGCTATTCATGCGCAGTGACCATGTACGCCACTAATTTTAGGTGTTAAATGGTTTTGCAGGTGAAAGTTATATAGGGTGAAGTATATGTTTAACCCTTGTTTTGCAGAGGAAGTGTTGTGGATAAATGACCCAATTTATAATTAAAGTAGTGTATGCATTATATAATCTACCGTGCATGTTTTAAATGTTTTAGCACTACAACTTTACACACACTACCTGCCGTCGGACCTAGGACCGCAATTAAGGATATTAGAATGGTGTTGGGAAATGATCCAACCTTAAACGCGAGACTGCGATATAAAGGTTACCTTTCTCAACTCCAAATTTTTTTTCTTAGTGTCAAAATGTTTATCCTTGTTTGCAAAATCACATAACTATAGGATTTTCTTTGACCAAGCCGAAGCTAAGAGGACCTGACCTTTGTACGCGAGACTGTGACTAGTCAGATCATTCCTCTTGGCTCTAATTTGCTAAGCCTTGTAGTTTAGGTGTCAAACCTCACATCACATGTATATGTCTATGTGATTGTCATTTTTCCTTCATAAAGTAAGTATTCTCACCTTACACTATGCAATCAATTTACTTTATCATTTTTTTGGTCCATGACAAAAGGTCAATTACGAGTCTTAATCTATATACAATGAGGAAATCCAATGTTCAATTCATTCCAACTCCCAAGATTGAGCTCAAGGGGTGGTGGAATAATCTAAATAAGGAAGGCCAAGATTATGTGGGGTCAATACTTGGTCAGCTCATACCCCTTCTGGATATTGGAGTCAATAGTGGTGTCCTACAAGCAATATCCCACTTCTGGTGCCCTGAGACTGCTACCTTCATCTTTAGTAAGAATGAGCTAACTCCAACACTTGAAGAATATAGTATTATCATGAGAATGCCCCTCGAGATTGAACTTGCTAGGCCGCCTCTTGGTTTAGAGCCCACATCTTTGTCTCAATTTTCAAGAATCAAAACCGATGAGGTTAAGAAAATTTTGAAAGCTAATTGCAATGCATGCCCTTTCTCCTTTTTGGCTAATCATTTTTCAAATCAATCTTCAATGCGCCAAAAAGGTAGGATATTCATTTTAGCATTCTTTGGATTTATAATTTTTCCTCATAGAAAAAATGCTATTGATCTTTTGATTGCATGGGTGGTTAGGCAAGCATGTGCTGGCATGAATTTTATAACCATGATTTTAACTGAAACATTTCTATCCCTCAACCGTTTTAAACAAAATGGAGGAAAAATCATGAGTGCATCTCCCGAACTTTTACAAATTTGGTTTCTTTCACATGTGAAGGAGTTTGGTCATTTCATGCATCAAGGTGAAATATAAGGTTCTAATCATCCAATAAAACGGTTTTCAATTTTAGGGTATGTTTGTTTCAATGAAAGTAGTTTCTCGGAAAGTGTTTTCCAGATTTTCTGCTGTTTGTTTTTCCAAAAACGATTTGGTCAATGGAAAATAATTTCCAGTCAATATAAATATTATGTATTATTTTAGGAAAATGAATTCCTATACATGGGAAGGGGAAAACACTTTCTCTCTTTATCAAGTCTTTTGATCATTCCCTTTTTATTAGGTCATCTTTGTCATTTTCTTTTACTCTCCAAAATCTCTCTTCTTCTTTTTTACACTAGTGTAAATTGTTAGTTTAAATATTATTCAATCATTTTCCAAATGCAATCCAAACGCCTAAAAACATTTTTAATCACATATCATCAAATACGAGAAAACTAATCATTTTCCATGAAAATGATTTCTTGGAAAACATTTTCCAAAAATGATACGATTTCCACGAAACAAACACACCCTTAGAGAAAAAGTATATTGGAAAGTCATATTCCAACTAGATAACTTTTCTAAATGATTCGGATCCTGAGGGCTTCTTGTGATATGCTAAATGATTTCATGTTGGTGAGGCTCGTTTTTGTCTTATGAAAGATGATCCACTTCCATTGTTGGGAATCACTGGTGCAACATCTTACTACCCTTATAGGGTAGCCCACCAATACTGTGTGCTCCAAGATATTCCACCTCCTCTTCAGACGAACCTATTTCGAACTCTCTTCACGCGTAAGGATCATGAATACTTGGAAGAGATCAATCATTTTGAAAGCGCATGGAAGGAATGCTAGCAAGAAAAGATAGTGGTGCCTAAAAGGTTAAAAGGAGAAGAGAAGATTTATCATGCCTCGGATTATTATATCCATCACCACAAAATTCCTACAACTCTACTCCCTGTAATACCAGAAGTTACAGTGCAACTAACTCGTAAAGCGCAAATTGAGCATCTTAAAGAAACGGTGAAAGCGAAAGAGGCTCACATCTTTGAGTTGGTTCGATAGAACAAAAAGTTTTAAAAGACAGTGATCTCCTAATTGTATATAGAGAAGAGTACTAGTTTGTTTTTATGTTCATGTCTATGAGTTCAATTTCAACTTTAGAGTGTTATTTCAATTTCTCAAACTGATGTTCTAGGAATTTAATTCCCTAGGGAGTCATTTTCATTTCTTAGATTAATGTCTTTGGAATTCAATTTCACTTAATAAAATTTCATTTGTCATGATGCTTACTGTGCTTTTTACATCAGGTAACATTGACCAATTTCATTTTCATTTCTTAGATTAATGTCTTTCGATCGTTGTCATGGACCAATTTCATTTGTCATGATGCTTACTGTGCTTTTTACATCAGGTAACATTGATACAACATGACTCGCCCAAGATCGCCTATTCGTACTCGTTCTAGAGCAACAATGGCCGATAACACTAAACAAGCACAGGTAACTGAACAAGCTCGTGTCGCTACCCTTGAAAGGGAAATGAAGCAAGTTCTGAATGTCCTTAAGCAGCTGTCTAAACAAATCAATTCCCTGAAATCGAACATTGTTCCATTAGCTCTGCAAGTTGAAGTGGTGCTACCTCAACACCCTCCTATTGGTGATTCGAGAGATAAGGGCAAGAATACAACTGCAATTAGCCCATCAAACTCTGGTGATGCCCCTATAATCAAAATCACTGACATGCCTCAAATTGTTGCTAATGATGAGGTACAAGTGATGCACCTGGTCGTATTGAAAACTGAGCAAAAAAAAAACGCTTGGCGAAAATTGAGGAAAAGCTTAAGCAACTACAGGATTCAGAATGCTAAAGCTTGGCAGATTTGTCTCTTTATGCAAAAGTCAAGGTGCCAAAGAAATTCAAAATGCCTGACTTTGAATGGCACCTCTTGCCCAAAAATCCTTCTGCAGACTTATTTGGTCAGGATGACCCAATATGTTGACAATGTATCCCTGATGATTCAGTCGTTCCAAGCGAGTGTGACAGGGCCTGCATTGCAATGGTACATCATGAAGAGAATTAATCTCTTAGAGACTTGGGAGGATTTGACTGATGCTTTCTTCAAGCAATATAAGTGTAATATCGATGTTACTCCGTCCCGAGAGGATTTGATTCGTACAGAAAAGAAGAAGATGGAATCTTTCAAGACACATGTCACAAGATGGCGAGCTATGGCTTCTCAAATTAGTCCCGAACCGACGGAGAAAGAATTGATGGATTTGCTTATGAAGACACTCTCGCCTGAATATCGAAGCTAGATGCTTGGTTTGACTGCTGAGTCATTCAATCAGCTAATCCTTGTTAGTGAACGAATTGAAATGGGCCTACATGATGGATGGGCATCCGATCAGACCAACTCTTATAAGAGATTCTTAGTTAAGAAAGATAATGAACTCGTAGTGGAGGTTAATGCAACTTATGT
Organism: Corymbia maculata; assembly: GCA_014182735.1. Taxonomy (NCBI): domain Eukaryota; kingdom Viridiplantae; phylum Streptophyta; class Magnoliopsida; order Myrtales; family Myrtaceae; genus Corymbia; species Corymbia maculata. The sequence continues at coordinate 199,832 of CM024687.1, read as the reverse complement.
CCAACTGCCTCGCTCCACCCAAAAGACCTAGCAAAGAGGAGTGCAACCGTTTTATGGTTGACGGAAGAACTCTTCCAGGTGTTAGTTCATATCGCTTCCTAAACCTTTGTCTAAGATTTTGCCGATCCTCCAAAAGAAAGGGTTACTAGCCAAAGAGCCTAAGCGGACCAATCCTGACCGTTTCCCTAACTATGACTCGTCCAAGACATGTGATTATCACATGGGGGAAATAGGGCATTCTGTTGATATTACTATACGTTAAAACACAAAATCCAAAATCTTTTGGATGCTAAGGTGGTCTCCTTCCATGATGTACAACCGAACGTCCAGAATAACCCACTCCCTATTCATGCGGAAGGTATAAATGCCATCTTCAATTTTGATGCTGGTAGGAAGAAGAACTTGAAAGTACATGTGGATGACATTTATAATAGTTTAGTTTGTGCTAGGTATTATTCAAAGACAGAAAAACCTACCATGTCTCAGAAGAAACAAAGGGTTAAGGTAATGTCCAACCAAGGCATGATTGCATATGCAGACCATAGTAGCATAGTTTCAACCATCACTCCAATTGTTATTGATATGGAAGAGGAGTTTACTGATTCAAGTGATGAGTTTGCTAACTGGAACATTAAAGCTGATGAGATTGACCCTCTACCTCTTGGCATGCCATCGTTGGAAGATGCATTGGATGATGATGGATTGATCATTATCGGCACACCAATATCTGATGATGAAGAGTTAATTCTTGATGTTATGCAACCTTATGCATATACAAGTGATAAAGCAGTGCCATGGAGTTATGATGCGGAGATAGATGTGGTCACTTGGTCGAGACACACCTATGCTCAGGCCAACTCACAACTTGTCAAGCTGGTCACTGATGAGGAGGTTAAAGAATTCTTAGCTATAATTAAGGCAAGTGAGTATAATGTAGTAGACCAGCTTCACAAAATGCCTACACAGATCTCCCTGTTAGAGTTGCTCTAGATATCAGATAAGCATCAAAAGTCCTTGATGAAAGTTCTTAATGAGGTACATATCCCATAATCCATTGACCATGAGAAGTTGGAGGAATTCGTGGGGTCCATTTTGTGAAAAGACCAAATTGCCTTCTCAGACGAAAAGTTACCAGGTGAAGAAAGATGACATAACAACGCCTTTTATATCTCAGTCAAGTGTCAGAATACTATAGTGGCCCATGTACTCATTGATAATGGATCAGTTTTAAACATATGCCCTATAGCAACTTTGAAACACCTTGGGTATGATTTGGTAAAAATTCGTGCAGCTAGGACCTCTGTTCGAGTATTTGATAGGACTAGGAAAGAAGCAGTTGAGGAAGTTGATTTAGACGTGCAAATAGGGCCAATGCTATTCAATGTGATTTTCCAAGTTTTGGATTTACCCACTGTGTTCAACTTCTTGTTAGGTCGTCCATGGATACATGCAGCAAGTGCAGTTCTTTCAAGCCTTCACTAGAAAGTGAAGTTTGTGGCGCAAAGGAAAATTATTACGATCCAAGGAGAAGATGACTTTAAAATCTACCATGAGATAGCTATCCCCTATATTGAACCGAATCATAAAGCAGGATCCAATTATCAGGCGTTTGAGTTGGTTTCAACTATTCATATTTCTCGAGGTACTACTCCACCAACCCCAGAAGTATCCAAATCTGCAATCATGGTGGGAAGTGGCTTCGCCCATGGAGATGGCTTAGGCCGACATGGTCAGGGCACCCAGCAACTGATTGAAGTTGGGCGAAACTCATACACAACTGGATTTGGCTATCATGGTAGGGGTGGACAATCCCATCGAGGAAGAGGTTGAGGACGATTTGGCCTCACTATACCCCACATTAGGTCCACATTCCCTGGTCCTACGACGATGTTGCATAAGGAAGAAGGGGCACTTAGTACTTTAAGGCAATCAAGCAAGTAAATTCAATTATCCCAAGCGCTATGTCCATTGCCCAATCTAGTGCAGAAGATGACGAGGTCGAAGGAATGATCGAATTGTTCGAGGAGAATTTAGTGTTCACCATTGATGAAGCTTGAGAGGGAAAAAGATGGATGGTGTCCTTTATCTTTGCAAGGAATCTTTGTGAGCTCCCTTACAAAGAAGGGCAAGACATGGACACCTCTTAGCTCTGACTTTAGGATTTGATGTTTGTTGCTTGCAGGAATAGAGCCCAGTTGCTTTATCATCATGAAGCATTTTCACATGATAGTTTGCTTGTTTAATTTGCCAATTTCACTTGAGATTTGTCAACATAGACGATTCAATGAATGGTGTGGAAATGTTTGAATTTGCTAGAATGATGAAAGGCAAGCCTTATCCTATACACAATCCCTTGTATATACATTGTAAGATGAGTGTGAAAAATCCATGTTGGCAAGGTAAAGGGTTTTTTCGCAAAAAGGACGACAGCTAAAATGACGAGAGGCAATTTATTTCTCTATCCTAAACACTGCAAGTAAACCTTCGTTTAACCCTTTTGAACCTAAACACTTGGAGAATTTCTTTCATGTTACCCCTGTCAAGAATTGTCTCATATTGGAGCAAATGGAGGTAAGCTAATGTTAAAGGTGAGAAAAATAGATAGAAATATTCTTGCTCTCATTCGCATCAAACTTTGGGTGTTCTTATTTCAAGTGAACTCATACGAAATTTAAGTGCCTTAGGATGACGAAGAGCATTTATTTTTCTATCCTATACACTTATGTCCATCGCATTGCCCATTTGAGCCCGCAATTCCAATCTTTACATGAAACCAGTTGGTAATCACCCATACACTAGGGCAATGTGACCGTTCAAGTAGTTGATCTAGAGTGCCAATTGAGAATGAAGACCTCCTAATACAAAATGCCCATGAGAGTCTGTCAAAAAAAAAAAAAAGGATGACCGATGAATTGGGGGGCATTAAAAAAGCAGTGTGCTTGGTAAAGCAAGGTCAATGCCCATCAAGAAATAAATCAATCCAAAAAAAAGAGAGGAAAAGTGTAAAACCTTTAGACAGGACAAAAAATATGATAGTCCTACGAGGAGTCAATGGCAGACTCTTGAGGCCAATGGGGGCATTTGTCAAAAAGACAATCCACGGCTAAGAAGAAAGCCAATGATAATGTTTGAATGATCACCAACTCTCATCCCATCTTTGAGCCTGACATATCCTTTCTTTTCTTGACCTATAAACCTAGTCTACGTTATGTCTCTTATAAAGTCTCTTCAGATTGGGTCATTTGAATTAACGTAGGGATTCATATGTTTATAAGCTTCGCTCGAAGAAATATGAGCAAGGTTGTTTCTATCTTGTTTCACAAGGTTCTTGACTTGTAGACCCGGAGATGATAATTGAACAATATTTCTTCAATAGCCATCAAATTTTCCTTTGCTGAGCCATTGACCAAAATCACATTATAGTCCTGGTAAAAACCTCTCAGATTAGTAAAATCATACCGCTTGCAAGAAAGCCTGAATCCTCATTGACAAGATGATGGTAGGATCGAGTGATTCAGATATTCCCGCATTAATGGTCGGAACAAATAGTCCTCTTAAATGAGAGTGAGTGAAAAGCCGTTTCAGACTAAAAGTCTCTCATTTGGCATTTTCAAGAAGTCCACACTATGAGTGAAAATTGTCTTGATGATAATTCTAACTGGTGGAAAGTAGGGATGAAAACATGAAAAAATATGCATGGGTCTCCTTGAGTTTTAATGTCCAAGAATGGCTTTAATTCTCTATTTTGCTATTGAATGCACACTTGCTCTAATCATGTTTGACAGGTGGGTTTCTTTGGAGACCAAAGAGCCGCTCTTTGAAGCCTTGAGTTTGTCCAAATACTGTTAAATATTCAAAATACCTTATGAGAATTCTAGGTATCTGTTCTCAAGATAATTCAAAGTACCTGATGAGGATTCCAGGTATTGGTTCTCAAGTCAATCCAAATTCCTAATGAGAATTTCAAGCGAAAGTTCCAGTATCTGGTGAGAATTCCTTGTACTTGAACTTTTAAATACCTGATGTGATTTCCAGGTGTTTAATGAATATTTTCAAATGTCTGATGTGAATTCCAGATGTTCCAACTTTTAAATACCCAATGTGATTTCCAAGTGTTTAGTGAATATTTTCAAATGTTTGATATGAATTTCAGATGTTCGAACCTTTAAATACCTGATGTGAATTCCAAATGTTTGAACATTTAAATACCTGATGTGATTTCCAAGTGTTTAGTAAATATTTTCAAATGTCTAATGTGAATTCCAAATACTTGAACCCATAAATACCTGATGTGATTTCCAGGTGTTTAGTAAATATTTTCAAATGTCTAAGGTTAATTCCAAATATCTATTTAATACCTGAGGTGAGTTCCAGGTACCCTTCCAGATTATATGAGGTGAGTTCCAATAGTTTGTCTATTATACCCGAGGTGAGTTCCAAGTACCCTTCAAGGCGATTTGAGGTGAGTTCTAGATATCTATTTAATACTTGAGGTGAGTTTCAAGTATCCTTCTAGACTATATGAGGCGAGTTCTAGTAGTTTGTCTATTATACTTGAGAGCTCTAGATGTTTGTTATACTTGAGGTGAGTTTCGGGTACCCTTCAAGGCAATATGAGGTATTTGTCTAGACTCTCAACAAATAATTTCATACCTGAACACACTTTTCTAGGACTTTGGATCAACCTTGATAGATTCACATTTTATCTTTGTATTAGCATCATTCTTAATGCATTTCCCTCCCCCCCCCAAAGAAGAAGAGCATTTGCATAATTGAAATTTAGGTGTCATGAATCTTTGAAGGAAACCTCTACGAGACTCCCTTTCAAAGAGGGGCAGCTGTTGACACCTAAATTTTGACCTAACATGTAACTATATTTGCAAGCTGACTCGACCCTAAAGCAAAACTGGCATTGCGTAATTTTATATCATAAGAAGGATACTTTTGGTTGATGATTTTTATGGAAAATATGTTCAGCCTAATAAGGGACCATGAACCTTGCCCATAATATGAGGAAGGGGACAGATAAATTGCACACGTGAGGATAGAAAATTCGAAAGGAAATCAATTGGATACTAGGGGGTCGCAATTTCCACAAAGAATCTTCTCTCCAATAAATTTTGGAGGAATTCTAGGGATAAGATGGACAAAATGGAAAATGACAACATTTGAGGAAAGTGTGGGCTGTGGAAACTTACAAAAGGAAGCTAATGAGCTGGAAAATACGAGGGTATCAATCTGATTGGGAATCCTGGTCAGCCATTATTGACATAATTTGTTGATATCATCAAAAAACATGGCATCATGCTCTCTAAAAAAAAAATGATTATTGCCCAGAAAGAAATTGAATTCATTGGCATGTGTCTCAAAGAAGGAACCTATCGTCCCGAACCACATATTGTTGATGAACTCCATAAATTTCCCAAAACAGATTTCACCACTAAGCAAGTCCGGCAGTTTCTTGGCATTGTCAATTATTTACAGGATTTTGTTCCCCATATTTCCAAAACCCTTAGGCCACTCCAAAGAATGCTTAAGAAAAATGCTCCCCTATGGGGACAAAAGTAGACTAAAGCTGTTGCTCAGCTAAAACAAACTCTGCAACATCTACAAGTCCAGCAGTTTCTTGGCATCGTCAATTATTTACAGGATTTTGTTCCCCATATTTCCAAAACCCTCAGGCCACTCCAAAGAATGCTTAAGAAAGATGCTCCCCTATGGCGACAAAAGTAGACTAAAGCTGTTGCTCAGCTAAAACAAACTCTGCAACATCTTCCCCCTTTGAAAATCCCTTCTGTTGGAAAACGGATTTTTCAAATTGATGCTAGTGATAAATATTGGGCAGCCATTCTTTTCGAAGAAATTGAAGGAACTAGACACATTTGTGCCTACAAAAGTGATCGATTCTCTCAAGCAAAAATACATTACCATTCCACTTTCAAGGAAATACTTGCAGTCAAGTATGGCATCAAAAAATTCGAATTCCACCTTATTGGACATCATTTTCTTGTTGAAATGGATATGTCCTCCTTCCCTCGGATGCTTAAGTTTAAACAGAAGCAAGTTCCCTATCCACAGTTATTCCGATGGGCTGAATGGTTTTTGAAATACTCCTTTGATGTTAAACATATTCTAGGGACTAAGAATGTCCTTGTCAACTTCTTGTCCAGGCCAAAAGAATCAATGGAAGCAATCAACATGTATGTCAAAAAGGAACCTCTTCTAGAGACATACTGCACCACCAACATACAGGATGGTTGGCCAAGCCTCAAGTATCTTCCTGATGTCCCACTAGCAATTCGACACAATTTTATGAAAGAAAGACTTCAAGGATTAATGTGGGAATATCATCTCTAAATTTTTTAAGAGCATGGCGAATTAATGCTCAAAAACTTGAAGGACTTCATTCACAATATCCGTTCATTCATCCTCTCTAATAGTCTCCTAATGATGAATTTCCAAAAGACCTGAAATAGTTATTCTGGTACATGTTCAACCTGTACACCATAGCCATTGAATTTCCCATTGACAAAATTTTGCAGGTTCTTATAAAAGAAAGAGCCGGTCATGATCATAACTAGAAATATCTTTTGGTATTTTTGCATGGTTTAAACCGCTCTAGTATTGGAAGGAACTCTTCAAAGTCCAGAATCGTCAAGGAAGGCCTGAACCAGAAATACATACTGTTATCCTGTTCTACCGACCATAGACATATTGCTATGCCACCGAATGGATTTCTAACAAACCTTCTATTGCAGGAACTTCATTCTATCGACACCAAGTTTTTCAAGAAGTTACACGAATTCACCAGACACTTCCATACTCCATCACCATTAGCAGACTTGCATCTCGAGAACTACAGAGGATCCTATGTCAAGAAAATCACACCATTCCTCTAGAAGCATGGCCCCCCGCACATGTCCCCGTCTCTTGGGATCATCTTGAAGCTTGGGATCCTGAGAAACGAAATCCAAGAAGCTCTCAATGTCTTCAGACAAAACAACTCAGACTCCTCCACCCCCTATGACCCTTAGGGGGGCCACTCTCTCAAGACCCTTGCGGGGAATCATTTCCCCAAAATCATGCCCCTTTCTCCGATCTTTTTGGTGCTAGCTCATTTCGTCCACCCAACCTATCGGCAGAAGAAATCAAGAATCTCATCCGAGCCTTCAAAAGAGAAAAAGACGGAAGCTCTAATCCATCAGATGCAGACGAAGATGCTCTACTTAAAGCACAGCTAGCTCATCATAGCTCTGATGATTCAGACTATGACTATAATGCTAGAGATGGGGTATGGCCAAAATAGCCGCTACGAAATCACTGTAGCAACGGTCATTGTTCACTATTCACTGTAGCAAAAGGCAAAAAACCACTGTTTATAGCCTGTCACGGGATTTCTTTAGGGCTTTCTATGCGTGTAGTCCATAAGTGGCTAATATGTTCCCATAATTGTGTCTGAGTAAGGCTAGCTTGCCTGCTCTTGTTGTTTGTATTCTCATTTTGGTAAATGAGGATCCAAATTTCTAATTAAGAATCAAGAGCAAAAAAATCAAGTGAACAAGAAGGCGGGAAATTTGACAAAGGAAGGAATCAAGACGTTCGGGACTGAAATAGGAAAGATTGAGCTGGCTACAAAATCGTGTACCAATTTGTAGACCATGAATTAAGGCAATGAGAAAAGAAAACTCAGAAAATTGCCCATAGAAAGAGACGCTTGGGGCCATTATAAAAGGAGGGGAGAGGAGTACAAATGGATCATCAGTTTTCTCATCACCATACTAAGCTCTCTCATGATTTCACAATGTTATGGTGCCTTGCATACATCACAATGTAGTCCATTTCTTGAGTCCTCAGTCTTTAGACGAGTCTCCAATAGCGGCTGCAACAGCTCTGCCATCACTAAAGATCTCCACTACTGCTACTTCCCGTTATTATTGTTCGTTGCCAAATTTCGTTGATCGTTGCTACTGTTCACTGCTGATTTGTTGCTAGTCACTACTATTTTGCCGACGTTTGTTGCTACTCTTGTGCGTCATTGTTGCTACATTGTTGCTGGTCATTGACGCAGCATCCCTTTAGTTGCTTCCTATAATATCGTGCTTCCGGTTCATGCCAATCTCTCTTAGTTTACTCAAACTAAAAAACCTTTTAATAATGATAATTGCATTTTTTAAGTATGTTCAGGTTCATAATTTTTTCATGATTATGATCGTTGGACATTATTTTATTGTTTGCTCAATTGCTTGGTCATATTTTACACGTTAATGGTGTAGTATTACAAAAACCAGCAAAGGTTGTATGCGAAACATTTTTTTAAAATAAGGAGAAAAGGTACAAGTCCCCAAACTCATGATTTTTGGTTCGCAAAAGTAAAATGTACTCCCACATTTTACTTGGATGTCTAATCGACCTAAAACCGATTAGTGGCGGCTCCAATAGGTAAGATAAATATCATGGTTGAATCGAGTACCAAGTTACGATTGGTAGGACTTAGGAGAGTCCGTGCTAAGCACTGCGTTTAGTAATCCATTAACCTCATTCAGGAAGGTCGCAACACTTGTGTTGCTACACCACGATGCCCACCCACCCCAAAACCATAACTATTGACTCTAATGCCATTTGTTAGAAGCGCATAGTAAAAGCTTAATAATTTCACCTAGGGAGATCACCAAGAAGGTGCCCAAGTCTGAGCCCATAACATACTTGATTAAACCCAATTTTACTCAAAAGCTTAAACTAATAAATTATAGGCCAACTAAAATAGATATATTAATTGCTTAACACGACACCAATTTTTTGATGTGAAATCTCTCTAACACAACTCACTCATGTGTATCATAACAATGGTCAGTTGTCACTATTATGAAAGAAGTAGGCCTATCATTATAGAAACATCACTAGTTTATTTGACGTAATTGAGAATAAATGATCGTGCTGAATGGTGTGGCTTCAATACTTGACGTGAATAATGAAAAGAAGTTGTTGAAATTAATAAGAACAATTTATAAATTATTTGCATTAAGGAGAAAGTGAAATTAAAATTTTAATACACACAAATAACAATAGCCTCTATGAAGTGTTTTTATTTATTTATAGGAGTGTAGATTGGGATACGTATACAATGAGAAAATATTAGTAAAGACATACCTTTTGCATAGAAAGAAATAAACTTAAACTTTTTGCATTATTTAATAAATAAATAATATACTAAAAATTACAATCAGATTGTTTTATATTTTAATCAAACGATTTAAAAGGAGCTTAGTTGATCATGTCTAGTATTAACCACGATCCAATGTTGAGATAACATTAATATTTTTTAATTTTTTAAAAATTAGTTTAATCTCTAAAAATAAATTTATCATTATTTATATTTCAATGAAGGAATCAAGAAGTGGATAATGAAATAAAAATATTGCTGAGTTAGCTATGCTTGATTTTACTCAAATAATTTGAAGGGCTTTAAGCCAAATTTGAATTTTCCTCAAATTTAATTTGTCAAAATTATAGAAAGCTCTAGATGACTTTGAATGTTAATATTTATTTGTATTTGATTTTTTTTTCGTTTAGAGTCAAAATATCACACTTCAGGCATACAAAATAAAAACGAAGAGTCAAGAGTCAAGAGCAAAAGCGAAAGCAAATACCCTACACCTTTGCCCTCTGGAAGCCCACATCTTCATAACTGAACTCCTAATATTTATTCTTGATCCGCGTCAAAACAGCCTCTGACCTTTTCCATAATCAACATCCACTAACAGAAACTTGAATCAAACCATAATTATTGAACAGCGCCCGTCGTTGGCGGTCTGAAGATTCGAAACTGACCTTGCGCCTATAAAAACTCAGAGAGTAATATATGACGAAAACAGGTCATAAAAGCATATTGCTCGCTTCTTAGAAGTTATGGTCAAATAGGTCGAAAAAAAATATGGAGAGTAAGCGCCGTATAAAAATTATGACACTTGTGGTAATTATTATCCTTAAAAAAATGAGACTTATCGTCATTATTGAAATAAATAAAAATAGACATTAGCCATCCCTTGAGTGCCATAATTTTTTCTTTAATCACTTTGTACGATGCTTACTTTGTATAGTGTTTAAGTGAACTTTGTACATAAGTTGTGGCATTCAAGTGGTTGAAAAAAATTTAAATCACTCAACTAAGCATCATGTGAAAATAATGGTATTTATGGTGCAAATATTGGTCTCTTAAGGCTCGTTCGTTTCACGAAAAATAACTTTCGGAAAACTTTTTTCGGATTTTCCGACGTTCGTTTCACGGAAAATAAATTCATTGGGGAAAACATTTTTCATGAAGGAAAAAAAATATTCTAAAGTGAGGGAAAATGTTTTCCACTTTTCAAGTTGGGAAAACATTTTCCAAACTCACTTCTTTCCATCTCATACCTCTTATTAGTCCTCACTTCTTTCTTTCTATTTTTTTTTTAAATTTTTTTCATAAATTCGAATTTTTTGTTATTTTTTAATAAAATCAATTTTTCTTTTTTTCTTTTTTCTTTATTTTTTTCTGTCTTTCTTTTTGCTGTTTTTCTTTTTTGGCTGGTCGTCGCCCACAAGAATCGCCGCAATAGGCGAGTCGAGCTCGCCAATCTAGTGTCGCTAGATGACGGCAAAGCTCAAGCGTCATAGATCGGCGACGCCCGAGTGTCGCCAGAGGCAACAAGGCTTGAACGCTAGATCAGCGATGCTCGAGCCTCACCAGACGGCAGCGAGGCTCAGACCTCGCAGATCGCAATGCCCAAGTGTCGCTTGGACCTTGTAGATCAACGACGCACAAGCATCACCAAAGGAGGCGAGGCAAGAGCCTTGCAGTTGATGACGCCCAAGCGTCGCCAAACCACGACAAGGCTTGAGTGTCACCAATCTGCGAGGTCCGAGTCTCGTTGCCTCGAGCTCGCCTCGTTGGTGAGCTGATTGTGCAAGCTCTAGACGGGAGAAAAAAATAATTTAATAATAATTTTTTAAAATAATAAATAATGATTTTAAAAAAATAAAATATTGAAAAGAGTTTATAAAAGAAAATATTTTCTTAAGCGAACAGCAGAAAACATTTTCCACTTCAAAATCAAGTTTCATCCGAACACCGGAAAATAATTACGTTTTCCTGAAAAATAGCTTCTTGGAAAATATTTTCTAGAAAAATAATATTTTTCGTGAAACGAACGGAGCCTAAGAGAGACTTGCTTCAAGATTGTGACAACAAATAGCATGATGCCAAAAAACGAAAGGCTAAATAATCTGATGGTAGCAAATGTGGCATCCCATTTTGCGTGGATAATTGTGTATAGAATTACCAAATTTGGTACATATTACAGTAAAAGAAACTTTTACACGAAAATAAAAATTAATTTTAAGAAAATTAATCCTATTTTTAATTTCAAATAAAACTTCAAGAGTTGTTACATATGCAAATAAATCTTCCTTTTTTTTTGTTGATCTTATAATACTTCTAGTCTAACTCTCATTTTCAGACTTTTGTCCTATTTTCTCGAAATCCACACTAAATTGTCTTCATCCAAATACTTTCCTAAGGAGATGGGGCTTGAGAAGGTAGGGATTCGAACCCCCTACCTACTCATTTTTATGTGGAAAGAGTGGCCACTGAGGCAAACTCCAATGGTTAAATAAATCTTCCTCAAAAGTTACTAAATGATGGGCAATTTTGTGTTTAAAAAAAGTCATTCATTGAATTCCTGGGTCCCACTTATTTTAATACCTAATTAGAACTCACGAAATCACTCAATCAGTTTTAGTAAAATTTGTTAATACATATAGCATTCGTTAAGAGATATAAAGGGTGATAAAAACACTAAAAGAATTATAACTTTTATAGGGCGCTCACTTGAGTGGAATAACTTTTTTTTTTTAATCACTTGAGTATCATGTCTTCTAAAATAGTTTTCTTCAGTGTCATAATTTCCAATTAATCACTTAAATTCTAAGATATACAAAAAGAGGATAAAAACACCATAAGTATTATAATTTTCGTACGACACTCATTTGAGTGCAATAAATTTTTTTTATTACTAGAGTGTCATAATTTTTTTTTTCAATCACTTGAGTACTAAGCATTCAAAAAAGATTCTCTCGAGCACTATAACTTATAACTTTTAAAAAAGGTTCACCACAAGAGTCATGCCATGTCAAATATCCGACATTTGTGATGAACATTTTTTAAAAATTAAAGTACTTAAAGGGAAGGTTTTTTTTTGTAGTTATGACACTCAAATGATAAAAAATAGTTATGAGTAAATAATTTTTAGAAATTATTATATTCAAGTAACAAAAAAAAGTTACAATACTCACTCATATCATAGTGACTACGCTTGTGATATCCATTTAAATTTGGACACCCAATGATATATAGGGTTGACTAATTGGTTATGACATTAGGAACTTTCCTAAATACATCCGACAAAATTAAGAAAGAAAAAAACCAAATTTATTGGTGGAAATAAATAAAGACTGGGGATCTTGGAAAAATAGAAAAGAGTAGGGGGGAAAAGGGGTGAAGGATAACAGCATTTTGTAAGGGTCACGTGAGGTCCAATCAATCGGAAGTGACCGGACCATGAGACGATGTACACATCTCAATGACGACACCACGCAATTCTGTCTCGACATCTTAAAGTTCCTGCCGTGCCGAAAGACAAAAACTCGGCAGATCAACACCGAAACAAATAAAATTATGTCTTCCTGATGTTTAGTAATGACCCATCACCTCACGGACAGACACCTTCCTCAGGCCACCATCGCTCCTCATCCTCCCAAAGTCTGCAAACCCACCTAACCCTAATTCAAAATTTACTCCTTTTCTCTACAACCCAAAAAAATAAAAGGCAAAAAATTCGAAAATAAATTAAATAAAAAAGCAGAAACAAAAACCAAACTCACCCACGCACGCTTCTGTAACGTTTGACTTACTACAAAAAAAACAGAATTCGAGCACTTTTACTCTGAATAGCACTTATGAGGCGAACCTCAACCTTCTCCAACTCGAGCGATGGATTCTTCAACACAAGCCAAAGGAACCCGAGTGACGCCCATGCCATGTCCGGCAGCTTCCTATGCAAGGAGATCTCACCAGGGACGTGTGTAAAGTAATGTTTGTAAACCTAATCGACATGTAATGCCTGCGTACATAATATCCTAAAAGAAATTACCCTTTTGATCAACGTACTTTTAGGAATGTTCCATTTTTATCCCTGTACTTTTTTAAGTTACAAAACAACTCGTGTCATTTTTCAACAAAAACCTTAATCTCTTTCATCACATCTTAATAAAATATCTTATTGGAATGCCAAATTAAAATCAATTATTAATTGATAATTCCTATGTTTACAAGTTTGCTCGATGTAATGGAAAGTCATACAAATAATTACCATTGTATGCAAGTTTTTTCAATCAACATGATGTGGAGTTATTGATGATACTGTAATTTCAAGGTTTCTTATATGTTTTCTGAAATATTTTAGCTATAAAATAGAGAATTAAAGCCGTGGTTAAATTATTTAAAATTATCCTTTTTTCCTAAAAGTAGCCGTTCACACTTCTATATGGATCTTTACTGAAAATGTAAACGTCAAATTATAGCATAATGGTGTCAATCTTGATGAGGCTTGTTTCAAATTGACATTCTCATCATTTCTGATAAAGATGTGATTGAAGGAATTAGGTTTATATTGAAATATAATATAAGTACTAGTATTCTAAGTAAAACAAACTACAAGGACTAAAATGAAACATTTTTAAAAGTACGAGGACCAAAAGTCTAACTTTTATAGAAACTTGTACCCGTAGGCGCAATGTGCTGATTTACTTGTGCTCACTCAGCATATTCCATCTACATTTAGACGGAAAGTTGAATTTCATTTTTTAAATTGTCCCTAAAAAAAAGTTGGGGACTATACATGTTAAAAACACGGTACAAAAATTGAGTTTATAGTTTCCACAAACATTATTACGCAAGACCTTTCTTAGCTTTTCAGGGCAAACTTGCAAGAACCAGTAATTGGAATGCTCTGCCGAAGCACCATCCCTTGGTCATGGACCAATCTGAAGTGTGTTAAAATTGCTGCTTGAATTGACAAATAAATAGTGTCGATAATTATTCGAATTGCTACACTTTACATCGGTTTATCAATAAAAAATACGTCTATGACTCGTGGAAAGTGTTAGCCACACGTCAAACAATGCGGTTTTACCCTTCACTAGTTGTAGCCTATAAAAGACCTTCTAAAATTTCTATTAAACCACAGGGAGGTGAATCATGTATTTTAAAACCCATCTCAAGTAACATATCCATCATGTATCAAAAATTTATTGCTTGTCATTCATTTGCAAGTATTTGGTGTTAGAATATTTAAAAATTGAATCATGTTCTCATCAAACAATTCAAATATTTTCAAACCATTTACAGTGATTTCTTGAAAATCACACTCAGATCTCATCCAAAGTGGTTCCCACACGTTCCAATTTTTGCAAGTTTGACCAGTTGTATTCTAATGGGAAATTTCCCAAAAACATACATGGCAACTGCCCGGACTACCTCTTGTCTTTTGAGAAGCCGCGGTAGGAGGCCGATGTATACTAGTCACATAGACTCCTATTCCTCCACCATATATAAATACCCGAGCTGTGGCCACACCCTGAATACGAAGAACAAGTTCCACTTATTCATCACAACAACCGCACGCGCTCGCACAGCAAAAGACACGGAAGATGCCAATGGCACTTCTTCTACTTCTTTGCACTCTCAGCTTTTTCACCATCAATGTTACTGAATCTACCCTCACCGTGAACAAACCTTACTGCTCAAACTCAAGCACCTTCACTACCAATAGCGCCTACTACGCCAACCTCATACATGTTCTCCGTGATCTCGTCTCTGATGCGTATGCCAACGACAGTAAAGGGTTCAACTTCACTTCGAGTGGGGCGAACTCGAGTGAGGCTGTCTACGGCAGCTTTATGTGCATAGGTGATGTCTCGAAGAAAGAGTGTGCGGATTGCATCAAGGACGCGAGCCTCAATTCAACCCGCATATGCGGGATGACCAAAGTCTCTATCCTGTGGTACGATCAGTGCATGTTGCGCTACTCGGACGCGAATTTCTCCTCGAATGTGGAGATGGAACCTCTGTTGTACGAATACAATGAAGAGAACATAGAAAACAATGATAAATTCATGAACCTACTGAACAAGACCACGGTTCACACGGCAAGCAAGGCTGCTCGGCATCATCCGAGGAAGCATAGCTATTGCAAAGCCAAGTTTAATAGGGAGAAAACCTTGTACACGTTCGCACAGTGTGTGCCTTATCTTTCCGAAACCGATTGTCGGGAGTGCCTTCATAATGCCACATCGAGCCTCTTAAGCCTACAAAAGGGGAAAATCGGGGGCCGGGTGTTGCTTCCGAGTTGCATTGTCAGGTTCGAGAATTACCCCTTTTCCGGAAGCAGCTCAGGTATGGTAGAACCTCATAGTTGATTTTTCAAATGTTCATCATCGTGCTTTTCACTACTTCTAAGATCGCAACAAAATTCACGTTGTCCCCGCCTAAGCTGTGTTTTCGCCCTATAAGATGTACTACAGTTTTTCTGCCAGATAAAATTGTTTTTCTGGTAAGGGCCAGATAAAATTGTTTTTCTCTCAATTCTGCTACAATTAAAAGCTTTACAGTTCGATTACTTAGTGTTCGTTTCAGTAAATTACAGTCAATTTAACTGACAGAAACAGCTTTCGAATGGAGTTGGGGAATATCTTGTTCTTATGTATGTGCTGGAAGATGAAATTTTATGACTAGAAGGAGTCATACTTTCATGGATGTCAATGATACTAATAACCCCAACTACAAATGCAGGGAAAAAGCACTTTCCGTGGAAAATATTAGCTGCAATCCTCGCCGCAACTCTGGGATTGATGCTACCTACTTACATGATGGCTCGGCATTTACTAAGAGGAAGAACTAGAAGAGTTTTAAGAGGGGACAGCGACAGTAGCATAGAAGAATACCCGATTGGTAACTTGACCAAACAATACATTCGTACAATTTATTGATTTCATTTCACTAGAGTCTGAAGATATCTGAAATATTTAACTGCCAGTTAGGAGGCAAATTACTGAACTCCATTCCCTTCAATTTGATCTGCAAACAATAGAAGCTGCCACAAATAAGTTCTCAAATGACAAGAAGTTAGGGGAAGGTGGATTTGGTCCAGTTTACAAGGTAATTAAGACATTCAATCATATCATTCGGCATTTGACTTATCAATAAGCTGATACTTGCTAATTCTCGTGGACAATCATAGTGTAGTATCATATTGTGGTTTACGTGAAGCCTCTTGAAGCACCAGAGCATTTTTCTCATTTACATTAGTTAGGTAGGAAAAACTTCGAGATTATACATGTAGTTCTCCTATTCAATGCCCAATCGCATATAAGTAATAATCAGAAGTATAACATAACGAAGAAACAATACGATGTGTCTGTTTCGGGCAAATTTGTTTTATGTCTATTCTGTTATCAGGGTACACTACCTGGTGGTCAAGAAATTGCGGCAAAGAGGCTATCTAGGAGCTCTGGACAAGGAGTAAAGGAATTCGAGACTGAGGTTGAACTAGTAGCAAAACTTCAACACAGAAACCTGGTGAGGCTTCTGGGATTCTCCATAGAAAGAGATGAAACAATACTGGTCTACGAATATGTGCCCAACGGGAGCCTCGACTGCTTGTTATTTGGTTAGCCTCTCTTTTATCTCTTTTTTTCCAAGTTAGCACACCGGCACTTCAGTCTAAACGATGTAATTCACCCAGGGAAAATGAGAAGCAAATATTATTCTGGCTAAACCAAGACAAACCTGAGGTATTAATGAAAGCAGCACAACGTAATACAAACAGACATCCAACTATTATTGTGCTTAATTTTTCCATCACTTCGTTTCTACATTCATCAAAGTACCTTTAAAGATAGAACACTAGTGAAGAAGTAAGTAGGGAATACAAATTACATGATAATGAGAACACTGATCCAAAGTTGACGAAAGTGACCATATGTGATAAGCTGGGCATGAGCATTATGCTAGTATGAGCTGATGCAGCTCACATTAATTTTTTGACTGTTGCATAGATCCCGAGCTTTGCGGACAACTGGATTGGTCAGCTCGTTACAAGGTCATGGTAGGGGTGGGGCGTGGACTGCTATACCTTCATGAAGATTCTCGGCTTCGAATTATTCATCGTGATCTCAAAGCTAGCAACATTCTTCTAGATGCTGACATGAACCCAAAAATCTCAGATTTTGGTGCGGCCCGGATCTTCAGTACTGAACATAGTCAAGCAAACACTAATAGAATTGTTGGAACATAGTAAGTTCAACATCAGCTAATCTGCCTTGTTATTTGCAATGAAGTGTGTGGCATTAGCATTGAACTTGGAGCATTTTCTTGACAAGCAAAAAATTGTTTCAGGCAATTCATATCCATAATTAAACACCCTCTCATTTCTCTGTTAATTTATTGTGCTCGATGTAGTGGCTACATGTCTCCTGAGTATCTGATGTTCGGACACTTCTCCATAAAATCTGACGTCTTCAGCTACGGTGTGTTAATGCTGGAGATTATTACTGGCAAAAAGAGCAGCCAATTCTCCACATTGGATGGCAATGAGGGCCTACTAGACTATGTGAGTTTCTTAATAAAGCACTTTTTTTTGGTTAACATCACTTCTGATAGATTTATAACAGTATTCTGAACAAAACTTACTAATATAGCTAAACTTTTAGGTTTGGAAGAACTGGAGCAACAGCATGCCGTCAGAAGTAGTGGACCCCGCTTTAAGTAGTGCTTATTCCATGAACGAAGTGATCAGATGCATGCACATTGGCTTGCTCTGTGTGCAAGACGACATGGAAGACCGGCCTACCATTGATTCGGTTATTCTCATGTTAAGCAGCGATTCTATTAGCATCCCAGTACCTCAAAGACCTTCATTCTTCTTTCCTGGTAAGAAGTACAGACAGGAACCTTGTGTTCCGAACTCAGATCAACCTAACAGCAAAGTGGACCAATCTATTAGCAAGATAACGGTGCCATGGTCTCTGACTGACAGTGATCTTGCTGATCAGGTCCTCTGTAGCCAAGATTTTGAGGCTATCATTTAGACCGATACATTGTTTAGATTAATAGATAAATTGTGTGTGTAAACTTCATGGTACATCTTCATTTCGCAGGATTGTGTTAAAGGATTGCAATAAGGGATACGTTTGATTTAAAGTGGATGCCACTTTTGCAAACAATGTTAATGATGTAGTCTGTCAAAGGTTTTCCAGGGCAGTCAGTGAAATTTGATATCTATTGCCAATAATGAATCAATCTTCATTTAGTCAGAGATCAGCAACCTCTGAGTTTCAGAAAAGTTAATTTCTCAAGATCTCTGCCTGAACCTGTTTGGTGGCCAATTGGATTTTATTCACCCTTAGAGTGGAGTACTCTATGACAATCAGTCATGCAGAAGTAATCAGAACTTGCTTTCAAGATCTTTCTTCAATCTTCTTGACCTCAACAAATGCATAATATTCCAGCAATTAAAAGAGATAATCCCAGAGCTGGGATCGTGATAATGAGGACAATACAACCAGCGTTAGTATGCTTTCCTGAATAAGGAACACTCGTGTTAGAAAATAAACTCGTCAACATCAATGTTCAGGCCCAGCTCGTATCTATTTTATGCCATGAGTATCGAGACGTATGTAATGAAACTTCCACTTAGCAATGAATGAAAATATTTCCTGATAAAAAAAAAATAAAAAAAACATCAATGTTCAGGCCCACTTACTGAAACTAGCTTTGAGGAGGGGTTGCACATTTAAAGCAGTTCTTGGTGTTATTCAATCAGTTTCCAGATGACATCACTTGAGACGATGGTATATCAAAAGAAACACTCATCATGCCATCATAAATCTCATAAGTTTGTCATCTGCGAGTTATTTCATGGTTATAGATTATTCAAGAGGAATCATAACTCTAGTATGCAAAGTTCCTTCGTCTATACTAATACACTCAAAATCAAAAGTTGAACTACATTATTCTTTTAATTAATGCGACCATACTCAAAGGGGGAGAAGCGGGGGAGGAGAGGAAGGAGAATTACAATCCATAGTGTCTATGCTCTTCTTCTTGCTTATTCAACACATCCGTCGCTGTTTGCATTCACTAGGGTCAATTTTTTTTCAAGATTAGACTTCCAATTTCAAAACCAAGATATTAAGGTTAAATGTTGTGCTTGTTTCATGAAACACTCCATATGTTTTCCATGAAAATCATTTTCAAGGAAAATGGACAGCATTCAGTCATTTTCTCTCGTTAAGATTAAAAAGCTCCAAACGTTAAAATCAAGACAGAAAAAAACCACTTTCCAAGGTAATCCTCTCTCATCGTTCAAAAAACACGAGAATAGTTCTCTCTTTTGAATAAGTAATCAAAAAGTAGTATAAGTAGCATCCCTTGGACAAAATGGAAAGAAAAAGGAAATCTCATCAAAGAATTTAAGAAAGAACATCCTACATTGGCATTTCCACAATATGTGTCACCTAACGTTCGGATAAGCAAAAATATCATAGTCTATCAAGACAAGATCTGAGTGATAGTACTCTCTATGAATGAATATAAGATTAACACATTCACATATTTTCAACATCTTATTCAAAAGAAGGGACCAACTATCACTACCTAATCCCTCCTTTCCTTCTTGCCTTGGCAAGTTGAGATATTATGTATGTTTAAGAAACTGGATACCATGATCTAGAGGGAATTGCAAATGTTTGCAGACAAAATGGAAGAACTCTCGAAGTTTCATGACCAAAGACTTTGAATTTCTACAGGGCACGACCTTGACTGATGAACCACTTCTTTATAGACAAGAAACGACCCAAAACAGCTAATCAGACGCGCGTGAGAGAGAGAGAGAGAGAGAGAGAGAGAGAGAGAGCGGCAGTGGACGGTGGTGGGTGGAGAGATATTAGAATTTGTGGACTGTTCAACATGGTTCCAGAAATAGACTCCATCCGAGAAGCCATTTGACGATGTCCACACTGAAATACAACTAGAATCATTCTCAACGTCATCAAGTACTCCAACAACTTCTAAGGGGTACCAATTTCAGAACAACAATGAAATTACAGAATCGTGCATTGTTTAATTTTCTTTTCTTCATGTGTGACTGTAATGCATAATGAGCACAGTTCCATCTGAAGCATAATTGACTTGCAATTGCTGAACCTGGATGATTTCAGCGTTTGTTAATTTCTTTACTTTGTAGAAGAATTGCCTCATGGCTATCCATTCGCGCTACTTATTTCCTGAGTGCTCTTGATATGACAGACCAAACTCGTCTTGTAAGGAGCAATGAGTCTCACCCCACCCCCCATCCCGACTCCTTCCCTTCTCTCTCCTCCTCAACTCCTACATCCGCTCCTGCGCGTTTGCGCTTGGGAGGCAGGTCCATCGCACATGCTTAGTCCCAGCTTGAGCCCGACTCGGCGATCCTCAGCTCACTCAAAATTCAATGACTGGGGCGAGACGGAGAGGATTTTTAGGGACACGGGTTATGAAAGCGACTTGGTTCTTTAAAGTTCCATGATCTCTAAATCTCATGGAGTTTGAAACGGTTGGTACCTTCGTTCATTTGCTTGAAGATGGTTTTTTCCCTAGTGATTATTTTTTGGCAGCAGTTACCCAAGCTTCTTCTGTCCCGGAGAATGCATCAACTGTTGATACAGTTCTCGGTTTAATTATCGAAATCGGGCTGCCTTGATTCCAATGTGTGTGTTGGGTGTGCATTGATTGACATGTTCGCAAAGGGTAGAACTGATTAGGTTTAGGCTCGTAAGGTATTCGAGAAAATGCCGGAAAGGAATGTGGTTGCTTGGACTTTGAAATCATAGAAAAATAATTATGTTTAATTTTTTTTTAGTTAATTTTTGGTGGAATTATCTTTTGCTGGAAAATGAGTCTAGAGACCCAAATTCACAATTTTTTTTAAAGTATGAAAATAACTTTTGCCCAAATAAACCTCGAGTTAACAAGGAATAAAATTAAACAGCTAACAAAGTACCTATGCTTAGAAAAACCGTTTGCGTCTACAGTCGTTTCTCTTTTATTCCTTGAAATTGTGGAATATGTCCTTAACACCCTCTATAATTGTTGAATGACCTGAATGCATGATAACGAGCCAATGTAAAATGCAATGCGTAATTCGTTAGGCAAAAAGACTAAAATATCCAAGAATTAAGTCCCATACATAAATGATCTATGACCCTAACTAAAACCTCAATTGAAATGCAAGGTTGAAATGCACTAAAAAGAAATATTTTTGTATGGACTAATTCCAATTTTCTCTCCTATTTTTTTCCCTTAAAAATGCGAGAAAAAATCTCTCTGAAAAAACTTAGGTGTCAAGAAGTGGAGCTTGTCGGATTTCGTTCGGCCATTCAATGCAAGCTCTTTTGTAAGGGAATGATAATTCAGGTTCTATTACCACTAGATCTTTCATTTAGGAAACAGATATCTTATGGATTTCCTAAACAAATTTCATGAATTTAAATCCCCACCTTTTTCTTCAATATAATGGAAAGATAAAAAATATTGTTGGATAAATAAAAAAATTCAATCTTGAAAACATTGCCAGCATAAACCTTTCTTTATGACAAGAGATTTTGAGATCTAGACATGCATCTATTTTCATATTAAGGATCAAATTGACAAGAGCCTCCCAAATGTTTTGTTAAGCATATTTTATATTGGATAACTTAATAATGAAAACTTTACATAACACAATAATGCATTGAAAACTGTAAAATTTCTTTAATTTTCAGTCGATTAGCAAGCGGCTTAGAAATTTCTTGAAAGAGATCAAATGTTAGGCTTTATAGACTTTTGTAGATTGGGCCTTGAGATGTTCACTTGAATATTAATAGTTACGCTGCGTTTGGTTGTTTGAATTCGAATTTGAATATGATAAGATAAGGTGGAATTTAGAAATCCTCTAAATATCCTTTAGATAGTAAAATATCCTATCATATGTTTGGTGCAATTGATGATAGAATTGACAATATTTGAAAGTTCTCCATCGTGTGCAGCTACTTCGGCCATAGTTACACAAGGCTGAGCCAAAGATAAAGCGGTAAACACAATTTATGAAATGTAAAAGTATGTCATTTTTCTACCACCCATTTCAGCAGATGCCTTTACGGCATGAAAATCGTTTCCTCCATTGATGATGATGGACAAAATAAAGATGCCAATGTAAATTTCGAAAACATAACATTCTCGTCGCTGCTAAATCAAGCCATGAGTGACTGTGAATGACTAATTCTATTCCAGTAGGCAAAACCTAATTGAGAAATAAATGGCTGAGGTGGTACAAAAGGTAAGGCGTAAATGGACCTGGAGATAAAGCGATAATAGATCTTCGGCTGCCGTGAGGTCGAAGCAGTAAGATACAAGGAGGGAAATGCCAGTGAAGATGGAGAGATTGTAAGGGATGATGGTCTTCATGGCCTTGAGGAGGGTGGCCTCGGAACGGGAGTAAGGGGCAGAGGAGCGACAGAGATGGCGCCGGTGGACAGACTGTGCGTGATGTTGATGGAGCTGAAGTTGTTAGATCATTTTCAAATCTTTTTATCCAATTCAGGTTTAGCACACTCCTCATCCTACATTTCTTAATAGACATTCTACCGGAAACTATTTAGATTTATTTGATCTAGATGACATCACCCTCCAATATGTGTATGGTTTGGCAAAGAACCAAACGAAGCTAGTAGACATGTAACGACCCAATTCGATGAGGGCGAGGAGTGACCGCCAAGGCCAGAGAGCTTGGATAAGGAGTAACTCCTAGCAAGTTTCCAAGATAATGAAGGAGGTAGAAATGAATCAAACTATGCACCAAACACTGGGAGAGTGATTTTAGGATATATATATGTGAAAACTGGAATTAACTCATGAATACGCCTTTTAATATAACAGTAAGCTTTGCTTTGAAACTCCAAAGTGAGCCCAAGCTAGAGCTACTAAGATAGGTGCCTCTTGAAAAAGTGCTTGTTTGTACACTAAAAAAGATAAAATCGTGAGGCTTAGAATGGGACGGGTTAGAGTGGACAATATCTTGAGGGAATTAATCTAGGGGTGTCATACTAAATGTCATAACATTTGGGTTTTTCTCCTTATGGATGCAATATATGTATATGTGAATTCTAATTTGAATTAATGACACGTAACATGAACTTTAATGTATTCCATATGCGACCTAATTCGAATGGCGAGTAAAACAACTATAAATTAATCAACATGATTGTCGCAACCTCACATCGAATGCATCATCTAGGGTTTAGCTAATGGATTACTAAACCTAAACTTAGTTCAGGCTCTCTCAAACCCATACCAATTCGTGACCTAGGGTTTAAGTTTTTAGTATGCAAATGATTTTTACCTAGAGTCGGCACTAATCTATTTTTTGATGGGTCAATTAGAAGCCTAAGTAAAAGTAACGCGAAAATTATTTCATTCCTACGAACCAGAGACTATGGGATTAGAGACTTGATTATGTTAAATTTCTCTAACGCCTTTTTGGTACATTTTATCTTTTATTTGAAAAATAATAATTTGCAGGCAGTTTATATTGATTTTAATTTAAACCCTAACATGCAATGTGATTATGCGAGTGCGCAACCATTATCTAACACTTAATAAAACAAAGCAATAAATAAATTACAAGCATAGGGAAGAGATACTTACCCAAAGTGATGAAAGCATTTGCAATGTTAGCTGATGTTAGCTTAAAAATCACATCAATGATGCTAAATATGATTTCTAATTAATACGCAATCATTCAAATATTTTTTTTAAGGTTTTCACTTATTTAATGAGGCCTAAAATTACGTGCAATGCATGCAATGGCATACGAAAGTGTCTAAGTATAATAACATGCAACGTGAAACCTAATATGCAAACTATATGTCACATAATATTAATTATTTGACTTAATCTAATACCATGAAATATTTAATGTAGCTATCCTAGTATGCCAGGCATTCAAATGAACCTAAACATACAATGACTAGATAACACACGAAAGATTATCTAATTTTACATGACATAACAATTTTTATATGTATTCATTTTCTTTTTTTTTGATTAAAATTCGAAATAAAAATATCCTATATTTAAACATGCAATTTTAATTAAGAAAATGAATTATAATTTAATCTAAAGCAATATTTTTGGATTTTTATTTAAGAAAATTCGGAATAAGAAATTACCCTAAATATGCAATATTATCTAAAAAAATCTATTATAATTTATTGTCTAATCTTTTTTGGATTTTTATTTAAAAAAATAATTCAAATCGAGCAAATATAGAAAGAAATCACATCCATATCGAGTGTGGCACCAAATCATGTAAAATACCATCAATGTCTGTTTAATATGGAAATAAATTGACGAATCATATATGGAGTTTGAGATCGGATGGGCCAATTTTTCAGAAAATTGCAAATCATATCTCGGGTATAAGATCGGATTAACGATTTTTCCATGCGATTATGAGTCATATTTCGGGTATGAAATCGGACTGATAATCATATGCACGTTGTCAAATTAGGAAAATTTCTTAATTTGAAAAGCTACTCGATATTGTGAACATGATAATATATCGTGAATTTTATCACATGCATCAATGATATTCAAATAAGGAAATAAAATATTCAAAAATAAAATTAAACAAGATATTTTACCTAATTCGAATATTTGCTTCTGAATTTGGTAATTTGCGACCCTCGACCGTTGAGTGGTGAATTGCCGCGGCTCCCAGTGTGATGTGCTCCTTGATTGGGGAGTGCTTCTTGGGGAGACTCGCGGATCCTCGCTGGATTTAGAATGCGCAATGTACGATGGAAAGTTTGGACTTGTGGATTGCAAAATCACTAGAATTTGTTGGACAGTGGTTGGACTTTGGTCGGACTTGTCAATGTTGACTTTTGTAGTCTGGAGAGCTTTTGCTCTTCGCCGAAAAATACTACGCGTAACTGGAGTAGCAGGGACCGAGGAGTGATCGCTGGGCAATGTCAAGCACAACTAGAAGCGGAGGTACGAAAGCTGCTCAAGAGTGAGCCATTGGAGCAGTTTATAATCACCGGAGAACCTGCGAAAACAGAAACATGGGACCAAGAGGCAGCAGCTCCGACGGTTAGTTCGGTTGGCTCCAGTAGTGAGAACAGCAGCGTCAACGAGCAAGGATGTCGTGGGGCAGTGGGCTGGTTGGAATCGCCGCATCAGCAGCAGCTTGTTGACAAGGCCTCGCAGATAGTGAGAGCACCAAGGACGGAGCAACGGCGTGGGTCTCGTCCAAGGCGTAACGAGAAATTTGTGTTCTCTCTTCCAACTCTCCCCTATCTCTCTCTTTTTCCTATCTCCCTATGGAATTGTGTGGTCCCTTTTCATAGGTGAAAGGACTATGTTATTTAAGTAAATATGATAAATTTGCATATTGTCTATTTAGCTCTTGTATCAAATATACAATATTTTTTCAATACATTTCCTGAATATTGGAAGAATAATACGAATATTCTCGGGAATATTATTATCTTCCAACTCGTCACTCCTTAACGAGCCTAGCCAAATTCTCTTTTACTATGGGCTTAGTCCAACTTGTCGAATTAAAGCTTAGAACTATCAATTGGAGCCCATCTCGCCATCGGTTCATTGCAAATGTAATAATAATAAATACTCGTAAAACTATATGCTATGCAATTTAATTCTAATATTTTTTGTTTAGGGGTTAAAATTAATCCCTAAATTTTGTGCATTAAATTACTAATAATCAATCAAAATTTAGGTGTCAACAATGACATGCAAAGATAAATTATACATGTAATTTTTATTAGGTCCATTGTCGATGTCAAAGACAAATTATATATCTGTCATTGAATTACTGACATATGGAATAATTCGATTACAAAATAACTCCAAGCATAAAGCTTGACTCATCCGACAGTAAAATGTGTAAGAATTTTTCTACACGAATAGTGGATTCAACAATAATTCTAATGAGTAACATGTACTTTTCACTACGTGGTAGTTTCAGAAGAAACAAATCGCGAGTCCACTGGCTTTTCTAAATGATGCACTCCACAAGTTTCCGTTCACGTTTAAGTATATCATCTTCTATTCTAACATTAGCTTTAAGTTTTTAAAATCAGACTTTGATTAGTAAAGTAACAATCTCCAGCCCAATCTGCAGAAGGCCATAAAGTCTAAAATTTGAACTCCTTCACAGAATTTCCAGGGCACTTGTTAAGCAATTAATAATTAAAGAACTTCTGCAGTTTCAAAGTGCATTCTTGAGTTATATAAAGTTTTGAAAAGAGAAATTATTCCATATAAAATATGCTTATTAAAGTGTTTCGATTGTACTTGTCAACATGACCCTTAATATAAAAATAAACTTGTGTCTAGATCTCAAATTCTCTTATTGTAAAGAAAGTTTATACTAGGTGATGTTTCTGAGATAATCTCACACAATATTCTTTTGTTTTTCCTTCATATTGAAAAAAAAATGGTGGCATTATGATTCTCATATTTGTTATCCTCTCTTTTCAACAATAACCACTATTATTATAGAAATGAGGATGCCCTATACACAAGTAAAGAGCAAGAAGAAGGGATAATAAGACCAATAATCCGCGACTTTTGGTTTAATATACGATTTAGTTTCTGAAATTTTAATTTATTCAATGTAATTCTTGAACATTTGTTACATATTCAATATAGTCCATGAACTGTATGAAAATGTTCAATGTAGTCCCCCCTGATCTTAACTTAATAGAAATGAACTATATTGAATATTTTCATATAATTCATGAACTAAATTGAATATATATCAAAAGTTCACGGACTGTATTGAACAAATTAAAAATTCAATGATCATTTTGAACGGATTAAAAATTCAGGAACTAAATTACATATTAAGTCAAATTTTATGAATTATTTGTGTCACTTTTCCTAAGAAGAATGTTCAACTCATATGATAGGAAATCAGCAAAATAAAGCAAAGAAAGCAACGGCACTAGAAGATTTCATGAGCAAAGACTTTGACCCAGCGAAGTCTCTATAAAACAAAAGGACAGAACAAAGGGCAAGGACGAGAATTGTTCGAGCGTCATGTCAGGAAAATAGAACAAAGAAAGCCACAGCACTATGAAATTTAATGAGCAAAGACTTTGACCGAACAAAATTTCTAACATAATAATTTTTTAACTACTGTTTGAATAACATCATGTTAGTTGTGAGATATAAATTCTTCAAAAAATGAATTTCATAATAATTTTTTTGTTATTTTTTATGGTTTAGAATACACTATTAATTTTACAATAGATTAATGATTGCCACTTAATCATTTCTTAAAACAAAATAAGAAACCGGAGTGCAAGGACGAGAGATTTGCAACTGTTGTGTCAGGAAATTAGAGGAAAGAAAGCAACGGCACCGTCAAATTTAAATGAGCAAAGACTTTGACCGAACAAAATCTCTATAAAACAATAGAGACGGGTATAATAGTCTAAAGGGGCTCAAGAAATTTCGTGGTGATGTTGCTTTCTTTGCTCTAATTTCCTGACACAACAGTTGAACACCACTCGACCTTTCATTCTCTTCTCTCCTTTTCCTGCCATATCAGTTGATATTGATATAAATAACTTCTAAACTCCGAAAATAATTAGGGAGGATGGTATCGAGAACAGATAGAAATGCTTAAGATGGAGATTAGTTCTCATGAAAATAATAGATTTGACCCTCATATCATGTTGACAGTTTACATGATACAAAGAAGTAAGGACTCAAACAAAATTGTTACTTGAAACTCGTATGAACAAAAGGTTATTATCATTAATGTTAATATATGTTCTCATTTTCAGTCTTCACAAACATCGTGATGATATATTGGCCTTGACATAAATTACAACAAGGATGCCTCGCATACAAGGATTTTAATTCTATTTAGGGCAAAAAAGTCCATTTTTACGATACTTGCTAAAAATGTCAAATTTAGAAATTGCAAAAAAGGTTTCCTTCCTAATGAATGTGAAAGGTACTCATAAATTTAGTCCACCACGTGTTATGTTAGGTTGACTGCGTGTACAGCCACCCCTGCATGAATTCCACTAATGGAACCTTCGATTGGTCAACACATATACTTTTCTTAACTTGACCTTGTCTTACTAAATGACTTGGACAATTCAAATGGCACATGAACCGTAGCTGATCTTTTCAATCGATATAATCCATCCTTTTATTAAGCCTCCACTGGAATAACCAAGCTAAAACTTCTATTCTTTCGTCAAACTAGCAAATGCTACGATGCCCTTCCCTTTTCATCATGGGCTTCTGACCAAGGAAGAAGGAGATTGAGTTAGAATATATGCATGAGTTTACTATGAAGGTTGATATCGGTATGCACTTGAAAATTAGAGGTATTTAAATATCTGACAAAAATTTTATTCCAGTTTCCAGAAATTTAAGATGAAAGTTGGACGACAATAACCACCATGAAATAAGAACTAAAACATGTGAATTTCTTAGGCATATGGCCTTTATTTCATCATCTTCGATTCTAGTGCGAAATATTGTGTCAATGATGGAAGCCATCATAAGTTTCATAATCCATACATAGACATGACCCATGGGTGGATTTGGATGGTTTTGGCCGAATACTAGGCCGTAAAGTCCTTGCTCAAGCTCATACATTATCTTTTATTCATAAAGTGACTGGGTCTAAGCGGATTCAAGTAAGCCAATATGGACAAACTTGAACCTAGCTCAAACCTAAAAAGTAAATTACTTAATTAGATTCAATAATACCGCACTATAGACCTTGAAATATTGACACCTAAATTATTAACCAAAGCCGCCCAAAAAAAAAAAATTAATTGAAGGTTGTGTTGGCATATTTCCCAAAAATTGAAACTTTGTTTCCACAAAAATATTTCATGTTAAATTCTTGCACATAAATTACTTAGGAATCTAGCATAGTTTTCACATGGATTTATTTTCCTTGAAATCTACAAAAGAAGAAAAATAAAAGAAGAAAGGAAAAATTCCAAAAAAAAGCCCCAAGTCTTCTCATTTTCTCAAATAACGACTTGAAATGGACATTGTTTCAAATAAG
This sequence comes from Corymbia maculata, assembly GCA_014182735.1. Classification (NCBI taxonomy): domain Eukaryota; kingdom Viridiplantae; phylum Streptophyta; class Magnoliopsida; order Myrtales; family Myrtaceae; genus Corymbia; species Corymbia maculata. The sequence continues at coordinate 170,592 of CM024687.1, read as the reverse complement.
GGCCTGAAATAACCTTGGTTGTTTCAAACAAAAGCTTGAAGTGGTCATAATTGTTTCAAATAAAGGCCTCATCTCGCGATTGCCGGGTCGGCTAAATTTTCCAACCGATCAATGATATTTTCATTACAATTTTCTTTGTTTTTTTTTTTTTTTTTATCTTTTTCTAGTTCTTCTTCCTCCTCTTTGCTGGTGGCTGGCTGACCACTAGAGAAGCCCATAGAGGGTGACCCTTGCCCAATTCAGTGCGGGCCACCCTTGCTGACCACAGGCGAGGGGTGGCTTCACCTAGGGAGGCCGCTCTTCATAGCCAACTGTGAGGCCAATAAGGGCTTGCAAGCCCTTGCCAACTGTAGGCAAGGCCCCCCTCACCTACACTTGGGCAGGCGAGGGCTCGACAATCCTCGCCTTGCTTGCCCAAGCGTAAGCAAGGCCAGCCCTCGCTAGTGGCCGACGAGGGTTGTTAAGCCCTCGCTTGCCTAAGCGTAGGCCAGGCCGACCTTCGCCAGCCACTGGCAAGGGTGGCCTTGCTCGTAGGCAATGAGGGATTGTAGGCCCTTGTCTATGGTCAGCGAGGGCAATTGGTTGCGAATGGCAACCTCCCCAAGTGAGGTTGCCCCTCGCTTGTGGCCAACGACGGTGGCCCTCGCCGAATCGGGTGAGGGTGACCCTCGCCCAGCATTCTATGGGCGTCGTTGGTGGCCGGCCAATGAAGAGGAAAAAGAAGAACCATAAAAAAGGAAAGAAAAAAAGGGAAAATGATATATGACAAAAATACCCTTGATTGCCAAAAAGTCAGGCCTTTATTTGAAACAGACACAGCCACTTCAAGCCTTTATTTGATATAATATTCACTATTGACCCTTATTTGAAAAGGTGATGACATTTCAGGTTCTCATTTGAAATAATGTCAACTTCAGGCATTTATTTGAAAATATATAAGCACTATGGGTCATTTTTTGGAATTTTCCTAAGAAGAAAGTTGAGGCCAAAATGCAAATTTCAAAAGTTAGGGTTACTAATTTGCAAATTTTACAAAATATGCCCAAGCCCTTAAATCACCATATTTATCATTTTTACCCCTAATTATGGTTGAAAATTGAGGTTAGGCCTAGTCGAATTGATCAAATCAAGCTGAAAGGACTAAATTAAATGAAATTTGTCACTATTGGGTTAGAAAATGGCCAACTTCGAGGGATTTTCTTGCAAAATTGGGCTAAGATAATTGCAAATTCTGATTAGGGGCTTAAATTACTATACATGAAATTGCAAATTGATCAAAAACTCCAACAAAAGTGACAAAGCACTTAAACCAGTTGCCAAAGCCCAATCCATAATTTGACCACGATTCGGAGTTGCTGAGCAAGCAATTTCATGGCCCCATCTTATCTTACTCATCTACCTAATTAGCTTGGTCCCTGGCAAAGGTGAAGGCGACCATTAGATTGCTAAATGACAAAAATTTGCGATGGATAAACTGGTGAAAGGCGTGATAATCTCAACCAAATTAGCCAACTCGACAGCAATGTAAGTTTAAAATCTGACAGAATTAGAGAGTTGGTGAAGTAGCTTAGCTAGGAACCACGGTGTGTGGGCAAGGACCGACCAAAACATGGCTTGATTTAGTGGATAAGCTGTATGAAGCATGCTCTTCTGAAGCACAAAGAGGGAAGGACAAGGAAGCTCGAGGAGCTCTCGATGGCCTTAGAAATGGACCCAAACAACCAATTTTCAAGTCCAGAAACAAAAGGAAGCAACGGCTGAAGGGGTTTCTGGCAAAAAGTCGCCACTTAGGTTTCAAAGAGGGACTTATCAAGCTTTCAAATTGTCACATCTCAAAATCAACAATAACGGGGATGACATGATTCGAAAGACATAAAAATGAGTAGAATGAACAATCACAACCTACTAAGTAGCACATTATGAGATAAATTAACAAGATGGTTACAAAATTAGAGTTCCTATAATCCATAAAAAGAATATGTACAACTTAACACTTGGTCAAACTTAAAATTGACAACAATATGTATAGCTAGCCAAGTCTATACCCCAAAAATTCTACTACCAAAGTTTCCCCATCGATAATGCTCTCACCCAACGTGCTGCTAATCGAGGGATGTACAAAACATGAAAGATGAGTAGAATGAACAACCACAACCTATTGAGTAGCACATTTCTCCCAAGTAGATCAAGCCTTCACAATAAACATTTAAAACTTAAAGACATAACTCATTTATACCAATCAAAAATATAACAAACTTACATGAATAAAATGAGTTGTATATTACTTCAACCTAACTATATTCAAAACAGAATTTCTCGTTTACTTAAAATAGCAAAACAAGTATAGTCGGTTCAACTTATAATCAAACTTGTCAAATCTCATGGCAGTGGTTCATTCTATGTTCAATATCTAAATCAAGACTCTAAAGGTGGTTCTTATGAATGTATGTTATCATGTAGTACTTAATCCTTAACCAACGTATATTATTAGTACAAGACTCTAGAGGTGGCTCTCACAAAATTATATTATTGTGTAGCACTCATTACACATATCAACAGTACATGGTCCTAGAGGTGGTTCTTGCATGCTCGAGTCGTCATGTAGCACTTAGCCCTTGACCACAAGATCCTAAAGGTGGCCTCCAAACAATAATCTTAAAAAGAAGTTGACAATCATTCTACAAGAGATATAGCATTTAACGATACAATACTTTGAGTGACTCTAATATGATGATCATAGATTGAAAGCCAATAAGTATAAGACCAAACTAAGAGGTATCAGTCAGAATTGTATAGGTGTATATGTGTATGTGGGTATGTATAAAGATAAAGAGAGGACACCACCAGGATAAGACAACAAAATCTAAGAGATGGATGAAGAACAGCAGAAGCCGAAGAGGCCAAAGGAGGAGAAGAAACGGGACCACTCTCTGCCATATTTTCTCTATGGGTCTTCTTCACGATCTTGTCTTATCTCCTCATTGTTTCCCGGTCGGTCGTGTTTTTTATTAGAAAAACAAAAGATTGTTGGTCGTGATTGGTGGCGTCTAATTTAACATGCCTTTGTTCAAGAAATTCCAGTGTTGTCACTTTCTGGGCAAGTTCCGTGCATTTCTCTTTTGCATTCAATTACTTGTATCAACATCTTTGACCTCCCCATTCAATACCTCAATTATATGAACTATCTATTTATATAATATATTACACATCTACATCCAAATTATGTGTTACACTAGCGATCAATTCAAATGAGCCGAATAATCATAAATCAATTTTGACTACTACAAATAGTTGCCTAGCAATATTGGACAATAAAAAAATGTCCAACCTTCAAATTTATATATTCAAAATCAGGATAAAATTACAAAAAAAAAATGTTATGTTGTCAATGTGCTATGGTCCTTGTCCAAATTTGGTTCATGCAGCTTGTTTTGACAAATTTGATTTTCCATCTAATGCTCAATTTATTTAGTAGAAAATGAACAATTCAAAAATATTTTCCTAAAGACGATCGTATATATCGCTTATAAACATAAATAAACAAAATATATTTCAATCATCCATGAAAATATTTTGATATAAATTAATGTCAATAAAGAAAATATTTTCAATTGATTAATTATTTCAAGCGATATAAATGATCATCATTAGAAAAATATTTTTCAAATTGTTCATTTTTCGCAAAACAAATGAGCCTTTGTCCAGTCCTAATTGTCCACCATAAAATCATTTCCTCTTTTCAACTTTTTTTCTGCCATATCTTAGAACATACTATCTAACATTTCCTCTTAAAGCATGATCAATAGTAACATCGCTACTTATAGTTTGCCATGCACATCCATGGACCTGAAACTAGGGTAAAAGGGCCTTGCACGGGCAAAATAATGTAGGGTACGGTAAATACTTCATGAAAAATTCCATTATTCGCATTGATTTGCCTAACAATACATTGAATGTGGATTAAAATATGAAACCGTATCTAAAATATATTCTTCGAATAATAAATACATGAAAAGAATCACATGATATTTTAGTTCAATTTCTACTTAGATGAATTAACACAAAGGAAAAAGAGCTTATCAATTGGTTGCATGCATAATGGTAAAGTACGTGAATCGACACAACTTAGGTTACTATGAATTAATGCAAAAGAAAAGAGCTTATCATATGATTTACTGATTATGTAACATCATTACTCTACGAGGATACTAATGAGAGATTTCAGCTTGTGTTGTGTTCCTATGCAATTATTGTATATATTCATAGTACAATTTGCTTATATGATTCAAATGTTGAAGGGCATAGTATTGACTTGCTCATGCTTAAGATAACTCAACATTCTTCCTTAACTAGGGAAAGACGAACGAAAAGAGCCTGAACTTTTATGTTCTAGAGTTTTGGAGTAACATATTTAGGATGTATTACCAATTTGCCACCTTTTATTCCAGCCAAGGGCTTCCGACAATAGCAACAGATGGTTAGGCAAAATACATTCTTTAAACAACAATAATTCTGAAAAAAAAATGATTTCAGTGTAAATATGAACAATTTCTTCGGATACATTGATCCTTTGTTTAGGTAATAAAACTTACATCAACTGCATCTGGGTTCCGAATTGGATTGCCTGGATATGCTCCCTTAGAAACTCGAAAGAAAGAAAAATCTGGAAAGGTTGGCAATTCTCCTAATCTTTACTTGTATGTGCTAAATTTCACGTGACAAAAGTTGATTAAAAGTCCACAAATGTGAGGGTGAGACCCAAATCAGATGTATGGTTAACCCTAATCAAGGCACACAATATGCATACCTTTTGTATGGCCTTCATTTCTACATGAGGTGCCTTTACTAAAGGATCAAAACGAGGAGAAGAAAACTAACTCTCAAGAATGACTCATAGACACTGAGAGAGGAAGAAGAAACACAAGCTCTCTTTGCCATTTTCGTGCAATCAGGTTTGACACTACTTCCCTGCCCCCCCTTCTCTCTCCAACTCCTTGATGAGCTGTTTATTTATAAACAAGTGGTTCATCGGTCAAGTCATGCCCGGTGAAAGTATTCAAAGTCTTTGGTCATGAAATTGGGACACTCCTGCCATTTTTCCAAGCAAACAGTTGCAATTCTCTCTCAATCATGGCTTTCAATTCCTCGCAATTTGCCGAGGAAGAAAAGAAACGAGGGAGTAGGTGGTGAAGGTTGGTCCCTTCTTTTCGAATAAGATATTGCAAAATGTGAGTTGTCGAGCATATATAACCCCTTCGTAGAGTAACATCTCTCACATCTTATCTTGATAAACTATTGGATTTCTACTTAACTGAACTATGTGTAACTCATATTTTTAAAAGATAATATGAAATGTATTTGTGTTAAAGCATCTCACATCACTTGTCTACGAGATTTATATACTTTTTTATATATGTATGTTCTCCCTTCATATGTTTTTAGGTCAAATCTTCTGGCATAATTCTGAGCCACATTTTACTCCATTTATTTTGTGTGCGGAACTGCAGCTCTCTCGTTTGTCAAATTTCATATGTCGTTCATAATCTGATTTACACCAAAGAAATGGTGTTGAAGTATCTCACTTGTCTAGCTTTTTATGTACATTTGGCCTCTTAATTTTTTGGATTGGACGTTTTAATGGTGAAAATACTAATTTAGAATGCACTTTTACTCAATTCAATGATGACATTTTCCTTCTTTTTTTTTTTTTTTCTAGTACAAGTGGTAAATGTGGTATCACTCTTTGATATTTTCTTTTTAGAATGAATAAACATTCTCGCGTGATGTGCAATAAGCTTTGAGAGACTAATAAGTTTGTTAATCATTGGTATTTTTCAACCTCGTTTTCTTTTGGATTACTTTATGTTAGTAAAAAAAAAAACTCAAGATTTATCAGCTCCGGCATTTTCTCAGTCATAAAAAAAAAAAAACTCAAGATTTATTTATATATTGACAATATCTTAAACAAGGAGTTTGATAAAATCTAACTATCTTATGTGGGAATTATATATTATCATTACCCAAGTCCCGTCACAATCATTGTAGTGTCACAATCGTAATTTCGCTTGCCATTTTGGGCTTTTTCTTATTACCGGTCAAAGTCAACGGTCAGGTCTGTCGGCCAGAAGTAAAAGTCGTGCACTGATTGGTTCAGAGCCCTGTGCCTTCCCGCACTAAATCCCCGCCCTCTCCCTCTCCGTGACAGAACGGAAACTCAAGAAAGCTTCCGATGATCGCTCCGCCGCGTTCCGCCGTCCTCCTCCTCCTGCCGCTGCTCACTCTCGCTGCCACCTCCGTCCATGGCGCCGACCCTCTGTACCACTTCTGTGGGACCACCGGCAACTTCACCGGCAACGGCACCTACGGGGCCAACCGCAACACCCTCCTCACCTCCATCGTCGCCGCCGCAAACGCCACTGACGTTGATTACGGCTTCTACAACCTCTCTGCAGGCGGGAGCCCCAACGCCACCATCAACGCCATCGCCCTCTGCCGGGGCGACGTGGGGATCGCCGACTGCTGGAGCTGCCTGAACGACTCCGCCTCCGAGATCGCCCTCTGGTGCCCGGTGCAGAAGGAGGCGATCATCTGGTACGACTATTGCATGCTCCGGTACTCGAATCGGTCCATTTTTGGGACCATGGAGACCTTGCCTGGCTACTACATGTGGAACCGTAACAATGTCACCAACAATGTCGATCAGTTCAACCAGGTTCAAAATCGGAAAGTTGATTTTTACATGCTTATGATCGATATCTTTCATTTGAACAAACATTGCATTGCGTTTTGTTTGTTTCCATGAAAGCAGAGTGCACGCTTCTTGACGTGTTGACTTCGTTTACTTCATCAAAACTTTCCATAGTTTTCGAGATAGTAACCATGACAATCTTCATCTCCGCCCGACCACGTGCCCGATGATGCCAATCAGTTCGACCCCCTTGCTGTTTGAGCGTAATTCATCCTGGTTTAGATGCACTTTGTAATTCATCATAGCACTTGTTGGCATTAGGATTTGCTTTTCTTGCTTGCTTGACCGGTCCAAGTGAGGACCGACCAATAGCCCATTTCGAAGCGCTAGACAGTTTCCTATAGAGCATATGTGATTATATCATGGTGCTAATTATGTTTTTGTGTTCTTGTTCCTTTTCGTATTGTCTCTGCGACTGGTTCTAAATCCTTTGGTCTTGAATTCTTGAACTTCATGTTTCCTGTAAGCGCTTGGTATTGGCGCATAGCTTTTCAGGGTAGTATGAGCTCCCAGGAGCATTTGATTGTAGGTATCGTTCTTGGATAGGAGCGAGCAATTCATGTTGCATTAAGATTGAGCAGGAATTTATGGTTTGGGTCGTGACAGAGTACTAATTCTTGTCTTCTTCTCCTGACGGTAGCTTATTGTTTTGGTTCTTTTTTTTTTTTCTAGGTTTGGAGAAATCTGACGGATGGTTTGAGAGACCGAGCTGTGAGTGGCAATTCGATGAGGAAATTTGCCGTCGGAGACGCAACAGCTCCAAACTTCCAGACACTGTTTGGACTTGTGCAGTGCACTCCAGACTTGTCGCAGCTAGAATGCAACGTTTGTTTGGTGCAAGCTATCTCACAAATTCCTCAGTGTTGTAATCAGAAACAAGGAGGAAGGGTTTGTCTTCCTAGTTGCAATATCAGGTTGGAAGCATTCCGCTTTTTTGATGCTTCGGCTTATGAGTCGCCACCACCACCACCACCACCACCACCACAATCGCCAGTTTCTCCTCTGCCTCCTCCAACGAATAACACTTCCACTGAAGGTACTTCCTGTTAATGTACACTTACCTATGCCAGAGCATTCTATTTGTATTTTCAATTGTCCGTAGGACTAGCATGATAATGAATGTGAGCAAGCATGCTTTCAACTTCAATGAGCTCCTTTTACAAACTAGAGACAAGGGGTCGTAAGTCTCCCTCCCCTGCTCCTTCTTTGAGTATGGTCGCATCAAGTGTATTTTGAAGCATGATGTAACTCAATTTTTTGATTCTGGGTGTAATAAGTTCCTGAGACACTTCTGTTTCCTCTTGAATGAGGTATAAGCAGGAAATAATTAGCAGATGAGAAATTAATGAGATTTCTGATGCATCATGAATCTTTGTTTCTTTTTATTTAAGTATCAACATCTGAAGTAATTTCATCATGCAACTGATAGAATAACACCAAGGACTGCTTTAAATGTGGAACCCCTCCTAAAATCTATGTTTGGTAATTGGATCTCAACACTATTCTCTGAGTTTCTTGTCTAACATAAGAGCTCTACCTTTTTCAGGAAAGGATACTAACTCAGGTCGTATTGCCCTCATTATCACAATTCCAGCTGTTGGACTAGCTCTCCTAATTGCTGGAATATTATGCATCTGTTTGAGGTCGAGAAGAATGAAGAAAATTTTTGAAGGTAAGTTCGGATTACTTTCACGTGACTGATTATCATAAAATAATGGGTAAATACAACCCACATCAAACAAATTAGCAGCCAATAGGGTCAGCCTTGATGTGTGAAAGCTAGCAACTTTTTAGAAATTTAGAGTTTGGTGATTTCTGACTAAACAAGGACAAATTCAATGTGGGATATAGATATCAAAGTCCCCTAATTGCTCTGGAAAACCTTTTATTTGCTAGCATCACCCAAAGGATAATTTTTTTCTTAGAATGGATTAATTGTTAAATAAGGATGAATTACCATTATCTATTAAATCAGCAGACATGCTTACTGCTAGTGCGAAATTAGACAATAAAGTGACTTTGGATTTTCCCCTTTGTAGCTGTACCTATAGATGAAATCAGAAATGCAGAATCCCTACAGTACGATTTGAATACCATTAGAGCAGCAACAAATGACTTCTCTGATGCAAATAAGTTAGGACAAGGTGGATTTGGCACTGTTTACAAGGTAGTCACTGCAAATTGTTTATTCATAAAATAGCAGAGAATTCAAAGCATTCACATGTATATGGATGTTTTTTGCATTCTTTTTCAGGGAACATTGGCCAATGGAGAAGTTATAGCAGTAAAAAGGTTGTCTACAGACTTGGGACAAGGTGATCAAGAATTTAAGAATGAGGTCCTTTTGGTTGCGAGGCTTCAACACCGGAATTTGGTTAGGCTCTTAGGTTTTTGCCTAGAGAGGAGAGAAAGGCTCCTTATCTATGAAATCGTACCAAACTCAAGCCTGGATCACTTTATATTTGGTATGGTCATGCCATTTTGTTCCAGCATCATCTGATTCTAGAGTTATTGAAATGCACGTTGCTAATCTGCATTTAGAAAGTCACCTTGCATTAGTTACATCAACTATAACCTATTGTCAATATGCTATGCAGATCCTATTAGGCGTAGGCAGCTGGATTGGGAAAGGCGTCAAAAGATAATAGGAGGCATTGCTCGTGGACTTCTTTATCTTCACGAAGATTCTCGACTTCGAATCATTCATCGGGATCTTAAAACAAGCAATATTTTGCTTGACACAGAGATGAACCCTAAAATTTCAGATTTTGGTACGGCAAGGCTATTTGTGGGGGACCAAACTCAAGACGCCACAAGCAGGGTTGTTGGCACTTAGTAAGTAATAGATAGCAGAGTATCTTAAAATAAATCTGATTATATTTCCTACACTCTTGTCCATATAATTTGAATAGCTAGCAGATATAAAAGCACATCATATTAAGTGGAATTGCATTGAAAGAACTCATTATTCCTGTGATGCAGTGGGTACATGGCTCCAGAGTATGCAATGCATGGGTTGTTCTCAGTCAAGTCAGATGTCTTTAGTTTTGGGGTGCTGCTACTAGAGATTATTAGTGGTCAAAAGAGTAGCCGCTTCCGCAATGGGGATACCACAGAGGACCTTCTTGGCTATGTAAGAAAATATCTTTCAATCACTCTTCTACCCCTGAAGAATCGCTTGAAAAGAGTGGTGGACCCGTACTCAAATGAGTCCAGCAATTGTCCTTACCATTTTGAGTTTGCATTTATGATTCATTGCAGGCTTGGAGGAGTTGGAGGGAAGGAACCCCATCAAATCTCATAGATCCTGATTTGGCCAATGGTTTGAGGACCGAAATGTTGAGGTGCATTCATGTGGGATTGCTGTGTGTTCAAGAAGTTGAGGCCGACAGACCAACCATGGGTGTGGTGGTTTTTATGCTCAGTAATCACTCCACTGCATTGCCACTACCATCACGACCTGCATTCATTTTGCTCAGTATCCCTCAATTTGACATAGCATCACGAGCAGCAGTAACTCATTCAAATAAATGTGAAGATGGACAAACCCAAGAATCAGTGAACGAGGCTTCCATCACCGAGCCATATCCTCGATAATCACAAATTGGAGTCTAAATTTGTGTAAGTCTTATGTTCCATTGTGTAATATTCATTTTGTCTCCTTCTATGAGGAGATGAGATGTATATGAAACTTCCCACCAGTCAACTACATTGTAATGTAACTGTATCTTAAGTTATGCTCTACCTTTAAACTGTCTGAACCTGGAAGGAGACTGGATGGAACGAGAAGGCAATGTGCCATATCAGTACATCATTTGATATTTGCATATTTTCATGGTTTGAACGGGTCGACTCAATGTATAGTATGGATATTGGAATTTGGGATGGTTATATGTCACAATGGTCTTAAAAATGGGTGAAGCCTCTCGCTTATATTACTGGCTATGGATGGTATTTACTTTGGAAAAATTACTTCGATTGCATATCATATTAATGGAAAAGACATTTGAAAGTTACTTTGCATTATTGAAATGTTATTAGTTTCTTATGAGAAAACTACTCATTCTCATGAAAAATTACTGTACAACTACATTAATTTTTTTTGACTAATTAGATAAATCACTAGCTACGGAAATGTTTGAACTTACTTTAGTATGTGTGAAGTTACTATCAACAATTAGAAGTACCTACTACCAACATGCCATATAAAAATTTGGTAACCGAGTAAGATAAAGTTAGTAATTTCATATATTTCATTAAAGTTGGCAAATTATTAGGAATTATTTGTTATTTATGCAAACTAGTCAATGTCAATAAGTGGTTCAAATAAGAGTTGACCATCTAAAGTTAGCTCATATTTAAAAGGGAAAATGCCACCAAAAACCCTGAGCTATGCCCTTTGTGACAGATTTATCTCGAACTTTTTTTTGTGACACAAAAAACCCCAAACTATGCCTTTTGTGATAGATTTACCCTGAACTTTTTTTTGTGACACAAAAAGCCCCAAACCATGCCCTTTGTGATAGATTTACCCCAAACTATTTTTTGTGACACTAAAAACCCTGAACTTGTATCCATGTGATCTATTTACCCTCCATTATGTTTCCGTCACAGATCACCGTTAGAAATCCTACGTGGCTGCTAACATGGATGATGGACTTCAAAGCTAACGTGGCGATGCCAACACGGACTAATTGAAGGAAAGTAAATCAATTTTTTATTTGAGTGGATAAAATCGTTTGTTCATTCTCTGTATTGTTCCCCTTTTCTCCGCATTCAAAAATCTCTGAGTTCTCTCTTTCAAACCTCCACGCTCAGTCTCCCTCCCTTGGTCCACGTTAAAAGCTTCATCAATCCATGGTCGAGTGCTCCATCTAAAGCTCCATTTGTCCACATGATTAACGCTGTTTTTGTCTTTGGCGTTTGCTCCACAGAACTTGGTTTGGGGCTTTAAGGTTAGTATCTTGCTCGATTCTCTCTCGAGGAAGCTCGATTTGTTCAAAGCCCGTTTTCTTATTGACTGGTTGAAGGCGATTTTGGGCTTCATAATTTCAAATTTTGGTTGATTCTCTCTACGAAGCGCAACTAAGCCAAAATTCATATTTTTCAAAGCTCGTTTGCTCGCTGAAGGTGATTTGGGTTTTTTTCAGAGGTTTCCTATTTGCCTTCACGGAGAAGGCCGACTTGGCAATTTGGGGCTTTTTCTAGGGTTTCTTGTGTGTCTTGACTCAACAGTTTTTGTGAGTATTCTCTTCACCGATCTTTACTTTTGAGGTTCCTTTTTTGGCAATTTCGCTATTATGGTGATTCGAAGCTTGATTTATTCGAGACTCCTTTGTTGGTTTGAAGAGTTCGATTTGTGATTGAAGCGCAAGTGCTCTATGTCTTTCCCCCTTGATTGCACCTCAAGAACCATACAAAACTCGAGTTGTAGCTGAACTCCATTTGTTACTAAGCTTTTACTTTTTGCTCGACTTGATAGTTCAATTCGATTGTTCTAATTCATCAACTTGATTCACCAACAACTTGATCTTGAATTTATATTGATAACAACTTGCCAATAGTAGTATTTTTTTTTTTTTTTGAGGATCTTGTCATTCTCGCAATTTCCATGGGCTTCTTGACAGTAATGAAAAATATGCTGCTATTAAGTCTGCACTTGTGGGACATGAAGAGATGTTCATCCTTAATACCTATTGAGATCTCATGAGAGTTGGTTTTGTGTACTTAAAATGCATCGCACTCTTTTCCTATTAATATTGAGTTCGCTGCGTAGTTGGTGATTCTAAATGAGCAAGGGTGACTTGTTTTCAATCGTTGACATGTAAATTGATTAGCTAGATTGAGTGAATGATTTCAATTTCTTTCCCTTTACCTATTATATGTGTTGCTAGAGTTATTATTGGATTCAATTGGGAGTAAAAAGTGTTTGATGCTTTTGTGATCCATATTGCTGTCCGCATATCATTGTCCACTGATTGGGAGTAACATTAGATTCTCCTATGGCTAGTTATGTTCTAGAAGAACTGATGCAATTGCTACATTTGGATTTTGCAGGAAATATTTTTATCTCATCACGTTTCAATCATACCTTTGTTGCACTTTGATAGCTACAACAACATTTACATGTTGGATGGATGCAAAACATGAACTCAGACATTGTAATAATCTGAGAATAGATAGATAGAATTTGTAGGGTAGTGCTTTGCCAGAGGATTTGTTGTATTGTCCATTGATAGGCAAACAAATCTGTACCTTTCTTCTTTCTCTTGTGGACTTGTAGAGATAAGAAAAATGCCATTGTAACAATGTTTTTCTTAAGTATATTTTTCCATTATAAGATGCAGTTTATTTTTCATAATATATGTCGCCGAACAATTTTAGCAACTGAACTGCTAAAGAGCTCCAGCTACTTGGGAGAGTATATCGACCAATTATTTTGGAATACTAGAAAGATGAATGTTGACACCATTAGTCAGATTTTTTAACTGTCATTTGTACCATCGTTTCTCTGGATTTGTTTATGCACAGAAGATAGTCTCATGGGTACAATGACTTGATGGTTAAGAGTGAACAAGTAACTAAAATGGAATAAAGAGGGTGTTAGAAGAGAGCTAGGATAACCTAGGCTTGCTTATGGTCATTAAAATGCATAAATACATGAAAATCTTGACAATCGCATTCTCGGCCATTCCATATTGTTTGAATCTTTTCAAGAAGTAAACCAAAAAAGAAAACAATAAATTATTTGTGTAGAATAATTACATAGAATTTGTCAAGGTAAATCAAGCAAAACAGCCTTTCAACTAAGGCATTAGTGCTATCACATAGCCTGCACTGAGTGGAATAATTACAGGGAACAATTACAAAAAAAATGAGCCTTTTGACTATCTTCTGATCAGCTACACTTTAATACAAAGGCTAACAACATATATCTGCAAGACCATTCCATATCATTCGAATCTTTTTAAGAAGTCTACCAAAAAGGAACACAGTAAATTATTTGCTGGAAAATCAAGCAAAATAGCCTTTTTAGCTTGGACATTAGTGCTGTCACATATAATGCCTGCACTAAGTGGAATAATTATAGGGAATAATTACAAAAAAAAAAAAAAAAAAAATTAGCCTTTGGACTGTCTTCTAATCAGCTACGCTTGAATTAATAGAAAGGCCAACACCATATAGTACTCTGTAAGAAAATAGCAACTAAATTAGCTTCATAACAACAACATTATTCAACTGATAGACTTGTCTGAATAAGCCTAAGAGAGGGAAGTGATTATTCCAAATAAGCCTTGTCAGAACAAAATTCAATTCTCATGGGAATCAACCAACAATTAATAATAGGAATGCAAATATAATTCCTATAAGGATTAGTCCAAAGCACATTCATTCATGTTGGCCAACAAAATATGCAACAAATATTCACCCTTGTACATTCATACTAAGCAGAACTTACACGTGTAGATCATTGTGGGGCGTGACTTGTAGATTCTTGAGTCCTACATGGTCCACTGGCTTGGGTTGAGATATGATTAGTCCAGCTTGTAGAGACTCCTGCCTGTCTTGTAGAGACTCTTGCCTGGCTTGTAGAGGCTCCAAGAGCATCATTTGCATTGTTAATATGAATTTCATGGATTATGTCACTTCCAGGACTCTAAAAAATTCCAATGAAACAACTTGTGATTATGGAGGTCCAATTTATGAAAACATCTTAAACTTTGACAAGTCGTTACCCTAAAATATGAGTTGCCAGTGGATTCTGATACATATAATCCATATCCTTGTCGAACCTGTAAATAGATAAACAATAAGCACATTATTCTTATAACAATAGCCAAGTTAGGAGGTGTCTTGTGAATTACTACTCACCCTTCTTTTCTCAGCTCTGATAACATTGGATTGGGTCCTGAGAGGTGCAATTCTTGTATCTCTTGGTCTAGTGGATGTCCCTTCCACCATGACTAGTCTTGGATTTTTTCTTGGTCTCCCTTTTTTGTCCTGCAAAGAAAAATAGATATGAGTTACCAATAATATTTTCAACTAATGTACAGAAAGATCTACAATTTTCCTTACTAGAGGTTTAAATTGTGTGGATGCTGGAGGCTTAGGGCATGTTCTCTTGTTGTCCTAAGTCATGACAATTTGAGCATGAGATGATTACCCCAACTTTTGTCAATTTATTTGGATTGGCATTTGGATTAACTTTGGCCTTCCTTTTTCTTGTCCTTTTCTCAGGATTCTCCCCTTTCTTACTGCATTGTTTCTTGGGTCTCCCTAGAAGCTTTCTAAAGGGTGGAGGGAATATTGGCTCATCAGTGGACGCTGGCCACATGTTCTTCCCATTCAATGTTGGCAACTGAAATTGATAGCCTCTTTCGTATGCATCTTTCTTGAAACAATCATCAACATAATGATTAACCTCATACTTCATGTAATTGATGCATGAAATAACATGGCTACATGGTATCCTTGATATATCCCACTGCCTACAAGCACATGTCCTTCCTCTGAGATCCACAACAAATCTATCACCATCTACTTCAACTTCAAACTATTCCCTAGTACATGGCTTTGCAACACAAAACCTAGACTTCATCTTTGCTTCCTCTACTTTTACCCTAATTCTTGGACATAATTCATCTGTAGAACCAACCCTCAATTGACTTCTTTCATACATTCTCACCATCAATGTTGTTCTTATCCTCTCTAACATATCAACAATTGGCATCTCTCTTTGTTTGTGGATATATGCATTGAAAGTCTCGCTCAAATTATTCTCAATGGCATCACATTTCCGACCAGCTTTTATGAATGCCCTACAGAAGTGCTCTGGCCCTTGTCTCATGAAGTCTTTGTAGGCATCAATTGACTCCTCCTTCATTCTTTCAATTGCCTTGTCAAATTCAACTTTGTGTGTAGCATATACAACTCTCCAGAAGTAATTTCGAAACATTTCTCCCTTGTGCAATTTTTTCCAATTTGCATAAATATGCCTTAAAAAATTTCTATGTTCTGGACAAAAAGATAATGAAGAAATTGCATTGACAAGGCCCTGCAAGACATAATTGAAATGCTTTAATAAGGCTTAGAAGATATAATTCAACTACTAGTATGAAGGAACTAATGAAAATGGAGATTGATTCTACCTTTTGTTGATCACTTATGAAGGTCCAACTTTTACCTCTACCCACTTGAAGATTTGTGAATAGACTCTTGAGGAACCAAGTCCAACTATCTTCTGTCTCCGCTTCAACAACAGCCCATGCAACTGGAAACATTTGATTGTTTCCATCTCTTGCAATAGCACAAAGCAGTATTTGCTTTACTACAATTTTAATAAAACAACCATCAAGTCTTATGACTTTTCTACAACCTTCTAAACAACCCTTTTTCAACCCTTCAAAGCCTACATAGAATCTTTTGAACATATTGTATGGGTGTCTAAAGACAAGATCAAATGTGTTGTTGTTACTTGACTGCTTTAATTGAGCTTTATAAGATGTCAATAACTTGTATTGCTCAGCAAATGGACCCCTAATGATCTTGAGAGCCCTAGCAATTGCTCCGTAACATGTCCTTTTGTTGAGTGTGAGTCCCCACATTTCCATTGCATCTACTTGTAATTGTGCTTTCGTATATTTTAGATTAGCTCTAATCTTAGGCAAAAATTGTTCAGCAAGCCATGTGTAAGATGCTTGTTTGTTTCTCATGCTTCTAGGGCAAGTATGTTTTGCTCCAACTGTCTTGATAACAAAAGTTTTTTCTTTCTTCAACCAACTACCGTAAAGGGACCATTCACATTTGGACACACACTTCGCATACATTTTTGTAATTTCACTATTTTTCCAACTAATGTTGTAGACATTTGTGATTGCACATTTCTGCACCGCACTCTTAAACTGAGTATGAGACTCGAATCTCATGCCTAATTGAAACTGTAATTCGGTATGGTTACAATTAGGGTCATATCTAGCAATCAAAGATCTTGTTTGGTCACACACTTCCTCATCTATACAATTAGAAGGACTAAGATCTTCATATACTTCAATGTCCTCATCATCTTCACCCTCAATTATGTCTTCTTCTATCGCATCAATAGCGAATGTTGCCTCCCTTACCGTCCCCAGCTCTTGTCCTTTTTCCCTTGCCTGAAAGTAATCCCCATCATCATATAGGATTGGGTCATTGTCACTCCCGCCTAATGTATCAATCTCACTGTTATCGCTCTCACCATCATCACTCTCAAATAAAAAGCCATCGTCACTCTCACTATATTCACTCTGGCTTGTACTCTCATATTCAAGTTTAGTCACAGACCTAACTTTACCTCCTACTCTAACTCCATCTTCAACTTCACCCCATCTACCAGTCCCAGCACCGACACCAACCCTAGCCCTGGCCCCCACCCCAACTTCAGATAAGTTCAAAGCAACTTTCTTCATCAACCTAGAAATATCAAGATATGTTTTTCAACAGCTATGCATATGAAAAAAATTATCTCTATTCTACGAAAGAAACATTGCAAAATTTGACAGGAGATTATAAAAAAGAGGCTAAATAGACAAAGAGCACTTGTGCTTCTCACAAATCAAACTCTTCAGACTAGCAAAGGAGTCTCGAATAAATCAAGCTTTGAATCACCACAATAGCGAAATTGTCAAAATAGAAACCTCAAAAGTAAAGACCAATGAAGAGAATACTCATAGAAACTATTGAGTTAAGACGCACAAGAAACCCTAGAAAAAGCCCGAAATCGCTGAGTCGGTCTTCTTTGTGGAGGCAAACAAGAAACCTTTGAAAAAAAAAAAACCCAAATTGCCTTTAGCGAGCTAATGAGCTTCGAAAAATATGAATTTTGGCTCAATCGCGCTTTGTAGAGAGAGCGAATCAACCAAAATACGAAATCATGAAGCCCAAAATCGCCTTCAACCGGTCAACAATAAAACGAGCGTCAAATAAATCGAACTTCCTTGAGAGAGAATTGAGCGGGATACTCACCTTAAAGCCCCAAACCGAGTTTTGTGGAGAAAACGCCAAAGATGAAAACGGTGTTAATCTTGTGGACAAATAGAGCTTTAGATGGAGCGCTCGACCATAGATCAATGAAGCTTTGAACATGGACCAAGGGAGGGAGGGAGGGAGGGAGGGAGATAGAGCATAAAGAGGGAGACAGAGCTGGAGGTTTGAAAGAGAGAACTCGGAGATTTTTGAATGCGGAGCAAAGGAGAACGATACATACAATGAGCAAATGATTTTATCCACTCAAATAAAAAATTGATTTACTTTCCTTCAATTAGTCCGCATGGCATCGCCACGTTAGCACCGTTTGAAGTCCGTCATCCATGTCAACAGCCACGCAAGATCTCTAACGGTGATTTGTGATGGAAACATAACGGAGGGTAAATATGTCACATGGATACAAGTTCAGGGTTTTTAGTGTCACAAAAAATAGTTTGGAGTAAATCTGTCACAATGGGCATAGTTTAGGATTTTAAATGTCACAAAAAATAGTTTGGGGTAAATCTGTCACAAAGGGCATAGTTTGGGGTTTTTTGTGTCACAAAAAAAAGTTCGAGGTAAATCTGTCACAAATGGCATAGTTCAGGGTTTTTAATGGTATTTTCCCTATTTAAAAATTAGGAAGGAATTGGTAATTTTTTTGGAAAAGTTAGGTAATTTAGAGCTTGACCAAATAACTGTAGGCAAATCAATTATCATCACTCTATACTATCTACATTTATCGATTTAATCTTAACATATCAAACTTTGAGTGATTATCCGGTAATTATTTGACTTGCCATGTAAAAGTTACGATATATTGATTCTAACATGAATTGATATAACCATAGGTACGAGTTTAACAAATAGATGATAATTTGACAGCTCTGATATGGGGTTTATATGGTTCTAACGTAGTGGAGAAACGGTCGCAGAGGCATGACACCATGTTCGAACAAAGGATCTCCTACAATAGCAATAACCATTTCAGTAGCCTGATTTAGTTAATAAACTTGGCATCAATGATATCCTGGATTGAACTTTGGGTTGCCTCCACTTGCTTTACCTACGAACTCAGAATAGCCAAAAGAAAATTAAAAAACTTAAAAAACGAAGTCAACAACCCTATTGCATCTCTTGTAGAATTTACCAACCAATAATTGCTGTAAATCTCATGTTGATAACCATCGATTGAAAATAAGTGCGAGACTCAAATAAGAAGTATCAGTTCCCAATAATTGTTGTAAATCTCATATTGATAACCATCGATTGAAAATAAGCGCGAGACTCAAATAATAAGTATCAATTCAAAAATGCATGTATAAGTATATAAATCATTCTCAGTCAAAGTTGTGCTTTGGTAGAGATCAATTCCAAAAGTCTTTGGTCCCGAAAATTCCAATGTTGTCGCTTTTTAGGAAAGTTGCACGCATTCCCCTATGTCAGTCGTCCAATTCAATTATTTTCCATCACATCCTTGACCTCGATTAGTGTGCCCATTTGATATCTCGATCATCTGTTTATATGAGAAATGTTAGTCACGAGAAGTATGACTCAATACATCCGAGGTTGAGATAAAAAGATTCTCATCCCCATCATTGATAGACCTGATTGAACCGAATAAGAATATTGGACACCCAAAATAATGTCCAAGCTTTTTAAATTCGGGTCATAAACATAAGGATAAAAAATATATATATGTTCTATTGCTGATGTGCTATGGTCCTCATCCAATTTTGGTTCATGCTGTTTATTCCGACACATTTTATTTTTGAACTAATATTCGGTCAAATTTCTCAGACTATCTCTCATAAAATCATTTCCACTTTCATACGCTTTTCTTTGTGTATATTTTAACCCATGCTATCTAACATGTTCTGGTAAAGCACAATCAAGATAGTTAACAAAACCTATGACGAGCAAACAAAAGTAGCAATACATCGCTACTTATAATTCATCATGTGCATTTATAGAACCCAAGTTACCATTTTTCGGGGTGGTGAACACATCTAGAATAGGATAAAATTGGTTTTTGCAGTGGTAAAATGATGTAACATAGGCTAAATGTTTCATAGAAAAGTCCATAATTCACATTTATTGGCCTCATAATTTCATCGGATATGGCTGAAGAGTAAGTGTCAATAATTGAATATGTATGTAAAATATATCATAGTACTAATGAATTCACATAATATCTTAAGGTCAAATTCTACTTAGGTGGATTAACGCAAAAGGAAAGATCTAATTAATGGGTCGTATCCATAATGTTTAATATGTGGACGTGTACAACTTGGGTTACTATGAACAAACATATGTTATAAATCATGCTGTTGGTAGGATGGATTTTAGTACAATTTGGGGCAAGATTTATATATCAAAGGGTATAGAATGCACTTGTCCGACAAGTCTTCATTACCTTAACGTGGGAAAGTCTTTGGAAAAGAGCCCTGAATTTTTATGTTCGGTTTTTTCGGAGTTAACATATGTATTGATGTCTTGCCAATTTACAAACTTTTATTCGAATGAAGGACCTCCCGACAATGGCAACAAACAGTTAGGCAAAAGACGTTCTCCAAATAATAGTAATTCTAAAAAGAAAACACGATATCGACGCAAAATACAAGCAAGCTTTCGCGGGTACTTACATCAACGACATCCAGGGCTCCCCCCGGGGGATGTGGGGGTGCCGGCCCTTTGCCCCCTGAAAGCTCGAAGAGAAAGAAGGAGCCGGAATAGGTTAACAGTTCTGCTGAGCTTTGTTAGTGAACTGACTTACGTATGCTAAATCAGATGTGTAGCTGACGCTAATCATGACACAGACACACGAATGCATAAACCTACCCGAATGGCCACCATTACTGCATTCCGTGCTTTTTTGAAGGATAAGAACCAAGAGAAGAAAACAAAATTTCGAAAGCAGATCATAAGAACTGAAAGAGGAAGAGGAAGAAGAAGCACGAGCTCTCTCTGCCATTTTTCTGCAATCAGTTTTCAGACACTATTCTCTTCCCCACCTCTCTCTCTCTCTCTCTCTCTCTCTCTCTCTCTCTCTCTCTCGTCTGATAAGCTGTTTTGGGTCGATCCCTATTTTTGCAGAAGAGGTTCATCGGTCAAGGTCGTGCCCGCTCCATATTCAAAGTGTTTGGTCTTAAAATTTCCACGGCTGCCATTGTGGCTTTTCGCGGAGGCCGCTGGTTTGGCTGGCTCGGGCGCTCGACAAGTGATAACCGCGGCCGCCGTTAGGATGTGGTGTGGACGAAGTGCGTTCGGATTGGTGTTGACTCACTTTTAAGTACATCATTAGACAACTAAAAACCACTCATTTTAAGTCGATGGTCTCGTCAGTTAAAGTTGTGCTTGTTTAGCAAAAGGCAAAGTTTTCGCTCGTGTAATTTAATGGTCTCGTCATTTTTATTTTTTTTGTAATGGGCAAATGCTGCGATGGCCTTTTCATCATGGGACTCTAACCAGGGAAGAAGGAGATTGAGTTGGAATATATGCATGAGTTTACTATGAAGGCTGATATTGGTATGCACTTGAAAATTAGAGATGTTTAAATGTCGGACGAAAATTTAATTCCAATTCCTAGAAATTTAAGATGAAAGTTGGACGATAATAGCCACCACGAAATAAGAACTAAAACATGTGAATTTCTTAGGCGTATTGACCTTTATCTCATCATCTTCGATTCTCAGAGCGAAATATTGTGTCGATGATGGAAGCCATCATAAGTTTCATAAGCCATACATAGACATGACCCATGGGTGGATTTGGATGGTTTTGGCCGAATACTAGGCCTTAGGGTGCGTTTGGTAGAGCATTTTGAAAGCCCCTTCGGGCTTGAAAGCTCATTGGGAAAAATTGGGGGTGTTTGGCAATCATTCTCCAATGAGCTTTGGGTTGAAAGTTGGCCTTGGGGACTAGCATTGAGCTTTCAGCATTTTCGGAATGCTGAAAGGCTTTATTAATGAAATTTTGTCAAGTTCCTTTTTTTGCCCTTGAAAACCCATTAGAAATCCAAGTTTACACCTTTTTAAAAAAGAAAACCTAGGTTCCTTCACTTTGCTCCCTCGCGTCTCTCGCTCTCCCCCGCTCCCTCCTCTCCTCCTGACAACCCTCGCGCTCGATCTCCCTCACTTGCTCGTCTCCTCCCGACAACCCCTCACGCTTGCATCTCTTGTTGCGGCTATCCCTTGCTCCCTCGCATCTGCTACCTTGCTCAACGGCACTCCTTCACTCGCGATCACTCCTCTGCAGGTTCAGTCTCTCCTTCTTGTCCTTTGTGGGTTTTTGGAGGTTGCTAATATTGCGTTGCTGATTGTGCCCTCTTGACTTGCTTTTGGCTGAATCTGTGAGTTTAGTTTGTTGGGTGTTGTTGATTGTGCCCTCTTGACTTGCTTGGGCCAAGCTTTTGGGTGTTGCTGAGTTTGTGTTTGCGCGAAATTGATTGTTAAATAGGAGTATTAGCTTCTTATTTCCCTTTTTTGATTCCACCGAGCTTATCAAGCAACGTGGCATAGATATCAGGGAAAACAATGAGAAGGGCATTGACGCAGGATGCTGTGAATGAGGTTGAAGCATAGGGCTATTGTTGGGTGAGAATTCTAATGAATTTGTGTTTAACCATTTGAAGAATCTCATCAGGGGTGCTCTCCGGCTCCCCCTTCTTTGCCTGCAGCCAAGTTACGGAAATGCATGTGCACATGATTTCAATCCCCTTATTCGAAAAAGGAAATAAAAATAGTAGATGCACTGGAAAAAGGGTAAGCATAATCACAGACAAAAGTTATGGTCATAGCTGATGTAAAGAGGTCCAAAGCATCAAATGCAGGGTGGGACGATGATCAATCTTTATCGCCGTCATCCATGGGTGACGACGAGAAAGAAAAGGCTCCACGCCTCGGGGATCTTGTAGATGCCATGAAGAATTTGGAGACGAGGACCAGAGAGTGCTATTCGAGAGCGAGAGGTGGAAAGTGCTTATGGCGACAGAGGCTATGTGAAGAGCAGATCGTTGCCACTTTCTACTCTAATAGAGATACTTAAGCAGAATACGGGTAAAGATGACATAGATGTAGGTAAGTTGAGGCGGAGGGAGGCCTCGCTTGATGCGCCCTGAGCCCGGCGCGGCCCTTCCTGTCAGTCGATGGATTTGATCGAAGGGGTCGGAGAGAGCTCGTCCCCGCCGCAGAGCTTCGTTGGCAGCAGTTTTGGGGTGAATTATTGGAACCAGTGTAAGATTCTCAATTGTGTAGCTAAGCCATTAAGGATTCTGTGGTTGTCTTTCGGATTGCAGATATGAGTTGCTTTATGAGTTTGTGCTGTTTTTGAAGTTGTTTCGTCCTATGTTCGTACGCATGATTGCATATTAAGTGGAGTTTCCATGATAAGATGTGTGAAATATATCTTGAAGGGATTGTTACCTATGTGCTTTGATTATAATCAAGTTAGGTGCTTGCTTTCCAAAAGTTATTTAGCTCTCTTATTGCTTGCTTACAAAGTCACCTTCTTGCTTGAAAACATCCTAAATATTTGAAAACTTCTGTTAGTTATGTGTGCATTGCTTTGGTGGGAAGGTTACTATGTCTGTTTAAGCTGCCCTTTTTTTTTTGCATTGGAGTTTAGCTGTTAGGCTAGTTAGGCTTCTGTTTATTTGTGTCTTGGATTTGCCTATTTTACTATTTCCTCTAGTTTTCGTAATTTGCGATTCCTTTAGGTTTATTTCTTGATGTTAATCATGTACGTTGCTCTGATATGCTATACTGCAAATTCAAAAAGCTTGATGGGCTTGAATGGTTAGAATTCTTGAGAGGCTTGGTTATATATAACTATGAGTCCCTTGACAAATTACCCAATCCCTGAAACTTGAAGTTGAAAGAATTCAAGCTGCAAGACTGTCAGAAGTTGCTTGAGATCCAAGGACTTGATAAATTGCAGTCATTGGAAGAACTACAGATATCCCACTGCAGATCTATTGGGAGTATACCTGATTTGTCGAACTTGAAAAGGATAAAGTTCTGGAAATTAAGAATAGTGATAAGATCAAGGATATTGGGGGACTTGACAGATTGGAATCCCTGGAGGAATTGCTGATTTAAGAGTGCAGATCCTCAGAAAGACTATCAAACTTGTCAAACTTGAAGATATTGAAGGACTTCAAGATCGAGAGTAGCGAGAAGATAACTGACATTGAAGGCCTTAACCACTTAGATGCTGAAGGACTTCGAGATCAAAGGAGTTAACTATTTTTGGGCATGACACAGCTTTATTTTCTTCAAATCAAGCAATGATAAGCTTTCTGTACAGGAAAAAATGGCAAGAATGAAAAAAAATTAAATGTTGATTTTTTTTTATTGTGATAGTTTCCTCTACATTTGTATATTTAGATGCAACGGGACCATTAATATGATGAAAATTCTACTGTACTAAGTCTAAGGTACTGATAAGATTCCCTTTCTTTTCTCGTTGGTTCATGAAATATTTTCACTTGCAATTTTGTCATAATTAAGCACCTAGATGGAGTTGAAAGTTCAATGCATGAACCTTCTCGTATCTAGCAACACTTGGCAATGTAATGCTTTCTCTTTACATAGATATAACATTATGAGTTTATGATGTTAGAAAGTAAATAAAGTTAGTTACTGCGTAATAAAAGTATTCTTATAATTGAGAAAGAGGGCACATGAATGATATTTTTTAGCAAATAAAATTGCTTAAACGATATCTTTAACATTATTATCAAAATATAAATTAAAAAGTTGCAAACATTACTTTTTTAATTTTGAACAAATAAAAATTAAAAAGCTTAAATTAATCACCAAATGGGCTTTTCAAATATGTTTTTTACCAAACGGCATTTCTCTCAAAGTTGCTTTTCAAAGTAGAATTTACCAAACAGTCTTTACATTTCTCCAAAGCCTTTTAGGCTAAATAGCTTTGCATTTTCCCAATGGACTTTCAAAATGCTCTACCAAACGAAAGTCCTTGCTCAAGCTCATACATTATATTTTATTAATAAAGTGACTGGATCTAAGCGGATTCAAGTAAGCCACTATGGACAAACTTGAACCTAGCTCAAACCTAAAAAGTAAATTACTTAATTAGATTCAATAATACCGCACTATAGACCTTGAAGTATTGACACCTAAATTATTAACCAAAGCCGCCCAAAAAAAAATAAAATTAATCGAAGGTTGTGTTGGCAAATTTCCGAAAAATTGAAACTTTTTTTCCACAAAATTATTTCATGTTAAATTCTTGCACATAAATTACTCAGGAATCTAGCATAGTTTTTACATGGATTTATTTTCCTTGAAATCTACAAAAGAAGAAAAATAAAAGAAGAAAGGGAAAATTCCAAAAAAGAGCCCTAAGTCTTCTCATTTGCTTAAATAACGGCCCGAAGTGGACATTATTTCAAATAAGGGCCTGAAATAACCTTGGTTGTTTCAAACAAAGGCTTAAAGTGGTCATAATTGTTTCAAATAAAGGCCTCACCTCGCAATTGCCGGTTGGCTAAATTTTCCAACCAATCAAGGGTATTTTCATTAGAATTTTCTTCTTCTTCTTTTTTATCATTTTTTTATCATTTTTTTAATATTTTTCTAGTTCTTCTTCTTCCTCTTTGCCGGTAGCCGGCTGACCACTGGAGAAGCCCATTGAGAGTGACCCTCGCCCAATCCGGTGAGGGCCACCCTTGCTGGCCATAGGCAAGGGGTGGCTTCCCCTAGGGAGGCCGCCCCTCACAATCAACCGTGAGGCCAATAAGGGCTTGCAAGCCCTTGTCAACCGCGGGCAGGGCCCCCTTCACCTACACTTCAACTAGCGAGGGCTCGACGATCCTCACCTTGCTTGCCCAAGCCTAAGCGAGGCCAACCCTTGCTAGCGGCCGACGAGGGTCGTTGAGCTCTTGCTTGCCCAAGCGTAGGCCAGACCAACCTTCGCCAACTACTAGCAAGGGTGGCCTTGCCCGCAGGCAACGAGGGATTGTAGGCCCTTGTCCGTGGTTGGTAAAGGCAATTAGCTGCGAAGGGCAACCCCCCAAACGAGGTCGCCCCTTGCTTGTGACCAATGAGAGTGGCCCTCGTTGAATTGGGTGAGGGTGACCAGCATTCTATGGGCATTGTCAGTGGCCGGCCAGTGAAGAGGAAAAAGAAGAACCATAAATAACGGAAAGAAAAAAAAAAGAAAAAAGGGAAAATGGCAAATGATGAAAATACCCTTGATTGCCAAAAAGTCCAGCTCTTATTTGAAACAGACACAGCAACTTTAGGCCCTTTTTTGATATAATATTCACTTTGGACCCTTATTTGAAAAGTGATGACATTTCAGGTTCTCATTTGAAATAGGGTCAACTTTAGGCCTTTATTTGAGAAAATATAAGCACTATGGGTCCTTTTTTGGAATTTTCCTAAGAAGAAAGTTGAGGCCAAATGTAAATTTCAAAAGTTAGGGTTACTAATTTGCAAATTTTACAAAATATGCCCAAGCCCTTAAATCACCGTATTTATCATTTTTACCCCTAATTATGGTTGAAATTGAGGTTAGGCCAGGTCAAATTGATGAAATCAAGCTGAAAGGACTAAATTAAATGAAATTTGTCACTCTTGGGTTAGAAAATGGCCAACTTCGAGGGATTTTCTTGCAAAAATGGGCTAAGGTAATTGCAAATTTTGGTTAGGGGCTTAAATTACTATACATGAAATTGCAAATTGATCAAAAACTCCAACAAAAGTGACGAAGCACTTTTTCTTTTTTTGGTCGAAATAGAGCGCTTTCATTAAATTTGACCGGGATCCGGGGGCCCAAGATATGGGCGTCAGTACAGAGCAATTGCCATAGACAGGCGACGGGGGGGGATTGTACCCAGTTTACAGGTAAGCGGTTTCTCTGATGGTTTTTTGCAACCCAATCGGCATAGATATTAGCTTCGTGTGGGGAGAAAATAGCCTGAGTATTAGGCAAATGCGACAGAAAATTCCTACAGTTTTGGACTGAGACTCGCGCCTCCCACGTGGACTGTTGCTGTTGGATGAGGTCTTCAACAAGTTGTTGGCTATCCATTTCAAGCAAAACGACGTTGCCTAGAAGAAAGGGGGTTGCGTGACTCTCAGCTGATGGGGAATTCTGTCGAGCAGAAACGAAGCTTAGGGCATCAGACAGAGCCCACGCCTTAACCAACAGCGAGGAGGAAGTCGGGATCGATCGCACGCCTCCGTATAGTAGCCGGGCGGTGGAATCACGGCAGATCCACGCCGCCAAGCCAATTGCATCGCTCGAGAGGTGAGATCCATCAGTATTGATTTTGAGCCCATGCGCCGGTGGGGGTTTCCATCTGATCAATCTACTGAAGCTGTTATTGGGTTTTCTGATTCTGTCCATCCAGGCGTTGAAGCTGCGGATCGTGGCCGACGCTGTCTCTAGCACCACTTCTGCACTTGGCTTTCGGCGCTGGAATACAGCAACGTTTCTTGCCTTCCAAATCTCCCAGATGATGGCCACAGACTACGCAGCAGTCGGTAAGTCCTCTTACTTAAAAAATAGCATGACCCAGTCTTCAATTCTATTGGGGCCAGGGCTCGGGAGCTGAATTCGGCTATTATGCTAACCCCACACAGATTCTGTCCAAGGGCAAAGGAAACACATTTGTTCAACAGATTCAGCGCAATTTCGGCACAAAGGGCACAGTGGGTTAGGTACGATTTTACGCCGAAATAGGTTAGCATAAGTCGCTAGGGCATTTTGCCAGAGCATACACAAGAAGTGGCGGATTTTTGGAGGGGCGGGGGTGCTCCAAATGTGCTTCCACAGTCCGCTGGGGGGGTTATAGGATGATGAGGCTGCTATTGTTGTTGATGATGATTGTTGTGTTGCTTTAGACTATTGTAGGAAGATGTAGCCGCTTTGAACGGTATATTGGCCTGTAAGTGTGCCCGGCCAGATTATGGAGTTCTATCCCAACTGTAGGTGTAGGGGAATCGCTAGAATCTCCTGAACTGTTTGGTCATCGAACGTGTCCTATAGAAGTGTAGCTACCAGGTTCCTTCTATGGGGGATATGAAATCTGCCACCATTAGAGGCTCGTGTTGTTTTGCCGGTCCATATAGGAGTCCCTTGGGAAGCCACCTGTCCTCCCTAGTCTTGATAGTGGTTCCATTTCCAAGATTCTAGCACATAGCAGGGGAGATAGCGTCTCTGCTGGCTAGGATGTTGAGCCATCCCCAAGAGTTCTTCTGACGTTTCCCTGCATGCTAAAAATCCTAATGGGGAAAGTATAGTCCCTTGCATAGGCGACCCCATAGAGAGTTTGGACTTAAACTTAGTCTCCAGGCTTGTTTGGCTAGTAGGGCTGTATTGAAATCCGTCAAGTCTCAGAAGCCAATACCCCCTTCATCCTTCCTAGTCTTAAGCACCTCCCATCGTTTCCAATGAATGCCTGTTTTGTGTTCGATTGTTTTCCACCAGAACTTTGCAATTTTCTGTTTAATAGCCTTGCAAATAGATGTTGGGATTCTGAAAACCGACATGGCATATTGAGGAATAGCTTAGACCATTGATTTTAGGAGAACTTCCTTGTCAGCACGGGAAATCAAATTTTCCTTCCATCCTTCCAATTTCATGTTGACTCTTCCCATAACCCATGCGAACATGTGTTTCTTCGAGGTTCCCCAGTCTGAGGGAATACCTAGGTACTTGCTCGTATGAGGTAGGATAGGCACCCTCAATGCTTGTGCCATGTTATTCATTAGGGATTGGGGGCAATCCCGGCTGAAATGGATTCCCGATTTGTTCAAATTTACCTACTGTCTGGAGGCCGTGCAGTACTAGTTAAGCACTAGGGCTAAATTTTGGCACTCAATGATCGATCCATCTAGGAAGAAGATCAAGTCATCAGTGAATAAAAGGTGGGATAGAGTAGGGCATGACCTATTTAGCTTGATACCCTTTAGACTTTGATCCTCCAGCGCTTTCCCAATTAAGTTTGACAACACATTAGCCATTAGAATAAACAAATAAAGGGACAGAAGGTCCCCTTGTCTGATTCCACGGGACGAGCGAAAGAAAGGTAGTAGCTCGCCATTTACTTTGACACTGAGGGAGGCAGTTGTAACACATTGCATAACCCACTTCACCCACCTTGCATGAAAACCCATCTTCGCTAGACAAGCTTCTAGAAAGTCCCATTCAACCCGGTCATAGACTTTCTTCATGTCTAGCTTGAGAACGGCTTGAAATTTGTGTCTTCTCTTCCTTGTTCGGATTTGATGTATGACCTCTTGGACCATATAAATATTGTCCTCAATGCACCGTCCCCCTACAAAGGCACTTTGTTCTTTTGCAATGAGCTGGGGTAGCAAGGGTTTGAGTTTATTGGCCATCACTTTGGTGATAATTTTATACCCGTAGTTGCAAAGACCGATGGGACGATACTGGTCTAAAGATTTCGGGTTCTGAGTTTTCGGGATGAGTACTAGGCTGGTTTGGTAGCCCATTTTAAAAAATTCCATGACTTCTGATACAATGTCTTCTTTTAGGACTTTCCAATTTTTCTGGTAGAATAGGCCATTTAGACCATCAAGCCTGGGGGCTTTTTCGGCGCCCATTTGGAAGGTTGCTGATTTAATTTCCTCTTCAGAGGGCTCAGCCAATAGAATTGAGTTCATCTGGTCGATGACTGTTCTGGGACACTGTTCAATGACCAGAGAAAACTCTTGCACTCCTTCCATTAGATGAGCTGTCGGTAGTAGTCCTTGATGGTGTGCTTGATATGGTTTGGATGGGAGACCCAGGTTTCTCCCTTAGTCTTGAGACGGGTAATCCTGTTTCTCTATCGTCTTTGGACCGTGGTGGCATGGAAGAATTTTGTGTTCCTGTCGCCCCATCTTAGCCACTGGATCCTCGACCTCAACCTCCAGTACATCTCCTCATGCCTCAATAGGTCTTCTATCTCACCCTTGATGGCCTGAACTTTAGGTCTTTCCTGGGGAAAGTTGTCACTGTTGATAAGGGCTTGTAGTTCC
The DNA here is from genome assembly GCA_014182735.1 of Corymbia maculata. Taxonomy (NCBI): domain Eukaryota; kingdom Viridiplantae; phylum Streptophyta; class Magnoliopsida; order Myrtales; family Myrtaceae; genus Corymbia; species Corymbia maculata. Next base: position 140,823 of record CM024687.1, on the reverse strand, counting down.
TATTTTAGAAGAGAGATCCTCCGTTGCCCGTTAGGGAAAGTTCTCCTGCTCTATGCCATCAGAGCCTTAGTGACAGCACGCAATTTGAGGGGAAGGATTCTGTCCTGTGCTGGGATTGACTCCCATACAGCCTTGATTATCTCCATGCAGTCAGCTTTCTCAAGCCAAAAGGATTCAAATTTAAGAACTTTCTTTCTTCTCACCCTATCAACTTGTAGTGCCAACATTAAGGGGCTGTGGTCCGATCCTAATGCAGGTAGAGCATTAGTCTCAGCTTCCGGATATAGAACGCACCACTCCACAGTGCACAAAGCCCTGTCCAAATGCTCTTTTATGTTTGCTGGCCCTTCTTTGTTGTTAGACCAAGTGAATGTACATCCCTTGCTTTCAATGTCCATGAGAGAGCAATCATTCAGCAAGTCTCTGAAGGCTATCATACGGGCTCTATCAGCAAAACAGGCTCCCTTTTTTTTCCCAGTGAAACAAAATTTCATTAAAGTCTCCCAAACAAACCCAGGGTAGTCTTAGTGAGGAGCTGAATTGCTGGAGTTCATCCCAAAATTCGAGTCTACAATTTAGGTGTTGAAAACTCCTAGTTTTGATGTTAACAAATCATTTTATGTAAGTATTTATACATATCTCCGAAGGAATAAGCCACAGGGTGGTGTATGTTTTTGAGTTTGCCGGTGGCGAAGGAAAACATACGGTGCTTCCGAGTCGACCATACGGACGGAAGACTTAAAGAAACACGGTTCGAGTCGGCCATAATGGACGGAAATCTTGAGCGGACTCGAGAACTTGAGTCGATCGGACTGAACGAAACTTCGGGAACTAATCACCAACGGTCAAGTATTTCACTTACCTTGTTTACTTTGATTCTGTTATATTAATTTGATTGCAGGATCAATTAAAGGACAACTTCCAAAGAAGAATGGAGTACTTATGGAAGCCCGGATTCTGATTGTATGGGCGAGCAGAATCCAAAGGGATCTAATCTACTTCCAATAGTTAAAAAGACTTGCCTTATAAAGTCTGTCAAGGAAAGGGAAGACTAAACTCTCAAGAGAAGAGCCAATGGTCGAGTGTGGCTTGGAGAGTATATAAGGATAGGATGAGACCTAGGAGCAAGATAGGATAACATATTCCAAAGTGCGATTCTGTTCTTCAGTTGTCTAAAGTGCGAATTTGAGAGGTCATAGTGAATTACCAGGAAGAGTGACTCCGTGAGATTCATTATCACCGAGTGCTAACATTCAAGAGTGTGTAATCACCTTTGATCTTATAGTGAAATACAGCATATTGACTGATCGCCTGGAGAGTGGACGTAGGCTTGTCTAAAGCCGAACCACTATAAATTGTGTTTGCAATCTTCTCTACTCTCTCTATTTAATTTCAGTTCATAGATTGTAAACGTTATATATATATTCTTGCGCAAAAAATCTCTCTATACCTATTCACCCCCTCTCTAGGTGTTATTACTAGCATCAACAATTGGTATCAAGGCCCTGTGCTCAGAGTTTTTGAAGTGTTTGTTACTTCAGAGTTAAAGATCCTCTATGGCTAGTATTCTTGCACCAGGACTGATCGAGGGATAGAGCAATACGCGACCAACCTATTTTGACGACAAAGAGTACAATATATGGAAGAACAAGATGAAGGCCTTCCTCAGATCAAATGATCCACTAGAATGGGACGTAGTTGCTAGAGGAATTGATCCAACTACTGAAACCAAAGAAACTTCAAAGAAAGATGATGGGAAAGCAACAGAAACATTAGCTACCACTTCTCCAGAAGAACTGACCAAGAGACAAACTCTTGATGCTAAGGCCATCTACTCCCTTTACTGTGCTTTATCATCTAATGAATATAATCGAATATCTTCTTGTGATACAGCAAATGAAGTATGGGATAGACTACACGTAACCTATGAATCCTTCAAGATGAAGCAAGGAGAGTCAATAGGAGACATGTTCAGTCAATTTACAGAAATTGTAAATGGACTGGCATATCAAGGACAGCCTATTCCTGGTCCCATGAAAGTCAACAAACTATTAAGAGGATTATCAAAAGAATGGAATAATGTGAAGACCTCTATCATAGAAACTTTGCGTATTTCACCACTGACAGTCGATAAGCTTGTTGGTACTCTGCAATCCTATCAAGCAAAACAAATGAATGAAGAAGTGGAATCCAGAGGTAAGAAAACCATTGCTCTTAAGTCTAACATTGATTCTGATGATACAGATTCTGAGGACGAGTTGGACGATGAAGAACTGACATTGCTAATTAGAAAGGTAAAGAAGCTAAACAAGAAGGACAAGAAGCTCTACATCAAGAAGCAAAACAGGCAGATTGGACAACGAAAGACAGAGGATGAGGAAGATTATGTCAAAGATGTTGTTTGTTTCGAATGCAAAAAGAAAAGTCACATAAAACAGAACTGTCCAAAACTCAAGAAACACAAAGGGAAATATGAAAAGTACAAGAAAGCCCTGAAAGCTGAAACCTGGAGTGACACTGAGGTTGAAGACAATGAAGACGAATATGGTAACATATGTCTAATGGCACACTAAGATTCAGACTCAAACTCAAATTCAGACTGAGACAAAGAATTTGAGGTTAGTCACTTTGATATTCCTATCGAAGTTTCAGATTATATAAATGAACTATGTTTGAATTTAAAATCTACTCTGAAAAAAATTTCCAGTTTAAAGAAGGAAAATCGCAAGTTAAGTCAAATGAATCATTCTTTAAATGAAAAATTTAATGATCTCAAAAAGGAACTTTTAGTAATAAAGGAAAATCGAGATTTTCTCTTAAATGAAAATGAATCTCATAAAAAGGAAATCTTGGAGACAAAAGAAAATAGAAATTCTTTACTAAATGAAAATGAGTCTCTCAGAAAGAAAATTTTGAACATTACTACAAAGTTTTCAAAAGGATCGAAAACCCTGCAACATATACTTTCCATTCAGATTCCCTATTATGATAAGTCAGGACTTGGGTTTTATAAGGAAAGTGATCCATTAATTGATTTTCCTAAAGTCAAGGAGAGAATTAGAAAGAGACCTAACTATGGAGAAAAAGAACATTTTGAAAACAAATGTCTTAAAGTCTGGAGACCTGTTCAGAAGAAATGGGTAGACAAAGCATATACTAACACCGAAGGACCCAAGAAAATCTAGGTACCAAAAAAGAAGTGAATTTGCATGTTGATTGCAGGTAAGTTTCAAGAGCAAGAAGAAATGGTATTTGGACAGTGGATGTTCAAGACACATGACTGGGGATTCAAGAATGTTTGTTGTTTTAGAAAAGGTTAAAGGAGGGACGGTCACTTTTGGAGGAAACACCAAGGGAAACATTGTGGGATCAAGAACAGTCAAGATTGGCAGTTTAATCATCAACAATGTATCTCTGGTTAAAGGACTGAACTACAACCTTTTGAGCATCAGCCAGCTATGTGATGTTGGATTCAGAATTAACTTCAAGGAAAATTTATGTTCTAGAACTAGTAATGATTCTTCTAAGTCATTCACTGGACGAAGACATGGGAACATCTATCTTCTGGACATAAATGAAGACACTGCCAAATGTCTAATTTCAGTCCATGACGAGGCAAACCTCTGGCATCGCAAACTTGGACATGTTAGCATGAATCAAATCTCCAAGCTACATAGCAAAAAGCTTGTTCGTGGCTTACCCTCATTAATCTATAAGAAGACAGATCTTTGTTCCGCATGCACTTTGGGAAAATAGGTTAAAAATTCTTTTAAATCTATGAAACAAGTTTTTACTAAACGTGTACTGCAGCTGCTTCATATGGATCTGTTTGGCCCAACTAGAACTAAAAGCATTGGAGGTAAGAAATACTGTCCGGTAATTATAGATGACTACTCTCGTTTTACATGGGTGTTCTTTCTTGTCAATAAAAGTGAAACTTTTTCTTATATTTCGATATTTGCAAAAAGGGTTCAAAATGAGAAAGGTTATTCTATTTCCCACATTAAAACAGATCATGGAGGAGAGTTTGAAAATCAGAACTTTGCAGACTTTTGTAATGAAAATGGTATTCAGCATACGTTCTCCTCTCCCTACACTCTAGAACAAAATGGAGTTGTAGAAAGAAAGAACAGATCTTTGCAAGAAATGGCTAGAACTCTGCTTATTGAAAGTAAGGTGGCAACTTGTTTATGGGCAGAAGCAGTTTCCACATCTTGTCATATCATTAATAGAGTTTTTTTGAGACCAATTCTTGAGAAAACTCCTTATGAGATTTTCAAAGGAAGAAAACCAATTGTTTCCTACTTCAAAATTTTCGGTTGTAAATGTTTCATTCTTAAAAATGCTAACAATCTTCCAAGCAAGTTTGAGGAGAGATCAAATGAATGTATATTTCTAGGTTATTCAACCACCAGTAAAGCATACCGAGTGCTCAACAAGAACACTCAGACAGTGGAAGAATCTATGAATGTGAAGTTCCTAGAGCAAGATCCCTCCAAAAAGAGCAAAACAGTAATAGAAGATCCAGAACCAACTGCTACTCCTGAGAATTCAACTCTCAACAAAGAAGCTGACTCATCACAGAAAATCGGCGTGAGGGAACTCAAGAACAAAGAATCACTCAGTTGAATACTACTCAGCTATCAGAAGATGCTGATGACAGCGTAGTGCAGAGCAAAAAATGGAAGCATAAGTCTAGCCACCCTCAAGAGCTAGTCATTGGAAATATCAGTGAAAGAATACGAACTAGATCAAAGAACAAAAAGGAAATAAGTATTGTGGCACTCATCTCTGAGATTGAACCCAAAGGAATAGACGAGGCCCTTACAAATGAAAGTTGGATAGAAGCAATGCAAGAAGAACTCCAGCAGTTTAAAAGGAATGATGTATGGAAATTGGTTTCTAAACCCAAAGGAAGAACCATCATAGGTACTAAGTGGGTATTCAAGAATAAAGTGAATGAACTTGGTAGAGTGACCAGAAACAAAGCAAGACTTGTAGCCAAAGGCTATTCACAGTCAGAAGGAATAAACTATGATAAAACCTATGCACCAGTAGCAAGATTAGAAGCTATCAGACTATTACTTGCCTATGCTTGCTATCAAAACTTCAAGCTATCTTGGATGTAAAAAGCGCCTTTTCTGAATGGGTTTATCAAAGAAGAAGTCTATGTGGAACAACCTCCTGGGTTCGAGGAACAAAGAAAGCCAGATCATGTATATAGACTAAAAAAGGCTCTATATGGACTGAAACAAGCGCCTCGAGCCTGGTATGAACGACTAAGTAAGTTCCTACTAGACAATAAATTCAAGAAAGGTATGGTTGATACAACTTTATTTATCAAGAAGGAAGGCAAGGACATTCTTCTAGTACAAATCTATGTAGATGAAATTATCTTCGATTCTTCTAATGAACAATTGTACAAGAACTTCTCTAAGTCTATGCAGGAGGAATTTGAGATGAGCATGATGGGAGAACTTACATTCTTCCTAGGACTTCAGATCAACCAATCAAAACATGGAACTTTCATCCATCAAGAAAAATATACCAAAGACTTGATCAAGAAGTTTGGAATGGAGAACTGCAAGAAGACTGAAACTCCAATATCAACATCCATCAAACTTGATTAGGATGAATCAGGGAAGAAAGTTGACCAAAAGACTTTTAGAAGCATGATTGGGTCTCTTCTCTATCTTACTGCATCTAGACTAGATATTATATACAATGTGTGTTTATGTGCTCGGTTTCAAGCAGACCCTAGAGAATCTCATCGTACAGCAGTGAAGCGGATTATTAAGTACATAGCTACTTATCCACTTCTGGGTCTGTGGTATCCTAAAGGAACAGACTTTACTCTCCTTGGCTACTCAGATGCTGACTTAGCAGGATGTAAAGTGGACAAAAAGAGCACATCTAGAATATGTCAACTACTAGGACAAATGATGGTGTCATGGTCGTCTAAAAAGCAAAATACTATAGCTCTATCAACGGCAGAAGCAGAATACGTTGCCTTAGGAAGCTGCTGTTCACAGATTTTATGGATGAAGCAGCAACTGAGGGACTATGGAAAGGAAGAAACTTGCACTGAAATAAGGTGTGACAACACAGTGCCATAAATCTTACCAAGAACCTGATTCTACATTCCAGAGCAAAGCACATTGAAATCAAGCACCATTTTATCAGAGACCATGTACAAAATGAAGATATATTTGTGGAATTTATTGATTCAAAGAATCAATTGGCAGATATAATCACAAAGCCGCTGGACAAAGGTACATTTGATTCAATTTGTAGCAGATTAAATATTATTAATTATTTTGTATAAAATCCTTTAAGACAGGATATAGTTTGGGAGAAGAAACTGGATCGACTTTCTAAGAGGCATCCAGAAGGAGTTGACGGTACTCTGTTTAAATTTAATTATTGGCGAGTAAGTTATTGTCTTATATGACTAATATTGGTAAGTTATTATTAGCAAATAAGTAATTTGCATAATTTCGGTACATGCCTAAGTTATCTGCATCTATTTTTGCCTATTTCAATAATTTTTGAATAACTGCTATTTTAGTCAAAAGTCATGTCCTTTCGTCTTCAAAGACTATATAACCTCCAAAGAGAATGAGTTTCTTTTCGACACTCTTCAGAAATCATCCTTCATAAACCCTAAAGAACTAATCTTTTTCTCTAAATCAAACCAAACCCTCTCCAAACAATGGCTTCAAGATCCTTCATGTCCAAATCAAGGTCTGTGTCCCCATCTCCCAAAAGAAGATCTAACAGGATTGCTGGTAGAGGACCAAGGAACGTAGAGGGAGGACAGACGCATTTCGATCTAACGCAAACTTTTGATGACTCCCAAGGACATTCTCAAAATGCATCGATTCAAAGGGATGCAACTGAAAATCTGAAGCCTCAGAGAAAATCCCCAACAGATTCTGAGCAGATAAATGTCTCCAAAAGAGGTACGTATGGATTAAATCTGCCCAAACCATAAAACCCTCATTCTGTTATGAGAATGTATCAACGCCTAGTGCGAAATAATGCTACGGATGAGGTGAAACTGTACTTTTTGAGAGAAAGAGGGTACGCGAATGAACTTCGTCTGGTTCAGGCTGTGCAAACTACAGAACCATCTTCTAGACAAAGTGCACAGGGGAGTGAAGTTAGTAGGAGTAGGGAAAATGCCCTAAGAGAGAAGGAAGATAATAAACGACTCTGTAGAAATTTTGAAGTCAGAATGGAAATTGCAGCAATGGTTAGGAATACCACTAGAAAACTATTCTGGTCGAAAAAGCATAAGAACTCCTATAATAGATTGCTAGAACATGGAGTTATGTATCACCGGATCGTGGACTTTGATTTCCTGGATGTTGCTAATGTGAACCTGCGAGAACATTTTGAAATGTTGCAGATGGACCAATTTTGCACTGACTCTGCTGTTGTTTATCCACAACTAACAGCATACTTTTACTCAAATTTGATATTTCTGTCTCCAGATAGAATGCAGTTTAGTGTATACGATAGGTTTTATGATGTCGGTACAGATGTTCTGGCTGATATAATGAAAGTTGAAAGTGGACCTTTCAAGCCAATAGAAGTCACCTATGAGACTGTCTGTAAGTATCTTACAAAGTCTGTTAGGCTTACTATTACTTATCCTTTCTTAACTTCAGTAAGAACTATTCTGCATAAGATCATCATAAGTTGCATTGTCCCAAGGCTTCATAAAAAATTGATGTGTCAAGATTCAAGGCCAAACTAATGTGGGCAATTGAGAAGGAAGTTCTATTCTCACTTCCTCACACTGTTCTTCTACACATGTATCGAACAATTTCGAAAGATAAAGGACAGTTGCCTTATGGAGCTTTGGTGACCAGAATCTTTGAACATCACAAGATTAATATACCGAGCAAACTCTGCACTACAGAGCTTTCAACCATGGTCATCAATCTTAAGATGATAAACAAGATTAGGCTAAGGGATGTTGTAGAGACATGGAGAAGAAAAGAGAAGGAATTGGAAAGGCATCAACCACATCAAAGCGAAAAGGAAAAGAGATGGCTGCTATAGAACCTAGTTCCAAGAAGAGAAAACAACTGTTACTGCATGATGAAGATGATAAAGAGGAGACGATTGCTGAAATTCTGGTGAAAATGGGTCAGACTATACATAGAATGACACAACCAGAACCAGAACTGCCTCCACCAATAGTGACAGAAGAAACTCTTCCTAGTGTAGCACCTCAACCGGATGAGCATGTGGAAATGTCAGAACTAGAGGAAATTGAGTCTGATAAAGGTGGACCAGAAGAAGGGGAAGAAATAGAAGAAGAAGAAATTCGAACAAATGAGGGTGCTATTCTTGATGCTGAAAAGGATAGAAATCCATTGGGACAGCAAGGGTAGACAAAAGCATCAACTCAAGAGGAGCCTATGTTTCAGACTAGTGAAGAAGATATCCCTGCAACTTCATCTGATCATGCCGATTCTCAGAAGATATTGGCTTTACTTATGGAAATAAGAGATCGTCAAGTTGCTATGGAAAGCTCTCTAAATTCCAGACTGGAGACTCTCGAGAAAACAGTTCATCAATGTCTTAACAGAATCGAAGAGTCTACCACGGATATGGAGGATTTCACCCTTATTCGGACCCCCAAGAAAAAATCTTCTTAAAGAAATCATATTCTGGTCTATCTTGTTTGAATTTCTGTCAGACTTTACTTATCTTTCAAGATAGTCTTTTTGATTGTGACAAAAAGGGGGAGTAAGACTTGGACTGGATGTTTGGACTATGTTTTTGTTTTGGACTTTTTGTTTGCTGAACTTTGCGGTTTGTTGCTTGTGCTCGTGAACTGAATTATTGTTTGCTGCTTAATCTATTTTAGCTGATGTGGTGTTAAACATAGAAGCATGAATTATCTGATGTAAGCATCATTACTCTTGTTATATTTGAAAGTATGCGCTGCCAATCATATTTTGCAGGGGACAACAAGCAAGAAGCGTAAAAAGTTTTGTCACCATCAAAAAGGGGGAGATTGTTGAAAACTCCTAATTTTGATATTAACAAATAATTTATGTAAGTATTTATACATATCTCCAGAAGGAATAAGCCACAGGATGGTGTATGTTTTTGAGTCTACTAGTGGCAGAAGGAAAACATACAGTGTTTCTGAATTTGACCGTACCAGACAGAAGACTTGAAGAAACACAGATTCTGAGTCTAATCGTACCAGACGGAAATCTTGAGCAGACTCAGAACTTGAGTTAGTCAGACTTAGAACGAAACTTCAGGAACTGATCACCAACGGTCAAGTATTTCACTTACCTTGTTTACTTTGATTCTGTTATATTAATTTGATTGCGGGATCAATTAAAGGACAACTTCCAAAGAAGAATGGAGTACTTATGGAAGCCCGAATTTTGATTGTATGGGCAAGCAGAATCCAAAGGGATCTGATCTACTTCCAACGGTCAAAAAGACTTGCCTTATAAAGTCTGTCCAGAAAAGGGAAGACTAAACTCTCAAGGAAGAGCCAACAGTTGAGTGTGGCTTGGAGAGTATATAAGGATAGGATAAGACCTAAGAGCAAGATAGAATAAACATATTTCAAAGTGCGATTCTGTTCTTCAGTTGTCTAAAGTGCGAATTTGAGAAGTTATAGTGAATTACCAGGAAGAGTGACTCCGTGAGATTTATCATCACCGAGTGCTAACACTCAAGAGTGTGTAATCACCTTTGATTTTATAGTAAAATCCAGCCTATTGGCTGATCGCCTGGAGAATGGATGTAAGCTTGTCTAAAGTCGAACCATTATAAACTGTGTTTGCAATCTTCTCTACTCTCTTTATTTAATTTCAGTTCATAGATTGTAAACGTTATATATATATATTCTTGCGCAAAAAATCTCTCTACCTATTCACCCCCCTCTAGGTGTTATTACTAGCATCAACATTAGGTTGTAGGGGGCATGGAGGAAAGTGATTTGCATGGTTTTCCCATCTTCCCGGTTCTTGCATGTGAAGTGCATGTGATGGTCCGAGTAGGATTTCTATATAAGGTCCACTCAATCATCCCAAAAAATGGCCAAACCTCCAGCCGTTCCCCTCGAGTTGACAACTTTGTAGTAGGGGAAGTTCAGTCTTCTTTTAATTCTTTGAAGTACAGGCTCTTGGTTCTTGGTTTCCATCAAAAAAGTTATAGCAGGCCGGTGCAAAGCCACAAGGACTTGCAGTTCTTGAACTGTCAGGGGTGTACCCACCCCCTGACAGTTCCAACAAAGTATGTTCATTTATCCCGGGGTGGCATTTTAGGGCCTGCCACCATAGCCCAGTCAGAGGGGTCATCAGTTGTTCTAATAAGGGTCTCCAGAAGTTTGAATTCATCCAACTAGTTAGTAGAAGTGGGCTTGTACTTGTACGGGCTGAACCGTCGTTGTTTTTTGCCCGATGGTGTTTTAGGGCCCTTGCACTCCTTTTTTTTGGGGGGGGGAACGGCATGGGCCTCGGGGGAGGGGCGGGTGAGGGGGGTTCGGGGGGAGGAGTAAAACTTCCTTTCCGCTCTTTGAGGGAGGGCTGTGATTATGGGCTCGCCTTTGGGCATAGCAATTGGAAAGTCATTCCTCGACCCAAGCTGGCCTTTGGATTGCGTGAACCGGTCCCGTCCACATCCTACAGCAATAAAGTGGGTGGAGGGTTGTCTTGAGTCTCTAGGACCATATCTGAGTCATGGAAGCTGTCTTCAGGTGAATTTCTAGCGTAGAAAACATCCCAAAAGGGGCTATGATCCTGGACTTTTGCGCGCAACCAATTACCAAAGCAACTAGCCATTTTTGTATTGAATTTTGTTTCATCATACGGTACGGTTTTGCAGGAGGTTGCGTAATGCCCTAATTTGCCACACGAGTAGCAGTAGAAAGGGAGCCTTTCATACTTAAAATCCAACCAAATTTTCATGTTTCCATGGGTAGTGGTGGCGCTACAATGAGCTCCGCTGCTACATCGAGCTCAACTTTGGCCTTCCCCACTCTTTGGGCCACCAGGCCTTTTTCCTCTACTTTAACTTCAATTACTTTGCCAATTCTGCTGTCAATTTTGTGCACTATGCCTTCTGACTTCCATTCAGAAGGAAGTCCTAAGATTCTTACTCAGAATGCACAGGTTATGAACTTGTAACAGTGAGGGGGCATGTCCAGCTCCCACGGTTTCAGCAAAAGTAAGTGATTTGAGAAGCACCAAGGCCCCCCATTTAGAACTCTTTGTTGATTTGTTTCACTGTGAAAATTAAAGCAAAAGACCCCATTTTCCATAGGTGTCATAGCAACATTATCTAATCTCCAGGCTTTTCTCATGGCTATGATCAAGGCTTGGTGGTTTAGGCTTGGATTAAGAAATAGTTGGCCCATCAAGGAGAACCTACATTCCACTAGTTTATGTTCTGAGAAGTCTTCATCCCTGATTTCCAATTCTTGTATGTGCAAGAGCTTACCCAGCTTATTTTAGAGAGTTTCCAGGCGATCAAAGGCTCCACCCTCTAGTGCCATGTGTTGCGGTGAGGAGAGGAGGGCTTGCCCGCAGCAAGGGTTGTTCTGGCTCACGAGTGAAGCAGGAGGGCACGCCAAGGAGATTCGTCCTGCTAGTTGAAGCTGCAGCGGGGGAGAGGAAATGCACTAGGGGAGAGCTGGCTTACGTGCCAGGGAGGAGGGCACACCACAACGTACGGGTAGGAGAAGGTATGGAGCAGAACATACAGTGTGGGTGAGAGGGGCTCGGGGAAGAATGCAGGAGAGGGTTAGAGCAGGTTAAGAGGGAACAAGGTGTTAATGGTAAGGCCAAAGTAATCGGGAGGTTCAGAGTGGGGGTTGCTATCCATTGTGTGACTACAATTTGTGTGCCAAAGTAGGGGTTTGAAGAAACTCCATGATTAGGGTTTTGAGGAAACTACCCTGAGGTAGAGAGAAACTACACAGGTGGTAGAGCTTTAGGTGCATAACTTGATGGAAACAATAGAGGGAAGAAACTCCTCTGAGAAAAGTAGATTTCATTACTTAGAAAGAGATGACGAAGCACTTAAACCAGTTGCCAAAGCCCAATCCATAATTTGACCATGATTCAGAGCTGCTGAGCAAGCAATTTCGTGGCCCCATCTTATCCTACTCAACTACCTAATTAGCTTGGTCCCTGGCAAAGGTGAAGGCAACCATTAGATGTGCTAAATGACGAAAATTTGCAATGGATAAACTAGTGAAAGGCGTGAAAATCTCAACTAAATTAGCCAACTCGATAGTAGTATAAGTTTAAAATCTGACAAAATCAGCAAGTTGGTGAAGTAGCTTAGCTAGGAACCACGGTGTGTGGGCAAGGACTAACCAAAACATGGCTTGATTTAGTGGATAAGGTCTATGAAGCACGCTCTTCTGAAGCACAAAGAGGGAAGGACAAGAGGAAGCTCAAGGAGCTCTTGATGGCCTTAGAAATGGACCCAAACAACCAATTTTCAAGCCCAAAAACAAAAGGAAGCAATGGCTGAAGAGGTTTTTGGTAAAAAGCCACCACTTAGGTTTCAAAGAGGGACTTCTCAAGCTTTCAAATTGTCACATCTCAAAATCAACAATAATGGGGATGACATGATTATCCTTCAACTCGAAAGACGTAAAAATGAGTAGAATGAACAATCACAACCTACTAAGTAGCACATTATGAGATAAATTAGCAAGATGGTTACAAAATTAGAGTTCCTATAATCCATAAAAAGAATAGGCAAAAGTACGGCGGGAGTGCCAAAGCGCACAGCACAAAGGATCACTTAAGTGCCAAAAGTTACAAAGGTACACTTAAGTGCCACTTTTTAAAAAATGGATCACTTAAGTGCCAAGTCGTCGGAACTCCGCCGGAAATCCTACGTGGCAATTTTTTATTAATTTTCTTGCCTACGTGGCTCGCCGGACACCGATCGGCCAAAATCAGCCAAAACGACGTCGTTTTGGCTGACGTGGATTTTAAAAATTATTAATTATAAAATATTAAATAATTATAAAATATATTTTATTATAAAATCGATTTTATTTAAAAAAGGGGGAGAGGGGATCGGCGAGGGCAGCCCTCGCCGATCCCCTTCCCCCCCTTTTTTTTTTTTTTAATAAAATCGATTTTTATTTTTAAAAATCTGACGTGGATATTTTTATAAAAAAAATTACCACGTGGATTTTTTATTTTGAAAAAAAAAAAAAATGCCACGTGGATTTTTTATTTTAAAAAAAAATGCTTTCCGTCAGCAAATTAAGTCGCCGGAAAATTGACACGTGGCAATTTGGCCGAATTTTCGCCGTTGGCACTTAAGTGATCCCTTTTACTCCGATTTTGGCACTTAAGTGTACCTTTTGTAACTTTTGGCACTTAAGTGATCCTTTGTGCCAACTTTTGGCACTCCAGAGGTCCACACCTCAAAAAGAATATGTACAACTTAACACTTGGTCAAACTTAAAATTGACAACAATATATATATAGCTAGCCAAGTCTATACCCCAAAAATTCTACTACCAAATTTTCCCCATCAATAATGCTCTCACCCAACTTGCTGCTAATCAAGGGACGTACAAAACATGAAAGATGAGTAGATTGAACAACCACAACCTATTGAGTAGCACATGTCTCCCAAGTAGATTAAGCCTTCACAATACACATTTAAAACTTAAAGACATAACTCATTTATACCAATCAACAATATAACAAACTTACATGAATAAAATGAGTTGTATATTACTTCAACCTAACAATATTCAAAACAGAATTTCTCTTTTACTTAAAATAGCAAAACAAGTATAGTCGGTTCAGCTCATAATCAAACTTGGCAAATCTCATGGTAGTGGTTCATTCTATATTCAATATTTAATTCAAGACTCTAAAGGTGGTTCTTATGAATGTATGTTATTATGTAGTACTTAATCCATAACCAACGTATATTATTAGTACAAGGCTCTAGAGGTGGCTCTCACAAAATAATATTATTGTGTAGCACTCATTACACATATCAACAGTACATGGTCCTAGAGGCAGTTCTTGCATGACTCGAGTCGTCATGTAGCACTAAGCCCTTGACCACAAGATCCTAAAGGTGGCCTCCAGACAATAATCTTAAAAAGAAGTTGACAATCATTCTACAAGAGATGCAGCATTTAACGATACAATATTTGGAGTGACTCTAATATGATGATCATAGATTGAAAGCCAATAAGTATAAGACCAAACTAAGAGGTATCGGTCAGAATTGTATACATGTATATGTGTATGTGGGTATGTATAAAGATAAAGAGAGGACACCACCAGGACAAGACAACAAAATCTCAGAGATGGACAAAGAACAGCAGAAGCCAAAGAGGCCAAAGGAGGAGAAGAAACGGGACCACTCTCTGCCATATTTTCTCTGTGCGTCTTCTTCACGATCTTGTTTTATCTCCTCGTTGTTTCCCGGTTGGTCGTGTTTTTTATAAGAAAAACAAAAGATTGTTGGTCGTGATTGGTGGAGCCTAATTTAACATGCCATTGTTCAAGAAATTCCAGAGCTGTCACTTTTTGGGCAAGTTCCGTGCATTTTTCTTTTGCATTCAATTACTTGTATCAACATCTTTGACCTCCCCATTCAATACCTCAATTATATGAACTATCTATTTATATAATATATTACACATCTACATCTTAATTATGTGTTACACTAGCGATCAACTCAAATGAGCCGAATAATCATAAATCAATTTTGACTACTACAAATAGTTGCCTAGCAATATCGGACAATAAAAAAATGTCCAACCTTCAAATTTATATATTCAAAATTAGGATAAAATTACAAAACAAAAATGTTATGTTGTCAATGTGCTATGGTCCTTGTCCAAATTTGGTTCATGTAGCTTGTTTTGACAAATTTGATTTTTGATCTAAGGCTCAATTTATTTAGTACAAAATGAATGATTTAAAAGTATTTTCCTAAAGACGGTAATTTATATTGCTTATAAACATGAATAAACAAAATATATTTTAATCATCCACGAAAATATTTTGATGTAGCATTTAACGATACAATACTTGGTGTGAATCTAATATGATGACCATAGATTGAAAGCCAATAAGCATAAGACCAAACTAAGAGGTATCGGTCAGAATTGTATACGTGTATATGTGTATGTAGGTATGTATAAAGATAAATAGAGGACACAACCAGGACAAGACAACAAAATCTCAGAGATGGATGAAGAACAGCAGAAGCTGAAGATGCCAAAGGAGGAGGAGAAGAAATGGGACCACTCTGCCATATTTTCTCTATGGGTCTTTTTCATCCATCTTTGAGATTATTATTATTATTCAGAGATGTTGACATCCAAATTTTTGTTCAAATGCTTTAAATGCCCATCTATTTTGCATATATAAATATATATTAATTTCTAGAAAAGATAAAAAATTTTGATAAAAAAATTATTATTATTATTATTATTATTTAAAAAAAATTCGGGTGGACTGGTATAGCCTAGCCCACTCTTTTCCTCGCCCAGTCCATTTTTTTATCTGAGCCCAGCCCATCGCCCATCTTTGCTTTTCTTTCCTTAGCCCATCTCCTTTCTTTTTCCAAAGCCCATTAAAGTTTAAGCAAGCCTGGCCCATTTCCAATGATTTTCAGACCTTCATTCACTCACGCACTTCTCTCGGGGCACATACAGCATACAGAGGGGACACACGGGGGAGGACGGCGACGGAGACGCACAGAAAACACACGAGGCAGAGAAGAAAAAAAAGAAACCGACGACGCCGTGCAGACGCGACCCCCCCGGACGGCGGTGACGTTGGCCGCGTGACGCCAGCAAGGGGATCTTCCCTTGCTGCGCTGTCGCGCGGCGTGAAGGGGCGAGCCAGAGAGAGTTCTGCTGAGAGAGGGCTGGTGAGATGGAGAGGGGAACCAGAGGCTAGCGGTGCTGGCTGAATGAGAAGAGAGCAAGAAAACGAAAGAGGGGCGGTTCTGGACAGGGAGGTGTTGAGCAGGAGACAGTGGGATTTTTTCTGATCAGCAAAGGAAGAAAAAAAACGGAGGAACGGATGCTGGTCAGAAGGTGAGGAGAGGGGACGATTTTCGGTGAGCAGGGACGGCTGGCTGGGGAGAACAACGAAGAGGAAGGAGGCTGTTTCCTGGTGCTGAACAGAAGAGAGAAAAGGCTGGGTTTTGGCGGGTTTGAAAGGGAATGCAGAAAGAATGTGCAGCAAGGAAGCTGGCTGTTGCTCTGGGTTTTGAAAGCTGGAAAGAGGGGCTGAAGAAAAAACGCAGGAGCTGTGGTTCTGGTTTTTTGAAGGCAACAAGTCAGAAGCAGAAAAGAGAGAGCAGATCTGGAGAGAAAAGAAGCAGGAAGAAAAACGCAGAACGAAGGGCTGGCAAAAAAGAGGGGTTCGGGCGAGAGAGGGAGCTGAAGAACCTGAGAGGAAAAGAAAAACGCAGAAGGTGAGAAGGGGAAGGGATCTGAGCTGAAGGGCGACGGGACAGAAGAGATCCGAAAGAAAAACCAAAAAGCGAAGGAGAGAAGCGGAGGGAGCGATTCTGGAGAGCAGGGGCGGTTTTCGGGACAGAAGAAGGAGAGAGTCGGAGGGGAAGGGAGCCGTGGTTCTGGGGTTGTCGGGAAGGCTGAACAGAAAGAACCGAGGGGGAGCTCGAGGGGGCAACAAAAGAAAAATGCAGAAGAAGAAACAGATCTGAGAGAGCGGAAAAGAAAGGGAACCGAGAGAGAGAGAGACCGAGACAGTGAGATTTGAGGGAGAGGAGAGAAGAACAGAAAGAAATCCAGAGAGAGAGAGAGAGGGGACTCTACTGAAGATAGAGAGGAGGCGGAGAGAGAAACGATGAGTGAGAGATTTTCTCCTCGTTCGTCGGTGGTTCGTCTGAATCGCTCCGACCTTCCTGCGGAAGCCGACTCGTCCGTCGCCGTTCGTCGAAGCAAGCTCCCGAACCAGTGTTTTTTCTGTGTTTTCATGCCATCTCTTGGAAAAATCGGTCGGCGTCGAGTTGGCCGCGTGCACCCATCCTCCATCGGAAAACTCTCCCTTCGCCGGCGAAGCCCGCGGTTTGAGGCTGCTTTGGTCAGCTATCTCCTTACATTTTAACGCACCTGTGATTGTCTATTTGCTGAAATGCTAGGATCGAGTAGGTTGTTTTCGGTCCGGATATTCTCTGTGTTTTGTGGTCGCCGGGGTGGCTGGCCGGAGCTGAGCGACGTCGGTCGGGGCAGGTGACCGGCGGGTGGTGGCAGTCCGGCGCCGGTGTAGGCGCCGGTGCTATCATGTTTGAGTGATGCGTCGAGGATTCCTAGTTCAGGAAGGAGAAAAAGAGGGAAGTTGCAGCCATGGATGCTTCGGTGAAGAGGAAAGCGTGAGGTTGAAGACGATGGGCAGAAAAAGAGGAAAGCGAGAAAAAGGAGAATTAAAAAATAGAAAAAGCAAAGAAAATCGAAATAAAAAAAAAATGGAAAAACCAAAAGAAAAACAAAAAAGGGCCGAAAATTTAAATAAGGGCTGGGCTTTGAATGGGCCTAGATTGGGGTTTGGGTCGAATTTTTAGAAATTGGAAGTGGGCTGTTTTAATTCTTTTTATTGATGGGCCATTTAAAAAAATTTTCGACCGGGCCGTTCGGCCAGCCCGGTCGCTAGCCCAGCCCGGACCGATCGGTCCGGGTCGGTTTAGTAGGGGCCGGGTCTCTCGACCCGGTCCGAATCACTTTTTATAATAATTAACAAATTTTAAAATTTTAAAAATCCGAAAATTCAGAAATTCAAAAAAAATTAAAATTCCAAAAATTAGAAAAATTAGAAAATATTCCAAAAAAAAAAAAATTAATAAGTGTTTTTTTTTTTTAAATCTCAGAAAAGCCAAAAAATATAAAATATCTTGAAAACTTGTTTTGTCTAATTATGGATATTTCGAAAATATTAAAAATATATATAAAAATATAAAAATTCAGAAAAATCAGAAAATTGCAAAAATTCAGAAAACCCTTAAAAAAGAAAAATGACCAAAATTGAATAAGCCTTTAGGGCTCTACAATAGGTTTTTATTTTATGTTATATTCTTGTACTTTATTTTGCGATGATATTTCGAACGATATTTTCTTACCTTAGAATGGTCGGGATGGACTTTAGATTTCTTGAATATATTGCCATGATCTCATTAATACATTATTAAGTTAGGTACCAAAATGGCGTTAGTCGCGTGACTAATGTAATCAAGTTCTCGACATTAGATCTTCTAGTACTCGCTCTCATGTCTCGTTTGGTTCCTAATTGACCTCAATAGACTAGTGGCGACTCTATTTGAGAACTTTTGTGAATATCTTAACGTCGCACAGGGTATGGGCTTGGGAGAACCTGAATTAATTAAGGGTTGTTGGCCCGAAATTGACAATACTCCCTAAAACTACTATTTAGAAAATTTTTTAGAAAATTTTTTAGATCACGACACAAGACAACAAAATCTTAGAGATGGATGAAGAACGGTAGAAGCTGAAGAGGCCAAAGGAGGAGAAGAAACGGGACCACTCTCTGCCATATTTTCTTTGTGGGTCTTCTTCACAATCTTGTCTTATTTCCTCGTTGTTTCCCGGTTGGTCGTGTTTTTTATAAGAAAAACAAAAGATTGTTGGTCATGATTGGTGGAGCCTAATTTAACACGCCTTTGATCAAGAAATTCCAGTGCTGTCACTTTTTGGGCAAGTTCCGTGCATTTCTCTTTTGCATTCAATTACTTGTATCGACATCTTTGACCTCCCCATTCAATACCTCAATTATATGACCTATCTATTTATATAAGATTTTACACATTTACATCCTAATTATGTGTTACACTAGCAATCAACCCAAATGAGCCGAATAATCGTAAATTAATTTTGACTACTACAAATAGTTGCCTAGCAATATCGGACAATAAAAAAATGTCCAACCTTCAAATTTATATATTCAAAATTAGGATAAAATTACAAAAAAAAAAAAATGTTCTGTTGCCAATGTGCTATGGTCCTTGTCCAAATTTGGTTCATTTAGCTTGTTTTGACAAATTTGATTTTCGATCTAATGCTCAATTTATTTAGTAGAAAATGAACGATTTAAAAATATTTTCCTAAAGACGATCATTTATATTGCTTATAAACATAAATAAACAAAATATATTTCAATCATCCACGAAAATATTTTGATATAAATTAATGTCAATAAGGAAAATATTTTCGATTGATTAATTATTTCAAGCGATATAAACGATCATCATTAGAAAATAATTTTTCAAATCGTTCATTTTTCACAAAACAAACGAGCCTTTGTCCAGTCCTAATTGTCCACCATAAAATCATTTCCTCTTTTCAACTTTTTTTCTGCCATATCTTAGAATATACTATCTAACATTTCCTCTTAAAGCATGATCAATATTAACATCGCTACTTATAGTTTGCCATGCACATCCATGGACCTGAAACTAGGGTAAAAGGGCCTTGCACGGGCAAAATAATGTAGGGTACGGTAAATACTTCATGAAAAATTCCATTATTCGCATTGATTTGCCTAACAATACATTGAATGTGGATTAAAGTATGAAACCGTATCTAAAATATATTCTTTGAATAATAAATACATGAAAAGAATCACATGATATTTTAGTTCAATTTCTACTTAGACAAATTAACACAAAGGAAAAAGAGCTTATCAATTGGTTGCATGCATAATGGTAAAGTACGTGAATCGACACAACTTAGGTTACTATGAATTAATGCAAAATAAAAGAGCTTATCATATGATTTACTGATTATGTAACATCATTACTCTACGAGGATACTAATGAGAGATTTCAGCTTGTGTTGTGTACCTACGCGATTATTGTACAGATTCATAGTACAATTTGCTTATATGATTCAAATGTTGAAGGGCATAGTATTGATTTGCCCATGGTTAAGATAACTCGACATTCTTCCTTAACTAGGGAAAGACGAACGAAAAGAGCCTGAATTTTGATGTTCTAGAGTTTTGGAGTAACATGTTTAGGATGTATTACCAATTTGCCACCTTTTATTCCGGCCAAGGGTTTCTGACAATAGCAACAAATGGTTAGGCAAAATACATTCTTTAAACAACAATAATTCAAAAAAAAAAAAAAAGATTTCAGTGTAACTATGAACAATTTCTTCGGATACATTGATCCTTTGTTTAGGTAATAAAACTTACATCAACTGCATCTGGGTTCCGAATTGGATTGCCTAGATATGCTCCCCTTAGAAACTCAAAAGAAAGAAAAATCTAGAAAGGTTGGCAATTCTCCTAATCTAAAGTATAAAATTTACTCGTATGTGCTAAATTTCACGTGACAAAAGTTGATTAAAGTCCACAAATGTGAGGGTGAGACCCAAATCAGATGTATGGTTGACCCTAATCAAGACACATATGCATACCTTTTGTATGGCCTTCATTTCTACATGAGGTGCCTTTTTGAAGGATCAAAACTAGGAGAAGAAAACTAAGTCTCAAGAATGAATCATAGACACTGAGAGAGGAAGAAGAAACACAAGGTCTCTTTGTCATTTTTGTGCAATTAGGTTTGACACTACTTACCCCACCCCCCTTTCTTTCTCCAGCTCCTGATGAGCTGTTTATTTATAAACAAGTGGTTCATTGGTCAAGCCATGCCTGGTGAAAGTATTCAAAGTCTTTGGTCATGAAATTGGGACAATCTTGCCATTTTTCCAAGCAAACAGTTGCAATTCTCTCTCAATCATGGCATTCAATTCCTTGCAATTTGCCAAGGAAGAAAAGAAACGAGGGAGTAGGTGGTGAAGGTTGGTCCCTTCTTTTCGAATAAGATATTGCAAAATGTGAGTTGTCGAGCATATATAACCCCTTTGTAGAGTACCATCTCTCACATCTTATCTTGATAAACTATTGGATTTTTACTTATCTGAACGATGTGTAACTCATATTTGTAAAAGATAATATGGAATGTATTTGTGTTAAAGCATCTCACATCACTCGTCTACAAGATTTAGATGCTTCTTTATATACGTATGTTCTCCCTTCATATGTTTTTAGGTCAAATCTTCTGGCATAATTTTGAGCCACATTTTACTCCATTTATTTCGTCTGTGCGGCACTCTCCCGTTTGTCAAATTTCATATGTCGTTCCTAATCTAATTTACACCAAAGAAATGGTGTTGAAGTATCTCACTTGTCTAGCTTCTTAGGTACATTTGGCCTCTCAATTTTTTGAATTGGACTTTTTAATGGTGAAAATACTAATTTAGAATGCACTTGTACTCAATTCAATGATGTCATTTTCCTTCTTTTTTTCTCTTTTTTTTTCTAGTACAAATGGTAAATGAGGTGTCACTCTTTGATATTTTCTTTTTAGAATGAATAAACATTGTCGGGTGAAGTGCAATAAGCTTTGAGAGACTAATAAGTTTGTTAATCATTGGTATTTTTATATTTTGGGTTTGACCTCATTTTCTTATGGATTGCTTTATGTTAGTAATAAAAAAAAATCAAGATTTATTTATATATTGACGATATCTTAAACAAGTAGTTTGACAACATCTAACTATCTTATGTGGGAATTAAATATTATCACGCTCAAGTCCCGTCACAATCATTGTAGTGTCACAATTGTAATTTCACTTGCTATTTTGGGGGTTTTCGTTTTAGCTGTCAAAGTCAACGGTCTAGCCAGTCGGGCAGAGGTCAAAGTCGGGCGTTGATTGGATCAAAGCCGTGTGCCTTCCCGCACTAAAGTCGACCTCTCCCTCTCCGTGACAGAACTGAAACTCAAGAAAGCTTCCGATGATCGCTCCGCCGCGTTCCGCCGTCCTCCTCCTCCTCCCGCTCCTTGCTCTGGCCGCCACCTCCGCCCATGGCGCCGACCCTCTGTACAACTTCTGCGGGACTACCGGCAACTTCACCGCCAACGGCACCTACGGGGCCAACCTCAACACCCTCCTCACCTCCGTTGTCGCCGCCGCAAACGCCACCGACGTTGATTACGGCTTCTACAACCTCTCCGCCGGCGGGAGCCCCGATGAAACCATCAACGCCATCGCCCTCTGCCGGGGCGACGTCGGGGTCGCTGACTGCCGGAGCTGCCTGAACGACTCCGCCCCCGAGATCGCCCACCGGTGCCCGGGGCAGAAGGAGGCGATCATCGGTTACGACAAGTGCATGCTCCGGTACTCGAATCGGTCCATTTTTCGGGCCATGGAGACCTCGCCTGTCTTGTACATGTGGAACCTTAACAACGTCACCAACAACGTCGATCAGTTCAATCAGGTTCGAAATGGGAAAGTTGATTTTTATATGCTTATGATCGATATCTTTAATTTGAACAAAAATTGCATTGCGTTTCGTATGTTTCCATGAAAACAGAGTGCACGCTTCTTGACGTGTTGACTTCGTTTACTTAATCAAAACTTTCCATAGTTTTCAGCATAGTAACCATGACAATCCTCATCTCTGCTCGACGGCGTGCCCGACAATGCGGATCAGTTTGACCCGGTTGCTGTTTGAGTGTAATTCATCCTGGTTTAGATGCACTTTAAAATTCATCATAGCACTTGTTGGCATTAGGATTTGCTTTTCTTGCTTTCTCGACCGGTCCAAGTGAGGACTGACCAATGGCACATTTCGAAGCGCTAGACAGTATCCTATTGAGCATATGCGGTTATATCATGGTGCTAATTATGTTTTTGTGTTCTTGTTCCTTTTTGTATTGTCTCTGCGACTTGTTCTCAAAAGATGTCTTGAATTCTTGAACTTTATGTTTCCTGTAAGCGCTTGCGATTGGCATATAGCTTTTCGGGGTAGTATGAGCTCCCGGGAGCATTTGATTTTAGGTATCGTTCTTGGATAGGAGCTAGCAATTCATGTTGCATTAAGATTGAGTAGGAAATTATGGTTTGGTTCGTGACAGACTACTAATTCTTGTCATCTTCTCCTGACGGTAGCTTATAGTTTTGGTTCTTTGTTTCTAGGATTTGAGAAATCTGACAGATGGTTTGAGGGACCGAGCGGCAAATGGCAATTCGACGAGGAAATTTGCCGTTGGAAATGTGACAGCTCCAAACTTCCAGACTCTGTTTGGACTTGTGCAGTGCACTCCAGACTTGTCGCAGCAAGACTGCAACAGTTGTTTGGTGCAAGCTATCTCACAAATTCCTCAGTGTTGTAATCAGAAACAAGGAGGAAGGGTTATTTTTCCTAGTTGCAATATCAGGTTTGAAGTAGAACCCTTTTTTGATGCTTCGGCTTATGAGTCGCCACCATCACCACCACAATCGCCAGTTTCTCCTCTGCCTCCTCCAACGACTAACACTTCCACTAAAGGTACTTCCTGTTAATGTACACTTACCTATGCGAGAGCATTCTATTTGTATTTTCAATTGTCTGTAGGACTAGCATGATAATGAATGTGAGCAAGCATGCTTTCAATGAGCTCCTTTTACAAATTAGAGACAAGGGGTCGTAAGTCTCCCTCCCCTGCTCCTCCTTCTTTGAGTATGGTCGCATCAAGTGTATTTTAAAGCATGATGTAACTTAATTTTTTGATTCTGAGTGTAATAAGTTCCTGAGACTCTTCTGTTTCCTCTTGAATGGGGTATAAGCAGGAAATAATTAGCAGATGAGAAACTAATGAGATTTCTAATGCATCATGAATCTTTGTTTCTTTTGATTTAAGTATCAACGTCTGAAGTAATTTCATCAAGCAACTGATAGAATAACACCAAGGACCGCTTTGAATGTGGAACCCCTCCTAAAATCTATGTTTGGTAATTGGATCTCAACACTATTCTCTCTGAGTTTCTTGTCTAACATGAGAGCTCTTCCTTTTTCAGGAAAGGATACTAACTCAGGTCGTATTGCCCTCATTATCACAATTCCAGCTGTTGGACTAGCTCTTTTAATTGCTGGAATATTATGCATCTGTTTGAGGTCGAGAAAAAAGAAGAAAATTTTTTAAGGTAAGTTTGGATTACTTTCGTGTGATTGATTATCATAAAATAATGGGAAAATACAACCTACATCTAACAGATTAGCAGCTAATGGGGTCAGCCTTGATGTGCGAAAGCTAGCAACTTTTCAAAAATTTAGAGTTCGGTGATTTCTAACTAAACAAGGACAGATTCAGTGTGGGATATAGATATCAAAGTTCCCCAATTGCTCTGGAAAACCTTTTATTTGCTAGCATCACCTAGAGGACAAATTTTTCTTAGAATGGATTAACCGTTAAATAAGGATGAAAATTACTATAATCTGTAAAATGAGCAGATAGGCTTACCGATAGTGCAAAATTAGACAATAAAGTGACGTTGGATTTTCCCCTTTGTAGCTATACCTGTAGATGAAATCGGAAATGCAGAATCCCTGCAGTATGACTTGAATACCATCAGAGTGGCAACAAATGACTTCTCTGAAGCAAATAAGTTGGGACAAGGTGGATTTGGCACTGTTTACAAGGTAGTCACTGCAAATTGTTCATTCATAAAATAACAGAGAATTCAAAACATTCACATGTATATGGATGCTTTTTGCATTATTTTTCAGGGAACACTGGCCAATGGACAAGTTGTAGCAGTAAAAAGGCTATCTGCAGACTTGGGACAAGGTGATCAAGAATTTAAGAATGAGGTCCTTTTGGTTGCGAGGCTTCAACACCGAAATTTGGTTAGGCTCTTAGGTTTTTGCCTGGAGGGAAGAGAAAGGCTTCTCATCTATGAATTCATACCAAACTCAAGCTTGGATCACTTTATATTTGGTATGGTCATGCCATTCTGTTCCAGCATCATTTGATTCGAGAGTTACTGAAATGCATGTTGCCAATCTGCATTTAGAAAGTCACCTTGCGTTAGTTACATCATCTATAACCTATCGTCAATATGCTATGCAGATCCTGTTAGGCGTAGGCAGTTGGATTGGGAAAGGCGTCAAAAAATAATAGGAGGCATTGCTCGTGGGCTTCTTTATCTTCATGAGGATTCTCGACTTCGCATCATTCATCGGGATCTTAAAGCGAGCAATATTTTGCTTGATGCAGAGATGAACCCTAAAATTTCAGATTTTGGTACAGCAAGGCTATTTGTGGTGGATCAAACTCAAGATGCCACAAGCAGGGTTGTTGGCACTTAGTAAGTAATAGATAGTAGAGCATCTTAAAATAAATTTGATATATATCCTGTGCTCTTGTCCATATTATCCGAATAGCTAGCATATATAAAAACACAGCATATTAAGTGGAATTGCATTGAAAGAGCTCATTATTCCTATGATGCAGTGGGTACATGGCTCCAGAGTATGCAATGCATGGGTTGTTCTCAGTCAAGTCAGATGTCTTTAGTTTTGGGGTGTTGCTACTAGAGATTATTAGTAGTCAAAAGAGTAGCCGCTTCCGCAATGGGGATATCACAGAGGACCTTCTTGGCTATGTAAGAAAATATCTTTCAATCACTCTCCTACCCTTGAAGAATCACCTGAAAAGAGTGGTGGACCCCTACTCAAATGAGTCTAGCAACCGTCCTTACCGTTTTGAGTTTGCATTTATGATTCATTGCAGGCATGGAGGAGTTGGAGGGAAGGAACCCCATCAAATCTCATAGATCCTGGTTTGGCCAATGGTTCAAGGACTGAATTGTTGAGGTGCATTCATGTGGGATTGCTATGTGTTCAAGAAGTTGAGGCCGATGGACCAAACATGGGTGCGGTGGTTTTGATGCTCAGCAGTCATTCCACTACATTGCCACTACCATCACGACCTGCATTCATTTTGCCCAGTATTCCTCAATCTGACACTGCGTCGCGGGTAGCAGTAACTCATTCAAATAAATATGAAGATGGACAAACGCAAGAATCAGTGAATGAGGCTTCCATCACCGAGCCATATCCTCGATGATCACATATTGGAGTCTAAATTTGTGTAAGTCTTCTGTTCCATTGTGTAATATTCATGTTTTGTTTTGCTTCTGTGAGGAGATGAGATGTATATGAAACTTTCCACGAGTCAAGTACTTTGTGATGTAATGTATCTTAAGTTATGCTCTACCTTTGAACTGTCTGAACTTGGAAGAAGACTGGATGGAACAACAAGGCAATGTGCCATATCAGTACATCATTTGATATTTGTATATTTTCATGTGATGAATTTGTCGATTCAACGAGGGAGTGGGTCGTGAAGATTGATTCCCTTCTTTCGATTAAGACATTGCAAATATGAGTTGTCAAGCATTTATGACCCCATCATAGAATACCATCACTCGCATCTTATCTTGATAAGCTGTTGGATTTCTGCTTATCTGAAATCTGTGACTTATATTTTTAAAAAATAGTAAGAAATGTATTTGTGTCAAAGCATCTCACATTACTTATTTACGAGATTTATATGCTCTTTTATGTACATACATCCCCTCTTCATGAACCATGTTTTTTTTCCATTTATTTTGTGTGTGTGGCTCCCTTTTGTCAAATTTCAAGTGTCGTTCTTAATTTAGTTTTCACGGAAGAAAGGGTGTTGAAGTATGTCACTTATATACCTCTTTATGTAAATGGGATCCTCTCAAGTTTTAAATGTCATTCCTAATCTGACTTTTTAACAGTGAAAATACTAATTTAGAATGCACTTGTAAATTCAATGATGACATTTGAATTTACATTTTTCCTTTTTGTCCCCTTGGAAGTGCCTGCCCTTTGCCCCCTGAAAGCTCGAAGGAAAGAAGAAGCTGAAAAGGTTAATAATTCTCCTGAGCTTTGTTAAAAAATTGGCCTACGTACGCTAAATCAGGTGTAGTTGAACACTAATCAAGACAAATGTATTCATAAACATAACTGGATTGCAACCACTTCTGCATGAGTTGCCACTTGTAATGATCAGAACCAAGAGAAGAAAACAAAATTTCAAGAATAGATCATAAAAACTGAAAGAGGAAGAAGAAGCACAAGCTCTCTCTACTTTTCTGCAATCCGTTTTGACACTACACCTCCACTTCTGCATGAGTTGCCACTTGTAATGATCAGAACCAAGAGAAGAAAACAAAATTTCAAGAATAGATCATAAAAACTGAAAGAGGAAGAAGAAGCACAAGCTCTCTCTACTTTTCTGCAATCCGTTTCGACACTACACCCCTCTCTCTCTCTCTCTCTCGATAACCTGTTTTGGCTGTTTTGGGTCGTTCCCTAGTAGTGCAGAAGTGGCTCATCAGTCAAGGTCGTGCCCACTCAAAATTCAAGTCTATGGTCTTGAAGTTTCCACATTCCTGCCATTAAGTGATGAAGGTCTATTCCTTGTTTTGTATAAAAATGTGGAAAACATGTTCCTTCTTTTGTATAAAAATGTGGAAAACATGTGAATCTGTCAGGCTTGAATAGTTCCTTACTATTGCTAACATCTTGTCTCGATAGACTATTACATTTGTGCTCATCCAAACACGATGTCAATCATACTTTCGAAAGATAGTATCAAAGTTGTTTATGGAAAAGCCAATTTAGGGTACTCATTCTTTCAACTCAATGATGAGTGATGACATTTCTTTTATCTTTCCTATTCTTTCTTTGTCCACTTTGGATGCCGACCATGGTATCACTCTTTAGTTACATTTTTAGGTTGTTTTATTTTGATGATGCAAAAACCTAAAATTTACACTTCATGTATTAGTAATACCTTACATTGGGATTTCGATAACATCTCAATATCTTATATTGAAAAAAAAAATATAATGATAAGGGAGAGAATAATTCTTGAAAATAATACGCAAACATAGAAAAGTTTTTTTCCCACTCACTCTCACGCACAACATCATACAACTGAAAACCACTCATTTTAGGTCTTGGGGGATCTTGTTTTACAAAGAAGTGTTCGGTTAAAGTCATGCTTATTTGGTAAAAGTCAAAGTTTTCGGTCATGGAACCTGAAGGGTCACGTCTTTTATTTTGTTTTGTTTTTTTTTTAATTTTATAATTGCCCAATGCTGCGATGCCCTGTTCATCCTGCGGTTCTACCAAGGAAGAAGGAGATTGAGTTAGAATTATGCATGAATTTACTATGAAGATTAGAGGTGTTTAAATATCTGACGGAAAGTTTAATTCCACCTTCTAGAAATTCAAGGTGAAATAGAAGGTTGGCAAACAACAGCCACCACAAGATAATAACTAAGATATGTGAATTTGTTAGGCACATGATCTTTATCTCATCATTTTCGATTCTTAGCTTGAAATATCGTGTCGATGATAGAAGCCATCATAAGTTTTCATAACCTATACTTAGATATGATCCATTAGACGGGTTTGGATGGTTAGGGCCAAATGACAGGCCCAAAAGTCCTTGCTCGAGCTCTTACATTACGTTTTATTCATAATGTGGACAAATTCAAACCAAGAAAGAAAATTGCTTGTCCAGGTTCGTTAATTTTGTACTATAGACCTTTGACGACTCAAGTGAACCCGAGTTGGGGCCCAACTAGCCAAAAAGGCCACGATGAAGAGTCATAGAAGGACATAATAGTTTTTAGATAGTGAATACTCAATAACTTTTTTCTTTCTATTTTACGGGAGAATAAAAGAAGAAAAGAACATGCTTTGTGTGAAATTTTTCGTAGGGCCATTGGTGACTGCTCTAGAAGTTTTAGTTGTTAAATCAAAGTATGGTTTATAATTTAAATATTCTAGTACTAAACATGAAAATTTAATCGATGAGACAGATATAATCAAATAAGATTTGAACTCAGGACTTCTAACTCTAATATCAAGTAAGATTTTGGTGAGACTACTGTCAACTATTCTAAAAGCTTAAACTGTTAAATGAAGGTATTTTTTATTATTTAAATATTCTAATACTTAGTGTGTGAAAAGAAAATAAAAAAAAGTACATTTTTGAAGGGGGTAAGTTTTATCATTTTGAAAAGGAATAAGAATTCAACTTCCTGAAAAAGTTGGAGATTTTAAGGTATCGTGACTACATGTGTTAAGAGATTTAATTTACTTTTAAATTACAATGTTTCTCTCATTTAATAAATTGTATTATTCGCTGAAGATAGTATACCGGATCATGGAATTAGTTGCTGAAAATTTGAGGTTGAAACTATTATTCAGGTTTAATTTCTTCACATACGAAGACATTATTTTTCTCAATGGTATCAAGACTTGCAAGCCTAAACACCAAGGGAGGACAAAGGAAGGTGGAGTAGCCCCCTCCACGTTTCATGTTTTCATCAACTTTCATCGCCTGAAGAAACCTCCGAATCCCATGGCATGGCAACCTACCAAACTAAAAAAACCTTAGGCTCCCTCCCTCCCCTTGCTCAACCCCCAGCCCTCGTGACAACCGATGCCTCCGGGGAAACCCCGACCACGTTTATTTTGAGAGGAGAGGTATATGGAAATCCATTGGGGTCCAGCTGCCGTCCTAACTGAGCGGGAGCATCGTCAAATCTTTATTCTTGCGAGCAAGTTCAAGAAAGTTTTCTTGGAAAGCTGGGTTAGAGGGCGACTGGGAAGGGCGCGAGACGCCGGTAGTATGCGACAATGACATCATCCTAGGACGACGAGTGGTGGCGCTGGTGTGTAGAGTTGAATTTCGATTCATTGTTGATTAATTGTATGAAGTATTAAGTTTGATTTGGAAAAAAAATTCCACTTGCAATAAGAAAATACATATTGGACATCCAGCACACCTTGAATGGATAATAGCAAATCCGATATTCATTTTATAGTACAGGGACCCAAATGGAGAGGTCTGGTTTTTTAGAGAGTCATGAAACACCCCACAAACCGCATGAACCAATTTAATTGAGGTTTTTGACTGATGCAAGTGGTGGCCTCTTATGTTGGAGCAATTTGCATGTGATTAGTGTGATTTCAATAGGAGATCTGTACTTTCCAAATGATAAATCTCTTAATGCCACAATCAATCGCACTAGCTCTTACGATTAAATGTAGTGTTTGGTGCAAGTGAAACAGTAAAGATGCTTACAACAATTACCATGATGATCATGATAATCAAATGCCATTTTTTCCAGCATTTTTTTCACATATCTTTATTCGTTTCCTTGCTGTCATCCATTCTTCTTTTGTTTGAAAGTCCACCCCCCTCCCCGCTCTCTCTCTCTCTTTTTTCTTGCTTTTCTGTTCTTATGATGACACATCCTCCGCCTCTTCATTTTTTCTTTTTATATGTTCTTTTGATTAATCATTTTCCATCTTATTTTGTTATTGCTTTGTTGCTATGCGAAAACATGTATCTACTTCGAGGTCAAATTGGGATAACTGTAAAATTCAACTTAATTGTGTTCATATTAAAATACTGTAGACCTATTGGACACAATAAAGATTGTGTTGTCGTTTGGAGGCAAACCATCTATATACAATAACAAGCTCTTTCTTAAAGATTGCCTATAAGAATGACACCTAAGATTCTAATTTGCAAGAGACTAATAACTCTCCTTAAAAAGGAGTACTTTTCTTGCACTCTCCATTCATTTTGCTTCTAGCTAGGATGGGTGCTTGCTTTATTCAATACCATGAGTTTCGTTTAACTGAAAAATTGAACATTAGCTTCAATGGATTTTAATGTTACAAATTGGCAATTATTGAATGTTCTTATACATTTTGTAATTATTTTCATTAATTTTTTTCTTAGGAAGATTTTAACTATCCTCTCTTAATTTTACAATAATATTGTTGATAGCATATAAAATTTCAAATTGTTATAGAATAATGGCAATTTAGGAATTTTCCAACAGTAGTCAAGTCCCTACATTTATTTACGCCTTTATTTTGTTCAAAAGATGAAGATTTACATGAAATATAGTATAATGTAATAAATAATTATACCAAAAAAAAATATTATAATTTTACACAACTTTAAAAAAAAAACCCCTGTGCAATGCATGGGCATGCTACTACTTTCATTGGAAATTAAATGATTCTACATTGTCATGTGATCGATTTTCATTAGAAAAGACAATACTGGATCTCTTGGTGTTCCATTAATTAGTCTTATTGTATTCTATTCATTCTGCAAGATATACTCATTTGTGTACATGCCTTTTCTTTCTCATTTTAGCTATTTATTCTTAAATTAAATATATTTATCCCTTCATAGTCATTGCTAATATCTTTGACCATCAATGAAACAAAGATTGAATTATACAAAAAAATTTCAAGATTATCTTAAAGAACATTTTCATGTAGAATGAAAAGGGCATCTTAACTTTGCTCATTCGAGTCGCCATTCACACTAATTTTTCTCGTTACTTTGCATTTGAAAATACGGTCAATTTAATGACACTACTCATTTCTATTCTAGCATCAAGCTAGCTTATTAAGAGACATGGGGGGGGGGGCGGGGGCGGGGGGAATCATCAATGGTCAAACAGAAAAATGAATGAGCTCAACCAGTGAATAATATATATACACACAATATCTGAATCACGAAATGCAACAATAAGCTTCATCACTAAATATTCGACTTATCATATGAAAGTAATTGACGATAAGCATTACCCCTTCGGTTTGAACAAAGGATCTCCTATAACATCAACGACAACCATTTCAGTCGCCTGATTTAGGCAGCAAACTTTTGTCAACGACATCCTGGGTACGGTCTTGGGTTGCCTCCTCCTGCTCCACCTGCAAAACTCAGAAAATAAAAGACACCAGAACCTTAGAAAGGAGTTAACAGCCCTGCTGCATCTCTTGTAGAATTTAACAATCAAGTACTTGCTTTGAATCCAACACGATGACCATCGATTTAAAGCCAATAAGTGCGAGACTGAAGTAAGAGGTATCGGTTTAGAAATGAATGTATGCATGTGTATATGTGTATATGTATAAAGATAAAGAGAGAGAACGCAACCAGGACAAGTCAACAAATCTCAGAAAAGGTTAAAGAACAGTAGCAGCCGAAGAGGACGAAGAAGGAGAAGAAATAGACGCACTCTCTGAGCCTTTTTCTTTACGGGTCTTCTTCACAATCTTATTTAATCTCCACGTCGTTTCCCGGTTGGTCGTGTATTTTTATAAGAAAAACGAAAGATTGTCGGCCAAAGTCATGCTTGGTGGAGCTTAATTTAACGAGTCTTTGTTCAAGAAATTCCAGTGTTGTCACTTTCTGGGCAAGTTCCTCGCACATCTTATTTGAATTCAATTATGTGCATCCACATCTTTGACTTTCCCAATCGATGTCTCACCTATATGAACAATATATTTAAATAACATAGAATAAATGTGCATCCCAATTATATGGTACGCCAGCAAAGGACCCAATTCAACCGGATAAACATAAATCAATTTTGACTACTGGAAATAGTTGCCTAGCAATATCAGGCACAAAAAATCATGTCCAACCTTCAAATTTATTTATTCAAAATTAGGATAAAAGTATAAAAAAACATGTCATGTTGTTAATGTGCCATGGTCCTTGTCCAAATTGGGTTCGTGCAGCTTGTTTTGATGGATTTGATTTTCGAACTAATATTCTGTCCCAATTTTAGGACATATATTAACCCATACTATCTAAAATTTCCTCTTAAAGTGTGATCAATAGTAACATCACTACTTATAGTTCGCCATGCACATCTGTAGTTACCCATGAGGTGGTAAACACATCTAAACTAGGGTGAAAGGTTCTTTGCACTGCAAAATGATGTAGAATACAGTAAATATTTCATGAAAATGTCCATTAATTGCATCGATTTGCCTAATAATGCATTGAATATGGATGAAATGTATATGTGAAACACCACCTAAAATATATCCTCGGAATTATAAATACATGAAAAGAATTACATGATATTTTCTGTTCAATTTCTAATGAGACGGATCAATGCAAAGGACTCATAAATTGGTCGTGCGCATGCACCATGTTCAGGTACGTGAATTGGTACAACTTAGGTTACAACTATTGTACTGATTTATAGTACAATTTGCGATATGATTCATGCGTGGAAGGGTATAGTATTGACTTTGTCCATGTTTAAGGCAACTCCACATTCCCTTAACTAGGGAAAGTCTAACAAAAAGAGCATGGATTTTCATGTTCTAATATTGTGGAGTAACATATTTAGGATGTGTTACTGATTTAGCACCTTTAATTCCGACGAAGGCCCTCCGACAATAGCAACAGATGCAATCTTTAAATAACCATAATTCTGAAAAAAAAAATTGATATCGGTGCAAATATGAACAATTTCATCATTTGCTTAGGTAACAAAACTTAAATCAACGGCATACAAGGCTCCGAATCAGGTCGCCTGGATATGCTCTCCCCTGGAAACTCAAAAAAAAAAAAAAGCCAGAAAGGCTGGCAATTCTCCTAATCTTTAGTAAAAAATTTACTTACAAGTGTTAAATTTCATGCAACAAAAGTTAAAAACCCACAATGTGAGGGTGAGACCCAAATCATATGTATGGTTGACCCTAATCAAGGCGCACACATATACATACCTTTTGTATGGCCTTCACTTTTGCATGCCTTTTTGAAGGATCAAAACTAGGAGAAGAAAACTAAGTCTCAAGAACAAATAATAAAAACTGAGAGAGGAAGAAGAAGAAACACAAGCTCTCTTTGCCATTTTTGTGCAATCAAGTTTGACACTACTCTCTCTCCTAATGAGATGTTTAATTTATAAACAAGTGGTTCATCAATCAAGGCGGTGCCCCATGAAGTAAATTCAAAGTCTTTGATCATGAAATTTGGATACTCCAGCCATTTTCCCAAACAAACTATTACAATTCTCTCTCAATCATGGCATTCAATACCTCGCAACTTGCCAAGGTAGAAGAGAGAGGAGGGAGTGGGTGGTGAAGATCGATTCCCTCTTTTGAATAAGACACTGCAAATATGAGTTGTCAAGCATATATAATTCCTATCATGGGTTGCACCTCATCTTGATAATTATTGGATTTCTTGCTTATATAAACGCCGTGTTACTCATATTTTTGAAGGATGATATGAAATGTATTTGTGTCGAAGTATCTCACATCACTCACCTACAAAATTATATATTCTTTTATATACATATGTTCTCTCTTTATCTGTTTTTAGGTTAAATCTTCTGACATAATTCTAGAGTCACATTTTTACTCTATTTATTTCATGTGTGTAGTTCTTGTTTGTCAAATTCTATATGTTGTTCCTAATATAAATTGCACAGTAAAAAGAGTGTTGAAGTATCTCACTTATCTAACTCTTTATGTACATATGGCCTTTTAAGTATTTGGATTGGACTTTTTAATAGTGAAAATACTAATTTAGAATGCACTTGTACTTAATTCAGCGATGGCAATTATCTTTTCTTTTTTCCTTTCTTTTTTCTAGTTCAAATGCTAACTTTGGTATCGCTTTTTGTTATTAATTTATTTTTAGAATGAGAAACTATCCTTGTGTGAAGTGCGATAAGCTCTTAATCATTGGCATTTTTCGATATTTCAAGTTTCGGCCTCATGTTCTTCTAGATTGCTTTATGTTAGTAACAAAAACAAACCTCAAGATTTATTTATTATATATTGACAATATCTTAAACAAGGAGTTCGGTAACATATCACTATCTCATACGAGGAATAAAATATTATCATGGCCCAAATCCTGTCACAATCATTGCTATTTTGGGCTTTTTCTTATTAGCCGTCAGAGTCGACGGTCAGGTCCGTCGGCCAGAAGTCAAAGTCGTGCGCTGATTGGTTGGAAGCCGTGTGCGTTTCCGCACTAAATCCCCGCCCTCTCCCTCTGCGTGACAGAACTGAAACTCAAGAAAGCTCCCGATGATCGCTCCGCCGCGTTCCGCCGTCCTCCTCCTCCTCCCTCTCCTCGCTCTCGCCACCGCCCCCGCCCCTGCCCATGGCTCCGAGCTTCTGTACCACTTCTGCGGGACCACTGGCAACTTCACTGCCAACGGCACCTACGCGGCCAACCTCAACACCCTCCTCACCTCCGTCGTCGCCGCCGCAAACGCCACCGACGTTGATTACGGCTTCTACAACCTCTCTGCCGGCGGGAGCCCTGACGCCACCGTCAATGCCATCGCCCTCTGCCGGGGCGACGTGGGGATCGCTGACTGCTGGAGCTGCCTGAACGACTCCGCCTTCGAAATAGCCCACCGGTGCTCGGTGCAGAAGGAGGCGTTCATTTGGTACGACTATTGCATGCTCCGGTACTCGAATCGGTCCATTTTTCGGGCCATGGAGACCTTGCCAACCTTCTACAGGTGGAACAATAAAAATGTCACCAACAATGTCGATCAGTTCAATCAGGTTCAAAATCGGAAAGTTGATTTTTACATGCTTATGATCGATATCTTTCATTTGAACAAACATTGCATTGCGTTTCGTTTGTTTGCATGAAAGCAGAGTGCACGGTTCTTGACGTGTTGACTTCGTTTACTTCATCAAAACTTTCCATAGTTTTCGACATAGTAACCATGACAATCTTCATCTTCGCTCGACCACGTGCTCGATGATGCCGATCAGTTCGACCCCCTTGCTGTTTGAGCGTAATTCATCCTGGTTTAGATGCACTTTGTAATTCATCATAGCACTTGTTGGCATTAGGATTTGCTTTTCTTGCTTGCTTGACCGGTCCAAGTGAGGACCGACCAATAGCCCATTTCGAAGTGCTAGACAGTTTCCCAAAGAGCATATATGGTTATATCATGGTGCTAATAATGTCTTTGTTTTCTTGTTCCTTTTTGTATTGTCTCCCCGACCTGTTCTCAAAAAATATGTTTTTTTAACCCTTTCGTCTTGCATTCTCGAGCTTTATGTTTCCTGTGAGCCATTGGGGTTGGCGCATAGCTTTCCAGGGTAGTATGAGCTCACAGGAGCACTTGATTTTAGGCATCATTCTTGGATAGGAGCTAGCGATTCAAGTTGTATTAAGATTGAGAAGGAATTTAAGGTTTGGGTCATGACGGAGTACTAATTCTCGTCTTCTTCTCGTGATAGTAGCTTATTGTTTTGGTTCTTTTTTTCTAGGTTTTGAGAAATCTGACGGATGGTTTGGGAGACCGAGCTGCGAGTGGCAATTCGACGAGGAAATTTGCTGTCGGAAACACAACGGCTCCAAACTTCCAGACACTGTTTGGACTTGTGCAGTGCACTCCAGACTTGTCGCAGCAAGACTGCAACAGTTGTTTGGTGCTAGCTATCTCACGAATTCCTCAGTGTTGTAATCAGAAAGAAGGAGGAAGGGTTATTTTTCCTAGTTGCAATATCAGGTTTGCAGTATACCCCTTTTTTGATGCTTCGGCTTATGAGTCGCCACCATCACCACCACAATCGCCAGTTTCTCCTCTGCCTCCTCCAACGAATAACACTTCCACTAAAGGTACTTCCTGTTAATGTACACTTACCTATGCCAGAGCATTCTATTTGTATTTTCAATTGTCCGTAAGACTAGCATGATAATGAATGTGAGCAAGCATGCTTTCAACTTCAATGAGCTCCTTTTACAAACTAGAGACAAGGGGTCGTAAGTCTCCCTCCCCTGCTCCTCCTTCTTTGAGTATGGTCGCATCAAGTGTCTTTTAAAGCATGATGTAACTCAATTTTTTGATTCTGGGTGTAATAAGTTCCTGAGACACTTATGTTTCCTCTTGAATGAGGTATAAACAGGAAATAATTAGCAAATGAGAAATTAATGAGATTTCTGATGCATCATGAATCGTTGTTTCTTTTGATTTAAGTACCAACGTCTGAAATAATTTCATCAGGTAACTGATAGAATAACACCAAGGACAGCTTTAAATGTGGAACCCCTCCTAAAATCTATTTTCGGTAATTGGATCTCAATACTATTCTCTGTGAGTTTCTTGTCTAACATGAGAGCTCTTCCTTTTCAGGAAAGCATACTAATTCAGGTCGTATTGCCCTCATTATCACAATTCCAGCTGTTGGACTAGCTCTCTTAATTGTTGGAATATTATGCATCTGTTTGAGGTCGAGAAGAACGAAGAAAAATTTAGAAGGTAAGTTTGGATTACTTTCGCATGACTGATTATCATAAAATAATGGGTAAATACAGCCTACGTCAAACAAATTAGTAGCCAATAGGGTCAGCCTTGGTGTGTGAAAGCTAGCAACTTTTCAGAAATTTAGAGTTCGGTGATTTCTGACTAAACAAGGAAAGATTCGGTGTGGGATATAGATATCAAAGTTCCCTGATTGCTCTGGAAAACCTTTTATTTGCTAGCATCACCCAGAGGACAAATTTTTCTAAGAAT
Organism: Corymbia maculata; assembly: GCA_014182735.1. Taxonomy (NCBI): domain Eukaryota; kingdom Viridiplantae; phylum Streptophyta; class Magnoliopsida; order Myrtales; family Myrtaceae; genus Corymbia; species Corymbia maculata. The sequence continues at coordinate 103,580 of CM024687.1, read as the reverse complement.
GGATTAATTGTTAAATAAGGATAAATTATTATTATATGTTAAATCAGCATACAAGCTTACTGATAGTGCGGAATTAGACAATAATGTGGCTTTGGATTTCCCCTTTGTTGTTGTACCTGTAGATGAAATCACAAATGCAAAATCCCTGCAGTACGACTTGAATACCATCAGAGTGGCAACAAATGACTTCTCTGACACAAATAAGTTGGGACAAGGTGGATTTGGCACTGTTTACAAGGTAGTCATTGCAAATTGTTCATTCATAAAATAATAGAGAATTCAAAGCATTCACATGTATATGGATGTTTTTTGCATTCTTTTTCAGGGAACATTGGCCAATGGAGAAGTTATAGCAGTAAAAAGGTTGTCTGCAGACTTAGGACAAGGTGATCAAGAATTTAAGAATGAGGTCATTTTAGTTGCGAGGCTTCAACATCGGAATTTGGTTAGACTCTTAGGTTTTTGCCTAGAGGGGAGAGAAAGGCTTCTTATCTATGAATTCATACCAAACTCAAGCTTGGATCACTTTATATATGGTATGGTCATGCCATTCTATTCCAGCATCATCTGATTCAAGAGTTATTGAAATGCATGTTGCCAATCTGCATTTAGAAAGTCACCTTGTGTTAGTTACATCAGCTATAACCTATCGTCAACATGCTATGCAGATCCTGTTAGGCGTAGGCAGTTGGATTGGGAAAGGCGTCAAAAGATAATAGGAGGCATTGCTCGTGGACTTCTTTATCTTCATGAGGATTCTCGACTTCGAATCATTCATCGAGATCTTAAAGCGAGCAATATTTTGCTTGACACAGAGATGAACCCTAAAATTTCAGATTTTGGTACGGCAAGGCTATTTGTGGTGGACCAAACTCAAGGCGCCACAAGCAGGGTTGTTGGCACTTAGTAAGTAATAGATAGCAGAGTATCTTAAAATAAATATGATTATATTTCCTGCACTCTGGTCCATATAATTTGAATAGCTAGCAGATTTAAAAGCACATCATATTAAGTGGAATTGCATTGAAAGAGCTCATTATTCCTGTGATGCAGTGGGTATATGGCTCCAGAGTATGCAATACATGGGTTGTTCTCAGTCAAGTCAGATGTCTTTAGTTTTGGGGTGCTGCTACTAGAGATTATTAGTGGTCAAAAGATTAGCCGCTTCTGCAATGGAGATACCGCAGACAACCTTCTTGGCTATGTAAGAAAATATCTTTCAATCACTCTCCTACCCTTGAAGAATTGCTTGAAAAGAGTGGTGGACCCGTACTCAAATGAGTCTAGCAATTATCCTTACCATTCGAGTTTGCATTTATGATTCATGGCAGGCATGGAGGAGTTGGAGGGAAGATACCCCATTAAATCTCATAGATCCTAGTTTGGCCGATGGTTCAAGGACCAAAATGTTGAGGTGCATTCATGTGGGATTGCTGTGTGTTCAAGAAGTTGAGGCCGACAGACCAACCATGGGTGCGGTGGTTTTGATGCTCAATAGTCACTCCACCGCATTGCCACTACCATCTCGACCTGCATTCATTTTGCCTAGTATTCCTCAATTTGACATAGCATCACAAGTACCAAGTAACTCATTCAAATGAATCTGAAGATGGACAAACCCAAGAATCGTGAATGAGGCTTCCATCACCGAGCCATATCCTCGATAATCACAGATTGGAGTCTAAATTTGTGTTAGTCTTACGTTCCATTGTGTAATATTCATTTTGTCTCCTTCGCGAGGAAATGAGATGTATATGAAACTTCCCACCATTCAACTACATTGTAATGTAAATGTATCTTAAGTTATGCCCTACCTTTAAATTGTCTGAACCTGGAAGGAGATTGGATGGAACGACAAGGCAATATGCCATGTCAATACATCATTTAATATTTGCATATTTTCATTGTTTGAACAGGTCGACTCAATGTGTAGTATGGATATTGGAATTTGGGATGATTATATGCCACAATGGTCTTAAAATTGGGTGAAGCCTCTCGCTTATATTACAGGCTATGGATGGTATTTACTCTGGAAAAGTTACTTCAATTGCATTATAGAAATGTTATTAGTTTCCTATGAGAAAACTACTCATTCTCATGAAAAATTACTGTACTTTCCTACATTAATTTTTTTTGACTAATTAGATAAATCACTAGCTACAGAAATGTTTGAACTTACTTTGGTATGTGTGAAGTTACTATCAATAATGAGAAGTACCCACTACCAACATGTCATATAAAAAGTTGGTAACCGAGTAAGATAAAGTTAGTAATTTCATATATTTCATTAAAGTTGACAAATTATTAGGAATTATTTGTTATTTATGCAAACTAGTCAATGTCAATAAGTATTTCAAAATAAGAGTTGACCATCTAAAGTTAGCTCATATTTAAAAGTTAGGAAGGAATTGGTAATTTTTTGGAAAAGTTAGGTAATTTAGAGTTTGGCCAAATAAATGTAGGCAAATCAATTATCGTCACTCTATACTATCTACATTTATCGATTTAATCTTAACATATCAAACTTTGAGCGATTATCCAGTAATTATTTGGCTTACCACGTAAAAGTTACAATATATTGATTCTAACATGAATTGATACAACCATAGGTACAAGTTTAACAAATAGATGACAATTTGACAGCTCTGATATGGGGTTTATATGGTTCTAATGTAGTGGAGAAACGGTCATAGTGGACAAAGGATCTCCTACAACAACAATAACCATATCAATAGCCTGATTTAGTCAATAAACTTGGCATCAATGAAATCCTAGACTGAACTTTGGGTCGCCTCCACTTGCTTTACCTGCGAACTCAGAATAACCAGAAGAAAATTTAAAAATTTAAAAAACAAAGTCAACAACCCTACTGCTCTCTTGTAGAATTTACCAACCAATAATTGTTGTAAATCTCATGTTGATGACCATCGATTGAAAATAAGTGCGAGACTCAAATAAGAAGTATCAGTTCAGAAATGCACATATGAGTATATAAATCATTCTCAGTCAAAGTCATGCTTTGGTAGAGATCAATTCCAAAAGTCTTTGGTCCCGAAAATTCTAGTGTTGTAGTTTTTTGGGAAAGTTGCACGCATTCCCATGTTAGTCGTTCAATTCAATTATTTTTCATCGCATCCTTGACCTCGATTAGTGCACCCATTTAATATCTCGATTGTTCGTTCATATGAGAAATGTTAGTTAGGAGAAGTATGACTCAATACATCCGAGGTTGAGATAAAAAAATTCTCATCCCCATCATTGATGGACCTGATTGAACCGAATAAGAATATTGAACACCCAAAATAATGTCCAAGCTTTTTAAAAAAAAAATTCATGTCTATTGCTGATGTGCTATGGTCCTTATCCAATTTTGGTTCATGCTATTTATTCCAACACATTTTAGTTTTGAACTAATATTTGATCAAAATTCTAAGACTATCTCTCATAGAATCATTTCCACTTTCAAATACACTTTTTTTGTGTATATCTTAACCCATGCTATCTAACATGTTCTGGTAAAGCACGATCAAGATAGTTAACAAAACCAATGACGTGCAAACAAAAGTAGCAATACATCGCTACTTATAATTCGTCATGTGCATTTATAGAACCCAAGTTACTATTTTTCAGGGGTGGTAAACACATCTAGAATAGGGTAAAATTGGTTTTTGCACTGGTAAAATGATGTAACATAGGGTAAATTTTTCATAGAAAAGTCCATAATTCACATTTATTCGCCTCATAATTACATCGAATATGAATAAAAAGTAAGTGTCAATAATTAAATATGTATGTAAAATATATCCTAGTACTAACGAATTCACATAATATCTTAAGTTCAAATTCTACTTAGATGGATTAACACAAAAGGAAAGATCTAATTAATGGGTCGCATCCATAATGTTTAATATGTGGACGTGTACGACTTGGGTTACTATGAACAAACATATGTTATAAATCATGCTATTGCTGGGATGGATTTTAGTACAATTTGGGGCATGATTCATACAACAAAGGGTATAGAATGCACTTGTCCGACAAGTTTTTATTACCTTAACGTGGGAAAGTCTATGGAAAAGAGCCCTGAATTTTTATGTTCGGTTTTTTCGGAGTTAACATATGTATTGATGTCTTGCCAATTTACAAACTTTTATTCGAATGAACGACCTCCTGACAATGGCAACAAACAGTTAGGCAAAAGATGTTCTCCAAATAATAGTAATTCTAAAAAGAAAACATGATATCGACGCAAAATACGCGCAAGCTTTCGCGGGTACTTACATCAACGACATCCAGGGCCTCCCCCCCGGGGGATGTGGAGGTTCCGGCCCTTTGCCCCCTGAAAGCTCGAAGAGAAAGAAGGAGCCAGAATAGGTTAACAGTTCTGCTGAGCTTTGTTAGAGAACTGACTTACGTATGCTAAATCAGATGTGTAGCTGACGCTAATCATGAAACAGACACGAATGCATAAACCTACCCGGATGGCCACCATTACTGCATTCCGTGCTTTTTTGAAGGATAAGAACCAAGAGAAGAAAACAAAAATTCGAAAGCAGATCATAAAAACTGAAAAGGAAGAGGAAGAAGAAGCACGAGATCTCTCTGCCATTTTTCTGCAATCAGTTTTCAGACACTATTCTCTTCCCCACCTCTCTCTCTCTCTCTCTCTCTCTCTCTCTCTCTCTCTCGTCTGATAAGCTATTTTGGGTCGTTCCCTATTTATACAGAGGAGGTTCATTGGTCAAGGTCGTGCCTGCTCCAAATTCAAAGTCTTTGGTCTTAAAATTTCCACGGCTGCCATTGTGGCTTTCCGCGGAGGCCGCTGGTTTGGCTGGCTCGGGCGCCCGACAAGTGGTAACCGCTGGTTTGGTGTGGACGAAGTGCGTTCGGATTGGTGTTGACTCACTTTTAAGTACATCATTAGAAACTGAAAGCCACTCATTTTAAGTCGATGGGGGGTAAAGAGGTGGTTCGGTTAAAGTTGTGCTTATTTAGCAAAAGGCAAAGTTTTCGCTCGTGTAATTTAATGGTCTCGTCATTTTTGTTTTTGTAATTGAACAAATGCTGCGATGCCCTTTTCATCATGGGACTCTGACCAAGGAAGAAGGAGATTGAGTTGGAATATATGCATGAGTTTACTATGAAGGTTGATATTGGTATGCACTTGAAAATTAGAGATGTTTAAATAACGGACGAAAATTTAATTCCAATTCCTAGAAATTTAAGATGAAAGTTGGACAACAATAGTGAAATAAGAACTAAAACATGTGAATTTCTTAGGCGTATGGCCTTTGTCTCATCATCTTCGATTCTCATTGTGAAATATTGTGTCGATGATGGATGTCATCATAAGTTTCATAACATATACAAAGACATGATCCATGGGTGGATTTGGATAGTTTTGGCCAAACACTAGGCCTAAAAGTCCTTGCTCAAGCTCATACAATATTTTTTATTCATAAGGTGATGGAGTTTGAGTAGATTCAAGCAAGCCAATATGGACAAACTTGAATCTAATTCAAAGCTAAAAAGTAAATTACTTGCTTAGATTCGGTAATATCACAGTATAGACCTTCAATTGTTGACACCTAAATTATTAACCTAAGGTTGTGTTGACATATTTCTGAAAAATTGGAACTTATATTTCTACAAAATATTTCATGTCAAATTCTTGCATATAAATTACTCAGGAATTTAGCATAGCTTTTACAAGGATTTATTCTCCTTGAAATCTAAAAAAGAAGAAAAATAAAAGAAGGGGAAGTTGAGGCCAAAATGCAATTTCCAAAAGTCAGGGGTGCCAATTTGCAAATTTTACAAAATATGGTCAATCCCTTAAATCACCATATTTATTAATTTACCCCTAATTAAGGTTGAACTTGAGCCTGGGCCAGATCGAATTGATCAAATCAAGCCAAAAGGACTAAATTAAATGAAATTCGTCATTCTTGGGTTAGAAAATGGCCAACTTCGAGGGACTCTCTTGCAAAATTGGGCTAACATAATTGCAAAATTGGGTTAGGGGCTTAAAGTACTGTACATGAAATTGCAAATTGATTAGAACTCCAACAAAAGTGACGAAGCACTTAAACCAGTTGCCAAAGCCCAGTCTACAATTGGGCCACGATTCGGAGCTGCTGAGCAAGCAATTTTGTGGCCCCATCTTTTCCTACTTAGCTACCTAATTAGCCTAGTCTCCAGCAAAGGTGAAAGGCGACCATAAGATGTGCTAAATGACGATAATTTGCCAACTAGTGAAAGGGCGCGAAAATCTGAACCAAATTGGCCAACTCGACAGTAGTACAGGTTTAATAATCTGACAAAGTCAGAGAGTTGGTGAAGTAACTTAGTTAGCAACCATGGTGTGTGGGCAATGATCGACCAAAACATGGCTTGATTTAATGGATAAGCTCTATGAAGCACACTCTTCTGAAGCACAAAGAGGGGAGGACAAGAGGAAGCTCAAGGAGCTCTCGATGGCCTTAGAAATAGACCCAAACAACCAATTTTCAAGCCCAGAAACAAAAGGAAGCAACGCCTGAAGGGGTTCATGGTAAAAAGCCGCCACTTTTGCTTCAAAGGGGACTTATCAGGCTTTCAAATTATCACGTCTTGAAACCAACAAATATTGAGAATGACATGGTTGTGCTTCAACCAGAAGAGGATGGTTACAAAATTAGAGTTCCTGTATTCCATAAAAAGAATATGTATAACTTAACACTTGCTCAAACTTAAAATTGACAACAACATATATGACTAGCCAAGCCCATACCCCAAAAATTCTACTACAAAAAATTCCTCATTGCTAATGCTTTCGCCCTACTTGCCGCTAATCGAGGAACCTACTTAACACGAAAGATAGTAGTAGAATGAACAACCACAACTTAGTGAGTAGCATTTTTCTTTCAAGTAGATCAAGCCTTCGTGATACACATTCGAAACGCAAAGACATAACTCATTTATACTGATCCAAAATACAACAAACTTACAAAAATAAAATGAGTTGTATATTACTTCAACCGAACTATATTCATAGTAAAATTTCTTGTTTATCCAAAATAGCAAAACAAGTATAATCGGTTCAATTTATAATCAAACTTGTCAGATCTTATGGCAATGGTTCATTCCACGTTCAATATCAAACTCAAGCCTCTAAAGGCGGTTCTCATGAATTTATATCATCGTGTAGTACTTAATCTTTAACTAACGTATATCAATAGTACAAGACCCCATAAGTGGCTCTCATGAAATTACACTATTGAGTAGCACTCATTACGCATATCAATAATATAAGGTCCTAGAGGGAGTTCTCGTGTGACTTGAGTCGTCATGTAATACTTAGCCCTTGACTATAAGATTCTAAAGGTGGCTCCCAGACAATAATCTTAAAAAGAAGTTGAAAATCCCGCTACACCTCTTTTACCTCTTGTAGCATTATTCAATACTTGATGTGAATCTGATGTTATGAACATAGATTGAAAACCCATAAGCGCGAAACCAAACTAAGAGGTAGGTGTGTATATGCGTATGTGTTTATGTATAAAGATAAAGAGAGAACACAATCAGGACAATACAACAAAATCTCAAAGATGGATGAAGAATAGCAGAAACCAAAGAAGACGAAGGAGGGGAAGAAACGGGAGCGCTCTTTGCCCTATTTTCTCTTTGGGTCTTCTTAGGGACGTCAAGACGGGTTATGGACCCATTTTGTAAATCATGTTCTATCTTAATGGGTCAAAAATTGATTAGAATGTGTGACCCATTTTCGACTCATTTTTGACCAAATTATAGAACGTATGAATCATTCTCAACCCATTTTTAATCCAACTATAAAATGTGTATTTTTCTTTTTTGAATCATCCTTAAACTTGGTGAGTAGTGGTGACCTACTAGTGGCCGCTTGCCCCCCCCTCACCACCTTGCCTCCATCCTCCGCCACCTCAAAGCTCTTCGATGAGAGGGAAAATAAGTGATTGTTCTCAATCTTGCCGCCGTCACCCCCAAGGATGTTCAGGGTCGCCTCCACCCCGTCTCCTCCCCCATCACCTCACCTCCATCGTCCACCACTCAAAGCTCTCCAACAAGAGGGAATAGAAGCGATCATTGTTTATCTCGTTGCCTTCGCCCGAGATGATGAAATAAGTCCTCCATTTGCATTTACTCAAGGGTGTTTTAAGTGGTTTTTCATAAATTACTTGGTTTCATCATAAAATTACCACATCTTATTGTTCATGTGAGATCCATCGCATAGTCTTTTATTATGAGCCTTTCGTCTACATTGAAAGAGGTTTTATAAATATATATTTAATTGGTGAAATTCTTTAAAAATATTTCAATTTATAGGTTTTTTAGATTTTTTATTTTATTTACTATTTTTTATTTTATTTAATTTGATTTGAAGTTTTATTCATTTAGCATTGAGTTTAGAGTGGGTTTGGATTTCTCTACAATAATAATGGCTTTTAGTAATATGGGTCGAGTCGAGTATGGATCACTAGATTTACATTACATGAATATAGGTCAAAACGGGTTAAATGGGTCAATATGAGTTGGACTATTTCCGACCTGACTCACCCATTTGACAGGTCTAGGTCTTCTTCACAATCTTATTTTGTCTCCTCGTTATTTCTCAGTTGGTCGTGTTTATTATAAGAAAAACAAAATATTGTTGGGCAAAGTCGTGATTGATGGTGCCTAATTTAACACGTCTTTGTTCAAGAAATTCTAGTGCTATCACTTTGGGCAAGTTTCGTGCATTTCTCCATTGAATTCAATTACTTGTATTGACATCTTTGACCTCCCATTCGATACCTCAATTATATAAACTATCTATTTATATAAGATAGTGAACATCTACATCCTAACAATGTGTTACACTAGTGATCGACTCAAATGAGATGAATAATCATAAATCAATTTTAACTACTAGAAATAGTTGCCTAGCAATATCAGACAAATAAAATAATGTCCAACCTTCAAATTTATATATTCAAAATTAGGATAAAATTACAAAAAAAAAAATTACCATTTTCTATTGTCAATGTGCTGTGGTCCTTGTCGAAATTTGGTTCATGCAGCTTGTTTTGACAAATTTGATTTTCAATCTAAGACTTCATTTGTTTCACAAAATTGAACAATTAAAATTTTTTTTCTAAAAATGATCATTTATATCGCTTATAAAAATGAATGAACAAAATATATTTCAATCATTCACGAAAATGTTGAGATATAAAATATTGTCAATAAGAAAAATCTTTTCAATTGATTAATTATTTCAAGTAATATAAACGATAATTATTTGGAAAATATTTCCAAATTGTTTATTTTCCAAAAAACAAATGAGCCTTATGTTCAGTCCCAATTTTAGGATTGTCCACCATAAAATCATTTCCACTTTTCAACTTTTTTTTTCTGCCACATCTTAAAACATACTATCTAACATTTCCTCCTGCATGATCATTAGTAACATCGCTACTTATAGTTTGCCATGCATATCCATGGTACCCAAAATACCATTCATCGAGTTGTTAAACGCATCTAAACTAGGGTAAAAGGGCCTTGCACAGGTAAAATAATGGAGGGTACGGTAAACACTTTATGAAAAAGTCCATTATTTGCATTGATTTGCCTAATAATACATTGAATGTGGATGAAATGTAGATATGAAACTATATTTAAAACATATCCTTTGAATAATCAATACATGAAAAGAATCACATGATATTTCAGTTCAATTTCTACTTACACAAGTTAACGTAAAGGAAAAAAGGGCTTATTAATTGGTTGCATGCGTAATGGTAAAGTGCGTGAATTGACACAACTTAGGTTACTATGAGTTAACGCAAAAGAAAAGAGCTTATCATATGATTTACTGATTATGTAACATCATTACTCCAAGAGGATACTAATGAGAGATTTCAGCTTGTTTTGTGTTCCTATGTGATTATTGTACAGATTCATAGTACAATTTTGCTTATATGATTCAAATGTTGAAGGGCATAGTATTGACTTGCCCATGCTTAAGATAACTCAACATTCTTCCTTAACTAGGGAGAGAAAGGCTTCTCATCTATGAATTCATACCAAACTCAAGCACGGATCACTTTATATTTGGTATGGTCATGCCATTTTGTTCCAGCATCATTTGATTCGAGAGTTACTGAAATGCACGTTGCCAATCTACATTTAGAAAGTCACCTTGCGTTAGTTACATCATCTATAACCTATCGTCAATATGCTATGCAGATCCTATTAGGCGTAGGCAGCTGGATTGGGAAAGGCGTCAAAAGATAATAGGAGGCATTGCTCGTGGGCTTCTTTATCTTCATGAGGATTCTCAACTTCGCATCATTCATCGAGATCTTAAAGTGAGCAATATTTTGCTTGATGCAGAGATGAACCCTAAAATTTCAGATTTTGGTACGGTAAGGCTATTTGTGGTGGATCAAACTCAAGATGCCACAAGCAGGGTTGTTGGCACTTAGTAAGTAATAGATAGCAGAGCATCTTAAAATAAATCTGATATATTTCCTGTGCTCTTGTCCATATTATCCAAATAGCTTGCATATATAAAAACACAGCATATCAAGTGGAATTGCATTGAAAGAGCTCATTATTCCTATGATGTAGTGGGTACATGGCTCCAGAGTATGCAATGCATGGGTTGTTCTCAGTCAAGTCAAATGTCTTTAGTTTTGGGGCGTTGCTACTAGAGATTATTAGTGGTCAAAAGAGTAGCCGCTTCCGCAATGGGGATATCATAAAGGACCTTCTTGGCTATGTAAGAAAATATCTTTCAATCACTCTACTACCCCTGAAGAATCGCCTGAAAAGAGTGGTGGACCCCTACTCAAATGAGTCTAGCAACTGTCTTTACCGTTTTGAGTTTGCATTTATGATTCATTGCAGGCATGAAGGAGTTGGAGGGAAGGAACCCCATCAAATCTCATAGATCCTGGTTGGCTAATGGTTCAAGGATTGAAATGTTGAGGTGCATTCATGTGGGATTGCTATGTGTTCAAGAAGTTGAGGCTGACAGACCAAACATGGGTGCGGTGGTTTTGATGCTCAGCAGTCATTCCACTACATTGCCACTACCATCACGACCTGCATTCATTTTGCCCAGTATCCCTCAATCTGACACTGCGTCGCGGGCAGCAGTAACTCATTCAAATAAATATGAAGATGGACAAACCCAACAATCGGTGAACGAGGCTTCCATCACCGAGCCATATCCTCGATGATCACATATTGGAGTCTAAATTTGTGTAAGTCTTTTGTTCCATTGTGTAATATTCATTTTTTCTTTTGCTTCTGTGAGGAGATGAGATGTATATGAAACTTTCCACGAGTCAAAACTTTGTGTTGTAATGTATCTTAAGTTATGCTCTACCTTTGAACTGTTTGAACCTAGAAGAAGACTGGATGGAACAACAAGGCAATGTGCCATATCAGTACATCATTTGATATTTGTATATTTTCATGTGTTGAATTTGTCGATTCAACGAGGGAGTGGGTCGTGAAGATCGATTCCCTTCTTTCGATTAAGATATTGCAAATATGAGTCGTCAAGCATTTATGACCCCATGATAGAATACCATCACTCGCATCTTATCTTGATAAGCTATTAGACTTCTGCTTATCTGAAATTTGTGACTTATATTTTTAAAAATTAGTATGAAACGTATTTGTGTCAAAGTATCCCACATTACTTATTTATGAGATTTATATGCTCTCTTATGTACATACATCCCCTCTTCATGAACCATGTTTTTTTTCCATTTATTTCGTGTGTGTGGCCCCCTTTTATCAAATTTCAAGTGTCGTTCTTAATTTGATTTTCACGGAAGAAAGGGTGTTGAAATATGTCACTTATATACCTCTTTATGTAAATGGGATCCTCTCAAATTTTAAATGTCATTCCTAATCTGACTTTTTAACAGTGAAAATACTAATTTAGAATGCACTTGTAAATTCAATGATGACATTTTTCCTTTTTGTCCCCTTGGAAGTGCCTGCCCTTTGCCCCCTGAAAGCTCGAAGGAAAGAAGAAGCTGAAAAGGTTAATAATTCTCCTGAGCTTTGTTAAAAAATTGGCCTACGTACGCTAAATCAGATGTGCAGTTGAACACTAATCAAGACACAAATGTATTCATAAACATAACTGGATTGCAACCACTTCTGCATGAGTTGCCACTTGTAATGATCAGAACCAAGAGAAGAAAACACAAGCTCTATCTACTTTTCCGAAATCCGTTTCGACACTACACCTCTCAGAAGTGGTTCATCAATCAAGGTCATGTCCACTCAAAATTCAAGTCTATGGTCTTGAAGTTTCCACGTTCTTGCCATTAAGTGATGAAGGTCTATTCCTTCTTTTGTATAAAAATGTGGAAAACATGTGAATCTGTCGGGCTTGAATAGTTCCTTACCATTGCTAACATCTTGTCTCGATAGACTATTACATTTGTGCTCATCCAAACACGATGTCAATCATACTTTCGAAAGATAGTATCAAAGTTGTTTATGGAAAAGCCAATTTAGGGTACTCGTTCTTTCAACTGGATGATGAGTGATGACATTTCTTTTATCTTTCCTATTCTTTCTTTGTCCACTTTGGATGCTGACCATGGTATCACTCTTTAGTTACATTTTTAGGTTGTTTTATTTTGATGATGCAAAAACCTAAAATTTACACTTCATGTATTGGTAATACCTTACATTGGGATTTCGATAACATCTCAATATCTTATATTGAAAACAAAATATAATGATAAGGGAGAGAATAATTCTTGAAAATAATACGCAAACATAGAAAAGTTTTTTTCTCACTCACTTTCACGCACAACATCATACAACTGAAAACCACTCAATTTAGGTCTTGGGGGATCTTGTTTTACAAAGAAGTGGTTCGGTTAAAGTCGTGCTTATTTGGTAAAAGTCAAAGTTTTCAGTCATGGAACCTGAACTAGCCAACAAGGCCACGATGAAGAGTCATAGAAGGACATAATAGTTTTTAGATAGTGAATACTCAATAACTTCTTTCTTTCTATTTTATGGGAGAACAAAAGAAGAAAAGAACATGCTTTGTGTGAAATTTTTGGTAGGGCCATTGGTGACTGCTCTAGAAGTTTTAGTTGTTAAATCAAAGTATGGTTTATAATTTAAATATTCTAATACTAAACATGAAAATTTAATCGATGAGACAGATAGAGTCTGGTAAGATTTGAACTCGGGACTTCTAGCTCTAATATCACGTAAGATTTTGGTGGGACTACGTCGGTTATTCTAAAAGCTTAAACTGTTAAATGAAGGTATTGTTTATTATTTAAATATTCTAATACTTAGTGTGTGAAAAGAAAAGAAAAAAGTATATTTTTGAAGGGGGTAAGTTTTCATCATTTTGAAAAGGAATAAGAATTCAACTTCCTGAAAAAGTTGGAGAGTTTAAGGTATCGTGACTACATGTGTTAAGAGATTTAATTTACTTTTAAATTACAATGTTTCTCTCATTTAATAAATTGTATTATTCGCTGAAGATAGTATACCGGATCATGGAATTAGTTGCTGAAAATTTGAGGTTGAAACTATTCAGGTTTAACTTCTTCACATACAAAGACATTATTTTTCTCAATGATATGAAGACTTGCAAGCCTAAACACCAAGGGAGGACAAAGGAAGGTGGAGTAGCCCCCTCCACGTTTCATGTTTTCATCAACTTTCATCGCCTGAAGAAACCTCTGAATCCCATGGCATGGCAACCTACCAAACTAAAAACCTTAGGCTCCCTCCCTCCCCCTGCTCAACCCCCGCCCTCCCGACAACCGATGCCTCAGGCGAAACCACGACCACTTTTATTTTGAGAGGAGAGGTATATGGAAAATGGGGTCCAGCTGCCGTCCTAACGAGGGGAGCATCGTCAAATATTTATTCTCGGGCAAAAGTACAGTGGGAGTGCCAAAACTTGGCACAAAGGATCACTTAAGTGCCAAAAGTTACAAATGGTACACTTAAGTGCCACTTTTCAAAAAAAATGGATCACTTGAGTGCCAAGTCGTCGGAGCTCAGCCGGAAATCCTACGTGGCAATTTTTTATTAATATTCTTGCAAACGTGGCTCGCCGAAGATCCACCTCAGCTAACCCTCACCCAAAACGACGCCGTTTCCATAGATGGATAAAGCAAAGACCCTAAAATGGCCAAAACGGCGTCGTCTCCCCATTTTCATCTCATATTGCTGACTAAATCCCTAAATCAGCCAAATCCCCCAAGAAGAGCTCGAACCCTAATTTCGATTTGCCCCAAAAATCCCTCAAGCACTCGAATTATTGCAATTAACCCCAGATCCCATCGAAGCGAAGGAGAAGGCAAGTGCGAATTCATCTATTGTTGTGGGTTACCGAGCGTTGAATACTGGAAATGGAGAGCAGAATTTTAAGCAGCAGCTCGAATTCGTCTCATCGAAGCGACGGAGAAGGCGAGCGCGAACGTTTCTGTTATTGTGGGTTGTCGAGTCCAAGAAGAACATCGTGGACTCGAATGAATCCCGGGAGAAGATTCTATGGATGCGCTAGATATAGAGAAGGGTCGAAGTGCAAATACTTCAAATGGATCGACGCGAAGTTCTCTGACCGAGCGACAGAGGTGATATTAGACCTACTTGATGGGCGGCGTCAACCTCCATCTACGTTCTTGGACGACTTGGACGACGTTGACTCAAAGCAAGTTGAAGCATCTTCGGCTAATTATTTGAAGAATGAAGTCTCAAAGCAAGCTGAAGTATCTTTAGTTAATTATTTGTTGAAGAATGAAGTTTCAAGAATGAAAATTGAACGGAAGTGTTATCAAATGTTTATTATAGTGTTGTTTTGTTATATAGCCTACTTAATGATCAAATGTAAAGCACTTGAAGATAAGAAAAAGTTTCTTCAGCTGTCATAGTTGAAAATGAGTTGATATGTAATCGTTTAGAATTAAATGTAGACTATTTTATTTGTATTTGTGTTGTCCACACCATCGACTGGCTTTGAGGGAGTTCAAGAAAAGAGAATGATGAGATGATACACATGTAGTTGGTTTAGGTTTGCTGCTTGCTGCCATAAGGAAGTCTTGTTCTTATTTGCAATGTTAACCTTAACCCAGCTGAACTGGAGTTGGTTTAGGTTTGCTGCTTGCTATATCATAGGACAGGCACGAGCTATTACTTAAGTGCCATAAGTTGTATTTAGTGATCACTTTAGTGCTAGTCAAATTAAAGAAAAGATCACTTAAGTGTCAGTTTATTGTTGAAAGTGATCATTTAAGTGCCAGTCGGTGCTTAAAAGTGAACACTTAAGTGTCAACTTCTCCAGGAAAGGTGCACTTAAGTGCAAGTTACCAACTCTAGCACGGGCGATGCAAGATGTGCAGAATGCACACTTGTATTAGGTGCTGCACAAACCCCCCAAACCACCACTACAAACCCACCACCAACAGGCATGAACCTTCAACACAACCAGCTCTAGTACAACTAGAGTATGAACCACCACCACCATCATAGCATGGCGCACCAAGCACACACGGTGCAAGATGTGCAAACTGCACACTTGCACTTGTTGCAGGGGCCTCTTGCATCACCACACAACCACCACCAATAATCAACAATCATCAGTAAAGCAAGTAAAGCAGAATGTAAATTGAAAATATCAAAAACACAACAACAATATAACTAGCAAGATCATTCCATTGATATCTGATTTCAAGTCTCACCAACATAGTGACAAACCAAAAAAAAATAAAAAAATCATCCACAACAAGTTGTAACAAAACTAGCTCTTCTTATCAATCACTATCAATATGCACATGCCCCTTTGTTTGTGCTCCTTTCGATGGACCTCGATTCATTATCCTTGCACTCTTTCTAACTGGACGTACAACTTCCTCTTCAACTGTCTCTTCATGCACTGATTCAGATGGAGCTGCAATTCTCTTAGGATGAACTGATTCAGATGGAGCTGGTGCTGAGTTGTTGGTCTTTCTTGTTGGCGCAATCGATGTCGTCTTCTTTTTTGGCGCAGCCGATGTTGTCTTCTTTGTTGGCGCAGCCGATGTTGTCTTCTTTTTTGGCGCAATCGATGTCGTTTTCTTTTTTGGCGCGGCCGTTGATTCTTGAGTAGGGCCTTGAGAAATAAGAACTCCGAACTTCTCCGGGCTAAAAACACACAAGTAAATTATAAGCAAAAGTTCGCACAATTTATTAAATGCAGGCAATAAAACTTACATTAAGAATGACTGTTCCAAAGACGGTCATCGTATAAAGGCCATAACCATATTGTCTTAGTCTCTTCCCAATATCCCCTCTTGTTTGAATTGGAGCATCACGTTCAACATGTGGCTCTTCTAATGGCCGTTCAGCTTCAGTTACATTTGGCTCTTCAAGTGCAACAGGGGCTTCTTCAACCAATTGTTCAACTAGGCGTCTTCTGGGTGGCCTTCTTGTTGCTAGCCCTTCAGCTGGTCTTTTGGTAGCTAACCTTTCAACTGCCCTTCTCCTAGTTGTCCTTCTTGTATCTAGTCTTTCAACTTCATCGACACCTTCACCTAGCCCGTGTGGTAGCCCTTCTATTGGCCTTTCGTTGTTGGCCCTTCTATTGGCAATCGAGCTGGAGCTTGCCTTCTTCGAACCTAATAAAGACATTATGAATATAACATCAGCCCATATAATAACGTAAAGGAAAACTAAAGAAGTCATTGAACTTTTGGGTATTTTTTCCTCAGCTGAGGAATGGTCGATTGCCCGACCCTTGTGCGGTTTCAACCAATCCTTCGGGTACAACCGGAACCATTTCGGCCAATTCTTCGGGTGTCCTATTCATCACCTGACAAACACATTAAAAATACCTGCTAATTATGCTATGTGCAAATATTGTAATAAACCAAAAATAACATAAACAACAATATCATAACTTACGGGGTTTCTTGTCGTTGACTGATGAACAGTGGACTCACTTTGCCCTTCTGTTTGGCCTTCAGTTGTCGTTCTACCTGTCCCTTCACTAAGCCCTTCCACTGGCCTCTCACCCGTTGTTCTTGCTGCTTTCTCAATTGACAACCTTTAGTATTGTGCCCTGCTACATGGCAATAAGAGCATGTTATCTTCCCACCTGTCCTACTCATTCTTTGCTGACCCGAGACCTCCCCCTCTGACATTCTTCGTCTTCGTTTTGGCCTTCCCATTTGCTTCTTCAGCGGCAAAGGTTGAGGTGCTTCACGATTTGTTGGCTCCCAAAACTTGCTACTTCTGATTGGCTGCATCATGAATTGGTATGAAGCAAGATATGTCGTTTTCTTGTACCAATTATCAATATAATCGTCCACGTTATGGCCTTTCAATTGGATGGCACATATGGCATGTACACAAGGAATTCCACTTAGTTGCCATGCTCGACATGAACAATTTTTCCTACCTAGATGGACAACATACTTATCAGAACCATTCATTATCTCATATCCTTCATCCCCATTCCAGATGGGATGACAATATCTACTTGCAGCCAAGTTCTCATCCAATTTCTTGGCAATCCTAGGATCATATTGCCTAGTCCACTTCGTAGCCTCATCTCTTTGTTTGTAGAGCCGAGTCATGACCAATACTCGTATATCTTCAAGCATTGAGATGATTGGTTTGCATCTCGCATCAATTATTCTCCCATTGAATGCTTCACATATGTTGTTGTCGACGTTATCGCACTTGAATTGCTTGCTGAAGAAGGCCTTGCACCAATGCTTCGGTTGTCTTGAATAGTGCATCGAGCCTTCCTTGGTCAGCGAACCAATCCTTCTTTAGCCATCCTAAAGTCAGCCATGTTTGTGCTCTTTGCTAGCTGCCAAAATTGCAATTGTAGCTTATCCCCTTTATAGGTCTTTGCCCAATTTGCATATATGTGCCGTGCACACATTCGATGTTCGGCATAGGGCATCAACTCGGCCAATGCCGGAATGAGTCCCTACAATAATTTGAAACAAGAAATATAAGAAAATAGCATGTTGTTAATATAAAAAAACAAACAAATCACTATGACATTACCTTTTGTTGATCGCTCATAAATGCCCATCCTTCCCCATTTGTTATATCCAAGTCAGCCATGAGATTTTTTAGGAACCAAGACCAATTGTCCTTGTTCTCTATCTTTACAACAGCCCAAGCCAATGGAAACATTTGGTTGTTCGCATCTCTTCCAATTGCAGCCAGCAATTCTCCTTTGCACAAGCCCTTTAAGAAACAACCATCCAATCCTATTATCCGTCTACACTCGGCTAAAAATCCCTGTTTGCATGCATCGAAGCACACATAGAACTTATCGAACTTAGTTCCACTATCAGGAAGTGGCCTCTCCATGACCTCAACAAACACTCTACTTGAAGGGTTTTGCACCCTACACTCCCAAGCATAATCCCACACTTGCCCATATTCCTCACCATACTTGACCAATGAGTACCCTAATCACCTTTTGCTTCGTTCTTTTGCATTGATTCTCGGAAACATTAATGCCCACACGCTCCTTCACCAACCGCTTGAGCGCACACTTTGTTCATCTTGGGCATCAACTTCATCGGATCAAAGAAGCGCCGATGACCATGCACTTGTTATCCTTTTGTTTTGAAAATTAATGGAACAAGTATGTCCCTCTTGGAAAGACCTAACTGGAAGGATCCACTTCTCTTAACAAACGCGCCGTAGATCTTCCATGGACAATTTTCTTTGTGAACACCTAGCTCTTACAAAGGCTTTAGTGTTTCTAATGAAGTCAATATTCCTTTGTTCAGCAATGGAATGCTTCAGTATAGCTTCCTAAATTGTTTGGCATCTTGGAATTTCATACCCTCGACAAAGAAGGGGAAACAACAGATGGATCATAAGAAGGAAACTTACTTTTCCTTCTACGCACAGGTTGTTCATCTTCTTCAAGCTCGCCCTCGGAAGTATCATTGTCGATGCTTTCTTCATAATCAGTCTCTTGACCAGCAACACCAGCATCTACAGGGCCAACACCAGCATCACCAGCATCTACAGGGCCAACACCAGCATGTACAGGGCCAACATCAACATCACCAGCATCTACAGGGCCAACACCAGCATCTATAGGGCCTTCAGCCCTGTTTGGAGCTTCATCAGCTACTTGCAAAGCTGCAAATTTATTGGCCAAAAAGTCCCTTTGCTTTCTCCTTGACTGTACAAGCTCATCGTCGTCCTCATCACTTAAGAAATTTTCAACGGCCAACCCTTCATCGTCATCATCACTGGATTGAGCTACTTCCCAATCTAATCCAGTGATTGTGATATCACCACTTTCCTGTCTATCTTGCTGTCCTTCATCCCTACCACCTCCCTCTTCTCTTACTTGGGTGCTCTCTCCATCATCTTCATCCTCAGACTCACTATTGTACTCAACGTATACTTTCGCTTCTTTACCATAAAGATAATGGTATAAAACATCTCTAAATCCATTATCATCTTCTAAGCTTCTCAACCCATCTTTCAAACCCTTCCCCGGAACACAATACAACAACTTATGTATTTTGCAAGGAAAATATGTTACTATATCCCTAACAAACCCAATATAAGATGCCTTCTGTACTTCGACAAAAATAGTGCCATCGTTTCCCCCCTCATACTCCCACTCGTCCTCCCCAATGACAAAGTCTCCTCCGTAGCAAACAATAACAGCAACACAATTTTTATTACAAGCCATTTCGTAAGTAATGAAAAAAAGAAAATAATTAACTTTTGGGACCACATTGACAAGAGACAATTGACAATTGCAATTGCACATGGAGGTCCCCCACCTTTGTCATACACTTTCTTAAAGAAAGAGGAGCATCTGACTATTATAATAACTTTCATTATAAAACCAACAAATAGAAGTCCCCACAACAAGGACAACTCCCCTACGATACCCATTTCAATATGTCAATTTCAAAATGACCAGAACTCCCCACAACAACCACTCCAAGCTTTAGCAATCGCTATCGCACATTGAGAATATCCCATCGGAGCCTTAAAAATACCCACGCACATCAATATATCCAGAAGAGCCCTAAAAAGACCATCGTATATCACAAAACCATATTCGAGCCCTAAATCACACATCACAGTAGCATATCGGCCCTAATTTTTTCTCGGCCGAGCCCTAAATTGCCAATGCGAACCCTTCAATTACTCTAGCACTACATTTGAACCCTAAATCATCTATCACAATATCATACAAGCCCTATCTCTCCTAGTCGAACCCCACATTTCACAGTCGAGCCCTAATTTATCCATTCGAGCCCTAATAGACAATTCCGAACCCTAATTTCATCCATAGAGAGAGAAAAGCACAAACCTCAGCCAGCGAACGACGGTGAGTGAACGACGACGAGGGACGACGGTGGCGACGCGGCAGCGGCGGCGGCGGACGGTGAGGGCGGCGAGCGACGGCGATGAGCGATGAAGTGCCCTCTCCTCTGTGAAGATGAACGGTGATAAAGACAGGACTGAGCCGGCGACGAAGACAAGACTGAACCCATCGTGTTTAGCCAAAGTAAGTTAAACGACGTCGTTCTTTCTTGTGAAAAAACGACGTCGTTTAGCTTGCACGAGTCCACCTGTATTTTTATAGTCCACGTCAGATAATTTTCATATGCCACATGTGTTTTTTTTTTTTTTCCATAATTGCCACCTAAGTAAAGTTTGTCGTCGGAAAATGCCACGTATGCATTTTGGCCGGATTTTCTCGCCGTTGGCACTTAAGTGATCCCTTTTGCTCCGATTTTGGCACTTAAGTATACCATTTGTAAGTTTTGGCACTGAAGTGCTCCTTTGTGCCAACTTATGGCACTCCAGAGGTCCGCACCTCTTTATTCTCACGAGCAAGTTCAAGAAAGTTTCCTTGGAAAGCTGGGTTAGAGGGCGACTGGGAAGGGCGTGAGACGCCGGTAATATGCAACGACAACATCATCCTAGGACGACGAGTGGTGGCGTTGGTGTGTAGAGTTGAATTTCGATTCATTGTTGATTAATTGTAAGAAGTATTAAGTTTAATTTGAAAAAAAAAAATTCCACTTGCAATAAGAATATACATATTGGACATCCAGCACACCTTGAATGGATAATAGCAAATACAATGTTCATTTTATAGTATAGGGACCCAAATAGAGAGGTCTGGCTTTTAGAGAGTCATGAAACACCCTTCGAACCGCATGAACAAATTTAATTGAGGTTTTTGGCTGGTGCAAGTGGTGGCCTTGTATATTGGAGCGATTTGCACGTTATTAGTGTGATTTCAATAGGTGACCTCTACTTTCCAAATGATAAATCTCTTAATGCCACAATCAATTGCACTAGCTCTTAAGATTAAATGTAGTGTTTGGTGCAAGTGAAACAGTAAACATACTTACAACAATTACCATGATAATCATATGCCATTTTTTCCAGCATTTTTTTCACATATCTTTATTCATTTCCTTGCTGTCATCCATTCTTCTTTTGTATGAAAGTCCCCCCCCTCTCCCCCCCCCCTCTCTCTATCTCTTTTTTTCTTGCTTTTCTGTTCTTATGAGTATATATCCTCCGCCTTTTTTTTTTTTAATATGTTCTTTTGATTGATCATTTCCATCTCATTTTGTTATTGCTTTGTTGCTATGCTAAAGCATGTATCTACTTCAAGGTCAAATTGGGATAATTGTAAAATTCAACTTAATTATGTTCATATTAAAATACTGTAGACCTATTGGACATTGTTAAATTATGACTCAAGTTTGAATTTTCACGAACTCAATCTATAGAAGGATTTTGATTTGTTCAAAATATTTCCTATCCTATTCAAGATTGGTTTTCTTGTTATTCTAAGTTTGACTAGGATTACCTTTGCACAAAAGGATAAAGACAAGGGTTTCCTCTTTTATCTATTGAAGAAACCTAGTAGTGGTTGGTTTACATATATATAAAAGGTTTCCTCAGCGGATAGAGAAGAGAGCGCCGCACAAGAATAGAAGCTAAGCCAAGAAGCTGCAGTTGCCATACGAAGCATACAAGAAAGAACGGAATTCTTGTTTTTCGTATGTACGTGAGCGAATTGCAGGGAGCTTGAACACTCAGTGATTTCATGCTGTAAGTTTACATTATTTATTTGTAAACACTTTGGGTTTGGGTTTAAATCTAGGTATGGGAAACACTCGAGCATGTGAGTGATTGTAACTCTGATTCTCCGATTATAGTGGATTATTTGCCGCGGCTCTCCCCATGGATGTAAGTATCGATATTCGGACCGAACCACGTAAATTTCTGGTGTCCTTATTATTTCTCTAGTATTTTTGTGTTGACATAAATTGCAAGATCCTGTCATTTCCTTGTATTATATTTTCAACAATTGGTATTAGAGCTTGGGTTCGGATTTCTTGATTGTGATTTGGGGCTTTTGCTTGTTTGATTATTATTTGGAAATTCTGTTATTGCAATTATGTCCGAGGTGAAATGTGAAATTGAGAACTTTAACGGGAGGAATAACTTTGGGTTATAGAGCATTAAGATGCGTGCGTTGTTGACAACCCAAGGTTTGGCCAGAGCTTTAGATGGCGAAGATGAGTTGTTGATTATAATGAAAGCTTCTGAAAGGGTAGAGCTAATGGAGAAAGCAAAGAGCACAATCATGTTGAACTTATCAGATGAGGTGTTAATAGAGGTAGCTAAGGAACGTCGATAAGATACTTGCTGATGAAGAGTGGGGCATGATGTTGTTAGCTTCTTTACCAGAGTTGTGGAAGCACTTTACTGATTCATTGTTGCAAAGGCGTACTACGATTACCTTGAAAGAGGTAAAGTTCTCTCTATTCTCTAAGGAGTGGCAGAGAAAGTTGCGTGATGATAGTCTTGCGCAGGGAGTAGCACATGCATTAACGATTCAGGGTAGAGATCAACATTGAGGGCTTAGCAGCAGCAAAGGCAAAAGCAGATCAAAGTCACACAATCGAAAGTCCAAGGGACGCATGAAGTGCTTTGAGTGTCACAAGGAAGGGCACATTAGGAAAAATTATCCGAAGCGGAGAAATCGAGATGATAGGCAAAATGCCACAAGTAATGTGGCAAACGTAGCCAAAGGGAGCACTAGTGATGGAGAAGCTGTTTTATGTGTGACTACTACTTCGTCAGGAGACAAATGGGTGCTAGATTCAGGGTGTTCTTATCATATGACGCCTCACAAAAACTGGTTTACTACTTACCGAACTGCAGATTGTGGTAGTGTTCTTTTGGGAATAATGTAGCCTTTGTAAGGCTGTGGGGATAGGAACAATTCGAATTTGGATGCACGATGGGGTGGTGCGCACATTGACAGATGTGAGGCATGTATCGAAGCTCAAGAAGAACCTTATTTCTATGGGGACACTCGATGATATCGGGTGTAGGTACACCGCTAAAGGTGGAGTATTGAAGATCTTTCATGGTGCCATGATAGTGATGAAGGGGAAGAAAGTGAATTCTCTCTATCATCTACCGATAGAGACCATGACCGGAGCGCTGCGGTTTCATCGGGTGAGTCAAACTCGACTTAACTCAATTATGACATATGCGTTTAGGGCACATGAGTGAGGTAGGTATGACAATGCTAAGTGAAAGGAGGTTACTGAAGTATCAAAAGATAGGAAAGCTGGACTTATGTGAGCATTGCATCTTTGGAAAGCAGCGTCGGATTAAGTTTACTATAGCTATTCATTCGACCAAGCGATCGGTTGAGTATATTCATTCAAATGTTTGGGACCCATCTTCTATTCCTTCGAAAGGAGGTGCTCGATATGTGTTGACATTTATCAACGATTATTCAAGGAAGGTATGGGTATACTTTCTAAAGCACAAATATGATGTGTTCGATCGGTTCAAGAAATTTAAGGCATTGATTGAGAGGCAGTTAGATAAAAAGATCAAGTGCCTGAGAACCGATAATGGCATGGAGTTCTGTGGTAAAGATTTTACTGAGTTTTGTGAGAAAAAAAGGGATTGTGAGACACCGCACAATACCTAGGACACCAAAGCAAAATGGCGTGGCAGAGCGGAAGAATAGAACTTTACTTGAGCGAGCTCGATGCATGCTTTCGCATGCAGGACTTGGCAAGGAATTTTGGGCCGAAGCGGTGAATATGGCATGTTATCTGGTAAATCGATCTCCATCATCTGCTATCGAGTGGAAGACTCCTGAGGAAGTATGGTTGGGGAAATCTGTTGATTATTCCGAATTACGAATATTCGGATGTCCTGCATATGCTCATGCGAGTGATGGTAAGCTTGAGCCGAGGGCGAATAAGTGCATATTTCTGGATTATGCACATAAGGTGAAAGGCTACCGGCGTGGTGCAGCGATCCCGAGATCACTCGAATTTTCTAATTAGCGAGACGTGATCTTCGATGAGGCCGCAATGCTTCAACAGAGGAGTTTTATAACACAACAAGTAGAGAAGACGGATCATGGTGTCATTAGTGAGGTGGAGCATTAGGTGGAGACTCCGAAAACCTCGGAGGTAACAAAAGCTGAAACTGTAGAAGAGGCCGTAGTTCCTAAAGTCAATGATAGTGAACAATCAGCATAACCGCAGCACAATATAGCTGCAAATAGACAGAGAAGGCAAATTAAACTACCGGTATGTTATGGTTATACAGATATTGCTTATGCATCAACTGTAGGTGACGAGATGGAGACGGATGAGCCTTCATCTTATTCCTCAAGCGATAGCTAGTAGTGAGTCATCGCGGTGGCTTGGGGCTATGAGCAAAGAGATGGAATCACTCCATCGGAATCAGACACGGGAGTTGGTCAAAGTACCTAAGAGCCAAAAGATTGTCGGAAGTAAATGGGTCTTTAAACGGAAAGAGGGCATTCTCGGTGTCGAGATAGCGAGGTATAAGGCAAGACTTGTGGCGAAGGGATATACACAGCGGAAGGGCATTGACTATAACGAGATGTCCTCTCCTGTGGTAAAACATACATCTATTCGTGTTTTACTTGCCTTAGTTGCTTCATAGGATCTTGAGTTAGAGTAGCTAGATGTGAAAACTGCATTTCTTCATGGTGAGTTGAAGGAACGGATTTACATGAGGCAGCTAGAGGGATTTGCTATTCCGGGTAAGGAAGATCATGTTTGCTTGTTAAATAAATCTTTGTATGGGCTAAAATAGTCTCCTATGCAGTGGTATAAGCGTTTTGATGCTTTCATGGTTAATCAGAACTACTCAAAAAGTCATATGGATATCTGTGTTTATTTTAGGAGATTGGAGAATGGTTCTTTGATTTATCTACTCTGATATGTTGACGACATGTTGATAGCAACTAAGAATATGTTTGATATTGATGTGCTGAAAAGGCAGTCCGGTGCTAAATTTGAGATGAAAGATTTAGGTGCTGCAAAGAAAATATTGGGTATGGAGATTTTGCGTGATAGAGCTGTAAGACTTTTATATCTATCTCAAAAGAAATATATTGAGAAGATTGTGGCACATTTTAACATGCAGTCGGTAAAATCTGTAAGTACACCTTTAGCAAACCGCTTTAAACTTTCTGATAAATTATCACCACGGATTGAGGAGGAGGAGGAGCATATGTTCCGTGTTCCTTATTTTAGTGCCATGGGTAGTATTATGTATGCTATGGTGTGCACTAGGTTTGATATTTCACAAGCCGTGAGCATAGTTAGTTGCTACATGAAGCGTCCGGTAAAGCTCATTGGGAAGTTATGAAGTGGATCCTCAGATATTTGAAAGGGATAGTAGACGTGGGTATAGTATACTGAAGGAACAGTAATAGTAGTGAAACCACTGGTTATGTGGATGCGAATCACACCGATAACTTGGACGATCGCAGGTCTTTAGCAAGGTACGCGTTTACACTAGCAGGTAGTGCAATGAGTTGGAAAGCATCCTTATAGGATCATGTTGCCTTGTCTTTGACTAAGGTAGAGTACATGAAGCTAACCTTTGTAGTGAAGGAGGCGATATGGTTACGAAGTTTGCTCTTGGACTTTGGGCTTAATCAAAAAAGTGTTGATATACACTATGATAACCAATGTGCAATATATTTGGCATATAATCCAGTTTATCACGAGCGAACGAAACATATCAATATCAGGTACCACTTCATCCGAAATGTCTTAGCAAAGGATAATGCTATTATGAAAAATATTGCTACAGCAGAGAACCCAGCAGACATAATGACTAAGCATGTTCCTTTGGCGAAGCTCAAGCTATGCTTGAGCATAATTGCCGTCTATGGAGAGTGAGCGCTCGTCAGGGCATTGGGAGAGCAGCATGGATGATGAGCACCATAACTTGGTCTCAAACATCGAGCCAAGGTGGAGAATTGTTAAATTATGACTTAAGTTTGAATTTTCATGAACTAGATCCATAGAAGGATTTTGATTTGTTCAAACATTATTTTCGTATGTACGTGAGCGAATTGCAGGGGGCTTGAACACTCGGTGATTTTGTGCTGTAAGTTTACATTATTTATTTGTAAACACTTTGGATTTGGGTTTAAATCTAGGTGTGGGAAACACTCGAGCGTGTGAGTAATTGTAACTCTGATTCTCCGATTATAGTGGATTATTTGTTGCTGGCTCTCCTCGTGGATGTAGGTACCGATACTCCGACTGAATCACGTAAATTTCTGGTGTCCTTATTATTTCTCTAGTATTTTCGTGTTGACATAAATTGTAAGATCCTCGTTGTTTGTGTATTATATTTTCAACAGACACAATAAAGATTGTGTTGTTGTTTGGAGGCAAACCATCTATATGAATATACAATAACAAGCTCTTTCTTAAAGAGTGCCTATAAGAATGACACCTAAGATTCTAATTTGCAAGGGATTAATAGTTCTCCTTGCAAAGGAGTATTTTCTTGCACTCTCCACTCATTTTGCTTCTAACTAGGATGGGTGCTTGCTTTATTCAATACCATGAATTTTGTTTAACTGAAAAATTAAACATTAGCTTCAACGGATTTTAATGTTACAAATTGGCAATTATTGAATGTTCTTATACTTTTTGTAATTCTTTCCATTAATTGTTTCTTAGGAAGATTTTAACTATTCTCTCTTAATTTTACAATAATATTGTTGATAGCATATAAAATTTCAAATTGTTATATAATAATGGCAATTTAAGACTTTTCTAACTGTAGTCGAGTCCCTACATTTATTTACGCCTTTATTTTGTTCAAAAGATGAAGATTTACATGAAATATAGTATAATCTAATGAATAATTATACCAAAAAACATATTATAATTTTACACAACTTAAAAAAAAAACCCTGTGCAATGTATGGGCATGCTACTACTTTCATTGGAAATTAAATGATTCTACATCGTCATGCGATGGATTTTCATTAGAAAAGACAATATTGGATCTCTTGGTATTCCATTAATTAGTCTTATTGTATTATATTCATTCTGCAAGGTATACACATTTGTGTATATGCCTTTTTCTTTCTCAAGCTATTTATTCTTAAATTAAATATATTTATCCCTTCATATTCACTGCTAATATCTATGACCATCAATGAAACAAAGATTGAATTATACAAAAAAATTCCAAGATTATCTTAAAGAACATTTTCATGTAGAATGAAAAGGGAACCTTAACTTTGCTCGTTCGAGTCGCCATTCACACTAATTTTTCTTGTTACTTTGCATTTGAAAATCCTGTCAACTTAATGACACTACTCATTTCTAGCAGCAAACAGAAAAATGAATGAGCTAAGAATTGGATATAAATAAATCATTTGACTATAAGCTCAACCAGGGAATAATATATATACACAAAATATCCGAATCACGAAATGCAACAATAAGCTTCATCACTAAATATTCGACTTGTCATATGAAAGTAATTGACGCTAAGCATGACACCCTCGGTTTGAACGAAGGATCTCCTACAACATCAACGACAACCATTTCAGTCGCCTGATTTGGGCAGCAAACTTTTGTCAACGACATCCTGGGTACGGTCTTGGGTTGCCTCCTCCTGCCCCACCTGCAAAACTCAGAAAATCAAAGACACCAGAGCCTTAGAAAGGAGTTAACAGCCCTGCTGCATCTCTTGTAGAATTTAACAATCAAGTACTTGCTTTGAATCCAACACGATGACCATCGATTTAAAGCCAATAAGTGCGAGAATGAAGTAAGAGGTATCGGTTTAGAAATGAATGTATGCATGTGTATATGTGTATATGTACAAAGATAAAGAGAGAGAACGCAACCAGGACAAGTCAACAAATCTCAGAAAAGGTTAAAGAACAGTAGAAGCCGAAGAGGACGAAGAAGGAGAAGAAATAGACGCACTCTCTGAGCCTTTTTCTTTTCGGGTCTTCTTCATAATCTTGTTTAATCTCCACGTCGTTTCCCGGTTGGTCGTGTTTTTTATAAGAAAACGAAAGATTGTCAGCTAAAGTCATGCATGGTGGAGCTTAATTTAACGAGTCTTTGTTCAAGAAGTTCCAGTGTTGTCACTTTCTAGGCAAGTTCCTCGCACATCTCATTTGAATTCAATTACGTGCATCCACATCTTTGACTTTCCCATTCGATGTCTCAGCTATATGAACAATATATTTAAATAACATAGAATAAATGTGCATCCGAATTATATGGTACGCCAGCAATGGACCCAAATCAACCGGATAAACGTAAATCAATTTTGACTACTAGAAATAGGTTCCTAGCAATATCAGGCACAAAAAATCATGTCCAACCTTCAAATTTATTTATTCAAAATTAGGATTAAAAAAAAAAAAAAAAAAACATGTCCTGTTCTTAATGTGCCATGGTCCTTGTCCAAATTGGGTTCATGTAGCTTGTTTTGACTGATTTCATTTTCGAAGTAATATTCTGTCCCAATTTTAGGACATATATTAACCCATACAATCTAAAATTTCCTCTTAAAGAATGATCAATAGTAATATCGCTACTTATAGTTCGCCATGTGCATCTGTAGTTACCCATGAGGTGGTAAACACATCTAAACTAGGGTGAAAGGTTCTTTGCATTGCAAAATAATGTAGAATACGGTAAATATTTCAAGAAAATGTCCATTAATTGCATCAATTTGCCTAATAATGCATTGAATATGGATGAAATGTAGATGTGAAACACCACCTAAAATATATCCTCGGAATTATAAATACATGAAAAGAATCACATGATATTTTCTGTTAAATTTCTAATTAGATAGATCAACACAAAGGAAAAGAAGTCATAAATTTGTTGTATGTATGCACCATGTTAAAGTACGTGAATTGGTACAAAATAGGTTACAACTATTGTACTGATTTATAGTACAATTTGCGATATGATTCATGCGTGGAAGGGTATAGTATTGACTTTGTCCATGTCTAAGGTAAGTCCACATTCCCTTAACCAGGGAAAGACTAACAAAAAGAGCATGGATTTTCATGTTCTAATGTTGTGGAGTAACATATTTAGGATGTGTTACTGATTTACCACCTTTAATTCCGACGAAGGCCCTCCGACAATAGCAACAGATGCCATCTTTAATTAACCATAATTCTGAAAAAAAAATTGATATCGGTGCAAATATAAACAATTTCATCGTTTGCTTAGGTAACAAAACTTACATCAATGGCATCCAAGGCTCTGAATCAGGTCGCCTGGATATGCTCTCCCCTAGAAACTATAAAAAAAAAAAAAGCCAGAAAGGTTAGCAATTCTCCTAATCTTTACTAAAAAATTTACTTACAAGTGCTGAATTTCATGCAGACAAAAGTTGGTTAAAAGCCCACAATGTGAGGGTGAGACCCAAATCAAATGTACGGTTGACCCTAATCAAGGTGCACACATATACATACCTTTTGTATGGCCTTCACATTTGCATGCCTTTTTGAAGGATCAAAACCAGGAGAAGAAAACTAAGTCTCAAGAACAAATCATAAAAACTGAGAGAGGAAGAAGAAGAAACACAAGCTCTCTTTGTCATTTTTGTGCAATCACGTTTGATACTACTCTCTCTCTCTCTTTCTCCTGATGAGCTATTTAATTTATAAACAAGTGGTCCATCAATCAAGGCGGTGCCTCGTGAAATAAATTCAAAGTCTTTGATCATGAAATTTGGATACTCTTGCCATTTTCCCAAACAAACTGTTACAATTCTCTCTCAATCATGGCATTCAATTACTCGCAACTTGCCAAGGAAGAAGAGAGGAGGGAGTAGGTGGTGAAGATTGATTCCCTCTTTTGAGTAAGATACTACAAATATGAGTTATCAAGCATATATAATTCCTACCATGGGTTGCATCTCATCTTGAAAAACTATTGGATTTCTTGCTTATATGAACTCCGTGTGACTCATATTTTGAAAGATAATATGAAATGTATTTGTGTTAAAAAATATCACATCACTTGCCTATGAGATTTATATATTATGTTACATACATATGTTATCTCTTCATTTGTTTTTTAGGTTAAATCTTCTGATATAATTTTAGAGTCATATTTTTACTCTATTTATTTCATGTGTGTAGTTTCTGTTCGTCAAATTTCATATGTTGTTCCTAATATGCATTGCACGGGAAAAAGGGTGTTAAAGTATCTCACTTATCTAGCTCTTTATGTTTATATAGCCTTTTAAGTTTTTGGATTGGGGTGTTGAAGTATCTCACTTATCTAGCTCTTTATGTACATATGACCTTTTAAGTATTTGGATTGGACTTTTTAATAGTGAAAATACTAATTTATAATGCGCTTGTACTTAATTCAGTGATGACATTTTTCTTTTCTTTTTTCCTTTCTTTTTTCTAGTTTAAATGCTAACTTTGGTATCACTCTTTGTTATTGATTTATTTTTAGAATGAGAAACTATCCTTGTGTGAAGTGTGATAAGCTCTTAATCATTGGCATTTTTCTATATTTCGAGTTTCGGCCTCGTGTTCTTCTGGATTGCTTTATGTTAGTAACAAAAAACAAACCTCAAGATTTATTTATTATATATTGACAATATCTTAAAGAAGGAGTTCGGTAACATATCACTATCTCATACGAGGAATAAAATATTTTCATGGCCCAAATCCTGTCACAATCATTGTTATTTTAGGCTTTTTCTTATTAGCAGTCGAGTCAATGGTCAGGTCCGTCGGCCAGAAGTCAAAGTTGTGCGCTGATTGGCTCAAAGCCGGGTGCCTTCCCGCACTAAATCCCCGCCCTCTCCCTCTCGGTGACAGAACTGAAACTCAAGAAAGCTCCCGATGATCGCTCCGCCGCGTTCCGCCGTCCTCCTCCTCCTCCTTCTCCTCGCTCTCACCGCCACCCCCACCCCCGCCCATGGCTCCGAGCTTCTGTACCACTTCTGTGGGACCACCGGCAACTTCACCGCCAACGGCACCTACGGGGCCAACCTCAACACCCTCCTCACCTCTGTCGTCGCCGCCGCAAACGCCACTGACGTTGACTACGGCTTCTACAACCTCTCTGCCGGCGGGAGACCCGATGAAACCGTCAATGCCATCGCTCTCTGCCGGGGCGACGTCGGGGTCGCCGACTGCCGGAGCTGCCTGAACGACTCCGCCCCCGAGATCGCCCGCCGATGCCCGGGGCAGAAGGAGGCAATCATCGCTTACGACTATTGCATGCTCCGGTACTCGAATCGGTCCATTTTTGGGGCCAGGGACATCTCGCGTGCCTTCTACAGGTGGAACAATAAAATTGTCACCAACAATGTCGATCAGTTCAATCAGGTTCAAAATCGGAAAGTTGATTTTTACATGCTTATGATCGATATCTTTCATTTGAACAAACATTGCATTGCGTTTCGTTTGTTTGCATGAAAGCAGAGTGCACGCTTCTTGACGTGTTGACTTCGTTTACTTCATCAAAACTTTCCATAGTTTTTGACACAGTAACCATGACAATCTTCATCTCCGCTCGACCACGTGCCCAACAATGCCGATCAGTTCGACCCCCTTGCTGTTTGAGCGTAATTCATCCTGGTTTAAATGCACTCTGTAATTCATCATAGCACTTGTTGGCATTAGGATTTGCTTTTCTTGCTTGCTTGACCGGTCCAA
The DNA here is from genome assembly GCA_014182735.1 of Corymbia maculata. Taxonomy (NCBI): domain Eukaryota; kingdom Viridiplantae; phylum Streptophyta; class Magnoliopsida; order Myrtales; family Myrtaceae; genus Corymbia; species Corymbia maculata. The sequence goes on along the minus strand of CM024687.1, from coordinate 71,509 downwards.
GTGAGGACCGACCAATAGCCCATTTCGAAGTGCTAGACAGTTTCCCAAAGAGCATATATGGTTATATCATGGTGCTAATTATGTCTTTGTTTTCTTGTTCCTTTTTGTATTGTCTCCGCGACCTGTTCTCAAAAAATATGTTTTTCTAACCCTTTCGTCTTGCATTCTCGAGCTTTATGTTTCCTGTAAGCCATTGGGGTTGGCGCATAGCTTTCCAGGGTAGTATGTGCTCCCAGGAGCATTTGATTTTAGGTATCGTTCTTGGATAGGAGCTAGCAATTCAAGTTGTATTAAGATTGAGCAGGAATTTAAGGTTTGGGTCATGACAGAGTACTAATTCTCGTCTTCTTCTCCTGATAGTAGCTTATTGTTTTGGTTCTTTTTTTTTTTTCTAGGTTTTGAGAAATCTGACGGATGGTTTGGTACACCGAGCTGCGAGTGGCAATTCGACGAGGAAATTTGCTGTCGGAAACACAACGGCTCCAAACTTCCAGACACTGTATGGACTTGTGCAGTGCACTCCAGACTTGTCGCAGCAAGACTGCAACAGTTGTTTGGTGGAAGCTATCTCACGAATTCCAGAGTGTTGTAATCAGAAAGAAGGAGGAAGGGTTATTTTTCCTAGTTGCAATATCAGGTTTGCAGTATACCCCTTTTTTTATGCTTCGGCTTATGAGTCGCCACCATCACCACCACAATCGCCAGTTTCTCCTGTGTCTCCTCCAACGAATAACACTTCCACTAAAGGTACTTCCCGTTAATGTACACTTACCTATGCCAGAGCATTCTATTTGTATTTTCAACTGTCGGTAGGACTAGCATGATAATGAATGTGAGCAAGCATGCTTTCAACTTCAATGAGCTCCTCTTACAAACTAGAGACTAGGGGTCGTAAGTCTCCCTCCCCTGCTCCTCCTTCTTTATGTATGTAAGTGTATTTTAAAGCATGATGTAACTTAATTTCTCGATTATGGGTGTACTAAGTTCCCGAGACACTTCTGTTTCCTCTTGAATGAGTTATAAGCAGGAATTAAGTAGCAGATGAGAAATTAAGGAGATTTATGATGCATCATGAATCTTTCTTTCTTTCGATTTAAGTATCACCATATGAAGTAATATCATCGAGCAACAAATAGAATAACATCAAGGACTGCTTTAAATGTGCAACCCCTCCTAAAATCTATTTTTGGTAATTGGATCTAAACACTATTCTCTATGAGTTTCTTGTCTAACATAAGAGCTCTTCCTTTTTCAGGAAAGGATACTAACTCAGGTCATATTGCCCTTATTATCACAATTCCAACCGTTGGACTAGCTCTCTTAATTGCTGGAATATTATGCATCTGTTTGAGGTCAAGAAGAATGAAGAAAAATTTTGAAGGTAAGTTTGGATTACTTTCGCATAACTGATTACCATAAAATAATGGGTAAATACAACCCATGTCAAACAGATTAGCAGCTAATAGGGTCAGCCTTGATGTGTGAAAGCTAGCAACTTTTCAAAATTTTAGAGTTAAGTGAATTCTGACTAAACAAGGACATATGCAGTGTGGGATATAGATATCAAAGTTCCTTGATTGCTCCGAAAAACCTTTTATTTGCTAGCATCACCCAGAGGACAAATTTTTCTTAGAATGGATTAACTGTTAAATAAAGATGAATTACTATTATCTATTAAATAAGCAAACAGGCTTACTAATAGTGCGGAATTAGACAATAAAGTGACTTTGGATTTTCCCCTTTGTAGCTGTACCTATAGATGAAATCAAAAATGCAGAATCCTTGCAGTACGACTTGAATACCATCAGAGCAGCAACAAATGACTTCTCGACACAAATAAGTTGGGACAAGGTGGGATTTGGCACCGTTTACAAGGTAGTCATTGCAAATTGTTTATTCATAAAATAATAGAGAATTCAAAGCATTCACATGTATATGGATGCTTTTTGCATTCTTTCTCGAGGAACATTGGCCAATGGACAAGTTATAGGCGTAAAAAGGCTGTCTGCGAGACTCAAGACAAGGTGATCAAGAATTTAAGAATGAGGTCCTTTTGGTTTGCGAGGCTTCAACACCGAAATTTGGTTAGGCTCTTAGGTTTTGCCCGGAGGGGAGAGAAAGGCTTCTTATCTATGAAATCGTACCAAACTCAAGCCTGGATCACTTTATATTTGGTATGGTCATGCCATTATGTTCTAGCATCATCTCATTCAAGAGTTATTGAAATTTACATTGCCAATCTGCATTTAGAAAGTCACCTTGCATTAGTTACATAAGCTATAACCTATCGTCAATATGCTATGCAGATTCTGTGAGGCGTAGGCAACTAGATTGGGAAAGGCGTCAAAAAGATAATAGGAGGCATTGCTCGTGGGCTTCTTTATCTTCATGAGGATTCTCAACTTCGAATCATTCATCGAGATCTTAAAGAAGCGAGCAATATTTTGCTTGATGCAGAGATGAACCCTAAAATTTCAGATTTTGGTATAGCAAGGTTATTTGTGGTGGATCAAACTCAAGACGCCACAAGCAGGGTTGTTGGCACTTAGTAAGTAATAGATAGCAGAGTATCTTAAAATAAATCCGATTTTATTTCCTGTGCTCTTGTCCATTTAATCCGAATAGCTAGCATATATAAAAAGCACATCATATTAAGTGGAATTGCATTGAAAAGAGCTCATTATTCCCGTGATGCAGTGGGTACATGGCTCCAGTATGTAATGCATGGGTTGTTCTCAGTCAAGTCAGATACCTTTAGTTTTGGGGTGCTACTACTAGAGATTATTAGTGGTCAAAAGATTAGCCGCTTCCGCAATGGGGATACCACAGAGGACCTTCTTGGCTATGTAAGAAAATATCTTTCAATCACTCTCCTAACCCCGAAGAATCGCACGAAAAGAGGTGGACCCGTACTCGAATGAGAGTCTAGCAACCGTCTTTTTGTTCTAAGTTTGCATTTATGATTCATTGCAGGCATGGAGAAGTTGGAGGGAAGGGACCCCATCAAATCTCATAGATCCTAGTCTGGCCAATGGTTGCAGGATTGAAATGTCAAGGTGCATTCAAGTGGGATTGTTGTGTGTTCAAGAAGTTGAGGCTGATAGACCAAACATGGGTGCGGTGGTTTTGATGCTCAGCGGTCACTCCACCACATTGCCACTACCATCACGACCTGCATTCATTTTGCCCAGTATCCCTCAATCTAACATAGCATCACGGGCAGCGGTAACTCATTCAAATACATGTGAAGATGGACAAACCCAAGAATCGGTGAACGAGGCTTCCATCACCGAGCCATATCTCGATAATCACAAATTGGAGTCTAAATTTGTGTAAGTCTTTTTATTCTATTGTATAATATTCATTTTGTCTCCTTCGAGGAGATGATGTATATGAAATTTCCCACCAGTCAACTACATTGTAATGTAAATGTATCTTAAGTTATGCTCTACCTTTAAACTATCGAACTTGGAAGGAGATTCGGATGGAACAACAAGGCAATGTGCCATATGGTACATCATTTGATATTTGCATATTTTCATGGTTTGAACGGGTCGACTCGATGTGTAGTATGGATATTGGAATTTGGGATGATTATATTTTACAATGGTCTTAAAAATGGGTGAAGCCTCTCGCTTATATTACTGGCTATGGATGGTATTTATTACGGAAAAGTTACTTCAATTGCATATCATATTAATGGAAAAGACATTTGAAAGTTACTTTGCATTATAGAAATGTTATTAGTTTCTTATGAGAAAACTACTCATTCTCATGAATAATTACTATACTTTCCTATATTGAATTTTTTTGACTAATTAGATAAATCACTAGCTATGAAATGTTTGAACTTACTTTGGTATGTGTGATTAGTATCAACAATAAGAAGTACCCACTACCAACATGTCATATAAAAGTTGGTAACCGGTAAGATAAAGTTAGTAATTTCATATTTCATTAAAGTTGGCAAATTATTAGGAATTATATGTTATTTATGCAAACTAGTCAATGGGTAAGTGGTTCAAATAAGAGTTGGCCATCTAATGTTAGCTCATATTTAAAAGTCAGGAAGGAATTAGTAATTTTTTGGAAAAGTTAGGTAATTCAGAGTTTGACCAAATAAATGTAGGCAAATTAATTATCGTCACTCTATACTATCTACATTTATCAATTTAATCTTAACATATCAAACTTTGAGCGATTATCCAGTAATTATTTGACTTATCATGCAAAAGTTACGATATATTGATTCTAACATGGATTGATATAACCATAGGTACGAATTTAACAAATAGATGACAATTTGTGGTTTTGATATGCAGTTTATATGGTTCTAATATAGTGGAGAAACTTGATCGCGAGTGGCATGACACCATGTTCAAACAAAGGATCTCTTACAACAACAATAACCATTTCAAAAGTAGCCTAATTTAGTTAATAAACTTGTCATCAATGAAATTCGAACTGAACTTTGGGTTGCCTCCATTTGCTTTACTTGTGAACTCATAATAGCCAAAAAAGAAAATTAAAATTAAAAACGAAGTCAACAACCCTACTTCATCTCTTGTAGAATTTACCAACCAATAATTGCTGTAAATTTCACATGTTGATGACCATCGATTGAAAATAAGCGTGAGAATCAAATAAGAAGTATCGGTTCAGAAATGCACGTATGGTATATAAATCATTGTCAGTCAAAGTCATGCTTTAGTAGAGATCAATTCTAAAAGTCTTTGGTCCCAAAAATTCCAATGTTGTCGCTTTTTGGGAAAGTTGCACGCATTCTTCCATGTCAGTCGTCCAATTCAATTATTTTCCATGCATCATTGACCTTGATTAGTGTGCCTATTTGATATATCGATCATCCATTCATATATGAGAAATGTTAGTCACGAGAAGTATGACTCAACCATATTCATTATTAACAGATGTCAAAACCAAATTCAATAAAATCACTTAATTTTTAACATATATTGAAATATTTATTAACCCGATTATTTAAAATAAAAATCAATTAATTAATATAAGCCATTATAGGAAATTTCAAACATTCTCCCTTGGGCTATATTAATTAACTTATTTTTATTTTTCGCTTGATTTTATTTTGAAAACGACACTCTCGGGTTAATAATTGAAAATTTGTTTTTATGTGGCTCAATTTTGAAAATAATATTCCAATAACAGCATTTCAAAACCAATCTAATCATATATAACCTCAATATAGGACTATGGTAATGAATGTTAAGAAAATATCATAACACATGACATTCCATAATCACATATAATAAGCATTATATTTTTATGGATTTATGAACTTAGCAGTTTAGTAAGAAAATAGTGCTATATTTTTATCGATCCTCATTTGAAATTTCTCAACGACATGAAATTGCATTAGCGCAAATTCTAAACAACATGAAATTGCACAATTATGTCACTATCCAATATGAGATCTCATAATTAGTGACATTTAGTTATCTTTAAACTAGAATTTGTTTAAAGATACTATTTTATACTTACATTTCTTAGTTGACAAGAGAAATGATAACAATAGAATCAACAGTAATGATCATTTAAAAAGTAAATGCTTTAATAAACATCATAGAAGCATTATCAGTTTGCATATAATTATAATATCTAGAAATACAAACTATATAGCTCCCACTAACAAAAGAGATCAAAAGAGTCTAATACACCCATATTCTTTACATGTTCTTTAAACAAAATAGGTCATAAACCTTTTGTTAGAGGATTGGCCAACATGGACTCAATTCTAATATTCTCAATCATAATGTCTCCCTTTTTCACTAAGTTATTAATAGTATAATATTTAATCTCCATGTGTTTAGAATGCATTGCAATATTGTCATTCTTAGAATAAAACACAATTGCGGTGTCATGATAGATGATTATAGGCAATAAAGTTTACAATTCGCAATTCCGAGATCAAATTTCTGAGCCAAACAACTTGAGTTGATGCACCGTAACATACCACAAACTCAGCATACATTGCGGAGTTCATAATTAAGAGTTTGTTTTTGTACTCTTCTGAGAAATAGCACCCTCCAATCGTCATAAAAATATATCTAAAAGTTGATTTTCTTTCATCCA